>CM077304.1:117167832-119667832 GCA_039655065.1 Glossophaga mutica | reverse complement strand
AGAAAAAGTTTGTGCATGGGGGCCGTTAGACATCAGGATGGATGTGTATTCAAGCGTGTCACTGAACCTGTTAAACTTCCACAGAGACCTTTTTAATGAAGAGAGACCTTAACCACCTGGCTCAGGTTTAGGATGGGGTGCTTCAAGGAAAGCTAAGATGAATGGGGACCGTGAGGGAAGAGGGAAAGAAAAATAAAGAGCCTTCATTAAATTTACCCAGTATTAATGAGCTACCCCTCAGCTAATGGAACCAAGAGAAAATGCAGTTGTTGAAGAATATTTATTATCATTTGAGAAGATTTGTAATAAAAAACAAAGATGTACAAGCCACCTGTCACCCGTATCCTTCTTTAGACAGACATTCTGAGTCAGAGAAGTTCTCTGGGAATGCCACAATATTCCTTGATTGTTTTGACACCTCAGACAATTAGTAGGAGGTAGCAGTTAAAAATAACCATGCTCACTAGTTTTGTGTTAGTGGGGATTTTCTTCGGTCTTGTTCCTTCCTGGAGAGTTTTCTACTAGCCCAGTAGGAAACAGCGTCCATGGTGGTCATGACTTTTAATTGATAGTCAGTGATGGGAATGAGTGTGAACAAGACACAAGACGAAAAGAGTCAGCAGGGCCGGGAGAGCCCCACAGATGCCTTTTGGGATGAGGTGGGGATTTGGTCCTAAGTCAAGGGGAGATGAGAAAAGGTCCCATTGATCTTATCTTCAGCATGAAAAGTGTCGTAGCTTCAGGTGTTCTCTTTATTTAAACCCTGACGGATGGTCAGTGCCCCAGCTCTTCTGGTGGAGGGAGTGGCATGGGGGCCGCAAAGTCTTTCCTTGGTGCTGGGAAGATGTAGAATTATTATCACATAACACGTGTCCTTTACCCTCTTTGGTGTACATTGCTGCCCTGTCGTAGGTGGCAATAATGCCCTGGGTACAGCTCTTTCCTGAGCAAGAGAGGTGTTTTGGCCTCCTCCAGCTTTTGCCCTAGTCCAAGCCATTACTTGCAGAAAGTAACTTTAAAAAAAAAAGAGTTTATTTAGAGAGAGGGGAAGGAAAGGAGAGAGAGGGAGAGAAACATCAATGTGTGGTTCCCTCTCACACACCCGTTGCTGGGGACCTGGCCTGCAACCCAGCCATGTGCCCTGACTGGGAATTGAACAGCGACCCTTTGGTTTGCAGGCCTGCGCTCAATCCATTCAGCTGCACCAGCCAGGGTAAGAAAGTAACTCTTAGAATTACCATACTGTCCCCATTGGCATGATCTCAAAGATGATAGTGAGGTTTACTAAGGTATTCCATGCAAAATGACTGCATTTATGTGCATTAGTAGTTGTCACAAGAACTATGCTGGTCCTGGGAATAAAAAGCATCAGTTATCTTACCTGCTATCTGTGGAAATTTTATCATATACAAAGACTTCCCTTGGGCCAAAAGTGGATATGCTAGTGTGGCCTATACCATCCTGTCTCATAATTCTTATTTGGGGTAACTTGCTTTCCCAAATACCCACCCCAGAATTGCTCAGTGGATGCCTTTTCAGCCTGCCCCACTATGCACTCACTCTACTTTGCTTTCCAGAATGCCTACGTCAACATCAACCGCATCATGTCTGTGGCTTCTCGCCTTTCTGAGGCTGGTCATTATGCCTCACAGCAAATCAAGCAGATTTCCACACAGCTGGACCAGGAGTGGAAGAGCTTTGCGGCTGCCCTGGATGAACGTAGCACCATCCTCGCCATGTCTGCAGTATTCCACCAGAAGGCTGAGCAGGTGAGGCCAAGGGAGCTGCAGAGGTTGCTGTTGGTGGGAAGGGCGGGAGGATGTACACTTTGTAGAGAGCTCCTCATCTCTCTGAAACACTGAAGACCCTGATGAGTAGCTGCAACAATAACCCATGTCTCCCACTTTCATGGCCCCTGTGTACATAAAGAAACATTGGTGACTTTGTTTATCATTCAAATAAGAAGAAACCCAGAGTCTGTTTTACAAGCCACTGGATAGTTTATTGTTGTGTGTACTTGTGTGCATTGATTGCCTGCCTAGTTTGTGTTCCCTGAGCCTGGATAAAAAGGGTGAAACTGAACTGATCATAAGAGTACTGAGAGCAGGGGAAACTAATGTTACATGAAGCATGTGCTATAGATAATAATAATAATAATAATGCAACAATAACACAGTAGCTAGAAATAACAATTACTGGTTCTCATTTAGTTACTGGTACTGGCCAGTGACCGCACTAACTCATTTTACAGAGAGGAGCACTGAAGCTCGGGGAGAATAAATGATCTTCCTAAGACCCAGGGGTGTGTTGGAGCTCACTCTAACCAGGGCATGGAGGTCCAGTTGTTAAAATTGCAGGAATTTTGTGAACTGGTTGTTAAATACAGCATTACTTAAGCTAAATTTACATTAGCTATGTTGTATTAAAGACAAAGCCAATAAATACTTAAAACTCCCTTTTTCCCATTTGTTTTGCTACATTTCATTATCTAGGTTGTTGACGTTATTTAGATCTGTTTGGAAATTTGTGTCTGTGGTGGGAATACTGTGCATGTGGGCTCCCAGTCATCTCTCCCCAACTCCACATTTGGTGCTGTCACGTTGGGAGCTTGAAATAGACCAAGGTAGGAGTTTTACACCATGGAAATCAGCAAATGCTACAAACCAAGGCTGGACTTATTATTTTATTGATTTTCTGGAGTCTTAAAAAATGAGGGAGAAAAAATTTTATAGTGCAGACTGAACTTAAAAATGTGTCTTGTCTGTAGCTCGTACATTATGAATGGCACACAGAATTGAGAAAATATTCTTCTGATATTCAGAAACTACTATTCCATTCTGCACAGAAGTCCCTCACATCGTGGATGGACAAGTAATGTTCTGACATAAGTCTTGAGGTAGTTTCACTTTTGTCTTACACCAACATATGTGAAACTGACTGCCAGCCAAGATGGGGGTATAGGTAGACACATTGTGCTTCCTCGCACAGCCAAAAGGACAACAACAAATTTAAAAAACAAAAAATAACCGGAACTGACAGAAAATCAGACGGTATGGAAGTCCAACCAAGGGGTTAAAGAAGAAACATTCATTTAGACTGGTAGCAGAGGTGGAGACAGGCAGCCGGTAAGAGAGGACTCCTGGCAAGGTGGCAGCTGGCAGACTGGGTGGTCCCACATATGCGTGCAGAAAAACTGGGAGGAAAAACTAGGGAGCAAGACAGATCGCACAGCCCAGGGTTCCAGCACAGGGAAATAGAGCCTCAAAACCTCTGACTGAAAAAACCTGTGGGGGTTGCACCAGCAAGAGAAACTCCCAGCCTCACAGGAGAGTTCATTGGAGAGACCCACAGGGTCCTAGAAAGTACACAAAATCACCCACCCAGGAATCAGCACCAGATGGGCCCAATTTGCTTGTGGGTAGTGGGGGAGGTGACTGAAAGCCAGCAGAGAGCTGAGCAAGGGGCATCATTCCCTCTCAGAACCCTCCCTCACATACAGCACCACAATGCAGTGAAGTGGGTTGCCCTGGTGAATACCTAAAGCTCTGGCCTTTACTATGTAACAGGTGCGCCAAGACAAAAAAAAAATGGCCCAAATGAAAGAACAGATCAAAGCTCCCGGAAAAATACAACCAAGTGACAAAGAGATAGCCAACCTGTCAGATGCACAGTTCAAAATACTGATAATCAGGATGCTCACCAAAGTGGTTGAGTATGGTTGCAAAATAAAGGGAAAAGTGAAAGCTATGCAAAGTGAAATAAAGGAAACTGTACAGGGAACCAACAGGGAAGGGAAGGAAACCAGGACTTGTATCAACGATTTGGAGCAGAAGGAAGAAATAAACATTCACCCAGAACAGAATGAAGAAACAAGAATTTTAAAAAATGAGGAGAGGCTTAGGAACCTTTGGAACAACTTTAAAGTTCCAACATCCGAATCATAGGGATGCCAGAAGGAGAAGAGGAAAAACAAGAAATTGAAAACTTATTTGAAAAAATAATGAAGGAAAACTTTTCCTAATCTGGCAAAGGAAATAGACTTCCAGGAAGTCTGGGAAGCTCATAGAATCCCAAAAGCAGTTGGACCCAAGGAAGCACACACCAAGGCACATCATAATTATATTACCCAAGGTTAAAGATGAGAGAATCTTAAAAGCTGCAAGAGAAAAAACACAGTTACCTACAAAAGAGTTCCCATAAGACGGTCAGCTGATTTCTCAAAAGTGACCTTATAGGCAAGAAGGGGCTGGAAAGAAGTATTCCAAGTCATGAAAGGCAAGGACCTAAATCCAAGATTGCTCTGTCCAGCAAAGCTATCATTTAGAATGGAAGGGCAGATAAAGTGCTTCCCAGATAAAGTCAAGTTCAAAGAGTTCATCATCACCAAGCCCTTATTGTATGAAATGTTAAAGGGACTTATCTAAGAAAAAGAAGATAAAAAATATCAACAGTAAAATGACAACAAACTCACAACTATCAGCAACCAAACCTAAAACAATAACAAAAACAAACTAAGCAAACAACTAGACCAGGATCAGAATCACAGAAATGGAGGTCACATGGAGGGTTATCAGTGGGGAAGAGGGAGGGGGATAATGGAGGACTAGGTACAGGGAATAAGAAGCATAAATGGTGGGTAGAAAATAGACAGAGGAAGTTAAGAATAGTGTAAGAAATGTAGAAGCCAAAGAACCTTACATGTATGACCCATGAACATGAACTAAGGGGTCAGGGGGAATGAGGGTGGGAGGTGATGTGCAGGGTAAATGAGAATAAAGGGAGGAAACGGGACAACTGTAATAGCATAATCAATAAAATAAATTTAAAAAAGTATTATTTCCATGAAAACAATTATAAGTGAAACTATCAATCAGCTTTCATGTCACAACTATGCGAATATGTCACATACAAAAGCATCCTGTGAGAGTCAGTTGGCCACATGGAATTACAATAAAGAGCATTGTGTGTGTTGTTATTCTGTGTAAATTCTGTGCCGTGTATCTCTTACGTTAGTAAAGTTTATGTTATGATACACTTGTGTGGCGGGGGGTGGGGGGGTGTACAGCAAACGAAGTGCCAGGGCTGAGAATAGCTGGAGGAATCAAGCTTCTTGCTGATGTTTCCTGACTTAGTTTGGATCAGGAGCAATTTTATTTGTATCTATTTTTAATGTGGTTTCCTCAGATATTACTGCTTCTTCAGGGAAACTCATAACTATGATTCTATTTAGCCAAGGGGGAAAAAACACACCTAACAATGGATTCAAGGCTATTTTTTCAATGCATTTATTTAGGCAGCTCTTTATTGTCCTCATGTGGGCTGTTCTAGGCAATGAGATAAAAAGGTATTTAGGCAATTAATTTGAATGGAGCTGTGCACTCAGGCGAGAAGAATCACAGACAAAAACCATTCCAGACTGTTGGGTGAAAAATTATTTACATTTTAAAGGTATGTTTTTCCACCTAAAAAATCGGAGTGATTTCAGTTGGCTCACCATTTGTGCACAGAAACCTATAGTCTTCCACAGTTGTTAATTTTCATTTTTAAATAATTTGTTATCTGTCAAGGTCTATATCTATATATCACATTCCAGAAGCCAGTGCCGCCATAGACACAGTACAGTCTGGCCCCCTAAGCTGCCCGTCCCCTCTTCCACCCCCGAGCCTACTGACCCAGCAGTAGGGGTCTTCTTGAAGGTTCATCTCCATTCCTTGTGAGAAAGTCTCTGCAAGTTCCCTGAGGAGCCTGCATTATATGCTCTTGGCTCCTCTTCACAACTCAATGTACACACTATAACGTACCTGTATGGAAACATTCCGTCACATTAAGTGTAGCCCCCGACGTGTGCCTGTGAGTGTGCACAGGACAAGCAGCTCTAATGTATACATGCAATGTAATGAGCTGTTTGCACACCTGTATTTTATAGTCAATATGTGGATATAATCTGTTGAACATGCAGATGACTCCTACCCCCAGCAGTTTCATAATAGTCATCTTTGTGGAAACCACACTTCTTAAACAGGTACTGGGTCTGACTTCTTACATGGAGTTAATATTTGTACAATTAAAGAAAAACTTCCACCCTCTGCAGTGGCCTCCAAAGGCTTCCAGAGGTCCTGATGATGCTTCTTCCCAAGGTCTCTGCATAATTTGTCCATTGCCCACCCCCAGTGCCCCACACTGACCCAGCTGGCATTTCCTTCCAGTTCCTGTCGGGAGTGGACGCCTGGTGCAAGATGTGCAGTGAAGGTGGCCTGCCATCCGAGATGCAGGACCTGGAGCTGGCAATCCACCACCACCAGTCTTTGTATGAGCAGGTGACTCAGGCCTACACAGAGGTGAGAACCAAGCAGGACACCCAAGGGTACTGAGTGTGTGTGTATATGGGTGGATGGCAAGAACACTGGCCTGTGCACTCTGTAAAAGCTTAGGTTGGGCTAAGAAGGATAGATGCTATTTTTCTGTCTTTGGAGACTCTTTAAGATCTTGGATCTATGAATGATGGTGTCTCCAGCTGGGAGGCAGAAAAAATAGGGCCATCCGCAGACACCACCTTGGATATGTGTGAAGATCGGACTCTCTTCTCTGGGGAAGGACTATATAAAAGCAGCACTGCTCCTCTGGAGTTTGTTTCTGGCTGCTACACAGGAGCCTGCTACCCCTTTTGTGGAGCGGCTCATCACCAGAAGGTCCAGAGGACAACTTGCCATAGGGCACACTTAAGTGTTTGTAGGAGAAGTTGCCATGGAAGTGAAAGACAAACTAAAAGACTCTTCTGAAAAATCAAAAGCTGGGAGCATTATTCAAAGTTAAGAAGGGAAAAAAAACCTTTTTTTTTTTACTTATTTTTTATTGTTGTTCAAGTACAGTTGTCTCCATTTACCCACCCCCACCACTCCCCCCACCCCAGCCATCCCCACTTCCCACCCCTGATCCAACCCCCCTTTGGTTTCGTCCCTGTGTCCTTTATACATGTTCCTGAAAACCCTTCCCCCTTTTCCCCCCGTTGTCCCCTCCCATCTCCCCTCTGGTTACTGTCAGTTTGTTCTTTATTTCAATTTTTCTGGTTATATTTTGCTCACTTATTTGTTTTGTTGATTAGGTTCTACTTATAGGTGAGATCATATGGTATTTGTCTTTAACCGCCTGGCTCATTTCACTTAGCATAATGCTCTCCAGTTCCATCCATGCTGTCTCAAAGGGTAGGAGGTCCTTCTTTCTTTTGCTGTATAGTATAGTGAAAGCAAAAGTGTTGATAGGTGCCTCTGTGTGGATGTACACAGGTAAGTAGGTTTGCTGACTGGCATGAATTCTGAGGGAGGTAGGCTGAGGGATGTAAAGAGATGGGCTGATTAAGGAAACTGGATGAAGAGAGGAAAGCGAATTCATATTTGGCCCACAGGTTCCTCTGGGATGAGGTCCGTTAGAGTACTATTCTCAAAGTGGGTTCCTGGACCACGGGCATCGGACTCACCCGAGGTGCTTGTTAGAGGTCCATATTCCTGGGTTCCGCCCCAGCCTAAATCAGAAAGTCAAGAAGTGGGCCATGGACCTTACGTTTTACTAGATATTATCCCAGATGAGTCTGATGCATGTTGAAATCAAAGAACCAGTGGCTTCTGGGTGAAACCAAAGGGTTTTGCCACTGTTAAAACTGGGTTCGAATCTCGGCTTCCTTGCCAGCTGTGTGACCTCAGGCAAATTTCTTAACCATTGTAAGCCTCAGTTTCTTCTTCAGTGAGATAAAGGTATAATACCTGCCTCATAGGGGTGTTTTTAAGAGTTCTAAAGATAATGCATTAAGGCACCTGGTGCAGTGTGCCTGGCAATAGTAAGTGCTGAAAATAGTAACAGGTTTTGTCATTAAAGGAGGCAGAGAGGAAGGCTCGTGAGCCCATTTTTGTCTCATCAGTTTTGACCCAAATGGCACAAGGCTTTCTCTTTTAACAGAACTGTGCCTCTGCCCATGGGTCAAGAATCTCTAAATTTACTACGTATTAAATATACAAAAATAGAGTATACAAATGAAGTTAATATTGTGCTCACATGTTTCACATATACAGGGTATGAGTGTAATTATAAATATAGACAGAATATTTCTCCCCATTTATTCTCAGGCCCTAGCATTGTGGGACATAGACAGACCCTTTGAGCTCTCTTCAGAGGTCAGTGGGCTGTCTCTGCCTCCCACAGATGTGAGCCGAGGCCAAGGGCGGAACTCATGGGGACTTCGTTTCAGGACTTGGCCCTCCATCTCTGACCACCCTAGATATATCACAGTGCCAAGAGACAGCACTGGCTTAGACTTCCCTGAAGAGAGCTCTACTGGGTTTAGCCGTAGGATATTTGTCTTATTCGTGTCTCTGGAGGGATGCTATAAGAGGCAGGCAAGAGTAGTGGTGGTCGCCCAAATCGGCTGCATTCCTCCAGCCAGGTCTCCTTTCTCATCTCAGGTGTACTCCCTCCCAGCCTTCCTCTTAATCAACTCCAGCGCCACAGGCTTTTCTGTGGCCCCATGAGCAGGAGGAGCTGCAGTTGCCTCTTTGCTCCTGAACCCTCACCCAAGCTCTTATCCGGTGTGAGGGTGGGGTGGGGTGCGGGGGTCGGGGTGGGGGGAGGCTGCGAGCCCAACCAACAGCTTCCCATCTGTTGTCACAGGCTGGAGGTGGGAGCACGTCTCCTTCCACACCTTGCTGACAGGAAAAGACCATTTCCCTGCAAACCCACTTTGATTTTATTGTTAACCACATTAATTTGGGGTTTTAAAATTCCTGTCAATCCTCTATTCACCACTGTATTAAATTAGAAAGATAATACCAAGCACTGGAGAACCACAGGTGTCAATCATATCATGCCAACTTCCAGAATCCATGGTGCCCATAATTATGCCAGGATTCGAATGAGGAATGACAGGGAACATCTGCCCTGCTGGCCTCAGCACTGAGGGTGAGTGTTGGGTAACCCAGGAGCTGGGTGGTGTGTCCACAATCTTAGGGTCCTTCCTTTACTCTGCATGTTCTGAAAAGATGGAGATAGGACCACTTTCAGGAGGACAAAAAAGGTTGTATAGAAGGAGAGCAAAAGAAGGGTCAGTACAGAAGAAAATGACAAGGAAATAAAGAAGACAGGAAAGAAAAATGCTGCTGCTGCTGCTGCTGAAGATGGGATTGGTAGCCAGTGCAGTGTGCTGGGCTCCAGTCTGAGTGCCCTGCGTGTGCTAACTCATTTAACCCTCACCACAGCCCTGAGGTGTGCACCATTACTTTCCCTAATCAGTTCCTTACACAGGGAAACTGAGACCCAAAGATGTTAGATACCTTGTCTCTGATCACACATCTAGAAGTTTGGAGCCAGGTAGAAGAAGGCGAAGAAGAGAAGTTCTGTTGCCAGACCTGGCAGTGAGTCAGCCAAAATATCTATCAAGAACTATGTGCCAGGCACTGTTCCAGGTGTTTGGGAGACAGGCAGAGTCCCTGCCCGCGTGGAGCTAAAATTCAAGGCGGAGAGAGACTGATCCAAGAGTGTCACAGACACCTGGGTGCGGCCCCTGCGGCTCCTCTGCTCCAGGATTCCGGGGTGCTCTGGCCTCCCATGCACTATGGGCTGGGCATCATGGCAGCTCTGGCTGGCCCATTGCTTGGTTGTCATGGGTCTGGTTAGGACTGCAATCCTTAGTCCTAGTCCAGAACCCCAGGCAGACCCTGCTATCCTTCCTGTGCCCTATCTGCCACTCCACTCCCCTAGCGTGACCCTCTTCCCTTCCTGCAGGTCAGCCAGGATGGCAAGGCCCTGCTGGATGTGCTTCAGCGTCCCCTGAGTCCTGGGAACTCCGAGTCCCTCACAGCCACAGCCAACTACTCCAAGGCGGTGCACCAGGTACTGGATGTGGTACACGAGGTGCTGCACCATCAGCGGCGACTCGAGAGCATCTGGCAGCACCGCAAGGTGCGGCTCCACCAGCGGCTGCAGCTCTGTGTTTTCCAGCAGGACGTCCAGCAGGTAACAGGCCCCACACCCAGCATCCATGCCAGGCAGGCAAATGGCTGAGTCCCTGACCTGGCCGATCAGGCCTGGGATCACCTGATTTAGGAAAAGAGGGCGATTCAGCCTCCTAGCTGCATCCCCTTCCCCAGGAAAACCGTCTGGACTTGTTAATTGCCTCCTTCCTACCTACGCAGCTCAATAGACCGGGCCTTCTCACTCTGTGGTTTTGAGAAGGGAGGCTCAGCCTGAGGAACAGCAGTTCCATGCAGTCATACGACATAGCTGTCTTTGGGGAGAGCTTGACCCTCACTCATGAGCTTTCTGCACGATTCGAGGGCCTGGGGGTTATCTGATCACTGTCTGGGTTGGGCCTCACATAACATGACTTCATTTCATTATCAGGCGTGCGGGTGGCCTGTTAGAGTGGGGTTTGGGGTGACATATAGGGCCTTTAGGGGGTTGTTTGGCAAGATTGGACTTGGGAAACCAGATATAAAACATGAGTTGGTGATGACTCCATGTCCCATAATCAAAGGTTATTTCTGGCTTCATCTGTTTTTTTGTGTGTGTGTTTTTGTTTTGTTTTGGGTTTTTGCATTATTATACCAGTAGCGGCTTTTTTAAAACCACAAATAATAAAGATATGGTTATATTTTTGACTTTAAAAGGACAGTCGTTTATACTTGTTGCTCTAAACCGTTCCCCTTTTTCCCTGAAATTCCCTCACATGGACAAAAACTATGGGGGGTGGAAATGGGAGGAAGGTGGGGAGGGCTGGGGTGGTGGGCTGGGGGCGGGGTAAAAGACAGAAAACTGTACAATATCAACAATTAAAAAAAATACAGATAAAAAAATAAAAAAAAATAAAAGGACAGTCTTGCCACAAATGCCCTATTGGATGAAATAACCCGTTCTTTTTCTCTCATACTCTGTCTGTCTCCTTGGGGATTTCTGGGGGCTTTGCTCTGAGTACCGGTACGTTTGGGGAGGGAGAGCTGGTTGGGACCTGTGCAGTGAGATGGAGGCTTCGAGTCTCCTGCCTGCTGGTCCACTGTGAGAGGTGGGGCTGGGGGCACTCATGTCATTAGACTTTTCTGTAACCGCCACATAATTTCAAAAGTATACAAATAAAATGATGCTGCCCTCTCCTTCTGTGGTGTTGACCAGGTGTAATCCAAAAGTGGGTCAAAATATGCAAGGTAAGGCAAAAGTTTACAGCTGTGAATCCACAAAATACAGAGTTCATTCTTATATTATTATTAATTATTGTATTATTTTTCATATGAACAACTGTAAACCTACTTTTGCCCCACCTTGTACATGGAAAATTGAGAGCCAGCTGGCGGTGTCTTTGGAGTGCCAGTTCCCTTCACAGCTGTTGTTGGGAGGGACCCTGGTGGTGGGTGCCCTGAGAAGGAGGCAGGGTGGAGGGAGAGCAGGGCTTCCTATCCCTGGCTGTGACACCCTCTGGCCGCAGAGCTGCTGTGCAGTGAGTCCCAGGAGTAAACAGGCTTTCCAGGGTGTCCCCGTTCCTGCCTGTGCTGACTTCCTTGCGGTCCCCTTCTTTAACTGGGGCAGCGATTGAGTCATTAGAGGCAATGCCTCTGCCTCAGCCTCAGGACAGACGGCACTGCCGAAGTGCACTCCCAACTCAGAAACCCTTGTGAGGCCTGCTGGGAATGGAGGAGCAAATGAGTCTGTTGCCTGCTTCTGCCATCTGGAGCTGTCCAGAGAAATACATCACCCCTGTGCACAGGAGAGCACAGAGTCCGTCTGGGGTTGAGGTGGAGGGAGGCGCCAGCCTCCGAAGGCACACAGGGTGGGCGTTACTATTCAGTGAACTCCGACTGACACGTGGAGATTATCCGGTCTATGGATTGTGCAGCTTCCTTGCTGTGCTCATTGCCCTCCTTCTGTTTGCATGGCTGTTGTGTTAGGATGGGCGCCGGAACAGGACAGAGGGGCTGCGAGGAGGGCAAAGGGCCTCCCCAACTGCAGGGCGGGTCCAGACTTGGACTGTCTGGGATCTGTTGGTGTGTCCTGTGGCCACTGTGAGGTCTGCACTAAAGCTAGGAAGAAGTGTAATAAAACTACATCTGTGGCTATTCTATATCATACTCTGAAAAATGAGAGCATTTCTGGAAGTGAAACTCCATTAATTTATCCTTACTGTGCAAATCGAATTGCTGGCATTGAGGAAGAGCAAGCAAGAGGATTATGCTGCGGCTGTGCACAGTGGGGGTTTGGATGTCCCGTGAGACTGAATTCCCCGGGATTGTTAATTCCATCCTCCTTTTCAGGTTCTGTGAATGTGAGTTCTGGGAACATCACTTCATTCACCCATCATCCCACTCCCTCTCTGTCTCAACATGCTTCACAGTGGGACAGATGCACGAAGAGAAATGTGAAACACAAGGGCTACCAAACCTGGTGATGATTTCAAAGGCTTACGGGACCCCCAGACGACCGTTAGTGCCCGACAGGCGTCTGAGCTGCTGTTTCAGAGGGTGCTGGACATACGCACTTGATGGTTAAAGGGGAGGACTTGGACTTTCATTCCTGACTCCCAGAAATGTTATATATTTATCATTTTAATATAGTTTACATACTTATTATGTACATTTTGTATACTGATCAATTTCTCATGTTTTATCTGCTCTATTTCAGTATTTTCTCGAGTAGGAACCATGGCTTCTTCTGTCTGGGCCCTCACAGCTCTTAGCTGTGTCTGGCATGAAGCTGGGCTTCTCTTTACTTTTGTTTATGTTAGCTGAAATTATCATCAGAGGACCCCAGTTTCTGCTTCTGTGAAATGACATCATTTAACCCTCCCTTTGAATATTGCCAGTGAATAGCTGCAGTCTGCCTGCAGGAATTGTGGTGTGACAATATTAAGGGTCCCAGATATTACAGCCCAGACGGAAGGCACAGAAACACATCTGCAGTGTTCACAGAGTGTCCTGGTGCCCTTCGGTCACTCAGCAAGCCTGAGTCTCTGCAGCTGGCCCAGTACTTCGCTAGGTTCTCGCACAATCCCTGGTTAGTTGGAATGATATGGGACAAGCACATTTGCAAGTAAAGGGCTGTTCTGCGAGAGCATGGCAGTCAGTGTGCAGGGCAATAGTCATAGCCTATTGATGGACTAGTCATAGGCAGAGATAGGAGAAGTCAGAGTTGCTGTCTTTTTAAAAAAATATTTATTTTATTTTTAAACGGAGGGGAAGGGAGGGCGAAAGGGAGAGAAACATCACTGTGCGGTTGCTTCTTATGTGCCCCCTGCTGGGGACCTGGCCCACAACCCAGGCATGTGCCCTGACTGGGAGTCAAACCAGTGACTTTTGTTCACAGGCTGGTGCTGAATCCACTGAGCCACACCAGCCAAGGTAGAGTTGATGTCTTGAAGGAGAGAAGTGATTGAACCATTTTAGTCTGGATCTAAAACTCCTGAGCACATTTGGGGCCCACAGATGTTTTACTCAGCAGCCTACCTGGGAAGCTTGTGAGCAAGGATCAGTGATCCTTGCACTGATCTAAGGCTGGGGCCATAGAGAATCACAGATTATTACTGAGCATGTGTGGGCTCTGGAGGCAGAAAGCTTGAGTTTCAATCCTGCTCTGACAGATCTTGGCTGTGTGACATTAAGCAAGTTGCTTCACCTGTAAAGTAGGAACAATCATAGTATCTATCTCATCAGACTGAATGAGATATAGAAGTGCAGGGCTTAGCACAGTGCCTGCCTTGCAGGTAGTAAATCCTCCCTTGGTGTTCTCTGGATTGTCAGTCACATCCTCTTTGAGTGGTGTTCGGGCGCCCCCTGGTGCCTGTGCTGTTGGGGCCCTCAGCATGATTCTCCTCTTTCTAGAAGAGCAACTGTTTCATGGGTCTGCTGAGCTCCATTTCATTCAGTGATAAAGTCTCAGAGCTGTCAGGACCTGAAAGAGCATCCAGTCTAACCTATTCTATGGTTGAAGAAACTGAGGCTCAGAGATGTAAAGTAACTTGGCCATAACCACACAGCCAGTTAATGACAGTGCTAGGACCAGAAGCTAGGTGTCCTGGCTCCTGGGCTAGATCGACTATGGAAAAGCCACATGAGAAAGGAGCAAGGGAGACAGAGAAGGCGAACTGCAAGAAAGACAGGACGCACGCATGCATAACGTAGAGGAAGAATGACAGACAGACCACACATACACACGCCCTAAAGCAAGGAGGGAGAGGGAGAGACAGAGACACACAGCAGAGGAAGAGAGAGAAAGGGAGAGAGAAATGTAGAGGTGGCAGAGAGAGAGATGCCCATGGGATGGGAGGAGAAAGAGAACAGGAAACTGAGCGAGGAGACAGAAGGGAAAGAGACAGTGGTTGTCTGACTCCTTGCCCCATTGCCATTTCAGGGTGTGGGTGGCCTTTGCTCAAGTAGAAACCTTTTGCCCTCTAAGGGCCCAAAGCAGAGTAAAAGCAGAGACATGAAAATGAATGATAGATGCCAGTGATAATGATATTCCATTTAAAGAAACATCTGCAGCCAGAATTGGCCTAACACATCATCTCTGGGGTAGCCCTCCTTTGAATCCCAACAGGGGTACTCAGCGTTCTATTCCCGGCTGGGCTCGGGGACAGTGGAAATAAATCTCTAAGGACCACTCTGGAACTTGGGTTCATTAAGCTGCAGAAAGGCATGAATAGGACATACCTGCCATAGTACTACAAGTGGAATAATTTTCAATACTGATGTTCTTCTGGTTGTAAATGGGACAGTACTAAGCCACAGCCAAAAGTGCCTTCCATGATCTCCATCTTTTGTCTCTTGTTTTCCCCTAATTCCTGTAGTTTGCCATAGATGTAAAGACCCACTTCCAAGCCCAGATAGACCTGACTGTGGAGAGAACAAGGAGTAGTGAGATTTTTTAATCTTTCTGGTCGACGCAAACTCTATTCCATTATTTCATAGCCAGAGCAACCGTGTTAAGCACTCTCTGCAGGCCACCTTGTTCTACTTCCCCTTTTCCTTCTTCTCTCTCCATTTTGTGCAAGAATAAATCGAAGTGTTTTGGAACTGCTGCTCTGTGCAAGGTTCTGTGCTAGGAGTTGGAGATTTCTGGCCTGAGAGAAGACATATACACCCAAGGACAGGTGAATGGCACACAGCCAGACAGGTTCAGGGCCAAAGAAGCAAAATAACAGTGGCCAGGTGGAGTCAAAGTGGGGGAAGTTCCCTGAGCTTGGGACTGGATTTTCACTGGTCCTTGGAGCTGAAGCAGAGGAGATGGGGATGGTGGTCCTGGGGAAGGCCAGGAAGCAGAGAGTTAAGTTATAGCCAGGGGAAAGGGAAGAGGAAGTCTAACTGGGTGCCCGCTGCTTGCAGTAAAACCGAGAGGTAAGGCTGAAAAGCTTGATGTGGTCCTGGGGGGGTGTGGGAGACAGTGACATGTGTGAAGCTCCAATACCTTCTCTTAAAAATAATGTCTTTCACTTCTAATCAGTACAGTCGGGTGAGCTAGTGAGGTGTTGCATGAGGAGGGGTCCTAGGAGTCTGTGAAATTCCCAGGCAGGAGGGTCTGAGAATGTCAGAGTACTGACAGAATTTATCTGGCTCAGTGACTTTATATTCCGAATGAATATATTAATATTAAAGTCCATAGTTCTTGTATTACACATGAACCTCACCTGTTTCTATCAGTTTTTCTGGAGCCTCATATGGAAAATGATAGCTTTTACTATGTCAGCTCTTGCCCACCTAAGAATATGTCAAGGGGATTTGAGAGTAATTTTTTTAACTCCAGATAGTCAATCTTTTACTAACTGTAGTGACTAGCTGCTTAATCATACTAAACCAGCTTGGGCACAGTGCCATCCAATGGACAGCTTTGCGTAATAAGGCGAATGCTTTGGGTTGGACACAGAATGGTTAGTTAGGAAAAAAGTGACCAGAATGATGATAGATTTAGAAATTAACTCTTCCTGTGAGAAGGAAGGATCAAAGCATCTGAGAAGGAAAATGCTCAGGGTGTAGTCCCAGATGGATGGGGGACCCACACAAGGAGAAGCCATTCAAACTTTGAACTGGTGACCTGCATGACTGGGGAAGGGACTCAAACATCAGAAAGATAGCTGGATTCCAGCCTTGAGATTTTGTTACTAGGATTAAATGCCTGTAAAAGTTTTATTGTTTAAAGTTCAGGATTCATCATCTTTCTGAGTATATATAATTGAGCATCTAATCCTTTCATGTGCCTTTTCTTATTAGTTTCCCACACTGTAACTCAAGTGATAGTTTGGTCCACATTTTACTGATGAGAAAATTGAGGCTTAGAGAAGGTAAGTAAACCTACCCTTTAGTTTAGAAGAGCAAGAATTCAAACCCAAGTCCACCTAACCACTAAGTCCATGCTCTTAGCCTCTGTGCTATACCCTGAGCACTATGCTAGGTGATGGGAATGCAGAGAGACACAGCCCCTGCTCTTTAGGACTTTATAATCCAGCGCTGGAATGTCATTGCTCAAAGGACCCTGGTGGGTGGGATTACTTGGTCCCAAAGGATGGTACTTGCCCAAGGTCATATAGCCTCTGACATCTGAAATTCAGGCTCAAACTGCCTGTCCAGTTAGACCTGCACAGTCGTACTCATACCCAGAGGCTCTTTTCCATCTGTTCTGCCACTACAAAGTGCCCTCTGCAGTTATTTATCTTACATAAATTTTCATAAAACAGACACTACCCATTCTCATTTGTTTTTCACAATCATTATGATAACTCAGCATTGCTGACACTTATTTTTGTAGCATATATCTTGAATAATATCCATTTCTCCACAGCAGTATTTAGCAGTATTAAAGTTCTCAATTTAAGTTTTTGATGGTGACAATCTAATCTTTCCAATATATTCAAGCAGATAATAGATAATTCTCTGGGCAGGGCGAATTCCCAGAGAGCAGGGTTAAGGCTCAGCTGAATTGGGAGGTAGGAGAGGGAGAAAAGGAGGACTCACTTGTCAGGGTTGCTTTCTGATGGGAGTGAAGATAAGGAGGCTTCCCCATCTGCCTCTTTGGTGTCACTGATTTCAGAGGGAGCACTCTGTCCTTCTCCCCATCATGGGAGGCTGCTACTGAAGGCTCTATTCCAGTCCTCTCCATGAATTCCCTAGCTAGAATGGCAGTTTGGGGAGTGGGCTTTAGAGGCTTGCTTCTGACCCTCTCAGACCCTACTGCTGGGAATTTCATGGAGTCCTGGTGCCCCTCCGCACACTGCACCCCACCCTGTTCCTCTCTGCCTTGCTTTCTGCCTTCCTCTCTTTCCTTTTTCCACCATGGCCTTCACCCTTGGTACTTACTTTGACTTTCCAAACGTGAACCCTGTTCTGACTGAAGTGTGCTCCTTCTGCAATGCCCACCTTCCAAGGAGCACCTGGGCGCCTCCATCAGGCAGGGGAGGGAGGATGGTAGGACCTGGGAGGCAGCGAGAGAAAGAAGTCCCTTCCCAGGGATTACTGAGCCTGAGGGCTTTCTTGGTCCTTGATCCATGATAACTTTAAACATCCATAATGTTATTATTTCATTTTTAATTATTATATTAAAAAATGACAAGGCAGTCACCATCCAGGTTCACTTGTTTTTGATAACCCCTATGCTCACCATGGTCAACATATTATTTTGGAGCCTTGAATGCCAGGCTAAAGAATAAAAGACTCAAAATTTATGACTAGTGAGAAGCTATTGAAAAGATTTGGAGCAGAAGAAACAGGTGGTCAAAGTGAAGGTTTGAGGTATTTTGGTGCCAGTGGGAGGCTGGCTTGGAGTGGGCAGACCATGGGAGCCATGGTCATGGTGTGCCCACAGAGCATTAACTAGGGTGATGAGGCAAGGTTAGATATGAGAGCATTTATGAAAAAAATCCCTGGACATTATTGTCTGTTTTGTTATAGAAAACAAGGGAGGTGTCAAGTAAGAGTATAGAATCGTATTTTTCAAAGTGTGGTCCTTGGCCCTGACCAGTGTGGCTCAGTTGGTTGGGCATCATCCCACAAAGTGAAAAATTGCAAGTTCAATTTCTAGTCAGGACACATGCCTAGGTTGCGGGTTTGGTCCCTGGCTGTGGCACATAGGAGAGGCGACTGATCGATGTTTCTCTTACACTGATGTTTTTCTCCCTCTTTCTCCCTCCCTTACCCTCGCTCCAAAAATATAATTAATTAATTTTTTAAGTGTGGTCCTTAGACCCCCTAGCATTAAAATCATTTGGGTAGAGTGGGGAGGTTGTTAAAAACATAGATTATCTGGCCCTGTTTCACACTTTTTTGATTCAGAATCTGGGGCGAAGATGGTGCCTATGTTTTAAAAAGAACCCCAGGTGAGTCATAAGCATTCTAAAGTTTGAGAACCCCTGGTTTAAGAAATTCCAGCCTTCAAGATGAAAAGTATGGCGACACCATAAACAGGCATCAGGGCACCAGGGCGAGAAGATTCTCTCAGGGAGGTGCCAAGTCAAGCTCTAGTCATCCCAGCTCCACAGTGTTGGGAAGGGTCGTGTGTCGGGTGGCTGGGAGTGGGGGGGCCTGAGGGAAGGAGGCAGCTAAAACTTTGGGTCTTCTGGCCTCTTAGCCACATCCACCCAGCACAGCATCTGCCAGGTGGAAGGACCACAGTTCACTGGGAAAGAGAGTCTATATTCCTGCTAATGAATCTCAACTGAGCCCTCTCAGAAAAACGAAGCCTGCTCCCACCATAGCAGACATTTATTTTGATAATGCTTGTTCCAAAGAGGGAACAGAAAATGATTTTCTGGTAACTGGGCATTTCATGTGGCACCTGCATGCCATCAGGTGGTACTGGCAGTGTGTGAGCCATTCCGCTTCAGGACTGATGCTCAGCGTGCTGTGTGCAAGGAGGCAGAAACAGTGACTTAATGGACTGTTGTGGGTGCTCTTACACACCATGTGTACCTGAGCCTTTAACAAAACAAAATGTGTTGTAGACACCCTGTGATGTGTAAACGCACCTTCATGGGCCTTAAGGAAAAAAAAAATGGCTTTCTAAAGAGTGGGAGGCTTGGGGCCAGGAGGTGGGAGCTGAGAGGGAGTTCTTTCATTTATGTAAAACAGCAAGTCTTGCTTGTTTTACTGTGGATCAAATTATGACACAAATTTAGTAATCAATTTCAAATAAGATGATTGATCCAGAGATCCAGATGAGGGAATCAGAGTTGGAATTCTGATTCCAAATTGTTTGAAAACATTTTTATTTCCTTTAATGGTTTCTGCCCTTTATCGTACAGGAATTTCTCAGATGAGACTGAGTTCACTCATTTATTCAGCAAATGCCCTTTGAGAACATAGCAGTGACCCAAACAAAGGCCCTGCCCACGTGGAGCTCAGACAGAAGTAGAGAGAAAACACGACCACAAACAAACACGTAATGGGTCATACAGTGGATGGGCAGTGCCGCGTGAGCAGAGGGCTGATTGGATAAGCCATGGGGCGTGTTTAAGAGGAGGTTCCAGCCCTGACTGGTGTGGCGCAGTTGGTTGGGTGCTGTCCAGAAAGTGAAAGGTCCCTGGTTTGGTTCCCGGTCAGGGCACATGCCTGGGTTGCAGGTGTGGCCCCTGGTCCAGGTGCATGCAAAAGGCAACTGAGTGATGTTTCTCTGCCTCCCTTTCTCCCTCGCTTCCCCTCTCTCTAAAAATAAATCTTATTTTTAAAGAGGAGGTTCCAGGTACGTGAAATGGGACCCACCAGTCTAAATGAGCTGGATGTATTCATGAACATGGGAGAAGGGCTAGAATGGCCGGTGAGCAGAGAGCAGGAAAAAGGGGTAGGAAGTTTGGAGAAATGGGTCCATATCAAATTAGGCTTTATAAGCTACGGAGAGAATTTGGAGTCTCTAAGTGTAATAGGAAACAATTGTAGAGTTTCAATAAGGGGAGTGTTATTATTTGATATGTGCTTGAAGAAACAGGTCTGGCTCCTGTGTGGATGGGCATGGCAAGAATAAAAGGAGGGAAGTCACTTAGGTGTTTGGTGGGGTGAGTGCAGAAAGATGGTGGCTTGGCCTAGGATGGCTGTGGTGGAAACAGTGAACAGGAAAGAGTAAATAAGAAAGACTCTCAGGCTTGCAGCTAAGCAGTCAGGTGAATTGTGGTGTCTTTTGCTGAGACAAGGAAGACAGGAGAGGAGGAGAGTAAGGCAGAAGGGAATAAAGAGTTCTGTTTTTGATATGTTAAATGTAAGGTGCCCACTATATGCCAAATTCGAGGGGAAGAATAGGCAGTTGAGTCTCACTCTGAGGAAAGAAATTAGGGCTAGAGCTGTGCCTGTGGAAATTACCAGAAAGTCGTGGAACTGGATGAGATCATCCAGGGAGTGAGAGAAAAGAAAGAAGTCGAGAACTGAGCCCCTAGGTATTCCAAAATGTAGGGGCTTGGTAGACGAGGAGGATGCAAAATATAAGACTGCAGTGGGTGTCAGGGAGTCCGGGGGAGTTCCTAGAGAGGATGGTGTCTGAGGAGCTAATGCAGAACTGTTTCCAGAAAGGGAAGGCTCCGCCTTTTAAGTGGAGCTGAGCAAGGTAGGAATCTCTTCAGGGTGAGAGGGCCTCAGTGGTTCACTGATTCAGAGCCCAAATGGCTGAGGATGGCTTTGGTGGGAGGGCAGCCGAGCACAGGAAGTCCTCAAGGAAGGATGGTCCAGGGTGAGTGAGAAAGGAGTCCCTGAGAAGGGTCAGCCTGGTGGAGAGGGTCAGAGCCCAGCTAAGGTGAGCAAAGCATCTATATAAGAGGCTGGCTCAGCATAGGTGCAGAGACTGAGCAGGTTCCGGAGCCATCCACAAAGCATGGGGGCTGCAGTGTGCAGTGCCACAGCCTGGGCAGAGTGAGGAGCACACCCACGCAGCAAGGGCAGCCCAGCTTAGAGCACTGAAGTCCAAACAGGGTGAGGAGGTGTCCACACAGGGGGCTAGCCACAGGAAGTTTATTAGGAGGTGGTCTTGGAATAGATCCCTGAGGAAGGGAAGGGAAGTAAGGGGTGAGATAGAGAGTAAACTTGAGCTATAATATCATCTCAGGGGAATTCTCAGACACCTACAGACCATTCTAAAGACTGAGTGACTAGTCAGAGCTGACCTGGCATGGGGAAAAAAGAGCTGGGCTTTTATGTATAGGAGTTCAGCCTCGGAAGAGTTGTGGCTTTCGGAGAAGCCGCTATCTTCAGCCAAAGGTAATAATCCCCAGAGGCGATTGACAACTGAGGTCCCGCTGTCTGCTGGTGGCACTCCCAACAGTTGTAAAATGTCCTTTAGGGCATATCTCAGAATCCACCACCTACATAGTCTCAAAGTACCTTCCCCAAATACTTCTTAATTATAGAGGGAATTAGAATGACTTTTGCAGTGAAGAAGGTGGGAAGACACCAACTTAGTCAAGTGATCAAAGTTAACATCACCAGTAATAGGACAAATATCAAATGTATCCCACCTAATAGAATGCAATAGGAAGAACAAGAATCATTTCTGTGATTCTAATCATGAGAAAGCACCAGAAAAACCCAAGTTGAGGGACATTTTATAAAATAATAACCCTGTAACTGTTAAAAGTGTCAAAGGCAGGAAAGTCAAGTGAAGCCTAAAGAACTATTCTAGGTTAAAGGGACAACTAAACACACCACATGCTTCTGGACTGCCTTCTTTTGCTCTGAAAGTCAGTGTTGGGACAGACGGCAAACCTGAGTGGGGTCTTAGTATTATATTGTAGCATTGCTGCCAGAACCACTTGGGTTTGAGTCCTGTCCCCACTATTTGATAGCTGTGTAAGCTCAAGCAAGTTAACTAACCTCTCTGAGACTCATTTTCTTTGACAAAGAACAACCCTCCATAGTCTCTTCTTCCAAGGCGGGGAGCTGCTATATGTGCAATATGATAAAATCATGAAATGTTTGAGTTGGAAAGGGGTTTAGGGAGATGATGTGATCCAGCATCCTCATTTGAGGCAGTAAGGACCAGAGAGGAAAAGGCTCATACCCAGCCAGGTCACAGCTGTGCAGGGGCAGAGCTGGAATGAGACCCCAAGGATGGCATCTTTAAGTTAGGATAATCATGATGGTATCACATTTTAATGATGCTTTAGGAACCTAAGACACTTTCATGTGTAAGTAGAGCTTAGATACCAATTAAAACTTTGTTCTAAAGGTTGGTTGTCCCTAAGTATAGGGACTCCCTACTGTGACCTGAGTGGTGCTTTCGTCTCTGCTAAAACTAAGATTCTGTCAAGTCAGAAGAATTAAAGAAAAAAAAAATGAGTCCTGGGACAGAAGGCAGCTGGATCCCTTGATTTTCTCCCATTAACTCAGTCAAATTCATGGCCACCATTCAGGAAATAATCCATAGCTCTCTTCCAAAGGACTGTTTCTCTTCTCCTTAGCAGCCAGAAAGGGCTGTCTCTTCTCCTGAAAAGCATTGTCTTGATTGTATGCTGGTTGAAATAAACATAATTAGATGAGGAAGAAAGGGGATGATTAGGGAATTGTTAAATTGTTAAATTGGCTCCCGAATCCAGTTTAGGATGAGTATCTCTCTTGGAAAAAGGATGTTCTGGGAAAGGAGTAATTTCTGGGTGAAAGATGGGGCACAAGAAAGGAGGCAGAGCTTTACAAGTTGTTTACAAGACTGTGTGCTGTAGTGGTGAGCAGTCCTGGGCTTCCCTGGGCTGGTGTCCCCAGTGAGAGGGTGAAGGTCAGGCCTCTTGCCGAGTAGAGTGGCACAACGTCTCCCAAGACAGTGGGGCAGGAGCTTCAGCCATGCTTGCACTGGACAGTTCATGGCTATGAACATTCACTGAGTATCTCCTGCCTGTATGGTGCTGGCAGGACTGCTGGGGGCGGGGTAGGATGAAAGGGTAATAAATACACAACGTGAGAACTCCACACACCAGTGGTCCCCAACCTTTTTGGCCCAAGGGACTGGTTTCATGGAAGACATTTTTTCCATGCACAGGTGGGGGCGGGGGGGAATATGGTTTGGGGATGATTCAAGCGCATTACATTCAAACTTACCTCCTGCTGTTCCGCCTGCTTCCTGACAGGCCCAGACCAGTACAGGTCTGTGGCCTGGAGGTTGGAGACCCATGCCATACACCATCAGGAACTAACTACCTGCCAAGAGGAGCAGTGGAGAGGGTGGAGACGCACAGAGAGAACTGTGAATGCAGACTGGGAGAGATGCTAAGATAGTTACTATAGGAGTTTGGAGCTGGAGACATTCACCCCAAAGCTGTGTGTTGGGGCGATGAGTTTGAGTTGGGTGGACTTCAACATGTCTTAAGCAAAGCACTCTGTGCTAAGAACCATGCTGTGTTTGGAAGTCACAAGGAGGCTGGAGTCTAGTGGGAGAGACAGATCCATGGGCAATAATTGTGGTTTGAACAGAATCGGAGGAGAGCGACACCACCCCAGCCTGGGTGGGTTATTAAGGAGAAAAAGGCTTTCCAAACTAGTGATTTTGAGATGGTGCTTAAAGGATGAGTAGGAAGGAGCCTGGAATGGGGACATTTCAAGTAAAGCTGAATATAGCGATGGCAAAACTCAGGAGGTGGGAAGCAGCTTTTGCGGTATTTAGGTGTGAGGCAGAAACTTACTGGAAGTGGGGTAGAAAGTGGGGTGGGGCCGGCCGCAGAGGACTCTGCTTGTCAGGTTAAGGAGCCCCTCAAAAACTGTATCCCAGTGAAATGCCCTTTCACGGATGCATGGGTTAATTTCATTTAAGACTAAATTTGTGTTCTTCAAGTGGATTTGTTGTCTCTTATTTTTTAATTATTAGTATCCAGCTATATTAACAATATATAATTTATTTTTAAACCATAGTGTATAAAATTATTTCTTTGAAACCAAAGGCAGATTTTGCCAGAAGAAGATGGACGCTATCATTGGGTGCTACTTCCCACTCAAGTTCAGAGGCACAGCTGTCATTTATCAAAACCAGAGCACAAATATGAAAATTGAAAGAAAACTTAAGAAGTCTGTCATCTCTGTGCAGTCCCTTGTAACTTACTTTCTTCTGCAGTGACCAGGGTCTCCTTCCATGCAGTTATTCAAGCCATGCCCCTGGGGTCAGCCTTCCACCTGCCTCTCTACCACCTTCATAACTAATCACCAAATACTGGCCATCTTTCCCCCAAATCATACTCAAACCTGTCTTTCCACAGACACTCCCCGTGGCCCTGTCTAAGCCACCATCATCTCTTGTTGGGATTTCTGCAGTAACCTCCTGTTTTCCCATGTCTGTGCTTGCTGTCCTCCAGCTAATTCACAAAGCAGTCAGAACCATCATTTTTAAATGCAGATCCCATGACGTCTTTCTTCTCCTTGCAGCCTTTTAGTGGCTCTTAGGACGAACATTGGAATCTGACTCAGCACACCAGGGCTTAGCAGCATCTGGTTCCTGCCTTCTCTGGGCCCATTTCCTCCTTGCTTCCTACCCAAGCCATGCTAATCTTTCTAATTCCTAAGTTAAGTCCTATTCCCTCTCACACCTCTGCTAAACCTTACTTCTTCAGAGAGCCCTTCCCTGACCCTCCAACTAGGAGCACCTGACTGTTAACACCATTTCACCATTGCAATTAATGATGAATTGTGTGATTTGGGGTCTAGTGCTTGTTACTCACATAGCCTGAGCTTCCGGAGTCAGGGCTACACCTGCTTTGTTCAATAAGGTACCCAGGCTGTCCTCGTGCCCAGCGCTGAGGTGCAGTAAAACTCATAAATATCTGTTTGAATTTGTGAATGTTCACATCCCACATGTGCTTCTCTGCTTCCCAAAGACCTCTTCTCACAGACAAACAAAAAGATAAAACCTTCTATGTTGGGAACAAATACCAATTCAAAGCCATTCATAGGTATAATTAGCTGTCATTCTGTACTATCCTAACTATAATTGATGATTGAATATTTAAAAACTAATGCAGATGAGAGAATTTAAACAAGGGTAGCTAATAAGTACCTTGGTAGGTACATACAGTTTGGTAAGTTGCAGGGTTTGACTAGGAATGCAGTTTATTCTTTTACCAGTGATGTTCAGAGTCTGGGACTCCCCAGAAACCGAGGGACATCCGGACTTCCGATGTGGCGCATTTCTGGTGTGTGCCGTAGCTGTCAGGCACTGCTGCTCTCTGCTCGGAGGCACCGTCCTCTGCTGGCCCCTCCCTCTGTGTGGGAAGCTGGGCTCTGCTCCCAGGGCTGGGAGACATGGATTCAGGGTTGGGAGAGCATGGGGTCCAAATGTGCGCATCAAGCCATGCCGGCTCTAGATGAACTATCTGATCCAAAGTAGTCGGAAATCAGCATGTTAAACAATAGCTCATATTGATTATGGGTGTTTATTCTCAGGTACTTTTTTGGTCTCCCTGTATTACTAAAGTAATTTCGTTTACTTCCTAAATCATCGCTTTTTAATTTATTCAGTTGTTTTCCATGCAGTCCCTGAATCCTCATTGAGGTTGTACAGGTTTTTCCCACAGCTTCAGTTCCTAAATTACTTATTTATTAATGTTTTTTAATTGTTGTTCAAGTGCAGTTTTCTGCCTTTTCCCCCATCCCAGTCCTCCCCACCTCCCTCCCGTTACCACCACGCTCCCCCGGTTACTGTCCATGTGTCCTTTATAGTTGTTCTAATGGCAGAAGTTGTAACATCACAGAGCAATCAAAGTTGTGTTTAAACTAAGTAAAAGCCTCTCAGATGTGAAGTAAATAGATTTTTAAGTGGTTACGGTAGAGCTAATTAAGTAAACCATCACTAATTGAAAATGAATTGACATTTTAAAGAAAGCAAAACAGCTTAAACAGAAAACAATTTGCTTTTTATTTTTTACTTGTTTTTTATTGTATTTTTTCCATTACCATTTACTCTCCTTATATCCCCCTCCCTGACCCTCGCAATCACCACACTGTTGTCCACGCTCATGAGTCCTTCCTTTCTCCTTTTGCCTCGATCTTTCCACACCCTAGACCACCTTCTACCCCCAGAGCTGCCATCTGTCCTCCATCTACGAATCTGTTTCTGTTGTGCCTGTTAGTTCAGTTTGTTCAGTAGATTCCACATATGAGTGAAATCATGTGCTTTTTGTCTTTCTCTGACTGGCTTATTTCACTTAAAAGTTTTAAAGTTGTGAAATTACCCCCAGGGAGTGTAAAAGCTAACCATTTGCAAACTAGTGGATGAAAAGCGTTTTTCTTTAAACAATTTGCTTTAAAATAACTGATTTTATTAGAGCTAGAGATTAAAATGAAATGAATTAAAGACAATTTCTGAAAACAGTGCTAGACAAGCAGGTCACACTTAACTGTTTAAAACTAAATTTAAAAAAAAAAAAAGCTGTAATCTGAAAATTTGTCATAAATTCCAAAGCATTCATGAAAGGCTTCAAGTCAGCTCTTTTATATATAAAAATTATCCCCAAGCTTCAATTCATTCTCAAAAGGAGATTAATAAAAGTTTAAATATGCATAAAAATTGTAAAACTCCACCACCCATGGCACATAATATATGGGAAACTTTATGCTCAGAACCATTTATCTTTGATCTTGCAATAGAGAATTGTGGGATCAAATTGTGGTAAATCAAGTGAAAATGCACTCTCCTGATTTTTTTGTTGTTGTTGAAATTTCACTGTACATAATTCTAAGGAAACGTAGGCTCTTCTTTCTTCTAAGAAAGGAACATTTAGAGCTCCTTTCAATGCTGCCTTTCAGTGGTTTGCAAAATAATAATACAGTTCATTCAGTACTTCGATTTCTTTTTACAGATGTGCCTCCAAATTTTAAAAAAGTGTATATGTATATTGCCAGAATTGGTTATATAAACTGCTTAAAATCTTTACACTCAATGTTTAGATAAAGTCATTCTGAAAAAAGCCTTTTCTTCACTTTAATGGACAAGTACCTGACCTTTGGCTTTGTTAAGGGCTGTTTGTTAAACCTCATTAATATATTCATGTGTACATTTCTCTAACACCATCTTGTTGTGGGCCTTATGATACTGTCACTGAAGACTTTGAAGTCTTCTATACTTTGCACAATTACAGGCACTGTAATTAATTTATCTCAAAAGTCAGAGGAAGTGGAGCCAAAGGCTACATTCTGTAGAACTAGAACTCCCATGCCTGCAGACCACGCTCTGACTTTATCTGTCTGCTGGCCACAGGGCAGTCTGTAGAAGAAACAGAGAAACGGATTAAAGCATCCTTTTAAACAGGCCTAGTTCATCTAGATCATTTTCCCAAGGGTCCTTCTAAAATCTGAGAAGGCTAATACATCATTAATCAAATGTTCAGTTAAAGTTTAGTGTGGTAGGAGTAGACTCAGTTATCTTGGCAGGATTTGTAACAGGTATGTCTGCACTATTCCGATTTAATTGCCACCTGATTTATTGAGTACTGCCTCCTCAGAGACCAGAGAATGAACTGCTTCTTTTCTCTCACATTTCTGTTAGGCTACCTGAGCAATTTAAATGGATGTTATAGGCTTTGGTCCTCCGTACATTCCAGGACTTTTTTAAAAAATATATTTTATTGATTATGCTATTACAGTGGTCCCATTTCTCCCCCATCATTCCCCTCCACCCTGCACACCCTCTCCCACCCACATTCCCCCCCTTTAGTTCATGTCCATGTGTCATAGTTCTTTAGCTTCTACGTTTCCCACACTATTCTTGCCCTCCCTCTGTCTATTTTCTACCCACCGTCTATGCTACTTATTCTCTGTACCTTTTCCACCTCTCTCCTCCTCCCACGTCCCTGTTGATAACCCTCCGTATGATCTCCATTTTTGTGGTTCTGTTCCTGTTCTAGTTGTTTGTTTTTGTTTTAGGTGTAGTTGTTAATAGCTGTGAGTTTGCAGTCTTCTCACTGTCATATTTTTTATCTTCTCTTTCTTAGATAAGTCGCTTTAACATTTCATATAATCAGGGCTTGGTGATGATGAACTCCTTGAACTTGACCTTATCTGAGAAGCACTTTATTTTCCCTTCCATTCTAAATGACAGCTTTGCTGGATAGAGCAATTTTGGATGTAGGTCCCTGCCTTTCAAGACTTCAAATATTTCATTCCAGCCTCTTCTTGCCTGTAAGGTCTCTTTTGAGAAATCAGCTGACAGGCTGATGGGAACTCCTTTGTAGGTGACTGTCCCCTTATCCCTTGCTGCTTCTAGAATTCTCTCCTTCATTTGAACCTTGGCTAATGTAATTATGATGTGCCTTGGTGTGTTCCTCCTTGGGTCCAACTTCTTTGGGACTCTCTGAGCTTCTTGGACTTCCTGGTAGTCTATTTCCTTTGCCAGATTGGGGGAGTTCTCCTTTATTATTTGTTCAAAGAGGTTTTCCACTTGTTGCTCTTCCTCTTCCCCTTCTGGTACCCCTATAATTTGGATGTTGGGATGTTTAAAGATGTTCTGGAGGTTCCTAAGCCTCTCCTCATTTTTTTTAAATTCTTGTTTCTTCCTTGTTTTCTGTTTGGTTGTTTGTTTCTTCCTTCTGGTCCACTCCATTGATTTGAGTCCCAGTTTTCCTTCCATCTCTATCGGTTCCCCATGCGTCTTCCTTCATTTCATGTATTGTAGCCTGCATTTTTTCATCTAATTTGTGAGCAAAATCAACCAATTCTGTGAGTATCCTGATCACCAGTGCTTTGAACTGTGCATCTGATAGGTTGGATATCTCTTCACAGCTTAGAGAAATTGGCTCTGGGCTTTGATTTTTTTCTCCAGTTTGAGCCATTTTTGGTGTTTTTTTTTTTGTTTGTTTGTTTTGTTTTGTTTTGGTTTTGGTCTGGTCGAGGTTGTTACGTAGCGAGGGGTGGAGCCTTAGGTGTTGCCCTGTGCGGGGGCAACCCAGTCGCTGAGTTGTGACGCCGTTTGTGGGGGCGGGGTTCGAGAGGGAACAATGGCGCCTACTCTGCCCTCTCCTGGATTCTAGTCCCTTCCACCGCTTCCCCTTCACCTGGATTGTCTGCGCGCCGGAATGTGGGACCACCTGGTCAGCCAGCCACCCTGTGCGGCCTCACTGGGTCTGCACAGTTGCCACCCCGTGCCCGGGGTCCGCCAGCTGCCGCCTGTGCACCTAGGAACTGCCAGCCGCTGCTGCTTGCATTTCAGGTCCGCACCTCCACTTTTTCCTGCCTCGACTCCGCCACTCTTACTGGTCTGGAGGAATGGTTGTTGGGCTTCTGTACAGTTCGATTTTCTATAAGTTTTGTTTGTTTTCTTGTTTCTAAATATTTGTTGTCCTTAATTTTGGTTGTGAGAGGAGGCACAGTGTGTCCACCTACCCCTCCATCTTGGCCAAAAGTCCCATTCCAAGACTTTTACTAAGGGTTTCCACCCATTCTGTCAAGTGCCCCTTGAGACAACATATCTTCTCACTATCTCAGTGTCCCCTCACGCGTGTCTCTACTACTCCAGCAACCTCCATTCCTGCTTCCCTAAACACCAAGGGAAATGTCCTAAGGCCAAATCACTAGGTCTTAAGCCTGGAAGAACATGGAATTGCCACTGCTTCCCAAGAGAATCATTGATACTAAACACCTTGAAGATGCAAAGACCTTACTTTATTTGGTTGGTTAATAGGTGTTGATTGGGAAAGAAGCCAGAGAGGGCAGTTGGCCTGGTGGTCAGCCATCTTGTGCATAGCTCCAGCTGCGGGCTGACTACCCTGGACTTTATTTCCAAGATTAGAGTCCCAGGAGCATGGTGAGGCAGGATGTGCATCACTGGCTGCCACCACTGCTGTGATCATCTTCATGGTAGACTGAGGGCCAAGGAACTGCCCTGACCTGATAGTGCCTCATTAATGTGGTTGGAATAACAGTAGTGAGGGGTTAAACTGGGCTAAAAGTGGACTAATTAAGGTTGAGAAAACTGAAAATGTACTGAGGGGATATTCCAGAGATAAAAAAGGATGAGCAGAATTCAGGTAACGATGGGACTGTTGTATTGCCAATGGCAGTAATGAAATCCCCTGTATCCAGTGACTGAACATTTCCACCTGGACTGCTTTGCTTTCTGCTTTCTGATTGGGATGGGGTCTCTAGAACTCTTGCGGTCACATATGTTGTCACATGTCATTCTTCTGCCCAAAAGTCATTGTTTCTGTCTTCCTCCTCTGACCAGGTATTGGACTGGATTGAAAACCACGGTGAGGCCTTTCTCAGCAAACACACAGGGGTTGGGAAGTCCCTGCACCGAGCCCGAGCCCTGCAGAAGAGGCACGACGACTTTGAGGAGGTGGCCCAGGTGAGGTGCAGGGTGTGCATGTGTGTGTGTTGTGTGTGTGTGTTGTGTGTGTGGGGGGGGGGGGGCTGGGTGAGAGAACCAGGGCTTAAGCGTGGTGTATGATGGGGCATGTCAGGTTGGTAGCCCATGGTTTCTGGGCTGCCTGTCTGCCTAATGCAAGGAGACCTTTGTCTGCTCTTGCATCACTATTTACCACTAGTTGAGTGGTAAATAGACCCTCACTTTATTGTCCTCAAAGAAAATCATTCTGGTGGCATGAGCTGTTAATGATTTGTCTACAAGATGGTGATGACAGGAGAGAATGACATCAGAACCTTCAGCAGCCCAAAGCCACCCCTATGGTTTTCACCGCAGTTGAGTGGGAGCTAAAAATAGTGGATACTCTGCTCACAAAGCTGTGTACCTTCCAGGATCTTGAGGAAAAGATGGCACCTGGTCACAGGCCACGTACCAACAAGGCTGAATGTTCCCAGAAAAAGTGCCTTTGCATCATTGGCCACTATATAGTTTGTAATTTGCACAATATTCAGCCTTCTAGCTGAGATGCATACCTGTGCCAAAAATGGCACTGTTTTCTAATTTGCATGAAGAGCCTGTGCAAGAAGACTTAAACATTTGTCTTAATGGTGCAGTGATGCAATGGTGGAATTTGGGGGGTGGAGTTCTATTCTGAGCCCCCACCCCCCATATTTTATTTTAATTTCCTTGGGAGTATTCCAAATGGTTCCTCAAAATCTTCACCTTCAAGATGAAATACTGCTGTCCAGTTATGTCTTCAGGTGTGATCAGTTGCAGGGGGAAAATAAGACTCTTATGAATAAGGGAGGGAAGGAGCAGCTGAGAAGGGAATCGGGGGGATGGAGGGCTGGGTGTTGCCGGAGTAGTGAGGATGACAAAGCGGGGTTTCCACACCATGGCTTTGACCAGCACGGGCTCTGATCCCACGTGTGGGCACTCAGCATGGGCGTCGTGCTTGGCATTGTGCAAAGCCCCATCTCTCACCCAAGGAAGCCACCAGCCTGAGACAAATATGAGCCAAGAACCAAAGGAAACTGCTGGAGGACAGGAAAGTAGTGGGAGCATGCCGCATCTCTAGGGGAGCTGCAAGTGTATGCTGAAGAGTGAGAGGGCTGGCAGGGGCCAGAGAGATTGGGTCACCAGTGACTTGAACCTGGTCACTGCAGATAGATTAGACCCAACCTGCGGAATAAAGCCTCACGCGGAATCTTTGTGCGCTGTTGGTGAGAATGTAAAATGGTACAGCCATTGTGGAAAACAGTGTGGTGGTTTCTTAAAAAACTGAACATAGAATCACCATATGATTCAACAATCCCACTTCTGGGTATATACCCAAAAGAATTAAAAGGTGGGATGTGAAAAGGTAATCCTATACCTGTGTTCGTAGCAGCATTATTCACAATAACCAAAAGGTGGAAGCAACCCTAGTGTCCACTGATGGATGAATGTATAAACAAAAATGTGGTCTGTGCATGCACGCAATGGAATATTATTTAGCCTTGAAGAAGGATCCTAAAACATAGATGGACCTTGAAGACCATGTTAAATGGGTCAGTCACAAAAGGAGAAATACATATGAGTCCACTTATGTGAAGCAGTCAAATTCATTGAACCAGAAAGTAGAATGGTAGTTGCCTTCTGGGTGCCTCTCCAGGCCATTAGGAGGCAAAGGATGGGAGAGAGCTGTTTGGACTCCGTGTCTGCTGCGAGTGGGGTTTATGCTACCTGGGATCATGTGTTGGAACAGAGCTGTCCCATCACTTTGATGCTCTTGCCTGTCCTGTGGCTCAGCCCCTCATCATTTAGGGAGGATATCCCTAGAGCCACCCACAGCCCTGACCCAGGCCATCCCTCCTGCTGTCTTTCTGCTGCAGCCTCATAGGCAACACAGCCTCATAGGCAACACAGCCCTGCTTACAGGCTCATGAGGAGGCTGTTGTTTTATGTGTTTTTGCAACTAAGAAGGCCTGGCAGCTACCTCTACTTTAACCCCATTTTTGCTCCTTTACTTTTCTCACTGACACCTGGTAAGCCTTTTATATGGGACAATGCCTTTCATTCAGTACCAGACACATATTGACTTAAACTGATGCTAAAAAAAAGAGTGGACATGTTTTTTTCAAGCTTATGTTTCCATTATGTATTTTATAATGGAAATATCCCGAATGACAGTTGGCATTTGTTTCATTTTGTAAGAGAGGACACTGAGGCTCAGGAAGCTATTCAGTGTGCACAGGTCATCTGGCTCAGTGGCGGTCCTGCTGGGATTCCACCCCAGGTCTGTCTGACTCGAGTCATGTTCTTACCCAACTCCACACTCTCTCTCCTTTTTGAGCTACAGGAACTGGGTGCAAAACTCATTTCCGAGTGCCAATTTGCTCATGAAAGTGCAGGACAAAGAGCAAGACTGGGAGTGGGGATGCTGGTGTGGCCATCCTGTTTGACATACATTACAATCCCTTCATATGATCTGCTTCTCCCTGCCTCTGCTTTCTTTTTTTTTTTTTTTTTAAAGAATTTTTTTTAAGTACTTTTTTTTTCTTTTCTTTTTTTTTTTTTTAGATTTTATTTATTTATCTTTAGAGGGGAAGGGAAGGAGAGAGGGAGAGAAACATCAATGTGTGGTTGCCTCTTGTATGTCCCCTGCCGGGAACTGGCCTGGCAACCCAGGCCTGTGCCCTGACTGGGACTCTGCTTTCTGATAAGACTGTTATCTTTGTGAGAAAGAAGAGAGAGCTCTACCTTCCAAAAGGCTCTGCTTTTAGGAGGAGTGTTTCCTTTGGAAAGAGGAACAACAGATGTGAAACAGCTAACTACAAAGGGAACACCTAAGCAAGGGGCCGTGAAGTCGTTTGAGATGGGCGGGTCATGTAACCTAGAAATCAGTCCTGTTTTGTTCCCTCATCCCCCTCTGGGTCAGGGAGTGAGCAGTGGAGCTGCTCAGCATCCTGGAATTGGTAGTCCACTGAGGAAAACCACCTCTGACCACGGTAAGGGCAGACGGCTGTCTGTAGCCGCCTGCTCAGTCTGCCTTGCTCTGTGCACTGTGATCATCATGCTCAGGTGGTGAGGAGCGGGTGGGGGGGTCCTGACAGGAGAGGGCGCTCTGTTTCTCTCTCACTTCTGTTCTCAGTTAGCTGAGGGCCACTGCAAGGAAAGGAATGGATTTAATAAGGAATTGGATAATTTTTGAGTTACTCAGTAATCAGTGACAATAAGTGAAAGTGTACAAACTCTTCTTGTTTTGGGGTGCTGGTTATGAGTTATAGGCAGGAAGGGTGTCACCCATGGTGTGAATCAGGAGGCTGGGGTGTCGCTTGTCAGCAGTACTAAAAAGGGTCATGATTTAGTGAAAAAAAAAAAAACTACTTTTAGTTTTGTAATTTCATGACTATTTGACCTGAGGATGATATGAGAAGGGGATTCTGAGCTCCCATTCTCTATACTCAGGTTTAAAAAATTGACTTGAATCAAAGCAGAAAGAGAGCTGTTGGCTTGTGTTCGGCTCCTGGAAATTTGCGCTCTGCAGGGCCAGCCCACAAGCAGAGACAGCTAGACACAGGGGTGGGCCAGGGGCGGCGTAAAGCCCCCAGACAACACGTTTCTGCTCTTGGCAGAGTGGCTGCACCTGTGATTCTCACCAAAGACATTTATGGCAGTTATTAAAATAAATATAAATGATAGCTGTGAAGAAATAATGTAGCAATCCATTATCTCTCAGTAAACTTCAAATTTTGCCCTGGCTGGTGTGGCTCAGTGGATTGAGTGCCAGCCTGTGAACCAAATGGTCGTCAGTTCGATTCCCAGCCAGGGCACATGCCTGGGTTGCAGGCCGGGTCCCCAGTAGAGGGCATGTAAGAGGCAACCACACGTTGATGTTCCCCCACCTTTCTCCCTCCTTCCCCTCTCTCTCTAAAAATAAATTAAATTAAAAAATAAACTTTAAATTTTGTTTTTACTAGCTCCTGAACACATTTTAAACAGACTCTTCAACTATCATTTGAAGGAAATGTATTGAGTATTTATGAGTCCTCAGTTCATCCTGCAGGTGGCACTCTTTGAATAGCCTGCAGTGAAGCTGAGGGGAAGAAGTGAAGGAGCCAGTCCTGACAGCTTGACTGAGGAAGGTCCGGACAGGCGGGTGGTGAGGGTCCAGGGCCAGGGGACACACCAGGGGTCTGTTCCTACAGGTCTTTCTTAGTCCAAGCTACTGATGTTGTCTGTGCTCAAATAGAAGACCTGGTCACTAGTGGGGACCCCTCCTGGTTCTGGTAGATTCTTGACTCAGGTTACCTATAAACTCATCAAATAATGAAAGCCATAGAGTAAATGAGATTTTAAAACATACTTACTGTATTTTTATATTTACATATTTTTGGCATGTCAGGTATCATCAAGAGTGTAGACAAGTGTAAGATGAAGTTGCTGCCGTGATAGCACAGCTGTCAGGAGACAGGTGCGTCTATATCTGCTCAGGAGATAGAATGGGACACAGAACTGTGACTTTATCCTGAGATATTTGCTATTACTTAGTACTCAAGCGCCCATGGTTTACATAGCAGCTGTGCATTCTCTGTTAGTGGTCTGATTTATACCCTCATTATCTGAAATGCCAGACTTTCTGTAGGCTAGCTTAGTCAGATATTATCAGGCATTTACATTCCAATATATATAATCTAATGTCTCAAAGCACCAAATCACATTTAAGCAGTTAAGTATAGTAAGTAGCATTAGTGTAAAATTTTTGAAAGAGCAGACCATTTAAAGAAAGATGTTTAAGAAATATAAAAACAGAGTTACAAATAAGTACTTCATTCAATAACCTTTGGCTAGTTATTTCTCTACCTGACCTTTGCTTTTCCCCTCCAACTTGAATAGAATATGCTTTTTTTTGTTGTTGTTCTGAGCCTTGGGGTGAAAGTAGGCAAAAATGGAAGAGAAACATTTGGTGATACAATGAATACACCTGCCTAGGGGGTGGTGTAGTGACCTTTGGGATGAGTTACATCTCTCTTTTCATGCCTGAGACCAATTATAGCAGCTGCAAATGGAAGCAGAAGGGGAAGAGCCTAAATAGATGCTTTTTCACACTCCAGCTTCTGAGAGAGGATGAAAGGTTCTTGAGCAAGATAAAAAAAAAATAGTGAGGAAGAAAACCAGGAAAATGCAGAGAATTTAATGTCATAAAGTGGGCAAGTGGAAGACTGTGAAAGCTCAGAGAAACGAAGGACAACCTTCGGCTTTAGATCTCTCACAGCGCTCTTCCTGCCAGGGTAGATCAGGGCATTCCCTCCACGGACACTAGGGCGAAGTTGCTGGCGTGAGCTACTGAGGCGGGGGCGGGTCTTGTGACACTCTCAGGGGGAAGAAAGATGTTACATGGCATGGATAACTCTGAACCAAAGGCTTCGAAGGTCACTTTGTATACACTTGATGTGGAAAACTAAGAGGGGATCAGAACCAATATCCACAGTATTGTAGAGAGCCTGCCAAGAACCTCTAATCAAGACCATGAAGTGTCGCCGCCCCCACCAAATTTTGCTGCTTCCAGTATGAAACAAATGGTACACCCAGAAGAATTTGGGGCTGCATTCCTAATGACTTTAAAGTTCTGGGTAGTGAAGTAAAAGACTTGAAGGCACAGGTGGTGTTTTTATCTCTTGTTTCGTATGATGGCAATGATGCAGGGAGGCTTTCAGAAGCAAGCGGCTGCCTGTGGAGATGGTGTTTTAAAAACTCTCCTGGACTGTAACCTACAGAACCGGAATAATGGCCTTCTGACAAGGGACAGAGTTCATCCTGTAAAGACCGGGGAGGATGTGCTTTGGCAGAAAACCTTGTTGATCTATCTAGAAGCATTTAAAGGAATTTTGCAGTGAAATTAGGAAATCATCCCAGTAAAGCCAAAAACAGCTATGTGATTCACCGCACAGGTGACTTAGAAAGAAGCACTGTGAGGTAAATTCCCTTAGATCATCACCTTAGGTTTAAAATATACAAGAATATAGGTTTAAAATATACAAGAATATAGATTGCAAACAATATTTATGGACAATATATATCAACAAAAGGCATGTGTAACAAGTAAGGCACTTTAACACAAGAACATAAATAGTCCTGAGACTTCAGGGTATTGAGTTCATAAATAGAAAATGGCAATAGAAGAGTATGTTTTGTTTAAAGGATTCTTTCTCATAGGAGGGGTGAGGGTCTATCAGGAAGGCTCACGTCTCTGTGAGATCTACAAACCTGAGGATAGCAAACAATGTGGAGAAATAACAGATTAAAGGAGAGCAAAAAGGAAGCCATGGTTGTTGCTAGAGAGGACCGCAGTCTGGTCCATCAGATGGAGGACATGGAAAATGCTGCCACGTGAGTTCAATTCTGGCTCAAGGAAAACTATGGCGGTGATGAGAGTCCTCAAATTTCCTGCAATCTCCTGTAAGTTTTGTGACACTATAAATAAAATGTCAATAAGTTGATGAGAGCAAAGGGTTCTACCTGGTAAGAGAAAATCATTGTAGAAACGCCTGAAAGAGTATAGGTTGTCTAAACTCTCAATAACCTTGACCTTTACAGGAAAGGGTTTAGACTTCACTCTTAGAACAAAAAGGAATAGTAAAGTCTTCTGAGTGATGAGATAAATTAAAATATAACCTCTGAACCAGAGGGATAAGAATTTCTCTATTCACTGGCTGTTTAGATCACGTATGGAATGTTGTACCTAATTCTAGAAAACATATTTTCAAAAGGATATTGACAAACTATGCTGTGATTGTTAGGTTGCCAGTGAAGTCAAAGTAACTGGATATGTTCAGTTTTAAGTAAATCATTTTTTGAATGAAAGGCAGGGGAGTGGGTTTCATAGTTTCAGGCTTCCTGTAGAAGACATAAGGCTGGAAGGTATAGTGAAGCCACTTTGAGCTTATTTTAGGTGTCACTCTAACCCACAGTTGCTTTTTTATGATCTGTCTAAAACTAGAATGAGATATCTTGCGATGTATTGTGCTTCTTATTACAGGAGGATTTCCAGTAGAGATGACCCTTTTTCCTTAGAATATAAACATCTACAAGCCTTTTCCATCTTAAAAACAAACAAACAAATAAAAAGAAACCAAGACTTTTTGGGGCCCCACCTTCTCATTTCTCCTTCCCTCCATAGTCCACATTCTTGAGAGGAGTCTGTATTTGCACTTGTATTTCCTCACCTCCTAGATGCCCTTGACCCCTGCTACTGGGCTTCTGTTTCCTCTGGCTGCCTGAGATTAATCTTACCAAAGTCTCCACTTGAACATTGTTGCTAACTCCAAAGGACACTTTCAGATATGAATTGGTCTTTCTGAAGCAGCTGACCCTGTCAGCCATCTCTCTCTCTCTCTCTCTCGTTCTCTTCTACCAAGAAGACTTCTATTAAACCATGCTCTCGTGATTTCCTTATGTCTTTCTGGCTAGTCCTTCTTAGACTCTTCTCCCTTTTCCCCAGGATTTGTTAGTCAGATCTTCTCTTCTCACTTTACACTCCCTACATGATTTTATATTCTTCCCCAGGCTCAAGGGCTACCCCTGCTCAGATGGCACCCAAGTCCATGTTTCATCGCTGACTTTATCCCTGAGCAACCTATTCATAAACTTACTGGCTTTCTGAATACCTCCACTTAGATTTCTCAGAAGGTTCTCAAATCCAGTGTGTCCAAGTTTTATTTGATTATCTTACACCCTTTCCCAGTGTACTCTTCCTCTTGTATTCCCCATGCCTGTAAAGGACACCAACCACCCAGTTGCTCCAGCCAGAAACTTGGAAGTCATTCTTAACTACCCTCTTGCTCTCACCTCTCATAAATTCATCACAAAGTCCTGCAGATTCGACCTCTTTAATCTGTTCTTTTCCTTCCATCTCCATTATCACAGCCTTAGATCAGAGTTCGATTCACCTCCTGCTTGAATTATTACAATAGCCTCATGTTTTCCCTGACTCCAGTCCTGGTCTCCTTAAATTCATCACACACCACTCCAAGAGTGGTTTTCCTAAAATGCACTTCTCATCATGCTGCTCTGTTGGTTTTGGAACCCACAGATGGCTTCCCATCTGGACAAAGTTCAAACTCTTGATATTATATACCTTTTATGGTCTGGCAATTGCCTTCTCTGGTTTTACCTTTTACTTCTCCTGTGTTCCCTCTACTCCCCACCCCCATAGTCCTGCTGTCCCAGAGTTTACCTGAGCATGCCATGCTCTCCAGTGTCAGTGCTGTCTCCTCTTTCATCTTTCCCACCTGTTTAACTCAGACTACTCCTGACCAACTTCTGTTCATCTTTAAACATTCATCTCAAGTAGCACCACTTCCAGGAAGCCTTCCGTGGCTCGCATGGTTTGTACTGAATGCCACTTTTCTAGGTTACATTCCTGAGAGGGTAGTAATTATCACACAGTGTCATCAATTTTATGCTAGCCTCACTACCCAGCTGGACTGTGACCTTCCTTAGAGCAGGAAGGTATTTTCATTAGTCTTTCTATCCCAGTGTCTAGCATGATGAGTCTAACATGTAATTGGCATTTGAAAAATACAGGAATGAATGGTATAGTGGGATTCCTTTGTTGGGAGTATATCAGGCCAGATGATCTTTATGGTCCCTTCTAGCTCTAAAAATGATAAATGGAAGAGAGATGGCTGTTCATAAGAACACAGGCCCCAGGATCATATAACCTGGGACCTGACTGAGAGTCACCCTTCTAGATAGAATTAGGCAGACTGCACTGTACTGAGCAGCCTAGACAGCCCCAGCCTAGGATCTGGCACTTGGGAAGAAGCATCTTTGAGTCAAATTTTGAGTGAGTTCTTTGGACTCTTTTGTATTTTTTAATTAAAAAAAACACTAAATAATTATTTCAGATGAAGCCGTAGGAAACCAATTTTGACAAAAGGACATCGTATTCCTTACCAGCTCCACTAAGTCTCCCTGTTATTTCCAGTGGGGATCATGACCATCATGCTGAGCCGGACTCTCAGGGGAGGCTTAATCCTCTCCCTCTGTACCAGAAACATGGTGAAGTCCTTTTTCCCTTTCAAAAATTCTCCTTTGTTAAGGTGAATAAGATTGGCCCTTTTAAAAGGGATCTTAAAGGCCACAACAAAACAAAAAGTAAATTGGACAAAAGAAGCATATTGATTTTATGTTCAGTATATTGGTTCGAGTCCAAGACAACTCATTTAGTCATACTTTTTATTCAGTATGTCATGTTCATTGATGGACTTTTTTCCTTCTCCCTGTTGAGGAGGCCCTAATAACAGTAGCAATAATGATGATAACAATAGTAATAACACTTACTGAGTACTTTCTGTTCTTATTTTAACTCAATTCCCATAACATCCCATGAATTAGATATTTCCAATTCTCATTTACAGATAAGGAAATAACTATTCAACAACTCAAGTTGGCAGAGTCGTAAGTGCTGGATCTGGGATTAAACCCTAAGAGTCTGGCTCTAGAGCCTAGGCGCTCAACCACCTTGCCATGGAGCCTCTGGATTCACATGAACTCTGGATGTCTCTGTGATCAGGCCTGGTGGGGTCTTCAGTTCCACCCAGAAGCAGTTTCTAGCCCTCTTTCTGTGTGTGGATCTGGGTATTGCCCCAGATAGCTACACGTTACCATTAGGTGACGCTTTCCCTCCTTCTGTTTAAGATTGCCCTTGGTAGACTCAAGTGTCACCTTCATGATCCTTTATGACAGCTTTTTAATCCAAAAGATCCCTGTGACACCCAGATGACTGCTCTTTATCTTTCTCTACCTGTCCTCTAGCTTATCTGAGATATGTGCCCACAGTTGGTGACACCTGGCTCTATTCTCTGCTGGAGCTCAACCCATTTAACAATTAACTTGGCCAATAGTCTTTATTTTCATTTTCTAGCACAAACCAGTAGACTATATTTGGCCCAGCCCAGAACATTAGTTTTGTCTCTTTTTTTTTTCCTTTTTTTTTTTTTTGGTTTTTGCTGAGGTCAGGCTATCATTTGGTAAACCTCCTAATTTCCAAACTACAACCCTCTTTATAGCTCCACAAACCTATTTGAGCCATTCCTCTCAGTTCTGACTTGCCATCTGTTGGGGCACATGGTCTAGTGGATAAAAGGGTAGCATTAGCAGTCAGTCTGTTCTTTCCTTTTGTTGGCCTTGGGCCTTGTGACAATCACTTAATTTCCCTGAGCTTCAATGTCCACTCTAAAATGGTGATAGTGACAACTATTCTGAAGAGTGATACGAGAATTAGAAATAACATATGGAAAGTGCCTAATAGAGCTTTTGGTTCATAGGAGGTGCTTGGTGAATGGTGGGCTCTGCGACAGCAGTGGTGACCACGGTGGTGGTGCTAGGACACATCCAAGCCTCATTCCCTTCCAGACCAGGTTATCGAGTACCATGGTATCATATCTCAAGAGCCAGTTTGGTGTGGTCTGTTTATGTGTTGGACAGAGTAGGCCTATCCTTTGAGATGGGTCATGTGCCAAGGAGACAGATCAGCTACAGGTGCTGACGAACTTGGCCCTAAGGTTAAGCATGATGGAAGAAGTAGCCATGCAGTCTGACCAGTCAGAACCAAACAAAGGCAACAGAGTAATTGTTTGTCCTACCTGGGAGTGAGTGGGTAGGAGGTACCCAATCCTGAGCATCCAGGGGCCAGTGTATTCAGAGATTCAAGGGAGAGGGGAGGTAGTTCACGTTGGGAAAGGTCTTAACAGATAACAGGGCTCCAGTCACTGGGCTGCAAATGAGAGGCTGGGTTGCTGGGGCATCAGGTAAGAAAGGGCTGGCTCTTAGGGGTGGGACAAAGTCTAGTAATCAAACCTGGGCACCAGGGCAAGACTGGATTGGATCCCATGGGTCCCAATACGGAGGAACCAGTCTGTTAGTAAGATGTGTGAATCCATTTGATTTCTGTAAGTAAACTGGAGCTGAGCCTGCTGTGAGGCCCCAGAAAAGAGAGGAGGAAGGAGAGTCTGGGCACCGAGTGAGAGCACTCTCCCTTCTAAAGGATTCTCGGACACAGTGGGCCTCCGTAGGAAGGTACCAACTGCCTAACCACTAGTTTCACAAGGTGACAACATACTTACCTTGCACAGTGAGCATAACATACAGATAGGAAGAATAAAGTTACTCTCAGAGAGCATTGACCTGGTTTAGAAAGGAAATAGGAAAAGCTGTTCCACAGGAAAGCTTTCTCCATCTGCCCAGTATTGATTCTGAAAGCAAACCTCTATTACCTTGTCTTCCAATAATTAGTTTCAAAATAGGTCAACCTACCTAGATTAAGAGAAAGCAAATCGGTTTCCTATCTCTTCCCTCTTTCTTTCATTTCTGTGACACATTGGAAGCAGGGTGGCTTCAGGAGCGTGCCTGCTTCTGTGGAAGCCAATTCTATCTAAGCTGAAAGTAAGAGGGAGCAGGTGATAGATTTGCATGCAGGGGGAACATACGCAAATTCCACAGTGAAAATATTTCTCAAGGATAAAAATATTTTGAAAAGTATTTGCAAGGTTTTAAACCTGTGCTCTAAAGAAAAACATAAGAATAAGTGATAATGACTGTCATTTATTTATACACATCTTTCTAAGAAATAGCTCCTTTAATCCTTGAAATAGCTCTATAGAGTAGGTTTTAATATTATCCTCATTTTGCAGATGAAAAGTCAGGCCTAAAGAGGACCATTCAAGTGAAGAAAGCAAGATTTGAACCCAGGCAGTCTAACCCCCAAGCCCACACTTACATTCTGGAGAAATGGAATAAAACGGAGCTTACGCCCCCCCCCCTTTTGATCTTTTCCAGATGAAGTTTTTATCTTTATTTTTAATTTTTTAATTAAAAACTACACATTTTCAATATAGAAGTACAGATGAGCAAAACAGACCAAAAATAATCCACCCACTCAGTTGTCTGTATAACAGTTGCCAATACTTTGGTGTTTATTTTTCCAAATATGGGTATGTATATTATTTACCAGCTTTTCAATGATATATCTATGGTAATAGAGCTATATCTACAATGTTATTCTTCTTTGCTCGTGAAGTCCTTAATATTAAGACTTCTTACTCTTTTCCAGATTCTAGTAACTTACAATTATAGGTTATTAAAAGAAGGTACAATTATAAGTGGGTAAGAAGAAGCAAAATAAGCGTTGAAAACAGAGGTCCATATTTAAGCCAAGCATTCAGGATCTTTTCCCAAGAGAAACCTTCAGAAGATGGCAGTTTGTAAGTGTCCTCCCAATGGACTTTTCCAATTCCCCATTGTAGGTGCTTATATATTAGAGGACAGTGAGGACCTTCTGGGCCCCTAATACTGGCCCGGGTGGGGTGCAGTGGTGGTGGTGGTGGCGGTGGCGAGCGCTTCAAAACAGTAATTTTTGTAACCTTTTTCCTCCTCCTCTTTCTTCCTTCTGCTTTCTCTCCTTCTCCTCCTCCTCTTTTTCCTTCCTATCTGTCCCATCTTCTCCTGGAATGTCCTTTCCTGAAATAGGGGCTCCAGTCAGGTTTCAGGACACAACACGTAGCTCTGGTCCACGTGTGGTTTCCTAGGTGGGCAGTGTCTTCCAGGATCCCAGTGCTCCCTTGTTGTGGCATTCGGGGCGATGGAGGAAATCAGGTGTGTCTGAGCTGAAGGCTAAGGGCTTTTGAGAATCTGTGGTAGATGAGACAGCTGGGATGGACGATGCGTGCCAGCAACCAGCACCTAAGAGCCCTGAGTGAAAGGGCTTTAGGCTGTAGATTATGCAAACTAAAAAACAAATACACATCATCAACAAGAGCAACTCACCAAGCAGATCATGTGTCTTTCTTTCTCTCTGCCAATAAGCAGCTGGAGGTATTTTTATGAACCTATTTTGTTTGGAATAAATCATTAACAGGAAAAAAGCCCACTGCCAAATTCTGACAGGAACAAAGCATTGCATCTGATTTATTCCACCTGAAAAGGAAGCTAGGTTTGGGGCAGAGGGAGCTGAGCTCTTGTGGCCTCTTGTAACACCAGGCGACATCCAAGATTCATCAGAATGGATACCTTCATTCACCTTGGCATACACAAGGCAAATGCCCAGCCAGCATAAGGCGTTGTCCTTTGGGTTTCAGTGGAGACGAGTGCAGCTGTTCTACAACATTATAGGAGCCGACAACGCTAACTACTGGCAATTTCAGCTATAATTACATATCTCCATGGTGTTTCACACTGTGAGCTGTTTAATACAATATATCAGAGCCTCAATGATGCCAAGTGTGGATTGAAATATCTCTGGTAGACTTGGGTCCATCACATGCCTAGAATTTGAAAGTAACAGCAAGGGATGGGGGCTAAAAAGGGAACTCCAAATCCATGTGATTGACATGTTTCAGTTTTTTTCTTCACAATACTTGCACTCTGCTTAAAATTATGGACTCTTTAGTGTTTGGGAATTCAAAAGGTCAGTCTCATTTGCTTTAAAAAATGCAGCTAAATAAGATAGGCTATCTGGATGCAAACCTTGGCTCTGACACACCTAACATGGCTTTATAAACTTGTAAAACTTTTACAAGTTTATAAAGTTAGAAAGGTGTGAGGTTTATGCCAAGAAATTATAATCCATCATGACTTCTGGTGGCCAGATGATTTGGTACCAGATAACCTTGACACAGGGTGATATTCTAGATTGTCTGTTCATAGATTCTTATCCTATGCCTGACATGAAAGCCACCTCAACAATTAGTGCCATAATCTCCCCATCAACAAGACAGGAATTACAGATTCTTCCTCTCTTCTTCCTTATCCAGTGAGGATACAGGGATTGAAAAGCCTGGGTAGGAGGACCAGAGCTGCTCTAGCTGTACACACAGATCACCTGACCTTGTCAGCCCTCATTTCTACATTTGTAAAACGGGAAAAATATCTCATCATAACTGAAGTAGGCAACCAATAAGATAATGTACTTAAAAGCACTCTATTCTAGAGCATGGAGCAAATGTAAATTATCATCATTATTATTCAGGGGTATAGTGACAGTGGGTGAGATCATGTCTGGAACATGCTCAGGAAAGAGCAACTAAAGATTTAGAGAAGACTGATGATATTGCCCCATACAGGGTATTTCCCAAGAAAGAGAATGTACTGACCAGTCTCCGTCTTACTGAACTCTTCATGCCCTGGACTTCTTACGCTGTTTGAGGGCCAGATTCCTATGCATAGCAGGATTAGCTGGGGAAACTTGCCACATTCTAGAGCTAACGCTAAACCTAGTGATTTAATGAGCCTTGTTCTGATGTTTATATAAGGCTAGATCAGTGAGGCTTTGGGGTCAAAAGTAGACTTTGGAAATGGAAGCAAAAAGAACATGATGCTTTGTACATAGACCACTCTGACCACTTATCTTACATGTCATTCTGACCAGAGAGGACAGGGAAGCCCTGCTCACAGTGGCCTGCCCAGCAGCAAGTATTGCCAGTTATGCCTAACCCTTCCAGAGAGTCCTGGCACTCTTTGTGAAATTATTCAGACCTGCATTTTAGCCAGTTTGTTTCTGTTCATTGTGTCATGTTTTGCATAACCCCATTGCTTAATTTTCCCTTTGTAGGGTTGAGGGTGGGTTTGTACTGAATTACGCAGGGTCTTTGCTAGGGCTTTCATGACTGAGGATTATAGATACAGTCTGTGGTCATGGAAGATAGCTGTTGGCCTGCGAAAGTCAGGAACATTGAAGAGCTCCAGGTAACAAGGTGAATGATGAGATGTGAGCCTGAACCTCATGGACCTTCCTGGTCTCATGGTCCAATCTCCAGGTATTCAGATTCTCTCCTTGCCCTTGAGGGCCCTGTGTGGGGGACTTTGACCTTCCACAGCTTCTCTGCTCTGAGGAAATGCTCCAATGGGCAAGTCTCTTCACCCAGTCTCCTAAGGAAAGAAAACAGGAAGAACATGTTTCCTCGTTGAAAGTGGAGATCCTGAAGATTCAGAGGGCCTTGGGTCTTGGTCAGTGGTCTATGGTGAACAGTCCTTGGTATATAAATGGTGTCTCTCCTGTCCTGGGGTAAAGCTCTGAATCCCACCCTGTTTGTGAAGAGTGTGCAGGAGGCCTCCTTCTTAGTGTAGGTCTCCTTCATCTGTGTCTCCTGCTTCTCTCACATACTTCCCGACCACTCTTCCACACCACACGGCCACTGCGCGGGGCTTGTCCTGTGGTGAGGGCCAGAGCTGGACTCTCTGACTCCCAAACTGGGCTTTTCTTCCCAAAGGGCCATTAGCTGCCTCTGCTATGTCCCCCCCAACAAGCTTTCCATCATCAACCCCGACTTGAAGAAGAAACCCCTGGGACTCTTAGTTCATTGCCAAGGCCCCTTACATCTTCCTGATTTCCCAATCTGGACCTTTGCCCAAGCCATTCTTTGGTGTAGCAGCTTCCTTTTTTCCCTTTCCATTTTAGATTCTTTAAAGTTGGCTCAAAAATTTGCCTCCTGAAAATTTCTTCAGGCTTATCCATCTTACCTGACCTCTCTGTGACCTGCTGTGCCCTCAGCATTACATCACCACTTTGTACTTCTGTCACACCTCATTTCTTTCTACTCCTTGGAGAATGAACTGCTTGACATAATTCAGTTTCATACAGAACCAAGACTTAACCCTAAGCACTTCGTGCTGAAACTTTTCAAATTTAATTTGTATTTATGGTAAACTTTCTGAAATACAGTTTAAATTCCCCATGCCTTGAATACAGAGTAGTCTGAACACAAGTCACCCCTTTTTTCTCATGGCTCGGGGTGCATGGCAGTGCTCACTAATTCCAGTCAGGAGTAGGGAGGACACCTCCCGGGCCACTGCAGAGGCAAAGGCTTGCCTTTTCTCTTCACTGAGGGTCCCTTCCTGCACAGCAGTGTCCTTTTAGGGCTCACCTGCATTCAAGGGGAAATGATCGGGGAATACAGCCCCTTAGAGCAGTATGTGTCACTCTCTGTAGGCCCTGGAGCAGTTCTGTGGCTAAGAGACTGTTTGTCTCAAACCATGATGATGATGAGGAGGAATTTAATGGTATACCTAGGGAAGGTGAGATCTAAGTAACCTAGGCTGTCTAAAGCCACTGAAACCTCAGTCCTAGAGTAGACCAGTGAGATTGAAAGAGGAAGGCTGATTCTTCTCGAACTGCACATCTCCTATTACCCCTTTCATTTGTACATCAGTCCATCTTTATTTTGTTGATTTTTATTTAAAGGGTCATAACCATTTCAATCCACATCAGCTTGTCAGTTTTGTACACAGAAGCACACAAGGAGTGGCCGCTGCCTGTCACTCTGCTGCTGTCAGCTCCAAGCCGTGGGCATTAGGACTTTGATATTTATGTGATGCTGATTGGGAAGCCTTTCAAGCAAACCATACAGCCCATTCCAGACAGATGCTCTTGGGTGTTGTCCAAGAACCTGTCCCACGTTTAAGAATTTTCAAATTTAACATGTCTGTTACTTCTGACTGCTGCACAAAACAACTCAGGGTCATGGTTGATGGCATTGTGCCTAGGGAGAATGATTTGTAGGATTTCAGGGGTAATTATTTTTTTAACTGGAATTTTTTTTTGCATTTATATGTCACACCAAAATCATGTTTCTTCTAAGCTATGCTAAACAATGTCATAAAGTTCAAACTGAGAAAGGTGAAATACCTGACTTGGATGACATAAATTTTACATATTTTTATTGTATATTTTACTGTGGTTGGTCAAGCATTAGTTGTCTTCAAGAACCCAGAACTAGGAAATGCATCCATCTCTAAGCTAAATATTGATACATTTGTAATGAATTTTTTTTTGTATTTCTAAATGTATTCAATTGACAAAAATATATTGAATTCTTTTTCTTTAAAATTTCCTTTATTGGGTATTTTTCAAACTTTGAAAGAGATTCCTGTAGTTGTAATAACCAGTGAAACACTGCAGAGATATGTAAATAAAAATGCTAATTATCCCTGTACTCCCACTTCCCAATCTCTCTCTTTCTCTCTCTCTCTCGATAATCAGTTATCTTGTCCACCTTTCTTCTTACAAATATAATAATAAGCAACCATATGTAAATATAAAAATTCTGTTTATTTTCTAAATAATTTCTAAACAGTGCCCTGAATGCAATTTTTATACTTTAAATGCTTTTTTTTCATTTTTTCTGATTATAAAATTAAAGCATGTTCACTATAGAACATTTGGAAAACAAGAAAATAGTGGAAAAGAAAAATCATCCCTAATATTTCTCAGAGATAATTATACAGGGTCTAGCAGAAGTAATGCCTGTTTGAGTGTGGTTGGTAGGGTAATAATGTGGGTGTAATAATTTATAGTTTTAATTTGAACACTTCATCTAAAGTGTCATATGGTGTGCTTGAATGTAATACTGTTATGTTGCAGAATTACATGCTTATGACTTTGTAATAAAAAGAGCTGTTATTTGTGCCAGACCCTGTATATAAACCAATGATATTTATTGGCAAATTCTCATTTAGTACAGCATAATGCAAAGTGAAATAAGCCAGGTGGTGAGGGACAAAAACCATATGATCTCACCTTTAACTGGAACATAATCAACAAAAGAAAAAAAGCAAACAAAATATAACCAGAGTCATTGAAATTAAGAACAATCTAACAATAGCCAGAGGGGAGCAGGGAGGGGACAGTGGGGAGAAGGGTTTTCAGGAACTACCATATAGGACACATGGACAAAACCAAGGGGGGGGGGTGGAAGCAAGGGAGGGAGGTAGGTTTGGAGGGGGTGGGGAGAAAATACAGACAACTGTAATTGAACAACAATAAAATAATTTAAATTAAAAAAAAAAGAATGTTTTGCTGGGGGTCAAATAAATGTGAATTCCAGATTGGCATCCACCAGCTCTGTGAGTTTACTCATGATCTTTCACCTTTCTGAGCCTCAGTTTTCTTATCTATAAGATGATAGAATAGCATAATCTACAGTATGTTGTAATATTTATAAGTGGATCCAAAACTGACAGCCATCATTATCACTAGTAGTTTTTTGGTTTTTTTATTTGTTTGTTTGTTTGTTTTTTTGTCCATCGATCAATCAATAGAATCAGAGCCACAGTTTGGTTTATCCTGGGGGAGGGCTTTGGCATCACTTGTTCCCTCAGACTCCTCTTATCTATCTCTCATCCTGTCCTGTGGAAGCCACAGATTAGATGATTCCTTAAGGCTTACACCACCTGAAGGATGATCAGAAATACACTGTAGCTGAGGAAGTTGAATAGTCTCCTTCACTGGGCTTCCTCTATAGTGTTATGGTCTAAAGCAGTGGAAGGCAGTTTTTTGCCCCCAGGATACATATGGCAATGTCTGGGGACATTTAGGTTATTACATCTGGGGAAGGGGTTGCTGTTGACCTCCTGTGAGTAAAAGCCAGGAGTGCTGCTAAACACCCTACAGTACACAGGACAGCCCCTGTATCAGTTTCCTAGGACTACTATGACGAAGTATCAGAAACTGGGAGGCTGGAAACAGCAGAAATGTATTATCTCATAGTGCTGGATGATGCAAGTGTGAGATCGAGGTGTCAGCAATTTGTTCCTTCTGAGGGCTGTGAGGAATAATCCATTCCAGGCTTCTCTCCTGACTTCTGGTTGTTTGCTGGCAATCTTTGGCATCACTTTGTATTATTCTAATCTTGGCCTTTATATTACATGCTACTCTCTCTGTATCTATATCCTCACATTGCTATCTTTTTATAAGGTCCTCAGTCATGTTGGATTAAGGTCCACCCAGTCTCAGCATGACCTCATCTTAACTAATTACACCTGCAACGATGGCATTATTTCCCAAACAGGTCACATTTGCAGGTGTTGGGGGTGAAAGCTTCAACAAACCTTTTTGGAGAGTCAGACTTCAACCTACAACAGCTCCCAAACAAAGAATTATTCAGCTCAAAATATTGAACCCTGGTCCACAAAAATCTGTGGGTCAAACCCAGGGCAGTTAGCTAAGATAAGAACAGTGCAGGCAGGAGGAGTCCAGGGTCTTCGAAGATGGACCTTGAGCAGGGACACTATCAGCAAGGAGGGTCAGTGACCTGGGTTCTTAGGCCAGAGGTGGCAGGCTCCCTACAGATCTGTCTAGGTATGGGCAGCCCTGGACCTACAGGGCTAACTAAATATGACTCAGAAAGGCGAAGGACTTGAGGAGCACTACGTTGACAGGGGCAGAAGCAAAAGTGTGGGCCAGAGCTCTGTTCACCACATTATCTCACCCACCGTTTCCCTGTCTGTCCCCAGTCGGGGGTGAAATAGAGAAAAAAATAAATTTACAAGCTGCAAGGTTTTCAGCAGTATTTTCAAGCCAACTGTCTTGTCTCTCTGAAGCCCTGCCTCTCCCTCTCTCGCCCACTGCCTCCCACTGACAGCCAAACATAGAATATAGAAAACAGGGAAAACAGCAACACCACAAAGTTACATCTTTGGGGAGAGAACGTTGCTTTGGGTACGTTCCCTCCCCATATTTCTCGAATTGCCAGACCCTGCAGCAGGTGTCCTTACTGGTCTTGGTCCCATGGGGATTCTGTCTCACCAACCGCTTGTTCCTTTAGCTTTGAGAATTCCACATGAGAATGAACTTCTGCAGGGCAGGGCGACGGGTCAATCCATGTATCCCTGTCTCAACACTTAGGTCTATTTTCTTCACTTTGGAAATATTTTTGTCTACATACCGGTACTTTGGTTGTGGTTACATGTTCATTATTCTGTCAATTTGAGCAGAATGAGGAGAAGGAGGCAGGGGGAAGGGTGGCCAGGGTGGAGGCTGTGTTATCAAATTCCCAGAGTGGTGAGTTGCTTCCCTGCAGCAGTATGGATTCCAGTTGGCTGCTTCTGGGGCCTGCTCAATGGGAAGAAGATTAAAAGCTTCTCTCTGCAGGCTTTGGAGCTTTCTGTCTGCATGGCACTCTGCTGGTTGTCTCGGAAATAAATGACACAGCTTTGGGCAACCTCTGGCTTCCAGCCTGCATCCTGTCTGCATCAGCTTCTAATTTGTGTTTGAGCCTAAGCACCAGTCCTGGCTCTCCCAGACCTGACTTACATTCCATCTCTGCCTTCAGCTGCCCTCCATGCCCTGGAGTAGGCGGAGAGCGTCAGGGAGAAAGCCCTTCCTTGCTTTGTGTCTCAGTCTCCTGGGGGTGGCCACATTTTCTGGAACCTGGCTGGTCCTTTCTTACAAGCTGGACCTTGTGTCTTCTGTCAAATCATACCTTATAACCTATGTTGTCAGCCTGTAGGACTGACCCTGCGTTTTGGGCCAGAAACAAGTGTTCCTATGCCACATCATTGTTATTGTAGTAAATAGATATTATGCTGACAGTTGATTCTCATTATTTATTTTGCTCTCTTGCCTGCAAGTGAGTAGGTATTCAGCTTCCAGCCTGTAGCTGAGAGGAAATACATTGATCTTCCTTTAATGAAGAGGGGTAGGTAGTGTGGATGAGAAGGAAAGGAAAGGAATCAGTAAAAGAGAGGACACCCTAGTAAAGAATAACTGCTCTTCTCATGATTCCTAGGTCTGGGTATATTCTTAAACACATAAAACTTGCCCTGGCTGGTGTAGATAAGTGGATTGAGTGCAGGCCTGCAAACCAAAGGGTTGCTGGTTCAATTCCCAGTTAGGGCACATGCCTGGGTGCAGGCCAGGTCCCCAGTAGGGAATGTGCAACATACAACCACACATTGATGTTTCTCTCCCTCTCTCCTTTCCTTCCCCTCTCTATAAAAACAAAAATAAAAATAATAAAAAAAATAAACTTAGGCTGTAGGAAAGTAAAACTTAAAATTATGGAGTTCTGAAAATATAGCATTTATTATTAATTGGGAAAGGTGCTGAAGCATTTTAGATGTAGAGAGGAAGATGCTCTCTGGCAAATAGAGATGTGTGTGAGAATGGGACAGGGTGATGACTACATGTGCCAATGTGATAAAGCTGGCTTTAGATTCCCAGAAAGAACATGTGCACCAAAACTACTTGTGCTGGGAGGTATGGGCATCTGCAGGAATTATTTTTGGTAACAGTCTCAATTAGTAGAACAAAGATTCACAGTCTCCAATTTAAAGAGTATCTGATTAGGACTACTCTGTAGACACCCCTTGTTTGGACATACAAATTGCCCTACTAGAGGCAAATATTGTTTGTTCTCTTAATCAGGAAACCTAAGAAGTCCTTCCAGCATATGTAATGTGGTGGGTTAACCCAACACTGGTACCAAGTAATTTCCTCCTTTCCTTGCTACTGCTTCTCACCCAAGACCACTCTGCCGTTGCTGGAGTCCATCCCCGTCCTCCCTTGCAAGAGCCAGCAGACAGGGGACATATGTGTGCCTGGTGCTCCCAGATGAAAACCAAAAGACATTTTCCTATACCACCCTATTTATAAATTTGGTTGATTGTACATGAGGTGCTATATCGGTATTATATTTTAAAGATATTATGTGCTCAACTAAATGTCTTTTCTTAATCCTGGGAATCTTTATCCTGTACTCCCATTCACATGGAAAATACATTCTCAGCACTAAATAAGAGGCTTACAAAGGAACTTTTGAGTCACTACTGATTCTTAAACTGGGGACTACCTACATTAGGAGATAAGATAAAGATCCATTTTCCAGCCTTACTGCCAAGGAGATGCTGGGCTGCAGTTTTTTGGTTGAGTGCCAACTGAAAGGAGAGCACTTTGCATACTAGGTACAATGAATAGTTAAGATAGAAAAGGTGAGTAAGATAGGACTCTTTCCTTCAAGGAGAATACGGTTCCCTCGAAATAAAGTCAACACACACTCATTGGAAGTATGTTACAAAACAAAAAATATGGCAGTAGCGAATGACAATTACAATGTCATAATTTAGAAATAAAAGGTATAAGAGTGAATATAATGCAATTTAATAGAGAAGCAGAGGAGATGGAAATTTTACATTGAGTCTTAGAGAATTACATGGTTCCATACACAGTGCCTGGAGTTTACAGAGACATGGTCTGCCGTGTCAGGCTATTTAACATTCTTTGAATATGTTACTTTGCCTCCCCAAGCCTCAGTTTTCTCATTTGTAAAATGAAATTAATAATGCCTATTTTATGATTGATCCCCAACCTTAGAGGCATTGTATTTAAAGAGCCCAACACAAAGCCTAGCACACTGTAGACATCTTATAAACTGATACTGCCTTCTGTGACTCTTGGGTTATCTAAAAGTGTGTTAGTTTTTAACTCATTAGGGATTTTCCATAGAAATTTCTATTATTGATTTATAATTTAATTACATTATGATCACAGAAAATATTTTGTATGACTCATATCCTTTTAAATTTGTTAAGACTTGTTTTATAGCCCAGAATATGGTTTATTTTGGTAAATGTTTTATGAGCACTTGAAAAAAATGTGTATTCTGCTGTTGTGGGTATAGTGTTGTATAAATGTCAATTAGGTTACACGGATTGAAAGGATTTTTTAAAACTTTAATCATTTATATAGAGAGGGGAAGAGAGGGAGAAAGGGAGGAAGAGAAACATCGATCAGTTGCCTCTTGTATGCTCCCCGACGAGGACCGAACCCTCAGCCTAGGAATGTGCCCTGACCAGAGGTTGAACCAGCAACCTTTTGCTTTGTGGGATGATGCCCAACCAAATGAGCCACACTGGTCAGGGCTGATTGAGAGTTTTTAAATCTCCTATATTCTGACTAATGTCTTGTGTACTGGTTTAATTAATTTTTGAGAGGGGGCATTAAATCTTTGACTGTAATGTGGATTTGTCTATTTCTCCTTGCAAGTTTATGAGTTTTTGCTTCATGTGTTTTGAAGCTTTGTTATTAGGTTCATAAATGTTTAGGATTATTATATTCTCTTGATGAAGTCACCCCTTCATTATTATGAAATGATCTTATTTTTCCCTGGTAATATTTTTTTCTGAAATTTGCTATGTCTAATATTAATATAGCTACCCCTGCTTTATTTTGATTAGTGTTATCATACTAGATTTTGTCTAACATTTTACTTTTAACCTATTTGTATCTTAACATTTGAAGTGCATTCTTGTAGACAGCATACGATTGGGGCTTGCTGGTTTGGGTTTTTTTTTTACAATATGACAATCTCTTTTTTTGTAAATTTTAGACAATTGACGTATAATTGGATTATAGATATGTTTAGGTTTAAGTCTATCATCTTGGTTTTTTTTCCTATGTGTTTCACCCATTCTTTGTTACTTTTTTGCTCCCTTTTTTGGATGAATTTAAAATTTTTATGAGTTTGTTTTATCTCCTTTGTTGGTTTATTAGCTGTAATTCTTTGTTACTTTAATGGTGGCTTTAAGGTTTAGAGAATGTGTCTTTAATTTATCACAATTTACCAAGTTATATTATGCTACTTTCCATGTAGCATAAGAATTTTACAATAGCATACTTCTATTTCTCTCTTCCTGGCTTTTGTGCTATTGCTGTCCTGTATTTTATTGACATGTGCTGTAAACCCCACAGTATGTTACTGTTTTTGTTTAAACATTCAACTATCTTTAAATGTATTTAAATAATAAGGAAAAAATCTTATAAATTTACCCATATAGTTAGAATGTCCAGTGATTTTCATTTCTGTATGTGGGTCCACATTTCCATTTGTTAACATTTTTCTTTTTCTTGATGGACTTCTTATAACATTTCTTGTCATTCATGTCTGTTGGTGAACGAATCTTTTAGCTTGTATATGCCTTGACATGTCTTTACTTCATGTTTGTTTCTGAAACATTTTTGTGCCAGGCATAGAATTCTGGGTTGAGAGTTTTTAATTGTTGTTGTTTTTCTTTAAAGGTGTTGCTTCACTCTTTTCTTGTTTGCATTGTTTCTGATGAGAAGTCTGCTGTCATCTTTATCTTTGTTCCCTTGTGTATAGCATTCCATTTTTCCTTTGGTCACTTTTAAGATTTCCTTTTCTTTCTTTCTCACTTGATTTAATTAGATTTTTATGTGCCTTGGTGTTTCTTGTATTTCTTGTGATGAGGGTTTGCTGACTTTCTTGGATCTGTGGATTAATAGTTTCATTAAGCTTAGAAGCTTTTTGGTAATTTTTTTCACTTCCCTTCCCTTCCTTTAGGGATTTTAATTAATGTATATTAATTAGCCTGCTTAAAGTTGTCACACAGTTCACTGATACTTCACTTTATAAAATTTTCTCTCAGAATTTTATTTTGAATAGTTTCTATTGCTATGTTCTCAAGTTCAGTAATTTTTTCTTCTGTAATGTCTAACCTGCTGTTAATACCATCCACTTGAAGATATTTTTAATCTCTTGAAGTTCAAGATCTTTTTTCATGTCTTTTATTTCTCCACTTTTTGAGCACATGAAATAGTTATAACCATTTAAAATTCCCACCTGTTAATGTTAACATTTATGTCAGTTTTGATTGGTTTTTCTCCTAATTAATGTGTGTGTGTGTGTGTGTGTGTGTGTGTGTGTGTGTGTGTTTGCTTCTTTGTATGTCAGGTAATTTTTAATTTTTTGCTAGATAGTAGACACTGTGAATTTTACATTGTCAGTTGTTGTGTGTACATATATCTTAAGCTTTGTTCTGTGACACAGTTAAGTTACTTGAAAAAAAGTTTGATTCCTTCCAACTTTTTTGGTCTTTCAGGCCTTTCTTTTAAAATTTGTTAGGTAAGACCAGAGCAGTGCTCAGTCTAGGGCTATGTTACCCTGATGAGGCAAGAGTCTTCTGAGCTCTACCCAACAGCCACTGAATCATGAGTTTTTCCAGTCTGACTAGTGGGGACAGGCACCATTCCTAGCCCTGTGTGAGTGCTGGGTGCTCTTACCTTCAATCTTTTCAGGTGGTTCTTTGCTCAGCTTCACGTGGTTTCCTCACACCCATAAAATACTATTCAAATGCAAGGTGTGAGGCATTACTTTGATTTGCCCTCCATTCACTAATGTCCAAATCCAGAGACAAGTCTGTATCCTTCCCAATACCTGGGCTTCCATGTACTTGGTAATTAATGCTAGTGTACTTTTGCTCCTTTCCTCACTGCCCATTGGTTCCGGCCATGCCAGCCTGGAAAAATAATCATTAGGAAGGGAGTTCCTTCCCGGTCCTCTGGTAGTCACATTCTCCAGTCCACACTGCCTCTTTTGAATAATAAAAGGGACCGCTCCGCCTCCTCCTTCTTCATCCCCAGAGAACTGAGTCAAGAGTGCTAACTCCATATTATCAAGGAAGTCAGTTCTTGACTCTAGACTTGTTTTCATTCACTGACTCTTCCGCCCCTTGCCTTTGAAACTCCCTGCCCCTCTGCTTCAGCACAGGGAATCTAGAAGCACACCTGTGTTGTTGGGATGCCTGTATTTTTAGAGACAAGTTATTCTAGTATATTCTGTTTCTTTCATGAAGAAAAAGCAAAAAACTAATGGGCCAAGGCTGCACCAGGGGGAATGAAAGGTAGACTCTAGACTCTAGGGCATTTTACCTGGTTGACACAGGGAAGGAGGTTGGGGAGTGAGGAGCAGGAGCTGCAGCCCAAATCTCTGACTCAGGGCTCTGTCTCCCACAGGCCCTGCTTGAAAGTCTCAAGGGCAGAGGGATTGATATCCCAGCACTCATAATCCATTTTTGGCACATCAGTTGGGAAATATTAATAAGAGGTCAAGTCCAAGGCAGAGGCTAAGAAGCTAGAAAACCAAAGAATGCCTAGGAACTACATTCATAATTGAGGTCTAACTCTGGCCCTTGAGCAGAAACTATCGTTAATTGGTCAGAAGGTGAACTGAAGTGTGTTGTCATCTCTGCCCCAATTTTGGGTGATGACAGGCATCAGCATAGGGCTCGGGTGCTACTCTAGTTGGTGTTCCCTAAGCCTGTTCCTGTTTCAGGACTGTGCCAGGAGGTGGGAGAAGCCAGATGGGGTTGAACACTGAACATGATTTCCAGCGTGTAAGGCCTCGTGCCAGATACTTGGTGAAGGTCAATGACTGAATATTAGGATTGGTTGGGATTGGTGTAGTCTATAATTGATATAGTCTATAATATTCATGGAGCACTTACTTGATGCTAGGCATTAAAGGAAAGAGGTAAAGGACATTTTCTGCCCCAAGGCAGGTAAGACACGCAAACTCTTGCTTTAGAATATGACAGGTAGCATGGAAAGGGTCAAAACAGCTCACCCTGGGAGCCCAGAGAGGCACACCTAAGCCAGCCCTGGGAAGAAAGTGAGTATGGTGGTGGACTTCCTGAGGGAGTGGTGCCTGTGTTTGGTCTTAAAAGGTTAGTAAGCGTCGGTCAAGTAGAAAAGTAGGGAAAGGACATCCCAAACAGAAGCACAGAGGCAAGATTCAGTGCAATGAGTGTCTGAGAGTGTAGGCAATTTCTTGCACAGACTATTTGTAGGGAAGCGATGTTAGTCGAAGATGAAGGAAGAAAACAGATGTCAGATGAAGAAGGGCCTTGCATGAAATTTTACCCCAAAGGCAATGAGAAGCTACTGGACAGTTTTAAAGAGAATAGAGGTATGACTGGATCTGAATTTTAGAATCTTTTTCTGGTTGTGATGGGGAGGAGGACTGGGCAGTGGGTAGAGCAGGGGGCCCAGGTTTTAGTGCAGCTCCCATTGCCCTCCCACCCATCTTTACTGTGCCTTTCTTTCTATAAAAGCCATTATCTAGCTTTCCCCTTCCTTATCTAATGTGATATACTGCCACTCTCCAATTTTAGTCATATTGATTCAACTTACTCAAATACGTCATGCTTATTCCCATCTCTGCGTCTCGTTTGTTTAGCATTTAGAAAGTGCCTGCCATGTACCAGTCACAGTGCCTGGCTTGGAGAACCACAGATGAATGAGACATGGAATGTCCCTTTCAGGAGCAGGCAAGCCAGTAGGGAGATGCCCTTGGAAGCACATTGTTACTGTGAGCATGAAAGTGGCTATGGTATGGGATAAACTCAGTACTGTGGGCAAGAAGAGAGAGAGTCCTGTTTATGAGAAGCCCTCCTCCTCTGCTAAATCCTGCCCATACTCAGGCTTCTGCCTTCACTCTGTATATAGGCAGGGTACTGTCTCTATATACTATATCTCTCTTCTACTCAAAACTGTTTAGCGGCTTCCCATGACTTTGGAGTAAAACACCTGAGCATGGCATTCAAGGCCCTTCTTCATCTGACACAATAGTGTAATGGTTTGGAGCTTGGGCCCTGAAGCTAGACAACAAGATTTTAATCTTTGTTCTGCCACTTACAAGACATGCAACCTTGGTCAGAAATTCTTGGTGCCTTAGATTCTTCATCTGTAAAATTGGGCTGGTGTCTATATCAACTTCATAGAGTTATTGCAAAGATTAAATGAGTTAATATGCATATAAATCTTTAGAATGGTCCTTGGAATTTGAAAAAAATGTTTAATAGTTATTAGCTATTATTATTCTCAGTTTTTAGTCATTTTCTCCTCAGTGCCCATGTTGTGTTAAGAAACTTTAATCCCTAATTATCTGTTATTGTGTTGCATGCCCTGTTGATGTGTTTTCATATTATTTCTCTCAAGAGTGGTTTTATTCCCCCTGAGGCAGCATACATTGTGTGTGTGTGTGTGTGTGTGTGTGTGTGTGTAAATATAATCTGTACTCCTGAGATATGTACAGTGTTGGGTGTGCGCTAGAGTGACCAGCCATCCCAGTTTGCCCAGGACCAACAGGCTTTCCAGGATGCTAAAACCAGAAAAGTCCTCGGCAAACTGGGACAAAGTTGTCCACCTTATAAGCAGTGGGCACTTCAGTTTTGCTTTTTATTTATTTTTTGATCCCAAACTTAACTTAAAAGCAAGCTTCCTTTGGCTTTGCTACAAATTTTTATTTGTTGGCCAGAAAATACAAAATTACAACCTGAGTGTTTCTTTGGGGTTTCCTAAGATTCCCTTAAGTTTAAAGTGGAAGATCTGAGGAATTCCTGGGGGCGGGGCGGGAAACAAAACTCTCTTCCATCAGCTCTGGGCATCTTTCCTAGAAATTGTGGACAGCCTTCCTTAACGTGGCCCACAGCCCCAGAGGTCTTCTACAGCTGGTCGTTTCCCATCTCTCCAGGAATTTCCATAACTCCGAGTACAGCCTTCATTTGCTTTCAGGGTCGACATGCCCTTATTTAACTCATTGACAAAGCCTCTTTCTTCACACAAGGATCATCTGTTTTCCCATGATCCGAAGGGTTTTTCTTCCTTTTTAGTCCAGGCCCTACTCCCATCTCGCCTGCTTTGGGACAGTGCTTGCTTTGGGCAGTTGCTTTTCAGACAGCATGGTTTAAGGATCCCCTGAGGCCACTCTTGGTAGTCCTTAAAGCCATGACAAACAAGTGTTTCAGCAGCCTCTGAAAGTTTCCACCCCAGTATATTAGTTTGCTAGGGCTGCATTAACAAAGTCCCACAAACTGGGTAGCTTACACAACAGAAATTTATTGTCTCGCAGTTCTGGAAGCTGTAAGTCCAAGATTAAGGTGTCAAGAAGGTTAGTTCTTTCTGAGGGATGTGAGGGAGAATCTGTTTTGTGTCTCTTGCTTAACTTGCAGTAGTTTTTTGGCAATCTTTGCCATTCCCTCCTTGTAGACACATCCCTAGGTCTCTGCTTTCCGCTCGATTTGGCGTTCCGCCTCCTCGGTGTGTCCTGACTCTTCACATGGCGTTCTTTTGGTAAGGACACCAGTCATATTGAATTAGAGGCCCACCCTACTAATTGATCTTAACTAATTACATCTACAATGATTCTGTTTCCAAACAAGGTCACATTCTGAGGTACTGAGGGTTAGAACTTCAATGTGTGAGTTTGGAGGACACGCAGTTCAACCCTCAACACCCAGGTGTCTCTGGGTGAGATCAAAAAACTCCGTAGAGTCTAGAGGCCTCTTTTCCATGAGCAAAGTAAAGCACCACACAGTCAGTCATCACTCATAAATCCAATTCAGTTCTTCATTCACTTTGTGTTTGGTGCTGTCTGTTTCTGCTGCCAGATTCACATCGTCACCAGTAACTACTTGTTCACCACTCTCTAGGGCATTTTGTGACTGCAGGAATGATTAAGAAATATGTGCAACTGATTCATTAGCTCTGAATTGGTGAATATTGGATCTTTTTTAAAAGTGAAGCCTGCTAAGGAAAAGTTGTATACATGGCTCACACGTAATAACTATTACATCCTGATGAATAAGAACTATAAGTTGGTTGACTTTTAAAATGCTCTGGAGAATACCACGGAAGGTACAGACAGGGTTAGAGGAGTGTGTGTATGAATGCACATGTGCACGCAGTAGCTTATAATAAACAAAAGTCACCAGACTCCTTCCCAGCCTTGCTGCAGGGATTAAGCCTTCCCTTGGGCACGCAGGGAATAGCCTGCATGTCCTCACTCTGGCTGTGGCTACTTCCTTCTTTCAGCTCCCTGAGTTGCTGACCCCTTCCCCTCCTAAGAGATAGCTCTGTTTCAAAAGATAAACACTAGCGGTTACAAGGAACTTCAGCGAAAAAGTCAAGCAAGCCTCCCAGTTATTGTTTCCCAGACAATCTTTGTGGATGAGGTATTTCCAACTCTGGCAGTTACAGCCTGAGATGTGAGAGCAATGATGGATCTTCACAAGGGTCAGGGTGGGTCAAGGAGCTGATGAGGATTGGGGACTCTCACATGTCTCCTCCCTTCTTTCCAGGACACCCCGCCTCTGAGAAATCCCAGGGACAGAGGAGGCACTCAGCTAGTGTCTTCTCCATGCCAAGCTGCCAGGCAGGCTGCTAGCTTGCTGGGAGGCAGCAGGCGGCTCAGCACTCAGCTCCTCTGTGCCAGATCAGGGAGCTGTCGGCTCAGCGCCCACGCCTTGCGCTGCAGCTCTGGGCAGCCCCTGGTGGGCTGGGGAAAGGCGAGAAGCGTGGTTCGTGATTGCAAGTTGACTTTCTCTCACTGTTGTTGCCGGCAGAATACGTACACCAATGCCGATAAGCTCCTAGAAGCAGCGGAACAGCTGGCGCAGACTGGGGAATGTGACCCGGAGGAGATCTACAAGGCAGCCAGACACCTAGAGGTGCGCATCCAAGACTTCGTGCGCAGGGTGGAGCAGCGGAAGCTTCTCCTGGACATGTCTGTTTCCTTCCACACACACACCAAAGAGGTAAGAGCAGCTAGTGGAGAAGGGGCGTTGGCTGGGTCGAGTTGTTCTGGCAAGGGCTACGTTTCCTAGTATAATAACCCTCAAGGTGTGCTCAGGGTCCTGGGTGGTCTAGGGGTTACTAGCCCCCTGAGGTTGCTGATATTAACAATTTGCTCCCGATAGCCTGTATTTAACTCTCGAACAATGTGGAGCATAATTTCCTCCTCGTCTCTGGTGAGGAGAGCACCACAGAGGTAGGTGGTTTCTGGCGTCTCCAAAAGCATTCAGTCCTCAACTGGAGAAATTTAGGAATCCCTGGTGTAGAAAGAGTCACTGTAAGAGGAAATGAGGGTCAGAGACCCCCATTCCACCACACACCCTATTGCTCCTGGTTGCTGTTTCCTGTCAGAGATCTGGGTCCTGCACAACTTGGATCTTCTCTGTTGCCAACAAGAAACATACAGAGTTTGCAAGTGTGTTCTGTGTTATTTTATTTTAAAAAGAAGACAAGATTAAATCTTCATCATGAGCTCTGCTACAGAGTGATATTACAGTGAGTTTGTCCTCACCTTGCCTTATTGTGGAGTGACAGCCTGTGAAGGAAGGGGTGTGGGCACTGAGTTGCCCTCCACAGAGGAGGAAGTTAGTTGGGCTTAAATCTGACCGAGTTATTCAAGAAGTGGAGACTGGAGAGTAGAGGATGGATTAGGTTATGTTGCTGGCAGGGCAGGGGCGCCCACAGAGAAGAGGGTTGCAAACCTGCAATTGCTTTTCATTTTTGATTAATATGGGGCATTCTGAAACTGAGTAAGTGGCCAGTGAGGAGGCACATTTAGCATTTTCTCTAACAACACCCTTGGCAGATAAACTCATTAGGTACATGCATGCTTGTGTTCCCACAGGAATTCATTTTAATGGAGTATTAATTAAAGTTTGATTGCTGCTCAGGAAAAAAAATTAACCCTACTTAATTAGGTTGATTTTTGAAATTGGAAATGTATTAAGAAGTCTGGATATTATTACTTCACAGGCTTTCTGACACTTGGTGGGAATGAATGCAAATCATTGCACTGCCTATCAGAAAAAAAAACATGAAAAGATAATGTTTTCTAAACTGAGATTCCCCAGGCAGATGAAGGGCTGGCGAGCTCCCCGAAGCTGGCTGTGCTTCCTCTCCACGGGACCCACAGCCACTCTCTGATGAGTGTCTGTGAAGCAAGGGGATTAGTTTTAATCCAGGTTTTCCTGCCTGGTTGTCTACTTGCTTGTGGCTCACCCTGTTCTTAATAATGGTCTCAGCAACCAAAGGCATGTGTATTCTCCTTTAATTATGAGCCTGCTGGTGGTAGAATGGAGCACGAATGAACAGCAGTCATGGTCCTTGTGAGGGCTGTCCGGGGTACTGGCTGTCCAGGGAGGGGGTGGACTAGATCAGTCTCTATGGAAGTGCCACTCCTGAAAGGGTGACCATGGCTTCCAGGAGCCCTTTCCAGCTACATGTCCCACCTTCTGTACATGGATCTGGGAGGCTCAGCTTCTAGTTCAGATTCTGCTGCTCTGGAGCTCTGTGATCTTGTGCAAATCACTATGTCTCTGGCCCTGAATAGCCACATCTATGAATCTTGCAGTTGGACTCGGTGGCCCTAAAACTTCTGTGGTTCTAATGTGAATTCAAAATTTCTTTCTTGGGTGGGGCTGGGTGGAGGTGGGGGAAGGAAGAAAAAGCAGGAATGACTGTACAGCATAAACAATAAAATTTTTTTAAAGACTCTTCTTTTTTTCTTTATTTGGTATTGACAATTACAGTAATTAATAATAGTAGTAATTAAGCCTGAAGTATTATGGGTGATCTACCTAGCCTAAGATTTGGTTCATTGTAAGCACTCAGTGTATATTAGCTGATATTTTTTTAATTGAGTACCTAATGCTTACCAGATATATATATCATTATATGCAATCCTCATGGTAATCTTATGATAGAGACTATTAAACACATTTTCAAGTGGGGAAACTAAGGCTCAGAAAAGAACTTATGTAAGTAAGGTTACAGAGCTTCTCAGTAGTACAGAGATTTCACCTGTCTTTCTAAGTACTGTGCCCTTGTTCTGAACAGCCACCCCACACCCTGCAGTCCTCTTTTTATCTCTTGTATCTCCTCCTGTCATCTGCTCTCCTTCCTTCTTCTTACTCTTCTTTTTCCTCCTTACATTTTCAAACCCCAAAGCAGGGGCTTGATGGAGAGGGTGGACCTTAGCTGAGAAATGGAAAGTGTTGCCAGGGTTGTGGTGGGGGAGATAGGACAGTCACTGACGGTCATTTCCCCACACATCTCTGAAATGTTGGTAAGGCTGGTCCTCTCTGAGCTTGTGGCTTGTTTTCACACTGAGGCTCAGCTTATAAAATCACATTTCATATGAAATAGTACTAAAGGGAGCAGCATAATACTGGGGTAAGGTAAAGAAAGAGCATAGGAACTAAAGTATATTTAACACCTTTGTGCTATATTATCTATCTAATCAATAGCCATGAGAATTATCATTTTATCCAATTTTACAAATCAAAGAAATGCATAATCTGCCCAGGGTCTTGTAGCTAGGGTGTGGTAAATGTAGGAATTGACCCTACATCTTTCTGATTCCAAGGCCCACGCTTTTTCTCCTTTGCTACATAGACTTTTACATAAAGGCCAGAAAATAGAGACTGGGAGGAGCTTTCTCCACAGAAGAAAATGGGAGGCTGTCAGGAAGTAACACAGTGTCTTTCGTCAGGATCCCAAAGTAGGAGGCACATTAGGAGCAGCCCTTTCTGGACGCAAAGGAGTGTGTGATTGTGAGGATCCTTCTCTTCAAGAGATCTGTAACTCTCCAGTCAGCAGATTCTGACTTTTTTGTTCAGGATGGAAAGAAAAGCATCATTTTGAGTGGCTGTCAGGGAAGAGCTGTTGATAAGGGCCAAACAGGACTTTATATCTGCATGCTCCCTCCCAGTCACCTTCCCACCCCAAACTAGATGTCTGAGGCCACTGTTAGGCAGAGTAGAGAGTGAGACTTGTGTGTGTTGCACGTGCATATTTGCATTCTCTACACACACACATTATTATGCACGTATGTGTGCATACACATGCATTCACAGATTTCCCACACATTAAGTGCAGCAAGGTCTTGGATGTCAGGGAGGTCTGATTTTCAGATCTAGATCTTCACTGGGCGTGTTACGTGCACTTGGGAAAATTACTTAATTTGTTATTTTGTGATAATTGTCGTAATGATTATTACAAAATTGAGTAGTATAATATGAACACCACTTTTTTTCCTGGCAGAAAACCACCTCCCAAATTTATCCTTAGAATACCTCCAAAGTAGGCTTAATAAGGAACTTGAGGACTCAACTCAGCCATCGTTTTTTCTTGAAATTCTTCCCTGGTGCTCCTAACTTCCTACCATGCACATAACCTTCTTCGATGGTGCTGGGATTGCGCTGAGCTCTTTCTTCTTCAGTAAATTTGAAGTGCTCATATGTGGAGTACGATACGGGTTTAGATGTGTAGTTACAGATTCTACTGTACATTCTGTCACTATGTCTGATACACAGAGATGCTGCATAAATATTGAACAGGTTTTCTTGACAACGGGAAGTTGTCATTTCATTATAAAAGAAAAAAGAAAAATGGGGGGGACAAAAGAGGAAAGCCCACTCAATGAGATGTTTTATCTACTCTAGTTCTTTGACTTGACCTCTGTGGACAATGTATATAAATGGGAGTGGGGTAGGGAATCTGAACTACCTGTGGGAGGTTTTTTCTAGGACCTGTGTAGTAAGCAGAAATGGATTATTAGGTAGGCAGAAGTGAGCATCCTTGGATAGTCTCATGACGAAGGAACCCCTGTGGTGTGATCTTTCCATATTCTACTTAGTACCTCTCAAGACACACCACCTCTCAAACCCTAGTAAGTGTGAGTCCTATTTGTCCTGGGCCTAGTGACTGTGGGCTCCTTCCTCTTGACTGTATGCGGGTGTGTCCAACCTTTTGGCATCTCTGGGCTACACTGGAAGAAATGTTGTCTTGGTCCACACATTAAATATCTCGTAATGTTTTAAGTAAATTTACAATTTTGTGTTGGGCCACATTCGCAGCCATCCTAGGCTGCATGCAGCCTATGGGCTGCAGGTTGGAGACCCCTGAATCTATTGGTAAACTTCTGGCTTTTTATTCAAAAAAAGATTAGTAGCCTAATCTACAAGTCTGTTAGGGTATTTTAAGTGGCTATGGTTGTTTTTTCCTCTTACAATAAATAGAGTGAGTGGATGGTCTTCTGCTCAGTTTCATTAGTGGCCTTGGATGCTACTGGGGTTGCTGGGAAATATTATTTTATACTCTTCCTGCATAGATACAGTTAAGTCCTTCCTTCTTTCCTCCTTTCTTTTCTTTCTTCCTTCCTACCTACCTACAATTATTTGCTGAGTTTTTGCATGAGCACCAGTGCGTAATAGAATGTCATTGTAGGATGTGATTTTAAAGGAATTAAAGCCCCCTTTATAGGAGATTTCTGAGCAGAAACTGAGTATCCATCTTCATAAATGATTTAACCTAGATTTCCTATCACTCCCCAGGCTGAAGTTCATAATTTTATTTTTTCCCACTTCCTACATCAAAAGATTTACTCTAACTAGGATCAAAGAGAAGACAGAAAAAAGATATAAAAAAGATACCCTTCAGGCTCATTTCTGCTGCAGATTGGCAGGTCTGCTTAATCCTGTTGGCCCTGCTCTGTGAATTCTTGGTGACCAGAGGAGTATGGATGGAGGGTTAAAACCTTATACTTGTTAACCATTTCATTGTAGTGTTGTTCATAGTCTTGAGTAATTAGAAACCGTCTTAATTTGTCATGATGGATGATTCATTAAGCAAATCTATATAATGAAATATTATATAGTCATTATAAATTACCTTGTCAAATATGATAATACATATAAAAAACTATTTCCAGCATGATAATTTTGATCACATATATTAGAATAAAGACTAGAAAGAAATGTATGAAGAAGTTAATGTTATGGGCAATTTGATTTTTCTTTGCATTTTTTTGTTTCATACATTTTTAAATTTATTTTTATTGTTGTTCAAGTACAGTTGTCTCCCTTTTCACCCACCACCACCCCTGCCCCACCCATCCCTGCCTCCCACCTTCGAACCTACCCACTTTGGCTTTGTCCATGTGTCCTTTATACATGTTCCTTGATGGCCTTTCTCCTATTATCCCCTATTCTTCAGTAATATTTTCAGTTGAAAATTGGAAACAGTCCCAGTAAGTATTGTTTTACAAAAATAAAGCTTCATCTACACTTAGAAGAGCAATGTGATTTTTTTTTTTTAAAGGTGACAAACATGTGCTTGGGGTCTTCTTGTGTGTCCAGAGCCCCGGCTGGTAGTGCATATTGTGCCGAACTTTCACATGCCCCCTTTTGTGTGGGGACAAGAAGGCAGCTGGCTGTCGGCTGGTCTGGAGAGGCAGAGAGGACCGAGGAGAAGCATTTACACATGTTCCCCCCTTTTTTCATTCAATGAAAAGACATTTGTAGCAAGTGTCATCTGCTCTTCAGAGATTTTCCAGTCAGAATTCTTTCCTCACTGTGTGTCCATGGAAATGCTATAATTGCTGGGCTTTCAAAATATCAATTTTTAGATATTTCTGTAGTAATAATGTGAAAGTCAAGTTAACAAAGGGATGTGGCCAAGATAATCAACATTAGCCCTTTATTAAACAGCTTAATTAAATGCCCATTTCCATGTGTTTGTGACCTTGATAAATCACTCCTCCAGTTATTTCCTGCCCAAACAGGCGCACGCACATCCATGCACACGCACACCACAAGTACTGGACACTCACACACGCACATGCTCCTCCAGCCACCCAGTCTAGAACCAGCCACTCAGTCTTCAGATGGGATTGATGGCCTCAGACAGCTTCATTTACTGTTTCAATTGTCAGACTGTTGTGGTGTATATTTAAGAAATAAAAGCTGGTAGTCGATGCCAAAGAAAAACTCTTCAAAACGTGGGAAGGGTGGTTCGCCCTGTGGTGTCGGTGCTCCTTTTGACACCTCTAGGAGTCAATCAAGTGTCCAGCACAATGGCAGCCTGAGCTGTACAAATGCAACAGGCAATCACCAGAAGCCTATGCTTTCCCTACCCCTCCTGGTTTCTCCCTCCTTTGTCCCCTGCTTCCTGCCTTTCTAGTTGCCCTCTACCCAGGCTGTCTCCCTATGCAAGCAGAATAGGGTGCATGGGCTAGCCCCTCCTTAACTCACTGGTTTCACTCTTAGAGCTAATATGTAGGGCATTGAAATGCTCCCTTAACTCTTCCCCTGCCAAGGTTCTGGAAATTCTCAAACTAAGTCCATTCTTTTGGATGTAGGTATTTCTGGCCACAACCATGTGTTCTCTGAGAGAAATAACACACAAAGCCATCTGAGTGCCTGTATCAGCATGAGCCAAGCAGCCATTGCCAAGCAGAACGCAGAACCCTGCACCAATGGGTCGCAGTACAGGTGCATTTGATCAAGAAGAGGGTCTGGAAGTGGCTGAAACATGAGATTCTTTCTGTGGAGCAGATGGTCTGATGAAGAAGGTGCAGTGCTAACATGTTAGACCAGCAATTTCCAACCAGTGTGCCAACAAGAATTTTTAGAACATGCAATACCTGACCGTTTAGTCAGGGACACTGACCTCTTTTCCCTCAGACTGTCAGATAAAAAATGACAACAGCCAACACGACAATAGGCATCCAGTATGAATGAATCAAAATTATGCCTATTTTTTGTCATATTAGAAAATGTACTTTTGGGGGGTGCCACAGAATTTTAGTAATTAGTTTATGTGTGCCATGAGAAGAAAATGGTTGAAAATCGCTGTGTTAGACTCTAGATAACCAGAGAGGAAAGAGGAACCAAAATGGAGAACAGGAGGGAAAGGCATGTGGTTGCTGCTCTCAGGCCCCCTCGCTCCATAATTCACCTGGTTCTGATGATTATTGGCTTGTGGTGGTTTGAACTGAGAGATGACTTGGACTGGGTCTCATTGGCTGACTGATAATTGGTAAATTATTAATGAAGTAGCCCTCTACTTTGGGTTCTTTTCAAAGCAATGCCGGAATGTTCTTCAGGGATAAGTCAGGTGGACACCTGTACAGGAGACCTACATGACATTGATAGTAGAAAAATTACAGCCTAGGAAATGGAATATTGACCTTTAATCATAGTTTAGTGACAATGATGTTTATTCCTGTCCACTTTAAGCCTTAGATTCTGCAATTTAAATTTGCTGCTACCAGGGGGTGACAGTGTGCACATGGTTTTGTGGAATTTCAAGAAGCTTTCTGCTGGGGCCCCTGTCCTGGGCGCCAGATGTGGGGGGGCTCCGCCCGCAGAGCCCCATCCCTCCGTCACGGATGAAAATAAAAACTACCAAGACATGACTGCTTGGGGAGGAAAGGTAGTCAAACTCTCAGAGCAGGATGACCCAGAGCCCCTTCCTCACTGGGCTTTTATTGGGTTCCAATACACAGGAATACAGGTTTAACATGTCAAAGAAATCTGAGGGCTTAATCTGAGTCAATGTCTGTCCGGAAAGGGGGTTGCAAAATTTTGGGAGACACACCCATTTCCTCCTTGGACCCTTATCACTGAAATGAGAGCACTCTTAGCAAAGCAGGTTTCACAGGACTTTAGGAATTCTTTCTTATGCTCAATCACCCAGGGAACTGCCCTGGCCAGCACAGGGCTGCACCACTGGCCCTCATAGTTTCAGGCTTTAAGCTGATTAGGAAGCAGAAGACATCCCCAGATGGAAATAAGGACCCGGGCTATGTCGGGATAGCCGGAGGGCGAGAGTCCATCACATCCTCTTAGCTGCAGCCCCCGTGAGTCCTTCCATGAGGGCCTCCCAAGTGGTTGCATCTGGTTTAGGTTGCCCCTCCCATGAGGAGTCTTACCTGTCATTGACTGCCAACCAAGCACTGGGGCCAGAGATGGATGAGGCAGAAGCAGCACTCCTGCCAGGGAGATAAGCTTTGTCCCCTTAGTAGTTCAGGTCCTCTTGACAGAACAGACCCAGATGAATTGGGTCCCTTGGGCTCTTACACAGCCCGCCATGGGGTGAGGGTTACAACTCCTGAAACCAGGCTGAACGGTCCGAAACAGCTTTCTACTCAAGCTCTCCAGGTTGTAATAGTATCCTAACTTGGTATTCCACTTATCCTCAAACTGGAGCTCCACTGTCTGAACTTTGATGTTTTGATGTCAAAGCTGTGACTGTGGATTTCAGTTTAGAGAGGTACTTCTGTTACTGTCTTCTTCTTTATACCAGTTTTGAAGAGAAACCATAGCATGTTAGAGAAGAGATTTTAGAAACAAGCAAGAGGAACCATGCATGTACACACACACACACACACACACTCCATTTTAAATGTGAAGTAATTGAGGACTTCCAGCCAAGATAGAGGCGTAGGTGGACACACTGTGCCTCCTCTCACAACAAAAATTAAGGACAACAAATATTTAGAAACAAGAAAACAAACAGAAATTATAGAAAATTGAACCGTATGGAAGTCCAACAACCATTCAGACCAGTAAGAGGGGCAGAGTCGTGGGAGGAAAAAGTGGAGGTGCGGACCCCTGAACACAGACAGCAGTAGCTGGCGGTTCCCAAGCGCGCAGGCGGCTGGCAGACCCCAGGCCCACAGGCGGAGGCTGGCGGACCCTGGGCACGGGGTGGGAACTGTGCAAACCCAGTGAGGCCGTGCAAGGCAGCTGGCTGACCAGGTGGTCCTACATTCGCATGCGTGCGCAGATAATCCAGGCGAAGGGGAAGCGGCAGAGGGAACTGGAATCCAGGAGAGAGTGGAGCAGGCGCGATTGTTCTCTCTCTGACCCCACCCCCACATACAGCATCACAACCCAGTGACTGGGCTGCCAAGCACAGGGGAACACCTAAGGCTCCGCCCCTCACTACAAAACAGGCCAGACCAGACCAAAAACAAACAAACAAACAAACAAACAAAAACACCAAATATGGCTCAAACCAGAGAACAAATGAAAGCCCCAGAGCCAATTCCTCTAAGTGACCAAGAGATAGCCAACCTATGATGCACAGTTCAAAGCACTGGTGATCAGGATGCTCTCAGAATTGGTTGATTTGGGTCGCAAATTAGATGAACAAGTGAAGGTATGCTAAGTGAAATGAAGGAAAACACACAGGGAGCCAACAGTGATGGGAGGAAAACTGGGACTCAAATCAATGGAGTGGACCAGAAGGAAGAAAGAAACAACCAAACAGAAAACAAGGAAGAAACAAGAATTCAAAAAAATTAGAGGGGAGGCTTAGGAACCTCCAGGACATCTTTAAACGTCCCAACATCCGAATTATAGGGGTACCAGAAGGGGAAGTAGGAGAGCAACAAGTGGAAAACTTATTTGAACAAATAATAAAGGAGAACTTCCCCAATCTGGCAAAGGAAATAGACTTCCAGGAAGTCCAGGAAGCTCAGACAGTCCCAAAGAAGTTGGACCCAAGGAGGAACATGCCAAGGCACATCGTAATTACATTAGCCAAGGTTAAAATGAAGGAGAGAATTCTAGAAGCAGCAAGGGATAAGGGGGCAGTCATCTACAAAGGAGTTCCCATCAGACTGTCAGCTGACTTCTCAAAAGAGACCTTCCAGGCAAGAAGGGGCTGGAAAGAAGTATTCGAAGTCTTGAAAGGCAGGGACCTCCATCCAAGATTGCTCTATCCAGCAAAGCTGTCATTTAGAATGGAAGGGAAGATAAAGTGCTTCTCAGATAAGGTCAAGTCCAAGGAGTTCTTCATCACCAAGCCCTTATTATATGAAATGTTAGAGGGACTTATCTAAGAAAAAGAAGATAAACTATGACATTAAAAAGACAGCAAACTCACAGCTATTAAGAACCACACCTAAAACAAAAGCAAAGTAAGCAAACAGCTAGAACAGGAACAGAACCACAGAAATGGAGATCACGTGGGGGGTTAGCAACAGAGGAGTGGGAGGAGGAGAAAGGGGGAAAAGGTACAGAGAATAAGTAGCATAGACGGTGGGTAGAAAATAGACAGGGGGAGGGCAAGAATAGTGTGGGAAATGTAGAAGCTAAAGAACTTATGACACATGGACATGAACTAAAGGGGAGGAATGTGGGTGGGAGGGTATGTGCAGAGTGGAGGGGAATGATGGGGGAGAAATGGGACAACTGTAATAGCATAATCAATAAAATATATTTAAAAAATAAAATAAAATAAAATAAAATAAAATAAAATAAAATAAAATAAAATAAAAAAAAAAGTGAAGTAATTGAAGTAAAGTAGTTTCCCCTGGTCACAGAACTAGCCAGACAAGGGCAGAATAAAAAATTATCCTCAGTAAATATCAGTTCTATTTGAGAACTCCTTTTCCTCTAGGCTTTCTGATTGTTTTGTTTACAAAAGGGAAAGCAGAGAAAGATGTCACTGACCTTTTTGTCTCTAGTGCATCAATCTCCTTCCCTATTTCTGAATCAAATTCTGTTCTATAACCAGCAATTTGGATGTTCTGTTCTCTGGAAAAGTGACCATCCTTTCCTTACCAGTCTGCTAACCACTGGGCTGAGCTGCATCTAGTCGTTTTTTAAAAAATATATTTTATTGATTATGCTATTACAATTGTCCCATTTCCCTCCCTTCATTCCCCTCCACCCTGCACACTCCCTCCCACCCACATTCCCCCCCTTTAGTTCATGTCCATGTGTCATAAGTTCTTTAGCTTCTACATTTCCCACACTATTCTTGCCCTCCCCCTGTCTATTTTCTACCCGCCATCTATGCTACTTATTCTCTGTACCTTTTCCCCCTCTCTCCTCCTCCCTCCCCCCTGTTGCTAACCCTCCATGGGATCTCCATTTCTGTGTTTTTGTCCCTGTTCTAGTTGTTTGCTTAGTTTGTTTTTGTTTTAGGTGTGGTTGTTAATATCTGTGAGTTTGTTGTTATTGTACTGTTCATATTTTTTATCTTCTTTTTCTTAGATAAGTCCCTCTAACATTTCATATAATAAGGGCTTGGTGATGATGAACTCCTTGACCTTGACCTTATCTGAGAAGCACTTTATCTGCCCTTCCATTCTAAATGACAGCTTTGCTGGATAGAGCAATCTTGGATGGAGGTCCCTGCCTTTCAAGACTTCGAATACTTCTTTCCAGCCCCTTCTTGCCTATAAGGTCTCTTTTGAGAAGTCAGCTGACAGTCTGATGGGAACTCCTTTGTAGATGACTGCCCCCTTATCCCTTGCTGCTTCTAGAATTCTCTCCTTCATTTTAACCTTGGCTAAAGTAATTACGATGTGCCTTGGCATGTTCCTCCTTGGGTCCAACTTCTTTGGGACTGTCTGAGCTTCCTGGACTTCCTGGAAGTCTATTTCCTTTGCCAGATTGGGGAAGTTCTCCTTTATTATTTGTTCAAATAAGTTTTCCACTTGTTGCTCTCCTACTTCCCCTTCTGGTACCCCTATAATTCGGATGTTGGGACGTTTAAAGATGTCCTGGAGGTTCCTAAGCCTCCCCTCTAATTTTTTTGAATTCTTGTTTCTTCCTTGTTTTCTGTTTGGTTGTTTCTTTCTTCCTTCTGGTCCACTCCATTGATTTGAGTCCCAGTTTTCCTCCCATCACTGTTGGCTCCCTGTGTGTTTTCCTTCATTTCACTTAGCATACCTTCACTTGTTCATCTAATTTGCGACCCAAATCAACCAATTCTGAGAGCATCCTGATCACCAGTGCTTTGAACTGTGCATCTGATAGGTTGGCTATCTCTTGGTCGCTTAGAGGAATTGGCTCTGAGGCTTTGATCTGTTTTCCTGTTTGAGCCATTTTGGGTTTTTTTTTTGGGGGGGTGGGGGTTCTGGTCTGGCCTGTTTTGTAGTGAGGGGCGGAGCCTTAGGTGTTCCCTGTGCTTGGCAGACCAGTCGCTGGGTTGTGATGCTGTATGTGGGGGCAGGGTCCAAGAGGGAACAATGGTGCTTGCTCTGCTCTCTCTCATATTTCAGTTCCTTCCACTGCTTTCCACAAGCAAATTGAGCCCTTCTGGTGCTGATTTCCATGTGGGTGGGCTTGTGTATGTTTTAGACCCCTGTGGGTCTCTCCACCAAACTCTCCTGTGAGGCTGGGAGTCTCTCCTGGCACCTCAACCCCCACAAGTGTTTTCAATCGGTGCTTTTAGGTTTTATTTCCCGGCACTGGGTCCTGGGTTGGGAGGTCTGTCTTGCTCCCTGTTTTCACCTGGATTATCTGCACGCAAATGTGGGACTGCCTGGTCAGCCAGCTGCCTGTGCATCCTCACTGGGTCTGCCCATTGCCACCCCGCACCCGGGGCCTGCTAGCTGCCATCTGTGTGCCTGGGGTCCTCTAGCCACTGCCTGTGTGCCTGGGTCCACCAACCTCCACTTTTTTCCTGCTGCGACTCCGCCCCTCTTACCAGTCTAGATGAATGGTTGTCAGACTTCTGGACAGTTCAATTTTCTGTAAGTTTTGATTGTTTTCTTGTTTCTAAATCTTTGTTGTCCTTAACTTTGGTTGTGCGAGGAGGCACAGTGTGTCTACCTACGCCTCCATCTTGACCGAAAGTCCTCTGCATTTAGTCTTATACTTGATTGTTTATCTCTTAACTAGTTTTCCTCAGTAGTAGGTTTTAACTCTACCTTAGACAAGGGTTTCATATTATATAATACAGGAGCTCTAAAAAGTCAGTTTCAATTAATTTATCAAAGAATATTTGTAGGGAGGACACATATTTCTAATATCAACTTCAGAGGACAATGTGTATTCTCAGATGTCCCTAGTCCTTTTGTTGATAACTGTGCCACCTCATTTTTTTTTGGCAGTTTTTATCTGTGACTTTCCCTACAATGTAACTGTATAACATCCAGGAGGAGGGAGTATCCTGAGTCATGGTGGATTTTCTCAGAAAGGAATGATGCTTTCTTGCCTAGACCTATACTAGAGGTGTTCAAGTTTTCGTTAAGGGGTGGAGAGGACGTCCAAGTGGTGAAGCCATTAATATAGCTTAAGGGTGGTACTGAGAATAAAATTATCTTAATTAAAATAAAATCCTCAAGATACCTATAAGCCTCTGTTCTCTCTCATTCCTGCGTCAGTGAGTGCCAGACTTATCCTAGTCAGTCTTCAGTCTCGTTGCCTATGCTCCATGGAGACATCAAGTTTATTTTTCTTCTCTTAAATTGCCTGTTCCATATATACAATTTGCATCTCTCAGCACATCTTTCTTGCTCCTTCCTTCCTTCAGAATATCTGAACTTTTCAGTCTCTAGGCTTTCCTTAGACATCCTAGGACAAAGCAGCAAAAACAGAAAAGAGGGGCCGAGCTCAACCCAGCATACTGAAGGACCAAATCCATGGTGATCTTTTACCAAATTCAAATTTTCCCTCTGCCTGCTGGTGGGAACTAGAGATGGCTTGCATCAAAAACATCTTTTAAACATGATGATATCTAGCATCTACTATATTCCAGGCACTGTTTCTAAGTGATAAATAGATATAGATAGCTCACTTATTTATGTGTGTATATACAAACATACATACAACATACATACTTGTATATATCAACTTAGTAATCTTTACAGCTTTGTGAAGTTAAGCACTATTATTATCCCCATTATACTGATAAGGACAACTGAGGTACAGAGGTTATATAGCTAAGATATAATAGAACTGGAGTTTGAAACTTCTAACCACTATGCTATATTGCTTCTGTATACAATATTTTTTTTTCAGAGAACTCATTACCTCTTACCCAAGGACTTCAGCACAATGGGAAAATGGTTCTGCTTTCTAAGTAAAATGACAGCCAAAAAGTATAAAGTAGCATTAAACTATAGTGACCAATATACTGAACTTCCTGATTTGAAATAAGTACATTCACACTTGTAGGATTATATATCCCAGCTTGTGTGGTCTGAAGCTTTTGTGCTTTTATAACAAAAAGCTTATTTCTAGAGAAAATAAACTGAATTACAACCAAATTGCAATCTTCTAAATGATGGGAACACTGAATAATAATTTGGTTATAGGTGTTATCACAATGCTACAGGCTTATTAATAAGGCTGTATGTTTGTTTAAAGTATTAATAATAAGTAAATCATTCAATCTTCATAATCTCTGAGGTAAGCAGGGTGGTTCTTATTCTTCCCATTTGGTAGGTTAGGAAACTGAGGCCCAGAGAGGTTCTCATCTAAGAAGGACATTCATTCTCTACCTCTAGGGCTTATTAATTGTGTTACCTCAACCTCTTCCACCGCTGACTAAAGAACAAATAATTTGTCTGAAATCTAAAGACTGTTTTTTCTCTCTTTATTATCTTTTTTCTCACTCTTTATTACAAAGGACGTACCATGATTTACCATGCTCAACCAACTAGATGAAATAATATTCTCAAGGTGGACATTTACTCATGCTTTTAACTTACAGAATTTTAGAATCAAAAAGTAACTAGCAATTTTATTTTATGCTTCCCCCAACCTATTTTATACATGAAGCCATGGTGATAAAATGGTATAGTGATTTTACTCAAAGGCACTACAAGTTATGGGAAGAATAAGAGTCAAAATCCATGTCTTCTGACTCCTTCTATTAGTTTTCTCTCTCTATTGGGTTTTTTTTCACCTGGTAAAGCCCTAAACTTATCTTTCTTGCTAGCCAGATGAAGATTCCTTATTCCTTAGCAAACATCAGACTCATCTCTCCTTCCATCACTTATAAAAGTGCTCAGTAAGAGTAGTTAGAAGTGGAGTGCTGTGGCAGGCCACTGAGGACCTAGTTTTGTCAATAGCATGAGGAAGAGCTATCAATAAAGGAGTTTTCAGTAAATCAGCTAAACTCTTCATCATTTTTGGTGCTTATTCTGTTCAAAACACTATACTTAGCTATTTCAAAGTTGTCCGACTAGTAATATCATCCTGACCGTGTTCATCATTTCAAATATCATAGGGGAAATGTACCCTTACTGAAGTTAAGATAAACTGCATACTTAGCATTCAGATTTCTAACCAACCTAGCAATCCTACAAAGAACAAAATGATTTAACATAGCATATATTTCCTTAAGTAATCTTCATTTGATTCTTACTGAACATCACATTCTTTTTTTACTTACTTGCAAAATGGTGCTAAGTTTCTAGGAATTTGACATCTGGCTGCCCGGAGGAAGTATGCAGAACCCTCCCTTTCCTCCTTTCTGAAAGATGAAATAATATTTGTTCATGTCAGCCTCCTGTTCTTCCCAGTCTCTTAAAGATGAGTGATCTCCCTGCTCTAAGATTACAAGTTTCCCTGAATCACAAGGAAGCTAAGCCAAGGGTGCTTCCCATCCCTAGGGAATGCAACACTGATGGAGTAAACTTAGCGAAGATGGATAATGAATAAAAATATAGAAACACAAACTGACCCATAAGTTGCCGATGAGAAGGCCAGTCTGACATTGCCCTGACTGGTTGAAGGTAGGTTACATGAACCCCAGCCAGACTTTCTTGCCCTTGCCCATCCCCCAGCCCTGGTCTCTCCTGTCTTCCCTGAGTGGAGTCTCTGCTCTCTCCCCACAGTTGTGGACATGGATGGAAGACCTTCAGAAGGAGATGCTGGAAGACGTCTGTGCAGACTCGGTGGATGCAGTCCAGGAACTGATCAAGCAGTTCCAGCAGCAGCAGACTGCCACTCTGGATGCCACACTCAACGTCATCAAGGAAGGCGAAGACCTTATCCAGCAGCTCAGGTCAGCGCCTCCCTCCCTGGGGGAGCCCAGCGAGGCCAGGTCAGCATGGGCAGTGCTTTCCAGTGTGAAATGCCTTGGACTGGACGCGAGATAAGTCATGTCCTGGTCTTGGCTCAGCCACAGCCAGCTTTGTGGTCTTGTTTGATCTTCAGTTCCTCCATCTGTCAGTTACAAAAATGCCTGTACCATATTCAACTTGAGTTTGAAATGCAAAAGCAAGCAGAAAAGTTCCAATGCTCCAAAGCATTATTTATCATTCATGATGTTATTCAGCAATCAATAAATAACATAATTACAAAAAAAATTAACAATGAACAGAAAAAATAAATAATATCTTCATGAAGAATTATAGCATATTTAGTTATGTGGAGAAAGGCCATTATGGAATATAATGTATTCTTTGGCATCTGATCTCAGGCTGAACTCTGAACTCCATTGTCCCAGTTGGCAAAATGTGACCGAAATGGTTAGCTTTGGCCCATGAGAGTGCGGAGTGTGTGATGTTGTCCTGCTCGGTTCTTCATTACCCCCTTACAACTTCTCCACCATTCCTTGCTGCCTAGAAAATGAAAATCCTTCTGCACCAGCATAAACAAACATAACTAATGAGGGAATTCCTGTCTAAAACCTTATATTCATCTAGAATCATCCACACCATTGCCTCCTTTCTGTTGGTATTAATATCCAGTCTCCTATTCCTGTCAAGGGCACTGACTCCTCAGATAAAGTCTCAAGAGGCCTTGAGCAAGCCCTTGGCAGCCAGCTCTGTGCCCAGGTGCTGTCTAAATAGGATCTGATGGTGCTAATGATGCCTGCCCACAGGGACTTGTTCCTATCCCAAAATCACTCAGTGTTGGGACCCCTGGCAGCTCTGGACAGAAATAATCTCATCAACAAGTCCCAGGTGAACCCTGGAGCCTGGGAGAATTACTTCAGTTGAGAGGGCTTTTTCCCCCATATCAGTTTTAATTAAATAAACAATGAGAACTTACCTTTCAATGGCCCAGGCATGTTTTTCTGTTGGAAACTAATTATTTCTATTCTAAATATGCAAATGAGATGTTCTGAATCTTCCTGTTGCATACTAACAAGACAGCCTCTTTCCCTTGGTCCCCCGATTCATCTTCATGAATATATAACATGTGACAATTTTGTGTGCCTGCCTAGGAAACTCTGCTGTTTTGTTTTTTTTTTTTTTTCCCTAAATAAAATTCCAAATAGTGAGCAGTCCTTTAATCTCTCTGGGTCTCAGCTGCTTCACCTGTATAATTAGGGGCTCGCTCTAGGACATCCGTCAGCTCTGGAATTTTGTGATGGCTTTATGTTTGTTCTCCAAATGCTTTTCACAAGCTTCTGGGGCTGGGTCTGTGGAGACGCCACTTGCCCTTAGCAACTGCCAGCCTTGCACAATGCTTAAAGGCAGAAGGCTGCTCAGAGATGGTGAAAGCAGTGATGTGACTGATGCCAGTTCCATAGGTTTAAGTTCCATGGATTTCAGAGAGGACCATAGGTCTGTGACCAAGACCCACTGGTGACCATTGTTTCCTTACTAGCCTGACTCTGGCCTGTGCTCTCCTCCCTGATATCAAGACCAGTCAGAGAGAAAAAGAAGTAAATGTGCCCAGGGGACCTTGGCAGGATGCCTCCCACACATTGGGGCACACGTCTCCTCTAGGTCTGGCTTCCCGTCATCTCTGTGACTCCTAGTGAGTGTGACACTGACATGGGTGCTGTGAAACATGGTCTGAAATTATTCTCTTCCTTCTGGAAGGTGTGTGATGGAGAAAGACTGAGAGAAGCAATCAGAAAAACAATCATATCCTCCCCAAAGCAAAGTCCTCAACAAATGAATAATGCGTAGTGTTGACTACATCTTTGCTATGCTTCGTGATCAGGGGTCCTTGCCATGGTGGGGTTTCATGCCAAATAGGCCAGAGTTAGGAGGTAGAATTGGGAGCTCTCTAAATGATAGAAGGAGATACTCTTGACAAACTGGTCTCATGCTCCCTTCAGAAACAGCCTGAGCTCAGATACCATTGCTTCTCAGGCAAACACAAGCTACCTAAAGGACTGGTTTTCAGAAAGCTTGCTGATGGGAGGATTCAACACTAATGATCTCCCTCTTGTCCTCTGACACCTTAAATTGTATATGAAAGCAAGATGTCACAAGATAGTAAATGTGCCCACTTAGTTCAAGTTTTAGGACTCTAGCTTACTTGAGACTCTACAGAACGTTAACTTCTTAACCTACAGTTTTCCTATTACAATGATCTCTTTGGAGGTCTCATCACCACCTCATTTCTGAGTAGGTCAGTATGGTTATCTCTTGGTTCCCTCTACGACACGTCACCTTCCCCCTGGTACTTTGGTATAGACTCTCGCTGCTCAGAAAGCATAGCCCTGCCCCCGTCTTCCTGGCCAGATTCATCCTTTTCTTCTAATGCGGGCAAACACACTCAGAACTCAGTCTCTTTGAAACCTTGCTGCTGTCCCAGACTCTTGTGCCCTACCCTCTACTCTCCACAGTTGGGTCTGTGCCCCAATCAGCACTTGAGATTTTTCTGTGTCCTTTCAGGATTAATAAGCATTCATGTGGCACGTTCCTGATCACGGAGCACATCCACACACACTGTCTTACTTACTAGCAAACCGTGAAGTGAGCAGGGCAGGGATTATTAAGTCTACTTTACAGGAGGCAACTGGGGCTCAGGGAGGTCATTTCCCAGGGCCATCAGCCCACGAACAGCAGAGCAGGGACTTAATCCAGGCTTACAGCCTCCAGGTCCCATGCTTTCTCTAACTACAGCTTGAAGCCTGTGTAATCACATTAGCCTCTAACTTTGGCATAGCATTATAAAGTGGATGAATCATTTTAGTACCATGATCTTAGTTTATTTTAACAACAATCCTATGAAGTAAAACTAGGAAGAGTTTTTTATTATGTGTCTTTAATTTGTCTTGTCTTACGCATTGTGTTTAATGTGTCTACTCTTACTCATGTGTATGTGTGTATTGAAACTCTACATATCTGCATGGAACCATTCCAAAGCAACATTTGGTGCTTTGTAGAGCCCTTTCCTCGACATTATCTCGTTTGATCCTTTTCACAATTCTGTCTAAGGAATAGCAGAGCAGCTAGTCTTGCAGCTACTGTACTGTGAGCCCCAAAGAGGATACATGTCTATCTCTGGTTCACCCACTAAGCAGATAGTGCCTGGCTCGCAGAGCAGGACTTTGATGGATGTCTGTCAGTTGAGTGATTCAGCTGATTCACATCCACCTTGTTCAGAAGAGGAAGGCCCCCTGCTCCTCTACCACTTTTAACATGGCAAGGCCCCTCCCTTCTTTTCTCCCACTCTGCCACAGGGACTCAGCTGTGTCCAACAACAAGACACCCCACAGTAGCTCCATCAGCCACATCGAGTCGGTCCTGCAGCAGCTGGACGATGCCCAGGTGCAGATGGAAGAGCTCTTCCACGAGCGGAAGATCAAACTGGACATCTTCCTGCAGCTGCGCATCTTTGAGCAGTACACCATTGAGGTAGAGACGGCGGAGGGGAGTGCTGGGGAGGGGGCATTCGTGGAGAGTGCTGGGGCGGCCTGCAGGATGGGCTGCTGCCTGGCCAAGGGGGCTGCCCCAGGGTCTGGGAAAGGAAAATTGACCGTAGCTTAAGGATACATTTATAGAAATCTATAAATTCACCTTCCACCTTGTTATATTCCTCCATCCCTCTCACTTACACTGCCAAATAGAGTTTCTCTGTTCTACTGTGTCTAGGGATAACTTCAGTGAGATGGTTTTTGTTGGTGTGCTTTGGACTCTTGGTATTTTGGTTCCTGAAAGACCATGAAATTTGGCTCTTTGGGGACTGAGGTAGAGTCCTTGAATTCTGTGTCTTCAAGAGTAGGTAGGTGTTAAAATTGGGTCTCCTCCGCTGATGACTATAGATCAGGGGTTAGATGGCATCACACAGCATCCAGGAAGTGAGGAGCCACAGGAAGGAAGACCAGTATGTATCCTGAGTTAGCTTTCTGCTTATTAAGAAAGTAAGTCTGTGCCCTGGCCAGTGTGGCTCACTTGCAGTGGCTTATGTCATCCTGTAAACAGAAAGGTCACGGGTTGGTTCCAGTCAGGGCACATGCCTGGGTAGCGGGTGCTGTCCCTGTTTGGGGCATGTACGAGAGGCAACCAATCAATATTTCTCTCTTCCATAGATGTTTCTCTTCCTCTTACTTCTAAAATCAATAAGCATTTCGTCTAAAAAAAGAAAGAAAGGTAGTCTGTGATAAGGCCATTTGGTGGTCATGTCATAGCCTCAGTTCATTCTGAAAAGGTCAGAATTGAGTGTTCTGGTATAATTATGTCCCCTCTGTGACACCTATTAATAATGTCTGCCCCAAATAATATCTTCGTTTTATTGTTTTTTGCATTGAAACAGTAACTAATGCCAGGGCACTAGGGTTTCTGGGGTTTGAAGAGCATCAGACATTTAGGTGCTTTGTTTTTCTCAGGGACTGCAAAGGGATAAGTCAAAAGCACTGTCCTCTCTTTGCTCCCAGCTAGTGTGGTCTAAGGGAAATCTAATTCTCTATCCATCATGTCTTAAAACTTTGTTTTGCATTTCAACCATCTTCACTGAGGTGTAGGACTTCTGGGTGTCTGGGACTTACCTTTCCGACAGTAACCTTGGAAACTTTTTTGGAACTGGTTTGGAAGGAAAAGGTCTTTTTTTTTTTTTTCATGTTGAAAACTCCAATATCCCAATCCCACACAGGACCAGAAAAGTGTCCTGGCAACGGCTGCCCTTTGTTTCAGTCCTGGGACCAAAATTGTTTACATTTAGAATCAAAACTGTGAAAGACAAGCAATCCTTCCTGTCGCTTCCTCTCAGATGACCTTGCTCTTCTCACTGCACAGCTGCCCGGCCTCCCTGGAAGCCACGGCGGTTTCTTGCTTCAAGATTTCATGTTCTAAAAGGTTCCTTCTGGGTAGTTTATGGGACAAAGGGAAGATAAGTCTGGATATGACTATCCTTCTAACTTATTCCATAACTTTAGGTAAATTGATTTATACTTTTTATTTTTAGTTTATTTTGAATCTATACTCAAAGGATTTCAGGTGTCAAGTAGTGATAAACATATATTGAAAGAACATTTTCAATGCCAGTGGAAAATTAAAGATATTGGCACACAGCAAAGAATGAATATGGTGGGTTTCATAAAGGCAGGGCAACAAAGGCAACTAAGAAAGGCTAGAGGGTCCGTGAGTATTATTCTTTGGTAATAGGGAGTACAACTCACAGATACGCATTTGATGGCAGTGACGCGGGCCCCAGGCTCTCCCACCATCCTTCCTCAGCTCCATTTCGCCCACAGAGCGTGAACATGTCCAGAGGGAAATTACCTTAGCAGGTGTGGTGCTTGTGTTGTTGTATTCTTTTTTTTTTTTTTTAAGATTTTTTTTTATTTGTCTTTAGAGGGGTAGGGGAGAGGGAGAGGGAGAGAAATATCAATGTACGGTTGCCTCTCGTGTGTCCCATGCTGGGAACTGGCCTGCAACCCAGGCATGTGCCCTGACTGGGAATCGAACCGCGATCCTCTGGTTTGCAGGCCCGCACTCAATCCACTGAGCTACACCAGCCAGGCTGTGTTGTTGTATTCTTTATTCACTCTCCTGTCATTCTGGGTCCACATAAAAGAATGACTAGAGGAAGGAAACAATCTGAGAGTTGGATTTTAAATGTTATTTCATTAGGTGGCTGTGGTTTGGAGGTCGGGGTTGCTGGTTTGTTTCCGGAATGTAACCATTAGCTTCACTTTGCCGTGGACTGCACCCCTGGCCCCAGCTGGGGGCATTACGGGGGCATAAGTGCTCGCAGTGAATCTGGGAAACCCATTTTCAGTTCTGAATAAGAATCCAAAGTATATGTTAGAAAAATGCTTTTAAAAAAGAAAGCTAACTGTAAATCAAATGGATCTTATTTAAATGTTGCAACAGGGGAACTTGATATTTAAATTGTGAAATTGCACTTTTTATCTTTTGTCTGTACAAAAATTCCCCTCTCACCCTGATTTCTGGACAATAACATGGGCAGCTGATTATGGATGCTGTAGAGAAAAAGTGGGGGGAAAGTGCGAGGGTCTAATAAAATGAGTAAGATAAAAATAGCGATTTGGCCCTGCACCCTCTGGTTTAGGCAGTGAAGGGGTCTTGTTCCTTGTTTTGGGTATGGCCAAACCTTGAGGAAATGCTACATTTCATCTTAGACTAAAATGGAAATCTTGCCAAACCTATGGAAAAGTTCTGCTTCAAGTCAGATTGTCAGAAGTTATTTTTAAGAGTGATGCGATTATTTCAAATACCAGCTAGTGTTTCACTGTGGGGATGAAGAGCAAACATCTAGAGAAGCTTCAGAATGTGAAACTGAGGGTGGTTTTTGTAAGGAGAGACATGTTAGAGTTGACATAAGGCAGGGCAGGGGCTGTCACTGCAGGGCCTAGGGCCCTGGGCTTCTTCCCTAAAGGAAGGAGTCTGGTGGACATATTTGGAATTCCCAGGGATTACCAAAAACCAGGGCAGGCCTGCTCCCCTGGTATCTGGAGGTCTAAGCATGGCTCCTTAACCGTATCACTGATGGCTGAAATGGGCTAATTAACTTAAGAATTAAAATAATATAGGAATTGCTTCTGCAGTTTCCTCCTACTGAGTAAGAATGGTGTGTATGACTCCCTCAATGAAACTTGGGATGAGGCTGTAGGCCACCCCCAATAAGAGTGAAATTTATCCCAAATGGACTAGGCAGATGTTCAAAATCCAAGACTATGGCTGCATTCCTGAGATACATTTTCAGATGCCAGGGAGACTAGACAAAGTGACCTATAGATGTTCTATGAAGTGTTTTTCTATAAGGTCAGCCTCCTCTATGAGAACCATTTTACATAAAATGGTTGTGATAGCCCTGACCAGTGTGTCTCAGTTCGTTGGGCATCCTTACACAAAGCAAAAGGTCACCAGTTCAATTCCCAGTCAGGGCACATGCCTAGGTTGTGGGTTCAGTCCCCAGTGGGGGCACGTAAGAGAGGCAACCTATCGATGTTTCTCTCTCACGTTGATGTTTCTCTCCCTCTCTGTCTCCCTCCCTTCTCTCTCTACAAATAAATAAATAAAAATCTTTAAAAAATAGTTATGATAAAAGAGATGCTTCACCAAATGTAAATAATGTTTATTCTGTAATGGTAGGAATATAGATAATTTTTTCTTGTTTTTGATGCTTCCATACATTTTTTCTACAATTAATCAGAGTGATTATAAAGAAATAAAAAGGTATTTTTAGAAGCAAGAACATTCCCATGACCTCTTAACTCTTTTGATTATGCACCCTCTCAATAAAATAATTTTGAACTTGCAACCTCCTGTGTGTGTGTGTATACAGACATACACACACACACACACATATAAGTGTATCAATTATACATGTTTTACCGTCACTGACTAGTAATCTCAAAACTCGATGTGCCCTTAGGGTGAAGTTTCACTTTTTTATTAGAATCTGTGGTTCCATACTTCAAATAATCTTATGGATCATTTCAAGTTATTCTTTTGGCCTGTTTTCTTGACAGATCTGATTAGACTGTCATTGTTTCTTTACCCCATAACATGACTGACAAAGAGTTCAAGGTTCTCTTGTGCTTTTTTGAGTGGTATTATCTTCAAGCTGCAGTCTTTGAGGAATCTTGTTAAGCCATATGTATTTTTGTAAAGGTTTAGTTAAAACTAGATAATAGGTAAATCCATTTAACTGGGCACATGAAAATAGCAATACTTGGAAATATGATGGAAGCAACTGAACAAATGCACCACAATCAGCCCCTCTGCATTGGGGTGCTCCCATCATCCTGATGAGCCCTCTCATACTGTACCATCTGCTGCGTGGTCTGAGAGTGAAAGTTTAGGGGCACTTCCTATCTTGATTATTGATTTGATCTAATATGTATGCATGTAATATTATATATATATGTATGTATGTATGTATGTATGCATATTTATAGACAGAGTTTTTCTCACTGTTATCAATGGATAATCTTGAGCATCTTATGGGTGAGCATACCCGTGTTGCAGAACATTAGAAATGACACCAAGAAAGATACTCTAAACAAGGGACTTCATGGAAAATGGGGTCACAGTTATGATCTTTCTTTTAAATCTCTGACTCTATAACAACCAAAGTTTGCTCAGTGTACCTGAAAATTAATCTGTGCAGTTAACCTGAGCAAGGAATGGAATAGTCAACTATAAATTCGTGGGATCCATATTAGGGCAAGTTGGGGCCAGGCTGAAGCTGGGACACAATGGCCTTCAGGAAGGAAAATGCCGCCTACAGGAGAGAAAACCGATTGTGATTTACTCCTGGTCTCAGCTCTTTAATTGGTTGTATGCAGAGGCCCTTAGCATTTTATATTTGAAAGAGATCAGTCAGTCAACCTTTTACCTGATAGAAATTCAACTCAATAAACATGTAGTGAGTGCCTACTATGTGCCAAAAACTATTTTGGGCATCGAGGATACAGTCCCTGCATTGGGGGGCTAGCTGGAGAGAAACACAGAAAGAGAACCGTCATACTGTGTGATAACACGGTTTGATGAGAACACAAAGGCAGGAACGCCTACCTTTGTCAGGCTGCCCCTGGAAGCTTTCCCGATGAGCGTTCGCCTTAGCATCCCTGGAGGACGCCACCCAGCCTCTACCAGAATATTTCCAGAGCCCAGAAGCAGGGGTAGGGAGGAGGGGAGAGACAAGAGGGAGCTCGAGATTTCTGTACCTTTCTACACTTTGGTCCTGGATCTGCCCTCTGGAAAAAACAGGACATATCTGCTCCCCCCTTTATTCATCAGCCTGTAAAATACTTCAAAATGGTCATCACAGGACTCTTTCTCTTTACCTGAAAAATGTTGAGATTGTGGTAAGTTATTTCTGCAGTCCTTTCTGACTCAAAAAATTTAGTGAGTATTTCTCTTCATCATCAGCCTTTCTCTGTGCTACATATTTCCAATTTAGTCACCTATTTCTGGATGTGACATGGTTTCCAGACACCTGACTCTCCCAGCCACCTGTTGCTGGGGGGCCTCTATTAGTCATGCCTTACTAGACACACACCTGGATGAGCGTGTTCAGGATACTGGCGCTCTCCTGGTGCAGCCCAGAAGTTAGGAGTCTTTTTAGTGACTTTCTCGCCTGTCTTGTCTGGGATTGTGCTCTTTTAAAAGCTCCTCTTTCAAGGTAATTGCTTCACATGTGCTTTTTTTAAATTGAATTTATTGGGGTGACATTGGTTTCAGGTGTGCAATTCTGTAACCCATCATCTGTATATTGTGTTGTGTGTCCACCACCCCAAGTCAAGTCTCCTTCCAGCACCTCTTACCCGCCTTTACCCTCTTCTGTCTCCACTCACCCCCTTTTCTCTCTGGTCATCACCTGCCATTGAGGCTGGCTTTTTTATTAACCTAAGTAAAAGCTTTTTATATTTTTTCCCCTCTCAAATTTTACTTTTTTTGTTGGCCCAGTTCTTCAGCTTATCAAAATATATCGGATTTACAATTGCTGTAACATGTGACCCTGGGAAGTCTTGCCCAGGTCAGGCAGGTCTTCACCGTTCTCCAGGGACACAGAGCGACTGGGCTACGTGGGCATTCTGTCCACTGTGGCCATCGAAGGGCCACATCGTCCCGGTCCGGCCCCACAACTTTTCTTCCGTAGATGCAGTGTGAGAGTCTGCAAAGCCTGCCACTCTCCGTGTTTGTGATGGGCCTCAAGTCCACTGATGCAGCAACTGTATCCAGGAAGAAAATGAAATCTGTTGGAGTCAGTCTTTGTGGACTCCTCCCAGGGCTCACTGTAGCATTTTCTGAATGTGCCTCAAATGTGAGATCCTTTGAGAAGGAAATGCAGAAAAAATACAATAAAGTAAACCAGTGTCTTCACAAAATATCTATTTGATAGTCTCGTCTAGACTTTTATCAAATTGATTTTTCAGAATCATTGGGGTATTTTCTCTTCCATCTTTTTTTTTTTAAGGATTATTCACAAAGCTTTATTATTCTGGCAAGCCACATTTTTTTCTTCTTCAGTTATTATATTTTTTCCATTACTGTTTACCCCCCTCATTACTCCCCTCCCCCCACAATCACCACACTATTGTCCATGTCCATGAGTTCTTTATCCTTATTGCTCCATCCCTCCATCCCCTAATCCCCCCAATAGCCGTCAACCTGCTCTCCACTATGAGTCTGTCTCTATTTTGCTTGTTAGTTCAGTTTGTTCATTAAATTCCACATATAAGTAAAATCATATGGTATTTGTCTTCTCTGACTGGCTTATTTCACTTAGCATAATGTTCTCCTGTTCCATCCATGCTGTTGCAAAGGGTAAAATTTTCTTCTTTTTTATAGCCGCAAGTCACGTTTTCAGTAAATTATTAAAGATCCCTGATAGAAACTTTCACATCACTCTGTGATGGGGTGGGCCTAGGGCTAGAGACCTGAAGTCAGGTTACATTATCAAGGTCCAAATGCTGTGTGCATCTTGTCTTGGATAAGGGGTTCAGCAGAAGGAAGCAGGTGTAAACTCCAGTACTCGATATTTAACTGACAGGGGAAAACAGATTCTGCCATTAAAGCACTGACGAATACTAGAATGACTGCACAGTAGATGTTGTAGGAGCACTTCAACAAAGGGAGGTCTTTGGAAAACAGTAGATTCCCAGAAGTCTCAAACTGATTAAGAAGCAAAGATAAGGATAAAATAAGCACTCATGATCTCTTTAAGATGAGTCATCATTGTATCAAAGATCACAGTTTTAACCTTGATAATAGTGAAGAAAAGTACATGAAATTGGTCCTAAATTTATTCAGTTACCTAAATTATCCAATTGGAATAGAAATTAGGTAACTGTCATTGGAACTCATCAATTACAGCATGTTACAATATGTTCTTACATTATGTTGCCAAAAATTAACAAGAGAGTGTATTCTTTACTGCCAGGTCCTTTTTCTTTTTCAGAAAATTCTTGTTATATCCCCAAAGGTCTTTAAATTGCTACATAAAGAAATATTTTGGGGGCACGTGAGAGGCAAACTGATCAATGTTTCTCTCCCTCTCTCTCCCTCACTTTCCCTCTCTCTAAAAATAAATAAATAATTAATTTAAAATATTTTAACTCTTTAGACAGATTATATATATTTCTAAAATAGGGAAATGCTATAATATATCTTTAAAATAATCTGCATTAACACTCACTAATTTTACCATTTTGTAAATTGATTAATGGAAAAGAACTGTACACTATATTCGTAGACAAGAAGAATAAATGACTATGATAATTTAGTTTACTTCAGTTTTAAAGTGGTAACCCACCTTGATACACAAACCCATTACAGACCACATGGTTCTTCCCAAGCACCTGCACGGTCTCTCTCGCTGCAGTACATCTTCCTTACTTCCCACCACTTGTAGGTCAGTGAAAAATATTTCCCTTTCACTTTTCTCATCTTAGCAAAAGAATGACATCATAAAACAGAAATATGCTCATTTTGCAATTGATAGTCCATGTATTTCAGAGCAATCTCACCACAGTGAAATGCCTTGGACCCTTCCTCTCACTTTTAGTTGGAATGGGATTCGACTTTAATATTTGTAACATATGTGATGGATGAGGTCTGTCCAGAAGGTATCCAGCTATGTAATATGTAAAATAGAGACATTTATTGAAGAAGATACAAGAAACATTGTCCATAGGACCCTGATGCCTCAGTCCCCTTCAAAGTAGACACCTAGGGACCTCACACAGTTCTCCCAATCACCATCAGCTGCCCTGTTGTATTTTCCTGAATCTCACTGACAGTCTGAAATCTCCTCCCTTTCAAAGGTGATCTTAGTTTTGGGAAAAGCCAGAAGTCGCAGGGCACCAAATCTAGGTTGTAGGGGAACTGAGTCACCTGGGTGATTTGCGTTTCACCAAAAACTCTGTGTGAGACGAGTTGCATGAGTGGGACAATTATCATGATGAAGCTGCCAATCACCAGTTACCCGTAGCTGCAGCCTTCTGAATCATCTGAATAGTTTCCACGGAGGAATGTTCAAGCCTAAGGCAACATTTGATGCAGATTTGTTGCTCTACTCACTCAGTCATTTTGAATGTGACTGCCACACAGCACACAGGCTCACTCAATGGCATCTACCACCCCCACTGACTGGTACAGTGAAGTCATCATGTGCATGCATGTGCATGCCAGTCCTCTCTCTTTGGCTTCCAGGTTACACTGATGTCACACAAACAGTTTTCGTTATATTAACAATGGCTGGACTTTATCTGGACAGACATATAGACACATACACATATTACATATACACATACATACATATATATGTATAGGGGGAACCAAAAAATAGAATTATCTTCTGGAGAGCAGGCCCCTTGTAGTACAGGCTACCCCCACTAGCTGAGTGTTCTAGGCACCCATCTGTATCAGGGCACCAGCTGGTGTTATTTTCAGAGGCTACACTTGGCTTCAGTGAATTTTTTTGAAGACTCTTTCAATGCCTTTGCCCATTTCATGATGGGTGATTTGTGAGCACACCTGCCCACACCACACCTGCCCACACCACACTGAGCATTCAGTAGTTTTTAACCAAAAAAGACATGACCCCCATTCCGCATCGTCCCTATTTATCCGCTATCACCCTGAGTGAATTTTTTTTTTTTGTTTCCCTGGATGAAAAAAGTCTTCAAAGGAAAGTGTTGTGCTGATGTGAAAGATGTGAAACATAGAACAGCAGAAGCAGTACAAGGCATCACAATCGATGAGTTCAAGAACTGTTTTGAGCAGTAGAGAAAGTGTCTCAATAGGTGCATGGCATCAAATGGAGAGTACTTTGAAGGCCACTGAAGTTTCAACATGTAAGAAAAAATACACAATTTTTTATAAATAATTCCAATTGGGGGGGGCTATAGACAGGGTCCAGCACAAATAATACCCCTTTTTATTAAAAAATCTTTTATTGCAAAACCATAGGCATGTACACACACACACACACACCATTTGCTGAAAAGCCGATGGCACCGTCATCACTGTGTGTTGTATTGAGTTAGACTGCCTGCTCTTGAAACCTGTTTCACCGACTTGACTAACCATGTGGCCTTAGGCAAGTTACCTACTCAGTTTCCTCATATGAGAGATGAGGGTGAGAATAATAATTCCTGGCCCATGGGGTTATTAAGGGTTAACGAGTTAACACAGAGAACATGTTTAGCAAAGTTCCTGGCACTTAATGACACTTAATACATTGTAAATTGGCATTAGTACTATTATTAATAACGATATATTTTCATACATATTTGCTTCCATATTTTAAGCAGTTGAATATCCCATCTTATTCGTTCCCATCGTTTCTCTCTAAATTTGTTGCTGGGTCATCGTAGGCCATCCCTGAGTGCTCATGAAGCTGCTGTGAGAAGCCACGGCAGGGCTCGTGCTACACAGAGGGCGGCCACACTGCTCTCTGCCGAAGCTCTCCTCCCGCCGCTCACACCCACCATCATGTTGCGGATGGGTGTGCCGTTCGTGACAGAGGCTCCTAGGGGATCAGGATTCTAGACAGGTTAACGTTACCCTTCTACCAAGTAGTCTGCCAGAGTCAGCTTAAAAAAATTACCAAACTCTTAAACAAAAATATCCTATTGGGGGATGACTGTGTTTTTTTTTTTTTTTTTTTTACCAGAGTAAATTACTCCTGGCATTTATATATGGTCAGAAATGCACAATTACTTTATTGATCGATTCAAGGAACACATTAGTTTAAAAGGTTCATGTGAACTAAAGAAAATGGAGTTATCAAGGAGGGGTTTTTGAGGAAGAAAACAGGGAAAAGGTTAAATGGACACTTCTCTGAAGTGAGAATAATAAAAAGAAAGATACCCTCAGAATCAGTTCTTGTGTTAACGGGAGACACCCGTTCTTCTTGCTGATGCCGTACAAAATCACAGATCAGTCAATCTGTCAGCGTGCAAGCAGGGTGTACTGGTGGGCCTTGCCAAGGCTTGGGGTGGTAGAAGGCATAGGTTCAGGGCAAAGCCTGATAAGGATGGCAAACGTAAGGGCAGCCAAAGGCCGGGTGGCAAGTGCGTGCCAGGTCCTTTGTTCTGAGAACTTATATGGTTGGTGGGATGCAGGTGAAGAAGTTACATATTGATTGACATGGAGGTGAAGAAGTTACGTATTGATTGGTGGGTAAAGGTGGTGCTGGCTTTCTCGAGGGGCCCTGACTACTCAAACTTTGGTATGTGTGGGGGTCTGTTAGCCCGAATCCTTATCTTGCTCCAGAGCCCATTTGTTCATCTTGTTGTAAAACAAATACGTGACAAGGGGCAGTTAATTAAAGTTGGGGTAGTTACCCAAAGTTATTCCTGGTCTCTCTCTGTAAGCATCAGGGACTCCCTCGTAAAACAGACCGTGACCAGAGGCAGGCAATTAACCAAAGTCGTTTTATGGGCTTCTTCTTTGGGTACTGTGGGCCCCTTCTTCTTCCCCCTTTCAGGCTTTGGGATGAATACACAGTTTCAAAGCGTTCTTTCCCACATGGTGGAAAAAATACATCCCTCCTGCCGTGTTAGCATGGTGTTTCTTGTGATGTGGGAACACCTGGCAATATTATCAGACCAGGCTCAGGACTGCTGAGTTAGTGGGTGAAATATGTCTCCCTCCTCCTCCCGGCTTTGGTTTACTATCTATTCTACCTAACTGCTAAAAGGCGTTGCCTGGTAACTGGGATGCTAGACACTGATCAGCAACAGCAGCACAGTCTCAAAGTTCTTCCTGTGCCATCTCCTGTTCACTTGGACTGGCCTTATTGATATACCAGCGTGGTTAAGAGCACTGGACTTTGCAGTTGAATGCTCAGCTCTGCTACTGCCAGCCCTGTGACCATGGGGAAAACGATCTGACTTCTCTGTGCCTTAGCTTCCTGCCAGAGTTGCTATGCGAATTGAATAGAAAAAGGTTAGTAAAACGCTTCACACGCTGTCTACTCCGTAGTACATGTGCAAGGAAAAACACCTTCTTCCATCACGATCATCATCTCTGTCATGGTCGACCAGCATCTAAAGGTGACCTGAAAACAGGCTGACAGTGACCAGAGGGGAGAGGGGAGGGAATTTCAGGGGGAAAGGGGAAGGGTTTGCAAGAACAAGTATAAAGGACACATGGACGAAAACTGGGCGGGGGGGTGGCGTGGAAATGGGAGGGAGGTTGGGAGGGCTGGGGGGTGGGCTGGGATGGGAGTAAAAGGCAGAAAACTGTACTTGAACAACAATTAAAATTTTTAAAAATATAAAAAAAATAAAAGTGACCTGAAGAAAAAGACTACACAGAGAGATTTCCACCTGTGCAGGTGATAACAAAGAGCTGTTATAGGAATAGGAAGTGGGAAGAGTGGGGGCAGGTGAATTTTGATTCGGGCAGGTGAATTTTGATTCAGGCAGGTACGGAATAAAACATTTGGAGCGGGGAGGCTAAAGTGTTCTCTACATATAAGTACTGGGAAAGGCCCGGAAAATGGGAGAGGCCAACGGAGAGGGCGTTTTGACACCAGAGCAGTAGGCAGCTGCTAAACCAAGTCCCTGGGGTCAATTTTTGGCAGTAGAATGCTGGATTCAGTGAATCTCATCTGGCAGGAAACTCTTAGGCTTCCCATTTCCCACTGCCTCTTATCCTTTATAAATTTCTGTTCAGCTCCTTTTCTGATTTCCCTTAGGCTGTGGCTTTAGAGTACACAATTGTTAGAATAGATGTGTTGCCAACATATCTCTCAAAGACGTTATCGTACCCTAACACTCCAATTAATTCAGAAGAGCAAGGGAGATAGAGGCCACTGGAGCCAAGAGTGAATGGGCCAGGAGCTGAGATGGAGTTAATTGAGTGGAAGGAGAAGGCAAATTAGGTTGATTAAAAGCTGAATTTCCTGTGGGCACCTTGTGTTCTTTCATTTATTTGGTTCAGGCCCTAGTTTCTGCCCTGAACAGATTCTTCCTGGTTTCTTTGCCAAATGGAGTTAAATCACCGAATTAATTCCCTAGTGCAAATTTTATTTGTTTGTTTTTGGGGTTTTTTGTGTATGTGTTTTAGAGTCTTGTCTCTGTATTAGCAAATTAGCCCATGCCCCATGTTATGAGCTAGGCCAGAGATAAACATCTGGGTCTGGGGGTTGTTTCCTGCCAGAGTGTTTACTTTGAAGGTGGTGAGGACTTGAATAGACCGGGAGAAGGGACAGGGGCCTTTCAAGGCGACTGGACCAGGGAAGGAGGCTGGAGAGGGCAAAGCTAACTCTCAGGGTCAGTGAGGAAGCAGCTGACTGGCTCATGTAACAGAAGTGCATGAGATAAAGCTGGAGAGCTAGGTTTGTTCGTTAGCAGTAGGTAAGCTTCAGGTTTGGAAACAAAGTTTTTTTCTTAAAAAAAAAAAAAAATGAGCACCTGTTATATGCCAGCCTTGTGCCCCAAAAAGAAGGTAGAGAGGAGAAACCCAATGAAAGAGCAGCCCTTGAGGAAATAGAAAAGAGAATAAATTTAAATTCCAGCAAATGCTAGAAATACACAAATCAATCAGAAAAAAATACACAAACAAGACTATTACAAGGCTCTGGGCCTCAGTGCATGGGTGGACTGGGAAGAGAGAGTCAGCGTGAAGAGAATTTAAATACAGGGAGGGCAGCCTTCGAGTCAGGCTTTTCGGCTGAGTAGCTCCTTGAAATTCACATTGTTCAGGCTTCATACCAGATTTGGGCCCTGGAGCCTAATGTGTCAGGCAGTGAATGTGGTAGGGAAGGGAGAAGAAAGAACACAGAAACACTGGACGTAGACTCCTAGACACGGCTCACTTCTGGTTTAGATTCAAATTCCCAAGATTCCAGACCTCTGAGCCTCTCTGTCTTAACTGCAGCACCTCAACGTCGCTCCTCCTCACCAGGACCCCCGGCACTTTCCCCTCCCCAGATTCCTGGCCTTGGGGTCCCTCTGGGATCTTCCTGCAGCAAACAGACCCGTCATAGACTCGGTTTTATGGAAACAAAACAAAAACCAAAATTGAAAGAAAGGTCGGCTCTTCCTTCATGTTTGCTGTCTTAGTTTATTTTAATTTCTTTTAGTTTATAGGCAAGGAAATGAACTAAAAATTTTGCTTGGGCTCTTTTCAATATATTATCTGATAAAAGGCTTATATCTAGCATACATTAAGAACTCTCACACACCTATAATCAACCTAGTTTTTGAAAAATGAGCAAAAGGCTTAAAAAACACTTAAAAAGTAGACACAAATGGCCAGTAGCATATGAAAACGTGCTCACCATCGTGAGTCATCGTAAAGCCATGAGCTATCACTTCACACCCACTAGGATGGCTAAATTTAAACAGGCTCATAATACCAAATGGTGGTGAGGATGTAGGGCAACTGGAACTTTCATACTGGGTTGCACAAGTTCATCTGGTTTTTCCTCTACGGTGGGTCTGGGAGTGCTTAGCTGTCTTTAAGTTCATTTGAAACAATTTGGTTAGGTTGTTTTGTGACAGCTGTCATATCAGTGTGCCTTTTTAAAAACACTTATCAAAATGAGTGAATTTTTGTGTAGCCATTTTAATATTGAAGACAGAAGAAAATATGCAAGATTTTCAGCATATTATGCTTTACTTTATTATTTCGAGAAAGGTAAAAATGGAATTAAAACACAGAAAGTGATTTGTGCAGTGAATGGAGAAGGTGCTATGACTGATCAAACATATCAAAAGTGGTTTGCAAAGTTTCAGGCTGGAGATTTCTCACTGGATGATGCTCCATGGGCTGATAGACCAGTTGAAGTTGATAGTGATCAAATCAAGACATTAATCAAGAACAGTCAACATTATACCACATGGGAGATAGCCGACATACTCAAAATATCCAAATCAATAAAGTTATTGGTGAAAATGAAAAATGTGTCTTTTATTTTACGGGAAAAAGTAAACGAACTTTTCAGCCAGCCCAGTGCCTGCCTGTGGGGAATGCGAGGCTCCTGTGGGAGATGCTTGACGCACACACCCTTTGACTCGATGTCGCTCCCCTAGGCAGAGAAATGGACATCTGTGCCCACAGAAGGACTTGTGCAAGAACTTTTACGTTAGCCTTATTCGTAATAGCCACACACTGGAAATAACTCGAAAATTCGTCAGCCAGAGAATCGGTAAACAAACTGTGGTGTGTCTATACAATGGATAGCAGTTGCAAAGAATGAACTGCTGATACACACAACATGGGTGAATCTTCAATACAGTGTGTAGATCACAAAAAACCAGACCGGAAAGAGTACATCCTGTGATTTCATTGAAAGTCCAAGAATAGGCTAACCTACATCTGTGATGAGAGAAATCGGAAAGTGGTACCTGAGTGGGGGAGCGGGGCCAGGAAGGGGGCACAAATGGACTCCCCAGGGTGATGGGAAGGTTCATATTTTGTTTTTGGTGGTGGCTACATGGGTGTATAAAATTGTCAAAACTCCTAGAACTAATTCAGCGTGGAGCAAAAGTAGGTTTACAGTTGTGATTATGTGAAACACAGAGATTATTCTTGTATTACTATTAATTAAGCAATGTACTATTTTCCATATGAACAACTGTAAACCTACTTTCGCCCTACTCTGTATATGTACCTTATTGTATATGTTATATTTTAATTTTTTCAATACAAGAAGGAAAACATATTTATAAGTGTAGTCTATATAGGCCTACTCATCCTTTAAATTATCTAATAAATTATAAATCACTTATCTCTCCTCTCAGTTTAACTCCTTCTTTAGTTACAGAATGAAGTACTTTTCAAAGATGGATACAACACAAACCTGTTTTGCCTGCCAGCCCGACCCCCACAGCCTGCCCACAATAAGTACCGTAGATACTAGGTTTTCCTGCTGAGCTCAGTGGGTCCCTTAATTGACCTAAAAAGATGTGTGGGCATGAGGTGGGGTGCCAGGACAGTGAAGGTGGTATCTACTGTTCCCCCACCTCTGCGTCAATGAGAGTAGCTGCACTTTCAATGAGGGAAGGTCTTACTTTTAGACAGGAAAATGGAATCCCGTGTCCCAGACAGCAACCACTCATCTCTTACTGCTTGCCTTTCCCTCACAGTCTGTATGGCCCCAGCATAGGAGATGAAGTGCCACCTCCCAGCTGCCTGTAGCTGGTCTTCTCCTTCCCTTTGTTCCCTGACGTTCCTGGAGCAGCAGCTCTTGGTGACTGGGAAGGTTATGCCATCTGTCAGCTGCTGTGAGGCTCAGCAATGAAAATCCCTAAGCTGGGGCCCTGGGATAGGTGCTTAGGCTGCCTGGGCCACATTGTGGCTGTTTGATCTGGGGTGAGGCTTCCATTTTATCTTCTCAGAAAAGGAGGTGGTGGCCCCTGTGCCATTGCCGTCACAGGGCCACCGTGGGGATAGCATGAGATAACAGACCTGAAGACCACATTAGAAAAATTTTTATCTGATTCATTTATCAGGTGGAATTATTACCCAGCTGAGTGCTTCTGAGTCCCTGTTCTGTGAAGGATTGCAGCATTTGTAAAGGAAGTGTAGGATTCAGACTCTCTGGGCAGTCACGTATTTGAGGGTAGATGAGGGGAAGCCACATGAGCAAAGGTGTAAAGCAGTAACTAATTAGCAAATTCATATCAAGACAGAGTTTCCATTTATTACGTGCTTCAGTCTTTATTGGAATCATTAGTGCTTTTCATTGGAGTATGATCTGCTTGGATTTCTATACCTGTACTGAAACCAGAGGGTAACCAAGTCCGGGCTCGTGCTGTCTGTCACTGCTCAGCCAAAAAGCAGAGACAGGGATTGGATCATAACTGTGCTTTGAATATCAGAGTCCAGCAGTCTGAGAAGGTGGGTACAACCCCTGATATCCACCTTACCTTGAGCTTTCAGAAGTTAAGTTTACGTAGGGGAAATGTGGGGGTTTGGGAGGGGGAGTGCAGAGGTGCTTTTTCTCTGGGAACAGGACTGAAAGAAGTCAGGGGCAGCTTCTTCCCAAGCTGGCTCTCTTCGTTCTGTGTTCTCTCTCCTGTTTGCTGTAGCATTCTTTTCTTCCCCTGACACCTGTGGTTTGTAGCCAGGGAGGTTCTGCATTCTCTGGTTAGAGAGGAGAGGTATAAACTGTTTGCTCTCAAGTGTCCTTGGTCAGACGAGATAAGGTCTTGTGATTCACCAGCTGGCTATAAGTTGCTCAGACTGTTCGGCCTTAATTTTCTTGTCTCAGTTTCCTGACTCCACTAGCCCAGGAATTTTCCTAGCTTCTTACTTTCTTGTCTCAATACTACATATTCACCCCTGGTTTAGTGACCATCCCCAGGTGTCAGCCTTTGTAATAGAGGATGTGAACCTGTGCAATAGAACATGGGAAACAGACCGAGACTCGGGGTTTGATGTGTACCAGCTCTCTCAGACTGTGTAACCTCAGCCCGTTTACTGGGCTTCTCCAGCCCTCATTTTCTGTTTCTTGAAAAGAGTTAGATTCAATACTTAAGTTCTGAAGACTCTCCAGTTATGAGATTTTCCTAGAGTAACAGTTGTGCTGTAGTGGGCAAAATCTTTGTGGTCAGTAGAAGACCTGAGCTATGGCCTCAGGTCTACCCCTTGCAAGCAGGGTTAACTCTGGGAAAAGCATTCTGTCTGTCTGAGTGCGCAGCAGCTTCTCCTTCTGCAAGATAAACCTGGAGTCTGCCCTGCCTGCCTCTCTAGGGCATTGTAAGGGTCCAACTGAATGGAGTGTGCAAAAACTTTATAAACCATAATTCATCATATAAACGTTTCCTGCTACTCCACTGCTGTTGCTATAGACATTGAAATACACACAAAACACTTTCAAAGGCATGTATACCTGAGTGTGGGTCCAGTTCAAGAGATGCAAAGCAGAGATCAATCTGAGAGTCAAGTGAGTTAAGAAGGTTTGGAACCCCTGACTTTTGCAGTCACTCATGGACCAGCAAACTGGACTGATGGTTGTTCCCTCACAGGTGACAGCAGAGCTGGATGCCTGGAACGAAGACTTGCTCCGGCAGATGAACGACTTCAACACGGAGGATCTGACGCTAGCAGAGCAGCGGCTCCAGCGCCATACGGAGCGGAAGCTAGCCATGAACAACATGACCTTCGAGGTCATCCAGCAGGGCCAGGATTTGCACCAGTACATCATGGAGGTCCAGGCCTCAGGTAAGCAACCTGCCCTGTCCTTGTTCTCCTGGCAGGAGGTGATGGAAACAAGAACACCAGCTTGGCTCCAACAGGCGCTTCCACTCTGTTCATGCATTTTATTCCTACAGCTATAAGGAACAGATTTTTGGCCTCGTTCTAAAGAAAAAGAAGCTGAAGCATGAGCGCTGAAATAACTTGTGTGAGGCTGGCCGGTTAGGCTGCGGTAAAGATGGAAATAGGGCGGGGCTCTCCTGGCACTGTGCACAGAACGGGGAGCAACTAATGGTGGAAATTAGCAGGTTCAGAAAAAGAAAAAGAAAGAAAATGGTGGCCAGGAAAACAAACCAGCTTGGCTCCAAAAGCAGTGGGCCATGCACGTGAATTGTATTCAAATGTGTGGACACCCTCCCCCCCCCCCCCCCCCGCACACACGCGCTGCCCTTGCCCTGTCTCCTCCCCCAGGGCTGGCTCCTTGTCTCCACTTCTGGACTCTCAGAGCCCTGTTTTTTATCACTGGTCTGTGCATGAGAGTTAAGAAGTGCTGATAAAAATTTGTGGCAAGGCCATATAATTTTATAACTTCTCAAGAAAACATGGTCTCTTTACCCAGGTTTGACTTTGCTTTCCTGCTTAGAATTTATTCACTATTTGGTCTACAAATACGTGAAACCTTAGCTCTGGCCAAGTGTCTCAGTTGGTTAGAGCATCACCCCATATACCAAAGGTTGTGGTTAATCCCTGGTCAGGGCACATATGGGAGGAGGCAACTGATTGATATTTCTCACACTGATGTTCCCTCTCTCTCTCTCCCTCCCTTCTTCCATCCCTCAATCCCTTTCTCTCCCTTTTCTCTCTCTCTCCCTCTCTTCCCCCACCCCACCTCTCTCCCTCTCCCTTCCTCTCTCTCTAAAAAAATCTGTAAACATATCCTTTGGTGAGAATTGAAAAAACGAAACCTTATTGTTATACCTTCAAGTCAGCCTTTGTTATCAGAACTGGAGGGTGTCATCACAGTCCCTAGTCCACCTAGCCCAGAAAAGGAAACCACTCATGTAAGCTAGAACCCAGGCCTGTACACCCAAACCCACCCATCGTCCTCCTCCCCTTCACGTACCTCACCCTTGTTGGCTCAGGCTCCTCACCAGGCATCTCTTCTTCATAGCAGCACTCTCGGTCCATGTGCCTGTTGATCATGAAGGATCTTTAGAATCATGAGATTGTTAGGCAAGCCTTAGCAATCAAACTTAACTTTAGAGCACTGTGCCTCTTTTAATGTATTTGTAGGATAAGTAGTGATTAAATCCTGGACATTCAAAGGAACTTTACTTCTAACCACAGGAGAGACAAGCTAGGAAATTCTATTCACTTTGGTCAGCATGGTCTTTCTCTGAATTTTCCTTGCATTGTGAATAGGTCTGTGCCCCACACAGCCCCAGGAAGGGCCATTCACATTACAGTCTATCTAGTGTGTGCTTTATGACAATACCCAGGCCCCACTCTGAGATACCTGATTTAACAACCTCTGAATCAGGTGGGCATCTGAATTTTGGGCATCAGCAAAACCCCTCAGGTGATTCCACTGTGAAGCCAGGACTGAGATCACTGCTTTTCATCACAATGGTTAAATCACAACAGCTGATACCTATGAAATGAATGCCCCAGGACAGGGACTCTGCAGCGTCACCGTCACCACTGGAGGGCTTGTTAGAAATGCAAGTTTAAGGGCCCATCCCTAGAACCTAGCACATCAAAATCTTGTGGGGTCCGGCCCAACAATCTGTGTTTCAAAGCCCTCCACATAATTCTGGTGTGTCACTGCTGATCTAGGACCTTGCTTCTCAAAGTGTGGGCTCTAGACCAGCACCATCAGCATCACTGAGTGCTAATTAGAAATGCAGGATTCCAGACCTTTTCCCTCAGTATTGATGTGTCTGGCAAGATGGGGGTGTTGTCTGCCTGAAAACCCATGGCACTTAGGACAAGGGTTCTGGCATGATCTGGGAAAAGCCCACCTCTGTTCCAACAGCTAGGTATCCATAGTAACAGGAAGACTGCTGGGAGCTTGCATTCCCTGGAGACTGCATAAGACTGGGGTTAGTTGTACTTGGCAGCCACCTTAACCATGAGGGCTGAGTGGGTGAAAACGCCCCAGGCAGATGGGCTGCCCACCCCCACAGTATCCTGTTCTAGAAATGAGTTTTTTCAAAAGAGGCTGGATTGGCCTCCTCAGCCCTCTCTGCTGGGACTGGTTGTTCCCGTGCTCCTGCCACATTTAGCAGCTCAGTCTGGCATGGCCCCTCAGGATTCAAAGGGAATGAATCCAGGGGTTTCAGGGATGCTCACTCTGCCGCTGATGCCTGGTCCTCAGTAGAGGCATCTATCTCATCTCTGGCTTAGAGGAGGGGAGGACAGAGTCATGTCAGAGCTGGGGAGTGGCGGTGGAGGTTGGGAGGGACCCAAATGGAACTTGCACCCCTGTGGCCGAAGAATGCAGGACTTCAGAGACACAGGACTGAGGCAATAAAGACGATCATTTATTATGTACATCTAATGAATTCTATTTGAACTAGGAGTAAAATGAGTTGCTGTGTTAGAAAAGGACAATAAGCGCCCTGGCTGGTGTAGCTCAGTGGATTGAGCGCGGGCCTGCGAACCGAAGGATCGAGGTTCGATTCCCAGTCAGGGCACATGCCTGGGTTGCCAGGCCAGTTCCCGGCAGGGGACATACAAGAGGCAACCGCACATTGATGTTTCTCTCCCTCTCTCCTTCCCTTCCCCTCTAAAGATAAATAAATAAAAATCTAAAAGAAAAAAAAATATTTAAAAAAAAAAAAGAAAAGGACAATAAGCAAAATTAAGAGTTTGGTTGGTATTTAGCTCTTCATGCTAAATTAATTAAGGGCTCATATTTTGATTTTGTAGGAGTAAATGGAAGTAGAAAATTTCCATACACTTATTCTCAGGTATGAAGGTTATAACACTGAATCAGGTTCTGCTAAATCTCTCTGGGTGCTAACAGCTCTAACCAAAGCAAAGCCTTTGCTTGAATCAACATCGCCCTTAGGAACAGAAGGCAGAAGAGGAATAATTTCCTCACTTGCTCATCGTTCCTTCCTCTCCGTAGCATTGTCTATGCAAGCCTCCAGTTGGAGGTGTTTGCTGGTAATAATCAAGTTGGAGAGAACAGGCTTGCCAAATTCAAGAAGCTGGAAATGCCTTTTCTTTCTCTTTAGACCTTACTTTCTTTTTCTGTCTCATGTGGCAGGTGGACCTTGATTCCTAAAGTCCTCTCCACTTCTCACTTTCCATGATTCAGCCTCACTACCTCCATTGATTATGCCACAGGTCTTCTCCTTAATGTAATCTGACAATGAGACTGTTATACTTGACCTTAGGAACAAGACAAGAGCCATATATCCGATGGATATATTCCTTTTGTGGTTTAATCAGAGCTTCAAGTTCTCTCTTTATGCAAGGCTTTGAAGACTCTTTGGAGTCTGTGGCAGTGATGCTTCAAATATACTATGCTTGAGAAGATTCCAGCCACAGTATTTGAAAATAAATATTTAAAATAAGTTTTGGGGGATCACTCTTCTTCTTGAACACAGAAGTTAAGAGTACAGCTGGGAGAGGAAGACTGCTTGGCTTGGCATTCTTACTACCACACCTCTTACTACCTTGGTGTCCTTGAGCATATGACTCACTCTCCAAGCCTTACTTTCCTTTGGAAAATGGTGATCATGAGAATAAAACCAAAGAGAGTCATTGTGAAGTTGCAGTGGGATAATAAACAAGTGTGCTAAGGGCTCCATAAAGCATGACAATGACTGTGTGTTACACTAGTATTTTAGCACATAGGGCATTTGGTTGGGGTTACTTTTGTTCCTGTAGCATCTTCAGCAGCATGAGGGCAGGACTCTTTCTTCCTTCTCTTTATAGTCCCAGCACCTAACAGAATGGTTATGTCTCGCATATAGCAAGTTCTAATAATAATACCTGCTGAGTCATCAAGACTGAACATAGTGTGGGTGAAACAAATGTAGGTAAAAATAATGAGCCATAAATAATTTTATTTATGTCATAAAAGGAAGGAAAGACCTGTGTTTTTCCAAAATGGAAGCTACTCTGGGGTCAATGGGAATGTGGATCTGGTTGGGGCTGAGGGGAGGGCAGACGAGAACCAGAGGTAAAACAGTAGTTCTCAAGACCTGGCCGCATATTTAGAAAATACATGGAGAATTTCTTAAAATACTAAGGTTGGGGGCACACCCCTCAGGGATTCTTAGTTAATTGGTCTGGAGTGGGTCCAGAGTCTTTTAAACTTCCCAGGTGATTTTAATGTAGGGCCAAGATTGAGAATACTGATCTAAAAACCTGATTAAAGGACTCTATAATTTCTGAGCTGGTGTTGTGCTGAGGTAGTGATGCAGAAAGAAGAGTGGGGTGGGAAGGAGAAAGGAGAAAAGAAGATGTTCTCTGTCTGAGGCAGATACATATTTTAAAAATACAGTACAGAAACACATTACAGGACCTGACTGGTATGGCTCAGTGTTTGAGTGCTGGCCTGCAAACCAAAGGGTCACTGGTTTGATTCCCAGTCAGGGCACGTGCCTGGGTTGCGGGCCAGATCTCTAGTAGGGGGCATGTGAGGGGCAACCACACATTGATGTTTCTTTCTCTCTCTCCTTTCCCCTCCCTAATAAATAAATAAATAAAATCTTAAAAAAAAAAAAAAAAAGAAAGAAAGAAAAGAAACACATTACAAGTATGAGTATTGTAGCCAGGAATACTGCTTACCCTAGACCACAGTCACCTCTCCTTGAGGAAATCAAAGTGGTTCCCTCAATCTGATAGTAAAGGAAAGCAAAGCAAAGGTTTATTTTTAGCTGTGGCCTTGAGCCTTAAATAAATACAGTGCCGAACATTCTAGTAACTGAGTGTAACTGAGGAATATCTCTGTCCCCTGGATTGTGGGCATTTGTACCATCTTATCCAGTGGTTTCCAGTCTTGTTTTCATGTTGGAATCACCCTGGGAGCTTTAAGACTTACTGATGTCTGGGACCCACCTCCAGAGATGCTGGTGTTCTTGGTCTGGGCTGTAGCCAGGACACAGTGATTTTTCAAAGTTTTCCAGATGAATCTAATGTGAGCCAAGGTGAGAGCACGGGTCTAACAGCATCCAAACCACCACAGTTTCTAATGGGACACATTGAGCAAGGATTGGGTTCGCCAAAATTCCATTTGTTTTTTTCCATAAGATGCCTGTAGGTGTCTTTAACTTCATTCAAAACAATTTTGTTAGATTATTTTGTGACAGCTGTCATATCAGCATGCATTTTTTTAAAACTTATCAAAATTGGTGAATTGTGCAGCCATATTAATATTGAAGATAAAAGAAAATAAGAAACATTTTTGGCATATTATGTTTTATTATCTCAAGAAAGGTAAAAAACACAACTGAAATGAAAAAAAAAATTTTATGCAGTGTATGGAGAAGGTTCTGTGATTGATCAAACATGTCAAAAGTGGTTTGCAAAGTTTCGTGCTGGAGATTTCTCCCTGGATGATGTTCCACAGTCAGGTAGACAAGCTGAAGCTGACAGTGATCAAATTGAGACATTAATTGAGAACAATCAATGTTATACCACATGAGAGATAGCCGACATACTCAAAATATCCAAGTCAATAAAGTTATTGGTGACATGAAAAATGTGTCTCATTTTATGGAAAAAACTAACAGACTTTTTGGTCAACCTGATATATAAACACCTGATAATAAGATTTTATATTTATATTTTATACGAGGCATTCAATACTCCCACCAGTCAGTAATCAAGAGTGAATATATTATTTTCCCAAGGGAAAGAGAAAGTGGGAAAAAGGATATTTTTTCAGCCAGCAAAATGCCATGTACTACATATACTTTATCTCCTAGTCTTCATGACACCCCTAAAAGTCTTTCTTAGGATTCCCATTTTACCTAGTCTCTGAGACGATGTTGAGCCCAGAGACTCACCATTAACAGGTTGCAGACCATGGATTCAAAGTTACAAGTGTCCTTCCCCAAAGCTCTCAGGTACTTTCCACCACAGCACATGACCCGAGCTCCTCCCTAAAGTGTCCCATGTGTTCACCGTACAGGTATTTATTGGGTGTTATGAGTCAAGCACTGTGCTGGATCCTAAAGATGCAGAGAAGCATAAGACAGACATGGACCTAGTGTCCACATGTATGCATTCCTGAGAGAACACACAAGTTATAAGGAACCAAGTTATAATGGAAGTGTCTGGATGGAGGGATAGGTACAGAACATTTGGGGAGCACATCAGAAAGAAACTTCAGTACAACATTTTATTAAGGAGACTGACAAACTATTTTATTACAAATATATTTTACTACTTGATGCAAAGAACAAGCATTCTTTTATAAAAAAATATTTATTGATTTTAGAGAGAGAAACATGGGTGTGAGAGAGAAGCATCGATTGGTCACCTCTCTTATACGCCCCGACTGGGAATCGAACCCTCAACCTTTTAGTATAGGCGATGATGATCCAACCAACTGAGCCATACCAACCAGGGTTGAACAAACATTCTTGTTGCATTTCTGAGATCCCCTGAGGTGATCAGTGGACATGTACCAATTGATGGGTTTTAACTGGGACTCATTATCAATGTGTAGGGGGCAGTGGGAGAGAGGGGTGAGTTTGTATTCTTCTAGGTGTAACTGGAGTAGGTCTTCATGCTTCTCCCATTCTCCATCCACAACACAATATGCTGTGGAGGGCTGCAGAGGTGCCATAGGCATCATCTTCACCCATTCTGTTTTCTGTGTTTGTCTCATAAAACAGTCTCAAGCAAGGTCGATGAAAATGTAGGGCTTGCCTCAGGGCAGGCTGCAAGTCTCTTCTGGATGATGTCTGAACATCATCCAGGGGGATGGCCTCTTTGATGCCTTACTAGGCTTAGAGAGCCTATTTACATGCAGCGAGCCATAGCTTTCCATAGGAAGACACTTTGCCCAAGCCCAGCATACTAAACACCAGAGACATGTGCAGAATGAAAATGAGCTGGAAAAGCGTCTGCACTGTGGCTGGAAGCAGGGAAGAGCATCTACTTCTGCAGATGGAGTTTTTAAAATACTAATTCAAGGATATGTTTATTGCTTTTATGGAGAGAGGAAGGGGAAGGAGAGAGAGAAAGAGAAAGAGAGAAACAGGGATCTGTTGCCTCCAGTATGCACTCTGCCTGGGGATTGATCGACCGTGTAGCCTAGGTGTGTGCTCTGATCAGAGATCAAACCCACAACCTTTGGGTGCACGGATAACCCTCCAACCAGCTAACCTACCCGGCCAGGGCTGCAGCTGGATTTTAATTAGATTTTTAGAAAGTAAAAGTAACCATGGGGATCAAGGGTCACTCCACTTTGCTGAGCGTTGCAGAGGTAGAAATTTTTGTATTCCTTATTTTTTATTTCAGTCAAGGAGATGTTCTACCTCATCCTCTTGGTAACTGAAAATAGTAAGTGGAAGGAGTTGACTGCCAAAAGAACAAGCCGTTCTTTTCTGTTTCCCACAGATATTTCAGGAGCCAGGACTTGGAATTACGAAACTGACAAAAAATAAACATGAAAAGATACTGAAATTATTACCATATAACACCAGAAAAATTTTTTTCATACTCTCCCATATTGTCCTTATGTAAAGCACTATTTTTGCCTCTATAGAAATAAATTTCCTTTAGTGTGTACAGACATCCTGACTGCATTCTGCAGGTGTGTTGGTGGAGGCAGTGATGAATTTCTGATGGTTCACTAAGAGCAGTGGGGAAGTCTCCCAAAGAGGATTTCATTTTCAGGTGGCCGTACATTGACATTGGTGGTCTCCTCAGCTGATCAGCTAATGAGAGTGTGCCTTGGGCAGAAGCTCCTGAGACAGAGTCTTTTTTGGCCTCGTTTTGTATTTTCTAGTATGATCCAGAGGCTGGTTTGTTGGCAAATGTCAGACTGCTGAGTACTGTCTCATCCGGAGATGGGTTTTCAGAGAACACTTCTCCCTAAATCCAGTTGATAATAAGGAGCTGATCATCTATTGGAAAGTTATTCCCAGGCAAAAGAGATGGCATGTTTGAGCATCCCAAAAAAGCCAGTTATGGCAACGTGTCCAGTTTCACGGAGAAATATTGTAGAGGTTGGGAGAGTACTGAAATGGCTATTTCTAAATTCCAGCTTCCATATGCATAGTGAACGAAATGTAGTCTTTGCAGTACTACCTGGTTTTTAATTGTTTATTTTTCCAAATCAGGAATTGAGTTAATCTGTGAGAAGGACATTGACCTGGCAGCACAGGTGCAAGAGCTGCTGGAGTTTCTGCACGAGAAGCAGCACGAACTGGAGCTCAACGCAGAGCAGACTCATAAGCGGCTGGAGCAGTGCCTCCAACTGCGGCACCTCCAGGCTGAGGTCAAACAGGTGAGCCTTGGCTCTTCCACCTTCAACTTGGGCTTCCCACTTGGGCTGGGTCAGCCACAGGGGTATGCAGACCTTAGGAGATAGGTAAGTTAAGGAATGATTGTATTTGTTTCTGAAAGCTAGGTTGCCATCTATTGGACCTAACAAATAGACCTAATAGTACAATGGCTCAAACAACAAATGCAAAATTTCTCTTTCATAACAATTTAAGAAGAACATTCCCAAGTTATCCCCAGTATTTTATTTTCCTTTGTGCCCTCAGTCCTGGCATACAGGTCATGGGAAATACATATCCTTTGTCAACAAATATATTAAGCCTTCAGAGCTGGGTTGATTAATCTGATGCATCTGGGTACCTAGTACAGTACCTGACACATAGCTGGTAGTCAATAAGTGGTAGCAGTTGCTATCATTCTTTTCAGTGTGTGTGTGTGTGTGTGTGTGTGTGTGTGTGTGTCTCCAATAAATTTTTCTCATCATATTAAAGTAAACTTTAAAAAGGAAAAAAGTTATCTATGAGACATTATACTAACTATTTTTCTAAAGACATACCCATATCTCTAGGAATCTCTAGGGACATAACAATGACCAATGATACAACAAAAAAATATTACAGCCCTAGCCAGGTGGCTCAGTTGGTTGGAGTGTCGTCCCATGCACCAAAAGGCTGTGAGTCCAATTCCCGCTCAGGGCACATGCCCAGGTTTCGAGTTCCATCCCCAGTTGGAGTGTATACGGGAGGCAACTGATCAACGTTTTTCTCACATCAATGTTTTTTTTTCTCTTTCTCTGTCTCTCTGTCTCTCTCTGTCTCCCCTACCCTCTTCCCCTCTCTCTAAAATCAATGAACATATGCCCAGGTGAAGTTTTTTTTAAGCTACATATTTTTTATTATGTGCAGTAACTGCTAAATCTTTTAGATTTAAGTCTATTAATTTACCCCAGGGAACAAAAACATCATATTTGACTTAATTATTGTTCAGTCCCTTATTGTCAGGGTATTGCTAATGCCTCTTTCAGTTATTACATTGTCGTTTATTAAAATGGGCAGAAAAATCTTCTCTGCTCCACTTCTCATACAATCATTGCTCAGCCAGAGCCCAAACATGCTGTGCTAAAGATTCATCAGTGAGCCCCAAGCAAGACCAGATCACAGCACTGCCATCCAAGTTGCTTCTGTTTCATTACACTGGTATCACATCTGAATCTCTGGAGAAAAATATTGTCCATGGGGACATGGTTCAAATCCTGGCAGGCCCAGAGCCATGATGAGCATACAAATCTGAAACTCTGGGCAGTAATGATAGCACTTTCTTTTCATAGGAGAACGACTTCCTCATTTGTGGTCTCATTTTAGAACAAGGCGGGGTGGGGGTGTTTACTTTACAAATGAGGAAACTGAGGTACCAGAGGGTTAGTGCTTGCTGGGCCTCTTGACTAACTCAAGCTGAAACTTGAGCCCAGACCTCCTAAATCCAAGGTCCTATAATCTGCCTCTTCAAAGTCCCACTCCCACCCTGGGGTTTTGGGAAAAAGAGAAAGAAGCCTTCCAGCACAACTCAGTCTGGGATTTCCTTGGCCTCTGTAGCAGTACATCTGAGTAGCAGGCAGTCGGGCACAGTTTACACCTGGCAGCGAGGGTGGCACCTGCTCGATCATCAGCGGCTGCAGCAGGTCATGGGAGTTCTCCTCCGCTCTTCACGCTCAGCTGTTTCTGCCAGTGGGCAGCGGCATGGATAGTCATGTGAACAAAGCCGATAACATGAAAATTATCCCTGTTTGACTTTGAAATGAATATCTACTCTTGCCTCTGTTCCTGGTTTTTAATTTTATTTATTTATTTTTTTGCTCCAGCATTAATAGTAGAGCCAACACTCTAATTATGTTGTTTTTTTTTTTGACCTGAAAATAGAAATGAGTGGTCATCCTCCAAGTATACATTCTGTATGGAATGGGGAGCTGGGATGATGATACATAGTTTGTCAGATAGGACAGTAAAACATCTCTTTATGAATAATTCAGGCTTGACTAATATCTATACACATTTCCATTCAGTATTTCATGATTTGGAGAACAAAAAAAGGAATTCTTCTATGGGGGTGAGAAAATTCCTTCTCCCCACCACACAGTGGGATTGCAGTTCAAAATGGTACTGGATTGTTAGAGTCAGACTTCAGGAAAACTGGGAAGGCCTTTGCAAAGGACAGTGGCCCTTGGGGACAACAAGGGACTGCTGCTCGGTTAAGCCACCATGCCTCATTAGACAGACTTGTTTTCCGTATCAGTGTAAGGCTCTTTCTTTAGAGAGTTGTCTAATCCAGTTTTAGAGACAGCATTTGTGTTTGATGGAAGTTGATGGAGCGGGAAATATTGACTTGGAAGCTGTTGACACTTGGAAAGAGGGAGTTAATTTAGATGTCAGTATTGATCAGTGGAGCTAAATTTAGACACTAGCCTGAGAGTTTCTCTTTTGAATATACTCTCAAAAAAGAAAAGAATAAAAGAGAAGGACACTTAATTGAAATATCAGTGATGGAGACAGAAAGGGAGAGGACAACAGCTGTTGTACATGCAGCTCTGCCGTTGGAGCTCTCATAGATGAAAGGGTTGTGTTCGGGCCCCGCAGCCGTAAATCGTTACATCACAGTTATATGAAACGGAGCCTTTGAGGAGTGGCAACGCCGCAGACATTAAACTGAAAATTATTTTCAAGTATTAAGGACAAAGGAAATTGATTGATGCAACTGATTTTTTTTTCCTGAGGGATTACCTAGGACTTTATATCTAAGATAAATGGCCCAATTACATCTAGGACCATGTTGAATCTTGAAGGGAAACCACTCTCCTGATTATAGTCCATGGTCCAGGACCACCCAGATGTCCCTTTTCTTCTAGAAAAATAGTTCATATTATTTTCCAAATCCCATAGAATGCTCTGATTGCTTTGCGGGAAAATTGCTACTCAGGTAAGGATGACCTCACATTTATTAGATAATTCGGCAAGATTTGAAAAACATATTTAATGGGCATAAAACTAAATAAATTTCCATATGTATTCCTACGGAGCAGTGCATTTGGCAGAAACTAGGTCAAAATGGATTTATAAGATTTTGGGGCTCTCAGCTATGGGGAAAGAAATCATACATATTTTTTTACTAAAGATGTTGACAAAATTAGCCCTGTGTACCAAATACTGGCCAATATTTGCATATGATCAAGATGGACATTCAAAACAAAGGGGAAAATATTGTTCTGCCCTCATATTCTTGTCAAGAATACTGTGTTCAGTTGGGTTCACTGTACATAAAACTTAGAAAGGAGTTGGACTAGATCCAAAAGAGGCAACCAAAGGAACAGGTACTACCCATTTGTTTCAAAATGAAGATAATGAAGAAGGCACATGGTCACAATTTATAAAACTATTATGGGTGAATCCATACAGTCTTAAAAATCTTGAATTTTTAAAACTAGAAGACATTGGCCCTGGCTGGTGTAGCTCAGTGGATGGAGCGCAGGCTGCAAACCAAAGGGTCATTGGTTCCATTCCCAGTCAGGGCACATGCCTGGTTGCAGACTAGTTCCCCAGTGGGGGCCAAGTGAGAAGCAACCATACATTGATGTTTTTTTCCCTCTCTTTCTCTCTCTGTCTAAAAGTAAATAAATAAAACCTTTAAAAAAACCTAAAAGACATCGAAAACATGAGAGGCTCCCAGGTACCATCTGAGGGGCTGATGGGTTTTCCTGTGACTGGAGTGGCAGAAATGGCTGTGCCTTGTAATGCTTTCTGCAGCAGAAACCTTAGCCTCAATGGCTTTGAGTGCAACCTTAGAGATTTGTCGTTGATATTACCTAGAGAATACAGCCATATACAACCAGCTTCCTCAGCTTACAGGAAGTGACAGGGTCCAGTCTGCTTAGATGGACATCCACCTAAGTTATTTATGGACATCCAAATGCAGTTAACTAAGTCCAGTCTTCTCCTAACCTGGGGTTGTCTGAGCTTCCTTGGCCTAAGGAAGCAATAGGTCTCCCTTTTCCTTTCCCCCTCTCAGGTCTCACTGAGCTGAATTCGTGGCCTTGCTCTAAGTCCCCAAGCAGCAATACTTTTTCATTTCCTCATTTCTACAAAGTTAAGTTTCTCTGGTATCCCATGTCTCTGAATTTCAAAAGAAGTATAGAATATTAGGGCTCAGAGTGACCTTCAAAGATCATCTAACCTATTGGTAAACTGTTATCTCAGTGACTGATCAACATAACATATTAATCTGACAGATTACATCTTATGGTTTGCAAATACTTTTACATTAATTATTTCATTTCATCTTCTTAACTCTGCGACTTAGGCAAGAAAATTGTTACCATTTCACAGAAAAGAAAACTGAACTTCAGAGAGATGAAATGTTTCCAAAGTCAAACAGCTCAAGATTAGTAGGTCCAACGTTTTCTCATTTTTATTACAGTATTCCTTCTACTTTGCACTCATTTGCAAAGTAGATGCTCATGAAGAATAAATAACCAACTTTATGAACCAGGAAGACAGAGGACTACAGTAATAGAAAATTATACCAACAAGAGTTGTCAGTAAGAGTACAAAAAATGATGACAAAATTGCTACGGTACCTACACAACATTAGGAGGCCCAGAATACAAGTACTTGGACAAAAATTAATATTCCTAGACTTTCTCTTTTCCATTGTGAGAGGTACAAATGAAGAACCATAGCATTACCTAGCTTTGCTCAAAAACTAAAAATCATCACCACCACCAGCATCCTGCTATACGTATTATAGTATGTTGCATCAAGACTTATACTGACAGTGAAAGGACTGTTATCCTAAATTTACAAATGAGAAAACTGAGGCTCAGAAGGGTTAAGTGGTTTTGCCTGGTAGAACAAAGCCTGGTGTTCTGAGTTAGGATTTTGTGCCCTTTCTGCACTATCTCAGTTCTGCCTCTAGGACTAGTGCAATCAGGGATCAGTCAGTCCCACTGCTGAACCCAAGGCATGGATATAAACTGCCGTGCATTTTTTATCTTCCTAAAATCAAATCTACCACTTTAAAGTCCTGCAGTGCATTTAGACAATAAAAACAAACAAGATGTCAAAGATTTGGCATGACTTAATGAAAGAGGTAGAGACTGAAGCAAAATGCAATGAATCATGGCCAAAGGACTTACTTAGTTCAAAATATACATTGTGAGTTCCATTTTGCAAAGAGATAAAGCATTTTAGGCGTGTGATCCATGTATGATGTACCCAAAGTTACAGGCACCTTTTGGAAATCATTAGCACCTCTAGCCAGCCAGCGACAGTACACCAGTGGCATCAGAGATTTCACACATACACTCTGAGCAGTTATTTCCCGCAACTAATCGCTGTACAGATTGGTACCTCATGCACAGTCTGCCAGACTGGCCATGAATCAACATCTCAATCCAGAGAGCCTAGCTTCAGTGGGATTTCTGCCCCAGTATTATCCATGTGCAACATGGCACCAGTCCTTTACTGCCCAAGGAAGAAATTTGCAAAATGCCTATGAGGGTTATGGCATAAGACTCCAGGATTAGTCTTTTTCTAATTATTTAACATGAAGTTGAGAGGAGGGAAAAATAATTCAGAAACAGATTGAGGTGACTTCTGTTTATGTTGAAGTGACAGATGCGTGGTATTTACTGATCGTGAAACTTCAAAAGCATTTTTTTCTCCAATAAAACTCTCAGATTTACTAATAAAGAAAATATTTGGCAATTTTTTGGTGACCAGACACCAGGTAGATTTTGAAGGCCTAATTCTTCTAGTTTGGTTATTCTCACTAACTCTATTAGCTGGATAATCATGGCATGTCCACTTCACCTAGGACTTTCTAGACAGTGTCAGCTGTTTCTCCTTCTATTCTAATACTCCCTAGCTAAGTGCTAAGGTCACCTACAAATTTTACTCAGCCTAGTCGTGGCCTCTACATAATTTAAATCATTTTTAACCTACTCTCCCTTTTTCTGGTGACCCAATGTATGGATTTTTTATGCTATTTTGCTTATTTTCTTTCTCCTTCCTCCTGCCTTTGGGTTGCTTATGTACCAAAGCTCAAGCCTCTCTTCTCTTGGCTGTTTTGCAAGGCATGGGTGGTTGGACCCACTGCTTAGGTGTGACTAAATGTTCGTCATAGATAATCACTCACTCTTCCAAAACCACTACTGCATACCCACCGTGTGCAAGGTACCTTATGAGGTGAAAGTGTGGCTAATATAATACTCTGCTTTTCTAAACTTTGCAGTCTGAGGGAGGAAGTGAAACATAGGTCAAAACAACTGACCGAAGTTGTCAAAACAACTGAACTCAGTCTGTGCTGAGTGCCACAAAGGTGGTAAATACCAAATGATATGGTGGTGCTACAGGACAAAGACATTGTTTCTGGTGGGAGTGATTAGGTATAGCAGATTTCAAGAAGTTATTAATATTTAAAATGGGTCTTAAAAAAACAAAAAGAAAGAAAAGGGTACCAACAGAGGAATGTATTTATTTGTACTATTCTGTGTTCCAGAAGGAACTTCAGAAATGTACATACAATGCAATCAGATAAATCGATGTTTAAACTAAGTGGGTGAGGACATTGGGACAGAAGGATGGTAAGGGTAGGGAAAGAATATATGAAGCTGGGAGTGAGGTTGGTCCTTAAAGTAAGTACCTTATGGCACAGGGTGCCAGGTAAGATTAGGAAGGTGACTGTTTTAATTACCCAGACCTGTCCTGTCCTCTCTCCAACTGTAGGTAGAAGATAGCAAGCTCTGCGATGAAAGGGCCCATCAGAGAAGGTAACAGCTCCGGAGAAGCTGCAGAGGCCATTTATCTGTGTTCTTGCTCCAATCCCCTAGGTCCTGGGATGGATCCGCAATGGGGAGTCAATGCTCAACGCCAGCCTGGTCAATGCCAGCTCTTTGTCTGAAGCAGAGCAGCTGCAGCGGGAGCACGAACAGTTCCAACTGGCCATCGAGGTAACACCCAAATCTGGCTACACTGTCCTCCCTTCCCCCTTCTGCTCTGTGGTTCGAGCAGGATGATTCTTCCAGATGTGGGAGTTCCTTACTCTTTCTAGTGAAATGGTCCAGGTAGCCTCCCTACTGCCCAGGGATTGATGGAGAAGTAAATGCAGGATTCATGACCCCAAGGAGGCCTGGTGTTAGAAGACAAGTATTCACACTAAAAATGTGGATTTTCTTTCTTAGTCATTGGTACCCTTAACCTTCAAGGCCTTGGTATGTTTAGTTTTATATTCATTATGGACTAGGCACCATGTTGGAAAAGTAAAGATCACACAGAATTGAGGATTAAAAAAGTGCAAAAGTACTAGTACATTAGGATTCCATTTTTAAATATTTAGTTTACAGGTAAGATTTAAATTCCATTGTCAGATTTAACAATAATCACAGGAGCAGATCACACTAGATAGTTTGCTTCACTGAGAAAAGTTGTTCGATGATGCTGTTTTAAAGGCTCTTTTAAATAAAACTCCATTTATGATAATTTAATATAAGTTTTATCTTGCTTTAAATAATACCTTTAATTATCTTTTCTGCTAGAACATTATCCTCCCCAAAGAGACTTGAGCTAATTGCTTCAGAATGGTGTGGGGGAAAAGATTAGGAAATGGGACAAGGGGATGGTATTAAAAATAAAATAAGTTCAGTACCAATGGGAAAAGAGATAAAGAGTGAAAAGGTCAAAGACATTCATTACTTGTGTTTCAGTACAAAACCCAACCCACTCCTGAGTGTGTAGAGGTGTTGTCTTCTACTAAAAAAAATTATTGTTAACAAGAATTTTCTACAACAATGATAAATTTTAACTGTCTATGCCAATAAGTTTATGTTTAACACAGCAATCCAACTGATTGCTAGTCATTTTTAAACTAGTGTTGGTTGATTTGAACCATTTAATTTTCCAGAAGGCATCTTGCATGTGTGAGCATGGCGGGAACATGAATGACATGTTTCTGTAAGGTTTCTGACATGCTCTAAGGAACCACTGCTTAGGATACTGTCTTGGATTTAAGATTTTAAAATATACTGTATACTACCCGCACAGTATTAATAATTGTCGAAGGAAGAACTAACCAGAGGAGAAAAGTTGTGTTATCTATCATTAGCTGTCCCTGCTGCATTTTGCTGGCATGCTCAAACATGAGTGTGTTGGGACCTACTTGCTGTAAAGGAAAAATCAGCAGTGGGGTTACAATCAAGAGTCGGCCACAGTGGCCGAGGTGCCCCAGAGAGGCAGCAGTGAAGAGAACTAAGGTTTGTCAGTCAGGCCAGAGGTAGGGCATGGAGCTGTGAGGGGTGCCAGGCAGAGAGAGCAGACAGCTCTTGGCCACACTGCCTCCTTGTTTATCTTGAATATGAAGGTGTATGTGCCTGGCAGGTAATTAAGTTTTCAGTCCCTTAATCAAATGTTAGGAAAGTATCACTAAGTGTCACGACACTCTTGAGTATCTCAGCAAGCTGGTGAAAAATAGCGGGTAAATGCATTTGCAGTGCTATCGGAATGACTAATTTTCACATGACTTGCATATGCAGCACGTATTAATTTGTGTTAGATTCTGTAGCATCCTCAAAGAATAGAGGCTCACTAAGCATAGATGCCTCTTAATTGCCTGAGTGCAACTTGACACATATTCTCGGAATTGACATTGAGACAGAGGTCCCTACAGAGTTTACGTCTATGGTTTCAGGAGGACATGGCAGAGCAGATAAGATTGCTGGACGATCTTGGGAACGCACAGTGGGCAGGGTCTGCCAGAATAATGAATGAAGAGAACAGAAAGAGAATTTCAACATACGTTCCTCCTTCAGGTGGCCTTGTACTCCCCTCTAAACGTATCAGTTTACACCCGGTTCTGTACTGGGGGAAAATATACCAGGGATGATTTAAGCAATTTGAAACCAGATCTACCTAGTCTGGTTTGGCTGAACCCCTTCTGATGGTGCTACTGGAGGCCGTCACAATGACTGCTGATAGGGAACATAATTTGACTTCTTGGGCCCTAAGAAAGAGCCCTGGGTTCCAGAAGGGAAAATAAAATAGCTATAGGTAGGGCGATTATATAATTGATTACTAAAATAGAGGAACTTTTAAGAGTGAAGGAGGGAATTATTCATAACTACGCCAAAACATAGGCATACATTAGGACTGTCACAGGCGAAGGAGGATTCGCTCACCCTGGCTTGGGCGACCTCATCAGTTTGAAGGTTTTGGTCTCACAAAAGGTCATCAAAATTTTTACCTGAAAAAGACTTGGCTTCAGGGGAACTCCCCAGAGCCATTGGGAATGCAGAGTAATAATATACAGCACCCCAAAGCATAGCTTTATCACCAAACTCAGATTATTATTTGTTAGTGGCTGATGTTGTCGCCGATATGTCTTCAAGAACTGTGACCATCCTAGAGACAAATTCAATTTTAAATTCCATGTTTATTTGAAATCTTCATATGCATTTTAAGCTTAAACATTATGGCAGAAATAGTTAAGTAATAGTTATCTAGTAGTTATAACTGGATAATAAATTCAGTTGATTTGGTTCAATTTTCTTCCATGTTTTGCTACTAAATATTAGCATATTTGATCCATATCTTAAAGATATAGCATTCAACAGGATTAGGTAAAGAGCAGAAATAAATGCAAAATAATGATTCAAACCTAGCAATGCAAAGATTATGTCATATGTCATGTGCATAAAAGTTTATCATTTTGGAAGTTAAAGGAGGAAGGGGTTCCCATGACTATTAGATTGTAGTGAGTTTCGAATAAAGAAGAGAATATATTACACAGCATAAATTATAGGAAAATTCAAATTACTCCTACACTGTCAGAGAGAAAGACATTATAATGGGTTTATGATGACAATTATATGCTAGTTTCATATATTGAGGACAAGCCCAATAATTTTTGTAATCACTAACTGTTCATTTGGTTAACTCTTCCTCTAAACGAGACACAGGAGATCCTGCTCTAATTGCTAGACATGAAACAATGTGATATGATACAGTGGAAAAGACGTAGGTTTGAGAATAGATCAAACCTGAATCTTATTCTTGGTTTTATCACTTCCTTGGTTATACATTTTTGGGCCAGTCACTTTGCTAGCCTCAGCCTCAGTTTCTTAATCTGTGAAGTGGGAATAGCAACATTTACCTTGTGGTAATGTCATGAGAACTAGAAAAAAAATATACGTAAGCACAGTGCCTAGCACAGAGTATATATATACTTGGTAAAATGATAGCTATTCAAGTGATTTTTTAAAAGTAGTCCTTGCCTGAGAGTTTCACGGTCTAAGTAAGGAAATCAGCTGTGTGTTAGATGAGGTGTTACAGTTCAGAAAAGGGTTGTTTTTAGTGAGACTCCGGCTGTCTGAAAAGCCTCTTTGAAGGAGGTGGGACTTGAGCCGAGTCTCAAAGGGTGACTGGAACATAAGTGGGGAGGGGCTGAGGGGTGTTCATTAAAGTCAGGAAGGGGGAAGGCAGCAAAAACAAGAGTGTCTGGTGTGTTTTCAAAGTACTTTGTATGTAAATAGGAGGTAATAACGGTATGGAAGTAGTTAGGACCCTATTATGAGAGGCTTTTAAAAACATCCTCTGAAGTTTGGGCTTAATTTCATAGCAGTGAGGGAACTACTGAAGGCTTTTGAATTGAAAGAAGGAGAAGATGTTTGTAGCATAAAGTCAGAGTTTTAGAGCTGGAGAGGACATTAGAAGTCACTTCCTGTTACAGAAAATTAGTCTGCCTTCAGTGTAAGGGACTGGTTGAATGGGCTGGAAACGGAAGGCAGGAATACTAGGGGGGTGACCAGCACAGCAGTCTAGATATGAAGTGATGGGACTGGACTGGGGTTTGGGGCGAGGAACAGCGGGCAAGAATGGTGACGAGGTTGTAATGTGCGGTGACAGCGAGGAGGACCCTGTCAATGGAACGGTAAACCACCGCGGGAAGACTGTTTCACAGGGCGGAGGAGTTCAGTTTTAGATGTGGAGTTTGCAGAGATGCCTGGCCGACTGGCATGGGCAGACAGATCGAACCGAACCTGTGCTGCTGACCTGGGTGAGAGGTGTGACAGGCAGCTTACCCTTACATCCAAACGCAATTAAAGATAAGGGTCAGGTGTTGGAGTGAGAGTTGTGGACTGGGAAGTCATTTACAAAGAGGAAATAATAGAAGTCAGGGAAATAAATGGGGGCTCTGCAGAAGTTTTTAAAAAAGAAACAACCATGAATGGGTCTTGGGGTACCTCTGCATTTAGGAGACAGGAAAAGAAAATGCTGCCAATAAGTAAACCAGAGAAAGAAACCAAGGATTTATTGCCATTTCTACCTATTAGTTTACTTTTTCCTGCTGTGCAGGAACCCTAATGCTGATGTGGTCATCATGATTGAAGGCTGACTCAGTGGCAAAGCCAGGGAATAAAGGAGTCTAAGCTGCTAGAGGTGGCGGTAACATAGCTAACACTGGGTATAGATTCAGGCGACAGGGAAGGGAAGCGAAGAGGTGGTTGAGAGACTGGGAAGAACATCTAGGACTGTGCGGATTGCCATCTGGGATGAGGGGGAAGCGGGAAGTAGAGGTGAAAAGGAGGGAGGTGGACTCACACACAGGAAGTGAAGAATGGATGTGCTCTTGGGAACTGTCCCGGCACTGCTGCCTCAGAAGAAGAGACAAAATAATTCTAGAGTAAGTTACTGGGCTTCCAGCTGCTCAATTTCATTGCCAGCTGAGCTATTCTTTCCTAATAGTGCAAAGGCCGAATTTGTACTGTGCCATTGGGTTGAAATGATCCCAGCAGTGGAGGCTGGGATAATATTAGCTCTTTAAAGTCCTATGGCTCACCCACAGCAGTCTTTCATTTTAATAAATCTTAATCCCAGTTGGCTCTCTCCCTGCCGCCCAGTCCTCCAGACTGTCTCCCCATCTTCCACAGTTAATGTAAACTCAGAGGCTGCAAACCACATTGAGCCTGAATAAGAAAATAAGCCTTCTATGATGTACAGGGTCTGGCACAAATAACGCCCCTTTCTTATTGCACAATCTTTTCTTATAAAATCATAAGCATGTAATTCTTTTTTTTTTTTTTTCCCAATACACAGCAAAATTCTTTTCAAGTGCTGGGTCATGAAATGTCTCAATATAAATCAAAGTCTTGAAATCACAAAAAGTATATTCTGTGGTCACAACATATCAAATTAAAAATCAGTGCCAATAACTTAACTAGAAAATACCCAACTATTTGAAAAATTAAATATACTTCTTTGGGAACATATCACACTCAAGCGCACCGTATGACATTTTAAGTGAAATGTTCAAATTGCTGTCCATCTCCTCGAGACATTCAACCACACTCAAGCAGGCATTACTTCTGCTGGACCCTGTACATACACTCCTACTGGGCCCTGTACATACACTCCTACTGGGCCCTGTACATACACTCCTACTGGGCCCTGTACATACACTCCTACTGGGCCCTGTACATACACTCCTAAAGGCAAATGCAAATAGTGCAGTAATGTGGGTATTATGTGTTGAGCTGAACTGTCTACTGCACTGCTCCGTTCCCTTGGTGAGGTTACTAAAGGATGATGTGAGATGCTACTCTTCTGCTATATTAACCTGACAAGTTTATTTCTTCCACTGGAATCCTTTTCAACTGATTGTTAATGTCTAAAATGATTGCATTGTTGGCTTAGATTTGTGTTACAGGGACTTTTTATGTACTGTTTATTTGATCTGTAAAATGGGACTGCAGCAGTAACCTCCTTTGAAAACGCATTATGATGGACAATTTTATGATTAGATTTGAAAAGGAAATTTAACTAATATATGAACTAATCAGATTATACACAATTGTTATTTTTCGACCATAGACACTGAAATGTCTTTAAGACACAGAGTGGTATAAGTAGAAGAGAAAGGGGTGGGGAACAGGAGTTACGGACCTAAGAGATTAGTTAATGAAAATGTATGATATTCTTTTTTTTAATATATGCTTTAAAAACAATGATGTGTTAGTCATCATGACAAAATGTTTGAATCAGTCATTTAAAACTCTTTAACTTTTCTGCATCTTCCCACTCACGCCTCACTCCACCCCCTCCCATACCACGCCTGGGTCGTTCCCATGGACCTGTCTCTCCTCCCCTTGTGCCCAGTCCCTCTTTCATGCCACTTCCTTGCAGAAGACGCACCAGAGTGCCCTGCAGGTACAGCAGAAAGCTGAGGCACTGCTCCAGGCTGGCCACTACGATGCAGACGCCATCCGGGAATGTGCCGAGAAGGTGGCCCTCCATTGGCAGCAGCTCATGCTGAAGATGGAAGACCGGCTAAAACTGGTCAATGCCTCTGTGGCCTTTTACAAAACTTCTGAACAGGTGAGAGAAAGGGCTGTGAAATCTGTGAGGCTGAGATTGGTGGAGAATTATTTTCTGCCTCACACTACTAATCCGCAGTGTCTACCATAGCAAGAAGCCAGTCCTCTCAGTACTGACCTTTGAGAGGGGGAGAATGACTTGTGGAAACACTGTGGTTGGCTTCCTTATAATGCTTTCCATTAGAGAAATGGACCAAGTGATTTGTTTCTTATACATTTCTCAAACTTATTGGATCTAGCTGTTGAAAGAGAAATTGGGTAGGTGTATACTGAATGCTAGGGTGGAGTGGTATAACAGTCAGCTAGTGCCCCAATAAAGCTGTATAACAAATCACCCGAAATAAGCATTCATGCTTTTTACTTAAGTATCTGGAGCTCAGGTGGTCTTGGCTGAGCTTGGTAGAACAGGCTCCACGCTGTTGTTGGGATTAGATCTGTCCCCATGTCTCTCATCCTCCTTGACTAGTAGCTACTTGAGGCACATTTAGGGTGGAAGGCAGGAGTGCAAGAGCTCAAAATCTATTATGAAAGTGCGTTTCAAGTCTCTGGTATGTTACATGCTCTAACAACCTTTGGGCCAAAAGAAGCCATTTAGGTAAGCTTCCTATGGAAGCTGGGAGAGGAGAGTGACAAGTTGCTGAACATAGTCTAATCTGCCACAACCAGGTACTATGCATTGCTTGAAAAACATACAGTTCTTTCACTCATGGGGCTCCCAGTCTGGTGGAGGAAACACAGCTCTCTGTCATTGGGGAACTATGAGCCTAACTTGTGGGATGGTGTCACTGTGGGAGAAAAGGCAGGAAATATATACAGCAGGGCCATAAAGATGCAGACCCATTACTATTGCATCTCTACAGCAATATGCACAAAAGCTAAGTGGGTTTTTTAATGATTTGGGTTTTTAAATTTTTCCCATAAAATAGAGGTTTAAAACAGAAGTGATTTTATTCAGTGTAAAACACTTTTCCTCCTTCCAATTGCTCCCTCATAGAAATAGATCAGAGGAACGTTCTCTTCTAGGTTGCTTAGAGGAACCATGGGAAAGTGTCTGGGAGCAAATACAGCATGTCTGTCAGAGGGCCCTGCAGCCGGTGTTCTTGTCTCCACATCTTCTCTCAGTCCCTCCTGTCGTTTCAGGAAGATGGTGCCTTCAATGGCCACAGAAGTGGGAGCAGCAGCAAAGATGATAAAGAGCTCCCCAACTGATCTATAAAACTCAGTGCAATCCCAATCAAATCCCAGCAAGCATTTTTAATAATAATTGATATGCTGATTACCTAAGATTTATATGGAAATGCTGAAAAACGACTTTGAAAAGGAAGAGCAAAGTTGAAGGAGTTATACCGCCTGACCCTGAGGCTTACCTTAAAGCTGCCATGACCCAGACAGAGCTGTGCTGGGTATGAGAGTACACTCGATGGGACTGAGTAGCGGTTCCCGAAGTAGACCCACATATATACGATCAGTTAATTTTTGACAAAGAAATTTAATATGTAAAGTTTTCTAAACAGATGATTCTGGACAACTGAATATTCATATAAAAATCAGGTTTAATCCCTGTTTACTGTCATACACAAATTTTAACTTGAGATGGATCAAACTGCTAAAGGGGACAGAGCACTAGATTAAGAGTCAGGAACTTTGACCCCAAACTAACTTTGTGAAAGGTCATGTTATAGCTCAAGATTTCTGTTTCTCTGCCTATTAAATTAAAGGATTTATGTTTGATAATCTTTTCAGCTTCCAAATTGGTTGGTTTTAAGTCCACAACTATGATGGGACAGATGTCAAGTACTTTTTTTCTTAGAGTTTTCGAATGTCTATAATATTTTCTCTGAAGATGTGAGCCGTCCTGCATGTTTTCATGCCCTGTCTAAGGACAGGTATGCGGTGCTAGAGAAGTCATCTAGAGTTCAGGGACAGGCCTCTCCTACACGAGAAGCATATTATATGAGGGTGTCCTACTTGGGGCATCTTTCAGCCAAGTTCATAACTTAATAAATGTCCTATCCAATGCCACACTCTCCATCGAGAAAGATAACTTTCTCAGTCTGAGGAGGCCAAGGGTACTTATGGCTGCTCTCACCTGCTGCCATAGTCAAGCAAGTAATCTAAGCCTATTGAAAGAAAGTCTAGGAATATGAATTTCTGTTTACTGCATCCTGCCCTGGGCCCTGACACGAGGCTGCCCTGGGCCTCCTACGGTTACACTCAACCTAACTTTCCCTCCAAGCTCCACTCTAAATGCTTTTGCTTTTGCTCTCTTGGGAGTTCATTTAAAAGGTCATTTAGAGGATAGCCTCTCAGCATTTTTCAAACTGAAAAAGCTCCTGAACTCTTTTTTTAGGTTAACCCAAATTTGTTATCCCACTGAAGGAAATGTACACTTTGCAATAGAAGGCCTGGAGGTGTCATCACCATATGGTAGTATCTTGAGACATTCTTGCTGGGTTATTTTTTCATAGGGAGAGGAAACATGGCATTCATTTATGGGTCATACGTCACACAATGTATAGCCAACTTCCTTCTTTATCTCTGCTTGAAACTACTTCCTATAGAGCAATTACAGATGGTTGGGCAACCTGAGTATCTTCTCCAAACCTCATTTTCCTCTAGTACTTAATTCACAGAATTATCATGAAGTTATATCAATATGATATATAAAAAAACCCTCAAAAATTACTTAGTATCCCTGGGTGATATCATCAGTCCCCGTAGCTTTAGCCTTTACCCATTGACTGTCGGAGGATGATTCCAAAATCCGTATCTCAGTCTCAGTCCGTCTCCCCAGGTCTAGATGCTGGATGTCACTGCCTCCTGCACTCTCTCAAATGTCCCAAGAGTACTGCCTCACCTAAATCTGCAGACTGAACTTTGAGTGAAAAAGTATGCAGCCGTACAGGGTTCTTTCTGCTGAAGGTCCTCATAAAATACTTCCCAACCGATTGATTTACTGAATCTTTTTGTTCCCATGATCCATTAGGTTTGTAGTGTCCTGGAGAGCTTAGAGCAAGAGTACCGGAGGGATGAGGACTGGTGTGGTGGACGAGATAAACTGGGGCCGGCAGCGGAGATCGACCACGTCATCCCACTCATCAGTAAACATCTGGAACAAAAGGAGGCGTTTCTTAAGGTCAGAGCACATTGTCATCCAAGGTCTGGCACTTTAGCCTGTTCATTCATCTACCTTCTTTCTCTCCCTCTTCCTCCTCCTCCTCTTCTCCCACCTCACCCCTCCTCACTCTCACACACAATGCTTCCTAAGTGCTTTCCATACCCCTGTTTTCTCTAGCTTCTTACATAAAAGGAGGTATTTGTAGAGAAGATATTGGCTGGCTAACTTGAAAGATTGAAAGGTCACACTTCAAATATTTACCGTATTTTGCTGTGTATAATGTGCACTTTTCCGCTCAAATGTTTGAGGGGAAAATAAGGATGCACATTACACATGGGTAGTACCTGAAATGCCTTGTGTCTGTTCTTGTGTTTTGTAATTATTTGTTACATAAAATTTCTGGTACCATAATATGTTAAAAAATAAATGCTAAAAAAATTCCTTTATAATACAAAAGTAAGTACCAAAATATAAATAAATAAATAATTGAATTAAAATATTAAAGTGAAGGATTGTTTTCCTGAAAATTTAGGCCAAAAACATGGGAGTGCATTATCCACGGCAAAATACAGTATTTCTCTCTGCACTTTTGTATAATTAGGCAGTGAGGGTACACCATTACTACTGGTGCCATGTTCAAACATCCCAATATCCCACTGATGTTAATTGAGAAAAATACATATTTTCACTTAGTTGTTTGGTTTACTAAAATATTTTAATTGAAATATATAACCTAGATATAAAACAATATTAAAATAAATCTTTTATAAAGGGATAATGCAATGTTTAGGGCAAGAATTAAAAGCAACAAATGTATACATCTCATTTATTTGTAAATTTGATAATTATCAATTACTGATCAATTAACACTGAGTACTCTGCTATATGAGGAGAGCAATACCTTATATTATTTTTTTAATTTTTGATAGAGCTCTAGCTTCCCAGGGAGGAAGCACGGGAGCTGCTCCAAACAGGCTTTTGGCGCCTGTGGGAAGTCCTCCTGACCCTCCTCCCCCAGCTTTGGTCTTCGCTCCGACAGAGTCTTCTGTGTTAAAGCTCATCCGAAGGCTCCATGTACTCTCAGACTTCTTGCTTTCAGGTTCTGCTTCCTCTCAGGTTTCTGAAAGTACAAAAGAGAATTTTTATACCCTGACATGTTGCCACTAATTTTCTACAATTCTGTAATTAACTGCCTTTCTTTTATTAGGGATTTTCTCTACTGGACCACCTTAATGAGTTTTACTTTTATTCCTTTTTTTAAGATGGCCTCCCCTGGCCCTTCTCCCATTTATCTGTTGTCTGCGCCTGCAGTCAATCAGAACCCTAATCAACCAACTCTTACCGGTGAGATTAAACAGAAATTCTTCTATACGGGGCTTAAGATTATTTTAAAAGTCTTCCCCATCATAAAACAAAATTTAAAACAAAACAACTTAAATAGAGCATATTGAAGATTTTAAATAAAGGTATAAAGGTATTTCTTTATAAGATTAAATGCTTCTTTTGAAGAAGGAAAAAAGAAAATGTTCTGATTATATGTTTTCCAAATGTGCCTAAAACTGTGGTCCAGAAACTCCCTGCTGGTGTGGGAAGTACATACCCAATGGATGGGACGTCAGTTGCTCCATTTTGGATTTCTTAGCTTTGAACCACCATCCAGCTGTTAAATTCATGGGTCTCTGGGTGGACCCACCAGCAGTCTTTCCAGAGCTCTTAAAAGCCATTGTTGCTAACGCAGCACTGAAACTATTTTCTACTATATAATTTGTAGAACCAGATGCTAAGTGTAAAAGGTTTTAAAATTTAACAGTTTCGGCCCTGACCAGCTCGCTCTGTTGGTTAGAGTGTCGTCCTGATACGCCAATGTAGGTTTGATCTCCAGTCAGCACATACAAGAAGGAACTAGTGAATGCCTAAGTAAGTGAAACAACAAATCTCTCTCCTACTCTCCCTCCTTCTCTCTCCATCTCTTCTTCTCTCCTTCCCTCTCCTCCCTCCTCTCTCTCCAAAATCAGTAAATCAAACAATTAAAAATTTGACAGTTTTGTCTAGAGATAATGCAACTCTGAAAACTATGGATTAAAAATTAGTGGACTACCATGTACTACTTGTACAATCGGGGTGGGGGGACCGATTTTTAAAGACATTCACATCATCTGGGATTTCGAGGGGAACTAGACATGCTGTCACTAGACCTAGATTCTAGCCCTGGCTTGCTTCGTGACTCCAGCCCTTTCAGGGCCTCAGTTTCCTCCATGGGTACAGCACCATGGGACAGCTGTCCTCTCTGCCACCCCCACAACTGTGAGTCTTAGAAGGGCTCATATAAGAGCTCTTATTCCTTTAGGTGGAGTGATATTTCTCAGCAGTAGGGTCCTCATTAGTGTTACTGAGGTGAGGGTTGATTTGATGGACAAATAAAATTTTAAATGTGGATAATAGCCATTTCAATTTGGAATGCATGGTTAATAGGTTTATTTCCCAAAGGTACTTTCTCAAGTCTAAATTAAACTAATGTTGAAGTGACTTACACCAGTAGTAGTATAAGAGGCATTCTGGTGGCACAGAAAAGCCAGCCTGAGAGTGAATATTAGTAATACTGAGTCAGCTTATACTAGTCAAGGAATGGCTGATTTCTGATTTTTACCTGTAATGGAAAGGGGAGAGACACAGAAAGTAATTCTTTACTTAGTAAAAGGGTGAGCCTCTGGCACTGAGTGTCCATGAACCAGAGTGGCCTCCAGGGCTCTGCTCACCCAGAGCTTCAGAAGCCCCTTCTAGATGTCTTGGATCCCATGCACCTGCTGGACCAGGACTTACGTGTGGGGGCTTCACACCTTTGTCTCCCTCAGGCCTGCACCCTAGCGCGGCGGAATGCTGAGGTGTTTCTCAAGTACATCCACAGGAACAACGTCAGCATGCCCAGCGCTGCCAGCCATACTCGGGGACCTGAGCAGCAAGTGAAAGGTCAGTGTGAGACCTGCTCGCCACCAGCCACTTCGGAAGCACAGACCAGAGGCTGTGTACCTGGTCTTCACGCAGTCTCAGATTTCCTGGTTTTTCTCCTTGGATAAGAAAAAGTTAGATGTGGGATGGCATGGGCAGTGGTGATTCATGGGAAATTTTTAAAACCCGCATCAAGATTTGGAATGGAAAAATGATGATAAAATTTCACCAAAGCTTTTTCATTTATATGTCTTAGAGCCTAGAGCAGCGCTAATAGAATTTTCTGAAATAACAAAAACGGCCTGTATCCATGCCGCACAGTCTTCTAAGCTACTAGTCACACATGGCTGTTGAGCACTTGAAATGTGCCTTGTGCCGCTGAAGAACTGAATCTTTACTTCTATTGAATATTAATCAATTTAAACGTAAAGAGCCAAATGTGGGTAACAGCACAATGCTAGGGCATCTTGGAGCCGGGGAATGAGACAAATTCTAATCCTGGCCTTATTACCTCTTGCTTAAGCTTTTAAAGTTTCAGTTTCCTTATTTAAAAATAGAGCAAGATATCTAGATTCTTGCTGCTTGAAATGTGGTCCCCAGACCAGCAGCACCGACATCACTTGGGAGGTGTGAGAAGCATGGAATTTCAGGCCCCACCTACACCTACTGAGTCACCCTGAATTTTAGAAAGAGCTCCCCCATCCTGCTCCAACCAGGCGATTTGTGTGTTCAAAGACTTTAGCTAAGTACCAATCTGGATAATCTCTAATATCTCTCTGAATTCTGTAAAATTGATAACTGTATAAAAAATTAGGAACCTTTAAAAACTATTCATTAGCTGACCACATTAAGTTTAAATTATTAGAATCACTTACTCTGGACTACGAAGAAATTTGTCTTTGAGTGGATATAGAATTTAACAAGTGTTGTCTTGACACACAGAGAAATAAAACTTTGGAGACCCAAGGCTAGGGAGGGAACCGAAACTGACTTGGAGTGAGGGGTGGGGGACAGGCTTGGAGAGCCTCAGAGTGGCTCCCTGCAGGTGCTGATCTGCTTTAGGAAGAGCCTCCCTCCTGCTCAGAGAGCTCCCTTGGTGAGAAGATCAGAGGCCAATGGGAAGAATTAGTTTTAGGAACCAAAGTCCCCTACAGAGAAGCGGAAGCAGAGTTCCTTTTCCAGGTGTGCTGCCCTGTGTGCTCAGCAACCCTGCGTGAGGGGGGCTTTATGTCAGCCTCCCCTTCCTGCCCATTTCAGAGCCTACGTTCTGACTTCCAAATGCAGGTGGCAGCTTGGGTGAGACCAGCTGCCTGCTGAGAACAGACACTCCACCTCCACTTCAGTGTGCTAAGAGGGACAAGCACCCAGACAGAACAGGATATGCTACCACTTTGTGGGGGTGAGGGCAGGTTGTTGCCCATAGGAAAGCTTTTTTAAAAGAAAGTAAAATGAAGCCTGAAACCCTTTAGGATTTTTGCCTGATGTGGGTTGATTCTGCCAACTACCACAGAGGGAGCTGCAGTGGGCGAAGCTCTGCCTAGGAGACAAAAAGACTAAAGGAAACACGGGTTCTCACGCATCTGCCCAATTGAAGCTGCCGCCTGAGCAGGGACCTACAGTCAGTCTTCCCTGTATCCATTTCCTTTCCACTGGCTGCCTGGACCCAGAGCAGTGTCACTTATTTTAATTTTTTGTGCAGGAGCAATGATTACTGTAAGAACAACCAAATAATTCAGTGGTATACTGTTGTAAGCGTTGATTGTTCAATGTGACTGTGTGTTAGCTGGCATCGGCTGCCTTGGCTGGGCTCAGCACGGCAGTTCTGCTTCAGGCTGCAAGTCTGGCTGGCTTGGCTCCTTTGCTGCAAGTTAGGTTGTTGCCGCTCCACGTGTATAAATTCTGGGACCCTGGTGGAGGGGACAGCAGTTACCCAGGAGAGCTTCTTATAGTGCTGATGGCAGAGACAAGAGGCAAGGTCAGTGCGCAGCACATTTCAAGCCCCTCCTTACATGGTATCTGTTCATCTGTTTGCCAAAGGAAGTCACATGGCTGAGCCCTAGGTCAGGGGTGAGAAAACACACTTTGTCTCTTTGGGGATAAACTAAAAAGTGGCATGGCAAAGGCATAGATATAGGGGGAACTGAATAATTGGGGCCTATAAAAGTCAGCCTGAGAGAAGAAAGACAGAATTCGTCCTTAGAGAACCAGACTTCCATGGAGCATTAAAATTTCACAAAATCAACAAGAAACGTCTAAGTATAAGTATAAGCCCTGCAATTTGGGTTGTGTCCTTTTTTTGTAGAGCACAGTAACTTGTGCTTTACAGCCCCAATCAGCCTGAAGACCAAGGTGGCTAAGGACTCGGGGTCAGAAGTCAGGCAGCTCTACCCCTTCCTGTTTGAATGCCTGTGAGCAAGTTACCTTTGCTCTCTCTCTGAACCTCAATTTCTTCATCATAGAATGGAGACAATAGCAGTGCGTGCATCATGAAGTATTGTGACAATAAGTCTGCCACATACTGAGGGCTTAATAAATGTTAATTTTTATAGAATCCTACTGTATATTTTATTGACATCTAATATAGTTAGCAGCAAGCAGGAGGCAGACATAATACAAAATAAATTTGGTTGTTTCAAGCATAAAACACTCTATTAAAACATGTAGGAAACCCATCCCTGTAGCCAGTTGCTCCTGAAACAACAAAAGAAGGGAGGGCAGTGAGATGGACGAACACCTCCCACGGCCCACCGTGGAGCCGTATGTCCTGTTCACATCCTCACACTTAACGTCGTCCGAGGGGACGTGAGACCAGCTTCCGGCTTTTCTTAGGATCGCATTCCAAACAACATGGAAGTTTGGTCCTAGAGATGTGATTTCGTGTGGGTGATTCCAACACAACTTCCCTTGGCCCACAATGGTGGAGTTTTAAAAACGAGGCTCTGCTGTTAAAGTGCTGTTTGCACAGCCTTGTGCGCAGAGCAGAGTGTGGTACGTGCCTCAGATTCCCCGAGCAGTTCCACCAGCCCTTATGTCACCGTTCCTTCTCACCCTATCCTAGAACTCCTCAAGAATGGCTGGGATTCCTGTCAGGTCCATTCACTCTTACAGGCTCCAGGGACCAACTAGTTGTTATTTTAGGGACTGACACTTCATATGACCTCTTACCCTCAAGGACAAGCTTTAGTGTGAAAAGAATCAGGGTCACTTTCAAGTTACCACAGGGACATACTCTTCCGTCAGTAACTGATGGAACCTCATCAACAGGCTCTCACCTCAGCCTCCCCCATCCTGTTCTCCTCTGGGAAATTCTCTCTGGAACATGCTCCTGCTCCCTTGCTACTGATACCTGGGTTAGTCCTATGGGGAGGCCTGAAAGTCCACAGTTATCTGACACCCAGGGTGTGGGGCCAACATGGCTGGTCAGATTTGTTCAGGGCCTTCCTGTGACCAGTGCTCATCCCCTCTGCCCTGCAGCCATCCTGAGTGAGCTTTTACAGAGGGAGAACCGTGTCCTGCACTTCTGGACCTTGAAGAAGCGGCGGTTAGACCAGTGCCAGCAGTACGTGGTGTTCGAGCGCAGTGCTAAGCAGGTATGTTCAGAGTTTTCCCTGGCTTTATCTCAGTTCGAGGGACTGTACAGAGGCCAAGGTGCCCAACACTTGGGACATGCAGAAGAGGATCATAGCAGCAGGTAGGGTGGGGAAGATGGGAGGCGGGGATGAGGAGAGGAAGGGGAACAGGCTGCCACTTACCAGTCACTCAGCCTATACCAAGCACTCTATTTAGAGTTTGGTACCAGAAGTGGGGAAGACATTGCGGGAAAAGATTACTCCTAATTCATGGTGATATCTGGTCAGTCTAATGGACAATACACTCTCTTTGTCCATGGGAGGTTCCAAGTCTAACAGGGGAGGGCTCATTTATAAATCACCTTCCAAGCTGCGGGATCAAGTCATGCTGGCATTACCTGAGTCTGTCACACTGTCCCAAAGCGCAACTTTCACGGTAGCATGGCATGTTTTCCTATTGACAGCTGGCTTTTGGGGGACTGGGTGAGTTATTTGCTCTCACAGGCACTTGACTGGATCCAAGAAACAGGTGAATATTACCTCTCAACACATACCTCCACCGGAGAGACCGCAGAGGAGACTCAGGAACTACTGAAAGAATACGGGGAATTCAGGGTGCCTGCCAAGGTAGGAAGCATCCCGGGGCCTTCCTCAAACCTTCCTTGGAATTCTCCAGTCTGACCAATTTCACACTGTGGAAGGTAGAACAGCCTCTTGAACAAAAATGTTTAACCACAGTGGCAAGGGTGGGGGTGAAGAACAGGTAGGATTATCTCCTTTGACACCCGAGTACCTAAAGGATTGTAGCTGCTGGGTAGAGCCTCTGTATGCAGAGAGTCAGCTCCTATATACTGTGCTTCCAAACACTCCTCTTCATGCTCTGGGTTCTGGAATCTGCTATATTTGGGGGCCAGATAGGGCAAAATTCATGCAAAATGCACATTGCATGTGTGAACATCCATACCTAGCCACATGTTCTTGAGATTTGAATGGCTTAGAAATTCCACCTTATAGGAAGGGCCGATGGCTATGGGTGTGCTCACAAAACAGGTGAGTTTATTTTCAGTTTCAATCCATGTTGTTCAAGGGTCAACTGTTCTTCTGTCTGGCCTCAGACCTGCAAATGAGCCAGATTGGAGTCTCTGGGGACCAAACGTGCACTGGTGCACCCCCATCCCCCACCCCTATGCCCACTCCCACTGAGGCAGAGACTGCTACGGTGGGAGGAAACCTCATTTTCATCTGTTTCCACAGTCAGGATTTGATCTGAGGACCTTTAGGCTTGAATGGAAATCTGATCTGTGGGAGTGCCTCTTTGCAGGGTCCTGTCCCCACCACCTGGGCCCCCTGCCGTGAAGGAGCCTTTCTTGGCACCACTTGCCTTCAAGGCAGATGCTCTTCGCTGGTTGAGAGCTGATTTTGTGGGGGTGGGGGAGGGGCATGTTAGTGCCCCACCCTCCCCAGAGATTCCTCTGACACTATGGCAAATGTTCCCCTCGTTCGCTGTGACAAAATTAGGCCCTTGGCCTCATCCCTGAGCTGGTGTTTCAGAAGCAGTAGCCCCCTTTATGAATCATCCACTATGGACTCTTGATAGTGGGAGGCCTTCTCCTCTGTTCTGAGAGGCTTTGGGCCTTTTCGCCTGACTTGAAAAGCTGTCAGTTCAGAGAAGAGGCTCATTTCAATACCAGCCAGAACAAACAGCACAAGGAAGGTGGCAGGTGCACAGAACCCTTTTCAAGTCCAGATGAAAATGGTTTTTAAATTAGCCACTTTGCATCTATCTGCCTCTCTCTAAACAGTGTCAATAATGAACTGCTAACACGCCGAACAGCACCAGCTCCACTGGTGTTCCCAGTCACATGGGGTGGACCCCAGCAGACAACCAGAACTTCCCAGGGTCAGAACCTGTCATAACCAAAACGGAAATGTGGAGAATCGTTTAGTCAATTTAATCCATTCTTCCTTTACCATCATCTTCCTGTCTTTCCTCTTTTTCTACTCACACGGCTACTAGCCCAACTGGGTTTCATGCTTTTGGGCCTTCCTTCCTTTCAGCCCATCCCGCTCTTCATCGTTGTTCATCTTTAAAGTACTACCGTGGTCGCATTACCACCGAGCTCAAGAACTTGAATGACTCTTCAGTGCCTCAGACTAACAGTCAACAACTTCTACTCCTGATACCTTGACACCCACGCTTTATCTTCAGTTATTCTTTTATTTGGCAAATTCAAGCCAAATAGATGTACTTTCTTACCCTCTGAGGGACACTTGATATACTTTCTTGTTCCTGTACTGTTTCTATTCTATTTCTCTGCCTAGAATATCCTTCCTTCCCTCTAGTTTGTACTTTTTAAAACAGCCCACCTTCCTACTTCAGTGCCTCCTCTGCCGTGATCCTGCCTCCATGCCAGGGTGCAGTCTGGCCCAGCCCTGGTCTATATAAGCTTGAGGCCCCCGGTCTGGACTGTCCTGTTCTCCAGTGATCTCTGTGCAGTGTTATTCCCTGTGTGAGCCAGCAGGATCCTGAAGGATAAGAACTACACTTTATTCACTTACCTGACTTATTGTTTGCGTTGAAGGAAGGCCACAAATATTTGTGAACGTAAGGGAAAAAAAGAAATTTGGAAAAAAAGAATCATTAAATATATCAATATCGACATTTAATATAACTCCTTTACTTTGACTCTCTGAGTTGCTTCTCCTTCTTAACTTAGCTATTTCTGTTAATGGGGCTTCACTCTCTCATCTGTCACGATCCAAGTCTCAGAGCTGTTTGGTGTTAGAGTAACTACAGAACAACAAATGCAGTTGAGGAGCTTCTGATGAAAGGTGACAGCCTCTTGCCCACCCCAACCCCCTTTCCCTGAGGAAAGCCTCTTCTAACCAGACACCTTTGGTTTTAACCTTTATAACCAATAAAATACATTTGAAATAAAAACCAAACTGATGTTAAACAACAAGAGAGTAAACACAGTGGACCTCATGACTGAACAGGGCCATTGAGCATATTGAATTGTTATCCTCTGCTCTAGAGAAACGGATTCAGTAAAAGAAACACTGAATATAAAAATGTGCTTTCCAATAGCAATCCACAAATATATGCCATAGACAGTCAGTTAGAATATGAAATTTTCCTATGGTAGGTTTTAAATTTATAAGGGGTCCAGGCACACAGTGATAAGAAAGCTTAGTTGACGTCTGGAAGAACTCCTTTCTTCTAAAAGCAAAGCTTTTTAAAAAAATTCTTTTGGTTTTAACTTCTTACAATTTATTGCTTCTCAATATAGTCACAAGGTGTGCAGGCATTGCCACTGTCTAATTCCAGAACGTTTTGATCATCCCCAAAACAAGCCCCACACCCATCAACAGCCACAACAGCCACTCCCCACTGCCCCTCTTTTCAGGCCCTGGCAGCCACTAACCTCTCTCTGTGGGTGTGCCTGCTTCGGACACTTCCTAGAAATAAAACAATGGAATCATATAATATATAGTCTTTCGTGTTTGGCTTCTTTCATGTAGTGTAATGTTTTCAAGATTCATTGATGTTGTGGCATGTATCAGTATTTCATTCCTTTTTATGACTAAATAATATTCCCATATGTGGAAGTACCACATTTTTGTTTATCCATTCTTGTGTTGATGGACATTTGGGCTATGTCCACTGTTTGGCTACTATGAATAATGTTGCTGGGAACCGTCGTGCACCAGTTTTGGTGTGAATGTATATTTTCCGTTCTCTCATGTATATGCCTGGGAGTGGAATGACAGGGTCACATGTTAAGCTTCCTGAGAAACTGCCAAACTGTTTTCCAAAGTGGCTACATGATTGTACGCCCCCACCAGCAAAGCGTAAGAGTTCAGACTTCTCTACATGCTCTGTGACGCTCATTACCATCTACCTTTTCTGTGTCGTCATCCTGTATAAAGTATGAAGTGTTATCTCGCTGTGGCTTTGACTTACATTTCCCAGTGAGTAGTGATGTTGAGAAGATACTTTTTTAAACTGCTACTTTTATCTCTGAAAGAAGCTATGAGATAAACTGGACTTGATTCTTATTAACAGAGGAGAATTAAGGGATAAGGAAAGTTACCAGAGCCTTAGGGGAGCTGAATTACGCCTCGGACTTCAGACTGTGAAAAGGAGGAGCTGTGGGCGTGTCCGATAGGGGCGTGTCACTTGAGAATGAGAAGAGTGGACTCTAAACAGTTCAGATTAAAAATGGGCATAATCAGTTTTTGAGACTCCTAAGAGAAATACAGCTCACGCCTGATGTGTATTATTGAAAGGTTTGGTTGTGTATAATGACAAACTCTCCTGTGGAATGAATGTGAAGATATATTTTAGCAGAACTATTTACCCACACAGGGAGCTCAATTGGTTCATATCTACAAAGGCTGTATCAATAAATAAATAAAAAGAATATCAGCAGTGAAAGGCAAATTAAAAAAAGTTTATACTGAAATTGTAAGAATAACACCAAAAAGCTAAATCTTAAAGGCTTATCATATATGCTGAAGATACCAAAAAGGCTTTTGAAAAACTATATTCAGTGTAAAGTTCACTGATTAGTGGAAGATTGTATAACATTAACTGGTCAAAGGAAGGAAGAAAAAGAAAGAAAGAAAAAGAACTACTGAACCCTTCTTTTTTTACCTATTTTTCTAGCACATAACATAGAACTCAGAGTGGAAATGGCAGAATATATATTAGAGGACACACGAAGCCAAGATAAGGGAGATGTCAGCTCCAAGCTTCTGGGCCCAGATGAATTATACTCCCCCAAAGTGTCCCTTTTGTGCACGAGATCATGTACATACTCCTGAAACTAACGTTTAAGGACCTCTGCAACCTGCGTTTCAAACCGGCTCAGGTTGTGAAGGGGAAAAGATACTGTACGGCTGTGTGTGGAAGTGAGGAATATAGAAACGATGTTGCTGGACCTGCAGGAGCCCAGGAAATGGTGAATGGCTCAGCCTTGTGGGAGAACCAGGAAACGTGGCGGAGCCTCACCTCTGCAGGTGTGCCGAAGACTACGGGCAGTTCCAGCAGCCACTCTATCTGGTCATCTCATCGCAGGGCATCAGGGATGCGTTACCACCATTCAGCTTCCTTTCACTTCTCTCTGCCCTCTCTGTTTTCACTTCCGCTCTGCAACCAGCTACCCAGGGCCCTGTCTTTGCACTTCCTATTCCCAGAGAAACCACCTCAGCTGACCCAGTACGTTGCCGCTATCCCTGTTTAGACAGAGCTTTTAGGACAGGACAACTCAGAAGTGACTGGCTGCATGTTGATGGGCTGCCCTTGCGGGACAAGTTTTTACCTCTGACCGCGTGTGACCAGGTGTGTGGCAGGTCGCATGGCACCACCAGGGTCACTCATAAGTGAGAAATCACTTCAGACCACGCTCCACAGGGGCCGTGGGTGTGGTTGGTGTCCAGTTCATGGGCCAACTTTATTATCTGATTCTTCCAAGTATAAACCCTCAGCTCTTACTGGTCTAGCTTTACACACCTCTAAACACAAGATTTACTCAGTCCTTTTCTCATTCATTTATTCAACATTTATGGTATGCCTACTATTTTGTAGACATTGGAATAAGATAGAATACATCTTTTAGGAATTCATGGTCTAATGAAGGAGGCACATACATGATTCATTGTGATACATGCTAAAGTAGAGGCGTATACATGATGCCGGGGGAACACTGGGAAGGGCACCACCTGCTCACATGGTGAGGAGGAGAGGAGATGGGAAAGGGCCATTGGGTTAAAGGCAGGGAGGAGTAGAGCCACTCGTCACAGCAGGAGGGACATGTGAGGCTCAACACGGCTGCAGGTGAGGGGCCATGGAGGGTGGAGGAGACGGCCGCGGATGCAGGCGAGCTCTCATGGGGAAGGGCCTGTCTGTACAGCGCAGTTTATTGTCCATTTTCTCCCCCAGATTCCACACTTACTTGGAATACCCTTGGTCACAAGCCATTCTTTTTGTTGCCTCTGAATCACAGTTTTGATGTTTCAGGATAAAACCCCCTCTGGTGGGGCTGCTGCCACCAGCTTTCCGTAAAACCCCATCTCATGCTGAAGTCTCCTTACCAAGAGAAGAGAATAAATATGGATTGCCAAGAATTTACACAAAGGCGGATTTCTTGTTTATAGCTGCAAAAATTAAACTTTGTTTTAAGTAAATAGCAAACCTAAAAAAAATTGTTTTTAGGGAGGAGAAATAACCTAAATGCAATAAGATCGAAGTCCTTAGGATACCAGGTATCTTTTCTTAACCAATTCCAAATGCCACTGTTCTTAGTCTTTTCATGGCTAAGGAGATATTTCTCCTGTCTTCATGCCCATTTTCTTTTCTTCACACCAAAGCTCTTCTGGCTCCTCGTCTCCCAGCCCTGGGCGCTGGCCCCCTATCCTGAGACAGGGGAGACTCAGATGTGTTGAGTGAGTTGCTGCAGAGCTAAAGCCTGCCTCTCCTCGGCCGTGTGGTGCACCAAGTCCTCTCTGCTTGCGTCGCTGGCATTTCTTGGGAGGGTCAGTGACAGGGGAAGGGTTATAATGAACCTGGAAAGGAAACGGAGGGTGGGCAAGACTCTTCCGTCCTCTCTACTCTTCTTCCTCCAGTGATTTTCTGCCTATATCCCTCGGTCATCTAGACTGCAGTGTGATCCAAACCTTGGACTTACTTTCCTCCAGTCTGAAAGGTAGTTTTGCCTCTCAGAGTATTATTTCAGTGTTCTTTCTTAAAGCTGTTAGGCTTCCCTGATTGGTTTTAGAGTTTCAAAATCCATACTTAAGATAAAAGATGAGCAAGTGTTGCTTGTTTGAACATCCCTTCCATTTTCATATCTTAAGTCCCACCTATGAGACCTTTTCTGCTCAGGCCAGCACACCTTTATTCTTCTGCTGTTCTAAAATTTCTGCAGTGTTAACTAGACGCACTTCTCATTTCGGCATTCAGTGATACGGTGCCCTCAGTTGTTTAACTACCCTCTGTGAAAATCTGGTCCCCTCTAGAGATATAAAGAGGAAAATGAGTATCTTTTTTCTTCTTTTGTTTCTCCCCTTAGCTTCTCCCCACTACACTCAGCCCTCTATACTCAGAGCAGGTGTCGTGCAAACTCTTGCTCGAAATGAAATTAACGCAGTACATCAGAACTCCACCTTACTTAGTTCTGTAATGGATTCCAGCTTCATTAACTCTTTCCTCTCTTTCTCTGTGGAAGCTAAAGACAGATCCCGGGGGTGAAAGGGACATGGTTTACTCTTAAATCTGCTAACTGGATTTCTTTATATCCTGGCCTGCGCCACCTTACCTGATGCTTAGAAAGCCTACTTCGGGCCAGTACAGTGAAGGGAGGGAACTCGCAACTGTGGAACAGCGGCAGACAGGCTGTTACCCACAGGTGGCATGGACCTGGACAAGACCTAAGTCTTTCAGCCTGAGCTTTTGTTTTTTCAGCTGCGGTTTTAAAGAGACCCATACCACCTTCCTCCACCTATGTCTTAGGGATGCTTTAAGACTCAGATGAGTCTTAGATGTGGCATTAACGTAGATGTGTAGCTAGTGAAGAACTGCAACGTAAGAGGTTCTTACGTTAATGATCATAACAACTAACATGTATTGCTCACTGAGTTCTGACTGTGAGCCTGTGCTCCAGGCCCTGTTCCGAGTGCCCTGCGCTGCACCTCACGTAACGCTCCCAACAGCCATATGACTGAGACACTATGACGATCCCTATTTCGCAGATGAAGGAATGGGGCACAGAGGGTTTAAGTAACTTGCTCAGCACCCCCCAGCTAAGAAGTGACAGAACTAGGATACAAACCCAGCCAGCCTGTCTGTGAGCTCTCTATGACTGCTGTGAGGAAGGAAAGGGGAGATGGGCCTGAGGGTGAATGTATTCTGCTAATTTAAAACCATCTTTGGGGGCAGCAAACAAAGGAGAAGGTGAAGCTTCTGATTCAGCTGGCCGATAGCTTTGTGGAAAAGGGCCACATCCATGCCACAGAGATCAGAAAATGGGTGACCACGGTGGACAAGCACTACAGAGACTTCTCCCTGCGGATGGGGAAGTACCAGTACTCCCTGGAGAAAGCCCTAGGAGTCAACACAGAGGTGGGTATGGGAGCCGCCCAGCTGGGACATCCTCCTTTCTTGTCTCCCTCAGTGCTGCTGCTGGCGTTGCCATGGCAGGAAGCAGGGTTTCCGAAGCAGGGTTTCCGGAGCAGTCTTTCTGAGCTCCTACCGCACTTGCCTGGCATGGGTTTCTAGGGAAGGGTGGATCTTCCTGAGCCATCTAGCCACTGGCCTCCAGCCTTGCATGATTAGTGATACATATGCAATATATATAGTGAAATTGGCAGGCTACAGTTGGGGCCCATGGCTACAGAACAGAGTTTTGCTGTGTGAAGTTAACTGTGGACTTTGAAGACTAAACCCTTTATCTTGGCTTCATCGGTACATTCTTCTACCCAATTATGTTAATCAGCAAATGATTAGAGTCGTCAGTATGTGTAACAGTGATCTTTCAAGAATAAAGGATACAATTTGTACAAAGGTTATTTGACATTTCAACTGAAGAGAGGTGCTATTTTACCATGAAGCTGGGGAAGACTGACTTTTAATCTTTTCTTTATAATAGGGGTCAGTGACCTATGAATTAAGAGCTAAGCACAGGCTGGCAATTCAGCCCTAGGATTTCTAATTCTTAAATCTTTAAATAGGCTCATGCTCTAAAGCACAGCAGACTAGAGAGTACAGTGGTCAAGCCACTGAAATTAGGCTTTAACCTGTGAGATTTTTTCCTAGAGGTTTCCATCCTATGTAAATACCAGTGTTAAAATAAGCAGAGATGGGCAATTAGAAAATTCAGTAACTGTTTTCTATTTCCAAGGAATTCGCTTGTTTAAATATTTACTTTTATTATTTTCCCTTGACAAATGAAAGTTAATTCTTATGTCTTTGTGTGTCTCTGTTTCAACATATATTTTAATGGGTAATCATCAATCTTGGACTAACGTTGTGCGTATGTGTTTAGATTTAATCAGGACAAAGTCCTTGAGGAGATATGACACTAATTATCAAGTATGTTCATTGTTTTTCCTTGCAATGGGTGTTAGCCTTAAACATTTGACCTGAACATTTCCTATCTCTCTTATTTGGAAAAAAGGCATCACATGAAGGTCGTTTGTGGGTGGCAGTCTGTGGGACTCCCCATCTTCTCATCCTTCTCCATTATGTCTTGCCCTATTTTTGCCTCTGCCACCCTCCCCTACGCTGCTTAGTTGTTTTCCCAAAGCATCTCCAAGGTGACCTCTGTGATCTCTCTGTGTGTAGGATAACAAGGACCTGGAGCTGGACATCATCCCAGCAAGCCTTTCGGATCGTGAGGTCAAGCTGCGGGACGCCAACCATGAAGTCAATGAAGAGAAGCGGAAGTCTGCCCGGAAGAAAGAGTACGTTTTGGTCGGGGGGCTTCCACCCAACTAAGCAGCCTCCTCATGACTGTGCGCAGTTCTCTTTGTTACCTGTCCCTTTACAGCGTGGTGTGTGCTCATGACTGCCTATAGAGGTGAGAATGGACATAGGTGATGCTTCCACCCGCGTGTCACACTAGCCAAGAATGATGGGGCATTGGGTAGTGGAAACTGAATCACGTCCACCTCACAAAGTGTTGCCTGATTATTCCGCTTTCTTTATGTTGGTTTTATTGCACAGTTACATATGTATCCAAAGATCTTCAAAGGGACTTGTAAGACTATTTTGACAGATTCCTTTTGGGTAATGCTGGGGAAAACAGTGTTTCCTAGGTAGCTGATTTTATAGAAATGAAGAAGGACACAGGTCCCTTGAAGCTGGCCTGCTAAGTCAGAGTTTTTATTTCACCTGGGAATATATTCGTTTTTCTGGGCTACTGTAAGGAGATATGAAAAATTGGGTGATTTAAACAACATAGATGCATTGTCTCACCATTCTGGAAGCTAGAAATCAAGGTGTTGACAGGGTTGATTGCTTCTAAGGCCTAAGAGGGAAGAATCTGTTCCAGGCACTTCTCCTTGCCTTAGAAATGGCTGTCTTCATGTTCATATGGCATCCTTCCCAAATATATGCATTTATCCAGATTTCCCCCTTTTTTAAGGACTCCAGTCATTTTGGAATAGGGGCCCACCCTATTCCAATATTACCTCATCTTATCTAACTGCATCTACAGTGGCTATTTCTAAATAAGATCCCATTCTGAGGCACTGAGAGTTGGGACCTCAACATATGAAATTTGGGGGAGGGGACACAATTCAACCCATAAAAAGGAGAATAGGCCAAATCTTGCTGCCGGGCTCTCTCTGGGGCACAGAATAGCCAGAGGATGGTAAAGGTAGTGGAGCTAAATTATGAAGAAAGAAACAAAACTGCAGGAAGCAGATGGAGAGAAAGAAGGAAGAAGGTGGAATGCCAGAAACCCAGTATGGTAAAATCAAAGATGACTTTCCCAAACATGTCAGACTCTAGTCCTTCTGACCTTCTTTTCCTCCTCGTTTACTAAGCACCTACAATGTACTAGAAACTTTGCTTACATAATCTTGTTTAATTAATACTTGCAGCAATCCTGTGTGATCAGCTGTTTTATAAGTAAGGAGTCTGAGGCTGGGAGAAGCAAGTACTCCCGCTGGTAAATAAGAGTCATAATTCAATTCCTGTTTGTCTGACTTCAAAGCTCATGCACTTTCCAGTTTACCGATAGAGTGAGAATAGTAACAGAGTGGCTAATTAACTCCTGCAAGAGGGAATTTTTTAAATCAATACCTTAATTTTAATAGGAAGGCCACTGCTAGTACAGTGTATTGCTTTAAGCAAAATCCCACCACAATAAAGGCCCAGGAAAATATCCTGCTTGTTTTAACATTTCCTGTAATTTCCAACAGGTCACACGTTAGGAGCAATAGTTCTCACAATTTTCATGTGATGGAACACCTGGAAATACTACTATGAAAAACTAACATGGAAAATCTAAAATAAATGTAAATACATTGTGTTGCAGCTGGTCAAGGCCTGGCAGATCCACTCTAGATTCAGGCAGACGGGAGAAAATGCACGGAGCCGTGGGGATGCTCGACATGCCTTTATTCACGGGTGGATGAGCCACACACGCTGCAAGCCGTGCATCCCCTGCATATCTCCGTGTGGCACTGCATGTCACCTGTCTCCTTGCATGGCACATGTCGTGACACTCAGCAGGGAGTCCCCTACCTGCTTAAGTACTAGGACACAGACAAAGCTGGAAGGGTGCCAGCGGATCTTATGCAACAGAGCTTCATAATACACACACGAGCCCACTCAAGGCTATGGGAACAGTTTTTTGGACCCAGTCTCAAGGCTATGAGAATACTACTTATCAGGCCATTCTCAAGGTTCCCTTAGCAACCCAGACACCTGGGTGAGGAAGCCAGGCTGCCTCCGCTTACCCTACATACGTACTTTGTGCTAAATTACATATTATTATATATCACATGACTGCTGAGAAGCACCATTTTCTTAGATATTTTATTTATTTATTTATTTTTAGAGAGAGGGGGAGGGAGGAAGAGAGGGAGAGAAACATCAGTGTGTGGTTGCCTGTCATGCACCCCCATCTGAGGACCTGGCCCACAACTCAGGCATGTGTCCTGACTGGGAATCAAACCAGCGACCCTTTGATTCACAAACCAGCACTCCATCCACTGAGCCACACCAGCCAGGGCCATTTCTAATAAAATGTGCAAAAGGAGAAACTTCAGTTGGTACACTGCAGTGAAGCCATGCACCTGTTGTGAGCTCACCAGCTGCCCAAGCACATCGTGTTGTTCGGGAACCGCCCCCTTGCAGACGTGCTGCCCGGGCTTCTATTTATGGGAGACAGAGGAGCAGTCGCTTAACTTGTCCACTTGTGCTGGGCTGGTCATCACACACACTCAGTTTCGTGCCCTTCAGTCTGTGATGTAAATGAGTCCCATTTCAAATAGTGTGGAAGTGCACAGGGCAAAGGTCAGCAAACTGTGGCCCACAGGCCAAATTTGTCCCCCCATCTGTTTTTTTTTTTTTAAATTAAGCATATTGGGATGACATTGGTTAATAACCACCTGTTTTACATTGTCTGTAAGTTAAAGATTCTTTTTTACACTTTTAAATGATTGAAAAATACGAAAAGAATAGTAGCGATGTGAAAATTAGATGAAATTCTTTTGTGTCCACAAAGTTTTATTGGGACACAGCCACACTTATTTATTTATTTTCGCCTTATGGTGCCTTTCACACTACAACAGCAAGGCTGAGTGGTTATATAACAGAGACTGAATGGCTCTTTACAGATAAAAATTGCTCACTCCCCGGTCTCAGTGGTAGCATCTTAGCATTTGTTAATTTTAGCTCTGAAACCTGGTTTAACTTAAGGCACTTTGAATTGTTTTGGTGTAAGTCAACAACTCTGCTAAACAGAAGCCATCACTGCGGGAGCTGTAAGAGAGATGTGGGAAGCTCAGGCTGAAGCTGCAGTCAATAAGAATGAATGTGCACGGCGCTGCATGCTTGCGTGCACACAGAGACACGTGCAGTTGAGAACACACACATGTCTGCACAGAATCGCAACATAGACGAACTGGGAGGGAAAAAGGAGAGAGGATGGGGAACCAGCTGATCACGGACGTGCCAAAGGGAGACAGAGCAAATGATCAAAGTGAGGGGGACTCAGACCTAATACTCAAAGGCAAGGAGCTTTGAAGAAAGGAAAAGACATATTTTGGTAAAGTAGAAAAATAGGACATTCAATGATGTCATACAGGCCGGGGTGGGGAAGTGAAGTTTGAAGGAGTGGAGGTATTGTATCTCTAACCAACTAAGCGCCAATGTTTTTCCTTCCAGGTTCATTATGGCTGAACTGCTCCAGACAGAGAAGGCTTATGTAAGGGACTTACATGAGTGCTTAGAGGTAAGTCTTGCAGCAGTCAGTTAACAGCTGTATTAGAAAGATGACATCCTTGACAGCGTCAGGTTCTCAAGAGGAGCTCAGTGCTCTTTGTCTTCTCCCAGGGTTAACAGCTATCAGAGTCAATAGTAATTGCATGGGAGTTTAAGGTACTTTAGAAAAGAAACTTTTCTCAGACTCAAGCTAGACCCAGCAAAAAAGTATGTAAGACCCTTGAGTTCAAAATAAAAACCATGATACAGCCAATGAACTTGCGTCTGAAAGCCTATGTCCTCCACTCGACACACACTTGAACATGCACACATTTAATAACTAAGAATAGTGTGCATCTTGTGCTCTGACCAAAGGTTGGGATGTGTTTCCCTAGCAACAATTCAAGATAATGAACTCAGATTTTCTTTCCTTCATCCCGCATGTGTACCGTCTCGCTTTTTTACACTCTGCACACGATGCCAGCCCAAGTCTTATACCACACGTTTGGAGGCCTGTTCATTTCATCTGTATTTCACTTGGCAGTTCTTGCCACTGATGAAACCATTGCTGTCTTTCAGACCTACCTGTGGGAAATGACCAGTGGTGTGGAGGAGATCCCCCCTGGGATCCTTAATAAAGAACATATCATCTTTGGCAACATCCAGGAGATCTACGATTTCCATAACAAGTAGGTCGGTGGAGGGTTTCAGTGGAGCACACTTAGGGCCATACATACCAAACCATAGGGCTTCCCAACAAGCGGGTCGAAGCAGCTTGGAAAATCTCACCTAGTAAATTGTTACCTGTTAAATTTTCTAAGTCAGTTACTGTCAGACTTCTTTCTCGTGCATCCATATTTCTCCACAATTGTTCAAAGTTCCCAATGGAAAGTGGAGTATTCAGCAGTGTTCTCCTTAGGGACCTACTGGCAACATCTTCGTCCCCAATCAGAACAATAACCAGGCTTTGAGGAACAAAAGTAGCTTTTCCTCATTAAAACTGTGGGGAATCCTGACATCAGAGCTCATCTAAGGCTAACCGTTCTACCTAGTGGGTCTTAGGTTTCAAAGTCCATTGAAGTTTCCGTTCAACCTAAATATTTCCTCTCAACTCCCCCATCATCTCAACCAAAACAACAACATAGAAAAGATAGATGATAGATAGATAGATAGATAGATAGATAGATAGATAGATAGACAGACAAACTACCTAATGGAGCACATTTCTTGACAGCCTAAGGAGAGAACATTAATTGACCCTCTCTGTTGTGTTGAAATTAGTAGAATCATAAAGCCCCTAAACCTCACAGCTCATTTTGTCCAACACCAACTTGATTTAAGAATCTTTTCCACAACATGTTCTATTTTTAACAGAGGGTCAGCAAGAACATTGGTTAATCAGTTACATAACCAACTAATGGAAATAACTCAGTTTGCAAAATACAAAGAGAGAATCTCAGCACACAAGGACTATGGTGGTACGAAGTCCTAGAGCTCACTCAGGACCCTGTTCCAGTAAGACACAATTCAGAGGAGGTCCTGAGGTTCGGCTTGTCAAGGCTTTTCCTGAGTTAACCAGTCATGCAGGAGCGAAAACCACCAGCTCCACGAGCCCGAGGAGGATGTGCACAGTGGCAGCAGCCACGCTGAGGCAGGGCTCTGGAACGGCGCTGCCATAGAACTTTCTGCAGTGATGGAAATGTTCTGTATCTGCGCTGCCCATTCCGGTAGCCACCAGGCATGTGTAGATACTGAACACTTGCAATATGACTGATACTGCTGAGAAATGAATTCTTAACTTTATTTAACAAATTTCGATGGCAGGTGGCTACCATATGGAGCGGCTCAGCTCTAGAAAATGAGACCTCAGTGTGGCCCTTTGCTAAGAATGACTAGGAGGCAAGACTTGGCTATAAAAGGATCACCCTGAGTTCTTAAAGTTCTAAATAAAGGCTAGAAAGTCACTCCTTTCTTGTCAACTCCTGATGATTAATCCCCTGTTATGTTATCAAATGGCATCATTTTAAAGGGAACATAAAATATGTAGCTCCCAAGACACGTTAACCTTGTCAGACTACATAAACAGTAAGCTCTAGAGAGGAAAAAAAAACATCTGACTTCCTGGAGAACTTAATAAGTTTCCAGTCTTTTTTTTTTTTTTAAATCACAAATTTTAACACTCTCCATGTGGTTTGCTTGGAAATCTTCAGACATAGAAATAATCTCTCCTCGTGCCTAGTTAAGAAGACACCTGTAGAGCCATTTTTGACTTTGATTCCAAAGCCATCGATTCCAAATTCTGCCCTCTGAGCCCAGCTCAGCATTATCCCATCTTCCCCAGGATGTCTGAGAAGACATGGGACCAGTAAGCAGCAAGTCATGTTCCTTTACTTTGCTGATTTATGGTCTTGTTAACAAGTCTCACTTTCCTCATATCCTTACCAAACTGACTAAGCGTCAAAGTATAGAGAGCACAATGTACTCTTCCCATGAACCCTGCTTCTGCCAAATCAATATGTGAAGGGAAGGGATATCTATTTCAAAATCAATTAATCATAACAAAATATCTGGCACAACTGCGTCTCTTACCCGGTGCCACAACGCTGCTCTACCGAGCCATGCAGGGCAGCAGCCTGGTGGTTTTCAAATGGCCGAAAGTCTGCCCGCCAGCTACAGAGCACGGTTGCATCTAAGAAGTCCTTTTTAAAAGTCCAGTTAAACTATACAGAATGCTGCAGACGGCAGAGGAATAAATTCAATGATTAAGGTACCAAGCAAATACTACCTATTTATAACATTACAACAAAATAAAAACCAGCCTCTGAGCAACCAAAAGAGCTATCACAAAGATAAAGTTCTTACCTTTTCATAGAATCTCCTTTCTATCCACTCTAAAAGCCACTTTACATCTTGGTTAGATTGTTTTGAGGCTCAAGCAATTTAGAAGCAACCAATAAGAAGCAAGAAGTTGAGCAAGTAGTTTGATACCCGCAGTAAAACCTGACAGGAAAGAAGACAAACTGCAGTAAAAATAGGCAAAAGAACCCAAAAAATCAGAGTGGCCAAAGGCTATTTAGTATTGGTGCAAACGATTCTATATCCCATTACAGGGCCTAGCACAGCCACGTTCTGACAGGATAGCATAATAATTGATATTAGTAATAACCTTGAATCATCACTATATTCTACGTTAAAAAGCAAGGAACTCAGTAATGCTTTTTTTGGAAAGCTATTCGCCAAAGGAAAACAATGTTTGAAATTATCCACCATTTAGAGGAGCATCCAAGAAAATCAAGCTGTGTATTAATTCCCTACAGGATCTGGAGGGCTAAGGCTTTACTCATAATGTATGCTTTCTACTTATGCCACACAAATTCTGATTAATGGAGAAAGCGTAACACTTCTATAACCTCTAATAAATTAGAGATATGGCAATTGAGCCGAATTTGAAAATGCAGGAACTGTGAACTCCGTAGGAGACCATGCCTTTCACTGCATAACTCCAATACCCAGCACACAGGAAACTAAGTAAATATTTGTTGGATGGATGGGCAGATGGACTAAAAATAGAATTACAATTTGCAGGCTTATGGCTAATGCCATTCAGGTCATAATTCAGTCTTTTGTTTGTGAAAGTCTCAAGATAGAGAAAACCATTCAGCAGGATTGCTCCCCATCACTGCCAGAACCTTATAGACCAGCAAAATAAGTGAATGTCTGAATGAAAGAGTTTCTTGGGAGCTTCTTAGTGAGAAGACTCTTCAGGAACCACTGTCTGAAATGGTCACTTTTTAACCTGAAAATTTCTGAGGGTTCTTTTTAACTCTTGTTCACATCCTTGCAAAGTTGCAATTAAGTGCTGTCTAACAGAGAAACATGCTCCTCGTACTTCTAGTGTGTAGCTCAGGTTATCTGCCTGTTCTCCAGGGAGGGAGGGAAAGAATGAGGGAGGTGGGGAGGCAGAGGGACTGAGGTGGACACTGCCCCGATAACCCAATTAGCTGAGTCACTAGAAAATTAGTACTTAGACCAACAGTGATACGGTATTGATTCTTTTAAATGGTATCACTTTGAAAAATGACACCAAGATTAGTTGTGTGTGTGTGTATCTTTCTCAAGGACCTTTGTCTATACAGATACTTAATGGAGAAATTCCCAAGCACCAAAATTTCTATAAGGAACAATTCAATATATTTAATACAAATTGGAGGTTCAGATAGAATGATACTTCATTTTTATCCTACATCTCTTTTCTACAGAACTAAATATAAAGATCATGAAACTTGCTACACAAGAATGAAATTGAGTTTTATTGCTAAGCATTCCAGGAGCACTCAGATATGACAGGACAATATATCCCACAAATAGGTCCCCAAACAGTCATGTTAGTGAAGTCTCCCCACTTGGACTAACCTACAGCTTGTAATTCAGGAGAATCATTTATTTTGTTTGCCTTGATTATTGGATTTTCAGCTTTGGTGAGGATAGCTGTTTGTTCAAAATAGTCATCACTTTCGGTGTAATCTGAACTTTACTTTTTCCTTTTCAGTTATTTGGAGATACCGTCTTATATGTGTCTGAGCAATAACATTGTTATAAAATCTCTGCTGTCAGACTCAGAGGATCTTCTTCACTGTTAAGTACAAGCATCTCCATTTACAAATAAGAGACAGCGAGATCCAGAGAGGAGCCAGTGACTTGCCCAATGTGTGACCACCCCCCCCACCCCCCCCCCCCCCGCTTAAAGATTAGGCGTAGATTGCAGGCATGTGGTCCCTCACTCCGTAGACCGCCACTGGGACCGCCACATCTGATTGGTTTGGTTCGTCAGCTTTCGTGTGGATCCCCACATTTGAAGAATACTTCAACTCCTTTCTTCCATGGGTGTGGCCTCCAAGTCCCACACCCTCCCATTAACTATCTGAAATAAGTCAGTTTTCAACAAGCCCTACCAGGGCTAGGTATTTCTCCTGCACGCTTCCTCCCTCCTTCCAGTCATTCCTGGCCTGGTGGTCACAGGCCCATGGCTGAGGGAGCACGGTCAGAGCTCTGTGGGGCTAAGCTGGGAGCGCTGGCCAGGCCAGGGTCAGCCTGCTAGTGCAGCAGGTGGCCAGGGTCAGCCAGCAGCAGAGGGTCGTGTGTAGCAGGGGCTGAAGACAAAGTGGAGGAAGTGATGGGAAAGGCCAGGCCCACATTTTTGTCATCTTCTCAGAGTTCCTTCTTGGGCCAGCCCTGTGCTAGTTTGGAGAGGGAGCTGGTACCTGATGGTGAGTCAAACCCAGCCTCTGCCCTCTGAGCTCCAGGAATTAGTTAGGTATCTATGGTAAGACTGGAGGCAGGAACAAATGTAGTTCAAAGGAGCAAAGAAAATAGCCTCAGTTGGACTAATAGGAAAGGCTACAGAGGAGAGGGCATTCAAGATGGAATTTAAGTAAGAGGATATTTTTAGCCAGAGATGGCTTTGTCAGTAAGGGAAGAAAGTTTGAACAATGGCCCTCCAAGGGAGGAGAATGGGGAAGGTAGCAGGGAGGCTGCAAGAGGTAATAGAAGGAGTTTGAGGGTGAGTCTCAGCTCTGGGTCAGTGTGAGGAGAGGACCAGCTGCAACACCCCCTGTGAGACTGTCTTGTCACATCTGTGTCTGAGATTGAGGCAGAGGAAAGGAGAGGTGGTGGGTAGAGGCAGTAAGAATCACAGATAGTGGTGTGTACGGGGGATATGGCACGAAGGAAGGAAGGAGAAAGTCAGAGTGAGGTGGGAAAGTGGGGTAAAACGCCTAGATAAGGAGAAGGAAGAGAAGTGGGTGGCTAATAAGGGGACTGGGGAGATGGGGAGGGAGAGACTAGAGGGAGGCAGTAATGGTGGAGGAGATAGATGGGAGGAAGGAAAGGAGGGAGAGAGGGGAGGAGAGAGAAAGGGGGCATTTAGGGAAGAAGGGAGGGAGAGAAATGGATAAGGACCAAGCCCTCCCTGGGCTACCATCCTGTTGCAGTCAGGAGAACCAGCAAGGTATTTTTCAAACATTTTGTGATATGAACCAAAGGAAAAAAATATACATTATGTCTTGATATATTATATATTATAGGGAATTAAGTTTTTTCAAAGTAACACCCTCACTCTGTGTGATGCATGCTGATATTTTAGGTTAGGGTCTGTTTTTCCCTCCCCTTCCTTCTCCTCCTCCTCTTCCTCCTTTTTTAATGCTGAGTTACACCCGATGTATCGATTTTATAACCCTTGAAACACGGTGGGTCAGTGTACAGCTGCAAGGCAAGGGGCTGGCTCCCCCAGGTGCTGAGACAAAGGACGTGCAGCCCACAGCACGTTGGCAGGGTCGCACTGCTGGCCGCTGCTTCTCCAGAACAACAGTATATAAAAGCCGGGGTCGGGGTGGGGGGAATCCTTTAAAGATAATATAGTTCTCCTCTACTCCCTTGTCTTATAGAAACTGGAGATTATAAAGGTTTGTGACCTTCCCAAACCAGTTAGTAGCACAACCAAAGAATTCAGGTCTTTTCAACTCCCTGTTACACCACAGTCATTTTCTTCACGTTCAAATGTCAAGGACAGAGGAAAGGGAAGACCTGTTACGATGTTTTGTGGGCCCTAAACCCATACTTGAGGGATAACTGCAGGCCTTACACCACCCATCAGAAAGGCTGTATAGAAATTTAGCTCTGGGTTTTTTTTTTTTTTTTTCACTATGCTGTCCAGTTTGTTACTGGTTATAGATAGTGGGGAATACCCAAGTCAAGACAAGCTCGAAACACTTTTGGGATGTGTCAAAGTAATGTTGATATTAGTTATATGCACAGACTGCTTAGTATCTATTCCTAGTTGCTAGCAGCATATTAATGGATGTGTATGACATTAAATGTGAGGTTAACTTTTATATTTTATTTTGACATTAAACTCATGATATATCTCTGCACATACTTCTTGATTCATCTGGTCACACAAGTTAAATAAAGTTAGGAAATATTAGCAAAACCTATTCAACAGGTAGAAGTGCAGCAAGGTAAACTGCTGCTCGAGGTTGGAGGCTGAGGTTGAGGAATGTGGTGAGTAGGAGTCCAGCCCCGCACACCTTTCCCCTTCGTCTCTAACCGAGGCTGGAGTTCCTGGTGTGCAATGAAAGGACAGAGCTGACGATTCCCAAGGCTCAGCCTGGGTGATCACTGTGCTGGAGCTCCTCCGTGAATATTCCCACACCTTCCCTGGGGTGCATGTGACTCTCCACTCCTTCAGGAGCTGCTCCAGTGTGCTGAGCACCCGGCCTAGCCCCTGCAATCTAGAGCCTCTTAAAGGCTAGGTTCTGAATCTGTCTGGTCACTAGGGGTTTTTAGAAATGATTTCTACCTCTACTTGTATGAAAGCAGTAGCCTAGCCCTGCTTTGACAAGGAGGCAATGTCCTGGACTTCCTGCAAAAAAGTGAGCCTGATGCCTTTCTCACCTGACCTCCAACTTTATGTATCCCTCTCATTGATCTTTTCCCCTTTGCCACAGCCCCCGCCCTCATTCCCCATGTCACCGCCCCCAGCATTCCAACAAGTACATTTGTGCAAGAGCACACACATTTATGCACACACACACAAGGTCATCAAATATATTTATGCAGACTGCATCCTTGATGTAAAGATCTGTCTGGTGGGCCTGGTTGTAAGTCCCTCAGAGAGGGATGCAGTTCTCTAGTGCACTGAGACTATAGGCCAGGTTTATCTTTGGAGAGAACAAAATCAAAATGACTCAGGGTACCTTTGAGATGGTGCTGTTTCCATAGTACTTTTTTTTCTCTCTTGTTTTTTATTGTTGTTCAATTACAGTTGTCTCCCTTATCCTCCCACCCCTCCCCCAACCCCAGCCATCCCCACTTCCCACCTTCAATCCACCCCTCTTTGGTTTATCCATGCGTCCTTTATACATGTTCCTTGACAGGTCTTCCCCTGTTTTCCCCCATTATCCCCTCCCAGCTCTCCTCTGGTCACTGTCAGTTTGTTCTTTATTTCAATGTCTGGTTATATTTTGCTTGCTTGTTTGTTTTGTTTATTAGGTTCCACTTATACGTGAGATCATATGGTATTTGTCTTTCACTGCCTGGCTTATTTCACTTAGCATAATGCTCTCCAGCTCCACCCATGCTGTCACAAAGGGTAGGAGTTCCTTCTTTCTTTCTGCTGTGTAATATTCCATCCTGTAAAAATACAATAGTTTTTCGATCCACTTATTTACTGGTGGGCACTTAGGTTGCTTCCACCACTTGGCTATTGTAAATTGTGCTGCTATGAACATTGGGGTGCATAGGTCCTTTTGGACTGGTGTTTCAGGAGTCTTGCGTATAATCCCAGCAGTGGAATTGCTGGGTCAAAAGGCAGTTCCATTTTTAGTTTTCTGAGGAAATTCCAGACTGTTTTCCATAGTGGTTGTACCAATCTGCACTCCCACCAACAGTGCACTAGGGTTCCTTTTCTCTACAGCCTCTCCAGCACTTGTTGTTTGTTGATTTGGTCATGATGGCAATTCTGACTGGTGTGAAGTGGTATCTCATTGTGTTTTTAATTTGCATCTCTCTGATGGTTGGTAATGCTGAGAATCTTTTCACAAGTCTCTGGGCCCTCTGTAAGTCCTCCTTGGAGAAGTGTCTATTCAGGTTCTTTGCCCATTTTTTAATTGGGTTGTTTGTCTTCCTGGAGTAGAGTCGTGTGGGTTCTTCATATACTTTGGAGATCAAACCCTTGTCCGAGGTATCATGTTTCCATAGTACTTAATGATATACCTCAGAAAGCTTTTCTGTCAGTTAGTGTTAGAGATTTCATTTTCCAGGATTCTGTACAAAGCCAGAGGAAAGCATTTTTCTCATGGAATAATTTCATAATATATTGCATCATAATAATTTTTTGTATTTAAAAATATATTGTAATTATGCTATCATAGTTGTCCCTTTTTTCTCCCCATTGTCCCCTCTGTCCTGTACTGTCCCTTCCATCAGCATTTCCCACCCCCTTAGTTCATGTCCACGGGTTGTACATATAAGTTCTTTGGCCTTTCCATTTCCAATACTATTCGTAACCTCCCCTGTCCATTTTGTACCTACCATTTATGCTTCTTACTCCCTGTACTTTTCCCCTCATTCTCCCTGCTCCTTCTCCCCACTGATAACCCTCCATGTGATCTCCATTTCTGGGATTCTGTCCCTGTTCTAGTTGTTTGCTTAGTTTGTTTTTTTTTGTTTGTTTATTTGGTTTTTAGATTCAGTTGTTGATAGTTATGATTTTGTTGTCATTTTACTGTTCATAGTTTTGATCATTTTCTTTTTCTTAAATAAGTCCCTTTAATATTTCATATAATAAGGGCTTGATGATGATGAACTCTTAACTTGACCTTATCTGGGAAGCACTTTATCTGCCCTTCCATTCTAAATGATAGCTTTGATGGGTAGAGTAATCTTGGGTGTAGGTCCTTGCCTTTAATGACTTTGAATACTTCTCTCCAGCCCCTTCTTGCCTGCAAGGTTTCTTTTGAGAAATCAGCTGACAGTCTGATGGGAACTGCTTTGTAGGCAACTGCCTTTTTTTCTCTTGCTGCTTTTAAGAGTCTCTCCTTCTCTTTAATCTTGGGTAATGTAATTATGATGTGCCTTGGTGTGTGCTTCCTTGGGCCCAGCTTCTTTGGGACTCTATGAGCTTCCTGGACTTCCAGGAAGTCTATTTCCTTTACCAAATTAGGAAAGTTCTCCTTCATTATGTTTTCAAATAAGCTTTCAATTTCTTGTTCTTCTTCTCCTTCTGGCATTCCTATGATTCAGATATTGGAACATTCAAAGTTGTCCTGGAGGTTCCTAAGCCTCTCCTCATTTTTTTGAATTCTTGTTTCTTCTTTCTGTTCTGGTTGAATGTTTATTTTTTCCTTCTGCTCTAATTGTTGATTGAGTCCCAGCTTCCTTCCCTTCATTGTTGGTTCCCTGTATATTTTCCTTTATTTCACTTTTCATAGCCTTCACTTTTTCCTCTATTTTGCAACCACACTCAACCATTTCTGTGAGCATTGTGGTTACCAATGTTTTGAACTCTGCATCTGATAGGTTGGCTATATCTTTATTATTTAGTTCTATTTTGGACCTTTGATCTGTTCCCCCATTTGCACCATATTTTTATGTCTTGGTGAGCCTGTTACATAGTAAGGGGAAAAGCCTTAGATATTCCCCAGAGCAGGGCAAACCACCTAGCTGCACTGTGGCACTGTATGTGAAGGAGGGGTCTAAGAGGGAACAATGATGCTTGCTCAGCTCTTGGCTGGCTTTCAGTCACTTCCTCCTCTACCCACAAGCAAATTGGGCCCTTTTGGTGTTGATTTCCAGGTGGGGGTAGGTGAGTGGGTTTGTGTACATTGTAGGATTCTGTGTGTCTCTCCAACGAACTCTTGTGAGGCTTGGAGTTTCTCCCACCACCACAACCCCTACAGGTTTTTACAGTCAGAGGTTTTGAGGCTTTATTTCCCCGCACTGCAACCCTGGGTTGTGCAGTGTCTCGCTCCCCAGTTGTTCCTCCCAGTTTATCTGCAAGGGAATGTGGAACTGCCTGGTCCACCAGCCAACACCTCACCCTACCACTACTCCAGTTGCTACCATGCCACACATCCTCTCCCCACTTCTACCTATCTCAATTAATATTTCTTTAACTCCTTAGTCATTGGACTTCCATACAGTTCAATTTTCTGAAAGTTCTGCTTATTTTTTGTTTTTAAATTTGTTGTTGTCCTTCTTTTGGTTGTGTGAGGAGGCAAAGCATATCTACCTATGGCCCCACCTTGGCTGGAAGTTGCATTGTAATAATTTAATAGAGTAGTGACTTTGCTTAGATCTTGACATTTCCTTAAAAGTTTTATTCATTTCTGAAAGAACCATAGACATTCACACAAACACTTAAACTACTTGTTTTTCTCATTCTCTCATGATTTATTACATAGAATAATTGAAATGGTGAGGACCAAGATACTGGTATAAAACAGCTGAGGTGGAATATTCCATCATTTATAAGAGAGTTCTGACCTCTTGTGCTTTAATTTAAGCTTATCGTGTCTATTTGATGTAGGTGAAATGATATTGATCACATTTACATAATCTATCATCTTCATAAACTTCAAATTAAAAAGCAAACTAGAGTTTAATACTGCCACTTGCCGTCAACAATTACCTCAAGATTGCAGTAAATATCTTACTCAAAGTTGTGAATTCATATGCCCAACACACGATAGCTTTTCTAAATCTTAACTTTTTTATTTAAAAATTTCATCATAGTCCTTGCCAGTTTGGTTCAGTTGTTTGGAGCATCGTTCTGTAAACTGAAAAGTTGCTGGTTCGATCCCTGGTCAGGTCATGTGCATGAGGGAGTCTACCAATTGATGTTTCTTTGTCACATCAGTGTTTCTCTCACATGCATTCCCTTCCTCTCTCTTTAAAAGCAATGGATGAAAATGTCCTCAGATGAGGATGAAAAAAATTTAATCATATAGCATCAATGTAGGATTTGCCAGCTGGAAGCCCACTGGAATCTAGGGCTGTCACCCACAAATGCTGATCTGTGGACTGGATGCATCAGAATTACCCACGGAGCTTTTCTAAACAATTCAGAGACTCAGAGCCTATCCCCAGGTGGCAGTGCACAGCTAGGTGTGGGGATCAGTAACTAGAGTTTTCCAAGAGTGTTCTATGAGTAAAAGTCTGATACTCCCTCCAAAAACGTTCCACTCTCAGATTAGTTTGGGAAGCACTGCACAGCACATCACTTCAGAGATTCATAGTGTACCTGATCATATTAGGTTGGCCAAGACCAATAACTTTATCGATTTGGATATTTTGGGTATGTTGGCTATCTCCTACATGGTATGATGTTGATTGTTCTCAATTAATGTCTTGATTTGATCACTATCAACTTCAGCTGGTCCACCCAACCATGGAGCATTGTCCAGTGAGAAATGCCCAGCACAAAACTTCGCAAACTACTTTTGACACATTCAGTCAGTCACAGCACCTTCTCCATGCACTGCATACATCTTTTTTTTACCTTTCTTGAAATAGTAAAGTATAATACAAGTATGCCAAAAAGGTTGCATATTTTTCATCTCCAATATTAAAATGGATACACAAAAATTCACCAATTTTGATTTTTTTTTAAATGCACATGGATATGACAGCTGCCCACAATGATATTGATCACACTTACATAATCTATCATCTTCATAAGCTTCAATACAATCTAACTAAACTGTTTTGGATAAAGTTAACAACAACTAAGTGCTACTAGAGCCATCTTATGGAAAAAAACCCTTCGAAGTTTTTGGCCAACCCAATAGTATAGGATTTTGGAAGTCCTACCATAAAGAAGCCAGCTTACCCTAGGATTTCCCAAATTTAAATGATATGTCACTTTGGAATTTAATTTTTGCACTAATACTGGATCAAGATTTTCCTAGGATATGGTTGCAGGGGTGTCCAACCTTTTGGCATCTCTGGGCCACACTGGAAGAAGAAGAGTTGTCTTGGGCCACACATTAAATACACAATCACTAGCGAAAACTGATGAGCAAAAAAAGGTGTTAAGTAAATTTACAGTTTTGTGTTAGGCCACATCATAGCCATCCTGGGTTGCACGCAGCCCATGAGCTGCATGTTTTTAACAGGGGCTTAGCAAGGGGAGCTCCTGAACTTGTCTCTGTGAATGGGGGAGGGTGTGAGACACATATGTTTATCAGAGTTTGGTGTCATTAAGACTGAGAAGCACTGATCCTGAAGAACCGATGTTTATTTAGTGCCTACTGTATACCAGACACTGGGGTGGGTTCTTTAACTATGTGGATTTATTAAGTTCTCAGAACAACTCCACAAGGGGATTACTTAAAGACAAGAAAATGAAGCTTTGGAAGACCACAATTGTGACTAACTGAAGTCTGGTTCTTTAACTCATGCTTGGTTGCGGAAAAAGGAAAGTGAGACATGGAATCAGTAGAAGGGTGGACTAGTAGCAGTTGCTGTTAAAACCCACATTTTCCAGAAAGGCATTAATTGTAGAAGTAATATTCTATGCATTTAATTCATTTTATAGTGCTTTCATTTTTGGTGATTTTCAAACTGAGCACTCTCCCATAGGTTTTTGATAGTCGCTATCACAAAAAGCCAGGGTATTGTTCTATTTAAATTTCCAGGATTTTAAATAAACTTGCTAGCACTGTTTTCAGCATCTAAATCAATGATCCATTCTGTGGTTACAGTTACCACTGTTTATTTAAAATTAACCTTAAGTGACTAGCAAACTGACCATGGGTCATAAGTCAAGGAAAGAGGAAAACTTTCCAAGTTTATTATGGGTATCCTTGCAACTTCTAAAACAAAAATATATACAAATGATGTATTATATAGAATTGTGTATTTGAAACTTATATAATTGTATTAACCAATGTCACTCAAATAAATTTTTTAAAAATAGGAAAAAAAAACCCAAGAAAACGAGCCAAAAAAAAAATACACTCAATTCATAGACTACACCTTAAATTAATAACTATAGTTGCTTCCGAGGAGGACCAGGAAGACAAATGGTTTGTTCTTTTATCATGTACATCTGTGACTTGCAAAAAAAGTTAAATATTATAAAAAAGAAGAATGCCACAAAAATATAATTTTATACCCTGTGTGGAATGCCGTGATCCAGGTTGTTTTACCATTTAGTTGCTCACTCTGGGAGGAGAATGGCTTACACACCGTGACCATCAGAGTTTAGGGGGCTGGAGTGAGAACCTGAGAGTGGGGAAGTGGAGGTCTCTCAGAAGCGTTTGTCCTAGAGCCCAGGGCCTCCAGATTCACCCCTTTCTTCGTTTTTTCTCTTCTTCCAAGCTCTCCCATCCTCTCATGTTCTCCTTTATCTAAAGCAGTTCGTTTTCCGTCACCAGTCCTTGTCCTAAAATAGTTCCTCAGATTTTCTGTAATGTGCCAAGTCATTACACCACCCCCCGCCCAGGTCCTGCTCAGTCCATCCTGGCTCAGAGCTGGATTTCCACTCATTGTCTTCCCCGAGGTTAATGTTGAAGGCCAGTGTGAGACACGACCACGTAAAGAAGCTCTCAACACCTTCTGAGCAACCATGAAGCTATTATACATCATATTATGTAGTGTTCCTCATGGAAAAGAGCCACATCTTAAAAGTCTTTTAGAGCTCAGTTTCAGGTGTAAAAATACTTATTAAAATAGATTAATATTATACCAATATGGTAACATATTGTTATGGAAGTTTTCCACAATTAACATATTACATATACGATAATGGGGCAGAGTTCTTCTCTTTGCAACAAAAAAGGATTTTTCCCTTTCAGTGTTGAAAAAGGTTTAATTCTCAGTTATATTTTTCTTGTTTATATTTTGGAAGTTGTATTAAATATATGTGTGTCCCCTACAGTTTTTCTTTAAATGGTAGTAAATATGATTTTTTTAATTTTCCAGGATTATTGATTTTTGAGCTCTGCATATTTGCATTTCAAAAGCTTAGATTGGATTATAACCTATTCCATGATTCAGATCAGGATACTTTAGGGGAAATGGGTTCTGCTAGGAGTCCCCAAAATTTTTATGTGAGTTTTATCATTACTAAATACCAATTTGTTGTAGAAAATTTAAATTGCAAATAGATGAAAATATCATCTATGATTCCACAAATCATTAGTAGCATTTTGGCTTTCCAAATATGACTTGCCAGATATTTTTAAATCACACATCCATATTTTTTAAACCAAAACAAACACTTTTCTGTGTCATTGGAAAGAGAACACAGTAACACATACACAGAACCCATAACCAATTATACTTGTGAGAGACTGCCAGAATGCTTGGAAAGTAGGAGCCAGGTAGAATAAATCAAATCAATAAAATTAATTTTTCCAATGGTAGAGGTTAACTTGTAAAATAATTCAGAACTGCTTTATATCATTTCATTTAATTTTTAAAATCAAAATTAAACATAAAGTACATATTGAGAAGTCATACCCACCACTATCTCGCCCTGTTCCTTCACCTGATTTCCTATGTTAAAAAGTTTTTTTCTTTAAACCATTTTATTGAAGTATGATTGACATGTAGAAAGCTGCACACACTTAACACATACAACTGGATGAGTTGAGGGTAGGTGTGCACCCATGAAATCATCACTACCATCAGGCAATGGACATATCTCTCACCTCCCAAAGCTTTCTCCTGTTGTCATTATTAGTATTAGGCGAGAACATTGAACATAATATCTATATCTTAGCAAACTTTTAGCATACAATATAGTATTCTTAACTATAGGTATAATGCTATATACTAGACAGCCAGAACTTTCCCTTGAATAACTGAAATTATACCCTTTAACCATTAGTTTCTTGGGTTGGGAAAAAGAATATATATTTCCTTCTTAGACAAAAGGCAGCATGTTATATGCGTTCTTCCAGATCTTTTTCTTTTCACTTAATATCCTACCCTGGGGATCTTCTGGATGAAAATGTAGAAAGCTTTGTCTTTTTTTATAGCTATGTAATATTCAGTTCTGTGGCCACACCATAGTTTCCTTGGTCACCTACACACCACCTTTCGCCGTCATAAACACTGCCACAGCGAATACACATGTGTGTACATCACCTTGTACATGTGTGAACACCACTTTACTTTTCCAGGATTAAAACTGCAGAGACAAAATCTTGACAGGAATTGTCAAATTGTCCTTTGTAAAGATTACACCATCATTCATTTCCATCAGCATGTAACACCATCGTAATTATTTATTTGAAAAATTTTGTGTGATTTTTAAAAAGCTAACTCCACTCCAATGATGCCAGCTTATTAGAGCCCATATTTCCTGAGCTCAAACAAATTGTTTACTATATTAATTCGAAGTCAGTATAATCAACTCCTTATTACTCACTGACACGGAAAGGAGCCATGCACAGACATCCACAATAGCAGATAATTCCGTAGTAATTCAATTGAACTTTGAAATGCATTGTAACTTTTTCTCCATTGAATTCTTTTTTTCTGCTGATGTCTACATTGGAAAACATGGATGCATAATTTTTAGCACAAACTGTCTATGGTGGAAGAAGAAGGCCAAGAATTAGAAAAAAGTTGTGTAGGATTAAATATTTTTCCACTTTTTCCCTGGGATTATGGATGATATTAATTTGTTCTTTTTCATATTTATATCTATATTTTTAATGTTACAATGTGTTCAGATCACTCGTATTAAAAATTGGCTTGTAGTTGCTATTAAAAGGCCCAAAACAAGTATAATTCATTATTTTCAGCCTGAGAAGTATAAACCCCTAAGGGAAACTATGTTATTTTAAGTAGCACTAATTAATCAGTTAATAAACATTTTAATGACATCGGTTCCCACATATTTAAAACTGCTCCATGCCACACTGTCACTGCGTGGAGAGGCCACGTGTAAGTAACGGAGCGTCTACGCGACTATACCGGCCTCAGCGTGGGCCTCTGAGGGGAGGGGGCTTCACAGAGATGTCTGACTCAGCCTTTCTCTCCCTTGCAGCATCTTCCTCAAAGAGCTGGAGAAGTACGAGCAGCTGCCTGAGGACGTGGGACACTGCTTTGTTACCTGGGTAACCAGCCCGAAATCCTGTTTCTCCCATAGTCCCAGTGCTCTCCAGGAGAGCAGATGAGATGGCATCACTTTTCAGTGCCTGACCTGAGAATTGGTGTCACTGACATTCTAACATAGGACCAGGGGCTGTAGAAAAGGGCCAGGAGTAGACCTGAGAGAGGCAGTCCCTCCCTGAGGAGCAGTGTGCCCTCGTGGGGGAAGTCCCAGACATTGTGTCTAAGGGCCATGTTAAGTTTTCTAAGCACTTTCCAAAATCAAAGTGTCAGCAGATGGAAAGAAGGCCACCACCCTTGATAGAGAACTACTCTAGCTCCATCCACTATTTTTGTTGTTTTTGATCAGGTTTTTTTTGTTTGTTTTTTAGCTGGATAAGAATTAAGGAATTAGAACTCTGGGAATACATCAAACCACCAAACTGTTGATGACATGTTCTTCCTTAATAGAGAACACACTCTTTGGGTGTCCATCCTAATTCTAACCTACAAGATACTGTCCAGTCATTTTCTTTCTAGGTGCTATTGTCATGGGCCAAGTAAATGGGCTGAATGTACCAGGTTCTAATTGTGTAAATGGAAATATTGGTCTCCATTAGCATCTCCACATCACATTATTCTGAGCTCAGGTTTGTGATATGAGTGCAAGTTCTCCAGAGAAGGTTAGGTAAAATGCTAGGTGCAGCTCAACATGGAAAGTCTTCCCTTGAGACAGAAGATCTAATATTTAATAATTATCTTCTAATTATAACTTCTGCTCAAAATGGGTAAATTACTTTTCAAAACATCTTCACAGTTCAGGAGTTAGTGCTCTCAACAGCCTTATGGAACAGGCAGGGCTGTGGTCATGTGTTGTGTTTATAGATGGACACATTTCAGTCGAGCTGGGAGACTGACGAGTCTGCTGGCGTATATCCCAGTCAGCGCCACAGTTCAAGACCTGAGTTGCTCCCTTTTCATGAAACACTCACATTTGCTTCCTGGCATTATCTCCTGTCTTAAGGAGGCCTCGGACTGCTATCTTATCTTGCCCTGATACATTTTCTATCTCTAAATACGTGAGTACGCGCACACTTCACATTGATGCTGATAAACAATGTATGATTCCTTACATTTCTCCAGTGTAGAGGGAAGAAAAGATCAACCATTAAGTGAAGGGATTTTTTTAAATCTTGTTTCATACAATTTATGGATTTGTCTTGGAATCGACCATAAGTATGATTTAGCAACATCTCTTAGGGATGCTGAATGCCTCCCAGGTAGTACATAAATCCAGAAATTGGTTTCAGAAAAATCTTGGTGGTTGCATAAAATATGCACATTTTGCCAAGAATTATCCCAAGATGACTTTAAGTCTTATAACCTTAACCTATGAGTGTAGTGCAGGAATAAATGGTAGAAAGACTATGACCAAGAAACCTGAAGTCGGCTTCACTGGACTCTGCCACTGTTCAGCAGTTTCACATCTGTGCAACAGGGATGATGAAAACGGAGCTCACTGCACAGGGTTCTTGTGAGGATCCGATGAGTTAATATATGTAAAGCACTCAGAAAAGTGCTGGCACAAATGAAACCTGCCACAATATAAAGCACACATCTAGGCTGCTCTCTCAGACGAGGACACCCCAAATGTTCTACAGACACCAAGGTGGGCAGTGGTTTACAAATGGGAAAAGTACTGGGGGGGACAAAATACATACACCTTTCCCAGTGGAAAGGGTGTGTAGCACCAACCAGAGGGTCGTGAGAAATGTGAAATGAATTTTCACCAAGCCATAAGGTTCTTGACTTAAAGTAACAATTTGGTTAGCACTCATTGTTCAGACCTCGCCCCAAAGGGTCCCGTGCTTTCCTGCCCCCCATCATTGCTTCTGAGAAGTTGGGGATGATGGCACAGTCCCTTGACACACCCTACAAGCTGCCCCCAATGAAGACACTTGGGGTATAAGCAGTTCTAGCTCTGAGACTATACTTCATTTTCATTCCTCGATTTTTGCTTTCAGAGCAAATGCTGTCACTTTTCAAGATGGGATGCACAATAGTAGGTAATCCAGATAAGGGGATAACATCTAAATAAATTCTGTCCAACTTCAGAATATATTATGATATATGAATTGGTTTTGCTAATTCTTTCCAGCGCAGACTAGTTTTAAAATGAACTTCCTTTCAGGAAGCTTTCTGGTGCTGTTAAGAGAAAAGCATCCCAAAGTTTATCTGGGAGCATGCACCAAATAAGCCCCGAGCACTTGCCACGGGCAGTCCTGTAGCACACTGTGTCTGAGCATTTAACTGCACGGCCCTTGCTGGACCCTGTAGGCATGGTCAGCAGAAGGAAGCCACTAATGGATGCTTACCTGTTATTGTCTTTGTTCTTTTTAGGCAGATAAATTTCAGATGTATGTCACCTACTGCAAAAACAAACCTGATTCCAACCAGCTGATTCTGGAGCATGCAGGCACCTTCTTTGATGTAAGCTGTGATTTTCCAGTCTTGAGCCATGGAAGTATGGGCAATGCTTCACTCCTTTGGGATAATGGGTTACTGTCCTTTGTTCCTTTCTTATCTTTACTGGCCCTTCCGAACCTCTATCTCATGGATAAATCATGGAGGAAAACCAAAGCAGTGTTTGTCTCCTGTTTTACTCCATCCTACCATCTCAAGTGCTGTGATTTTGGACAAAGCATGTTTGCCTCCATGCCTCCACCCCACACCAAGCTAGTCATAAGTCTGGTGTGCATAGGAGCCTACTGTGATGCAGGTGTTGATTAAGATGTTTCAGTTCTACTTCATATTCAGGTCCCTCAAAGTGTGGTCTGCAGACCAGCCACATCGTCCTCACCTGAGAACTTGTTAGAAAGGCATGTTTTGGACGCTACTGAATCGGAATCTCCAGGCCAGAGCCTGACAGTGTGGGTTTTAAGGAGCCCTCCAGGGGACTCTGGTGCCTGCCTACTCAAGTTTGAGAACCACTATAATGCAGTCGTTTCAACCTTGGCTACCACTGGGATCACCTGGGGAGCTTTGAAAACTGCTGATTCTGGGTCCCACCTCTGAGATTTAATTGGCCTGGGTTCGGGCTGGACGTTGAAAGTTTTAAAAGTTTCCAGGTTGAGCACTTGAGCAGTGATAGAAGCCAGGAGGAGAGTCAGAGCTGACGGGCCTCGTCAGCTCCTCTGGTTTTGACTGAGGATCCAATCCTGTTGGTGAACGATGGTATAAGTCTGTAAGTTCCGGTCCCCCCAGAGTGACCTAAAGTGAATAGAATCAAATGGGGCACTGCAGGGTCCAAGGGAAGAACAAGAGGGAGAGAAGAAACGAGGCAGGCAGGAAGGAAGCTCAGTGAGAGAGAGAGACTGTAACAGTGATGCCCATTCTGGTAGACATATCCAAAGTGACAAACGAAGTTCAGAATGTCTATCAATCTATCTTTCTGCCTACCTGCTTCCGTTCCTTCCATGAATATTTTGAATGTCTACTGGACACAAGATAGTGTGCTGGACCCTCTGAGGAGTGCAGACATTTAATTACAGTTCCCATACTCAAGTTTACAAAATAAACCTTCTGAGCCTCTTTCTAGCCTGACACTGCTGTAACAGAATTGCTTCATACTTGAGTGAGAGAAAACCAGGCAAGAAAAAGCATATGATTTGTTAATGGAACATTAATATGAAAGTGGTTATAAAATCCCAAACTGGAATTTCTGAGGTTAGATTTGGTAAAACAGAAAACCCAAGTAAAGGGCTACCTTAACTTGTTATCAGAGTTATGAAATGTTTTGTGCCATTATCTTTTTGCTTAATAATGTATTTCCCTTAAGATGTTTCTGGATGACTATTTATCAACAGTATCCAGAAGAGTCTTTTTGAAGTTTTAAATGCACTTTGTTCTGTCTTTGACTTTGTATTTTTCTGAACATACGTGCCCTTTGCTCTGAGCAAGCCTTAGACCAGCAGTCCCCAACCTTTTTGACACCGGGACTTGTTTCATGGAAGACAGTTTTTCCATGGACCAGGGGTGGAGAGTGGGGATGGTTTGGGGATGATTCAAGCACATTATATTCAAGTTCTCCCCCTGCTGTGTGGCCCCTCGGTTCCCAACAGGCACTGACCAGTACCTGTCCTTGGTCTGGGGGTTGGAGACCACTGCCTTAGACTATCCTGCTGACTAATCTTTGCTCACCCTGCTTCTCTGCCTAAAATGGGTTGCAGCCCCTTGTGTCACACATGCACACACTCAAACACATACAAAGTCACTCTTCAGAATTCTTTCTTTACTTTAAAGGTCCAGTGTTGCTTTCTGGGTGGATCCTTCCCTTTCTTTATGCATACATTATTACTCTTAGCATTACTCTCAGCATCTGTAATGATTTGCTTTTTGGCAGGTTAACACTGTACCTTTCCATTACTCACACCTCCCCCCTTGAGCGGTGGGGGAGGGCCTTGAGGTTAGCTAATGGTTTGCCTGGTTCATTTTGTACACATCACAGTATCTGGTGTTAAACCATATTTTCCTTTAGTCCCACATTGCTCATACTCCTGTTTCTAGCCAATGTCCGGACTTCGACTGAGAAGTCAGACTCCAAAATTTGCACCCTACCCGCCATTTCCAAAGCAGTGCCTAATTAGCCTCTGCATTAGTTGGGAAGGCCAATGGAAGGAGTTCCCAGAGCTTATCCTGGAGGTGGGGAGGGGGAGTAGTTAACTCTCCTGATTGTTCCCAAAGCTTTCCAGAAAGCATAATTTTTGCAACTTTTTTCCAACCCAACAGAAGCATTTCCCTGAATTCTGCACTTAGGAACTCTCTGCTTTAGGCCCTCATTCTATAAAAGAGATAAGCCCTTAATAAATGCAGCCCCTGATCACCCATTCTTGTAAAGAGAACACAGAAAACTGAAGACCTGGAAAGTCTCACACATTCACATGATCCAGACTTTTCTACTCCAGATATGAAAACTGTGAGGCAGTGATGCCTGATGCTGCGTTGATGACTAAGCGTGGTTTGCTGACCTGGCCACTGGAGGCAGCTGCCTTCCTCGCTGCCCCACAGGCTGCCTTCCCCAAGCTGGCGTCTTGCCAGAAGGGAGGACTGTCACGGGTGCATTATTGCATGTGCCGTCTTGCCAAAGCCCCCAAGTAAACTCACAGTGTTGACTCTGCCAGAGAGAGTCAGGCTGCCAGCTGCCTTGCCCATCATCCTTGAACAAGTCCTGCCACAAGTACACACCTCTAGGGAAGAGGCCAGTGAGTGAGAAAATTGCTACTTTCTGGGATAATTGGCAGGAAACGGAGTAATTTTTTTTATTATTCCCTCTTTTTTACCCTTCTCCATGGCCACATAGCAAGTCCTAACTTGATCTCACTTTAAATGTTTCTTTTTATTTCCTCTAATGCTTTGTTTTCATTAGTCTTAGCTTAGGCTCACCTGTTAAACACCTGCGTGTGTGTGTGTGTGTGTGTGTGTGTGTGTGTGTGTGTGTGTTCACAGACCTGTGCAACTACCCCACAGTCAATGTTACTGTTAGAATGTTTTTATCATCTCATAAAGCAACCGTACCCTCTTTAGCTACCTCCCCCAAACTTATGCTCCCTCCACCCATTCCCCAGCCTTAAGCAACCAATGATCTCTCTTCCCTTGTGTAAATTTGCCTATTCTGGACATTTCATAAAAGTGGAATCATGTAACGTATGTTCTGTTGTGACTGACTTGATTTTTCACATAGTGTGATGTTTTCAAAGTTCATCTACATTGTAGCCTGTCTCGGTACTTCATTTCTTTTTATGGCCAAATAGTATTTTATTGTACAGATATATCACATTCTGTTTTTCTGTTCATCAGTGATGGACATTTGAGTTGTGTCCACCTTCTCCATATTATTATTAACATCAATAACACTGCTATAAATGTGTACAAGTTTTTGTGTAGACATATGTTGTCATTTCTCTTAGGCATGCAGGGTGGGGCAAAAGTAGGTTTAGTTATCCATATGGAAAATAATACAATAATTAATAAATAACAACACAAGAATAAACCGTTTCAAGTAGTCATAACTCTAAACCCACTTTTGCCCCACCCTGTTTTCCTCCGAGTGGACTTGCTGGATCGTGTGGTGACTCCATGTCTACACGTAGCCTTTTGCAGTAGCCTCCTGATCAGTCTGCTTGTCTCTATTTTCCAACCCCCTATGTTGCTATTAGATTTAAATTACTCTTCCTGAAACATTGCTTTCATCGAGTTTTCCTTCCATTAAATATCTACAATCCTTTACACTGAGACATTCACCAACAAACCCTAATTCTTCATTCTAGCTCAACCTTAGCAATCACCTAAAAGCATCTTGCTTATCTAATTGTATTTTTCACTTTTTCTAGAATCTAGGTGTCATCCTCTGTACCTCTCAGGCATGGTCCTCATTATCATCTAAATATACAATGATTATTTCCTGTGTATTTTGCTCTCTATATTTTCCCTTTATAGGGAACTGTTCTTCCAGCTTCCCACTTCACCACCCAACCAACCCTCTAGGCCCCAGCTGAAGGCTTCCTGTCTGTAAAACCACTCATGGGGCCAGTGACTCTGCTCTGGTCTCCCTAGCTATAACCTAGGAGAATACTTACTGTTAGCCTTCGTTGCTGTCTATTTCATCCGTGTGAGTATTATCAGCTAGCTAGAATGTAAGGTTCGTGAGGGAAGAGACTAAAGTTTACCCTCCCCTAACTGTTGTTACACCTAGACCTTGGGGGATGGAAGATCATTTTGGATGTAAGTCAGAGAGTGGACGAAAATGAGAGACTAGAGGCACAAACAACAGTTGGAGGCCACGGTCACAGCCTGGGCATGAGTGATATGGGTGGTGTGGGTGAAAATGGGCAGGAAAGACTCGTCTTCCCCAGTTGTCAGGGGTAACAGAAGGAAAACAACTGGAAATGACTGCATGGTTTCCAACTCAATAGACCTGAAGAATGAAGGAGATACCATTGATCACAATGAAAAAGTTGTAAGGAGGAAGTGGTGATTCTAAGGCAGGATGCATTCAATTTAAAGAGAGGAGGAATGGGAAACGAGATGTGTCCTTGTGCAGTTTTAAGAAGGAGACCACGGGCGGGTAAATGTGCAGGAGCCATCAGTAGAAATCAGGGCCTCACTCTCTGCCTTCCCTTTATTCTCATCTTCCCTTTTATCCCCCTTTCATTTCCTCCATTCCAGGTTTATTTCCTTTCACTTCTTGTTCGCCTCTCCTTTACCCTCCTGTGCAATATTTACCTTATCACTTTCTGTTTCCACCTTTGTCTCTCTCTGTTTCTTCTTAATTTCCATTTCTGTTTCACAAATCTGCTTTGTTTCCCTAAAGCTCCTCCCCTTTCGCCATCTCTCCATTTTCTTTCTATTGATTATTTACATATGCACCTTAGTCTTTATTATGTCTCTTTATGCTTCCCTCTCCCCATCAAAGAACAGTTTCTCATAATCATCCACCCTTTTTTCTTCTGTCCTCTCTTCTTACCTGGCCTGCCTCCTCCCAGAATGCACAGGTGTGCATGCTCCTCCATGTCTAACGGTGCCGTTTTCATCCTGTAGGAGATACAGCAGCGGCATGGTCTGGCCAACTCCATCTCTTCCTACCTAATTAAGCCCGTCCAGAGGATCACCAAGTACCAGCTGCTCCTGAAGGTACCTCCCCTCCCCTCTGTGTCACCCCCTACCACACGAGTGCCCAGGCCCAGGAAGTCCCAGCTTTATGTGAGAGTGGAAAAGCTTCCACCTGAAGACCTTTCCTCTACCTAGAGCATAACTTCAGAGATGAGCCCGTGCTGGCATTGCTGGCTCCAGGCTGCACGTCCTATCCTGTGAAATTCCAGGTCTCATTCATTGGGAACAGGAACAGGTTTTGACTACTTTCACACCCACCCACCTCTGTACAACTTTTAGCAATTGCCACCCTAGGCACTGCCCGGTACATAGAGCCTCTCCTGTCTTTCCCTCCTAGAGAAGATCCCCCCTGGTGGCCACCGATTCTGACAGGATGAAAGGTCAAGGCCTCATGGGCAGTGCCAGTCCGCATGGGTGCTGGAGTCCAGGGCGGCACTTGCCATTGCTTTAATCTCTATGTTTGTCAAGGCTATGAGGTTTTTTTAGAGGAAATAGTTGAAGACTGCATGTTAAAACACAGTGACACTCTTATGTCTGTAGGATCTCATATTTTAGAGGTTCTGGAGCCAACCAAGAGATTTGGATTTTTCTAAAATCTTTTCTTTAAAAGTTAAATAATAAAATTATGTAAAATACTAAGTAATTTGGGCTGATTCTTCTCAGAGGAGAATATACTGACAATCTGAAAATATGACATTTCCCCACAGAAAGCCCAGGAAATTGATACTATAGACAACTATATAACCCCTGTCTATCTTAATTCTTTTTTTTTTAGATTTTATTTATTTATTTTTAGATAGAGGGGAAGAGAGGGAGAGAAACATCAATGTGTGGTTGCCTCTCACACACCCCCTACTGGGGACCTGGCCTGCAACCCAGGCATGTGCCCTGACTGGGAATTGAACTGGTGACCCTTTGGTTTGCAGGCTGGCACTTGCAGAATATCATAGCTTCACAAAGTCTAAAAACAAGTCTAGTTTCATCTCTAGATGTCCAGTCATGTTAGAGAGTGTGCCCGTTGTTAGGTCCACGGGGTCCCTGGCTTAGCACTCATGGTTCTGTGATGAGCACAGAGCGGGCAGCCGTGAGCCTGTGCCCCAAACCTCTTACCCCTGATGAGCAGGGCCCTGTGCCATCCTTTCCCTTCAGCCTCCTTCTTCAAACCTCCTTCCTGTCTCCAAGAAGAGACCATGGGCTCTTGCTCCCAGGCACTCAAGTCATCCAACTGCAGAAATGACTTAGAGAATTACAACATGGCGTCGTGCCGGTGGCCTTTACTGAGGACTAGTGTGAGAAATAACAAAGTGCAGGACACCTTGGCCGTTCTGGCAGAAGCACTTTTGAAGATGTCCTCTTTGTTACGGAGTTTCTTATGTAAAGACTAGGCATTTCTCACACGATCTCCATGTGGGGCGTTGGGGGCGAGGGAGCCTGTCTCCTGAAAAGTCAGTGTGCTTTCAACCTTTAAATCACAGGAGCTTTAGGTCCTTCTTTTCCTTTGACTGTCAGATAGTTGGCATTGAGTTTGACTACTTACAGTGGTTTCTCCTTAGCCCAGATCTGTACAGTCTAATTATCCTCCCCTTTCCCTATCCCACATAGTGCTTGACCCTTCTAAGTGATTTTTCTTATGCCAAACAATTTTTTAAATTTACTTTTGTGTGTTTTTAAAGTTTCCCCAAGCCTTTTCAGGAATTGCGGGTAGGGGTAGGGGCCAGCTCACCCATCTATGCTGACAGTGCCTTACATGCATTAAATTTCAGTTCTAAGAGAAAGACAGCTTTTTACCTCTCCCTTTAAAACCCATCAGACCGAGCTCCGAGGATTAATTCTGTGACACAGACAAGGGAGGAAAGTGGAGAAAGGATAGGCGGTCCTCTGTTTTACTTTAGGCAGGGGGAGGGGTGGGCCCTGGGCCTTTGTTCTGTGTTGAATGTTTAGGGAGATAAGACTGTGTGGAACTGACAAGGGCAAAAATGAAGTAGCGGGAATTTGGTTGTGAAGAAATGGTAGAATTTTTGGAAAAAAACACTTAAGGTAATTTCGGCCTCTTTTAAATGTGCTGGTGGCAGAGTGCCTGCTGAGTAAAAGAAAAATAGTTTGCTGAGCTTTAACCATAAATAAATAATATGGAATTCATTTTCCCATTAAAGTCCATTTCATTCCAAATAAATTGATATTTAATTACCAGTATTATCTGGGGTTCCTCACTGTAGGTGTTATATGACAGCAAAAACTTCCTTTTGCAGTATATATTAAATGGGAGGCCTTCTCTTTATCATAAACTATAGCCAGAATCCAAGTAGAGCTTATTGGCTTTGCTGGTTGATTAGCAGACTTGCCGGATTGCTTTGGGGGTTAAACTAATTGGTGTTTTCTGTTGTAAACTGAAGCATATTTCTTATTTCTCTCTTATGTTTCTGCCTAGAAGTTCTGTTGATGATGTATGAAAACAAGGGCTGAGAGGGTTAGAATTAGGAAAGTGGTGAGGAAAATCAGAGTTCAGGTTGGCAGAAGGAAATGCAGCCTTCTCAACAACGATTGAGATTGTACTGACTGGTATCAAGGACAGAGCTGGGAGCTGAGCATTTCTACTTCATGGGCTCTGGGCAGTTCACCTGTTCCATGGACGTGCAAAGCTCCCTTCTTCATGTGGAACGGATCCAAGATAATACAAAGGGTTGGATTTTCATACCAGATTCTCACTAATCAGATACCCTACCAAGTATAAAGCTTTGCTAATACAGTCATGTATGGCCTAATGACATTTCGACCAGCTAAAGACTGCCATATGACCATCATCCCATAAGATTATAATGGAGCTGAAAAAATTCCTGTTGCCTAGTGATGCTACAGCCATCGTAATGTTGTAGCATAACATATTACTCACATGTTGTAGCGATGCTGGTGTGAACAAACATACTGTGCTGTATAAAAAGGATAGCACACACAACTGTGTACAGTACACAATACTTGATAATGATAAAAGTGACTACTACTGGTTTATATATTTACTATTCTTTTACTATTTTAGAGTGTACTCTTTCTACTTATTAAAAAATGTTTGCTATAAAACAGTATGCCTCGTTACACTGGCAGCAGCCTCATATACTTCGTGTTTGCCTCATCTCTTGATTGCTGCATTTTCTCATGCGCCTAATTTAGTCTCATATTGTTTATATAGTAACAAGCTGTACAAGCTTGTAGCCAAAGAGCGATAGTCTATACCATATAGCCTAGGTATGTAGTAGACTATTCCATCTAGGTTTGTGTAAGTACATTCTGTGATGCTCGCACAATGGCGAAATCAACTAATGACACATTTCTCAGAACGTATCCCGATTGTTAAATGGCACATGGCTATAATTTCAAGGATGCAAATAATCTTAAGGCAAAGGTAAAACAGAGAGTAGTCCAGGACTGCCAATACCTTCAAGTCCTTTCTTACAGCATCAGGATAGGCTGTGGCCCTGGTTAACATACAATATTTCTAAAATACTTGGTGCATCATATCACCTACCCTGAAGAGAGCCATTTTGGTCATGAAGTCACTTTTTCCTTAGTTGCTTAGCTTATGTGATACTTTGCAAGGAGTCATGCCCAAAAAGCCCCAGATTCTAGGTATTTTTACCATAAGAAGTCCTGGATAGATAGGCTAGATATATTCCACCAAAAGCATTCCACAGCAAGTATCATTAGTTTATTTGCTAGGAGGTCTGTCATTGACTCGTTTACCAGGTTTGATCTGGTCAACTTCTTTCTTTCCTGGAAGTACATCCCCACACATCCACCCATTCCCTGCCCACCCTTCCCCCTAAACAAACCCCCCAAGGAGAGAGTATGGATTGCAGATCTGTTGCTTAACTGTTTCCTTCCCAGTGTCAAAGTGAGCAAGGTACAATAACCCTGATAAGAAAAATGAAAAGCAGCATTTTTCTGATATGGCCAAAATCATCTAAATGGTCTTTATGATTCCTCAGATAGTTAGAAGTTACCTTTTCTCCATCAACCAGATACTATATGCCTTTTATGGAGATGGTAAAGACCTAGTTTCTGGTGAGAAAGTGAGAGAGAGGGCATGCTCCAGAAGTCTCGGTAGGGTGGAGGGCGTGGAGGAGCCAGGGTTGGTGTGGTGGATCGACTGCTGGACTTGCATTTAAGAGACCTGGATTTAAGCCCTTGCATTACCTCCAGTGAATTCTATAACCTGGGGAAAATCTCTATCCCTCTTAATAACAGTTTCCTCATTTGACAATTAAAGGACTAGTCCAGGATCCCATCTGTTGATCCCACGTTAGGAATTCCTGATCCATATGATCTAAAAATCTTTTGTAAGTCTGACATGCTATAAACCTAGAATGTCTGTAACCCCAGATTGCTCCCCAGTGTGGTGGAAGCCAGCATTCGCAGTAGAGGTGTATAAAATGGTGCTAGTCATGTGGCGATAAATGAATTCTGAGCATTCTTGGCACACACTTGGTCTTCTCTTTATGATTCCATGGTACTGCACCTCTGTTCATGTGTTTTCCAGGGGTATCCCCTTCTCTAGGAGGACAGTCAAGTGACAGAGAACACCCTAGTTGCTGACTTATAGTGTCAGCTATTTGGGAGTTGGATTGAATTGAGTTAGTTTGGATGAGCTGAGCTGAGGAAGCTCAGCTGGGGAAAAATTGTGGTTGACTTCTTTGGACATAATCCCACCCTACTCTTCTTGTAGCTTAGAGGGAACCATTATAGAGAATGAAGCTGGTGTGTAATTGCCTTGCTGGTTTGGTGGTGGGAGGGTAGGGAAGCTGGGGGAAATGGTTCTAATTGTGTTTGGACTTTTTTCCCAGGAACTTTTAACTTGCTGTGAAGAGGGGAAGGGGGAGCTCAAGGATGGCCTGGAGGTGATGCTCAGTGTCCCAAAGAAAGCCAATGATGCCATGCATGTCAGCATGCTGGAAGGTAGCTGTCCTCTCAGCCTCCTCGGGGAGCCTCCTCCTTTCTTAAGACCAAAGAGCTTGTATCGTGGGAGAGAAGTAGCATGAAGTCAGGCAAGGGGCAAGGCTGGAAGAGAGGAGAAATGGCAAGTTGTTCCATAGGTCCTTGGGCAGTGTGAGAGAAGCTACACAAAGTCCGGTTCAGCTAACACCGCCTCCAGGTATGACCCGGCCTAAGCCATTGCAGTATATGGACACCTTGCCGCCTGTGAGGTGGTCTAGGAAAGGCCATCATCTTTACTATGGGTGAGCTACAGCCCTGACCCACAGTAGTCCTGTTCATCTGCAAAGCACTTGCGTTGCATTTGTCGGCAGAACAAGTAGAAATCTGGCACGTGTGAGCACATGTCTTCAGCCTTGTTCCCTTCTTTTCTTATTGTAGTAAAATATACATAACCTGAAGTTTCTCATTAGAACCGTTTAAGTGTACAGTTCAGAGGCATTAAGTACATTCACACTGGTGTGCAGCTACCCTTATGCCATTCCTAGAAGGTGAGATAAGAGATAAGTCCAACCAGGTAAACCTAATAGGACTTCACCAAAGTACATTCAGTCCACTGGAACCATGCTCTGTCTTGGGACCCAGAAACCTGGTAGAGTGAGACTCCAACCACGTGTTTTTAATGCTGCAAAAGGAGATGAGCAGAGGAGCCATATTGGGGTGGAAGTTCTTGATGAGTTTACTCATCCCAGTCAGGGCTGGCAAACAGGTGTTGCAGGAGATAAGTATACTTTGTTGTAAATATGTAAACCTGTGAACTGTTACTTTTCATATAACAGCTGATGCTCTTTCTCCCCCATCACTCCACCTCCCATCTACAAAACTTAATCTGGTCTCAATACTACTAGGTCACCTTTAGTGAGAAAGCCCTGATTCTGCACACAAAGGAGCTCTGGTTACCTTCTCCAGACTACGCACTAACCATCTGAATGGATTCCTTTGTCACAATTTCTCCACCCCTTTCTGTTATGTTTGCACCTACTCCCATGCCTGGGTGTACCCTTCTCCTCTGGCCTTACCCTGACCTGTGCTGGGGATCTGGCGACTCCAGGTATGGTCTGTGGACCAGGACCAGCAGCACTAGTGAGCTTATCAGAAGTGCAAATTCCTGGGCTACACCCCACACCCACTCTGCATCCCTCTCTCTTGGGAGGTGAGCGGTAGGCAGCAATCTGCCATCTCCCAAGCCCTCTGAGTGATTCGCATGCACAGTAAAGTTTCAGAACCTCCATTAAATATTTAAAGTGGTATAAATATAAACTCTTACAGGTTTATGCATCACACAATATAAGAACAATCAAAGGAAATTGTCCTAGGAATGGAACATGAGAAATAGAGACACTACAAATAAAGTGGAGCCAAGGGCATTCAATCCCTCAGTGTTTGTCCTTAGCCCCATGCTGAGCTCTGAGTCAGGGATGCTGGGGGGCTGTGGGGTTCACCCTTGCAGGAGGTCCCAGACTGACAGTGGAGCTGTGGGAAGGCTGCCCGGACCTTTGCAGGAGATTCCCCCAGTACTGGTTATGGGCGGGAGAGCCAGTGCAGGTAGGGGGATCTGATTACAGTTCCGAAGAGCTGTCAGCTCAGGTGCTCAGGAGTCTCAGGAGCCAGCTGAGAGAGAACGCACTGTGGGAGCTGAGGGCACAGTTAGGGAAGCCTTTCTCTGAGAGGGGAGTGGAACATGGCACCCTGACTGTGGCCCTAGAGAAACTCCACAGGGTGGAAACGGGTGTTTTTCAGGGTTCGACGAGAACCTGGATGTGCAGGGGGAGCTGATTCTCCAGGATGCCTTTCAAGTATGGGACCCGAAGTCACTGATCCGGAAGGGGCGGGAGCGGCACCTGTTCCTCTTTGAGATCTCCTTGGTTTTTAGCAAGGAGATCAAGGACTCTTCAGGACACACAAAATATGTTTACAAGAACAAGCTACTGGTAGGTTGGACAGGTGGGGCAGGACAAGATTCCCTGTTTTCATAGAGCCCTTGGGCAGGAAGGGATCTTGAACATTCAGCTCATCTCTCCCCCTGGCACCACACCAAAGCCATCCTGGACAAATGAAAATGCCTTCTATTTGGAAAGCTCCCCTGTCAACTCCCAATTCTGCATTTTGGAGTTCACAGTTCTTCCTCTTTGCTTTTAGCACTGCCCTCTTCACCTTCCCTCCCTGCTGCCTGCTAATCAGGCACCAGCCTGCAGGTCCTTTCATCCTGGGTAGATGAACGAAATATCCAGTCTATTTGCTTGATTGACAGAAGCCCCTTCCTCGGTCCTCTCCTCTTTGTTGCCTTTCCCTTCCCACCCCAGCCCTAAGTTTCCCCACTGCCCTCCCCTTCCCCGCCTCTCACAGGCATTTCCTGTCTACAGACCTCAGAGCTGGGTGTGACCGAGCACGTAGAGGGGGATCCCTGCAAATTTGCCTTGTGGTCTGGGCGAACCCCATCCTCAGACAATAAAACCGTGCTGAAAGTAAGTACTGCTGTCTGCTGGGCACAAGACCAGGGCTGGGGGTAGAGCGGCGTGGGCACCTTACACCTAAAAGCTGGGGCCAGGAGACTCCACAGAGCACTGGGCCTGTTTTGGAAAGGGCAGCATCGCATGGGTATTTAGAAGCAAATTCTGTCACGAAAGTGGGCTCAACATCTCCAAGATGAGTGGTCTTCTAAGTCCATGCCCTTGTGTGAGCATAGAGTGAAGAAGTCAGGACATGGCCTACTGGGCCTCCTCAACAGGGCCCACTCAGAGATGTTCTGTCCATGTGCCCCCTCCAAGTATCGAAGACAATAGGTGACACTTTGACAAAAAGCACCTCGATTTGCTCCATATTAATTCAACTTCTTTTTTCCCTGAGCACCTTGTACATATAAGGTATTCTGCTTAGTGCTGTGGAGGATAGTTGTGTGTACGTTATGCACCCTGTCCTCTGGGGATTCGCATTCTAGAAGCTCTGGTAAATTATACCAGCATGGGAACTATGCTGACTGAGAGGGATCTAAAGAGAGGACCTTTCACCAGCCGACGGCCTTAAGGAGTCCTTTCAGCTCTGCAGAGCACGCGCAGCCCGGGGACTGAGTCAGTGCTTGCGGGAACGTTAGTCTCACCTAGGAGAGATCCTGCCCATGCAGCGCCCGCCGTCAGTAGGGAAGTGCCCATCTCTGAATTGCCGACCCTGCCGTGAGACAGACTTACCTGAAAAAAGTTCCATAAAGACAAATGAGATTCATGGGATGGGAGTGATGCCTCCAATAAGCAGGCTTACAAAGCCAAAAACCCACTTGGCCACGTGAGGGGGGGAACATCCTGAGCTCTGTCCACACCAGTTGGTTGTTAGCTGCTGCCTTCCAATGCCCATTTGCCGCCCCTCCTAGTGCTCCTCCCCAGACCACCGCAGCATCAAGTAACTGAAGCATTTATCCCTGACCTCGGGGGACCTCCAGAAACTGCTCCAGCCCCAGGGCAGAGATCAGAATTGGCCAGTACTTCGCAGGTTATTAAATACTTTGAAGTCGCCCCTGTAGAAGTCTGTGCTGCGTTTGAGGTTATGGCTCTGCTCTAGGAGTTAGAGAAGCATGTCCCTGGCACTGGAGAGTCCTAAGTACATAAAATGAGAAATAAGCTCCTCAGACATTTGATACCTTAAAAGGAATGGGCGAAGCTGCGAGAGGAGGGTTGAGAACTGTTTTGATAGGATGCGGGGAGACGGGATCCTGACTCTTCCTCCCTGTGGCACTCCAGGCCTCCAACATAGAAACCAAGCAGGAGTGGATCAAGAACATACGTGAGGTGATTCAAGAAAGGATCATTCACCTGAAAGGAGCTTTAAAGGAGCCAATTCAGCTCCCCAAAACACCAGCCAAACTGAGGAACAATAGTAAGAGGTAACCAGCGTCTCCTCCCAGTACTGCCTCACATGCTTCTGGGAGCGGGAGAGGGGTGAACCTTTGCTTCCACGGGGGCTGTGTGCTCTGCAGGCAGTACCCCCTCCATGAAGCCCCACTGAGTGCTACCTAAGATGAGTTATCTCCTCTTTAAGCATCTTACCAGTTACTGTCAATTCGATTCAGCAGGGCTTTGTTGAGCACCTCACATTTGACACACGCTCTGCAAGGTGCTACAAGAAGATAAAAAGGAAATGTGAATTGAGTCCATTCCCTCCAGAACCAGCTAAGTCATGTTTCACCCATGAAATAGAGAAACAAAGGAACCAGTACCAGTAGGACAGTGGGGAAGGCTTTAAGCAGAAGGTGGGCCATGAGTGGGGAGCTCTCTGAGCTTGTTAGACAGTGAAAGGGCTTTGTGTACTGTCATGCGTGGGAGTTGGTCTGATGGGGTGGTCATTGCAGCTCTTGCTGCCACACCCCCGGAGTCCTCCCAGAAACGCAGTGGGATCGGGCACAAGAGGGCTTATTTTTTGTATCTTCATTTCTCTGGGCCATTCTGAATCCCAGTTTCCCTTAGACCGATGGATGACTTCTTAATCTTAAGTATTTCTTTCTCAAGTCTCCATGTGACAGTCGCCTACAATGACTCTTGGAGAGCACTTCAAAAGAAAGCATACAAAATCTCCATGTCAGTTTTGGAAAAAAAAACAAAGCAAAAAGCAGAGATCTGGCAGTGATGGTCATTGGTGGTAACAGGCTCTCCTCTCCTCCCCTATTCATGAATGGAATAAATCCAGAAGATTTATTGGACCCTTTGGCACCAACCAGGACATGCAGGTTGGAGCACCACCGCAGGGCCTGGGTAGCAGCAGCGGGGGTCCAGAGGGAAATGGTGGCCAAAAGGAGGGCGTGACTGAGCTGGAGAGAGATACCTCCACAGGGCGAAAGTCCCAACACCTGCCTGGCCAGGATGTGGTCACCTCTCTGTGCTGGAAGGACAAATCATGGCTGTATTGGGGAAAGGGTTATTTTTATTTCAGTTACCTAGGTCCAGAGTCCAGGTAAGGGATAGACTTATTATAAACACTAGCGACAGACCGTGTTGCAGGAAGGCCCTACGTTAATAAGCTAGAATGGAAACGGTCAGAAAGAGCTGCATGTCCAGGACCGTGAGGGAATGGATATTCAGGTGAGGTTAGCTAGGGTTACTTTGAAAAAGAGCCTCTTTCTCCTAGAGTAGGAGAGCATCTCTAGAACATGGAGGAGGCGCATCTTGGAAGTGCCTCCCACCTTTTCTCTGTCATTGTTCTGTGACGATACAGTGAGAAACCTCGGCACACTCTGCAGAGAATAGCCAGGCAGCCTGTAATTGCATCAACTTGGCCTCCTGGATATGAGGACAGAGTTTATAGAGCATTGAATTGGCTTGGGGAATACTGCCCGCACTCCTGGATGGGCTCCCTACCTTCCCCAGCACTGGTTCCTCTGGAGGGCCCAGAGGGGCTGCAGTGGGCCAGAGTCGTGGGAAGCAGAATGTACAGCCAAGTATCTGCAGGGGGCGGGGAGGGGGAAGCAGTGGCCCAGATATCTACAACAACAGATGATCTGACAGCCCTTTATTTTTGGTTTTGAAATGCATCACATAATTTTTTTGCAGATTTTCCTTCCTATAAATATGTGGCTTATGTTATTAAAATAAGTTGGCATTTTCCAAGCCCACAGAGGCGGGGGTGGGGGGGGTAAAAGAGCAGTCGACTTAGAAATATTCTGGGTGGAAGAAAACACTTTTATGACTAGTAGACTCTGTGTATATACATGTGCAGCATGTGTGTGCCCGCATGCACACATATGCCGCATGCACACACATGCCGCATGCACACACATGCCGCACGCACTCACGATTGTTATTGTTTAGACTCTGTGACACAGCTTCAGTATGTGGGTGTTTTGCCTGTGTGGTGATGGTCTGAGACAGCGAGTGCCCCTTCTCCCTAATGCCCTAACTTCTAGCATCAGGGGTGTGACTTTCATAAAAGCCTCGTGGAAAGAGCTGTCCTTCCCTGTGCTAACTCAGCCAACCTCTGGCCCACATCTCCGCCAGTTTCTGTTTGACACAAACCATTTAGCCTTCACCAGTTCCCAGGCATTTGCTCCCCCTTGGCCTGGCTATGGGTTCAGTGAAGGATTGGGACACAGTTCTAAAGCTGGAGAGATAAAGGAGCATGTGGGACATGCGGGACAGCTTTATGGTCCAGGAGACCGGGAAGGGGTCCAAAGGGCAGGGTGCACTGGGAGACTGTGTTATCAGACGCTGAGGAACACAGCTGCCGTGGAATCCGTCACTGTTCTCCTATCTTTGAGAAGATGCCTTAGCCTTGTGTGTTTATAAGAAGTCATCACAAATAAGTACAAGATCAACAATACCCGTCAAAATGAAGGCAGTTGAACTCCTCCATACCCAGGAGTTGAGGGTCGAATATCAGGAACTTCCCAAAGATAATCTCCCCTGGAGGAAATATCCCACTCCAGTTTCTAGAGCAGACAAAACACAGGTCAAAAAAATATCGGTTCTGTTTTTCTTTATAGGCCAGATATAAACCAAACATCATCTTGTTATAGGATGCAGAAAAACTGACCCAGTCTGATGGATAGAAGCCTAGGTCTAAATAGGATATACCTCTTCCTATTGCCTAATCTGGACCTATTCCCAGTAAAAATACCTCTTCCACGCCATGGGCCAGAGGAGTTTGGGAGAAGGATTCATTTTGTGTTCCACTGTCGACAGAGTGATTATGTGTTTACTAAGTACAAGAGGTTATGTCATTGAAAATCACACAGGGCTGCTCCTGCAGTGGGATAATTTTAGACAAATCCTTGCTAGAAATTTCTGAGGCTCTGCTCTGCCAGCCCAGCTGGAAATCCTGTGTGCTCTAAACCCACAGTGCTTCCCCCTACCCCCACCCCTGTTTTTTTTTCCTCTTCTTCCTGCAGGGATGGAGTGGAGGATGTGGACAGCCAGGGGGATGGGAGCAGCCAGCCGGATACCATCTCCATCGCCTCGAGGACCTCTCAGAACACAGTGGACAGTGACAAGGTAGGACAGTGCCCCAGCCTTCCTTCCTCTAAGACTTATTGGCTTAACCACCCCTGCAGAGTAACCGCCCCCCAAATGCCTCCTATTATGGAGCCTGACCTCAGGAGCCAGCTGTCTCGCCGTAGGGCTGACGGAGGCATGTCACACGCGGAGATCTTGTCTGAGGGGAGACTCTCATGTTGTGAGAGTTCAACAGAAGTGGCGAGGGTAAAAAGCAAGTCTCCAAATCCCCTCTCCTGCTGAGGTGCCCCACCTGGGCTGCTTGGGCTGCTCTGCCTTCTGAGAGGCTGGAACTCGGGGAGCTGAGGCTGGGCTAGTTTCCTGAGACCTTAGTGGCTGTGACGGGCTCATATTTAGAATGATTTGAATGGACTCATCTCAAAGTTAGACTAAGACCAATGATTTGGGAAATGGCCACAGAGATGCTGGTTGGTGGGAGCCTCCTATCCAAAGGGGCTCCCGTGGGAATGATGATTCCTTCCCCTGGTCAGATACTGGGGCTCAGTTCCTGAGAGGCAGAGAACCAGGAGGCGGTGTGCAGGGATGTAGTAGTCTGGGGAGAAAGCCCGGTCACTTCCTTTCTTACATTTTGGAACAAATGAACAAAAGTTAGTCGCTCTCATGGGAAGTGGAAGAAAGGAGACTGTAGGCAAGACTCAGTGCATTTGCTGAAGTGAGAGGAAGAATTCAACTGTCTGAATTTGCAGCAGGGACATACAGGGTTTTGTCTCTGACCCCTGCTTACCTCAGGGTCAGAGGAGTAGGAGACGATCTTTTTCTGCATATTAGTGATTTTATTGAAGAAGGTGTGGATTTGCAAAGATTGGCTGGCCCTGGTTTATCTAGACCTAGTATTTTGGGTTAGTCCTCCACCCTTAGGTGGCAGGCTGTGTCCCTGCTTCCTTGTAGGGTTCTGAGTTATAGGTGTTTTTTAAAGATGATCTACATTCATTAGGATTTTTCCTAATTTTTTTCTCAATGGGAAAAAAGACTATGCCCCCAACCCTCCTAAGATCAGGGTGCTAGACCACTCTCTACAGTAGTGTTGAAGGACATTCAAAGTCATTCTGTTCTGACATCCCACCTTCAAGTTCCCAAGCCATTTTGACTATCAGAGTGAACGCAAAATCGTTTTCTTACCACTTGTAAAAACATACAAAGAAAACTATTTCTGTACTTTCCTTTCTCCTCTGATGTGTTGTTTAGAAATACAGCCTAGAACACCCTATGAATGAAAGTGTTTCTTTTTACACAGTCAGTGGGTGGTAAGTGAAGTGCAGTGTTTCTCATGTCAGACACAGCCTGTGAGTTTCACGGTCCAGGGAGCCCACCCCTTCCCACGGCTGCTCCATCCTCCCCGCAGCCCACACTTGCCCAGACCCCTTGGTAGAGCTCTTTGTCCTAGGAAGCCGTCAGCTGCAGCCATGCCTTGTCTTCTGGCAAGGTAAGTGAGGCTAAAGGAGAATACCTCTGACAGCAGCATTTCATTGTTTATGAAGAATTCTGGTGCCTACACTATTCTATTAAGTCAGGAAACGGAGGCCCAGAAAGACAGAGTGACTCGCCCAAGAAACTTCTACCGGTTAGTGGAAAAGCAGATACTAGAACCCAGATCTTCCCAGTTCATGGGTTTCCCCCCCTCACTCTAAAAGTCATAGCATCAAACTCCCTGTGCTCAGATCATCTCAGTTCAGTCTTTCCACACACTCCACAAACCATCGGTCACATATTCATGGAAAAGCACCTGCCACGTGCCGAGCTCTGTGCCGGATACTATAGAGCAATGTGGACTATTCGTTGAGTGTGAATCCTTATTTGTGCAATCTTTGTGTCGTGTGTGTCTCTACAGCCAGGCTGTTAGGCCCTGATGAGAGCATCATTGATGTCTGTGTGTTTCACAGCTGTCGCCCTGGCACGGGGCACACACAGGTGATCTGGAAGTATAGGAGTGACTAACGGAAGGGACATAGTCCCTGATCTCAGGGAACTCCAGCATTGAAAGGCAGCTTAAACTGGTGCTCTGAAAAGCTGCCCAACACATAAACATTGTATTTTTAAATATGCTGAAGAAGCCTAGGAATTTCTTTACCTAGAAACAGAAAGCTCTAGTCAGCTGGGAAACCTTGTCTGTTAGGAACACTACCCCGAAGCACCTTCTCAAACTTTGGGGAACATGGGCAGCAGGTTGGGAGAGGATGAGACAGTCTGCGTTCCGTACGCAAAACCTGGAAAGCTGTTTAGAAAGTCCCACTTTCAGAGTGAAGCCGAGTGCTTGTCGGGGACCACGCGCTGTGATTTAGCATGTTCTTACTGTTCTAACACAAAAGAGTGATAACAAAGCAGCCACACGTCCTTGACCTGCATCCCCCTTCATCAGAGGAACCATCCATTGCTATCTTTAAATTCTCCCCTGACTAGACCAGAAAACCAGGAAACTGGTCTCCGTTGGTTTGCAAGTGGTCTGGTAAACAGACCCGGCAGTAGAAAAAGATAACGAAGTGGATTGATTCGGGTAAACTGAACCATATTCAACAGAAAGCACAAACTCAGGTGGCTGTGGATAGGGGATGGGCAGAGACACCTCCCAGGGATCGGGGTCCTTTAACAGTGGGTTTCTAGGAAAGGCCCCAGTCTTCCTCTTCTAATCCAGAGGAATTAGAATAGTGGTACTACTGGGCTGGGTAGATGAGGAAAGCATAACCATTAAAAGGCCCACGGCAGGCCAATTTGAGTGGCCGTGGAGCTCTAGGTCACCTTTCTAATCACCCCACATGTATTGTGTGTGCTATGATGGGGAGGAAGGAGTCTGGACACACCTGGGTTCAAATCCCAGCTCTGGCACTTACTTTCTGTGTCTTTTTGTGTGAATTACTGTGCCTTAATTTTCCTACGTGCAAAACAAAGATAATGCCCATCTCACTCAGGCACTGGGAAGATTAATTTAAATACATTTACTTGGCATCTGTTAGAAATTCAGTAACTGAATCTGTTATACATTCAGTTCTTATTACAGTAGAAACAAAAGTTTAGATACTATGAATAACAGTACCCAATTATTTAGCAGACTGAGGACCATGGAAAGTTCTTGAGTGGAGTCCTATCCTCTGGGTTCATCCTAATTAATTGTCAGCAGAATCTTTTCCATATTAGGCCTAAAGAGATACAGCTTCCGTTTACCTGTCTATAAACAGAATAGCCTTATTCCTCTTTTCATTTGCTAGCCATTAGTATCTAAGACTTAGATATTTGTGCTTACATGGGCTCATGGGTTAATTTTTTATTAGGTAATGGGTTAAATGCATTACTGTCAGATATTCATTTTAATCCTCAAATTGTACCACCTTTGGCCAGTCATAACCTGTAAGGCTTTATAAATGTGAAGACAGTTGTCTCTAATCTTCCCTGTTCAGGTTGGAGGTCCTCAGTTTTGCTAGTTGTTCCTTATATGAATGTGTTGTCAGAGCCTTCCATATGCTAGCTGCCTTCTTCTGGATTGACTCCAGTGTGTGATGATCTGTATAAAATGGGGTATCCAGAAGGGTATGTAAGTAATACTGCAGATGTGATCTAATTAATGCGAATTCAGCTTCTCGTTCTAGGGCTGCTCTGCCTAGTCTCCCTGAGATGGTCCCCCGTGTCCAGGAAGGGTGTGCACTATTGCTCATAAAATCTCCAACTCGTTTTTATGGACCGCCCTTAGTTGGACTGGTGATTTAGCAAGCTGAGTGTTGGACTACTTTGTATCTAGTAGATTTTTCTTGTTGGATTACACACCAATATTCCAGCATGTTTTGAATACAAAGTATGTGTCCAGTATATCAACTACATCTCTGAGTGTTATTGGATAAATGTACCTTATGCAGCTTTATCCAAATTCTTGCTAAAAAGACAAGACTGAGAACAGAAAATCAGTGCCCAACCCCCTCCTCATTTCTCAATGACATTTTAGCACTCGGAACGCCCTGTGTCAGACTCTTCTTTCTAGAAAAGGAAACCCCCCCCCCACTTTTCTCTGTAGCAGGAAATCTGGGGTTGCTTACTTAAGTTATAAATCTTCCCTTGATGAGGAATCAATCCAATATTTTAAATTTTGCATTAAGTGCTGACTAAACCAACATAGGTACCTCCGTAAATGACATTAATAACTTTCCCCAAATTTTCTTTTATTTGATCCTCAAATAGTCTGCATAATTAGGTTCTGCCTTACACCTGTCCCATGCAAGTGCTATCTCCCTGAAGGCAAATGGGTGTGCTTACATTGTTCTATATTGGTCTGAGCTCCTTCCTATTTTGGTCAGTAATATGCTCATACTACTCTGGCCATCCCACTGTGAAGAGTCTTTTGTCTATAGGTTTATTATTGATTGATGGGGCTTTGCAACCACACTTCAAAGAAGTCCAAAATTATAGAATTCTAGTCAAGCGAGGCTGAGCAATGAGGTGGTAATGAAGAAGTGTCTTATTGTTTAACATGATGGATGTCTGCTGAATAATTTCCCGCTGATGGTACGGAAGTGGCCATCTGCATGGTGATGGTCCCTGGGCATTGTGTTTACATTTATGTAGTCTAGGCATGCTGGGACACTCCCTAAATGCTTATTGAATTGCACATTACAAGGGTATCCTAGTAGAGATACTGTCCATCCAAATATCTCCATGAATTTCTGGACATGTCCAGGCTGGCTGAAATAGGGAAATTAAAGTGAAAATGAGTTGAAGATGCTATTCCTTGCAAAATTTGTAAGAGAGAGAGCATTTGTGGAACATGATTATAATTTGAATGAGGAATTTCAATGACAAGCTAATGTGATCTAAGATGCAAGATGGGCTGATGATAATGGCAGTGAGCTGAAGTGGGAGAGGGAAGTGGCTGAGAACCTGGAGATTTTAAGATCTAACTCAGTAATATTGTTAAAATTCTGGCCTGTCAAATTAATGTAGTGGGTCATGACTGAAATTTTGTTTTACTGATTGGGAGGGAAGGCTGTGTTTGGAGATGATGAGGGTTCAACTGAGGGGAAGTCAAAGATTCCTACAGTGTTACTCACTGCAGTGACATGATGCACATGACGAGGGGTGAAGCAGCCTGGCTGCTGGGGCTTCTGGGCATAGACTTCGGTAGAGCCCCACCTGGCTTATCAGAGCCCCGTCATCCTGAAACCTGCGCTCTGGGAGCATGTAGCAGGCCACTGGGTACAAGGGCTCTAGTCATGGGGGTCCAGCCCATGCACTGGTGCATTGGCCTAGGCCAGCTCCCTTTCTTCATGCACTGTGTTGAGGGGATGCTTACTCCAGAGCAGATGCAGTTCTCCACACTGGCAGTATAGCAATGAACAAACCAAAGCCAAGCCATTGTCTGGATTGGCTTTCTTGTAGGGAAGAAATGCAAACAGTTAGAGAAAGGATGGCATCCCTAGTCTTGTGCTAATAGCATCAGAGGTAAAAGGTTACTCAATTTTTCTTCTAAGAAAAAGTGGGATGATGTTGCCATTGGAAGAACTTGAATTTCATGTAAGAAATTATTTTCCCTGTAGGGGTTATTGTGGATAGGGGAACAGATGACTCAGGAAAAAGGAATCTCTCCATTTAAATGAGCTTATAAATTGGGGGTGGGGTGGAAGCCCCTAGAGAACAGGGCTGGGGAGAGGATGGGAGTACCTGGTACTTGGGAGAGTATGAGGAGGGAGGAGGAAAGCATCCTGGGTCCAGTTGCCTAGGAACAGAGTCTGAGACTGAGATTACTGTGTGTGATTTATTGGGGGAAGGGTGCTGTCAGGCAAAGGAGCAGGGAAACGGTCTAGTGGAGAGGAGAGAAGGCAAAGACGCACGTGGTTTCAGCTGGAGTCTGGCTCAGGCTGACCCCTCCCGGAGCTTTGGAACATGAATTGCACCCAGAGTGTGCTCCACCTGCAGACACGGTGGGGGCACGGGGGTGGTTGGCCAGCCTTTTGTGTCAGCTGTGAGCTGTTAGTAGCCACCATGCACAAAAGCTCAGGCATGGGTGCCCTGGGGGAGAGGGGGTCCAGGTGGGATGGATGCAAGGCATCTGCTGCAGGAAGGAGAGGCGACTGTGGCAGGAAGGGGATGGGTGTTGGCATCAGGCATGGATTCGACCCTTGACTGCTTACCTTGAGTGAGTCATTCAATCATGGCGTGTCATCTGCACTGTGAGGGCAAAGATTTCTCCTCCCCGGATGTTGAAGGACTAGCCAAGATCCCGTATGAAAAATGGTCTGAAGTAGAGGAGACATGAAGTACGTCACTGTCCAAACGACCGCAGGGCACTGCCGTGCAAGAGAATGCACAGTGTGCTCCCTGGAGTTTTAAGGACCCACAGATCACTGGATTCTGCCACTCAACAGAAAACCCAACATCTAGAAATGTAGACTCACCAGGGTCAGGGCGAGTAAAAATCCTATCAGTTCACACCAGGTAATCATTTTCACTTAACAAATCCTTAAAAACCATCAAGATGGTTTGCCCGTGGTGGGGTCTCCAAACCGTTATTGTGACACTGTGGTCCCTTTAGCAGGGGAGCCTGCGCAGGTGAGCCACTCGCTAGAGATCCAGACCATGACGTGCATTGTCTTAAAAGCTGAAGAAAGTGTGGCTGGTCTTTCAGAGATGTTCCTCAGCACTTGTTCCTCTGCCTTTGTCTCAATGGGGCCTGAGGGCCCATAAAATATTTCTTTATATATGTGGCCTCCTATCTAGTAACAAAACACTTTCTAACTCTTAAATCAATATGCAAGAAGAGTATACAATTGTGCTTCCTATTACCAGGACTTGGAGTCAATATATCTGAAATCCAGGTTTGGACTCACGTAATCTTGAGTCTCAATCTGCACCCCATGTCTGATGGGATAATGGGCCAGCATTGCTGTGCAAATCTGATTTTTCTCACTGATTTCTGATTTTGGTGGTCAGTCCAAAGTAGGAAAAATGTCATCTTCACTTTAAAGTTTTAAGCCCAAATTATGATTTTTTTTTCAGTTTTCTGTACAATCCAAATTCAGAGCCAGATCTGAAAATAGTTTTTTTTCCTAATGTGATCTCTGGTGGCAGTGGGCAAGAGGAAAACGGGACCCCACCCTGGCTGGTGTGTCTTGGCTGGTTGGAGTGTTGTCCCATAACTGAAAAATTGCGGACTCGATTCCCAATCAGGGCACGCACCTAGGTTGTGGGTTTGATCCCTGGGCCAGGCACGTATGAGAGGCAATCGATCGATGTTTCTCTCCACATCATTATTTCTCTCTCTCCTCCTCTCTCTCTCTCTAAAAAAAAAAAAAAAAAAAAAAAAGCAATGGAAAAATGTCCTCAGGTGAGGATAAAAACAAAAACAAAAAAAACAAACAAAAAAAAAAACCAGCACAAAACACAGGATCCCTGGTCCTTGGGATGGCCAAAGCTCCCTTTCTGTGGCTGCTCCCGTCACCTCCCCGGAATCACAACTTCATTCTCTCCCTAGTGACATTCAGTGCGGTAAAATGTGTTGCCTTTTCAGAACAAAATGATACAGTGTGAGGAGTTGGGGTCACATGTTTTCCTGTAAAAGAGAAGTCACTCAAATGATTGGCTTCCAGAAGCTGCACCCCACCAAAGGGTATGAAAGACACTTTAATAAAAGATACTACCCTAGGTCCGCATGGCAAGATCTCCCATGACAGCATTACTTTAATGTTTTAATTTACACTCTGGAGCTTGACAACCTTCCTTGAGAGACCCACCTTTAAAGTTGCCAGTCATCTGAAAATGCAATTAGGTTTCACAAAATAAAGTAGCCAATGAGTAGTTTGCCGCACACAGCAGATGGAGACAAACTCAGAAGTGCTCTCCTGGTGCTCAGAGCACGCACTGCTTTAGCCCAGCGTCCCTCTGCTTCTAGTGGAAGCTCTGTCTCAGTGCCTGTTACAGAGAGAGGGAAACCGCAAAAGACGATTTGCCAGCAGATTAGATCTCTATGAGACAGCGGCTAAGTAACCAGAGGCCACATTTGACTCGGGTGAGTTTGGAACTTGGAAACAGAGGCTTTGGGAAGAAAAGAGCCTGAAAAATCACTTACCCTGTCTTCATCCTGTTTAAAAGAAGCCAAGTAACTACTCAGAGTCAGAAAGCCAGTTAATGGCAGACCTTAGACTCAAACCCAAGTCAATTCCCTGCCTGTTAGATTGGATTAAAAACAGTACTTTGGAGGTAACCCTGATAGTTGAGCTTCTAGATTCTTGTAGCAAAAAGCAAACACTCCTGTGACCCCCTTCTCTGATGGGCTCCGCACCACCCTGTCCCATCCCTGGTAAATCCACAGTGACCCAAAATAAATAACCAAGTAGTTCTTACAGCCCCATCTTGTGTCACTAGGGCTGGCATATGGGGGAAAGAAAAGGTAATTTCTCAAATATTAATGCCTATCACAGACTCTTTCGTACCGAGTACTCGTGACTCATACAGTGGCCTTGGTGGGGGCGTGTGTCTGCTCCAGACAGAGTCTTCATGGCTCTCAAGGTAAATTCCTGGTTGGGCTCCCAGTGCTTGGCAGTGAGCGCTGAGATGTGGCAAGGCTGGCCACCCCCCACCCCGACCCGGCCTCCAAGCTGCCTGTGAGCAGGGAGTCTCCAGAACCCACGCAGCCCTGTGACAACCCAGCACAAACTTTAATTCTATTTTTTTAAATTTTGGTGGAAGGAGAAAACAAATCTCAAGGAGACCCATGATGTCAAAGTGGATTAGCTGGTAACAGTCCAAGGCAGACGAGACCCAAGTGAGTAGCTCGCTTTCAGTGGGATGATTTCTGCTGGGGAGAAAGAGGATGAGAAGGGGAGGCGGCCCAGACAGAGCAGCGAGGGCAGAGCAAGGCCTGGAGGCTGTGGGCAGAACGAGAGGCAGCAGCTCTCAGCCCAAGGAGTGTACGGGAGTACTCCACACAGAGCTCTCGACACGCCACTCGCCCTTTTTTCCTTCTGTGTCAGTTAAAGAGAAAAAGTTCTTTAAGAGTAAGGCAGAATGACTGAATCCCTTGTTAAAGCTATGGTAGGGGGAGCAGGCTATGGGAAATACTGTTCTTAAAATGTTGTGCTCCTGGATGACTAGCAGTAACACCAGGGGTACGGTAACTGGAGGTAAGCCATCCGGTGGGCGTAAAATGAACTCTTTTAGAAACATCAAGCAAAACTATAGCTGGAAATGAATGTCTGCCACCAAAACAGTGAGACTAAAAATGGGGAGGCCGAGGGGGCTTTGAAGTGGTGGCTCTGCTGTAGACAGAGCCACCGTCACCTGTCCATGCCGTGCTGTAGAACACGGCATGCGCTCTGTGACCGTAACGTAGGATTCTTGGGGAAAGCCCGTTGGATAGGCAAGTGGATAAATATTATCCTGTTTGTTGATCTTGAGCTTGACTGAAAATGCTTGCTTGGGTTTCACCTGCCAGGCAGCCTAGTGACACTTCCTCACTGCTGATGGCTACTGCCCACCTGCCTTCCACCGCCAGGGTCCCGCAGCAGGTGGACGATGGGGATGGGTGGATCTGAGTGTCTGTGTCATTAGGATAAGATGATGTGATTGTACTGCCGGAAAGTAGGGCCTTGTCGAGAGAGACAAGCTGAATGTTCTCTGTGGTGGCCACCCACTAGGAGCAACAGTGAGGACACGACTTTGGCTCAGGGCCTCTCCCTGGGCCACTAAACGGCAGGTGCCTTCAGGGGTGCCTGGCAGCCCTTCCCGTTGTGAGAAAACTGTTAGAGCAGATGAAGCACCGCGTGGACTGGGCCCGTGACAGGCCCACTGCCCAGTCCCAACCAGCACGGGTCCGGCGTGGCGTCCTTCTCCCACCGCGCTCCCCGCGGGTCTGGCCCTGTGTGTGTTCTTGCAGCCACGTCCTCTATCCAGGCGCGGTCAGTGTTCAGCCTCCTCGTATGTTAGGGCTTCAAGTTCAATCTTCCAAGTTCGGAATGTTCATGTACTATCTTTATTTAATGCTGTAACTGATTCTGTTTGGAATTGCTAATTGCTGAGAGAGAGTACGTTGACTAGAAGTTCAGGAGGGCTCTTCCCCTAATCTGCGTGGCCCCTGATGAGGCAGGCTGCGGGGTGCCTAGTGAAGGCTCCTGCGCACCTTGCGTCTGCCCTGTTCCACCTGCGGGGCCTTGCACTTCTCCCTGAACTTCACGACGTACTAAAGAAATGAAAGAGGCTCTGTATCTCACTATGTCCATCTCCTGTCTCCGGCTAGCTGCTGCTCTTCAGCTGCAGGAGTGGTGTTGAAAGATCAGGATGTATTCACATAATCCAAATATTATTAAATCGTTTCTACCTCCTGAAACAGAAATGTCAAAGGAAAATTATTTATAAAAAATGTTCTAATGTTTTTTAGGAAAGGATGTGAGGGCTGAGGAGTGGGGAACAGTTTCGTTAAAGGGAGGTGCTTCCGATTGTGGAATCTGAAATCTGTAATGCAGACCCTATCTTACCTCCCAACCCACTTCACAACCTCCCAAAACAAGAATCGTCACAGTTTTCATGCCTCTTTGCACACAGGCTATTTAGAACCTTTATTGCATTCATGAAAAATTTCTCAAAAATTCCTAAGAGAAAAAGATTTTCAGGGTGTGTTCTCTAACATTTATATATGTGTTATTTCGAGGGCAAACATGTAGACACTACCATTAACACAAGACCAGGCAGAAAAATCTGTTAACAGAGAAGAATGAAATTAGTGAGAGGCCCAACAGAAAATTATTTCAAATAGATTGGTATGCTGAATTCATTCTTAAACAATCTCATTGAGTGTCCACTGATGACCAGATACCATGGAGATTCAGGATATGTCAGCATGATCTCTGTCCTCATGCCATAGTCCCAAACTGTCTCAAGCATGATACCAAATTGAGTAACTGGATATGCACTCCAGGTACTGACGAGAGGAGACAGTTGTACTTATGCCAGTTGTTGTGCTGGGCGTCTGAGAAATCACAAAAATAAATGTGTCAGCTGAGATGCACACTTACCACACAAAATGCTGCATTTTACAAGTGTAACAGAAGTATACCAACTTTGAACAACAAATTTAGGCTGGGACCCAGGGAAGACCGTTACAACACAAGTGAAATTTGACCTTGGCCTTGAAGGTCATCTTCCTTTCTATTTCTCCTCCTTTGTATCAGTTTTGATCTCAAAGTGTTATAATCACAGACAGTATGTAAAAGAACAGTGCTACCGATACATCTGTATGAAAGAAGTATTTTGTTTGGATGTAGAATTACATGCTGTTTTTTTTAAATAGACTTTTAGCTTTAGTGGAAACTACTCAAAAGTTCCCTTAGAGTCTTTACCAAAATCTTTTTTTACTTCCTCACAATCATCTAATGCTTAAACAAGTAGTAGTTTACAGTAAGTACTGTTTTACACTTTCACCCATGTACCAAACCTGGGTGGTTTCATTACCAGGTAGGCAGAGCTGCTTCACTCCTTTGATGGCCAGACAGCGTTCAATCACTTGTGGTGCCTTCACTATTTTCCTAATCCTCTGTGGGTTGGGTGTATGGGAGGTTTCCGATCCTCTGCCATCACAGACAAGGCTGTAATCCTTACACCAATATAGCTTCTCACACTTGCGAGTTGTGAGTATATTAATAGGCTGACATCCTCGAAGCAGAGTTACTGCATCAAAGGGAATATGCATGTTAAGTTGTAGAAGACATTGTCAAATCAGCCCCCCACGTGTCGGAGTGACTCACACTCCTTCCAGCTGTGTGCGAGGCCTGTTCCCCCGCAGCCTTGCAGCCCAGCGCCTCATCAGTAGGTTTTACCTCTTCCAACCCCGTATGACATTCTTTAAAAGTAATCCGTATTCACTATTGCTCTTGTGTGTTTTGTCTAACTAATAATATTGCAACTATATGATTATCTGTTTTTATTAAAATGTACAGTATTTAGTCTATACTATTACCCACTAAGAGTTACGGACTTGTCTGGTTAACTAATCGTTATTTATACTCTTATTCCTGTGAATAAAAGACATTCCTGATTATAAACATCTGGTCTACATTAAAGTTAAAATTTCAATGTAAAATACATCTGTTTAAAATGCACAGAAACTACTAGACCAGTGAATGACTAACCGCAAAGCGAATGCACATGCACGAGCCGTGCCGGCAGGGAAGTGGGGCCTGGCCGGCTCTCCTTTCCAGAGCCCCTCGCTGGCCCTGCCCGGTCACGCCGGCCCCTCTCCGCTGCGGGCAGCTGTTCTCCTGGCATTCGTCATAGTACTGTCCTTGCTTCTTTAAAACATAATTTTACCTCTTATGTATGCGTTCCTAAAACAATGCGGCTTCAGTGTAGCTGTTTGTAAATTTTAGATGACTAGAATCGTACTGGCGTTTCCGTGTGTGTGTGTCTTGTCTCTGTTGCTCAGCACTGTTTTTGTGGAAGCTATCCGTGTTGATGTGCAGAGCTGTTCATTCATTTTCATTGTCATGCGGTGCTGTGCTGTGTGAATATAACACAGTTTATTTGTCCATTTTGTACACAGGATGTGTGGGGCTCCTGAGAGCTGCTGTGAATACTCTTGTATTGGGCTCACCAAAAAAGTTTGTTTGGTTTTTTTCCATAAGATGGCCCTAATAGTACTTAGGTGTCTAATTTCATTCTAAACTATTTTGTTAGATTGTATTGTGACAACTGTCATAAGATTGTGCATTTAAAAAAACTTCCCAAAATTGGTGAATTTTTGTGTAGCCATATTAATATTGAAGATGGAAGGAAATACACAACATTTTCAGCATATTTTGCTTTATTATTTCAAGAAAGGTAAAAACACAACTGAAGCACACACAAAAAAGATGTGTGCAGTGCATGGAGAAGGTGCTGTGACTGATCAAATGTGTCAAACGTGGTTTGTGAAGTTTCATGCTGGAGATTTTTCAGTGGACAATGCTCCATGATCAGGCAGACCAGTTTAAGTCAATAGCGATCAAATTGAGACATTAATTAAGAGCAATCAACATTATACTATGTGGGAAATAGCCAACATACTCAAATATCCAAATCAAGAAAGTTATTGGTGAAAATGAAAAATGTATCTTTTATGGAAAAAACTAAATGGACCTTTTGGCCAACCCAGTATATATAAATCTTTGTGCACATGTACTTGTGTTTCTCTTGGGGGTTAAGCTAGGGGTGTAATTGCTAGGCAATAGGGTATGTCTTACACACAAGGTCTGTCCAGAAAGTATCCAGCCATATACTGTGAAAAGGAGAGGCATTTCTTAAAGAAGATACAAGGTACAAAAAAACATTACATATAGGACAATGACACCTCAGTCCGCTTCAAAGTAGCACCATAGGGCCTCACACAGTTCGCCTAGTCGCCATCAGCTGCCCTGTCATATTCTCCTGACTCTCATCGATGGTCTGAAATCTCTTCTCTTTCAAACATGATTTTAATTTTGGGAAGAGCCAGAAGTCACAGGGCACCAAATCTGGGCTGTAGTGGAGCTGAGTCACCTGGTTGAATTGACGTTTCTCCACAAAACTTTGCACCAGACATGATGCACGAGTGAGTGTGTTATCCTGATGAAGCTGCCAGTTGCTCACAGCTGCCGCCTTCTGATTTATCCAAATAGTTTCCGCAGAGGGATATTCAAGCTTAACGCAAAATTTGGTGCAGATCCATTGCTCTATTTGCTCAGTCATTTTGAATGTGATGGCCACACAGTACACATGCTCACTCAGTGACCCCCACTGAATGGTACAGTGAAGTGACATTGCTCACACATGTGCATTCCAGTCCACCCCCTTTGGCTGCCAGGTTACATCGATGTCACACAAACCGTTCTCGTTATGTTAATATAGTTGGACTTTTTCTGGACAGACCTCATATATCTTCTACTTTATTAGACAACGTAAACTACTTTTTTAATGCTGATACCAAATTTACACCCTTACCAATATATGTGAAATTTTCTGTTGCTCTATATCCTTACATCTACTTGAAATTGTCAGGTATCAAAATTTTGCAGATCTAGTGGGTATGTGGTAATTATGGTTTTAATTTCTAATTCTCTAATTGCTAATGAAGTTGGAACCTTACTGGGCCTTAGGATTTTCTCTTTTCTGACATCCTTGTTCAAGCCTTTTGCCCCTGTATCTAGTGAGTTGTCTCTTTTTTCTTCTGTGTGTTTAGGAATTCTTCATATATTCTAGATATTAGTCATTTGTTGGTTATATATGTTGTAAATATCTGTCCTGAATCTGTGGCCAGTCTTTTTACTCTCTTTATTTTCTCTTGATAAACATATAGTTTGCCATAGGAAAGACAATATACTTTTAAATTAGAGGCTCATATGATGAGACATATGAGACATTTCTTATATTTAGTATCTTAAAAGACAGTTCACCATTCACTCCCCCTCAGAACAGCACACCAACACAGAGACCTTGTATAACGCAAGCTCCTGGCAGTCCCTAAGTGCACCTGTGTTTTCATGAAAGAATAAGAGCTATAACTTTTGAACTAAGCTTGTCTGCTGTGTTTTATTCTATACACTATGCGACCAGTAATACAGCTACAGCAATGAAATGTGTTAGAAAAAAAGATGTTAAATACATTAGATCTGGAACACAGCTGTCTGACAAACAGATCCAACACCTAGGAAGATAGTGATTGACTTCGAAAGACTGACCCTGCACCCTTTGGCATTTGTTGAATGTCCGTCTAATCCACTCCCCTTCAAGCCACTGTCCTATTACACTTGACCTGTGAAAGGAGCCTCCCACTGGTCCCCAGACAGTCACTCTCACCTCCCTCTAGATCTCCTCTCCACTCTGCAGCCAATGGGGTCTCTTTAACATTCAAGCTCTCCACATCGCTGTACGGCTTCGAGCACTTCCATAGCACCCCTGTGCTCATAGAATAAGTACCCAAATCCTCAACCTGACTTCTGAGGGCTGCATGATCTGGACCTTGGCCCACTTCTCCAGCCCTACCTAAGCCACTGTTCTTTTTGTTTACCACCTGGCCACCTCCTTGGCCCTCCTTGAATGTGTCAGGTTTCTTCCCAGCCCAAGACCTTTGTAAAGAGACTTTGTTTCTTGTATCTGGAAAATTCTTTCTCCTCTCATTCCAGAGCCTACCCTTTTTCCCCCTCTTCTCTTTTGATCTCAGCCTGTCCTGTTATTCTGACAGTCTCCTCCCCAAGTCCTATCTCTTACCACACCCCGTACTGTTATTTCTTGGTACCCAGGACCATCAGTATAAGCATTTGTTGGGTTATGTTACTGTGTCTTCTCCCCGACCTTTAAGCCTGTGAATGAGGGCAGAGATATGTCTGTTTTACACCCCCACTACATCACTGAATCCAACTAAGTATTGATTTAAAGGAGGCACTTGGTAAATATTTGTTAAATGGATAGATGAGGAACAAATAAACACAGAGCATTATGGGTAAGAGAGGGATCTAGAAATTGAGACTGAGTATAATTAAGAAAAATCAAAATTCTAGTTTGGTTAAGTTCAGAGAAGTTTCAGCATTAGACTTTACTAGGTGGGTGGGATTTATGCTGGCAGCATTGGTATTGTCAGTAAAGGTAGAGAGAAAGGAAAGCATGAGACACCTGGGAGCGTGCAGAGCAGATATGCCTCATCGAAGTTCAGGGTTTGTGAGGTGAGCTGTGGGAAATAAAGCTGGAATGATGGTTTGTGTCAAATCATGGCAGACCCTGGAGGCTATTTAAAGGATTTCAGACTTTACTGTTAGCACCCAAGAAACACTGAGGGTCTGTTTTATTTTAGCGTGGACGTTACAGAATTACTTTTATCTTCACCTCGATGCATCACTGTCCTTTTATTCTCTCATTCTTTCCCTAGACTCAGAGTCTAAGGTTAACCTATCTACAACACTCTGAACCTCATCCTTTCTACCCACCTCCAGTATATCAATTCAATACCTCTTCTCTTTGTGCAATTGTCAAACAACTCCTTTCCTCTGCCATCTGACACACTTGTTACTTCATGCTACCAGTGAGGTCTGCACTTGGACTTCTGCCCCTGGTTCTTCTTTCTCTAGATCCTCACCAACTTCCAACAACATGTTGCTTTCATTCTGATGTCCACAACAATATCTTTGAAGTGACTTCACTCCTAGGGGGCATTTCATATTCATTGACTCGTTCACTCACCACATTTTTCGAGCACCTATTTGTCAGGCACTCCTCTGGGGTGGAGATGCACAGTGACACAAAGCAGGCCAGCGCCTACCCTATGAATGCCAACTTCTACTGAGGACCTGGAGAACCAACAAGCAAGTACAAGCCAACCGACAACATGGTGCGCGCTGTCTCCGCTGGGTGCTGCAGTTGTGATTGTTCGCCTCTGTGCTTCCAATGTGACATCCAGCTTTTCCTCAGTCTGGGCCTCAGAAAATTGTTCCCTTTTTCTCTCAAACCAGTAGCATGGTTTGACTTCCCTTTTGGGGGCAGAACAACGTGATGATCCCAGACACCCAGGTTTTACCTGTGGGTTCATTTTCAGCATATTTCTGGATAACTTAGTCTGTTACCAAGCCCTGAGAATGATTCCCTCAAAATTTCTGTCACACCACCCCAGGCAGACCTTGATTACTCTTTGCCTAAATCCTTCCTCCTAAATGGCCTCCCTGCTTTCTGGGATTTTGCCCCTGTGTTTCACTTTTTCTACTGACAACAGATTCATCTTCCTAAACATGCCTTTCAACATCTCACTTGTCTGTTAAAAGCCTTCAATGGCACATTTACTAGGGTAAAGTGTAGGCCCATTTCCAAACACATTTGTATGGCTTTCCCTTCTACATATGATCCTTGAGAGACCCTTACCTGCTATATACACTATAATGCATTTACATTATATTGAAATCCTATGAAACTGCCATGTGTGTGTATCCAAATGGTTGAATGTTGGTAATGTACATTTCAACCTCATTGTAATTATTCGAATCATTGGTTGCCTGCATGTCTTTCTCCCATGTTATACTGTGAGTTCCTCAGTAATCATGTCTTGGTCTTAATGATGCTCATGTCTTTACTGTCTGTGTCAGCTGCTGGCACATAGTAACTGCTGGGAACTGGATGCTCCCCTCATGCCATGCTTTGCTTGGGCTGCTTCATCTCCTGAAATGCCCACTGGTTTTGCCTAATCACATCTGGCCCACACTCCACTGCCAGCCTGACTCAAGCCTCCCTCACTTAAATGCTCACTATTTCTCCACATTAACCTCCCACCACCATCTCCGAACTACCAGTATTGCCCACCCTCAAAACCAAATATATTTGACCCATGAACAACAAGCAGGTTGGGGCAATGGCCCCTTGCACAATGGAAAACCTGTGCATAATTTTGACTCCCCCCAAACTTAACTGCTAATGGTCTACTGTTGACTGGAAGCTTTGCTAATAATGTAAACAGTCAATTAGCACATGTTTTGTATGTTATGTGTATTATATAGTGTGTTCTTACACTAAAGTCCTCCAGAGAAAAGAAAATGTTATTAAGAAAATCATAAGAAAGAGAAAATTCATTTACAGTACTATGCGTATTTGTTTTTACATGTTTGCATATAAGTGGACATATACAGTGTTGTTCAAGGGTCAACTGTACTATTTTATTAATTTCCAGGGCATACATTACATATTTTACTTTGTATTTGCCACATTGCTTAGCGTAAAATCATACTCTTAACAATGAGCTGGAAGATCTCTATCTGTAGCCCTTACCTTTCACCCTGGGATTAAGACCCCATTTCCAGCTGCCTATGGCATTAACTGCACTCTGCTCAACAGAACCAAAACTACCCTCGTTACCTGCCATCCCCCAGATCTGCTCCTTTTCTAACACGCTCGCCCACAGCTTGACCTCTAACCCCCCTTGGTTTTCCTTCCTTCTGCCTCCTTTTCCTGAAATAACATCGCAGTGGATCTCACAGCCACCGTGCATTCTGCAGCCTGGCTTTAGGTTTTCGTATGCTACGTAAAGTCTATTCCTGGGAGCTTCAAGAGGTGAAGTGTGTCTCTCCAATCGCAGTAACAGGCCTAAGACCCAGAGCCTCCTGATGCATGGGCCTCTTCCCCCTGTAGCAGCCCCTCCTCTGGGTCCTTCGCTGTCTGCAAACCTGTCCTCTAACATAAGTTTTCTAGTAGGTAGGTATGATTATCTTTACTAAAATACAAAGATGTTTCAAATTATAATTGCTTTTGCCCACCAATCTGTACTGCATCACTATGTCCCAAAAATTATTTCTCTGTCCTGATAGCTACATTTCCGATCTCACAAAGAGTGCTGTTGGAAAATGCCTTCATTATTAGAATGATTTCTTGAGTCCCTTCCCTCAGCATTTTGTGAGACAGCATCTCCTTCCGGTTTGCTGTTATCCGTGGGTTAGCTTTTGTCTCAGCAGCTGAATCCCGAGATCCATGAGGACAAGGCTCTGTGTGATACCCTGTGTTACCTGCAGTGCAGTGAGATAAGGTTAGGGGTTCCCAGAAAGTGCTCAGAAAATACTTGTTTGAATGGAATGTGTTATGTGTGTAACTTCTGTTTGTGTATGTGTGTGAATTTGTGTGTGTCTCTGGATGTGTTTACCATAAATGTTCTAAGAAGTATTTGTCTACGTGGTCTGGGAGGCCAGGATATTTTGGATGTGTTCCCTGGCCGCCAGACCCGTAACATGATAAACAGTAAGTCATGTGCTCCAAAAGCCCAGGCTGGGACTGTCACAGGTGAAGGGCCTACCTGAGGTGCAGCCTGCAGCTACTTTTCTGTCCCACCTGCTTGGGGTCTTCTTTTTCCATCTAAATATGAATAACTGAGTTTTCTGTTAAACATAAGTTGAAACGTGTATGTATATATGTGTGTGTATTTGTGCTTATGTATGTATCTACAGGGTGGTGCAAAAGTAGGGTTACAGTTGTTCATATTGGAAAATAATACAACAATTAACAAATAATAACAAATAAGAAAAAGAAACTCTGTGTGTCGTGTACTCACAACTGTAAACCCACTTTTGCCCACCCTGTGTACACATACATGTATATACATATATGAATGCATGTATGTATATATAAAGGAACTACACGAAAATATAATAAATAATGGTTATTTCTGCATGGTGGCTTTTTCCAAATTCTCTCTGATAATAAAATTACTTTTATTAACAAAAAACCCTCATAGATATTATTTTTTAAATGATAGGAAGGGACACAATTATTAGGCGGTTGCTGAGGTCCACCCTATGTGTGAAACAAGGACAAGGGGACATGCAGGTGCCTCGTAGGGCTCAGGCTGACCAACTGTCAGCCTCTCAAGATGAGACAAAGTGACCAGAGGGTGAATTGGGCCAAAGTGCAGGCTGGGCCAAGGTTGTGAGCAGAGGAACCTGTAACTTTGTTTGTGAAGGTCAGGGGCCTAGGTCAGTGAAAGGAATGCGAAGGAACATTTGGTTGGTGGAGGGCTGAGGGTGATAAGGAGATGAGGAAAAGCTTGAACAACACTTTCAAGTTCATGAAGAGATTTCATGAAGACATTTACAGTGGGAGAGAGAGAAAGCAGACCTGTTTCAAGTTTGTTTTTAATGCCCTGTGGTTCCAGAGGGAGGGCTTTCCAGAGTGAGTCAGTGTCAGACCCTGGACCCGGGTTAGGAGGACACACAGAGAGCTTTCATTAAGGACATGGATGAGCCCTGCATGGGCAGCAAGTTTGCAAATACGAGGTGCATTGTTAGGTCAAGACCCGTGTCTCCCCCACCTCCCACATCCCCCTCATCTCTCCCAGCCTAAGGGCAGAAGGAATGTTCTCTGGTAAGAATTCTTGATAAAGAGGCCCTTTCTAACCTTTCTGGACTTGAAAGAAAGCAATTATATATGAAACAAGTATCTTCAAGGGCATTTCTCCCACTCTGCCTGGTTTCATTGTTCTCTCAACGGTCCCTGAGCAGAGGGAGAATGGAAAGAGGAAAAACAGGAGATTGACTCTTCCTCTTTCTTGCTGTGGCTGATTTCCCTCGGGTGGTGTGCTGGAGGCAGGAGCACCTCGCTGTCACCGCAGAGGGAGCCCAGCAGAGCACAGCTCTGCTCCTCCTAGGGGCCTCCCTCCTCCACAGACCAGCAGGAGGAGCCTGGGCTCAGCAGGAGCAGCAAACGCCCACATCTAAAACCAAAAGATAGCCCTTCAGGCAGAGTAGAAAGTGTGAAAGAACAAATAAGGTCACAAGATCAATCCTTGAAAAACAGCTAAGCCAAAAATACATTTCGTGGTTTTTTTAATATCTTTTACCTATGTACAATTCAGTATTTTTACTGTTCTGCACCTCAGCTTTAATTCTAATGGCTATATCCTAAAAATTTCCAGTCCGAGCTCTAGTTTGAAATCCGAGGTGGAGGAGCACAAACAGCACACAAGTCCCCACCTAGGGCTCTGCCCTGCCACCCATCTAATGGGAGAGACGCAGTCTTTTCCCTCAGAAGTCCCTGCTGTAATTAGGCAGGCCGACTAAAGTGCAGAGGCTGCCTGCAAGGAAATTGCCCGTGGCATAGACCATTGGCGCTAACAACTGCCTCCTGCCTTTCTTCCTAACTCCTAATACAAGCCTGGCATTTCATATACAGTCTCTCATTCGATCCTCTCAACAGTTCATCGAGGTAAGTATCATTATCCTCATTTTGCAGAAAATGTCACTCAGAGAGGTTAAATAACTTGCCCAGGGTCACACAACCACAAAGTGGCAGAGCTGAGACTCGAGCCCAGGTCTTTCCTTGGTGTCCACTGTGCCCACTGCCTTCTGCTGGCTAAGTCCGCTAAAGAAAACAGTTGGACGATTCAGGCAAAAACACGCAAAGTAACATTTAGGCCCAAAAGGTGTAAGCCCTATTGTTTCCCCTTTTCTGATCCACTGAATGAAATACGCCTGAATTGAAATTCCAAAAACATTCCGTGTTCAATGTGTTGCGCGTGTCAGTCGCTCGCTGCCTTCTGGGCCTAGCAGAGCAAGGCATGCGTCGGGAGTTTAGAGGAGGCTGTTCATTGTGTCTTAGCCACTGCAGTAGTAATACAGGCATACCCTTGCCTCGCTGATTTGCTAATTCATCAGACAAATATGCAGAACATATAGTCAACCGAAGATGCATTTAAAAACATAGCGCAAAATTGCCCCAAACTCTTTGTGGAACAAGAAAAAGTATAAGTCTATAATATAATAAATATGTTCCCTATTTGTAGCTATTTTTACTTCACTGGGTGTGCAACGGTGTCTGTTGTATGCCCAACGTTGGCAGGACGTCTCTCTGTAGCTCAGGAAACTCATGTTGTGAGTGTCTGGTATTAAAACGGGACCCACGGCACACTAAATTGGTGTGTAAGGCAGTGACAGGAAGGGGTCTGTGCCCGAAGAGTGGGACATGGGGGAAATCTCAGCAGAGACCCCTCTCCCTTCAAACAAAGAATGCCTGGTTAATAAAAGCCACTCCCGTCAAAGTGGGTCTCCCTGATTCTTGCTCTTTGTGGAAGGTGGTGAGCACAAGGGCTTTTGGACAATATGCGCTGGCAGATGCAAAAATGCAGTTGAAACACTGCAAAGCTTAGGTTTCCCGGTGATAGAATGGTTGGGACCCAGGCAAGGCCTCTGGGCAAAGGTTTCCTCAAACCAGGGAAATATTTCAAAAAGCTAATCCCAAGCCTACCTTGGCCTGGGGTATCAGAGTGCCAAAAACACAGGGTTATTAGATATGGATGATATAGGTGGTTGCCGAGCTGATAGTTATTGTCTAAGTAATAGAAATCATTAGTGTTTCAAAAAAATTTAATGACCTTCTTTTTTTCACCCTTTCACTTAAACTTTTCCCACTAGCCCTTTCCTAGGCCAAACTAAAAGTATATGTATATTGCAATAAGATTTTGAATGACTGTCATTTTATCTGTGCATTGGTGCTAATACCTCTTTCAGGGTACCACCTGGGCTCTGCACAATAATGTCTTCCTATGTAAAAGTGTCTATATTTCCTCTGTGTTTGAGAGAACAAGTGTCCAGTTGGCCTGCACGTATTTGTTTCTCATATGTCTCACGTGTTAAACCATCATCAGACAGATTTGCAGGGACACAGAGACAGTCACAACTTGAGATTTAAGAGAAGATGCGATTTGAATGCAAAACCCAATGAATACATATAATGAAGCGACTCAAAACACTTCTAGCTAGGTCCTCAAGGATAAGCTGGATCCTCAAAATACGTGAGGGGTGCTTTCCAAGACCTTTGGTGTCCACAAGCATACAAACATACAAATACCACTTCGCAGATGGATTCTCCTGTACAAGAGACAGCATAACTTAGTGGGTAAGCATAGCTTTGAGTCCAACCAGCCTCGGTACAGAGCTCAGCCCCTCCGCTTGCCAGCTGTATGATCCTGGGCAGGACCTCTCAGTGCTTCAGTCTGCAAAATGGGAGTAATGGTATTACCCACCCCACAAGGTGTGGTGCAATGCACATGAAATGATGCTTGCTGAACACACACAACTTTGCTTGGCACGTGCTAAACATTCAGTAAACATTAACTATTAATAATAAGGATAATCAAATAATGAATAAATTAGATATTAATAAAAACAATAAAATATTTTAAAAACTGGTCTCCCCTTAAGAATTTTAACAACTGCATAAAGAATGTCAAACTCAGTATTTCTAAAACTATTAAATTCTGCCACTAAAATAAATTCTGCAGTCCTTATAGCACATCCATAAACTACACTGGAAATGATCATGAATTTTGATGGAGGGGACTAGCTAATCCAGACAGCTGGTGCCACCCTTCTAGACGCCCCATGAATATAACGCAGCATGAAATTAGACAGACCCTTGTCCCCCAGCAAATGTGAGCTCAGTGGCCACACCGCCTTCACTATGAGTTACTTCACAAATGCATGCATACAGCTCCTGGCTTTCTTCAGTATCTCATCTGTCTTCTGAATCCTAAGTGTCCTCTGTCTTGCTCACAGCTCAGGGTAACCACCATTTGAACTTGATGCTGAAACATTTTCTCTCCCTTAATGAACAGTTTTTACCCTGCTGGAGTTCTTACTAAGAGAGTTTCAAACTGTTTTTCTTGTTTCTATGTGGCAAGTGTGATGGAGCCTTTGACATCACCAGCTGAGCCACAGTCATCTATGAGATCATGCTTTTTATCTTGAACTTTTCTCTTGGCTAGGAGCCACTCCTCTAATTCTGCTAGAAGTTGACTTTCTTTGAGGGACCGCTGTTCTTAAACCACTGTTCTGAAACAAATAACACTTCAAACAAATAACAACTCATCACTTCAGAGATCCCGGCAGAGAGGTTGTAATCATACTGGATTACGGAAGCTGGGTCTGTATCACGGCCCATCCTTTGCTCCCTCTCTCACTCGGTGGCCCATTCCCTCAACTGGCCTTGCAGCCTATGCAAATTAGCCTCATACCTCAGAAAAATTACAGATTACCATATGCTGTGGACCCTGGAAATACTTGAAATAATAAATTTTAGGTCCATCACTGCTAAAGATCTACTACATACTTGGGTAAACTTTTCTAAGTTTTCCCCCCAATTGAGTGCCATAGTAAGACTTGTTGGTGGGGCATGGGAACCCTGAAAGGGTTGAAACAGGAAAACTACAAAACAAAAAGGCATAAAATAAACACTAACGATCACTGCCACTAAGACCTCATATTTAATGCACCTCTGTTTATATTATTCCTGGCTCTCCTCCTGTTTCTATGCCTGGGATGTTGGGAAGTCATGGCAGGTCTGTCCTACAAAGAACTAATTTGAGGAACAATGTATGGATCCAAGCCCTAGCAAAGTTAGCCCAAGTAGCCAGTCAGCGATCCTCATCTGGATCCTGGACCTGGTTGGCTGCTTCTGAACATTCACACCAAGGAACGTTCTAGAGAGCACTGCCTACTCCATTACCTCTTCTACAAAATGATTGCATGTTTGCCACATTGCACTCTGTGCACTGGGTTGCTAGAAATACAATAGGTTGCACTGATGATTTCTGTTTTCTGTAAAGGGCTACATAATCTCATGCAAAGTTTTGCAAAGTCATATGCAAATCACAGAGCCCCGGCCCTTTTCTTAACAGGATGGCAACCTTGCTCCTCGGTGGCACCTGGGACCTGGAGATCCTTTCTCCACTTACGTTTAACGCGCAGCCTGGGACTTGTCCCTGCAGCTCTCCGGGTTAGCCGTGCCGCCGTTGAGACCTCCCACCTGGACTCCCATCACCCACCTCTCTTGAGACTACTCTGGCAGGGCTGGTGTGGGGTGCAGCCTTTGCTCAGAGAGCAACATGTTTCAAGCAAAATCTGCCCACCCAGGCCATGGGCTCACCCCTCAGGGCTCCCTGCTTCTCTGTTGGGTTCAATTCGAGGTTGCCAGGCTTCTTTCCAAAGTCTAAAGTGGTGGGACAGTAGGGACCTGTGAGAGGCCTCATGACCCAAGGAACTCGCCCCAGCTCCCAATCTGAACACCAGGTACCCCAGGCCCTCCTTGCCCTGGAGGTCTACAGTGTGAGTGGGCAGGTGCATTTGGAGGGAGATTACTTGTCTCTGGAGTTTTTCTCCTGGGTGAACGTTTCTATTGTTAGTCGCCCTCGATCTGGAAAGTCCCATGGTTCCAGTCTGGCCTGCCTGCCCATCTTTCTCACATCGTGAGAAAGAGGGAGGAGGAAGAATGGATAGTTGATGGCAGAGAAGAAGAGGGTTAACTCTAGCTGTTCCCAAACATTGGCCACAAACACTTGCCCGACAAATGTTCTATCTGCTTCAGCCCACCCAGGTTTCGTCAAGATTTTCTAGTTTCCTTCTAACCTCACTCATTCCTGAGGTCTCTGGTTCAAAGCCCACCCTCCCAGCCTTCCCTTGCTTCCAGATTATCCTGTTAGGGGGTGGATGGGAAGTAGGAGAAGAAATCAATGAAACACTCTGGTGACATGTTGATCATTGAGACTAGATGGTGTGTACGTGGGCATTCATTTTACCATTCTCTCCACTTTTGTATATGTTTGCAATTTTTCATAATAAAAAGTTAAAGAATAAAAAAAGTCCTTCAGCTTCTGAGACACTTAAGAGAGAACCCCAACCTGTAACACAGTTTCCTGGTAACCATACACTGAGGCAAGAGGCAAAGATTATTCCATTACATATATATATATATATATGTATATTCATTTTCTAATTTTTTAAGTCCCACTGCTTTATTTTCAGTAGACTAAACCTTATTTCTAAGAGATCCCGAAGTTGGGCTTATTTCCCCCAGCTGGGTTGTGGGGGAGGGCTGGGTAAAGGGTTCCTTCAAATCCTGAAAGTTTACACTTATGTATCTCACAATCTTGTTGTGAGGATGGGACTTGTTCAGTGTTCTGAACTTTGAGGAGAAAATGCACTCTCAATTCAAAGTGTCATTCTCTGGAATTGCACCTGGCTCAGGAAAGGACTGTCTTTGTACTTGAATTAAATCCAATGGAGAACCTTAACACGGGCATTTGCATGACTGAGAATTGCTGCTGTCTTTTTTCCGTATGTCACTTTCTTGAATGTGTTCTAATAAAATGATTCTAAAGCAGGCTGTTGATATACAGTGATTTATAAATACTTTCTATTGAGTGCCGAGGCCCTTAATTCTCTACCAAGAATCCACCCCATCCCATCTTGTGGAAAGATCTGTCTCACTGGGGACAGACGCCATCGAGCGTCCATCTGGCATGATGGCGGCACCACTGCAATTACAATCACTAATAAGAATGATGTCAACCACAGTAATTTTGTCTTCTGGTCGCCTAGCAGCAGAACTTATTTTCCAGAATGAAGATGGCCATATGTGGTAGATGAGTGTGGTGAAGAGTAGGGGGAGTGGAGGAGGCAGGGCGGGAAGAGGAGTACAATAAATCAGTCTGCCAGGGAACAGGGGAGGGAGCAACGTGGAAGGAGAGACAAAGGCACCCAAGTTCAAGTTCTGTCTGTTCAGTGATACATCTCAGCAAGTTAAAATGGTGATTGATGGTTAAATTTTATTTACAGAATTGCACCATAGAAAGTTACAAATCTCAAAATGTCATTAAGCAAACTGGAAGCAAAAGGAGAAAATATGTATTTCCAAATGTAGTTATTTTGAGAAGCACTTTTTATCCCAGTCTTTATCCCCCTTCAGCCAGACAGGTGAGCGCACCGCCATGGGCTAGTAACAGACTTAGGCCAGTTCTTTAAGAAAGGAGGCATTGTTGGAAACCTTACAAAGGGGCAGCGAAGGCAGAACCAGACAAGGAGGCTTCCATTCACTCACTGATCACCTTTCTCAGACCAGAGGCTGGGAAAGTACTTGATATATGTTATCTTCTCTAATCTTCACAACCATCCTGAGAGGCAGGCAGCCAGATGAAGAGCCTGAAGCTAAGGGAAGTAAATAACTTGTACAGACTCAAAAAGCTAGAAAATAGCAGATTTGTGATTCAGATTTGGTCCCTAACCCCAAACCCATGCTTTCTTAAACCACAGAGCGGATGGCCCGCTGCCCAGATTGGGCTCTCCGTTGCACACTGCCGTGGTCCTCACTCGAGTGAGCTGTGCAACCTCTCTATGCCCAGGGGGCTGGGAGAGAGGTAAAGCCAGCTCAGGCTCTTTGTGCAGTTGGAGATCCCTTCCGGGCCAGAGTCTTTGCAACCCACATCCATGTCCCTGGGATTTCATTGTGGAGAGCACAGGCTAATGAGGCTGAGATCACCATTTGGTTTCTATAGGGATGTGCTCACTCATCAAATATTTGAATGCCTGCAGTGCTAAGCATTATGAATTAGGGGGGGCAAATATGTAAAAACTCAGTCCCTGTTTTCATGGAGCTTACCAGCAGAAGGACAGACATTAATCAGGTAACACATGGATGGATACGTAATTACAACTGGAAGGGACCTTGGAGATCATTGAGATCAAAAGATGAAACGGGACCCAGAAATGCTAAGCAGTTTGCCCAAGCCCATATAGCAAGCTAGGGGCAGGATGCAGACTGGAACTCAGAACTCATAATTTTTGTTCATAGACCACTTTTTTCCCCACCATGTCACACTCTAACCTGTTGCATACTCCTAGACTGGCCCCTAACCCCAGCCAACCATATAAACATGTTGATCAATAAGTACACTATCCCCATACCTAAGAAAAACCACATGGCATATTTTGTAACGATAAACAGTACAGTGAAAGAAACCCTTGAGGATGGCATTTACCAAGCCCTGTTTGCAGGGTTGTTCCAGACCCCAAAGAAAGATGCTTGCAGCATTTTAGTCTGACCCCAATATTTTCTCATCTCCCAGGTTCAGCCATCATTTATTCACTCATTAATTCAACAAATATTTATTGAGGGCTCACAAGGTGCCAGGCACAGTTCTCAGAGCTGGGGACACAGCAGTGAACAAAAAGGACTGCCCTCGTGCAGCGTGCCTGCCACCTGGGGGAGATGGACAATAAACAAATAAGTAAATAACGTTGCATTGTCGAAGGTGATAAATGCTGCAAAGAAAGATAAATCAAGAAAGGGATGGAGGGGGTGCCCAGAGGGAGGGGAGGTTGGGAAAAAGATCCCCCTGAGAAAATGACGTTCCAGGTCATCACCTGACACACACGCATCGTCACATGCGCAGTGTGATTTGAAAAGTCACATAAGCCTTCCTCCGCCTCCTTCAGAAAAGTAAAGGCTTCTCAGTAGCACATCCCAGAGGCCAATTCCAAGCCTTTCCTTATTTCCTTTGAGCTAAAACAACGGTCATCACACTTGTATACACATCGGGATCAACCAGAGGACTTGTTAAAACGCAGATTGCTAGTCCACGCTACCAGTATGTGGTTCCGTAGGTCTGGGGTGGATCCGTGAGTTTGCATTTCTAACAAATTCCTAGGTAATGCTGGTGCTGCTCCTCCAGGGACCACACTTTCAGAGCCACCAGGTTAAGCCATTACAGCTGTTAGATCCCTGTAAAAATTAAACTACTATCTGAGAAAGGACGCATCCATTCTTTAGAATCCATGGATCTTATCAAAGTAGCTATCCCAAGAGCAGGCTGCTTAAGAAATGTGACCTTTTTTCTAGCTGGGGTAAGTTTCGGAAGCCACATCCCAAGACCCCCCCAGCACTGATGAGCCAGAGCAAAGAACAGATCCTGAAAAGGTGGTGACAACAATATTTTATTGATTGTCTATCAGCACTCTGCATTTTCCTAGCATTTAATACTTTTACAAGCCCTGTGTCCTCTACTTTCTTTTTACACAGTTAACCTGTTCGGTAGGCAAAAAAGGTGTCACTATTACATTTTATAGGTAAGAAAATTGAAACAAAATCATTGTATGGCCTCCCTTGGGCATCAAGGATGAGAACCCCAGGTGCCTTACACTTAACTCGGTGTTCTTTCTTCTTCAACACTTTTCATAACACTGGCCCCAGCTTTCTCCTGGAGCTTCTGCCCCTGAGTCCTTAAAATCCAGGACGTGTAGTCACTCTTTGCCTGTTGCTCTGTTCAAAATCCCACTTGTTAAAAATAGACTATTCATGCGGTTGATTAAGTGTGGCAAATACTAGGCCCTGCATGAGTTCTCTCTGCCATAAACACATTTCTACTCTTCTACTGCTCATTTTAGCATTAGCCTAAGCTCGAACTAATCATTATGAAAGCAAACCTACTGGAGGAAAGCACACCTAATACTTTCCAAAGACAAATAGAAATGGCATTTGGATTATATGTACCATTGCTTCCATCCCATTAATAGAGATAATTGAAAATTTTCTGTGTCACTAAAACTCACAGTAAAATGAAAGTGGATTTTACTAAATGTGATGGCCAGGGTATTACATTTTCAGATATTTAAAAAGACAAAAAAAAATCATGGACATGAAAAATATCTTCCAGCACTTGCCCTTCTGGTTGTTTTCTTCAGTTCTGCCCTGATGCTTCGGGTCTCCCATTGAATCTCACAGTGACCCATGGGTTACAATGAGCTGTCTGTTTTCACCCTCCATTCTGTTTTTGACCATCCAGGAGCTTAAGGCTGTAGAAATTTAATTTCTGAAACTGTCCTCATTGTTCTCTCAACCCACTGATATTCTCACATCTTCCTTTGGTACTGCCATTGGGACAACTCATTGGTTCAGTAAGCATTTATTAAGCACTGAATGTGTACCAAACCCTGTAAGAACCACTGAACAGGCTACAAAAATGAGTTAGATATAATCCTGTCCTCAAAGAACGCAGTAGATTCACTCTCTAAATGAACTAGAAATATCAACATTCAAATATATTCTAGATGTAGATTATAAACCCATGTGAGCTTCTCCCCATTTTTATTTCTGTACTCACCTTGTGTTCAAATAAAGCTAATTGATGACTTAGATTAGATTCACCACAAAGGAAAGGAAATATAACTGGGAAGAAGAGAGTGGAGCGAGGCAGAGGCTCCGCTCTGTCGTTCTGAGCACACGTGGAGATCTGCACCAGCAGCCCCAGGCCTGGTAACAACGGGGCCGGCAGTGGATGCTCAAATCCGCTGCAGATACTGCACGTGTGCGTTATAACAAATTAAATATGTAAAGGTCTTAAAGCTTGGGGGATCAGAAGTTCCATATTGATGAAAGATCCAGTGCGAGTGTGTTATTGCTGAGTTTTAGAGTCTAAAGTATGCTGTAAAAAAATGATTCTGTATTCCTTAAAAACAAATAGTTCATGTTCACTGCAACACAGGCACTGAGCATGTAAGAAAATAGGTTGGATTGGGGGAGGTGGGGTGGGATATAGAGGGTTCGGTTAGTTGGGTTGGTATGAGAGAATCTGTGAGAAGAGATGTGGACAATAATCCAGCAACGCGTGTATACATGAGTATGTGAGCCCTTTAATTTCATAATCCCAAAAGGAAGGCAAGTTTAGAAAACCAAAAACACAGTCAGAAAATAAGGATGAGTGTATAGTTCTGGTGACCAAGCAGCTGAAGAAATACCTCTGACCCACCTGCCTCCCAGGAATGTGCATCAGCTGTCACTCCCTCAGCACCTGCGAGGAGCTGCTCAGGCTCCGACTCCACTCTGCTTTAGGTCGGGCTTTGTGAATAGTGGAATTCCAAGACAGGGGGACTCAGGGAAGATATGAAGCCAGATCTCATATGTGTCCTTTGCATACTATTTCTCACACCTCTGCAACCCGGAGAGGATTTTCACAGCACAAGTGCTGTATCCAGGCTTACCAATGACCATCAAGGGTGCTGGTGGCATGATAATATAGCCAGGCCTAAAATGGGTATATGGACATGGATCGTGGGAGTGACAGGGAGAATTTAGAGGGTTTAAAAATAGCAGTGATGGGGAGAGAGTCTCTGTATCTGCTTTTGAGTTTTGGGGATGGTAGAATAAGGATTGTTATTTTATTTGTAAGGATGTCCATGGACTCTGGTGCTTGTTGATGGTGACCTTTTAATGAGCCTTACCCCCAAGCTTAGTGTGGAGTTTTTAGATATGGTAGTGCTAAATTCTGCTGGGTGGTGGCTATGGCACACATCAAGGTGGAAGGAGGTACCAGGGTGGGGATGTGGACTGAAACCTCGCTGATGTAGAAACAGGATTTAGATGTCACTGGTGCGGTGCTCTTGCTCAGAGTGACCCACGTGTATGACATTCCAGGTGTTGCTCTGGTATCTCCTAGATTCATGAGGACTTACATGGGCATCTTGGCCTTGAAAGGAGCAAGTTGGTGATAAAATTGATTTGCACAGTTCTTCAAGGCCAGCTAGAAGTTGGCAATGTAAATAGGAGGCTTTGTACTTCCCAGATTCTTTTTGCATTTTCATTTGGTGTTGAACATACTGACATATGCTTTATTTGTTGGTGTTTCTGGGACTATCTAATCAACAAACTTTTTAGAAAGTCATAGGTATAGGCCTCAAGGCCAGGCTATCAAAAATGGTCTAAGTGTGCCCTGTCCACCCTGCAAGGCCACACAGGCATGCTTAAAAATGGAATCGATCATTAAAGAGGAAGGCCCTTGCAGGGTCTGATTGATTGGTTGGTGTAGCAGAATATAAGTGGGGATATTCCAGCTTAATGGCGCAGCACAAGATTGCTTCTAGGTCCAGGTAGGTGCAGATCCTAGGAGAAGTCATCAATCCAGTGTTTCTAGCTTCTGAGGAAGGCATTTTTCGGAAATTAAAGTGGTAAGATAATTGGCCCAATTAGTCTCATAGTCTTACAAAAATGATTGCACATGCCATTTTTCCATCATGCCCTAGACCTTAGATTTGGCTATGATTGTCAGAAATCTGGCTAATTGATTTCTCCTAGATTAAATGTCTTATAAAAGAATACATATGCCAGCAGAGGTCAGGGTGGGGGCAGGGGGCTGAGACAGGATAGTATCAATAGACATTGGACACATTGGTCTCTAGGGGTGTCAAGGGTTATGCCCAAAGTAATGTGATGATTTGGGTTCTAGAGGGTCCTCTCAGCTATCAGAGATTATGGGAGAGGCTAATATATCCTCAGGGATCAATCAGGGGTCATTCATCCAAAAAACAAGAGAATGGGTGTTATTAATAATTACTGACTCTTAATACTAGATATCCATCATGCTATGTATTCAACAAATATTTATTGAACATATACTATGCACCAGGCACTATGCTAGACAAGAACAACTACAACAACAATAAAAAGACAAGAATTTTGACCCTCATGGAGCTAACATTCTCATGGGAATATAGACGAGTAAAATATATAAAATGCCAGCTGATACATGCTATGGAGAAAAATATTGCTGCAGGCATGTGGTGAGAGGAGGACCCGAGTCCCCATGACTGACGTAATCAGGGACATAGAGGGTAATGAAATTAGTCCAAATGGTCTCAAGGCCAGTGGTAGTGCTAAGACTGTTGGAGGGGCACACTCCTCTGCTAGGAGCACACACAAGGTTTTAGAAATCTCTCTTCATTACTTCCAAAAAAACCATGAAGACTTGGGGAGGAGTCGTCTTATCTAGGAACAGGCAGGATCTCTCAGGTAAGATGGTCTCTCCCCCAAGCTTCTTGTCTCCATTGGAGCCAAGAAGGTACCCAGCAATATGCCCCAGAAGTAAAGTAGGACCCCAGACTATGCCCCCAGCCTCCACCAGTAGAGAAAGGGAGCATTTCTGATATAGTATTAGCCTAGGTTAGAGGAATCTGGATTCCATTCAGAGTGATGAGGACCTCACCTATGGTGTGATCAAACATCCCTCAGAGTTCACATTGTGAGATTCTTGAAAATAAATCCAGGTATGGTCCAATTATAAGATGAATCTAAGAACCAAGAGTTTAGGGAATATACTATTCATAACTGTCAGAAAGCTCAAATGGGTCCTTGCAGATTCTGAGGAGTGGGATAAGGTATTTGTTTTGTCCTTAAATGGTTTAAAGTATGAATTCCCTTTGGTTACCTCCCTTAATTCTCAGCAGGCTGCTGGGCCCCTCAAGTCTAGCTTGATAAAGGTTCAGCAGCAGCACGAAGAATAGTTTCCAATCACCTGTTTGGGGTAAACCCCAGTCACCAGTATAAGGGCACAGAGTTCTTTATCACAAAGAGCAGAGGGCCCAGAAGACTCAGTGAGGAGATGCAAGAATGCATGTCAGAGTCTTGGGCCTGCATAATAGGTATGTTCAACCCAGACAGCAGGGATTATGCTTAGTTAGGGTTGTAGTGTAAATGTAGCTTCCCCATTTCCTCTTCCCACACGTAACTCGGGACCCATTAAACTTAAACAGCAGACTTGGGAGTTAAGGAGAAGCTGGCTATCTCCTCCCAGATGCATCAGTATGTCCTCAAAAGACATGCTTTTGAGATTGAAGCCAAATGAGAGAGGAGCTCAGAGTACCAACACACACTCTTCCATTCATTGTGTAATTTATTGTGTTTCACCAAATGCTAAGCCTTATCTCTGGACAGATAAATTGCAACACTAAATCCAGACAGTTGTCTGTCATAGCTGTATAGAAAAATTACCAATGGTGTTAGTAGCTCCCCCAGGAAAGAGCTGCATGGGATATGTTCATTCCAGCTCAGGCCTTGGTCCAGGAGCCAAATGGTGTCATGAGAAACAAACTGGCATTCTCTCTGTGGCTGTGAGAAATCAGTGGTGGCATTTGGTTACTTTCTATTTATTTGGATCAACACATGTGCTCAGCAGAAGTGTTCTGACCATATTTGGTATAGGTCAATCATCTTTTGGCTTGTTGTGATAAAAATTTGGTTTTCAACATGACCCCTCAGACCTCATCTGTCGGATGTAAAAACTTTGAACTTGAGTGTGGATATAAGCAGTTGAAGAACTAGTGTAGCTCCATAGGATCCATGTCAAATCATACTAGTAATTAAATGTGTCATTGTTGCAGAGTAAGTTCCTTGAGAGCAGTGATTCTTGTCTGCACTTTCACTGCTGTATCCCCACTGCCAATAGTAATGCCAGGAGCATAGTACATACTGCAAGTACAATCGCACAGTATGTACAGCAAGGGCAATCCCCTTCATGCGCAGAAATACAGAGAGAAATATTCTCCAGTTTTAGTGCAACCAGACTGGCAGCAAGTGCCTTCATTGCACTACCGGGGAGTGGGAAGGTGCCCTAGAGAACAGTGTCATATTTACCAAAATGAAGGAGCGTGCTGTTTGATTTCCAAATAATGCAAGAGTAGAAGACAGGTTTGGTGCATGATCTGATAGGCAGAGTTAAAATTTGGAATGGAGGGTTAGGACTGATAAATGGAGAAAGCAACTGAAAACTAAGCAAAGCTCACCCTGGCTGGTGTAGCTCAGTGGACTGAGTGCTGGCCTGTGAACCTCAGGGTCGCCAGTTCAATTCCCAGTCAAGGCACATGCCTGGGTTGTGGGCCAGGTCCTAGTTGGGGGCATGCGAGAGGCAACCACACATTGAGGTTTCTCTCCCTCTGTTTCTCTCTCCCTTTCCTTCTCTCTACAAATAAATAAATAAAACCTTTAAAAAGTTTAAAGAAAATAAGAATAAAATGTTTGGAAAAAAACTAAGCAAAGTTCCAAGGCTAATATTCAAAGAAGCGAGTGAACAGTAGAAGCCTAGGTGCACGGCCAGGTGTGGAAAACTACTGTATGTTTTGGTCACTAACATTTCGGTTAGTGACTCATCTCTAAAGACAGTGTTTTTTTAAGTCCTCACCCAAGGATATATTTATTGATTTGAGAGGGGGCAGGGAGAGAAACATTGATGTGGGAGAGAAACATCGATCGGTTGCCTCCCACATGTGCCCCAACTGGGGATCAAACCCATAACGTAGGTGTGTGCCCAGACCATGAATTGAACCTGCAACCTTTTGATGTATGAGACAACATTCCAACCAATTAAGCCATCCATCCAGGGCTCAACACAGTTTTTATTGTATTCCCTACCCATGAGTTGGTTTTTCCTTTTTAATCCTCACCCAAGAACATTTTTCCATTGCTTTTAGAAAGAGAGGAAGGGGGAGAGAGAAACATCGATGTGAGAGAGAAATATTGATTGGTTGCCTCCTGTATACACCTTGACCAGGAATTGAACCTGCAACCTAGGTGTGTGCCTTCACTGGGAATCAGACCCGCAACCTTTCAGTTTATAGGACGATGCTCCAACCAACTGAGCCACACCAGCCAGGACCCCACCCATGAGTTTTTAAAAGTACAAATTGACTTCTGTAGATCATTTCTAATTAAGAATGGCAAATGAAAAGATTGAAAAAGGAAAAGCAGCAAACCAACCAAAGCACAACACCCTCAAAAATGAAACAATTGCTATGAGAAGTCATATTTTAAAAATGTCTCTCATTTGGTTTGCTTCATTGAGTCGGTTGCCAATGAGAAGGAGTGAAGTTCAAAAGACAGTGTTATTGAAAATGCACTCCTCCTCTCTGCCCTGGTCCATCCCTGTGCTCATGATTCACATTAAGCATTCCTAAAGCCCTAGGAAGTGAAAATGTGAGAGTTGATGCCCTTGTTGTCAGTCAGCCCTAGAGATATCGTCAATAATGGGTTCTGATGCCAGTTTCCTGATAGCAAGCAAAGCTGGCTTTCAGCTTGATTTTATTGAGCTTTAAGGCTGTTCCAAAAGTACACAAAAAAAATATAAAATACAGTTCTTCACTAAAATAATTGTATAGTCCAATTGACAGAGAGAAAGCATAAATACTCAAAGAACATTCACGCTGTGTATGATAGGGATAACTATTGTGTTAGCCTGAGAGGCCCCAAAGCTGTAATGATCTCTCCTCCCTCTGTGTCTACCCAGTACCAAGGATGAGTCATAGCATGTAATGGCAGTAATCTTCAGGGTTTTAAAATGCTAATGATAATAATCATGGTAATAGTAGTAACACAGCAATAACAAAATCCAGTAGGCCGGCCCAAATTACATTTAATTCGTACATGTCTACATTTGTCTTAGGATGGCCCCACTGCATCTCTGTCCCTCTCTTGTCTTTATCTTCCCTGCCACTCACTCTCTCAGTGTTCCTGGACTCCTACCAATATCCGTCCCTAGGACAGTTTCATCCAGAGAAGAGAATAAGAGCAGACGTATCTATTGGAATAAGTTAGGTCATGCTGTGATTAAAAAAACAACAACAACAACAACTCTAAAAAATATTGGGGGCTTAAAACAATAAGGATTTATTTCTTGCAGCACTGCATGTTCATTATGGGTTGTCCGGGGGTTCTGTTCATCGTAGGGAGCAGGGACTCTGGCTGATAGACCAGATTCTAAAGTTACCACTTACCATCTCAGACAAAAAGGGAATTTTCAAGGATCCTGATGCACAACTAAATGATCCACCTGGAAATGGTTCCGTGTCCATGGTCAGAACTAGTTACATGGCCCTACTCAACCAACAGGGGCCAGAAAAATAATTTAAGTTACGTGTCTAGAAGTCAGAGAGCTAGAAATATTTAGTGACATCAGAATGACTATATTAGCAGGTAACATTAAATTATATTTGCAAATAGTTTATAGTTTAGCTCCAACTCAGATTTTCAAATTTTGGATCTACTCAGCCAGATTGTGTGTACGTATGTAAGGGAGGGGGAGAGAAAGAGAGAGGCAGAGAAAATTTCAAACAGATACACTGAAGTGACATTATTCATGTTTAACTCATTGTTTGCCTTTTGTTACTTCCGCTGCCTAATTCCCACTAGATCGTGGCCATGATGCGATATTAGACCCTATATGTATTGGGTCAGTGCTAATATCAATGTCTAGCCAGAGTATAAAGGTATAAAGGTGAGAAGCCTTCTTGTTCTTCTTGAAACTTTTTTCATACTTAGGGAGCCAATGGGGGGTGCAATATTCTGCTGAGTCTACAGGGACATGTCTTAGAGCTTAATTTACTACATTATTTATATGCTAACCTGCAGAGTTCTCTCCTGGCATCTGGCATCACACTGTACAGAGTGGTGCTACGGATGTGAACTTATTGAATCTCCTATGGCAAAGTCACTGACTAATGTTATTGGAAAGGGTGCTTTACCTAAGTGTAAGAACGTGATCCATGTGCCACTTTGTTCCCGTTGTAAGTAGTGGTATATGATTGCATGACCTTGTTCTAGAAATCACATGGTTACGCCATTATTATTAAGTAGCTTATAGTATTACTGGGAAGCCAGGGCCAGCCCTACTGTAAACCACATTCAAACTGTCTTTAAATAGAGGGTATTAGACACAAGAAGACCCGGCAAGAAAATATAGCAGTGCAATGGGGTGGAAAGAACCTGGGTTGTAGCCAGGAAATTTGGTTGTGATCCTAATTCTATTGACTAGGTGTTGGCTTTGAAAAAAATATTTTAGTGAAATCATCTATCTTCTCAAAACCTCAGTTTACTCATCTTTAAAATTAGAAAGTAATAGGACTTATCTCTAAATTTTATTCATGCTTAAACATTGTTTTTCTATTACTGGCTTAAGTGAAACTCAGAAGTATGACTTTTGCTGGGGAAAAATCAATAAGCACACATCCTAAGTAATGGAGAATTGAGAAAATGATATTAATAAAAAGGGATAACAGTTCTCTATACAATAGTTATCTGCACTGATAAAAGACACACAGTACTGCACAGCAGTAATTATTTTTAATTGTCCAGATTTAAAATATAGGCAAAGGTGTCAGAAATTAACATATGTGCTCTATTTTCTCATTCATTTATTTAAACTTTACCATGTAATTAGCTGGGTTAAAATGAGCAGGGGGGTAAAGGAGTTGAGGATATTGGCAAAAGCATTACTGAGATCCAAGTTTCATAAGAAGGAGAGTGATGAAGAGACAGTGTCAAAGAATTGTGAGAAAGGAAAGGGCGCCATGAACTCGAGGTCCCAATGGGAATAATCAAACAGGTTGGAAGAAGAAGATTTGAGACTTCTGTTTCTGACCGAGATAGAAAAACAAGAACCAGGCATACTCAATTGAAACAACGCCCCCTCCCCCAAAAAGAAAACTGACAACATAGAAGAAACAACCATTTTAAAGATACTGGACAGCAGACAACAAAGGACAACGTGAGCCCTGAGATACAGGAAACACAGTGAGTTCTATGGACACTCTAGTTTGATGCCTTGAGTTCCCAGGGTTCCATGCGGGGAGTGGGAACCCAGGGGTCTCCCTGAGTTAAGAAGATGGATCTTAAAGTTCACTGAGATTGAGGCAGCTAGACTTCACTAGACAGAATAGTGTATGGAAGAAAGCTGCACAGAAAGAGAACTCGGGAGATTTTCAGAGGGTCTCTCTCAAGTATTCATCGAAGTATTGATCGTAACATGTATATGAGGAAACTACCCCAGGATGGGGAAGAATTACCTGAAATAATTAGGGAAAAAAAAGAGGTACCCAGGGCCTGTTTGCACTAGCCAGACTAGAAAAGCTCAAATTCACAGGGCTTCAGGAAGAATATTCAGAAGGGTCTTACATTAGTAGTGGGGAATAATACGGCCCAGAGGACCTGGCTCTGATTCTGCCTAACAAATCTTAAATGGTTCAGGCTGTTTCAAAGTAACTGCATCCAATAAAGTAAAATCCACAATGTCTGGCATCCTATCAAAAATTACCAGTCATGTAAAAAACCAGGAAAATATGACCCACCCATAACGTGGGGGAGAAAATAAATCGAAACTTACCCAGAATTGACACAGATGTCAAAATCAGCAGACATGGACATAAAAACAATTATTATTAAGGGTATTCCATACATTCAAAAAGTTAAGTAGAAACATGGAAGACATAAAGAAAAATTCATGTTGAACTTCTAGAGGTAAAGACTACAATGTCTGGGGTGAAAAGTACCTGGATGGGATTAATAGTAGATTAGACACTGAAGGAAAAACCATGAGTGTACTTGAAAGTATAGTAATAGAAAGTGTCAAAAATGAAACAGAGAAAAATCATCATTTTTTAAAAAAGAGCTAAGAATCAGTGAGCTGTGGAACAACTTAAAGCAGACTAATGTAACTGGAGTTCCCTAAAAGAAAGGAGTATATAAATTTTTTTTTAAATATTTAAAATGGTAATGGCTAAAAATATTCAAATTTGGTAAAGGCCCTAAACCCACAGATCCAAAAAACCCAATAAACCTCAAGCACAGAACTATGAAGAAATCTACACCAAGACATATCATAATCATATTACTCAAAACTAGTGGTAAAAAAGAAAACCCTGAAAGCAGCCAGAGTTAAACAGACATGCTGTGTATAGAGGAACAAAGGTAAGAATCCCAGCAGCAGATTTCTCACTGAGAACCAGGCAGGCAAGAAGACAGCGGAGCCTCTGAGTGCAGCACTGGACGTAAAAAGGAAACTGTCCACCCAGAATTCTATAACCAGTGAACAGACCTCTCCATAATGAAGGCAAAAATTAAGATTTTTTCTGACATACGAAAGCTGATAAAACAATTCTTTGCCAGCAGATCCACACTACAAGAAATGGTAAAGGTAGTCCCTTAGGTAGACAGAAATAAAACCACAGGAAAATATGGACCTGCAGAACGAAATAAAGAGCATCAGAACTGGCACGTACATAGGTAAGTGATCAAGATTTACAGGTAAAGAGCAGCATGAAAGAGACTTTAAACAGTATGTTTAAAATCCTAAAAGAGGTAAAAGGTAAATACTATGCGTGAAACAGAAACAAATGACTATAAAACAAGTTATACAGAGATGAAGAGAGAATTGCTGATTGGGAAAAGAGAAGTGAGATCTCTCATAGCACAGGCAGAGAGGTGAGGTGGATGAAACTGATTTTAATAAGAGTTCTCAAATAAACTGGGGAGGACGGCAGGAATACATTTTGCCAACAGAAAATGACTAAGAATTTTCCAGAAATAAAGAAATATCGAAACATTGCAGTGAAACTAGAGAAAATTGAGACTATAAAACTCTTAAAAGCAAGAGAGAGGAAGAACTAGTTACCTAAGCAGGGACAATAGTGATCTCCATAACACACTTCTCGTCAGCTGCCACAGTGACTGAGAAAAGAACAGACTAGGAGCATCAATGTTCTGACAGAAAATTTTGTGCCCTAGAATTCTATATTCAGCAAAATTATAATGTAAGAGTGAGGTTGAGATAAGGATATTTTCAGACATATAAGAACTTAAAATGCTTACTAATCATAAGTCTTCACTCTTTTGCGGGGGGGGGGGGGGGAAGAACCCAGAATGGAGGAATCAGATACAAAAAGGCATTGTAAGTAAAAGGAACACTAAAATGCTGTGGTAAATATAATGTAACATTGAGTACAAATGATAAAAATAATAATAACTATTTGAAACAAATGGTATGTTCCAAGGGAGAATTAGGCAAACTTGTATCCTTGTCTGGCTTAAGACAACATAGAATTAGGAATTAATTTAGACTTTGTTAGAAAAATATAAATTTGTAAGGACAACGTAAGGATAGCTGCCAAAAGAATAGAAAAAAGAATATATAATTTCAATACCAGTAGAGAAAAGTGAGGAGAATAAAACAACCTCCATTAATCCAAGAGAGGAAAGAAAAGAAGGAAAGAGAATTCATGGCAAATAGGAAATACTAACAAAAAAGTCCGAAAGAAACCCAAGTATTTTGTTGACCACAATAAATGCAAATGGGACTTAATGCATTTATTAAAAAACAAATCCTTTCTTCCCTGGTTGGGTGGCCCAGTTGTTTGGAGCATCATTCTGTGCACCAAAAGTCTGTGGGTTTGATTCCCAGTCAGGGCACAAACCTAGGTTGCAGGTTCCATCCCCTGTTGGGGCGCATACAGGAGGCAACCTATCGATGTTTCTCCCTCGTATCAGTGTTTCTCTCTCTGTCTCTCTGTCTGTGTGTGTCTCTCTCTCCCTCTCTCTTTCCCCAATCCTTTCTCTCCAAAATCAATAAACATATCCTCAGGTGAGGATTAAAAATATTTAAAATACAGATACTTTTCAATTGGATTTTTAAATTAAAATTCAGGTACACACTGTATAAGAGAGATACAAGTCTAAAACAGTGATAAAGAAAATACTGATGGAAAAAGATATACCAAATAAATATTAACTAATAAAAAGTTGATATAGAATTTTTAATGTCAGATAAAATATAATTATCTTAAGCTCTCTTGTTCTTTAAACTTCTATTATGTGTGATGTTTTTATTACTCCAGCAAAGCTAATGTAGAAACTGCTACCTAGAATTGGAGTACTGCCATACAAAATTTTTTTAAATGAAAGATAAGAACAGCAAAAAAGAAAATATGTGGTACTGGCTTGGAATTAGGCTGAGGATAAAGGAAAATGTTATTGGAGGTTGGAAAACCGGAGACTTACAATGTGCAATGAAGAAACATTGGAAAACTGTCATTTATAATGATTTGGAAGGCAGCTAATATATCTAATGAATTTGTGGATTAAAATGAAAGAGTCTGGGAATTTTTTAAGGAAACAATTTAATGTTTAAACAAAAGCAATAATAATGATGTGTGTTGCTTTTAACATTTGTGATTATAAACTGTGTGTCAATAGCAATATAAGGACCAGGATGGGAGAAGTAGAAATGTAGTATTACAAGGTTCATATGCTATCATGAAGTGGTGTACTATCACTTGAAGGTAGACTATGAGAGTTAAAAGTAAATATTTAATTAATTAAGTACATCATAAATCCTAACACAACCACTAAAATAACAGAGCAAAGACTTTTTAGCCACTAAGCTGTCTTATTCTGCTTGGACTACCATAACAGAATGCCACAGCCTGGGGGGCTTAAACCACACAGTGAGTTTCTCACAGTACTGGAGCCTAGAAGTCTGATCAAGATGCTGGTGACTTCTATTTCTGGTGAGGGCTCTCTTCCTGGCTTGTCGATGCCACCTTCTCACTGTGTCCTCACATGGCCTTTCCTCTGCGCTTACATGGAGAGACCTCAGATGTCCCTTCCATTTCTTGTAAGGGCAACAGTTCTACTAGATTAGGGCCCCACCGTTATTAGTTCATTCAATCTAATTTATCTCCAGATACAGCCACATTGGGAGTTGGGGGTTCAACGTATGAATTTGGGAGGGACACAATTCAGTCCATAACATATGCCAACAAAGCAGATAAAATGGAATCATAAAACATTTGCAGATAATACAAAAGAAGGCAGAAAAGGAGGGAAAAGGGGAAAGAGAACAGAAGAGAAAAATAGAAAACAAATAGTAAAAAACTAGGTTCAAACATAATCATATTCATAATCTCAGTAAAATTAAATGGTTTAAACCTTTCCATTGAAAGTCAGCAATTGATTTTTTAAAAAAATACCAAACTATATGCTGCCTACTACAAATACATTTTAAATATGAATATACAGATAGTTTTTTTTTAAGTTATACCATCCTAACACTAGTCAAAAAAACCTTGAGTAGCTACATTAATATCAGCCAAAGTAGATTTCAGAGCAAAGAATATTACCAAGGACAAAGATGTATATTTCATAATAATAATCAAGATGACCTAACAACCCTAAACTTTATGCATTTTATGAAAGAACCTCAAAATACACAAAGCAAAAACTAATAGAACTGCAGGGAGAAATAAACACATTAACAATTACAGATGAAGATGTTAATATTCTTCTTTCAATAAAAGGATAAATTAAAAATCAGTAAGGGTGTACAAGATTTGAAGAATACAATCAACCAGTTGATGTAACTGACAGTTACAGAACTCTTCCACCCAACAAGAACAGAATACATATTCTTTTAGGTGCTCACAGAATCACTAAGAGAGGCCATAATATGGACCATAAAATAAGTCTCAATACATTTAAAGGGGTTCAAATTATTAAAAAGTATGTTCTCTGACCACAATGGAGTTAAAAATTAGAAATAAATAGCAGAATGATCTCTGAAAATTTCCCAAATATTTGGGAATTAAATAACGTGCTTCTAAATGACCCATGGGTCAAAGTGGAAACCAAAAGGGAAATTATGTGAGTTGAGTGAAAATAAAAATACAACGTATCAAAATGTATAAATTGCCACTAAAGAAAGGAAGATGTATAATTTAGTGATGTGGGAGTCAGAGCAGTCAAAAATGGTGACCATGAAATCCGAAGCACGCCCTCCAGAGGGCGTCTTCCTTCAGGGAATGAAGGGAGAGCTCAGCGGAAACGAGGAGGTCAGAGAGCCAAGAGGCCAGGGCACCGGAGGGGCTGCCTCCAGGGAGACAGTCACTTAAGGTGAGGGCAGAACTGGAATGGAAAGTCACCAATAAAGGAAGGTCTTCTAGTACCAACTCTGTTGTCTTTACAGATCACTTCATCTCTGAGTGTCTGTTTCCTTCTGTATAAACAAGAGAGTCATGAATTTCTCCTCTGTGATTAGCTTTTAATATTCCCTCTGTATTTAAATGACTTAATGTGCGTACGTTATATAAGCCACCACAGATACTCTTGGGGAAATGCTCAGGTAATAAATGATAAATGAGCACATAATTTCTAAGGTCCATTGAAACCCTAGTGTTCCCTGATTTATGCCTGTGAGCCACATCAGCTCTAAAGTGGCACTGAGAGCTGGGCCGCGGGAGGGAAGTGATGCTCCAGTTACTGCAGACAGTCCAGAGGGGGGTTAGCCTGTACAGTCAGGTAATCAGCTATATATTGACTCCCTAAAGAGCAATTCTCCCGGATCTTCCCAGCATCAGGAGGCTGGCCTTGACTGCCCCAGTTACAGCAAGGCCTGACGAACAGTCTTCTCCTTCATACCCAAGACAGAGAGGGCAGGAAACAGGTTCATCGCTGGAAAAAACCCGAACAGGATTTGGAGCTCCACACAGTTGACCATTCAAGCAGCAACAGCTACCGACCTTTCCACTGCCCCCTTATCCCACCCTCATTCACCATGATAATGAGGCTTCAGGAAAGTGAAATGTGGCTTCTCCTTATGGAAGCTTAAATAAGATAGAGGTTTATTTTTCCCTCACATGACACCTGAAGATAAGTCTAGGACTGGTGAAGAAGACCCACAAACTCATCAGGAATCCAGTATGTTTCTATATAATTCCTCCTCTACACATAGGGTTTGATCTCACTCACAGTCCAAGATGTCAGGTGACCCAAGGAGCAGCTTGGGCAAAAAGGAAGAAGAGACATCCTCCACACATCGAGGGACTAGTTTTAATCAACGCGCAGGCTTACACCTCACTGGCCCAAGCTGGGTACCATGGCTGCCGGGGAACCTGAGGAACAGCCTTTTACTGGGTGGCGACATACCCACTCCCTGCCAAAGCTCTTTATTGCTGAGGTACCAGAGCAGAATGGAGTGGGGAGGCACCTAGTTCATTACTCTTATTACCAGAAAAGTAATTAATGGCAATCCATTATACATCTCTCTCATTTCCTTCTCCACATTGTGTGCTTATTTTGCAGGGTATTAATAGCAAAAGTAACCTTGAGACCGACAACCCCTAACTCTTCCCACATATCACAAAGGAGCACTGTGTCTTCCCCTCTTAATATTTAAAATATATTTTAAACAGATTAATTTTTAAAGTATTATGAGGCATTGCCTCAAAATTAACAATGGCCCAGTAAAAAGTCCAAAATTCTAAGCCAATAAAAGACATTTAAAATATATATTCTACAAAGTTCCAAAAGTACTTGTGAGAGTTTAATTAAAACACTAAGAAAGATGTGAAATTTTAAAATTAAACATAAAAGAATCCATTTAAAGGAAGCAGGGGGTGTAGAAATTTCTAAAATGTCAGGAAACAGAGTACAGCACTTTCCATCTGCTTCAGCTAATTCAAATCAACAATAGTTGAGAATCCTCTGTATGTAAGAATATTTAAAACAAAAACACATGGACTCTACTGTTAAGGCGCTTTTAATCCAGTGAAGGGTACGGAAATGTAAACAATTATCCAAGGCAAAAATGTTCTGTGGCGGAGGTACACATAGCATTCTGCTAGAAAGGTAGACAAGCTCATCTGGAACTGCTGGTGGTGGTGGCGTGGATGGGAGCTGCCTGTGGAGGGCTGCGTGGATGAGGCTGCTCGAAGTGGGAGAGGGTTTCCAGAAGATGAGTGGGGTGTGGTTTGGGAGAGGAAGGCAGAACCTGTTCCAGACTGAGAACGCACCACAAGTAAAGGTCAGGGAGCTGGGGAAGTAGTGGGCATGTTTGGGGATCAGCAAGCATAGGTGAGACTTGGGAAATGGGATCAGTCTTGGGGGCAGATGAGTTGGCCAGATTGAGGAATGGGATCTGAGAGGCCTTCAGTTACATTCTCAGGAATTTAGACCATGTTCTCCAGGCAGAAGAGGAACAGCAGAATATGATCTCTACGTTCTCAGAAAGTCATGAACAAGATTTGTTACTGTCGAGAAGTTTTTTTAATATATTTTATTGATTATGCTATTACAGTTTTCCATTTCTCCCCTATCATTCCCCTCCACCCTGCACACCCCCTCCCACCCACATTCCCCCCTTTAGTTCATGTCTATGTGCCATAAGTTCTTTAGCTTCTACATTTCCCATGCTATTCTTGCCCTCCCCCTGTCTATTTTCTACCCACTGTCTATGCTACTTATTCTCTGTACCTTTTCCCCCTCTCTCCTCCTCCCACTCCCCTGTTAATAACCCTCCATGTGATCTCCGTTTCTGTGGTTCTGTTCCTGTTCTAGTTCTTTGCTTAGTTTGCTTTTGTTCTAGGTGTGGTTGTTAGTATCTGTGAGTTTGCTGTCTTTTCACTGTCATATTTTTTATCTTCTTTTTCTTACATAAGTCCCTTTATCATTTCATATAATAAGGGCTTGGTGATGATGAACTCCTTGAACTTGACCTTATCTGAGAAGCACTTTATCTGCCCTTCCATTCTAAATGACAGCTTTGCTGGATAGAACAATCTTGGATAGAGGTCTTTGCCTTTCATGACTTGGAATACTTCTTTCCAGCCCCTTCTTGCCTATAAAGGTCTCTTTTGAGAAGTCAGCTGACGGTCTGATGGGAACTCCTTTGTAGGTGATTGTCTTCTTATCCCTTGCTGCTTCTAGAATTCTCTCCTTCATTTTAATCTTGGCTAATGTAATTATGTTGTGCCTTGGTGTGTTCCTCCTTGGGTCCAACTTCTTTGGGACTCTCTGAGCTTCCTGGATGTCCTGGTAGTCTATTTCCTTTGCCAGATTGGGGAAGTTCTCCTTTATTGTTTGTTCAAATAACTTTTCTACTTGTTGCTCTTCCTATTCCCCTTCTGGTACCCCTATAATTCGGATGTTGGGATGTTTAAAGATGTCCTGGAGGTTCCTAAGCTTCTCCTCACTTTTTTTAATTCTTGTTTCTTCATTCTTTTCTGTTTGTTTGTTTCTTTCTTCCTTCTGGTCCACTCCATTGATTTGAGTCCCAGTTTTCCTCCCATCTCTATTGGTTCCCTGTGTGTTTTCCTTCATTTCACTTATTATAGCCTTCATTTGTTCATCTAATTTGTGAGCAAAATCAACCAATTCTGTGAGCATCCTGATCACCAGGGCTTTGAACTGTGCATCTGATAGGTTAGCTATCTCTTTGTTGCTTAGATGAATTGGCTCTGGGGCTTTGATTTGTTCTCCCATTTGAGCCATTTTGGGGGGGGGTTTGTTTGTTTGTTTTTGTTGTTGTTGTTCTGGTTGCAGCTGTTAAGTAGTAAGGGGCGGAGCCTTAGGTGTTCCCCAAGGTAGGGCAGCCCAGTCACTGGGTAGTGGGCTGTATGTGGGGGCGGGGTCCGAGAGGGAACAATGGTGCGTGCTCTGCTCTCTCAGATTCCAGCTCCTTCCACCACTTCCCCTTCACCTGGATTATCTGTGTGCAAATGTGGGACCACCTGGTCAGCCAGCTGCCTTGCACAGCCTCACTGGGTCTGCACTGATGCCACCCCATGCCCGGGGTCCGCTAGCTGCCACCTGCGTGCCCGGGTCCACACCTCCACTTTTTTCAGCCGCGACTCTGCCCCTCTTACCAGTCTGGATGAATGGTTGTTGGACTTCCGTAGAGTTCAATTTTTTATCAGTCCAGGTTGTTTTCTTGTTTCTAAATCTTTGGTGTCCTTAATTTTGGTTGTTTGAGGAGGCACAGTGTGTCCACCTACACCTCCATCTTGGCTGGAAGTCCTCTGATGAGAAGTTTTTTAGCTCTAAAGAATATGAAGGATTTAGAAGAAGATAATATGATGAAGAATCAAAAAAAAGAATAAGCAAAATCCCCACTGAGGTGTTGCAAGTGAATTTGTATTTCAATTTTATGACAGCAAGAGCAAAAAGACAAACAGGTTAGGTTAAACAACATTTTGGTTCTTGACAAGTACAGTATGCTATGGTGTGTTTTTCTTAAACTGCATCAATTGATATTTCAACTGATTGTTATTGACCTTGATAATGTAGAAGCCAAAGGACAATGGCACTGAATAGCTGAAGGGCATGTATGTTCACATGCATGCATGCACATGTGTGTGAGAGAGAGACAGAGAACCAAACAGAGACAGAGACAGGCACAGAATTCATCACTCTTAGTGACATAGTTAAGGAGAAATGATCACTGGGTAGTAGTCTGTGGTCAAAGGACTAAGGTATTTGTGTACATTATGGATAAGCTGTCTGACATTTGGAAAATGTCTTAAAGCGGTGCTGGATATTCTGGGTGCAGTGATGTGAAAAGCAGAGAATTTTCCATGAAGAAACTTTTAGCAAGAAAAATTTAAATAGGAACTCAAAGATGTTATCTCTGGAGCTGGAGGTAGACAGACTTTCTCCTCCTTTCTTTCAGAAAGGTATTGTAATGTCAAAATGCCAGTGGTAAATACAGAGATTTAAGCATGCGTGCACACACACATGCCCTTCAGCCATTCAGAAATTGTCTGAATGACAACTCTGTAGCAGAGCTAATGGCAGGGCCTCGAAAGCCCTAAGAGCAGTTGGAGCAGCTCACCAAACATGCTGGCCCTCTGAGTCCTTGGCATTCACCACCACATGATTAGTGAAGGAAGGACATGTTGCAAATAGAAACACCAAGTTAGAGCTTAAGGATGCTTTTACATATATTCTTTTCATCTACCTAATGCTTTCATTTATAGATAAGTAAATTGGCCCAGGGAGATCCAGTGGCTTGCTCAAGATCACCATCCAATGAAAGGCAAAACTGATGACTGCCCAGATAGTTGACTCTTGGTCCATCGCTTCCCCATCATCTCTCCACTATGCTGTCAGCTGGTGTCCTGAGGCCCACGGAGCCCACCCCAGAGCCACACCCAAGCTCTCTGCCAGCCCTCGGGGCTGGGCGTGTGGCTCCAAGAGAAAGAGGCAACTGGGGGGAGTAGCTGTAGCCTGCTGAGGAAAAGGAGCTGGGGGAGCAGTCAGATGGGGATTTCAGGAAATGCCCTAAAATGGTTTAAGAGGGTTTTAGGGAAAAATCTACTTACCACCGGTCTCACTGATATTAAAGTACAGTGCAAACCGCCCTCCTGCATTTAGGCTTTCTGTGCCTTCTGGGGACCGATAGATTTTCTTCCTAAAGTGCATTGATCCTCTGAGGGAAATAGCCCACAAAGTTCCAAATCCTTTCCCAATTGGAAGCTTTAAAACATTAAATTCTGTTTTATGAGAAATGATGGGCCTGACGATAGTTATTTGAGTAAGTTTCCCACCAGCCCATCATCTGTCTCACTGAGACCCAGAGGCACGCCCACAGAACCCCTGCGGGCAGCGTGCATTAGGGCTTAGCGCAGAGCACAATGAGAGGGAAATGACAACCTCTGCCCAGGTTTTAGTGGTGTGCTGTATAAAGAAAGGGGTATGACCACCAGTGTTTTTATAGGAAAACCTGAAGAAAAGAAGACAGTCAAGGCTCAGGTTTTCTAGATTCTTTTAAAGGGAAGTAAAGGAGAAAAAAAGGGCAAAAGGTCAGAATTGTCTGATTTTAAGGACTCTGCCCTGTGGCCAGACCGTGTGGCCTGTTTTTTCATCTGTTTGTTTATTTGGAGTTTTGTAGACCTACTGTGGCAATATGGTCGCCACATGTGTCCGGTGAGTGGCTAGTTGAGTGGCTAGCTGCGCATGAGTAACTGAGAATCTTTGAGTCACGCTATACAATTCTAGAGCAATAATGGAGCTTGATGATCTTTTGGTCCAGGCTTGTTGTTTTATAGATGGAGGAACTGTGGCGTACTTAGAAAGTTGAAATATCTTGTCCAGCCTCCTAGCTCCTAAGTAACAGAGCTGGGAGTCATATCTGAGTCCATTCATCTTTTGTCTGGAACTCTTTACATTGCACCTGTCTGTCCTGGTGCTGTGAAGGTCATTTTTTTGGCGAGTCAAGGGCCCCTCAGCAGGCACCAGCTAACCTTTTGGGAGGCATTGGTATGTCCATCACAAGAGACAATTAGAGGTTCATAAGCCTATTTCTTAATTATATGCCAGTCAACCCCCCACAGCAGAGCTTAGGGTCCATGTGTGTCATTGCTGGTCTTTTCATTACTCTGGCCTGATTATCACCTCTTTTGAACAGTTAGATGCAGTTTCTTAAAAACCGAACACCTGCTTAGTTCCTGGCCACAGCTTGTTCTCTGTTTTGGGTGTCACTAGTGTTTTTGTTGTTTAATTGTCAGAATCCATGGAAGTCTTTGTGAATTTTGTTTCACAAAGAAAACCTTCATGATGATTGGAGCTTTATAATCACACACTTTTGTTTTTTAAATTTCACATCAGCCATGCCAGCTGTCGTTCAGTTCATTTAGTTGCCAGGTAAGTGCTCTGACAAGAAAGTTCAAGAAAGGGGCAGCGCATCCCCAGGAACCCAGGAGGGAGGTGGAACCTCACAGGAGTCGAACACCAGCAGGCTCAGCAGCCCTGGGTCCATAGGGTGGTCTTAGACCCAGGGCGACTGCAGGCACCTTGCTCGCCATTCCAGTTTGAGATCCTCTCCTCAACTGCCATGTGACATATGCCTATTCATCACCTTCTCCCCGCTGCTTACTCACGTTGCTGTCCCCTCTTGACCTAAGCTTGCCTGTGGCCCATCATGGCCCCTCTGACCGCTCTTTCCTTCAGAAAAACCTGCACTGCCCTCAGGTAGCTGTGCCGTTAACTTGCCATTTCCTAGTTCACGTTCTTGAAAGATGGATTCTAATTGGCCCCACTCACTTTACGCCCCAGGCCTTGGCATTTCTTACTAGTGACTTTTAGGACAGCTTTCCACGGGCAGATGCCCACTCTGGTCCAGTTAGCTGTGGGTGCAGGACAAAATGGAGCTGTGTGATAGAAGATGTTGGTGGCTAAGGCCTGCCTATCAGCAGCCATAAGCAGGGCAACTCTTACAGAAGGAGTCGTGGCCAGGCCAGGCAGTGTCTTTAACCTGCTTAATGTAACACGAGATCAAATCAGCAGGGAGGCAGCCAAGAGTGATGGAAAAAAATAGAATTTAGCAACAAAGAATTTGAGGTTCAGTTCCCAGCTCTGGAACTTAGTGGCTGTGTGACTTTGAGCAAATTACCAAAACTCTCTGAGCCTCATCCTCCTGTGAGTAAAATGGAGATTTGTGAGGATTAAAGGGAATGATATGTGTGAAAACTTACTGTCAGCTGTGTAGCACCATGCCCATGGAAAGCACATTACCTCCCCTAGGCCCATCCTAAGCATAAAATCTTCTGTTGAACTTCTGTACATCCCTTCCTAAGTTGCCTGTCACCTCCCAGAATTCAGCTTGTGCTCTGGGTTCAGGTGATGACTGCCTCGCTACCTGAATCTGCAGAAATACCCTTGAGAGCTTGAGGTTGCTACATTTTACACATAGCTGACACAAACGACATTATTCCTAGAGTGCTTTGTTCGGAGAACATAGGTCGTGAGAGAAGGCACTCCTTAGAGTCTTCTGATCCAAAGCCCTTTATTTATAAAAGAGGAACTAAGGCTTAGAGAAGTTAATTGATTCCTCCTATGTCAGTGAAAGAACTAGAAGAGAAGTCACTTCATTATCTATTGCTGTGTAACAAATTACCCCAAAGCTTAGTGACTTAAAACAACAGACATTCCTTACCTAATAGTTTCTGTGGGTCAGGAATCCAAACATGACATAACTGGGTGGTTCTGGCTCAGGGTGTCTCAGGAGGTTGCGGTCGACATGCCAGCTGGAGAGGCGGTCTCTGAAGGCCTGCCTCCGATAGGGCTCCCTCACACGGCGGTTGGCAGAAGGCCTCGTTCCTCACCACATGGACCTCTCCCTTAAATGTCCTTGTGACCCAGCAGCTGGCGTCCCCCAAAGCCAGTGATCCCATAGAGAGCAAGGAGGAAGCTGCCGAAGTCACACATTGTTTCCGCCATATCCCATTCACTAGGAAGGAGCAAGTCACCAAGTGGAGGAGGAGTTCCGCCAACAGCTGAAGGGCACAGTGTCAGAGAACTTGTGGACTTATTTTTAAATACCACAGAAGGTTCCCTGTAATAAATTATTTCCCCTGCAAATTAATTTCCAAGATATCAGTGTTTTCCCCAATTACTTGACAAAAGGTTATTCTCATTGAGATGTAATTAGTGGAAGGGAAATTAATTTATGAGGATACGTTTTCAGGAGAGTCTTAGTAAAACCTGTGTTGCAAACGGAACAGTTAAAGGGTATAGGAAAGAAACAGTATAGGCGAGATGGGTACAAGGAAAGAATGTCAAGGGGGAAGACAGAAGCAAGGGTGCATTAGATTCCGACTTCTGTGGGCCGAGTTCTCGTTCAGTTCAGGAAACTGTGTGAGTGGGTGCTGTGTAAAGCATGTCTAGGGGCTGGAGTTTGAAGGTACAAAGCCGCTAGGGATCCCAATTCTAGTTGCAGAACTTGACCCATGTATATAAATAGCCCCTATTTAAATACAAGGAAGTTTATGTTAAATACTGTATCAGAGTTACCTGTGATGTACATTGGGAACATGTAAGGAAAAAGCAAGTCTGGGGTAGTGGGGTTTGGGAAATCCTTGCAGAAGATGTGCAAGCCAATCGGTAACCCCCCACCCCCCGACCCACGCACCAGACTTCCCGCACCCTTTCCTTGCTTGATTTTTCTGTTTAGCACTTACCACCATCTAACGTTCTGATGCGCTGTTTATTTTGCCTGTTTATCTTGTTCACCGCCTGCCTCCCCTATAAGAATGCAAACGCCAAGTGGATTAAACTTTTATTTTGTTTAGTGTTGAACCCCAGCACCTAAAGAAGTACTTGGCCCAGTCAGGGCACATGCCTGGGTTGCAGGCCAGTTCCCAGCAGGGGGTGCACAAGAGGCAACCATACATTGATATTTCTCTCCCTCTCTCCTTCCCTTCCCCTCTAAAGATAAATAAATAAAATCTTTAATTAAAAAAAAAAGAAGTACTTGGCACATAGTAAGCACTCAACAAATATTTGTTGAATGAATAAATTAGGAAATTATTCAGTACCTAAGGAAATTGAGCTCAACCATGAAGGAGCAGTAGAACTTGGCAGGTGAGGATGGGAGGGAAGGGTTCCAGGCAGACAGGACAACTGACTAAAGGCACTAGGATATTCTGGGCCTGGCCATCTAATCCGGGGCTGGGACTGTGGATTAATTGTAGGTTGCTGTGGCTAAAGGTAAGACTGGTCCAGCAGGGGGTAGGATGTTTGTGGAGAGGTTAGGATTTCATTATGCACAAAGGGGATTGGCTTAAATTTTAAGGCCGGAGGTGGAGTCTTTGATTTTCCTCTATGGTCTGGCTATATCTAGGAATATTTAATGCTACAGTTTCTTTAATTACTGAACATTTGATTTGTTGCTCATTGACCGATGATTCTGACTCTTACTGTAGCAAACAGCATTTCATTCTTCATACTCTCTTCCTGGCAGAAAAAGGGTAAAACTCTCTAGAATAGATATTGAGGTATTGTATGCCCTTCCCTTCTGCCAGTGGACCTGAGGTCAACATTAGGCCCTGGGAATTTGGTGGCATTTGTGGCACATGTGACATAGTAGCTTTATACCAATGAAATGAGTGGTGAATTTCTTGCTGTCATATTCAGTCTCCCTAATAAATAGTGTGCCTTTCTCAGACTCCATGTGCTGAGATTTTTCAAAACCCACCTCATAGCTCTTAGCAGCAGCTCTGTTGAATGAAGCGAGAGACCTCACCCAAAGAGGCAGAGCTGGTTCTGGAAGCCCAGCCGTGAGGGTCCTCTGCTCCCTGATGCCAGAAGAGAAGCAGCGCCAGGACTGGGTTCCCAGTGCCTCCCGCCCAGAGGCCGGGCCGGAGGCTGAGCCCTACCCACTGCGCGAGGTCCAGCTCACCCTCGCCATGGATGCATCATGTAATCTCTGTTCAGCTTTTACTACTAAGGCAGGCGGGGGGTCCCGGCTGAGACTTTATGCCATGCCACACCCTGATGGAGTGTCTCTGAGGTCCTAGAGAGTCCTGACCTCTCCAAGGGAATGTGATTTTAGATAAGGACGGTGACTGTGTCTTAACTCTGTGAAATCTCCTCTCAGCCCAGGTTCAGAACACAGCCCTGCCCACGTCTGATTTTATGGTTAACAAGGCAGAGACCAAGCACAGGAGAGTTTTCGCCCTAACTTGTCTCCTTTGTTCCGTTTTCCTTCCTGTGGGTGGGAGAAGTAACCAGCAAGACCCTAGAGCGCAATCTGTCCTGAGAAAGGAAAGGCAGCTCAGCTCAGCAGGGGGCTCTCATCAGCTACTAGTTCCATTTTTTAAAACACATGTCCTGGGATATTTGAGATTTAATGCTGTTTTCTTTTTTATTTTTTAAATATATTTTATTGATTATGCTATCACAGTTGTCCCATTTTTTTCTCCCCTTTATTCCCCTCCGCCCTGCACCCTCCCTCCCACCAGGATCCCTCCACCCCCTAAGTTCATGTCCATGCGTCGTACATGTAAGTTCTTTGGCTTCTCCATTTCCTATACTGTTCTTACCCTCCCCCTGTCTGTTTTGTACCTGCCATTTATGCTTCTTATTCCCTGTACCTTTTCCCCATTCTCCTCCCTCCCCCACCCCACTGATAAACCTCCATGTGATCTCCATTTCTGTGATTCTATTCCTATTCTAATTGTTTGCTTAGTTTTTTGTTTTTGAGGGTTTTTTTTAGGTTCAGTTGTTGATAGTTGTGAGTTTATTGTCATTTTACTGTTCATAGTTTTGATCTTCTTTTTCTTAGATAAGGCCCTTTAATATTTCATATAATAAGGGCTTGGTGATGATGAACTCCTTTAACTTGACCTTATCTGGGAAACACTTTATCTGCCCTTCCCTTCTAAGTGATACCTTGCTGGACAGAGTAATCTTGGATATAGGTCCTTGCCTTTCATGACTTGGAATATTTCTCTCCAGCCCCTTCTTGCCTGCAAGGTCTCTTTTGAGAAATCAGGTGACAGTTTTATGGGAATTGCTTTGTAGGTAACTGTCTACTTTTCTCTTGCTGCTTTTAAGAGTCTCTCCTTATCTTTAATCTTGGATAATGTAATTATGATGTGCCTTGCTGTGTTCCTCCTTGGGTCCAACTTCTTTGGGACTCTCTGAGCTTCCTGGACTTCCTGGAAGTCTATTTCCTTTGCCAGATTAGGGAAGTTCTCCTTCATTATGTTTTCAAATAAGTTTTCAACTTTTTGTTCTTCGTCTTTTCCTTCTGGCAGATGTTGGAACATTCAAAGTTGTCCTGGAGGTTCCTAAGCCTCTCCTCATTTTTTTGAATTCTTGTTTCTTCATTCTGTTCTGGTTGAACATTTGTTTCTTCCTTCTGCTCCAAACTGTTGATTTGAGTCCCGGTTTCCTTCCCATCACTGTTGGTTCCCGGTACCCTTTCCTTTATTTCACTTTTCATAGCTTTCACTTTTTCCTCTACTTTGTGACCATACTCAACCAATTCTGTGGGCATCCTGATTGCCAGTGTTTTGAACTGTGTATCTGACAGGTTGGCTATCTCTTTGTCGCTTAGTTGTATTTTTTCTGGAGCTTTGATCTGTTCTTTCATTTGGGCCATTTTTTTTTTTTTTTTGTCTTGGCACACCTGTTACATAGTAGAGGCTGGAGCCTTAGGTATTCGCAAGGGCAGGGCAACCCACATGGCTGTGTTGTGATGCTGTATGTCGGGGAGAGGTCCAGAAGAGAACAATGGCACTTGCTCTGCTCTCTGTAGGCTTTCAGTCACTTCCACTGCTACCCACAAGGAAATTGGGCCCTTCTGGTGCTGATTCCTGGGTGGGTGTGTTTGTGTGCATTTTAGGACCCTGTGGATCTCTCCAACAAACTCTCCTGTGAGTCTGGGGGTTTCTCCCGCTACAAAACCCCCACAGGTGTTTTCAGTCAGTTTTAAGGCTTTATTTTTCTCAGGCTGGAACCTTGGGTTACACAGTCTGTCTTGCTCCCCAGTTGTTTTCCTGGTTTATCTGCATGTGAATGTGGGACCACCTGGTCTGCCTCGGCTGCCTGTCTCCGCCCCTCCTACTGGTCTGGATGAATGTGTCTTCTTTAACTCCTTGGCTGTTGGACTTTCATACAGTTCGATTTTTTCTAGAAGTTCTAGTTGTTTTTGTTTTTAAATTTTTTGTCGTCCTTCTTTTGGTTGTGTGAGGAGGCACAGCGCATCTACCTACACCTCCATCTTGGCCGAAGTCGAGTGAGGTTTCTTCTCCACATTCTGGGTGCTGGTTACACCCAATTCATGTGTTCAGTTTGGGAAAATTCACTGAGCTGATAGATGCAGTTCTTGTATGTGTATTATAAAAAGTTTAAAAATAAAACAAAAAATTTCTCTCCGAGTAAGTTTAATTTGAATTTAAAATAATTTCTCTCTCTATTTCACACACTCAGTAACCCAGTCAATCCCACCACATCCTGATGGCAGCAGTAACAGTAGCAGCAACAGTGGTCATCAGTCGGATAGCAGTTGTTCGACACGCATCATCATCTCTAATCAAAATAGCAACTCTGTTATTACTGGTACATCTTATTTTGGGTGAGGAATTAAAGCTTAGACAGACCTTGTATTTTTAACCATTCCAAGGTAACTTAGCCAGTCAGTGGTGGAACTTGGATTCGAACTCCAGGCAGCCACATTCAAAATCCAGACCACACACCCCACGCTGCCCTCCAGTGAACCCCCAGCCTTGCCAGTTCCCCAGTCATGCCTGCATCTTGCTACCAATGTAAACTGAAATGCAGGTTATGGGCTAGAAATATTGACCTACTTTTGGTAGGGAAAAACCCACAACTGAAAGTTTTGAAGAAAAATTCTATGCTATGGCCAACACGACTATTTGGACTGGCACCAGACGCAGAGCCCTGGGGCACCCCAGGGGTGGAGCAGTGCCACGGAACAGGTGAGGACTGATCCAACTAAGAGGGCACTCCGAAAATGACTGTTCAGTCACTAAGCCGAAGAGCCTAGAGATGTAAGCTTTATACCACAGGTGGCAAACACAAGGCCCACAGGCTGAATCCGGCCCTCTACTTTGTTTTATCCGGCCTGGCACCTTGTCTCTACCCAGCGGCAGCGCCAAGCTCCTTGCCCCTAATTAAGGAGTGGTTACATTTATACAGTCCTAAAATTACATTCGGCCATTTGGAGTCAACCGTGAGGCTGATGTGGCCCCCAGTGAAAAGGAGTTGGACACCGCTGCGTTATTCTACACACACACACACACACACACACACACACACACACAAGCCGTCTGAAGATGGGATGTGCCCTCTGACCGCGTGAGCATCAGGACACATGGGACAGGACACGTTGGTCCACGGAGGGGAAGCCCGCTGGGGAGGCCACTGCCAAAGAATGTGTGAGATGTGAGATTTGGGGAACTGAGACCTCTCCTTGACTTTCGATGGTAGGGAGGGTAGGGTCAGGAGAGGAAAAGGGGAACTTTTCGTAGGCACGTCATCCATCCGAAGAAGTCCAGGAGCAGAAATGACTGGGGCATGTTCAGGGCACCATCAGGAGACCAAAGAGAGAAAATCTGTGGGCGAGGGGAGTGGAGAGGATTTTGAAGGGTGTTGGATGCCCACATGAGGCTGGTGGAATTTGAAGGGGCAGACACAGCAGAGCCGGTGTGAATTCTGAAATAATAGTGCGGTGATGAGGGTGGGGCGTGAGAGAGAGAAGACTCAGGTGGGCGATGGGGACTAGCTTAGCCAGGGAGCTGTCCAAAAGACAAGTGAAGGATTTTTAGTAACCTGGTAGCACTAAGTGACAGAGTAGACATGGAGAAAAGAGTCTGAAATAACTACTGTTTGTCCAGAATGATTTGGAATTTAGGTGAGGTGGTAACTTATCTGAGTTGAACCACAGAGGAGGGAGCAGAGAAGCAGAAGGGGTAGGAAGTGGGCTGCTGTACTTCGTGATGAAATGGCTCCCTGGCCTGACAACTGGGAAGACGGGGCCCTGACACCAGTTAATTTTGGGATCACATCCCTTAATCTGCCCTGGTCTCTGCTTTCTCGGTTCTAAAATCAGAAATTTTATCTAGGAAACATTTACTGAGTACCTACTGTGTGCGAAGCAATTGTCTGTCTCTCAGGTTTCCCAGGTGGGCTGATGGTGTGCCCCAGCCAAGGCAGGGTCCCACCTTCCCTTCTAAAGACCTTCTGTTTCCTTTAGTGAATCCTAGCTTTTGCTTCCCTCTAGTGGCCACGTAGTGCCCTCTCGTTCCTGGATTGCTGATCTGAAGTCGAGATGAGCTGAATCGTGGACCATGCACATGGTCGAGGGAGCCGGTAGTCAGGGGCGAGCAGAGGGCACGCCTTGAGAGTTGGTAACCAGGCAGGACGGGGCGGTAGGAAAGATACCATGTCATGAACCAGACCGGAGACAGGAGGTGGCTGTCAGTTCCATGGCAAAACCAGCCAATGGCAGCAGATAGAAGCAGGAGTCCCATTAAAATTCGCCCAACAAGGTGAACCTGGACAGGTAAGGAGTGTGGGGTCACAGATAGCGGCCCATCTTCACACTGAAGGGGCAAGGATAGGATCGGGAATACCAGAAAATCTGTAATTCGGTGAGGGCAGAAACTTGACAAACATTAAAGACACTGTAAGACTCTACCCTTCGGTTGCTGCTGCTCTTCCCACCTGTCTTTGGCACATGTTCTGGGTCATTCCTCTAAAGAGCTGGCATCTCCTCCGGCTCCCACCACCAGGGTGGTACCGGCACAGTTGGAGATGGTGGTGAAGGGGCTGAGCAGGCAGGCACAGCAAACAGGCAGATGTTCTGGGGTCCCACTGCGTGGTGGGTGAGCCGGAGTGAAGATGCTATTGACTGTCACGGCCAAAGGAGGTGCCAACGCTAATGATATATATGGTTCTGAGGAGACACCACCACAACAGTATCCAGGGGGGGCCGTCAGGTGAGGCAGGAATGGGAAGGGAGGGCCCATCCCTCAGCCCTGGGCCAGCGCCCCGTGCTTCCCCCGTTGTCATGCTCAAGGTGCTTGTGTGATGAGCATTCCCCAACAGACAGCACGCTCGGAAGGGCGGGTCGTCACGACCTTCTGCCACACTGCTCTGTGCCGCGTGCCGGAGCGGAGGCTGGCTGATGAGCAAGCGAGTCGGTGCGTGGATGAGACGACTGGACTCGTAAGACCTGGAACCCTGCCTTTGCAACTCACTATCGTGCGGTCTGAGCACGTTATTTCACTTCCCTCAGCTTCACTTTCCTCATCTATGAAACCAGACGATAACGCTAGCGTTTGGGAGTCCGTGAGGATCAAACAATGTCTGTGAAGAGTTTTATAAACCATAAAGGGCCATACAAATGTGGATGATTTTCTTATTCTGCTTGAAAATGAAAAACTAACAAGATGTCCACCGGTATCTCTTTTCGCCTGGGAGACAGTGACTGTGGGTGTTTGCTTTTTGAGTCGAAGCATTTGGAATGTGCTTCTGAACATGAATCTGTAGTGCGCCACCAGCCTGCCAGCGTGTGGGGGCCCCCTTGCTGAGACAGCGTGTGGGGGCCCCCTTGCTTGCTCTCAGGCACTCAGCAGTATACCCCTGAACTCCACCTACGCCCTCTTCCCAGTTCCAGCTCCGATCACCACGGGGAAGCATGGCCTCTTTCCACGGTTATTTTGCTGAGTTTCTATGTGTGAGTGGACACCCTATCACTGCGGTGTAAATGTGTTGTCCACCCAAATTTGGCAGATAGTTCCAAGAATCCCTTTCTGGCCTGCTTATTGTTGTAGGAGGCCTGGTGTTGTAGGGAGAAGAGGGAGGTTCACAGCCATGGCCTAAATTGTTCCCTAACCTTTTTGGACACGGGAATGTATGGCTGCTTTTCTTTTTTTTTTTTTTTCAAATCTGCCAGTTTCCCTCAATACGTGTCCTTAGAGATGATTCGTAAATGGATTTCTATTCCATAGACACAGGGAATCAGTGTAGAAAACGTGTCGGGTATGTGCCAAGTAACCTTCACTGTGTGCGTCAAGCAATATTTAGTGCCAATGTCAACTCACGTAACCATTGCAGTAACTATACGGTAGGAGCTTATGTTACCCCGTTTCACAGATAAGGAAAATGATCCAAAGAGGGGCCACTTAACTTGCTTAAGGTTGCACAGATAGTAACAACATAGATGGATTCAAACCCAGCAGTCTGACTCCAGACCCAGTAATGTGCCAAATGGGGAACGGTGGCTCACGCCTGAGTAACTGAGGTTCGATAACATTTTGCACTTTTGCAAAATCCTCCCTGGTCTTTGGCCAGAGTTCCCCTTTGAACACAGAAGTTCAGCTTCTCAGTGTTGCACAAGCACAGTGGACAGTTTGCAGGACGGTCTGGCACAGCCCACACCTTTCTCTCTGCCCGGAGAGCCACTCGTTGTAACCTCTAGTTTTTCCCAGGCACCTCTCCCCGCTCTGCTGTAGGCAACCTCAGGGTTTTCGGAGCCATGCTACGGCTAGTGGTGCAGGAAAGAACCTTCCAGCCCAAGAGCAGTCAGGACAGCCGTGTAGTCAGACTGGGGTAAGCACAAAGGAACTGGGGAGAGCCTCCCCCTTGTCAGGACACTTATCTCAGACTAAGGCTCCATGTTGCAGAAGCCCAGGTTCATTGCCAGGTTGTCATCCTCCTGACCCCATTTCTATTGGCAGTTCGTGCCCAGTCTAGTTGGTCTCTAAAGCCTGGGCAGGGAGCACAGAGATACGAAGCAGACAGAGTTCTGTATAAGTTTGCCTTTCCCTCCTGCTTTGCTGCAGAGCTCTAACCAGCATTTGATAGTTCCTGATGAATAAAGAAATGAATAAACATTAGGCCAAATCAGAAGCCCTGTAGCTTCTGCCCCCAGTGTTAACTATGCCCAGGAGCAGGTCTAGTTCCTCCTCTGGGTGAATCAAGTCCATCTGTTAGGATCTCTGTCATTGTTCCTACCTCGTTCTCCATCTGTATCAGTCACTGGGATGAACTCATTGAAGCATAAAGTTCAGGTTTTTGGGTGGCACAAAGCTGGAAGGAATCACTAGTCTGATAGATGAGAATGAAGAATACTGCATCTTAGCTAGAAAGTTGATAGAAGATTGATAGAAAGTTCTCCAAGTTAAAAGCCTGAGAACCCCACGTAGAGAAACGGAGGGATCTGGCCTGAGAAGGCCCCGGGAGGTCAAACTACAGACCAGGGTTTTCAGTAGTCTGCTTTCTCACTGGCAGCCAACGGCATGACCTCACTAACTCAGACCGCGTTGATGGGAGCGAGGTGTCTCCACGTAGGAAGCGAATGCTGGGCTTAGTCTGTGCAGAGCAGGCTGCCTCTGAAGGATCGGGTTCAATTCTGTGTGCCCCCTGTTAGAAGGGACAGTGGCATAATAAAGTTCATCCAGAAGAATATGATAAAAATGTTGGAAACCACGCATTTGAGAATGATTTGAAGGAACACCTGGAAAAAAGAAGCGTTAAGGAAGGATTGGCCTCGTCTTCATTTAGGTGCAGCGCTTAAGAAAGATGGAAGAAAGATGACTTGTGTGTTACACTAGAGGGCAGACGAAGAACCCTGAATGGAAATTATAAAAACAAAACACGCCCAGCGCAGCAGCAGGAGGGGACAGCTTTATAGGACAGAGGGCTAGACAGCTTTACATGGGCCCTGCCTTGAGTGGGAGTTTAGAGCAGAAGCTTACTAAGGTCCTAGGTTTCTGTGATCTGTAATTTTAGCTGCTTCTTCCAGCTTTGTGTCCTCTGCAGCTTTGCCAAGCATGGATTTGAAAGTCCCCTTCCCACAGTTACAGCAATCCACATATCATCACCGCCTGAGGTACAAGTGCGGACTAGTCCCTTGTGACATTCTCGTGTATCGCTGCAACCATTAATCTAGGCAGACTGAAGGAAAAGAGTTCTGAGCCCAGAATCTGAAAAACTGAGTCTGGCCTTGTCTCTGCTACCAGCTGGCGTGGGATCTCCAGTTTTACCAGTTACGAGTTAAAGGGTTGGATGATCTCTGACTTCACTCATTTACTTTACAAGTGCACTCATTCATTCAGTGAATGTTTATTATCTACCATCTCCTAGACACTGCCCTCCTTAGACAAGTCCCTTCCTCTTTGGGGGGTTCGTGTCCCTCATCTGTGAGGTAGGGGCATTGGATCAGGTGAACCCCCAAGTCCCTCAGCCTAACAGTCCAACAGGCCCCATGTGCCCCCGACAGTGACATTGTCTCAACCCGCATGGCGTCGTCTGGGCTGCAAGGCTACCGCATGAGGCTTGGATGGGTGCTCTGTGAAAATCAAAAACCATTTTGAGGTGCAGGCGTTTCCCAAATCTGTCTACCTATTAACTCATATTTTAAAATGAATAAAAAGGTTCTTTTAATATGTATATGTCAACGGCATATAACATTAAGAGAAACAAAAAAATCAGAATAAAAGGAAAAACTGAGAGGACCACCAACGCTAATCATAACAGCTAATACTTATTGAGTGCTTATTGAGGCTACCTTTTAAGACTTGGAAAGTCTAATACTGCCTTTAGTTAAAGTACCTTCATATTGACTGATGGTTTGTCTGGGCGTAGAATTCTAGGTTGGAAATAATTCTCGGAATTTTGAAGGAACTGTTCCATTTTCATTTACATTCTAATGTTGCTGAAATCTGCTGTCATTATGGTCCTTGACTTTGTTGGATTTTTACCTGACTTTTTTTCCTCCTCTCTGAAAACTTTTAGAATACAGTACTCTTTTTTCTGCCAATATGTCCTGATGCTATGTTTCAGTTCATTGCCAAAAGCACCTAGAACATTCTATCAATTTTTTAAAGTTTTTTTAATTGAGGTATAATTAACGTATTAAATTAACTTCAGGTACACTACATAACGATTATATATTTGTATACATTACAAAATGATCATCGCAGTAAGTCTAGTAGTTAAACATCCATTACCTCATTTTGTTTTTTCTTTCCTACCACTCCCCCCCCCCCCGCCAGCCATCCCCACTGCCCACCCTGGGTCCTACCCCCCTTTGGCTTTGTCCACGTGTCCTTCGTACACGTAGAACATTGTGTCGATTCAATGCATGCCCTTCAGCCCCGGGAATTTTCCTTTACGATTCATTCCTTTCCTTGCTGCCTACCTAAAACTTGTTAGATTGATTCTCTAATTTTCTTATATTTCTCTCATATTTTCATCTCTCACTGTTCTCATTCTACTTTCTACAAAATTTCTTTGACTTTATCTTCCTACCCATGTCTGAAATGTTTTGTTTCAACCATGTTTTTCATTTCTAAGAGCTCTTTTTCGTTCTACAATTTTCCCCCTTTAACGGCTTGTTCTTTTGTCAAAGATACAATACCTCTCTTATCCCTCTGAAGATAATTACAGCGTTATTGAGGTTTTAACATCCTGCCTGTATTTTATTCCCTATGAATTCCTGGGCCTTTTTGTTTGCCTAATTTGGCCTTTGTCGAGGGGCTTTCCTGAGAAATCTGGTGATCCTTAGCTGAATCGTATTTACTTTTATCAATGAAGCACCTGAAAGGCTGTCTGGCTGTTGTACGGAATGGAAGCAAATCGTGGACTGGAAAGCTTCGCTGAGCGGGTCTGGCAGGGCACAGGAGAGGGGTCTCCAAATGTCAGTGTTTGAGTATCTGGATCTCTTTTTGGTATCGCCAATGAAAAATCCTCACATGTGCCTCAGATGTTTATATTTGACTGCCAGTGTTCTGGGAACCAAGAGGGACAAGGATGGTGGCCCTATCCTGTATTAGACCCTCACTGAATTTCAGTTTGTCAGGAAAATATGCATTGGATAGAGGAGACTTCTAGAGGGCTGCTGCCCTTACAGATTTTCAATCCATCTTCCCTCCTCGTCCCCACCCGCACCCCTGCCCTCAGCGCAGCCCGGCACTTGCACTTTCCTAGCCTTTCTGGGGGCTGTGCGGGGCTGGCTGCCAGAAATGCGAATCTCACCTCCACTCCCCCAGGTCAGATACCACTCTTGAAGCTACTTTGTTATTTTTAAAAATGCTGACTTACATTAAATATTATTACCTCTTATTCTCTTGGTTTTTGTGAGTCTTACCCCACTCTGTCTTTTTGTGAGGTTTAGGAATTAATGGAGATAAAACCAAATGATTAAAGAACAAGATAATTTTTGCGGGGGAAACAGGCCCAAAACATAAATGGCGGGATCCGGAAGACACTGGCAGGCGTAGGTGGGCAGCCAGTGACAGGGACCACTGGACATTGTAGCGAGGCATCCCAGCTGCATGCCGGGCACCAACTCCTGGGATTTATTCACGGGCATGGTCAGCAGGTCTGGGCTGATCGCTGGCTATGTGCTGAGCATCACTCTGGACTCAGAAGAGGTGGCCATGAACAAGCTAGAGACTGTTTCTGGGCCTCAGGCTCCTTCCTGGATCTTACATTCTGATGTGCAATGTGACGAGAAAAAAGTTAGCAACAAGACAACACATTAATGATAAGTGCTCAAGAAAATGAAATAGGGATGTATGTCAGAAAGTAAATATAGAAACTGCTCTGCTCACAGAATACTAAAACTGGATGGGGTCCTGAAGTCCATTGTCCTCATCTTAAGCATGTGGAAATTCAGGTATGGCAAGGGGAAAGGCTTCTCCCAATGTCACATGGGAGTGAACCTGCGCCAGCAACCGGGCCTCCAGATTTCTGCTCCTGCATCCTTCCCACTATTAATCACTGTGCAGTTCACGATACTGACACTGACTGCAGACCGTTCTCCATGCCTCTCTGTGGTTCCGCCCTTCCTTTCAGCAGCACGGGAAACAACAAAACCAATTAGCTCCTTCAGTGGCAGGCAGTAGCAACCCAGCTCCAAGGACAAAGACAGAGCGAATCCTCAGCTTTAGTCAGACTCGGCAGCTCCACGGGCCACCACAGGGCAAACTGGAGGCGTCCCGGAGCCCCACAGCAGTGTTCCTCGGTGCCCGGACATCGCTTCCCACCTGCTTCGAAAATTCAATCTGAGATAAGAACTGCACCGAATGTGGGCCAAGGCAGCTGGCTTCTGCAATCCGAGTTTCACCGTAGTGCAGGGACAGAGGTGCACAGGGACGGATTTTGAAGCTGCTGCACGGAGGCATCATCAGTGACTTGGGGCTTTCCCGAAACTCGCATAGCGGTCCTGGAGCAAAACCGGAAAGTAGCGTCCACCCACTGCCCCCTCTCGTTCCTTCGAAGTAGTGTGTCTCCCTGGAGTATTTTCAGGGTTTGTTCCCATTGCGTTGTTGACTGGTGTTACAGGTTATTGTTGATGTTGTTATTAATCTCATTACAAAATGACTCTTAAGCGAGAAACATTGGGCAATACTAGAAACTGGAAAGGGGAGGGATTATCCAGAGTTAGCTGCCTACCAAAACCAGTCTAACATATGGACGAATTTCTTTCCTGCTAGTTTCTCATTAGTTGTTAAGTTCTTCACAGTCATATATGCAACTTCACATCCTGTCTTTTTTTTTCCTTTTCTACCTTATGTACTTTGTAAGCCCTTATGAAGCTTTATCAACATCCAATAGCCACATAATTAAACATTCACTTAGTGGATATATCATAACCGTTCTCATTAGATTTTTCTGTTAGTTTTTTTATAATTTAGCTTTAGGGTTTTTTTCTGTTGTGGTTAAATTTTTCTCATTAAAAATGCTGTTATAAATATCTTCATGCTTAAAGCCACGTGAGCACAGTTGCATGACATTCCTGTGCTGCTTCTCTTTTTTTTTTTTTGCAACTGGAAGGGAGTCATATATACATAGTCTGCTTTGACGTGTTTCGTGCTAAGAGATGCTACCTGATGATACGCAGTCAATCTCTGATGGGGGGACTCCGGACACTGGCAGCAGGTGCAGGGGGAGAGAAGCACAGTTTGCACAGGAGTCGGCAGACCTTCTCAGTGCCCTTTAAAGCACGCCAAGCAGGCACCCTGCAGCTTCTTACTCTCCTAAGGCCAGCTCTGGCCTCCTGCATTAACATTCCTACGTGGACGTTCATTCGGAGAACTCTGCACCTTGAACTGGCTGAGCCTTGTAAAGGAATTAGAGCCACGGGGTTGGGGGCAGGCAGCCAAAAGAGGAGCAGAGGCCTGAGTTGTCTGGCGGGCGATGCAGTGTCAGCGGCTGGTGCTCCCAGTGGTCGCTGCTCGGGTGGCAGGCATCGTGGGCACTTATCGGACTCATGGGAGAGGGGCTTCTTCAGGTGGAAGGTGTATGGAAAGCAACAGGAAATGAAAAGACAGGAGTGAATCGTCATCTTCCGTCAAGGGACCCAGGGTCACACACGCCTTTGTTTTAATAGGAAAAGCATGTACTGACTTGGGGGACCTTGGAAGGCGGCACCTTTCCCAGACAGCCTTTGGGCCAGTTCTTTTAGCTGGCTTAGGTTAGGGCAAGATTCCATTAAGATTATAAAAGAGGGGCTTGCCAGGTGGCTCAGTTGGTTGGAGCATCATCCCATGCACCTGAAAAGGTTGTAGGTTTGACCTCGGATTTGATTCCTGGTCAGGGCACATACCTTGATTGCGGGTTCAATCCCCGGTCAGGGTGTGTACAGGAGGCAACCAATTGATGTCTCTCTCTCTCTCCCTCCTTCTCCCCCTCACCCCTTCCTTTCTCTCTAAAACCAATAAACATATCCTCAGGTGAGGATTTTTTTAAAAAAGATTATTAAAAAGGAAGAAACTTTGGTTCAATAATATAATAATTTGCATGCCTGTATACATCTGGTACAGTCTGTTCCCAAGTAACGTGCCATCAAAGTTGATTACTTTTTTTTCATTTCTTCTCTATTTCTAACTCAAATGTAAATGATAATAACTAGTACCTCTAGAACATATTTCTTTTAAACATTCAGAGAGCTAACTCTGCTCAAGACACTAAGTGCTTTGACAGTCAAATCTCATATAATCTTTGTAGTAGATGCTGTTATGATTGTCATTCTACTGCCAAGGAAACTGGGACTAACATGTTAAGTAACTTGCCCCTGGTCACTCAGCCAGGGAGGGGCTCCAGAGTCCATGCCCTCAACCACTAGACTCAGCTGCCTCAGGAGGATGGGGTGGAGGTGCAGAGGCAGAAGCTGGGGCCCTGAATGGTCAGCAGTAGACTGCCAGGTGAGGTACTGTCCTCTCTTCTCTGAATGTCGTTGGAAAACCCACAGAGAGAAATCTGTTCTTTTTCCATGACGTGAAAGTGCTTAGGGATAATCCTAGCTCACATTGTTTACGCAAGAAGGAGGTTCAGTTAATCCCCAACTAGGAACCAAGCAAAAATGGACCTACCTAAAAGCAGTCGTTTCTGGCAAACATGAGTAGGAACAGAGGGTGGGTACGCAGTCTCCTCTTTATAACTTACGTGCAGCCATATGTGCTTGCGTGCAGCTGTATGTGCCGGAAAGAAGGCATCGTGGCCACACTGAGGAGCAGGAGGAAAGTGAGCACGTGAGGAGCAACCTCTGCCCTCAGGAAGCACTACAGAGGGTGGAGGACAGAATCTCCCCAGCGACTGGGCAGCAGGCGAGCAGGCTCCCCCTGGAAAGGCCCAGACCCAGAAAGAATCAGATGATGACTCAGCAGCAGGCAGTTGGAGGAAATTCAAGTAGCACTTAGCAGCCAAAAGGCTTAGTCAGGGGCCTAGGAAGCTGGGCAAAGAAAAGGTCTGAGAAGCTCCGAGGAAGGAGCCACGTCAGAGGCCCAGCAGGAAAGGCCAGGCTCCCCGCTGGGGTAGTGGGCACCGGGAGGGGCATGCGGTGAGGGGTGATTCCAGATCCCAGGGTCCAGGTCGGCGGAGACCCAGGCACGCCTGACTTCATGCTGACAGCTGTGCTGCCCGCTGCAGGCTCCCAGCGTTTCCTTAGGAGAAATAAGTTTGGGTTTAGAATCTGAAGCAGGATTGAATTGAGAGTTTGGAAGTCAAGCATCCATAGTAGGTAGTTTTAAAGTATACAGTAAAACCATGATGCACCCTCGGAGTTTTGAACACAGAGTAACAGCTTCTCCGGCCTCCGTGGGGGTCAGGGGTGGGGCTGAGGATGCCCATCAGGTGGGAACGTGGCTCACTGAAAGAACAGCCGATCGAGGAGACCCAAACTAAATCGTCAAAAGATCTTCTTAAAGTTATTTGGGCGGATCACCCTAGAGAAATCAGAGACCCTGCTAAAGGAGAAAAAAGTCGTTTTTACATTTAGGTTAGTAAAAAGCGTCTACCCAGCAGGGCCTGCTTTTTTTCTTGAGGAATATTTAGAGGATGAGAAGCCCTGGTTGTAGGTTTGTCCTTTTTGGGGACTAGCATAACTCGGTGAAGAGGGCGACAGTCACAGGGCCAGGGAAGCGAGCAAGCTGGCCATACGTCCGGTCCGCAGGGGCGACTTCCCAGTGAGACCTGCAGGTCAGAGAGGGACGCGGAGACACTACGGTATTTATGGTCAGACCACCGGTGACGGGAGGAAGAGCAGGTGGTTAAAGGGAGGAGATGGGGGGCTGGGGACACGGAGGAGGTTTTTAAAGTAATCCAAGTTCAGAGCCATGAAATGGGAGAATGGGGAAGGGGGAAGGACGCATCAGAGAGGTAAGAGTGAAGAGTGGTTAGGGGGAAGGCTTGGCATACTCAGGAAGAAGTAGATGTTCAAGGAATTGACAATTAAAGATAAAGCCAATTTAGAACAAGTCAGAATGTGGGATGGATGGATGGATGGATGGATAGATAGACAGATAAAGAGAGAAGACAGAGGGACCTCTGTGCCATCTCCACGGTGAATGGCTCTACCCAGGGAGCGATCAAGGGGCTGACCAGCCAGCCCAGTCGGGAGGAAAGGAGGATGAATAACTGGTTTTCCAGCTCCATGTCTGTGTCTCAATGATTAATATGTCAAGCAGGAAACAAGTGAGAGGCAGCTCCAACCCATGCAGGGAGGCTTGTGGGAAGGAAGGCTCAGCCAGAAGAAAAATTAGAAAACATAAAGGGGTCTCTCTAACAAGGTGTTGAAAAGAAAGCCAGCCCTGGCTGGTGTGGCTCAGTGGATTGAGTGCCGATCTGCAAACCAAAACCTCACCGGTTCGATTCCTGGTCAGGCCACATGCTTGAGTTGCAGGCTAGGTCCCCAAGTGGGGGCGTGCAAGAGGCAACTGATCAATGTTTCTCTCTCACATTGATGTTTCCCCCCACTCTTCCCCTCTCTCTAAAAATAAATAAACGACATCTTTCAAAAAAAAAGGAAAAGGAAAACAAAGCCAAATGTGGAGAATGCTATGTGGGCCTAACAGAGAAAATTAGAAAACAAATATGCCAAGAAATATAAAGTAGAAATCTAAAGATGTGCAAAGGAGGACATTAAAACAGTTCTTACAAGGCCATGAGGAAGAAAAGAAGTCAGACAAACTAGAGATGTGGCTTGCAGTTTTCCACAACAGGTTATTGGATAAAACATGTTTAAATTCCTGGGAGCAGAGATTCAGTTGAGGGAGAGAAGTGGGGGCTTCCTGAGCCTGCCACTGCCAAGGACTGAAGCTTGGTAAAGGAAGAAAGTAAGAGTGGGGACATGTTCACTGGTCCTTTCGAAATAGAAAGACGGGGAAGAGAAAATAATGGCCTGGGCTCTGTAGGACAGGAGACCAGGTGACACATACCTGTGTGGGGGCCCCTGTCCTGGGTGCCAGATGTGGGGGGGCTCCACCCACAGAGCCCCATCCCTCTGTCACGGATGAATATAAAACTACCAAGACATGATCCGCTTGGAGAGGAAAGGTGGTCAAACTCTCAGAGGAGGATGACCCAGAGCCCCTTCCTCACTGGGCTTTTATTGGGTTCCAATACACAGGAATACAGGTTTAACATTTCAGAGAAATCTGAGGGCTTAATCTGAGTCAATGTCTGTCTGGAAAGGGGGTTGCCAAACTTTGGGAGACATACTCATTTCCTCCTTGGACCCTTGAGTACACTCTTAGCAAAGCAGGTTTCACAGGACTTTAGGAATTCTTTTCTATGCCCAATCACCCAGGGAAGCATCCTGGCCGGCACAGGGCTGCACCACTTGCCCTCACAGTTTCAGGCTTTAAGCTGATTAGGAAGCAGAAGACATCTCCCAGACAGAAATGAGGACTCGGGCTATGTCAGAATAGCCGGGGGTGAGGGTCCATCACATCCTCTTTGCTGCAGCCCCCTGAGTCCTTCCACGAGGGCCTCCCAAGTGGTCGTGTCTGGCTTAGGTTGCCCCTCCCATGAGGAGTCTTACCCGTCATTGACTACCGACTAAGCATTGGGGCCAGAGATGCATGAGGCAGAAGCAGCGCTCCTGCCAGGGAGATAAGCTTTGTCTCCTTAGTAGCTCATGTCCTTGTGACAGAACAGACCCAGATGAAGTGGGTCCCTTGGGTTCTTACACAGCCCACCATGGGGTGAGGGTTACAACTCCTGAAACCAGGCTAAATGGTCCACAACACAGCAGAACTGGTCAGAATGAGAAAACATGCACATGCACTTCTAAGAAACTGATAGTTCAGTATTTGTGCAGGAATTTGGTTTTCGTGGACTAATGAGGGGAGCATTCTGTGTTGTTCAGTAGGTGGTGTGGCTCAGCGCGGTCCAGGAGAAGGCTTCAAGCATGAACCATGAATGAATTGCACTTAAGGACTGCAAATAAAAGTCTTTTAAGTGTGCCAAGATTCCTCAGAGGTCTTTGGCCCCTCCGTCTTTGACCCCTCCTGCACTGACAGGAGCTCTTAGAACTTTCCAGTACTGATTCCAGTTGTATGTTCTTCTAAGTGTGAACCCTGAGTTTTCTGGGCACCCTTAGGCTTCCTTGTTGCTCTGGGGAGAGGGTGAGGAGGGACTGTTTCAGGGCTAGCCCTGCCTGACCACCAACTCGTATCTCTTAAACCCCTCAGCTTCCCTGCTTTGGAATTCCCTTATTGCCCTGGGCTGGGGACCTGCTGTAGTAAATCTCTGTGATCACTCACTGAGGTGAGGCAAACCAGACATTCATCATTCATCTAGCATAATGGTTTTGGCTAGAAACCATTCAATCTAAAGCTTGAACACAGAGACATCACCCATTGACCACCTTTCCTCCTTCCGCTTCCTTCTTCATTATCTGGACTGAGCAGACCATGGGAGGCAAACTCCACCATCTAGTGGTGTTTCCAGGCTTCTCTCCAGGAATGGGATCATTGATTGATAGAAGCACACAGCCTGGCTCTTTATCCTCCCCCAGCCCCTACTCCAGACCCCAACCTGCCAGTCAGTCTGGCTGTGATTTGACCTAGGGGACAGTGGGTCTTGTATCTGGGTGACTCGCTGGGCTGTTTGTAGCCAGAGTCTCTCTGCTCTGCCTCAGCAGTCCGCAAAGGGGATGCAAGTTGCATCTCAGGTCATGTGCACACTTTGCCCCAAGAATGAACCCTGAGCACATGAGCTGGCACGAAGGAACAACTGCACCAAGGCATATGAGTGAGCTCAGTGACAGAAATTCTCAGTTAGAAGGAATGGTCATGGCTGTCTAGGCCAGCGTTCTACGAATAGTCTATTAGTGGAAAGTGGAATCGGTTTTGTGGGATGCCACCAGAAAACTGAGACCAAAAAAAGAGTATCAGAGACAAACTTGTGTTTCAGTGATATCACTATTCATACATAGTACAGACTCATCAAGATATAAAAAGTATTTCTGATGGAGGATTGCAATGCAATCAAAAAAGTTTGAGAGACCTAACGTAAGCCAAGCAAACCCTGAGAGGACAGTGGCTCAGGCCACTGATGTCTTCTTCTCTCATCTGCTTCACCTCCCCTCCAACCACAACATACCTACAAACAGTTGTGTAACTTGCCCTGGTGTATGCTTTAAGGACTGTGGGATTTGCAGTTGAGGTCTGAGTTCAACTCCAGCTGGGTGACTGGGAAACCATCCAGCCAATGTTTCTCAGACAATATCCCAGACAAAACCCCCTTTTGAGAATCATGAGTTGGGGTTCTTGTTAGAAATATGCATTGTGGGCCATGACCAGTGTGGCTCAGTTGGTTGGGTGTCACCCCACAAAGTGAAAGGTTCCTGGTCAGGGCACATGCCTGGGTTGCGGGTTCAGTCTGTAGTTATGGAGTGTGCAAGAAAGAGGCAACCAATTGATGTTTCTCTGTGACATCCATGTTTCTCTCCCTCATTTTCTTCCTCCCTTCCCCTTTCTCTAAGAAGAAATTTTTTTTTTAAAATATGCATTTGAGGCCCTACCCACGCCTCCTGAATCAGGGAGCTGGGGCAAGGGAGGGATTTAGTAAGCTCCCAGGTGATCTTCATGCACACTTAATGTTCCAACCACAGATCTTGACATTTCTGAGCTTAAACTTCTTGACATACGAGAAATGGTAATACCACCTAGTTATTGTGAGGATCCAGTAGGTAACTAATGTGAAGGTACTTCGGATGCTGTAAGAGCATTCTGCAGACCTGAGGCATTCCCATCCCACACCATCCTTCTCTAAATGATGCTTCAGGGAAAAGAGCATCAGGAGAGTGGGGGAGCGGGGCTGTGCTTTTGATGGGACCAGGAAAGCTAAATGGGGAAAACATGAGCCAACAGGCACGATTTTTCTTCTCTTGTCTCTTTCCGCCTCTCACCTTCTGTCCTGCAGATGTTCCCTCCTGGTCTAATCCCAGCGGCAGCACCGTCCCACCGCGGGAACGTGTGCAGAGCGGACTCCCCACTCTGTGACTGGTGGTGATGCCAACGGCAACCACCAGTCTGATGCATCACGTTAACCTTCTCAGGCCCACGTGACATTCAAGTCCCCTTGGTAGAAAACTCTCACAGGTCTCAATGCAGAGCTCTTGGTACTGGTGGGGCTGTTGATTCCTAACTCACTGTGATGTTTGGAGTTCACCATTCGGTAGAAGCTTCCCGGAGCATGTGATGTAGCTACACAACGTATCTGGACTCATGCGTTAGAACAGCTGCTAGCGCATACAGTGCAGGCCCAGAAGGTTTAGATCAGGGATGCACAGACTGAAGGTGAGGTCCTGGGAGGTGGTTCTGGAGGCTTCCCCCGAACCACTGTCAGGGCCGAACCTTAGAGAATAGGCTACTGAACTGGGCCCCTCGGATTCTCCTTCCTCCCCTGCCCTCCTGCTCACTCTGCCCCTAAGAGCAACTGCTGTTCCAAGAGGGAGGCTTCGTGCTTAGCTCTGTGAGATGAAATAATAACTAGTGAGTTTTCATGGGGAAAATGGAAGTCTCAGTGTTTAGCTAGTAGAGATCATTCCTATCTCCAGGTTACTGGTTCTGCCCCAGGATCAGTGCAGTGGGAAAGGCCTGCCTGGAGGGAGGACAGGATGGAGCACCAACGGTAGTCCCAAAGTATGATGTAACCCCTCTTTCCCACTGTCCGACCCCTTGGTCCCTGGTGGCTGAGCTCATGTCAAGCAACTCTGTTCCCTTTCCAGGCAGACAGAGTTCAGCTTGTGCCTTTGAATTGGAGCCTCATTCTTCTTTGTGTCACTGGCAGCCTCTGTTTTGTTTTGTTTTAATGTTTTATTTATTGATTTTAGAGAGAGGAGAATGGGGGAGAGAGAGATGCATCAAATTGTTTTTCCACTTATTTATGCCTTCATTGGATTTTTTCTTGTATGTGCCCTGAGCTGGGATTGAACCCAAAACCTTTGGCATATCAGGACAACACTCTAACCACCTGAGCTACCTGGCTGGGGTGTGGTAGCCTGTTTTATGCTAACGGCTCCAGTGTGGGGTGAGGATGGGGAAGGTAGTCTGTGTTACAGGAAAGGCAGGTTTCTAAGTATAAAGGACACATGGGCAAAAACTAGGGGAGGGTGGAAATGGGAGGGAGGTGGGGGGGCTGGGGCGGTGGGCTGGGATGGGAGTAAAAGACAGAAAACTGTACAAGAACAACAATTAAAATAAAATTTTAAAAAAAGAAAGAAAGGCAGGTTTCTCTTCCATTATTCCCAAACATCAACTAGAATCAAGTGAGAGCAAGTGGCTTAGACACAGATGCTCAGGAAGAGTCCAAGGGTGGTTGTGGGGCAGAAATGGGGCATGGAGTGGAGCCCAGGGATGAGCTGAAGGGACATATTGGGGAAGGGGTTTAAAGACACAATTGGCTGGAAGCTTAGCAAGGAAATAATGAAAAGAACTCCAACTACAGAAGGAATTAGAATCAAAGCCCTGGTTTCTGGACCAATTCCAGAATGCTGCTGCAGTTAGAATGGCTGAGTGATTCATTGGCACCATTAATTAGTTTTCTTTCCTTGTTTTCTTTCCTTGTTTTCTTTCCTATCCCAACTCCCTTTTCCATCTTCTGCCTTCTTTCCTGAGTCCCGTCTTTTCCCTCTTTCCTTCCTCCCCTCCATCCTCTTCTCTGCTCTCATGCATCCTTTCTTGCCTTCCCTCTCACCCACCCACCCATCTCCTTCCTCCACGCCCTCACATTTTACCCCCATCCCTCCATCACCTCCAAGCTCTCTGGTGGATGTGAGTTGACCGTGGTCCTCCAGGACTTCAATGCTGGCCACAGCAGTGAGCTGACCATCCAGGTGGGACAGACGGTGGAGCTGCTGGAGCGGCCGAGTGAGCGGCCGGGCTGGTGTCTGGTGCGCACCACGGAGCGGAGTCCCCCACAGGAGGGCCTGGTCCCCAGCAGTGCCCTGTGCATCTCCCATTCCCGAAGCAGCGTGGAGATGGACTGCTTCTTCCCATTGGTGAAAGGTAGGGATGACAGAGGGGAAGAGGGATGTGGACCACACCCCCGCTGGGGACTCTTGCGCCTCTAACTGAAGAACATCATGGAACTAACCTGTCTCATGAGCCCGTTTTGACCTTGTTGGATTTCCCTGGGGCCTGCTTGTGAAGAGAGCAGGTTGGGAACTTAAAAAGAGAGAGTGACTAAGTAGCTATGTGACTTTGGAAAAGTTATTTAAGTTTTCTGACTCAGTTTCACCTTAAACATGAAGGTTGAATTAGATGACTTCTAAGGTCTTTTCCAGCTCTCCCATTGTACCACCCTGTGTTTAGAAAAAGTCCTTTCTACCTGTGGCCAAAAAGCCTGCTAGACTCATCCTCTCTCCGTTGACCCACTCTCCCTCTCCACAGCCCCGTCGGCTCACTGACTCCCACCCACCCACCCATCCAAGTGCTCATGATGACATAGAGTCACCAAGCAAACCCAGGGTCAAATCTCTGCCAGGACCTGAGGCACTCATTTATGTACCTTTGACAGATAAATTACTGGAGCCGTGGCTTCTATTTTGTATAGTTCTGTGTTCCTTCCACACGCTTGTTTATTCATTTTCTCACACCAGAGAGACTAACTGGCTAGAACAGTGATTCTTCAATGTGGAGGGTGCCTTTCTCTGACTGGCGTTTAATGTTCCCATTGCAGGAATTTCATCTGGTCCAGCTCCAAAGCCTGACTTCCTCTTTTTGTCCACCAGATGGCGATGGCAGGAGGCATTATAAGCACTGCCCCACTCTCCATCCAGCCTCCGTGGTTTTTTTCCACCGGGAGAAAAAAGTGAATTAAAACTGATTCTTCTCCCTACACACATGCGCACACGCACACACGTGCTCCCCTCCCCCAGTTAGCCCTCGCCCTCTTTTCTCTGAGGACTAAGAAAGGACTGTATTAGGAAGTTGTGTGGAATTTGGAACTGCCGCGCATCTCCTCAGTCCTTTGAAGTAGCTACTAGAGAAACTCATGGTAACAGGGAAGAGAAAATCGGGGAAACAAGAATGTGGTTCTGTTTGAAGTTTCAAGAGAGAGAAACCGGGACACAAAGAGGTTGGTTAGAACTGAGAAGGTGAAATGAGATAATATACACGTATACAAAACACTTAGAACAGTGCCTGGCACTCAATACATTGAGTTGTTGTAAGTTATAGTTATTATATCATTTGTCATAGATTACTTGGCAAAATAACTACAAAATTCTGCAGGTGCAGGCTAGGGACGCCATGTCCAGAGACAAAACCAAGGACAGCTGGGAAAGGCTAATTCGTCAGAGATGTCCAAGTGCAGGTGGGTCCATAGGAAGGCCTTAGCTTCAGAAGACCTGACACTTCTTTTTTAAAATAATTTTTTATTCTCCACTTTCAGCTGACATACAATGTCACATTAGTTCCAGGTGTACAATACACCGATTAGACAGTTCATAACGTACTGAGTGTTCACACCAATAAATCTAGTACCTGTCCAACACCACACAGAAGTGTCAGCAGTATCATGGCTGCGCTCCCGGTGCTGCACTTTACATCCCGTGACTGTTGTTAATGGGGCGATTGGGACCTCTCCATCCCGGCCCCTGTGTGCTCACCCCCCCAACCCCTCCCATGCGGCAGCCATCAGTTTGTTCTCTGTGTCTGAGTTTGTTTCCGTTTTGTTTGTTTGTTTTGTATTTTATAGTCCACATATAAGTGAAATCATGTGGTATTTGTCTTTGTCTGACTTATTTCACACAGCATACCCTCTAGGTCGATTTATGTCATTGCAAATATCAAGATTTCACTTTTTAGAAAAAATTATATTTTATTGATTATGCTATTACAGTTTCCTGTTTTTCCCCCTGTACCCTCCTCTACCCAGTGCCCCCTACCCCCTCAGGCAATCCCCCTACCATTGTTCATGTCCGTGGGTCATGTGTGTAAGTTCTTTGGCTACTCCATTTCCTATACTGTACTTCACATCCCCGTGGGTATTCTGTAACTACCTGTTTGCACTTCTTAATCCCCTCACCTCTTCACCCATTCCCCCCATCCCCCTCCCATCTGGCAACCATCTGGTAACTAACTTCTTTTCTCTTGATGCTTTTAAGAGTTTCTCTTTATCTTTAATCTTTGGCCTTTTAATTATGATGTGTCTTGGAGTGGGCCTCTCTGCATCCATCATAACTGGGACTCTCTGTGCTTCCTGGACTTGCATGTCTACTTCCTTCACCAAATTAGGGAAGTTTTCTTTCACTATTTTTTCAGATAGAGTTCCAATTTCTTGATCTTTTTCTTCTATTTCTGGCACCTCTATGATGCTAATGTTGGAATGCTTGAAGTTGTTCCAGAGGCTGTTTATACTATCTTCATGTTTTTGGATTCTTTTTTCTTCTTGTTGTTTTGCATGGTTGTTTTTGTTTCCTTATATTCCAAATCATTGATTTGATCTCAGCTTCACCCACTCCGCTGTTGTTTCCCTGTAAATTGTTCTTGATTTCGATTAGTGTATCCTTCATTTCTGGCTGGGTCTTTTTTATGCTGCTAAGGTCCTAACTAAGTTCCTTGAGAATCCTTATAACCAGTGTTTTGAACTCTGCATCTGATAGATTGCTTATTTCCATTGCATTTAGCTCTTTTTCTGGAGTTTTGATCTGTTCTTTCATTTGGCCCTGTTTCTTTGTTTCCTAGTTTTGGCAGCCTCCCCATGTTTGTTTCTAGGTATTAGGCAGAGCTGCTTTGACTCCCTGTCTTGGTAGTGTGGCCTCATGTAGTAGGTGTCCTGTAGGGTCCAGTGGCAAAGCCACTCCTATCACCCAAGCTGTGTATTTGAGGTGTGCCCTTCATGTGGGCTGAGCACCACCTCCTCCTGTAGTTGAGTACACCTCCTCTTCTAGCTGAGCCTTGATTGCTATTGACAGATCAATGGGAGGGATTTACCCAGGCCAGTCAGCAGCAAGGACTGGCTGTGACCACTCACCAACCTCCGCTGTCTGTGGAAGATCAGCTGTGCAGGGGCAGGGTGGTGGTGCTCCGACATGGTCTGTAGCTGTCCACTGGGTGCACTGGCCCTGGGATTTCCTGGGTGGTACAGGCCAAGGTCAGCTCTCAACTGTGTTTTCTCTGGGGTGCCCTGCCTGAGCTGGAAAGCAATCTGAGATGGCTGCTACTTGTGCTGAGCTTGGAGATTCCCAGGCAAAGGCAAGCTGGGATTCCAATCTGGCTGCTGCTAGGACTCACTGACGTGAGCTGTTGTTCATTTGATAGGATTTAGGAGCCAAGACCAGCCATTCTTATAGAAAAGCAGCTTGGGTGAGCCCACAACTTACTGACTCTTGTGGGAGGGTTTAACAAAGGAACAGTGACCTCTGTTCACCATGATGCCAGATACTTAGTTTCTCCCTTTATATCACTGGTGCCCTTCAAGCTGCTACCCCATTGCTGAAGGTCACAGGGAGTAAGTCTGAGTAGGTAAGTTGGTGTGTGTGTTCTTTAATAGGAATTACTTAGGGCTCCAGCAGTTTCTTCCACCAACCCAATCCCTGCTGGTTTTGCAGCCAGAAGTTGTGGGGACTTATCTTCCTGGCACTGGAATTCTGGACCCTGATGTGGGGCTAGGACTCCTGGCTCCTAAGATATCCCTCCTGAATTTTTATCCATTTCACATGGGTGTGGGACCAGCTCGTTCTGTGTCTGCACCCCTCCTACCAGTCTGGATGTATGTGGTTTCTTTAATTCTGTAGTTGTCAGACGTCCTTTCAGCTTGATTACTGATGTTCCCGAGTGATGATTGTTCTACATTTTAGTTGTCATTTTGATGTGGTTATGAGAAGAGGTGAGCCATGTCTGCCTGCTCCACCATCTTGCCAAGAAGCTCTTCACTCTTTTTTTTTAACAGATTTTACTGATTGTTATTACAGTTGTCCCACACCCCCCCCTTAATTGCCCTCCACCCTGCACATACCCTCCCACCCACATTCCCCCCTTTACTTCATGTCCATGTGTCATCAGCTCTTTAGCTTCTACATTTCCCACACTATTCTTGCCCTCCCCCTGTCTATTTTCTACACACCGTCTATGCTACTTATTCTCCGTACCCTTTCCCCCTCTTTCCTCCACTCACTCCCCTGTTGCTAACCCTCCATATGATCTCCATTTGTGTGGTTCTGTTCCTGTTCTAGTTCTTTGCTTAGTTTGCTTTTGTTTTAGGGGTGGTTGTTAAGACCTGTGAGTTTGCTGTCTTTTTACTGTTCATATTTTTTTTATATTCTTTTTCTTAGATAAGTCCCTTTAACATTTCATAGAATAAGGGCTTGGTGATGATGAACTCCTTTAACTTGACCTTATCTGAGAAGCACTTTATCTGCCCTTCCATTCTAAATGAAAGCTTTGCTGGATAGAACAATCTTGGATAGAGGTCTTTGCCTTTCATGACTTGGAATACTTCTTTCCAGCCCCTTCTTGCCTGGAAGCTCTCTTTTGAGAAATCAGCTGACAGTCTGATGGGATCTCATTTGTAAGTGGCTGTCCCCTTATCTCTTGCTGCTTCTAGAATTCTCTCCTTCATTTTAATCTTGGCTAATGTAATTATGATGTGCCTTGGTGTGTTCCTCCTTGGGTCCAACTTCTTTGGGACTCTCTGAGCTTCCTGGACGTCCTGGAAGTCTATTCCTTTGCCAGATTGGGGAAGTTCTCCTTTATTATTTGTTCAAATAACTTTTCCACTTGTTGCTCTTCCTCTTCCCCTTCTGGTACCCCTATAATTCCGATGTTAAAACGTTTAAAGATGTCCCAAAGGTTCCTAAGCCTCTCCTCATTTTTTTGAATTCTTGTTTCTTCCTTCTTTCCTGTTTGGTTGTTTCTTTCTTCCTTCTGGTCCACTCCATTGATGTGAGTCTCAGTTTTCTTCCCATCACTGTTGGTTCCCTGTGCATTTCCCTTCATTTCACTTAGCATACCCTTCATTTGTTCATCTAATTTGGGACCAAAATCAACTAATTCTGTGAGCATCCTGATCACCAGTGCTTTGAACTGTGCATCTGATAGGTTGGCTATCTCTCGGTTGCTTAAAAGTATTGGCTCTGGTGGTTTCATTTGTTCTTTCCATTGAGCCTTTTTTTTTTTTTTTTTTTTTTTTTTTTGGGTCTGGTCACACCTGTTGCATATGAGGAGCAGAGCCTCAGGTGTTCACCAGGGCGGGCCAACCCAGTTGCAGAGTTGTGACACTGTATGTGGGGGTGGGGTCAGAGAGGGAACAATGGTGCTTGCTCCACTCTCTCTCAGATTTCAGTCCCCTCTGTGAGGCTGGGAGTCTTTCCCAGCACTTCAACCCCCACAAGTGTTTTCAATCGGTGCTTTTAGGCTTTATTTCCCAGCGCTGGGGCCCTGGGTTGCACGGTCTGTCTCGCTGCCTGTTTTAGCCTGGTTTATCTGCACGTGAATGTGTGACCGCATTCAGCCACCTTGTGTGCCTTGCTGGGTCTGCTCGTTGCCTCCCCATATCCGGTAACCACCACCTGTGCACCTAGGGTGTGCCAATTGCCACCTGCGCGTCCAGGACCACTAGCCACTGCTTTTTCCTACTGCGATCCCTCTCCCCTGGCCTCCGACTCCACCCCTCTTACTGGTCTGGGTGAATCATTGTTGGACTTCCATACAATTCAATTTTCTATCTGTTCTGGTTGTTTTTTTTGTTTCTAAATGTTTGTTGTCCTTAATTTTGGTTGTGAGAGGAGGCACAGTGTGTCCATCTATGCCTCCATCTTGGCTGGAAGTAAGTCTTCACTCTTTTTTTTATAGCTGAGTAATAATATGCCATTCTACATATGTGTGTGTGTATATACACACACATATATAGGGATATATATACACACAGAGATATATAGAGATATATAGATGTATAGATATGTACACATACCACATCTCCTTTACCCACTCATCTACTGATGAGCACTTAGTTTGCTTCCATGTCTTGGCAACTGTAAATAATGCTGCAGTGGACATGTGTATGCATTCGTCTTTTCAAATTAGTGTTTTGAGTTTCTTTGGATAAATACTACAAGTAGAATTGTTGGGTCCTTCTTTGTCTCTTGTTATAGATTTTGTTTTAAAATCTATTTTGTCAGATGTAAACATTGTTACCCCAGCTTTTTTTTCCATTTCCATTTACAAGAAATATTTTCCCATCCCTTTACTTTCAGTCCGTGTATGCCTTTTGATGTGAAGTGAGTTTCTTGTAGACAGCACATGTGTAGGTCTTGTTTTCTTATCCATTTGGCCACCCTATGTCATTTGATTGGAACATTTAATCCATTTACATTTAAAGTAATTATCAATAAAGCCCTGACTGGTGAGCCTCAGTGAATTGGGCATCCTCCTGCAAAGCAAAAGGTTGCCAGTTCAATTCCCAGTCAGGCCACATGCCTGAGCTGCAGGCTTGGTTCCTGGTTTGGTCCCTGGTGAGGACACTTGCAAGAGGCAACCTATTGATGTGTCTCTCCCTCTGTTCCTCCCTTGTATTCCCTCTCCCTAAAAATAAATAAATAAATAATGAACAGCTAGCCTGAGAGTTTTAAGATAAATACAAGTAAATAATAAAGTAATCAATTGATATGTAGTTCTTGCCATTTTGTTGTTTACGTTTTTAATCTTTTTTCCTTCTTCTAATTCTGAAAGAAGTCCCTATAACATTGCTTTTAATAGTGGTTTGGTGGTGATAAACTCCTTTAGCTTTTCCTTTTTTGAGAAGCTCTTTGTTGGCCCTTTCGTTCTAAATGACAGCTTTGCTGGGCAGATAATCTTAGTTGTAGGTCCTTGCTTTCCATCACTTTGAATATTTTGTGCCAGTCCCATTCCAGCCAAGTCTCTGCTGAGAAATCAGCTGACATTCCTATGGGAACTCCCTTACAGGTAATGAATTGCTTTTTTTCTTGTTGTTTCTAAGAGTCTCCCTTTGTCTTTAACCTTTAGCATTTTAATCATGATGTGTCTTGGTGTGAGCTTGTTTGGGCTTCTGTGCATGTCTTGGACTTGTGTATCTATTTCCTCCACCAGATTAAGAAAGTTTTTTGTCATTATTTCTTCAAATAGGTTTTCAATCCCTTTCTTTCTTCTCCTTTTGGTATCTGTGATGTGAATGTTGGTATGCTTGATGCTGTCTCAGGAGCTTCTTAAAGTATTCTCATTTTAATTTTTTTTTTCTGTTTGCTGTTCTGATTGGGTGTTTTCTGCTACTTTGTCTTCCAAATGACTGATTCAGTCTTCTGTTTCATCTAATCTACTGTCGATTCCCTTTTGTGTATTTTTCACATCAGTTATTGTATTCTAAATTTCTGTCTGGTTCTTCTTTATGTTTTCTATCTTCACATTTGTTTCTTATCTCTTTGTTGAGTTCTTACTGAGTTCATCTATTCTGCCCCTAAGTTCACTGAGCATCCTTATGACCAGTGTTTTGAACTCTGATTCTGGTAGATTGCTCGTCTCCATTTTGTTTAGTTCTTTTTCTAGAATTAGTTTCTTTTCTCTCATTTAGGACATATTTCTTTGTCTCCTCATTTGGGCAGCCTCCCTATGTTTGTTTATATGAATTAGGTAGAGCTTCTACACCTCCTGGTCATAGTAGAGTGACCCTATGTAGTAGGTGTCCTGTGGGTCCCAGAGTCACAATCTCTCAGGTCACCTGAGCCACTGCTCCAGGTGTGTCCCTTGTGTGGGTTGTGTGCGCCCTCTCATTGGAGTTGAGCCTTGATTGCCATTGGCATGTCGATGGGAGGGATTGACCCTCAGGCTGATGAGGAAAGTGAGGAATGGCCATGACTACACAGAAAGAGTTGCTGAACCCATGGAACAGGAATCGCTTCAGCTGGACTCTGGTGCCTGCCAAGTCCACCCTTTGGGGGTGACCTGACACTTCTTGACTTAGGTCCACCCTCCCTGGCCTATGGCTGACTAAAATGTTTATCTCCTCCCTACTCCCAACCCAGCTGGGGCACCTCTGTGTGCAGCTTGGAAGGAGTAAACCCAAGAGGGAGGAGCAGAGAGCTATCAGAGTGGGTCTGTGATCCAGAGGTGAGAGGTAGAGACATTGTGGGCAGGAACCTGGGAGAGAAGGGAGGGAGTCGGTGGAGAGTTAACTGAAAATGGAGCTAAGAAGAAAGGATAGCAAACAGAGACTTGAGGGAAAGCAAGGAGGGAAGCTGTCCCAGAGCTTTCCAGCTAACTCTGCCAGCCATCATGGCTTCTTAAAGGCAACAGCCACTACCTGCACCCCTTGCAGTGCCTGTCACCCATTTCCTTGGATCTTTTTATTTGCAAGTTGGTTCCTGTCTCTGCCAGCATAGACCTGTGAGCTCTTACTGCCCTCTCACATGGAGCATCTCTGAGGGCCTTAACAGGGGTATTTGGTCTCCTCATGCACCTGCCCCAGCTTGGAAAATCTGCCTCCCTCTTTATCCGGGGCCTGCCCTGAGTGTTGGCCTCTTAGAGGAATTTCAATAACTGTTCCTTCTTCCGTTTCAGCTAGATGTCTGCTGGCCACCTGGCCTTCTCTGAGCAGTGATTTGTCTCCAGTAGGCACTCCACCTTATAAGTTATGCACAACTAGATTGAGAATGAAACATTCTTCCGGGGGGTTATGGAAAGGAGGATGTTGCCTCTTCTGTGTTCCTGAAAGTCAGACTCTATTTCTTTTTTCATTCTTAGAGGGTAACTAGTCCTCTTCATCTTTCCAGAGAGCACGCAGAGACTCAGTGCTCCTGCAGGCTGTGAGAAGGCAGGCAGCATCTGTAGGATGTGCTAATTGCTACATCAGTGCTCAGGCAGTGACCGCCAGCACCAGAAATGGAGGCAGAACCATAGGGTGTTAGCACCAAGGAGGGGACTTAGAGAACTGCTGGATATGAGCTCTCACCCCTGGCTGCATAAAATCATCTGGGAGCTTCACCAAATGATGGAACCCTGGCCCCATGTAGAACAACTGGAATGAGAATCTCCAGGGTGGGGCCTGAGGGTCAATGTTTTTGTAAATGCCCATTAAGTGAATCTAAGGTACAGTCAGGGTTGAAAACCACTGTATCAGCCAAGTTTCAGGGGCACTTTTGGTCACAGGCGACCTCCCTGAAGCTGTAGGGGCAATTGGTGGCAGAGCTGGAGTACAGTCAGGGCTCCCACCCCCTCCCAGGACCAGTGCTCCACACCCACACTCTGCCTGTTGGAACAGGCTCTAGGGCCCCTCTCCAGGCTTTCCCTCCTGTGCCTTCTCACCACACAGTGCTTGGATGCTTCCCCCTGATATGCCCATGGCAGGACTGATGATGAGGCTGTGTGACAAAGTTGAGGGTGGGGGGGCGGGGGGGCTGCCTTCCCTATTACTTTACTGCCACCCAGACATCGAAAGTCTTCTCCCTGGGGTTGGGCCCTCTGGAACCTAGTCACCTCGTCTTCCTAATTCCCCCCTCACTTCTCAGCACTAAGTGGTGAAGGGTAGCGTCTCCCAAGAGACAAAGACTTTGTAGCAGTGGTTTTCAACTCTGTATGCATCTCAGAACCACCTGAAGCCGACTTTTGAAAATACTGATGCCTCACACACCACCCCAGACCAATTAATTTAGAGCCACGAAGCCTGAGCATCAGTATATTTGAAGTTCCTTGGTGATTCTGATATTCCATGAGGGTTGAGGGTCACTGCTTCATGGGTTTGGGACCCACAGAGTGTCAGGCTTAGGAGATACTTAAAAATGTATTGAAAGGGTTAGTATGCAGACTGTATTAAGAACTCCTACAACTCAACAATTAAAAAATGATTAAAAAACAAGCAAAGGGCTTGAATAGGCATTTCTCCAAAGATGTGCCAATGGCCAATAACCATATGAAAAGGTGCCTAACACTACTAGTCATTGGAAAAATGCAAATCAAAGCCACAGTGAGATACTACTTCATACCCATTAGGACAGCTATTATTAAATATGCACGCACGGAGAAAACAACAGGTGTTGGTGAGGATGTAGAGAAATTGGAGCCCTTATGCATTGCTGGTGGGAAAGTAAAGTGGTGAATTGCTGTGGAAAATAGTTTCTTCAAAAAATTAAAAATAGAATTACCATGTGATCCAGCAATTTTACTTTTAGATATATACCCAAAAGCGCTGAAAGCAGGGACTCAGAGAGTTATTTGTCCATGTCCAGGGAGCATTGTACACAGTAGTCAAAAGGTAGAAGCAACCCAAATTCTGTCAATCAATGCATAGCTAAACAAAATGTGGCATTTACACACAGTGGAATATTATTCAGCCTTAAAGGAATATCTGACATGGATGAACTTTGAAGACATTATGTTCACAGTGAAAGAAGCTAGACACAAAAGGGCAGATACTGTACAATTCCACTTATGTGAGTGAACTACAGAAGTCATGTTCATAGACAGAAAGTAGAATGGCGGCTGCCAGGAGTTGGGGTAAGGGAGGATGGGGAGTTAGTGTTTGATGGGTACAGAGTTTCGGTTTTGCAAGATGCAAGAATTTGTGGAGGTAAGTGGTGGTGATGGTTGCACAACAATGTGAATGAACTGAATGCCAGCGAACTGCACACTTGCAAATGGTAAAACTGGTGCAAATCCTGGGTATTTCTGCCCCAGGCTCCAAAAACCAGTCTAGGTTTTTCTTCACCCAACTATGTAGGGCATCTGTGTTCCTTTTCTTTTCCTGTACAGTTTCTTCCCTGGCCCCAGGTGAGTGCCTAGGGAAGTGATAAGGAAATGCCTCTTTGATTCGCCAAACCTAAACCAGGGCCAGGTAAACTCTGGAAGCAGATTTTCTGGAGGAGAGGAGCAGTGGCCCATGGTGGCCCTGGCTTGTTCATGCAGAGTCCTTTCCCAGTGAGTCTCTGGATGATTTCTGCTGTTGTCACCTGGCTGGCCTCAGGAACAGCTAACCCAGGCAGTGGTGGTGAAGATATAGAACAGTGGAGAAGACTTAGGCTCTGGAGGCATATACCACCAACAGCCTGAAGATGCTGAGCAACTCTGTGATACCATTGACTTACGTTAAGTTTGTAGTTAATTCATAAAAATACCAACATTCATTGAGCTTACTATGGACCAGATTCTGGGTTATTGCCTTACTACTAATAATAGTAATATTTCCCTCATTTTACAGACAAGGAAACTGAGACTTAGAAAGATAAAGTAACTTGCCCAAAGTCATATAACATAAAAGCAGTGAACCTAGATTTGAACTTGTCTGAAGGTCTCACTCTTTACTGCTGTGCTGTATGACCTCCCAAGACTGAAGGCGTTTGAAAGATATACTGGAGTTTATCATCCTTCCCTCTGCTTGTGTGCCCCTGTATCTAGGCAGTCTAGCTGGATGAGGATATGAGAGCCTGAGGCTCTACATAGTGCCCCCTCACTCTCCCTCCCACCTCTGGCTTCACGAGCTCCCTTCCCGAGGAGCTATTGCAGCAATCAGACAGGTTTTGTCCTGCGGGTGCTTTGCTCACTAGAAAAATTCTGGTGTCTCTGGCTGGATCAGAACAACTTTGAGCAGCACTCTGTATAGCAGTCTGAACTGGTCCAGCTCTGATAGGGGTCAGCCAGCTCCTGGAGCTGGTCCAGCATGTCCCAACAGATTTTCGGCAGGATGGGATTCCCTGAATTTTCTGCTGCCAGAAGCCAAAATACTCCTTTCCTATCTCCTCCACTATCAAATCCAGAAACTTACAGGCTCCTCCTGCCTGCCAATTCTGAAGAGTCCACCAGAAATCAGTCTCTCTCTCTCTCTCTCTCTCTCTCTCTCTCTCTCTCTCTCTCTCTCTCTCTCTCTCTCATTCACACAGGCACAGAGACACACACAACTCACTCACTCACTTGTCAGCATAATTCTGCATTAAGAACAATGATTCTCAGATTTTATTTTACTCCATAGTGCCTAGCACAGGGATTTACCACAGGAAGCTGAAAAATAATTGGAGGATGAATAGTGCCCAAACCTTTCCTTTCAGGTATGAAGTGACACGTTACAAACTACAGCTTACTAGTCCATACCCCTGCCCTACTTGTAAGCCCACACATCTGTAACTGTCCAGCTATAAAGTAGCCACTCTGACATTCAAAACTCACTTCCTCATAGAACAAAATTATACATGGGAGAGGGATGAGTGAGGATGGGGAGAGGTTTCCACCCTAGCACACAAAAATTTACATAATAAAACATAGCTATTCTTGACCAGTATTCCCATTATATTAATAAAAAAAGGTAAAAAGATGAAAAAAAGAATAACAGAGCTGAATAAAGTATGTTTGCAATAAAAATAATGATACGCTAAAAATCACAATACTGTTGAATAAGAATAACTGAATTTGAATAAAATACAGCATTTGAATAGGAAATGTAATTAACTTGAGTGCTGGAACTTCTTGAAGATAGGTGTGCTTAAAAATAGACAGAGGTATATTGGTAGAGATTCTAAAGGGATCTCCTAGTCATTTTTCTGAATTTTGAAGAGTTAGAATTAAACTTTCTCCTTTTATAGTTGAACCAAAGCGTTCCTTGATTAGATTTAATTTCCTTTCAGAACATTGGCTTTTCAGGGGTCTTGGAATCTTAGAATTGAAAAACGCCTTAGGGAGGTACACAAGACCTCTCTGTACTAAGATGGTGGTGTAGTTAAACACAGCTCACCTCCTTTCACAACCACATCAAAATTGCAACTAAACTACAGAACAACCATCATTCAAAACCACCAGAAATTGAGTTGAATTCAAGTCTGACAACTATGGAATGAAAAAAAACACATTGAAACTGGTAGGAGGGGTGGAGATGCAAAGTGGGCTGATCCCACACCTGTGTGTGGCAGAGAAAAACCTGGAGGGAAATCTCAGGGGCCAGGGGTCCTAGCAGTCCTGAGAGGAAAGTTTGTCGTGATACAAGCCCACCTAAAGAAGATAGAAAAATCTCAAATATAACCGAACTCTACATCTAAAAGAATTAGAAGAACAACAATTAACAAAGCCCAGCAAGAGTAGAAGGAGGGAAATAATCAAGATCAAAGCAGAATTAAATGACATAGACACTGAAAAAAAATTTTAAAAATCAATGAATCCAGGGGCTGGTTCTTCGAAAAGATAAACAAAATAGACAAACATTTAACTAGATCATAAAGAAAAAAAGGACCCAAATAAATAATATCAAAAATGAAAGAGGAGAAATAACAACTGATACCACAGAAATACAGAGGATTGTAAGAAATTACCATGAACAGCTGTATGCCAATAAATTGGACAACCTGGGCAAAATAGATAAATTTCTGGAAACATACAATCTTCCAAAACTGAATCAAGAAGCAGCAGAAAACTTAAATAGACTGAAAACAACCACCAAAATTGAACCAGAAATCAAAAAACTCCTGACACACAAAAGCCCTGGACCAAATGGCTTCACACACAAATTTTACCAAACAGTCAAAGAAGAACTAACACCTATCCTCAAACTATTCCAAGAAATTCAAGAAGAGGGAAGACTCCCAAACTCTTTTTACAAAGCCAGTATTATCCTAATTCCAAAACCAAATAAAGACACAACAAAGAAAGAAAATTACAAGCCAATATCTCTGATGAACATAGATGCTAAAATCCTCAACAAAGTGTTGGCAAACACATCCAGCAATACATTAAAATGATCACACACCATGACCAAGTGGGATTTATTTCAGGGATGTAAGGATAGTACGATATTTGCAAATCAATAAATGTAATACATCACAAACAAAAGACAAAAATCACATGATCATATCAATAGACATAGGAAAAGCATTTGATAAGGTACAGCACCCATTTATGATAAAAACACTCAGCTAAGTGGGAATAGAGGGAGTATTCCTCAACCTAATAAAGGCCATATATGAGACACCTACAGCCAACATCACACTCAATGGGTAAAAACTAAAAGTGTTTCCATTAAGATCAGGAACAAGACAAGGGTGTCAGCTTTTGCCACTCTTGTTCAACATAGTACTGGAAGTTCTAGACACAGTGATCAGAAAAGAAGAAGAAATGAAAGGCATCGAAATTGGAAAGGAGGATGTGAAACTGTCATTATTTGCAGGCAACATGATAATGTACATAGAAAACCCTATAAATTCCACCAAAAAACTACTTAACCTGGTAAGTGAATTCCGCAAAGTAGCTGAGTACAAAGTCAATATTGAGAAATCTATGGTATTTTTTACACCAACAATGAACTATTAGAAAGAGAAACTAAGAAAAAACTCCCATTTACCATAGCAACAACAACAAAAAAAGTACGTAGGAATAAATTTCACCAAGAATGTGAAGGACCTATACTGGGAAAACTACAGAACACTGAAGAAAGAAGTTGAGGAAGATACAAATAAATGGAAGCATATACCATTTTCACAGACTGGAAGAATTAACATTATTAAAATGTCCATATTACCCAAAGCAATGTATAGAATCAAAGCAATTCCCATTAAAATACCAATGGCATATTTCACAGATTAGAACGAATACTACAAAAAATTATATGGAATAAAAAAAGAACCCCCCAAATAGCCTCAGAAGTCTTGAGAAAAAAAGAACAAAGTTGGGGGGATCATAATACCTGATATCAAACTATGTTACAAGTCCACTGTAATCAAAACATTCTGGTACTAGCATAAAAACAGACATGTAGATCAATGGAACAGAATAGAAATCCCAGAAATAAACCTATGTCTCTATGGTCAATTAATATTTGACAAAGGGGAGATGAGCATACAATGGAGTAAAAATAGTCCCTTCAATAAATGGCCTTGGGAGAACTGGACAGGTACATGCAAAAAAAAAAAAAGAAAAGAAAAGAAAAGAAACTAGACCACCGACTCACGCCATACACCAGAATAAACTCAAAATGGATTAAAGACTTCAAAATAAGTCAAGATACCATAAAAGTCCCAGCAGAAAACATAGGCAGTAAAATTTCAGATATCTTATGTAACAATATTTTTACTGATATATATCCTAGGGCAAAGGAAATAAAGGAAAAAATAAACAAGTGGAACTATATCAAACTAAAAAGTTTCTGCTTGGCTGACAAAATCATCATCAAAATTAAAAGGGAACTGAATATATGGGAGGACATATTTTCCAATGATGTATCAGACAAAGGTTTAATCTCCAAAATATATAAAGAACTCTTGTGACTCAAGACCAAGAAGACAACCAATCTAAATAAAAAATGGGCAAAGGAGCTGAATAGACAATTCTCAAAGGAGGACATACAAATGGTCCATTGACATATGACAAGATGCTCAACATCACTAGCCATCACCGAGATGCAAATTAAAACCACAATGAGATACCACTTCAACCTGCCAAAAAGGCTATAATTAAAAGTCAGCAAACAACCAGTGCTGGTGAGGATGTGGAAAAAAGAGAACCCTAGTGCGCTGTTGGTGGGAAAGCAGACTGGTACAGCCACTATGGAAAACAGTATAAAATTTCCTCAAAAAACTAAAATGGAACTGCCTTTTGATCCAGTGATTCCATGGCTTGGAATATACCTGAAGAATCCCAAACACAAATTCCAAAGGACTATGCACCCTAGGTTCATAGCAGCACCGTTTGTAATAGCCAAGAGTTAGAAAAAGCCTAAGGGCTCGTCAGTAGATGAGGGGATTAAAAAACTGTGGTACATCTACATAATGGAATACTATGCAGCAGAAAGAAAGAATTCCTACCTTTTGTGACAGCATGGATGGAACTGGAGATTGTCATGCTAAGTGAAATAAGCAAGTCAGTGAAAGACAAATACCATATGATCTCACTTATAAGAGGAATCTAATGAACAAAATAAACTAATCAGCAAAATAGAACTAGATAAATAGAATCACAGAATGAACTGACAGCAGTAAGAGGGGAGGTGGCGGGGGTAGGGGACTCTTTGAAAGAAGGTGAAGGGCTTAGCCAAGGAACATATGAGGTCTGTCCAGAAGGTATCCAGCCATGTAATATGAAAAACACATTTATTGAAGAAGATACAAGAAACATTGTACATAGGACAATGATGCCTCAGTCTCCTTCAAATTAGGCACCTTGAAGCCTCACACAGTTCTCCCAATTGCCATCAGCTGCCCTGTTGTATTTTCCTAAGTCTCATCAGTGGTCTGAAATCTCTTCCCTTTCAAAGGTGATTTTAGTTCTGAAAAAAAGCCAGAAGTTGCAGGGCACCAAATCTGGGCTGTAGAGGGGCTGAGTCACCTGGCTGGTTTGATGCTTTACAAAAAACCCTGAACTAGATGTGATGCGTGAGTGGGTTCATTGTCATGATGAAGCTGCCAATTATCAGTTGTCCATAGTTGTAATTTTCTGAATCATCCAAATAGTTTCCACGGAGAAATGTTCAAGCTTAACACAAAATTTGATGCTCTACTCACTCAGTCATTTTGAATGCAATGGCCACACAGTACACATGCTCCCTCAACAGCATCTACCACCCACTGACTAGTACAGGGAAGTCGTCATTGTTCACACATGTGCCTGCCAGTCCTCTCTCCTTGGCTGCCAGGTTACATCAATGTCATGCAAACCATTCTCATTATATTAACAATGGCTGGACTTTTTCTAGACAGACCTCGTATATGCAGGAACCATGGGCATGGACTACAGGGTGGGGATTGATTATGGAAGTGGGGAGCAGGCTGGGTGGAGGAGGGCAAAGGGTGAAATCATTGTAACAACTGTAAAACAAAAATAAAAAATAAGATGGACAGAGATGTATTGGTAGAGATTCTAAAAGAGCTGCTGTCATTTTTCTGAATTTTGAAGAGTTAGGATTAAACTCTCTCTTTTTATAATTGAACCAAAGTGCTCCTTGATTAGATTTCATTTCCCTTCCGAACATTGACTTTTAAGTGGCCTTGGAATCTTAGAATCAAAAAGCACCTTAGGGAGGTACACAAGACCACTGTGTACTAAGATGGCAACATAAACACCACTTGCCTCCTCACACAACCACATCAAAATTACAACTAAACTACAGAAAAAACATCATTAAGAACTACAAGGGTCTTGAAGTTCTACAACTACAGAATAAGGACGAAACCACATCGAGACGGGCAGGAGGGGTGGAGATGCAGAATGGGCTGGTCCCATACCCACACATGTGGCAAATAAAAATCAGAGGTGTATCTCCAGAGCAAGGGTTCCTAGTCCCACATCAGGCTCCCCATCGCAGAGTTCCAGTGCCAGAAAGATAAGTCCCCATAACTTCTGGCTGCAAAACCCAACAGGGATTGAGGCTGTGGAAGACAGAAATTTCTGGAGACCCGAGCAGTCCCTCTTAAAGGACCCACACACAGACTTACTTGGACTCACTCCCTCTGAGGTCTAGTGCCAGGGCAGCAGCTTGAAACATACCAGAGGCATATGGGGAGGAACTGAAGTGTCTGGCATGAGGGCAAGAGCTGGGAGACAGCTTTCTCCCAGACAGAAGTGCTGGCAGAGGCCATTTTTCCTTTCTGAACCCTCCCCCAACAGAGCCAAGAGCTGGCAGGCAGGAGCCATATCTGACTCCATCAACCTGGCTCCCACTGTTTGTCCCATGCTGGTGATTCTGTGAGGCTCCACCCTACCCAATTTTGGGAGCCATTCAAGCTGTTTCCAGTGACTTTTCCATACAAATAGCTTGTCTTGGCTCATGCTTCAGATATTCCTAAATTCCCTAAAACCAGCAACATCTGGCCTCAGCAAGCCCTTGTACCTCTTGCCAAGTGGCCCCAGGCCCCGCACTAGCAGCGGCTGGTCTTGGTTCACAGCTTGGTCTTGTTTGGGCACCACCAACCCAAGGACAAGTAGCATCCATCTGCAGATTACTTTGTAGCTTATTTGAGGTAGCTCCACACAGAACACAGGGTGTGGCTGACCTTGGCCTGCACCTCCTGGAAAGCCCCAGAGCTTGCATACCCAGTGGACAGCTACAGACCACATCGGAGCACCACCACCCAACCACCTCTACAAGCAACACACTCAAGGGGCAGACTCAGCAGGCACCAGAGCCCTGCTGAAGTAAGTTCTACTCTGTGGAGCAGCCTCTGCATAGCTCATCCTCCACAGTGGTCAGAGGTCAGTGGTTAGGGGTCACAACCAGTCCTGGAAGATGATCAGCCTTGGTAAATCCCTCCTATTGACCTGCCAGTAGCTATTGAGGCTCAACTATAAGAGGAGGGTGTACACAGCCCACACAGTGGGCACACCTCAAGTACCCACCTTAGGTGATGGGGAGGCTGCACCAAGGTACCCTATGGGACACCTCCTACTTTAGGCCCCTCTACCAAGCCAGGGAGTTGTAGCAGCTCTACTTAATACACATTATAGAAACAAACCCAGGGAGGATGCCAAAATGAGGAAACAAAGAAACATGGCCCAAATGAAAGAACAGAACAAGACTCCAAATAAAGAACTAAATAAATTGGAGACCAGCAATCTACTAGATGCATAGTTCAAAACACTGGTTGTAAAGATGTTCCATGAACTTAGAGGAAGAGTAGATGAACTCACAGAGAACTTCTACAGCATAAAAAAAGGACATTGAAACCATAAAAAAGAACCAGTCAAAAATGAAGGATACACTAACTGAAACAAAGAACAATTTACAGGGCATCAACTGTAAGGTGGATGAAGCCAAAAATCAAATCAGCAATTTGGAATATATGAAAGCAAAAACCACTCAATCAGAGCAGCAAGACGAAAAAAGAATCTAAAAAAATGAGAATAGCATAAGGAGTCTCTGGGACAAATTCAAGTGCACTAACATTTGCATCATGGGGATGCCAGAAGAAGAGAGAAATTGAAAACCTGTTTGAAAAAATAATGACAAGTCCAAGGAGCACAGAGACTCCCAAACAAGATGAACCCAAAGAGGCCCACATTGAGATACATCATAATTAAAATGCCAAATATTAAAGACAAGGAGAGAATCTTAAATGCAGCAAGAGAAAAGCTGTTGCCTATAAGAGAGCTCCCATAAGACTGTCAGCTGATTTCTCAAAAGAAACTTTGCAGGATAGGAGAGGTGGGTAAGAAATATTCAAAGTGATGAAAAGTAAGGACCTACAACCGAGATTACTTTACCCAGCAAAGCTTTTATTTAGAATCAAAGGACAGATAAAGAGCTTCTCAGACAAGAAAAAGCTAAAGGAGTTCTTCACCATCAAAACAGTATTAAATGAAATGTTAAAAGGGTCTTCTTCTTTTTTTATGTTTTACAGTTATTCCAATTTAAAGAGATTTATTTAAGAAGAAGAAAATTAAAAATATGAATAAAAGGGCAAAAAAATACATATCTATCAATAATTGAATCTATCCCTGACTTGTGTGGCTCAGTGGACTGAGTGTTGCTCTGCAAACCCAAGGTCACCTGTTTGATTCCCAGTCAGGACACGTGCTTGGGTTGCAAGCCAGGTCCCCAGCTGGAGGCATGCGAGGAGCAATCAGTTGATGCTTCTCTTGCACATCGATGTTTCTCTACTTCTCTTTCTCGCTCCCTTCCCTCTCTCTAAAAATAAATGAATAAAATCTTCTAAAAAATAATAATTGAATCTAAAAAATGAAATAAATGAACAAGCAGAACAGAAACTGAATCATAGATACAGAGAATGTTTTGATGTTTGCCAGATGGGCGAGATGTTGGGGGTAGATGGGCAAAAAGGATGAAAGGATTAGGAAGTACTAATTGCGTGTTACAGAAGAGTCATGGGGATGTAAGTACAGCATAGGGAATGTAGTAGCCAAAGAATATATACATGCGTGACCCATGGACATGGACAACAGTGGGGGGACTACCTGAGGGAATTGGGCAGTCTGGATGGAGTGGGGCAAAGGGAGAAAACTTGGGACAACTCTAATAGCATAAAAAAATAAGATATAATTTAAATTTAAAGAAACAAACTTTAAAAAGAAAAAGAAAGTACCTTAGGTCTTCTGGTTCACTCTGGCCCCAATATAGGGACCCCCTTCTAAAATGTTACTGATAAGTGGTCAGCCAAACATTTCTTAAGCATTCTAGGAAGCGGGAACTCATTACTGCCAGAGGAGGCCTATTGCATTTAGTGCAGTTCTGATGGTTAGAAAATGCCTCATATTTGGTACTGAAATCCAGATACTTTTTGCCATCACTCCTTCCTAAGCCCACTAGTCCCAGTTCTCATTGTATTGAAACCCAGCAGTCTTAATTCTCTATTTCCATCTCCTTTTGATCTTTATCTAGAACAAAGGGAATTTGATTTGTATATTAAATGTTAGACATTTCTTTTCTAAGGTGCTACTTAATTAGAGCCTCACAATTTCTCCATAAATTCCTCTATGAAATCTTTAGAGCACAACAAGATATTTTGTATTAAATTCCATAATCCTAATTTATAGGAACTGATTATTTGCGTGTGCTGTTTTATAGTTCTTTTAACCATCCTTGAACTTAGAAACTTCCAGCAATATGGCTTCCCCCTGCATATCAGGAGCCCCTGGTCTCCCTCACAGATATTGTCCCCTTCTCTCAGGGCACAAGACTTACAGGTCACTGCCTTCCATTCTGAGCCTCTTTGCAGGCTTGTCCTTTTTTCCTGGTCATTCTCTACTGTCATTCATATTGTGATTTGTTCTGAAATAGCATTTTTATTACCTTTCATTCATATCCTCACTTGGTAACCTCAAGCGATTAAGTGTGCCATATTTAATTCATCCAAGCCTAACAAAAATGTCTTCATTTGAGGCAATTTGTTAGATTGAACCTCCTGAAAGTGCCATTTTTGTAGTCAAAAATGGTTGACTATCAGCAATTTCTAAGTAGTTCCACCTAGTATGTTACAATCAGCCTATATTTTACTTGGAAGGGCATTTGCAAATTTTTGAGAAAACAGGGGAGGGTTTTGTTCTCAGGGAGTCAGACAGGTTAGGAAGAGGTCAGGGTGTGGAATGAATGGAAAGTCACATAACCTTAGTTTTGCATCTGTGCAATGAGAAGCTGATAAAATTGCCTATCTCACAGAGTTGCTGGGAGGCTCAGCGGTGGCAATGTTAAGTAAAACTGCCTTTCAACTGTGAAGTTGGACTGTTGGTTTCGTGTGGAGGCTAATATGTAGAATAAAACAAAAGTGGCCTGGCTACCATGAGGTTTTACCGTAGTGTGTAGTAGGCCATAAGGTGAGACGATGAGAGGTGTGGAGTAACTAAGAGTCTCGGTGTGGGGGGCCTGAGTCTGAATCCTGGCTCAGCCACTGACCAGCTAGTGAGCACCATACTTAAAATCCATATAATAGGACAATCGTGCTTATTTCCCTCAACTTCAACTTCCCAGCCTAGGTGGACCAGAGACAATCCATTAATGTTCATTTCCCTGCCTGCCCCGTATCCCAGTTCTGATATCTTTAGCGGGGTGAGCCTAGGGTGTTTCCAGTCTGAATCCATCCAGTTTCACCCACCGGTTTTGCAAAGGCCCTGACATCGTGTCTAGTCTGCACCCTCCCCTTTCCCTCAGACTTTATTCCCAGCCTATCCAGGGCCCTGTCTCCCGCCTACCAACCGCAGATCCATCTGGCTCTATGATGTCCCGAGAAATGATGGTTTATTCCTCTCTTCTAACTTTCTTTTGCCTTCTACGCAGAGGGTCGAGATCGTATCTGTTACATTTAAGCTGAAAATTCTTCTTCCTCCCTGGCTTGCACCTCAGGCACCTCTCAGTGACAGATTCTCTTTCAGTGATTAGCTCTGCTCACTGGCGGTAACATTTGGACCACACCGGAGTGATGGGCTGCCCTACGCGATGCAGGGCTGTGCAAGACTCTGAGTGTCGCGGTGGCTAGGAGCGTGTCATTCTTCAATTCAAACAAGACAACGCCAAAGGGGAGTTTTGTGAAAACAGCCTTCCTTATTTTGTTTTTAACTGAATTTCTTCCACTTACCTGTCCATGTTAGGATGGACCAGAAATGACTTAATGGTTACTGAACAACCAACCATCTGGGAGCCCTCCCAGGATATAGTTGCAGGAAGAGGGAGGTATAGGTGCCATGCAGTTCACACTCTTCCCCTCCCCCCACCCCTTTTTTAAAGAGTGGGAACAGCAACAATAGTTAGAAAGTGCGCCCCAGGCCTACTTTGTTCTGGGTGAGATGTCTTGCCTGTGGCTGGCGACTATCCCTCTGATATTATTTAGGATATTTAAGGGCTTGGAATTGAAGCCTCAAATAGGAAGATGTCAGGCCAGGCCACTTCCTCCTCTAAATATATCCCAGTGTGGTGCTGCGTCCAAGTGCAACCAAAGCAGGAGGAGGACGTCTGCTGTCAAGGGAAAGAACTGATCTCTCTGGGTCCCTCCTGCCTTTTTCCTTTTTGTAGGAGCCTGCTGTGACTTAGCTCATGCCAAATGCCCGTTTCAAGAGCACATTTTCATGCCTCCTGGTGTGCGCTGTAAATCTGTTAGATCTTCTTGAAGATGATGCTTGTTATCATTCAGAGGGGAGGGAGGATGAGGCTTGACTAATATCCTTATCCCTTGGAGCCTTGTGAGCCAGCTAATGGAGCTCAGAGCTAAGAGGACAGTCAGATTTGATCCCAGACAGAGAAGGCTGCCACTGATTGTGCTTTCTCAGGAGAGGCTGGAGAAGGTGGAGAGGAGGTCACCCCAGCAAACAAAACATTCCCCCAAGGGAAGCCCAAGTGACTTTCTCTTCCTTAGAGCTAGCAAAGCCCAAACCACTTCCCCTCAAGAGCATAAAGGGACCAGAAATGACGTGCACCAACTGTGGCTTGGGAAGCAGAGAAGGCAGGCAGTTGTCTGACTACTAGGGTATGCCCGCTGTCTGCTCAGGGAAGGTCGTGGGGTCAGAGGTGAATGGATTAAAGGCCACAGCTTGAGAGGCTTTCAGCAGAGGCATTTTGATGCTACTTTGCAAGGCAGAGTGATCAGGGTCTATTCTCATCACCTCACTGCCTTTGCCTGGGTCACTTGAACCTTCCCCTGGGTCATCCTACCACTTGAACCTTGAGAACAACTCCCTCTCATCCAGGACCTGTGTGGAATTGAAACTGCTTCTTGAACCCAAACCCTGCAATGCGTGGTCTTTCAGCTTACAGTACTTGCTATTTTTGATACCAGCTCCCTGTCTTCCAGGAGCGGAGAGACCATTCACTCACTGAACAGCCTGTGCCTCTTTCGTTGTCCCTGCCATTGGAATACGGCTGGGCTGTATAGTTTTCCCACCATTGCCCACCAGCCCAAGCCAGGGAAGTGGATTCTGATATCATGCCCACTTGCCTCACTTTCCACAAGGCCCTGTGGGCTGCTGGAGGTATGGTGTCCTACCTATGTACTCAGGTGGGCAAATAGATAATTACCATTGCTGGCTCCCAGTGCAGGGCAGAGACCTGGGCTGAAGATCCCGCTCCGCTCAAACCATTCCCATGGCTCCTGTCTCACTGCGAGTAAAAACCAAGGCCTTTGCGTGTCTGCAGGGACGCTCCTGCAGGACCTGCCCTGGAGCCTGTTCTTTGACTTCATCTCATATGTCTTAGTTTCCTTTTACTGCCGTTAATAAATTGCCACAAATCTACTGGCTTCAAACAACACTTTCATTCCCCTGCTGTTCTATAGGTTTAGACATCCAACAGGGGTGTCACTGGGCCAGACTAAAGGTGTCAGCAGAGTGGTGTTCCTGATGGAGGCTCTTAGCAAGAAGCTGTTTCCTTCCCTTTTCCATCTTCTGGCATTGTTGGCGTGTGGCCCCAGCCTCCATCTTCAAAGCCAGCAGTGTTGCATCTCTCTGATCCATAGTCACATCTTCCTTTGACCACATGGGAAAGGTGCTCTGCTTTTAAAGCATCTCATGATTACATTGCGTTCACCTGGACAATCCAGGATACCCTCCCCATCTCAAGGTCCTTAACATAATCACATCTGCAAGGCCCCCTTTGCCATGTAAGGGAACATATTTACAGATTCTAAGGATTAAGATGTGGGCTTCTTAGGGAGACATATTCTTCCTACCACTCTCCTGACCAGCCTGCCTGACTCAGCTTTTCCCCGGTAAAGCAGCGCACACTGTCATCTAGCCCCTGCACCTTTTGTCCCCCTGCCTGGGGCACTGCAGATACCCCAGACCCTCAGATACCTTATGGCCTGCTGCCACACTTCCTCCACATCTCTGCTCGAATGTCACCTGATTAGAGAGGTCTTTTCTCACTCCCACCCTCTCCCATCACACTGTATAGGCCTTTCCCTGTTTCACTTTTCCTCCTTGCATTATTCACTACCTGACATATTTATTAATGTTTATTGTCTATTCCTCCCACTGCCCCACCCCCAGATTCTCCCTACGAGTGCAGGAATTTTGTCCGTTTTATTCATCACCCTATTCTCAGCATCTAGAACAGTGGCTGGCATATAAGAAGTTCTCAGTAAATATGGGAGGGATGTAGAGAGGGAAGAAGGGAGGAGAAGGGAATGGAAGCGAGGAAGGAAGGAAGGAAGGAAGGAAGGAAGGAAGGAAGGAAGGAAGGAAGCAAGGAAGGAAGGAACCCCTGAGGAGTTCATGAGTGAAGGACCAGGCTCAGTGCATTCTCCATCCCCTAAGAACTATAGAGGAAACCGGCTTAAGCTTTAGCAGGAAGGAGCTTAAGGATGGGAACAGGAAATATTGTCCTGATGGTAGGGGTTCTGATTGAGGAAGTCTTTGAAATTCTATTTCCTGAAAAGTCTTCTGTGGGGACACACGGGCTCAGCACCTCTCATTTATTTGGAATTGTTGAAAAGTCAGAAATATATGGATGGGCTGTGCCTCCCACATCCCTCCTAGTATCAAAGTCTTCAACAAACTGACTTGAGTTACATCACGGCAAAACGCACTTGGCACTCAATGTACAGAAACCTCTCCATCACACCCTGTGTGTCTACATGCTACTGCAGCTGCTCCTGCCTGTGGGAGGGAAGGCAGCATTGGCAGTCAGAATCGAAGCGCCATCCTTTACAGTGGACACTTAGCAGTGGTAAGCCTTCCTAAATTGAAACTCAGTCAAAGTGATAGACTGGCACTTCTACTGCCCTACTTTGGGAACACTTCGACCTACTTAGAAGTAAACATTTCTGGAAGTGGACAAAACCTGGGGTGATTTGTTTTTAGCAACTCTAGCTGCACCCATCTCTCACTTTGATAAATAGCTTGCCTCCTCCTGAGCGCAGGCGGCTGCTCAGCGCAGACCTGCAGGAACCCGTCCCAGTTGCCTATGGCCCTACCCCTTCCGTGTCCCACAGAACATGAACACTGGCTGTTCTGGGGAGACATCTGGGTCTTCTGTGAAATTCCATAGTCTTCATCAGTACTGTCTGAACTGCCCCCCTAACCTGGGGCCTGGTACAGACCAGAAGGTGATCAGTGAAAACAAAGAGGATGATTGACAGGATGAGCTGGAGCTTGACTTTCTTGAGGATGAGTGAGATAGCCAGAAAGAGGCAGTCAGGTGTCCAATAGGCAAGAACAGAAGAACCCATTTACATGTATAGGATGAGCTAAGCGTCTGGGAGGTGTCCCCAGGCAGATGGTAGTACCCATAGGGCCAGCAGTGGGGCAGTGGCTAGACCATGCTGAACGGGGATAATTAGGAGAAGAGATCACTGTGCATAATGCTGGCAATCATGCTTTTTCTGCAGACATTATTAAAATAGTACAGGTTACTTCGGATTAGTTACCCACACAGACATTATACAATTTTAAAAGATATATTTAGAGTTCAAATTAAATATTGCACCTCCTTTCTCTAATCTTAAGTGTTTCTGGTCACTGATGATTATCTCAGTTCCTCTTTTTTACATAGAGACAAAACCTCTACCTATGTCCAGTCCTGGTCTGTCTCCAGTTTCCCTTTACTAGCACAAAAAAAATGGAACCAACGACATCTCCTAGGACTCGCTCTGTTCTGTGTCTAGGGAACATGTCTTATTCCCCTTATATTTGTCACATAAATTTCATGTATGTGTGTGTGTGTGTGTGTATAAACATATGTAGGTTATCACGGAGAGTAGATGTTCAGAAACAAATCATTTGTTGAATACACAATCAGTACTTGGCAAGAATCTTAAAGTTTTAAGCCACAGTCAGGGTTAAAACTTTCTATTCATAAATGAAAGCCAGGACAGGGTAATTTGGGGAAAATTGTCAACCACCCTGGCATCAGCAAGCAGGCAGTTGACAGGCCAGAAATCTACACAGGGAAGATGACGATTAAGGAGCGTGCAGCTGGCAAATGAAGAGCATGATAGGCGGTGGAAGCTAAGTCAAGGAACAAGTGAAAGCATTGGAGTCCAGGTGCTTCCCAAACTCTATTTATTATCAATATGCAGGACATAATTCCAGAGTGTGTGTAGGTGGCCTGGAGCCCCAAGGTCAGTGGTTCTTAACTCTTAGTTCACCCTGAAATCACCTGCAGAGCTTTTTAAAACTGTAGATATGAGTCTGAATCAGAATCTGGGAGTAGGTGCTAGAAGTGAGATTCACTGCTGAAGGAAAAGGAGGGTCATTGACGGGTCGGAGTGGGTGGGATGAGGAAAACAGGGCCTATCCTCCATGTTCACCAGGACACCACCCACAGCCCGCTGCACCTATTCGAGCATGCTCCGTAAGAGGTGTGCACTGTCACAGTAAGAAGGTTCTCAGGAACGTCCAGGCACAGTTGCTATTCCTTCTGTCCCTGGGCTGTGCTCTCACTAAGAAATATGGGAAGTGTGATTTTGGAAAATCTCTGTTCCTATATATCAGAAGAGAACAATCCTAAAGGAAAAGTCTTCACCACACATATGTGTGTCGACGCAAAGGGCAGATGCCTGAGGTCATGGTCCAGCGTTACTGAAGCCTGTGGCTGACTGGGTGGGCGGGGTAGAGGGCAGCCCTATTAGTCCCCACTATTAGGCCCAGCATTTTGGTTCACCTGGCCAGTATGTCTGCAGACTGAGACTATCAGAAATTCTTTGGGGTTCTTCCGCTGTGAGGAATGGAGATGAGACATAAAATAGACGCACAGGTAGGCAGAACACCTTATTCATATGAAAATGGACTGTGACTGGAGGTATCGCTAAAGCCAAACTCTGCCAAAGATAAGCATAAGACTCAGCTGTCTGTTTGGAAATTAAGAACACTGTAAAGATATTGCTATAACTTCAGGGTTCTTAGCCTGAACTTTGGGAATGGGTGGCTAGATATTTGAAAACCCTGAAATTAAAGACATTCAACTATCTTATGCCCTCCTCAAAAGGAGTTTATTGGGGGCTCAAATGAAGTCCAGGGGTCAATAATACTTTGGGGAAAAGTGTATCTAGTTATTCAGATGATATTATCAAAACTATCCTCATACTCTCTCTTCCTCTGTCGCTCTCCCCAATCTCTCTCTCTCTCTATCTCATCTCTTTCATCCGAGCTGGCTTTATTCTCCCGGAGTTTCTTCCTGTGTGGGTATGGCATATCGGCCTCTAGCTGCTTTGGGCTAACATTGTACCAATTCAGAAATCTTGTGGGAAGCTGCTTTCCCAGTAGTTCTTGCTACGGTATCACAGTGTTTGTTCATTGGCTGAAATTGGATCATGTGCTTAAGCTGAGCCAATCCTTGCGACTGACTGGTCAGGCACAAATCATGGGCCCAAACTCAGAGGGGGCGGGGGATGGTGCGGTCAGCTGTGTCTCAAAACAAGTTCTGATGATGGAGGAGGGCTGGTTCCTTAAAGAAAAATCAAGGTGCTATTATCAAAAACAAGTGAGCATAGATCACAAAAAGATGAGGGGAATCCTCTAAGCTAGTGGTTCTCTAAGTGCGGTTCCTATAGCAACAATATCAGCATCACCTGGGAACTTGTAGCAATGGAGATCCTCCGGTCCCAACCACATCCACTGAATCAGAAACTGTGGGAGCCAGGCCCAGCCACCTGTGCTTTAACTCACCCCACCGCAGGTGATTCTGATGCACATTCAAGTTTGAGAACCACCACGTTATACCAGTGGTTCTCACCCTATGCTGCATATATATTATAAGCACCTAGGAACTTTTAAAAATACTAATGTCCACCTGCACCCAAAGTGAATTAATCTGAATCTTGAGGCAGTGCTGAGGGTGGTAGGGGGCGAGGGGGTGGGGGAATACCCAGGCATCAGTGTTTCCTAATTTTGGTTCCACCCTAGAATTACGTGAAAACAAAACAAAACAAAAAAACCTAATGCCTGGTGTTTGGTAAAGTTTCCCTGATGATTTTAATAAGCACCAGTGTTTAAAAACCATTGACCTACCATACCCCCTCTAAACTGTCTTAAGGATATCACCTTAAAATATCTAGATGCAGGTTATAGGATTCAGGCACCTATTTTCTTAAATCCCTCAACTCAAAACTTGGTCGAATATCCAGTGTTGATTCCCTTTTCGCTTACGTACATGGTGAACCTGTCCAGGTGGCTAGCTCTGCAAGGGCTGGGGTCCTTTTTGTTCGCCGATGTAGACCTGATGCCTAGATCAGAGCCTACACGTAGCATCCAAAGAGGTGGACTGGGTGGGTGAACCAAATATCTATTGATTCTTGTGTCATAGCCCCCATGCAGCGAATCAGAAGCAAACAAATTTCAATTTTAGAAGGGTTGAAGGTGCTGGCCATCTTCTGCCCTGGGCTTACAAAGAACAGCAAAATGGGTGTTGTCTTTGGTGACATGGAAGAGAGAACTAGACAATCGTAGTGGTTGCCACAGGTCAGAACTGAAACCCAGGGTAACTGTGATCCTGCAGTAATTCAGCCCGGCAAGACAAGACGGACCGGTAGTTGGGATACTCAGTGAATCAGGAATCTGGCGTGCAGGCTGCGTAAGTGATTTGAACTTTCGTTTCTCTGTTTTGTATGTGGAGCACCAGAGGCACGTTTCCTGCTCAGCAGTGAGATCCTTGTGTAGTGTTTGCCTTGTGTGATATTTGCCAGGAGAGGCCGTCAGGGAGGTGACAGTGGTGCAATTGGAAGTTAGATTTCGTTTTCCCTCCGATGTAGAGCTTTTTAGAGTTAAACCATCAAAGCCTCATCATAGTTCATTCATTCAGTTTCCTCAGATGTAATAGAGGACCCCACCTTACAAGGTTTTTATGTGTGGACAAATGAATTAATAGAAAGCAATTAGGAAACTTTTCGGCACATATAAATACTCAAACATGTTAGCAATTGTTACCCACTAAGTTGTCTGCTATCATTTACTGAGTATCTACTGCGTTCCAACCATAGAGCAGATGCTGCAGCATATAGATAAACAAGGGCAGCCCTGGCCGGGTGGCTCAGTTGGTTGGAGCATCGTCCCATGCACCAAAAAGGTTGTGGGTTCAATGCCCTGTCAGGGCACATGTCTAGGTTGCAGGGTCAACCATCCTCCCGCATCGGGGTACAAAAGGGAGGCGACTGCTTGATGTTTCTCTTACATATCCATGTTTCTGTCTCCCTCTCTCTCTGAAATCAATGAGCATATCCTCAGGTGAGGATTTAGATAAATAAGGCACAAATCTAAACAGTTCAAGCTGAGAAAGGAAATCCCAAATACTGGTAATTCCTAGAAGTCTTGTCCCTTGGCTGTATTTCTTTTGGGTGGGAATTGGTTACCTGAGTGATTCTGTTTTTTATTTCTCTAACAAATTTCCCTGTTTTTCTGATTAACGAGCCCTCTGTGCTTTATGAGTATTGCATGTATCCAGCAATCCCTCTTTCTCAGAGCTGGACACAAAGGCATGGGAGAGATGGCCTGTGAGTGATGAACTCATTCACTCTTAGGTAGGTCCAGTTGATGTGGTCCAGGTGGGCTTCAATGTGAGGAGGGGGAGATATGGGCTTGGCCTTGAAATATGAAAAAGATTTGAAGAAGAAAACGACAGGGATACAATAAAGAAATGACAGTTCCATTGGGTGTGCGTGGTGGTGGTGAATGGAAGTTGCTACCACAAGTAAGATGTGGGGAGTTTCTCTGCAGCCATTCGCTCACCTGGAACCACTCAGCATCTCTCTAACAGGTGCTCCCCTGGATAGGTCTTTGAAAATTCTATTAGCAATCCTTTGTCCCTCTTTTGTATACTTTTTTAAATGCTGAAATTGAAGATCAAAAAAGTGCAGTGACTTGCCTAAGGTCAAACAGCTAGTAGGTGACAGACAGCTTTGAACTTTGGCTTTATGACTCCAAATCCGAGTGCTTTTGAACAACATCATTGCAGCCCACGGGCCAATAAAAAAGCAACGTACTAGTATCAGTGTTAGCATGAAATATCAAAAGGACAAAAAAAAAAAGGGATAGTGAAGGTGTTCTCAATGCAGAGGAGGCTGTCAATGTTTGAGGGCTGAGGGGAAGGAGAAGTTGAACCTGTTAGAGAGAAAAAGCATTATTGAGCCTTGAACCTAAATCTGCTCCTGTCCCACACAGGGTGTCCAACATTTTGGCGTCTCTGAGCCACACTGGAAGAAGAGTTGCCTTGCGCCACACATTAAATCCGCAGCACTAAAGAAAACTGATGAGCAAAAAAGAGGTTTTAAGTAAATTTACGATTTTAGGTTGGGCCACATTCATAGCCATCCCTGGTCGCCTGCCGCCCGCGGGTCACGGGTTGGACAGCCCTATTGGTGGTCTTTGAGGAAAGGAAGCTGCACAGAAAGGAGACGCATCGGTTTTGCGCCAGGGCCTTGGTGTGCAACAGACCGTTCTCTCTCCCTAGTTTGCCCTGTGGCCACAGCCGCAGGCGGCAGGCGTTGCTGAAGGCTCCGAGCTCGCGGCTGCCCGGGACTCCAGCGAACAGCTGGACTTTGGAACTCCGCCCCCTTTAGGCCCTCCTTCCCTGCTCGGGCCCCACCCCTCCTGTCTCCAGCTCCCAGAAAGTGAGACCGCGACCGCGGTGTCCGGAGAGGACTGCTAGGAGCGACTTCGCGAAGGCGAGAGCTGGCTCCCGGGCCGCGGCGCTGAAGTTTCCTGGCGGCCGAGCTCCCCCGCGCTGCTGGCGTCCCGGGCCATGCTGGAGCGCTGGGGCCGCGCGGCAGCATGAAGGGCGGCGAGCGGGTTTACTCCCGGGGTCCCTCTTTGGGGTGGTTCTTTGCTAGGTGCTGCTGTTGCTTCCCGTGCAGAGGTGAGTGGCTGTCGGCACTTGCGCCCTCTTTTAGCCAAAGACTGGGGCGGCTGAATGCCAGGGAGGGGTGGGAGGAATAGGGCTGGATAGTGGAAGGGCGGCAAAAGGAGACAGTTTGCTGTGAACCGCGTTTATTTCGGTTTTCCCAGCAGAATTCGCGCGGGCTCCCTCTCTCATGGCTCGGTTCTGACTTGCCTGCGGAGCTGCAGTTTGGAAACTGTTATTAGCGATTTTGGATGTCAGGGCGCCAGCCTGCAGGGGAGTGGGGTGCGGATGCAGTGGGTGGGGTGACGGCACTGGCCGCGGAGTGTGTGGCCCCGCAGCGGCAGAGCCGCTGTTCCCTGCTCTCACTTACATATGGATCTCAGCTGCGGGATTAACTGATGACTCCTAGCTATAGGAATGCGTTTGACACTTGTCTCTGCACCAGGAACTATTTTTGCCAAGTGACAATTTTCTTTAGGGACTGGAGCTGGCTTTTCTCTGCTTGGGTTTTCGCAGGCCTAAGTAGGTTTGCAACTCTGGGCCAGAGTTTGACTCATTAATTAACCAAGAACTCTTTATGTACCCAATTAGGACTGTATTTAATTATTCTGCTAATTTTAATGTTGTTGAGGAGACTTTCAGGAAGCAACTAATTCCCCCACTCCCAAATCAGCCTGCCTGCAAAACAAGATGGTGAGAAGTGTGTGACTGAGGGGAAGGCTATTGCCTGGGTAGCCTCTCCCGAAAAAAGAAATCCAGTTTTCCTAGATAGAGTGAGCAGATGTTCCTAAAGCTGTCCTGTCACTTTCACGCTTCAGCTTGCAGGGTGGGGAAAAGAGGGATTCTGTTTCTGTGTGGTTGGAAGTGAGATGCAGCCTCTCACTTGACATTTGCCCTTTTTAAGTGTCATCTGTTGGACCTGTCACCTCCACCTCCACCTACAGTGCCCTCGTCTCTGTCCTCGTGGTTGTCTGATGATGTCCAAATGGAACTTTCTCTCTTAATTACTGATGAATAAATTTTATCCAAGTACCCCTTCGCCATCTTCGATGCCACAACATGCACCCTGACATATGCTCCACCCTGAGCAGCCGTAAGGCTACAAAAGCTAATTAAATCTGAAGGACATTTCCCCAAATCAAAAAATGTTCGTAATCCCAGCATTAGAGTCTCTCAATCTGAATTTAATTAGAACAGCCCAGAACTGTGTGGTAGCTATCTCTAAGAGCCAGAATTCAGATGGAGAAGAAATCATAGAGGGCCAGAACCCTCACAAATATCCAACCCTCGTTCAGAGACATTTAAAACCAAGATTGGGAATTGAAAGAAAGGGGCATTAAAAGGGCAAGAAAGCAGGAAATAGCCAAAGGGAGTCTGAGTGGGTGGGTTTTGCTCTGCTTTCACAGTGAAGGGTTTCCAAGCAGGATTTCTTGGGAGTCCATTTCCTGTCCAAAGGCAGAATTCGGGGACTTGGGCGCTTTTCCAGATGCGTAGCAGCCCAGCTTCCCTACAGAGTAATTCTCTCGGGTCTCTCCAGCTTTTGCTTTGTTTGTGAATTGGCCTGGCTGTCCCTCTGTGCTGAGGCTGAGGAGGGGGTGGGTAGCCTGTTTAGGGCGCCTGCTGGGCTGCCTCCTACCTGCAGGATTGGGAAATTGGAGGCTGCAGGCTCTTTGGCTTGGAGATGGGCACTGGACGAAAAGTGGTGTCAGATGAGCCAGAGCTGGAGGAGACCGTTGACCCTCAGCTGAACACCGAAGGACCCAAAAGCCCCAGCAGTGAAAGCAGCTTTCAAGGGAAAAGGAGGTTAACAAATGTGTGTGCTTCCTCTTTACTCCTTCATCTTTCCTAGATCAGAAACATGTGAAGAGGGAAAACTGGGGCTCAAATCTGAGAAAGATGGTAGGCAAAGTGAGTTAGCCACCTTTCAAAGAACTGCTGGCTTCAGCTAGGCAGGGTGATAATATCTGAGGTGGTGGGGCACTGCCCCTGGGGCTCCTTCAGTCTTCTCCAACTGAAAAGAGAGATCTGAGTCTCCACCCGGTATGTGGGCATCTTTCAGAAGCAGGTTGAAAAGATAAGGTCTTGTACTGAGCTTGAATACATCGTCCAGCGCCCCAAAACCATATGGGGGAAAGTGCCAAATGACATGACAGAGAAGGGCTCAGGGAAAATTCTGAGAGGCTGAACAGAGCGGATGGGTTTGATGAAAGGTGATCTTTCTTCTCTACCTTGATATTGGTGGTGAAGGTCTGCTTCCCTTTTCAGTTAAATCAGTTTCTCTGGTTGTTTAGACTTAATGCAATTGAAAGGCAGCTTCCCTGTTTCAGTAAAAGAAGGTGGTTATTGGGTCGCCATCTCTTCTCCTGAGAGAAGTTGGCTCTTTCCTGCTCCTCCAGTAGCTTAATAGGTTGGAACCCACCACAATGGATCCCGACTCAAGGGGCCTTCATTAACTGGCTTCTAGTCCCTTGGGATTTAAAGGACACCTCCTTGTAAAGTCTAAGGAAAAGGAACCAAGAGGAAATGGAACATTCTGGTTATTTTTTGACTCAAAGCTAAGTGAGGCATCCTGGACTATCTCTGGTGAACTCTAAGTGGTTGTAATTGTTAGCACTAGAGTAAGACTCAAGGATTTAGTGATGTATTTGTGTGGCCTTAAAACACCATATTTAAGAAAATTATGAAATGAAGTTAGTTGAGCTTGTCTTTTGATTCAGACAAGTGAGAAAAGCAGCAATCTGTTTTTCTCTTCCAGCTTTTGATTCTGTGGAGCGTGAGAATGGTTAAGGGGACTTAATGAAAGGTGATCTTTCTTCCCTACCTTGAAATTGGTGTTGAAGGGCGAGAAAACAGAAAAACAAGGGTAGGATGGAAATGGAGATCAGGTGGGAAGGGAGAAGGACAACAAATAACATTTATAACTGCCTTTTTGGAAGTGAAAAATAGCCGAGAGTGAGATAATAGCATGCATGTGTCTGAAGGGTGATTTATCACTGATGTCACACTCTGGGGGAAGTTTCGGGATTGCTTTTGCTTCTTATACGTTCCTTTAAGTCCAAAGAAGTGGGTCAGCTCTGGATTCTCTCTTACTTATCTTAAAACGTTTTAAAAACAACTGGTTTCAGAGTGACAAAAGGGATTTCAAACCCCCTTGGAGGTTGCTAAGCCATGGGTTGCAGACTGGAATTTGTGACTTCTTAGATCACGAATCCTAGAGATTTTTCTGACCTCGCTAGGATGGAAGCCAGTGTTAGAACCTTTAATTTTCGGGTTAACTTGTAATTAAATTTGTGTATGTAGACAAAGTCCCTTCTTAGAAACCATTCCTGATTACTCTCCTCCTCTGCTTCTCTACCGTGTGGGGGGATTTACTTATACTTATTTATTGCTGTGTCATTGTCCTTCCATCTCAGGTGCATCATGTGTCCCCATGTGCACTGTGAGACAGTGACAGAAGTCTGAGTATCTCAAAAGAGATGAAGGGGTGGCGACTTATCCAGGCTGAATCAGCTCAGGGGGCAGGGGCTGGGATCACGTTCCCATGGCTCTTTTACCGGGAGGGCGGTTGGGTTCTGGCTTGCTTCTGATGTCATGAAGTGTGGATAAGAGTACTGGGGGTTCACAGGGCATCCCAAGGCATTCTCATCCATAATTTCTTTTTCTTTGACCACTTTTCCCCGGAGTCACCTAGCAAGGACACTGACTTGATGTGACTGTCTCTTCTTTGGCCCATAAATTAGTTCAGCTCATTTGAAAAACTGAATTGAATCTGTGAAACCATGACTCCAAGTTCCTTTAGAAAGGTGTTGGCAACCTCGGAGAGGAGCCCTCGTGACACTATCATTTACTTTAATTCACCACCCAAGGGACAAAATCCTTGGGACCTTTTTGTTTCTTAATTTTCCAGGAAGTGCCTTTATCATGATGAAAATTGAATTGACCGTTTAACATGTATGTTTTTCCAATATACCTTCTGGTTTTCTCTGCCTCCCAGAAATATATCTTAATTAGGGGAGAATTACCACACCTACACACCCTGACCCTGACCCTAACCCTAACGCTACCCGAGTCCTGTGCTTCTCTTCTCATACCCAATTCTCTGACTGGGGATAGTAGCAAGGATATCAGTTATTCCCTGGAGAACAGTACTGACTACCAGTCGCAATGGAGCCTAGTAGAAATGGAAGTGTGTGGGTTGATGGGGTGAGGTGGAGATTGGAAACTGAAGCTGAATATCCCTCCGGTGCAGCTGTGGACCCAACGATCACTGATAACGCCGGAGGCCTGTCACCCTAATGGCACCACGTGCTACAGGGTGGTAAGCCCTACTGTGGAATAAAAATGTAAGATTTCAAATTCTATCTGCATTTTTATGCAAAATAATTTAATTTAAAAATTAAAAAAAAAAAAAAAAAAAAAAAAACAACGAACACTGGGGATTCACTTCTGAGCCCAGACCATATTGCTGGCATTCCTGACTCGGGAGTAGTGTTGTTAGTATTCCACTTCCTGGTGTTCCTTTTGAGAATCCCGATGCACTTTTCTTCTGCCCTAAAAATATTCCCCATACTTCTGAAGTGCTGCTCATCTGGCAGTGAGTGGGAAGCTGCATGGCCTGCCTTCTCCTTCCGCCCAAATCCCTGGCTTTTCTTGAAGGAAGACCCCGGATATTAAAAGCATGGAACTGAAACCTGAGGAGGGCTTCTCAGGCAGAACGGGCTAAATCATGGAATGTTAGAAGGCACCTTAGAGATTATTTAATAGATCTCCTTTACACAGGAGGGAACCGAGATCCAGCCACTTGGTTGCAGGCTCAGTCAGAACTAGAACCCTCCTCCTGCGCTCTTTCCCCATCTCCGTTACTGTCTTCCTGGGCATGCGGTTTCTCTTAGTCTGGACAGAGGCAAGGCCGACCCATCTGAGAAGGGTAGAGGCAGTCCCCAACCTAGAACTTGGGTGCCGTTGACTGGAATGATTTGTAGTTCTGGGGGTTCCAGGAGAGGGTGGCTGCGTTGCCTGCAGCCATTTGGAACTGGGCCTGCCTGGTCGGCTTTGAGTGGCTGTTCTGTCCCAAGACCACAAAAGGCAGATCTCAGTTCCTTCCAGAGCAGCTTGTGCACACGTTCTTAACAAACATCTCCTTATGTTTTCCCTTCTGGTTCCTTTCCCCATCTTCTTTCTTGTACCTTTTCTCGAAGTGGACACTGTCAGGTGGAAATGAATCAATAAATTGCATCCTATAATTCCATCTTTGAAGGGCACTAATTTTAATGTAACACACCATGTTTTAATTCATTTGAGAAATGTTTATGTGCTCACTGCCTGCTAGCCCTACGCTAGGTTCTGGGGGAGAATGGATGGAGGATCATAACTGCACTGACCTCATTGGGCTGTTGTGAGGATTAGTCGAGATAAGGTATGTAAAGGACTTGGCATAGCACCAGGCATATACAGTGCTTATAAAAGGTTAGCTGCTATGGTAACAGTAACTGTAATACTGGACAGCAGCCTATCCTCAGGGGACTCCTAGTAGCTAAATTTGTGTGGGTCCTCTCGGTGGTTATAGTATAAACCTAAGTTTCAAAGCAATTTAATGGTCTTGGCTCAAACCGTTGTCAATTGTGCTTCAACACTGCAATCAATGGAGATGTCACTGGTAGGAGGAAAGCCTGTGATCTAGAAGTAGGGATTTTCTTCTTTTTTTAAATTAAACCAACTTTGGAACAAAAACCATAGAATATTTCTAGTATTATAATCACTGTGTGGTACATAAAAGAGCATTCGAAAGAAGATACTGGCCACAAAACAAAACAAAACCCTAAGAATCTCTAAGAATCCCTAAGTTATTCTTCTCTGAAGGGAAACACAAAGTATGAGAATTGGAGAAGAGTTACAGCAATTCTGAAGTTTAGGTCCTGAGAATGCATGTTCTTTAAAAAGACATCAGTTATTCTTTGCCTACCCCAAGACTTGGGCTACGTGTTTCTGTTCACTTTGGCCAGGATTTGTTGCACAACCCTTCTGCACAAGCTTTGCTGGTTCTTCTTCAGCCTATTTTTGCCAGGATAAAATTATGACCTGCTGCCCATAACAAGCCCCCAACATTTTAGACATATCTCTGAGGATTGACAAATACCTTCTCTATTCCATGTGTGTGGGGGGGGGGGCGCATGGGTACTTTGACACCCCACTCAGCGAATAATGGGGCACACCTTTCGAGGTTGACAGAACTTTCTGTGTTGGACTTCCTGGAAGGAGGGGAGCCCTGGTTACACCTCTGGGTCTGCTAGAAGGCTGCCAGGTTAGTTTCAGCCAGATAAAAGAGCAAAGATCAGAGTTACAGAACAGGTTGTCCCACATTCTTGCTTTCCTGGTTACTACAGTGAGGAAACTGTCACCCGGAAAGGAAGGGACACCTATTCTGCCCCTAGATTGAAACAGTACCTCCTAAAACTTGTTTCCAGGTTCATCTGCTTTCCCTTGGGGTAGGACTGATTGTAGGCGAGTGTTTGTTCTCTCTCGGAGGACTTGGTGTGTAACAGGCTCTCAGGACATTCCCAATTTCTGCCCTCCTACCATTAGAATCTCTGCATTGCTCCCCTGGAGAAATGAATGTTATCTTTCCCCATCCGAAGGGGGACCAAGCTTCATTGTTAAAAAGAATTGCAAACACTCTGCTTCTTCACAAATTTCAGGTCTCAGTTTTGTACTGGGGCAGGCAGGCCTCCTTTACTTCTATACTTAGAGTTACCCGAAACTGTGGTCACCGGTCACCAGGAAACCTGTTAGAAATGCAAATGCAGATTCTCAACCCCATCAATACAGAAACTCTAAGGTGGGACCCAGTGGCCTGTGTTTTAAGAAGCTTTCCCTTTGGCTTTTTTTCTTTGGTGTGTTCTATTCTCTTTCTTTGCTCTCTCTCCCCTCTTTACCCTCCCCGCTCCCTTCCTCCAGCTCCAGCAAAAGAATTCTATAACTGAAGCCTTCCTGCTTCGCCAGAGTCTTGCTTTGAGAAGTGGTAGAGGGAGGCCCCTCACTGTTCACTGTCACTTGCCTTGTGGGCCAGGGTGGGGGTGGCGTAGGATTTAGGAATCACCTACAATCACCTACACGCTCATTGAGTTGTTCAGCCCCCCAAGGGTCGAGTAAGGGAAGTTGTTGCATCCTTCTTCCCATTTGATATTCCTTTGCTTTTATTTTGTTTCCTCAATACTCTTAAAGCTGATTATGCTCACTGTAGAAAAAAATCCAATTAGGCAAACATAAGGATCATAAAAGCATAACTTTTATAGCATAATCCTAAACCATCTAGAAACACTACTACTCAACTACTTAATACGAGTATGTATCCTTTTCTATATGTTTACCAGCCATTTTAAAATAAATGGGTCCATATTTTTATATACTGCTTTATAACTTGCTTTCACTTAGTCTTCTGCACATCTTCCCATGTAGATGCATTTTCAGGATATTTTTAATGGCTGCAAAGTGTTTCATTACAAGACTTGAACTTGACAATTGTTAATATTGACTCAATATAATTGTTTAAGTTTGGTGGGAAGGGATGCAGAATGACCCTGGGTTAAGAAATAGATCTTTCCAGAATCAGACTATATAGACAGACTGATGCTTGTCCTGTGGTTTACATATCAACTCCCTACTTCCCACCTTTGCTTTCTACAGGATGTGTGATTTGTTCCTCCAGAAGTTAATATGCACTGTGGCTAGAGATGCAGGTTTGACCCCTTCATCCTTTACCTCTTTAGGTGGTATTAGGAATTTTCTCACTCCTGAGGCTTATGATTGTGCAGTTGCTTTCACTGAACAAATCCAGGGATTCTCTCTCTCTCACTCTCTCTCTCTCTCTTTTTTTTTTTTTTGAGACATGCCTCCAAAGATAGGTCATTTTAAAATTATTATAACTGGGAAAGAGAGCCTTGATTAACTTTTTTCTGCCTAGCAAAATCATACACAAACACTGGCAAATCATTTGGAAATACAGATAAATGCAGATAAAATTCCATTACCTAGAGAGAACCACATCCACATTCTGAATATACCCCTTTAGTCTTTTTTTCCGTGTGTGTATTTTTTTCAGAAAATTGATATAGCAGCGTTATAAACTTCTTTCACATCCCGTATTGAACAGCTTCTGTGATGTTTTTATGGATGCATTCAGTGATATACTGGAGCCAGCTCAGCTCAGGTTGGGATTGTTAAATAGTCAGGATTTCGAAGCCGTTGGTGGCTGGAGATGGGCCATGGTGGCAGCATTTATACTGGGAAAATCACCAGACACCGCAAATCAAGGTGGGGTTTTTTATTTTGTTTTACTTTATTCAGAGAGCTGCTTTATCAGCATACCATCAGATACACATTTTATCATATGGAGATATGGTTTGTTTTTCTTTACAATCTCCCTACTTTTGGTTGTTTCTAATTTTTGCTATTGTAAACAATATTGTAATGACCATTGGTATAGTTAAGTCTTAGCAGACCCCCATAATTACTTCTGTAGGGCAAACCCCTAGAAGCAGAGTTCCTGAATCAAAGGACATCCAGAATTTTAAGACTTTTTTTTTCCCCCAATTACCTCCCAGTTTCACATCCTTTGAAAGGAAGAGTGTACTGTTTCTTGTTTTAAGAGGATTTATGAGCAACATCCTCTGGGACCAGGAATTTCATGTCTCTCTATTGTTTACTTCTGTTTACATTTTCTGAATTAATTCTTTTTATATAAGGGTATACCCTGGCTGAGAGTATAATAAACTAATGTCTTTGATTCTTAGGCTACATTCTGATATGCAGGGTGTACACAAATATTTATAGTTGTTTTGGATTGAGAGGCAATATGTTGTGATGATTAAGAGATTGGACTTTGGAGCCAGAATGATTTTCAGTCCCAGCTCTGCTACTTAATAACATGTGTGACCTTGTGCAAGTTACATAAACTCTTAGCCTCAGTTTCCCCACCTGGAAAATGGAGACGATCAGGGAATCAGTCATGGGGTTTTACAAGGCTTATGTAAATTATGGGTTGGCATATGTAAATCATTTAGAACTGGAAATCGGTAAGTGTTGGATTAGTGTTTGCGTGGAGGATACAGAAGTCTCTGTGGGACTGTGCCACTGTCACCTTCCAATGATTTCATTAGTCACTTAATCATAAGAGAAATCGAGTTAAGCATTCTTTCTCTCAGTCCTCAAATATCTGAGTACTGTGTGACAGGTTTTGAGCTAGCAACCATAGAAAATTTAAGATGTTTCCATGCCCCTGAGGATCTTGCTGTCTAACTTGAGAGCTGCTCCATAGGTATGAAACAGTAAATAATAACAACAACAAAAAAAGGAAAATAGTTGCTGAAGACAATAAGAGGAAAGATGCTCCAAGGTCCTACCTGATTGCCACCGAGGCGGATGGGAGTACAGTGGCCTGGGGTCATCTGTGAGGACTTCTCAGGAGATGTAGGGCTCTCTTTGGGCCTATAGGGCAGGAAGGCCTTTTTAAATGACTGAGGAGGTAGTGCGAGCAAAGCAGCAGAGATATGCAGGGGACACAGGGGAAAGCAGGTCAGAACTGCCTTCTAGAGCTGTGCTAATTCAGTGCCATTAGCCGTATGTGGCTACTGAGGACTTGATATGAGGCTAGTCCAAGTTGAGAGGTGCAGTAATTACAAATTACACACCGCATTTCCAAGACTTAGTACCAAAAAAAAAAAAATGTAAAATATCTCAGTAACTTTTTTATTGATCACATGTTGAAATGCTAATGTTTTGGAGATATTAGGTTAAATGCAATATATGAAAATTAATTGTATCTGTTTTTACTTTTTAAAATGACTACTAAAAAGCTTAAAAGTTTGTATGTTGCTCACATATGTGACTTGTGCTATATTTCTGTTGGACGAGCTATTCTAGAGTTTATGGTCCATGGTCCATCGACGTGCCACAGTAGAATGTTTCCAACTGTCTATCCTTTTATTCCAATCCTGGGCCAATCCAAGGCCATCCTTCCAGCTCTCTTCATAAATCCAGGAGAATGGTGGTCTTTCTGATGCTTAAAGATGCCCATAGACCTTCTCACCTGAAACTTTCAAGAAAAGCAGTTATATATTTTCCTTTCTAGGCAAAATACTTCATGAGGGAACAAATGGGGCTTGATCTGTAAATTCTCCTCACAGAGCTCAGATTAGCCAGCTTTTAGGAACCTAACGAAGGAAAAAGCCTGGAAAGAAACGTGAACAGGAAGAGAGTGACAATGGGCTAGCATCTCCCAACTCTCTAGCCCCTCAACTGATTCAGTCCAGTCCTGCTTCTTTATGTGACAAAAGCATTGCTGGCCCGCAGGCCCAGGGTGTAAGGGAAAAGATGGGGCCGTGTGGCAGCGTGGGGAGAGCCCGCTGCCCTGACTCCTGGCTGAACCTGAGCAAGTTTCATTTTGTCATTTAGCTGAATGATGTTTTGAGTGTTCAGTGGTGTCATTCTGAGCAGCATTTTTCATCCCCATTTTTGTCCTTGTGAAGCATCACTGAGTGCCAGGCCGAGCCCAGTGACATACAGGCTATTGGGACCATCTCCCTATTTTTCTAGGGAGTGCTGTATTTACATCTTACACGTCACAGAATACTAGAATTTTACAGTGTGTCAGATCATAAAGATCTGTTTTATCCATGAGAAGAGCACTTTATAAAAGAAAATTTAAAAAATACTATCATTCTGTCAGTAGCATATTGCTTGTATTTTATAGTGAAGACAGTGAAATATACACGAATAGTCTTGCTCTTTTGTTTGGGGAAATTGGGAGGGTAGAGGCGCTGGATCAAATCTGTGGGGAGACTTAGCTCTTTGGAAGGAATCCAGGGGACAAGGGACCTCCGTGAACCGGAAATCACTTTCAGCTTCCTGCAACTATGTCCTAGCCACCTGCTCTAGATTTGCTTTCACAGAAATCTGGCTCACAGCAGTAACTTGCATCTGGTGTTTCTAAAGGTCTGGAGGGATTCAGGGAGGGTGGCACTTTACCACTCTGAAATCATAGCCAGATTCCCAGAACCTAGCACAGAGGGATAGGTCCAGCTGGTCCTGACGAAATCAGCATCTGCCCCGCTGGCCTGGCATCTCCAAGCAAGGCCAGCCAACACAAGGGGCCTTCCTGTGACCTTCTAGGCCAGACAGAAGGTCAGTGTGGATCTGAAGCCAGGCCTGGACAGCCAGTGTGCTCCAATCTAATCGGCATCCCATGAAGCCTTCTCGTAGAACCCAGGGGAGTCTGCGGCTGCACAGTATTCCAGGGGCCTTACCCACGGCGTCCCAGACTGCTCGTCTCTGGCTCCTCCAGGACTGGAGCACAATCAGACATCACAGCCAGTGAACAAAACGGACATGGCACAGACCTTGTAAATTTACAGTGCAGCAGGGACAGCAGATCGCTCTTACACACACAGACACACTTTTCTAAGTGTTCTCAAAGGGTACTGTGAGAATATCTGTTAGTAAAATGGAAGTGGGAAAGGGATGGAATTTTGATTGGGACAATAGGGACCCTATCTGAGGAACTGACAAAAGTACCAAAGTCTTGTTACTACCATCCTGCTGGCCCCCAGGTGGATACTATTTGCATTCTGGACCAAGTTTAAAGAGTCTTCCCAAGAAGTTTTTGCTAAATAGTATGGAAAAACACAAGGGAAATAAAATTTAAAAAGCATAAAGCCAGATAGCTTTATGAAATTCACGTTTCTCTTTTTTTAAACTTGCAGAGACTTTGAAGTTTATTTTTTAAAATTTCTTGTTGATTTTTATTTTAACCCTCACCTGAGCATATGTTCATTGATTTGAGAGAGAGAGAGAGAGGGACCGATCTGCCACTTCCTGCACATGCCCTGACTGGGGATCAAACACACAGCCTGGGTGTGTGCCCTGAGTGGGAATCGAGCCCACAACCTTTTGGTGTAGGGACGATGTTCCAATCAACCAAGCCACTTGGCCAGGGCTATGGAATTCACATTTCAGGTACTTGCTTCCAGAGCTCACATGCTATTCTTTGATCTGTAGTCACCTGAGGAGCCTGTACTCTGTCTGCAAAGGACCGTTGCCAAGATCCTCGCTTCCTAATTGATGACCTGAGTCCCAATTGAGCTGTCATATTCCTACATATTTTGATGGTGGGGTCCAGATTAAAAGGGCCAGATTCCCACTCACCATTCCCCACTGGGGCTTTCCCACCTGGCTCCAGCATTTGCTCTGAGGCACTGACAGCACAGCTGCTGCCTCCAGCAGTGATGCAGCACTACAGACTCATGACGACAGGTTTCAGCTGAGCCTGAGTGACCTCTCTTGGCAATGCTATGCACTTGACTCTGAAACATGCAGGGGGACATTGTACTCAATGGCCTCTGAGATCTTCCCAGTTCTCATTCCAGAAAGGGATTTAAAAAACAGCGACAGTCCTATTGGTTTACTTGGATTCTGCCTGAAAGCAGAAGAAGACCTCACTAGCCTTTTGAGGCATTTTTTTTTTCAGCTTAAAAAAATTTTTAAGACCCTGTTTCTTTGCGCTTTGGTTTGGAAATCATACCCCCTCCCCAATTTAACCTCCATCCTAACCACCAAATAGTGCCTTCATTTAGACTTAGAGCACAAGCAGCCAGCCCCACCAGCGTGTCTGTGGATCTGCGCAAACAGCCAGTTTCCCAGCTCCTTCCCAGCGAGGTGGTCAGGTCTAAATTTAACCGTGACCTTGCATACGCAAGCCAGAGCTGCAAGAGCAAAATCAGAGCAGGACTGTTCTCAGGGGTGCGTGTGTGACGAGGGTGTGGCGGGGGCAGTTAGAAGAGAAGGTGGGCAAGGCTCCTCAAAAGGCCAGATCAGCCCCTGGGGGGAGAAGAAAGGAGTTCAGAAAGAGAAGTCGAGTCATTCCAAATGACTGCTGGAGTTTGTTCTAGCTTGGCTGGGTCCCTTGGAGAAAGGCAGCCAAATTCTCCACCCTCTCAGTTTCCTCCCACTGTAAAGTATCCATGACATAACTCACCTGGATTCATAATTACCGTGGCTTCCTGCCAAGCATTATACCACAATTTTGTGTTCATTCTTGTTCCTTATTCCAAAGTCACCAATCCCAGATTTGTGAGATACAATCTTCACATTTTGTTATGTAGATTTTAACCTTTGTTTGGTCATCTGGTTTGCATCTTTGCTTGGTTTGCATTCTTTTCTGTATTAATGGGTACATACCTCAGAGTCAGGGCCCGGTTAGTATCTGTAATTCTGTTGTGAAGTAACTTTGCAGATTTTTATAGTAAAAATGTGTGAATGCAAAGCATTGAAACTGCTTTAGTTTGTAAAATTTATCTCATTATAATTTAGTCAAATCCCCAATTTGTATTTATAGTAATGATTAGCATCCTACATGATAAAATTCGTATATACACATATATGTGACATTTTTAGAATGGTATCAGATTATGGATCAAATGAACTACCTTTATTTTTCTGTGTGATCTCTAACAGAGGCAGGGTGGAGAGGCTGCCTTGACTGTGTGCATCTTTCAGAAATGATTACATTTGAGAGGAGAACATCACAAAGAGTCTGGAGCTGGGATTGTAACTCTCTCTGAAAATGGCCAGGTTAGCATCACAAACAGGGAGTTGACTAAGAAGGGAACGTGGGCCAGTTGGCGCCCTTGTGCTCATCTGTCATTTTCTGTAAATAAACTAGAGGGTGTCTGGGGGCAAATGTCTCTAAGGGAAGAGCATGAATTAGAGAGGGTCAGACTGAGTTTCCACCCTGGCCTCAGCATTCCCTGAGTTGCCTTAGTCTAGTTTTACTCAAGTTATCCATGCTAATTTTTTCATCTTATACTTGGGAAAAGAGAGGTGTGTGTTTATCCCTGGGGTATTCGTGTGGATTCAAATAAAAAAGGTGTGGAATACGTGAGTATTACTTCGCACAGTCTGGAGCTTCCTGGTACATAGCACTCAGTAGATGATGCCTTGTGAACCACACTGGTCTTTCTGGTTATCAGATAGTTTTCTGACTTACAGGGCAGTAGTTTTAGTTGAACCTTTAAGTGAGATGGGGGATTAGTGAATACTCTTCAAACCTGTCCAAAAGAAAAGACTGGTAACTTAGGCTTTTAATTACTGGCCTTTTCCCTAATTTTTGATTTTTGGGAGGGTGTCTGACCCAAAACAAGTTGCTGATCTGGTGGGTCATGGAGTTGATTTAGGGAGACAGTTTAATTAAGAAGGAGATCAAAGGTCTCCTCCCTGCACCCAGAGGCCAATGTGTTGGGTTCTTAAGCAATTCATGCAAGCCACTACTGAAGACCTTTGTATTTATTTATTCTAGGCCTCTGCCATTTAGGGTATAAAAGTGTGTGTGCAGGTATGCGCACATGTCAAAGCAATGCTTATATTACGAGCTTTGGCAGCATACGACCTGTCCTGTGCCATTGTCCTATATTCATGTCCAAAGTTGATCATCTTGGATATGTTCCTTAATTACTACAATTATCTGCTGTTCTGGTAAATATCTGATCTGCCATTCATAGCTCAAAAATTTCTATTCTGTCATCAGCAGCCAGTCAGAGGTTCTTGTATTCAGTAACCACATTTACCACTTCTAGTTGAAAACAAAGAAACTTAACTTTTTGGTTAAGTATATTATTGGTTAGATTTAGATCACTTTGTCCAATAGTGAAACTCACAGACCTGCATGGTCGGTGGGAAGGAGAATCAAAAGTCCCCAGAATTGACTCTCTGAGCGTGTCTGTGATGAGTCAGGTCATTCAACCAACCTTGAATTAATCCTCGTCACTCAGGGAATTATATATCCCAGTTATGTTAGGACCCACCCCTGAGCGGGGCGAAGATGGAACTCGTAAAGCTAAGACATCTGGGTGCTGGCGGGGAACCAGCAGGCTCCCTCTCTGTTGACCTGTGGGCCTTAGTCAACTTAGTCTAATGAGCAACTGTGCTGAGTGTACAGAGATCCCTCTGCCTCTTCTTTTGTATGTGCTCAGAGGACAGCATGACCACCCTTGTGGAGAAATGAGGACGATGTGTGCAGGGAAGGCCTTGGAAAGAGGTAACACTGGGACCGGGTCTTCAAGGGTCAGGAGGATGTTCTTTATCTAGGAAGTTAAGCGAAGGAAGCAGCATGAGGAGGGACCTGGAGCCCTGCCCTGGAATGGAGCGTCTGTGTAAATAATGAACAGAAGGCACTTCCCCACGTGGTGCTGTGGTGTCTCCTCTGGTCTTCAGCTTTGGGGAGTCAGCCTGCACATTTCCTGGATGGGAAGGCTGAGGCTCAGAGAGATTAAAAGATTTTTCCAAGTGCATACGGTTAATAAACCGAGTCCTGGTTTCTTCTCATTATTCCCCTCTCCCTCCCACTTGCCGGGCCGTCCAACTAGATTCTATCATTGTGTCAAGTTCTTTTTTTTTTTTAAATTGCTGTTATGGAATCTGGTACAATTCCATTTTGTGTCCCTGAAACTGTAGGATGGGTTAGCAGTTCCAGAAGCAGCTTTGTCTCGTGGACTATTACTTTTATTTGCATATATAAACCCTGTGCCGCCAAAGCTCTTAACAGAAGCATTGTCTGGCACACACACGTGCTTTTATACCCTAAATAGCAGAGACCTAGAAATGTTTGTCTACTTTTGCCAACATCTGACTGTGATTATCGTTAACCACAGTCACACTTGTTTGTCTCTTAAAATAGTATCGACTCCCCAAAGGAGGCTATTTGCAGTCATGACAGCCCTCCAAGAACACTGTCTCTTCCACCTGCCTTCTCCTCGTATACCTGGCAGTCGTGACTCACTGTCATTCATTTCCCTGCTCCCTTGTGTGGACGCCCCTGAGTCCTTCCTTAGGATTTGAAGCCCTCTCCTAGGGAGAGTGTTGGATTTCACCTCTCAGACCCTACCTGTTGACGCAGGCAACTGATAGCCTACCTCTCCAAGTGTCTGTCAGCCATTCCTCCTCGCTATCCTTGGCTCCTCCCGCAGGCTAGGCCAGTGTACAGGGTTTGATCTCCTCGGAGAAGGGTGGCCTAAAAGCCAGGCCGTGTCTGACGTGTGGGATGGACCTACATGATATTTGAAATGAAATATCCCTCCTGCTCCCCAGCATGAGCATGAAAACTTTCTGTCCTGGCTTTGGGGTGCTTTCTCAGGGAAAGTCAATATTCCCCTATGCTAGTCGGGTTCCTTGGCTTTGAAGTAAAAGTTGCCTCATTTCAACTTTGAACTTAATGAGTATAAAAAAGGAATGGAATGAAAAGGTGTTCTTAGCTTATCTTACGGTTTCTGCCTATGCATTGCCCCAGCTTCCCTCACTTCCTAGACTAATAATACATCGTACCAAGCTAGGAAAAACTGCTACCAGATGGAACCTGGTGGTCTTATTTGAGAAGGTCTTTCTCAGAGCTTCGCTAGGATAAAGGAAAAGAGCAGCGCCAACTTACACATGCAGTTCTGGATTGTGAGCTCTAGACTTGGATCCTGGCACAAAGAGATCCCTTTTCACGTGGGTGGCAAACACTAAAACCCACAGAGTAAGGACTCTGAAAAAATAGATTGCTTTCCCAGTTTTCAAGCTTCCCCTATGATTTGAACAGTGTGTTCCCTGGAGCGGGGGCGTGGAGGTCACCCACTGAGCTCTGGCAAGAGCCACTCTTGGTGCCAGTGTCAGACTAGATTGTTCTTCCCAAACCACAGAGGTGGTTTCTGCATAACCTTGAGACAGCAGAGCTGAAAGTTGAGGTGCTTAATGGTGGAAAATACAATTGGGAGATGAGGGTTGCAGGTGAGCTATAAAAGCCCTATAGATATTTTTATGACCATTAAACTAAATTATCTCACTAAATAAAGAGAATGAGTGTTGTGCAATTTTCATTCTGTTGGGTCAGAAATAGTTCAGACTTCTCTAACTGGAAATTTAAACTAGATATTTTTAAGTTCATACTTGTGTGTGCTGATAATAGGTACATTAGACTTTCACCTCCACCCCCGCTGTGGTCTTTCATCCGAACCATGGAAGAGTGTAGATTTCAGAGTCCAGTGGACCTGCCCCGAATACTGGCTCTGTCATTTATCAGCTCTGCAACCCGCTGTGTAAGAGGCGTGGCTTCTCCGTGGTCATAATAATAGCACTCATGTGCAGGATTGTTGCAAAATGCTTACCCGACAGGGGCAGTGAAATGCTTAGATGTCTGTCATGTTGTAAGTTCTCGGTGAAGAGTGGCGAATAAGATGCAAATGTAGGTGGTGGTCGTGGCTGCACACTGTTGTGCACTTCAAAGTGATTAAAATGATCAATTTTATTTCATGAGTATTTTATCAAAATAAGAATTTGTAAATTATACCCCCAAAAAGTAAATGTATGTGTGAAAGACAACAATTTATTAAGTTATAAAAGACAGGAAGAAGATTCACCAAAACATGGTATATGGAAGGATTCTGGGTGAGGTTTTTTTAATTCTCTTCTTTAAACTTCTTTGATTTTTGAAAATTTCTACACTAATACTATTTTCTAATATAACTAGAACATATTAGATTGCAACAAAAGGCCAAGTGGACCAAAGCATAGCTAAGTAAAATAATGACAGACCTCCCACAATTGCAAGCAGATCCCAGGCCTCTTTGCTCTTCACCTGTCCCAGCGCTGCTTTGGGCAGGTGGGAGCAGGGCCGTAAGTGCAGCCCCTCCCTGTCCTGACTGGAGTAGAGGTCAGTGTGGGGCCTCTCCTCCAGTCAGCCGTCTGCCACACCCACGGCCACGGCCACAGTCACTGCCTCGAGGAGTCGATGGGATGGTGCAGATGACCCCTGTGGTGCAGCCCCTGAGCTACAGCATCTCCAGGTGCCGCGTCAGTTTTTGACTCCCCATTTTAGAGTTTCAGTACCTTAGGGTTTTTCAGTGTCGTGTGTTTAAGAAAGATGCATGTGTGTCCACGGGTGTTTTACACCCCCTGTGCTTCACCCAAGGCACTGTGATGTGTCAGGACACCCAAGAGCAGAGGGGCAACTGGCTCTACCTCCGTGTCCCTCCGTCCATTACACAGGACTGAGATCCCCCACCCCCAAACACACAGCCACCAGAATGTCATTCTCACCATGGCTTCTAGCATCTCTCTCCAGGTTTTATTAGTAAATCTACTTCCTGTTAACTTCAACCCCCTTTTTCATCTCAGTGCCTGCCAGCTCCTTCTGATTATCTCCATCACAAATGATTTAAAGATTAATTTAACATTCGTGAATTCATTCATCAATTTATTGAACCTAGTATACTGAAACTTAAAACACACAGAGAAATAAAACCATGTTTATTGAAGTTTTTGCATGAGGAGAATTGTGCTTTGGCGTACTTACTATATCATCCTCATATGGGGCACTCCTAAGTCCTTGAACTTTGGCCTTAAGTGAGATTCAGACTGATGTACCCTCTCTTAGGCGGTGGCCCTCTTCGGTGATGCGTGACTCCGAGCAGCAGTGGAAGAGCTGCGGAGTCAGCGCCGCCGGTGATCTGTCTCTCCCACGTCTGGCTGACTCCGTGCTCTGAGCCATGAGATGTGTAGCAAGGCTTCCTCGTAATCCTTTCCCATGGTCCTGTCTCCTCAAAACTCCGTAACTTTGATTTATAAAATTTGAGAAGCTTGTAAGACAAATATAAAACAGAGGTTCTTTGAAGTTTCTACTTTAAAAATTCTTCTGACAATAAAGTAAGGTAAATTAGGTTCCCAATTAACATTACACATAAAAATAATTTCCACCCCTCCTCCTCCCACGCCCGTGTTGCTAACCCTCCATATGATCTCCATTTCTGTGGTTCTGTTCCTGTTCTAGCTGTTTGCTTAGTTTGCTTTTGTTTTAGGTGTGGTTCTTAATACCTGTCAGTTTGCTGTCTTTTCACTGTCCTATTTTTGATCTTCTTTTTCTTAGGTAAGTCCCTTTAACCTTTCCTATAATAAGGGCTTGGTGATGATGAACTCCTTGAACTTGACCGTATCTGAGAAGCGCTTTATCTGCCCTTCCATTCTAAATGACAGCTTTGCTGGATAGAGCAATCTTGAATGTAGGTCCTTGCCTTTCATGACTTAGAATACTTCTTTGCAGCCCCTTCTTGCCTGTAAGGTCTCTTTTGAGAAATCAGCTGACAGTCTGATGGGAACTCCTTTGTAGGTGACTGTCCCCTTATCCCTTGCTGCTTCTAGAATTCTCTTCTTCATTTACAGAGAATGAGTAGCATAGATAGTGGGTAGAAAATAGACAGGGGGAGGGCAAGAATAGTGTGGGAAATGTAGAAGCTAAAGAACTTATGACACAAGGACATGAACTAAAGGGGGGAATGTGGGTGGGAGAGGGTGTGCAGGGTGGGGGGAATGATGGGGGGAAACGGGACAACTGTAATAGTATAATCAATAAAATATATTTAAAAAAAAGAAAAGTAAAAATGCAACTGGAAAAAAAGATTTGTGCAGTGTGTAGAGAAGGTGCTGTGACAGATCAAATGTTTCAAAAGCGGTTTGCACTATTCTTGGTACTACTGACATTTTGGCCAAATAATCCTTTGCTGTGGAGCTGTCTTATGCACTGGAAGATGTTTAGCAGCACCCCTGGCCTCTACCCACTAGAAGCCAATAGCAGGACAGCTGACATACTCAAAATATCCAAATCAATAAAGTTATTGGTGAAAATGAAAAAAAAAATAATAATTTCCAGATGGGTTTTAGGCAACTGTAACAGACACTGTAAAGGAAGTTAAGACAAATGATAGGCTGGGAGAAAAGACTTGCAACCTACACAACTGATAAAAGATTACTACCCAGAGTGCATAAAGAGTTCTTATGAGTCAGTAAGAAAAAGCCAGCACCCCAATAGGAAGACTCAGCACAGCTGGTGCAGCTCTCGTACTTAGCATTGTACCTTGCTTCTTTCACTTCATGTTGTCTGAGCATTTCCCCACAGATTTACAAATTCATAGCCTCTCATGCTACCTTTAACTGTTTATTACACGTTCACACACTTTAAGGCTCAAGAATAGATGGCAGGATTTTCAAGGGCAGTGGGGGCTAGGAACCTAGAGACCGAGCCCTCACCTGGTCCACCCAGTAGAAGTGGCAAGTGGAGGGCAGCTAGGTCAGGCCCAGGACTGGAAGTATGCGAAAACTATACAGCATCCCCTCTCCCCTTTTGCCTTCTCTTCTGGTAGTCAACAGACCTTCTGGTTTCGCTTCTCCCCAGCTCAGGTTCTAACTGGCTTCCGGGAGCTATTTTCTGTATACCTGCTTGAGAATTGGGGCCAAAGAGCAGGATTGAAATGTTGGCCCTTCCCTGAAGTAATGGCATCTGAAAGTCAGCTTAGAATACAAATTACAGTCTTCTGTATCTCTGAGTTTTAAAGGTGAAAGGGCTGGTAAAGATGATCTTGAGTCATTCTTCTATTTGACAGGTTGGTGAATTAAAACGCTGTAAGATTGGGATTCTCCTAAAGCCAAGCTGCAAGTTAGCAGTAAGCTAGAATCCTCACCTGGGATTCTTGGTGTGGCCCAGTGCTCTTTTTAGTGTGCCGTGAAATGTACCCAAGCAGCGTTAAATCTGCCTGCAACCCCGAGACTTAGTCAAAGGGACAGTGGCCTGAAGGAAGGTTGTGTGGGCTTAAGCTTCAGTTCATTCATTCAACAAATACCCTGCTCTACACAGACTTAGATGAGGTAAATGTTCTTCAGTGTTACAGGTATAATTATCCCACGGAAGAAGGACTACAGAAACTTTATTGTCTTCTATTTTTTCCTATAATGACTATGTATTACATTTGAAAGCTTGACTTTTGAAAAGTCTTCCTGTTTACCTAAGTATTTTTATTTGTTGAAGTCATGAAGTACTTCCTAGCTTTGGAGTAAGAAATGGGTGGGAAATTTTGTGAGCCAGCTAAATCTTCTCTTCTAATGTGAGTCTGATTGTTCTGGGGTCTTGAACCTGAGTACATGGAAGTTCTAAGCGTGTCATGTCACTAGCCCATTCACACTTGTCATGCCTGTCTGTGAGTGTGTGTATGTGTTTGCACTTGCTGCATTGGCGACTGATGAGGAGCAGCAGGTATTAGAGGGGAGGAAGGAGTAGTGCTCAGAAGAAGAAAGTGCATTCTCCCTTTGCTGCTGTCCTGTGCAGGAAAGTGAGAGAGAGCTCATTCATCAGATGACTCAAAGCACAGCAGTCTGATGGCTCAGGATGAGGGCTGGCTGACTCCCAGGCCTTAGGCCCATGGGCATGGCTGTATTACAACACAAGACTGTTCATTGTCATTCAACAGCCAATGTTGTCATTGCTGTTTATTGTCGTATAATAACCTTTCACTGTTCCTTTAAGTAAACATTATTATCTCAGAGGTAGGTTATCCCCATTTTATAGATCAGGAAACCATAGTTCAGAAAGGTGAAGAGTTAGAGCTGCAACTCAGGTTCCAAGATCATCTCACTCCACCGATATCTCCTGTATTTGTCCATTCACACACCAACAGGGGCCTTGGCTTCTTTTTTATTTATTGAATATTTACATCAAAAAACTATGGTATTGAGCATTTTCTATAAAATCTTTTCCTGACAACAATGAACAAAAGCAGACAAAAATTTCCTGCCCTCATGGTGCTTATATTCTGTAAGGGGAGTAGGAGAGACAAATAACAAAGTAAATTCCGTAGTAGGTATTTTTAATGTAGTAGATTAGTAGAAAATTTTGAGGTTCATTGAGGCCAACAGATCAGGAGATGATTGCCACTGAAGAAATATATTACTCACAGTTCCTAAGAGGAGAAAGCTCTCCTACCTCACAGAGCCGCAGGAGAAGACATGGAGGTTGGCTGCAGGAAGAAAGAGACCAGGACTAAGTGGACTGAAGCCTTTAAGAGGCAAGTCAGGGTCATCAGGTCGTGGATTGGCTAGTTTGAATAATTTCACCAGGCTCTGGAGTGTGGGGTCTGTTCCTACTTATCTGGCACCTAGGCTGATTAGGGCTGGTGGATAGTGGCCCAAAATGCAGATCCCATTGAAGAAGGTGGTTGTGAATGGTTGTGCATATGGGCTCTGGAGTAGTGCTTTTGCACATAAAAGGCACAATGTCAGTTGAGTTGCATGCTACCTCTAGGAATGGGAGCGTCCGTCTCTGCAGAGTCATGCAGGCACCAGATGTCAAAGCATTGAAAATACAGAAAATAAAAAGGCATGGATAATGCAGTAGGCTATATGGCAGTGGTAAGTGCTACAGGGAAAATAGAAGAGGAAGGGAATGGGGAGTGTCATTGTGGAGGGGTGGGATGCTGCAGTTTTAGAGTCATCAGGGAAGACTCTACTGGGAAGGTAGCATTTCAGTAAAAACCTGGAGGCAGGGAGGAAATGAGCCATATGGGCTCTGAGGGAAGAGCTTTATAGACAGAGAGATCAGTAAATCAGAGGTGGGAACGTATCTCATTGATAATGCCACCTAAAGCTGTACCACTGTGCCTTAGACTGTAGCAGGGAGAATATAGTTGAGAGATAGGGTGAAGTGTAGGTGTTGGGAACACCAGCTGATAGTAGGAAGGAAACAGGTGGGCCTTATGTGTGTGAGCTGAATACGGAGTATTTTGTCCAGAGACCAGATTTGGTAAAATGTTTCCCATTCATCCGCGTTTGGAAGACGTTTCTCCCCAAATCCTTTAGAAGAAAAGGTAGTTCTTGGTAGAAAGTCGATTCTAATTCAGGGGAATGTTATCTGGCTGTGGACCAACATTTACCAATCAGAAACTGAGGTTTGTCAGCTAAAGTACAAATGTATACCACCACCTGTCCTTACCCCAACGCCTTTGAAAACACTCCAGTGGTTTCCTGCTGCGTTTGGGATAAAGTTTGAACCCCCTGCCGTGGCCTCCAAGCACTCTAACCGCTGCTTACCTCTCCAACCTCGTTTCACATCCCTCCATCCACCAGCTATGGTCCAACTACAGGAACTTCCTTTCGGTAACTTGAACATCCCAAACTCATCTCTGCCTTAGGATTCCTGCGTGGGCTGTGCCCCTGGCACCATGCCTTATCCTCATCTTCGAGGAGGCTGGTTCCTTCTTATCATTCAGTTCTCAGCTTACTTTTCAGAGAGACTGTCACCAACTGCTCAGTCTGAAGAAATTATCTAGGCTGTCTCCAGCCCATGAGCCAGATTTCCAGTAGTGGAGATTTTTCTAACTCATTTATTAGTTTATTATCTGACTTCATCCCCATGCCAACTAGAATATCAAGTTCTTACCATCAGGGACTTTGTCTTCTTCATTGCTTTATCCCAGCCTCAGGAGCAGCACCTGGCACATGACTGCACCCAGTAAGCATTTGTTGAATGGGTGAAAAATAACACAGTAACTTTAAATAAAAATACTATATAAATTGAGCCTGCAGGACCCAGCATTTAAGTAATAAAAGAGCCATCATAATAGATCAGAGTGTAAGCAGTCTTCTAGGAAAGAGGCACTCTTATGGAAGTAGTCTAATTGTGTATCTTTCCTGCAGAGGGTATCTCCAGAGATATCAGTGGTGCCAGATGATATCCCATTCCAGTCATTGCTGATCTTGAAACTGGGAGCTCCAGCTCTAGTAGAGGAGATGGCCTTGTCACCATTGGGTAGGCATGGCAAAGTAGCAGCCCCGGGACCTTTGGTTCCAGTGTGGAGTATTTGGCAGCACAGTGTTTAAGTTCTTTTTAAGAATATGAGTATGAATTCATCAACTTACACTCTTCATTGTGCCTCAGTATGCCTCTCCCGAATGTCCTGTATCCAAAGTCTTCTCATGTTTACCTTAGTTGTTGGTCCCGAAAGACATCTGACCTTTGACCCCTGCCCTAGGTGAATAAGAGCCCTGTGTCCTAGCTGCCGAGGGGGCACCTTGGATGTTTTTCCTAATTAAAGGGAAGTTGAAATAGCGCTGTCCTATGAAGCAGCTCATGGCTAGAGGACAAGGTGTCAGCATGTCTTACCTGCTCTAAAGGCAGAGAATGCTTGCTAAAGGGAGTTTCTGGTCCTGATTATGCATATGACATACAGAGCATAATTAGGAAGTGACGTTTATACTGTCCTGAGCTATGGTGTCAATTAGTCTCTCTACCCAGTTCTTCCCATGCTGACGGCTTATTACCTATTACAACAGTTGAGTAACCTCACTTAGTGTTTTCTGGACCAGAGGCCGGCATTTGTGCCTCCACGATGCTCACTGACCTATTCTCTCATCACCTGCTTGCCATTTCTCCCTCCTGTAACACTCCGAAGCAGCTTGATTTGTGACAAAGGACACGCTTCGCTGTCTACCAGCACCTTAGGAACAGGTTTCCTGTCTTCAGCCCCTGGCTTTCCAGCTGGTCCAGTCTCCACAGCAGCCCGTGTTCTATGTCATGATAATCTCTCTGTGTTTATTCGTGGAATACTATGATGGTGAACAGAGCCAGCCAGAAGTGTATACCTCCCTGAAAAACCTCCCACAGCATGTTCAGTGACAATTTCAAGAGCTGCAGAAGGGGCTCCTGGGTTGAAATGCAAGCCTGACCCCAGATTAGCTTTCTGAGTCCCCACTTAGGCATATGAGTTTCATGTAGAGACTTCACCTTGCCTGATTTTGTATACCCACAAGGCTACAATCAGCTTTACATAGAGCATGTCAAACACAGCACAACTTTTATAATAAAGGTTTAACAAAATCTAGTTCTAGCCTTGGGCATAGCCATCATTTTCACTATACATTGTTCAGTCTGTTTTCAATAGAGTGGAAAATTATTCTCCTCTCATATTTGCGATTAGGAAATTGTTTCATGAATGAAACTGAGTCTTTTATACAAGAATTATATTCAAACATTATTTACAATTTATTTGTACCAGAATTTTAAAACATCAGGACTAAGCATATATGCAGTATGACTTGATGGATTAGAAAATTTTGTCAGTGACAGACGTCACCTTAACCAGGGAATCAAAGTGAACACCACTAGAATTGTATTGTATTGATATTACGTGTCTCTTCACATGGTATATGTTATTTTCAGGGGTATTCCTGCCAAAAATGCACACTCTAAATTGAATCCTAATCATAAGGGAACATTCGGCAAACCCAAATTGAAAACCCAAAATAACTACCCTGTATGCATCAATCTGTCCAAGTAACGAAAGATACGACCTTTTCTCTGTTAAGGACATTATGAGAACAGGTGGTAACTTTTGAGTAGAGTATCAATGTTAAATAACTGATTTTGCTAATTGCACTGTGGTTGTGTAAGAGAAACCCCTGTATCTAGGAAAGTACACTGAAAAATTCAGGGATCCGAGGGAGTCTTCTGTGTAACTTACCCTCAGACAGCTCAGGAAGAGAGAGAGCAAGTGAGTGAAAGAGAGAAAAAAGACAAAAACAAGTGGTAAATGTTAACATTTGTGAAATGGGTGAGTTCTTCGCACCAATCTTGCTTTTTTTTTCTAAATCTGAAATTATGTCAAAATAAAAAGTCGCAGTGGAATGACGTCAATGGGATCCCACTTGTGAACCTCATTCCCAGCAGGCTGGGGCAGCGAGCTTTCCTAACCACATGCTCTCTCAGCACCAGCTGACCTCAGCTTGTTCATCTGCCGCTTTTTCCGAGCCAGAGAGCGGGACCTGGAGGAAAATTCTCTTGGCACAGATACTTGGGAGAAACAGCACTACATTCTAAATGCAGGGTCTCAAACTACCTCAAGTCCGGAAGAGCGTCAACCTTAACACTTTCTTTCTCACCAACCCCCCACACAAAAAAATGTAGTTTGCCAGAAAAAGAACGCTGCAAACAGGGAGTGCTGACCACCAGCCACCCGTTTCTCCCTGCAGATGGGCAGTTCCCCCCCGCCCTTCCCTCGGGTTCCCTAGGAGAATTTCCACTGCAGCCTTTTCAGTTACGTAGTGCTTAATTACAGTCTTAAATTTTCCAGCATCACCCTGCTTCAGCCTTTCCCTCTGCCTCTATAATTAAGCCTGGCTGGGTGATCTTTGGTTAAGGTTACTACCGAAGGGCACTTTGGACGTGAAATCCAGGTCAGGCTTCCCACTGGCTTCTGGGTAGACTCTGAGGTGATAGTGCACAAGCTGAAAATAGCTGGACCGACTGTAACTTATCTCCTACTTGAGTGTTCATAAGAGGTTTCAAGTTTGACTGGCAACCCTGCTGTCAGGATGCTATTCTCAGGAATCTGACTCACCTTTTGTATTCCAGACCGATGCTAACCACCCTGCTTTCTACAACATGTTAATAGAATCTAGTACTCATATGTTCTTGGAGGGTCATCCTCTATTTGAGCAAGTTAGTTAACATATTAAAGTTTCCTAAAAGTCGTGAAGTAAGGAAACAGGTACTGGTAACTTCATTCAGTTCATCTTAATTAATTGGGCAACATTCGGAATGTCTTAAGGAACAGGAAGCACTAGCCGATATTAATAGTCATGTTGCTAAGTTTAAGAGACTAGTGCCTCACTGACATTGAGTTTTTCTTAGAGGTCTCTGAACCTAAAAATCATCGGACTCCGATTTTTCTTTCTTTTTCCTTAGCTGTTCATCACCAACCAGTTAATGAGCTCCTTGGTGACCAAAGAGTTTGTGCTGGGGATGTAAGGCTGGAGGACACCTCTGTCCTCGGGGACGTTGCTTAGAGTTAGGGAGGCTATGCACACGAGTATTTATCCGTGCCAAAGGAATGGTGCAAGACATACTCTCAAAGAAATAGGAGAACGTGCTGGGCTTAGCCATCTGAGAAGTCTTTGACAAGCGGAGAGAGAGCAGCAGGGCGGCATGAGCAGTGAGGAGTGCAACATGGGTGGTGCAGCGAACTGCACAGGTAGACTACCAAGGAGGGTTCACGGCCAGTAGGTTTTTTTTTTTTTTCAGACTTCAGCATACATTGAAATTACTTGGAGGGTTTGTCAACACACAGAGTGCTGGGCCACCCCCACAGTTTCTCATCTGGTAGTTCTGGAGTGGACCCCAAGAATTTGCATTTCTAACAAGTTCCCAGATGGTGCTTCCATTGCTGTCTGGTGACCACAGTCTGAGGACCTTGGATTATCAAAGAATGGCAACTAACAGAGCTGGAAAGGTAAACTCAGACCTGGCCATGGAGTGTAAATGACGGGCTGACCAGGTAGACTTGACTGATCCCGTTTTGAACAGTGACTTGCACAAGGCGATGTAATTGTTCTGGTAGCAGAGATAGGTTGAATGGATAAGAGAAAAAGAAAAAGATACAGAGAAACCAGTTTAGAGGTTGTTACATGGTTAAAGCAAATGATCTAAAAGGTCTAAATTCAGGCAGTGGCAGTGGGAATAGAAAGAAAATATCAGTGCAGAAATCCTTGTGAATGAAGGGTCTGCTTGCAGGAGAGAAAAGCTAGCTGAAAGATAGCCTTGATTATTCTCTGGAAGAGTGTTCAGTTCTATACAATGATTCGTATACTGTTATTTGGAGGCTTGGTGAATATTACTAAGGTCGAACTTATTTATATTCACCCAATATGAAAAGAAAAGCAGAAATGCTCTTATGTAAATTAATCGGGTAAACTGTTTTAGGGAACTCATTTAATCTACCTGAGGGCTTGTTTGAAGGCCTAGGAAAAAACTGGAGTTTCTAGATTCAGGAGTGGCCCTTTCTTACCAGGGAAACTTGGCTTACCTGCCCGGTGTGATGGAGCTTGGGAGGGGTGCATGTGAAGAGATGCAGCTGGAAGAAGATGCGTACCCTAGACTCACAACTTGGCAGGTGCCATGTGTCATGATTAGATGACCTCCTTGTGCTCATGATCTCTTTATAAAGGAAAGTAGATCTCAGCTCTGGCTGGTGTGGCTCAGTTGGTTGGAGCATTGTCCTGTAAATAGAAAGGTTGCAGGTTCGATTCTCGGTCGGGTCACATGCCTATGTTGTGGGTTCAGTCCTCAGTCAGGCACATACTAGAGGCAACCAATTGATGTTTCTCTCTCATATCCATATTTCTCTCCCTCCCTTTCCCTCTCTCTAAAAATCACTGAGCAAGTCCTTGGATTAGGATAAAAAAAAAGAGAAGAAGAAAAAAAAAGAAAGCAGATGTCAGGTTACCTCCGTTCTGGCTTATCCACCGATTCTTATTTCCCTGTCACAAGTAGAAAGCATTTCTTAAATACAAATCTGTATTTAGATTTTATACTAATATGTCATATTTATTTCTCAGTCTGAATTTGTGAAGTTTTACCACGTTCTTCTGGTGGTTATGCTTTGAACAGTTCAGAAGGTTTTTAGAAGAGTTCTCTACTCCACAGTTTGGAAGAAATGTGCATTCCCTCTCCTGAGGCTGTGGACTGGGCTGGGAGAATGAAATGGGTATATAGGTGGAGATAATATCTAGAATATCTACTCTTGGAAAAGCAGCAGAGCTGCTTTCCCTGACTTTTCCTTGATCTGATATGTCAAGCTTTGGAATCCACCCCTTGAGTATAGAGAAAGTGTTGGTGAAATTGAGAGAGAGAAAGAGAGGGAATTTTGGGGCCCTTAACTTCCCAATACAACTAGAAGGGTAGTGAATCAAGCACATCATGTGGTAACATGTCACAGCAGTGGCCTTGCATGTTCAGGACATGCTTATCTGGGGATGGGGGCTTGGTGTCCTTGGAGGGCTCTCCTCCCTCTGTCTCTGGCTCAGAGAGAAGAGTACGCAGGGGAAACTGAGGTGAGAACGTTATCATTTCGACCTCTGCATCCAGTAGCATCCCGATGGAAGTCAGGGACAAGTGTGGAGGTGAGGGGGGTGGAGCAGGCACTGACGAGGCCTGCAGGGGTTGAGGGAGATCTGGACTGAGTGGGAACGGAACTACAAAGGGGTCTTCTCGTTTTGAAGCCAGAGGTGCTGACTTGTCACCCCTGTAGAGACTGTTTTATCTGCTGGAGAAGACCCTGGTACTATGAGCTAATGTCCCAATGGGCTCTGAAGATGAAAAGGATTCCTGTCCTCTGTGGGTGCCACTGGGTTTGGAATCACCCCCGAGTCTCAGATCTCTGTGCACGTTCTACCAGGACAGAAACAGCAGAATAGGGAAAAGAAGGGGACCAATCAATAGAAATGAACTAAGATACAGTCCAACACAATGCACTTTAAGGCTCAGAGTGGCCCTTCATTTTGTACTCAGTTTAGTGGGGGAAGTCAATCATGGATGTTCCAAATGATAAGGACTTAGATGTAAAAACAAATTATTGCAAAATATATAAAGCCTGAGTAAAGTGGTGGGGTAAAAGGTAGTGGGTTGGCAAAGGACTCACTGGAGAAGAGATTCCTGAACTGAGTCCTTTATAAAAGCTATGGCACGATAAGAAGCAGGCAGCGGCTTGCACCGTGCACTTGGGACTTGAGTGTGGCATAGAGATGGGAAAAGGAATATCCTGAGCCACGATGTGTTTGCCAAGTGGGAGGAACAATTGCAAGGACAGTGAGTTTCCTAGTGGTAAGAAACAGTATTTCTGGACCAGGCTGACTCTCCTCTTCCTCATTTCCAATTACTATCACCATAAGAGATTTCTTCATCCTATGGTACCAAGTGGTCAACCAAATGGTTTTTGGGGAGAAGCCAGCCATGCCAAGACCTGGTGGTCCGTAGCTTTGGGACCACAGCTGAATGTGCATGTGGGGGGCTCCGCCCGTAGAACCCCCCGTTCATCGCGGATGAAAATAAAAACTACCAAGACAAGATCTGCTTGGGGAGGAAAGGGGTCAAACTCTCAGAAGAGAATGACCCAGAGCCCCTTCCTCACTAGGCTTTTATTGGGTTCCAATACACTGGAATACAAATTTAACATGTCAAAGAAATCTGAGGGCTTAATCCGAGCCAGTGTTTGTCAGGAAGGGGGGTTGCCAAACTTTGGGAGACATGCCCATTTCCTCCTGGGACACTTGTCACCTCAGGAAGAGCACTCTTAGCAAAGCAGATTTCACAGGACTTTAGGAATTCTTTCTTATGTCCAGATCACCCAGGGAGCCGTCCTGGCCAGGACAGGGCTGCACCACTCACCCCCACAGTTTCAGGCTTTAAGCAGATTAGGAAGCAGGAGACATCTCCCAGATGGAAATGAGGACTCGGGCTATGTCAGAATAGCCGGGGGGTAAGGGTCCATCACATCCTCTTTGCTGCAACCCCCCCGATCCTTCCATGAGGGTCTCCCAAGTGGTTGTGTCTGGCTTAGGTTGCCCCTCCCATGAGGAGTCTTACCCGTCATTGACTGCCAACCAAGCTATGGGGCCAGAGATGAATGAGGCAGAAGCAGTGCTCCTGCCAGGGAAATAAGCTTTGTCTCCTTAGTAGGTCATGTCTTCATGACAAAACAGACCCAGATGAAGTGGGTCCCTTGGGCTCTTACACAGCCCACCATGGGGTGAGGGTTACAACTCCTGAAACCAGGCTGAACGGTCCACAACATGTGCAGCCAGGACATGGGGTTTCACAAGCACGCCACTAAAAGTCCTGCCAAAGTCATTATCTTATGCCATGAAGGGTGTATTAATAACCACTGTAGGTGTTGTGCTGTCCCTGCTTACAAAGCATTGGATTTATGTATTTATTGCCCAGAGAATTTTTACCCCTCGCCTTCCCATTATATGCCCTTCTCTAGATGTGCAGTTTCCATTGTATAAATACTTTGGTAATTTTTACTTTTTCTCTTAAAAAGTTCTTTTTACTTTGATAATGATTTCACTCATATGTGGAATCAATAACTTTTATATTTAGCAAATTATTTATAGAAACCAAAGAAAACAGTAATGTTTGGGTATATAATCTCTGCAGACAGATGTATTGAAATGCATTTGCCTTATACAGTATAAGCCATGAAAAGCAATAAGGATGAGTTTACAATTACTCTTGTAACGTTGGAGCTAAAGCAAAACAAAAGAACAGGAGACTGAGGAGTCTTCTGTAAATGTTTACTAAATACCTAGTGATGTCTTCTGATTTTGGTCATTGGAATCAAAGCACCCAGTACAGTATTATGACTAGCACCAGCGGGACATTTATAGACCTATTGACTATTTAGATAAAATAGGTATATTTAATATAGAACAAGAATACCTTCCCCCCTTTTTTTAGCAATGACACAATACAGTATATGAAAGACATGCTTTTGGGGTGTGATAGAATACTATCCCTGAACTCCAGAAAAATGGATTGCAAATGAGTTTTTCAGTCTTGAGTTGTGCCCTTCGAAGTATTGTAGAAAATGATGGGCCAGCTTAGTGAGTTACACATCCAGGGTGCTCAGGATCTGCAGAAACCTTTGGTGGCGCCTACCCATACATAGGCTCTCTGGGGGCCCAGCCTACCCCCTCAAAGACACTGCTCCTGATCTTCAGGGACAGTAAACCCACAAAACTAATAAAACTGTTTTCTCCTTTTGCTCAGGAAGTATAGTCCTTCTTTACTTTCAGCTCCCTTCGAGGTCAAGAAGGCTGAATCAACATTTTGTGATTAGAAAAGTAGCGGATGACAATCCTGTGGATGCAGCCATAAGGCATTGGCCATATCCTAAATTTGTAATCTTTGATGACTTACATACAATGTATTTTGCTGCCAGAATGGTTTTGCAGAATTTACACTGGAACAAAAAGGGTAGAAGTTTTTTTAGGGTGCAATATAAACATGAAATAAATATGAGTTGAAACTTTGTAAAAGGGAAATTGAGTTTATAAAGAAGCTGTGTTTAGAGATAGCAGATGTCTAGTATAGTCAGGTACTACCCGTGTGGTGGTACACAAGTATCCTCTTTTTTTGTTTCCTAAGGGAGGGCTACATAAATAAAAGAAGGACAGTATTCCACATAGACAATGAGCTTATAACGACATGTTCAGTGCACAGACTCTCACGGGCTATTCTAGTTTTCATCTTCATGTCAAGCAGACAGCTCTCATCTCCTGTGCTGCTTGGAAACATGCTTCTGTGATTGAAAACCCAAACCAAGCAGGCCTACCTGAGACCCTGATCTCTTCATTTGCTCAATCACCTGGTCATGAAGTCCAGCAGAAGCTGCCATTCTATAGATACCACCAGAGATAAGGTGCTCACTCTTCCAAATGGTGGAGAAGGGGGACACCAACGGCCCAGTAGTCCAAGGCTGTGATGGCCTGACTCTCAGAGGAGATGGTAGGCATTGGTCATAGGGGTGGTTATGTGACGTGGGGAGGGAGAGTGACACAGAATGGTACCTGGCAGCATTAAGTTTTTCATCGCTTTCATAATGCACAAAGCTTTGAGGCTGAAAATGGCCTTAAATTATCTACTCCAGCCTTTGGAAGAACATACAGATGGAGTGAAGGAGCATACAGAAAAAACTCACAGTCATGGAATTCAGGAAGACTTTTATGGTTTTATTGATTTTGCTTTAACTTAGGTGGTGCTTCCCACAGATCTAAAATATTTTCAGCACTTTATAAATACTAATTCCTTAATCCTAATAACAACCCTATGGGATAGATACTGATATTATCTTCACTTACCGATGAGGAAAACAAAATCTGGAGAAGCTCAGTAACTGGCTGAGAGTCACACAGCTCGTCGGTGGTGGATCCAGGCTCTGAATGCATCCCGTCTAATCTTCCCATTTCACTGGTGAAGAAACAGAGGCCTGGGTGTCTGTCCGTTGCCACCTAGCTAGTTAGTGGCTGAGCAGGTTCAGAACCCAGGTCATCTCTGTGTTGCAATCCACTGAATAGGCACCAGTAGATCATTCTCAGATGAGATAAGCAAGGCAGGAAAATTATCAGACTAGCAGAGCTTCTCAAAGTCAACTTCAACAAAATATCGTTAGAAGATGAGTGTTGGTGTCTGGGAGTCTCTAGTTACTGGTGGAGCTTCAGAATATGTTTTGTGACCATATGCCATGTCTTTTTCCCTCAAGTATTAAGGAAGAGATTGAGTGGTTGAGAGAGGTAGCTTGGTAAGTCAAGAAAGTAGGGTTGAAAAATAGTATAAAATCTGCTGATGGATAAAAGTTTGTTGTTTGTTGGCTTATTTAGATTTCCTTGACTTCATTAGTAACATGATATTCCAATGGCCAAGCATGTAAGCTTGTGCCACTCAGTCTATGAAGTTAGACCTTCAACTTCATGGATTACCCTGCCAGGTTTTCTATTTTTCCAGTAGAAAAATAGAGATAATTTTCTCTATATCTGGCTGAAATATCAACTATAGGATGCATTTCCTATTGATCTAGAGGCATAGGTTTTTACCTTTTTATTTCTTCTTGAAGCATTCTACATTTATCTCAGTTTACTTCCTCGAAGTATATGTCTAGGGTTAGGGAGAAAGCATTTGATTTTTCTAGAGGATCGTTATGTGCAAATGTACATAATTAAACACCAAGGAGAAGGCAGGAGGATGAGAGCTTGTGCACCCAGTGGATGAGAGTAGCTCAGCAAGCAATGTCATGACACCTGCTGCAGTTGGCAACATGTGTTCCCTCAACCCGGATCTCCACCTCGATGTGCAAGGTCTGCCCAGAAGGTGTCCAGCCACATACTATGAAAAATAGAGACATTTATTGAAGAAGATACAAGAAACCTTGTACACAGGACAATGACGCCTCAGTAACCTTCAAAGTAGGCACCTCAGGACCTCACACAGTTCTCCTAATCACCATCAGCTGCTCTGTCATATTTTCCTGAATCTCATCGATGGTCTGAAATCTCTTGCCTTTCAAAGGTGATTTTAGTTTTGGGAAAGGCCCGAAGTCACAGGGAGCCAAATCTGGGCTGTAGTGGGGCTGAATCACCTGGGTTATTTGATGTTTCACCAGAAAACTCTGCATGAAACGTGATGGATGAGCAGGCATGTTGTCATGATGAAGCTGCCGGTCACCAGTTGCCCATAGCTGTGGCCTTCTGCATCATCTGAATATTCTCTGCAGAGGAATGTTCAAGCTTAATGCAAAATCTGATACAGATTTATTGCTTTACTTAGTCAATGTGAATGCAATGACCACACAGTACACATGCTCACTCAACAGTGTCTACCGCCTTCACTGACTGGTACAGTGAAGTCGTCATTGTTCACACATGCACATTCCAGTCCACTCTCCTTGGCTGCCAGGTTACTCAGTGTCGCACAAACCGTTCTCATTATATTAACAATGGCTGGACTCTTTCTGGACAGACCTGATATGTACTTTAAATGCTGCAGAGCTGAGAGCAGTGCTGCTCCGTGTGTGATCGGCAGGCAGCAAAGGTGAGCTATTTGTTTCAAATCCACAGTGAGATAAGTAAAGGAAATGAGAGTGAGCATTTAGAAACTTTTATAATAATTTGACATTTCTATGACACTTAAGAATGTGTCGTAATGTTATAAAAGTATTGGTCCAAAAAAGACTGGAAATAAGAAAACTGGGTCTCTCACCACAGATAAGTTTGGGAAGCCCTGCCCTAGAGGAATTCTCACATGTATGCCAAGAGAGCTGTGCAGGACTGCTTAAAATCACTATATATCTGTGTGTGGGCGGGGAGTGTAACAACTCAAATGTCTACTGTTATGATAATACATTACAAACATCGTATGTCCTAAGAAAGAATATTATTCAACAATTGAAAGTGAATGAAGTTTATGGATCTACATATATGAACACAGATAAATCATTTTGAATAAAAGCAAGTTACAAAGTAATACCTACATTATGATAATTATGTAAAGTATTAACACAACAGAATAATATATTTGCACACACGATAAGTGGCTAACAACATCGATAGCAGGAAAAGTGCCCCTGCTAACATCAGTGGAGAATTTAACTCTGGGCAGGGAAAGTGGGTAATAGAAAGGCAAAAATAATAAGAAGGCTTCAACTATATAACATTTCATTTTGTTTTTTAAAAACTGAACAAAGAATATGGAAAAATATTTACATGTATTATATCTAAATGGTAGGTATATGGATGTTAATTTTTTTCTGTTTTAAAAATATTTCATAGTAAAATAAGCCTCAGAATATGATTTTTTTTTTCCTGATCTGGAAAGCAAATGGGGAGGGACATCCGGGGAACTTTATTACCTGCCGGGTCCGGGGACACGTTTGTCTTTCGAGTGACTCAAAACCAGACGTCAGTCTAATGGGCAATTCTACAGCTCAGGGCTAAAGAGGGAGCCTTGTTTGAAAGTGCGGGAGCAGACAGAGATGACTGGGCCTGATCCTAGCTTTGCGGTGAACTTGTCAACTTAATTGTGATAGCGGGATTCCCACATCAAAACTTCCATCGCCTTCCTCATAAAATTGGTGCTTCTGAGACTGTTTTCAATGTTGAAATTTTACAACTTATATAAATTATATATCAATGTATATTTGGAATGCTACAAAGACTAGTGACTTCAGGCTCCTTTTTACAATAATTATAGAGGCTAAAGAAACACATGGAATGAATATAGATGTAGGAATAAGATTAGGTATTTGTGCAGCGAAGTCATATCTGGATTGAAATCTTACCTTGCAGACATTCACTAACTATGAGCCTTCAGGATCCTAAAATATTCTGATTTTCTATTTCATAAAATGAGAATAAAATAGCACCTACCTCAGCTTGGAAAGATTTGATGAGACAATAGTAATATTGTTGAGGACGTTACAGGTGAGTACCTCAACTGCTGTGCCAGGAAAGGTACTAGAATAAATTCTTGAACAGCTTAACTGCAGCCATCTCCCAGAGATGGCAGGAGCATAGCACACTGATCATTCCTTGAAGCAGTAATAAACTAAGAACAAATTTTCTAAACTAAATGATGCCGCGTTCTTTTATAACCATACATTGGAAGTGATTTAGTAAAAGTTCTCATTACAGGAAGAAAATCGCAACTATGTGAGATGGGTGTTAACTAAATATAGTAAACATTTCACAATACATATACATAGATCAAGTCATATTGTACAGCTTAGACAAATACAGTGTCGTATGTCTCAAAACTGAAACAATTATAAATATAAAAAAATTATATCTCAAAACTGAAAGAAAAAAACAAGAAAAGATCCCTTGCTGGTGTAGCTCAGCAGCGTGAACATGGGCTGCAAACCAAAGGGTCGCAGGTTCGATTCCCAGCCAGGTCACATGCCTGGGTTGCCAGCCAGATCCCCAGTGGGGGGTGCGTGAGAAGTCAACCACACATTGATGTTTCCCTCCCTTCCTCTCTCTCTAAAAAAATTTTTTTTTAAATCTTTAAAAAAAAACAATTTATTTAGAAATGTTTCTGTCTGAATTCTAACTAGAGGATGAATCATAGATTGCTTCCATCTCTTGAATTCTCTTTTATGTGGACTGTGGTTGAATGGCCCTAATTGTTTACACAGAGAAAAACAAAATTGAGAATACTCTTGATTTGTAATTTGTACTCTTGCCGTTAATTTGTAGAGAATGCACCAAAGCAGAATCAAATGACAATGGGAGCAAAAGAACTGTCAGTCTAAGTTTGCATTAGTGAATCTCAAAGCCAAGTTATGATTTGCCATGGAACAGAAAACTTGGACAGTCATCTGCCTTGCTTAGTCACACAAGACACGATTGATGAGGCTGGGCTCATTAATCTGCTGACAGAGTATGTGCTGATCAGTCTAAGGTTTGAAGGCTTGGAGTTAATGAAGCCATGTGGCATCACAGGGGCCTGGTGAATGAAAAGCTCCTGCTGCTTATCAGCAGGAAGATAACAGACAGGGCCTGGTTCCACTGCCAGTGCTGGGGAGATGTGTATCAGCCAGGCTTCTGAGAACAGGAGTTTGACCCACACCAGCACTTCAGAAGTAATGTCAACATACTCAAGCCTGTGGCCAGCAAGGAATTCTCAGAGATAAGATTACAACCTCGTCCTTAAAGGGACGCCAACCTGGTCAGTCGATCCCCAAATATTCCCTCAGCAGAGCAACCCCGTAAGTTATTCTTCATACCAGAGAACTTTAGGAGCTCATTTTGTGTGCTTCTAGATCCAAATATGCTGCTGTTATTTTCTAAAATATGTACAAAAGTCTCGCAATGTCTAAGAAAGTCTCTGCAGGGTCAATCTTGGTGCCCTTGAGATCAGCTAGTTGTAGAAGCTAGAGATAGCTCTCTGTTAGCAAAAGCATTCATTCACCTCTCAGGATTTTGTTTCTTCTTTGTCTAGGCCAGAGGGCCTCCAAGGCTAGATTAGACCTTTAGGCTAGGTCTAGGATGAAGTTATAGGGAAAGGTGATTCAGTCTTTGAGATAAGTGGGTATAAAAAAAACACTCCAATAATTTGTTTAAATACCTAGTCATGAGTTTGGTTTAACTATCAGTATACAAACTGGCACTGGGGTGATGGGAGGAGGGTGTTGGGGGTCAAGGTAAAGCTGGTCAGGTATTCCCCCAAGACCATTTTGGTAGTGAGAAGAAGCAGCATGCAGAGAGGTAACTTACCTTTGGTTGCCATCCAGACACTAATGGTACCACTTCTTGCTTTGAAATGCCTCACATTCATTCCTAACAGTCCCTGAGCACAGCCCTAGTGTGGCCTTCTGGATTCTAACACCCCCTTCCCAGGGATATGCTATATATGAGGTCTGTCCAGGAAGTACCCAGACATGTACTGTGAAAAATAGACATTTACTGAAGTAGATACAAGAGACATTGTACATAGGACAATGATGCCTCAGCCTCCTTCAAAGTAGGCACCTTGGGACCTCACACAGTTCTCCCAGTCACCATTAGCTGCCCCGTTGTATTTTCCTGAATCTCACTGATGGTCTGAAATCTCTTCCCTTTCGAAGGTGATTTTAGTTTTGGGAAAGGCCAGAAGTCACAGGGTGCCAGATCTGGGCTGCAGTGGGGCTGAGCCACCTGGGTGATTTGATGTTTCACCAAAAAACTCTCTGCATGAGACATGATGCATGAGCAGGCGTGTTGTCATGATGAAGCTGTCAGTCACCAGTTGCCCATAGTTGTGGCCTTCTGCATCATCTGAATAGTTTCTGCAGAGGAATGTAATGTTCAAGCTTAATGCAAAATCTGATGCAGATTCATGGCTCTATTCACTCAGTCATTTTGAATGCAAGGGCCACACAGTACACGTGCTCACTCAATGGCATCTACCGCCCCCACTGACTAGTACAGTGAGGTTGTCACTTTTCACACATGCACATTCCAGTCCACTCTCCTTGGCTGCCAGGTTACATTGAAGTCACGCGAACCATTCTCGTTATATTAACAATGGCTGAACAGACTTCGTATAGTTACCAGATTAATTAACAAACAAACAAACAAAACCTTTTTATCGTCATTCTGGTAAAGTCTCACAATAAAATTTATACTCCTCTAGTTTATTATTAAGTATCCTCACTAATCTTTCTATCCATTTTCTTCTTCTCTATTAATCTTCATTTTATTCAAAGGATCTACTTACGGACTATGGTAACTTAACTTTCCAGTTTTCCTGCCTCTAGGCTTTTGTCCCCACTCTCTCTTCCTTTTGGAATTTCCTCTCCCTTCTCCCATAGTCAGACAAATCTCTTCCTCCATGCCTTTGCAGACCAGTCCCACCAACACTGATCCGGCCCTCCTCTGAACTCCGCTGCCTTATCGTTCAGAGTCCATAACAGCACTTTGGCAATTAGGCACATACTTCTGGGTGAATTTATCTTTATTTTGTGTGCTCTGACTTGCTCTTTCTCTCCTTCTCTCTGCTTCTCTGTGAGTGAGTGAGTGAGTGAGTGTGTGTGTGTGTAGCTAAATAAAAGGTTTATGAAAATAAACGCTTTGACTTACATATCTTTAGAAAACACTAATAGTTGCTCCATAACATTGTTATTGGTTGGTAACTCTTGCTCAGGACCTTGATTTTTCCATGAAACAAGGCGTCTTCGTCTTCTCTCCTGGATCCACAGCACCTGGAGTGGTGCCTTGTACATTAAAAACTGAGTGTGTGTCGGCTATTACTGCTGTTCCTGAGAGTGTGTCCTTGACTGGGGTCTGCAGCTGGCCTTGACATTCTGCCTGTGCTCTAGCTTCCTGAGGACAGAGCTGTCTTACTCCCAGGCTGGCAGGCGCCTTAACTGCCTCTGACACGCTACGTCTGTCTGTTCTTTTTCCTCAGATGCATACTCTCACTCCTCAAGTGAAAACGGAGGCAAGTCCGAGTCAGTGGCCAACCTGCAGGCTCAGCCCTCCCTGAACTCCATCCATAGCTCCCCCGGACCCAAACGCTCCACCAACACCCTTAAGAAGTGGCTGACGAGTCCTGTGCGCCGGCTTAACAGTGGGAAAGCAGACGGAAACATCAAGAAGCAGAAGAAAGTGCGTGATGGTCGGAAGAGCTTTGACCTGGGATCTCCCAAGCCTGGTGATGAGACGACCCCTCAGGGAGACAGTGCGGATGAGGTATTAACACATGGCTGTCAGGAAGGGGCTTCTGACATACACTTTCCCTGGAGCCCTGGAAGGCATCTTTCCACAGGTGTGGGGAACACACACCACAGTCTCTAGTCCCCAGCAGTGTTCCTTATTGAGCCTAAGTAACCCAAGTTCAGTATATTGTCAAGACCTTGCCAGTTTGATTCGTGACCAATTCAGACTGACCAGCACCTAGGATATCTAGCAAACAGACCCAGTTTTGCCAGGTATGGCTCCAAGGGGAGCCGGCTAGTCACCTAGTACCCTGGCACTGCTAACGGCTGCATCAAGCCTTGCTAGGCCTATTTACAATAGGAATAAATGAATAGAGAGCATTTCACTTGGACAACAGAAGACTGCTGGGAGATTATAGCTGTTTACAAGTATCTTGAGCAGGGCCTCATATAAAAGGGAGTAAACAAGTCCAGTTTGCTCTGGAGGGGAGAATTATGATTAACAGGTGAGAATTATAACAGGTAAGGTTTCAGCTCAAAGAGAGAGTTCACAGGGGTGGAAGGGGTTGTTAACTAGTGATGGAATGAGCTTTCATGAAAAATGAATGAACACCCATACTGGAAGGGTTTGGGAGGCTATATGATCTCACATAACAGAGAGATGCCTGTGTTAGCCAAGAGGCCCTTTGGGGTGACCTCTGAGGGTCCTCCCAAAGCTGAGATTCTGTGATCAAAATACAGTGGGTATGTTTTGGTTGGTGGAAACAGATAGTTGTTTTATCTGGCAAACTAACCTACTCTAGTCACTCATGTGGCTAAGAAGTACTTCCTAGCATGCAACCGTACTCTCTTTGTCATTTTACGATATCTGCCATTTCTTCCTATGAAAATGGCGGTGGAGCCTGGTGATGATCCGACTGTGGTTTAATAGTCCTTCAAACACGTAAGAAGTTAGGCTCTCTCTGACCACACACAGCTTTCTCATTGGCTAATCAACGAGGTGGGTGTTTCTCGTGTGTGTCCCCTCTTGGTCCTCCCTGTCCTTCGAGGTAAGCAAGTGTACCTGTTCTATAGAGGACAACACCGAAGCTGAAAAATAGGGGACTGTTGAGAGAGGAGGCATCTTCTATGCTGCTTTTTTAAAAGTTGCAAGTCCATTGGCATTTTTAACTGTATGAAACGGTGACTAATGCTGCCCTTTTGTTCTAGAAGAGCAAGAAAGGTTGGGGCGAAGATGAGCCAGATGAAGAATCACATACCCCGCTCCCTCCGCCTATGAAGATCTTTGACAATGACCCTACACAGGATGAGATGGTGGGGCTTCTTTACTTTCTCACTTGAAAGAGCAGTGCATAACACATGTGCTTTCATTTTGTGTGTGTGGGGGGGGTAGTAATATTCTCACCTTTGTTGCCCCTTATACCACACGAATCCATGGTGATGCAGAGTCTGACGGGGTTTGGTAGGGGTCCCCTCCCTTCCCCTGGAGCTCTGACCTTGTTCTGGGCAGTGAGGCCACATGTGCAGAGCGCTCAGAGTAAGGACCTGCCTGGCACCTTGTCCTGTTGATGAAGGATGATGGCTCTCTGTCTTTGGAAGCAGCAGATTCCAAAAGGCACTGTTAGTCTCAAAAAGGAATCTGAGGTGGTTCTAGGCCATGACCGTTTTCTCATACCTGACTGTATGACCTATGTTTTAGTTGGTTGTTTTCCCTATGCTCACTCTAAAACTGAAATAACAGAACCTTCCAGTCATGCCCAGTGCTGTTAAAATTCTGCAAACACAGCATGAGGGCAGAGATGCTGCTAAGGAGCGGTTGCTGTCAAAGGTGGGCAAACCTAACATGCCAGCTTGCTCATGTTCTCTGTTTTGCAAAAATGCCCTGACTCCCTGGCAGAGAGGCTCACGGGTGTCTGAATTGTGATGTCTGCTGGGCCTCTGACCGCAGAGTGGTCATTCCGGTTGTTCTGGAGCAGAGGCTGAACTTGGCTGTGCTTTCAGGTTCTGACCCTCCAAGGCCTGAGGCTGCTTTGGTCATGCGCTTTGTCACTCACTTTCCTTATAGATGTCTTCACTGCATTGCGCTTTTCCTGCCTTCTCTTAGAGTTGCTGTCATTTGGACCCTGGAGTCACAGTGGTGGTTTCAGTTTGTGATGGTACTTTGCATTTTGCTTTCAGAGTGTTGTTCGGCGGTGGGGGTGGGGGGTGGGGTTGCGGCGGCAGCTCCCTACCCTCTCTCCAGGGTCTCGCTGTGCTCTCTGGTGCTCTGCCTTGCAGCGGGGCAGGCCCCTAGCTCTAGCATATGATACCGCCTAGGGCACGGTTCGAAAGGGACTGTGCGGATGCTGCAGCATTTCTGGTGGTAGCCCAGTTCTTGTTTTAATTCTGCTTTACATTTGGGTTGTTAACCTACAGACATTAATTGAGGGCTTCCTCTGTGCCACAGGGACAGGTTCTAGGGACAGGATGATGACTAAGATGTGGTCGCTGCCACCCTCTGTGACTCACCCATGAGAAGCACACAGTTGTGGCCCCTCCTAAGGTGACGTTGGTGACCCTGGTCTCCAGGGCCAGCTCTGACTCTTGACTATTGGGGGAAAAAGTAGCAGGAAGCGTGGCATGGTGCCATCCTGGATTCCCAGAGGCCCATCCTTGTGAGATGCTCTGCAAGCAGTGGTAGTGCGTGGGGGGTGGACGCTCACGTCCCATTGCTTGCCGTCCCACACGGCCCTCCACACTGAGGTGCCAGCTCGCGTAAGATAAGTAAAGGTCACGAACCCTCCCCCTCCAATACCCTCAGAACAGCTTATTTTGGGGGAAAGGATGTTATGTTGTTTCTGGATAACTTTTAACTGAAAACGTGGATTTACCCGCAGACATTTATGTAGACTTTTCTTAACCAGAAGTAAGGCAGATGGCAAGTCCCTTTTTATACTTGTTAACCTTCCTCAGTCCTGTTTGTTGGACTTCAGTGCCTTGGTTTTTCTGGAATATTTGGTGATCCTCAGAACTTTTAGCAAATGGCGTTGGATTTATAAAAATAATTTTTATAACGGTATAAAAGGAGTTTTTTAAAGTCCACCCATTGTTAATGTTGTGGAATTAAGTCTCCACGTTTCCTTCTAATATTTGTTCACGTGTGTTTTATTTAATGTTTCCTAAAATCTAATTACTTTTACCTTCATAACTACAATTTCAGTAGCTTGGGAGTATTTCATTTGCTTGATGTGCCGTGATGAGCTTGACCCGCCTGTTTTCAGATGCCCTAGGTTGTTCCCAGTCTCTGCTGGTTTGGATGGTGCTGCCACAGGCCCTCATCACGCCCAGCGTTTGTTCTTTTCGTTTCTGTCCCTGGAAAACGCTCCCGGGTAGAATTACTAAGACTGATAAAAAATTGATAACTTCGGTTTCCAAACAGACTTATACATTTTTCTTGCATTCCCCAGGAGAGGAAAAAAAAAAGCGTTTTTATCTCTCTCTTAACTACATTGATTTTGTTATATTTTTTTTTTTTAACTCTATCTTAGAATCAAAGACCTAAGCTCACACTTAGATTAGGCAAAAAGAAGCTTCCTTTTTTAAACTCTCCCCTAACTTCGGGGACAGACTGGAATTTTTGTCTCTGGACATCCGGCTCTCCACTCCCAGAGCCATCCGTGTCAGAAGCTGAAGGCGCGTGCACCCAGGCCCTGGGAAGGCCAGTGCCCTCTGCTCTGACTTGCCAGGGGTAAAAGCTTGCATGTGCACGTAGGGTTGATCGTTTCCCCCAGTTTCTTCTCAAGTAGGAGCAGGAAGGAAATATACCGCCAGCCCTCACTGAGCAGGAGTCCCCAGCCCACTGCCCAAACAGCCGCATGGACTAAGCCTTGTTGTGGGTGTGAGGGAAGAGGGACAGGCCCTGGCCTTGAACCTCCCTTCTCCGTGAGCAGGAGAGTCAGTCCCTCCTTCTCCAGAACAAGTTACACAAGTCCTGCCAAAGCCTTGTGTGACTTCCTAGTGTGCCAGTTTGCAGCAGTGTGTGTCTGAGTGTGCATGGGGGTGGGGAGTAGGTGTCTGCCTTTTTGGTCTCTAAGTGCTCTGCCCCCAGCATTTTTGATTTTTGCTTGACACACAGTGAAGATCTATAGTTAAGATCTACACCTAAATAAAGCAAGGATAATTTCTCTTCTTCGAACACACTCAGAGCTAGCTTTTTCGACTCCTTTCACACCCTGGAATAGCGAAGGGCAGCCCTGTAGTGGCCCAAGTCTTATCTGCCCAGCACCCCAACCCCACTGCTGTCAGTAGGCACAGCCCTTACCTACCGGTCTCTCAGGGAGCACAGCAAACCCCACCCGCCTCAGCTCCTTAGCTGGCCTGCATAGGAGAGCCTAGTCTCATTCCTGCTTCACTTCTGGCCAGAATTTCTGACACAGGGTCTGACAGGCCTGTCCCATACCCATACCCCCGAGGTCCCTCTGTCATCTCCTCCCTTGAAACTCCCTAGGGCCTTGCTTGCCTTGCCTGCCTTGAGCTTTGGACTTGCTGTTTTGCTTGCTAATTGCTATTGCTCATTCCTTGCTAATCTGCTTTTCCTCTGCTGCTCGATGTCTTGCAGTCCTCCTCTTTGCTAGCAGCCCGGCAGGCTTCCACCGACGTGCCCACTGCTGCAGACCTTGTCAGTGCAATAGAGCAGTTGGTCAAAAGCAAGCTGGTAAGTGGGGCCCGAGAGGCAGCTCTGCCTGGATCTCCCCTCCGAGTGGCTCCTAGGGCCTGGCATCTGTCAGCAGTGTTCTCCGTTGCCCCTACCCCCGTTCCTCCTACAGGGTCGCTTCCCACTAGTGGTGCTTCCTAAAAAGCTGCGCCCCAGAGTGCTTTGGGGATTTGTTTGGGAACAGGTATGGGCAGTTAACAGACTCTTTTGGGATTGTGACATTGACGAGAGGTGAAAGGTATTCAAGACAAAGTAGCCTCCCAATAAGCCTGGTCCGCTGGCCTCCAGGGCAGCGACATTTTGACAGTGACTGATGTGTGTCTGGTTAGCCTGGAAGCTAACTCTGCTGCAGAGACACAGAACATGGATTGGATCATTGAAAGCACTGAGTAGTTGTATTTGGGGACCTCAGATGGTCTTCTAGCTTGCGAATCTCACACAAGTGGACTGCTGATTCTGAAGGAGAATGGGCACAAGTACGTGGACACCTCCCCCCAAGACGCCAAGGGAGCTGGTGCGTATCCTGTCACGAGTCTGAGCCGGTTCGGGGCTTTGGCGTTAATGCTGGTGGCAGAGCTCCTTTGCTCCCACGTTTTTACATTTAAATGTGCTGTAATGGAACACACAAGAATAAAAATAACAATAACAAGAAGTGTATCAGTACAGGATGACAGTTTGAAGCCCTTTTCTTTCCTTTGCTCTCATTTGTGTCACTCGCTTTGTTTTTACTGCGACTCTCATTAGGATAAGTGTCTGTGTGTCTGCCAGACTTCTGTCGGGCAGTCCTGTTAATCAGCACCATTTGGCCCGGGAATGAGAGGGAATGATGGTGCTCTCCGGGGAAAGCTACCTGATAATAATTTTAATTACAGGAACTCCCTCTTTAAATATCCCAGCTCTTATGGAGTACCAGCAAATTTGACATATATGACTTTCTTCTTTTCCTCCTAACTTTCCTTCCTAATTAAAAAAAAAAAAAAAAAACTTAGCTGGTGTTTTCAGTAACGAGTGCCAGCCTCTGGGGGATTGTTCGTTTCCTGCCGCCTCTCCCTGCCCCACTGGTGGGGGCTGAGTGCTGTCCTGGGCCTGCATGCGCTTCTCAGAGCTCCCCTCTCTGGCCGCTCCTTGCTCGTTCCCCTTTCCTCTCTACACTAGCCCGTACGGCCTCTTCATTCTCCAGATACCATAAAAATGTATTTTATGTCCTTAAAAATCCTCCTGCCTTGGCCAGTGTGGCTCAGTTGGTTGGAGCGTCGTCCTAGAAACTGAAAGGTGGCGGGTTCGACTCCTGGTCAGGACACGTGCTTAGGCTGCAAGTTTGGTCCCTGGTTGGGGCGCACGCGAGAGGCACCTGACCGATGTTTCTCTCCCTCTCTCTCTCCCTTCCTTCCCCTCTCTCTAAAAAAATTGATAAGCATGTCCTCAGGCGAGGATTTTAAAAAATCTTCCTTTTTTTGCGTTTTCTCTTTCGCCACGTGAGCCTGGGCCCTGACCTCAGGCCTGCACTATTGCAGGATCCATTGCCTGATCTTTCCCCACCCTGGTCTGCCTCCCAGCCTCGCTCTCCAGCTGGTCTTTCACAAGCACTGTTTACTGCCTCCCTCCTTGGTGAGGGCTCACGACCTCCCTGTACCCACACGAGCAGTTGTTTCCACTGTGGGGTGCCTTCAATACACAAGACAATTTATTGAGATGCGGGAAGAAAAGATTGGCATCTCTTTATCTCATCGTTTGACAGTTCTGTGTATGTCTTAATATGTACATATGGTAATACAGTAACACAGATATAATGTATAATTTATAAATAAGTTACGTGCTCTGGATATGCGTAACCAAAATTATGCTTACTGATAGAGGTATATAATCAACGTTTGGAAATCACGGGCCCATACATGAAGTCCACATTTACTCAGATTTCTAATGCTTTGTAGCCTTCTTCCCACCCTGGCTTTCCAGCGTCCACTCGTTATTGTGGTTGATGAACTCGGAACTGTTCTTTTCACTGTCCCCAAACACGCATTCGGCCGTGCTGCCTCCAAATTTCTGTCCATATCACTCCACTTCCCTGGAATGTTCTCCCTCTCATTTTTGCTTATCCAAAGCGTAATAGTTATTCAAGGCCCCGCTCAAATCTCATCTCCCCACGAGGGCCTCTCTGACCAGCCCAGGCCAGCCGTCGTGTGCCGTCAGTCCCACAGTAGCCACTGTGCAAACCGCACCCTGCCCGGCCCCGCTGTTTGGTGGCCCCATTGTGTTACTCATTAAAATGACTTTCAACAAATGAAAGTAGATGAATTGTCATTTAGAACATTGTGTTCTCCTCCACTGTAGGAGCCTTTTACACTTACATCAGTAAACATTTGTTTCCAAAAGTCTCTATTTTTTTCATGCTTTGGATTACCTTTTTCTATTGCTGCCGCTCACCCTGGCACCGTCAGGAGTCTCTGCTCCCCCGTGTGTGAGCATTGGGGGTGGTGTGACACATGTTGAGTGCAGGTATTGGAAAGTCCCATAAGAGCAGATTTCCCGAAGGAGAGCGAGTGTAGGCCGGTGGTGGAGTCGACTGGCCCTGTAACAGGCTCTCTACAGATGTCTTTGGATGTGTGGCCTTTCTGTGGTGAGTTTACCATAATAGGGTCTTTAACTTCTTCCACTAATAGCTACTTCTTGAGGACCTGCAGTGAGCCTAGAATTATAGAGATTTCTTTGGCTGAATATACAAAACCAAGCTCGTATAGGGGACAGGAACGAGGGAGCAGTGGTTTGGTTTCTCAGAATCTTCTCACCGAAATTCAGTCCGTTGTCCTTCCTTCTCTCTTTCTTCCCATCCCCACACGTACCCACCATGGGGCAGCAACAGAGCCAGCAGTAGCTGGTGCTTTCCTCAGCCACATTTGAAACACTGAGTTGCATTTTCGTCTCCAAGACTTGTATTCCTCTTCCCTATTAGCTCTTTAGCTTAGAAGAGGGTAAGACCTAGAGCCCATAAGAGTTCGGGAGCTTTTACTTGACTGTAAGTACAACAATGTAAGTGCTGCCAAAAGAGCCATATGGTCGTAGGCTGGGTTCATGGAAGTACAATGTAGAGATTCAGCAGAGTAATAGCCCCATTGCACTTGAGCTTTCAGACCACACCTGTCATGAGCTGTGTGTGAGTCATGCATTGCGTTCTGAGCCTGGCATTTCAAAACACTCTTGAACTCAATGGGAGTCACCCCCAAAGGGGTAGCCAGTACCATGTGGTCCGTGTCATTTGAAAGAAAGCTGAAGAAATTGAGGCTAAGGCCTGACTGGTGTGGTTCAATTGGATGGACGTTCTACAAAGCGAAAGGTCACCGGTTTGATTCCTAGTCAGGGTACAGGCCTGGGTTGTAGGTTTGGTCCCCAGCTGGGGCGTGCGCAAGAGGAACGTGTGTGAGAGGCAGCTGATCAGTGTTCTGTCTCACGTCGATGTTTCTGTCTCTCTCTCTCCAAACCTTCCCTCTTTCTACAGAAATAATAAAATCTTTTTAAAAACTCTAATTAAAAAAAAGAAACTGAGGTTAAGTACGGGGAGAAGTTAGGAGAGAGAGGACGCAGTAGCTGTCTTCTAATGATTGAGCACTGCCGTGGGAAAGAAGGATTAGTCTCCACACTTTTTTTACTTCCAAGGATGAATCTTAGGCCTGTGAGCAAAAGTTATCTTAGTTCGGTATAAGAAGAACTAATAAGGTCCTTTTCAATGTACAGAGTCTGGAAATTTTACAGGAGTATCTAGTATATTTGGACTTTTATATCTAAGGCTTTAATTCTGTTTGGGTTGCTCAAAAGATAGTCCCAAATTCTGCACTCGGAATTCACTTGGCCCGCTAGCTCTTCCCGAAAGCCGTGATGAGATCCCTTGTGTCTCTGAGTTTCAAAGCTGCCCTCAGTGCTTATCTATGTGCATGACTGCCCCGAGGCTCCCTCCCCACGTGTGGTGGTCTCTGCTGCGTGAGAGCTGCCGCTAGGGCATGAGGACAGGCATTCTCTGCTCTGGTGCGGTGCCAACAAAACCCCTAAAATCCCCAGAACCTCCTTTAGCAAGTCCCTCCGGACCTTAATGAGCACTTGCGAGTGCTCTCCAGCTAGCCTTGGTCTTTAACCCAGGCTTCGGTTTACCACGAGAGGATGCCCACCCACCTTCCCAAATAGAGCTAACATACTTGTTCTAGGTTTTGCGTTAAGGTATTGTCTTTAATTCTGAGGCAAGACTAAGGACTCCCCCTGCTTTCTCCGTTTGACTTTTAATAAAGCTTTTTCTAGACATGTGGACTGGAGGTGGTGGTGAGTATATAAGGAATCAGAAGACCTAGGTACCAAAACCTAGGTCTGCCTCTGCTACTTCCTGTGTAGCTCTGAGCCAGTTACTTAGGCTACTTGGGCTTCAGTTTTATCTCATTTATCAACAACGCTGGTTCTGTCCACCCAAATCTAATCTCCAGAGAGTTAAAATGAAGACTGAATGAGATGTGAATGCGCTTGGTAAACTGGTACTGTGAGCATCCTACAAACATTAGCTCTTAGCCAACTCATAAGTACTGTGAAGGGCAGGGAAAGGAAATGTGGTCGTACTTTATCTTCCGCAGCCATGCCCTGGGACCAGGGACACAGTATTTGTCAACCAGGGTATTGGTAGTTGAGTGAGTGTTGCTGGATAGTAGTTTAACAATCTGTATGGCTTGGTTTTATTCCTCTAAACAGCCCAAAGTTTCCCCCACCTGCCTGAGAAAAAGGGCTGAGCCTCTAGAGAGAAAGCCTCCTCCCTGAGGAGGGTCCTCAGGCGGCATCACAACAGTTCACTGGGCTCAGGACGGCACCAGTGGACCCTTAGCTGATAATCCTCTGCCTGTAGGGAAGGGGCTGGCCAGGACTGAGCTTTTGTTCAGTCTACCTGTGGCTTGGCTTCCTGAGAATGTGTCACTGCTTCAGCAAGACTGCCTACCTTTGGGACTTCTGTTTTGAGAGCATTCTGCATCCTAGGCCTGCCCTGGTCAGCCATGGCGGGCCACACTACCTGGGTAGGACCAGGCTGCATTCCTGTGCATGCTTTGCTCTCCTTTAGATGAACTGACTCGCTTTGTCGGTGGCAAGGTAGAGTGAGCAGAAGTCCAGAGTCCAGATGGGAGGATATACTGGCCCCTTATGTCCCTTATGAAGGCGTATGTTTTCAGGAACTGGGTTCCTCTGACATCCCTCTATGGAAAATGTTATTGAGCTTGTTGAAATAGAAAAGTTTAGCCCTGGCTGGTGTGGCTCAGTGGATTGAGTGCCAGCCTGCGAACCAAGGGGTCACCAGTTCAATTCCCAGTCAGGGCACATGCCTGGGTTGCAGGCCGGGTCCCCAGTTGGGGGCACATGAGAGGCAACCACACATTGATGTTTCTCTCCTTCTCTTTCTCCCTCCCTTTCCCTCTCTCTAAATATAAAAATATTTTTTAAAAGAAAAGTTTAGATTTCCACAAAAAAAAAAAATTTAACCCAAAGTTGCAAACCTGAATGTCATTTGCCTAGAAAAACTGGACTTCAGTTTTTCTACTCTATACTTGTTTTCCCTAACCTCGCCCCCAACTTGCCTGGGAAGGACTGAGCTCTAACACCTTTGGTCCAGAGGATACCGCACACATTTGCACGAAAGGGTGGGGCAGCGGGAAGCTGGTGCGGTGGGCAGTGCTGGGCCGGCAACTGGCCTGCTTTTTCCTCAGATGAGCTTCAACCTCTCCGCAAGAGTTCCGTAGCACAGTCAGTGAAGTCGTGGGGTCCTACTACGTGCTGGCTCTGGAATCAAGCACAAAGCCCTCCTTAGTGGGACGCGTAGTCTAGGGTCAGTGCTCAAAATTCTCTCCCACCCGGACTGTTGCCGGCATTTTCTCTCAGAGTTCAGTCTGTCTCTTTACATGACTGCCAGAGGGAACTTTATTTTCTTTCTTTTAAAAAAAAACACAAAACTTTATAATGTTTCTTTTTGACTAATAAAAGCAATAGATGTTCATTCAAGAAAAATTGGAAAAACGAGTATAAACAAATTATATCACCATCATCTAGACATATTCAGTGTTGAAATTTAGATATATTTCCTTCTAGACTCTTTTAAATAATGTCATCATAGAGCATATAAAATTTAAGGCCTGTTTTCCTTTGATATCATATCAGACATTTTCCCAAGTCATGAAAAGGAACATTAAGAACAATCTTTCTAAAGCTTAAATTCAATGATGTTGCTTCCCTGCACAAAATTCTCCCGTCACTGGTGCTAGAAAGTGAAGTCTCCCCTTCTCAATGCTACACACAAGGCTCCTTGTGACCCAACCCCTGCGTACTTCTCCAGGCTTATCTATTCCATTCCTCACCTCTTTCCCTAGTACTGACCCACCCCCAGCTCACATAACACAGTTATTTGCCACCCCTCCACCCCCACCTCCTACCTACACCAGGCAGCTTGCGGCTTCCCAGGCTGTCCTGTGTAGTCTCACAACCTGGTCCTTTTTACTCACAGTGCTGCTCTGGAACACCCTCCCCTTGGTATATCCACTAAAACCTTTTTCATTTCTTGATACTCAGTTCAAGGTGCCTCCTCCATTAACCCTTTCCCTTTCCTCTCCACCCCACCACAGAGCTGCCAGCTCCTTTTTCACCCTGTGCGGTGCCTCTTCTGTCTGGAAGAACACCCACTGTAGCTTAGATTACGGAGGGCAGGGAGCCCTGTCTTATTCATCTTTGTTTCTCCAGCACTTTGCAAATATTCAGCATGGAGATACCCATGCGCTTTAGCACAGAACAAACGATCATTTACAAGACTGTGCCATGAATGCTGTGCAGGGGCTGTGTCCAGGGTGGTCATAGGAGCCCAGAGGAAGGGCGTTTTATGGGTATGTGATCCAAGACCCAGCACACAGGAAATGTGTTCATTTTTGACATGGGGACAGCCTTCCTCCACACTTAATCTGCTTTTTTGAATTCTATTTGCATCTCTGTTCCCTGACCTTGGACCAGTTCTAGGAGCACCCATTGTGCAACTTTTGTTCCTCCCTCTTTTGTGCACCTTTTCCTTTGTCTGCTGAGACTGGTGTGACCTGAGCCCTGGGGGGGCGGTTCTCCCCGAGGCAGTGCACAACACTGCACACAGCGGCCCCCCAGCACTGGAGCAGCACCAGCAACTGAAGGTCGCCCCTAGTGACCCTTGAGTGGGACCTAGAATCCCAACTCTAGCACAATAGCTAAGTCCTCAGTTGAATTAATGTGTTTACAGCCGACGCCATTATTTGAGGCAGGTTACCCAGCATACAGCTGAGCCAAACCCCGTACTTCCCTCTTCTTCCTCTTGCACAGCTTCTGCCCCTCTCAGCTCCATCCCAGAGATCACTTGGGCAGGAGGAGATGGAACATATTTTTCTGCATGACATTTTGGACTCCTCAGATGTCCTTCATTCTGCAGAAGAGTTGAGAGTGGACCACACCAAGCTGGATGTTCCACAGGAGAGCTTCGTAGGCAGAGAGACAAGCTCATTTCCCAGGCCTTACATACAGCCAACAGACCGCAGAACAGACTGTAACAGGACACTGGGGAGGATGGGAGGGAAGTAAAAGACATGTAATCAGATCAATCACTCTCTGAGTGCATCTGCCTGAGGAGCTTGTCTCTGGTGGTGGCACCAGGGGACATGTCACATGTCACTGAAAAGCCTGCCTGTCCGGTGGCTTGTCAAGCCTCAGCACCAGACACTCATTTCCTTAATAACTGGTTACAGATCCTGAACCTATAAATTTAGCTAAACTCTTCCTGACCTTTCTATATTTTTAGACTCTGCTGCTTCTCTGGATAACAGTCCATGTTTGATTACTTGTTCTATAAAATACCTTCCTGCCAAATGAAAAATTCTCTTTCTCAAACTTAAAAACCCTATCTTCTTCACTCTAGTTTCTACTGTTGGGAACAAACTCCTGTTTGGCCCTTAGCACATTCCGTTGATTTGGACGTAGATTGTGTGTGTGTGTCCAGGGGTGGGGCGGAATTTGACATCTCAACTTCAAGTTTGTCAGCTTAAAGTCTTAATATTCTCCACCTGTTCTCATGTAGTGGCCCTTTGGGCCCCTCTTTGCTTTTTGTTTCATTTTTCTGGGCTTTTTCCACCTCTGTTTGGCCGTTTGAAATACAGCAGTTTAAGGAGTTCATGACAGACGCTCTGATGCATGTTGTTTAAGACCATGCTGAAGCCTTTGGTTCCTCCTACCTTTTTGGACACTATTTTTTTTTTTTTTTTTTTTTTTGAAAGAGAGACAGCAATGTGTTGTTCCACTTATTTATGCATTCATTGGTTGCTTTGTGTGTACCCTGACTGGGAATCAAACTTGCCACCTTGGCATATTGGGATGATACTCTAAGCAACTGAGCTACCCTTGGGGACACTTTTCAATCATTGTGACTTCAGCCTTAGGGCTGACTTCAGCCTAGGGCTGTTTTCAAAGACTAGTAAACTGAAGCCTTTCCCTGTAGCAACAGTGGCTGTTGTAGACAGGCAGCTGGTATGGAGAATTTGGGTTAACCTCCCACATTGTTTCACAGTTGCCCACATAGACTTGATCTTCAGCCTCATTGTTCACCCACATTGCTTCTGCCACTTTGCAGAATGGAATGCTAAGTGTCACTGTGTGATCTTCCCTCCCCGGTCCTTTTATTCCTTCGAAAGCTGTAGAAAGGAGTGTTCTGATGTGCAAATTGAGGAAAACTGAAGCATATAATAACTTTAGCTGTGTCAGTAAAGATAATCCAGTCACTAGTAGCTCCAGGATTAGAATCCTTTACACTGTGCTTTCTAGAGCCCCGTATTAATCCCTTTAAATGTTTCTCAATCCCATAGCAACTAAATTAAAAGAAATGAAAGAGATTAATAAATGGAAGGAAGCCCTTGGTAAATAGCCTTAGCAAAGATGTTTTTAGAAAAAGCTAAATCTGTTGACTTCCTCAAAAAACATTGTAGCTGATTAAACAAACATGATTTTAAATGAAGTAGTTTTCATATCACTGCCCTCCCCTATCATTTGCATTTGATGTTCCTGTCTCTGATGTTCTTTTCTAACTGCTTGTTTGGTTAGAATTGCCATGATTAGCTTCACCTCTGGAGCTCTTACCCAGAGATAAATGACTTTGACAATCCTCATTCTGTCTGATGTTTGGGAAATCGGCAGGCAGCACGTGCACCAAGCACATCCTGACTGCCTGGGAAGGCCGCAGCTCTGGGCTCCCTGCTGCGGTAAGAAGGGAGTCTCTGGTCTCCTGGAGCTCTCACTGAGGTCCAGTGAGAACAGCCTTGGCTACGAATCTTCCAAGTTGCCTGTGGCTGGGCTGGGGTGAGGGGTGCAGGGGAGCACGGGGCCTTCCAGAGGACTTCTCAGTGCATCCTTCTCTAAGGCCGTTTACTCTTCTCTTTCAGAGCCTAGAAGGAGGCTCGTATAGGGGGAGCTTGAAAGACCCAGCAGGCTGCCTGAATGAGGGGATGACCCCGCCCACACCTACAAGAAACCTGGAAGAAGAGCAGAAAGCCAAGGCCCTTCGAGGCAGGATGTAAGTGGCGGCCCCAGATTCCATGGACCCTGGTGCACATGTATGCAGGAGGCAAAGGGCAAGGGTCACAGCAAGTGTGGGGAGAATTAGAGGGGGTTAGAGAGACCTTCAAGGGAAGAGATGCCGGGTCCACTAGCAGCGCCTAGTCCAGTCCCCTTCCCAAGACAGCCCTCAGTGGCTCAGCAAACAGCTTAGGATAAAAGTATCACCTGGAGACAAAGAGCTGGACTTCATCTTCATCAGAGCGCCCTTCCAGCCCCTAATTCCCACTCTAACTTCCCTATGGGCTTTCTTTTTACCACTTTCTTCCAAGCAGTAACTTGGGCTGTGCTAAAGCTATATTTAAATGCTTTTATTTGGCCTTGCCAGTTCCTTCCTGTGGCCTACAACACACGCGTGTCTTAGAGAGAGGGAGCTGGTTGGCGGTGCTGGACGTGCCGATAAAGAGGCCTGTGTTCCTCTGGCTTCCTCCCCATCACCCCAAGGCCCAGATCCGAGGATTTGGTGGCTTCTCTGTGCTGCATAGATCAAGAATTTCAGATGAATTGCTTCCTGGGTTCAACCCTTTTGCTGGGGCCCCTCTTTCACATCTCAAAACTTTATCCCTTCTGCTATTTGGGCCAAAAATGCAGTTGTGTGGCTCCAGACAAAACTCTTTCAAATGTAGATAATATGCGTCAGACTCCAGCACCCCGCACAGCACCCAGCCCGTGCCAGTGCCAGGCCGTCAGTACTTTGTGTCCCACTCTTTACTGTGTGGACAGAAAGGGAAGTGTTTGGGTTTGGTGCCTCGGGGACTCCAGAGAGCCAGTCTGAGTGGTTTCCCAGGCAGTGGGCGACAGTGAGAGAGCTGACTCTTTGAGCTCTTATCCAAATGGGTTCAAGTCTCGGCTCTGCTACTCACTTTGTCCTCTTGGGCAATGCCACCTGAGTGCTTTCATCTGCGCATGATAGGGTTTGCAATTCCTACCTTGGTATAAGCATGAGAAAACCCAGTGAAGCACCTGGCACAAAGTAAGTGCTCTTAAGAGGAGGAAATCATTAACAAGAAAGAAACCAAGAGAGCAAATGTCCTTGAAGTTGTTAAATCCCACATCTGGTGGAGAGTAGAGAGGCTACGCATTCAAAGTTGTTATTTTGGAATGCCTGCAGTCAACCTTCTGGGCCTGGCCTGGGAATTTTACAGACCAGTTACCATGGATACCTATCTGAAGAACTATAGTCTCTATATCTCAAAAGCCTCACTTGATGTCAGTATCTCTGAGGCCTCAAAGGTTTGTTATCAAACAAGTATCTTTCTCCTCTTGTCAAGTGAAGAATGGAGCCGAAATGAAGGAAGAAAAGTCTCACGTTGATCCCTTGGCTTTAAGCTTTTATAACTCAGTTTGTCAAAGTGTTGTCGTTCCTTCTGCCCTATGTCTTTACAATCGTTCAACTGTAGGTGAGGGAGGCAGGGCATAAAGAATGGGACGAAGAATGCTGGGCCGTGAGTGGCGTTCTTTGTCCGACTGCCGTGTGCGTCTGGGAAAGCCCCTCCTCTGCCGCGGTGCCCTCAGCCGTTCCCTGCGGGCCTCTCGTGGGGAGGCACCAGTGAGCACGGTCCCCAGGGGTGCCAAGTGTGGGCTTCTGGGTGGTCTTGTCACAAAGGCAGCAGAGTAACTTTTCTGTGAACTGAAGTGTGAAGATTTCTTGCTTCACAGTGAAGAGGAACCCTCATTGTTCTTCATCTCCTGCTCAGGTTTGTCCTGAATGAGCTGGTGCAGACTGAGAAAGACTACGTCAAGGATCTGGGGATCGTGGTGGAGGTGAGTTGGTGGCTCGGGTGAGTCGGTTGTCACCGACCGGGAACATATCGGACCCTAGCAGGGCCAAGGTGCTTTACCATGAGAGTATGTAGTTTACTCTCTCTGGGTATTTGCAGAAATGAAAGTAAAAATGGTAATAGATTAATTAGAATATGGAGGTAAGGTTTTCTTTTTTTCTTTTCCCTTTGAACATTGTAAGAGATGTAGAGGGAGGTAGGGCCCCGAATGTTGCAGCCTCTTGCTTAGGGCTGAGTACATTCACCTTGTTTTAGGTGATGAAGTTTTTGTCTGAAGTTTTCATTGGTGTTTAACCTCATGGATAATATTCTCCAGAGCTATGAGCCACTATGACCTCCACTAAGCAGGTCACTCTTAGTGAAAGCTTGGGGTTTATGTGTTTCCTCAGATTTTAAGGAGAACGTTGTGAACAGGAATTCCAAGAAGACAGACAAAGAAAAAACCACGAATAAGGCGAGACTGACAGGCCCAGTGGGCCAAGTTCAGAGGCCCAAGTTCAGAGTCAACTTGGCAGTAAATAAAACAGCTCTTTCTCCAGAGAGGTTTACTTTAGGGGGATTTAGACACTTGGATAAGAAAGTCTAAGAAAGTACATGGATAATTTAGATAACTTAGAGCCCTGTTGCTAAACATCTTAAACAAAAGAATGTGAATTCTAAAAATTGAGTGTCTGATACCTAAAGTGCCTACTGGTTCCTCACGCTGGACCTGGAAGTCCCCATCCAATGAAATGCGCTGACTTAGGGCCTGTATGCGCCTATCCTGAACCGTGGGTAAACGAACTAACCTGGCGTACGCAGGACCTGAATTCTAATTTATGGAAAGCTATCCTCTTCTCCAAGGAAGGATGGGGCAGGCAGGGGTACCGCAACCTCCATACAGAGCCCAGCCCAGGAGCAGAGGGCCTGGGAGTCTGGAGGCTGAGATCCGGGGCCATCGGCATCAGCGGTGCGACTGTGAGGCAGGTCACGGGACTCCCCGCGCCTCAGCTTTCTCATCTGTCCTGCGGGGATGGGTGCTGCCGGGGCAGCCTCAGAGCTCGACCTTAAAGCTGAAATGAGATCTTCCATGACAACATTTCACGGAGTCTGAAGTATTAACATATTAAGACTTATTTCTAGGCCAGATGTGTCTGGTTCTGAGTCTTTAAAGACATGTAAAGGATTGGGAGAAAGGAGAGGGGCAAGTGACGTCTTCTGTGTTCTGCTTTCTTAAGGGGACTGGAGACAAAGAGACCCAGACATTCATTTATTGATTATTTTTTAGAGAGAGAAGCGGGGGGGGGGGGGGGGGGGGGAGAGAAAGAAACATCGATTCGTTGTTCCTCTTATTTTTGCATTCATTAGTTGATTCTTATATGTGCCCTGACCGGGGATCGAACCCACAACCTCGGTGTATGGGGATGATACTCTAACTAACTGAGCTACCCAGCCAAGACCAAGAGCCAGAAATTTTCAAAAATTTTGTGTATCACTCAGCACAAGGGTATAGTCCTGGTTGAATAGAGAGAAACCACAGAAGCACCTGCCCTTGGGCTCATGCAGAGGGTGGGAGCCTACCCAGGGCTATGTGTTGTGCTCACCCCAGAAAGCTTTCTTGTGAAGATGCTCAACTCATCATTGCCTCTGCCCTATAGGGCTTCATGAAGAGGATAGAAGAAAAGGGTGTCCCTGAGGACATGCGAGGAAAGGACAAAATTGTGTTTGGAAATATTCACCAGATTTATGATTGGCATAAGGAGTAAGTACTACATCATTCTGAGGACTGGGCCATCCTAGGACTCCAGGACCCTCCTGTCCCCTTCACCCCCTGCCTCTGACCTTAAGGCTGGGGTTCGGGGAGAGTCTTCAGTCATTTATCTCAGCCTCGAGAAATCATACAGTGCTGAAGGATGTGGCTTCCCCCTTTTTTTTATTCCCTCCCTCCTTTTAGTTTTTTCCTGGCTGAACTGGAAAAATGTATCCAGGAGCAAGACAAATTGGCACAGCTCTTTATTAAACATGTGAGTGTTTCCTGCGCCCTCTTCCCCGCCCCTGCCACCGGGCTCGCTTACATGCATGTTTAATTATTCCCTGTCTCCCCTGCTATTCGTTTTTACCCTTCTGTGAGTTGTTAACTTTCTGGGTAGTTTGGACGATGGGCTCTTGCTACTCCATTTACTCTTGTATCCTTGACATGTAACGGCCTTGGTGCACCCCCAAGCTGTGGACCGTGTCAGTGTCCTTTGGCTGTGTAGACGGGCAGAGCACGCGCAGACCCTGGGCTTCAGCGTGGGGCACGAGGGGTCTGAGCGCCTGCCCTCTGCCTTTGCAGGAGCGGAAGCTGCACATCTACGTGTGGTACTGCCAGAACAAGCCGCGCTCCGAGTACATCGTCGCTGAGTACGATGCCTACTTTGAAGTAAGCTGCTCCGGCTTTGCTGAACTGGGGTCAGGGGGAGAAACTCAGGCCAAGACAGCCACATTCAGAAACATCAGCCAACATCCACCCGCAGGGGGCCCCTGCACAGCACTGGTGACCCCTTCAGGACAGGGATGGCTGCCTCGACACAGCCATTAGCTCCTTAGCTAAATTCTCAGGAGCCCCTTTGCCGGAGAGGAGCCGAGGTGGCCGAGCGTGCTTTTAGAAGCCCCCATGGTGACACAGACTGCTTGAGAAGCTGCGGTGCTCCGTACATGGCCCCAGGGCCCACGCTTTTCCTCACCAGCCCTGGACGCTGCTTGCTGAGGACCCTCCCCCTTGCTGAGGTGCTTGCAGTCACCTCATAGTCTCTGCTTCCAGTCCCAGAGGTTCTGTCAGGCACCTCAGTGTTTGTTCCGCCCCAGCCTGCGCGTGTGCATGTGGCCGGAGGAGACGCAACCCTCACTTGGAAAGAGCCTTCAGTGGGGTGTTTGTGGATCTGAGTTGAGGGCCCCCAGGTTGTCATGTCCAAGGAGAAGCCCGTCACCCCTGACTTGGCCGTGGAGTGGTGGAGAGAACAGAATACCCATTCCTGCTTGTGCCCCGGGACTTGGGGTGGGGACACAGCATATGAAAATGATTGACCTGCAGAAGGCGATAATGTGTGTTCTGTGTTATTAATAACACGATAGCCGTTCTGTAGGCAACTCTGTCATTCACGTGGTTTGAATATTCTAAAACTTCATTGGCAAACATGAAGGCCTGTCCTGTTTGAAGCCCTGCACCCCGATCCAGAGCACCCCAGTTCTTCGGCTCCTTTCTTTTTGACATAACTCCCTTGTGTTCCAGGAGGTGAAACAGGAGATAAATCAAAGGCTGACGCTTAGTGACTTCCTCATCAAGCCCATTCAGAGAATAACAAAATATCAGTTGCTCCTCAAGGTAAGAGAGCTGTGAGCCGGGGTCAGGGCCTGAGTGAGCAAACAGGTTAGCTCGAGGTTCTGTCTCCCCCACACTATTCCCGTGGGCTCGAGGGGGCACCTGTGGGCTGTTATCTTGTCTATCGGTTACTTGTGTCAGCTTGCCCTCAAATAAATTGTATCCCTCTTGTTCCCACCTTTAATGTTGGTTAATTCATTTTCTTTTTTTCAATGTCTTACTTTGTCACAAAAAGTGAAAAATAATAAGCATGAAATCAGAAGGAGATACAAGCAGAAAGGAAAGGCCCTAGAAATCTTAGATGCGTAATATATAAAATTTGATCATATTTTACTCTTTTTAATGGTTTAATTTGATTTGTCTAACAGAAATAGGAGGTAAATGAAAGAGAGATTTAACTTCCCTTTTTTTACGAGGTTTTTTTATAGTGCTCTATTTTCCTAACTGATGTCACCCTTCCCACACCCTTCCCTGCTTCCCCGACTTGCTAGGACTTCCTGCGATACAGCGAGAAGGCGGGTTTGGAGTGCTCAGATATCGAGGTGAGCGTTTTCTGCTTGCAGCGTTGACTGTCTAGGGGCAATTACTGGGTGTCTGTCTCCAAAGGGGAAAGGTTGTCTCTGGCTGACCCCTCTAAGACAGTCAGAGCCCTCCAACAGGTGTTGAGCGGGATGAGGAGTTGTAAGTACTGATGCATACAGTGAGTGTTCTTGTAGAACTCAAGGGTTCTGCCCTGGGCCACATCAGAGGTGAGCCCCACTGGTGTTCTCCTTGTGGCTACCAGTGGCTTGTGGTGAGAGAGCGTGGTGTTTGAACACTCTAGCATCCTTCTGAGACTGGGTGTTCCGATGTGACCTTTTATCCATAAATCTAAAGTATTCCATTTCCACTCCCTGCCCCACCCTCAAGGATTACTCCTTAAGTGAAGTCCTTTGAGATAATGTCACCATGGGGATTATTTTAAACCAGAGAGGCTACAGACCATTCTGTCGAGTTATTTTAGGTTAAAAACGCTAGTGTTTCACAAGCCAGGCTAAGCTGTTGGTTGGGCAGCTAGGAAGCAACAGAGAGAAGAAAGAACATACAAGAAGGGAAGGGACTTGATAGCCGAAAGTGGGCAGGTAGGAAAAGGATGGGCTGGCTAGCATCGTCCCCACGTGTGAAGCCCCTGCACCAATGACCAACGCCCCCACCTAGAACAGACAGTCCCCCAGCCCTCTGAGCGTGGGCAGCAGGGACCAGTGTCCTCTCCTAGAATCAGGAACTACCAGGGGGCCCCTGCCTTCCAGCACAAAACTGCCCTGAGCTTCCCATTTGCCCTCCTCAGCTGCTTTTGTTGTTTCCCACAGAAAGCCGTGGAGTTAATGTGCCTTGTTCCAAAACGCTGCAATGATATGATGAATCTGGGACGCCTGCAGGGCTTTGAGGTGAGCCCTTAAGAGTGCTCCTAAACTCTCTCTCCGCTGGGCAGCCGGAGCCCAGGCTGCTGCGGCTTCCCTTTGAAGTCCTGTGCCTGCCTCCTCTGCCTCCTCATGCACCATCTACTGCTTTGTGCCTGGCTGCTCTGGTTCACAGGCCTGGAAAACTCATCTGTGTAGGATATCAAGTGGCAGGGCAATCGGACACACTTACAGAGCAGTCAACCAGAGCAGGGACAGGGCAAGCAAGACCCAGAATTCTTTGTAACTGTGGACCTGGCAGTGACGTCTTCCCCCTTCCTTCTTGCTTGAGAACTGCCAGCTATGTGAGGGAGAGTGGGGCTGCGTGATGGAAGTAGGGCCAGCGGGAAAGCACGCCACTTCTTTGAGAGGGTGATTCTAATAAGCAGGCCTACACAGTGGCTGGCTTTTAGTTAAATGAGCATTTCTCTGTTCTTTGAAGAAGAGAATCAAATTCTAAGAGAAACAGCTAGATGTCCCCAGGATTTTGGTTTCCATCAGTGTACTAGTTTGCTAGGGCTGCCGTAACAAAGCACCACAGGCTGGGTGGCTAAAACAACAGACATTTGTCATCTCCCATCTGTAGACGCTAGAAGTCCAGAATCAAAGAGTGGGCTTAGTGGTTCCTTCTGAGAGTTGCGAGCAAAGGGTCTGTTCGGGTCTCTCTCCTTGGCTGATAAATGGCATCTTCTGTTCACATGGCATTCTTCCTGCATATTCTCCTCACCTTTCCTCTGGATCCGATTTCCCCCTTCTATAAGGACGCCAGTCATACTCGAGGACGGTCACCGCAGTGGCCTTGCTTTAATTTCGTGAGGACCCTGTTTCCCAAAAAGGTCGCATGTGGAAGTGCCGGCATTAAGATTTCCACATGTGCCTTGCAGAGGGGTATGATTCGACCCGTAACAGTGAAACTTTAAAGAACAAATTGATTTTTCTAATTTAAACTTACTAAGTGGTTGTCATTAGTTTATATCCAAACCTCATATATTAATGAAACATAACCTGTTGGAACAGCAGTATTATAAAATTGGGACTGACACAGTTATTGGCTGGTACGCAGTTGTTGTTTTGCCCCTTAGAGAAAGATGTGAGTCTTCCGGTCCTGTTTCCTGGTAATCCTACAACCGAAGATTTTATTATTCCATTTTGGAGAAAAGGGATCCCTGAAAGTTGACATCATTAAGAAAGTAATAGACCTCTTTCTTCTGACTAAATTAAAAGAGGTAGACTAGAATAAATATAAGACAGGCTGGTCTGTAAGTAAATTTGGGAGATGCTATATTCAGGTTTGGGTTCTTGAATTGGATTCATGGTTTTCTTGAGGCAAATTCTTTTGTCCTGTTTGCCCTTCCAGCCCGTCCCGATGTCCCTGTCTGCTTCCACTGCTTTAGTGGGGCCAGGAAATAGGTCCAGGGTCCTTTTTCACAGGTTCCCAGTCCTCCAAGCAGACCCGAGGCAGGAGAGTGAGGAGGGTTACACAGCAGAAACATACTCCGAGTTCTTACACAGCATTTTAGTCTTACTAGGTGAAGTTTTGTACTTCTCCCGTTGGAGTTAGGCCAGGTCTGAGGCCATTCTGAACAACACAAGTAACTGCTTTTGCTCTTAAACCTTCATGTCCCCATGTTTTCTGAGCAGGAGTCTGGCTTGATTTTCTCTTGGCCTCTGGAGAAACAACACGGACAAGAGGAACAGCATCTGATTTGCTGCCTAATTCAAACCAGACTTCATAGGAACCATGTTGTATGTGTGTGTGTGTGTATGTGTGTGTCTACAAGAGACCACATACCAGGGTGTTTAATTGTTTTCTCTTTTAAATCAAATACCGCCATCTCCTTTTTTCATCAAGCCCCAGAGAATCTACTTTGTATTCCTTCAGTTAATTGGGAAGAACCCTGAACATATTTCCATTCCTGCTAAAGCCCATGGCTTTGGGCCAAGGAAAAGGTAGCCCCTTCACTTAGAGCCCCTCCCCAAGTTTAAATCCTCTAGCTTTCCCTTCAGCATTGGCAGGGCTATACCTCATGGGTCAGGCTCTTATGTAATACTAATAGAGCTTTTAGAGCTTTCCTGGCTAGCTGATCACTGGCTTAATATTAACTTTGGACCAGGGTAGAGATAAGCCTGTTTGGCTTCTGACCTTGACAGTGAGGAGCATGATCCAAGCAGAGGTAAGGCGTTTCTCAGGAGCATGAAAGAAAAATGACCCATGTGCCGGGTAACATTTGGAATGTGGCATCATGTGAAAAGGATGGCCCAAATTTGCATTAAAGGGCCAGGTTGTCACCTGAGAGAGTATGATTCAGAGGAAGCCCTCTGGCTGCTGACTCAGATGTCGGCTTCTTCTTTTTGCAGAACGGTAGGAAAAGCAAGGCTCTTTGATAGCATCTGTGAAGACTTGCAGGGTTGAGCCATATTTTCTTCGAAGATGTGAAGATGTCTCTGAAAATCTGGTCAGAAACTGGCAAACCAAATAGGCTCCACCTCCTAGGCTGCATGTGAAGTGGCCTGGTAGCTGGAGGCATTTGAAGCAGGATCACAGGACCCCCAAAATATCTATTAGCTTATAAAATATGGGCACCTATCTACAGTAACCCAACTTTACATGTTGATCTGTACCAGGACACTAAGACCTCAGAAGAATTTCCTCCATTTTAAAATAATAGGAAAAAAGAGGGGCCCAATTTATCAGATTATTTGTGGCCCAATTTATCATATTATTTGTGTAATCAGATTATTACATCACTTCTCTTGGCCACAGTTGGCTCTAGGTTCATGGCCACTGGAGGACTCTAGGTCCTTGTGCCATGCTGCAAGGGATCCGGGTAGGCACGCTTCTCAGAGCTCCAGGCACAGAAAGGCCACTTCTAGCTCCAAACATCACTTACTTTCTGTTCTCCTTCAAATAAAACAAGAAGGGCTGGGGTCATTTCTGAACATCTTTGTAGCTAATAATTTTACCTTCCATCAGGAATTTTCCTGGGCCTGCTTCTTACCCTTTCCCTGCCTTCTTTCCCTTTCCCCACAGGGCCCTTGTGCCTGCCCTAGATGAATGGGTGTGTCCTAATTTGGTCTCTTACTACAGCCCTGAGGACTTTGGTATCAGGTCTGCTGTGCATGTCCCCAGAGGGGAGAATCTGTGGACCCAGAGGCCTTGGTCGTCTCCCCGTTTTTCACTTACTTCACCCTAGCCCTTTTCTCCGTCAGGGCACCCTGACCGCTCAGGGGAAGCTGCTGCAACAGGACACATTCTATGTAATTGAGCTGGATGCAGGCATGCAGTCCCGGACCAAGGAGAGGCGTGTGTTCCTCTTTGAGCAAATTGTCATCTTCAGCGAGCTGCTCAGGAAGGGATCTCTTACCCCAGGCTACATGTTCAAAAGGAGCATCAAGGTGAGGATGCAGTGGGGATGAGTAGGAACAAAGAAGAGCCACATTTGGGGGAGCTGCTTCCCTAAGACAGAGGAGTGAGTAAGGTCCTGATCACTGAAGGCCTTTCAGCCTAATAACCTTCAGGCGTGAAGGACGGATGTCTGTGAGAAGTGGCAGGCTGAGTGCCCGTCCCTGTCGCAGGCCTGTAGGTTCTCCAGGGTCGTGTCATTCACTCAAAGACAGAGACCAAAGTATTCAGCTGTTAGATCCAAGGCAAAAGTTTGGAAACATCTCCTGAAATAAAAACTGGGAAAAGCTGTAATATGTTACTGACTTTTATTAAACCATTTCAGTATGGAAATGATTGACTTGGTGTCTCCTAGATGAATTACTTGGTCCTGGAGGAGAACGTGGACAATGACCCCTGCAAGTTTGCACTCATGAACAGGGAAACTTCAGAGAGGGTCATTCTGCAAGCCGCCAACGCTGACATCCAGCAGGCCTGGGTGCAGGACATCAATCAAGTCTTAGAAACACAGCGAGACTTCTTAAATGGTGAGTGTTGGGCCTAGCTTCTAGCAACACAATTATGTGGGACCCCACACCTCTGAAATTCCTTGGGTCTGGGTTCATGGTGTGTTATAAACCCAGACCATGTTTTATGTGAAGTTCAACTTTGTAGCTTTCAAAATCACTTTGTTTAGAATGTTTCTGAACCTGACTCTACAAGTGGAACAGATGAAACATTGTAAAGAAGCCCCATTTTTTCAAAGGAAGGGATATTCCCTTATAATAGCTTACACATAGGATGTATGTCTTGTGGCCACCATTACCAGCTGGTAATAATCGAGGCAAGTGCCTGAGGTGGGCACATCCTCTTCCTCGTAGGGACTGTCAAGGATGTGTGTCTTCCCCTTTAGTGACTAATGGCTGCTGCTCTCACAGGTTCTCTCGTGTTAACCAGAGACAGCTGGAAATTTGGCAGATCAGTTCAAATGCCCCTTCCCCTGCCAACAGTGTGAAAGCCTGAATAAGTCATCTCTTCCCTGATAGGAGATTTAACACCCTGTGTTTATCTTAAAACAAATAAAAAGAAATATATAGCAGGAGGCCATGACTTTTTAAGATAGGACATGAAACTTCAAAGCAGTTTCACACTGGTTCCCCAATTGTAGAATAGTTTAAGAGAAAATAAATAAGTAAAGTGATCTCGAGGGTTCTTTCTCATTCTAAAAAGTCTAAAATTAAACACCAGCCCCGCCCCGAGGGATCGTAATGAAAGTTGTATAAAATTTACCGTGTCTGAATGTACAACTTTGAATTAATACTTACGTTGATAAAACAGCTTCATACAAAAATATGTGCCTATGTAAAATACATTTATTAAATTTCACTGTATCAGAAATTTCTGATAGACTCTAAGCTGGAATGAGGCTTCTAAGTTCACGCATTCAGGACGAAAGAAAAATAAAGCAGGACAAGAAGTCAAAACCAGAAGTAACTGCAACGGCAGTGCTGGCGGCCGTCCCTTCTCTGCGGCCAGGCGCTGCGCGAAGCATCTCACATGTCTGTCACACTTAATTCTCACATCAACATGGAGCGACAAGTACTGTCATCATGTATTCTTGAGGTGAGGAAAAAGAGGCTCAGAGAGGTTAAGAAACTTGTCCAAAGTCCCAGAAACAAGGACTTAAACCCAGAACTATATAACTTAAAATTAGGGTCTTACCCATAAAACCATGGTATGGTAGCTCGTGGTAGAATACGCATTTACATATGAGCTCCCTACCAAACAAATCAAAGAAAGAAACAGGATCAGGCGTAAGGCACTGCATCTGTCAGCTGGAAACAGCCCTGTCAGGACACACACAGCTTTCCCGATGCTGAGACCTGAGTTATGCAGATTGAGCCTGGCGGAAGGACACGGGCTCAAAGGCTGGAGCGCAGTTACTGCATGTAATCAGTTAAGTCCCCGGGTCCATGAGACAGGCATTGCCTCAGCCGGTCAGTCTGACAAGGCCTGCTTCGCAACTCTCTGCGGTCTACTTAAAACTTAGAACTGCATGTCTTGGAGCACAGTCAGTGATTCAGACTGGTCCGTGGCTCCAAGAGACATCTCTCCTAATTTTAGTGAATGTGAAGCTGTTACTAAAACTAGATTATCAATACCTCAATGTTTTATGCCTGCAGCACACTCTCCAGGGAGAAAGGCTAAGCTCAGACACACTCAAGAGATGTGATGATGGGCCAGGGCCCGGCTTACTCAGAGACATGCACAGGCATCTCAGAGCCCGTCTTTCCCGCCTGAGACCTTCAACAGAAAGGAAGTGTGACCCGTGTCTCGTCCTATTGGAGTTCATACCCATCACTACAGAAACAGCCTTATAATTGAAAGTTCTCTGGGCCCCAGCTGTTAACCCACCTAAGTATTTGTTACAGTGAATACCAATAAAACCCACATAGTCAGGCCCTCCCTTGAAGCCATAATTACAGAATTTGACCGGTATGGCTTTTGCCTGGCTGTTTAGGACTCAGACCTTGGAACTTTGCTATCTTCAACTCAGTGAAACAAAGCTCGCATCTTGGCTCCTTCACAACCATTTTCCCGGTCTCCAAACTCAAGCAACCCTCGGCTCTTGCCTTCTTTTCCCATCTAGGCTTGTCGGAGTCGAGTTTGCCTCCAGAGCACTTGCTGCGCCACATCCGTCCACATTGCCACTGACGCCTGTGGTTAGCAGTCCTCCTCCCAACCGCTGCTTAATGTTCTTCAAGTGTGGCTCTGTGGATAGAGTCTGAATTTAAAACATTCCGGTTCAGTGAATCCAGTCACTTTTCATGATCTTCAGGATTAAATCCAGACTCGGTTTTCTAGATCTCTCCCACCACAGCTCCTGCAGCCCGCCCCCCACCCACCTCATCTCCTCTTTTCCCACGGAGACGCATGGCCCTGTCCTCCTCGTGCCCTGACTCCATCCTGTCCCCCAGACACACTAAACATTTGCTTCCTTCCTGCCGAGTCTGCATGGCAGAGTCCGACAGCCGGCCCCCTTCTGAAGGTCTTTATTGCCACCACCTGTATACTTACACACCCCATGCACACACTTACTACAGAGCCCTCTCTCACTTGTTTTGCACGACGCTTTGCACCTCACGTATGGCAACCATTTGGGCTTTGTATGCGTATTTTCGTTATTCAGGTAGGTTTCTTATTCTCATAGTAGATTATAAGTTCCTTACCAACAAGGACAGTGTCTTCCTCGTGTATCCCCTTTATGCCTGTCACAGAGCCTGTCCCTAAGAAGCCTCCAAACCCTGTGGGACTCTAAAAGCTCTAAGTAACCGTCCACACTTGCTCTGCAGCGCTACAGTCACCCATTGAGTATCAGCGGAAGGAGAGGAGCACAGCTGTGATGAGGTCCCAGCCCGCTAGGGCTCCCCAAGCCAGCCCCAGGCCCTACTCCTCTGTCCCCGTGGGCTCTGAGAAGCCCCCAAAGGGCTCCAGCTATAACCCGCCTCTGCCACCCCTGAAGATATCTACCTCCAATGGCAATCCAGGGTTTGACTACCACCAGCCTGCGGACAAGTTTGAGCCCAGCAAGGTAAGTGACAGCCCATTATTCCCATCCTTACTGCTCTGAGGGAACAGCCTTAGGGCTCACTTTAGGAAGTAGCATTTTTTTTAAAAATTTTATTTATTTTTAGAGAGAGGGGAAGGGAGGGAGAGAGGGAGAGAAACATCAATGTGTGGTTGCCTCTTGCATGCCCCCAACTGGGGACCTGGCCAGCAACCCAGGCATGTGCCCTGACTGGGAGTCAAACCAGTGACCTTTCGGTTTGCAGGCCAACACTCACTCCACTGAGCCACACCAGCCAGGGCAGAAGTATCATGTTTTTATGGTGATCATTTTGGCAGGAACAGCCCACTGGATACAGACTAGTCTCAGTTATTTCTCTTTCTTCCCTGCAAATTGAGTATGTTTGATGAGTTCCCCCTGTCTCAGACATTCTGTGCAAGGACTACTGTCATCTACAGAAACTCTGTACAAGTGTAAGGTATTACTGTAGTAGCAATTATGGAAACCGGGATTCACACCAAATAGAGTAGTTGTGCTGTAGATCATCTAAAAGTCACAACTCTAGTGGTTGACATTTTAAAGAGATTGCCTTTTCTAACGATGAGCTGCCGAAGTAAGCTCACAGTTCTTCACTCCCCATTGGCTGATGTGACAAGGACGAGTTACTCATGTGTGTGATGGGGCAGCCAGCCTTGGATTAAACATTTACCGTATATAATTCATCCTTTAAAAATCACCTGAGGACAGCCACAGATTTAACTGTACACCTCGTCTACACATTTGTTTTGATCCTACGAGGTAGTGGGAACCAGAGAACAAATGGGAAAAGTGCTACATTAGGAATTAGGTGATCTGGTTTCCATTCTAAATTCTGCAGCCCACTTGCCCTAGAACCTCAGCAAGTGAGTTAATCAGATTAGGCCTCAGTTTCCTCTGGAACTCAGCGGGTCTGTGGACAGGAACATCTACATTTTGACCTACATGTTCTGATTTTACACTTTTATTCTTTTTACCCAAATTATTAGATGATATTGATTTTTTTCATTAACGTGTTTAAATTCACTTCTGTGTTAAAGTAACAATACTGACTTACTTCATCATATCACTCAGGAATGATTTGCCACCTTAAAAACCCCCTGCTCTTGTGAATAAGTTGAAGTCACATTGGCATTTTGTCGCAGATTTTGAAGAATTTCTGGTTCTCACTATGCTCTATGAGGCAGCCAGGCCTCCCTGGGCGTTAGAGGTCTGTCTAGAAGCAGCTCCCTAGTGAGAGCCGCATGAAAAGGCCATAGATGCAGGGCCTCTGTATGAACGAGCACAGGGCCACATGGGGGAGTTCTGTTCCCACAGGAGCTGGGTAAGGGTGGGTCAGGACCTTGCCTATGAATTGGGCGAATGTCTCATTGTTATTCCTGTCGCAGGGAGGGTCAGAATGCAGAGTAAGACCAATGCTTTTTCAAAAGGAAGAAAAAATGCACCAAAGCCTCCGTGTTCTTCCCACTGGGCATTATGACCCCTTACTTGTTTGCCCTGGCTTCGCTTTGTCCAGGTGCTCGTGTGTCCCTCTGCCAGGACCACCCTCCTCCCTCCATTAATCCGAGGATGCCGGCAGGATGGTTGCACGCTAGGGAGGGGCTTCCAGGTGGAAGGTGTGGTTACCCCTTTACCTAGGCCAGACAGTATCTGCACCTATGCACCTTTGATTATATATTGTGTGAAACAAGAGTGTGTTTATGAATATGATGTCATTATATTCAAAATAATATTGAGTATAATGTCATTATACTCAAGATAATATTCTGCCTGTTATTTACCCTGCTAGTGGGAGGTTTGGCTTTTCAGCACACGGTAGGATGCCCAGGAAGCCCCTGCAAACCGGCCTTCTTGTATCTGGGTTCCTCTCGCCTGTCTCCCAGCAGAGTGACCTGGGAGGCTGCAATGGGACTTCGTCCATGGCCGTGATCAAAGATTACTATGCACTGAAGGAGAACGAAATCTGTGTGAGCCAAGGTGAGGTGGTCCAGGTCCTCGCCGTCAACCAGCAGAACATGTGCCTGGTGTACCAGCCTGCCAGCGACCATTCGCCCGCGGCCGAGGGCTGGGTCCCGGGCAGCATCCTGGCACCCCTCACCAAAGCCATGGCAGCAGCAGAAAATAGTGACGGGAGCATCAAGTAAGTGCCTCATTGGCTTCCCCGGGAGAGGAGTATGTGGATTAAAAAAATTCCAAAACAAACAAAGAACCCAAACATGCAAACACACGGTAGGGAATCACCGCTGCTTAATCTCGACAGCGCCGCCGGGACCCATGTCCGAGCGCCGGAGCCGCACGCAGCGGGGCGCCCAGGCTGGACAGCGCTGGATTTTTTTGTTTTCGTTGATGGTAGTGGCGGTGGTTTTCCTTTCCTTTTCGTTTATAATTTTGTGTTCATTTTTTCCCTCTCTTCCCCCCCTTGTTAAGAAAACGACCCTACTGAGACCCTAGATGACAAAAGCTTGCCCTCCGTTGCTCCACTTGACCCACCACAGGATTCACTGGACTGGACTTCTATTTATATTGTATTAAGTTACTGATATATATAGTTTTTTGATTGACACCAAAAATTACCTTAGCACAAATGCCAGACAGACCTGTGCAGGTCAGAGGCCCGCTGCTTCTCCCAGGAGAGAGGGAACTTTTTGGTTGTCTGTGGCAAGTCCCCTGTATAGATTGTACCTTTTTTTTTTTTTTTTTAATTTCCCCTCCCCTTTAATATGTGTTCATGGTAATTTGTAAGATATTTCTTTTCCTTATTTTGGTTGCAAAGACCCTTCCGAACACATTCCTGTATAAAGCATTTTGCACTATTTAAAGAAACCCATGCGGACGGAGTCAGGCTGTGCAATATGATGGAGAGTCACAATGTTCACCATTGTACCTGTGCTGTAACTAAGGATTTTAATGTGCTATTTTAAATATGTAAATAAATTTTCACCATGAGCATGTTTTAATGAGGTTAAAGACTAGTTGACCCTTTGTCCCCATTTCACTCTTCTGGGACTTTTCAATATGCAAATGATTCTTCTCCTACCCCACCCCACCCCCGCCCTTCCTTTTCTTTTCTTTTCTGTATTTTAGGAGTTGGTTGAATGCATTGGCAGTCTTTTCCTCCACAAACAGTTGCTAAAGCTCCAACCCCAGCCTTCCCTTCTAAATAGCCCCTATTGGTTTCCCTCTAACTTCGGATGAGGAATGATGCGAACTGGATGCTGTCCAACTGGGTGACCTTGAGGTGCTTACATGAATTAATGACTAGAGGAGAAGGTAGTGTTTGGCTCGCAGCCCCCGCTGCTTGCCATGCCGTGTGGTCACTGATGTCAGGGGTGGAAAGAGCTCCCATAAGACGTCTGAGCAGGGTCACTAACAGAACTGTGCTCTGTGGGCCTTTTCCGTAGCTCGGGCATTAGAGGCTCCCAACCTCACCCTGGCCTTTCTAGGTAACTACAGGCCCAACCGCAAATCGGCAGTGGCCCCTAAGGCACAAATAGGCCCAATTCATTTTATTCTAAAGGTACTTGGCTTGGGTGTCCTTGACGGAGCCTTGGAAATAAAGATGCTCAAGGCATTGAAGTTCTCATTCATCGGTGGCCTTACAGAACTAACTCATCATGATGTATGATCTAATTATCTAAGCCCTGAGCTCATCCTCCTCCTCACCCTTGGGTCTTTCAGTCACTTTTTCACGCCTTCTGTGGGAGGGCAGGTAGCAGGGTTGTCAGGCTGGGTGAGAGACAAGAGACTCCGTACAAATTGGTCACTTTGGTTCCTCATCAGCCACTCTTGTGCAAGGCAGGGGTGGTGCAGAGCAACAGACTGAAGCAGTTGTCATTTACCAGTGAAGGACGCATACTGTCCCCACCCCAGGGCCGCTCTGACCGCAGAGGTCAGAGTTAGTGTGACCCCTACAGGATCGGTGTTGCTGCGATCCTGTCTCCACATCCGTCTCCAGGCTTGTGGCTGAGAGATGGGGGCTCCCCGAACCTTGATGACGAGTGCTTCTGGAAAGAAAATGGGAACTTGAGCCTGTCCTGCCACTTGCACTACTCTGAGTCTCCCTCCTGAACGTTATTTATGACATTTGCAGCTCCTCACCAAGCACACTCAGTGACCCACAGGGTGCCAATAAACATAGGGACACAGCCCGTACTCACACAAGCACACACTGCTGTCGGCCCTGCGAGTATTCGGCAAGCGCTTGCCTGGCTCAAGACGTTCTCAGAAAGAGCTAGAGGCATGGATTTGGGGGTAAAGATGTGAAATGAAAGCCTGGAGTTAACAGAGTGATGTCATCTGAGGTTAGCTTCCACGATTGGCTCGCATTCAGATACAGCAAATGGAGGAAGGAGCTGGTGTGCATGGATCCCAGACCACCTGCCTACCTAGGAGCTACGAGGGAAGGTCTGGCCAAGACATTCTTTCTTGCCTTTTAAAAGAGCCCACTTTTCAAAAAAATTCAAGAATGTGACGATGATTGCTCTTGCCTATGCAGAAGGTAGATTTTGGACCGTGTGTTAGAAATAAATATTTTGCGGACACCTTTCTCAGAACATCCTAAAATTCCTAGCGTATGTGGAACTTTGTGGAGGGGATGCTATACATTTTGGGGTACCCTCCTTCCTGCTGAATCTCCCATGCCTCTTTCTCTCCTCTCTCCCTCCATGGAAGTACTTTGCATTGAGATCTGGTCTCCATAGGCCTAACTCTGACAAGGAGACACTGACGGGAAGCCAACCTCACTTATCCCAGACAGCCTTAGAGCTTCGTCCAAACTCCGTGACCATGCCTGAAAGTGACAATGCCTGCCCAGGGCCATTGATGGGGTGTGTGACTTGGCTTTTGGTGTCTTTCTCTTTGAGTGATAGCACATCAAGAACCCTGCTTTGAGCTTCTCTTTGCAAGTCTGTGGAGAAGTACCCTCGTGGTAAGAAAGAAGTTAGGACAGTGTGAAAGGGCATTGCTGCCCGCCCCGCTCTGAGGGCGTATTGTGGTTCTTCTCCCAACAGGAAAACCTCTTAGTGGTTGACAGAGCCCTGTATTCACAAACACCGAGTGGCGTGGATAACATAGGCCAAAACACCCATCATCCTAAACTGTTCAGATCAATGAGTGGTGCTCAACTGTTCATTAAGTCGAATGCCCCAGAAAATCCTGTCTGTACTGCAGAGTTTGGGAGTGGTCGCAGCCCAAACACAAATGAGGATATGGAAACCTGAAAATTACCCTTTGGGGGGGTCCGTGCCTGGTCCTGGGAAAGTGCCAGTAGCTCATGCACTATAGAATGCACTACTGTTATCTTTCCTGTGCCTCTCCCTTCCCCCCATTCTTCCCCTATCCACCATACCCTTCAGGAAGGGAATTCCTCAGTCCTGTAAGACCTTCTCAGTAGTTTTATAGAACGTGCCCTTGGTAGCGTTTAATAACCTAGTACTCACGTTTTTCTCAAATGCTGCCGTCAGCCCTGCACATCTGTCAGGAGGAGTCAGAGTGCATCCTCGCTCGCTTCCCAAGGGAGGCGAGGTCAGCCGCGTGCCACTGCAGGGGCTGGTGTGCAGGTGCGGGGCCTCGGAAGCCGGGGCAGGACCGGAACCCCTCACCTACTGATTCAGCATGGGTGGCGAGCCCACCCACCGCTTCACCCTGCCTGACCTGCCATTTTGATTGGTGCATTTTTTGGTACAACAGGAAGTCATGTTCATGGCATACTCTACGCATGAGAAAGCGGGCGGAAGTGGAGAACACGGGTAAAAATGAAGCTGCAGGGTCTCGTAAACCCAAGGATATTCTGGGCAACAAAGTCTCTGTTAAAGTGAGTAAGGCATCCCGGAGCCGTGTCCCACCTCTCATCCACTCCCACCCTGCAGCATTCTCACCAGGCGATCCGGGAGGACGGGGCTCTTCCCCCCAGTGTGGGAACCAGAGGGGAGGTAGTGTAACAGGATTTTGCATGCGAGATCAATTTATTTTTTATTTTTTATTTCTCCTGGCAACTTCGATTCAAGTAAGTAAGTATCTCTTTTTTTCTTTTATGACTTTATACTATGCAGATGTTTTAAAGCAAAATTATCTGCAGCATTATTCTCTTAGAACTGCAAGGCGCTTGATCCATACTGCAGTTCTCCAAGTTGTCCACGCAGGCAGTGCCCTAGGTTTGAAAACACAGGCCGGGTGAAGAGATGTGGGGTGCCTTCCAAACCCTCAACCCTGTGACGCCTGAGGTTTGGAATGTAAGGGCCACTGTGTCCTTGGTAAAGTTTCGTTTCTTTTCCCCAGAATCCAGAGGTCACCCTCAGGCCTGTGCAGGGCAGGAAAGGGTGGCACACTGGTGAAGCCCAAGTCACCGCTTTGTGATAATCCACTTATTACTCTGAACTCACTGATTACAGGCTTTGGCAGACCCTGGTTGCCTCCCACCTCAAAGCATGGGGATCTGTTTTCTTTCCACTGTGCCCTCTGGAAAGTGCTGACTCTGGAAAATGGAAATTAGATGGCCAAGGTTCAATTGTGCTTTAATGTGTGTTTATCTACCTGGCACTTTTCCCCCTTCCTGAGCAAAATAAGAACTGAAACCCGTTCTAACGTCCTTCTTGGGGAAAAGAAATTGTATTCTCTCCTCACCCTCATCCGGGAAGGCCAGCCTGTCACACGGAAGACCACAGTTTAAATTCAACAGCACTCATGCTTCATTCAGTTGCTTCCATTGCTATTTCCTGCGAGATGACGGCTGTCCGGCTGTCCGGCTGTCACTCCCGAGCAGAGCATGCTGCCGCCCTTGGTGGCTCGCACCCCCGCCTGGTCTTTCTCTGCCCGGTTTCCCCTTGCCCATGCTGCTCTGAAGTTCTCCTCTCTCTCTAGTAAAAGCTGCCTGTGTTCTAACTGTGTTCTCTTTCTTCCCCCTTCCTCATGCTGCCCATCAAGGAGACGAACAGTTCCGAGGAGTCAGAGTGTGATGATCTTGACCCTAATACTAGCATGGAGGTAGAAGCAGCTATTGTTGTCCTGTTTTTTTACAATGATTGTCTTTTTTAATGTGTTCTGTGACAGTGGCCTTGCCAAAGTGACCAGCTAGACAAGGATGAATTGTTATGTCAGAGCATCTCTGGGTGTTCCGTCCCAACTTGAAAAACAAACAAACAAACAAACAAACGTAATTCAGTTAGATTTTGATAGAAAACTCTCCCTAGATGTCTTTTTTAAAACACACACTTCTATTTCTCTTAAATGCTTGCTTGGTATTTTCTTCTTTTGCTGGTTTGACTTTATGTAGAAAATATTTAACTTCATTATTGGAAACTTAGAACACATTTTTTTTGTTGTTGTTCATGGAAAAATGGCATTATAAAGAGTGGTTGCTTTCTAGCTAAAAAAAAAAAACAAGAACACATTAGTTTTAGTTTTTCCTGCTTTTGCCTCTCCCTCCTCCCTTTTCCCTCTTTTTGTATCCCCTTTACCCTCCTTACCTGGCTCTTGCAATGGGACCTATTCCTCCCTCGAGAGTCCAGCAAAATCGTGTTCTGAGTATGATTTTGTGGAGACCGGGCACCGGTCACTGCGTACAGCTGGCTTGATAGCAGAGGAGGAGCAATTGCAGCAACTCTAGAGCCCGCCTCTGCCTGGCCCCCAGGGCTTCTGGGCAGTGGCTGTGCCCACCATGCAGGAGGAGGAGTCCTGGGGCGGCCTCCCTCCCAGAGTCATCACAGAGACCTCTGTAGAGACAGGAAGATGGAGATACTGCCCTGGGGCCTTTCCCAGGCTCTGGGGCAATGAGATGTGGGAGTGGAACCAGCACCTCCACCAGTAAGAACATCGAATCGACTTCCAACTCCTTCTAGGCTAGAAGCTATTTGGGGTTATGGAAACAGGCCTCTCGCCTGGCTTACCAATGAATGACAACAATTGTGAATTTAACCCCAGAGAATTCGAGCAAACTTGGAGTTGGCCTCCCCTGCCATTTTTTCTTTCAGAGTTCATTGAAACTCTCTTCTCCAAATCTGTGCCTCCATCTCCAATAATGGGTAAAAGTTTAGAGATTTCCTCTAAGTACAAAGTAGAGAATTTTTTAAAACTCTTCTTTTTTTGTAGCCCTAAGCTTTTCACCTAACTAGATGGATTTTTATTATTTTTATTCTAATTTGACCTAATCTCAATGAAATCCATTACCCTATTATGACAACGATCACAAAATCCAAGAAAGACCATGCTGTCCAAGACGTGGTAAGTTCTGTGGAAGAAGCCAATGGAGTTGAGTCGGGGCCAGAGACAAGCGGTTGAAAGTAGGAGTTCTGCCAGGATAAAATAGTCCCCTGTGGATGTGGGTAATGCCACAGAACTAAATCTGGCAGGTGTGGGTTGGTGCAATGCTCCACTACGGGAGGAAGTGCATGTTGCATGTGCAGCCTAAGTGTATCTTAGAGAAGGAAGAAGCTGTGGGGAGGGGGGTCTTGCTCTGCCTGTCTTGCATTTCATAGGATAGGCACCAGCTCCGTGGAGCCCACAGCTGTCAGCTTGTAGATGCCCAGTGGCCCCTGTATCTCCAGCCTGTGCTGCGGGCATGTATCAGAGATGTCATCTGCCAGCAGAGGGAGGGAAATGCCAGGTATCTGTGTTCCAGGAGGCAATCTGGGAACTTTTTCAGCTCTGGGGACTAGGAGAGAAGAGTGAGTGACTCTGCTGCTCTGCTCTTTAAAGGAAGCAGTGGGCACAGGGGACTGTGATGCCAGGTGAGGAACACACACTGAGGTTAACTGCTGTAACAGGATGCTCCACTCTACATTTAGTGAAGCAAAAGCGCACATATGCGCGCGCGCACATCCTAGCCCCGCTTTGTTAATTGCACGCATTTCTGAGGTTTCTGTTCATCCAAAGCTTGCAGCCTTTGCACGACCTGAGTGAGACCGGTCCCAGGGAGGTGCAATGAGGCGCAGAAGCAAAGACATTAGGGTGTCAGTGCTGAACAGAGGAAAGCCAAAACTTGTCTTGATGCAGGTCCAAAAAGTTTTCAAATTTCAATTAACTAGAACTCGCAAGGGGTGTGTGGGTGGGAACTGCAAGTCTTCTGGTTAACCCACATTGCTGTGGTAGGTGTGCACGCAGCCCTTGCATATTCCATACAGATCCTTCTCGGCATCAGTGAGCTCTTCTGAATTGTGTTGCCACCTTGAAATGAACTCTGAACACATAAGCAGGTGCTGAGGGAAGGCAGGCATCCTGGCCTACTAGCTTAGTATTTTCAGACACAAGTAACAAATAAGACATAGAAACTCGAACTGTTCAATATGAGTTGAGAGCATTCTCAAGGGCGAGGTAAGTAGAACCTTACCGCAGTGTCCATTGCAGAAGAAAATGGCCACAGATGCACTTGAAGGGAGCTATACTTTGAAAACCCGGCTTAATAAACAGGTGGGAGGACCACCTCTTGGAGGCCTCTTGCTGCTAAAGCAATAGCTTTGGACATCACTACCAGGCCCAGCCCGGTCCCCAGCCGCACTCTTGTCTTCTGAGCCTGATGATCGTGACAGGCGGTGTCCCTGCGGGAGTGTGTCCCTGTGCTGTACCGAGCTGCACTGCAACTCCTCAGCCTGTGCTGCGAGCCCGTGTCTGCAGCCTGCTGACACCCTGAACTCGGTGCCAGCACCTCAACACCATTCCTCACTGTGTGTGGGCCCTTGTCCAGCCTCCACAATCCTGTCACTACCCAAGCATTTTTTGTTTTTCCTCAGTTAGTGGATTGAAGTGTTCCCATAAGGAGCCGTTTTCTGGGGTCCTTACTTCCACACCAGCTGCTCGCTGCCCTCAGAGCTGGTGTATGTCCCAGCACACCGTTTTAGGGAGACATATTGGCACATCCTTCAAAGCTAAGAGAAAAATTAATCACTTTGAACCCTAGGAATCTGATTTACAAAGGTTTCTAAGAACACCCAATTATCTAAAGGAGGCAATTCTGCTCTAAAGTTACAGCCTTTTCCCCTGTAGGGACACCTGTGAGCGTTCCCAAATACAACCCCACTCCTTACTCCCAGCACCACCGGCCACACCACCAGCTGCTGCAAGATCAGCTCCAGGTCCATGTGATCCCCTCACGGCCCATCAGCCCTTTCTCTCCTGTTGACCCGTGACAACACCTCAGAGAGAACTGTTCCCAAAATGACAAGGATCTTCCCTGGTTCAGCTTACCTCTTTAGTTTGCACAGATCACACTTTGGGAATAGGAGTGGAGGGGATATTATGGATGAGAGAAATGTTTCCACATGGAAGAAGAGTCAAATCGGGCTAAAAATCAAACACTAGGCCATCTTGGGAACAAGTTAATACTAATTCAGTCATTCCAGGACAGCTTAGACCACTGATCACCTTTTGTTGAAAAGGAGCATCAATGCGAAGGTGGGCTGGGCACGACACAGTCACCCAACAGCTTCTCGGTCGGTGTCTGCGCTGATACCCAGGCTGGAACCCAGCTCGGGGCTTGAGACTCAGCATCTGCCCTCCGAGCCAGCGGCCCTTTCTGAGAAGTCTGAGCTGGAGTGGATTTCTGGTCAGACCTGGGCTGGGCGGGGTGCCCCACCCATGCCACCTCTGAGAAGTTGTCTGAGGACTGCGTGGGTGCTTGGGCTTTTGTGCCTGCCTTCCAACCCCAGCCCTGCCACTCGCCTGCATCGTACGCTGCGGTAGGGAGGCCTGAACCTACCTCCCAGGCTTCGCTCAGGGACAAGGATTCTTAACCCAGCTTTTAGGTCAAGCCCAATTAAGTAAATGCATTTTAATTTTTCTTAAATGCCTCGTACCACCTTCAGCAGAGAAGGTCAGTCCCCAGCCATGTAACTCGGGACATGACTGAGAGCAGGCGCTGCCCGTGGCCGTGATGCCAGCTGCCGGGTGTTCTGCCCGGAGGCCCACCTTCTGCAGGAAGAGCAGGGCCGGGATCTTGTGGGAGAGGGTTCTGAGAGGTGAGGGAGAGGAGACACTTGGAAAGGTGAAGCTAATCTGGGAGAAAATGTCCAATTAGGATAAAGACCATCGTCTTTCAGAGTCAACAAAAACTTGAAAACCTATAGCGGGCTCGTCCCCTTTGTGCACTTTCTAAACTGTGTAAAACATACACAACATAAAATGCACCACCTCCGCCGTTTTAAGTGGCGTTAAGCACCTTGACAAGTTGCGCGGCCATCACCACCATTCACCTCTGGACTTTCATCACCCCGGCTGGGCTGCAACGGTGCCCCCCAAACAGCAGCTCCCTGTTCCCTCCTCCCCGCAGCCCCTGGGGAGGCTTTCAGAAGAGGGAGCTGAGGCAGAGGAAGCTGGGACTTTCTGCTGGACGGCGGGAAGTTGCCCCGAATAGTCAGTCCGTCTCTGGTTGTCCCTGGTCCACGCCGCCCCGCCTTCACTGCCCTGCACCTCTTCTGCTGCTCCCCATCTCCAGGTTGCTTGTGACTAAAACTCGGTCCTGGCCAATGACAAGACTGCCTTGTTGTGCCAGGGTTTCTGTATGAATTTGTCATTCAGTGTTCCAGCTCAACACAGAGGAATACCATTCCTGCCCATCCCAGCCTTCCAGGGCTGAAGTAGGATTTAGATAGAAATCACACAAAGGCAGCATCACATGGCAAGAACCGTGGAATGGGAATCAACAGCTGGGCTCAGTGCGGTGTTGAGCCCGGGGTCTCTCTGAGAGGTCACACAGCCCCAAGGGGACAGGTGCTTCTGTACAAGACATGGAACCCTATGAGCACCATGCAGATCTAAGGTGTGATACCAAAGGGCTTTGAGACCCTTTGCTCTCCTGAACTTCTGATTCTGAAAACAATGAGACTCCATCAGAAGAAGAAACAGAAGATTCTGTACCTTGCTCCAACACTTGCTTTGCAGCGGGTGTGACAAGAATGGCCTCCTGAGACCGGACTGGATCAGCCACTCCCGGCTCTAGGAAGGGTTGGAATGGCCGGACCTGCCCCTTCTTTCCTTCCCCACCCCCACATCCCCTGCTCCAGCTTCCATGTCTTCAAAGAGCTGGCCTGCTGCTCCCACCTCAGGTGCTGTGGCTCCTTGTCCCAGAATCAGAGCTTCAGAGTAACCTGGCCAGACAGATGGACGGAAACCTGCACCCCTAGTCAGCTGACTGACTTCCTGGCATCGCCAGCGTGTTTCCACCAACGCCTGTTTCTGCGTTTTATAAAAAGAATTCTTTTTTAAGAAAAGAACTCTTTGGAGAAAAGAAAATGAAGCACCACATTCCTCTCGTTTTATTTTTACAAAATATTTTCTTTGTAATGTATCTGATGGCTCTGGCCTGGAGACTCACTCTTCTTGCCCAGCTTGGTTCTGACTCTCCATGCAGATTGATTTCTCTTCTGCCACGAAGAGCAGGGCATTGAGCTTTGCTGGAGCGGGTGTTTCTCCTGGAGACCTTCCACTGCGTATTCACAACTGTTATGCTTTCTGTTCCTTCCAACCACCCGGTGAAGCTGGGGTTTTCTTACCCTCCAGAGAGGTCATGGTTATACAACCAATAAAAGGAACAGGTCTTGATTGCAGTGCTTTGAGTGGCTGAACTTGGCAAGCGACACAGCGGAAGACTGTCACTGAGGTTCTGACCCTCCCTTGTTGCACATCTACTTACTTGTTGGAGGAGAATTTCTTCCTCAACTTTTTAAATCACTTGACAGTTGGGGTAATTAATTGTCCTCACCCACACCCTTTCCCAGTGACTCAGAAGTCCATTCATAGAAGCCAAGAAAGGCCATTCAGTTGCATGAGCTAGAAACATCTAAATTGGTTTCCCAGGCCCACACAGTCAGTCAGCACAGGCTCAGTCATGCGCGTCCTGTGGCACCCTCCCCTAGAATGGAGGTCTGGGCCCTTTCATTCCTGTTGTACACTGAGATTATGCAGTGCCATTGACCCAGGAGAACTTGCTCTCAGAACCTGCTAGTAGAGGAGAAGCGGCCACACCCCACCACCCCGCCCACCCTGTGCTGTCGAGGTTCTCCTGCAGGCTCACTCAGTGTGATGTCCTACTCAACTCAAAGTATCAGACTCTGATAACACAAAGCATGACCGTCTTGCAGTGAGTACTGTGGAGAGTCAGTGGAGGGGCACCAGGCGTGGGCGTCCCTAACTGGGGACTGAGCCCCCAGGTCAGCCTTGCACTCCCCCATGTCCTCAGAGCCCGTTCTAACCTGGTGTGGGTCCTGAGACTCTGGGAGGTGGTTTGATTTATTAAAAAAGCGTTTAGGGGATAGGGATGAGAACTCAAAACATTCACCCAGAAAGACTGCATCCAAAGCTGAGGTCTTGGCTTCCAGGTTGGGAATGTGATTTATGAAAAAGAAGTTACAACACTGCCACCGACTGTCTCAGCCTCCACCTGACAGGCCTGTAGGCTGTTGGGGGCACCATGAGAGCAATGTACACAGCACTCAACTGCCTTCTGTTGTTCCTTTCCCCGCAGCTGTTTTGTGGGACAGGTTATAGATTTCTTGTATTATTCTGTTAAAGTCATGTTTTCATCCTTTTTATTTTTGAGGACACACTAAATGTTCTCTAACCAAAATACCAAGCAAGGTTGGGAGAGGGAGGTGGACTAGAAATCCCCATCAAATAGTGTGACTGACCCATGGCCACCCACAGAGACCTGTACCCTACAGCCAGTGCTCGTGCATCCTTCTCAGGAACACCCGGAACTTTTTACAAAAATTGATTCATATAGCAAGTCTCATCCAAAACTCAAGAAAACAGTATCATGTAGACCAGCTACTCCAACCACCACACAATTAAGTTAGAAATCAGTAATGGAAGGATAATTTTTTAAAATCTCATACATTTAGAGATGATAAAACATTTCTATTACAATTGAGTCAGAAATAAATCAAAGTTGAAGAAAAAGTACTTAGAACTAAATGATGATGAAAATAGTTGGGAAGTAAGAAACTAGTTCAGAGGCAGTTCTACTGCTTTTGGGACAGTTGCATTTACATATTTTCAAATGCAGCTTTATGTCCATTTAGGAATGAGCAGAGGTAGAAGATTTTCTAAAATTTAAAAAAATATTTTCTAAAATTTCAGAAAATTGGGTCTGGTTTGGCCGGGTCACAAACATGAAGGGTTAAGAGACATCGAAATGAAGAACAAACTGACAGTGACCGGCGGGGACCGGCGGGAAGGGGATAATGGGGAAAGCAGGGGGAGGGTCACCGAGGAGCATGTGTGAAGGACACACGGACAGCGCAGCGGGGTGGGGATCTAGGCCAGGGTGGAGGGCTGAGGTGGGGGGTGGGGAGGGCCGGAATGGAGACAGCTGTACTTGAACAACAACAAAAAAACACAGAGGGTTAAAACTCCAAACCAGAAATCATACCCAAATTTTTAGAAATTGTTTTTCTTATATCCGTTCATTTAACTCCCAAGTCTCATTATCTAAAATCCCTTTTCCTTTCTCTTCTGAACACAAATTCCCATGAAACAAGCACAAAGGGGCAGAGAATAGAAACGAGGGTTCACTCAAGGTTTAGGACATTTATTTTGAGTTTCCTTTGATCACTTTTATTCTTTTAGCATTCTCAATACGTAGTTTTGAACTGTGTTTTGTGGCTGGTGATGAGGGATTTAGAAAAATGGGGTGGGGATATTTTTACTCTGGAGTCGGTTGCTACCTTCTTTTCTAGACATACAAGGATTTTTGCCCTCACTGTCAGGTCGTAGAGTCAGAATCTTGGACATTGACTGGCAAGAAATATACACTTTGAAGATTTCTTCAAAGATCAGCTTCTTATTTGGTGCTGGCTGGTTTTACCTGTGGTTCTTTCCCGTTACCTCACCGCCCTCCCGCTTTGAAGGAGAATCAAGGAAAGGACTGGCGTTCTCTCCAGCAGGAGGGAGCACTACCACCTGCCGCCCTCTGCTGTTCAAACAAAACCAGGTTCCGCTGCAGCTCCTCACCCTGCGGCCTACGCCAGCCACGGCCTGTTGGGCCTGGGTCTCCCAGCCAGAGAAGATGAGCATTTCAGATGAAGACAGCCGTCTTTCCTCCACTGCGGCATCCATTCTGGATTTCGGTTCTCTCCTCCTTCCCATCTACCGCTCTACTTGGACTCCCAAACTGTTTCTAAAGAAGGAAAACATTAGGCTTCAAGAAATAGGTGCAGCTTATGATTAACCCTTCAAGTCCCAGCCTGATACCTCAGGTCCCTTTACACGTGAACAATGATCAGTAGACAAGGTGGTCAGAGACCAATATTCTAACAATTGTGTGACCTCAGTTAACTTGATTCAACAAGTACTTGGTCTCCTGCTATGTGCAAAATGCTCTGTTAAGCAGCATTACATAAACCATGTAAAAGGGTGGCTATCTGGAAAGGATTCACGAGCCCAGCGCAGCAGTAACATCCGGGGAAGATGTTATGATAGATGGGCACGTGGTCAGAGCCATAGGAAGACCACTCCACGCAGGCTGGCTGAGGAACGTCCAGAGCCAGGCACATTCCCGGCTAATGGAAATAGGAAAACACCACAAATTCATGGCAAGACATTTTTGCAACTCTCCTCCCCCACATTAGGATCCCACCACTTGAAATTTCCTTTCACTTGACAAATATAAATGTAGCACCTAAGTGCCAGGTACTGTGCTAGGCTCTGCGGCAACAGCACTCTGCAACACGGAAGCCTGGCCCGCATGGGCCCCGGAGGCCGCAGGGAGTCACAGACAGATCCACAGGCTTCACACTGCAGCATGAGGAGGCCCTCCAGACCCTCCTCTGGCTCACGTTCTGATTCACTTCCAAGTAGAAAGAGGGAAAATAAGGGAGGGATCTTCTGTGGGCATGAGCCAGAGTCAAAGTTGTAATAACCATTAGCATGGATTTTGCCCAGGCTCTTGGTACTTGCTAGAGGAATTTAAAGAGGAGGACTGGGTAGAGATGGGCTGGAGGGCAAGGTGGGAGAGTCAGAGTCAGAAGGTAGGTGAGCCTTTGACCTTGAGGGCAAGGTTCACAATGCTTTCCCAAGCCCCTGCCTCTGCACTGAATGCTGTGCTGGAAAGAGCACCTGGGGCCAGTCTGCTGCCACTGTCTCTGTGATCTTACACGGCCTTCCCTAGCTCATCTGGAAATGGAAGTAAGCAACCCCTGCTCGGCACTTGCCCCTGGGGTTTCGGAGGAGCAAATGAAGGGGTTTGCGGATAGTTTACGTCAACTATGCAGTGCTGCCCCAATCAGTGATGTCATCGCTGACATCAGCAACACCTGGGCCAGCCAAGCGGCGGCAGCGCAGTGAACCCAGTGCCCCCACCAGCCCTTCCGGACGGGAGAGCCTGCAGTGAAGCCTCATTGGTGACGTTTCTCTCCAACTTCCCCCCTAGGGTCTACCAGGGATGTCCAACTTTTTGGCGTTTCTGGGCCACGCATTAAATACACAAACACTAACGAAAACTGATGAGCAAAAAAAAAAAAAAAAAAGGGTTTTAAGCAAATTTATGATCTTGTGTTGGGCCTCATTCATAGCCTTCCTGGACAGCATGCAGCCCGTGGGTGGCAGGTTGGACACCCCTGAACCAGGAAGATTTGAACAATGTACTTAATGCAGTTGGGGTGTGATGAGGAAGAGAAACCCTGTAAGCAGCAGTTTGGAGTGTTGCATGAGAGTCCCGCACGGTGCCAGTTTGTGGGACCCCACTTAAAACTTTGTAACGTAGGAGCCTGCCATTCACTCTTCTGCGGTCCTGTGCCTCCTGGTGTGGACTCGCTGTGCTGCTCCCCGCAGGGTGGTAACGACACCGAACAAAGTGTTCCCGTTCCCAAGTCGTTTTTACCCCAGAGTCCTTGTCACTGAGTGGAAGTGGGAGGGGAGAGAGCAGTGCTTCCGGTTTGTTGGAGGCCGGTCGTTAAGCTCAGCCAGGCGCCATCCCGGACTCTACAGATGTCATTTAATTCCATCCTCCGCACCAGACAGTTGGCCCAGCGAAGGTAGTAAGCACGTCTGCCTTCCTCCCTGCCAGACGCCACCACCTAACCAAGGGTCAGCTCAAAAAATCTTCATCAGTTAATGAGTCCTCACACCAAACAACCTTCCAGGTGGGCACTATCGCCCCCAATTGATGGATAGAACTGAGGTGCAAGTGACTTCAGGGATGTTTTCAGGGCAGGAGGGCAGGTCTGGCGCCCTGCGCTCTGCCTGCTGGCGGAGCTGCCCTCCCGCCTGCGCAGCGCGCTGCTGAGTGCCTCCTGTCCCAGAGGCAATGGCTTTTCCTGCTTTGTGATCATTTTTCAGAAAGGTTGCATTCCATCTCTATTTGAAAACAGGACCTGGGCAACTAGTATCTGTCATTGCCCAGACGTGTTTACGGTGCTTTATAGATCTTTTGGTCCTGTTTCCTGATTCTGTTTATGAACCGGTCCTCAGTTCTTGGGAGAACTGAAAGGAGGACAAAGATCAAATAGTCATTCAACCGACATGTATTAGATGCCCACCGTGCAGGAGACCCGCACTCAGGGCCCGAGGTGCGAAGATGAATAACAAGGGGCTCCCGCCTGGCTGCACCTTTTCTTCCTTTAAAGAAAAGTTATTACAAAAGTGAAACATTCTGACTGCAGAATATTTAGAAAGCCCAGGTAAGAAGAGAAAGAAAAGAATCACCCGATGTCCGAACAACGTCTTTTAAGCCCTGGGGGCGGGGCCTTCGTCTCAGCCAGCATCTCTGTGTCTGTGCAACCTCAGCCCGGCCTTGCAAGGCGGCAGTGGAGGTTGGTTGGACGGGGGAAGCCGCCCTTTATCCCACCGCCATGAAATGGCCACTGCTGACTCTGCGCAATGTTGCTAGTCTCTTTTTCTTTGACTGTGAAACGACCGGTTCAGAGGCCATTCCTCCTGCCTCAACCAAAGACAGGTATAGCACCACCTACGAGCGACGGGGTGGAGCCCACCATGCTTGGGTAGTCCTCCACCGCGCCTCCTCACATAGAGGGGTCTCTTAGGTGTGGGAGAGTCAGAAACTTTTACCAGATGCCCCCATGCCTCCCCCACGCCACCTCAGAAAAGCCTCAGGGGCAGGAAGCTGGTTCATCTGAGATCCGCCCGCTTGGATGAGGGGGACTTTCAGGAGCTTTCCTCAAACCTGAGGCAGCTTTCAAAATTCCTGATGCCTGGATCGCCTTTGCACTAATTAAACAGAATCCCTGGGCATGAGGGCCCAGGCGTTGGTCTCTTTGTACTTTTAAAGCTGCCTGGGTGAAAGGCTGACAACCACCGATTTAAAGGGAGGCAGCCAGTGGTGCGAGGGGCCTTTAGAGACGAGCGCTGAGACGCTCAGTCCCCGACGCGGCACCGCAGGAGTGCTCCGCCGCCTGGGGAAACAACGGGGTAGCGCGCCTGGACAGTGGTCTGCAGAGGGGGCCCACGGGAGGAAACAGCGTCTGTGTTCCGAAGGGTTCCTGTGGGTCCCCGAATGAGGGGAGAACACATAGAAACCGTGTTCGCCTACGAAGTAAATACAGGGAGCTAACTGTGAGTGCCCCAAAGGGCTATTTGAAAGGCATGTAAGCTTTCTGGCTTCATTATGAAGGAAAGAAGAATTTTGCAGGATAATTTATCAGAGATAAACCGCTATAACGACAGGTTGCCTAGCGTAAAGGACATGAATAGAATTAGACACTCTTTCTTGATGTAATTAGTCACTGAAGACTTGTTACTCGTCAAGCACAGTGCTAAGCACCTGACATGCATTATTTCATTTAATCTTCGTGATCACATTTTGCACCGACTATTTTTTATTCCCATTTTATAGTAGAGGAAATCGATGCTAACGATTTTCAAGTAATTAGCATACAATCCCATTAAATAGGAGAGGTGACCCCAGCCTGTCTGACTGCAAAGCCCATGGTTTGTTCACCCTGCCAGGCTCCGTCCACACCTGCGTGATTAGAGGTAACACCAAGGTGGGAGGAAAGTCAAGGCTTCCATCCTCTTGAGGAGTGGTGACTTTCCAGCATGACCCGAGGGCCGGAAGGCGCTTCCTTCTGTGAAGATGCGTGGTGTGAGGCAGGTCAGCACGCTGTGCAGAGAGCTCCAGCAATGCCTCTGCCGCCCAACCATGCAACCGGACAGGTCACCCAGGGGGTCTACGCCTCTGTTTTCACGCCTGAGCAGCCAAAAGGGCTGGAGCCACTGGGTCGGCGGTTTTCAAGTTGGCCTGTGGAGGCCTGGGGTACAGGAAGCCGTGCTGGGGATGGGTGGGGTGCATGATCATTCTCTTTCCCCTTCAGCCAGGCAAGCCCTGCCTTTAGCTGCTTCACCAGACGTTTCCCTGCCTCAGGGGAGGGGGTACCTTCGGAAGGAAACCACTAGGTTAGTGGTTAGTGATGAATGGCAATGACCCTGCCAATCTGATAAATGTCAGGTCCTCTGTTTCTGCAAATTCATGGTGCTGGGAAGAATCAGTGCCATCACAACACTTGGGTGGATGTTGCACGGGGTGGGAGGGAGAGTGGCCTTTTATGAGTGTGGCAGGGAGGAAGGGCCACGGAGGTGAGGGAGGACAGAAAGGCCAGCACAGCCCGCAGAGCTCACACTTAGGAAACCGGCCACCCGGAGGCACGTGACCCACCAGAGCAGACAGGAGAGTGAACCAACCAGGCGCCCTCGGTGCTGCTGTGGTGGGGACAGGGTCACAAACAGCAGAGGCTGGGCTCTGGGCTTCATCCCCCTCATTTGTACTTTTTTTCACTCAGTAGAGTAAAAGTCTCCTGTTCTCTTTTAGTAGGTTAGCATTTAAGCAATCTTCTGTTTCTTTGTGTTTTTCAGATCTTAAATCCAAATTTCATCCAAGAAGGTGAGTTTAAAAAGTGGTAGAATTGAGAACACGGGCGTGGCTAAATAACTCAGGGCACACCTCGCGCTGAGTGAGAGCCTCGCAGCCAGCGTGGGGCGGCTCCGTGCGCACCGCCAGGGGGCGTGCTGGCGATGCACTGTGAGGCGGAAAGGCGGCAGCGTGCAGTTTGCCCAGGGGGTTCAACTTACCTAAGAACATGTGTGTTGAATTAAAACCTGAAAGGGTGTTTACCAGAACGTTCACAATAGTCACCTCCGGATCATGGCATCGCTGAGCTTTAAACATTTACTACCGTTAAAATACTTTTTCATGGGACACAGCTTAACCAACAGTGTTAAGCTGGTTATTTGAATTGTTACACACCATGGGTGGGAAATGAGAGTAATGTGCTATAAAATGACTGTTTTATTCTAAGTCCTGACTGATGTGAATTTATGTCAATTTAACCACAGTGGCCCCAGAATTCCTTGTGCCGTTAGTGGATGTGACCTGCTTGCTTGGGGACACAGTGACACTGCAGTGCAAAGTCTGTGGGCGACCAAAGCCCACCATCACCTGGAAGGGTCCCGACCAGAACATCCTTGACACTGACAGCAGCTCAGCCACATACAGCCTGTCCTCCTGGTGAGCGGCCCACCCCTGCCGCACCCGCAGCGGTTCGTCCAGCGCCCAGAGGCTAGTTCTGGGACGCAGGTCCGTTCCCGTGGTTTAGTTTCTCCCAGAGAAGAACTGCCCTGGAGCCTATTCTAGAGCAAACACTTGGCCTTGACTAGGAGAGAGACCCGTCAAAAACCGTGGGTGGCTCACAGCCCCGCTCTGCCCCCACGGCATCGGTCCCTGGGCCGCGAGCTCAGCACAGACAGCCTCAGCCTGAGGGACACCGGGGCGGGGACCGGCACGCACTCACCTGTTGCTCAGCATTATGCAGACATACTGAGGGTCAGAAAGGATGGTTCAGAAAGACTGCACCCTGCACCCACATTAAACAAAGAACAACACACATGAACATTCTATCGCTAAGGTCAAGCCTGAGCCACCCTTTTGAAGAGCTCTTACAGTCACTGACTTACCGTCAGTCTATTTAACTGTCTTTCCCTAAGAATTCCCAAGAGAATGTCTATGTCAGACGTGAGGAGGCCGCAGACCGGTGATAGGAAGGTGGTCCTCACGTCTGGGTGTCCCAGTGTTCTCTGAGCCTCAGGATTCTGGAAAACAGTGATGTAATCACTATTTAGCTGTCCCACCAACCTGAGAACAATTTCCTGACCAGAAAAGACAATTACCCACTCCAAAATGTATAACAGAAAACAGAAAATCCAGCCACAGCATGCTTCTGGGGAAAAAGGGTGTTTAACAAAATTTGGCTGACTGCCTCCCAGTCATCCTGTTAATATTTATTGCTACTAAGTATGAGCTTTACTGTGGACTATTGCTGGCAGAGCAGAGCAGTGACAAGCCCTAACGCTTAAGAAACATCCGCGGGAGAAACACCTAAGATTGAGACTCTTTCATCCACTAACTTAACATTGGTGGATGTACGATAAGTGGCATCGCTGTGGAGCCTCCCCACCCAGGCCCTAAAATACCAGTGAGCCCAAGGAGGTGAGCTTGAGGGTCAGTGCTCTGTGAGGATCATGAGGGTCGCCGCTGTGTCACAACCAGTGTGGGGAGAAGGGGGCTGACGGGCCCTCTGCGCTGGGCCCCTTCGGAGCAGCCTCTCCTGTGCAAGGTCCAGGCCCCTGGCTGGGACTGCCGAGACAGCCACCGTTTAGTGGAGGAATTTGCCCTTTATTTAATTCACTTAGTTTTTGGAGGGGTCCACATGTAGAATTTGAAATGCTTGCACACTTTCATTCTTTAGTCTTTCCTTCCCCCCGCTCGCCCCCACCATTCATTCTTGATCTGTGAGACTGGAACTATTCAGAACAAAGTTGCTGGTGGTAATAATACAAGTAATACTGTGAACAGTGCTTGTAGTGGACTGTACAGATTTCAAACCGTGTTCTAATTCTTATCTCACTTTACTCTGTTTCTATCCCTATCCCTCATATACAACAAGCTTGAGAGAGGGGTACAGCAAAAATTTTTGCCCCATAACTAAGGAAATGAGACTGTAGGGAGGCAAGGCGACCACCCAAGGTGTGTGCAGACGTGGGGCTAGCCCTTGGGCCCGAGGACTCAGCTCCGCACAGCAGATGCCAGCCCCTCGCCTGTTGCTTGTCTCGTTGCTGGAGTCTGAAGGCATCCTTTCGGTGTCCCTAGTGATTCCGGGGAGATCACCCTGAAGATCTGTAATCTGATGCCCCAGGATAGTGGGATTTATACCTGCATCGCAACCAACGACCACGGGACCGCATCGACGTCCGCTGCGGTGAAAGTGCAAGGTACAGAGTTTTATATTTGTTAAAATATTTGCTTTTATGGTTGTAAGATACACATAACATAAAATGCACCATCTGAACCAACTTTAACCGTACAGTTCAGCAGTGCGAGGTGTAGTCACACCGTGGTGTAACCAGCCTCTCCACCTCGCAGAGCTGGAACCCTGTGCCCTTTAAATAATGCCTCGCCCTGCCCCGCCCCGCCCCGCCCCGAGCTGCCCTTGTCCCGGCAGGCCGGTTCTCCTCCTTACTCCATCGGACATTTTCTGTGGGTATTACCAGAGCTCCCCGAGACCTGGGTGGGGTAGGGTCTGAGGAGCTATTGTGAAAATCCCAAAGTAAGGTTTTAGCAAATGGGAGCAGCACAAAATTTCGCTAAGAGATTTCCGTGTTCTCCTCTCCACCTCCAACCAAGTTTCATCTCCCTTATGCCGGATTTAGCCCAAGGAAGAATTTCTTTAAAAAAAAAAAAACTTTTATGTATTGATTTTAGAGAGAGGCGGTGGGGGGGGCGGAGAGAGAGAGAGATGGGAGAGAGAGATTGTTGTTCCACTTATCGATGCATTCATTGGTTGGTTCCTGTATGTGCCCTGACTGGGGATCAAACTCACAACCTTGGTGTATCAGGACAATGTTCTAACCAAGGAAGAATTTCTGACAGCAAGGTGTACCTCCCAGGTCATAGGAAAAATTTGAGATGCAGATTAGATAACATTTCCCAGGTGACATTCAACCCTGGTGTAAAATACCAAGTTCTGCAGAAATAGCACTTGACCCTAATTTCTGTCCCCAAAGGTGTTCCAGCGGCCCCTAACCGCCCCATTGCCCAGGAGAGAAGCTGCACCTCCGTGATTCTCCGCTGGCTGCCCCCGTCCAGCACGGGAAACTGCACTATTTCCGGTTACACTGTGGAGTACAGAGAGGAAGGTGGGCCATCTGGTTGTCTCCTCTTCCTTGTAAGGAGGGCCTTCAGAGGCATAAAACTATTGCTTTCTGAGCCCTTCACCAGCTGGTTCTTCTTGTCTTCCAACTCAGCACAAAGGCCTCAGCGCCACACTACAGCACCTTCTCGGATCCCCTACACCCAGCAGCGGTTCTTGACACAATGACGACTCGTGGCAGATTTCAAAGTGCCTTCACCTGCGCATCCCTGCCTAACGGGCGCAGTCCTGCAGGCAGAGACCGTCAGGCCCGTTGGACAGATGAGGAGGCTAAGGTCTGAAGTGCAGGAGCAGGAGGCTGAAGTTAGAGCCCAGGTCTCTAGTTCGCTAGTTCGTGACCTTTCTCCCAGGAGTAACAACTAGGGAGCAGGAGCAGAGCTCTACCCTGCCCCCACCCCCAGATAAAATTTAGAGATTGCTCACTTTTTAAATTTGTTACGTTTATACACTAAAAGTGCGTACATTTCTTCAGCAGTTGTAAGCAACTGAGCCTGACACCTACTTACAGAGAAGAATCAGCTAAAATGATAAGCTGCCAGGCAGCTGATTGGTAATAACACATCCTGAAGCACACGGTGAGTTACATGAGGGAAGTGAAAGTGATGCTTGCACCCAGAACCGAAATCGTGTGTTACTGTACCATCCGTTCCTCTTACTGTTTTAACTCTTCTGTCTCCTGAGAAAGTGCCGAAGCTGTTTATTTCCGCTCCTTCTCAGGCCGTTCACTCCTGTGTCTCCTGACTCCGCACCAAGGCATTGATGCCAAGGGGACAGGCAGGGTTCACAAGGCCCATCTTCGCTCAGCAGTGGGCAGATGTCATGTGCAAATTGTCTGGGCTCTCTGAGTTTTGGCTTCTTCCCCTGTAAAGTGAGACTCGTGCCCCTGACCTCGCAGGGTTCCTGTGCGTTTAAGTGAGAGCGTGAAATGAGAGGTTTGTGTGAGGACGCCTTCCGCAGCATTTCACAGGCACGTGGTGCTCAGTACATGCTCATTTCTATTCTGCTCCGATTTCCAAATGCAGCTTCTCAGTTCTGTTATTACTTTCTGTTTTCCTGGCCTTATTCAAAACTGGCCCATGTTCCTCTGTCACTTCTGTGTGGTCCGTGTGTCTTCCCAGGCTCCCAGGTGCATGCTGGAAATGGCTGCGGCCACCTGCTCCTACACCCCCGAGGTGTGTTCCAGCATTTGGGAAAGTAAACCAGAGTCTGCCGCAGTCGGCCCGCAGGCTTTCAGAGCTCGACACAGCGACCACAACTGTCCCTCGAATGGAATGTGCCGATTTTCCTTTCTTTGTTCGCTGAAGGTCTCTGAAACAATGTCCCTCTGGCTTTTTTTTTCTCTCTCTCTCTCCTTGGAAATTGCGCACTAGGTTCCCAGGCCTGGCAGCAGTCGGTGGCTTCAACCTTGGACACTTACCTTGTCATTGAAGACCTCAGTCCCGGGAGTCCTTACCAGTTCCGAGTCAGTGCCAGTAACCCCTGGGGGATCAGCCTTCCCAGTGAGCCCTCGGAGTTCGTGAGACTTCCAGAATACGGTGAGTCCTGGGCATGCCCAGGACCCCCCAGTCAGTGGAGGCGAGATGCCTGGCAAGCGACCACACACTCACCGGCACTGTCTGTTCATTGGCGTATCAGCCGCTGTGCAGCAGGCGGCCTGGATTTGCTCAGAGGCCTCAGTCAAGTAACATTTCAGAGGCCTGGCGAAGAGTGTTTCCATAAAGTGTGATTTCAGGTGTCTTGGAGCAAGAGTTAGATCTGCCACCCATGTTCAGCCTGGGCTGGCCAGGCTCCGTAGGCCCCAGGCGTGTCCCCAGGGACAGAGGTGCAGACAGACATCAAGAGTCACACGGGTACTAACTGCCCCCCTTTTGAGGCAGAAACACCACAACCCTCCTCTCCCCGGGAGCCCCTGCCAGGCATAAGTGCACCTCACAGTATTAGGGACCCCCACTCACCAGTGTAAAATGGGGAGAGGAAAGGAACCTGGTTGAAGGGGTTGATCATTTCCCCAGTCTCTTACCCTCCCAGAATTCACTTTTAGGTGGGTGTGCTGAGTAATGAAGATACACACGTAACCAGCCACACAGGAGTATTTTTCAAACGAGGCTCCTGCTCCGCCCACCTCTTCACTCTCTCACCAAGACACCTTGGTCCCCAGGACGTTTTGAGAGAGGACACTTTTTAGCCTACAGAAAGCTTTGAGAAGTGAGGTTTCTGGCAGTGCACGGGAGTGCTTTGTTTTTTGTTGGGAGGACAAAGGAGGTCACTGTACTGAAAAGGCAATGAGTCTAGTCTCTTTGGGTGAAGGGAATCCCAGAGCCTAAAGAGGGGCTCCAGAAACCTTCTAGGGTCTCAGACTACAGCCCTGCCCCCAGCTGAGGATGGAAATGCTCCCCAGCCCCGCCCCCATGGCTCAGCACTTTCCCAATGGCTTTGTTCCCGTGGGCCGTGACTCACTGGGACACCTTGGCCTTGGGTCTCTGTTTCCTCCAATCGCAATGCGGATGGGCACCTTCAGCCTCAGCTGGGCTTGGGCGGCCCCAGGTGACCGGGGTCGGAAGAGGTGTGCTGCTGGCTTGGTCCTCTTCTCCCAAGCCCCACTCGGGGGTGGCCCTGCTCACAGTTTGCTCCTTGTCAGCCTTGGTCCCCAGAGAAAACACACAGATAGGAGTGTGCGTGCTTGTGTGTGTGCGCGAGGCACTACCAGGGAAATAACACTTCACCCAAGGTAATGCTGCAGAGATTCTACTGGGGTGCGTGTTAAGCTAAATAATTCCATGTACGGGGTAAGCTCATTAATGCCTGAGACCAGGGGGTGAGAAAGAGCCCTGTCTCTAGACCCTTTGGAGCACAGTCCTTTCCCTCACCCTTTCCTGCTCTGTGACCTTCCCCGGCCCCTCAGCCGCACCCTCCCACAGCCCTGATCTCACCCGCCTGTCTGGCCTTTGGCACGGTTTTCACTCTCCCTTTTAATTTTTTTTTATCCTCACCCAAGGACATTTTTTTTTCATTGCTTTTAGAGAGAAGGGAAAGGGGAGAGGGAGGGAGGGAAGGAGAGAGAGAGAAACTTCAATATAACAGGGAAATACCGATCGGTTGTCTCTCGTGGACTCCCCGACCAAGGATTGGACAACGCTCCAACCATTTGGGCCACACAAGCCAGGTTCCCTTTTGGTTTTTTCTGCAAAATACTTATCTGTAAAAATCCTGAACTTACATTTCTGCCTGCCCCCTGAGTCCCTGCATTGCCGTAGGCAGCACAAGGAGGGAGTCTGACTCTGTTACATCAGTTTCCCCTTGGATCAAACTTTTAAAATGAGAATGGCAGAGAATCGTGGCGTTTTCCCACGGAGTGAGACTCCATATTTAGTCCTGATTTGGGGTGATGCTGGAGCTTTTCTGCTAACCTTTTCGTTACTCTATGTGACTTCCTCAATGTCATAAATGGGTTCTCTCTCTTCCGAAGATGCTGCTGCTGATGGGGCCACCATTTCCTGGAAGGAAAACTTTGATTCGGCTTACACTGAGCTGAATGAAATCGGAAGGTAATGAGCCCATTTTCTAGCCCTTCATTCGTGAGCACTTAACACCGCACCAGAATAATGACCTGCGTTTATTATGTGTTTCCTTTACTAAGTGCATTCTCTCCACAGCAGGAAGAACGAGAACCTTACGTGTATTTTCTATTGCCCTTTCTCTAACTTCTGAAGTTGGAGGCTTCCCTCATCAACTCTCAGCCTTTCTTCTTTTCTGATATGAGAATTGAAGGCTCAACCTTTTCTTCAAAGAACAATTTTAGCTACATCTCCGAGGTCGCTATGTGGCCTTTTCATTTTCATTCAGTTCTCAGTATTTTTCCTTCACCTATGATTTTTTCTTTGATCCAATAGAGAAAATAGAAGTGTTTTAAAATTCTAAATGTATGAGGTTTTTACAATTATCTTCTTGTTACTGATTCTGCATTGCATCGCAGTGGAAGAAGTCGGTCTATATGACGCCAACCCTTTGCTGCTGGGGATACTTGCTTTAGGAGTATGTGGTCAGGTTTTGCTAGAAGTTTTACGTGTTCCTCAGAAGAGCCATGCAATCACTCACTGTTGGGTGCGGATCTTTGTGGGTGGACATGCAGCAAACCCAGTGTTTTGTGGACATTTCTAGTCCAAGCGCGCGCTCGCTCTCTCTCTATCTCTCTCTTTGTATTTTGGTTATAAAAGTGTGTCCTAAAAAACAAAAGGGATAAAGGTATGACTTCTAAAAGAAGAGTGAAAACATGCATCATCTGTCCTGCAAAACCACTGATGGGAAGGAACAAAAAGGGGGCCGTCCCTGTGTGTGCCTTAGCCTCCCGGCGGTGGTCTCTGTGAGGAATGTGGACCTTGGACGTGGCCGGCACCCTGGGTGTGTGAAGAGACGAGCACCGTTGGCAGCATCTTTGTCTCCGACTGGTGTCTCTCAGCGGAGCACAGAATCTCCTAAGCGGATGGCTGTGACAGTGGTAGAAAGAGCCCGCGTCTTTGTTGGTCCCATTTTTTAGGCAGTAGTCACAATGGAAATCACTGCTTTTCATTGTAGCACCTTTCATCAAAAACAACAGCAACAACAACAAAACACAAAAACACAACGACCTTAGCTCTACTTTGCTATCTCCTTTGTGTAGACACAAGGCCGACAGACATTTATGTGGTGTTGACGATGATGAGATGCTTATTGAGCATCCGTAGTGTTCCAGACACTGGGCAGATATTATATAACAGTTACTTAGCCCAATTCTGGTACACAGAGTTTGAGTAGATTTACAGTAGCTGTAAACTCAGTCTAAAGGGGGGTAAGTAACTTCCTCGAGGTCCAGGATTCAAACCCTGGGCCCTCGGACCCTGGGCCTGAGCTTCATTACTTGCAGATGTCATTTTGTATCACAGCAACTTTGGTGATAAATAAGCAGTAGTCATTAAAACCTAGTTTGCTCCATGATACTGAAGTTTGTGAAGCTAGATATGATTCTCATCACAAGCAGGTCAAACTGGTTTCATCACCTGGATGCCCCAGGTAATTCCTCTCCAAGACAGGAATCTGCTGTGGATAGCCTGTATGTTTCAGCTAGAAGAGATGGGTGTTTGGATATTTCTCAAAGGGGAGATCAGTGTTCTGATCTGTTCAAAGCAAGCAGTGGTTTTTCAAAAACTACATCTCTAACAACCTGAAATCTTTCCTCTGTACCTAATTTGGTCCTTATATTTTCAGAAGATCCTTTAAATCAGGGGTGTCAGACTCATTTTCACCAGGGGCCACATCAGCCTCACGGTTGCCTTCAAAGGGCCGAATGTAGTTTCAACTTCTTAACAGTTAAGGAGTAGTTACATGTATACAGTCCTGAAATTATTTCAGCCCTTCGAAGGCAACCGCAAGGCTGATGTGGCCCCCGGTGAAAATGAGCGTGACACCCTGCGTTAGACACACTGTGTGCTAATAGAATGGAAACAAAGTGCGCCGATACTTACGTGGGACACGTGCAGGACGATCGTGCCAGGGCTGTGCAAGCAACCCAGTGTTCTCCATCACACCTACACCCAGAATTCTAAGCATGTGTGACTATCTTATTATAAAGAGCTCTCTGGTAACTGAATATTACAAACATCATGGTGCAAAAGAAATATCTCTGCTCCTATAGCCCAATCGTGGAAGCAGAGAGCACGCAGGCATGACCTGTGAACCAGAAGGGAACTGCACAGGCACCAGAGCAGCTTACGGAAGCCAGAGTCACCCCTGGGCTTGCTGACTGCTCACCTGCACAGGACCCAGCAAGGCAGCAGAACCAGGCCCCCAGGGAAGGAGGGCTGTTGAACCAGGCACCTGTCTTCACTCCCTCCTCAGGCTTCACTACATCTCCTGTAAAAGAACTCTTTAAAGCAGGCACGTAAGGATGAGGACATTAGAAGAAGTGACAATAGCAATAAACTGTCAGAAGCAGCAACACAGGTTGGAATAGTGGCAGATACCCTGGGATACCTGAGAAAACTGAGTCCAAGTCAGTTGTGGGGCAAGTGAGAGTCATAGCAAGTGACAGCAGAATTCCCCAGAGGCTCAGGTACTGGCTGCACCCAGAGTCTCTGGAAATAGGTGTGAAGAGGATGCTCCTCGTTGGCAGGATTGGCTGAACTCTGTGTGAGGAAAATTTGCAGCTCAAATCTTGTCCCGAGCCTCAGGCAGCTGCACGATTGTCCTTCCCCACTCAGGAAAAGGCCAGGGCTTACTCTCCGGAAAGAGCACAGCAGAGGGCCTCTGTTCTCAGGCTTACCAGCACAGTGGAGGGCAGCAGAGCCCTGGCCCAAACAGGCCGATCGTGAGACTACAGGCCCGCCGGATGCTGAGGGGCCCTGCTCTCCTCAGCTCTCAGAGCTTTCAAGCAGCTTTTTAGTCCCCACTTCCTAAAATGAACCAACTTCCCACACGAGCCAAGATGGAGTGAGCCCCTTGTAGCTGCCTCTGTTCTCTCCTACTAACCTCAACCAGAATCCCAGGGCGGGAAATTCGAAAAGCAGCTACGTGAGAATTCTGAGGTTAAAAAAAAAAAAAAAAACAGTAGCAGGGAGATTGGGGAAGGAAGTCAAAACTTGATGAAAGACAAAAACAGTGGCTGTGAGTTTTCTGTTTGTTTTTTTCTCCTTTGACCCGAGGTGGATCAAATCCGGACACTGCAGCCCACATGGAGACCGAGCACCCCAAGACAGATCTGTCTCTCTGGCCAAAAAACAGGGCAAGGGGGTCCCTTTGAGCTGAAAAGAGCGGGGAGCCTCCCCGGCCCCCTTCTTTCTCTCACTGCTTTGCCCCAAGGGCATGCAAGCACAACAGTCTGGTGAGCTGAAACTCTCAGGGATCCGGTCTTTCTGGCCATGAGAGCAATAGGAGGGGGCCTGTGGGAGCCAGGGAATGTGGGGGAAATCTCAGTGAGGGACATAACAAAAGGTTACAGTTATAATGCTTTGGACATTGACAATTAACATCATCAATTACACTAGAAATCAGAAGGCAAAGGAATAATTCCTTCAAAATTGTAAATGATTTTTTCCACCTAGAATTATACTCAGCGAAACTAACAATCAAGTAAGTAGGTAGAAAAAGCACACTTCAGGTGTGCAAGTCTCAAACAACTAATTTACCCATGCACTTTGTCAGAAATGACTGGAAAGTGCATTCTGCCACAAAAAGGGAAAATATTCATAGTTTACCAGAGGTTCAGTTGTAAATAGTGCTGACATAGTTCCAATAATATAAACACTGAAATGGATTAAAGTCTGATTCTGTTGGGAGATGGGGGATGGGAAAGTGGCTATGAGGCAAAGACCGATGGAGGAAAGTCACTAACATCCCACCTTTCATACTGGGATGTCAACAGACAATAAGTAAATGAAAAAAAATCAAAATGTAGTCATGTCACAGAACAAGCCAAAGGGGGGGACACGATATGCAATTGTCGAAAGGACCCCCCTAGGTTCATTATATCCGCCGCCAGAAGAAAGACATCTCTCAATACCAGAGATTTGTGAAAAGGAAAGGAAATGTTTATTTAAAGCTATACAGGCTTAAAGTAGTGACCTAATGTCTTCATTAAAATATCGAAGTCCTTTAGGATACCCAGGGACGCACACAGTGCTTCCTTCTCCCTCTGCCCTTATCTGGGGTACCGTATCTCAGGAAAAGAAGTAGAAGTCTGTGATTCACGATCCTGGCAACCACATGGTCCTCTCTTCACCAAGGCTGTGGGGAGGTCTCCACTCTGCCAAAGCCAAGTGGTGGTTCTCTGCTAAAGCTGCATGGTGGTCTTCCCACAGCTGCGAGAGTCCCGACTCTGCCAAAAGTGTGTGGTTCTCTCCCTTCAATGGCTGCTGCGTCTGGGTTTAAATCCCCACGCCAGTCCTCCTCTGTAGCACCATTACCGACTCCTCCCACAATCGGCTATACTTGCTAGCACTCCCGTATCCTTCCAGCTTTACTGGGGTACCATCCTGAGTCTGGGCAGGCGTGGCCCCATGGCGTGGAGCCAATCATCTCCAAGCTCTCATGCAGGTGCTATAACCAGGGGGAGTTGCCTCCCAGTTAAGTCTTGGGTGGAAGTCACTTCCATCCCCCTGGCTCAAGGCATGGCCACAGCCATTTAACATATCCATGAAACCAGTTAAAGGTTATAGATATGTTAAATGACCATGCCAGAGGTTAGCTGCAAAGCTGTTGCTGTACAAAACAGCTCTCAATGGCCCTGCTCAATGTGTCCCTTCCCCCAACTCACACCTGTGGGGGGGAGGTGGACATCCTATATATCTTTCTAATACTTCCTGGACACCTCAAGTCCTGGACTCCATTCCAAATCCCTATTGGGGGCCCCCCTCTTGGCTGCACACTGATTCAGTCACACAAAGCATACTGTATTTAGAGTCATAGAAGTAAATACCTAAATAATCAGCTAAAATATATTAAACTTGTATATTAAACTGCTTCTCAGGAGGAAGACGGGGTACGTGGGATGATGGGATGCTTTTGTTTTCAATGACAAACCTTGCGAGACTAAAAGACTTTCTAAATACACACAAATTAAGATTAAGGTAGCAGTGCTTTGTCAGGGCAGTGAAGTTCAGGAGACCTATTCAGCATTCAGAGTCCTCTGGAAAGATTGGCTTATAATAACCAAACTCACGAGCGTGCAGTTAAAAATCAGAATGACTGCTTATTAATTCATGATGTGAAATAGAACTTCTGGTCTGACCAAATACTTGTTCATTATGCCAAGAATGATGTCTGGCACAAAATAGGCATTCAATTAACATTTGCCTGATACTTGTTTTATTGATTAGCACATTCTCTCTTTTGGAGAAAATCTATAGAAAAAAACAAACAAACAACAGAAAACTATTGTCAGAAAGTTGCTCGGAATGCACAGAGCCAAGCCAAGGAGCCAGCCCTGGCCACGGCGTCTGGCGTGTCCACTTCCGCTGTGGGCACAGGCTGCCCTTCAGACCCTGCCCTCCTCCGCTCCTGAGTTAGGGCGCCTTCAGGACAGGGCTGGTGTGGGCACCAGCTTGTCACCTTTTGACCCTCCCTTTGTCTGCCTCCGTGCTGACCAGTCCACTCCTTTCTAGGGCTCTCTCACTCCCTTCCATAGGGCTGCAGCGGAGTCTGGGGACGTTTTATTTTAGATGCGGTTAATTTTGTTAGATGTGAAAATAGAATGATGGTTACATACTTGTTAAATGTCCTTGTCAATTAAAGATGCAAGCTGAAGTTTAATAAATGAAATAACACAATATCTGGATTTTATCTAAAATACTTCAAAAAAAAAGCAGAGGGCAGGAAAGGAATAAATGAAATTGGGTTGGCGAAATGTTGATAATTATTGAAGCTGGCCGTTAGGTGCATAGAGCATCTATTACAGCATCCTCTCTACTGTTGTGTAAATTAGACATTTTTCATAATAAAAAGATAATAAATATAAAATTAAACTAGCCCTGGCCAGTGCGACTCAGTGGCTTGAGCGCAAGCTGTGAACCAAAGGATCACCAGTTTGATTCCCAGTCAGGGCCCACACCTGGGTTGCAGGCCAGGTCCCCAGTTGGGGGTGTGCTAGAGGCCACCACACTGATGATTCTCCCTTTCTTTCTCCCTCCCTTCCTCATCACTCTAAAATAAATAAATAAAATCTTTTAAAAATAAATAAATAAAATTAAACTAAAAATTACTTCTTTAAAAAATGTTTTTGAAATTATCACAAGTAGAATTCCTCCTTCTTTAACATTGTTACTATCATTATTGTAGTATTTAATAGAAATATACTCTGTTTAGAAAAGGAAACTGAACCTGTGCTTAATGTTCCACAATGACAGAAAAATATATTGGTTAAAAAATGCTATTAGTTTTTATGCATGTCAAAGAATCCTGCAATGGGAAGGAAGGAAAAATGGTGGATGATAACATTATGATTCAAACTACAGCCCTGGCTGGTGTGGCTCAGTGGACTGAGTGCTGGCCTGTGAGCCGAAGGGTCACAGGTTCGAGTCCCAGTCAGGGCACGTGCCCAGGCTGTGGGCCAGATCCATGGTTGGGGGCGTATGAGAGGTAACAGATCAATGTTTCTCTCATACATCGCTGTTTCTCTCCTCTTTCTCCCTCCCTTCCCCTCTCTCTAAAAGTAAATAAATAAAATCTTTTCAAAAAATACAGTAGCACCCCCTTTATCCATGGTTTTACTTTTCACAATTTCAGTTACCCATGGTCCACTGTGGTCTGAAAATATCAAATGGAAACTTCCAGAAATAAAGAATTGTAAGTTTTCAATTGTGCATTGTTTTGGGTAGCTTGATGAGCTCTCATGCCACCCCACACGGCCCCACGCAGGTCACGAGTCACCCCCCTGCCCAGCACCTCCAGGCCGCGCCTGTTCCCGCAGGGAGGCACTTACAGCCGGCGCAGTTACCAGGGCAGCTGTGGAGGCGGCCCAGCGCGCGTTTTCCCGTCACCCTTATTCTACTCAGTAGTGTCCGCGAAGCATAAGAGCAGGGATGCCGCCAATTCAGAAATGCCACAGAGAAGCCATAAAGCGCTTCCTTTAAGTGAAAAGAAAAAGAAAAACATAGTATGTGCAGGGTTCGGTACTTTGCACGGTTTCCGCCTCCACTGAGGGTCTGGGAACCTACGCCTCTGGATGGGCAGGGGCGGCTACCGTACAGGAAAACAGAATTCCTAATAAAATGTTACTATCTGACCACTTCAGAGGAAATGTCATACATCCTGAGTAAAGTAATGACTACTCGATTAATGAATCGTGACAAAACGCTTTCTCCCTTTGGTTTTCCAGAGGCCGTTTCTCCATAGTAAAGAAGTGCATTCACAAAGCTACCCGCAAAGATGTTGCTGTGAAATTTGTTAGCAAAAAAATGAAGAAGAAAGAGCAGGCTGCCCACGAGGCTGCCCTGCTGCAGCACCTGCAGCACCCGCAGTACATCACCCTCCATGACACCTATGAGTCTCCCACGTCCTACATCCTGATTCTGGAGCTGTAAGTACAGGGTCAGCCCTCTGAGGTGGGCCCTGCTGCAGGGCTCAGTTACTAGCAGTTCCATCTACTGCAGCGTCTGACGGTGTCCAAAGTGCTGTGTGTCGCAGGCACTCTGCCCTCCATTTTATAAAAATGTTGTTCCTATTTTATAGATTAGAAAATCAAGGATAGGGAAGCTCCTTAAAACTAGGAATTAGAAAAGCTGGGACTTGAACCCGCATCTCTCTCACTCCAGTTTTCCTTTTCTTTCTGTTATGGACCTTTGAGCTGGGCAGTTGAGGAAGAGCTTATTGGCAGGGGTGGAGTTGAGATGAAAGGGAGGGGCTTGCGCGTCCACCCGCTGTCATCCACCATCCAGGAGATCCTTCTGGGGCGGAACCTTACCTTCAAAACATTCCACTCATTCCAGATATGCTAGGGACTCAGACAACCACACAGTTGGCCCCAGCTAGGCCCAGGACACATCAAATAAAGCAGTAAGTTCACATTCTTCTCACTACTACCCCAAGCTAAGACCAGAGAACATGCTCTGTGGTTTAGAGAGATTTTACACAGACTAAAGAAAGTATTTTCAGAAGTACTGAGCCCTCACAGAGGGGTTATCGGATTGGTGCTAATGAGGCCCTGGGCCTGGAGAGGAGACAGATATTTGCACCCAAGACCGATGCCATGTAAGGCTTCACAAGGACCCCCATTCCATAGAGAAGCACCTTCATTTACAGCTTTGCAATGTCATTTTAGTCTTGTTCTTGTGTGCTTGTTAGTCTAGCTCAGCAGTTTTCACTGGTGTACTGCAAGAATTTTTAAAGCACACAATACCACCCTGACCGGTGTGACTCGGTTAAGCGTTGTCCCACAAAGGAAAAGGTGTCCAGTTCGATTCTCCGTCAGGCCACATGCCTGGGTAGGGCTGGTCCCAGTTGAGGGTGCCTGTGGGAGGCAGCCAATCAATGTTTCTCTCCCTCTCTATCTCCCTCCTTTCTTCTCTCTCTAAAAATAAATAAATAAAATCTTTTAAAAAACATGCCATACCTGACCACTGAGTCAGGAGCACTGACCTCTTTTCCCCTAGACTGTCAAAGAAAAATGACGACAACCAACCGAACAATAGCTGTCCAGTGTGTATGAACCAAAATTATACCTATGTTTTTGTCAGATCAGCCAAAAATACATTTTCAGTGTGCCGAAGATTTTTAGTAATTAGTTTACGTTTCCCCTGAAATGAGAAAGGTTGAAAGTCACTGGTTTGGCTGTGTATCTCTATGCGGGTCTCTGAAGAAGTGATTCTTCTTCATTTATGGAGAAAAGAAAAGCCAAAGTGCAGACTTCTTAGGCTAAACTTTTAAATTGGTTGAAAAGAAACGAGAGGAGACAAAAACAACACTGTTAGTATTTGTAATTCTTTTGTGATACGGATACAGTTGTGTAGTAGCCAGTACATTGTCACTTCGGACTTAACCAATGCACTTCAAAACAGCCTTTCAGAGCCTAATCTATTTGTTGGGAACTTCCCAACTCAAAAAGGTGCATTCTGTTGACAGTGAATTATCTTTGTTTACAAGTGACAACTTACTGCACTTGACTATACTTCCAATAAAAGGTATTGTCACTTGCATACCAAAGTGCTACAGCAACCCAGGACCTTTGCCCCTTCAGGTTTGCAGGGCAGCATTCCCAGGGAAGGTGTGGATTCCCAGGCTCTCTCATTGCAATGGAATGAAGAAGGCGCTAATCCCAGTTCTGTGATTTGGAGCCAGAGTACTTGACTCCCTGGATTTCGGGGTCCATATCTGTGAGGTCTGAAGAATTGTTCCCACTTCTCAGAGATGTTGCAGGGATTAAATTAGATGAATATTGGATTACACTAGTTTCAGCATTTACTGAGCACTCACTATGACCTGGGCCAGGTGGGAGGAACAAAGATGAACAAATAGGTCTTGACACTGAGTTATAGGTGGAATGAGGAAGACCAACTGCTAATTCAACATAGCATGGTAAATGCAGATTTTGGAGAGGCTACTCTGAGAACACAGGAAGGGACTGGGTTGACCTGAAGTTTAGGTAAGACTCATGAGAGGCAGTTTCTGTGCTACATCTTGGTTACACTGTGACTGTGTAGCTCCCTTTCCATGGTCACTCAGTCACTGGTAGAGCCTTTCTCCACCAGGCAACTGCAGCAGACAACTGAGGTTCTGATCCCCTGGTTTATGGCAGGGCCTGGACATCTGCATTATCCATGGGCCCTAAGGGTGAGCTTGGTCACTGAGACTTTTGGATCTCACAGGAGTGCTATTGTTAATTTCTTCAGCTAGTGCTCCAAGAAGCCCAGAGGGATGCATCAAACAAGCCCAATACGACTTCACTCCACACTCACCACTCACACCCCAACCCTGGCAGAGACAGAGAGGAAGGCGATGCAGATTTTCATTGGTTCTAACCTTTGCTCCTGTCAAGAAAAGCAGAATAGACTAGTAGGAAGGAACAAGCTAGGGAAGAGATTGGAACCTTGGCCGGGGTTGGGGGGGTGGGGTGCAGTTTCCAGCCGTGCTTGAAAGTAGTTTCTGACTCTTGCTCAAGCTTCTCTGCCTGGGCATTTCCTTGGGGTGGGGGTGGGGGGGTTCACAGCCCCGTGCACTTTAGAGTAACTTCCTGACATGTGGTCACTCCTCTCTAAAGGGGACACAGGGCACCTGAAAGGGGCGGGCATTTATTGAGCACTTACTCTTGCCACCAACTGCTCGTAGATGCCTGTCTCACTTGATCCTTGCGTTCTTCACAGGGAAGTGGGTGATTCAAATCAGGGTCTGCCAGGCTCCTCCTACCTTGTCTCACTCACAGTTTTTAGGGTTGGGGAATTGCTAAAAGGCAAAGGATTCAAAAAGGGGTCAAGAATGCTAAAGCTAAACTTTGCTTACTTTCGGTTTTTCCCCAATGAAAACTTGACGAATAAAAGCAATTTGCAAGGCATACGTGGGGGCTGCTTGTAGGCAGGCGCCAGGCTCCTGTTAATCAGGATTTGCCCAGAGAGCTCTCAGTCTCCCTCCCCCTCCCCATCTGAAGACTTTCTCTGTTTTGCAACCTAACCTCTTAAAGGATCTTTGAGTTAGAGCTCTTCCCCCATGAGCGATTTTAAAAGTTAACAAAACAGCCTGGCCAGTGTGGCTCAGTTGGTTGGAGCACCGTCCCATAACTGAAAGATTGCAGGTTCGATCCCTGGTCTGGGCACATACAGCAGGCAGCCAATCAAGGCTTCTCTCTGACATCGACGTTTTCCTCTCTCCCTTCCTCTCTCCTTAAAAGCAATGAAAAATGTCCTCAGGTGAGGATAAAAAAAAAGTTAACAAAACAGACTGTGTCTTAAACAAGGTTATGTAGCTTTCTTCCCTGAAGCACACCACATTTATCATTTTCTTTATTTACTTGTTTGCTTATTTATCTATTTTAGTTCTGAGCATTGTACTAACTTAGGGCTCTAACTAAAATATGCCTGTATTACCACATTGATCTTTACGTAGGGAGTGGGAAAGATCTTACAGGTTTGTGTGTGTGCTATTTTTCTGGTCTTTTACAAACCCATTTCCTTAGCCTTTTCCTCCGTACCTGCAGGATGGATGATGGCCGGCTCTTAGACTACCTTATGAATCACGATGAGCTCATGGAAGAGAAGGTAGCTTTCTACATCCGAGACATCATGGAGGCCCTGCAGTACCTTCACAACTGCAGGGTCGCTCACTTGGACATCAAGGTAATAAGAAATAGCAGCCCTTGCAGGAACATGACGAAACCCAACCTGCCAGTCATTGCCCTTGAGAGATGTAATGTTAATTCATTTTATTTACTTATATTAGAATCCTCATGAATATTAAACAGAAACTAGGTTATCACACAATTTAAGAGTATTATTCATGAGTTAATGAGAACACAATGACAAGACAAAGTCTGGAGTGAGAAAAGATAGGCAAGCTTTGGCCACTACGTCTAATTTTGTAGAAGGAAGCAAGTAAATGTCAACTTTTCCATGATGCTAAAAAAAGCCTGTTTTTCAAAATGAGTAGTTTATTCTTCACTCGATTCAGCGCAGAAGTAAGGGGTAGTTAAGAGACATGATTTTCACGCAAACGCAGTTTAGCTTAGTTTGAAGCCTCCTGTGCACTTCGAGGAGGGAATGTCCCATGCGTCAGGGGTCCGCAACCCCGGGGCCTGTTAGGACCCGCTGCGAAGCTAACCTGAGCTCCGCCTCCCTCACGCTTCCCCCTCCCCCACCCCGCCTTCTGTGATACTGGGCCCTGGTGTCAAAAAGGTCGGGGACCAATGCCATTCCTTACAGGCTTTATCAAAGAGTAGCAGCGCTATGTTTGAGCTAATGGGATCCTACTGAGAATCAAAGCAGAGAGCTGAACTTGGCTTCCCTTCTCCCTGCCTCCTTGCATCTCTTCAGCCCGAGAACCTGCTCATTGACCTGCGGATTCCAGTGCCTCGAGTGAAGCTCATCGACTTGGAGGATGCTGTCCAGATCTCAGGGCACTTCCACATCCACCACCTGCTGGGGAACCCTGAGTTTGCTGCCCCGGAAGTGATCCAGGGCATCCCCGTGTCCCTGGGCACCGACATCTGGAGCATCGGGGTGCTGACGTATGTCATGCTGAGTGGGGTCTCCCCCTTCTTGGATGAGAGCAAAGAGGAGACGTGTATCAACGTATGCAGGGTGGACTTCAGCTTCCCCCATGAATACTTCTGCGGCGTGAGCAATGCCGCCAGGGATTTCATCAATGTGATCCTGCAGGAAGACTTCCGGAGGCGGCCCACAGCAGCCACCTGCCTGCAGCACCCGTGGCTGCAGCCCCACAACGGCAGCTACTCCAAGATCCCTCTGGACACCTCCCGCCTGGCCTGCTTCATAGAACGCCGCAAGCACCAGAACGACGTGCGGCCTATTCCCAACGTCAAGAGCTACATCGTCAGTCGGGTCAACCAAGGGACGTAGCCGTTGAGGTTACGTCCCAGCCCTTGAGGTTTCACATGGAAGTGCAGTGTGAGCCAAAGCAAGACTGAATGTGTCTGTAAATAATTCTGTTCATTATTTCACTCCATGCAGTTCTCTGGATTGAGAGATGGTCCCTTTTAAACCTCGTCAGTGGTTATTCAGGGTCTGAGCAGCAGTAAAATCACCCGAGATCCAGGGCTTTCCAGAAGGTCGTTCACAAGAGATAAAGGAGAAAGTCACAGAGAGTATTACAAAGAGGGCCAAGGATAACAAGAATGTTAGCTGTCACAAAATGTTAATTGTGCATTCCGAAATGAGTGGGTAAGTGGGCAAAACTTCAGCTCATTGTGGTGAGTATAAAAGGTTTCTGCCTATGCTGAGATTTCAAGCAAAAAAGTCCTATTTAACAGAGATGTCAAGTTATGCCAACCATTCTGGTTTACATTACTTATAGTTTCTTAATAAGATTCATATACACACACAGTAAAACATATCCCATTCAAATTTCAGAGTTTTATAATAGAGAGATATATATGAAATCAATCAAAGTAACTTTTTAGTGCTCTAGTTAAGACAGTAATTTATCTGCCGAAGCATTACATTGTTTTGACTAAGCACAATTAGATGACAAGATTTTTAGAGCATTTTATAAATCCTGTATAGAAATCTTTACCAGAACCTGTGCATTAAGAGAAAGCAGTTCCCCTTTTGAAATCTGTAACAAGAGTTTTCTCTCAGTCACAGGCATCTGACGAACATAGGTTCTGTATACGAAATGCTATTCCCAAATTCACTGGCAGCTCAGAGTCACCCTGGCGGGGAAACCTGCCAGGAACTAAGTCCAAATCACAGTAAGAGTTGTGAGCTCTTTCACGTCTACACTTGGTTTGAAGTTAATAGCGAATATAACAGGTTCGCACAGAAGGGCAAACAAAAACCTTTCCTAGTTCCTCTGAACACCTAACAACACTTTCTGCAGCTGTAGAACTCAGGCCTCCGAAAGCTGGTCTACTTGATTTCTAACCCTTGTGGAAGCTAAGGGGTGCTCACCAAAAGGAGGCAGCCATGTAGGCCTTTCACAGGCCTGGTCCTAAGTCCTTTTTGAAGCCATGGAATAAAATCTGCTACATCACCCTGAGAGAGCATTGAATTTTAACTGCACTTGCACTGTCTACCACCACCCGGCCATCAATATTTCCCGGCACTGAAAGGACTAATCGCACCTTGAGGCCAATGCTGCTTGTTGGTGTACATTCTCCACGCTGGATGCCTGCTAACTGCCCTTTTTTTCTGCTAGTGGAAGAACAGTTAAACCTGAGCATTTCATGTTTTTTCTTTCTTTGTTTTGGAAAGCATTTTTGTTTTCGTGTCTGTCCATGATCCACTCTTTGTTTTCTAAAGTGTGTTTTGAAACTTGCGGTTATGCAAATAATATTTTAAAAACATAACTCAAGTGTTTGTCCACGTCAGATTGAATGGCATTGCTTCTCTCCTGTGATAGGATTGAGAAAATTGAAATCATGCAGCACGGACATGCAAGCACAGAGCTGATGAAGGGTAAATAGAACTACAGACTTAGTTCAATGAAAAAGAATTTTGGAAACTGAGCCTGAACTTGCATATGTAAAAACACTTATTTCCACAGTGGAAATGTAGAATTGAAAACACTCATCATTCTTTCCCACTGATTTCAAAGTCAACTTCCTCATCTACCCTCCAACTCATCCCATCCAAGGTTATAAGTTAATAAATTAATGGGAAGAATAAGCAATAAGACTAGATAGCACTTCGTGTTTTCAGAATTAACCAAATACGTGGAGACTGACTTTGACTACATTCGTTTCCTAGTTTTCGAATGGCCGGGGGCCACCAAGGACCCCTTCCTCAGAGCCTCTCTTGACTAACCCTCCATAGTCTTCATTTAAAAAGAAATGTATATACAAATGCTATATGACGTAATATTTTAAAATTTAAAACAATTTACTAAAAGCTCTTTTAGCAAACATGTCTTCATTACAAGACATATCATAAAAGGAGAAAGCCTGGTCCCCAGGCTGGTATGCGGTAGAGGGCAGGCCTGAGGGGTCCAGATATCCACCTGGTGGTATGTGTGGCTCAGCAAGTTCCCTTCTGTCCTCTGGGGACAGTGACTACAGAGCCCCCTGCTGAGCTATTTGGAGTGTTTATGACCATGCAGGAGACAAGCTGAGTTTCTGCTCGGGAAGGGTAGGGGCCAGGACAGTGGCGCAGACGGCACAGGAGAGTGTTAATGACATTGTGTGGTGGGAAGGCAGTTGACAGAATGTTGGAGCCAAAGCTTTCGTATCAGCTTTTACAGCAGAGTGGGAATGATCCAGATAGGAGGTTGCACAGAATCCCCCACCCCCCAGACACTTTTTGGGGAAGCGAGGGGACGGGAGAAGAAGAGCATAGACATGAAAAGTAGCATGATTTTGTTAACTGGAGCCAAAGTACAATCATTAGAGTAAAATGAATTTAATAGAAGCCTGAAGAGAAAGGGCATATATTTTATATAGTTTGGTAACTGAAGAAAAACAACAGGGGAGCTCCCTGTCTGCAAAGCTTCTGGTACCTCCCAACAGGAAATCGATAGCAGTTCTGGTTCGAGAATTCTCCCTAACAAGTTGGCAGTAACAAGGAATCCCCGAACAGGTCTGGCAAATGTGCTTCAGGTTGCCCTCTGGGCAAATGCGGTGAGAGATGAAGACCCAGGGACCCCTTTCTCATTTTGGATGAGGTATTTATTCCTTTGTGTTAGAGAAGAGGAGAAAGAAGAGACGACAGTCCACGTCCCTAATTACGGTGGTCCTGGACACCAAAACTTAACGAGGAATCGGTGAAAGTGAACTTCTGGTTGAACTGGGGAAAATAAGTGTTGGGTAAATTCACAAGTTTCTTGCTTGGCTTATATTCACTGCATAGGTTTTGAGGGGGTTTTTGTTTTCTTTTGTAAAGGTGGGATGGAGAAAGAAGGGAAAGATCAGGGACAACCCATAGTAATTTTTAAAAGGTATAAGGATTTGCTGCATCTTTTACAATTGTTTCAAATTAAATAGATTTATATCCACTCACAGCTGAATGTGGGAACATTTTTAAGAAAAAAATCATCCTGTCGGCAGTGCGTTTCAGGTCTCTCACAGCCATAAACACCCTTGGGGGAGCAGAGGAGGCAGAGAGGCTAAGCCGGCTCCACTGCTTTGTGGCTCACAAAGCTTTATAATAGTAGTGCCTTTCGGAGGGGAGGAGGGGAGATTGGATCATGTGTTTAGACTGACTGATGTTGCAGCATTTTTTTTTATTTTATAATATCTTTTAAATGAAAACATCTGAATATAAGGCGAGCCTAGGAATTCTTGAGTTCCAACCTCAGTTATTCCTTATTCGTCCTTTCTAACAGAAAGTCTTTGCGTTTTTGGCCCCAAATGTCCCCATTGTTAAAATGGGAGTTAGTGGGAAAGAGGGCAGACGTTAATTTCATAGGCATGTTGGAAGAATACCTTAGTTGGGATGTCTGGATAATACTTGGATTTTTTACGAAGTGCTACACACTGCCAGTGCTAAGAATTTCATTGACAGGAACTTGAACATTCCAGGTTTTCAATATTCATGTCTTTAGATAACCATTTGCAAACTCAAGAAGTTAAATTCTACAAACTGCTTTTAATTGGAAGTACTAGGTGCTTTTTGTCTAAATGTTATTTGGTCAGCCTTTAATTTTGATCATTTAAAAGCTAGTCTACAGAAAAAGGTTAGGAGAGCTTGACTGAAGTCTTTATGTCAATAAACTGTTTTCACTGGTGTTTCTTGTGGCAGACACAAAGAGTAAGATGCCCTCCAAAGCAACCACTACTCTCTCTTCTCAAGCCTTATGCCCTGGAAAAATTGGCAGAGAAGAACCCAAACAGCCACTTTCCTCACCGGGAGGGCAGAAGTGAGAATCAAATATTGCCTGATCTCACAACTCATCATTTCAGAGTCTCACAGTCATCTGCCAAAGAAGGGACAAGTGAAATGCCCAGGTGTAGAAATGAGAACTCTTGGTTTTTGGAGGGAAAAAACTTTGGATCCTTTTTTAAAGATAATTAGGTTTTTCAGGAGTGTCATATTTGCCTCCTCATAGTCTCCATGATTTAGCACCTGTGAGCTGGTCATTACTTTTTTCTCACCTCTGTGGAAGAGCATGGAAATTTGTGAGAATGCGAGGGAGCCAACGCATTATACACCAGATGATCGTTATTTCTGTGTATTAACTAAAACTTCGTCCCGTGAGTTTGATAGAGGAGGGGATATTTCCCACAGAAGGGGTCTCTGAGTAGGGCAAAAGTGCAAATACCGTTTCTTGCTCAGTTTTGAGGAATTTTGACCTATTCCTTTCTCTGCTGTGTGGCATCTCTGTGCGGAGTCTGGGCTAGGAAAACACAGTATGTGAGCTTTTGGTGGATTATTTGTATCACGGTTTTTCTTAACTATTTAAAATCTAGGGATCATTTGAAAATGAATGAGTAAACCTGGGGCAGGGTTAGGAAAGATAAGGCTTACACATACTCCACTAAGATAAGGGAAGCTACTATGTTAATATTCATTTTCTAAAAACTCTAAGGCTCTCATTGTTTCATTAATTCTAGAGGGTTAAAAAGGGCTGAAATTTGTCCACAGCGCTAGCCATTTAGAAAATATTATTCATGTGAGAAATCTATACAGAAATAGAACACAGAAATATCATAGGCCATATTTTCTTCTTCATTTTAATATATGTAGAAGTTAGAGGAGAAGAACTTACTCTAAGACAAATTTTCATCTTTAAGGGATATTTACGGGAAGCCTGGAATTAATACTCACAGGCTTCGTGTCCTCCTCTCAGCCTTATTGCTGGGAAAGTCGAAACTGTTGTCAGATTTAGCTTCTATTCGAATACTCGAGATTAACTGTTAATTCAGATAACTGTTATTTTGGAGAGTGAGGATAGCTGAGGAAAGGGAGGGTGGCAGGAAAACATGCAAGTGAAATTCTTGGAGTCCCCACTCCTGAGGCTTAGTTTAAGCCAGCTAACCTGCTAGCCCAGGAAGAGCTAGCGTAAGAGCTGCACCCACGCCTGACTTCTGTCAAGAAAGGTATCCACATCCAGGAGTATCACACGGACTGTTATGACCTCACAGACTGTGGTTGTGAATTGGAAGTTAACAAACATACATCTTCTTTAACCAACCGAAGCCATATCTGTCATCTCTGTGTTTGACTCTTTTTTTTTTTTTTTTTAACCCCGGTGCTTTCCCCTCTGTTTCTGCCAAACTTCAGCCTACTCTATGGGGAAGAGGAGTAAAACCGTAGTTAGGATGAATGTGAGGACCATGAAAAAACTAAACCTCCTCTTCACAGTGAGATCCTAGCCAGAGAACAGTAGTGATCAAAATGTAAACTGTTGGAAAACATGGATATATGTACATCTGTACATGTATATAGTGTATAATATGTATGTATATGTTATTGCTCATATGCAGAAATCTATCCATTTGAAGACAGCCCAGGTGGGTCCATTTTTCTGTTGGAAAACCATTCAGGGCCATTCAAAACCATTAGGGCTGATGGGTAGAGTTACATTCTACTGAATTAGGAATTATTTGCTGTCTTTTGAAGTCTGCAAAACCAAATCAATGAAGCCTAAAACATAATGGGGCCACCATTTCAGTTATGTTTATATGGAGTCAGAAGTACCTTTATATTTTAATCATTAACAGTTGATTTGCAAATTGCAATGGCACCTTTTGGTTTTGAGTGACCCCACCCCACCAAGTCTTTTGAGAGTTTGACGTGGCTTCTCTGGCCATTCAGATAAAGGGCCTTATCCATAAGTGGACAGGTTTCCCCATAGAGACCATTACACATATACATATAAGTACATACATCCATCAGGCTTGTAACAATTGGTTTAAAAATCACTCCACAGTATTGATAAATAGCTCTATATTTTCAAGGTGCAGAAGAATTCCACAGCCTTAATTATTTCAGTGTCTTGCTGGTCTGCCTTAAGTGTATTTTCTGGGTTTTGGTTGTCTGATTATTTTTAAATCTTTCTGCAGTTATTCATTTTGTATGCACACAATGTCATTTTGTAAAGGTAGGTTGTATATATTTTATTTGTAAGTCAAACTCACTCACGTGTAATGTTGTAAAGTGATGACCTGCTGTCTTGTTATACTACAGTAAATGTTATAAGTTATGGATGACTTCAAAATGTACATCTCACAAGTTATGCATTCCTATAAATATACTATACTAAAGATCATTATTTCTGGTGGCCTTTTTGTTTTCTTTCTAATTAAAACCTTTATTCAAAAATCATATTTTTTCTCTCTTTTCCCAAGTATACGAAAGCCTTTGACAAGGTAAACAAAATCACATTATTATTACAATACTTTTTATCCAGGATTTTGCATAGAAAGTAACAATTTTGTAGCCTGGAAAAGTACTTTAAAGCATTTCTTTGTTCAAAATATTGCTGAATAAGCCTCACGTGTGCATTGTTAACTTCATTCTAGTGTTTCACGTGGCACCTTTGCTGGCAAATTGGAGGACCGTTTGTGCTGGATCTCACAAGTTTATGCATCATAGTATGAACTTGAGGAGTCTGGATTAGCCTGTGTGGACATGGTCAGGCTTTGAAAGACTGTAAGTGCCACTGAAGTGCAAAAAGACTGACTCATAATACAGTGCCAGTTGGTTAGAGTGTTCGGGATTAAAGTGTTTTGATCAGCTAATAAGAACCAAATGTTTTAATATCTGGCTTCTATTTTATCAAGATTTTACTGCATTTATTTAAAATGAGAAACAACTGTCAATGCACAGGTTCGTCACACTGGCTGGTCAGCACAATCTCTTCAGAGAAATTAGATAAAAAATATTGAAATGAGCCCTGGCTGGTGTGGCTCAGTGGATTGAGTGCCGGTATGAGAACCAGAGTTGCTGATTGTATTCCCAGTCAGGGCACATGCCTGGGTTGTGGGCCAGGTCCCCAGACAGTGGGTGAGAGGCAACCACACATTGATGTTTCTCTCCTACCCCTCTCTCTAAAAACAAATAAATAAAATCTTTTAAAAAAATATTGAATGAAATCAGAACCAATTTGATGGGTAACAATCATTAGCCTTATGGCTTTGTGAATTATTTTCCTTAAAGTATCGCCTTCTACACATGAGAACTTCCTCCACTTTAAGGGATTTATTTGCCAAGACCAAATTCACTTGGGTTTTCAGATTAGCAGGCCAGGTTACCCCCTGGATGACTTTGATACCGTCTGTTCATCCTCCTCTGCCCTCCTCCCTCTCTTCATCAGCTGCACAGCTATTATATGCCAAGCATTTGCGTTTTCTAAGGGGAATAAACATGCATCCACCTCCAGGACACGTAGAGCCAACAAAATGAATCAACCAGCTTGGCGCTCTAGAGTCCCGTTTGAAAATTGCTCACGTTATTACGTGACCGATGCCATGAAGTTCATGGGAGAATTGAGAAAAGGTCCCTGTCTGCGAGAACTTTATATTTCGAAACCGGATGGGAGGCGTGGCAAATAAGCAAATAACTGTAAACATGGCCAAGTAGGAAAGAGAATTCAGAGGACACTAAGCTTTAAAAAGTGGGCAGGATTCACACAGGCTCTTGAAAGGCTTGACTTCACGATCTTGGAAGCGATCTAACTCTTTGAGGATTTACAACCCTTCGATCCCATCCAGGGGGAGCCAGAAGTGTAAATCTCAAGGCCAGTTTCACGGCCCGAAACACACTCCCGCCACGTAGGCTCCAGAGGCGCGCGCACCCCGCCCGCCCGGCCGCCTGAAACGGGGACGGAAGAGGAGGGCCTTCTCCGGTGACGTCACAGGAGCGCCGCGGTCCCTGCCTGCTCTGACTTGTGGAGCGAGTGTGGACTTCGCCACGATGTCGGCCACCGATGCGGCTTTGGGATCCTTGGTAACGGATCTGTACGACGTGCAGGCTTTCAAGTTTGGGAACTTCGTGCTGAAGAGCGGGCTCTCTTCTCCCGTCTACATAGATCTGCGGGGCATTGTGTCTCGACCACGTCTTCTGAGTCAGGTGTCAGCCCGGGAATGGGAAGAAGCGGGGCGGGTGGCGGAAATGGAGACCAGCAGATGGAGGAGAGTAAAAGGAGGTGACTGGAGTTGGGCTGCGGGTGAGAGCGAAAGAGCCATACAGGAGGATCGACCCTACTGTCGGCCTGGGGAGTCAGTTTGAGAAGCCCAGAGGCCAGGAACCGTTAGTTTCTTGGGGACACAGAAAGCAGCCTGCTCCTTGACTCACCGACCTTGACACGTGCTTTGCAAGAGTCGGGACTCCAGTTTGGGGCCGCGTCTCGCATAGAAGTGGTTGGAGGAGTTCTGTGTAACCTCGAGAAAATTAGATGTGGGGAAAAGGTGGGAGGGGGTGGAATTTAGTAGCTGCTCAAATAATTGGAAGGGCTGTTGCTTGGAAGGGGGTTTCGATTTTGCACTGTGTGACCAGGAGCAGGAATTAAGGCCTGAGGATGGACATTTCATGGAGGCAGTTTCTTTCTTTCTTTCTTTCTTTTTTTTTGCGGAGGGGGGGTCAATATTAGGAAAAACTTTATGCAAGTTAGAGGTTACTAGCACAGTGCTTCTCTAACTTTCAGTACGTATGAATCACCTGGGGGTTTTGTTAAAAGGCATAATATGATTGAGTAGATCTGAGGCAGGGCCTGAGGTTAGGCACTTTTAGTAAGCTGCCAGCCAAAGCTGCAGACCATAGTCTAAATGTGATGTTCATTAGAGTTGCTACTAGCTACACGTGAATATTGAGCATTATGAAGTTTTAAATTTAAATAGTCCCATGTGGCTATCATATTGGACAGTGCAGATATAGAACAATTCCATCATCACACAAGTTCTATCCAGAAGACACATAAAAGTTCCTCCTGTCACCTAAGGGCTTTTATGTCCACCCTTTATGTGGTTCTTATGAAAGGATCGAAGCTCTAGTTGAAATGGGTTGGGCTATTCTCACTACCCAGGATATTGCTATGGCATGTGTCCTCCGTCCTGATGAAGTGAATGACTAGGGGGTCTTCTCATAAAAAATTGGTATACCTTTTAACAAGTTATCAGTTGCTAGAAGACTGAAAATTATTTTTGGATACTAGATCTTGGTGTGGGTGTGATTTTTCGTAGTTAATTTGTAAGGAGTCAAAATGAGAGAACTGACTGTAACAAAACTTCTTTCATGCCTACTTTATTCTAATAGGGTTTCACAATATTTGCACCCAGAAAAAGCAGTAGAATTTACACTGAAGTCTAACTTCCTAGTAGTGAGCAATATTGAACTACAGTATACACATAAATGAATGCAAGGGGGAAAAGGTACCATTCATCTCACTAAGAAATGCATTTCTGAAATAATCAGTTTTTATGCTTTTATTAGAAGCATAAATTAATTTTATGTTTATAACAATTTTAATTTCATGCTTGTAACAATTGTAAATGGTAACTCAATACAGAAGAATTTTTAACACTTAGAGACTTACAGTCACAGGAAGATTTCAGTTTAATATTTTTGTCACGAAGAAAATGATCATAAGAGTTTTTTGACATAAATATATATTGCATTAGAATAAAATTCTTTGGAAACAGTGGAATGAAAGTATGAGTTCCCCCAAAATGTAAATTTTTCCGAGGATCAGTCTTAACATTTTCATTTTTTTTCAAATGGAGATGTTGAGTATAAAATCACTATAGCATTTGAACCCCATTATATTCATTGTAAAAGAGTGATGTAACAGTTCTAGGATAATACATTAATGTTTTCAGTACTATAGAAATTACATCTTTTGCAACTTAAAAATATTCATAGATGTTTTTCAGCTCTTTAGAAATACCTGAGCAAAAAAATTTGAAGGTCTCTGATCCCTAAGCAGCTGTGAGTGCTTGTTCGCTTTTCCTTTTTTAAAGTGAGGTGTTGATGGGAGTGTACATTTTACCATTAAAATATAATTTATGTGGAAAGAGTATTATAAAATGGTATCTCACAATAGGTTCTGTGTTTAGGAAACTTTTATTTTTTAACATTTTTGTATTCTTCCATTGATGTTTTCGAGGTATAATTTACATACAACATTATATTAGCTTCAGGTGTACAACGTAATGATTTAATAATTGTATATATTGCAAAGTGATCACTGCAGCAATTCTAGTTAATATGCATCATCATATGTAAAGAACATTTTTTCTGGTGATAATTTTTACGATCTACTGTCTTAACAACTTCCAAATATGCCATGCAGTGTTGTTAACTGTAGTCACTGTGCCGTACACTGCACCCCCACGGCATTTACGTTACAACTGTGAGCTGGTACCTTCTGACCACCGTCACCCATTTCATTCACCCCCAGCTCACGCCCAGCCCTCCCCTCTGGAAACTACCAATCTGTTCTCTATAAGTTGGATTTTTCTTTTTACCTTTTTTTTTGTTTCTTTATTTTAGATTACACATATAAGTGAGATCATATGGTATCAGTCTCTCTTCATCCATTTGTCTATCGATGGATGTCTAGGTCTCTTCTACATGACGGCTATTGTAAATAATCCTGCAGTGAACATCGGAGTGCATATATCTTTTTGAATTAGTGTTTTGATTTCTTCAGATAAACACCCAGAAATGGAATTACTGGGTCAAATAGTAATTCTATTTTTAGTTTTTGCAGAACTCCCATACTGTTTTTTCCATAGCGGTTGCACCAATTTACAATCCCACCAGCAATGCTGTGCATTGAGGGGTCCCTTTTCTCCACATGCTTGCCAACGTATGTTAATTTATTGATGATAGCCATTCTGAGGGTGTGAAGTGATACTTCATTGTGGTTTTAATTTGCACTTCCCTGGTTTTGATTAGTGATGTTGAACATCATACGTCTGTTGGCCATCTGTATGACCTCTTTGGAGAAGTGTCTATTCAGGTCATCTGCCCATATTTTAATCAGATTGTTTTTTTTTTTTTTTTTCCCAGTGTTAAGTTGTATAAGTTTCTTACATGTTTTGAATATTAACCCCTCATCGGATGTATCATTGGTGTATATCTTCTCACTCATCAGGTTTTCTTTTCATTTTGTTGATGATTTCATGCACTGTGCAAAAACTTTTGAGCTTGATGTAATCCCACCTGCTTACATACGTATTTTTTGTTTCCCTTACCCACTGATACGTATCCAAAAAAATGACTGAGAACAATGTCAGTGAGTTTATCGCCTATGCTCTCTTCTAAGAATGAATGGTTTCGGGTCTTTCTTACATTTTTTCAAGTCTTTATTGCATTTTGAGTTTGTTCCTGTATACAGTGTAAGAGAGTGAACAGTTTCATTCTTTAGAATGTATCTGTCCAGTTTTCCCAATGGTACTTACTGAAGAGCTGTCCTTACATCATTGTATAATCTTGCCTCCTTTGTCATAAATTAATTGACCGTATAAATGCAGGTTTATTTCTGATCTTTCTGTTCTGTTCTGTTAATCTGGGTGTCTGTTTTGTGCTAGTACCATGCTGTTTTGATTACTATGTCCTTGTGTAATTTGATATCAGGTAGCCTGATACCTCCAGCTTTGTCCTTTATATCACTTTGGCTATTCAGCGTCTTTTGTGGTTCTGTATAAATTTTAGAATTATTTGGTCTAGTTTTGTGAAAAATGCCATTGATATTTTGATAAGGATTGCATCAGATTTGTAGACTGCTTTGGGTAATATGGACATTTTAACGGTGTCAGTTTTTCCAACCCATGAACACATTATGTCCTTCCATTTACTTGTGTCTTCAGTTTTTCTTAGCACTGTCTTCTAGTTTTTAAAGTACCAGCCTTTTTACCTCCATTAAATTTATTCCTAGGTATTTTGTTCTTTTTGATGCAAATGTAAATGGGATTGTTTTCTTCATTTCTCTTCCTGATAGTTCATTGTTAGTGTATAAAAACACAACCAATTTCTGAATATTAATTATGTATCCTGCAAATTTACTGATTTCATTTATTAGTTGTAATTATTTTTTGGTGGAATCTTTATTGTTCTCTCTATATAGTATCATGTTATCTGCAAATAGTGACAGCTTTCTTTTCAATTTGAATGCCTTTTATTTCTTTTTCTCTATTAGTTGCTAAAGCTAGAACTTCTGATACTATGTCAAATAAAAGTGGTGACATAGACATCCTTGTCTTGTTCCTGATCTGAGGGATAAAGCTTACAGCTTTTCGCCTTGGGAATGTTAACTGTGGTTTTGTCATACGTGGCCTTTATTATGTTGAGGTATGTTCCCCTATACCCACTGTGTTGAGAGTTTTTATTATAAATGGGTGCTTGATTTTGTCAAATGCTTTTCTGCTTGATAAGATAATATTTTTATCCATTTTTTAATGTAGTATATCATTTTAATTGATATGTGCATGTTGAACCAACCTTGCATCCTGGGAATAAATCTCACTTGATCATGGTGTATGGCCTTTATATTGTATTAGTTTATATTGTATTGCTGCATGCAGTTTGCTAATAATTTATTGAAGATTTGTGCATCCAAGGTCATCAGGGATATTGGCCAATAATTTTATTTTTTGTAATGTCTGTCTAATTTCAGTATCAGGGTAATGTGTGTCTTACAAAATGAGTTTGGGAGCCATCCTTCCTCTTTAATTTTTGAAATAGTTTGAGAAGTGTAAGTATTAAATTTTTGTTGAAAGTTTGGTAAAATTCACCTGTGAAGCCATCTGGTCTAGGGCCTTTGTTTGTAGTGCGTTTTGGGGTTTGTTTGTTTTTTAAATAACCTCCCTGTGTTTTTTTAAATTAAATTATATTTTATTAATTATGCTATTACAGTTGTCCTGATTTTTCCCCTTTGCCCCCCTCCACCCAGCAACCCTCAGTCCCTTGGGCAATCCCTCCACCATTGTTCATGTCCATGGGTCATGCATATAAGTTCTTTGACTATTCCATTTCCTATACTGTACTTTACATCCCCATAGCTACTCTGTAACTACCTGTTTGTATTTCTTAATCCCCTCACCTCTTCACCCAGTCCCCCACACTCCTTCCTATCTAACATTCTCCATGTCCATGACACTGTTTCTGTGCTTGTTTGCATAGTTTGTTTTTCAGATTCAATTGTTGATAGATTTGTATTTATTGCCATTTTGTTGTTCATAGTTTTGATCTTTTTTTTCTTTACTAAGTCCCTCTAACATTTCGTATAATAATGGTTTGGTGATGATGAGCTCCTTTAGTTCTTGTCTGGGAAGCCCTTTATCTGCCCTTTAATTCTAAATGATAGCTTTGCTGAGTAGAGCAATCTTGGCTGTAGGTCCCTGCTTTTTCATGACTTTTCAAGAATATTTCTTCCCAATCCCTTCTAGCCTGCAAAGTTTCTTTTGAGAAATCAGCTGACAGCCTTATGGGAACTCCCCTGTATATAACTAACTTCTTTTGCTGCTTTTAGGATTCTCTCTTTATCTTTACCTTTCACATCTTAATTATGATGTGTCTTAGAGTGAGCCTCTTTGCATCCATCTTGCTTAGGACTCTGTGCTTCCTGGATCTGCATGTTTATTTCCTTCAAAATAGGGAAGTTTTCCTTCATTATTTTTTGAAATAGATTTCCAAGTTTTTGCTCTTTCTCTTCATCTTCTGGTACCCCTGTGATGCTAACGTTGGAATGCTTGGCGTTGTCCCAGAGGCTACTTATACTATCCTCATATTTTTGGATTCTTTTTTCTTCTTACTATTCCGCAAGGTTGTTTTTTGCTTCCTTATGTTCCAAATCATTGATTTGATTCTCAGCTTCATCCATTCTACTGTTGTTTCCTTGTAATTTGTTCTTGATTTCAGTTAGTATATCCTTTGCTTCTGACTGGGTCCTTTATATGCTGCTGAGGTCCTCACTAAGTTCCTTGAGCATCGTTGTAACAAGTGTTTTGTACTCTGCATCTGACAGATTGTTTATCTCCATTTTGTTTAGCTCTTTTTCTGGAGTTTTGAGCTGTTCTTTCATTTGGGCCATGTGTCTTTGCTCCTTTTGGCAGCCTCCCCGTGTTTGTTTTTATGTATTAGGTAGAGCTGCTTTGACTCCCTGTCTTGGTAGCATGGTATCAGGTAGTAGGTGTCCTGTAGGGTCCAGTGGCACAGCTTCTCCTGTCACCCAAGCTAGGTATTTGAGGTGTGCTCTTCGTGTGGGCTGAGTACACCCTCCTCTTGTAGTTGAGCCTTGGTTGCTGTTGACAGATCAGTGGAAGGGATTTACCCAGGCCAGTCAGCTGCAAAGACTGGCTGTGACCACTGACCACCAACCTCTGCTGTCCATGGAGAATCAGCTGTGCCGGGGCAGGGTGGTGGTGCTCTGGCAAGGTCTGTGGCTGCCCACTGGGTGCACTGGCTCTGGGATTTCCTGGGAGGTGCAGGGCAGGATCAGCATCCACCTGTGTTTTTTCTGGGGCCACCCTGGCTGAACTATAACGCAATCTGAGATGGCTGCTACTTGTGCTGAGCTTGGAGATTCCCAGGTGCAGTCAAGCAGTGAATCTAGGCTGGCTGCTGCTAGTACTGTGCCTGGGGATCACTGAGGACAGCTGTTGCTTGTTTGAGAGCATTTGGGAAGTTGTGAAGCATGAGCCAAGACCAGCCATTCATATGGAAAGACAGCTTGGATGGGCCCATAAGTTGGGTGGGTGGAGTCTCTGGGAATCTCTAAGGCAGGTCATACAGTGTTAGTGAGGTTGATGGAGTCTCAGATATGGCACCAGTATGCCACTTCTGTGGCTCTGTGGGGGAGGGTTCAGAAAAGGGACAATAGCCTCTGCTCACTTTAGTGCCAGACACTTGTTTCTCCCAGTGTGCCACTGGTGCTGTTCAAGCTGTTGCCTGGGTGCTAGAGCTCAGAGGGAGTGAGTCTGAGTAGGTGAGTCTGTGTGTGGGTTCTTTAAGGGGAACTGCTTGGGACTCTGGAGGTTTCTTCCACCCACTGAATCCCTGCTGGTTTTTGCAGCCAGAAATTATCAGGACTTATCTTCCTGGCACTGGAACCCTGGGCTCTGGCATCTGGTGTGGGGCTGGAACTCCTCGCTCCTGAGATATCCCTCCCAGATTTTTATCCACCACATGTGGGTGTGGAATCAGCTTGTTCCACATGTCCATCTGTCTGACCAGTCTGGATGGATGTGGTTTCTTTAATCCTGTAGTTGTCAGACTTCCATTCAGTTTCATTTCTGATGGTTCTGAGTGATGGTTGTTCTATATTTTAGTTGTAATTTTGATGTGGTTGTTCAAGGAAGCGAGCCATGTCTGCTTATGCCACCATCTTGACCAGAAGTCAGGAGTTTTTTTTTGATTACTGATTTGATTTTATTACCAAGTAGTAATGTCTTCAGATTTTTGGTTTCTTCCTGATTCAGCATTGGAAAATTGTATGTTTCTAGGAATCGATCCATTTCTTCCAGGTTTTCCCATTTGTTGGCATACAATTGTTTGTTCTTTCTTTATAATCCTTTGTATTTCTGTGATGTCATTTGGTACTTCTCTTTCACGTCTGATTTTATTTATCTGGGCCCTTTCTGTTTCTCGATGAGTCTGGTGAAAGGGTTATCATTTTTTTTCTCTTTTCAAAGAAACAGCTCTTAGTTTCGTTGATGTTTTCAATTGGGGTTTTTTGGTGTTTTTTTTTTTTTTTTTTTTGTCTCTTGTTTATTTCTTCTCTGATCTTCATTGTTTCCTTCTATTCACTTGTGCTTTGTTTTTTTTGTTTGTTTGTTTTTGTTTTTTGGGTTTTTTAGGTGTAAGGTTAGAATGTTTTAAGACTTTTTTTCTTATGGTAGGTCTATATTGCTGTAAAATTGCCTTTTATAACTGCCTTGACTGTGTCCCACAGATTTGGGGTCCTTGTATCTACATTTTCACTTGTGTCGATGTATCTTTTGATTTCTTCCTTGATCTTATTGTTAACCCATTCATTGTTAGCAGCATGCTGTGTAGCCACCATATGTTTGTGTTTTTCAGTTTTCTTTTTGTAATTAATTTCTAGTTTCATCCCATTGTGATTGGAGAAGATATGAGACTTGTTTAGCGGCCTAACATTTGACCTCCATGTCAGCCAGTGTGACTTTTGATCTATCCTGGAAAATGTTCCATGTGCACTTCAGAACAATGCATGTTCTGCTGCTTTTGGGTGAAATGTCCTAAAAATATTTAGTCTGTGTGGTTTAATGTGCCATTTAAGGCCCCTATTTCCTTGCTGGTTTTCTGTCTGGAAGATCTATCCATTGACTTCAAAGGAGTGTTCAAGTCCTGTACTGTGACTGTGTTACTGTCAGTTGCTCCCTTTATGTCTGCAGTATTCGCTTTAGATGTTTAGGTGCTTCTGGGTGGGGTATGTAGATGTTTGTGAAGGTCACACACTCCTACTGCATTGATCCAGTTATCATTATGAAATGCCTTTCTTTGACTCTTATTTTAGCCCTGTTTTTAAGGTCTGTTTTGTGTGATAAGAGTATTGCTCCCTCAACTTTTTTTTTTTTTTCATTTTCATTTGCATGAAATATCATTTTCCATCCCTTTACTTTTTAGCCAATGTGACTTTTGATCTGAAGTGGGTCTCTTACAGGTAGCACCTGTATTGGGTTTATTGTTTTATCCTTTTAGTAGTCCTGTGATTAGAGCATTTGGTCTATTTACATTTAAAGTAATTATTGGTAGGTATGTAGTTATTGCCATTTTACTCGTAATTTGCTGATTGTTTTTGTAGTTCTTCTCTGTTCCTTTCTTATTCTTTTGCTCTCTCATATGTTGATGATTTTCTGTAGTTTTTTTCTTTCTTTCTTTCTCTTTATTTCTTGTATATCTCTTACAGATTTTTGGTTTGTGATTACCATGTGCTTCCATATACCAAACTATGTTTATAGCAGCCTATTTTAAGTTGATAGTCACTTAAGTTGTAACACATTCTAAAACCACTACAATTTCTACCCCCTCACATGTTTGTTTTTGTCTTTATTTTTTACTTTTGTGTGTGTGTGTTTGTGTGTATCCCTTAATTTATTGTTGTACTTAGACATGATCTTCATACATTTGCCTTTTAACTTTCATACTAGCTTTATTGTTAGTTCATCCACTGCTTTAACTGTTTTGCCTTTGTCAGTGAGGATTTTTTCCTTTTCAATATTTTCTTAATCACATTTTGTATCTTTTCTGTTTAAAGAAGTCCCTGTAACATTTCTGATAATACTGGTTTGGTGGTGATGAACTCCTTTAGCTTTTTCTTGCCGGGGAAAATCTTTCTTGTTTTGTATGTTTGTTTGTTTTTGTTTTTGTTTTGTTTTATTTTGTTTCAAGATTTTATTTATTTTTAGAGAGAGGGGAAGGGAGGGAGAGAGAAACATCAATGTGTGGTTACCTTTCACATGCCCCCTACTGGGGACCTGGCCAACAACCCAAGCATGTGCCCTGACTGGGAATCGAACTAGTGACCCTTTGGTTCACAGTCTCGCAGTGAATCCACAGAGCTTCATCAGCCAGGCTTTTCTCTCTTCTTTAATTCTACCTTGCTGGGTAGAGTAATCTTGTATGTCTTTGCTATTTGTCATTTTGAACATTTTGTGCCAATCCCTTTTGACCTGAAGTTTCTGTTGAGAAATCAGCATATAGTCTTATGGGAACTCCCATGTACGTAATTATCTGCTTTTCTGTTGATACTTTTAAGATTTTCTCTTTAAATTTTGTCATTTAATTATGTGTCTTGGTGTGGGCCTCTTCAGGTCAATCTTTTTTGGGGACTCTGTGCTTCCTGGACTATTATGTATATTTCCTTCAGGGGGTTAGGGATGTTTGCAGTCATTTTTTCTTCAAATAGGTTTTTTCTTCTTTTTTGTTCCTTTCTCTCTCTCTTCTTCTGGGAATCTTGTGATGCAAATGCTGTCCCAGAGGTCCCTTAAATTGTCCTTATTTTTTAAAGTTCTTTTTTCTCTTGGCTGTATCAGCTGGGTATTTTTCACTACCTTGTCTTCCAGATTGCTGACTCAGTCTTCTACTTTATTTAATCAGTTGTTGAGTTCCTCTAGAATATTCTTCATTTCCTACTGTTCTTTTTTATATCTGAGGTCTCTTTGTTGAAGTCTCACTGAATTCATCTATTCTGCATTTATTGAGCATCTTTATTTACCAGTGTTTTGAACTGTTTATCCATTAGATTGCTTGTCTCCATGTCCTTTAGTTCTTTTCATAGAGTTTTGTTTGTTCTTATTCTTGGGACATGTTTTTTTGTCTCTTCAGTTTGGCTGACCCTCTGTTTGTATATGTATTAGGTAGATCTGCTGTTTCCTGGTCTTGAAAGAGTGGCTTTATATAAAACTTATCCTGTGGGGCCAGTGCACAGTGTCCCCTGATCACCTAGGGCTGGTGCTCCAGGGGTGTTCCCTCTGTGGGTGTGGGTGCCTTCCTGTTGTAGTTGAGTCTCTATTGTTGTTAGCACATCAGTGGGTAGGGTTGACCCTCAGGCTAACGGGCTGGGAGGGCCTGCTTTGACTGTAGGCGGACAAGCTGTTTTGCAGGGGCTCGCACCAGGGAGCAGAAGGTGCTTTAGCAAGGCTCTGGTGCTAGGCATCAGGTGTATTGGTTGAGAAGCTGCTTGGGAGGGCCTCTGGTGCTTGTACATTTCAGCAGTTTTTTTGTGCTGGGTTTGGAGGCACTTGTGGGAGGCAAAGATGCTAGCCAAGGCTGGCTGCCACTTGTTCCAGGCTTGGGACCATTTGATGGGAGCTTGTGCTGGGCATGGGGCAGCTTAACTGGAGCCATGTTGCAAGCCAAGCCTGGTCTTCCTTATGCCCAGCTTGACTTACATTGTAGGTAAGCTGAAGCTGGTTGCTACTCATGGGGTTTGTGGACCTTTAGGAGAGTCTGCAGCGCAAGGCTAGGGAGGCTGCTTTGGAAGAGGCTCCAGCTAGGTGAACAGGTTGAGTGGGGCAGGGTCTCAGGGAGATGCTAGGGTAAGGCTTTGGTGTTAGCCACGTTAATGAAGAGTAGCATTCTGTACCCATCCATGCCAGGACAGCTGGGTGTGAGGAAAGCTGAACAAAGGAACAGTGGTTCCTACCAGTACTTGTGTCCCCTCAGAGAATTCTCCTAATCCCTGCTCCCCCAACACTCACTCTAAAGTTAGTCAGTTGAATTCCTTGATACGACTCAGGCCCTTCTCAAGCTGCTGCCTCTGTATTGGAGCTTGGAGCAAGTTTGTTTGCCCTTGAACCCTTTAAGATCAGTGTCTCAGTCTCCCATAACCCTGGGACATAATCCCCACTGGTTTTCAAAGCCAGATGTTATGGGTACTCCTTTTCTGGCTCAAGTACCCTGGCGCCAGGGAGCCAGGTGTGGGCCTTGGACCCTTTGCTCCTCAGCAGGGACCTCTGTAGCCTCGCTATCCTGTCTGTTAATCCCTACTCTGTGGATATGGGAACCTGCCCGGTCTGCATTTCCATCCCTCCACCCCTCCTACCTGTCTCCGTAGTTTTAGAAATTCTGTTCATAAGTGGTTCTCGGTGATGGTTGTTCTATAATCTATTTGCAATTTTCTGTGTTCATGGGAGAAGATGAGCTCAGGGCTTACTTACTCTGTGATCTTGACTCTACACCTTGCCTTTGGAAATTTGATAGGGATTGCATTGAATTTGTAGGTTTTAGTAGTATGAGGATTCTAACAATACAGTCCATGAGCATGGAATATCTTTCCATATTTGTCTTCAGTTTCTTTCACGATTGTCTTTTTCACGATTGTCTTCTCTTTTTTTAAGATTTATTTATAGACAGAAGAAGGCAGAGAGAAAGATTGATGTGTTGAGAGATGTATCGATTGGTTGTCTCTTGCACACCCCCCAGCTGGGGACCTGGCCTGCAAGCCAGGCATGTGCCCTGATCGGGAATCAAACTGGTGACCTTTGGGTGCTCAGGCTGGCATTCAATCCACTGAGCCACACCAGCCAGGGCTCATGATTGTCTTAAAGTTTTCAATGTGTACAGCTCTTTGACCTCCTTGGTTAAATTTGGTCCTAGGTATATATTTTTCTTTTTGATGAAATTGTAAATGGGATTGTTTTTCTTAATTTCTCTTATAAAACTTCATAACAACTGAAGACTTTCTTTCAGGAGGAAAATATAACTAGTAGGTGATAGAAAGGATTAGATACTGAAAGCATAATAGATTACCAAGGGAAGCTGGGAACCCTGGAGACCATCTTTAGTGTTTGAGGTCAATGTCATAGCCTTCCCTTACATATCCAGTGTTGCCCTGAGAGCAGACCTTGAGTCTAGATGAGTAGTTTCATTGTTGTGCTTTTATATTTGTAGATGGGTTTATGCAGAGGGCGATTTAACAAAAAGCCATATGTAGTTTTCTAATCAGGTTTGAGACTGTTTCCCTAATGGGTCTGTTGTCCTTAATGTTATATGGCCTTAGTTATACACAATTTAAAATAGAATAGAATAATAATTAATAATAATAATAAATAGCAAGGAATGGAATAGGCGGGCTGGCTTGAGTTAAGGGAGGCTTCTTCCTTCTAGGGTTTAAAGCCCTGTCCCTCACTTCCTATATGGTGAATCAGTTTATTTTCTCAATTCAGTGAAAAAGTAAAAAAATAAAATATAATAATAATAGTTTATGTGTTCATTTTTTTTTTTTACAGGTTGCAGAACTTTTATTCCAAACTGCCCAAAATGAGGGGCTCCATTTTGACACTGTCTGTGGAGTACCTTACACAGCTTTACCATTGGCTACAGTTATCTGTTCAACGAAGCAAATTCCAATGCTCATTAGAAGAAAAGAAACAAAGGATTATGGTAAAATAAAAGTAGTATAAGGATTAAGTTGATATGTGACCTCATGCTAGAATTTTTTTCTTCTAGGCACTGCTCTTTTACCAGTCAGTCACCTTGAATATTTTTCATAGTCCCTTTAAGTTGTTATGGCTTGTGGAATTTGTTCACTGTTGCTGTAAATAAATCATCTTCCTTTCATTTAGAGTTTAGAGGTGAAATGGCAATGAAAAAAGTGCTTTTTTGCACTATATCTAGGAGACCCAACATTTTTACCAGTCGTTCCCTCGTCAGCAGAATATTCTAAGAGCATTTCGTCAGTATATTTATATTTAAATCGCATGAAGAGAAATACACGAATAAAATTACTTAAAGCAATATAAACGCCACATAGAATTCTTAGTGGAGATATTTTTTTCATGGGCCATGGCAATAGGTTATCAGGTGGGTGTTTTAAATATGTGGGCTTGCTTTAAAACCAAATCAATCTAAAAATATTGGAACTGACTTGATATTTGATAATGAGGAAGTAATTTTTTTTTTCTCTGTTTGTTTTGCATTGTGTTGGTATGATAGTTTTTCTATTATATGCTTTTAAAAGAATCCTTACCTGTTATGAATGCATTTAAAAACTTTTATAATGAAATCATGATTCTGAGAATTGCTTCTGAAAACTATGTGGGGAGGGAGGGAGTAGGAGTGGGGGTGCAGCTGAAACAAGAGGGACCGCAAGTAGTTAAGTGCTGCATGCTGTAGTCAGGGGTGATTGTTGATCTCCTCCGTCTGGTTTTATTTGTTTGAAATTGTCTGTATAAAAAGTAGTAAAAATATTTTTGCTGCTTGAAGGCACAGTATTTATGTGACTCACTGCTCATAGTGGAATTATTACTTCTGTTTTCTTTTTATGTTTCTTCAAAAATACTTCTTAGGATGGGATTATTAATTTTAAATATGCCTGAGGGAAGAGATGGGAAAGGGCAGAGGTGGTACCTGTGGTACAGCTCCAGAAGCGGCCAAAATGTTCACCAGTTCTAAAATAAGGCAAATTTGGTAGTGGGAAATATAAAAATGTGTATCTAGAAATGAGTCTGTAAAGTCTACAGCCTGAGTTCCTTAGTTTGTCTTGGGGGTTGGAATGGGAAAGCGCATTTAGTCGCATCGCCTTATGTGGTTCATGAAGTTGCAGTGGTTGGTCTGCCTGGTTGCTGAGTGTTTTCCCTCCTGAGTCTATGAGTGTGGAGGCCGATTTTGTGGCTGATCTTGAGTAATGAACTGATGTGCTGATGGAAAAAGGAATGAGTTCATTGAGGGTATCGTGTTGTTACTCGTTTCATCACTTTCCTTGATCTAGGTGATCTTGCTTTAAGAAATCCCATATTTAAAATTTTGAGCATAAACATGTTAAGTGGTTTTTATTTACATTGCAAAATAATTCGCTAGTTTTACTGTAAATATTCTATATGTGTAACTGACAATTTTTGGATACAGAGACACTGAATAAAACAGTAATTATGACACATTGAAGATTCATCAGAAATAAAATAGCTCCAAAGTAGATTATCAGAAAATAAGATTTAGATCATCCACCTCTTCATAAATACATGCCAAACTTATTTTGTAAGCTATGTCTTGAGTTGAATGAAATATTAAATTGGAATCAATATAATTCTTTCCTGTCCAGGTACTAAGCGTCTTGTAGAAGGGGCTATTAATCCAGGAGAAAACTGTTTGATCATTGAAGATGTCGTTACCAGTGGATCTAGTGTTTTGGAAACCGTTGAGGTTCTTAAGAAGGAGGGCTTAAAGGTCACTGATGCCATAGTTCTGCTGGACAGAGAGCAAGGAGGCAAGGATAAGTTGCAGGTACATGGGATTCGTCTCCACTCAGTGTGTACATTGTCCAAAATGCTGGAGATTCTTGAGCAACAGGAAAAAATTGATGCTGAGATGGTTGAGAGAGTGAAGAGATTTATTCAGGAGAATGTTTTTGTGGCAGCTGATCCTAATGATTCTCGCCCATCTATAAAGAAAGCACCCCAAGAACTCAGCTTTGGTGTACGGGCAGAACTGCCCGGGATCCACCCAGTTGCATCGAAGCTTCTCAGACTTATGCAAAAGAAGGAAACCAATCTGTGTCTGTCTGCCGACATCTCAGAGCCCAGAGAGCTGCTGCAGCTAGCAGATGCGTTAGGACCCAGCATCTGCATGCTCAAGACTCATGTAGACATTCTGAATGATTTTACTCTGGATGTGATGAAGGAGTTAACAACTCTGGCGAAACACCATGAGTTCTTAATATTTGAAGACCGGAAATTTGCAGATATCGGAAACACAGTAAAAAAGCAGTATGAAGGTAAGTAGTACATATTGCGGTTCACTTATTGCGGCTTCGCTGTATCGCAGGTTTTTAAACCCGTGATACAGTGAAGCCGCGATATGGTGAGGGACAACTGTATACTTCACTGGTGAGTACCCATATAGAATTTTATGTTTTTAAAATTATGTAGGTTTAGGAGTGTAGAAAGTGTTTAAGAGCATACGAGGTGTTTATGACAGTGTGGGAAAGGTTAATAAGAGTGGGAAAGGTTTATAGGAGTGTGGGAAGGGTTTATAAAGCCTTAAAATATATATAAATAATAAAGTAAATACAACACCGCACTTCGCGGATTTTCACCTATCACGGGGGTCTCTGTAACGTAACTCCCGTGATTGGTGAGGGCTCACTGTATTCGGGAATCTGCAAGAATCAGAAATCCAATAAACTGGCTGAAGACAAAAAGGAAATGTGTTGGCTCACATCACTGAAAGTGCAGCTGTAGAACAGGCTGTCAAGCATGGTTGGATCCAGGAGCTCATATCTTTGGATATCCAACTGATATCCAACTGATATCCAAAGATACCCAACTGATATCTTTGGACTCGCTTTCTCTTCTTCTATCAGCTCTGCTTTCTTCTTTCTCAGGTAGGCACACTCCTCATGCTTCCCCCAATTCAGTCACTGGGGTATACAATACCTTTAGGTGCAGAATGACTAAAGGTATAGCTAACCTTTATTAGCTTGCCTGGGTAATGTGCCCCACCCTTGGTAATGTGAGGTTATCTCTGAGTAAACTGCTTAAGCAGAGATCAGTCAAGGGTAATTCCCTTAAAGAAAATGGATGTGCTCAGGCTGGAAGATGGGACATAGGTTCTAGGCCTGCGAAAATGACAGAGGTTGTCCCTGGCAGAACACAGTGAGTTCTAACATTTGAAAAATGAAAATTGCAGATACAGGAAACAATGAAAAGGTTGTATAAAGTTGTAGCATTTATTTTTAGCAGAAAAAGATTTGTTGATATACATTCTTTTAAAAAATTGTCTTGAATAGGAACTCAAAGTAGAGCATATGTCGGTTGAAAAAATTGCTTAATACTGCCATAGTGTACATAGCTAATGCTTTTTTTCACTTAATGCTACATTTTATCATGTTAATAACCCTTACAGGCATCTTTCAAGATAATTTCTTAAAGTATTACGTATGCATATTCTTAAGCTATTTCTTTAAAATTGTCTATAAATGATTTTTCATGTGTTAAGATGTGCTGCTTTACTTTATCAACTAGTATAAAAGTTGTACAAACTTTCTATAGATTTACATATAGTCTTTTCAGAAATCAATTAGGGTTATTGCTGTCAGCTTTTAAAACATACAGTTGCGTATTGAAATTTGAAGAACTAAAGAGACATTAGGAATAAGTGGAAGATTTGATAAAAGGTAAAGTTGCTGCAAGATCCCTGCAGAATGAAAATTTGTCATCTTCAGGGGAATTTCAAAATGTTTATATCTTTGACCTCCATGAACACCCATCTTCACTGGGGTCCATTTCTTCTTCTTCTTTTTTTAAAAATTTTTTTCACATTTTTAATCTTTATTACATATTTTTTCACGTTACCTTTTAGTCCCCTTGGACCCTCTGTCTCCCCCCCGCCCCCCGTTTCTAACTGTAAGTGTTATTGGTGGTCACAAGCTTCAGCCTATAAGGAAAAAGAGTCTTAGTGTTGCTTGTAAACTGTGCAGAACTTCCAAGAGTTTTTTCTCATTATGATCGCCTAACTAGCTACTAGGTGGGCAGGTAAATTTTTTACACTTAGAACAGTAGGTCTACTGAAACACTAAAATTCTCGAAGTGTTTCACTATTTCATTAAAGTGTTACTAGGACATTATTTCCTATTGTAATTGGTTGGTTGGCAAAAAGTTAAAGAGTTTTATGTGAAATTTGACCAGTGTCTCCGCCCCCCGCCCCTTCTTCTTAGGTGGTGTCTTTAAAATAGCTTCCTGGGCGGACCTCGTGAACGCCCATGTGGTGCCAGGCTCAGGCGTTGTGAAAGGCCTGCAGGAGGTCGGCGGGCCTCTGCGGCGCGGGTGCCTGCTCGTTGCGGAGATGAGCTCCGCTGGCTCCTTGGCCACGGGGGACTACACTAAAGCAGCGGTAGGTGGCAGGGGGACCGGGCTGTTACACTGCATGTTTCAGAGGAAGAGACTATCTTAATTTGGGGTCTGTGGAACCCTACTAAAAAAAATCAGCTGTTGTTAGTGTCACAGTATACTAATACTATTTGGCTAGAGTTCCTGATAATTATTAGCATTTTATGCCGTATAGTATACCTTGCAGTAGACAGAGAAGACTGGGATTGTACGTCCAAGAGAGAAACATTGAAACACAGATACTTGGTCAAATAAACATCTGCCCATATGCTTCCTGACCTCTAAGATAGCGTTGTCTTGCCTTGGCTTGTCTTGTCTTGCCTTGGCTTGCCTCACCATGGGTTGAAATTGAAGAGCTTCTTCCCAGACACGCAGCAGCTCGGGATCCCCCAAGTCCCACAGAGATGCATCCTCGGGGCAGCAGCCCGCATGCAGTGGCATTTTCTTTTTAGTCTTTGGTATGGATTGCTATTGTATGAGAAGACTCTTAACTAGGGCCTGGACACATTGTTTTCTCCAGTAACTCCGCCATTATTAAAAGTTCGCATAATACTGTATGTGTTAATGTCCAGCACCCACACCTGCATGCCAGAATAGAATGAGAGAGGATGATTACCTAGTTAAAAAGTTTCATAGTTGGATAGTCACCTAGAAAGTTGGATAGATCACCTTTATAGATATTTTACTTTTAAAAGTAACAGAAATTTTTACTTTAATAATATTTTAGTTTTTACATGGGAAGTTTTTCTTCATATCTTTTCAAGTACTGTCTGTGATGATCTCACATGGTCCTAGGACCAAGTTTTAATCCCACCCCTGAATTGTCCATACATGTCTGTGATTTCCCAGCTCTCATAACAGAGGGGCCATGAGTCATTCTGGGAGTCTGGGTCTGGCTCAAGGACAAGATGTTGCTTTCCTGGTGGGTAGTAGTACTGGCGGCAAGCAGAGAACAGTGTAAGTCTCTCGGAGAAGAGCCAAATTAGGAAGCCAGGGAGACCTTCTAAAGAAACTTCTGTGAATGTGGGGTAATGGTGTAGAAATTGTGGGGGCCTATTATTGGCAAACATTAAAGAAGAGCGAAAGCAGTGGAGTTGAGATTTAGCTCTTGACCCATAACTGTCATTATATGGTGGCTGTATAGCTAGGCATAAATCTTCAATGTGGTTTTATGCCATGTAGAAATATATGCTAGAGTACTTTCCTCATACACTTTTTGTAATTAGGTGGACCCCAAGTATTATTACAGATAAGTAATTATGCAGAGTCTAGATTCTGGACAAACATAGTACAGGATTTTCAGTGTTTTTAGGGTATGGTTAACTGGTAGAAGGGGAGAGATGGAGTTAATGGAGCAAGTATATAGATTCATATCTCAGATTGACCATTTTTAGATACAATGAGTTTAATGGGAGATGAGGAAATACATCCATAAAACAGTAGTTTCTTACTAGTTAATAGAGTCAGTTTTTTTTTACTTTACTTGTAGAACTGTTATTCTTTGTGATTAACTACTTTTTGTAATCTGTCCTGTTACATTCTTTTTAGGTTAGAATGGCCGAGGAACATTCTGAATTTGTGATTGGTTTTATTTCTGGATCCCGAGTAAGTATGAAACCAGAATTTCTTCACTTGACTCCAGGAGTCCAGTTAGAAGCAGGAGGTAGGTCCATCCACTGATCCTGGTTCTTCCAAAATGTTTCTTTATCCAAGTCAGCAAAGGCAAAATGAAATGTTGTGTGTTGTCATAAAGTTGCTAAAGAGAAAGCTTGTTTGTCTAGAACAATGATAAATGAGCCCTTTGGCCCGGTGATACTGACCTAGGTATGCAAAATACTGGGTTGGCCAAAAAGTTCATTTGTTTCTTCCCATAACATGGCTCTAGTAACCCTGTCTGGTGTGGCTCAGTGAGTGCCAGCCTGTGAACCAAAAGGTCACCAGTGCAGTTTTTGGTCAGGGCACATGCCTGGGTTGTGGGCCAGGTCCCCAGCTGGGGGCATTCGAGAAGTAACTCATCACTATCTCTCTTGCACATCAATCTTTCTCTCCCTCTTTTTCTCTCTTCCTTCCCCTCTCTCCATTAATAAATTAAATCTTAAAAGTATAGATGTCTCTATTAGTGCTTAGTTGTCTTTAACTTCATTCCAAACAATTCTGTTAGATTATATTGTCACAGCTCTCATATCAGTGTGCATTTAAAAAAATCAAAGTTGGTGAATTTTTGTATTATAGCCATTTTAATACTGAAGATGGAAGAAAATATGCAACATTTTTGGCATGTTATGCTTTGTTTAATTTCAAGAAGGGTAAAAACGCAACTGAAACACACACAAAAAGATTTATGCAGTGTATGGAGAAGATGCTGTGACTGATCAAATGTGGTAGAAGTGGTATGCAAAGTTTCATGCTGGAGACCTCTTGCTGGATGATGCTCTAGCCGGGTAGACGAGATAAAGTCGATAGTGATCAAATTGAGACATTAATTGAGAACAATCAATGTTCTACCACATGGGAGATAGCCGACATGCTCAAAACATCCAAATAAATGAAGTTATTGGTGAAAATGAACAATGTGTCTTTTATTTTACAAAACACACACACACACACACACACACACACACACACACACACACAACTAAAGGGCCTTTTGGCCAGCTCAATAGCTTGCAGTCTAATTTTAGGATGAAAATTTAGAAAACTGCTTCTCATCGAAATGTACCCAGATATTTTAGTTGTATTTCCCAACTGATGTTCTGAATATGCTGCCAAGGAAGGTGCTCCATGCTCCAGGAGGAATGCACCAGGCTAAACAAAATCACATGTTTGCTTCTTTGTTAGAGGACTTAGCAGAGCTCCAGTGTGGGGATACATGGTCTGTCATGACTCCCAAGCTTATCTGAATATGTTAACGCTCAGCAATCTAAGAAACACAGTTGCAGTGGCTAAAAACAGTGCAAATTTTCTCACTGATAGTCCCTAATCAGTAGAGGAGTAATCAAAGTTGTAAAAATAAACATATTTAAATGTCCTCTGGGATTTAATAAAGCTGTTTCAGTTTTGAATGTGGAAGAAATGATGACTTGGAATACTTCTTTTTTTCCCTAAAAGGCTATTGTGCAAGAAACATTGCTTATGACAGCTATAGGAGTTTATTCTATCCAGCTTTCCATCTTTTTTCTTCTTTATGGATTAGGTTAAGAAGTTGGTGATTGGAACTCTAAACATTAGGGTTCTTAGTTAGCAAACCTGTTTAAGATGAAAACACTTATGTTTGACTTCTGGCCAAGATGGAGGTATAGGAAGATACACTTTGCCTCTTTGCACAACCAAAAAAAAGGACAACAACAAATCTAAGAACAAAAAATACCCAGAATTTCCAGATAATCAAACTGTACGGAAGTCTGAAAACCAGGAAGTTAAAGAAACACTCTTTCGGACCGGTAGGAGGGGTGGAGACGGGCAGCTAGAAGGACAGGATGCGCTGCAAGGCAGTGGCTGGTGGACCTGGTGGTCCCACATGTGTGGGGATAAACCAGGAGGAACCTCTGCAGCGGGGGTGGTAAGACACACCACACAATCCAGCATTCCAGTGCAGGAAAAGAAAGCCTCAAAACCTCTGGCTGCAAAAACCAGTGGGAGTTGCAGCGATGGGAGAAACACCCAGCCTCACAGAAGAGTTTGTTGGGGAAACCCACAGGGTCCTCGAACATACACAAGCCTGCCCACCCAGGAATCAGCACCAGAAGGGCCCAGTTTGCTTGTGGGAAGCAGGGGACATGACTGAAATCCCCCAGAGAGCAGAGCAAGCGCCATTGTTCCTTCTCTGACCCCTCCCCCACAGACATGCCACAACACAGTGACATGGGTTGCCCTGCCCTGGAGAATATATAAGGGTCTGCCCCTTACAACATAACAGGTGTGCCAAGACAAAGAAATATGGCCAGAATGAAAGAACAGATCAAAACTCCAGAAAAAGAACTAAGTGATGAGGAGATAGCCAATCTATCAGAAGCAGAGTTCAAAACAGTAGTAATCAGGATGCTCACAGAAATGGTTGAGTATGGTCGCAAAATAGAGGGAAAAGTGAAGGCTATGCAGAGTGAAATAAAGAAAAATATACAGGGAACCAACAGTGAAAGGAAGGAAACCAGGACTCAAGTCAATAATTTGGAGAAGGAAGAAAGAAACATTCAACCAGAACAGAATGAAGAAACAAGAATTCAAAAAAAAATGAGAGGCTTAGGAACTTCCAGAACAATTTTAAATGTTCCAACATCCAAATCATAGGGGTGCCAGAAGGAGAAAAGGGAGAGCAAGAAATTGGAAACTTATTTGAACAAATAATGAAGGAAAGCTTCCCTAACTTAGCAAAGAAAATAGACTTCCAGGTAGTCTTGGAAGCCCAGAGAGCCCCAAAGAAGTTGGACCCAAGGAAGCACACACCAGGGCACATCATAATTAAGTTACTCAAGATTAAAAATAAGGAGATAATTGTAAAAGCAGCAAGAGAAAAGGATAGAGTTACCTACAAAGGAGTTCCTGTAAGGCTATCAGCTGATTTTTCCAAAGAGACCTTGCAGGCAAGGAGGGGCTGGAAAGAAGTATTCAAAGCCATGAAAGACAAGGACTTACATGCAAGATTACTCTATCCAGCAAAGCTACCATTTAGAATGGAAGGGAAGATAAAGTGCTTCCCAGATAAGGTCAAGTTGAAGGAGCTCATCATCACCAAGCCTGTATGAAATGTTAAAGTGACTTATCTAATAAAAAGATGATAAAAAATATGAACAATAAAATAACAACAAACTCAACTATCAACAACTGAACCTACAAAAAGCAGAAACTAAGCAAACAACTAGAACAGGAACAGAGTTACAGAAACAGAGATCACATGGAGGGTTATCAGCTTGGAGGAGGCAGGGGATGATGGGGGGAATATACAGAGTAAGAAGCATAAATGGTAGGTACAAAATAGACGGGGAGGTTAAGAATAATATAGGAAATGGAGAAGCCAAAGAACTTATATGTATGACCCATGGGCATGAACCGGGGGGGGTAGGAATATTGGAGGGAGGGGTGGTGCAGGGTGGAAGTAAGTAAAGGAGAGGGGAAATGGGACAACTGTAATAGCACAATCAATATATTAAATAAAATATATATATATTTTTAAAAGAAAGCACTTAGGCTCATTACCCTCAGATCAATTTGTCAGGTTGATACTCTGATATTCTTTTTACACTGAAAAGCTCAGAAGGTAACTTTAAAAATATTAAGAGAATTATACTAGTCGTTCTTGTGTAACTCATACTCGTCTCTCCTCCACAGCACTCTTTCCCCAGCCTGGCTTGTTTCTCTCTCCAGAGACAATCATGTAACTAGTGTGACATGTATCCTTGCAGACCTTTGGCTTTGCATGTACTCACACGGGCGCATAGAGTTTGGAGAATGCTTTGTATCTGTGCACCTCTGTTACATTTCCACATCTAGTGTGACCTTTTTCCAGCTGCACAGTGTTTCCTAGTTAGGATTGGGCCATACTATGGTTAACTGTTCCCATGCTGATGCATTGGGAGTGTTAACCAGCAGTGAACATCCTTGTATATATTTTTATACATGTAGAGTATTTCCGGAATAGTCTTCTAGGCTAGAAACTCCTCAAGGATGAGAGTTCTTTCTGACAATTACTTATCCTCCAGCACAGTACCCCTTGCTACACAAATATTCTATAAATACTAACACAGATGTTGACGGAATGGACGCTGGGCTTTTTAGGAACAGGTGAAAGAGCTGTATTTCTGTAACTGGCATGACAACACAGAACATCAGGATTGCGGGTATGAGTTTGGTAAACCTTGGTTTTCTTTTTAAACCCAAATACTAGAGCTAGTAGATACCCATTAACCCTGAGGGAGCTAATTATTTTAGGTAAACAATATAACCACACTTAAGGAAAGTACTGTCTCTTGGGGCATTTGTTTCTAATTAAGTACTTTAAACAAAAAACAGTACGTAGAGTTAATCAGAAAGAAAACCAGTGAGAATTCAGATAAACTGATGAGTGACAGATGTACCCCCAAGGTTATAGGATATCGGAGACCTCAGCTTCTCAAATTCTGCACTGCCGACTGTATACACTATAGAGTAGGCCTTGGCAGAAAGACTCCCCTCCGTAAGGTTTTGTAATAGTTGCCTCAGTACTCAACTTTTGACCTTTTTAAAAACTCCACATTTTGCTTAACATTTTATGAGTCAGTTTTGGGTTTCTGGCCCTTCTGTTTAGTAGCCATGTGTCCTTGGACAGGTCACTTCAGTGTCATTTTCTTGATCTTGTAAAATGGGGATAATAATATTAACCTCAAAGGGTTGTTGAGGCTTAAGTAAGATAATGGGTTTAAAGCACTTAACCCTGGCTCTTGACACAGAGTGGGCATAGGCACCCTATGCTTGTCAACTGTCCGTGTTCATTGTAAGCCCCGCAATACTTTGATTAGATAGTACACTTAAGATTTAGGCTTTTGAGGATGTTTCACTCATTTTGGATTTAAGAGAAAATAAGCCATTTATTTGGCTTCTAGAACAACAGAATTTGAAAAGGAAAAAAGTAAATTTCTGGTTGAAGATGACAATGTCATTAAGTCCTGAACTTACCTCCTCTCATGGACAAAGTCTTATAGCTACATATGGAACCGTTTCCTCTGCAAAAAAACAAAACTGAAGGCTAGCTAAGCAAGGGCTACACATCTGGCAAATAAGAAAAATACCATCTCAGTTAGTAGGAGAGGCCGGAGCACTATCTTACCGTAAACCTCACCCCTGGCAACCCACAACTGGGATGGAACTCAAAGCACAGAGCTTTTCCCTGAGAAGGGAAGGGTTTGAACTGCGCATTCAGGCACCCTAGCTTTTAAGACCTACACCTGAGGGATGAACCCCCAAAACATCCAGCTTTAACACTAAAGGACTTGTGTCCACGAGATGCACAGGGCTAGTGATCTGAGAAATGGCTCTTAAAGAGCTTACCCATTCAGACTCACCTGCCCCAGGGCCTTGCTTAGGCAGCTGATGGTACCCAGACATTAAGTAAAACAGGCTCATTTGCTAATTTAAAAAGTGTCAACCTGAGGGGAAGGTATCTAATTCAATACACCTAAGAGCTTGCCAAAATATTCTCCAGGGACGGAGACTAGTGGGCAGCATCTTCATGATCTCCCTCTGCTCTGCTCTAGCTAGTGGGAACCATCTCTTTTTTTTTAACACTAGGCCTTTAATACCCTACTTACATCACGGATAGATCACCTAGACAGAAAATAAATAAGGAAACATTCATTGGCTTTACTTAAGTGATATGTTAGAACAGGTATATTCCAAACATTCCATCCAAAAGCAACAGTACACATGTTCTTCTCAAGTGTACATGGAACACTCTCCAGGATAAGTCATGTTAAGCCACAAAACAAGACTTGATAAATTCAAGAGGATTGGAATCATATGAAGCATCTTTTCCAACCATGGTGGTATGAAATTAGAAATCAATTATAAGAAGAAAACTGAAAAATTCACAAATATGTGGTCATTAAACAATTGCTACTAAACAGCCCATGAGTCAAAGAAATCAAAACAGAAAAATCTTGAGACAAAAATGGAAATACAACATGTAATTTATAAGATACAGAAAAAACAATTCTAAGAGGGAAATGGAGAGTGATACATTTCTACTTAAGAAACAAGAAAAATCTCAACTTTGCACTTGAAGGAACTAGAAAAAGAACACATGAAACCCAAACTTAATGGAAGGAAATAAAGGTCACAGCAGAAATAAATAGAATAGAGATTAAAAAGACAATAGAAAAAAAAAAATCAGTGAAACTGAGAGCTGGCTTTTAAAAAGATACAGACCTTTAGCTAGGTTCACCAAGAAAAAAGAGGACTCAATCAGAAATGAAAGACATGTTTCAACTGATACCACAGAACTACAAAGGATCATAAGAGACTACTATGAACAATTATATGCCAATAAATTTGGCAACCTGTAAGAAATGGATAAATTCCTAGAAATGTAAACCAGCCAAGACTAACTCATGAAGAAATAGAAAATCTGAATACAATGATTACTAGTAAGGAGATTGAGTCACTAATCAAGAAAACTCCCAACAAACAAAAACCCCGGACCAGACAGCTTCTTCACTGGTAGAGTCTAATGTTCAAAGGATTAATACCAATCCTTCTTTCTCAAACTCTTCCAAAAAACAGAAAAAGATGAAGTGCTTTCAAACTCATTTTACCAGGCCAGCATTACCCTGATAACAACAAGGTAAGGACACCATGAAGAAGGAAAATTACAGTTCAATATCCTGATGAACATAGATGGGAAAATCCTCAACAAAATATTACCAGACTGAATCAAAAAATACATTAAAATAGTCATATACCATGACTAAGCAAGATTAATTATAGAAATTCAAAGATTGTTTAAATCTACAAATCGTGTGATATATCACATTAACAAAGTGAAGGATACAAATCGTATGGTCATCCCAATAGATTCAGAAAAGAATTGATAAAATTCAACATCCGTTCATGATAAAGACTCAACAAAGTAAACAGAGGGGAAATGCCTCAACATAATTAAGGCAATTAAAGACAAACCCACAGCTAATATCCTACTCAGTGGTGCAGAGCTGAAAGCTTTTTCTCTAAGATCAGGAACAAGATAAGAATGCCCACTCCCACCACTTGTATTCAACATAGTACTGGAAGCCTTAGCTAGAAAAACTAGTCAAGAAAAAGAAACAAAAGACATCCAAATTGTAAAGGTAGAAGCAAAATTGTCACTGTAGGGGAAATGTGTTATATATAGAAAATCCTAAAGACTCCACTAAAAAACTGTTGTAATTAATAAACTAATCCAGTAAATTTGCTGGATACAAAGTCAATATGCAAAAATCTACTGCATTTCTACATACTAATTACAAACTATCAAAGGAAATTAAGAAAACAATTTCATATACAGTTTCATCAAAAATAATAAAATACCTAGCAATAAATTTAACCAAGGAGGTGAAAGACTTGTACACTGAAAACAATCAGATAGTAATGAAAGAAATTGAAGACACAAATATATGAAAAGATGTTCTGTGCTCATAGATTTGAAGAGTTAATATTATTAAAATGCTCACACTACCCAAAGCAATCTACAGAGTTGATGCAATTAATCCCTATGAAAATTACAGTGGCATTTTTCATAGAAATAGAATAAACCATTCTAAAGTTTGTATGAACTGCAAAAGGCCTTGAATAGCCAAAGCAATCTTGAGAAAGAACAACAAAGCTGGAGGCATCACACTTCTGATTTCATATTAAGTTACAAAGCTATAGTATTCAAAACAGTATAGTATTGGCATAAATACAGACATAGATGAATGGAGTGTCCAGAAGTCCAGAATAGAGTGTCCAGAAGTAAACCCACATATATGGTCAATTAATGTATGATAAAGGAACCTAGAATATGCAATGGGGAAAAGACGGTTTCTTCAATAAAATGGTGTTGGGGAAACTGGATAACCACATGCAAAAGAATGAAATGGGATCCCTATCTTACACCACGCACAAAAATTAACTCAAAATGGATAAAAGATGCTCAAAATCAGTAATCGTTAGGAAAATACAAATCAAAACCACAATGAGATGTCACCTCATACCTGATGGGATGGCTGTTATCAAAAGGCAAGAAATAACAAGTGTTGTTGAGGATGTGGAGAAAAGGGAACCCTTGGGTACTGTTGATGGGAGTATATATTTGTGCAGCTACATATGGTTTATGGGACAGTATGAACAAGTTCCTCAAGAAATTAAAAAAGGAACTGACACATGATCCAGCTGTGGGTATTTAGCCAAAGAAAACACAAACTTAACTTGAAAAGGTAATAATGCACCCCTCTGTTTCTTGCAGCATTATTTATGATAGCCAAGATACGGAAACAACTTAAGTATCTGTTGATGGATAGATAAATGGATAAAGCAGTTGTTTTATGCAATATATATTATTCAACCATAGAAGAGAATGAAATCTTGGCTGTTTGCAACAACATGAATGGACCTCAAGGGCATTATGCTAAATGAAATAAGTCAGAGAATGACAAAGACCATATATGCTCACTTATACGTGAAATCTCATTCATAAACTCATTGATACAGGGAACAGACGTGTTTGCCAGAGCTGGGGTTGAGGAGGGGGGCAAATGGGTGAAGGCGCTCAAAGGGTCCAAACTTGGGGTTATCAAGTCAAGTCATGAGGATGCCATGTACAGCAAGGCAACTGTGGTCAATAATACTCTTGCATATTTGCAAGTTGCTGAGAGTAAATCTTAAAAAAATTCTCAGCACAAAAGAAATTTTTGTAATTATGCAAAGTGATGGATGTTAAGTAGACTTATATTGAATCATTTTGTTGTATAACTGAAGCTAATGTTATGTCAATTATACCTCAGTAAAAAAAAATACATAAAAAGAATGAAAAAGCCAAAATTAAGGATTAGGCTTTGTATACAGGGTGGGGCAAAAGTAGGCTTATAGTTGTCCAGTACATGAAACAGTTTATCCGTGTATTATTATTTATTAACTGTTATATTATTTTCCACACAATAACTGTACGCCTGCTTTTGGCCCACTGTGCATAGTCTGAGCACTTGACGGGTTGTGGCAGAAACGTTCACGTATGTGATCATGGTCCAGTTAAATGCCTCGTGAGGACTTCAACAGTGTCACTGATTCTGAGATGTGTACTAAAATTGTCTTAGATTGTAGGCCTATTTTTCTTTTTTAAAAAATAATGTTAAACTATAAATGCTCTGTAATTGGACATTGAAAAGGAGTTGGCTAGCTTCCCTCTGCCCCGTGGAGCTCTCTGGCCATCCGGAGTCTGTGTCTTCACCTGCACTTACTGGCTGTACAGAGGAGCATGGGAAGCAAGAGCATAGTTGTGTTTAAAGCTGGTTAGATACTTTTCAGGAAAGGCATGCGACAGGTTGCCTCATGTCTCATGTTGTTAAATGGTAACTTTTGTGTTTTTGCAGGTGATAATCTTGGCCAGCAGTACAGTAGCCCACAAGAAGTTATTGGCAAACGGGGTTCTGATGTCATCATTGTCGGCCGGGGCATACTAGCATCAGCTAATCGTCTGGAAGCAGCTGAGATGTACAGAAAAGCTGCCTGGGAAGCTTACTTGAGCAGACTTGGCCATTGAGTGTCTCAGATGCATTTTGTGAAGGTTTGAAGACCCACTGTCTCCTGAGAGTATTGGCTGGTAATAACGAGCAGCCTTCGATATTGTTTGGGGTCTTCCATCAGAATGACTTCTAAAGTTACCACAGTGTTTATAGGAAATATTGAATGGTTGTAATCACTGCACTATTGCTGTAGTAAGTTCATTTTTAAGCATTCTTTTGGTGAGACTGATGTTGGCTTTGCAATTACAGTCCTGTGTTTAAAATCTTCCACATAATAGGATCCCCCGCTACCTGTAGATCACAGTTTTTTATTCTTTTCATTGCCGTGACATAAAAATTTTAGGAAATACGAGTACATTTCTTGTGTCCTTTATTCTGCGCTTAATGTGATACCTAAATAATATTAAAATACTAGCTGTTCTCCTCTTAAAAGTGCTGGTCCAGGCGTCCAAATGGTACAGGTTCGCAGAACTGCCATTGCTCCCTCAGCAAAGGCCGGAGTGAGCCGGTGACTGCAGCTGAGCCTCTGAGCCCGTGTCTGGCTCTCCTTTCAACAGAGGGTTCCTGCCTTGATTTCTTCCCCCAAGCAGCAGCGGTGGGCCTGTACTGAAATCCAGTCACAGCTTCTTTTTGCCATATTTGGATTACAAATGCATGAGCTGCTCCTTCGTGTATTTAAAAAGACAGCAACATTGAGGTCTAAGGTTCATTTGAAGGTTTGCTTGAGGATTGTAATTGTCCCAGCTGTCGCCGACAGAGAGGGAAGTCAGCCTTCACTAGCCCTAAGGAGAAAGGACCTTGGCAGCAGAGCGGATGCTGTCATCCACGTCTGTGGGTTCCCACATCTCTGTAGCAGGGCCAAGGACAGCCACCTGTCCTCCCAGCCCCCACCTTCACACAGGCGGCTGGACCAGTTAGGCAGCCCTGTCCTCACTCAGGTCCCAAATGCAGTCTTTCCCACAAATGCCTGCCAGTTTCTGGAGGATCCTTGTCTCCAGTACTGATAGATAATACCCATTTTTCTATTTCCTTAGTCTATTCTGGAAGCCCCTTGGAGGGGGGAGAGTAAAGGATGTGGGTTCAGATGACCTTTTTTCCCATCGGCATTTATCCCCCCCATACCCTCTTCCACCTCCACCCCCCACTCACCGCACTGTTGTCCATGCCCTTGATGCTCTCCTTTCTTCTGTATTGCTCAGTCCCTCCGCCCACGCTGTGCCGGCAAAGCCCTGTCTGAGCAGGGCCAGGGGGCAGCTGCATTTGAAGGCTCAGTTCTGATTCCATCAGCACACCGATGGTCTGCCTTTCCTTCTTGTTGGGACCATTCCTGCGGACGGCCCGTGTCGGCCAGCATGTCCTCGTGACAGCTGTTCCCATCCCTGACTGCCCGGGTGGAAACCTGGGGTTTCCGTCCGGGTTTCGTGGCATGTCCCCTGGGTGTCTTCCTGAAGAGCTCTGAAGTCCCTGGGCTGCATCTGCAGAGGAGTTCCTTCTTGGAAAAGGCAAATGATCAAGGAATAAAAAGGCCAGAAGGAGAAGGAAGGAGTGTCACCCTTGGGACTCCTCTGAAGGAGCTGTTAAGAAGAGGAGAAATACCAATAATACCAAGAACCAATTAGGTATCTTCAAAGTCTTGGTGACCCTGAGGCTGAGAGACCTTTGGAGCGATGTGCTGGGTGTCAGGGGTCAGTTGATGGATTGAGAGGTCAGTGGTTCTCACACTTAAGAGCATGAATGAGAATGACCTGGAGTCTTAAGTCACACTGGCTCTAGCCCCAGCATCTCTGACCAGATAGTCTTAGGATGGGCTTGAAAATTGGCATTCCTAAGGAGTTGCCGGCAGCACCGATGCTGCTGGCACAGGGACCACACTTGGCGAACTGCTGCACTGCTTAGTCGCTTAGTTACATGGTCACATATTTCTGCTGCGAGGAGACCCTTTTGCGGACTGCTTCCCTCTCTTGCTGAGTCACCTTACCCCTGCCCTTCAAAAGTGTGAAGTACCACCCCAGGGCTGGCAGGGCCTGTTCTGGTACTGAAGTTCCCCCATGGCCCCATCTGGGTAACCTGAAGGGAGATCAGCAGGGCATCCAAGAATCACATGGCCCTTGTGTGTTGAAAATGCAGAATTCCTGAGCCCCACCATCAGAGATTCTGCTTTAGCAGATTTTGTGTGTGGCCTAGAAATTTGCATTTCTCACAAGAGCCTAAGCCCAGTGTTGTAGATCTCTTATGTAAGCAAAGCCTAGACAATCTGGGAGTCCAAACTTTGGGGAACAAATTGACCCAGATGAAGAATTTAGGTTGTCTCAGGGCCTATGAGTGTGCTCTTCAGCATAGCATTGTTTTGGAGGCATTAGGTAGTTTAGCCCTTCTCAGTCAAGGGGTATTCACCGAGCATGAGCTCTGAGCACTGTAACACCTGGTCCTGCTGAGGAAAATGGGGACAGTTCCCACGGCATGGCCAGAACATCTGTACAACTAATGGGAATGGAGAATTATCTCCTGGCATCTTCCAGTGCCCTCGACATTCAGTAGAGCATAAGCCAATACATTTTGTAGTACTGGGGGTGGCGGCGAGGGAGCGGGGGACGACCTAAGCAACTTGATAGGGCTCCCTTTACACAGACCCAGAATAGTACAGAGGGATCAGCCCACAGCCAGCCTATATCTCAGTCCCAACTCACCCTCATGCTGATATGAGTCGCCTCTAGAAAAAGCTCCCTAAAGGCCCTCTAAAGTCTCTGGAAAAAGGCACTGGAGGGCAAAGATGGTAGCCTGAGGACACCTTTAATGTTCTTTCAACGCCCATTCACCCACCACTTCTGAACAAAATGGCTGCTGTCTCCACTCAGGCAAGGCCTGGAAGCCTGGACCACAGGCTCCACCTAGAGCTCCAGAGAAGGCACAGGTACAGGGTATTATCTCCAAGTACATGGGAGCAAGGAATAATAGAGGGGAGGCTCAGGACTTGGGGAGGAGTGGCATCCATGTGAGTGTGTGTGCCCCAGAGGCCCACCTGGATCCTCCTGGCTGGAGAGGAGCTGCGGTTTCTGACTGCATCCTGCTCAGTGCAGTGCCCGCCCCGAGATGCAGTCTGAGGGCCTCCTGTCAGCCATGGGTTTGCTGCCACGTGAAGGTCCACCACACTTTGCAAGGCACGCAGAGCCAAGGGTAGGCAAAAGAAAAAGTGCCTGAGGAAATGCAACCAGGGCAAGAAAGCAAAGAAAAGCACCTACAACAGGTGTAAGCCCCCAAGAGAACGGGGACTTCACTGCTGTGTTCACCGCAGGGCTCTCTGCGCCTGGAACAGGGCCTGGCAAATGTTTCTGAATGAACGCCACAGAAAGTGAGCCGCCACAGAGGAACGCGCTTAGAAGGCCAAAGTAACAAAAGCAGTAAGGCATGATATTTTGTTTGGGGAACTAAAAGAGAATTTTAGTTTTGAATTTCAAAATTTGATGGAAAATTGAAAGATAGTATATAATGTTGCAAACTACATTTGTGGGCTGGAATTCCGATCAAGTGGAAGGAATCATCAAAATTCAAAACAATGGGACAAAAATGGAAATAATGGAGTAAATGAAAGGCTTAGAGTAGACATAATGGGAGTAGAGGAAGTAATTGTAGGAAAAAATTAAAATTCCAGTTTGAAAAAAATACTCCCTCAGGAAAGGGAGGCCACCATGGAAACACAAAGAGAAATGAAACAATTAGAATAACTTTTAAGTTCAAGGTTTTGGCATAAGAACGGCTTTGGAAGAATGTTCGCCCCTCTCCTTCCCACCAGGGCAGTGGGGGAGGAGTCCCCCTCTGGCCTGGAGGGAGCAGCAGGCAGAGGGGTGGTCACAGTCACACCTGGTAAGCCAAACCCCGGCGAGGGTGGGGGAGAGGGAGGGAAGCCAACGCCCACACAGCAGAGCTGCTCGGGGCCTCACTCCCAGGAGCGGCCCAGGAGGGGTGTTGACCACCCGGAGCCCCCACTCCAGCACAGAGCATGGCCGTGGACTTGGAGGCCATGTGTGTCCTCGGGCAGAGTCTGAGGCAGCCTGTGCTTCCTGTGCCTGCACAGTGACATGACAGAGAGGCCAAGCTCCGCCGAAAGTGGCATGGAAGTTAGCCAAGAAACAGATCTGGGGCACAGCCGTCCTGGGAGGACGTTTCAGTGGAAAGTGGTTCTCACGAGGACGGCGGCGTGCCAGCAGGTGTCCGTGTGCGCAGCCTTGGCTCTGGGCGCCCGCCTGCCTCCAGTGTCCTGCCTCTGCGCGGTCCCCTGCCGTGAGGTGTGGGGAGGATCCTGCATGAGTGTGTTTAACAAGACGTCCTGTCTCTATTTACCTAGTAACTCTTCTCCCTCACTTTGAATAGACACCTGAAGTACAGATAGTGTTGAGTTCAAAGACAAAAACAACATAACATTATGTTTTTTGCTTGTTTGGATGGCCTAAAGCTTACTATTCACCTTATAGAATTTGCTCAGGGAAAAACTGCCTAGTCCTTTGTCCTTTCCTTCCTGTCCTCCTCTCCCTCACCTCTGTCATCTTGCCACCCTCTGACTTTCCCAAAGCCCTGTGGTCTCCTCGGGCAACACCGCCTCTTCCTCACTTTTGTTGTCTTCTTCCCCGTTTAAAACTCCAGGCCCATCCAACAAGGGAATGTCTCCCAACTCGAATCAAGCCTACAGTCTCATGGCCCAAGCTTGAAAGCCCCTCAGAGCCAGCGCTGGGCAGGCGGGAAAGCCAAGTCTCCTCCATCTCACCTGGACCGTTGCCCAGCTCGCCCACCTGTGTGGAGACACATGGCTCGACCCGCATGGCCTTCAGCTGTGTTTTGCTCAGTGTAGGTTTTCTAAAATACTGTTTTATGGCCACAGGCTAGGACTTGGATGCCAGTTCTCCCATGGCCCCAGGCCTGGCTGATTGGCAGGGAGAGCAGCTGTGATCTTGTGCTAAGGTGGCCCTGTGTCATCCCCGGGGAAAGGAGCCACAAATCATGACATGTGTCACTTGTCATCTTTCCTCATTTTAAAATGGTCCTTTGAACTGTACCTGGAGTTTTAGTTAGTGTGCAAGGACCAAAGACTGCCCCTGTGATGGGGGTAAGAGAAAAAGCTACAAGGAAGAGGGAGCAGGGAGGCCTTGTATAATTTCAGAGTTTGCACAGAGGCACTAACCTTCCCGCAGTGGGGATGCGGGCCCCCAAGGCAGAAACTCCGATGACTCCCCAGTCGTACCACCAAGTCCTGGGAAAAGAGAAAACAGTTGCTTTTTTCCAGAAGAGGAACGAGCATCAAACCAAAGGAGGACACCCTGTGCTGGGGTCTCACTCGCCAACCCTCACCCCAAGTGTGACTGACCTCAATTTCCTCCTTTCTAAATGGGGGAGATCCCTTTGCTGAATACCTTGCGGGCCTAGTGGGAGGGTCACCTAAGGAGAGGCTGCTTTTAGTCTCTGGGGTTTGGTGCTTGGTTGCGGGTAGGACCAATGAAGCTTTAATTACTGAAGCTACCAGGTAAAACAGATGTTAAATGATACCTGGTTGCCTCGATATATAGGTCCAGATTCTCTAGTCTATTCCCTACTTATACATTTATAAGTGTTACTTCTGATGAGTCTGTAGTGCTCAGCAGAACTCTGAAAGGGTCCCTGACACAGAAAGGTTAAGTACTCCAAGCCTAGGAGGTCACTGGGGCTTTAGGACTCTATGGTGACTTATACAAATTTAGGTCTTGCTTTTTGCCCCAAGAATTTGAGGTCACTTAAAATGAAGAGGTGATGCACCATGGGTCAATCAAACAACATGTGTGGAGGCAGCGCAGGCAGTGGGGAGTGTTGGGAAGCCCGAAGGAGGAGGCAGGGTTTGGTGGAGAGGACAAGGATAAAAACTGAAGGTTACATTTTGTTGCATTTACTTCCCAGCTTTCTGACAATCGACACCCAAATGGGCCAGATTATACAGGTCCCCTTGTATGACAAAATGAAGCATCAGAACTTCCCTGCATTGAATTCCAAGAGAAATAAGTGGCATATGAAGCCCTTCTCACTGTGATATGTCACCCGCCCCACCTTGGAGACAGCTCTGTCAGATGGACTAGCTGGGCAGTGACCAACTGGGAGTCTTTCCAAAGCTGCCAGCTCACGGGAGGAACCTTGGGGGCTGAGGCCAATTTCTAGGCACAGCTCTTGCCAGCACCACCGCCTGCTCAGCCTTCCCTTGGTCATCTCCTGGAGGGTCTGAAGCTCTGGGTGGAGCTGTGTCCTAAAAAGTCTGCAGCCCCTAAGCTGGGAGGGGAAGGAGGGGACAGAGCCAGGTGGGGCACTTAACTAAGCCTCCTCAGCTTTCTGGCCTGCATGAGGGACTGGAACACACAGAGCATGCCGACAGCCACAGCTAAAGCCAGGCTCCCTGGCAGGCAGAGAACCTGCCCGGCACACGCGCGCCCTGTCTGCGTGTCCCGTCTCGCTCAACATCCACACAGGACTGACTCCTCAGGTGCCTCAGACGCACAGGTCCAACGCTCACCTCCTCCTGAGTTTCATCCGAGCTGCCGTCCTCTTCCTCCTCCTCTCCACTGCCGCCTCTCAGCCAGTCAGTCACAAAGCCCTGCCGGTGCTGAGTGGGCGCTCTCCTCAGATGCAAGCAGGAGCCCGGCAAGCTGAAAGCCCTCCAAAGAGCAGGAGGGGCTCTTCGGTTAAAAGGCATCATTGGACAGAGTAAGACCTTCTCTACTGTCTTCATCTCCCCTTCTGTTTGCTGTTCCTGAAGGTCATTTCAAGAGTTTCGTGACAATCATCCTCAAGCTTTGATTCTAATTGAGCAAATTAACTCATGTCTTCCCAAAGAGGTGGCTGTTACTTTAGTTTGACTAATCAACCAAGCTGAATAAGAGTCTGCAGTCCTCATGACAGGGGTGTCAAACTCATTTTCATCAGGGGCCACATCAGCCTTGCGGTTGCCTTCAAAGGGCAGAATGTAATTTCAATTCCTTAACAGTTAAGGAGTAGTTACATTTATACAGTCCTAAAATTATTTCAGTCCTTTGAAGGCAACTGCGAGACTGTTGTGGCCCCCAGTGAAAATGAGTTTGACACCCCTGCCTTATGAGAACAACATTACAATCCTAATTTGGCTCAAGTTACCTGTATTGACCTAGGAAAAAAGGCCGAGAAGTCCTACGCAGAAGGTCAAGAATGGTTACCTCTGCATGGAATGATCATAAGACTTTTACTTTCTATATAACCTATTTTCCATCCTTTCCACGTATTACTTTGCCAATTAGAAAGTTGTTTAAAATCCATAAAAATGATAAGTACCATCTGGAGTCTGTTTGTCAACACAGACTGACTACAAAGGTAAACTGCCGCTTCTCCAACGAGCAACCGCAGCGCTGGTCATCGTTCCAGACACACACCAGAGGGGCATGCTCCGGGCAGAGCCCGCCGCGCCCACACAATGGCAATTGCTCTGCATTCATTGTAAGGCTCACTCCCACCTGTGCGTGCATCCACAGCCAAGTAAGGGCAGCAAGGGCAGTGTCAGCCCTTGGTGTGAGGGCTTTCCAGCCCACCTTTAGCTCCTGCTCCATTATTTGTGCTAATTGGGGAGTGGCAGAGTGAGGGGGGACGGGGTGTGGCCATATTGCCTAAGGAAAGGAAAGAAAGAAATCACATACAGTATCGGGTCAAAATCTCAGAAAGCAGGTCTCGAAACAGTTTGTCCCAAGAGATTCCAGCAGGGGGCAGCGGGGTACTGTGAGCATCAACAACCATCTGGTGTCATAGATGAAATGCCCCACATTTCCACATCAGCAAGGGTCAAATCCTTTGCTGTCCCGGCTCTCAAGAACACTGCACCCTTACATAGCAGCTCGGTAGAAAATGAGACTTCAAACAAGTTAATGATTTGTCTCCAGGAAATCCACAATTAAACAGAAGAAAAACCCAGGATTTCTTCCAAGATTCTATTTTCTCAATTTACAAAGTTTCGAAGTCATCATTTACCTATTTTGTTTTTTTTTAAGTATTTTTATTGATTATTATGCTATCACAGTTGTCCCATTTCTTTTCTCCCCTTTATTCCCCTCTGCCCTGCACCCTCTCCCTCCACCATTCCTCCCCAACCCCTTACATGTCCATGGGTTGTACATTTAAGTTCTTTGGCTTCTCCATTTCCTATACTATTCTTAACCTTCTCCTGCCTATTTTGTACCTACCATTTACGCTTCTTATTCCCTGTACCTTCACCCCCATTCTCCACTTCCCCTTCCCCACTGAAAACCCTCCGTGTGATCTCCATTTCTGTGATTCTGTTCCTATTCTAGTTGTTTGCTCAGTTTTTGGTTTTTATTCAGTAGTTGTGAGTTTGTTGTCATTTTACTGTTCATATTTTTTATCTTCCTTTTCTTAGTTAAGTCCCTTTAACATTTCATATAGTAAGGACTTGGTGATGATGAACTCCTTTAACTTTACCTTACCTGGGAAGCATTTTATCTGCCCTTCCATTCTAAATGATAGCTTCTCGGGATAATCTTAGATGTAGGTCCTTGCCTTTCATGACTTGGAATACTTCTTTCCAGCCCCTTCTTGCCTGTAAGGTTTCTTTTGAGAAATCTGCTGATAGTCTTATAGGAACTCCTTTGTAGGTAAGTCTCTTTTTCTCTTGATGCTTTTCAGATTCTCTCCTTATCTTTAATCTTGGGTAATTTAATTATGATGTGTCTTGGTGCGTTCCTCTTTGGGTCTAACTTGTTGGGACCCAAACTTTTAAGACTTCCTGTGCTTACTGGACTTGTATGTCTACTTCCTTTGCCAGATTGGGGAAGTTTTCTTTCATTATTTTTTCAAATAAATTTTTAAATTCTTGTTCTTCCTCTTGTCCTTCTAGCACCGCTATGATTCGGATGTTGGAACATTTGAAGTTGCCCCAGAGGTTCCTAAAGCCTCTCCTCATTTTTTTTTGAATTCTTTTTTCTTCCTTCTGTTCCAAATTGATTTAAGTCCCAGTTTCATTCCCTTCACTGTTGGTTCCCTGCATATTTTCCTTTATTTCACTTTTCATAGCCTTCACTTCTTCCTTTATTTTGCATCTGTACACAATCATTTCTGTGAGCTTCCTGATTACTAATGTTTTAAACTCTGCATCTGATAGGTTGGCTATCTCTTTGTTGCTTAGTTGTTTTTCTGGAGTTTTGATCTGTCCTTTCATTTGGGCCATATTTTTTTTGTCTCAGGGCACTTGTTATGTTGTAAGGGGTGGAGCCTTAGGTATTTGCCAGGGCGGAGCAACCCGTGTCACTGCGTTGTGGCGCTGTCTGTGGGGGAGGGGTCAGAGAGGGCACAATGCTGCTTGCTCTGCTCTTGCCCTTCTTTCGGTCACTTCCCCTGCTACCCACAAGCCCTTTCAGGTGCTGATTCCCCTATGGGTGGCTTAATTCACTTGCTCCAAAAGACTCCTGTGAGAATGAAAGTTTCTCTGACTGCTGCTACCCCCAAAGGTTTCATACAGCCAGAGGTTTTGAAGCTTTATTTTCCCTGTGCTGGAATTCTGGGTTGTGTGGTCGGTCTCACTCCCCAGTTGTTCCTCCTGGTTTATCCGCATGCGAATGTGGAACCACCTGCCTGCCAGCTACTGTCTTGCTGCACCTCCTCTCCACCTGGGCTGCCCGGCTCCACCCCTCCTATCCATCTGAATGAAGGTTTCTTCTTTAACCCCTTGGTTGTCAGACTTCCATAGAGTTCGATTTCCTCACAGTTCTGGTTGTTTTTTGTTTTTAAATTAGTGGTTGTCCCTCTTTTGGTTGTGTGAGGAAGTGTATCTACTTATGCCTCCATCTTGGCCAGAAGCCCGTTTACCTATTTTATGTATTTATTCACATTTGGCTTTAATCCAAAAAATTTAAGGCAGCTTTACCAAGTCACAGGGTCTCCTAACTGCACAGAACAAAGGAAACACAGTCTGTGCCATTTGCCCCAGGTATTAGGCCCTATTTACTGATAAGCATTTGTTGTATCAAAGTGTTCATCAAAATGAAGTCAGGGGAATTTGATCTCAGGCTGAAAAGAGATGAATTTGGAATGAAAGCCCAACAGCCTTGAAGTAATGCCAAAAGCAAAAAAAAGATTACTGAAGCCCTGGCTGGGTGGCTCAGTTGGTTGAAGTGTAGTCCTGTGCACCAAAAGTTTGCAAGTTCAATCACAGGTCAGGGTACCCACTTACGTTACAATAAATTCTCAGGTGGGGTGTGTATGGGAAACAACCCATCGATGTTTCTGTCTCACATCAATGTTTCTCTCTGTTCCTCTAAAATCAATAAAAACATTGAGGATTATTTATTTATTTATTTTTAGAGAGGGGAAGGGAGGGAGAAAGAGAGGGAGAGAAACATCAGTGTGTGGTTGCCTCTTAGTGCACCCCCTACTGGGGACCTGGCCCGTAACCCAGGCATGTGCCCTAACTGGGAATCGAACTGGCAACCTTTTGGTTCACAGGCTGGTGCTTAATCCACTGAGCCACACCAGCCAGGGCAAAACTTTGAGAATTTTTTTAAAATGTTTAAAAAATGATTAGTGAAAGAGATTTTACAAAAAAAGAACAGGTAGTAGGAGGCTGATGCTCTGGTTGTGACACGGGTCTTTAGTAACAGTTTGTCATGAGTTAGCCTCCTGACACCTGGACAAGCTACCTTCCCTCTCTGGCAGTCAGATCAGACTTGTGGAGTTCCTTCCATTTCAGATATGAGAACCTAAGGGGACTTTAGGGCCCTGCAGGGGGATGGGGAATGAAGTGGGTTTTGTGCTTTGGGCCTGGTTGGAACATAAAGTTTGGCTGGGGAAGGCATTGAAATAATGAAGTGACTTTCATATAGAAACCACATCTCAACCTGTACAGCCTATTTCTGGCCTCAGTCTCTGGGAACTGGGGAGGGAGGCTGGGGGGTGATTTTCACAGGTTCTAGCCTAAACTCTTTCTTTAAACAAAAGCTGGAAGGGTCCAAAGGGAACCTGCTCAGCCCTCCGTGGAGCCACCCCACGTGGCTGCATTTGAAGAGCCCTGGTCTGGAGCTTTGCACTGGCCTAAGCAACCCTGGAGAGGCGTCCACAGCCGTTTCAGCCCCCAGCGAGGCAGCATTTAAGACCACTTCAGAAAGTAACAACACGCACGTTGTAGAGAGTGTCAGGCAAACACGAAGTATTTTGGTTTTAATCTTTACTTTCAATCCCCAACAATCTTTTTCCTTTTCATTACAAAAGTACTAAACAAACATGGACAGAACAGGGACACTGACATCTGCAAACTGCCTCCAACAGGCGTCTCAGTAATTCCATCACCAACACCCGCGTGCAAGGCACAGACACCCGGCAGACAGCCCTCAGGAATCAGAACTGCACCATAAATGCACGATCTTTTTATTTCGTAGAGAAACGATCAAACACGAAAAAAACCAGACCATGCGTCGGCTTTATGCACTGGCACACCCAGGAGCCGTCTCCTCTGGCCAGACTGGAGGCCCAGCCCCCTGAAGGGCGAGGCAGCGCAGCATCTCAGCAGTTCATGGACAGGACAGGGTGAATGTGGCGTGGGGTGGGGGGTCCAAGAGCGCCAGCCTCCCCTGGCCTTTCCCAGGCTCAGAGGTGATGCTGAGCATGGCTCTGCCCCAGCATCCAGGTGGCATGGCCGGTGCCTTCCTGTGCAAGCAAGGGTGGGCTCCGCCCCCAGGCTCACGGCAAGGTCCCTGTGCTTGTCTATCTAGGGAGCCGTGATTGAGTCCAGCAGCTGTCCAAAGCGTGTCAGTCTCTGACATTATCATTTGCCCCCTCCAAGCCCTTGAAGGAGGAGCCGTCAGTCCACTGTGCCATTGTAGGATTTGTTAAATTTGTTGAAGGTGAAATCCACTGTGTGTGTGGAGATGGGCTTTCTGTACAGAGGGTTTGAAGCCTACGGACATGGAAGGCAGAAGAACATGTGTTAGTTGATTCATTCCAATACACACACTTGGGGTGAGAGGCCCTTCCTTGGTCAGTCACCCGGGAAGGCAGCAGGCAGAGCACACAGGCGGAGTGGTAGATCAGCTGCCTCTAGCTCCAGTGCCCTGGGACAGTCCTGCCCACCCTCTGAGCTTTCAGTCTCCGAATAAGGGCTGGGAGGTGGTCTGTAAAGTTCTTCTACCTAAAGGTAGGAACTGGGGATTCAGGCAAGTAACTCCCTTATTCTGTGCTCAGTCCTTCGGGAGCATGCAGTTTGCTTGGGAAGACATGACTTACGCCTATGGATACTATACTACACTATAAGAACTCGAGGTCCTTTCCTGGGTTCTTGTCTCTCTAAGGCCACCCAGACTCTGTGCCGAGGCTGTGCCGAGCACCTCTGCCCCATGAGCCCCCGACCGGGGTCTGGTGCAGGGCTCTGCCGGGCCCTCTGGGCCCTGGGCCACACACTCCTTGCCGTCCAGAACCGGGCACACACCACCTGTCAGGTTTTGCTCTTTGTTTTGAGTGCCAAAGACATTAGTGGGCCTTTATCACTTGCTTGAACCCAACCAGACCTCTAAACTTGGCACTTTTTTCTACTTCCAAGTTCCCAGAGGCTTACCATTTCATAACGGGCCCTGGATCGCTCACTCTGGAACTTTGCAAACTCTCTGCGGTCGTGGATGGTGACAAGCAACTTCCAGATGGCCAGGAGCGCCATCCCGATCAGAAGGATACTGCCGACCACAGCCAGGAGGATGGTCATGGCATTGGGGGCCGTTCCACACTCTGCAGGGGACCAGGAGGCTCGATGAGCAAAGGCACCAGCACCAGCGTGCCCCTCCCATCCCCAACCTCAGGTGCACCTAAAATGAAAGGCACTTGTCTTGCCCAAAGCTCTTCCCACTATTCTCGCTTAGATCCTCCCACTGCCTCCGGGAGACTGGGGTGGCAGGCGGGCTTCTTCAGCACACACGCAGAGAAAGGGTCAGAGAGGGACGGTGCCGGTTCCAGCGAGTCTACGGCAGAGTCTAGATGAGGACCTTGGCAGCTGTTCCACTTCCTCCCATGTGTCACATACACGGCTGCGTCTCCTCAATTCGACGCCCCCCCACCCCGCTTCGGCCCGGCCTGGTCCCCAGTGCAGGACGCTGGAACATGCCTCAGCTTCTTCATAATTGGTTTTCAGGAGCAGACTGGGCAGGCAGGAGGTTTCATGAAGCTGCTTCCAGCAGGGCTGAGCCGGGGGTCAGCCAACATTTGTAAGCCCTTAGTGTGGTGCCCTTTGGAGCAAATGTGCTTATTTTCAGAGAATTGCAAAGACAGTGCTTGGAAACAAAGCTTCATTCTTACAGGCACGCATCCTGGGCTGCTACCACACCACCCCCCACCTCTGCCCAGGGAAGGCACATTATGCGGCCTGGCCCAATTTGGAAAAACAGTTTGCAGCGCTGTGAATGAAAGAGATCACATCTTTTTCTGCTCCCTCTGCCCCGCTCCAGAGGAGAGTAAAAGAGGTCACACTAGAAACCTCAATGACCCCAAGGCCGAAGGCCACTGGTCCCTCCCTGCATGAAGCAGGAGGCAGAATGGTCTGTGTCTAGGTCAGAGCTGGGCCTCCTCAGCAGGAGCACAGCAGCGCGCAGGAACGTGTCCTCGGCATGCCCTCTGCCCTGAGACTCCACACTGGGAAGCGCGACAGGCCGACAGGGCCGGGAGGCTGCCCAGACGCTCCCTGGCGCAAGCGCTGCCTGCTCAGCCCTCAGCATGCAGGCCCGCCCTGCACACTCCTCGAAGAGCCCAGAAGCTCCCCACCATTGACCTTTAGCTCTGCAAGGTAAGTACGTTCTGAGCTTACTTTCACCCTGTGCTCTCTCTCCTCCAACACGAGATACCCCGCCGGGGCAGGGCCCTGTCCTCTGACGCCCATGTGTCCCAGAGCTGTGCCCCAGCGGTGGGTCCCCAGATATGCACCCATCTTCCTTCTGAACTCTAGGCATCGGGTAGGGGCGGCCTTACAGTCTGATCTTTATAAGAAACTGTAGCCTTCTCTGGAGTGTGGGAAGGGCGGCGAGGAGAGGACAGGAGGCAGGTAGAGCAGGGAGCGCGCCAGCGGCCGAGCCTCACCCACCTGGCTCCCTGAGCACCGTCAGGTTGGACTTCCCGCCGGGCAGCTCTGTGTAGGTGAAGAGCATGACACAGTCCTTGGCAGTTTTGTAGAAACAAAGCGCAGCTTCCTGGTCATCTTTCACTGGAAGGAAACCAAGCAGGAATGTCCTGGGTCCGTCTCTGAGTAACCCAGCACTGCTGACCGGGCGAGGAGCCTACAGCCTCGCAGAAGAAAGGGGGTGCAGAGGTGCTTAAGGGGGAGGCTGGTCCTTTAGAATTGAGTTCGGGTTTCTCACAGCAAGAATGCAGGCCCAGGCGCTGACTTTAGCTTGCTTTGGGGACATGAATCCCCTTGGGTGGGAGGGACTGCTGTGGAAAGCAAGAGAGAATCTTCAGACCTTCACAGTGTTGGCTGGGGTGGAGTGACATGCCAGCAAGCATCAGTGGGGGGCGGGCCTGGCACCTGGAATGGCCTGGGGAGATTAAAGGGATGAAAACAGGAGCTACCCTGAGCCCCTGGAGGCCTGAGGGAGGCTTCACACTCCAGCCCACTAGGCTGGTTGCGGAGGCCAAGCACCGGAAGCTCTTTCCTGGGATGTAAAGCCAAAAAGACCCACAAGGAGATGAGGATATTTGGATAAAAGACTGGCAGCCACAGTGGCACCTGCACCCCAAGACAAAGTGAGCCGGCAAGGGAGGCCTCACTTCTCCCCCCCCCCCGCCCCCACTGTCCTCCGGCTGCAGTGCCACAACCCCCACCTAGGCCCAACCCCCCTCCCAGGGCTTCCTGGGGAAAGGCTGAGACTGGTTTCTAGGAGGGGGAGGGGCTGTGGGAGAGTGTGAGTGCAGGTCCCTTTCATGGCGGGGAAATGCTCCCAGCTCTGGCCTTGTAACCCTGCTGTGCAAAGGAGATTCAACCTGGAACCAGATAAATCAGTGTGGTTTTCAAACATGAAGGCCTGGACTCAGCCCCCTACTCCCCAATCATAAGCCTGGTCTGGGTGAGTGTGAGTGTGTACGAAAAAAGTCAGGGAGAAGGAAGAAGAAGGGTAAGTGGTGAATTCAAAGAGAAACTTTCTCTGTGAAGCAACCGCTTCATCCCACAGGGACAGACTGAGAAGCAGCTGTGCACGAACGGCGCAGCTGCTCCGGGCGCGTCGGTCAGAGCGCCGCAGGCAGGCAGTGTCTGATCTTTTCTGACTGTCGGTGTCCAAGTTAGGGGTGACTGCCCCAGACCTGCAGGCAGAAGTTCTGCCTGAAGTATCCAGGCAGAAACGAGCAGGAAAATGGGTATGAGAGTTGGCGCTCTGTGGTCCCTGGGTCCACTGGCCCCTGGGTCCAGCACTTAGTCAGTGCTCAGTGAAAATGTTGGCTGCATACATGACTCAACATATCAGGAGCCGTGATTTGACCGGGGGGTCAGTCAAGATCAGGGAGGCAGGAACAGGAAGTCTACAAAGAAGGCAAGTCAGGGCCAAGACAGACAGGTGGCTGGGCTAGGAGTGTGCAGCAGCTGGGCTCTGGGCCAGGCTGCCGGTAGGGAGCCTCAGATGTAGAGTCCCCTTCAGGGTCCACAGGCTCTTTCCCCACCGCTTTAGCCATTTTACAAGTGTACAACTCAGTAGTTCCAATATATTCACAATGTTGTGTAGCTGTTCCTACTATCTAATTCCAGAACTTCTCCGTCACTCCAAAGAGAAAGACCACACGTATTAGTAGTCAGTCTTGAGTCCATTTTCTCCTCATTCCCTGGCAACTGCTCTCTGTCTCTATGCTTTTGTCTACTTTGGGCATGTTGTATCAGTGGAATCATATAACACATGTTCTTTTCTGTCTGGCTTCTATCCCTTAGCGTCATGTTTTCAGGATGCATCCATGCGGTAGCATGTAGCAGTACTTCATCCTTTTCATGGTTGAGTAATATTCCACTGTGTGGATGGACCACATTTTATTTTTCCATTCCTCAGCTCATGCACATTTAGGTTATTCTCAACTTTTGATTAATATGAATAATGCTGCTTGAACGTTTAAGTACAAGTTTTTGTGTTAACCTATGTTTTTAATTCTCTTCTGTGTACACCAGGAAGTAGAATTGCTGGATTGTACGGTGACGCTGTTTACTTTCGAGGAACTGCCAAATTGTTTTCCAAAGTGTCTGCACCATTTGATATTCCCACCAGCAGTGTAGGAGGTTTCCAGCACAGAGGCACTCTGACCTGATGCAGTGTTCCAGAGCAGTTCCAAACCCAGTGATATGCTCAGAAACTCCTCAGCCTGGACACCAATGGCAGTACTAGACAAGACATGAATGAAGCCCCAAGATGGTAAAAAGCAAACATTTTTGTCCCCTGTCTGAACCTCCCTGTAGGTTCACACTCAGCAATGGACTTGTAGCCATTTGTGCCCAGAGGTAAAGGCAGAAGGAAGGAGGGATGGCGTCAGACTGGAGTGGCTAGAGTGAGAAAAGCCTTAAGATGTAAGCTGCTGGGCAAGACAACAGAACATGGAGTGGGCAACATCTGTGGGAATGGGGGAGCCACCAGGATATCAGTTGATTCCGGCTGAGAGCTCTGCCCTTTCTGATGCCTGCAGCGCCGTGAGCGCTGCGCTGGGCAGAGGCCAAATGGTGCAGACACTAGCCGTGGTTTCCCTGTTTCCTAGGTGCACAGCTGGACTACATTTCCCAGCCACCCTTGCAGTTACATGTGGATGAAGTTATGTGCACCACTTCCAGGCCCAGCCCATATACACTTTCTTTGTGATCCTTCACTCTTTCCCCATTGCTGACTGAGTGTAAAGGATTCTGATGACCTTGAGAAGGGAGGAACCTTGACAGAGAGGGCACCTAGATTCTCAAATGACCACATGGAAGACCCTGTCAACCAGGAGCATCTTCAATAGACTTTCAGTGAGTGATAAACTCACTTACGTTTTGTTAAGTTGTTGAGGTTTGGGGTTCGTTCATTATAGCCGCTAACATTTCTTATTCTAACTAATACGCTAACTTTGCAGAGAGCGTGGGAGAAGACTGGGTTCCAGAGATGGGACAGAAACTTATGAACAAAGAGGCCTTACACCCTGGAGAGTCTGGAACCTATACCATAGCACAGGCACCCCAAGCCCTCTTGGGGGGCAGCAGTCAAGCCAGGAACTTTGAGGCTATGCTTCCTAACTCAAGGCTACAACTGCTCTCCTCCCCACCAAGCAGCCCTGAAGATCACCCCATAGGAAGAAAGTCTCTAGGCTTCTGTAAGATCCAAAAGGGGACAGCTGCCCAGGGCTGTCCCGGCACACTCACCGATGGTGTCCACCCACGTGATCACCTCATCCTTGCACAGGTTTTGGCAGGTCTGGTTGTCAGCTGGGCTCCTTGAGTGAAGCAACAAGCACTCGACACAATCTCTTTGGAAAAGAGGCAATAAATGTGGGTGTTTGACGCTGTGTAGTAGCTCCACACATATAATAAGCTCCCAACAATACAGACCCCAGCCCTCCTGGGGGCCCCGATAGCTTTAACTTCTGCCTGTCTTCAGATGTTTGACTTCAGAGAATGTTTCTGCTCTGCCCTTCCTATGGCTGTTATGCAGGGAAAGCCCAGGTTCTTGGCGGAACATATATGAGTTTAGAGCCACATCTGGTCTACACATCAAGTTGCAGGTTGGAGTCCTTTCAAATTCTGACAACGGGACCCAAATCCACCTGCAGTGTGGTGCATCAAACGCCTGACTGAGGAATCTCCTCCAAACTATTAGTTTCTGAGTGATAAAAACTGTGATCCTAGCCTCGGAGAGGGGTCCTCACACCCCACGGCCAGTGCGTGATGAGTCCACACTGCCCTAGTTCCCAGGATTCTCCCCACCCCCTGGTCACCACAGGACAGGGCTCTCAACCCTCTTGCACGTTAGACTCTCCAGGGGCCTTTGAGGACAGGATACCCTGCCTGGGCCACCCACCCCATGGAGTCATGTTTCTAGGGCGGAGCCTGGGCTCCTGGGAGTCAGATAAAAACAGTGGGGGCTGAGAACCAGGGCCCGGAAGCTCTCAGGCCCTCGCCCCCCTCTCCCTTCCTAATGGTGCTCACCTGGCAGGCCCCAGGGGGCCTGCTGTCCACTCCCCCATTAGCTGAGCCACACTGAACTCCTGTAGAGGCCACAGGGTGGCAGCCCGTTTCCAGGGAGCCTACATCTCAACGGGGGCCTTCTGGAGAAAATGGGTGAGCAACCAAAAGAGGCCCTCTGAGCCTCTTTCCTCCCACCTCAAACTGACAGTTTAAACCAGGTATCGTGTGGCCTGCTTAATTAAAATGCTCAATTAATAATTAGTATTTGTGCTTTCCATAGTCAAAACCAGGCTCCAGAAATTCTCCATCCACCTTCAGTTGCATCAGGGAGACTACAGCTCCTGAGGCTGCCAGGCCAGAGAAGCCAAGCTTTCAGTAAGGGTCCGTGAAGCATGCTGAGGAGGGAGAAGAGCCCTGAGCCCCCCGGGGGACTGAGGGGTGGATGTGGGACAAATGGGATGGTGAGAAATCAACGCCAGGGAAGAGTGGGCTGAGGCCAAACAACCAGCTGACAATAAATTTTCAGGGACTTTGTGAAGCAAGGAAGTAAGAGCCCCCCAAAATAGGGGATTCCTTAGGAAATTGGGTTAGAACTCAAGAGCCAAGTGTGCTGGGAAGGCCCCCGGCTCCCTGCAGCTGCGCCCTGGCCCCAGCCCTCAGGGGGAGAGCTCACAGAGCCGGAGTCACGTGGGGGCAGCTGCACCACAGGCCTGGGGGACCAAAGGGGCTGTGTGTCGGGAAAGCTCCCCAGCACAATATAGAGGGTGTGTGACCACAAGCCTCACCTTTACCATCATCACCCATTTCTTAACTCCTCGAGATTAAGAGGCCAGGGCAGAAACTGTGGACTGGAACGTCAGAGCTGGAAGGGAGCTCAGAGAGCATTTTGTCAAGTTCCCTTAGTTTACAGATGAGGGAAATGAGGCCAAAGAGAAGTCAAGGGAGCTGGATTCAGCACCCAAGTGCCCATCTCTCAGACAACCTCGTCCCCAAATCCCAATTCCACTTTCTGACCACTGAGGAGGAAAGAGCAAGTTGCTCATGAAGAGGAAGTGGATAAGCTTTTCTTAAGAGTGTTCTCATGTGCTTAGGAGCTCAACTATCCCAGAACTGGCCACAAAAACCCCACTCCCCTGGGAATGACTTCATGGAAACATTCTGGAGTTACAAGCAAGCTGGTAATGTTTGCATTTCCCCTGAGACCAGAATTCCAAAGGGCATGTGAGTGAGGCCTGGCTGTGGTCCAGGAGCGGGCGGATCCAGCTCCGGCCATTCCCACTGACCCAGCTCCTCACCCTCCCTCCAGCCCCTGCACCAACACATGGTGAAGAAGGGCTGCTTCCGGTCTCAGCTGGTGTCCACTGTGCCCTCTGCCTGCATCTCCTGTGGTCTAGTGACCACAGGAGATGCTTCCAGGAAACGTCCCTCATTATCCACGCAGACACATCAGTCTAACTTGTGTGATTCGTGTACCAGGCTGAGACTTGTGATGGGTTGTCGTCACGTATTAGAATAAGCCTGGTCTTTTAAACAAACAAGTTGCCGAGAGACACTCTGCCCAGCATCGGTTAATTGAAATCAGCTGAGGCTGAGTGTGACCTCACCCAAGGTGAAGGGTGTGTGTGGTTAGTTCTAGAAAGTACAGATCGGCTGCTCTGAAACCCCAGGGGAAAGGACAAAAGGCATTCATAAGGTGGCTCTCAGCAAAGCAGCAAGCAGAAGAACAGACTGATATAAGTCACTACCAAAGGAACTTTGTTTAAGCAAAAATAGTTGCAACTAGGCCATGAACGAGAGAGAGGGTCAGAGAGGTCAGATGGTGGGAAGGGGTCTTGAGGTCCCTCATGGCATCTCTTTGCTCTCCTTGCTCCTTTGGTTTTGCTGAACAGATAGCAAATTATCAAGTCTACGTCTTCTTCGAAGGGAATGCTTTAAACATTCAAAGCTGGGACTGTCGCCCCATGGGACCTTTTAACTGCCCTACGCCAATCCAGACCAAGGGATAGAATGGGTTTGATCTACTTTTACTGATTCCACGTGTGCTGTCCTAGCTTGGCCCCACCCCCAGCTAACTCCGTGTGCTGCAAGAACTGGGAACATATACTGAAGGGGTTCTGCTGGTGGGGAGGGCACTCCCCTCCAACATAAAATGGACAGAATGTCTGTGAGTCCATGCTCAGAGGGCCACGGCTTTTTGGGCTCCAGATCCAGGATCCTGAGCCCCACCCCTGAGTTGTTCTCTTTGAATTTCTGTTGTTTCTCCACTCTTAGCAGGTCTGAAGTGGATCTGTTTTTCTTCTCCCGTACTCTCCCCGGCTCCCCTGCAATTGCACAAGATGAAATCTGGCCCTGTCTATCTTGTCTCTTGATCTGCAGCCAGCTTCCAATTACCCACGCCTGGCCTGTCCGTGGCCAGCGTCCAACCACGGGCCCTGCCACCCAGAACTTTCCTGAGCACGGACTGACCAGCAGCCACGGCAGGCTCAGGGAGCGTGAACTCATTTCACCGTCAGCCCAAGCCAGACGTTTGCAGGGAAATCTGCCAAGAGAAAATTGCACACTTGTGTTCCCCAACCGAAGAGAAAGGCCATGTGTGTTATTATTTGTTTCTGATTATCTGTGCCTCTGCTTCCCTCCCGGCTGCCCCTGAGCATGGATGGTGACCACACGGCCGTCTCTCCAGTAAAATGCAAGAGAAACTATCTTGCTTTCCTGACGGCAGGACGGCTCTTACACTCCCTCGCACTGGCGCTCGGGCAGTGTGAAGAGCAGAGCTGTGGGGAGGTCAGCCCAGGAACAGGGAGAGGGGAACTGGGAGTGGGCCGAGGCTGAGTCAGGCAAGGCCGGTGCCCGGGGCCACACAATCTGTGCATTCATCAGCCGCGCGGGGCCGCGCTCCACGGTCTGCATAAATGGAGCAGAAACTTCCACAGCTGCGGCACTTTGTTTCTGGCGTGCCTCAGCCGGGCCGGGTGCCCTCCTGCCCCGTGTACCTTCTGATTATGTTTTGTTTAAAGCAGCATTTCCCAGACTGGGTCCTGTGAAATGCGGTTTGGGAGATGTTAAATTGGCAGGGGTGGGGAGGGGGGATCGAATGCATTTGAAGGACAGAAGTACCCTAGATCCCCTTCTGAAATACTCAAAGTCCAATGAAGGCTCTGAGAAGATGTTATTTTGGTATTGAAACCAGTTTAATTTCATGTAACTCAGTAATCTTTTAATTTCTAAATCTGTCAAGCAACTAAATGGCTGCCTTGGCTTTTTTGCTCTGTTTTCTTATTTTCTTACAAAATCCCTACGGAACCAGAATCTCAAAGATGCTATTTTAGTTAATATTAGTAAGACTTCCGCTCCCCAGCAATGCCCAGCATGTTGATGGGGAGCAAGAGGCAGGCCAGACGGACTGCGGAGAAGACAGACCTGGCGAGAAGCTGGCGGGGTTGGCGGGGGGGGGGGGGGGGGGTGCGGATCTGGAGGCGGGGCCAGTACCTCTTGGTGCTGCAAGCATCCGGGCAGGTCGGGCACTTCTCACATGTCTCCCCAAAGGCTCCTGGCTCTGTGCACTGGCACTGGCCGCAGACGCAGCGCCCACGGTCACTGCAGACCTGGCCATCCTTGCCCCGGCACGTGCTGATGTCTGTGGAGCAGTTACAGTTGTCCCCGATGTAACCTGCATGGCACTTGCATTCTCCGCAGTGACATTCACCGTGCCCTGAAAGGACCACATAGCACATTAGTACCTGCCCGTATGAGTACACAAGTGCCCACCCAGTGCCTGCCATGTGCCAGGCACCAGGGACCCGACAGAATGAGCTGCGGCACCCTCAGAGTCCGTTTGGGCAGACAGAGGGGCCCCACTGCCGACAGAGTGACAGCAAGGGCCCAGGCAGCCACTGTGGCCCGGCTGGGACTGGGGCTGCGCTCCAGCTGGCCCGTGTCCTAATCCACGGAACCTGCGAACCTTACCTCATACAGCAAAAGAGACTCTGCACAAGCAACTGAGTGAAGGATTGCGAGATGGGGGGATTCTCCTGGATTATCCAGTGGCTCTAAATGCCACTGGGAAGGCCCTTTCAAGGGGAAGGCAAAGGGAGATGGGACAACAGAACCAGGACACTGTGCGGCTGCCTTTGAAGATGGAGGAGGAGGCCTGTGGCCAAGGAACACAAGGAATGCAGCTCTGGAAGAAGGAAAGGTGGGGACACAGGTGCTCCTCTGGGGCCTCCCCCAGAGCCTCTGGAGGGGTGCTGCCACCTTGACCTTGGCCCAACAGAAATGATTTCAGCTCTGACCTCCAGAGCTATAAGAATAAATTGGTGTTGTTTTAAGTCACTAAATTTGTGGGAATTTGTTACAACCACAACAGGAAACTAACACAGCTGTCATCCCTGGGCCTTGGTAAGGTGCTGATTTCTTGCTCTGGCCTTGGACCTGCAGCCCAGAGTGGGAGACTGCAGAGTGGGCACGGGCAGTGGTGGCCAGCACTGACCAGTGCTCACTGCAGACGCGTCAGGCCCCACAGCATAAACTCAACAGCGTCATATAGCCATCTGGCATAGGAGTCACCGCCATCTTCCCTTCCCAAGCAATGAAAAAGAGACACAGAAAGACAGGGCACAGGGCGGGATGGCACAGATCATACGGCCAGCGGCCCTCAAGCCAGGGCATGAAACAGGGAGTCTGGTTCCAGGACCGTGGTCTAAACTCAAGGACCCACGGCCTCCCAGGAGAAAAGAGCACAGAGCAGGCCTGAGCCAAGATGAGAACCCGCTGAGGGCTGCCTGCTCCCTTTGCACGGAGGGAGCCCAGCAGGGGCAGGGGCTGGGCGTCCCCTTGAGACTCAGCAGACATCAAGGGCAGGGAAGAGCTCAGCTCTGGGGTCAGGTGTGAATGTATGCATGAGAGTGTGTGCACCAGGCACATGTATGAGTGTATATGTGAGAGTGAGCATGAATACCAGGCACATGTGTGTGTGACAGAGTGAGCATGTCACTCTATCAGAGACGTGGGTGTCACTCTCACCAGACACGTGGGTGAGAGTGCATGCATCAGGTACATGCGTGATTGTATGTGCAAGTTCACGTGCACCAGGTACGTAAATGCATGCATGTGTGGGTGTGTACAGTAGGCACATGTCCGTATGACTGAGCATGTGCACCAGGCACATGTGTGAGTGTGTGTGTGTGCACGTGACAGGCAGTGCAAAGCATGGAGACGACATCTGCCAAGGGGGCCTGCAGCCTGGCAGTTAGTGGATTCTCAATTCTGTGCACTAACAGAGGCTGCAAGCAGTGCAACAGATGGCACGTAAATGAATTGTATTCACCGAGCATCCACTTACACATGAGCAGGAGACTGGACAGGTGTGGACAGGTGAGAGCCTTGCATTTTGCTCCCACGCCTGAGTCAGTCAGCCTGGGGGCTGGATCTCGCACCTTCTGTGAGACCACCCATGAGAGTGACCCACAGCTCAGGTCAGGACCCAACTTAGGAGAGCCTCTCACCACCACTTACTTCTTGCTTCCTGTGGAGCAGCCAGGCCTTCCAACCCTCCCAGGGCTCAGAGCCACAGCAGACTCTGTGCAGGGCGAGGGCCCCTCCCTGCTCACAGGCAGCCCAGCGGGGACACAGGGCAGTCCTCTGGGGGAGGTGAGGAAAGCCAGGCTGCCTCAAGGAGCGGGGTGTGACCCAAGAGCCCCAGGAGAGAGCAGCACCCTGCTCGGGGCTGTGGGGGAGGATGGACGGCAGCCCCTCCTCTCCACCCCCTCCTCTGCACCGTCTGTGAACAGCACGGGTTCGAAGCAGGGGCAGGCAGGAAACCACACCCCACAGGAAGTCTTCCCAAATGAAATGGCTCCAGTCGCAAAATTCCCTCACTCTCCAGCCTCAGGGACCTCACTGGTCAAGAGCCTGTTTTAAATTAACATGGTGCACTGTCGGGAAGAATTCCCCCCCACCACACCCTGACATTCTATTATGAAAATCTTCAAACCAGCAGCCAAGTTGACAGAACTGTGCAGGGAACATCCATGTACTCGCCACCCACATTCCTCCGTTAGCATGTTACCTGCTCCTTCATCCCGTGTCTACCCAGCCCTCGACCCATGCATCAAAATGGAGAGACACTCGAAGTGTACTTTGAAGTACATCTTTAAAAATATGCATGCACACGGTACAGACATCAGTGCTCTTCAGGGGCAGGTTTTCATAGCTCTGGCTTGTATAGCACATCATCCCATAAAGCAAAAGTACAAAAAGTAAAAGGTATGGTCGGCGCCACACTTACAAGCAGCACAAGATGGTACTGAGGCCAGAGGCCCTGCTTTGCTTGAGACAGTGAGTGTTGTTTTTCTTCCTACTTGAATTATTTTTGGCAGCACCATAAAATTATCCAGCTAACCTGACACAATATTCCAAAGTGTCAAATATTTGGAGAGGAAGTAGTATAATATTTTGTGGAAGAGTTGGGTGTTGGTTGAAGCGTGTGTGTGCTGGAGGGAGAACCTGCTCCTCCTCCCCGTGGGGGCTGGACCTCTCGGTGAAAATGAGGGAGAACCAGGCAGGGCTGCCTGCTGTCTGTGCAAGTAAACCCAGCTGCTTTGGGTACATCCGACACCGTGCAGGCCTGAGTGCTCCAAAACCGCACGCACCCAAGGCAATGCAGGTGAGTGTGCCCCCCAGGTCTGGGGTTCAAGGACAGAGTTAGGAAGAGTCAAGGGCAGGGCAGAGCGGGAGCTAAGGATTCTCTAAAAGTCACCTAGGGAAAAACAGGCCTCACCGCCAGAGCCATAAGCTGTTCCCGAAAGCCTTCGAGACGCCGGAACACAGCAAAGACAAGAGCAGCACGCAAAGAACCCAGAAGGTGGAGGAGCGGCCAGCCCCAGCCCGAGTCACCGGGGCGGGCGAGCAAGTGGGAGTCACTGAGGAACGTCAGAAAATTCTTACTTGCGTAGACTTGGACCTCAAATATCTGATGATTCTGAAGCAAAGTTGCAGCAAGCCAAAACTAAGATAGTCTCGGCTCCTCCTGAACGTCTGTCCTCAGCTTCAGTTTGTCAGGACATTCGTCACCTTTCAAAGGCAGCCAAAAGCAGCTACAGCAACCATGAGGCCCCTGCCACCACGGCCTCCTTCACGCCTGTGGCCCGCAGTGCCATCGAGTCCGGGGAGCCTGCCCTGCAAGCAGGTCCTTCCAACTCGTGAGAGCAACACATCTTGGTTTAAAGCTTCCAAGTGTCCTTTAGAAAGCATGAGCCATATAGTGTCATAAACTGCGTACGTAGATCTGGTCACATCTTACCCTACTCCAAACGTTGCAGGTCCCGCAGCTGGGCCTCAGCCTGCCCTTCCCTCAACCTACACTGAGATTTCTCACACCTTCTGGTCAGTCCTCAGTCTCTCCTAGCACCCTTGGAACACACATTATTAAAATGACGAGGGTCACTTGGCTCTGTTCCCAGGACCAATGACGGGTCAGTCACCGGTGAAATTGAACGGAAGACGGATGTGACCCTGGCAGACAGCACACACAGGCCTACTGCGTGACGACTCTCCATCAAAGCCAAGCTCATTCCGAGTGCCGCCCCAGCACCTTGGCAAAGTGGGCTGGGTTTAGTGGTGCCTGTTTAACACTGTACAGACCCCAAACTATTTTCATCTCACATAGATGGGGCGCTGAAGGGCATGTGAAAGCACTTTGTAAGCTGTGAACTGCCACATGTGCAAGTTATTATTAGCACTACCTCTGTTAGGAGGATTGACAGCTAAATGGACAGGACGTTGTAAATGCGTCTATTTATACAGAATTTCAGCTCTACAGAATTCAGCAGCTTTCCTTCAGCACAGCGGTGCTTGTGTGGGCCCGGGGCCAAGACGCAGCCCCTTGCTTTCTTTCAGAAAATAGAAGGCCGGCTATCTAGAGGAAGAGGTGCCCTTGCAGTAGGCTGGGGGAAGGAGCCGCCAGAGAGGAGGGAGAGGAACCAGTGGCCTGGAAGCCAAAAGGGATATGAGAGGCAGCCCCGGCACAGTGCTCTGCAGGGGCCACGGAGGGCCGATCCTGCAGTGGCCCCTGGGCTTCGCCAGAGTCCCTAGAAACGCAGGGGACGCAGCTGGGAGGGGGTGAGGGAGCGGCGACAGGCGGCACAGGCAACTCCACAAGTGACCTGGCTGTGCAGGGGCAGGAAGCGATGAGGAGGAAGGACGGGATTTTGAAGATGGGAGATATTTGAGCATATTTCTGAGTACAGAGGAGATCTAGAAGAGAGGACGTTTGGGGGGAGATAGAAGAATCACGTGAATGGCAAACTCTACAGAGAACCCAGCAGAGAGGAAAAGGGAGAGGACGAGCTAAAGGGTGCTGGTGGCTGTGGCCGGAGGAAGATGCTCGTTTTCAGCAGTGGAGTTCAAGGCCATGTGATCAGCTGCATGAAAGGCCACAGTGCTGTGTTGGAACCAAGTTCCAGTGTGTCCCCCACAGTTTGTTATATCGCCCTGGGCAAGTCACTAAGTCTGTATGATGATCTGTGTCCTCATCTGTCAATGGGGACACTGCCGTCCTCGTGGGGACGCTGTTAGGAATATGGGCACTACGGTGAGCACAGGCCCTCGCATGGCGTCCAGCACACAAGAGCGCCCAGGACACATTCGCTGGGATTGCTGGGACTGCCCCCAAGCTGAGCCATTAGGAACTCGGGACAGCGTGTGGGACAGCGCGCCACAAGGGAACGCAGCAGACGGTGGGACTTGGGGGAGAGGCGGTGAGTGTGAGGCGAAGTACAGCGACGACCAGGAGGCCAGGAAGTGACAAGGGGGAAAGGTCAAGGGCCACACCAGGAGCCGGGTGCCCATGAGGGCGTGGGAGGAGGCCAGCATCCCCCAAAGTGCCCCCAGCAATGTTCTTAGGGACCACCAGTTTCAGGAAAAGGAGGGGGTGGGGATTTCTGCATAGGCTAAGAATGACGAGGAGTCTGTTAGCCCTGAAACACAAAGGGAGAAGATCAAAGCTGGGATACAAGGACCCACTCAGGAAACGTGGCCGTGGGGCGTCGTGGTCAGTGCAGGACGCCTGCACACAGAACAGGCTGGCCTCCTGAGCCTGCTTTTCACCAGCAGGAATGTCTGACTCCGCCGTATCTTGGCTTCCTCATTTTTAAAACGGGCCTAATAAAAATGTCCCCCTTGCAGGGCTGTTGTGTGAGCCAAACCACTCGATCCACATAAAGCACTTGATGTTCGGCATGTAGTTAAGTGCTCAACGAATCATCATCACCATCGTTGTTATAATGGGAGTGAGGGGAGTGGAAGCTCGGAGCAGGTTTTCTTGGAGAATGGGAGGGGAAGCACTTTCTGGGAGCTCAGATCAAAGATGTTCAGGGTTAAAAGTTCCCATAAACACACCTAATCCACACCCACCTGAGGGGAGAACCCCCAGGGGCCCCCAGAGCCTCAGGGAGGCTGACACACCAAGGTGTCTGAGGCCCGGCTTGGGGAGCTCCCTCCCTGACATGTGCCACAGGATAGCAGGGAATGCGCAGTGCAGTGGGCGAGGAAGGGAACCGAACCTGGGCCTCAGCAGCATGGGGACAGCTAGATGTCCGGGGCAGGGCTATGCAGTCTGTGGGGCAGAGATCGCCTCTCCACACCTGTCCAAAAACAGTTCCCATCCAGCTCCAGATGCGCTGTGGCTCCCCTCGGTGGGCGCTTCCGCCCGCTCTGAGCGTTGCCCACTCTGGCTGGCGGAGGGCAGGACTGAGCTCAGTTCCCGAGACAGGCAGGATGCTTCCCTTCACGTTCTCACATTCGGTCCCCCTCTCCCTTTCTCACTTACACACGATCACTTCCTCTTTCATTGTTTCCTGCCTCTCATAGTGTCCTGCTCCCCTCACAGGACTAGGCCCCTCCCTCTCCCTCAGCTTCCAGCACCCACTTCAATCACAGCCCTCTGTCTGCCCCAGAGTCTCCCCCTCCTCGCTCTCTCTTCCCCTCTGAGAACCCGAGCCAGGCATGTAAACAGGAAGTGGTTAGGAGAGAACGAAAGAGAAGAGGTGTGGAAAGCCTTTGCTCATCTGGGATATTTCCCTGTCACTGGAAGTCAGGTCCTGCCTGTGCTCCAGACACACCTCTGGGTGAGACCCTGGGCCAGCCCCCCAAACTCCAAATACCATGTTAAAAAGAGCAGGAAACCAACTCAAGCTTTCTGTGCTTCCAGTCACGGGGGTGGATGGGACTCAGGCCTAGAGAATCTGCTGAGCCAGGGTAACTGGGAGTGGATCCCACAGCCCTGCCCTCTTCTGCATCAGGCAGATGTCTGGACACCTCTTTGAGCCTGTGGACACAGCAGGGAGCAGCCTCATATCACACACATCCTGGCACTTAGCCAAATCTCCATGCAGAACCAAAGCCAGACGCGGCTGACCTCTGTGGCCAAAGGCATACACAGCCTTGCTTGCAAAGGGTATAGCCTTTCTGTCTGGGGCTTCTGCACAGGAAGGGGAACTCCCTCCTCGGAAGTGCTGTTCCTGGTTCTTGTTGACAAGCAAGTTAGTGTTGCATAACGGGCCCTCTCTAGTCCTGAGTGCCTCTGCTGCTGTGTCCTCAGGGTGTCTCCGTCTGGTCCCTGGGGGAATGTGCCCCTCCCACTTTATCCTCCCCTTCCATGCACTGGCTTTGGTTCCAAAAGAGTAGAAAACAGTTTTCTGAAATGCATAGGGCATGTTCCCAGTTCCCTATTAAGGGATCTTAGCCTAGCTCCAAGCTAAGCAGAAACTAAATAAACCGCCAGGGGCAAGAAAGAAGTCATACACTGTAAACACTGCACTTCTTGCCAAGGACAGTTACTGACCACTGACTGGAGAACCTGCCAAGATAAGGCTCCTCCCACCAAGAAGGCACAGCACGCTTCATGCTAAACACCAACCCTGAACTCGGCTGTGCAGAATGGCTCCTCTGACCAACTCAGTCCTGTGCTCGTCACTCTACTTGAAACTCCGTAGAACTGCGCGGCTGGGGACATCCTTTCAGAATGGGTGCTACTGTGCAATCTCAGCTACCTACTCGCTGCTCTGGGCAGTGGCCCAGTTCCCTTAATAAAAGAGGGATAGTGCCTTGTCTATCTTACAGGATTGGGGAAATCCTCTGTAAATGTATAACAGAGAAATGTAAGATTTAAGCATTTACTTGGATGACCTCATTAGCCTTCCCAATAACCCTATGTGGTGGTATAATTATCACCCTAATTTTTCCCAACTAAGAAAAATAAGGCGCAGGAAGGCCAAGTAATTTATCCAAAGTCACATGGCAGGTAGGAGTCAGGGCTGGGATATGAACCACATTTGTTTGGTCCTGGAGCCCATACTCCTAACCATTAATACAAACTGCCTCTCCAGTATCACCCAATCATGATTAAGTGACAAAAATTAAAGCAACACATAGGATAAGTGCTCAAGGTGACCCAGGGTGTTGTATAGTTAAAAATGTGCAACAGACCCAGCTACGAGGTGGCTTTTTTAAAAGTCACAAATCAGCCCTGGCTGGTGTGGCTCAGTAGATTGAGCACTGGACTGCAAAGCAAAGAGTTGCTGGTTCGATCCCCAGTCAGGGCACATGCCTGGGTTGCTGGCCAGGTCCCCAGTAGGGGGTGTGCAAGAGGCAACCAAACATTGATGTTTCTCTCCCCCTCTTTCTCCTTCCATTTTCCTCTCTAAAAAATAAATACATAAAATCTTTTTTAAAAATTATGAATCATTAAATCATCCTTGGCCTCCATTTTCTTATCTGTAAGGTAAGGGCTGTAGACTGGGTGAGCTCTAAGCTTCTTCTACCACCAACTTTGCTGTTCAAGGTCAGAACAGGGAGGTATCTGAAGAGCCAGGTTAAGCTATAGGATCTGGAAGACGGGAGAAGCATTTTGGGTGCAAAAAAGAGCCTGAAAGGGAAGTATCTGAAAAGAAAAGATGGGTAAGAAGGGGGCTTATATAGACCTATTGTGTGTGTGTATGCATGTGTAAGTAGAGGAATGAAAGGAAAGGGAGGAAGAAGTGAAAGAGGGAGGGAAAGATAAAGGAGCGGGGAGAGGGAGAAAGGGGGTCTGAGTTTATCCTTTAGGTCCCAAGTGGCCGGACGGTAAACTCCCATCACTGAGGGGGCCCAGAGCCTCCGATGGACACTACAGCAGCTCCTGGTTGGTTTCCCACCCTGTGGTCTGCTCCTTCCCCATGTCACATCCTATGTGACCTCATCAATCTTTTTTTCTAAAATGTAAGTTATGTGACGCTCTTGCTTAAAAACCCTTCAATGGCCCCTCAACACTTCAAGTATCCCTTCTATATTTATGCTCAGTGCACACATACGAAGTCTTCCATTGTCCAAGGTTCCAGGCTATATCCCGCACCTGTTCACCTGCCCATACCCCACCCCTCAACCCCGCACTGCAGGCTCAGACTGTTCCAAACCACTCACAACCTCTAAAAGGTGCTGAACATGAGCATATTTTTGTTGTGAAACAATCACTTTGCACTGTGAAGAGCAGAGAGACTGGATGGGGGTAGCCAATACAGAGGAGAGACGAATGTCAAATATGAGAGACGTGGCGGTATGTGGGATGTAGGAGCTGAGGAGGAGGTAGGAAAAAGAGTGATTCCTGGGTTTATACCTTGCACAACCGGATGAAAGGTGGAGACGGGAAAATCAGAAGCGAACCATGGCTGGGAAAAAGATCATGAGTCCAGTTTGAGACTTACTGAGGCAGAGGTGCATCGAAGACAGCCAGGTGGAGATGTCAAGACAGCCAGTGGCTAAAGGAAGCTCGGGAGCAAGTCTGAGCAACATATGGGTGACAGAGGCTGTGGGCTCTGGGGAGAGGAGGGCTAGGCCATGCCCTGGACAACCCCAGCATTGAACAGGTTGCCGGAGGAGAAAGATCCACAAAAGAGGCTACAAAGTTGTGACCATGCCAAGGTGGGTGGGCATGGTCAACTGTGTCAACTGCTGCTGGAAAGTCGAGATGAGGCTCCAAGAGTCTATCAGATGCAACGGGGTGAGGCCACTGGGGACCTGGGAAGACCTACTTTAGGGGAATCATTCGGCTGGATCCAAACTGGACTGAGGTGAAGGCTGCATGGGAGGTGACAGAGGAAGACAGTATAGACACATATTTTGAGAAATATGCCTGTGCATATGGAGGATAGAGGAGCTGGCAGTGATTGGGGGGCACCAAGGGTGTCTCTTCTTCTGTTCTTTCCTTTTTTTTTTTTCAAAGATTGAAGAGAACCAGTTAGTGGCTGTCTTTTCATTTTGATGATGGTTTCCTTTGCTGTGCAAAAGCTTTTTAGTCTATTTAGTCAAACTAAATGAAAATTTGTTTATTTTTTCCTTTTGTTTCCTTTGCCCAAGGAGATATATCAGAAAAAATATAGTCGTGAAAAATGTCCAAACTATCCAAGATTCTACTGCCTGTTTTCTTCTAAAATTTTTATGGTTTTGAGTCTTACAATTTTTAATCCATTCTGAGTTTATTCTTCTGTATGGTATAAGAACATGGTCTAGTGGAAGGGATTATGCCAAAAAAAAGAAAAACTCATACACACAGACAACAGTGTAGTGATTACTAGAGAGAAAGAAGGCTGGGGGGAGGTAGGAGAGACTAAAAGGGGGAGTAAATGGTGATGAAAGAAAACTTGACTTCGGGTGATGACCACACAATACAATGTTGTTTTATACAACTGTACACTTGAAACCTGTATACCTGGGGGACTTCCAGTCAAGATGGCAGCATAAGTAAATATGGCTTACCTCCTCGTACAACCACATCAAAATTACAACTAAAATATAGAACGGCCATCACTCAGAACCATCAGAAATAGAGTTGAATAGAAGTCTGACAACTATAGAAATAAAGACATCACATCCATTCAGACTGGTAAGAGGGGTGGAGACACAGAACAGGCTGGTCCCATATCTATATTTAGTAGATAAAAATTTGGGGTGGATATCTCAGGAGCAAGGAGTCCCAGACCCACACCAGGCTTCCAGCCCAGGGTTCCAGTGCCAGGAAGATAAGTCCCTATAACTTCTGGCTGCAAAAACCAGAGGGGAATGAGTCAGTGGAAGAAAATTCTGGTATTCCAAGCAGTTCCCCTTAAAGAACCCACGTACAGACTTACTCAGACTCACTCCCTCTGAGCTCCAGTACCAGGGTAACAGTTTGAAAGACACCAGTGGCATATGGGGAGGAACTGAAATAGCTGGCATCAAGACAGCAGCTAGGGGACAGCTTTGTGCCAGACAGAAAGGCAGGCAGAAGCCACTGTCCCTTTTCTGAGCCCTCTCACCACAGAGCCAGGAGGTTGAGTGCTATATCTGAGACTCCATCATCCTGGCTTATACTCTTTGCCTGGCCCTGCAGAGCCCCTGAGACTCCATTCCACCCAACTTATGGGCCCATCCAAACTATTAACCATGACTTTTTCATAGGAATGGCTCATCTTGGCTCACACTTCACAACTTTCTAAATCCTCTCAAACAAGCAACAGCCAGCCTCAGTGAGCCCTCAGCGCCCCATACTTCTTGCTAAGTGGCCTCAGGCCTGGCACTAGCAGCAACCAGCCTGGATCCACAGCTTGGCTTCACCTGGGAATCTCCAAGCCCAGCCCAAGTAGCAGCCCTCTCAGATCGCTTTATAGTTCATGTATGGTGCCCATGGGCAGAATGCTGGTGGAGACTGACCTTGGCCTGCACCACCTGGGAAACCACAGAGCCTGTGCACCCAGTGGACAGCTGGAGACCACATCAGAGAACCAACACCTTGCCCCTGCACAGTTGATCCTCCATGAAGAGTGGAGTTTGGTGGTCAGTGGTTACAGCTAGTCCTTACAGATGATTGGCATGGGTAAATCCCTCTCCTTGACCTGCCAACATCAATCAAGGCTCGACTACCAGGGGAGGGTGTACTCAGCCTACACAAAGAGCACACCTTGAGTACCCAGCTTGGATGATAGGGGAGGCTGTGCCACTGGACCCTACAGGACACCTACTACATTAGGCCATGCTATCAAGACAGCGAGCCATAGCAGCTCTACCTAATACACAGAAACAAACACAGGGAGGCTGCCAAAATGATGCAACAAAGAAACATGGCCCAAATGAAAGAACAGATCAAAACTCCAGAAAAAGAACTAAACAAAATGGAGATAAGCAATCTGTCAGAGGCAGAGTTCAAAACACTGGTTATAAGGATGCTCGGGGAACTTAGTGAGGACCTCAACAGTATAAAAAAGATCCAGTCAGAAACGAAGGATACACTAATTGAAATAAAGAACAATTTACAGGGTAACAACAATAGAGTGGATGAAGCTGAAAATTAAACCAATGATTTGGAATATAAAGAAGCAAAAAACAACCAATCAGACAACAAAAATAAAGAATCCCAAAAAACGAGGATAGTGGAAGCAGCCTATGGGACAACTTCAAACATTCCAACATTTGCATCACAGCAGTGCCAGAAGGAGAAGAGAAGCAGCAAGAAATTGGAAATTTATTTAAAAAAGATTTTGTTTTTTAAAAAATAATGAAAGAAAACTTCCCTAACTTGGTGAAGGAAATACACATCTAAGTCCAGGAAGCACAGAGAGTCCCAAATAAGATGGATGCAAATAGGCCCACTCCAAGACACATCATAATTAAAATGCCAAAGGTTAAAGATAAAGAAAGAATCTTAAAAGCCACAAGAGAAAAGCAGTTAGTTACCTACAAAGGAGTTCCCATAAGACTGTCAGCTGATTTCTCAAAAGTAACTTTGTAGGCAAGAAGGGACAGGCAAGAAATATTCAAAGACATGAAAAGCTGGGACCTACAGCCAATATTACTCTACTCAGCAAAGCTGTCATTTAGAATTAAAGGGCAGATAAAGAGCTTTCCAGACAAGAAAAAAGTAAAGGAGTTCATCACCAAACCATTACTATATGAAATGTTAAAGGGACTTATTTAAGAAAAAGAAGATCAAACCTTTGAACAACAGAATGGCAATAAATAGATATCTATCAACTATTGAATTAAAAAAAAAAAACAAAGTAAGCAAACAAGAACAGAGACAGAATCATGGGTATGGAGAGCATTTTGAGGTTGCCAGATTGTGGGGTATGTGTGAGAGAATGGGTGAAGAGGTGAGGGGCTTAAGAAGTACAAACAGGTAGTTACAGAATACCCACGAGGATGTGAAGTACAGTATAGGAAATGGAATAGCCAAAGAACCTGTGCATGACCCATGGACATGAACGAAGGAGGGGGGATGGCCTGAGGGAGTGGGTGGTTCTGATTGGAAGGGGGCAAAAGGGGAAAAATCAGGACAGCTGTAATAGCATAATAAAGGAAATATAATTAAAAAAAGAAATCGATATAGTTTTATTAACCAATGTCACCCCAATAAATGCTATAAAAATAAAAAATATAAGACTGGAGAGGTCTGAGCATGTCCTATAGCTGATCAGAAGACTTAGTTAAGAGGGCAAGTGTCGTATATAGTCACTTATCACATGGATATGCAGTATTTATTTGCTAATTTGCCTCACCTCATTAGCGTACACCATCTAAGTTAACGACGATGTTTTATTTGTCCAATGCCCGGCATGGTGCCAGTCACACAGAGTATGCTGATGGTTGTTGGAAGCTGTGAACATCATCAGGACAACCCTGGTGCCCTGGGGTCAGACAGCCAATCCAGGAAATTAGAAGACGCACAGGAATATTACTGATGCTTATGAACTCAAATGTGTTTTTTAAGATATTTCAAATTCTTAACACATATCCAAGAAACCCAGAGATTTCAGGGTAATGGAAGGAAAGAAGGATTGAGAATTTTCTTTCCTTTTCAGCAGGACATGGTCATGGACAAACAGAGGCTTTGCACCCCAGTACTGTTCTTGCATATTGTTCAGATTTCATATAGTTCAGGGATATGAATAACAACGTGTCTCTAGTCTCAGGGACAGTTGCTTCTCTGTTCTTGGCGTAGAGTCAATGAACCAGCCCTGATAAGGTCAACCAATACTGCTTCCCAACAGGCAGCCCCTCACCCTTTGCCCTCATCTGCTGAACCGCATGTATTTGAGCAGCAAAATATGAACACTACTATGCAAATAAGGTGACGTGGCTTTCAGCTAAGCTTCCCCGAACCTCAGCATCACTTTCTGAGACGGCAGCACTAGCTAAAAGCTGCCTGCACTGTCAAAGGCAATCGCGTGCTCTCCAAAGGATAGCTTTGCCTTGCTGGTCTTACACCTGACTTCTCAATGCTGCTGCCCGGCTGCCAAACCCCTCTAATTACCACTGCATTTCACATGAGAGCAGCGAGGAAAGGACTTGGTCTCCGGCCCACTCTATCAGTCTCAGTGAGATTAAGGCAATGTAAGGAAGATGGAAAAATCCCATGTTCTTTAATGAACTCACCTTTCTGGGTTCAAAGAAGTCTGGAAACAGCTGAACGATACTAGTCACAGTCCTCGCAGGACCTGTGAATGCTGACTCACAAAGAAAAACAGAAGGCCTGCAGCCAAAAGAAATAGAGGTACCTCAAATCAACATTCTGAGTTTGGCTAAACCTGCCCAATCTGCCTGGCAGGCACTTCCGGGGGAAATGCCAGCCACATCTGGAGAGACGTGAATTCAATACCCTCTTGGTCGCAGCAACAGGATGAGAGGGTTACTATTTTCAACCTGGAACACTGTCGTGTTGTTGTGGCTGCTCAGCAGTTGCCATATTCCGCCCTCAGATGGCTGCTGTTCAGAGCCTGGTGCAGCAGTCTCAATGGACAGAGTCGGTCTGGAATGTCACGTGCGTGGGCCACGCAGAGGCCTGGCCGCCAGGAGCCCAGCCAAGCCACGAGATGGCAGGAAGCAGCCACCAGAAAAGAGCACCTACCCCCGGGGTCAGGGGAGGTGGGCTTTTCTTGGGTAAAGGCTTGGGGCCAACATCAGTAAGGAATGTGGCCAACATGCCAGTCCTCTCAGCCACAGCCTCCCCCACATGGGTCAGATCAGTAACAGCCACATCAATCTCCTAGTACAGTAACAACTAATGAGATCATCCTGTCGAGAGCATCTCATAAATTAAAACAGGCTAACAAAGTTTCATTTGAAGAAAGTGGGGGTCAGCATAATTGACAGCGACAGCCCGACACCTGCTGAACACTAAGAGGACACCCCATGCCTTTCACCAAACAATGATCGCACGACGTGCGTCTCGCCCTCACTCCACGCGTGTCCTTCTGCCTGATCCGCTGTGTCTCATGGACTCTTACGTAACCCCGAGACACTCACTTAGGAAAACACAGACTAATTGCTTCCTACACTTTTTACTAAAACAAAGAGCGCTTATTAGGTAAGAGTTGGGAAATGTGGCCTAAATGGTGGGGTGGTAGCAGGGATGGCTGAACTGGTAGTTCAGATATTTGGGAAGGGTCTCAGCTAATCGGAATAGGTGAAAGTAGATGGAAATTAGGTCACTATTTACTTGCCAAGTTCTCCCAACTTGAATCTATAATCGAGTATCACCAGGAGCTCTAATCTAGGTTCTGGGCCTCAGTTTCCCCAAATGGAAACAGTCAAAGCAGGTACTACACAGCTGACCCACTGTGTGTGATTGGTGGTATTACAAGGCAAGGGATGCACATAATCCCACTATTCGTGCTTGCTCATGATGAGTGCAAAATACTAACAAATTAGCCTCGGTTGGTTTCCTGGGGGGGAAAAAGAAGACATTAAATAGATTCTCCTTGCATTATTATTGGGCTGGCCAAAAAGTCCATAAGGTTTTTTTCCATAAAATAAAAAACACATTTTTCATTTTCACCAATAACCTTATTGATTTGGATATTTTGAGCATGTCGGCCATCTCCCACATGGTACAACGTTGACTGTTCTCAATTAAAGTCTTGATTTGGTCACTGTCAACTTCAACTGGTCTACCTGACTGTGGAGCATTGTCCAGAGAGAAGTCTCTAGCATGAAACTTCACAAACCACTGTCGACACATTCAATCAGTCACAGCCCCTTCTCTACACTGCACAAATCTTTTTGTGTGTTTCAGTTGCATTTTTACCTTTTTTGAAATAATAAAGCATAATATACCAAAAATGTTGCTTATTTTCTTTCATCTTCAATATTAAAATGGCTACACAAAAATTCACCAATTTTGATAAGTTCTTTTTTAAATGCACACTGATATGACAGCTGTCACAATGCAATCTAACAAAATTGTTTCAGATGAAGTTAATGGCAACCAAGCGCTACTGGAGCCATCATGCAGAAAAAACCAAACAAACTTTTTGACCAGCCTAATACATTTGCCCATTAGATAGCTAAAGATCAACATAGTGACGCTAAATAGCATCTAACCTGGGAAGTACATTTCCTACTTCTCAAAACAAACCCCACCTTTTTTAAAATCCTCACCCAAAGATGTGTTTATTGATTTTGGAGAGAAAGGAAGAGGGGAGAGACAGAGAGAGAAACATCACTTGGCAGCCCCCATATGTGCCCTGACCGGGGATTAAACAGCCTTTCAGTGTACGGGACGATGCTCCGTCCAGCTGAGCCGCCCCGCCAGGGCAGTAAGTGCATTTCTTTAGCTTGGGGATGGTGGAGTCACCTGATCAAGATTTTCTGGGGTAGCAGTTGTAGGCTGGGGTGATAGGAGGCCCCCTCCTTCAGGTCAGAGGGCAACAGGCTGGGCTCAGGAAGTTGCCCTGGTGAGAAGAATCGATACTCTGAGATTGGACTAGCTCAAAGCAATTTCCAGACAACAGGGAGCAGCTGGACCTGGGTGGAGTTCTCAGGGCAGTGTTCTGAACGTCATGGACACGCACTGCAAAGGAACACAGGGCTCCATCCAGCCCTGCCCCGCTGGCCAGAGGCACTGAGACTGTAATCAATTATGTTGCCGTTTCCGAAATCAAGACCAAACTCAAAATGACGGCTCAACACCCAAGAAATGGAACCAAAGGGACCTTAGGAATAACTCTTTTAGCTACCAGAGGTCTCCCATAGTTTTCAATTTAACTAAAAATGAAAAATTTTCTAACATATTATTCTATCTATGCATAATATTCACATGGTCTTCCTGTGAAGTTTCCTATGCTTTTGAAATTTGATTATTTCCTTCACAAGCCAAACTTCACAACCTTAAGAACCAGGCCTGAAGTTCAAAATGCGCACAGAGTCCATATCACAGGGTCTCCTGTCGGCACACTGCCCTTTGCAAGTAGAGGGGGAAGGGCAGGAGGCGCGACCCAACGCTGAGATGACTCCATTCTCCCCATCACGCTGAATTGTTGCGTAAGATTGTTTCTGAAAACGAGATCTGAGCAGTGAGCACCGACAGCAAGAAAATTGCATTCCCAGAGCCACGATGAGTGTGAAGCAATGCAGGCTCTCAAGGCGGCTTCCCAACACTCTGTCTGGTCCTTAAGATTTCATATAGATCTGGATGGTGAAGGAAGAAGTTTCTTACAAGTGGAAAACGCCAGGGCCACAAAAACTTAGAAATCAATTCAAGACCACAAGCAACTCCAACTCTGCCCCCATGGCACCCCCCAGGCCTGCTCTGTGAGCTCTTACTGAATGAGAGTAGCAAATTCCCTGACACAAAATGGCCCTCAGTGAGAGACTGTTTCCATATCTGTAGCTGGACTAAGATTAGATACTTACCAAGCTTTAGTTTTTCCAAAGAGCTTTCTCTAAGAACAGGCTGTAAAAGCTCGCTGATCGCAGATCTCAGCAGCCCCGCTCACCTGGTTCATGCGACTGGTCTGAAAGGTGCACTGTTTCCTTACGTGACTAGGCCCTACATTTTGGTTCCTTTTTGCCTTTCACTTGAACTTGAACAATGTCTGGACACAGATGCAATTGTTAGACAATTTCTGACCATGGGATACCCATTGAAAACTTCTACAACCAACATGTTTTGATGCCATGAATATCTATCTCTGAGGCTTATCCGTGCATAAGAAAATGTTCTTCCAGGAAAGGGGAGGGCAGGTAATAACATTTACTCAATAGTCCTGGTGGAGAGGAGGTGGCATGCAAGGTATTTTACAGTAGGACCCTATTTGATGCTCACAATGACCCTCTGGGGTATCTGACAGATTAAGGAAAAAATCTGTCACAGAGGGTCCACGAGGCAGGAGAGGGCACTGCCAGGTTCAGACCCAGACCTGAGCGTGTACTGGTCCTCAGCCATTCTGGTAAATGGTCTGGTGGAAGTATCTTTATTAATTATGGGTGTAGCATCCCTTATAGTCATAGTTATTGATGAATCCTATAACAAATTCTGTTCTCAGAGCCACTGCATTCTCAGTGTTCCAAAATGGAATCTCACGGCCTTCACTGAGATGTGCACAGTTAGGACTCACATACCACCAGGTTTGGGAAGCTGCTGTATAGCACATGCCTTTGAGGGAGAGGGGCCCTTTACCTAGGAAAAAATATATATACAGGGTCCGGCACTAATAATGCCCCTTTTTAGTACAAAATCATAAGCATGTGATTCTGTAACATTACAGTATCACACTCAAGCACACCATATGACACGTTAGGTGAAATGTTCAAATTAAAACTATAAATTATTACACCCATATTATTATCCTACCAACCACAGTGAAGCAGGTCTTACATCTGCTGGACCCTGTATGTACGCTTTACATCCTTATGTTTATAAATAGCACCTGGTGACCATGAACAAACTGAGCAAAGATTAATGTACGTGAAAAACACCTGAAGAATTTTCTAGGCTCTTCCACCGGAGGCACACAGGGACAGCCATTCCTACAAAGAGGCCGCTTTCCTGGGAAATCAAATATGCCAAGTCTTGGGTCATTCCAAAGGTGCATTTGGAGGCCCTTGTCGTGGAACCCCATCCAGGATGGATCTGTAAGAAGCCAGCTACGAAACAGGCACCCTGCGATGGGGTAACACAAGGAACAGCGGTGCCCATGTCCTCAGGAATGGCCACCAGGCTGTTCACTGAGTGTGAAAGTTGCATTTCTGCAGACAATGCTATAAACATGGGGAGAAGTACTTTTTAAAACATATCTGGGTAGCAGTTGCCACAGGAAGGGTTCCATCTAGCAAGAATCGGGAAGTCCAGGGCTAGGCCATAATGTCAAGAACGAGGCACTTTTAGCTGGAGAGGTTTAGCAGAACCCTGGAAAGCCTTCTGGGAACCATCAGCCCAGACCCAGAACTTGTGCTCAGGTGCTGGCTCTGGCCACTAGGATTGACAGCACTAATGTCACTGTGTCATTCTCCATGCTTTTACGTTTGGGAGAGAACTGCAGATGTCCCTTGACTTCTAATTACCTGCCACATATTAAAGGATCTACAATACGATGTGTATATATGGACAAATGGGTCAAACAGCCTGTTGGATGAAGTAAAATACGTGAGAATTTACTTAGACGTACTTTGGGGATCTCAGAGGCACATGACCTAAAAGGTTCTGCTCCAAATTCTATATCCTATTTAATCTGAACTGTCCCAGCATACGAACTCCAGGAAGTAAGCTGGCCGTGAGCAAACCGTTCACTGTGCCCCAGCACAGTCATTTTCAGTACAGAGGCTGCGGAAAGCATCAGACTGAGACTGATTTCAAGTTTACCGTAAAGGGGTGACTCCAATCCCAGGAAATGTACTCTTTGGGTACAGAAACCAGCAAAGAACAACAAAGTTTAAGCAATAATCTTTTATTACAGTAAAAACAGATTAACAAACCATGTCCTACTTCCCATATTCTATTAGCAGAGGGACTCTGAAGGGTCAACAGTTTATGAGACTCAAAAGTACAGAAACCGCCATGATGGTCCCGTAAAGCCCCCTCTGCACACAGAGGAACAGTCCGCGGCCAGAACCACTCTCTAAGTTACGTTGCTTCTAGGAACCAGAGGGAGAAACAACCGCCCCAACTGCACATGCGTCCCACGACGGTATCACAAAATAACACGGGTGTTCAATTGTTTCCAGACCTTAGTTTGATTGGCCTCACTACTAACTTTTACGATATGTAACACATTACAAACCTGTAATTGCTTACATCTCACCCTCAGTCCTGGCTCTTGGTAGGGGGGCTGGGGGAAAGAGCAGAAGCCGCTGACAGACTAAAAGACCAGAGAGAAGTGGAAGGAGTTGCTCCAGGACTTCCCACCAGTTCTGGCCTGGATCTGCCTCCACCCACTTCTGAAGACAAACCACAACCGCACAATCCCCTCGTAAGGCGGGCTGCAGGCCCGAGGGTGAGAGAGGCTGAGAGAGAACGCTGAAGTCAGCTGCTTGTAAGTCTTGGAGTCAGCATCTTCAAGCCAGAGTGATTATTGGGCAACAGACTTCTCTGCCACCAAAACCCCACATGTGACAGCAGCCAAGAGCTCAACACCAACACACACAACTCCAGAGTGGGAGCCCCAGCCAGCCACGGCGCGGCGCAGGCTGGAAGGCAAGGAACACGGAGCTGGGAGCGGCAGCCTGTTCAGGGAGCCGCCGCCCCGATGCGTTACCCAGTCCTGCTGGAGCTGCGCTCAGTTTTAAGTCCTTCTGCAATACTCAGAACAACAATGACCTCATTCCAGAAACTGCCTTCTCCAGGAAGACCCAGACAGTTTCACGTTTCAACTTGTTGCTGCTTTTAAAGTGGAGGGTACAGGAGGCTAACTGGGGACGCATGTCCTCATCTGTCATGGACTGAAGTAGCTGCATGTTAGGACATATTATGTGGAAAAAGCAAGACACAGAACTGTACACAGCCACAGGCACACACTGACTCGGAAAAAAGTCTAGAAGGGAAAATACTTCAATACTCTTGAAGTATGAGTGATGGAATTATAAATAATTTCTTTCTTTCTACTCTTCAGAATATTCTAGACTGCAAGGGAGCCCTCCAGCTCCCTGCTATTCTACTGCCTGAGCACACGAGTGAACCACTGAGGGGGAGGGGCTGCTAATCTGGTGTACCAGATGGTCCGAATTAGTCCCGGTCTCCCAGGAGGAGACAAACGGCACAGAGTGACCACACGGCTATCGATTTCCCTGTGTTTTTTCAGTTTTCTTTAAGAATGTGAATGTTTTCCCAGTGGAGGAAAAGGACGCCACATCTCAGCAGTCCCGGGAAGTTAGCGACGAAGCGTCATGCACAGGGGAGCCTCAAAGGCTTCTCGAAACTCCATTTCTCCACCTGGGGACACGCAAGAGTCTCGCAAAATCGCAGGGTTGGGTGGAATGAAGGGAGGAAAGAGCACCAGGGTCTGGCCGAATTCTGAAATGTGAGATTAAGTCAGAACTGTGGATGTTGGTGGCTAAAGTAAAAAAGCTGCATCTTCACTCAGCTATAGAATATTCCTGTTTCCAAATTGACAAGTCTTCCCTATTTAGTGTAGGGAGCCATGTTGCGTGGCGTGGAAATGTAGCTCAGCGGCCACGTGGAAAACCAGTGGGGAGCAAGTGGCACACAGGACCCACCCATGGATAGGTTTTCCTGTGGGAATCAGGCCTGCATTGTACCTAGGCTGCTATGAGACTTACTTTTGCTAAAACTCCCTCACCCTGAATTGAGGCAGTCAGTGCTTACTGCAACTTCCTAAAGTCTGTGCTAAAAACCTCCCCAGTATGGAGTGTAACCAGTTCAACCACTTTTCCCTTTGGTCTGCAACATCCTTCTCTTTGAAGTAATTAGCAACATCCTCTCTTCTGTTTTCTGTAAAAGGTAGTCCCCTGCAGCAAACTTGTACATAGGAAATGAGGACCAACCTCAATGTAATGTACCCAGAAAAGCAATAAAAGCCTGTCCAGGCAGGGGTTGGGGTGCTCTCTCACTCAGAGAGTGGCCATGCCATCCCTTTTTCTCCACAGGATTTCTGTAGTCCATGCGTATGTGTTCATCGCAGCTACAACACACACGGATCCTGCCAGCCAGGATCCGCACCAACTGAGGCCACTCCCACCTCACCTTCCGCCCACCCTGCCACTCCAGGCTTCATCAAAGCACCGTTGCCCCTTGGAGTGGGAGAGGAGGCATCTGCCATGCATTGGGCCGCTTCCTGCCAAGCACAGTACCAGGTCCTGTGTCTGTGTCTTCTTCAATGCTCCAAATAACGCGGAAACCAGGGGTGTGGGCTACATTTAGAGAGAGGAAGGCTGAAAATCCAGGACGACCCTGACAGCAAGCTGGTGAACCACAGGGACAGAACACACATGAGCTGTCTGCCGTGGAAGCCCTGCTCCCGGGCTACAGACTCAGCAGCCTCTGACGAACACCCAGCAGAGGAGTGGAGGGGCGGTTCCAAGAAAATATTGGATAATATGTTTAAAAACAAAACAAACACTGCTGAAAGCCAATTATAGACACTGCCAAGCTTTTTGGAGCATTTATGGTAGGTAGCTGGTCAAAGGAATGGAGCCTCCATCCCACCACGATGGGCCTCCCTAGACGAGGTCCAGAGATTGACAACAGGGGAGGCCACCCCTCCAGCACAAGGGCAGCAGCTGTGGCTCCCACAGAGCTGGGTGGCATGGACTCACTCGCTGGCGGTCAGCGAGCCCTCCTTTTGTGCCAGACTATGTGCTAGGTGCTTCATACACATTCTCTTATTCCTCAAAACCACTCTATGCCCAGCAGCATGTGGTGTGACTGGACAGGGCCAGGTCTGCCTGAGCCTAAGCTCTTCTTCTGCTAACCCAGGGAGAACCAGCCAGCTAATCCCAATCTATCATGTTTAGCACCTCAAATCCTAACTCTTCATGACATTCAGATGTCCTGCACTTTCTGGAGCAATTCCAGTTTTGAACACCGCAGCCACAGGAGTGCGTACACTTGTCTCATGGTGCGGTTAGCTCCAAGAGGCCTCGCTTGCTAACCCACACCCACATCTGTGCAACGCTCAGCACTTGCTTCCTCCATGGAGGAATAGTTACTCCTCTCACAATGAGCTCATGTTGTAATTTGCTTCACGTATTTATGCTTTAATCTTCTTTTTTAAAGAGGGGAAGAGAGGGAGAAAGAAAGGGAGAAAAACATCAATGTATGGTGCCTCTCATGAGCTCACTACTTGGAGAGCTGGCCCACAACCCAGGCATGTGCCCTGACTGGGAATCAAACCAACTACCCTTTGGTTTGCAGGCCCCGTGCTCAATCCACTGAGCTACACCAGCCAGGGCTTCCCTACTACACTCTTAAGTTCCTTTCAAATCAATGCTTCCCAACTGGAAGGCCATTCTCAAAGAAGGAATCCTGGAAACAATAGAATACACAACAGAATACACAGCAGTAGAAGAAACTACAATACTAACTAAAATTGTTCTGCTTACTCTATTTGCAAGTGGTCTGTTGTTGGGTGGAATGAATCTTTGGAGACACAATTTTACGCTGTATCATCAGAATGCAACTCCCAGAATGGGAACTGCTGAGTTGTAATTTGACTGGAATCCATGTAAAGTTCTATGCTTAGATTTAACAACTTAAGTGCTCATATGTGACACAATAAAAACTCGGTGCCCTGGCTGCTATGGCTCCGTAGGCGACTGCTGGCCTGCAAGCAGAAAGGTCACCAGTTCAATTCCCAGTCAGGGCACATGCCTGGGCTGCAGGCCAGGTCCCCATTGGGGTGGGGGTGTGCAAGGGGCAACTGATCAATGATTCACTCCCTCTCGTCCTTCCTCTCTAAAAATAAATAAAATCTGTCAAAAAGAAGTAATAAATAAATAAATAAAACTTGGCTGGACTGTATTTCAAAAAATTAAAAAACTTAAAATCTTGTTAGTAAAGTTAAACACAAGCTCATAGTACAGTATTATATATGATGTGATTGTTTCACAGAAAAGTGAGCACAGTGTTAGGATGTGTTAATGGAAGAGGAATGATCAGATCACAGGAAGCAAATGTTTGGCCAAGCCCTTCTTATCCAGAAGGACAAATAACATGCTCAATTCTGAGGGCACACTGCACAAAATGACAGAGCCCTCAAACAAGGAAAGGACTTCCTTCTGGACAGGGACTTCCTTCTGGATAAGAAACATACAGAAATGTTCAGATGTTGGACAGGCTGCCATGTGGAAGAGCAGGACTAGAAGACAAATCATTGGGTGAAGGTGATTGAGAAACAACTTTTTGTTCAAGGTAAGAAGGAACTTTCGAGCCAAGTCCATAGGAGGCAGAATATGGCCCCGGAAGATGCCCACGGCCTAGTCCCGAGCTGTGCCTGTGGCACTTCACACGGTAAAAGCGACTTTGCAGGTGTGGTTAAGTCAAAGATCTTGAGTTGGGAAGACTCCTGGCTTATCCTCGTGGGTCTAACAAAATCGCAAAGCTCCTTATAATAGTGAGGCACGAGTATCAGAGTAAGATGGGACAACAAAGCAGACTCTTTCTCAGAGTCAGAACAAGATCTGAGGATGCTACACTGAGTGCTTTGAAAACGGAGGGAGGTGCTACAAGCCAAGGAATGCTGATGGCTTCAGCAACCAGCAAAGGCAGGAACTAGATTCTCCCCTAGGGCTTTTAGAAGGGACGCAGCCCTGACAGCAGCTAGATTTTAGCCAAATAGCATCCATTTCAGACTTTTGACTTCCAGAACTATGACAGGATAAATGTGCATTGTCTTAATCCACCAGGTTTGTGGTAGCTTGTTAGGGCAGCAACAGGAGATGAATGTGACATCTAACAAGAGAATAGACACTACCAGCCCCAGTGAGCCCCCTGTCCCAGGAGGCAACCAAGAAGAGCTGAAAACCTGTCAGGATTGCTGTGCGGGCAAGTCCTGGGTGGACCCATGACTGACTCCTCCAACTCTGACGGTCCATGTCTTACGGCGGCTCCTACTCCTGCTTCTGTATTTGACACCTGGGCCCCCACCCGCGGGCCTGGCTTGCCCTCCTCTCCTCCCAGGAGGGCGGTGGTGGTGAGTGAAAGGCATGCTGTGGGGGATGCCCTCGCAGCACCTGGGCCTCAGCCTGGCTCAGAGTCTGAGGGTTTGCTCGGGGGGCCTACCTGAGCAGAGGACTCCTCTGTTCCTGGCGCAGGAGAAGTTGTCGCACTCGCAGAAAGGCCCGTAGATCTTCCCGAACTCGCTCTCGAAGCAGGAGCACTGGCTGCAGCTGCACTCCCCGCGTCCGCTGCACAGGGGCTTGCCCTCCGCTTCCCGGCACAGGTTCTGGTACCCGCTCTGGTTCTCCCCTTCCTGGCACTCGCACCTGGTGCCCAGGTAGCTGGGGTTGCACTCACACAGACCGCACACGTAAGTCCCATTCCCGCTGCATCTGGGGCTGTCCGGCTCCAGCCCCGCACTGCAGCCGCACTTGCAGTTGTAGGTGGCCCTCACCTCCAGGCTGTCCCGGAAGCCCACGGGCCGCAGGGTGAACATCTGCTCCGTGTGTTTGCCTGGGCAGCTCCGGGCCTCCACCGACACCTCAAAGGACACCTGGGCAGAAAGAGGAGAGGGGACGTCGTGGGCACAGGGAGTCAGGGTATCTGCACTGGCCTCCCAGTCACCCAGGGACCTGGCCCAAGCACAAGTCCTCAAGGTCCTTGGTGGAGAGCTGTGGGGAAACCCAGCCCCGTCCACGCACACAGGGCCCCAGAAGGAAGAGGCCCTTGGTCAGCAAGTGCCCTCATTTTACTGAGGAAGAGCTTACTCAGGCACGCTGACATCTGACGCATGTTGTGCTTGCTCCCTGAGTATTCATCACCTCTTTTCACCCTCATAGCCCTGAGGAAATGGGCTTCTACAGAAAGGTAGAAAGACTCAAAAAAAAAAATGTGTGTAGTTCTTTTTCTCCCCTTTCTCTTCACTTCTGTCCTGTTGCCTCCAGTCTCACATTGAAAGTCGTTCAATCAACAAATACTCCCTCGGCACTTCCTCTGTGTCAAGCACTGCGGGAGACACTCCCTGAGCTCACCAGCACTGGGGCCCACAGACACCACTGTAGAAAGGCTTCCTCCCTGCTGGAGAAGGGACAACAGGACACCTGGATGCGTCCCGGTGTACCTCATAGGCATACCTAAAAAGACCTGAATGGTCCTCACAGCTGCATCTTTCATAATCAGCCTATAGCTCTGAGGTCATAGAGTCATCACTGATCAAATGTGCCACGTGCATTGACAGACTTATTCTTTTTCTCACGTAGAGAAGCGTTGCTAACTCCTGAGCTCCTCTTGGGTTGCCTTGGAAACAGGCAGCAAGGTGGACCAAGCAGGCAGATGGCGGGAAAGGTGCCCATTCGGGTGATTCTCCCAGGATGTAGAGCGTGACCTCCCCATCTCCCTCCGCGTCTCTCACTGAGAAAGGAGCCACCTGCAGTCAGAACCACCCAGCACTGCCCTCGGAGCAGAGTCCTGTGAAGTCTACGCACAGGGAGCTGGTGTGTTCCTCCCCGGACAGTGGTGGGCCCTACACGGACAGAGGCCTGGGTGCGCTCTGGAAACCGACTCATCGCGTCTGGCCCAGATGTCTTAGTGTTTCATGTCTCCTCAGACCATTCTAGAGCCCAAAATGGGTTAGGAATCACCTTTAGCTATTGTTATTCTTACTCTATTATTTGGGCTGGAATAAAGCTGAGTTTAAAAGTCACCAAGAACCTGCTTTACCGGACACTGTTTGGGTAATGATGTGCACTTTTGGAGAGCGATGAAAATTTTTTTCCAAATGTTCTACAGATCCTTATCGCTTTGGGATCTTTATAAATTCTAAAAAGGCTCCCTTCAGATTCTGTGACATCCAGGGACACCCTAGGGTGGGGGTGGGGTGTGAGAGATGGGAGAGGAACACAGACCCAGCTATTTAGGTCCTGGAGAGAGTGCTGCTTGGCACCAAGGCTTCAGGGCACTTGACAGCTAACACCCAGCAGTCAGAATCAGCCAACGGGCGTCACAGGGGATGCTGTGGATGGGGGCTGAGGGCCATGACCAGCAGCCAGGGTCCGAGGATGCTGGGGAAACCAAGCCAGCCTCAGACAATTGGGACTAGCCCACCCCCACCTCGTGTCTTTGTCGGGGGTGGGGTGAGAGGAGATAAAAAGAGAGATTGACAAAGCAAGTTCAAGATTAGGCTCCAAGGCCCTGAGGTACAGGTAGGCTCTCGAGGTAAGGAAACGATGAGGCACGGAAATCGGCCTCGTGACAGCACACACTACTGGTTACCAGGTGCCAAGCACCCACCTGAGCCTGGCGCTGTGCAAGCATTCCCATGAACCCTTCATTTACATGCCCTGAACGGAGGCACCTCATCCACCAGAGAGAACATGGGGTGGGCGGGCTTGGTGCTGGTCTCACGGGCTGGTGAGGACGGGCGTGTGCTCTCCGTGGCAGGCTACCTCCTGGAAGCAGGGAATGAGGCAGACGCCCAGCGTCCATGTCTGGGTACAGAGGAAGAGGTGGCTCGGCTCACCGTGGGGGCTAGATGGTGACCCCCAAGGGCCAGAGGCTCCTCCGCATCTTCCTGCCTTGGCTCAGGATGCCCTGAGCCTGCAGATGGGCGGGTGTGCCTGCAGATGGGCGGGTGTGCCTGCAGATGGGCGGGTGTGCCTGACCGGAGCCACCCACCCGTCCATCGGGAACGCAGAGAACATCCCTGTCCCCTGAAGCTCAGACAGAAGCCTGGACCTGCTCCGTGGCTTACTTCCCAGGGCTACCACTTCGCTGCACTTGTTAACTGAAAAGCCCTTGCCCCAAAAGGCACCTGGGGGGCAGAAGTGAAACAAACTACAGAGGTATAACCTGGACAGAGAGCCAGAGGATTTAATCATCGAAATACTGTGGGAAGTGTCCGTCTCTGAACAGAATCAGCCCCCAGCAGAATCTGGCCGCTGTCACAGGACAAAGTAACAGAGAGAAGGAAATCTCCCGAGTCTGGCTGATGTGTCTGTGGTTGCTGGGAGTAAATGCAGAGGCTGGGAGCCCCTGAATCAGTGCTGGCAGCTGATCACCCAGGATTTAGAACAGCTCATGCCGTCTGCCTGGCTGGGGAGCAAGGAGGACCTGGCTTGTAAGCAGGTCCCACAGCCTCCCTCAGTCCGAGCATGCAGGTGGCCACCGGTGACCACAGAAGGGCTCTATTTCAGCCCCTGGGTCTCAAGTCCTGCGGGCACAGGAGTGCTGTAAAAAGCATTTCAGTAATGACAAGTAAACCTATCCAGCGACCCTTCCTTTCAGTGTCCATTTTCCTAAGGGGTCAGGAAAGACTGGGGAGTCTGGCAGGCACCTGGACAGACACTTCTCTTCCCTGATTACTATGGCCTCCAACCGATCCCGAAGGCCCCCCAGATCCTGGAGACTTCCCATTCTCCCACTCTGAGATGCCAGAGGAAGGTCAGGGGTGGAGCAGCCCTCCCTCCTGCCCAGCACATTATTTAAACCTCATTGGGATGCTCCTGGTTTCCCAGCAGGGCTGCTGGTCTGACCACCCTTTCAAACAGGCCCCCCAGCCCCCTCCCCAAACCCACCAAACGCAGGGCTGCGCAGATGCCAAGTCCACTAGGAGCACACTGAAACAAAGCCCCAGAGGAGGGGACAGGAACGGGACACCATGGGAAGCCCATGACAGGCTCACTGGGCCCTTTGTACTGGGCGTTAGCGCTCGCCACACAGCCGGCCACTTGCATACTGATTTGTCAAAGCTGGTCCGTGAGAAAACCGACTCCCTTGGCCGGGCCAGTCAGTCAGTGCCAGTCGGTGTTGGGATGAGGGGAGGAAAATTAGGGAAACATCGGAAATCACTGGAGAAGAGAACCCTATTGGATTTGGGGTTCTCAAGGTTTTATTTCTGTAACATTTCTCTTTGAGGACATCCCTGTTCCTCACCCCCTGCCACCTCTCCTGCTCTTTCCTGGACAAGGTCTCTTAGCCCAGAGAACAGAGTCACAAAACCACGACCTCTGCCTGGAAGCGATCACAGACCTCTGCCTGCCCCTCCCCCAGCCCTGCAGGAGGATTCTGTTAGGAGGAGGTGAGACCACCTAGCTGCCACTTGAACCCAGCTGGCTCAAGGCTGTCCAGCACATGTCCTCACGCCAGACCCTGAGGTACCAGATGACAGTCATTCCCATCTGCCTTCACTACCCTCTTCTCCAGGCGAGCCCCAGGGCCGTTCCCCTTGCCATTCCATGGCTTATCCAAAGCCTTCCCAATCTGTGGCTCTAAAGAACAGAACCCGCCTACCAAATAACAGCCAGACACCTTAGCTCTGCCCGCGTGTCCTACAAGGACAGCCCGGGCCTGCCTCTGCAGCCCCGGCTCCAGCCACCCACCCCACTGCCCTTAGCAGCTTTGTAGTTATAAAAAGACAATGTTCTTTCACACCTTTGAAGACTCACCTGTGGCTCTGCACATGCTGTGCCCACTCATGGGACCTGCCCACCTTCCCTTTCCGTGTGTGGAAAATTATTTCTCATGCTCCAAGCCTCAGCTCCAGCAGTACCCTTTGCAATGCGGGGCCCCTAATTCCTTGGGGCTCCCGTGGTAACTTGCCCAGCTTTTATAACCACACCCATCAGCCTCCATAGGGTTAACGCATCTGTATGTTTATTTCCTCTACCAGATTTGTCTTTGGGACAAATATCAAGAGGGAAATGCCCACATACTCAGTAGCAAACCTGCTTGCCAAAGGCCAACTGAAACCTCTCTGGAGAAGGACAATTCAGCCTGCGAGGAGGAACAGAAAGCTGGACTTCCTGGCCCAGGGTTAAGAAAAGCAGACTGGTCCCAGCTGGACCTGACCCTCTCCTTCAGCAAGAAGGGGGTAGGGGGAAAGACCCCCAAACCTCCCTCCCAGGTTGGGCCCTGGGGCCCTGCGCCTGTGCAGGGCCCCACCCTCAGATGGCCCAGTGCTCACTCTGATGTTCTGCTGTTGTCCCCCTGAAATTCTTAATCGCTGTTGAACAGGAACCCCGTATTTTCATTTTGCACTAGGCCCTGTCCCCCAGTGCCTCCAGGCCCCTTACAGAGCGCGCCTCCTGTGGCCTCTCCTGGCCTGGCCCAGCCCTAGGAGCAGCATCATGTCCGACAGCAACGGGCAAGTGGCCGCTGTCCTGTGTCAGCCTGTCTCCACCCACTGAAAACAAGCCCCCACCGCCCTTGCCTGGGCCCCCGGGGCCCTGAGACCAGGCCCCTGGACAGCCAGACAGCCCCTGAAAGGTTCAGAGGAGACAAGGAGCCAGCACGGGCGCCTGTTTTGGGCCACAGCTGCTTCAGCAAGGCCACAGCCCTCAGATCTCCAGGGAGGCTCGGGCTGTTCAGGGCCGACGGTGTGGGAGGAGCTGTCTTTTCTTTCTCTACTTCTTCACATTCTCTACAAATTACCGAAACACAGCAGAGATTTTTTACTTTTGTGGAAAAATGCCACTTAAAATTGTTTTCTGTCTCCGGACAACATCTTCCTATCCTAAAGTGTCCCATCAAAAACCAAACTGTGCACACTAGCACACCCAGGGACTGCTGCGAGGTCTCACTCCCGAGGTGAGGAGGAGGAGGGAGGGGAGGACGCAGGCTTGGGCAGCCGCCGTCTCCCATCTGACTCCTGGGGCTTGGGTCTCGTCAGCGGGGGGACTTCTGGCAAGCGTCTCAGGCGACCCCCCTCCCGGCTCCCCAGAGCCTGAGTCTCTGTCACGTAAAACAGGTAACGACGTGTGTCTAACTTACACAGACACTGCAGGAAGCACAGGTGAGTACAGCCCCTGCTGCAGTCTCAGGCGCATCATAACCCCCCACAGATGGCGACGCGTGTTATTCCCTCCAAGACAAGGAGGCAGTGACTGGTGACATGGCCTCGGTGATCCTGGGCAGGTGAGCATGCCCCGCATCTTGGCTGCCAGCACCAACGAGCAGAGCACCCTGTTCCCCACCTGAGCTGCGGGTGTGCGGAAAACACGTGGACTCCCTGGGTGGGGGCCTAGGTCTTTGTTACTGTCCATCGCTCTGAGACAAGCCCTTGAAACAGGCATGACAGCAGGATCGTAGGCACCAGGAGGCTGGGGAAAGGGTGCTGGCACCAGAGCCAGAAAGCCCCGGCTTCAAACTCTCACTTTGCTACTTACTGGCTGTGGAGCCTTGGCAATTAATTCAATTCTCTGTGCCTCAGTTTTTCTCACCTGTCAACATGAATAATATTATCTCCCTCGCAGGGAACCAGATGGGGAATGCAGAGCTAAGTCACTTCGTGTTTATGGTGCTTCCCAAAACTAGCTGCATTTTCCCCTGGGGCTCATCAGGGACCCAACACTGTTAAAACGATTTTCCCTTTTTTGCTTAAGGTGGCATGAATGGGCTTCAATTTCTTGCATCCAAAGAGAATTCTGATTTTATGCCATTATTATAAACAGATGCCAGTTCCTTTGACCTTCCTGCTTTCTAGACAATTCATCTTGATCATTTACTTGTCACTGTCCTTTGGAAAACAGAACTGAACACAGAACTCGGATGTGCACTGACCCACACAAAGAAGAGTGGAACCATTCTCTGGGGTTTCCAAATACTTCCGGTAATGCAGCTTTCATCAGCAGTACTTTTTTTTAAAAGCAACACTTTTTTCACATTGAACCTTTGAGAATTAGAATTTGCCAGATCCTCTTCTTAAAAACAACTATCAAGTTCCCTCTGTACTACTAATATTATCAATGAAATACAAGACATTCATCCTGATGATTTCAACCCAGCTTAATTTTAAAAAATATTTTAAATCTTGGTTTTCTTATTTGTAAGATAACCTGTTTTCTCCAGCTCTGTGATCTCCCTGTATCTGCCAAGCGGGTCTCCATGAGTTCGACTCAAGCCATTAGTAAACACAAACGAACGAGAGATGTGTGGGACCTCAGTCAATGCTTCCTTCCAGTTAACATTATCAAAACTCTTAGAGTGTTCACTCAGCTACAAATCGGCCTGACTGTGCTGTTATCAATTCATGTCATTTGTCTCAGGCATAAGGATGCCATTGGAAACCATTAGGAGCCTTCCTCAACCCAAGGGTCCTGTGTATATGCGGACTGAGCTCTTTCCTCCTCTCTTCCACTGGGCCCAGTCCTCCAACTAAATGGGTCCTTGTCTGGGGTTTTTCAAACATCATGCTTCAGCTTTCCTGACACACTGCACTAAACATTCTACCCAGAGATTTCTTCCTCTTTGACAGAAGGAAAAAGTGAAGGTCCGAGTATCCAAGACACAGAGTAAGCTGTAGAAGACCAGGGATGAGGCCGGGTCTCGCAGATCCCTGCCCATATTCTGCCACCTAATTCCACGCCTGTCCAGTGAAGACAACAATCATGTGAACACCCAGGCACAATGTCCACCTGGGGAAGACTGAGGGGGCGACACACTGACGTCTGTCTGCTGACTGGGGCTTTCTGACAAGTCCATTTGGCACCTGGAAGGCACGACACAGAGCGGGCTTCGAAAAGTCCGCCAGGCTGCTAAGATGGAAGACAGAATAAAAACTACTGAAGGACCCTAATAAGTTACAAGAGTTATCAGAAACCAAAGAAGGATGGCCAGTGCTGACACATGCCATATAAATGGAGACAGGGTGGGGACTTACCGTGTCCCCTATCTTCAGGCCCTCACACTTCCTCTGATCGGGGTAGGACACACCATCCTGGCAGGTGGCGGTGAAGAAGAGGTTAAGGTCTTCGGGCTGATCCCAGACTGACAGCTCCACCTTGGACCGGATGCTCTGAACAGAGAGAGAAGATGAGGCCCAGAACATTAGTAAAGGCTGCAGCCAAGATGCCCTCCACAGCGGTTCTCCAACACCCACATGGCTTCCTCTCGCACGGGTGCCTCAAGCCAAGCCAAGAGCCAGCCAGGGGGCTTGTTTCGGTGCCCCTTTCTCACTCCTTCCTTCTCTCCACACCTGCATGCCCATCTTGCTAGTCACTGGTCTGAGGTCTCCCTCCGGAAGTTTGGAGATGTCGACCATGTTCCACCTGCCATGTGATGTTATTATCTGCCAGTCACCTCGCATCCCACCCTCAGGTTCAGACACGCAGCTCCTCAAATGTTGTGCTCTCCAGACTTGGGTCCTTTACACATGAAATAGTGTCCCTTTGCTCAATGGCTCATCTCTCCTCTCTTCCCTGGCCAGTTCCTTATCATCCTGCAAAAAATCGGTCCAGCAGGCACTTTCTCCAGGAGTGTACCCTACTGTTCTTCACACCCACACCCATCCCCCATCAAAGGAGATCTACCTGGGTGAGGCTGAACTACATATATCAGAGAATAACATCTTTTGAGTGGATTATGTTCTCAAGACAGCAAATGAAATGAAAATCAAGCCAAAATTTCCCATGAGAACAGAAAAAATGAAAGACTGAAAACACCAGTGTCAGAAAGGATGTGGAGCAACTGAGGTCCTCGAACTCTGCTGGTGGGACTGTACCCAGTACCACCCTTGAGAAAACCATTGGGCGGTATCTGCTAAAGCTTCGGCCAACCGCAGGCCAATCAGTCTACCCAAGGATCGTACGCAGTGGAGATGTGTACTAACCAGAAGACATGTACGAGAATGCCTATAGCAACACTGTCTATAGCTACCCAAATGTATTTCAATAGTAGAACAGGGTTTATTTTTAAACTGCGGTATGTTCACAAAATACCACACAGTGATGAGAATGAATGAAATATAACATGTCACAATATAGATGAATCTCATAAACACAGCAATGCCTGAAAGAAACCAGATACAAAAGGCATATATACTATATGATTCTATTTATATGAAATTCAAAACAGGCAAAAATAATGGATACCCTTAGGGACAGTAATGGAGGAGGATGCGATAAGGACTACTAGATGCAGCTAATGTTACCCAGGTGCTAGAAGCTCAGGTGTATTAACTTTGTGAGAAGTCTGAACAATTTTCTTTGTCTGTTAGTTTTAAAAAGTGCTATTGAAAATCTCTAAGGATGATACACTTTGGAAGCTGAATGCAAAGAAAAGTAATTGGCTTATATTTAGGGGGCATATCTTACCCTCCAGAATTTTTTGTGCACTTAGTGCACTCAGCATGGCAGGATGTACGCACTAGAAGAGAGTTGTGGACACACAGGACCCAAGACCAACTGAGAGGCTGTCTGACTTCCCAGGTGCGCTCCGGGGAACATGGCACTGAGCAGAACAGCAGGTGGAACGGCCTCTTCCTCTCACATGATTTCTTTCTTTTTCCTTTTTTTGCTGAGCACGTAGTATTAAACTTGTATAAGTTAAATATGCAGTTTTCCTAACAAATTAACAGCTGGTAAAAATATTTCTACAAAAAGTCTCTCCCTTTGTAACAAATTGTGTAAGTGCTTCTACAACTCTAAAAATACTCTCTCTCTCCAATCCACCTCCTCTCATAAGTGCCAGCCTCAGCTGGCAAAGGGCTGCGAGCACACCACACCGCTCCACACACAGCACGTCCTGCTGGGCGAGACTGGCTGCTTACAAACCTGTTTTCCCCACTGAGCTGTGAATTCCAAGGACCATATTACATTTCTCTCTAGGACTGAGCACAAGCTGCTGTTGAACGGATGGAAGGATGGAGAGTTTAACAGCAGCTACACAAAGGAGCTCAGGACTGGTGGAAGAAACTTAAACGAAGTTATTTTTGAAATAGCAAATAGTTTTTAAAAATCTGTCATTGTGAGTAAATATGAGGATGAGGCAAAACTGTGTGTCATTAACAGGCTAGGTAGACTGGAGCTATGTAAAAAGTTAGTAGAGAAGAGTCACATGAAATATGGGCCTTGTGGTCCACAAACAGGATCCCGAAGACCCCGAAGTTCATTAACCTGGATGCGCTAATGGACAGCTTGGTGGAGGGAGGGGGAGGTGCACTGGGCACTGGGATTCCCATTCTATGAATCAGCAACCCCATAGTGGATGGAAACGGAATTCTATGTTCTACTCTGGCCATAAGCCCCCAAAGCCTTGTTTTTTTTTTAATCTGAAATTTGTGTTATTCCTGCTCCGTACACACTCCCTAAAATCAAAAACTCTCAAGACGGTAGAGGCATAGGAATGATGAAGATTATTTAGTTCAAACCTCTCATGTTATGGAGACAGAAAGCCAAAGAAAAGGCCTCCTCCAAGGTCATCATCAGCTGAAGCCAAAGAAAAGAACGCATCCAGGGTCATCCAGCTGCCAGAGGCAGGCAGGCAGGCAGGCCCGGGCCTTCTGATCCCCCCGCAGCGCTCTCTGTAATCACTACACTCAATGCTCCTTTCTTTGAAAACTGGCTCCGACTTGGAAGAGTGTGGATGGGCAGGCTGTATTCTGCTTGTGAGGGCCAGTCTTCCCTAAAAGACTATGAGATCCCGGGGGGGCAGGACTGTGTTCTGTTCACTGTTTTATTCCCAAGGTCTAGCACGATGCCTGCCACAGGCATTAGTATACATTTGCTGAATGAATGAGTGAATGAGTAAATGAATGAGTGAATGAATGAATTAATTAATTAATTAAAGGAAAAAAAGATACAGTGGAGGATCAAAGCCATGGCCAATGCAGCTCTTTTGCGTGAAGAATTGTGTGTGACTCCTGAAAGGGAACGCGAACCACTACCAGCTTTGCCTCTGAAGGATGATTCCTCACTCCTCATCCTAGGGCAAGGAGACAAATGTCAAGAATGTCAGAAGTTTGGAGGCTATTAAATACTCAGTCAGGCTAGGTCACATCTGCAATTGCTTTAAGTCAGGCAGCTGTGATGTGGGTGGGAGCAGACTTTATGGCAACAACGAAAAGAGAAACATGTGCTCAGTGAGGAGAAACATACACCACGGCTTCTGACATCACCGTCCACATGCAACTCTAGTAGTTCCCAGCTCACTCTGCTCTTTCCCACTCTGAAAAAAGGCCGCAGTGATTGCTGCTGAGTCCAACTCCCCTTGTGCAGTGAGACGGGAGCTGGTGCTGTGCGTGTGCAGCCAGCCCTCCCTTCACTCCCCAGCGCTGGAAGAGACCCTACCGCCAGCACCAAGCCTACAGCAAGGCTCCACACGGCTCAACGCCCTCGGGAGGATCTGGTGATCTCCCACAGTGCAGAAATTTGGCACAACAAGAATGCATTTATAAATCAAAGCCCAGAGTTGGAGATTTCTCACTGTGAAAGTGGCATATGACAGACTCAACTCTGCAAGATATTAAATCAAGCATACCCTTTCCATTTTGTTCCATCTTCAGCGGAGCTAAATACCACAGCTATTTCATCTGTTACAGATGTTCCAACCAAAATCTTTCCATAAGGTCCCCACAGATGGTTTGTCAGCAACCCTTGAAGGAAGGTAAAAGTCAACACCCACACTTAGTCACGTGCCGCTTGCCTCATCTGAAATCCACCGCAAACCGCTGAGATGGTAAGGCAACACAGAGAAACGCAAACCGTCCGGTTAGAGCTGTGCCTGTGCCCGTGCCCGTGCCCGTGCCCGTGCGGGGGAGAGGAGCAGGAGGAAGGATAATCAGAGCCAACTGGAGCCTCCAGTGCAGGCAAAAGCTCACACCACACCCACACCCGCAGCCCCACAACACACCCCTGCCAGGCACACACCACACACCAAGACACCCCTACTGTGCACACCATACACTGCCTACCATGCGCACACACCACACACGACACCACACCAGAGGCCAGTTCCAGGCTCAAATCCAGGAGAAGTGTTAAGGGCTGAAGTCCAGCCTGGGCCTTCCCATTTGCCAGAAATGCTGGTGACCAGCGAAACACGTACTACTCAATGCCAAGCACCAACTTACCCCCAACGCAGCTTCCACCAACTAGACTTTGCTCCAAATACCCTGCCATTGCACATTTCTTTATTTAATAAATCACTTTAAATTTCCACTGAAGGGGGGTGGGGCAAAAGTAGGCAAACACCAGAGATCCCACCTTTTTGGAGTGATGGATATGTTCAATACCTTGATGGTGGTGATGGTTTGGCAGGTATGCACATGAGTCGGAACTTAAATTGTACACTTTATATCTGTAAGTTTTAGTACATGTTAATTACCTCCCAATAAAGCTATTTTAAAATTTCCCAATGCATTTAAACAGTCATTGTTGACAGTATTCCAGAACTGCCCATTTTTAAAACGTCGAGTTTCGTGTGTTCACAAGTTATATGTCCCATTTCCTGTCCTGTTCTCTTATAGGAGCCAGTTTAACTCGAGTCAAGTTACAGTGCTGGGTTCCCACAAGCCCTCGGGGGGCTCGCCCAGGCTGCAGGTGCAGCTCGCCCTGCCCGGCTCCTCAGCCGCAGAGAGGGCTCTCCACGCCTCTCCTGTCCTCCGCCAACCACACAGACAGAGCGTGTTTCCTTAAAGAGAGCAAACCTGTTTACTAGGAATCCTGCTCGGAGTCAATGCGATGTACCTCAGAGAGAGAACGCCACTGAGCATTTGAGAGTCCCACCCCAGGAACCACCTCCACCTCATGCTCCCTGGTTTTTAGCAGCCCCACACACAAGTGTGGGTGCGCAGAGCCACGCAGCCCTACCACGCTAACTGAGCAGAATGCTTTTTCACTTCTGGCGAACACAACCCAGCCAGTTTTGTGGAACCAAGTGACATTGTGCCCTACGTCACTGAGGCTGCGAAGAGCAGAGAGAGAGCCTGCGCCTTCACCAGGAAATGCTCCTGGGAAGGGCTTAGGTCTGCCATCCACCCACAGGCGTCAAGACTCAGGAACTGAGGGTGGAAATGATGGGAGGTGGCTCCTCCCCAGACACTCAGGAGAGCGTCCTCGCTCCACCCAGAGTGTGCGATGCGGTTGCTCTTCGGCCACGTCTCCCTCACGGGCCCTGGCTCAGCAGAGGCCAGCTGCAGTCGCCCTGCCACCGAGAGCAGATCTGGCAGAAGCCCACCTCCTAACCCAGACCCCAGACCCCAGACCCCCAGACCCCCAGAGGATGGGGAGAAGCACCTAGGCTGGGGTCTGGCTCTCGCTTTGACTTCAGTTCAGTGTCCAGAGCTTGCGTCCAAAGGTTCACGGTGATGCGTGGCCCCTGGAAAGAGGGCCACACTCAGCAGGCCGGGCCCTTCCCTCGCACACGCACTCTCTTCGCAAGCACTTCTCAGTGTGTTATGCTTCTGCCCACTGTGGAAATCTCAAAATCACTAAGTATAAAGCTAACTGGAAACTCTGTCTTCCTGGTTCTGGGTGGCCAATGGATCTGGCAAAGATTCAGAGGTCAGAGATCAGAAAAGAGGACGTTAGTAAGCGGGGAGTGGGGTAGGAGAGGAGAAGGAAGTCAGTAGTTTCTCTGAGCAGGAAGTTCGGGAGGCAGGAGGAATCGAAGAATTTGCGAAGAGGACCCTTAACCGTAACAGAAGGTGGGGGAGGGAGGAAAACCTAGCCACAAATCCTCACTGCTCCCCGACTCACACCAGAGCTCCAGGAGACCAGGAGAGGGCTGGCCATCCCCAAGCTCCAGCGCTCCCCAGGGGCCCGAGGGCACTACCAATAGCTCCTGGTCTAGCTGAGCAGTATCTTGTCACTCAAAAAGGGCTCCATCAGTAGGTAGAAAAAGTCAACACCAGAAAAGGCTGAGTTCCAAATACTCATTTGTAAATCTGCCGTGGTTGGGAAAGGTGGTTCCTCTCACACACACATGATGCCACCGTGGTTAACTGGGTTGCCAGGTTAGCCCTCGAAGTCTACTTGACATGAGTTTAGGATGAATACTGCTACTCGAACTATACTTACTCTACATATAACTTTGTTTTAACAGGAAGATATACTCTGAATTCTATCTGGGAGCTACCTGGCCCTATGAAGGGCAAGGTGGGCACTGGAGGCTACCAACCATCCTGGGGCTCGGCAGGGAGAGGGCAGCTGAGAGTCCGCTCATACCTCCCAGCACAGCACAGTGTGCTTCCCATTCCCCTGGGAGAAAAAAAAATGCTACGTCTGAGTCCAGTACTTCCAGGGTATGGAGAACTGGGGTAGCCCGTCAGAGAGACGGGTGCCATGTGATCTCACTCATAAGTGGGATGATCTCACTCATAAGTGGGATGAGCAAACTGGGGAGTCTGACAAGATGGAGAGCAGCAGGACAGCTGTTGGGAGTGGGGGGCCGAGGAAGCAAGTGGAGGGACTGAGCAAAAAAGGAAAAGGAAGAGAAAAAACTCATAGATTGGTCGGGGGAGGTGGGAGAGGGGATGGGGGGATAAATGGTGATGGAAGGAGACTTGACTTGGGGTGGTGAGCACACAACACAGTGTGCAGGTGAAGTGTTGTAGCGCTGTGCAGCTGAAACCTGTGTAGTTTTGTTAACTAGTGTCACCCCAATAAATTCAATAAAAAGAAAAAACTTAAAAAAAATAAAAACTAAAAATGTTATGGTGACACGTGCAGGTCAGTTACATGACTTTTTATTTCAGATTGACAATATTTAGTTATTTCAGTAACTAAATTAAACCATTCAGTCAAAAATCCCCCTCAAAAAGAACAGTGATTTCAAATCACATGGTCTCCCATAAAAGATGATAAAAAATACAAGAATTGAGGTAAAAGAGAGTGAAAAGGACAGAGGCTTGGGCATCACAGTCATCAGCCCGGGGTGTGGAAGCGACCCCCACACCACGTCCGTGAACGCTGCCCTTACTACAAAGTAGAGCCAAGCTCACATGGCGACTTACAACAGCGCAGGATTTCACAGGCTCCCTCAGGCTCCCTCTGACCGCAATCACACCCTAAGTGTGCAGGCAAAGGACCTACTGCTGATTCTTAGTTTTTCTATCCCGTTGCAGCCTGCAGCTCTATGCAAAGCTCCATAGAGCCTGGGGAATTCCAACCAGCCTGCCCATGGTGAGGTGACATCAGTGTGCATGCTTCTCATGTCTCCCCCCAGGGGGCACAGCAGCAGGATCGTCCAGGCAACGGGGTCAGTGGACAGCATCTGTACTCATTCAAGTGAGGTGCTCCGATGGGACCCGGGTCTCACGCAGTCAGAACCCAAGCATGGTTCAGAGGCCACAGGCCTGCGTCTGACTGAGCAGTCACAGCTCATGGGGGGCAGCTTATAGGGAGAGGCAAGTTGGCAGGGTGAGGAGAGAGGGACGTATCAAGCAGGACAGCCTTCTCCGTCCTGAACCTGAGCAAAGGAGAAAGGAACCAAACTCAAGAGGCAACAGTCAGCAAGCAGAGCCCCGCACGCCAGCACGGTGCGCTGCCCACCTGAGTCCAGGTCAGCTCCCAAAGCTGCACCGGGGAAGAAACTGATGACTTACGCTGTATGCGTTGATGATCAGTTGAATAATATTTTTGGAGTCTCCATGTAAAATCTCCACCGTTGTTCCAGGTATCAGGGCTGTAAAATTCTTGGGGGAAGACAAAGAAATAAGAAATAAGCCCATCTGCCCTTTCATAACACCACCAAAGTGAACCTTGCTCTCCCAACAGAAAAGGCCCCCCGCACTAGTCTGCCACTCTGTCGCACTGTAAATCGGAGAGGGTGCCACGAGGCACGGCGAAAAGAACCGGCACAGGGGAAGGGTTGCTGCCGCAGGCTGTGCAATAGCTGCCCTAGAGCTCTAGATCTGCTCCTCAAGGACAAGCCATGCTCCTTCTCGGGGGCCCCGCCCCTTCAGCATGTAATGGACAGCTCTCTGCATGTCCATCCTCCCAGGTCAACATTTCCTGCCACGTCTCCCCTCATCCACATAGGTGTTCCCAGGGTCACTTCAAGGATGCCCTCAATCTGCTCAGCAGAGGTGAAAGGGGAGACTTTCCAAGGGGCTCCCACACAGCCTCTTTCCCTAATAGGGAGCGGAGATGGGAATGGTGCCCTCTGGGTGAAGTCCTGCAACAAAGCAGGCAGCCTTGAAGTGCCTGCCTTTCCTCTTTCAGTTGTATTAACACCCGAGTATGTCACTTATTAAAGTGACAGAAACACTTGGAAGCACCCACCACCATCAGTCTGCCTTGGACTCCTCCTTGAGCAAAGTGTCCCTGTCTAAGGCTGGCTTAAGCCAAGGTATCTCTTCCGCCCTGCGCATCCGGAAGCATGCTGAGCACAGTCTGCGCACGTGACTCCTCTAAAAATGTTATTTGTAAATGGATATGTTTTATCCTGCCATATTCCACAAAACAGAAAAAAAACAATCCTCTTCCCTCATTTTCATCTTCTCAAATTGACTCAGACTAAAAGAAGATCAAGAGCTCAAGAACACATCAGTGGCATTTTATCAGCAGTAATCTCAGGCAGGAACAGTAGAAAAACATGAGATAAAGACTCTTTGTGGGTATTTAGAGCGGAAAGGAGAGGGGACCTGGGCCGGCTGTCTGGGGGTGGGGATGGAGCTCCCACAACCTCTCATCCTAGGGATGTCAGAGGCGAGCTGAGCTTTACCTTTAGCTCACCTGAGCTCTCCCGGACCAACGTGGCTTGCCTGTGATGGTGGGAAAGAGCATGTTTGCCAGGGAGTTCATGATCATGGCCCGCAGGATGACCCAGAAATAGAACAGATTCATACAGACTTCTCTGTGCATTTGAGAAATTTATTGTTTTCTCTGGGAATTCCTGTCCCAGGCTAGCCCTCCGGTCTCCTGCACGCTGTGGGCAAGGCAGAAACACTCTGGAATACTGGAACGAGCGGCACAGCCTGCCTCCATGCCTAAGCTTTGTCTGTGTGCATTTTCATTTTATTTTGCCCTTCCCCATTGCAGCCTGTCCTGTGTGTTTCCACTACATCATCTGAAAAGTGGGAATTCATATTTCCAAAGGTTTTCTGAAGGTTAAATTAGATACCATACATTTAAATTCCTTGTAAAGGTATATGCACTGCTAAGTGAATTCCTTAACACTACTATTTTCCACTAGATCAAGGCAGGGCTATAATCCGCGCCCCCCTCCCCGCCATAGCAGGGCTGTTAACACTCGTTACCCCACATTCCAGTCTCCCATCCACCTGAGGGTCACCATGGCCCCCAGAATCACCACACCGCTTCCTTCCCTCCCTCCATGCGTACCTTGTAGAGCATATAATGGTTTTTCGTCACTGCAAAGATGAGGTTGATGTTGTTCTCTGCCAACTTCTCTCCAAGCAAGGCAAGGGATGGATAGTCCTAGGGCCAATGCAAAAGTCCAGGCTGTAACCTTTCTGACAGGCTGAGGTATGACCAGGGTCCAACACACACTCGGTAACGCATCCCTTGCCGCGAACTGCTCCTTCCCCTGGCAGCCTCTTAATCACAAAGTCCCATCGGCAGGTTTCCCTGAGGAAGTGTGTAGAGGACACGTCCCTCCAGGGAAAGACGCTCCGGCACCACCACCCAGAAGGGAGAAGTGATAAATGGAGGGCTCCCTTACCTGGTCTGGGTTTCTGCCCTTGCGGAAGGGATGGGGCACTCGGGAGGCCCCACAATGAACAGCCACCATGCCCTCCCGTCAGCTGTCAGCACCTGTCATTTTTCCTGTTCCTTAAGACCTTTCCTCCTGATCTCCTTGACTCATTTTCTTTTTCTTGTCCTACATCTCATGACTGGGCCTGCCACTGCCCCCACCCCGCTACGTGTCCTGCGAAGCCTTACTTGTGCCTCAGAATGGACAGAAGAGGCTGCTGGCCTCTGGACTGAAAACTGGGCCGAGGCAGGCATAGGACACCAGCAGGGAGGAAGGGGGGAGGCTGAGGGGCACTTTAACAAACCTCTGAAGGGCTTTAAGGGCTGGTGATGGATACAGGGGCCCATCTCAGTTCTATAGTTATCAGGTTGTACAATTATGAGTCCTTTTTCCAGACTCCATTATTCTTAGATAAAACGGAAAGCTTGGACACTGGCCATCTCTTAAAACTGGAGAAAATGGGCTTGTCCAGCAAGAAAATTAGAAAGAATTCCTCTATAGCCAGACACCAGAATGGATTCAGGAAGGAAGAAGGTACGGATTAATTTTTTTAATTGTATTGTGTGACAGGATCTTGGTAATTGTTGGGTCTGGGTGATGGGAATGCCGGAATTCGTTTCACTGGTCCATCTACTGCTCATTTGATGTGTTTGAGATGGCCGCCCATTCCATGCAGGACGCCTTCAGCCCTGTTTGGACACCGACAGGCTCCATTCCTCAGGGAGCCCGTCTCCAGAAGTCGGGAAGTTTTGCCTCGGCTTGGCTTGCCTGCAAGTTCTATCCCGGTTTTGATCTCTGAAGGAGCACAGTGCCCCCTCCTGTAAGATCACCTCTCCCCTTTGGGATTTATCCTGTCTCCCAGATCACCCCTTCCCTCAGTGGAACACTCCCATTTAGATGCACGATGGCAGAAAGACTAGCCAGAGACAGAAATCCCTCAGCAACGTTCCAAGTCAATGAGGAGTTCAGGAAGCCCAGCTGGAGAAGGTGGAATTATGAACCCCAACCCCCCAAATGGCTGGGAAAGTCAGTGACCAGAGGCCAGATGAGGCTTTCAGTGCCAGTGAGCCCCTGGACTGTGGGCCGGGTCACAGGGCAGTGCTGGGGTCCCAGCCCTCACCCCCTCACCATCTGGCTGGACGCAGTGTACTCGTTGGCCTCATTCAGGTGGCACTGGCCATCATGCGGCTGCACCAGGCCCCCCAGTTTTCCGTCGAGTGCGATGTGGGGCACGTCGTCCGTCGTGAAGACCAGCAAGTGCAAGGCATCCTTTCGCCAGCCAATCTTCTCCTGAGGAACAGAGGGCTGATGGGTGCAAAGCCTTTCTGGGCACTACCCAAGCCTGCCCAGGGCTTCAGACAAGGCCCTGGCTCATCTGCAGCGGTCACGGTGTGAACGAGGGGCACTCCCCTGAGGACCTGGGGACCCACACAAACCCACTGGAGGAATCCCACAGAGCTCAGAAGACACCAGCCTGGACCAGAGAACCCTAAATGCACAGGGAGATTCCCTAGGCATTTAGATTCCCATTCGGGCTGGCAGGTGTGAACCTCTCCCATCATTAACTGAACCTCTTTGGTGCTTTAGTTCAATCTGATAAGCTCTTTTTTTTTTCTCTCTCTTTTTTAAAGATTTTATTTACTTATTTTTAGAGAGGGGAAGGGAGGGAGAGAAACATCAATGTGTAGTAGCCTCTCACACCCCTAATGGGGACCTGGCCCACAACCCAAGCACGCGCCATGACTAGGAATCAAACCTGCGACCCTTCAGTTCACAGACCGGTATTCAATCCACTGAGCCACACCAGCCAGGGCAGCTCTTTTCTCTTTATGGCTTCACTACATGAAATGTACCCATTCTTCAGTGAGAGGCACAGCTAAATACCATCTGCTCCGCGATGGAAGGGCTCTATGTTTCATATTCAGCCACTGTGGCCCCAACACCGCACTAGGAGCAGCTAGCACCTGATACAGAGCAACAGAAACAGAGACTCGGTTGCCGTCTTATGAACAGTGAAAGGACATCCCAAAACATGCCGGTAGCAGGCGAACATATGAAGGGTTTAAACACTGTTGGGAGCCGTCGACACACGCGTACACTGGACATTGTAATCAAGGCTGTATTCTTACGGCAGACGAGGGACCGAGGGCTTCCTCCTCTCTTCCTCATCACCATCATAATGGATGAAACAGCCTTCACGAGCTGTGATGTTTTCTCACTTGCTTCTAAAGCAGCGTGGAAATTTTTTGAAAAATTACAGAAAGAGTAACATGAGGGACAAAGGGGTTTGACAAGAAGCCAGTGAGGACTGACAGCCTGGAGGCCTGCTGCGAGGAAGGGACTTAACCTTTCAGGGAATGCGGTTCCGTGACTCTCAACAGTCATCCCAGGTACAATTACGGGTCTCCTGCTGTGAGCCAGGCAGGCCCCAGTGGCGGCACTGAGTCTAGGCAAAGATTTCTTAGACAAGACAGTTCTTAGGATTAGAAAAAAGTGATGAACTGGACTTCACCAAACTTGTTATGTATCAGTAGTTTGTAACTTAAAGAACTTACAGTCAAATGGATGTACTAGTGAAGGTAAATACAGTGTCAGTGGCGAGTGGGAGAAACAGAGCAGGTGAAGACTTCCAGTGTGCATGAAACTTAACCCAAGTTGCAGGGGTGAGGAAGACCCTTCAAGAAAGCTGGAAGAAGAAATATGGCAGAAGGGGAGAGGGATGGGTAGTCATCTAAGCACTAGCAAAGACAAAATGAGGAGGCTGGGCACATTTGGGGGGACCTGGAGTAAGCAATCTAGATAGTCCCTTATAGCAATAAAATGCTGAGCCACAACATAACATATGATGTTAGAAGTTTAGATGGTGGTTCCCATTGGTGGCAGGACTGGGGCAGGGGTGGAGGGGTGGGGAGTAAAGGAAGCGGTCACGAGGAGGTTCTGGGTCACTGGTGATGTTCTGTTTCTTGACCTGGTATTTCCACCTTGTGAAAACTTACTGAAATGCATTCTTATGTAAAGTTTTCTATATGTACATTATAGTTTGATAAACAGCTTAAAACTTTTAAATAAATATGCAATAATTATAATCCATGAAGTGTCTGTGTGGGACGGTGAAATACATGGCAGATAAAGCATAATCAACAGAGTATAAACCAGCAAGGTTTTTTGCAAGAAAAACGTGGCTTTCTTATCCAGCAGGGCAAGGTAATGTGCTAAACACCCTAACATAAATGCTTTATTTTTTAAAGTATATTTTATTGATTATGCTATTACAGTTGTCCCATTTTTCTCTCCCCTTTATTCCCCTCCACCCTGCACCACCCTTCACCAGCATTCCCCACCCTTACTTAGTTCATGTCCATGGGCTATACATATAAGTTCTTTGGCTTCTACATTTCCTATACTATTCTTTACCTCCCCTTGTCTGTTTTGTACCAGCCATTAATGCTTCTTATTCCCTGTACCATTTCCTCCACTCTTCCCCCCACCTGCTAATAACCCTCCATGGGATCTCCATTTCTGTGATTCTGTTCCTGTTCTGGTTGTTTGGTTAATTTATTCTTGTTTTTGTATTTTTTTTCTAGGTTCAGTTGTTGACAGCTCTGAGTTTGTTGTCACTTTACTGTTTATAGTTTTGATCTTCTTTTTCTTAGATAAGTCCCTTTAATATTTCATAAATTAAGGGCTCAGTGATGAATTCCTTTAACTTGACCTTATCTGGGAAGCACTTATCTGCCCTTCCATTCTAAATGATAGCTCTGCTGGATAATCTTAGATGTAGGTCCTTGCCTTTCATGACTTTGAATATTTCTTTCCAGGACCTTCTTGCCTGTAAAATTTCTTTTGAGAAATCCACTGAGGGTCTAATGGGAACTCCTTTGTAGGTAACTGTCTCCTTTTTTTCTTGCTGCTTTTAGGATTCATTCCATATCTTTAATCTTGGGTAATGTAATTATGATGTGCCTTGGTATGTTCCTCCTTGGGTTCAACTTCTTTTGGATTCTCTGAGCTTCCTGGACATCCTGGAAGTCTATTTCCTTTGCCAGATTGGGGAAGTTCTCCATTATTTTTTCAAATAAGTTTTCAATTTCTTGCTCTTCCTCTTCTTCTTCTGGCACCCCTATGATTCCAATGTTGGAACACTTAAAGTTGTCCTGGAGGTTCCTGAGCCTTTCTTCATTTTTTTGAATTCTTGTTTCTTCATTCTGTTCTGGTTGAATGTTTGTTTCTTCCTTCTGGTCCATATTGTTGATCTGAGTCCTGGTTTCCTTCCCTTCACTGTTGGTTCTCTGTGTATTTTCCTTTATTTCATTTTGTATAGCCTTCATTTCTTCCTTCATTTTGCAACCGTACTCAATCATTTCTGTGAGCATCCTGATGACCAGTGTTTTGAACTCTGCATCTGATAGGCTGGCTATCTCTTCATTGCTTAGCCCTTTTTCTGCAGTTCTGTTCTTTCACTTGGGCCATATTTCTTCATCTTAGTGAAGCTCTAACATAAATGTATTGAGAGAAGACCAACCATTAATTTTACAAGGTGTACTAAGAACCTTAAAGAAAATCAGAAACCTAAATAAATGGACAGAGAGATCATTTTCATGGATTGGAAGAGTTAATGTTGCTGAGAGGTCATTTCTTTCCAGACTCATCTACAGATTTTACACAATTGCAACTGAAAGCCCCGAAGACCTTTTTGAGAAAAATGATAGGCTGATTCTAAAATGTATATGGAAAGGCAAACAATAGACACTAGCCAAACAACTTTGAAAAAGAACAACAAGGTTGGGGGACTCATGATCTAAGGCTGAGATTCATGGTAAAGCTACAATAATCAAGATAGTGTGGTCCTCACAGAATTGACACAGAGCAGTGGAACAGGACAGAGAGACCGGAAAGGGACCCACACATATATGGTCAGTTCAGCAGAAGGTACTGGATCAATTTGATATCCATAAGCAAAAACATACTCACCCTATATATCTCACCAAGTAGAAGAATTAACTCCAAGTGGGCCAGAGACCCAGGACTATGAAACTTCTGAAGAAAAGTTTTGTGCCCTTTTTAGGAAAATAGTTCTTAGATAAGACAGTTCATTGGATTAAAAAATGGATGAACTGGGCTTCAACAAAATTAGAAACATCTGCTCTTCAACAAATACCATTAAGAAAATGAAATGACAAGGCAAAGATTGGGAGAAAATATTTGCAAAAAAAACCCCACCTGATAAAGGATTTGTGTCAAAAATACATAAAACTCTCATTGGTGAGTAATGAGAAAGCAAATAATTGAACTTAAAGAGACAGAGACTTGACCAGACATTTCACCAAAGAGATAGGAGTGGAAATACGGCCATGCAAGGATCCTCTGCGTCATTAGTCACTAAGCAAAGCCCACTAAAACCACAATGAGTGAGCCATTAGGCAGTGATTCCAACGAGAAACCAACGAACCCTGACACTACCGAGCGATGGTGAGGATGTGGAACAATGGAACTCTCATAATGGCTGGTGAGAACTACAAAGTGAATTCTTATAAAGTCAAATACATACTTATCATTCAACCCAGCGACCCCACTCTTTGGTATTTACCCAAGAGAAATGAAAACTTATGAAAACTCTGTGCAAGCACTACAGCGACTGTTCATAATGACCAAAACCTAGGAAAAGCCCAAACGCCTGCCACATGGTGAGCAGACACACACACCACGGTACATGGGGTACCACTCAGTAACAAAGGAGACGAACTACTGATACGCACATTGTATGAATTTCAAAAGCATCATGTGAAGTGAGAAACGCCTGACTCAATTCACTAACTCCATTCATATGACATTCAGGGAGAGATGGGAAGGGAGGGATGGAACACAGATCGGCGGCTGCCAACGTCTGAGGGTGAAGGGAGGGTGGGCGGCAGGGGCACTGGGAAATTCTGGGGGTGGAAATAATCTGTGTCTTAGTTGCAGGGGCAGGTATAAAACTTTATACCTGAAAAGGGTGAATTTTACTCTATAAATTATCCCTCAATAATCCTGACTTAAAAATAAAAAAACCTTACTAACTCAGTTATTGTACTTCAGGGGGCTCTGCCAGAAGCAATCTGAAAAATGCACAACAGTATTTTTACCGATAGTGACAAAATGGAAAAGACATGAATAGCCTATTGTTCAGGAGCAGTTAAGTAAATAGAGATAACTCCTCTACAGCTATTAGAAACTATGTATAAAATTATGTGTAAACATGTACCATATAAAGTGAAAATACAGCACTACAACTGCAAATTACATAAGAAACAAGAATCACTTTCTACTAAAAAGACAGTAAGACAGACAGACAAAATACACCATAATGGGGTTGGGGTTAAGATTATGGGCAAACTCTTTTTCTTTTTTCGAAATTGCCTGTGACAAGCAAGCACCACTTTTACAACACTGGGCTCTGAATGTTGGCTCTGTCATTCAACTGCTTTGGCATCCTTTTCTTCCAGGCCAGCTTCTCAGGGGACTAATGGGGACCTACAGGAAGGTGGCGGCGAGGAGACAGAACGTGGAACCTGGGGGCCTGAAGATGAGCACGTGAATTTTGTTGCTGGCCCTAATGACCTGTGTAGCTTTGACTAAATTACCTAACACCTCAAGAGCATTTTGCTTGTCGGTAAAATGGGAATAATGATGCCTAACGTGTTGATCACCACTGTCATGCCACGTAACCTTCACTGCAGCCCTTGTGACGTAGGTAACATATGTATTGCCATCTTGTGGAGGAGAACAGAGACATTAAGAACTAGCCCAAGCTCACTGAACTAGTAAGGAGCCAAGAAGCCAGATTCAGATCACTTGTCTTGTACCCACAAAGGTGAACTACTCAGTCATATAGGGAGGGAGGGGGGTGTGTGATGACTGTGGTAATTCATGAAAGTGCACAGGAGGCTCTTAACAAATGGCTGCCAGAGCCTAAGTAAATGCTTGCTGAATCTAAAGGTTGAATCTGAAATGGAAATAGCTCCACAAATGAACAGTGTCATTGCATAACAATAATAAATTCTGTTTTCTCTGAGTGGACCCCTGTTATGTAAGTGATGTTAACAAACTTGGCCTGAGGTTGGGCTGCAGAGAATGAGTCAGGAGAAGGCTTATTTATTCACCCAGGCATTTGGACTTGGAGATTTTACAAGTGGTGACTCCACAAAGAATTTATATTCAAAATAATTTTCCTACTGCCTGGTCAGCAAAGCTGTCTGTTTTGAAGTCTTCAGTTTTGTATTCCATATCTGGGGCGGAGCGCAATAGTGGGAAAATAAATTATTTTTCATAAAAAAAAAAAAAAAAAAAGTATAGCGCAGGGACCAGAGTGCTTTGGAACGGAAGAAGCTGAGTTCAAGTCTCAGTTTTGCTCTGACTCCGAGCCCTGGAGCAGCCACCTCGCCTCACTCGGCCCTCACTTCTGTCACCTGTAACACGGAGAGAACCCGACTTTGCAGGGCTGATGCTAGGTTTAGGCACAATGCATTCAAAAGCACATAGCACATAAAAAGAACTCCAGAGAGATCTATAATTACTACTCTAAGACTGGTAACCGTTTTTACATTTCTTCACTTCTGCTTTTACTACTTGATCTGTGCGGCTCCAACAGCGGCAGGAACTGGGAAGCACGGCGCGCTGAGAGTTTAAAGTTTTGCGTTAGTTAAAACCACCATGAGATTCCACCGCACACCTAACAGAATGGCTAAAATTAAAAAAGAAAGAAAGGAAGGTGGGTGAAGGGGGTGAAAAGGCACAAACTTCCAGTTATGAAATAAATAAGCCGTGGGGACCTGACGTGCTGCATGGCAGCCACACTTCGAAACACTGCCTTGCACGTCGGACAGTGGCGAGGAGACGGCTCTTAGAAGCTGTCACAACCTAAAAACATTCTGTGACCGTGGGGTGGCGGGTGTTGACTAGATTTATTACGGTGGTCCTTTTACACTATATACAAGTATCGAATCATGACATTGTACTCCTGAAACTAATATAACGTTATGTCAATTATATCTCGATTTTAAAAGATCAAAAAAACTAACCACAGCAAACGCCGAAGGAGGTGTGCAGGAAATGAAATTACCATCCACTGCCAGTAAGGATGTAAAATGGTACTTGACACCTCGGAAAACCGGCAGTTTCTTAAAAAGTTAAACACCTGCCCCGACCAGTGTGGCCAGGGGTTTGATTCCCAGTCAGGGCACAGGGCGGGGCTGTGGGTTCCACCCACAGTTGGGAGCTTGCAAGAGGCAACCTTGATCGATGTTTCTCTCCCTCTCTGTAAAAATAAATAAATAAAATCTTAAGGAAAAAAGTTAAACACCTACCTAGCCTTCCCACTCCTAAGTACTGGCCTATGAAAAATGGGAGTACATGTTATACAAAGACTTGAATGCGAACATTCATGGCAGGTCTATTTGTAATAAGCAGAAACTATAAATATCCAAAACAACCCAAATGTCCATCAACAGGCAGATGAATAATCAAACTGTGGTACATCCATGCAACGGAATACTACTCAGTAACGAATGAATGGAAACACTCAACAACACAGATGAATCTCAAAACAATTGGGCTGAGTGAAATAAACCAGGCCAAAAGGAGTAAATCCTGTACTTACTAAATTTTAGTGAATGCAAACTAATGGGCAGTGACGCAGAGGAAGTTAGTGGCTGCCAAGGGTAAGGGGACCAGAGGTGCAGGAGGGAGAAATGACAGAGCACAGATGCCCTTTTGGGGGAGAAAGATATGTTCCTTATCTTGGCCGTGGTATATATATCTCACTGGTGTGTATGTACACCAAAATTTTTAAATTGTACATTTTCAATATGTGTAGTTTACTGTACATCAATTTTACCTCAATAAAGCATTTTTTTTTAAAAAAAGAAGGCTTGGTTTGCTCAGAAAGTTACTGATACAATAAATCACGGGACCAGACGGAGGCTTAGTCAGGTGCTGGGAAAACCGCCCCCGCCTGCCCTTGCTCTGGGGCTGTGCCGGCGCAGCAGGCAGGGCCGGGGGCTGAGGTCTGGCAAATCCCGGCTCGGCAAGCGGCCGAATCTTTCCCAGTTCCAGCTTTTCGGCTCTAAAGGGGGATGGCACTAGTACCCATAAAACAGGGCTGCTGAGAGGATTAGGCAAAGTGATGCACAAAGAGCGAGCAGCTCGGTACCCCCATGTTAGGTTGACAAACAGTCCCTGTCATCGGTACCTCCAGGGACCTGAAAATCTGGGACCCGAGTCCGCCATCCGGGAGCACACGATCTTCTCTTCAGGCCTCGGGGTTTTCGGTGATGTTCATCTCCTTTCTGCTTACCAGCAGTTTCTAAATTTTTAGATTGAATATATTCTCTTTCTGTAGAGACTGTTTTTAAGAAAAATTTTTAAAAGACCTAAACTTGTCTCCATGTCTCTGAGTAAAAACAACTTTTAAAAGCCGATCTCATTCAACGTGACAGAGGTCCGTCAGCCCTCAGACGCAAACGTCAAGGGCAGGCAGGACGGGAACACGCTGGACTCAGGTCCGGCCAAGGCTGTCATTCGCTTCGCTTGCCTTTGTGCGCTGGTCCAATCTACGCAGCACTTGGACCAAGTTCACCGCAAGGTCTGTGCTGGCTCTCAAACTCCAGTTCCTGCACTGGCTCCAGGAGGTAACTTCACCTTTTTTGTCACCAACAGAGAGGAAGGTAACAGGGTTTCCCTTCCGTCTGCTCCAGTCTCTCCCGGGGTCTGCTTCCGCAGTACCAGGTACCTCGAAAATAAAGGGGGCCACCTCCTGGCCTCTCCTCTGACCTTAATGAAGGAGTGCTCCTCCCTGCCCCAGGAACACAGCCCCCACAGCCCACCCGCTTTAGAGAAACTGTTCAGTGGTCAGTCTCTCCTCTGCTTCCTTTCCGTGTGCCTACAAACCTACTCATGACTCACTATTAAGAACCCTTCTTTTGACTCGGATACTCTGCCAACCTCTCATCAGTTCTCTCTCTCTCCCTCAAGACCAGCAGATTTATTGCCTCTATGTCCTTTTTTCGGTTCCTTGTGATCTGACCTCGCTCTCTGCCCCCCAGGCAGCGGATCTCAGCCCCCTCTCCCTGCCTCACACTCATGGCGGCTCTCCGTCCCGGCAGCGCCTGAGGCCCTTCTAGGGAGCTTTAACTATACCGGCGCCCAGAGGTTCGCTCACACCTGGGCTCACCTGCAAGCCTTGCCACCAAGGTTTTTAAAGCTCCCTGGGTGAGTCTGCTGTGCAGCCAGGGCTGAGAACCTTCAGCTGAGGTTCTGTCACCAGCCCCACAGACATCCTCGGGCCTCGCTCCTGTGGCCTCTCTGCTGCTGACCAGGGCCTCCTCCGAGCCCTCCTGCCCTCAGCTTCAGAGACACAGTACTGTCCAGCTCCCCAGTCCACTCTGGCTGCTTGCTGACATCATTTTCTCTCCCAGCAGTTATATGACATCAAAGGTAAATCAAAGGTCCCCTGCAGAGATTTAGCAAGTTTGTGCATCTGCTTGGATAACTCTTAATTGCATCCCCCACCACTTGATTTTGCTCCTGAGCTTTACTCCCAGATCTGTGCCATTACTCGGAACTCAACTTCCCTGAAGCTGCTGTACCAGCTTCCCTCAAAATCAACTGCCCCTGAGGATGCCCCACTTCTGACAGTGGGACCATCAAACGTCTGCTCTAGAAACCTTGGAATTATCTTTTCCATCAACTGCCCTGGCCTCCCAACAGCATCCGCCCAGTCCCGAACTATCAGTTCTCTCTTACTGTCCATTCCCACGACCTGTGCTGGGCTGCAGCCTCCGGGCTGCGCCGCACACCTCCCCTGCCCTCCCTAAACACAGCCGGTGAGCAGGCGCAGCCCAAGGCTCACCTCCCTGCTGGCCACCAGCCTGCACTCTGCCACCCCGGGGCAATGTGCTCTATGACTCACATTTACTCCAGCTGGTTGGTCCAGGTGAGCCAGATAAGTGGGCAGATAAGTGGCCATGCTGTGTGCAAAGCAGCCATCCACGGACTCTGGACATATGCGCCAGGAGTAATGAGTAGCTGGGGAACACCCGCACCCACAATCTCTGAGTCCATCCAGGTCACAAGAAGCAAACTCTCTAGTTTTGTGGGGACCAACCAGCCTAACCAGGGCTGGGGCTGGAGACAACTTTCTCAGTAGAAATTCAGCAGAGAACTTGCCTGAACTCTGCTCTGTCGTCCTCAGAAAGCAGCAGAGATCTGGAGCTGAGGGAAGAGGGGGGTGCGGGGCCCAGTCCCAGAGTAAGCAGAAGCACCGCCGGGCACGTACTCAGCACTCACAGAGGAAGGTGGGAATGACGACACAGACCCGGGGCCGGGGACCGAGAAACCTCCCTCACAGCGTCTGCAACTCACTCAGTTCCCCAGCTATTTACTATGCTCTGAAATCTAACGCCATCATTCAAACATCTAAATATAAGAAGTTCTAAAACGCTATTTTTTTTAGATTTTATTTATTTATTTTTAGAGAGAGGGGAAGGGAGGGAGAAAGAGAGGGAGAGAAACATCAACGTGTAGTTGTCTCTCACACACCCCCTACTGGGGACCTGGCCCACAACCCAGACATGTGCCCTGACTGGGAATCGAACTGTGACCCTTTGGTTTGCAGTCCGGCGCTCAGTCCACTGAGCCACACCAGCCAGGGCCTAAGAGACTATCTTAAGTGAAAACATTTCATTGGATCACCTGCAATGCGCTGAGATGTGAGAACACTAATGGGGATTGCAGAAAGGGTGGTGACAGGGCCACAGGCTCGTCGGACACAAGCTCAAGAGGGTGGAGGAGGGGGAGGGGGGCGGGGGGAGGGGCGGTGACTAGAGGACCTGGGCAGCCAGGCCTGCAAGTCAGCCCGGGAGATGTGGGACACTGAAATGGTGAAAAGGGGACGTGGTCCATGAAAAGGGGAGGCAGAGTAGAGATGGAAGACCAGGCCTTCCAGCCTTTGGAAAGACAGATTAATAACTGGCTCCTTCACCCTGGCCGGGTAAGTTCCAATTTGCCAAAGTTGTGGGTTCAATCCCTGGTCAAGGCACATACAGGAGTCAATCATGAGTGCATTAAGAAATGGAACAACAAGAGACATTGAGATAAAGAACAAACTGACAGTAATCAGAGGGGAGCGGGGAGAGAGATAACACGGGAAAATAAGGGAAGGGCTGTCAAGGACCATGTATAAAGGACACAGGGACAAGGCCAGGACAAAGCCAAAGGCAGGTAGGGCTGAGGGTGGGAGGCAGGGGGTTAAGGTCGGGGGGAGGGGGGAATGGAGACAATTGTACTTGAACAACAACAAAAAATTATTAAAAAAATAAAAAGTTAAGGCCAAAAAAGTGGAACAACAAAATGTTTTTCTCTCTCTAAACATCAATAAATGAAATTAAAAGAAAACAAAAACTGACTCCTCCTAAGGGCAAGAGAGACTTGTCGGCTCCTTCACCACCAACATCTGGCTCCGAGAGTACAAGGCGAGGGAGGAGAGAAACAAGGACTAGGGAATAAGGATGTGGTTTCTCTATTTGAAGACATGGGCTTCCAGCCTGTGGGCAATCTGGTTGCTGGGGTTGGAAGGAGTCACACTGAGGGACTGCAACATCAGACAAAGGAAGAAGATCAGAGGACCAAGAACAGGCTTCAACCGTCCCCCTCTCCCTCCAGTCTGTCCTTGGTCCTCTTGTACAGCTGTCCACCCCTCCTCGACTTGGAGACTCCATGGGGAAGCGATCGGGAGCCAAAGGAAGCTTTTCTAGGTATCAGCTCACAGCAAGCTGAGCTTGGCACACAAATGAGTATGAGTGGTAGGGTTCATGGTCATGGTGGCCAATCACAGATGCGGCTTAGAGGGTGCATTGCTGAGAACCACACAAGACAGGCAAAAAGGGGTTACTACAGAACAAAAGCTGGGCTCCATCAGCACACTGAGCTGTTAGGACTAGCGGTCTCCCTGGAAAATCCTGAAGGCTGCCAGAGCTGTTGTAACTTTCTGATAAACAGGAAACTCTTAGCTCCCGTGCACAGTAGCATGTGCAACCATCTCCCCCAGAACGGAGTCGGTCCAGGTCTATGGGTTGCAAACTGGGTCACGTGGAAAACCGGAATGGCTCCTCAGATGAGCACTTTGCTCTCTCTGGATGCTCACACCTCCCACCCACTTCTCCTTCCTGCGACAGGCACTCTAATGCCCATTTGCAAGAGCTTTGAGAAGTTACTCAAACTCTCTCGGCTTGTTTTCTCATTGAAAGGAGAGAGTAAAACCACCTTCAAAGTATTAACTGAAATACCTTCTGCGGAGCGCTTGGCATAGAGCCTGCTCTCTTAAAGCATCTGGGCAATGGTAATCAGTAACATCAGCAGCATCAGAGCCTCTAGGCAAACATGGGGGGCAAAGGGACCAGGGTGACCCCCTGAAGGACAAGAACATTACAATTCAACCACTGCGTCCTAAGGGGCCAGACCTTCCATACAGCCCGTGCACTCAGGTGGTACCCGAGGTCGCTGTACAGGCATGGGTCTTCCAGCTGAAATGATGTTCACAGGGACAGGAGCTGTGGCCCTCATCTACCCACCCCTCACAGCTCCTAACGTGGCATCCTGCACGCAGTAAGGACACAATAAATTGTTGAAAGTCACGATAAAACACTGTACTTTCACCTTCCAGGCAAGCACTGAGAGGGAGAGGACAGGCTTGGGAGAAGAGATGAGGGAGGAGAGGAGGCTGACCTGACCAGGCAGGGGCAGTCCCCACGGCAGGTCTGAGCGAGGTCACTGAGGAGTGGGAAGGCCAGCCAGCACACAATGAAGACCAAGGCTGGATTCCTGAGCGGCTTCCCTTATTATACTGACATGCAAGCCCATTTTTGTCACTTTATAACAATAAACATGTTCTCATTAGCAGTTTGTTTTTCCTGCTTCCATCCATATTTTGTAACAAAAATAAATCTTTTTAAAAAATCTGTTCTGTGATTAAACTTGAGGGCAAAAGTCTAGTACTTCTTTCCTTGGGAAAAAGAAACCTCAGCCCGTGACTCAGGACTTAGACATCCACCTCAGCCCAAGCCCCAGCACGGCGCCGCAGGAGAGTCCCCTCTGAACCGAGGGAGAGAACCATCTGGAGCGCCCACGGCCGGACCCGGACCTTAGGAGTTTTCTGTTTTGGCTGGAGGAATTACCAGCGGTCAACATCAAATGTCACTGGCAGTCAAACATCGGCAGTCTCATTTGGGCCCACCTGACGTTTACGAGCAGGTCGCTGTATTGACTTTAGTGCATCTGCCAGCTCAAAGCAAACCCCTGATGGTAGGGACTTTTCCGTATCTTTCTTTACTTTTTGTCACCCTGCCTGCCACTGAGCACTTACTGGGAACTCGTTAAATATTTACGGACTGGAAAGCACTGCCAACTAACAGTACTCTGAGGTTCCGCTTTAATGGGCGTGTGTGGAGCGCTGTGACGTGGAGGCAGCCGGGGGTGTTGAGAGGGTGGACCATCTGCTCCTTCACCAAACGTCTAAGGAGAACCTGTGAGGTGTCAGGCCACGAGCCCAGTGCTGGGCATGGAGCGTGCACTGCTAAGGACCACGGAAGATGGGCCATGAAGAGCTACTACAGAACAGAAGCACCATGGTTACTGGCAGAAAAACAGACTCAGAGTGATAGGGGACTCAAGACTTGGAAAATTTTAGCTAAGGAAAAAGTTGTAAGTCTAGCAAGTAATGGGTATGTTAAAGCTTTTGTTTCAGAAACTACAGATAAGGCCCATCCTGGCTCCTGGGAAATAGCCGGCCTCCTGGGGCGCTGGCTAGAGATTACCACCTGGGGACCAGTTGGAGACATCTGGGCCTTTGTGTCAATGGGGAGAGAGACGCTACCCCTCCCCTTGGGAACAGCTAGCTGCTGAGGACAGGAATGTTGCAGCTTCTGAATCTCAAAGCCCTCACCGCACCTTGTTTGTCCTCCCCCACCTCCCTTATAAAAGATCTGGCCAGGAAAGAGAAGGGAAGATGGTTTGTTAGGGTATGAACCCACCATCTTCTCAGATCACCAGCCATCTGAATAAAGCGCCCATAAAAATTCAATCGCTATCATTGCTTATTGGATTCAGTAGTGGCAGGCAGCCTGAACGCTGGTGTCTTTTCCGGTTACAAGAGGAAAGAGCAGCACCTAAAGTTCACAGAGAAGAGATAGGGTCCCTATCTTTAGGGAGCGTGCTGTCTCAGAGCCTCAGAGAGTGGCTCAGACAAGAATAAATGGTGGTCCGGGTGGATGTGAGCGGGGCTCTGGTGCTCAGGGACTCAGACCCGCTCAGGAGGATCAACAGGGAAGGCTTTCCTCGCACAGATGAGCGAGCGGAGATCTGACCCCGAAGTGGCCGTGGATTACGCATGAAAGAAGAGAAGGTTCGGGAACAAGAGAGGGGATGCACGGGCAGAGCACAGAGGGTTTCAGGGCAGGGGAACCACTCTGTGTGCTGCTGTAGCAGGGACACACGCCCTCCCACATCTGTCCGAACCCACAGAATGTGCACCACCAGGAGTGAACCCCAATGCACCGCAGAGCACCACTCTAGCGGGGGTCAGGGTGATGGGGGAGGCCGTGGGGGGGTATATGGGGAGTCTCTGCTCAGTTTCGCTGTAAACCTACAACTGCTCTTATAAAATAAAGCCTATTAATTTTTTTGAAAAAGAAGGAAAGACGAGCTGGAGTGCAGGGGCGGAAACAGCACGTGCGAAGGGCCCCGCAGGAGTCAGAGCGGCTCACTCCAGGTCCCCGTGGCTGGAATGCAGAGGCCAGGGACGGGGCTGGAGAGAGCAGCGCCCAAGGGCAGAGAAGAACAAATCCTTGTCTGCTTTCCTCGTCGCCAGATGGGCATTTAAAGCAGAAAGGAGCCATTACATGCAATGAAAATTTGATGTTCTCGCCAGGTACAGAAACACAGCCTCGGTCATAGAAGGGGACTCCGAGCTTCCCCCAGGATGGACCTTCCCTGCCACTGTCGGCCAAGGGAGCCAAGGGGTGCAGACATCAGCTAAGAAATACGAGATCGACCCTGGAAAAGAAAAAAGAAAAAAGATGCCAACTCTCACTCATGGCTCCCTCAGAACAAGCAGCTGTGAGCAGGGCGGTGAATCCCAGGGCACAGCTCCTGGGCAGTAGGCAAAACAAGAAAACATGGCCTCAGGGCCTAACATCATCAAGTGATTAAAGGTGCACATTAACCCACAATGACCTGCCAAGTGGGGAGCCAAGGAGAACCTTCACCTCCACTGATAAACCAAATCACTGGATGGGCAGGGGAACTACAAACTTGCCCGCCCAGCCCCCACAGCTTCTATGGGCCACCAGGAATCTCACAGTGTTTCACAAACGCCCGGAACCAGAGGAGGAGCAGCAGGCTGGGTTGAATCAAGCCCCAGACACTGTGGGGCTACCTGCTGGCAGAAACGGTTCACACATGCTGAGGCAGATCACCCAGAGAGCACGGAAACGGAACATGTGGGGCAGCCCCTTCAGGTGACACACAGGTGCAGGCATCAGGGGTGGCTGACTTCCTCATGGATAAAAGGCAATCCCCTGCCTTTCTCAACTAATGCTGGGAAAAAATGACAGAAGTCTGAGGGCTGTGAGAATGCAGACCAGGTCTGCAGGGGGCAGGGAAGTGGGAGAGTGCACCGCAGAAACCTCTCCCAGCCATGCCTGACACCACCCCTTCACTATTATTTCCAGCTGCCCAGCCGGCCCAAGGCTCAAGCCTGAACCAGGGAAAAAAGCAAAAGAGTAAAATCCAGGGCTCTGAGCAAAGGAACGGGGCAGGGTGGGGCGAGGGGGGTGGATGGACAGGCTGTGACAGTCTTCTGAAAAGCAGCACTGGCCAGTGCAGCTGGAGGGCACCCTGGAGGCCTTCCCTCAAACCCCACCGTCCTGCATTGTCGGATGAGCTCTCCGAGGCCTGAGGAGGTGAGCTGGCCTCCATGGACCGACCAGTCAGTAGCAGAAGAGGCAGAGCTTGAAGCAGGACAACAGGACTCCCACTCTGCACTACACTGTTGTTGCTACTTCCCAAAGCGCCCAGGCACCAGGTAACAGAGAGGGCATGGACTTTCAAATCAACCAGAGCTGGTTCCAATCCCGGCTCTGCCCTTACTAAGGGCATGCAATGAATCCCTGTGCCACTCAGTTTCCTCACCTGTAAGCTGGGAACAATGGAAGGACTGCGGTGCAGATCGGAGGGATTGTGCACAAAGCATCTGGAGCACAAAGAATGGGTGAGCAAGGGCAGCAGTTATTTTGCTTCCCGGGTTCCACAGAATTTGTATTCCTGCAGCAAGTCTTGCCAGACTGAAGCTGTTCCTCCAGGCCCCTGGGGCTGTGGTCTCTCCACTGTAGATCATAATGGTCTCGCCAGCAAAGGAAGAAAGGACCCAATCCATGCCAAGATGTTTTACTCAACATGTAAACTTAGTTTGTTTGCTTTGACACTTAATCATCCACCTATTTCTGAGAGGGCATATAATGCTTTAAATTGTAACACACAATGCAAAATGTGAGACTGAAGATTAAAAGAGAAAGTGTGGCTGAAGGATATGGAAGATAAATGCTAGGGCACTAGAAGCTGAAAGCAAAAAGGAAGTGCGCTGGGTTGCACAGATCTCTTTTCTGTCTGAAAGGAGGAAAGAGTCCATAGACCCAAGTGCAGCTGGGACGTGCCCAGCCAGCTCAAAGTTGCCGACAGCTTGCTGAAGCTGAGAGCCCTGAGGAAGAAAAGCAAAGATGTAACTGGAAATTTGGAACCCTGCTCCTCGGCCACTCTCCCAGTCCCCCCAGGCCAAGGGCACGCCCTGTTTGGGAGAACAGGGAAGCCCCATGGTTCCAATGTGAGCCATCATCACCCTTCCACCAGTAATTTCAGACTAAACAACTTAGAATCAACTTCTAGGAAGTCATAAAAGTGGTAACGGGAGAAACTATTATTCTGACCAAGAAAACGTATAAACAGGTACAATAATAGGTTTCTAGGCAAAGATATGAAATTTAGGGCAGAGCCATTCCCTCGTTCCAACCCAGCTGGGTGCGACGCAACGCAAACAATGCCTGTGTGGAGGACAGGGGTGCAGCTGAGCTGTGTGTGGCCTTTCACAGCGACGTGACCTTCTGGGGGAGAGACAGCCACTCCAAACGTCCACTTGCAGCAGCAAGCTCCTTATCCTAAATCAAATCTTAAATAGAAACAGTTTCCTTCTGTTTGCAAAAAATGGCTCTGCCAGAAATACAGAGCAGGCCACGGAGGTGAGGTTAAAGGTCAGGCATGTGAACATCCCATGCCCTATGTCTCACAGTTGATAACGAATAGTCCATCCAGGAAAACCAGGGTGAGAAGGAGACCAGAGCAAAGACTCCTGTGGGCTGTGAGCTGGGCCTGCTTCAGCTGCATCTCCAAGGGCTCCGAGGTCAGGGGAGGGCGGTGTCGCCGCAGGGGCCGGCCCCCACCAGCTCCACACTGAGGAGGCCCCTCTGCATCGGCAGAGGTTCCGGGCCTGCCAGCTCCTCCACCATCAGCGCGCAGGATGACGTGGAGGGCTTTGCAACTGGGCAGATCAGGAGGCAGGCAACTCGGTAAACAGGGTAAGGAATGCTTAGGACTTAAAAAAAAAAAACAACTTGAAAAATATATCACTGAAATTAAAAATCTAATTATTGCTGAAATCTTTTTAATTATCATTAAAAACTGAAAGAGCGGGGTCCAGCCCCCAGTTGAGGCGGTTCAAGAGGCAGCTGATTGGTGTTTCTCTGACACATCTATGCTTCTCGCCCTTTCTCCCTCCCTTCCTCTCTTTCTAAAATAAATAAATATTTTTTCTTTTTTTAATATTTTTTATTGATTATGCTATTACAGTTGTCCCATTTCTCCCACATCATTCCCCTCCACCCGCCACACCCTCTCCCACCCACATTCCCCCCCTTTAGTTCATGTCCATGTGTCATAAGTTCTTTAGCTTCTACATTTCCCATACTATTCTTGCCCTCCCCCTGTCTATTTCCTACCCACCGTCTATGCTATTTATTCTCTGTACCTTTTCCCCCTCTCCCCTCCTCCCATGCCCCTGTTGCTAACCCTCCATATGATCTCCATTTCTGTGTTTCTGTTCCTGTTCTAGTTGTTTGCTTTTGTTTTAGGTGTGGTTGTTAATAGCTGTGAGTTTGCTGTCTTTTTACTGTCATATTTTTTATCTTCTTTTTCTTAGATAAGTCCCTTTAACATTTCATAGAATAAGGGTTTGGTGATGATGAACTCCTTGAACTTGACCTTATCTGAGAAGCACTTTATCTTCCCTTCTATTCTAAATGACAGCTTTGATGGATAGAGCAATCTTGGATGTAGGTCCTTGCCTTTCATGACTTGGAATACTTCTTTCCAGCCCCTTCTTGCCTATAAGGTCTCTTTTCAGAAATCAGCTGACAGTCCGATGGGAACTCCTTTGTAAGTGACTGTCCCCTTATCTCTAGCTGCTTCTAGAATTCTCTCCTTCATTTGAATCTTGGCTAATGGAATTATGATGTGCCTTGGTGTGTTCCTCCTTGGATCCAACTTCTTTGGAACTCTCTCAGCTTCCTGCACTTCCTGGAAGACTATTTCCTTTGCCAGATTGGGGAAGTTCTCCTTTATTATTCGTCCAAATAACTTTTCCACTTGTTGCTCTTCCTCTTCCCCTTCTGGTACTCCTATAATTCAGATGTTGGGACGTTTAAAGATGTCCTGGAGGTTCCTAAGTCTCTCCTCATTTTTTTTGAATTCTTGTTTCTTCCCCGTTTTCTGTTTGGTTGGTTCTTTCTTCCTTCCAGTCCACTCCATTGATTTGAGTCCCAGTTTTCCTCCCATCACTATTGGTTTCCTGTGTGGTTTCCTTCATTTCACGTACTGTAGTCTTCATTTCTTCATCTAATTTGTGAGCAAAATCAACCAATTCTGTGAGCATCCTGATCACCAGTGCTTTGAACTGTGCATCTGATAGGCTGGCTATCTCTTGGTCACTTAAATGAACTGGCTCTGGGGCTTTGATCTGTTCTCCCGTTTGAGCCATTTTTGGGTTTTTTTTTTTTGGGGGGGGGGTCTGGTTGCAGCTGTTACGTAGTGAGAGGCGGAGCCTTAGGTGTTCCCCAGGGCGGGGCAGCCCAGTCGCTGGGTCATGATGCTGTATGTGGGGGTGGGGTCCGAGAGGGAACAATGGCGCTTGCTCCCCTCTCTCTCATATTTCAGTCCCTTCCGCCATTTCCCACAAGCAAATTGGGCCCTTCCGATGCTGATTTCTGTGTGGGTGGGCTTGTGTATGTTCTAGGACCCTGTGGGTCTCTCCAACGAACTCTCCTGTGAGGCTGGGAGTCTCTCCTGGCACCTCAACCCCCACAAGTGTTTTCAATTGGTGTTTTGCGGTTTTATTTCCCAGTGCTGGGCCCCTAGGTTGCGAGGTCTGTCTTGCTCCCCATTTTCACCTGGATTATCTGCGCACAAATGTGGGACTGCCTGGCCAGCCAGCCACCTTGCAGGGCCTCACTGGGTCTGCCTATTACCACCCTGTGCCCGGGGTCCACTAGCTGCCGCCTGTGCGCCTGGGGCTCCTATGCACATGGGGCCGCCAACATCCACTTTTTCCTGCTGCAACTCCACCCCTCTTACCGGTCTGGATGAATGGTTGGTTATCAGACTTCCATACAGTTCAATTTTCTGTTAGTGTGGTTGTTTTCTTGTTTCTAAATCTTTGTTGTCCTTAATTTTGGTTGTGCAAGGAGGCACAGTGTGTCCACATATGCCTCCATCTTGGCTGGAAATCCATAAATAAATAAATATTTTTTTAAAAATGGAAAGAAGGGAAAACCGGATGAAAATAGGCTCTGCTTCGGGCAATGGGTGCACAACACAGTGTGCTGATGACGTTTTATTGAGTCGTACCCTTGAAACCTGTGTGGTTTTTGTGAACTGATGTGACCCCAATGAATTGTTTTAAAAAACTGAAATGTCATGGAAATAAATCATGTCTGGGATCTGCTTCCCACAGAGGGAGATGAAGTGGCTGTGGCTGGGACACAAATGAAACAGGAGTGCCCACGAGTCAGCGCTTGCTGAAGACGAGCACCGGGTGCGTGGGGCTTCGCTGCACTGTTCTCTCCACTGTTGTACGTTTGAGGTTTCATAATTTTTAAAACGCATATTCATTGTGGAAACTTAGGGAAATACAAAAGTTTTTAAACCACAAAATAAAAAAAATAAAAACCACAGATACTCCTATCGCTGGAGACAACTATCATCACTTCAGTCTATTTATGTCCAATATTTTTTCTGTCTTTTGTTTCCAAAATAGGGTCATACTGTTCATACTGTTTAATCACTTGCTTTTAGCTCCCCTCTTAATTTATCTTAAGAAGTATTCAATTCCTTAAATATTCTTTAAAAGTATGACTGCTACACAGTTATTCATCTAAAGATAGGCCACAGGATTAAGATGGTGGTGTAGGTAAAAAGCCGTATTCATCTCCTCCCACAAACACTCAAAATTACAACTACACTACAGAACAACCACCACTCAAAGCTCCTGAAATCTAGCTGAACGGAAGTCCTATAACTGATGACATCAACAAGCAGCAACACAGACTGGAAGGAGGGGTAAAGATGCAGAATGGACTGGTCCCACACCCACGAGTGGCAGAAGAAAATTGGGAGGGATATCTTCACTGCAGAGGTCCCTCCTGAGGAGTGAGGGGTGGCAGCCCCACACTAGGCCCCCAGGCCAGTGTTCCAGCACCAGGAAGAGAAGTCCCCACAGTGTCTGGCTGTAGAGACCAGAGGGGATTTAGGCTGAGGGAAATGAAGACTGGAGTCCCAGGCAGCTCTGTGTGTAGGGCCTCACTCAGACTTCTCAGACCCACTGCCTCTGAGCTCCAGCCTGGAGGCAGCAGCTCGAAAGGTACCAGGGTCATGTGGGGAGATACTGAACTGTCCAGCATTGGGGTGAGAGCTGGGGCTGGGGGGCGGGGCAGCTTTCTCCCAGACAGAGGTGCTGGCAGAGGCCACTGTTCCTTTTCAGCGCTCCCCCCACAGAGCCAGCAGGCAGGGGCCATATCTGAGACTCTATCGACTTGGCTATCACTGTTTGCCCTGACCTGGTGATTCCCTAGGGGTCTGCCCCACCCGACTTGCAGATCCACCCAAGCTGTAGCTCATGCTTCAAACTTTCAGAAAAATCTCTCAAACAAGAAGCACCTGACACTGGCGTGCTTGATACCTCTCACTAGGTGGCCCCGGGCCCAGCACTAGTGGCAGCCGCCATCTGCATGAGTGCTTTGTAGCTCATGCTGGTGGCCCTGCACAAAACACAGGGGGTGGCTGACATTGGACTACACCTCCCCGGAGGCCCCAGAGCCAGCACACCGGGTGGACAGCTTCAGACAGCATTGAAGCATCACCCCATCACCTCCACAAGCGACACACTCAAGGGGTGGACTCAACAGGCACCTGAGCCCCACAGAAATAAGTCCTGCTTCATGGGCTGTGCCCCTGCACAGCTCAACCTCCACAGAGGTCACAGCCAGTCCTTGCAGCTGACTGGCCTGGGGGTAAATCCCTCCCACTGTAGCACCAACAGCAATCAAGGCTCAACTACAAGACGGTGTGCACGGCCCACACAGGGGGCGCACCTGGAGTGCCCAGCTCAGGTGAGTGGGGAGGCTGTGCCACCACTGGGCCTCAAGGAGCACCTACTGCGTTAAGCCATTCTACCAAGCCTGCGAGACACAGCAGCTCTACCTAACACACAGAAACAAACACAGGGAGGCTGACAGAACAAAACTCCAAAAAAGAACTAAACAAAATGGAAATGAGCAATTTACTAGACGCAGCTAAAGACATGGGTTATAAGGATGCTCAATGAACTTAGTGAGAACCTCAACAGCATAAAAAAGGGCATGGAAACCATGAAAAAGAACCAGTCATAAGTGAAGGCTACCCTCCCCTGGCTGGTGTGGTTCAGCTGGTTGAGCGCCATCCTACAAAGCAAAAGGTCGCTGGTTCAATTCCCGGTCAGGCACATGTCTGGGTTGTGGGCCGGTCCCCTGCTGGGGTGTGTGCAAGAAGCAACTGATTTTCCCTCTCTCTTTCTCCCTCCCTTTCCCTCTCTCTAAAAATAAGTAAACAAAATCTTAAAAATAAGTAAGGCTGTGGTGAACCAGGAAAGATGACATTTGTTATAAATAAGGGATTTCAAGTGAGAAAGAAATTGCTCACTGCATACCCAAACATCAACTGACAGCACAAGGGAAAAGAAAAGGTGAAGAGAGAAGCTGGTAGCTCACACGCTGCATAATTCCCAGCAGTTATTAACCTCCTAGGTATTCCCTACTGCAAAGGTCACAGTGAGAATAAAAGAGAACGCCAGCGGAGTGCCTCGCAGCCTACAGTAACACACGCATTTATGTTCAGGTAGTGAGTTTAAGAAACCTCTGAAATGTTCCATCTCGAAATACTGGGTTTTTGAAAGGGAGAATATTTTCACAGGTCTGGGGCAACCCAGGAGGTTCTGCAGGCACAAGAGTAAGTCCGATGGCTTCTCAGAGACCACCGCGCTTTCAGCACTCAGTCAGCCGTTCCGATGAACAGGATTAACCGGACATTGCTCAGGCCTGTCGCTGAGTCCTTTCCCCGAGGGCAGGGGTGTCCAACTCATTTTCACCGGGGGGCACATCAGCCTTGTGGATGTCTTCAAAAGGCCGAATGTAATTTTAGGACTGTAACTCCTCCTTAACTAGGGGCAAGGAGCTCGGTGCTGCTGCCGGGTAGAAACAAGGTGCCAGGCCGGATAAAACAAGGTGGGGAGCTGGATTCAGCCCTAGGCCTTGTGTTTGCCACCTGCGCCCTAAAGCTTAAAGGTATTTTCTTCCCTCAAAAAAGAAAGTCCACAAAATTTTGAAGAGGAGGGAGAGAGATACCCTATGCCTTCTCTGCGCTATTCGTCCCTGCCAAGGAGTGGAATTTTGCGGAATGTCTGTCAATGTCTGAATGCCAGTCAAAATCCCATGTTTCTTTCTGAAGCAAATTTATACACTGCATTTGAAAAATTAAGAGCTGAACACATTCTAACTGCGTTTCATCTGGCTTTCTTGGACACCACAAAGCATCAGGGACCTCTGAATCAAACCATTCGGCTCCGGTCAGCCGCTGGGAAGGGGCCAGTCTGTAGCCGCCCTGAGTGTGGAGCCACTGGGAGACCTTCCTCTCCAGCATGACGGGCAGGGAGACTGAGCTTTCTTCACTTTCTTCCTTCCCCTTATCCTTTTTCTGCTGTCTCAATTTTTTTAATTTCAGAAAGGGGAACCGTGGCTCTCTTATCACCCTGTCCAGGACTGAGTGGAGGAAAAGAGGGAGCGAGACACGCTGAACACAGGCTCCGCAGGTCAGAAACACGTAAGTGGACAGCTCAGTGCTTACCATCTAGTAAAGAACAGCAGCTGCTTATAAGCACTTTCTCCGCCCTGAGCCCCACCCTCCTCCCCAAGCTCTCCACAGGCACGACAGTCCCAACCACCGCCCTGCGGCCAAGCCCGCCTGAAGTTTCCAGAAAGCACTGCCAGCAACACATGCTTTACAATGCCCACTATGGAAAAATGTCAAAAGTGTGCGTTGAGATAGCAAATTCAAGAATGATTTTTATGTTTTGCTGTTGCTATTGGGTTGTTTGGACAGCAGAAAATTATTTAAGAATGAGTTATTACCAACATTCCAATGATATAGTTTGCTGAGATTGGAACCTCTCAAAGCATGAGTTCATTTCTGACCTAAGCCTCTGCCCTCCCTCTGGATTCATATATCACAGAGAAGCAGGAGAAAAAACAAATAGAAATGCAACCAAAGATGGCATGCAATTCTTCTTTTCAGCTGGATTCCCCAATAGAACAGAACTGAAGATATTCCAAAATTGGGGCAGAAAGCTCTACAAGCTGCCATGCATTTGGCTTGACCTTTATTTTTTTCTCCCTGAACAGATTAAAAAAAAAAGCTAAATGTATAAACACAGAGCAGCTGTCTCCTGGCACAGACAGCATCCCACAGCACACAGCCACACCCAGACACAGAGATACACACCAGCCCGGTCCACCCCTGAGGTCGGGCTGCTCTGACTGCTGTGGGTATCTCCTCAAGGGCCCACTGAGCTCGCGCTCTGATGTAAGAGTGAATGGGAAGCCACAAGCTGCCATCGCCTGCAGGCCCTGCGAATGTCCACCCTGATACTCTCTTCCTTGACCTCCCCACGCAGGGACAGGACCAGAGAGCAAAGTTACCTTGCAGACCGCCGCCTGGAGCACTGCGTCGAAGCCCCCCTCCGGGGCGTCGCGGTTCCGGGATACCCTCTGCCTCCGAACTTCCTCGTTGAAGCTGTCAACTCTGTCTGTGAGCGGCAGCAGGTGGCGGAACCCAAAGGACGGGACGCAGTTTGGGAACAACTTGTAGCTAGAGAGAGAAGAGAAGAGTCACTGTTCCATCACTGTCTCCAAATTTAAACAACCAAGTACTCTTGAGTATTTACCCAGCACCTACTGTGTGCCCCTGGGGCCAGCACAGTGGGGAGAACGAAGAGAAATGGCATAGTCTCAACTCTCCAAAAGTCAAGCTCTAAACTGCAGGCAAGACAGCGAGGTTGTACGTGAATGAACAGGAGAAATGGGTAAGAGGAAGCAGAGATGACAGTAGGCTACTAGGCGCAGAGGAAGTTGTTGTGGACGACCCCCAGTGCAAGGGACTAGTGGTTCGGGGGCCGCAGGCTAGGCTGCACAGCGGGAAGGCCAAGGAATGTGGGCAACATGTAGTGTAGTTGATGTGAGCAGAGTTACCCTGTGAAAGCAGCTTCTCCGACTCGGCTGCTGCCACGAGACAAAGGATCATATCGCCCCTTCACGTCGACCCACTCGGGGACCACCAGGGCGGCCTGGCACATGAGCTGGTGCTAAATGCAGCAGGAATGAAGATATTCTTTTTGCTTCTTTATTCATTTATCAATAGTGCGACAATAAACTATCATCTTTCCTAGATGCAATAAATATTATTTAGAAACCAACCATTCCCGAATTGAAAACTGTATCTGGAAATGTGGAAGGAGAGAAGTGCTGCCTCTTTACAGTAGGTTAATGCACAATACAGTTAAATATCGGGCAATCGCACCTTGAGTCTGCAGTAGAGGTCCCAAGTGGCCTATTCCTGAAGGAAGTTAGATCCCAGTTATAGTTCTAGGAGTTTCATGTTTATATACAGCCAATAAAATAGGAGGGGAGGCCTTACACTGTTTCATAAATGGGTTCACCTGGTGAAGGGGAAGGGGAAGAGCATCAGGCCCAGCGAGAAGAGTACGTGCAAGAGCCCTGAGGCAGGAGGGAGTGTGGTGAGCCCAAGGACAGGGGAAGGCCACCGGGGCTGCGGTACAGCGAGCTAGGGCAAGAAGGGCTAAGAAGAGGCTGGGGAGCCAGGCTGGGCCAGAAGGCTCTCTTTCAGAACAAAAGATGAAAAACAAACATTAGCCAGGAGGCGGGGGCAGGGGGTGTGTGGGGGGGGCTTCATACCTCAGCGCAAAGCCTACAGCAGGAAGGGCAACAGCCTTAGCAACTGCTCCAGGTGCTGCCTGACTGCCACCAAGAAGCCACTGCCAGGGCAAGTCTGGACAAGCTCCCCTCCAGAGGCAATTCGGGGCTTTCTGGGAGGCTGCTCCATTCTCTTCAGGACCTACAGGGTCTGCTCCACCCACCAGCCACAAGCAACAAGCTGGCTCCAGACAGCGTGGACCCCACTGGCACTGTGCCCTCGCTTCAGGGGCAGCGCCTGGAGGCTTTCCTGCTTGCCAGTCCTTTTTTCTGTGCCCTCCTCCTACCCCCAAATCTTCACCTGCACCTTGTGCTTGGACAGGTCAGATTCCTGTAACCTGTGCCTGGGGCTGCCTAAACTTTTCATCCCTCTCTCATTTTGCCATAAAAAGCAGGGTCGTGGAAATTACTCTACCATCCAGAAGAAGGACCTGAGCTGAGGTCTCATCGGGGGTTCTGTGACAAACAGACAGGCCCAAGAGGAAGTAAATACAAACCTCCCCCCCACCCCGGTTCCTCTGAGCAGCTACCCGCTTCTGTGCTGCGCTAGTCTGGGACATAGGGCTCCGGGCGTGTGCTGCCGGGCATGGTCAACCAGGTTGGTGAGGAAAGGGAGGCGTGCGGCATAATGATAATAGCCGTTCAATGAGAAAACCAGAAACACGGAGAAGTCCAGACAAATTAGCTCATCAGTTTTACCTTTTCTCCTTTAGCCCTGCAAACAGCAATAAGCATAGTTGACCAGTGCAGGCAAAAATGCCCATATAATTTTTGCTTCCCCAAAACTTACCTACTAATAGCCTGCCGCTGACTGAGAGCCTCACCAACAACAACGCAAAGAGCTTATGGACACCCACTTTATATGTTATATGTATCGCATTCTGTATTCTCACAATGAAGAGTACTGTGCACACATTCACTACACGGCACAGCCTCACTGGAAAACACTCCGCATGCGCGTGGGCCTGCGCAGTCAAAGCCGAGCGGCGCGAAGGCCCGCTGCAGATGCATCGTCTGCGCTGTGCAGAGTCACTGTGTTAAGTCAGCAGGAACTAGAAAACACGTTTGCCAGGAAGAAGCCTTCAGTATTTAAAGTTATTACAACCAAATTAGAGTCACCTCCTAGCTAGAGAAAAACAGCCGCTGTTGAATGTCTCCGTCGTCACTATAATACAATGTCACCCGTGACCAATTCAATGGTACCCCTGCGACAGCTGAGTGACCTGAAGATCTAGGTATTTGGGGGTCTCAGGCCAGGAAACCCTCCGCCTCCACCCTGTGTCTGTCTGTGCCACAGGGCCCCAGTGGAGGGCCATGTACAGGGAGTTACCAAACTAAAGATTATGAACCAGGATGACAAAAAAATGTATGTGCCTACAGAACCCGGGGAGCATGTGTGTATAAAAAGTGAACCTAATTTGCAGACGCTAGATCTGAGCAAATCCAGGAAACAACGTAACGCTTCAGGACAATATTGTGGGATCATGGAGCTGAATGGGAAAGAGCTCCTCTCTTACTCTAATCACACAGAACTGCTGGATAAAGTAGAATTTTTTTAAATGTTAGTATGTAGCCAAGACTCAAAGCCCAGCAGGGAACTCTCAGGCATCAGAAATGAAGAGGAAACCATCCAACAAATGAATGGACGTGAGAGTCGAGGTGGGAGGTGAGCAGGGGCTCATGCCAGAGGCTCCCCATGGGGCAGGGCCCTATGGGGCCTTAAGGCTTGGGGCAGGGACTTAACAAGGTCATAAGAGCCTCGGGAAGGCCAAGCATGGGCTAGGGAAGCAAAGTGTGATGAAGAGCTACCTTGTCACTTAAATCAAAAACAGAAAAATTCCAGCCACTGGCCTGGGAAAAAGGCAATATCCACTCTGGGCCAAAAGCGAGATGAATCACCCATAAAAACTGCAGCTCGAGGCCTGAGCAGGTCAGAATTCACTAGTTTTATGGTGAAAGAACCCTTAACTGAGAAATGAACAGGAAGACTAGTTGCAGTGACAGCTGGAGGATCCTGGCAACAGCAAGCACAACCCCCCTGCAGGAGACCAGCTCACCTGGAGCACGGGAAAAGTTAGAGACCCCCGTGAGACAAGCCCCTGACAGGGCGTCACCAAGTTCAACAGACCGAGTGTTCCGCAGCTCAAGACACAGATAACAGAACGACCTGAAGCACTTCAAAAACAAGGACACGTAAAACATTCCAGGAGAGAAAGGAATAAACACCAACAACCAGAACAGGACATTAGTGGGGGGGTGGGGGTATGAAAAACAAAGTCTGACCAAGAACCAAATCAAAAATACTGTCACCAAAATTCCAAAATGAAACTTCAGTGCATGAACTAAACAACTGAAGAACCAAATGGTAAACTGGAAGAAATTTCTTACACAGTTTAGGGGAGGAAAAGGAAAAAAAGAGGTAGAAACTATGGGAGAAAAATCTAAAAACAAAGTTTACAATGAGAAGTAAACCAACACCTGGCAGTGTTCGGAAGAAAATAGGAAGAGCAGGAGAGAGGAGTCAAAGAGATAATGTCTGAGAATTCTCAAAAACAAGGATGCGTCTCTGATTGAACAAGCAGACCAAGTATTGCCATTTTTTGTGTGTATGCTGAGAACATTTAAAATCAACTCTCCTAACAACTTTCAAAGATGCAAGTATACATCTCAAGTGTCTATTGTTAACTCTCAATTCCAGGCTATATGTTAGATCCCCAGAACACGTTCACCTTAAAACTGGAAGCTGGTACCCTCTGACCAACGTCCCCCCAACCCCCTCCCCCACCGCCCAGCTCCTGGCGACCACCACTCTGCTGTCTCTGGGAGTTCGGCTTCTCTAGACCCCACGTACAGATGAGGTGGAACATGTATTCTGACAAGAGGCCATCACCGCTAACAAGAGTGCTCGGAACCACAGCCAACACGCCAGACTAACCCTTCGCATCCGTGAGCATCAGGTGACTCTTCCCAGTGACACTGTTTATCCTACTCAGAACAGCAACTGAACAGTTCTTTAATCTGATGATTAAATTACTCTACATCTTTTTTCTCCTATGGCAGCCCCGGTACTGCTTTACTTCAGTTTTGGCATTTCTAAGATGGGAAGAAATGAGTCTAGAATTTTGAGTCTTTGGCAGAAACAACTGGAGCAGAAGGAAGGGGGACAAATCTCAGGAAAGCCCCATAAAAAACTGGCTCTCTTTTCCCTGAGATGTCCTGCATAGGTGGTTAAGTTGCCTGCCCGGACTCCCCCAGCCCCCAAACTTCCTGGGGGCTGCTTCTGCCGTTCCCACCTCCACAGGGGAGAAAAACCCAACTGAAGATGCCGTTGCAGCTTGAGGAAAACCCAGTGATTTTTCTCTCCAAATTTGCTGAAGAAAAAGAGTAGATAAGAATCACATCTACCAGCCAGACATGAAACCCAAACCAGTGAGGCAGGCCAGCTGTGAGACAAGAAGGCGTGGTGGGGACTGTGACAGCCACACAAGTGGAATAAGCCCAGCTTTACTACACCGTCCAGTGTGTCAAGAAAACCTAGGAACCCTGGGTATTCATGGTTACTTTTTGTAATGTTGGTAACCAGTTCACACTGCCATTAAAACTCAGAAAGGCAGATGAACATACGCACAGGCTGGGTCAGGCACGGCAGCAGCACATCCCATAGCTTCCTGTCTCCCCGGGGCGGGGGGGGGGGGTAGGGCACCTCAAGGACACCCAGGACACTGCACATGCCCCACCGCTTAGACGAGCCAAAGAGCGACTCCCCCACGTGTTGCCCAGCTTGCAAAAGATAGATTTGCATAACTGAGATGTGAGTTTTCCTTCAAAGCTCCCGTTCTTCACTATATTTCCTGTCTTACAAGCAGCTTTTCAGCATGCCTTGTACTCACTGTCAAGATTTTTACCGTCTGCAATTGGCTCTGCCTTCTAGGGCTTAGAAAAGGGGCTCTGAATAAGGAGTGTGCAACACCCTGAATTCAAACGCGGAGTGCCCAGAGCTCGCCCTTCCCCCTCCGCCAGCTTCCAGGGCGGTGCCTCGCAGTTACTGGGTGGCGCACAGAGGAATGAAAGTGGAGACACGCCTGTCTGTCTGGAGACAGGGCTCAATCAGACAGAGGGCAGAGGTGAAACTAAGCAGAATCACTATTGCAGATGAACTGGAAAAAGTTTTGGTTAAGATGCTGGTGCTCCTGGTAAGCAGCAGAGCTCCTCCAGCAACAGGACATTTGGCACTGGGGCTCCGCCGAGAAGGGCCTTGGAGACAGGACTGAGGCAATAATGCCAACAGCCACCTGCAGCCAGGAGGAAGCTAAACTCAGCAAATGATGACACCTGGTGCTTCTCTGTGGTTAAGGAACTCAGACTCTCATCGGTACTTAAAATTTTCCTTAGTGTTTTTTTTTTTTTTCTGCCATTGTGTTAGTTCCCAACCCCTGGGGAAGATCTAAGTTAACACCCAAGAGAGTGTACAGAAAAATCAGGAAGGATTCAGAAGAATGTATACCACCAGCAGTCTGACCCAGAGATGGGAGCTGTTGATGAACTGGGGTGCTGGACAGGCTCAGGGGCTTAAGCAGCACTCTTCACCTCGGGGCAGCCAAGGAGATCAAGAATCAAAAAGCATCTCACAAGCTGGGAAGAGCCTGATCGCCAAGTCACCACTTGTAGGAGGACTGCAGTGGAAAACAGTTCAGCCCTCATTGGATTTTGCATGAACAAGAAAGAAACTCTCACTGTGTTAAGACGCTGAGATCTGTGGCTTGTTTATTACTGCAGCATGGCCTAACCTGACTCTAGCTAGAGAAGCATCTACAGGGCGGTGGTGGTTTGGGAATGGGCATTATTACTTACAATAGATGTAGGAGAAGTTCATGTGTTGTAGTGTGATTTGGATGGGGGGGGGTGGAAATAAGCATTATATTAATGGACACGCAGATTCTGGAAGTCATTTGTCCTTTTTTTCCCTTAATCTTCACCTGAGTATATGTTATTAGAGAGAGAGAGAGACAGAGAGAGAGAGAGAGAGAGAGAGACCGGCTGCCTCCCGTATATGCCCTGACAGGGGGTCAAACCCATAACCGCAGCACGTGCCGTGACAGGGAATTGAACCTGCAACTTTTGGTGTACGGGACAATGCTCCAACGAGCCGAGACACCCAGCCAGGGCTGGCAGTCGTTCGTCTTGGTTCAGATCCCCAGCGAACCCCCTACTATTTGTGTAATCGTAGGCAAGTCATTTATTCTCTCTAAGCCTCACTTTCCTCATCTTTAAAACGTGGCACGCATCTACCTTAAAGACCTCAAAAGATCATGAGATTAAATAAAATAACCCATGTAAAGTATTTAGTACGGCGCTTCATACTTGGTAAGAACTTAAATCTTAGCTATCCCTTACCCAGTGGCATCCCAAGGCCTAACTAAAGCTGAATGTGGAGGTGAGGCAAGAAGTTGGGAGTTACCACTCACTGCAGTCACAGTGCACAATCCTGTCATTTAAAGAAACACTTGAAAGGCTGTGAAAAACAAAGCAACCTCACAGAGGCTGTGCTAGGGGGGTTGGAGGACGTGATCGTCCACCCCACCCCACCCCCTACGCACACTTCATGGCGAGACCTGAGCCGCAATCCTGCTTCCTCATCTTCCTGGGCACAGCTCCACCAGTTTCCAGCCTCCCAGTGGGAACACAGTTCTTTAGACTACAGTGTAGACTAGAAGAGGCCAAGGCTTCTCGGTCCTGGCCCCGTAAGATCCTCCTACGAGCAACCCTCCAGACGCTATGACCTGAGAAGCCACGTGTGGCACATGTGGAAGATGGTGGAGTCTGGGCCCCTGAGACCTGCTTGGAGGAGAGGCGTCCACTCACACCAGAGACCCACACGCACTTAGGTGAGCGGGAATAAACTTCCATCAGGTTTCAGCCATTACACACTTTTGGATTTGTTTATTGTAGCAGTTAGAAACTCCTGTTCTCTAATAATGTGTCAGATATTTTCTACTTCAAGTACTTATGTTGGGGAAAAAATCGTACCTTTAAAATGCAGGGTTTTCATTTTGTTTTGTCAAGGTCAGTTGTAGTTATTTGTGTAAACAATAGGGATAGACTTTGAATTCATTTATCCTCAGCACCTCAGTCACTTCAAACAAGGGGGCAAGTTTAAGTTGTTCTATCTGCTCCCTCCGTGATCACCTGGGTTCATCACTTCCTGAGAACATTCTTTAAAACCTATTAATGCAGCGAAGAGTCCCACATCAGGCAGTCAGGAAAAGAGGTGAACTACGATCAGCACATCTTTAGGCAACCTGTGACAGTTCATTTCTTCACCCAGAGTGGGAAGGCAGAACTGGGTGATCATTAATCAAGTTAAGCCTGGTTCACCCTCCCAAATATGCCCCCTCTCCAGTCCTTTCTTTAGGCTAGGTTCTCCTGTTACTCCATCCCCCTATCCTTAAAGATCCAACAGAGGAAAGCTGGTCACTTACCCAATGCACGGGTTGGTCTGGTACCTCGGTGCTATGTAGGAGAAAGGAGAGATGTTCTTGTCTACAAAAGAGCCAAACCCCAATCGGAAGTTGCTGGTGAGCTTCCTCATCTCCTCGGCAAGCTTGGTGCCCAGGCTGCGTATGTTGTCCAAGTCATCCTTCATGGACAGGGAGAGGTCCATCAGGTAGTACAAGTCCACGGGATAATCCTCCACCTGTCGAACCTGCAGCTGGAAGGTGGTCTTGTCACCTGTGCCAACAGAGAGGCCATGCATGTCACAGGTCATCCAACGTGCGGGCACTGAAGGGATGGCTTTCGCTTTCAAAGCTGGTCCACCACTCACTTTTCTCTAGAGACTGTGTGCCTCTGAAGAAATATTTTTTTCTTGGAAGCAGAGTGACAGAAGGGAACATGAGTGCCAGGGATGAAGCTCTGGGTTCTCCATCCAAACAATGTGCTCAGCATTTTAAAGGAAACTCTTTAACAACCAGTCTCTTCAGCGGTGTTCTGTTTCCTCAGGGAAAACGGCACTTGGGTCATCGGTGGACAATGAACCAGACAATTCCATGGGCACAAACTGGGTGAGAGGAGCCCACCAACCACACACCAACTCCAGAGAAGGGCCCCACGACGGTGGGAATGTGGCCAGGAAGAGAGGACACAGGTGTACGTGACACCGAAAATGGGGATGAAATCAACAAAAGAAAGGCACAGACATGAGTAAGGCGGGGAAGAGAGAGAGAGTGCAAGGCAGTGGGGGGGGGGGGCACGAAGACCGTTCTTAAAACTCAGCCCCCATGCATGTGCCGCATCACCTGTTTCTATGCCTCTAGCTAGTTATCCGACCACAGTATGTAGCTCAAGCAGTCACTTCGCCATGGCAGACTACTAACAGTGTTTGGTTTGGGGCATTTGCCATGTTGGAACAGCAAAGACAAATCATTATCATCGGAAACCATAAGTGTAAATACAGGAAGACAGACTCCAAATTCTAGCCCCATCAAAAGGGGAAAAAAATCAAGAAAAAAACACTACTAGATTTGTCCACTAGTTACAAGAAAAAGAAAATAATTTTTGGTTTTACGATAAGAGAGTCAACAGACAAAGGAAACAGGAATTAATTCAGAAGAAAGAACAGAGAAAAGCCAGGATCTGGGAGGTGTGGCTTCTGCTATGTCACCCCCCGGAGTGCACAGACAGGCCCAAGTCAGCTCAATACCTGGAGGACTCACACCAGGACAAAGAACCTAAATCACTTACAATCTCTAAAAACACATTTGTTCAGATCCAACTTCAAGAAGCAAATCATACGAAATAACTGTATCTGCCCTCGGGTTTATTAGCCCTTCAGAGGCAACAAGAGATGTCCTTGAACTTTATGGGTAGAAGATCTGTTCACACACCTTTGAAATCTGGAGGTATTCAATATGTTCAGAGGTGCAATAGCAAAGGTGGCCACTCCTGCCCGAGGGGCCCATGCCTGATCTGCCAGTATCGCAGTATCACGTCTCAGAGAAACCAAGAGTTCACGTCCAGCTGACAGCCGGCAAGCTGCGGCGTTCCTGAACTTGCCGGAAAGGGAAATCAAAGCTCTGGGCTCCCCTCCTCCCACCCCAGACAAGATGTCCTCCATGAACTAGACCGTCAAGAATAAAATCATCCAAAGATTTCAGTCCAAGTTCCAGCTCTGTTCCTTGTTTAGAGGTGCAACCTGAGCCTCAATTTCCTTAAACAAAAACATAAAAATAATAACAGCACTGATTAAGGTTTGAAGCACTCACAGGGGACAGAGTGTTCTGTGAGCAGCAAAAGCCTGCAGACATGAAGTGCAAGCACGATAACTAGGATCCGCAGCCGGCATGATGGGGCCATGCCTGCTTGCTCTGCCCATCTCTGTGTGCACTGTTCCAGCCGCCTGAGTCGTGCAGGCTGCCTGCTGGTATAAGCCTATTTGTAAAAAACCATCAGAGTCCGACTCAAATGGAGGAGTGTTCAAGATTTCTTCCTGAATGCGTTCAAACTGCTGCAATGTCTGGCCCCGGTTCCCATCAGGCAGACAGAGTAGCAATCCTCCCAGCCAAGGGGGCCCCATCACAGTGGGGGCAAGGGGCGGGAAGGAGACTTAGGAATAGGGAGACCCACCCTGGCCTTCCCATGACAGACCACAGACCCCAAGTGACCAGAGCCTGGAATCATGCTCCCTCTGTCCAATCCTATGACCTTTTTGCAGGGCCTTCTGCATTTTCTGTCACCTGTGCCCTTCCTCCCAAATTCCCAGCTATGAGCTACACCTTCTTTTATTTAGCCTTTCCACCTTTCTGTGGATTATGAGTAATTAAAGATGAGTAATTTAGGACCAGGAAATGGGGAACTGGTTTGGACTCAGGGAGCCACCCATGAGAGGGAAAGGGACACTAGCCTTGGAGAGGGGGAGCTGCATTGGAATCCAGACCTTGTCACCAAGGACTCAGAGACCTCGGGCTTCTTTAAACTTGGGGCCCAGTTTATGGATTAGTAAAATGGCAGGATGTTAATTACTGCAGTGATTAAAAGAGACAATGTATATGAACACCATACAAATGCTTCTATACAAGGAAAACTGTAGCCTCAGTTCCTCCAAAGTCAATTATTAAAGCCATTCCCTGTGGGGATAAAAAGAGACAAAATTTTGCCAGAAACTTGATTGTGAAGGGCTACAGCCTTGTGCATTAAATTTAACTGCAAATTTTCCAGACATGAAGGCAAAGAGAAACAAAAGGTATGCTACATAGTTTCCCTGTATGCTAAGAGGGTATCTATTCTGAAGTGAGAGATCATTTCTACGAGAAACTGATCACTAAGAAAACACGTGCACCCACATGACAAAACGGCTGCAAATGTTAAAAGAAGCATTTCTCCAGTTTCCCAGAAAGGGAGTAATAGCACTGATGTTGAGAAGGAGGGTTTATTGCTACCTCAACCAAGCCTGATTTTAAATGCCACAAACTCCTCAGTGGGCCTTGGTGGTAATGGAATGTCCCGTCAGCAGGTTTTGGAGGGAGCAACATTCCTGGACCCATTCTCAGTGTGGGAGTTGAGCTGCAATGCCCCGACTCCCCAACAAGTGTGGCCGCCACACTTAGCAAACTGACCGGGAAGCCGAGGCTGCATGCAAGGTGCCCTCTCTGCTGAGAAAAGGTCTGAGGCACATTTACGATCTCGGGGGCAGTCTGGAGCCCACGCACACTTACCCACACTCCAACAGACATCCAGCCCCCAGTCCTGTGCCACCTGCGGCTTTAAACCAGTCACCACCTGCCCTGCGTCTGGCAGGTGCAGAGGCTGCCTCGCCTTCGCTGAGGGGGCTGGGTCTGGGCCTGTCTCTGGTGACACCATCCCTGCCCACAAGCCCCCTCCTCTCTCTCTTCTCCACATAAGCCCCTACTGGCTAATCTCCCTGGGTGGCTGCACCCCTTCTCTCTGGGGACATTCCTCAGGCCAGCAGCAGGATCAGAGAAACAGGATAAAGCAAAATCCGAAGAAAAGCCGATTGCCTTGCACCTGTGAGGATGTAACTACTCCTGCAAGAGGCCCCTCTGGTGTCCTTCTGGTTTTCCTGCTTCCAAAGCGCTCACCTCCAACCGTGTTTTCACAGAGTTCCTGACACTGCTCGGTTCTTACCTGGAGGTCCTCCCCCAGCATAATCAGATATCAACTTGGATTGCAGCTGAAATGGAATTTTTTTTAAATCTTTCTTCTCTCTGCACCCCCCTCGGTAAAAAGTGAAAGGTTCCTTCCTTGGGGACATGTAAGCAATGACAAACATCTCTGGAAGAGATCTCCAGCAAGAACTTTTAGTTTCTTTACAACTGATTATTTTTTCAAATGTTAAAATAAAGTAATACCTCAAAAGATAAAGACTCTTGCCATCCTCAAATAAACACAAACAGTTTTTGATGCCCCCAAGTTACTAGAAACCGAAAGAATGGAAACATAAAATACAGCTATGTTACAACAGGACTGCGTCTGAGCAGGGAATTGGGGCGCTACTGCACACTTCAGCTCTTCCGTCCACTGCAGCAGAAGGTAACAGCACCCCAGAATCAAGCCCAGACCCAGAACCAACGAGTGGCCTCCCTGGTCTAGGGCAAGCCTGCTACGCTGCCCCGCACCCCACTCTCCACCCCCGAATCCTGACTCTCGGCACATGGAGCCCTGGCTGGCCTCCACAGTGTCTGCCCCTAGTGTCTGCACCAGGGCTCAGCATTCGTAATTTCCTTGAAAATAGCCCTGCCCTGGCTGGCGTAGCTCAGTGGATTGAGCTCGGGCTGCAAACCAAAGGGTCGCAGGTTCGATTCCCAGTCAGGGCACACGCCTGGGTTGCAGGCCAGGCCCCTAGTGGGGGTCACGTGAGAGGCAACCACACATTGATGTTTCTCTCCCTCTCTTTCTCCCTCCCTTCCCCTCTCTAAAAATAAATAAATAAAATAAAATAAAAAAGAAAATAGCCCTGTCTGGGGCAGTTTGAGCTGCTGTAGCAAGTACCATAGATTGGGCAGCTTCTATGCAACAGAAATTTAGTCCTTACAATGATGAAGGCTGGACATCCGTGCCAGCACGACCGAGTTCTGGGGACAGCCCTCTACAGTTACAGACTGTCCACTTCTCGCTATGTCCTCACACGGCAGAAGGGCCCCCGCAGCCTTGTTTTTTGTTATAGCACTAACCTCATCCATTAGGGCTCTCCCCTCATGACCTAGTGACCTCTCAAGGCCCTACCTCCTAGTGCCGTGGGAGAGGGGGTTAGGATTTCAACTTACAGATTTTGGGGGGCACAAACATTCAGTCTACAGCAAACCTCTTATCCTCCCAGCAAAGCCTTTTTTTTACAAGTGTGCACCATCAGTCCGGGTGGCAGAGCCACACCTCAGTCAGGTAACAACACCTATGAAGCAGCACAGAGTGGCGCTGGCAGAGACCCACACCAAACGGTGAACCCCCTCACCCCCGCCTGCAGCTCAGGCAACAGTGTGGCGCCAGGGCGGCCTTCCCGGCCCTGACAACACGCTCTGGTGATGGGGTGTGTCGTCACTGGGAAAAGCTGAGAAGGGCACACAGGAACTCTCCACTATTTCTGCAACTTATGAATCTAAAATTACTTCAAAATAAAAAGTATTAAATTAAAAAAAAGCTACCAATCAAGGATCATTTTTTTGAGAGGCTAACAGAGTCAGACAAATAATGACTAAAGTAAAGCCTTTCTAATTGCTCCACCTCTAGTTTTCACCGTTTCAATAAACTTTATTCTAAAGTTTATGTCCTTTCTTAAGGATTTTAGGTCCCTTGTTAAGGCTTTTTTAAGATTGTTATCCTGACATTTTCAGGATTGAAAACAAAATGGAAACTATGATCCTGTGTTTATACAAAATCCTGCTTGAAGTTTGGCAATTCCTCAAAAAGCTAAACACAGAATAACCACATGACCCAGCGCTGCTCGTAGCTGTAGAGTCAGGCTTATTGAAAACACATGTCAACACAAAGCTTGTATGTGGACGCCCACAGCAGCATGAGTCAGAACAGTTCCGAAGCGGAGCCATCCCACCTGTCCATCAACCGAAATGTGGTACATCCAGTTACATGCAGTGGAATATTATTTGGCCATAAAAAGGAAGTCCTGTTATATACAATAACATGGGTGAATCTTGAAAAATATTTTGCAAAGTGAAAGAAGCCAAACATGAAAGGCCACATCTTATATGATTTAAATGAACTGTCCAAGGTAAGTAAACCACAGTTACAAAACAAACTGGCAGTAGTTCGAGGCTGAGTGTGGTGGGGCGGGGCGGGGGCGGGGGCGGGGGTGGGGGCGGGGGAAGGGAAGACCGGGAGCACCAGGGAGCGGCTGGCGCTGGCGCAGGGCTTCTTTCGGGAGCAATGAAGATGCTCTCAGAGTCAGCAGAGGTGAGGGTTGTGCAGCTCTGCAAACACACTGCATGCCACCAACTGGGCACTTTACAAGAGTGAATTTTATGGTACATGAATGACATCTCAATTGAAAATGAAAAACAAAATAAAAAAAAATCCTGCTTAAAGTCGAGGGAAATGCTTTTCTTTTTTCCCAGGCTTATCCTTGAACAATAACTTTGCCTGGGTGCAGTCTCTCACGTTATGCTGAGGCCTGCCTTTGGCTGGTCTGGCAGAAGGCTGGCGAAGCGTTCCACTTCACTCAGCAAGCATCTCTTATGATGAGGTCTGGGGAGCAGGGCAAGGGAGGAGAGGCAAAAGCAATGCTAAACATGCATGATGGAAAAACCCAGTCACTGCGTAGCTGACGCCTCCACCAGCGTCAGGGGTCATTGCTTTAAGGTAAGTATGCACTTGATAAACTGCAACATACCATTTCCTCCCCCAAATAAACAAATATCCAGGGGTTTGCCTGTACTTCTTCTTAAATATTAACATTTTCAAAATGTTAAGAGGCATCATGGGCTTCAAGTGCTTCTATATTTGAGAAACATATCCACAAGGTTCTTGACCTTGAAGAATTCATATTTTCATCAGACCTGCTCCCGGTCTTCATCCCTACAGATGGGATCGTCGTCACTCTGAGTGTCTGTGCGGTGCAGCCAGCCCTCCCCCAACCTGACCTCCCGGCGAGGGCGAGGGGCTGGCCCTTGGCACGTTGTCAGCAGGGCTGGGGCCGCACACAGCACCCTAACACGAATCCATACACATGTAGGATCACGTTCCCCATTTTATTCACAATACCAGGAACTGTATCATAATACTTAGCAGGAGATGTGACTACACCAAGGAAGACAAATTTCTTTTGTCTTTAATGGAGCGTACATTGAGCTCTCCGCATAACTAAGTATTGTGCATAGATTTAATGTCACGAGAACTCTGCCTGAGGGGGCGGCCCTCACTCTCCTCACCTCTGGGCTCCTCTTTGGGGGCTGTCTCAGAAGCCAGTTGGTAAGTCAAACCAAACAACAGTTTCTCCACCTTAGGATCACATCTTAGTTTTGATTTTTAAAACCGGAATTAAAGCTGAGACATCTCTGGCTTGGGGTGACCTCCAACTCTTCCCTAAGCTACATCCACCCTGAAAGACCGGCCGTGCACCACCACGAAGGGCGTCTCCTCGAGAGGACACCACAGAGGGTCCTCCTGGACAAGGGGTCCCAGGGACACGAGAGCCTCCCTCAGGGTGACTCGGACACTAGACTCTTTCGGAGGTGTGAATTTTGCTCCTTGTTTTACAATTATAAATGTATTCTAAGTAGATAAAAAATACAAACGTGTGAATAAAGACAGAGTATCTAGTAAAAAAGAAAAATAATATTGTGTTAATCTTTTCAAAATTTCCTTTAAGTTACTGTTATACTGTTGTTTCAAAAAGGGGAAATGTATCATTCACCTTAGCTGATGACCATTCTCGTCCTACACCATGTTCCACATCTCAAGTCTCCTGCAGCTCCCACCCCCCTTCTGGGTGAAAGCCCTTGGCCCTGAGCCTGTCTGCACAGAGGGTATGAGTTATTTTTCCATGCAGAAGGTCACCAAACATGTGCCCACGTAAAGGCCAGCTGACTTTCCTACCCGCTCACACAACTTTGTAAGGGCTCCCTTCCTTTTCCCGGTCAATGCAGTGTCTCACCACACAAACAGGCTAAGAGTCATGTACAGTGAAATGACTCACAAAAATAGCAACTTCAACTAATCCAGGCACAAACCCCTGCACTGTCCCGTAGTCTGTGCCTCTCTCCAGCAGGGCCATTTACGTCCTTCTCTGATTTCATATTTCCAAGATAATTCAATAGGCACATAAAGCATTTCTCCAATACGTGATGACTCGGAGCTCTTTCTAACAGAAACAAGCAGCATTGTTGAGCACTTCCGATGGGCAGAGCTGTGCTAAATTCACTTTTGAGACTGAGATTCCCTATTCAAACCTATAGCTGCTGGCTGATTCTATAGCATCTACATCTCTGCCCATTACTCTTTGAAAATAATGACTTTAACTTTCTTTAAAGTGCATTTATACAAAACAAACTCATTTAGGCCTCCGGATGCAGCTGCGAGGAACGAAGGCAAGGAGGACCCTGAGATGCCAAAGCTGGGGGAAACTCCCTGGGGCCTCGGGGCTAGGCGCAGGGCCAGGGCTAGCACCCAGAGCGGCCAGCCAGATCCGTGTCTGTTCACTGTGCCCAGTTCCCAGGAAACCTGAGCAAGCCATCTAGAAACAGAGACTGCCAATGGTTTCCTAGACGATGGCATAGGGGAAAAAGGCTACAATCAATGGAATTTGGAAAAATTCCTTCTCTCAACAATGCGATGCTTCCTAATTCAGCGCCGTGCACATGCATCTTTCGACATCCAAGGACTCGAACATGCAGAGCGGTGGATGGCAGGAGTGGGGGCTGCAAACAGTGATGAGCCCCGCAGTCACAAGGGCCTGGGGGCGAGTCGGTTCACCACCCCGACAGGGAGGACCGGAGCAGGTCACTCTCTCATGTAAGACGCTATTAGCTACTGGAGGGTAGATCAAGTATTTAGCACATAGTAGGTGTGCAAAGCTGTTAGTTTCCTTATATTGCAATCAACTCTAGGGCCTGCAGGGGCTCCAGGGTCATAAAACAAAACACTCTAAAAGTTTGTCCCTTCAGAATGGCACTGACTTAAATGGAATCTGCTGACAGGAAAAAGTACTTTTCCCCAGAAGTTGCACTTGCCCTGAGAAACCTGCATTCACTCCATCCTCCCATAAAAACAGTAACATTATTCATAACAGCTAACAGGTGGAAACAACACAAGAGCCCACTGATGGATGAGTGGATACACAAAGTGCAGCACAGACACGCAATGAGTGAATCCCAGCCTTAAAACCCAGAACCCTGCAGCAAGGATGGACCGTGAAGATGCTACGGGGAGTGTGTGCGATCGGCTGTCACACAAGGACGAACGCTGTATGAGTCCACTCATCTGCGGTCCCTGGAGCAGTCACGCTCACAGAGGCAGACAGTGGAAGGGTGCTTGCTGGGGGCTGGGGAGGGAGGGAATGAGGAGCCATTATTTAACGGGCACAGATTTTCGTGTTGAGAAGATGCGAAAAGTTCTGGGAACGGACTGGGGTGACGGCTGCACAACATTGTGAGTGAACTTAATGCCACTGAACTATACAGTTAAAAATGGTTACAATGATAAATTTCATGTCACATACATTTTTTAGCACAACTTTAAAAATGACAAAGCTATGCTGCCCTTCCCCAGGGGCCCTAAATGCTGCTTCCTGGGGTCTGGGCCTCGCCTCCCCCACCTCCCCTAACCCCCGTCCCCGGCCTGCCCTGGCTCACCTCCCCGTCATTCACGTGTCCCATCTCAAGGGCACTCACCGGGCCGCAGGCTCACAGCGATCTCCTGCGGAGTCATCTGAATGACGTCTGAGCCCGCAGGGCCCGAGCCCTTGCTGCTGAGAGGCAGGCTCCGCAGCACCTGGGTGATGCTGGCTGGGCTCTCCAACTCCTCGCCACAGCCGTTTCGGACCAGGTTTGCCCTCAAGTCACACCGGGAGGTGACTGACCGCAGGCTGCCGAAGTTCTAGGCAAGGAAGCAGAGGAAGAGAGCAGGAGGTGGTCAGAACGTCTCTCCAGAACACCTCAGGTTGTACGCCCACCACCATCCGGTTGACCTCGAACTCTCTACATTCCATTTTCATTGTCTGGAAATGGAGAAACAAGCATCCACACCCCAGATACCCCACCAAGCATTAAGAGGACTGAGGGGCTGGATATGAAAGCATTTTGTAAACGGTAAACACATGATAAAAATGTTTAGTTTCATGGTTTTGTTTTTTTTTAACCCTCACCTGAGGATATCTTTTTCTTCCATTGGTTTTGGAAAGGGAGGGAGGGAAGGAGAGAGAGAGAAACATCAATCCGTTGCCTCCCATATGTGTCCCAACCAGGATTTGAACCTGCAACCTAGGTATGTGCCCGGACTGGGAACTGAACCTGCAACCCTCCAGTGCAGAGGATGAAGCTCCAACCAACTGAACCAGCTGGCCAGGGGCTGTTTCATGGCTAAGTTAATGTCAAAATGCTCCTCTAAAAATGTGCCTGTCTACCTGATTGGCAGGAGAGAATACTTGAAATGGTCATAAGTTGTATAGCTAAAATTTTTTGAAAGATGCAAGTGTCCGAGTTAGTCATCACTCGGGCAACCGGCAGTTCCCCTGGGGACTGTTCACTCATCTGTCTGTTCTGCAGACAGTGATGCTGCACAGCCACCGGGAGGACAATGTCGCAGCACATACTGTATCCTTACGTGACCTGGGGGTCCACTTCCAGAAATTTAATCCAAAGGCAAAGTCAAAAGAAAGGGAAACTTGCTAGGATCTGCACTACGGTGTTATTTAGAATAATATTATCTTATAAATTTATAAACCTAAATCCCTAAACCATAAGAAAAATATGGTTTATCACTTCAATAGATGGCACAGCCATTACCAATGATCATGAAGACTAAATCGAGATTTCAAAACATTCATACTAAGAAAAAAGAATCAGAAAATATAGTTGTATCTGCATTAGGGTTCAAAACGAAACCTTTAAAATGAAGACGGTTGAGGTATTAGGGTAGAGGAAAAAATGATTACTTTTCCTTTTTTATCTTTATTTCTGTTTGAACAATAAAACCACATTGATAAGAAAAATAGTTCTTTTCTTAAGATGACTTGAGGGAGGCGGGCATCAAGGATGACCCAGCTACTGTGGGGCACCACAAGTTTGTGGGGCCACTAACTTTAAAATGAAATAACATCCTTTGCTTTAATATATGGCGACAGGAAATACTGATCATTTCCTGGTAACGAAACTCTTAAACGGCAAAGCAACCCCAGGATTCCTTCCGAACACCTTTCACTGACAGATGTGAAAACCAAGGTCACCTCCTCCCATTGGCTGGGTGCCGGCCACTGCTGTGCTGGGTGATCCCCGTGACGGCTGGAGCAGTCTGGGCGCTGGCCTTCCACGGCCCTCCGCGACGCTTTGTCAGAAAGCCTCGGACGGGTCAAGTGTCGCTTGACTGCTATCAGAAGCCACTCTACTGGCAGACACACAAACACGCAGAGGGCCTCGCCCTTGGTCATGACCAGGACGCCCCAAGGCTAGTCAGCGTCTGTTGGAGTCTTTGCAAGGTTCAAGACCAAAAGTCAAGAAGAATGACTTCGTAGTATTTTTAAAGAAGTAAAACCAGATGTGCTGCTCTGGGCCTCTGCGAGGTTTTGTTTTTTGTTTTTGTGTGTATGTTTTATAACTGGATTTTTTGTAACTTTCTGTATTGAACCCTTGGAGATCTTGCCTATCAAAACCTTGGGGACTGTGCCACAGGTGTAGCTGGCTCCACAGCCACTTGTGGAACAAGGAGAGAACCATGATTATTCTAGCTTAAAATGAGCATCCTTGAAATTACACAATGACTTCAAAGCTAGGGTTTCCAAAACGGGGATCCAAGTGGCCAGGGTTGACTCTGATATAACAAGTCTAATGAAGCGGTAAGAAGGCACAGGTGTGGGGGAGGGAGAGTCAACCTCCCTCGGGCCCTGCGGCTGTCCCGCGCTGTCGGAAGCAGAGGTCTAATTAGCCGTCCAGAGCTGGAAGGGCTCAGGGACTTGCCTGCTCGGAGCTTACTCGGCTGCAGAACTTCTGAACGTGTTGCTGATGCACTGGGCCTTGCTGCCAGCTCCTCCAGTTCTGAGGAGCTGGTGATCCTTGGTCCACTTCTGATTGTCAAAGTGCACCTGTCTTGGTCAGTCCTGGGCAGATCCCTGCCACCAGGGGTTGGCAAGGAAAGCACCTTCAGTCTCCCCAGAGTGAAGGAACCCCTGATGCCCCTCCTGTGGTGTCGAGCAGCTCTCACTCTGGAACAGACTAGGTCAAAAAGCCAGTCTGCCTCACTCTGAGTAGGAGGCGGTTGCATGATTCTTTATCCACAGCCTCAGCCATTGGCTTTCAGGCTGGTCACCGAGATCATCCCCTACTGCCTGGACCTTCTTGGCTGTCCTGCCCAAAGGGGTTTCTGATAGACTGCCAGTCCTTGATGGAGGACTTGTACAGGGCCATCTGCTGGTGAGGGAAGACGTACCTGCTGGAATCGTAAGGAGACTCAAAGTCCAGGTCTTACTTCCCAGACCCAAAGAACTCAGGGGCTTCTTTGCTCTCTAGGATATTAGGAGAAAAGCCCTCTTCATTCCCCCTTTGGTGGCAATATTTCCTCTCTCTCTCCTTAATACCAGTCTCCAAGGCTGTGGTCAAACCTCAGCTGCAACGCGCATGGCTTCCCTGAAGTTTGCTGCCCCAGCAGGGAGGACGAGGAACTCCTGCAGTGTCCCTGGTTCTCATCATGAGAACGATGACTGCCCACGTTAAAACTGCAACTTGCAGGATGACTTCAGAAGTGCCAACCAGTCATCAATGTGACAGCCCAGGCAGCCCCTTCTCAGCAGCTCCAGCTTTACAGACAGTGAGGGACATCCTATGATGGCACCTGTACCAAATTTGGGTCTGGTCTCAGTGCCGATCATCTATATCATCGGTTTGTCAGAATCCTATTTCACAGAGTTCAGTTTCTTGCTGCTTGGGGTGGGCCCAATGGCCTTACTGACGTGTTCAACAGCCCTTGAGACACTCTTAACTATATATCAAATCCTGTCATTATTCCAGAGCTTTAGGGCCCCAAAGACACCAGCTGAGGCACCTCTGGGCAGGGTAGATCTGAAGAACCTTCTGAGGGTAAGGCAGCTGCCTCAACAGCGGGATTCCCACCACAGCCGAAGGCCCCTGTGGCGCGGAGTCTGAAAACAACCATGGTTAATTTCTAGCCATCGATTCTCATTGTCCAGGAAAAGGACAGGGAGTGCTGCAGATGCCAAAGGAAGTGTCACGCCACAAGCTCAAGGGCCTCTCCTCTATGCCCTTGAAATCCTTTCTAGATATCTTCATTTTAAACAAGGACGTGTGCACATTTAAAGGGAAGAAACCAAAACCACAGAGGCCATGGACAAATACTGTGAAGGTAATGACCTTCCAGATACCCAAACATTGTAAAAGCAATGTCTCAATACCTACAGTTCCAAGCTCCACATTCAGTGAGAGCAGATGCCCCAGATGACAAACGCTTAGAGAAAAGGAAGACTCATGATTAAGAAAATCCTCCTCACATGGATGACATCCCAACATCTGATGTGCTAAGAGCCTGCAGGTCCAGAGACCTGACACCTGGACCCTCCACCAGGTATGGGAATAAAGCAAGTTACAAAGTGTCAGCCCCACACTTTGGGTTTTTGGTTTTGTTTTTCTTTTTTTGAGGAAGGGTGAGAGGGAGAAAGAGAAGGAGAGAAACATCAACATGAGAGAGAAACATCAATCAGTTGCCTCTTGCACGCACCTAATTGGGGACAGAACCTGCAACCTGGGCATGTGCCCTAACTGGGAATCAAACTGGCAGCCTTTTGCTTTGAGGGATGACACCCAAACAATTGAGCCCCACCAGACAGGGCAGCCACACACTTCTGTGGGTGAGATGCCCACGTGCATGAGTTCACCGGAGAAGTCTAAATTCGTTGGACCTCAGCTTCTTGGACCCAAGTCCAGAAATCTTTGCACCATCTCAGGCAGGACCACTGCTGAATTCCATTGCAGAAGAACTAACTCGGCACACTGATTCTATCCCTCTGAATTTTGTGTCTCCTTGCTGCCCCAAATACAGAGATCTTCTTGCCACCCATCAAACTTGGAGGATAAACACCCTCATCATGCAGAAAAATGGGTATGAAGGGTGGGGGTAGGGGACTTCATTTCAACGTAGAAAAATGGAAACAAGTTCAGAAGATGGACACAGCTCAACTGCTTGCAGGCGCTCCTGGTGCTCAGCATTGGAAGAGGTTTCAGTTCATGAAGGAAACCTCTGTCCGTGGTCTGCAGAACCTCGTCATCAACTCTCCAAAGGAATTAGAAAGAGTAACTGCATTCGTCACAGGCAAATTACCAAGAGAAGCAACAGAATGGGAACAGGAACTTCAAAAGGGAGGTGTTCCAAATTTAGATCCTTTTAATTTGTTACAACACTGGCATCTGCACCTTGTTGTAATCTCCCCCTCTCTACTCCCTCCATCCCCTATTACCCACAGCATGTAACGAGGCTGACTGTTGTTAATCAAAATCTCTTTGCCTACTTCCGGTCAAGATGGATGCATAGATAGACACACTTCACCTTCTCACATAACCACAAAAAGAATTACAGCTACATCTCAAAACAAATAACACCCAAAACTGTCAGAAAATTGAGCTGTATGGAAGTCTGACAACCAAGGATTTAAAGAAGACACATTCATCCAGACGGGTAGGAGGGGCGGAGTCGTGAAGATGGGTGGAGAGGCGCAGAGCTTCAGTGCGGCACAGAGAGGCGGTGGCAGTGGATCAGCTGATCCCACAGTCACATGTGGTGGATAAAAATCGGGAGGGATACCTTGGGAGTGAGTGATCCTAGCTCCAGGCCAGACTGCACAGCCCAGTGTTCCAGCACCAGGAAGATGAATCCCCCATAACTTCGGGCTGTAGAAACCACTGGGTGTTGGGGCAGCAGAAGAAACTGCTGGATTTTTAGGAGACTCAGCTTAAAGGGCCCACACTGACTTAGAATGTACGCAAACCCACCCACTCTGAGATTCACCACCAGGGCAACAGCTACAAGGGTGCCAGTCACATACAGGAAGTGGGTGAAGTGACTGGAAATGAGGTGAGTGCTGGACAAACCTCCAGAAGCTAGGTAGCAGTATCGTCCCCTCTCTGAGCCCTCCCCAACACAGAGCCACAAAGGGGTGAAGTGGGTTGCCCCACCCTGGCAATTACCTAAGGCTCTGCCCCACACAATTTACAGGTGCCTTTTCTACAACAGGCCATGCTAAGACAAGGAGTCAAAGCAGTTCTACCTAATACACAGAATCAAACACAGGGAGCCTGCTACATTGAGGAGACAAAGAAATATGGCCCAAATGAAAACAGATCAAAACCCCAGAAAAAGAAATAAACAGAACAGAGACAACCAACCTATCAGATGCAGAGTTCAAAACACTGGTGATCAGGATGCTCAAAACTCACTGAGTATGGCAACAATATAAAGGAAGAAATGAAAGTTACACTAAGTGAAATAAAAAAAAATCTACAGGGAACCATCCATGGAGGGGAGGAAGCTAGGATTCAAATAAATGATTTGGAATATAAGAAAGAAATAAGCATTCAACGAGAACAGCAAGAAGAAAAAAGAATTAAAAAAATGAGGAGAGTATAAGGAACCTCTGGGACACCTCCAAACATGCAAACATCTGAATCATAGGGATGCCAGAAGAAGAGGAAGAGGAAGAAATCGAAAATTTGTTTGAAAAAATAAGGAAAGAGAACTTCCCTAATTTGGCAAAGGAAATAGACATATGAGTCCAGGAAGCACAGAGTCCCAAAGAAATTGGACCCAAAGAGGAAGAAACCAAGACATATCATAATTAAAATGCCAAAGGTTAAAGATAGAATCTTAAAAGCAGCAAGAGAAAAGCAGTGAGTTACCCGCAAAGGAGTTCCCTTAAGACTATCAGCTGATTTCTCAAAAGAAACTTTGGAGGCAAGAAGAGGGAGGCAAGAAGTATTCAAAGTCATGAAAGGCAAGGACCTACATCCAAGATTACCCTACCCAGCAAAGTTTTCATTTAGAATGGAAGGGCAGATAAAGTGCTTCCCAGACAAGGTAAAACTAAAGGAGTTCATCATCACCAAGCCATTATTACATGAAATGTTAAAAGGACTTGAGAAAAAGAAGATCAAAACTATGAACATTAAAATGGAACAAACTGACAACTATCAACAACTGGATCTAAAAAAAAAAACCAAACAAATAAGCAAACAACCAGAACAGGAACAGAACCACAGAAATGGAGATCACATGGAGGGTTATCAGTGAGGAGGGGGAGGGGGGACGATGGAGGGAAAAGGTACAGAGAATAGGAAGCATAAACGGTAGGTAGAAAATAGACAGGGGGAGGGCAAGAATAGTGCGGGAAATGGAGAAGCCAAAGAACTATATGTATGACCCATGGACATGAACTAAGAGGGGAATTGCTGGAGGGAAGGGGGGGGGTGCAAGGTGGAGGGGGGATTACAGGGCAGAGGGCGGCTAAGAGGGAACTATTGAGACAATTGTAATAATATAACCAATAAAATATATTTTTTAAAAAACCTCTTTTCCCGCAGTCAAGGCCAGTGCTCAGCTGGCTCTTAGTACAACAGTCCAGAGTCTCCACCAGCGCATTCGGGTTCTTCTACCACGTAGTCGTCACCTTGTATCTGCAGACCATCCTGCCTACTCCTGCCGAAGACTAAAGCCCTAAAAAGATGTGGGTGGTTGTTTTGGGGGCAAGGACAGATTTTTGTTTGTCTGAAACGGCAAGCCCTGGGAGAAGAGGAATGCAAGCCGGCAATGAGACAACTAGGCCAATCCCTGGGATAAACTGGTAAACAGAAGTAGGCACAGTGGGGAGCTGGTGTCCTCTGTGGCTGCCTTTCTCCTGTGACACAACCAGGCCGGTCTCTCTGACCTGCCAAGGCTGCAGCCCGGGCTTGGCAGAGCCCTCATGGGTTTGGAAGAAAGGGGGAGGGAAGAAAGAAGGTAAGTGATGCAATCCAAAATCTGTGCACCAGCCACACACGACCACATGCACTTCCTGCCTGGGGATAGAGAAATCCCTTTGTCAGCCTTCAACTGGCTGACTTAACGCACTGAATAAATATTTACGAAGCATCTACAATAGGCCAAGATTATCCTTTCATGACCGTAAAGAGATGTTCTCTCCAAGAATCTATATTTTATTTGTGAGCTGTAGTAAATGCTCTTTTCATCCCCAGCTCAAAGGAAAACATGGATAATGTCACCTCTACTTTCCCTGCTACTGTAATTTCCCAGAAGCTCCAGTCAGCCCATCCTCTTTCCCAGCCTCTAACCCATCTCCTTCCTCCAGCCCTGCCTCCATGTTCCTGCCTCCACCCCTACTGACTTCATTCCTTCCTCTCCATGTCTGCCTCCAAGGCAAACACCTTCACCCCAGCCCAGGCTTCCCCAGGTCTTCCATGCCTGACACTAATTCCCACCCATCCACATGTCACCGGCCTCCCACAGGGCAGCCTTGCCTGCTGGGTCCTTCTTTGTCCTGTTTCTCAGCAGCCTGTACCACCCACAGCCATGTCACCTCAAGGTGTCTCCCTTTCACGCCCTACAGCCTCCCCACCTGCCCCATCCCAAGTTCAATCACCCTGCCTGCCTTTGCCTCCACCCCCACCCCCGCCACCAACCCTGCTTTCTATCCCACAGGGAACATGGGTCCGTCAGCCCTGCCGCTTCTCCTCAACCGCTGTCTCCTTGCAAGGCACACCGGCCTCCGTGCCTCCAGCACAGGCTGCCGGTCAACAAAACCCACCCTCCCTTTCCTCCCAGGCACGCATCGAGATTAGATCTCCAGTTCTCCTTCCACTGAGGCCTACTGATGTGACTGGGTTTTAAACAGGAAAATGTGGGTGGAAATAACATGGCTTGCCCTGAGGCCTTGCCATTAAAGGCCACCCCCCCACATTCTTCCCAGTACATTCCTCTTTACAGATGGCCGGGTTGTGAAACTCGGAGTCTTGGAACAGAGGCAAATCTCCGCTTTGAAAAAATGATGGATAGACAGCCCTGGCCAGGTGGCTCAGTTCATTGGAGCGTCGTCCGGTGCACCAAAAGGTTGCGGGTTTGATCCCCAGTCAGGGTGTGAGAGGAAGCAACAAATAGATGTTTCTCTCACATCAATGGTTCTCTCTCCCTTCCTCTCTCTCTAAAAAATTTAAAAAACAAAATTTTTTAAATCGATTAAACATATCCTTGGGTGGGGATTAAAAAAAAAGAAAACAAAGAACACAATAGATAATAAGCTGCCTAAGTTTGCTGTATATTTTACGTTGTACAGTACATACAGCATAAGTGTTCAAGCTGGCGAAGAAGCAGGGGCCAAGGCTGGCTGAAACAGCCCAGGGGTCATGAAGGACAAGGGACAGGGGCCGAGGTGTGCGGTGCAGACAGGTGAGGACAGGCAGTCCACTACACATCCTCATTTCCAAGTGGGTGAGCGAGTCTGGCAACTCTGGGAGTAAAGCCCGAGGGTAAATCTGAAGCCACCGGTAAACTATGTTAGAAAACAAAGACAAGACAGCCAGGATCGTGGGGCTGTGCTGCGGAACTGGGTGGAGAGCACCAGCGCGCAGGGCTGTGCTGGAGTATGTGAGGGCACCGGCTGACCCAAACTCGACACCTGTGGGAGAACACAGTAAGGGGAGGACGGACTGGGTGGAGGGGGTGGAATTAGGTTACAGAGGTGTTAAATGTAAGGAGCCCCACCTCCACCTCAATGAAATAAGGAAGTCATTGTGGGATCTAGAGGGGGGCGGTCCAGATGGAATGTGCGCTGGGACTAATCCCCGGGAGATCAGAATCCACCAGAGCACACTGGCTAGAGACCCGGCCCTCCACCATCCACTCCGTGGAGTCCTCAATAGACACTCGGCTCTTGGCAGATAGATACCTCCCTTCTTCGGTGACATCCCAGGATGTATGGTTAAAACAGCACACTCGGTCTGTCTTGCTAAGGGGCAGGAGTTGATCAAAGCCATTCCTGAACTCTCCGGACCCTGCTCCCCAAAACACGTTCAGGTCCCCAGGAAAGTTACCTCCGGACGAAGATGGGAAGCTGCATTTCAGCACAGGCCTCATGGAAAGTTCTGAAGCCAAGAATGAGGTTCTACCTAAGCAGAGAGGGAGCCCAACAGGCTAGAGAGGGAACCCAAGAGTGGGCTTGGGACAGCAATAAGCTCCTCAGAATAATGTCGTTCACTGTCAATATCAGGCCGACGGACTCATGGAAATACTAACACAGGAAAGGAAGAAACCTAAAATAGACAATGATCTTGGTGTCTGGATCCCACTGCCCACATTTCACTAGAAAATATCCACTAATGACAGCAGTTTGCTGGATGACTCTCATTCAGTCATTCAAGAGGCTTGGCTAACTAGCAGTCCCATCCCCAAGCCCTCTCCTGCACTGACCTCCTTTTACACTCCCAGCAACACCGGAGGGTGGGAGGTGTCTTACTCGCTTTACATATCAAGACACTGAGGATAAACTATGGCAAAACTGATACTTAACCTTTGGTCTTCTAACCCCATGTCTTTTTTAGTGGGCCTCTTTTAACAAAGATGAATTCCTCCCAGCTTCTTAGCTGGATCTGGGGATGCTGAGACAAATAAGATGTGGCTTAGGTTCTCAAGGTAACAGGCATGACAACAAATGAAGAGAATAAGAGTCTCTGAGCACTAGTGAAGGAGTAGAGTTTGGGAGACAAAGAAGTGGCCAGGGCCTGCACATGCAGCCTCACCATAAACAGACACGTAATGAACTCCCTCCATCAATAATTATTGAGCAAACACTGTGTGTCCATTCTGGGTGCTGGATATGGCAATGAAGAATACAGATAAAACTCCTGCCCTAATATTCTGGTGGAAAGAGCTTGCATTCTCGTATCAAATGGAGGGACAGATAGATGGATGGATGAAGGGATGGATGGATGTGTTGGGGGAAAACCGTTAAGGTCTTCATAGAATAAATGAGGCTTGGACTGATTTCTGGAACACGGGAAGACACGGTGCTAGTGAGGGGAAGGTGTGGAATGCCAGGGGGCCCTGCGGGAGGAGGAGGAGTGCAGGGAAACCACGCGCACGTTCGTCAGCCAGGGCTCTCTGGGGATCTGCAGGCAGTCTCCTCTGACTAAAGTGTTGGCGGTGGGCAAGGGACAATGGTGGGGACACAGGCAGTGGCCATGGAGCTTGGATTTGTCCTGCGGGTCACAGGAAAGCAGAGAAAGGTTTTAAAGAGCATGCATAACAAAGACACTAATTAAACACGAACCAGTGAAGGGTTTAGATACTGGGAAGATTCCTCTCTCAAAGCTCTTGTGTCATAATCTTACTTTCCACTAGAAAAAATTCTGGGGCAGTCACACCTAAGAGGCAGCACAGCCTCCTGGAAAGTGCTCCAGCTCAGAAATCTAAGAAGCCACACTTCAACCCCAGCTTCAGAACATCATGTATCCTGGAAAGAGACACTCTACCTCTCTGAGCCTCCCCTTTTCATCAATAAAAGGAGTGCACTACCACCCACCTGACAGAGCTGCTGTGACGATCAGAGACACCGTGTACACGGCGTACAGCATCTGGTAGGGGTCCCCACAGACCTCTGCAGCCAGTGCAGGCTAAAGAACTCCCTCCACCTCTGAGGCTGCATCGCAGCAAAGCCTGACCTCCCAGGGGCCAACTTGTGGTCTTCCTGACAGGCACCAAATCCAGGTCCCACTGAATTGCAGAGGCGGAGGCAGTCTAAAATGCCAAGCTTGGGGTTCTTTCAAAAATAACCTTAACTGGGCACAAGTGCAAGAAGGGCTATGCTCCATGGTTCTAGCAACAGTTTAGAAAAATGACCCAGAAATTTTCTTTAAGACAGGAAGTTTAGAAATCAATCATTTCCCAATTAGCCCACCAACCTTGACATTTGTACTGCTTTAGGACAGCAATCTTCTTATCACCACCCCAAACTTACACTCCTTCCTACAGGGCTTGAAGAAACAGCAGCTATTATTTTTAATAAAATCATTCCACACAGGCCAGGTCACGATATTCCATTCATCCTCACATAAGCCACGTTAAGGTGACCAGCACCCACGGACATGTCACTCAGCCAGGCTCGTTGTGAACCGCTATGCAACAAGCTCACTGCACAAGCTCAGGTCTCTGCCTAAAAAGCAGAAAACTATACAACAGTCATAATGGGCCCCCCTCCAAAAGGAAAGGAAGGCCTTGTTTCCCTAAAACAATTAAAACTCTCAACACTATCTAGAGAGCCAATTTAACGGATCATGTTAAAATGCAGCTTTTCTCTCGTCATCCCACGGGAAAAGGAGGAAAAGGCAGCTGGCAGAATCTGCACACACTTTATCTGTACAATCAACTCATGTGCAATGGCACAGCCCGCGCCCTCCCCACCCTCCAGAGCATTCCTTCTTTTCCCCCTCCCCCACTGCCCACATACCTCTTTGGAGCACCAGGCACATTTTGGGTGGATTAGCAGACATTCTTCACAAGAGGCCGCACTTCCACTAGTGCATCTGTTGAGACCTTTAAAGCAAGATGAAGATGCACTAATTAGTTCCTGGCTATAATCCCTACTCATGAGGCTTCTGAATGGGAGGGGAGGAGGAGTCACTTCCTTTTTAACAGGGGGCCTTGGTAAGGCTGTGGGGTGCAGGCTCCGTGGCTGACTGCAGGTTAAGGCTCATGGGCTGAAGCTAACCACTGACATTTCTGAAGCACCCATGGAGCATACACTTGTGTTAGCAACTCCCATTTCTTCTGCTGGGCCCACCTGGATTTCCAGACCCTTCCCCATTACAACAGGCTCTCCCTGAGGGAAAACAGGTCCTTTGCATTTAGTTCAGCCAAAATGGAAATAAAATAAAATAAAATAAAATCCTAAATCAGGTGATATCACACCAAATCCATAGTATACCAAAATACGCCAGCAGAGCCCTTAAAGAAGAACGTAGCCCAGGAATACAATGCTGGGTTAAGATAAAGGAAATTCAGGCCCTGGCTGGGTATCTCAGGTGGTCAGAGCATCATCCAATACGGCACGATTGAGGGTTCAATCCCCACTGAGGACACATACAAAAATCAACCAATGAATGCATAAGCAAGTGGAATAACAAATTGATGTTTCACTCTCCCTTCCTCTCTCTAAAAACTTCAAAAAAAAGTTAAAAAAAATAAAGGAAATCTACTAATTCAATATATCTGCTATAGGTCAAATAAGACAAACCATGTCATCACCTCAGTAGGTAATAAAAAGGCATTTGATCAAATTCAAAGCCCCCCCCCCTACTTTTAAAAAATCAGAAAGCAAGATTAGAAGGAAATTGCTTCAGTGTTGTAAAAGTTACTTATTTCAAACTCAGGTCATATCCCCCTGCCATTAATCTGGGGAGGGCCCCCTGAGGCAGACTCAACTTGGTGTTGAGGTTAAATCCATTGTCCCCTCTCCTCCCTCCACCCCACCTTGATACCCCACTCTTCTTTCCACCCCACAGCATAGGTACCCTTGAAGAAACATATCATCCCTGTGTTTTCCTTCTGTGAAACATCAGGACAGATTTCTTTCAACCAAGAACAGAATTTGATGGTTTTTCTCTGAGTGGGAATGAGTCTGTTTGGTCCTCTCAGCACTAACAGACCCACTGGTCTCTCCTGGTCACTGCCTGAGGCACAATGGATGGAATAAGGAAAACCCAGGACCACTAGCCACAGGAAGAGGGGCCCAGACAGTAAGCAGGGAAAGAGTCAAACAGATGAAAAAGGGAGAGTGGGATAAATATATGGGTAGGTGGTGATAGTTCCCTATCTCCGCTAAACACCATAATGACATTTATTTTAAGCCATCTTGAAACTCTAGCATTTTCTAATTTGGTAATTTTAACTCCTTGTGTCTCCTTTGTCACTAGAAGAAAAAACCCACAGAAATCAGGTGAGACACCGGAAGCTACACTGTTAGAGGGATAAGAATGGCTGCTGGAGTAGAAGGGAGGAAAAATTGGCAGGACCTGAGTGCTGGGAAGAAAGGACGGGGGCTTTGAGGGTGAAAGCAATGGTTTCCACCAGCCACAGACCACAGCCCGGAACCTGGGGCCCCTCGTCCCCACCAACCCTCACTGTGTTGGGACCTCTGCCTCACACCCACAGAGCTGGCACTGCTCAGACACCATGTCTCCGCCAAGCCTGCAGCAGGGCCTGCTGGGCACAGCCCTGGACTCAGAACACACTTTCCAGGAGAAACAAGCTGGGACCAACCAGGGTGCATAACTTCATCTGAGCGGGAAGAGCCGTCCCAGGTCCAAGCACTGACCAAGGAAATCTTAGAATCCTGCCTGCCTCCTGCTTTCAGCGACATTTAAATAGGCACAGGAGCCCTTAAAAAAGGGATGTGTGCAGGGTAAGTTTCAAAATGCCAATTTTTTAGTTAAATTCCCTTACCTGTCAGAAACTGCTCTCTGAGGGGGGAGCAATCAAATATAGAATGAAAAGGACTTTCTTCCTGCTCTCCTCAGCTCCCGAATACGCACTCAGGCCCCAACGTCCTATTGGCCGCTTTGCTGTCCGACATTAAAAGTCACAGAACTACAGCCCCTTGTAACTAAAACTGTTCTGAGATGAGCTAGTCACCTCATTTCATAGATGAAAACATGAAAAACAAGAGTAAGCGACTTGAAACAAGGAGGCCAGTCTACAAGGTCAGAAAGCGTGCGGGACAGCAAGTGTCCACATGGGGCACTTGCCCAGTGGTCCCTGCCCATCCCAGACTCAAAGCCACGTGACCAGTGAGTTCCAATGTCTTCTGGAAGACATCTCCAACAGGACTTTGATCAGAAAGAAACCTGAGATCAGATATCTCATTTATACCTCTGCTCCAATCCACAAAGATTCACAAACGCCACCTTCTAACTACCGCAGCCTCATTGCTGAGCTCTGGGAACTTGGGTGGGAGAGTCCTGGGCTCGAGGCAGTAAGGGCTCCTCAGTTCTGACCCAGATCAGACTGGGCTCCGGTCTTCTTTGCCAGCCTAACAGACCTCAGACGTAGCACTGAAGAGGCTCCCATGCGACAGACCTCTGGCATGCAGACACAGTGAGTGACTGTGACACACGTACCACATGGCATCGCTGGCTGTTTGTTTTCATCACTGCACCTTCACAGGCACAATAGTAAAGCAGTGTTATTGCACTCAAAATGATTCCTCTAAAATTAGGCTGTTGTTGGAACAAATTCTAATTCAAGAAAATCTGCACTAAGTGTGCCAAGCAGTGGCCTACGGGACGCTAGAGATGCAGAGATGAGTGACCCGGGCCTTGCTCCCCAAGAGCCCACAGCCTGCCAGGTACCAGGAAGCAGACAGGCACTCCAGGCACAAGGGCACAGGCTGTGTGCTGACGCGGGTCCCAGCGCTGGAGTCACTCCCTTTGGCATCCCTCCTCTCTCCACCTATTAATATTTCGGACAGCTTGAATCTAGCTGGATGAGTCACTGGGCACCAATAGCATTTTGAAAGGAAGGAAGCAATGAATAAAAAGCTAAACAGCTGGAGGTCATAAATGTCAGAGTGCTGTGTCTGGGTCACGGAAACCGGCACTAGCAGCCCAGAAGGTGGCCACGTCTCTTCTTAGTAGCTGTTCGCACAGTGCCTATTCCCAATTCAATTTCAACTGCCGGCAGCTCTCTGAAGCCCGGGGTTTACTGCAAACCATAATCTAAAAATATGCTCTCTCTCTGAAGCTCATTGACTCACCCCTCTTTCATCAATCATGCCCAGAAGGCTATCGTGTCCGGCCGATCATTCCTTCAAGATACAGGAAATGTTTCTTTCTTCCAATCCAACCCTTCCTGCCTGCTCCCTCCCCAACACACAGTCCAGGCCAGCCCTCTTCATTCTGCCTCTTCCCAGCACACATGTCCAAGGTCAGAAAACAGCTACTGAAGCACATATCCAGCAGCTGAGGTTTCCTGATCCAAAACATTCAGCGGGATAAACAAAAGTGAGTACCAAGCTGAATGGCCCTGCTGGCTGCGGGGAGAGGAGACCTGATGTTAAGCAAGTTGGGATGGTGGGAAAAGCATAATGAGTATATAGGGTGAACGCCCTCCCTGGGAAGCATGTGGTCGTATCAGGGAACGGGGTATGTAGGACCAAGGCGATTCACCTCACAGCAGCTGAGACAGACCCCCTTCAGTCCCCATGTGCACTGAGCCAAAGGAAGGACAGGCCAATCCTGCTCCACCCAAGGGATGCAGAGAAGCCGTCACAGAGGGAAGGATGTTTGGGCCGAAATTATGCAATGAGGAGAGCGTATTTGGGCATGGATGATCCGAGTGCTTGTTCTGTCACTTACTGGTTACATGACCTTGGACAAGTCACTTTACCTTCCCAGGCCTCAGCATCTTCAGGCAAACAATTCAACTAAATGGTCTCTATTACATATTCTTGCCTCCCCCAAATCTTGACATTTAAATGAGTTCTCTCTCCCCGAGAATATTCCTTCCCAATAAGCTACAGGCAGAGCTCCTGATCTCAAAGCTAATTGTAGAAGGCAGTGAGGAGGTAAGGATGGGACAAGCCCACCCCCACCCCCAACCCTCTATGCATTCAACAAACATGAATCAGACACTGTTCTAGGCACAGAAGAGAGAGAAATGAATGAAACTGATAAAACTCCCCATCTGACTGAGCTTAGGTCCAGGCTGTGGGGAGACTCCCCTGGGGGAAGACAAACAACAGATGGTGATGAGCACTAAGGAGAATAACTACGGAAGGAAAGGAGGTAGGAAGAAAGTGGGCCAGGAGGTTGCAGCTTTCGCTGGGAGTGACCAGGGAAAACTCAGCCAAGTAGGAAACAACTGAGAGAAGGTGGAGGAAGGCCGCCCTGCATCCCTGGGAGAGTATTCCAGGCAGCATCAAGCTGCTGGAGTGAAGTGTGTGATGGGACGGAAGTGGTAAAAAAAATAATAAAGTCAGGGAGGGAGGTTGGGGGAAGGGGGAGGGAGAGTCCATAGAGCGCCTGGCAGGACACCATCAGGACTTTTGGAAGCCATGAGAGGGTTTTAGGCAGAGTGACGTGACCTGAGTTGAGTTTTAACAGGCTCACTCTGAGCCAGAGTTGAGAATAACTCAAGGGACAAGTACAAAAGCTGGTCCCAGCTCTACAAGACACAAGCAAAACCACTCTGGAAAATTCGGGGGGAGGGGGGCGTGGAGCGGGGAACCAGTAAGGAAAAGGCAGCCCACAGACAGCCCCTCCAAACACCTGCCATAGGAGACCCCGCAAGCCTGTCTTGAAGCAAACTTTTCATGGTGCAGCCCAGGAATCAAGCCCCTCATTCAACAGAAACAAGAAACCTCACAAACAAGTAGGCACCTATAAAGCGTTCCTTTACATTTACAAAGGCCATTAATCCCATTCCAACTGGAAAGAAGGAAAACAAACCATAGCCGTGGATTTCCAAAGCCCTCAGTCCCAGCTAAGTGAAAATACCTGTGAAAAAGAGACCCGACCCCAGGAACCCGGCTGCACACCACCACGAGAAAGGACAGTTATTTAAGTACTGCGCAATCATCCAAGTTGCTGATATCATTAAAACTCCTCAGAGTATGTCCATGAACAGCTGAGGAAGAAAAAGTAGTTACCAGGGCAGGCAGGCACAAGGGGCCTTTTGCCAACTACTTAGATATTTTAATCCTCCTGTTGCCTCAGGAGCCAAATAAGCATGGAGAACAAGCAGGAGAGGAATACTAATTAGAGCTAATTAGACCCTGCCCTCTTCTGCTTCAATCCCCTTTATAAAAAGCCCCTAATTCAAGGATGATGGAGCTAAAATATAAACACCTAGGGTAAACAGCCGTCCACACACTAGGCCCCCGTGTGCATTTCCTTGTCCTGCCACTTCCGAACCTATGTCTGACTACCTGAAGAGAGCTGCAAACCCACAGCCAAATTCCAACCATCCTGTCACAGACCAAGGAGAATAGGGGTGAGGAGGAGCCCACTAACTAGACTAAAGGACTCTTCCAGGGCTTAGAGCCTTCTAATTTTCAGGACATCACTAAAAGAACATTTTAAAAAATGACACACTATAATAGCAAACATGACTCTAGTCTGACAGTGAGATCACGGCGCATTCCCCACTCCTTAGAAGGCAAGGGCCCCAGCCCAGAGACACCCTTCCCTGGTTCAGTGCGAACACCAAAACCTATGTCCTGCCCAAGGCTCTTGCCCATGGGACGATACGGAGAGCAGCAGATAACCCTGGGATGGGGGTTTGTCGGCCTACCAGAGTTGTCTGAAAGGAGCGCCCTCAAATTCAAGGTCTCTTTCCAGCTGGATTAAGCAGAGATGAAAGTGTGGTGAAAGCAATAGACTGGCAGCTTGGCTAAAGGCCTAGGGACACCCAGGCAGGCATGGCCCCGCAGGTCCCTTTTTTCTTCACTAAGGAAGGGTTTCCTTTCAAATCACATCCCTAGTAGCAAGACAGAAACAAACTCTGGAGAAAGATCCTGCAGGGCCCCAGAAAAAAAAAAAAAAAGAAAAAAAGAAAAGGGAAGAGGGAAAAAAAACTGTTTCAAACTATGTTTGAACTTGACTCAGCACCACTGGGAAACTAGGAGACCTCCCAGGGAGGCAAGTCAGCCCCTGCGAACCTTGAGAAGCTGCTGGGCAGAAAAGAGAGATGACCAGGTGTGGAGGCCAGCAACGGGCTTGCTCTCCCACCATTCTGCCGGTCCACCAAGGTTAGCCGAGCCCTGAGGCAAACCGGAAGGGAAACTGGAAGGAGTTGGAAATACACCACCAAGGCTCAACAACCCTTTTTTCCCAGCCAAGGTGAGTCATGTAAGACAAAGGGCACTGGGCTTAAAAAGTCCTGAGGTCGGTGGCCAAGGAGGCTGGGCAAGTCAATTCGCCTTCTTCAGCCCATCTGAGAAATGAAGATCATTGTAAGAATGTACATATACTTCAAAAAACAGAAATCACAATGTAAATGAAAAATAATATATTGAAAGAATTCTTTGTAACCGGAAATATGAGTTTTTATTGGAATCACAGAATGTCAAGCTGTAAGGGAACTTAGAAGTCATTTCCTTTATCAGTTCCTAATTTTTGGATTTCACAGAACATTGAGAGCAAAACAGAAAAAGGGAAAACATATACGGTTGTCGGATTATCAAAAATGAAAAACTACCCTCTGTTAATACGTTAAATTGTTAAAGGAAAACAAGTTTCTCACTAAAAAAAGGGAATTTCAAATTAAAGGACAATCCTCGTGAAGCAGGGAACTAGTTGGCAAAGAAACACTCCAATGTATGACACAGGCTACAACTTTTTCTTTGCATTTTCCTGGGGACCCGAGGGGCACTGGTTGCCAGATGGATGTTTGAGAACCACTAATCTATTCCAAGCTCTGGAGTGATTATTACCCCATAAAAGATACCTAGCTACAGTATTAAGTTTGAATTAGGGCCTGAGGAAGTTTTTGGCTTGTCCAGACCCCTCCTGCGTTCTCAGAGTTAAACCTCCACCGCCTTCATGTAAATGAAACACCCTAGGAAAGACTGCCCTGCCCTCCCTCCGTCCGCAGCGAGGCCCTTGGCTCACTAGAGCAACCCAGAACGTCGGCCTGATTCCTAGGGGACCCTAAGGGACCTGGTGCCCAGAGCACCCAACACAATTCCTAGGGGAAAAGAGAAGTTTGGAGCGTCCAGCTTTTTTGGGAGGGGGTGGGGGTAGGTCCTCTGCCTCCAAGCTCAAGCACCCAACAGAGCATCCTTCCTCCGGGGCCCTTAACTGCCTAACTGCCACATCCGGCCCTCTCCCAAATCGGAAAACTTAAAGCAGGTAACACACTGCAGCCAGCCCATGGCAGTGTCGTGCTAACAAAATTAATGACACACACACCCTGCCCTCCGCTCCAGAATCCTCCAGAGTTAGGGGATTGTGCAGCATGGAATGTTTGTAAATCGCGGAATAATGTCAGGCAAAGGAATCAGAAAGGGAAGTCCCAGGTGGGGCTGTGCGTTGGGACGTGGGTCTCCCCTCGGGTTTGCGGTTTCCTGGGGAGAGGAAGCAGACGGATTATATCTTCGAAGAAAGGCGGTGGGCCTGGGCGCAGTGAAACTCTCGGATTCCCTTTGGAGCCCGGAGCACTCGCAGTTCCAGGAGACGAGCCCTCCGCGTGCCCCCGCATTGGCTCCGGCGAAGATTTAGGGTCTCCCACCTCTAATTGCCCTTTGCCGTCCGGGGACCAGGGCAGCGGAGGCATCCCTCGGCGCCTCCCAGCAGCCCGCCGGCCCCCGGCCGGTCACAAGGGCTGCTTTGTGCCAGGGAGTGTAGAGCCCCGGCTCCAATGCAGCGGCGGCTGCGGCCCTCCCGCGCACTGGGCGCGGGCGCACGCGGGCTGGGTCAGCAAACTGGTAAGGCTGTTTACACAGGAAGGGAATGCTCCTCCGCAGCCAGGGAAGGAACCGGCGACGGATAGCCAGGCGGGACTGCACTGAGTGACGCACGCTTTTCGGAAGCCCCCCTTGAAGCTGAGCCCCAGCCGCCCGCCCACCTGGGAGGGCTCAGTAGACGCTTTCCACCCTCCGGCACTGCCTCGGATGCCAACGCCTCCAAGACGCCCGTGGTGGCTCTGTGTGTGACAAAGTTTTGCAGAGCGGTCGGCGCGGCTTACCTGGGAGCCTGGGCACTAGGGCGCAGAGCCCAAGGAGGCAGGCGTACAGGGGCGCCCCGGCCCGTGGCATAGTGGGGGCGCCCGCCTCAGCGGCAGTGTGGGCAGCGGACTCCGAGGAGGCGTGCGTTCGCGGCTGGTGCGCGGGGTCCGAGGGCCGGGGGCCACAGCCGCATGCCCAGCGCGCAGCCGGGACTCACAGTGATCGAGGCCGGGTGGGAGTCGGTGGCGGCTGCGCTGGCCCGAGCCCCGCCGCCACCATCCCTCCCGCCGTGCAGGAAGCGGAGTACTGGGTCTGACTTAGCCCTGGCTCACCGGCCTGGACGTCTGGGGTGTCGCCGCTCAGGGCGGCTCCGGACAGGGGAGGGGCTGGCTCGGCGCTGCGACAGCAACTTCGGACGCGCCCCGCGCGGAGGTTCCCCAGTGCGCCGGCACTCTCTGCCCTTCGCCTCCGCCCCTTCCCTTCCTCCCTCCGGTCCTCCAGGCTCCACTTTCCTCCCCCTTTTCCCCCTCCCCTTCTCTCCCCTTCCAGGCCCCCGCCGGGCTGCCACACGGTCAGTTTACGGCGGGGCGGGGCGGGGCGAACTCCCAGCCCGGCAGGCTCCGCCCCGCGTGGGGACTCGCCCTGGACGCCAGGCGGCGGGCGTCCAGGTGGAAGTCCTTTCCGGCGCACTCGGGGCCAGGGTGCTGAACGCTGGAGAGGGTCTGGCTCCTCATTCTCTGCAGCCGGTTGCTACCGGAAGGGGGCGGGGCACTCTGCAACCCGCGAGCAGAGCTGACTTTGGGTGGCTGGACTTCAGGAGGGAGAGCAGGTACGGTGGCTGTCTCCTCCCAAAGCTGCGCCTCCAGCCCCGCGCTCGCCGGAGGAGGGACCAAGGCTTCCGCGCGTGTAACCTCGAGGCGGCAAACTTAACGGGAAAGTGAGGGTATGTGGGACGTGGAGCCCACTTTTTCCTCACTAATGTTTTGCCCCTTTGAGGGTTTGCGACTGGCCCAGGTGCTGCTATTCACTGGTTTCTTATCTCGACAAACTGGCGGTTTCCAGGGAGCCAGACTGATAAACTCAAAAACAGATGCGCAGGGTTTCACCTTATCATTGACATTAAATTGATAACCTTAAAAACAGCTGTTCCATCGAAATTACACTTTATCGTTTACATCCAAACTGGTTCTGAAATTAATGGGGAGGAGTAGGGGTGGGGAGCTACTACCCTTGACAGCGCGTGTGAAGAACCAAGTGGGCCTGAGCTGGACTGATGAATGGGTTAACACTGGGAAGGTAGGAGAAAGCAGCACACTGCTAGCCAGGCACTGTACTTAACAACCTTACCATGTTAACTCATGTAATCCTCCTGGCAACCCTACTATAATCAGGATGCGAAAACTGAGGCACAGAGGGGCTAACTTGCCTGAAGAACTAACAGGGATGGGTTGCCTTGTCTAAAAGTTAAGGATGCTTTGACTAAAAACAGAAGCAGTAAGGAGTGGCCTGCCCTTTGCAGGTCAGGAACCAGTTGGACAGATGGCTCCCAGGGGCCAGGCAGGTGATAGATAGTTCTAACTGTCCAGATTAGGGATTTGGAGTTCAATCTTTATTTGTTTTCTAACTCCCCCACCATCACTACCACCAGCTCTACCGAGGTGGTGCCCTCAAGCCCAAGAAGGCCAGTGTTTCATTCCTAACCTGCATGCAGCTATCATTTACTCTGTAACATCTCTTTGTTTGTTCTGATGTAAAAGTCATGCTTGTCTCCAAACATTTTCTACTACAATTGGTGCTGCAGAGGTGGCCTGAGTTTATCATGGGTCTTTCTGCCTTTGGGGAGAGTGGTCTTGGGCTATTCGTATCCAACCTTGAGAGGCAATGATTATAAATAATGGGAAGTAAAAGAGTTTGAACTGAGAGGTGTCATTTGCAAGGTGGTGATTTTCAAAGATTTCTCTGGCAGAGCTGTAAAGCATGAATTAGATAGAAGAAAGTTAAGTTTCATAAACTGGGTAAATATTGCATTAAATATAATAATAAGTTGCATTTATCAGGCATCCCCAAAGTTTAGGCCCTGTGGTGTCTGATCTTCTGTGCATCACCTTCCCCACCCCAACAAGGTGCTTCACTCTTCAGACCAGCACAGACCCCTGTTTACCTGGACCTGCACCTGGAAAGAGCTGCAATCAAATCAGCCCTCATCCTGTCGCACCTAGTAGTTCCCAGCCTGCCCAGACCTGCTATAATCCACTGAATCCCAAGTGATGACAACACTCTCCCATGCTCTGTCATCTTAGAACTGGTTTGGAGATGCCTTTTCTAATCCCTCTGCAGCGTTGACTTTCTGCTTTGTAGCTCTTTTCCTGTCCAAGAACCCTTCATTCTGTTTATTAAGCTGGAGGGTGGAAGTACTCTTCAAATGCTGTGACTTTCTCAAGTCGGCAAAGTCAGAGTGCACTGATGGCCCCCTCTGAAGGGAGATAAGGCAGGCAGTACTTCCCACAATCACTGGGACAGTTTCTGTTGTGGCTGCCTCAGGAATATCCCATTTCTGATCATTGCTGAGCTTTGGGGCCTGAAGGAGGTTTCTGGTTACATTGCGTTTGGCTTTCAAGGTTTGAGCATGGATAACCTAGAGAAACTTTGTTTCTTATTGGTTTTAAAATAAGGTTAGTTCCTGGAAAAGTGAAACATAGAATTACCATCTGATCCATATCCAAAAATTGAAAACAGATTCAAACAGTTATTTGTACACCTATGTTCACAGCAGCATTACTCACAGTAGCCAAAAGATGGAAGCAACTTAATGTCCATTAACAGATGAATGGATAAAGAAATCGTAGTATCTATATAAAGTGGACTACTGTTCAGCCTTAAAAAGGAATTGAATTCTGACACATGCTATAACATGGATGAACCTTGAAAACATTATGTTCAGTGAAATAAGCAAGACACAGAAGGACAAATATTATATTATGAAACATATGAGCATACCTAGAATAGAAATTCATTGAGTCAAAGTATAATAGAGGTTACCAGAAGCTGGAAAGAGGGAGAATGGGGAGTTATTAAATTAATTGGTATAGAATTTCAGTTTAGGATGCGGACAAAAAGGGGCCACATAGTAAACCTGACAAGCTCAGGGGAGGCCTGCATAATGGCCTTACAAACTCAGAGACTGAAAGTAACCAGAAAGGATGGTCTGGTAGTTATGTCCTAGGGCAGTATTTTTCCCTAACAAAGGTCAGTCTTTACCTTAACTGAGCCTGTCTGTTGTCTTTTTGCATCTAGGGTAACACACCTTTGGAATGTCAGGTTCCCTTTCTCTGGACCCCTCCAAGGCACAGGCGCTGCAGCAGTGGGGACCACAAACCCCCTCATTGTGACTGTTATCCTGTTAATTGTTAACTATTACATCATTTACTTTTTATCCAATCCCAGAGGTCCTCCCTCTGCTTTCTCCCGCCTCCCTAATCTATCATCAATGAATTTCATGTAACCCACTTATACTGCCTCTTTTTCCTCTTCTGATTATAATGTATAAAGTAAGGTGCAGAACCGCCATTTTCCAGAACATTTTCTCAATCCATTGAGATTTTGCTTCCCAGCAATTGTGGTTGGTTTGGCTCAAGCTCATAAAAGTTCTTTCAGGTTTGGACATTTCTTATGTTTGAAATGGGGTACAGAGCATGTTCCCCCCGCAACTCATGGTTGGGGGAAGGAAAGAAGCAGATGATACAGCTTAAGATACTTTTCATAACAATGGCAGGTGATAACTGTGTCCTTCCTGAAGGGAAGCTGTGCCGCCCCCTGGGTAAAGACCTGCTTGACCTTCAGCACCTATAGTGCCAGGTATGGGGTCACATAGGGAGTCCTAGGTCAGCATTTAAAATTAGGGCAGGCAGCCATGAATGCTGCCATGCGGTTGGAAAGGGGAGCCGTGAGCACGGAGAACAACGACGTAGCAGCCGTGTGAAGCAGCCACGGAGCCTGCTGTGTGGCCTGCTGTGGAAAGGAAGGAGACAGATTGCTGCTCTGATGGTGCCTGCTCCAGCTGGCTCAGAAGCCAACAAGGACCTGCCTTGCAAGATACTGACCTGCTGCCTTGCAGACCCAGACTCTATCTGGACTCTTGGGACCTGGGACATACAGAGAGGCTATACTGTTGGGACTTGTGCCTTTCCTGGACTTCACCACGATCCAGCACGTGACAGCACATGCTTTCCTGGACTATTACATGGAGGCTGATGACAGTGTACCCCAGATCCTGAAGGAGAGAGCTGCTGCGAGACTATTGGCGCAGCCGGCTTAAGCACACTTGAGGAGATGGGGAACTATTGGGCTTGGCTTTGGCTTATAGCCTTTTGGGGAGCAAGGGAAGTGCTGGGTCTTACAGAAGAACAGGGCTCGGAGCTGAAGTGCTCCCAGTCCCCCCAAGGTTGGAATATTGTAGATAAAGACCTGTTTCTGCCATTACTAATTGTTGGGTCATGCACCAGGTGCCCCATGAATGGAACCCTGTTTTCTTGGTTGCATGTTGACAGGGATAATAAAAATTTCTGGAAAAGGATCATGCTGATGGTTGCACAACATTGTGAGTGCATTTAATACCACTGAACTATATACTTAAAAATGGTCAAAATGGTAAGTTTTATGTTATGTATTCAGTTGGCCAAAAGGTTCGTTTGTTTTTTCCCGTAAGATGGCTCTAGTAGTGCTTACTTGTCTTTGACTTCCTGTCAAACAATTTCGTTAGGCTGTATTGTGACAGCTGTCACATCAGCATGCATTAAAAAAAAAAAAATCAAAATTGGTGAATTCTTGTGTAGCCATTGTAATATTGAAGTTAGAAGAAAATATGCAGCATTTTTGGCATACTATGCTTTATTGTTTCAAAAAAGGTAAAAATGCAACTGAAACACAAAAATAGGTTTGTGCAGTATATAGAGAAGGTGCTGTGACTGACCAAATATGCCAAAAGTGGTTTGTGAAGTTTCGTGCTGGAGGTTGCTCACTGGATGTGGGGTCATGCTGGACATGGCTCCTCCAACCTCCAAAACTGGAAGGCTGGCCAGAGGGGCCCTGGCCAGAAGGAATGTGTATTGCTTTGGAAATGAATTGTAATTCCCTTCTTATCTCCTTTTGGGAGTGGCTTCTTATCCTGTGTGACCGTTTCTTGACCTTTTCTACTTTCATGTACACACTGAGGTAATGTAGTTTAGAGTCACGTGCAAGACATGTGCCCGCTTTTGTCTGGGACCCCTTAAAACAAGTGTTGGTCTCAGGGAGGTGCAGTCCTGCTTCCCTGATCTGCCACCATCGGTGTTCCCTGTACTGTGAGTAATAAAGGCTACGCCTGCTCCATCCAGTCCTCCCTGTGGTTTTTCTGGCTCATCCGAAGGAGCAGTCAGTCCAGATCCCTGGCCTCAGCCTCCTGCATTATTACACTGGATGTTGCTCCATGGTTGGGTGGACTAGTTGAAGTTGATAGTGATCAAATCAAGACATTAATTGAGAACAATCAACATTATACCATGTGGAAGAGAGCCAACATACTCAAAATATCCAAATCAATAAAGTTATCGGTGAAAATGAAAAATGTGTCTTTTATTTTATGAAAAAACTTAAGTGTACTTTTTAGTCAACCCAATATATGTATATTTTACCATAATTAAAAAGAAACACTTAAAATCAGACTAGTTAAAACTTTTTAAATTCACAATTCATATTTACATGTTAACTCACTCCACAGTGAGTTGTCATATTGTGCAATTCAGTTTATGATCCAGGTCAAGAATATTTTATTGATACATGGTTGCAACTTAATATGCAGGGGAAAATTTTTGAGGAGGGGAGACAACACTCTACAGTATTCACCTTAGTTTAAGTAATATGCTAAATTTACTTTGCTTTTAATAGTTATGCCTGGGATTTGTCACAGGACAAGAAATGAATGGCCTGCACTGGCTGGGTGTCTCAGTTGGTTGGAACATAGCCCCATGCACCAAAATGTTGCCAGTTTGATTCTCAGTCAGGGCAGATACCTAGGTTGTGGATTCCATCTCCAGTTGGGGTGCTTATAGAGGCAACCAATCAGTACTTCTCTCTCACATTGATGTTTTTCTCTCTCTCTCATCAATAAATACATGTCCTCAGAGACTACCGGTCAAGATGGCGACATAGGCAGACATGGCTTGTGTCCATCCACAACCACATCAAAATCACAACTAAAATATAGAACAATCATCACTCAGAACCATCAGAAATCAAGCTGAATGGAAATCTGACAACTGTGGAATTAAAGAAACCACATCCACTCAGGTAGGAGGGGTGGAGACATGGAATGGCCTAGTCCCTTACCCATGTGTGGTGGACAAAAACTTGAGAGGGATATCTCGGGAGTAAGGAGTCCCAGCCCCACATGAGGCCCCCCAGCCCAGGTTTCCAGGGCCAGAAAGACAAGTCCCCATACATTCTAGCTGCAAAAACCAGCAGGGATTGACTCAGAGGAAGAAACTCCTGGGTCCCAAAGCAGTTCCCTGTAAAGAACCCACATGTGGACTCACCTGTTCAGACTCTCTCTCTCTCTGAGCCCTAGCACCAGGTTGGCAGCTTAAAAGGCACCAGTGTCATTATACGGGGAGAAACTGAAGTATCTGGCATCAAGAAGAGCAGAGGCCATTGTCCCTTTTCTAAACCCCCCACCCCCCCACACACAGAGCCAGCAATCTGATGCCATATCTGAGACTCTATCAACTTGGCTAACACTGTTTGACCCACCTTCGAGATCCCCAGAGACTGTGCTCCACTCAGTTTATGGGCCCACCCAAGCTGCTTTTCCATATGAATGGCTACTCTTGGCTTATGTTTCACAACTTCCTAAATCCTCTCAAGCAACAGCTGGCCTCAGTGAGCCCCAGGCCTGGCACTAGCAGCAGCCAGCCTAGATTCACAGCTTGACTTTGCCTTGGAATCTCCAAGCCCAGTGCAAGTAGCAGCCATCTCAGATTGCTTTGTAACTCAAGCAGGGTGGCCCTGGGCAAAACACAGTGGGGACTGACCTTGGCCTGCACCACGTAGGAAACCCCAGGGCCAGTGCACCCAGTGACAGCAACAGAACATGTTGGAGCAATACCCATCTGCCCCTGCACAGCTGATCCTCCATGGAGGGCAGAGGTTGATGGTAAGTGGTCACAGCCAATCCTTGCAGTCTACTGGCCTGGATAGATCCCTCCCATTGATCTGCTAATAGCAACCAAGTCTCAGATACAAGAGGAGGGTGTACTCATTCCACAGAAAGGGCACATCTCAAGTACCCAACTTGGATGACAGGGGAGGCTATGCCACTGGACCCTACAGGACACCTACTACATTAGGCCACACTATCAAAACACAGAGTCAAAGCAGCTCTACCTAATACATAGAAACAAACATAGGAAGGCTGCCAAAATGAGCAAAGAAACAGGGCCCAAATGAAAGAACAGATCAAAACTCCAGAAAAAGAGCTAAATGAAATGGAGGTAAGCAATCTATCAGATGTAGAGTTCAAAACACTGGTTATAAGGATGTTCGGGGAACTTAGTGAGGACCTCAGCAGCACAAAAAAAGATACAGTCAGAAAGGAAGGATACACTAATTGAAATCAAAAACAATTTACAAGGAAACAACAGTAGAGTAGATGAAGCTGAGAATCAAATCAATGATTTGGAATATAAGGATGCAAAAAACATCCAATCAGAATAACAAGAAGAACAAAGAATCCAAAACAATGAGGATAGTGTAAGGAGCCTCTGGGACAATGTCAAGAGGTCGAATATTCACATCATAGGGGTTGCAGAGGCAGAGAGAAAGAGCAAGAATTTGGAAATCTATTTGAAAAAATAATGAAAGAAAACTTCCCTAATTTGGTGAAGGAAATAGACACTCAAGTCCAGGAAGAACAGAGAGTCCCAAACAAAGGATGCAAAGAGGCCCACACCAAGACACATCATAATAAGAGTGCCAAAGATTAAAGATAAAGAGAAAAATCTTAACAGCAGCAAGAGAAAAGCTGTTAGTTACCTACAGGGGAGTTCTCATAAAAGTGTCAGCTGATTTCTCAAAAGAAACTTTGCAGGCTAGAAAGTATTGGCAAAAAATATTCAAAGTCATGAGAAGCAGGGACCTCCAGCCAAGATTGCTCTACCCAGCAAAGCTGTCATTTAGAATTACAGGGCAGATAAAGAGCTTCCCAGACAACAAAAACTAAAGGAGTTCATCATCACCAAACCATTATATGACATGTTGAAAGGACCTATTTAAGAAAAAGAAGGAGGACAGGAATAGCAGATGGTGGTGAGGTAGGTGGGAGCGGAGCCCACTTCCCCCTGCACACAGGTGGAGCACCTTGCTGATCTTCTGAGGAACAGAGTGAGCAACCAACGGTATTCCAGCTTATACGAAGGTTGGAGGCCAAAATTGTAGAGGACGTTGAAAAACAGATGGTAAGGAGATTGCTTTGGGATAGTAAGGTCCCTGGGACCAGTGTGGGGACCAGGGCCGCTACAGCCCCCTGGCCCTGTGCATGCCAGCAGATGCCAAAGGATCCTTTGGAGAGAACTAAATCAACAGCTCCCTCCCCTGCCAAAGAGGGAGGATAGAGCAGCACCAGGATGCACAGGGGTGGTGTTCACCCACCGAGACTGTGGATGCTGGCTGGTTCATTATCAGAAAAATTGGGGAGCTGGGTGACACCTGGAGAAGGGGGAAGAGTTGGGCTGTGACGGACCCTGACCTGGATAGTCTCCAGTCAGGTTGGAAAGTTGGGCTGTGTGAGAGGCGGGGTGCTAGTTAGGAGCTGCATGCTTGAACACAAGGATTTTGTTTAAAAAAAGGCTCTTGGTGCCTGCTTAGGGAACTCTCCCATAGGGGCTGCCCTGGCAGCCACCATGGCCACAGCCTCCCACTTCCCCACTTCCGCAATGACCTTGGTCACGCACCTGCGCCCACCAGCCCTGTGGCCAAAGCCATACCCCCACCCCCGCGCAGATGGCCTGGCTCCCTAAAGAGAAAGGAGGAGGTGCACCACACAGAGGAGAGCAGCAGGACTCAGGGAGTTAGCAGCTCCCAGAAAGACTTAACTCAGTGGGGGAGCTGAACTACCCTGAAGAGACTTTGAGAGTTCCCAACACCTGAGACAGCAAAGAGTGAGAAGGTAGTATGTGAGTTGCCCCTAACTAGTGCACCTCAAGGACAGCACAACTGGTGGATTGAGGGAACTGGACTGGAGGCTGGGCAACTATAAAGATTGTGGCCCAGACTTAGCCCCCATCCTCAAAAAACTATAGGAAAGGAGAAAAGTGAAGCACAATACTCCTCACCCTGTGGCAGCCAGGAAGACCAGCAGAATTGATTTATCTGGTTTAAAGTCAGCAGGAGGAATTTTTTCCTTATTTTTTTTAATATATCTTATTGATTATGCTATTACAGTTGTCCCATTTCTCTCCCATCATTTCCCTCCACCCTGCACACCCTCTCCCACCCACATTCCTCCCCTTTAGTTCATGTCCATGTGTCATAAGTTCTTTAACTTCTACATTTCCCACACTATTCTTGCCCTCCCCCTATTTTCTACCCACTGTCTATGCTACTAATTCTCTGTACCTTTTCCCCCTCTCTCCTCCTCCCACACCCCTGTTGCTAACCTCCATATGATCTCCATTTCTGTGGTTCTGTTCCTGTTCCCGCTGTTGGCTTAGTTTGCTTATGTTTTAGGTGTGGTTGTTAATATCTGTGAGTATGCTGTCTTTTTACTGTTCATATTTTTTATCTTCTTTTTCTTAGATAAGTCCCTTTAACATTTCATATAATAAGGGCTTGGTGATGATGAACTCCTTGAACTTGACCTTATCTGAGAAGCACTTTATCTTCCCTTCCATTCTAAATGACAGCTTTGCTGGATAGAGCAATTTGGGATGTAGGTCCCTGCTTTTCAAGACTTCAAATATTTCTTTCCAGCCCCTTCTTGTCTGGAAGGTCTCTTTTGAGAAATCAGCTGACAGCCTGATGGCAACCCCTCTGTAGGTGACTGTCCACTTATCCCTTGCTGCTTCTAGAATTCTCTCCTTCATTTGAATCTTGGCTAATGTAATTATGATGTGCCTTGGTGTGTTCCTCCTTGGGTCCAACTTCTTTGGGACTCTCTGAGCTTCCTGGACTTCCTGGAAGTCTATTTCCTTTGCCAGATTGGGGAAGTTCTCCTTTATTATTTGTTCAAATAAGTTATCCATTTGTGCTCTTCTTCTTCCCCTTCTGGTACCCCTATAATTCGGATGTTGGGACGTTTAAAGATATCCTGGAAGTTCCTAAGCCTCTCCTCATTTTTTTGAATTCTTGTTTCTTCCCCGTTTTCTGTTTGGTTGTTAGTTTCTTCCTTTTGGTTCACTCCATTGATGTGAGTCCCAGTTTTCCTTCCATCTCTATCGGTTCCCCATGCATCTTCCTTCATTTCACATATTGTAGCCTGCATTTTTTCATCTAATTTGTGAGCAAAATCAACCAATTCTGTGAGCATCCTGATCACCAGGGCTTTGAACTGTGCCTCCAATAGGTTGGCTATCTCTTCATGGCTTAGAGGAATTGGCATTGGGGCTTTGATTTTTCCTCTGGTTTGAGCCATTTTTGGTGGGGTTTTTTTGTTTTGTTTTGGTTTTGGTCTGGTCGCGGCTGTTACGTAGTGAAGGGTGGAGCCTTAGGTGTTCCCCAGTGCAGGGGCAGCCCAGTCGCTGAGTTGTGACGCTGTCTGTGGGGGCGGGGTCTGAGAGGGAACAATGGCACCTGCTCCGCTCTCTCCTGGATTCAGTCCCTTCCGCCGCTTCCCCTTCACCTGGATTGTCTGTGCGCAGAAATGTGGGACTACCTGGTCAGCCAGCCGCCTTGTGCAGCCTCACTGGGTCTACACAGTTGCCACCCCATGCCCGGGGTCTGCCAGCTGCCGCCTGTGAGCCCAGAGTCCACCAGCTGCCGCCTGTGCACCTGGGAACTGCCAGCCACTGCTACCTGCGTTCCCAGGTCTGTACTTCCACCTTTTCCTGCTGCGACTCCACCCCTCTTACCAGCATGGATGAATGGTTGTTGGACTTCCATGCAGTTCAATTTTCTATCAGTTCTGGTTGTTTTCTTGTTTCTAAATATTTGTTGTCCTTAATTTTGGTTGTGAGAGGAGGCACAGTGTGTCCACCTATGCTTCCATCTTGGCCGGAAGTCCCTTATTTATTTATTTATTTATTTATTTATTTAATTTCCAAGTGAGACAATAAGACCTGGAGCTGTGAAAGTACCATAGTCAGACACAAAGAGGGATCACAACACTAATCCCAACAACTGAGAAACTGAGACAAAATTCACTTTGCTATTCCAGAGAACTTGTATGTTATTGTTTATTTGTATTATTTTTTCATTATTTTTACTTGTTTCATTTTATTAATATTTTTTTATTTCTCTTCTTTCTATTTAGTTATCTTCATTTTGTTTGTCTAATTGCATTGTTTGACCGGTTTTCCTTGTTCTCTCTTTCATAGTGTATTTTAATTTTCCTTCTTTCACTTCACTTGTGTTCTAATAGCACACTACTCTAAGTTGTATACTGCCTATTCTTGTTATCCAGATCATATAGATTCTGTCGTATGATTGTTTTTCCAGTATTATTGTAAATAATTGTTCCATGGGAGGGAGGTGGGAAAGGATGGGTAGGTGGGCTGGGATAGGAGTAAAAGAAAACTGTACTTGAACAACAATTAAAATAAAATTTTTTAAAAAGTTCCACACAATTGTAAATACTACACAGCACCCCTCCCAAATCTTAGCCCATTTCACTATCTTCTGGAACTTTATTACTGTTGTGGTTAACTCTATCTCTCTCACACTGTGCCAATTTTCTATCTTTTATTCTCACTATATCTCATAATCTGACCTCCCACAAATGGTCTGTTTTCTGGATTCAACTCATAATCCTTCCAACATCTAACAAGAGTCTTATCTCTTTTCCACCCTTTCTAAAAAGTAGCAAGTTGGGTGAAATATCACAGTCAACATTATACTTATCCAAAGGATCTCCTATCTCTTCTCTACAGGTTGGTATTTTAAATCCCATGAAATACACTCCCAATATCTTAATCCATTTAGCCTTTCCCCTCCAACTGATCACATGAAAGAGTAGGTGGCTGTGAACAGCAATGTACATGTTAGAAGAGAGAACCCACCAAAAAAGGAACCACCAACAGATACGAAAGGAAGATGGCAGAGGAATGAGTGAAAACCACATTAACCTCTACCCCGGACCAATCTGGAATTACAACTAAACGGTGCAGAAATTATCCAGAACAAACAGCTGAACGATAGTGAGAGAGAAGCCTCATAACCTTGGACAGACAGAAGAACCAGCTTTGACACAACCTATCTGCACTTGCACAACAGCATACAAGATGTGGTGGGTGTAGTGATCCTCAGTTAATCAGCTGGAGAGAAGGACCCACCAAAGAAAGACCCAACAACATTCAAAGCTCAAATACACCAGAGAGCCAACATAAATGGCATAAAGTGCATCCCAAGAGGATAAAGTTCAGAAGATCAAGGAGAATGCATCACTGAAACTCACAGATCTCCTAGCATAGAAGTTCACACCACAAATCCAGGGAGTCAGAACAGATCAATGTAAGAGGCAGAGGCTAACAAAAAGGGTCTCACAAACAATGAGAAGATGAAGAAACAAACCCCAAATGAAAGGAAAGGAGGAAGCCTCAGAAAGAATGCTAAATGAGCCCTGGCTGGTGTAGCTCAGTGGATTGAGCGCGGGCCTGTGAACCAAAGAATTGCGGTTCGATTCCCAGTCAGGGCACATGCCTGGGTTGCAGGACAATTCCCAACAGGGGACACATGAGAGGCAACCATACATTGACATTTCTCTCTCTCTCTCCTTCCCTTCCCCTCTAAAGATAAATAAATAAAATATTAAAAAAAAAGAAAGAATGCTAAATGAAATAGAGGCAAGTCAACTATCAGATATTGAGTTCAAAGCAATGGTTATAAGGAAGTGCAATGAGTTCACTGAGAATTACCAAAAACCACAGGGACACTACAATGAACTCACTGCAAACTTTATCAACATGAAAAAGGAAATAGAAACAATCAACAAGGGCCAAGAGGAAATGAAGAACATAATTTCTGAATTGAAGAACACAGTAGGAGGAATCAAAAGTAGGCTAGATGAAGCAAAAGATCGAATCAGCGAGCTGGAGGACAAGGTAGAAAAAAACACCCAGAAAGAGCAAGAAAAGGAAAAAAGACTTAGAAAGAATGAAGAGGGTTAGGGGAAATGCAGGACAACATGAAACATAATAATATTCATATACTAGGAATACCAGAAGGAGAGGAAGAGCAAGGGATAGAAAACCTGTTTGAAAAAGTAACGATGAAAAACTTCCCTAATTTGATGAGAGAAAAAGTCACACAAACCCAGGAAACACAAAGAGTCCCAATCAAGAGGAACCCAAAGAGTCCCACTTCAAGACGCATCATAATTGAAATGACAAAATTTCAAGACAAAGAGAGAATCTTAAAGGCAGCAAGGGAGAAATAGGAAGTAACATACAAGGTAGCCCCACTAAGACTAGCATCTGACTCCTCAATAGAAATACTCCAAGCCAGAAGGGAATGGCAAGAAATATTCCAAATAATGAAAATCAGAGGCCTACGAGCAAGACTACTCTATCCAGCAAGGCTCTCAATTAAAATGGAAGGTCAAATAAGGAGCTTCCCAGACAAAAGAAGTCTAAAAGAATACATTTCCACCAAACCAGTACTGCAAGAGATGCTAAAGGGTCTGCTTTAAGAAAAGGATGAAAAAGAATGAGAAAGAGAGGAACACAGGTACGAAGGAAGTAAAATGGCAATGAATAAGTACCTATCAATAATAACCTTAAATGTTAATGGATTAAATGCTCCAATCAAAAGACACGGAATAGCTGAATGGATAAGAAAACATGACCCACACATATGCTGCCTACAAGAGACCCACCTCAGAACAAAGGACCTACACAGACTGAAAGTAAAAGGCTGGAAAAAAAATATTCCAAGCACATGAACAGGAAAAAAAGCTGGGGTAGTAATACTCATATCAGACAAAATAGACTTCAAAACAAGGGCCATAAAAATAGACCCAGAAGGTCATTTCATAATACTCAAGGGAAGAATCCATCAAGAAGACATAAACATTGTAAATATATATGCACCCAATATAGGAGCATCCAAATATATAAGGAAAATCTTGGAGGACTTCAAGAAAGATATTAAGAGCAACACAGTTATAGTAGGAGATTTTAACACCCCACTGTCAAAAATGGACAGATCTTCCAAACAAAATATCAGCAAAGATATTACAGCATTGAACAATATCCTAGATCAAATGGACTTAACTGATATATATATTGAACCTCTCATCCCAAAGAAGCAAAATACACATTCTTTTCAAATGCACATGAAACATTTTCAAAGATAACCACATGACAGGACACAAAACAAGCCTCAACACATTCAAGAAAATTGAAATCATATCAAGCATTTTCTCCAACCACAAGGGCCTAAAATTAGAAACCAACCTCAAGGAAAAAACTCAAAAACACTCAAACTCATGGAGATTGAATAGCATGCTATTAAACAATGATGGGTTAAGAATGAAATCAAGGAAGAAATCAAAATTTCTGGAAACAAATGAAAATAAACTCAAAACAATCCAAAACTTATCAGACATGGTGAAGGCAATCCTGAGAGGGAAGTTCATAGCGATACAGGGCTACCTAAAAAAGATAAAAACATTTCAAATAAATGACCTAACCCTACACCTACAAGAACTGGAGGAACAACAACAAAGACAGCCCAGAGTGAGTAGAAGGAAAGAAATAACCAAGATCAGAGCAGAGTTAAATGACATAGAGACTAAAAGCACAATTCTAAGGATCAATAAATCCAGGAGCTGGTTCTTTGAAAAGATAAACAAAATCAACAAGTCTTTAAGAAGGCTCATCAAGATAAAAAGAGAGAGTACCCAAATAAACACAATTAGAAATGAAAATGTAGAGATTACAACTGATACCACAGAAATACAAAGGATTGTAAGAAATTACTGCAAAAAACTATATGCCAAGAAATTTGAAAACCTAGGTGAAATGGACATATTTCTAGAAAAATATAATCTTCCAAAACTAAATGAAGAAGAAGCAGAAAGCCTGAAAAGAATAATAACAGCTGATTAAATTGGAGCAGTAATCAAAAAACTCCAAGCACACAAAAGCCCTGGACCAGATGATTTCACAGGAGAATTTTACAAAACATTTAAGGAAAAGCTAACTCCTATCTTCCACAGACTATTCCAAAAAAATCCAAGAGCACAGAAGACTCCTAAACTCTTTTTATGAAGCCAGCATCATCCTAATCCCAAAACCATATAAAGACACAACAAAGAAAGAAAATTACAGGCCAATATCGCTGATCAACATAGATGCTAAAATCCTCAATAAAATGTTGGCAAATCACATTCAGCAATACATTAAAAAGATCATACACCATGATCAAGTGGGATTCATCCCAGTGATGCAAGGATGTTATAATATTCACAAATCAATAAATGTAATACGCCACATAAATGAAAGGAAAGACAAAAATCACATGATCATATTAACAGATGCAGAAAAAGCATTTGATAAGGTACAGCACCCATTTATGATAAAAACATTTAGCAAAGTGGGAATAGGGGGACAATTCCTCAACATAATAAAGGCCATATATGAGAGATCTACAGCCAACATCATACTCAATGGGCAAAAACTAAAAGCTTTCCCACTAAGATCAGGAACAAGACAAGAATGTCCGCTTTCACTACTCCTATTCAACATAGTATTGGAAGTCCTAGTCACAGCAATCAAACAAGAAGAAGAAATAAAAGGCATCCAAATTGGAAAGGAGGAAGCAAAATGTCATTGTCTGTAAATGACATAATAGTGTACATAGAAAATCCTACAGACTCCCCCAAAACTACTCGACCTAATAAATGAATTTGGCAAAATAGCAGGATACAAAGTCAATATTCAAAAATCAAAGGCATTTTTGTACACCAGCAATGAAATATCAGAAAGAAAAATCAGAAAAAAAGCCCAATTTGATATAGCAACAAGAAAAATAAAATACCTAGAAATAAACCTAACCAAGGAGGTAAAAAACCTGTATTCAGAAAACTACACAACACTGAAGAAAGAAATGAAGGAAAACATAAACAAATGGAAGTATGTACCATGTTCATGGATTGGAAGAATTAACATCATCAAAATGTCCATACTACCCAAAGCAATTTATAGATTCATTGCAATCCCTATTAAAGTACCAATGACGTAATTCACAGATATAGAACAAACACTTCAAAAATTTATATGGAACCATAAATGACCCTGAATAGCTGCAGCAATTTCAAGAAAGAAGAACAAAGTAGGAGGGATCACAATACCTGATATCAAACTGTACTACAAGGCCACTGTAATCAAAACAACCTGATACTGGCATAAAAATGGACACATAGACTAATGGGCAGAAGCATAAAATGGAGTAAAAATAGCCTCTCCAACAAATGGTGTTGGGAGACCTGGATGGCTACGTACAACAAAAAAAAAAAAAAAAAAAAAAAAATGAAACTCAATTACACCATACACAAAAATAAATTCAAGATGGATAAAAGACTTGAATATAAGTAATGACACCATAAAAGTCTGGAGGAAAACATAGGCAGGAAAATCTGAGATATTCCACACAGCAGTATTTTCACCAATATGTCCCCTAGAGCAAGGGACATAAAGGAAAGAGTAAACAAATGGGATCTCATCAAAATAAAAAGCTTCTGCACAGCTAAAGAAAACAGCATTAAAATGAAAAGAGAACTGACCATATGGGAAAACATATTTGCCAATGATACCTCGGACAAGGGTTCGATCTCCAAAATATATAAAGAACTCACATGATTCCACTCCAGGAAGAAAAACAACCCAATTAAAAAATGGACAAAAGACCTGAACAGACACTTCTTCAAGGAGGACATAGAGAGGGCCCAGGGACCTATGAAAAGATGCTCAGTATCACTAGCCATCAGAGAGATGTAGATTAAAACCATAATGAGATATCACTCCACACCAGTGAGAATGGCCACCATAAACGAATCAAGAAACAAGTTTTGGAGAGGATGTGGAGAAAAGGGAACTCTAGTGTACTGTTGGTGGGAATGCAGACTGGTGCAGCCACTGTGTAAAACAGTATGGAATTTTCTCAGAAAACTAAAAATGGAACTGCCTTTTGACCCAGCAATTCCACTGCTGAGATTATATCCTAAGAGCCCTGAAACAACAATCCAAAAGAATCTATGCACCCCAATGTTCACAGCAGCACAATTTACAATAGCCAAGTGCTGGAAGCAACCTAAGTGCCCATCAGTAAACAAATGGATCAAAAACTATGGTACATTTATATGATGGAAATACTATGTAGCAAAAGGAAAGGAGCTCCTACCCTTGCAAAAGCATAGATGGAACTGGAGAGCATTATGCTGAGTAAAATAAACCAGGCAGTGAAAGACAAATACCATATGATCATCCGTATAAGTGGAACCTAATAAACAAAACAAACAAGCAAGCAAAATATAACCAGAGACGTTGAAATTAAGAACAATCTGACAGTAACCAGAGGAGAGGTGGGAGGGGATAATAGGGGGAAGGAGAGAAGTGGTTTCAGGAACAACTATAGAGGACAAATGGACAAAACCAAGAGGAGGGTGGAATCAGGGGAGGGAGGTAGGGATGGCTTGGTTGAGCAGGGAGGGGTGGGAATAAAATGCAGACAACTGTACTTGAACAATACAATTAAAAAAAAGAAAAATAAAATAAGAAGAGCAAAACTAGGAACAATAAAATGTCAAATACATATCTATCAATAATTGAATCTAAAAACAAACTAAGCAAACAAGAAGAACAGAGATAGAATCATGGATATGGAGAAGGTTTTGATGATTGCCAGATGGGAGGAGGTGTGGGGGAATGGATGAAGAGGTGAGGGGATTAAGAAGTACAAATAGGCAGTTACAGAATAGCCATGGGGATGCAAAGTACAGTATAGGAAATGGAGTAGCCAGAGAACTTACATGCATGACCCACGGACACAAACAATGTTATGGGGATTGCCTGAGGGAGTGGGGGTGCTTGGTGGGAGGGGGCAAAGGAGGATATATCAGGGCAATTATACTACATAATTAATTAAGAATAAAAATTAAAAATTAAATTAAATAAATATATGTGTTCAGGTGAGGACTGAAAAAAAGAAAGAAAGAAATGAATGGCCCTGGGAACAGAATATTACAAAAGTCTGTTGTAGCAATGTATACATTTTTCTTTAATGTTAATATTCACTTTTTATTTTAAAAATACTGAATTATATTCCTTTTTACAGGACAATGTTCTTTATAGGTTTTTATCCCTTGTGTACCATTATCCTGTTCAGGAAAAACAATCCCCATGTCAGCTCTGAGTTTGCAGCCTGTACAGACTGCCAAGGCCAGACCAAACGGCAGTGCTCAGACACGGTGAGTGAGGGGAATGGGCGGTGGGCAAGCCACGGTGCCATTCTGGTGCAAATAGCCTATTTTGTTCACTGACATATAGTAGATCCCTGAGTAATTTTTGTTTGCTTATTTTGGGGGTTAGCATGCACTTTGTGGTTATGCCAAGCCTGAATGGGTGGAATTTCACATTGAGAGAAGGAATAAAACAACAGGTCCTGACAGAAATTTTTAACAATAGGGGAAGGTTTTCCTGTGTGTTGTTATCGTTTTTAATGATCAATGTAACTGTGAGTCATAGAAATGTCATATTTCTTTGAAGTTAAGAAGCATTTTAAACTTATTTAAGGAGTAGCTGGCACACCCTTGGCAAATAACTCAAGTATTTTCAACCTCTCTGTTCATATAATTATCAATTCTGAAAGTGCTCATTAATTATTACATCTTTTTGAGAGCAATTTCTTTAAGATTATATATTCCAGATGAAATGTATGTATTCCAGCTTTCATGAACAGAAATATTTTAAAATAATATTCATTAATGAAATTACAGTAAGAATGTGATATTTTCAATTAATTTTGGCATGTTTGCTTTCTTTTTAGAAACTTTTCTTTACAGGGCTTAGACCCAGAAGAGATTGCTAAACACTTTATCTAAATGCCCTTTTTTGCCCTAGCAAAACCATCAGTGTGTTTCTCTGTTCCTAGAAGTTATGCACACCACCTGAAGGGCATAGATTCTTTTCCAGTTGTTTCAATAAAAAGTGCAATGAATGAATACAAGTACACGCGTGCACACACCTTTGTAATTAATCGTGGCTGCAAACTTCTAGAGTCAGTGCCAGGAAAAAGAGGAGTAGGGAATGGGGAAGGGGCACAGAACAGGCACTGGCCATGCAAATGTGGCCTGGGGAGAAGTGTCCCAGAGAGGGAGGACAGGACAGAGGGCAGTGAACGTCACAGACACAGGAAAGGACAGAAATCTCTGACGACCAGAAGGAAGAAGCAGTAACTTGAGAATACTAGCCAGCACTCTGCCTTGGCTGCCTGAATACAACTTTGTTTTTCTCTTTTCACCTACACTCCATTCTCTTCCTTGCCACCCTCCTCTTCCTTCTTGCCTCTCTCCTCTGCCTTGTCTTAGGTCTATCGGTGGTCCTTAAGACGATGCTTAGCCAGTACTTCAGCAGCCTTTCAAAAGACAAACTTCTGACCACTACTCCTTTCTGGGGACCCTGGTTGTGAATGGGATGGGGTGCTGCTGAGCAGCTGTTCAAGGATTGTGCCATCAGCCACTAGCCTGGGACCGCACTCTGCCCTGTGTACAGAGGCTGCTGCCCCTCTTGTAGAATATAACTCTTCAGCCATGGCTGGCGTGGCTCGGTTGGTTGGAGCACCGTCCTAGCAAAGTGAAAGGTCACTGGTTCAATTTCTTATCAGGGCACATGCCTGGGCTTCGGCCCCAGTCCCTGACTTGGGTGCATGCAAGAGGCAACCAACTGATGTTTCTCCTGCTCTCTCTCCCTTCCCCATCTATAAAAATAGATACATAAAATCTTTACAGATTTTTTAAAAAAGAAAATAACTCTTCATAGTCAATTGCTGGAACAAAACTAGAAATCTAGACTCAGAATCCAAAATATTAAGTTCCAGTCCTCAATGCCATCAACTAGTTGAGCAACCACACAACTGCCTGCCCCTCTGCAGACCTCAGTTTGCTCATTTGGAAAGCAAAGGATCTGGTTCCTGCCAGAGCTGACTCTATAATTACTACCTGTGAAGTCAAATGTGCTTGGCAGTTGGCAGTGAGATCTGTTTTACATAACCTGTTCTACCAACTAAACACTGTCCTTCAAAAAACCAGCGCCCTTTCACAGAGGATATAATGCTCTTTTTTTTTTTTTTAACATATTCTTTCTGCGGGAGGACTGTGAGGATCTGACGTGAGGGTGCATTCTGAAAATGATCATATCACCTCTTTAAATGATGCCCCAAGGAACCTGCATCAGTTCCCTAGCTAAGCTACTCCAACTGTTTAATAATCGATTACAGCAAATTCTACATTCTATGTAACCCAAGCTCATTCTTTGACAGTTTCCTCTTCTCTTGGCTTGAGCAGAGATAGGTCGGCATCCCCTCCAACATTTCAGAGACTGTAAAAGAAAACATGATGCCTGCTGTGTCTGCCAGAGGTTCCTGCTAGGTTCAACTAAACACAGACTCAGAAGCCACACTTAGCCTTAGTCAACTCAAAAAGTCATAGCAAGGAGCCACAGCTGGTCAGCATGGCAGCATTAAGAGTTCACCTCATAAGAGTTCTGGTCTCGGTCTGGCATAGCATTCAGCTCAGGTGCAGGGAGCTAAGATCCATGTTGCTCATGTGGTATAAGGGCCTCCCTGGCTTAGAAGCCATTCTATTTCGTAATAGCTCTAGGGGTATAGTTTCCAGGTTCCTGACAAAAGACAAGCACAGTTCAAAAAGTCACCATACTCAGGCCTGAAGGATGCTGCCCAGCTAGGGCTGTATAGTTCATGGAAATCAATACTGTAAAACATACCGTATTGCTCCCATTTGGACCCTGGTACTCATAGAAGTGATAATAAGTGAGAGAGCCAAGATCTCCCGACTTTAAGCTCCACTGTTCTTTCTATTGTGTCATAGCTGCCTCATTTGGAAAGGAATTTTTGATTTTCACTGTGACTATGACATAGTCTTAATAATTTGAGTATATTTAAAAGAAATATGTTTTCCCATACAGTTGGTTCTCCTTTTATTTTAATACTGTTTAGCTGTGCAGAAGCTTTTTATTTTGATGAGATCCCATTTGTTTATTCTTTCCTTTATGTCCCTTGCTCTAGGGGACATATCAGTAAAAATATTGCTGCGTGGAGAGCATCATGCTAAGCAAAATAAGCCAGGCAGTGAAAGACAAATACCATATGATCTCACCTTTAACAGGAACCTAATTAACAAAACAAACAAACAAGCATAATATAAACAAAGACACTGAATTTGAGAACAGTCTGACAGTGACCAGAAGGGGAGGGGAGGGAATTTCAGGGGAAAAGGGGAACGGGTTAGAGAAACAAGTATAAAGGACATATGGACAAAAACTATGGGGGGTGGAAATGGATGAAAGGTGGGGAGGGCTGGGGTGGTGGGCTGGGGCGGGGTAAAAGACAGAAAACTGTACAATATCAACAATTAAAAAAATACTGATTAAAAAATAAAAAATAAAAATAAAAGAAATATAATTTGGAAAAATAATGACTGAAACTTCCCTTAACCAGGTGAATGAAAAAGACACACAAATCTAGGAAAACACAGCAAGTCCTAACCAAACAGGCCCACACCAAGATACATTATATTAAACGGGCAGACTTTCGGCCAAGATGGAGGTATTGTGCCTCCTCTCACAACCAAAATTAAGGACAATAAATATTGAGAAACACGAAAACAACCAGAACTGATAGAAAATTGAACTGTACAGAAGTCCAACAACCATTCATCCAGACCAGTAAGGGGGCGGAGTCGTGGCAGGAAAAAGTGGAGGTGAGGACCCGGGAACACAAGCAGCAGCGGCTGGCAGTTCCCAGGCACACAGGAGGCAGCCGGTGGACCCTGGGCATGGGGTGGCAACTGTGCAGACCCAGTGAGGCCACGCAAGGCAGCTGGCTGACCAGGTGGTCCCACATTCGTGCGCAGATAATCCAGGCGAAGGGGAAGCGGTGGAAAGGACTGAAATCCAAGAGAGTAGAGCAAGCGCCATTGTTCCCTCTTGGACCCCGCCCCCACATACAGCGTCGCAACTCAGTGAGTGAGCTGCCCTGCACTGGGGAATACCTAAGGCTCCACCCCTCACTGCATAACAGCTGCGACCAGACCAAACAAACAAACAAACAAACCCAAAAAACAAAACACCAAAAATGGCTCAAACCGGAGAACAAATGAAAGCCCCAGAGCCAATTCCTCTAAGCAATGAAGAGATAGTCAACCTGTCAGATGCACAGTTCAAAGCCCTGGTGATCAGGATGCTCACAGAATTGGCTGATTTTGCTCACAAATTAGATGAACAAATGAAGGCTATAATATGTGAAATGAAGTAGGACGCATGGGGAACCAATAGAGATAGGGGGAAAACTGGGACTCAAATCAATGGAGTGGACCAGAAGGAAGAAACAACCAAACAGAAAACGGGGAAGAAACAAAAATTCAAAAAATGAGGAGAGGTTTAGGAACCTCCAGGACATCTTTAAACGTCCCAACATCCAAATTATAGGGGTACCAGAAGGGGAAGAAGAAGAGCAACAAGTAGAAAAGTTATTTGAACAAATAATAAAGGAGAACTTCCCCAATCTGGCAAAGGAAATAGACTTCCAGGAAGTCCAGAAAGCTCAGAGAGTCCCAAAGAAGTTGGACCCAAGGAGGAACATGCCAAGGCACATCATAATTACATTAGCCAAGATTCAAATGAAGGAGAGAATTCTGGAAGCAGCAAGGGATAAGGGGACAGTCACCTACAAAGGAGTTCCCATCAGACTGTCAGCTGATTTCTCAAAAGAGACCTTCCAGACAAGAAGGGGCTGGAAAGAAGTATTTGAAGTCTTGAAAGGCAGGGACCTACATCCCAAATTGCTCTATCCAGCAAAGCTTTCATTTAGAATGGAAGGGAAGATAAAGTGCTTCTCAGATAAGGTCAAGTTCAAGGAGTTCATCATCACCAAGCCCTTATTATATGAAATGTTAAAGGGACTTATCTAGGAAAAAGAAAATAAAAATATGACAGTGAAAAGACAGCAAACTCACAGCTACTAAGAACCACACCTAAAACAAAAGCAAACTAAGTGAACAACTAGAACAGGAACAGAACCACAGAAATGGAGATTATATGGAGGGTTAGCAACAGGGGAGTGGGAGGATGAGAGAGGGGAAAAGGTACAGAGAATGAGTAGCATAGACGGTGGGTAGGAAATAGACAGGGGGAGGGCAAGAATAGTGTGGGAAATGTAGAAGCTAAAGAACTTATGACACATGGACATGAACTAAAGTGGGGGGAATGTGGGTGGGAGGGGGTGCAGGGTGGAGGGGAATGATGTGGGAGAAATGGGACAACTGTAATAGCATAATCAATAAAATATATTTAAAAATAAAAAATAGAAGGGCAAAGAGAGAATCCTTAAAAAATTTTTAATTGATTTTTAGAGAGAAAAACATCAATTTGTTGTTCCACTTATTTATGCATTAATTGGTGAATTCTTGTATGTGCCCTGACCAGGGATCAAACCTACAAGCTTGGCATATTGGGATGATACTCTAACCAAATAAGCTATCTGGCCAGGACTCAAAGACAGCATCTTAAAAGCAGCAAAAGAAAGACAGTTACCTACAAGAAGATTCCCATAATACTGTCAATTGATTTCTCAACAGAAACTTTTCAGGTTAGAAAGAATTGGCATGAAATATTCAAAGCAATGAAAAACAAGGACCTACAACCAAGACTACTGTACCCAGCAGGGTCATCATCTAAAATTGAAGGAGAAATAAAAAGCTTCCCAGACAAAATCAAAAAACAACAAAACAAACAAACAAAAAAACCAAAGAAGTTCATCACCACCAAACTAGCCTTACAAGAAATGTTAAAGGGACTTCTTTCTTTAAAGTATATTTTATTGATTATACTATCACAGTTGTCCCAATTTTTTCTCCCCTTTGTCCCCCTCCACTCTGCACCACCCCTTCCTCCAGCATTTCTGCCCACCCCCCTTAGTTCATATTCATGGGTTGTACATATAAGTTCTTTGGCTTCTCCATTTCCTATACTATTCTTAACCTCCCCCATTTTCTACTTACCATTTATGCTTCTTATTCCCTGCACCTTTCCCCCCTTTTCCCCCCTGCACCCCACATGATAACCTTCCATATGATCTCCATTTCTATGATTCTGTTCCTATTCTACTTGTTTACTTAGTTTTTGGCTTTATTTTTTAGGTTTGGTTGTTGATAGTTGTAAGTTTGTTGTCCTTTTACTGTTCATAATTTTGATCATCTTCTTTTTCTTAGATACATCCCTTTAACATTTCATATAATAAGGGCTTGGTGATGACAAACTCCTTTAATTTGACCTTATCCGGTCGAGCACTTTACCTGCCCTTCCATTCTAAATGAAAGCTTTGCTAGAGTAATCTTGGATGTAGGTCCTTGCCTTTCATGACTTGGAGTACTTCTTTCCAGCCCCTTCTTGCCTGCAAGGTTTCTTTTGAGAAATCAGCTGATGATCTTATGGGAACTTCTTTGTAGGCAACTTTCTCCTCTTGCTTCTTTTAAGATTCTTTCCTTATCTATAATCTTGGGTGACTAAATTATGATGTGCCTTGGTGTGTTTCTTTTTGGATCCATCTTCAACGGGACTCTCTGAATATCCAGGACTTACATGTCTAGTTTCTTCACAAGATTGGGGATATTTTCTTTCATTATTTTTTCAAATAAGTTTTCACTTTCTTGCTCCTCCTCATCTCCTTCTGGCACCCCTATGATTCAGATGTTTGAATGTTTAAAGTTGTCCCAGAGGTTCCTTATACTCTCCTCATTTTTTGAATTCTTGTTTGTTCGTTCTGTTCTGGTTGAATGTTTATTTCTTCCTTGTGCTCCAAATTATTGATTTGAGTCCCAGTTTACTTCCCTTCACTGTTGGTTCCCTATATATTTTTCTTTATTTCACTTTTTATAGCCTTCATTTCTTCCTTCATTTTGCAACTATACTCAGTCATTTTTGTGAGCATCTTGATTGCCAGTGTTTTGAACTCTGCATCTGATAGGTTGGCTATCTGCTAGTTGCTTAGTTCTTTTTGTGGAATTTTGATCTGTTCTTTCACTTGGGCCATATTTCTTCATCTCAGCACATGTGTTACATTGTAAGTGGCAGAGCCTTAAGTATCAAGAGGTGGGACAACCCACTTCTTTGCATTGTGGCACTGTATGTGGGGAAGGGGTCAGAGAGGGAACAATGCTGCTTGCTCAGCTCTTGCCCCACTTTCTGTCACTTCCCTTGTTTCCCAGAAACAGACTGTGCCCTGTTAGGTGCTGATTCCTGGATAGGTGTACTGTGTACATTCTAGGATCTCATGGGCTTCTCCATTGTACTCTCCTTTGAGACTGAGAGTTTCTCCTGCTGCCTCACCTCCACAGATTTTTTGCAGCCAGAGGTTTTCCCACACTGGAACCTTGGGTTGCGCAGTCTGTGTCACTCCCCAGTTGTTCCTCCCAGCTTATCCGCACATGAATGTGGGATACCCTGTCTGCCAGCTGCCACCTCACCTGCCTGGTCTGCTGCCTTGCCACACATCCTCTCTGCCCTGGCTTCCTGTTTCTGCTAAAGGGACTTCTTTGAGAAGAAGAAAGAAAAAAGAAGAGGAACATAAATATATGTAATAAAATTGCAATAAATATGTATCTACCAATAATCACTTTAAATGTAAATGGACTAAATGCTCCAATTAAAAGACATAGGGTAGCTGAATGAATAAGAAAACAGGACCCACATATATGCTGCCTACAAGAGACCCACCCCAGATCCAAATATCAGAGACTGTAAGTAAAGGGATGGGAAAAGACATTTTATGCAAATGAAATGAAAAAAAAACTGGGGTGGCAAAATTTACATCAGACAAAATAGACTTTAAAACAAAGACTATAGTCAGAGACAAAGGACATCACATAACAATAAAGGGATCAATCCAACAAAAGGATATAACACTTGTAAACATTTATGCACCAACATAGGAGGACCTCCATATATAAAGCAAATATTGGTGGATTCGAAACACAGAGCTAATTCTTATATTATTATTTATTAATTATTGTATGATGTTCATATGAACAGCTGTAAACATACTTTCTCCTCACCCTGTATTGTAATGACTATGTACAGTGCCAGGTGAGTACTTCAATTAATGGGGGAATCGGTTTGTAAATTATATAATTGTCTAATCACTATGCTGTACACCTGAGACTAACATAAAATAATATTGAATATCCAATGTAATAGAAAATGTTTAAAAAGACATTAAATTTTTTTAAAGAAAGATTCCTGCAACACCACAAAAGGGCAGGACCCCACAGCGGGTCCGAGAATGGAGACAGAACCGGAGGCCCCTCGAACAAGGATGGAAGCCATGCCTGGGGTGAGAAAGAAAGAGAGAGCAGCAGGCATTTTGCAGATAGATTTGGATGAATTACTTTAACGGAGGAGTATTTTCTGAAATGTAAACAATTGCATACATTTAGATGGAATATTTCATTTTTGTTAATAAAGTCCTTTTAACCTATAAGCTCCAGGAAGCTCTATTTTTTATCTGGCACTATGCCTGGTAAATAGAGGAGCCTCTCGGTTTCAGATATATGTCTCATTGTCCCTATTGACCATTGAAATACCCTACATGTCAACATTTTGGCATTAAATGACAGAGAGGCAGGCTCCAGAGTTGGACTGCCTGGGTTTGAACCCTCTCCATGCCACTTATCACCCATGTGACTTGTGGTAAGTTTCTTCTCTCTGTTTCCGCAAGTTGTCAAACAGAATTCGTAATAGTACCTACTGCATAATTTCATGAGAATTCAAGGGGATAATATATGCAAAGCACTAAGGATTGTGCTGGCATAAATTAAATACTCCATAATATTAACTGTTATTATTATTTTTTATTGTTGTTCTTGTACAGTTTTCTGTCTTTTACTCCCATCCCAGCCCACTGCCCCAGCCCTCCCCACCTCCCTCCCATTTCCACCCTCCCTAGTTTTTGTCCATGTATCTTTTATACTTGTTGCTCTAAACCCTTCCCCTTTTCCCCTGAAATTCCCTCCCCTCTCCCTTCTGGTGACTGTCAGCCTATTCTCAACTTCAATATCCTTGGTTATATTTTGCTTGTTTGTTTGTTTTGTGAGATCGTATGGTATTTGTCCTTCATTGCCTGGCTTATTTCTCTTAGCATAATGTTATTATTATTGTTGTTGTTGTTGTTTTTCAAAGTGTCTGTCTTCTGAAAGCAGAAGAGAATTCTTTTATTGGACCACATGCTGTGATTGTGGGTTCAAAAGGATGTTACCAGGCCCGCAGACATTATGAGGACTTCGTTTCTGTCTTTGAAAAGGACCCACATTTCGCAGCCTGGAGGTGGAGAAGACACTCATACTGTGCCTCTGGGCTCTCCCAACATCATTCTCTCAACAAAACCCCAACCAGACCTTGCTCACCTCCTAAACGCTGACGAAAGACCTCCCACTGGTGGTGGTTTGTTTTTATCTTAACTGAAAAAATTCTCAGTAAAAATGGACTTATTGCCTTTCATATTTTGAAAAATATCACCCTTAAATAAAACGTTGATTATCTACACAACTGTATCAAATTTTATGCACCGTTAATATGACATTAACACTGCTTCGATACACATAAGGTATTCCAGGACCAATAAAAAGGAACAATATATGATCTTTAGTGATCCAGTAAAAACAGTGTGAATATTGCAACGAGAATGAATTGGGTAACATTCATGTTTCCCTGGCACAAGAGCGACAGAGACAAAGAAAAAGTCAAGGGAAAGTTTTTTTTCAAATCAATGCATTAAACGTTAACAGTTTCTAACAAGCCCTTTAACGGAGCTGCCCTGAGGGAAGTCGGATTTGCTGCAAACTATGGGAGACAGCGGCACCTACTGGCCGCGGAATTTGCCCGGCTGGTAGGAAGAGGCGAGAGGGGCCACCGGTGATTCAGGGACAAAACTCCCCAAAAGATTTGTTTCAGGTTCTTTTGATGTCGATGCCACTCATATGCCTAAGCTCTTCCTCCATAAGGAAGCTGGGAGCTGACGAAGCTTCTGGTTTGATGTGATCTGGGGCTTGGCAGTGAGGAGCCAACCCACTGATGGAAAGCAGCAGTTCTCAAGCTCCGCGGCACATTCCAGTCACTGGGGAAGCTTAAAATTCAAGATGCTCAGGCATACCCTACCCCAGTGAAGTGCCCCGGGATGGGCTCCAGGCATCAGTGATTTTTAAATCTCCTCAGGTGGCTCCATGTGCAGCTGAGACCTGCATCTGTCAGGGCAGTGGCCCATCCCCAGTTGGTCTCACCCCTTACTAACCTCAAAGAACTTGCAGTCTAATGCAGAGATCAGCAGGATGGCACGCATGTGTTCTTGTCCTTTGTTACGGCGGTGATCCCAGGATGTCCCCTGCAAGGTTGGAGAGGCCCCTGCATGAGAATCATCCCTTCCCTTTAAAACAAACAAACCAAAAATCGGAGCTTTATTGAGTAAACTGGGTGGCAATTCCACCATGGCAGGGTGTTCCTCCACACCAGTGAACAATTCTCAGACACTAGCAGGAAGCCCAAGAATTCAACTCAATCCTGATACTATCTACCTGGAGATAGCATCAGATTCCACAGGTTAGAGATTCAGGCTACAAGGTAGCTCCCTGGCCCCCACGTCAGACTCCAACTGCACGCTGTGCTTCTGACCTACTGGCCACAGGCTGGAGGTTCCGATTCCCTCCTCCAACTCAGAATGCCAATCACAAGTCCAGGTTGTCATCTCTACTCCTGTTCAACTGGCTATAAATCAGAGGTTCCCACGGCCCCCTCCTTGGGTTCAATTAATTTTCTAGAATGGCTCACAGAACTCAAGAGAAACGTATTACTTACTAGATCACTGGTTTATGGTAAAAGGATATAGCTCAGGAGCAGCCAGATGGAGGAGATGCGCAGGGTAAGACAGTGGGAAGGGCAGAAGCTCCCATGCCCTCTCTCGGGATGCCATTCTCCCTGAATCTCCGTGTTCGCCAACCCGGAAGCTCTCCAAACCCCATTCTCTTGGGTTTTTATGGAGGCTTCAGTTACCTAGTCGTGATTGATTAAATCATTGGTTGTCGGTGCTTGATTTGGGGATTGGACTGGAAGTTCCAACCTTCCAATCACGTGGTTGGTTCCACTGGTTCTTTAGGTGAATGCTTTCCAAAAATGACCTCACTAACAGTGAAAAAGACAATTTCGTCACTCTCGACGTGTAAGAAATTCCAAGAGTTTCAGGAGCTATGAAGCAGAAATTGTGAACACCGCCAAATATATACGAGAAACATACATTTGGTCATCTGAATGTATACATGTATATTTATTATAAATTATAACATCATATTTAGATACAACTGATGTATAACAAACTGTACATATATAAAGTGTACGATTTGACAGGTTTTGCTATAACTGTGAAACCATCACCACAATCAAGACAAGGACCATACTCTTCAAGATTGAGCTGGAAGAGTCCCATTTCATACTCTAGTTTCACAATTATTCAGTACTCATGCCACACCAGGCATTGTGCTGAGTGAAGAAGAAACACAGACTCATCGTGCTCAACCTGTTCCCTGTGGGATCTGATTTCAGGACCGAGCTGGGACACGAAGGAGGCCATACTTCTACTTGAGAGTGCTGTGGGGAGAAGAGGCTTAGGAAAAGCTGGTCAGAGGAGAAGATGGTTTAGCTGATCTAGACAGGTGGAGGTGTTTATTGGGCAGTTGAAGGAAAGGAGTATTCCAAATGGAGGGAACAGTATAAGCAAAGAGTGGAGGTTGAAGAGGCCTTAGTTTACGTAGCAGCCAGACAGGTGTGGCCAGAGTGTTAGTGCACCTGGGAGTATGAGGTGAAGTGGGAGCTGTTGGTGGCAACAGCCAGATGACAAGGAGTAATGAGGAGCAAGGAGTCTGGCTTGATTCTGTGAGCTTTATTCTCTCCTTCCAAGAGTGTCCAACCTTTGGGCGTCTCTGGGCCACACCGGAAGAAGAAGAGTTGTCTTAGGCCACACATTAAATACACTGGGGCATGTACTCATGAAAATATTTCATAATGTTTTAAGTAAATTTATGGTTTTGTGTTGGGTTTCATTCATAGCCACCCCAGGCCACAGGTTGGACATCCCTGCAGTTCAAACAAAGAAGTGGCATGATCAGATTTGCATCTTAGAACATTCATTCTGACAGCTCTCCAAGGCTACGGAGCAATTGGTTATACAACCTTTGCGAAGGGGGGATAAATATAACAAAGAGAGACATGACTGAGGGTGGTGAACACACAGTGCAGTGCACAGATGGTGTGTGATAGAACTGTACCCCTGAAACCTACGTAATTTTATTAACCAAAGTAATCCCACTAAATTCAATAAAAAATAAAAAAAGAAAACCTTTGTAAAGGTCCTAGTGAGCAGTAACAAATGAATTACGGACCATATTATATAAAAATCAAAAGCTGTCTTGAATGCAAAAGCTACTTTCATAAACATTACATGTATACATATTTACAGCATTATTTTTATTTATTTTTAGAGAGAGAGGAAAGGAGGAAGAAATATCAATGTTTGGTTGCCTCTCATGTACTCCCTACTGGGGACCCGGCCTGCAACCCAGGCATGTGCCCTGACTGGGAATGGAACTGGTGACTCTTTGGCTCTCAGCCCACGCTCAATCCACTGAGCTACACCAGCCTGGGCTATTTTTATTTAAACAATAGCAATGAAAGCCTCTGAAGAATTGATGATACCCTGGTCTGTGAAGCCCAGAGCTTGTATGTCTCAGGACCTTTTGAAAGCAATGGAAGCTGGCCTGCCCTGGTGCAGAAGGGCACCAGAGGTGGGACTCTGTAGAAAAGAGGTTCAAATAAATAGCCTACTTCTAGCACTAAATCCAGAACCATCTTCAAATCTAAAGGAGGTAACGGGCAGGTCAGAAATAAAGTCTGTGGTTACAAGTTACAGCAGTCAGACAATATTGAGTTATGTTTGCATTACTTCTGTTGCTGTTAACTGATTGTTTGATGGCAAATGTCTGCCCTGTGAGCATTAATAGCTGATGAGAGTGTACTTCCTTTATTCCATTCACTGCCACGCCTTGAGAAAACAAGAGTGAAAACAAGTGGCATCAGTGAGGATGCTTTCAGTTGCAGAATGGAGAACAACTATAGGCTTCCCTTGTTTTATTTCACTTTGCTATATTGCATTTCACAGGTGTTGCATTTTCTTGCAAATTGAAGGCAAAGAGATTACAACTTGGTTTATTGCAGTGGTTTAGAACTGAACCCACAATATCTCCAAGGTATGCCTGTACTCAAACTGGCCTGACAGTGAAGTTCAGAGGCTTTAAGTATGGCCTGATAATAAGCCCCGGCTCCACTTCTCCATGCTTCTCTCAGCTCTGTCCTCCTTTATGTCTCAGCTCAGCAAAACTGCAGCACTTCTAGGCTTCACATCTTTAAGCCTGTTCTCCAGAAGAGTCTCTCTTCCTCTGAGCCTCCTACAAGAGTTTGGGCTTCATTCTAATCGCATCCACTTACGGCATAAACCTTATGCCAAGTGTTCACTCCAAAGTCAATCACCGTAGCAAGCAGGGATGGGATTCCACTGATTGGCTTGGGTCAAATCGAAGCCCACCCCTGGGAACTGAGGATCCAATCATCCCCACCCGAAAGGCTTGGTTGCTTCATAATGGGAAGGGAGTGGGATGTGTACCAGGAAGCAGCTGAAAATATCTACTATTTGATTAAAAATCCCCTGGGTCACCCAACAGCCCCCTAAGGAGGACAGCAGATGTCAGTCCAGTTGGCCATGAGTCATGGTTGCTATGGAAAGTGAGACTTAACTGCTTTGTGGGTCACCAAAAGCTCCAAACGCAAGGAACACAAGGAAGGATACCATCTACCAAAGATACTTTATTTGTTATTTTTCACATGAACACTCAAGAATGAATAATAATAACAAAAATAACTTGCAAGGGGATCAGACATTAGACATCAACAAGGACACTATTAACATTAAAGAGAGCCTGTGCTGGTTGTGGCTGCACCACGCTTGGGTGAGTATGCATTGGTGGCCACAGCTAAGCCTCTGCCACCACTGAAGGCTGAGACCTGAGTGAAGTCCCTCTGGACTCTGCGCCACAAGGCTGGACAGCTGGAGCCAGAGCACCACTCTCTCTCTTGCCATCAGCCAGGCAGAATGCCCGCAACTTCAGAGTGACTTCAAGTTCTTGCTCCTGGGGGTTTTGTCTTCACACCTTTTCTTAGGCTCCGAGTCTTGGGTGGGGATGAATCAGAGGAAGTGCCCATTGCTCGCGGAGGAGGGGAATCTGAGGACGAAGGTGGGTCCTGTGTACCTTCTCCTCTACTCATCTTCCCAGTCCAGCTTCCTCCTGCCTCTGTTCCTCCTGCCCCTGGTCACATTTTCTCTCTCTGTCTCTCCTACCGAGTGGCATTTCAAAAACTCTAGACTGTACCCCATAATGGCCATTTCTGGTCCAAGCCTTCTAATTCACAGAAAGGTCCTGTATTTCATTGGTCCTCCTGAAAAAGCAGAGACATGTCTGTTTTCTGTCTTCTTGATGTGAGGCCAGGTGTAAGCACCTGGCACTTCTAGGGTAATAAAAGCCCTACAACTGAGGAATAGAAGGAGAGCCTTAAAAGACGGTATCTCTTCCCAGCCTGTGACTGCCACAGCTGAGGTTTATGAGTCTCCCAAGATTAGGTTACTTATGTGTAGGCTATCAACTCAAGGGCCACATTTTCCCAGGAGTAAACAACCTTGGGGAACTTTCCCCCAGATTGGAAATGGTTATTGTTGTTCACCAGGAAAAAAAAAAACAAAACACCAAATAACCCTAATGTTGTACTGATTGGAGAAAATCAACGGTCTTATAAGTGCTAATAGTATGTAAATGGGTTTAGTTTCATAGGTACTTAGCAAACAAGCTGTAGTCTTTGCAAACATCCACAACTTCCATTCAGAGAGGCTAGATATCAGATGGAAGGAGAATAGCAAAGGCCAGAGCTTCACCATGGCTCACTTCTCCACCAGTCTCTCAGTCCAAATACAGGCTCATGCAGTGGGTTGAGGGCCATGGACAGTTCCAGATTCTTACTATTCTAGACAAAAAAGAGAGAAAGGGGGAAGGAAAAGAAAAACTGTTAGAAAACAAGGATACCCAGAGAAACATGTGAGAAAATTTAGATGCATAAATTATTAACATTATTTTAATTCACATTATTTGGATACTATTCTTAAATTAGAACCAGTCATCATGCTAGATTTTTGTCCTGTGAGATAGGATTCATTTTGTCCATTTCATAGATGAGAAAACAAACCCAGAGAAGTCAAATAACTTGTCTGAGGTCGCACAGCTCATAATAGGAAGGGCAAGGCTTTGAACCGAAGGCTGTCTGACTCTAAAATCCCACACTTATTCTACCACTAAAGGGCTCTCTTTCAGGGGTGTCTAACCTGTGGCCCTCAGGCCATATGTGGCCCAGGATGGCTATGAATGCAGCCCAACACAAAATTGTAAATTTACTTAAAACCTTTTTTTGCTCATCAGTTTTCGTTAGTGTTTGTGTATTTAATGGGTAGCCCAAGACAACTCTTCCTCTCCCAGTGTGGCCCAGAGATGCCAAAAGTTTGGACACCCCTGCTAGAGTTGTACTCAAAGTAAGGGCTCCACGGATAAGGAGGGAAGGACATTTTTAACGATTTTGGAGGTGAAGGCTCACCATAGGTGGAGCCAATAGGTGCTCCCACAGGACATGCATTCATGGCTATGGCTGGCTAGACCCTGCGTGTGACCCAGTGTGGTGCATGATGTTCAAGTCATCCCTTTGTACACACATTAATCATTTAGACTTCCTTGACTAAAGGAAAGTTTATGTGCAACATAACCATAAGATTTTAAAATAAAAATAAGTCATGTTTGCCCAGAAAGTTCCAAGTGTGTTAAGATCCTTAAAGGGCAGTGTGCTCACCTGGGCAGCCTGCAGAGGTGAAATGTACACACGGAGACCTCGGAGCCTGCGCCTGTCCTCCTCAGCCCCCCACCAGCCTCTGCGTCCCCCTCTTCCTTTGTCCTCTTTGTCTTTCTACTCTTCTGGGTTGTGCCTAACTCTTACTCTTTCTTCTTTTTCCTTTCTCCATTTTTCTTTCTTTTTTACTTAAAAAAAATCAGTTTTCTCCTTGCCTTCTTTTTCCTGACTCCTCTCTGGCCCCCTGTCTCCTCCTCCATCACCATCTCTTCTTCCATCTGTCTCAGTCCCCTTGTCCCACTGTCCATGAAGGTCGCCTCTTACAGGCTTCCTCCTTTCAGCATTTCCTCTGGGTCCGCTGCACTGAGCAATGCCAGTTACAATTATCCAATACAGATGTGATGAGCACAACCTATTCTCCCTGACAGTCCTTCCATGGGACAGAAACAATCACCAGCCTAGTTTGCCTTACCTCTTTACAAAGTCATCAGTTGCCTTGATGTGGGGTGGAGGAGGAAAGGAGAGGTTTGCATGGGCTGCTGTAAAGGATCCACCGAGCTCTGTTCACACCCATCAGCCCTCCTCAGGCCTGACCTACATCCTAGTTACACAGCCTGGGGATTGTAACTCAACCCAAAACAACCACTGGAGTCATAGCCACAAGAGCTTGTATTTATAAGAGACCTTACAGGAATCTAATATAAGCTGCTGCTTGTGTGTTTTGTTTTTTTTGTTTGTTTGTTTGTTTTTGTTTTTTTTAAACAGCTAAGGAAAGAAGTGGCCAAGGAATTAAGTGATACAGCAAAAATCACATAGATGGTCAGTGTTAGGGACAAAGAGGTGGTTATTTAAAATAGCAGAGAGCTTCTTCTGCTCTTTCTCTCTTTATAAAAAAACAAAAACAAACAAAATGAAACAAAAACCCCTGCAAAGCAGCCAGGGCTTGGTGAAGATACAATAGGCCAGGTCCCTACTCTACCCTGGACTATTTCACTCAAAAAAGCCAAACAGAAGCCCACTGACTCACCTAATAGTCAGGGCGGGGTATGCCTCCAGAGTTTACGTAGGGATTCCGCATCCCACCGTCTCTGGGGAAGCTGGCTGTGATTTTAGGGAAGATGCTCCCTCCTGCAGGAGAGCTGAAGCCTGTCGTTTGCTGCAGTCTCAGATTCTGAAAGTCGTTCTCAATCAAGTTCTGCTCTTCAGTATCCTTCGTTTTCTTTGATCTGTAATTAGTAACAGGAATTAGGATCTGACTATGGCAGGTTTCTGAAAGCAAATGTTAATACTCTCCAAAAAATGTTTTAAAATTTGGGAATATTCTCAAGTTTACATGTGAGATACCAAAAAAATATTATGCAGAGTTCTCATACATTATCACCCAGATTCCCCACTTGTTAACATTTTTGAACCACTTAAGAATAAGTTGCAGACCTGATGACCCATTACCTATAATATGTCATTTCTTCGTTCAGTGTAGATTCCCTAAGTTTAAGGACAGTCTCTTCATAAGCTTCATGTAACCACCAAAACCAGAAGGCTCATGCTGACCCAACATTACCATCCAATTCCACCAGTCCATGTAAATTTTGCTAATGATGTTAGTATGCTTGAGTGTGCTTTTGAATTATTTATGGAAATAATAATAGAAGTCAAAGAGAAAAGATGATTTGTGATATAATTTCACATTCAAGGAAAGTCAATGTCTATAGATACACCTTAGTGAATGAAACAAGTTCAAGGTATGAAAGTCTTAATAGCTTTCCATACCGGCCTCTCAAGGATAAGCATTTAAAGCCAAATGAAAGTTCTTGCAGATGAGGGAGGCACATGCCCCGGTTAACTCTGATCATGACCCTATTCTTCCTTCTGCCACGGGCCGCTCCTGCAGGGCCCTGGGCTGTAGCAGTGGCACGTGGGGGGCTACATCCACGATGCCCACAGGGCCCTCCCGGGGTGACAGTCACACCCCCTCAGTCACACCGAGAATGTGGTACAGGAAGAGCCACTCACCCTGGACCCTGATGGCCAGCCCAGCTGACAACAGAGTTATTGCCCTTTGACAACACTCCTGCCTAAGTTGCCTGAGGAGGGGCTTCCTTACCTTCAAAATGCGCAAGAAATAACTCTTGGGGTGTGTTCCCAAGAACCATGAATCTGAGGCCGAGCTCAGAGCAAACACAGCTCTACAGCAGGAAGGAGGCTTTGAGAGTCAAGGCTGTCCCAGGGCCACAGGCTCTGCAGCAGCCCCTGAGGACCCTGGAGACCTGGGACAAGAAGCAGTCCTCACGAGACAGGAGGAACAGCCTTGCTTCGTAATCGGAAGGGTCTGGTCCTGTCCCTGGGAAAGGGACAGGCACCTTCCCGGCTCCCAGCTGCCTGTCCTTGTAATTGTCTGTGGGGTAGAGTTACTAGCTTAAAGAAATTTTTAAAAAAGGAAGAAACAAAATATTTTAGGAACCTAAAATCTGTTTATCCCCTTGCATTATAGTGCAAACATACCTATTTGCCAAAATATAAGATACAAGCTGAGTGTTATTTTTATAAAGCAGCTTGTTTTTTTCATCCTAGGGGACCCCTGCTTGGCGCGTTTAAACGGAACAGATGATTGCGTCCTCTCTCCCTGTTAATGAAGGGTCTTTAGGGTATCTCAGTGTCTGCTGAACAAATGAACAGACCCTGCTGCAGTTCTGAAGAAGAGCACTGAAGGCCTCTAGCTGAGAAGTGGCCATACGGAGCAAATGTTTCACTTAAAGAAACCCCAGAGTGCTCCCGCTGAGGCCGATTTTCGATCGATCATTTGCAGCAGGGTCCTGGGCAGGGGACTGACTTCATGAAAATGACATTTGTTAACAAGGAGTTTTATGACATAAGAAAATGGTTGCTATGTCACATTATAGGGTTAAGCAAAAATAATCTCAACAATTTTTTAAAACAAAACGGATACAAAATTATGTACATAATATCTTTTGAAATGACAGAGAAAAACCTGGAAGGATATATTTCAAAATGTTAGTTGTCTCAGGGTGATAGGTTTTATGGGTGTTTTTTTATTCTGCCTTTTCCAGACTTTCTCTCTTTTCTAGACTTTCTTCAGTGATCATGTAGAGCTTATACAATCAGAAGGTAAGAAAAAAATTCAGTGGTTTTAGAGAAGCCTCATCTTATTTCCCTTCTCTTGCCTGGGAGAGACTGTGTGCGTTTGGGAACGAGAATGCCATGCTGGTGACGGCGCACCCCAGGACAGGGACACTTCCATTCCATACCTCACGAAGACCAGTGCGATCACCATGCCGAGAATGAGGACGCCAGCAATGGGGACCAGGATAATGAGAATCAACTGAAAGTCTGAAAGGGAGCAGAGAGGTGTAGGCACTGTATCCACAAACAGGGTGCCACTGACTGCCTGCCTCACAGGTCCATGTGTTCCCAGGGGCACCTGGCTGTGAGGACCAGTGCCTCTCACCTCTGACCCCTCCAGGGCCAGGTTGGATGGGTGGCTCACCTCCTTCAACCCTCCCTCCTCACCTCCAAACCCCAACTGTATCTTTAGAACCCAATCAGAAGAGTCAGCCTTGCCAGATAAAAGGCCACACATGCAAAGGAGGCCATGGCAGCAGGGGCTTCCTGGGCTTTGTGGGGACTGGGATTACAACCCAGGACCACCCCCCCCACCCCCGCCCAAACTCTGATGCCTTTGTCTGCCCGCCACACCTGACCTGGATGATAAACTGGGGAAATTTAAGTCGTCACTAATGGTGGAGCTACGAAATGGCTTGATAGAATCGGTGAGGGAAGAGCCCGAAGGCTCATCACCACCCATCTGCTTCTCTAGCTCTGCTGTCTAGCACTACTGAGCACTTGGAATATGGCTATGAAACGGCCCGTAAGTGTAACAGACACAGTGGACTTCAAACACATTTGAAAAAGCTGTGAAATGTATTGTGAATAATTTTTATATTGATCACACATTGAATTGATCATAGTTTTGAAATATTGAGTGAAGGAAAATGTTATTAAAATCAATTTCACCTGTTTCTTTTTACTTTTAAAAATTTACTTATAATTTTAAAATTTGAAATTGAACATGAAGCTTACATTGTATTTCTATTGGATAGTGCGTCTCTAGACAACTCGTCTCTGCAACACGACTGTCCTGTGTGCCACCTCCAACAAGGACTTGTGGGGCCACAGGACTTAAGTCTGAAAAATACCTCAAAGGTCATCCAGCCCAAACCCCTCATTTTACCAGATGGACAGTGAAAGCCCAGGAGGTAGAAATGGTTTAGCAAACCCAGCCTCACCATGAAACACAGTAGAAATTGAGAGCATTTCTCATCACTAACTTTGGGGCTGGCTGGGAGGCCAGCAGAAATATTTCCTTCATCTTAGAGCATGCTCTTTAGTTCAGCTGGCACAATTTTAAATATAAAATAATTTAAAATATAAAGTTAGCATTGTCCCAATCTGGTAGGTGTGGGCTGTGGGAGGAAACAAAGCAACTGAATTTGCAACACATCTCAAACTACTAAATAGCTCTGAAACAATGAGATTTGAATATATGAATGTCTGATTTTTAGTTTTGCTCTCCCATGACACAGACCTTTTCAGAATATACTGGTATTTCATCCTTTCTAATAGCAGAAAATGAATGTTTAACCTGATGTAGCAGATGGACAGAATGTTAGGACACCCTGGGCTGACTGGGGGCTTGTCCGAGGTGCCAGCCTGCCTCATGGGCTGAGTTCTGGGAGTTCCTGTAACAAGGGCACTGCTGCCTGTGACTCAGGGATGGGACGGGCAGAATGACGGGACCAAGAAGACAAACTGCAGGCAGATTTTCTCCTTCTTCATGAAGGGAGCCAGAGACTTTGGGGGACCGGATTGAATTCTGAATGTGACTAATGTTTTTCAGGTGTTTAACAACGAAGCAAGACTTTTATACTCACTGTCTTCACAGTTGACTCCGTTGTAACCAAAGGCACACCTGAAATACAATCCATTGTAGGAAACCATGGTGAAGAGCATGTGGGAGCATGTCAGAGTTCCCACCCAACGTCCAGGTCTTCCTTTCCATCTTTCTGTCATTCTCTCCTCCCTGTTCCTTTTCCTCTTTCTCTTTTCTCCCTTACAGTCCCATTCTCTAGTTGAGCATCTTTCATGGAGCTCTGGAAGGTTGAGGGGCTGGTGGTTATACAACCCCATACGGTCTCATTTTCTACTGACTGAACACTCCATCCCCTGAGCTCCAGGAATACTCAGCAACTCAGGCAAAGCTAAACCCCAGGACATGGAGCCTAGTGGGACCCTCTCAGACTGCAAGGCCACGTGGCCCTGCCACTTATTTGTTGCCCTGTGAGCTGGAGCAAATAACTTATATTCTCTGAGCTTCAGTTTCCGCACTTGAAAATGGGGAACTAATACATTTCTGACAGTGTTGTTGTGTGAGAGGTGTTACCTAGTATGGTTCCTAGCACATAAAAAATGTTCAAAACTGCTGCTGCTGCTGGTGATGATGATGATAATGATGATGATGCTCTATACCTATGCCAGCATACCGACTTCCTGAACCTAACTCCATGTTGCAAGCTCTATCTTTTCTATCCTTTACCCCATGCATAAGCTCCAGCTATGGCAAGACAATAAAATAATGATTTCTCTTACGCTTGACATTTCTCTTGATCATCCTTCTTGTAGCCTGCCAGGCACACACAATCAAGGCTCCCATCCTCCTTCACCAGGCATTGCGTATGAGATTTTGAGTTGCAGGCATGAGGACACTTCTGACTTACAGCTTCAAAAAAGAGTGATTTCTGGGTAATTTTCAGAAACAACCTCTTCAGTCCCAAAGTGATATGTCACAGAATACAATTTTTCACATCTTTTTCTAGGTCAAATGAGGGTCTCATTGGCTGTGCACGTGATATGCCCCCTGTGAATGCTCATGGGCTATCTCAGCAGCTGGCAGCCAAGGCCACACTTCAGGTCCACATGCCTAAAGCCAAAACTCACATCCCTCAGAATCTGAAATGCACACGGACTCTTGAGTGGTAAAGCTTGTATTTTGCAAGTGTGAAAGGAGAAAGGGTAGGAGTTGTGAAGAACAGTTAGAAGCAGGTGGAATACTTACGAAGACATGTAGCGATGAACGGGTTAGGTCTTTCATACCCTGCTTGGCATTTACACTGAAAAACATTGCTGCAGTCACTTTCCTTTACACAGCCATAAAACTCACACCGATCCTGGCCTGAAGGGCACAAATAATTCAAAAATATATTCAGCAAGATAGTGTGGATAAAGCAACTGGTGAAAGTGCCCACTCTATTGTTGTTATAATTGCCTTTTAATAAGTTTTAGGATTTAATAAATGATAATCTGGAATTCTAAAATCCAACTCTCCGATCCTTTTTTCCATGACTATTTCCTTACATTATTCAGTTCAAATTAATTCAATCCAAAGCAGTGCTATCAGGTTCAAGTTCAAGATCTCTTTCGCACCCAGCTCTGTGCTGGGTTCTATAAGGGACATAGAAGCTATATAACTGTTGGGTCCCATTTATTTTAGAGTTACAGGTTTGAACCCATAGAGAATTGTTGCTTCAATCACCTCATAATTCAGACTTTAAGTACAATGGGAATTCAAGTATTGAAGTAATTAAAGGTAACATTGTGGAGAAGATGGGAATTGGGATGTCTTGAAAGACAAGGAAAATTTAAACAGTCAAAGGGAGGCAAAGCCTTTTTAAGAAGAGTAAACAAGTCTTGAAAAGAAGCAGAGAATTCTTATCAGGGAGTAGTGGTGTTATATTTGGGTGGGGAAAGATAGTGTGGTAAAGAGGAAGAAAGAGAATTCTCGGCTGTGCCATTTATTGGCAATGGGCTCTCCCTGTTCAGTCATTTGAGTTTTGGTGGGTTCAAGTTCCCTCCATCTATAAAATGGGACTAATAATTCTTGATTCACATGATTGTTGTGAGAACTGAATGAACTAGTATAAATGCAAGCCTATTGCAGGAGTCTCAACAAATAATCATTCTTTTGTCCATTAATAAGTACAGCAGGGCTTAAATGCCAGGCTCAGGACAATGACTTTAATCCTACAAGCCTGAGAATCCATTGGTGGATTTTGAGCAGAAGCATAGCATGAGAAAGCAATCTTTTAAGGATGTTCCTCTAGAATGGATAAAGAGGTAGTACATAGGTACATGGGATATTACTTGGCCATAAAAAGAATACAAATCTTATCATCTGTGACAACATGGATGGACCTAGAGGATATTATGTTAAGTGAGATAAGCCAGGAAAAGAAAGATGAATACCATATGATTTCACATGTATCTGGAATCTAAATAATAAAATGAACAAATAAAACAGCAACAGACTCATAAATACAGAGAACAAATTGATGGTTGCCAGAAGGGAGGGAGATTGGAGGAGTGGATAAAAAAAGTGAAAGGATTAAGAAGTTCACATTGCCAGTTATAAAAACAGTCACAAGGATGCACAGCGCAACACGGGGAACATAATCGATAGTATTGTAATAACTGTACACGGTGTCGGATGGCAGCACTAGACTGAACAGAGTGATCGCTTCATAAGGTATGTAAATGTCTGATCACTGTGCTGTACACCTGAAAACTAGTATAATATTGTATGTCAACTATAATTAAAAATAAATTTGAAAAACAGTGTTAGTCTAGAAGCAGGTCAGACGGCATTCAAAATAAAAAGATGAATCTGAGACTAGATTGGGGAAGAGAATAGGAGAAGGCAGAACAGTTATGTGGTTACTCTGTTCTAAACATCCCAGACCTGTAACAAACCTTCTTTCATCACCTGCTAACTTTAAAGTGCCTCCAATTAACAGTCTAGAGAAAAAGAATCTACAGCTTTTGACACAGAAGAGAGAATCTGTCTTTGCAGCAGAAGCAAAAAGCAGAAAAAGGTGCTTTTTCCCTAAAAGTTCTGAGCCTCTCCCTTCCTTTTGCTGGGTGGTTCATGCTTTAGTGGCCCCCTCCAACCTGCACTGTTTGGAAATTCGTTAATGAATTTACGAGTGCACACCTGGTCTCAGAGGGGAGCGATGTTGAGAGGAGTTGTCAAAAGAGTGCAATTCTTGCAAATGAAGACAAATGGTTTCAAGTATACCAGGCATACTTGAGCCAAGGCAATTACGAAGGAGACCCAAAATGAGAGCATTGTACAGGGGCCCCCAACTTTGTCTTGAAGAATGCACTGATTATTTTTAGCCAGCAACCATGCTGAGTCAGTCTCAGTGCTGATGGGGACCCTCAAACTTCCTCACACTTGCTGGAAGTTTCATTTAGCCAAAAGCAGAATGCATGACAAGGTTTGTCTTGCCTTGCTGACAATTTCTTCTTCCAGGGAGTAGAGGTTCTGACTGCATGAATTGCTATCCTGCACCAATTCTGACCCAAGGAGAAATTAATTGGCAGGTAGAAGTGATGGCCCCCTTGGAATACAAGAAATAAGTGATAGCCAGAGAGAGATTCGTTTCACAGAATAAAAATTAAAATGTTCAGAAAGGAAAAGGTATAATTCTGATGCACAAGACTCTGGAAGGTGAAATAGTTCAAGAAGTTCAGAAGGTCTGAACATGTAATTCTAACAGTGTAGCTGCTAAATGAGCTATAAAAACAAAAAAAGTAGGAAGAGGATCTGGTAATTTAAGAAACTGCCACAGTTTGCACAGGAAGCTGTCAAATAAGACATACACAAAATATGGAAAGAAGGCCTTATAACCAAAGACAGAATATTAAAAATGTGGTAGAGAAAGTCTAGAGCCTCAAATGAGCTCAGGTTTCCCACAAAACCCAAAATAACAACAATAAAATCCAATAACAAAAAGAAAAGGCTTAAAGTGAAAAAAATGGGCAAACAGATGAAGAGGGGTGTGTGTGTGTGTGTGTGTGTGTGTGTGTGTGTGTGTGTGTGTGATGCTAGGGAGGTTCCTGGAAAGGCCAAGCCTGGCTGGAATAACGTTGGTGGTTAACATGAAAAACAGAACAGCTCTACAACGTTTCCCCCCAGTCTCCTCTGCCAGGAAACGATACTTAGATGGAAAAAGGTTGAATGGACATTGCTAAATGGACTGCAGCCCAAGGAGAGAGAGCAGTACAGAGGAGCCCCATCTTTTGTGATAGAATTTTAAGTGTTTTATCAGAGCATTTACATCCTAAGTCCTGAGAGAATAGTGAGAATCTCTGTGAAATCTCCAAGAAAGAAAAAAGGTGCTGAAAAACTATAAATGAACAGGATTTGTTTATATTTTTAGAAAGAGAAGGAAGTTTGCAAACCAGACCAATGAGGCTACAATTATTAGAAAGCAAAAATGTAAGAGACTAAAGAAAGGGTCTTAGAAGAACAAAAAGAAGGATGAGGGATGAAGGAAGGGGATCAAGAGAATGGTGGGTGGAGAAGAGGACTTCAGGAACGGAAAGGTACCATTGGCAAATGCCACGGACAACTCAGGTCAATTGTGCCTTATTAGAGGCCTTTGGATTTGGCAACCAGGACTGAGAACTGGTCCCACAAAGTTGCCACCAGGGCTGGCCTTAACAGGTGTCTCTGAGATGAACTTCTGATGACTGCTGTAATAGTGTCAATTCATCCATGCCTTCCTATGTCCATCCGTGCCCTGCCAGACTGTGCTTGGTCACATGAACTGCTTTGGTCATTAGGACAGTTGTAAATGTGACGTAAGCAGAAACTTGAGAAATACCTGTGCATTGAATACCGTCTTGCTGCTCTTGAAACCCTTTAGGATCAGCCTGCTGGAGGATGACAGACCATGTGCAGCAGAGACAAACCAATTAGCTGAACCATCTTACATCAGTCAGACCTCAGCTGACCCACTCACCAGCTAGTGGCAATTGCTTAAAGGAGCCCAGCAGAGATCAGCCAAGCCTGGCCTAGATCAGCAGAACTGCCCAGCTGAGCCCTGTTCAAATTCTGACCTACTGAATAATGGCATTGCAATAAACAAATAGGCCACTACATTTTGGGGTGGTCTGTAACACAGCAAAAGTGAACTATTACAGTTATGCTGTGGGTTTATGTGTCTGCCTAAAGGGAAAACAGCACAGGTAAAATCAACCATTTAGAAAGTTATAACTTGGGATAAAGTCCTCTTGTTTCACCTTGCTTCATCTTTTCCTGTCCAGAGGCTATTGTCCAAGACTACCTTCCAGACAGAGAAACAACCTGGTCAGCTTGATGACTTGGGAGGTGGCTGGAAAGGAGTAGAAGCCAAGTGAGAGAAGACAGAGTGGAAGGATGGACTGGTAAAAAGGAAACTTGGAGACACCTACAGATTCTGTTACACAGTTCTTCTTGCCCCTTTCTTCCCTGTGATGAAAAAGTTCACACAAAGGTAAGTAGGTGGTTAGGTAAACTTTGAATAAAATTATTTAGTACTTACTAATATAGTTTGTAATGCTTGAGCCATTTGAAGTTGCATTACGAATTGCATTAGATATGGTCATCTCATTTACTTCTGTATCTTCTGCAAAAATGTTTACTACTGTTACATTCACAATGTTGTCACCAGCGCGCATTTGAGATCTTGCTGGAGCAGATACGCTAAAAATGAAATGAATTTATCACTTGATGAACTAAATTCAAGCGTCAACAAATTTGTCTTTGAACCTCCCATACTCCCAAATTTCCCAGTTCCAATCCTGATCTACAGATATATCCATAACTGGGGGGCCCGGAATGAAAGACTGAGGTTGCAACAAGATGGCCCAGAGATCTCTATTCAATGTGTTCTTAGAGGAAATCTATGGCTGAAACAATGTCCTGTTGGAGAACAATTGAGAACTCTCATTTTTAGGATCTAGGAGCCTAGAACTAACCAGAAATAGAACAACTAACATTTGAAATAGTAACTTTCACTTTCTGTAGAAAATCTAGAGTAAGTCTATTCCTGGGCTGAGGTAAGTCTATACCTCAGAATTGTACTTGGAGAGAGAGGAGTGTGTGTTCCTCCCTGTGCACAGAGAGAATGGTAAGCAAACATGCGGAGTCTGGGTCACGCCTAGGAGGGGCCAGGAAGTCAGTCAGCAGGCAAAGTGAGAAAGGGACTGGGCCTGGATATGCATGATCCAGAGGAGAACTGGAACAAGGAGGGATGAGGCTGTCAGAAACATGAGCATATTATACCAAATCATATCACTGAATACTGAGTGTCTGCTATCAAAGAGACATTGTACGACTCTTTCTCTCTAATCAGCACTGCAGTTTGGAGCCCTAACAATAGCTGGGCCAAGTTCTAACCCTTTCATTGTCCCAAAGGAATCAAGTAGTACAGCCACTGAAAAAGAAATAAAAGGACTTTTAAAAACTCCCTCTCTATCTATCTATCTAGATTTGTGGCTGTGTATTTTTAAGACTCTGGATATACTTCTGTATAGCATTTTCTCTCCACTCCACTTTGACTTTTGAATAAATACAGAAGCTTAAAAACAGAAGCTCAAAAACTTGGAAAATGTTCACAGCTACGTTGATTCTTCAGAACAATCAGCACAATCCAAAACATTAATCAAATTCTATTTTAGGAATGATCACCTCAGAAGGGAGTCCATATAAAACTCAACACCAACACCCTCCTCCAAAAAATCAACCCCCCAAACAATCCAATTAAAAAATGAGCAAAGGACGTGAATAGACACTTCTCCAAAGAGGACATACAGATGGTCAATAGACATATGAAAAGATGCTCAATGTCCCTAATGATCAGAGAAATGTGATTAAAATTACAATGAGATATCATCTCATACTTGTCAGGATGGCTATCATCAATAAACCAAACACACACACACACACACACACACACACACACACACACACACACACCCCCCAAGCGCTGCTGTGGATGTGAAGAAAGGAGAATTCTTTTTCACTGTTCTCTTTTCTCCACATCCTCACCACACTTACATGGTGGTAATACAGACTGGTGCAGCCACTGTGGAAAGCAGTATGAGGATACCTCAAAAAATTAAACATGGATCTGCCTTTTGACCCAGTGATCCCACTTCTGGAGATATATCTGAAGAAACCCAAAACACTTCTTTGAAAGAACATAATCACCCTATGAACCCCTATGTTCATCGCAGCATTATTTATAATTTCCAACAGATGGAAGCAGCCCAAGTGTCCATCAGTAGATGAGTGGATAAAACAACTATGGGACAGTTACACAATGGAATACTACTCAGCCATAAAAAAAAAGAAAATTTTACCCTTTGCAATAGTATGGATGGACCTGGAGAACATTATGCTAAGTGAAATAAGCCAGTCAGAGAAAGACATATACCATACGATTTCATGCATATGTGGAATCTAATGAACAAACTGAATTAATAAGCAAAATAGAAACAGACTCATAGACAGAGAGCAGGATGACAACTAAGGGGCGGTGTGGGAAGGTTAGGGGTGGAAGGTTTGAGCAAAAAGGAAAAAGGACTCATGGACATGGACAACATGGTGGTGATGGCGATGTGGGGGGAGGTATAAGGGGACTAGGTGGTAATGGAAAAAAATACAATAAAAGTTTAAAAAAGAAAAAGAAAATTAACTGCTTTAATCAATTACATCACAGGCTAAAAAAGAACTTATATGATCATATCAATAGATACAGAAAAAGCATTTGAAAAATCCAGCATTAATTCATGACAAAAACTCTCCCTAAACTAGAAATAGAAGACTTCCTCAACTTAATAATTTCTTTTTTTTTAAAACTTTTTGACTTCTTTTTTTTTTAATTTTTATTTTATTTTATTTTTTATTTATTTATCTTTAGAGGGGAAGGGTAGGAGAGAGGGAGGAGAGAAATATCAATGTATGGTTGCCTCTTGTGTGTCCCCTGGTGGGAACTGGCCTGCAACCCAGGCATGTGCCCTGACTGGGAATCGAACCTCGGTCCTTTGTCAACTTAATAATTTCTAAAAGACAAAGAAACAAACAAAAAAAGGGACTCCAAAAAACCAAGTGACTTCAGATTTTCTTCTAAATTGCCTCCCATGATTAAATTACAATAGATATGGAGGCGGCAGAGAAGGTAGATGGCAGTGAAAAGGCATCCTTGATACAAGTTATTCTTTTTTTTAAATTTTAATGTATTTTATTGATTATGTTATTACAGTTGTCCCATTCCCCCCTTCATTCCCCTCCACCCTGCACACCCCCTCCCACCCACATTCCCCCACTTTAGTTCATGTCCATGTGTCATAAGTTCTTTAGCTTCTACATTTCCCACACTATTCTTGACCCCCCCCCGTCTATTTTCTACCCACTGTCTATGCTACTTATTCTCTGTACCTTTTCCCCCTCTCCCCTCCTCCCACTCCCCTGTTGCTAACCCTCCATATGATCTCCATTTCTGTGGTTCTGTTCCTGTTCTAGTTGTTTGCTTTTGTTTTAGGTGTGGTTGTTAATAGCTGTGAGTTTGCTGTCTTTTCACTGTCCTATTTTTTATCTTCTTTTTCTTAAATAAGTCCCTTTAACATTTAACAAGGGCTTGGTGATGATGAACTCTTTTAACTTGACCTTATCTGGGAAGCACTTTCTCTTCCCTTCCATTCTAAATGACAGCTTTGCTGGGTAGAGCAATCTTGGATGTAGGTTCTTGGCTTTCATGACTTGGAATACTTCCTTCCTGCCCCATCTTACCTGTAAGGTCTCTTTTGAGAAATTATCTGACAGTCTGATAGGAACTCCTTTGTAGGTGACTGTCCCCTTATCTCTTGCTGCTTCTAGAATTCTCTCCTTCATTTGAATCTTGGCTAATGTAATTCTGATGTGCCTTGGTGTGTTCCTCCTTGGGTCCAACTTCTTTGGGACTCTCTGAGCTTCCTGGACTTCCTGGTACTCTATTTCCTTTGCCAAATTGGGGAAGTTCTTTATTATTTGTTCAAATAACTTTTTTCTTTGTTGCTCTTCCTCTTCCTTTTCTGGCACCCCCATAATTCAGATGTTGGAATATTTAAAGATGTCCTGGAGGTTCCTAAGCTTCTCCTCATTTTTTTTTTGAATTCTTTTCTGTTTGGTTGTTTCTTTCTTCCTTCTGGTCCACACTGTTGATTTGAGTCCCAATTTTCTTCCCATCACTGTTGGTTCCCTGTGCTTTTTCCTTCATTTCACTTATTGTAGCCTTCATTTGTTCATGTAATTTGTGAGCAAAATCAACCAGTTCTGTGAGCATCCTGATCACCAGGGCTTTGAACTGTGCATCTGATAGGTTGGCTATCTCTTGGTCACTTAAAAGTATTGGCTCTGGTGGTTTGATTTGTTCTTTCATTTGAGCCTTCTTCTTTTTTTTTTTTTTTTTTTTTTTTTGGGTCTGGTCACGGCTATTATGTAGTGAGGGCAGAGCCTTATGTGTTCACCAGGGTGGGGCAACCCAGTCACAGAGTTGTGATGAGCTGTATGTGGGGGCAGGGTCAGAGAGGGAACAATGGTGCTTGCCCCACTCTCTCTCAGATTTCAGTGCCCTCTGTGAGACTGGGAGTCTCTCCTGGCACCTCAAACCCCACAAGTGTCCTCAATCGGTGCTTTTAGGCTTTATTTCCCAGCATTGGGCTGCACAGTCTGTCTCGCTGCCCATTTTTGCCTAGTCCATCTGCACGTGAATGTGCGACTGCGGTCAGCCACCTTGCACACCTCGCTGGGTCCGCTTGCTGCCTCCTCGGGCCCGGGGCCTGCCAACTGCTGCCTGTGCATCTGGGACCACTAGCCACTGCTTTCTCCTGCCGCTATCTCTCTCCACTGGCCGCCGACTCCACCCGTCTTACCAGTCTGGGTGAATCGTTGTTGGACTTCTGTACAATTCAATTTTCTACATGTTCTGGTTGTTTTTTTTTGTTTGTTTGTTTCTGAATTCTTGTTGTCTCTAACCTTGGTTGTGAGAAGAGGCAGTGTGTCCACATACACCTCCATCTTGGCCGGCAGTCTCAATACAAGTTATTCTTTATCAGTTAAAAAATGACCAGAAATCTGTGATATACATTTACAGTGGGGCCAGGAAAGAAATGCCATTCATAATTCATCCTTTTAAAGAATCTGTTAGCTTATAATCCAGTTTAGGAGGCAAGATGTTGTACTCATGACTTAAGGAGAGCCACTGCGTACTCAAGTGACACAAAAAGGTATAGTATAATGACAAGAGCACTACACTTGGAGCTCAGAGTCCAGAGGTCTAGACCCAAGATGACCACAGCTTTTTGTGGTCCAAAGCCAGTCAGTCATAGCTTTCCTGAGCCTGAGTTTCTGCCTCTATCTGAGTTTCTTTCTCTATCCAAAGAGAGATTTGAGAGTTAGAGAAATTCTGAGGATCTTTCCAATTCCAATATTTGTACCATGTACAAAGATCTTGTGGATTTGAAGGTGAGGACATTGAACTGGAGCCTAAGACATGTCTTCCTAGGTGAGACTAAGGCCCATTCACCCTGCCACAGTGCCGTGTTGGAAGTAGTTCCCGACTAGGACACTGAGATCAAGGTAAAAGTTTGCCTCTGAACACCCCTGGCTCTGTTTTAGTAACTCCATAAGAACAAAAGGAGAGCCACGATTTCAGGGAAACCCCTAAATGACCTTATGGGACCAGCTGTCCATCACACTTGCAGGGCCCCATATTCTGGAAGGGAAATAGATGGGAACTAACACGTTGAAATCATCTATGTACCAGGCACTTTGGGCAGGGGATCTTTCAAATGTTATGTCATTTATTTTTCCCAAAGTTCCAGGAAAGTTGATCAGATTATCCCAGGTACAGAGATGTTCAGAGAGGTGAAAACAGCTGCCCATTCATGTAGCGAGAACGTGCTAAGGCCAGGATTCAAGTACAGATTTGGCCGAAGCCATCACACCTTACCGTTCCTGTATTACCCGGTGGCGCTCAAACATGGATTCCCTGTTGTCCACTACACCAAACCTCATGCCCTGAAACAATGCCCAGCCCTGCAGCAGTCATCTGCTGTCAATCACCAGCTTCCGAGCCTCTGAGTTGGGCCCCAGCTTCTCTGTCTGCTGCCTGCTCCTTGCCACGTGGCGCTGTGCCTCCCATTAGTCTGCCTGCTAGTGTCCTGGCTGCCAGTCACACTTGCCCCTCACTCACCATCAAGCTCAAAACTCACCACCTTCAGGAGGCCTTCTCTGAATTTATAAGTATAAATACACACTGTATCTTATTCCACAAAGAATTTGACAAAGCTTATGAAGATAAATGCAATAGTAAAACCAGAAAATATGAATACATCAGGGCTGCTTTTTCTACACAATTTCACTCATCCTAGACTAGAGCACTCTGTTCTCAGGCTGTGGCACTTGTATGTCCATGTGCTTCAGTGAAAGCTGAAAAAGAACTCTACCTTCTTGAGAATCTTTGCCCCTCTGGGTCCCTACATAGCACTTAACACTGCATATCATTGTACAGTGATATGCTCAATGAATGCTTGTTCTTACTGCAGCAAGAGCTCACTACTGGCCCTTTTGTAGCCATGTGTGAGATTTGGGTGTTAACTCCCTCACTGCCCCCATACGAGGGAAGAGATGACCATGAGCCACTCATTCTCCTCCTGGCCCCCTGGAATGCACATTCCAGGGTTTGGCCAGGTGTGGTTTGTAGCCAAGAGATCAAAATAATCAAACTGATCCAGGTGTTGCACTGGACCATGTGTGCAAATTGCTGAATAGCCAGTCACAGGCAGTGTCTTGCTGTCCCCAGGCTACACTCTGCCCATCCATGTACCAAGGTGAGTGTGACATCAGACTGACCATTTCTTCCTGACTTGTGACTTCCCCCTGGAGGGCCATAGCGCTGCACAGGGAACTCAAGAGAAGATGAGAAGTTAAGCAAATGCACACCTGACTCCAGAGTACCCCATCAGTCCATAGCAGACTTACCTTACTCGCTGAATTACAGTCTGTCCATAATCAAAATTTGCAAATACATCTTTAAACTGTGGAAGAGAAGAACAGTTTTAGTAACAACTACAAAGGGCGGGGGGAGGAGAATGTGATAGTGTATTTAGGTTTTAACATCACAGCAAATCTGTGGTGCTAAATCCATGGTTCATCACAGCACATTGTTTTTTCTCGACATGCTCTCTAATACCTTTCAGTCATTTTTGCTGTAAAACAGTAAGAATTTAATATAAGTCAGAGTTACCTAAGAAAAAGATGAAAACCCCAAATAGACAAATCAATGATTATACTTTTAAAAATTAAGGTGACTAACTTACTAAGTTTGTCTTCTTAAAGTCACGGTAAAGTTTTGCATACGTGTTAGACTTATCTACATGCCTGAGCCATGCATGCATCAATGTGCCCAAGGAACACTTCTTTAATTGCCTCCAAGGCAATTATACAACAGGACTTAGAAATTACAAAGATGGGCTGGTCCAGCCCTGGGTCAAATAGTAACTGCACCATGCGGTTGAGTCAGGTAAGTGCCACAGAACGATATGATCTACCATGGAACTTCAAGGAAACTGTCTTCCATAAGTTGCATAATTTAACTTCTTTGAACCTTTACTTTTCTCATTGGAAACTTGAGATAGCAGTAATTTCTACCATGTAGGTCTATAGTGTGTACAAAATGAGACGGCTTTGTGAGCTGAAATGTGGAACTAATCAGGCTTGAGTTGTGTTCTAAGAACAGAGACAACTCTAGATACTTGTAGAGAAGCACTAGAGATAAAGCTGAGGATAAGGTAGAGGTGGGCTGAGGGTCCCAGTAAGAACATAAGTTCAATGATGTCAAGAATTGGGTTTGCTTTCTCTTTCTTATGATATAGCCTCCTCCACTGCTACCTGACAGCACTCAGCAGAGTGCAATCTCTGTGAAAAGTTCAACACTGGTTGATGGAATATTGAATAAATTAAATGTGAAACACGTGAACTTGGACATGTCTTCCCATTTTTGGGTCCCATTCTCCATATTTATTATATGAGTGTTGAACTAGGTTGATACAACCTTTTTATGATCCATGACTTTTTAAAACTTTTCTCCCCATGGGAACCCCACATTTTAAAAGATTATGGCAATCAATATAATTTAAAAATACGTTAAATAGAGTTTCGGCCAAGATGTAGGTAGAAACCCTTTGCTTCCTTGCACAACCGAAAGGAGGATAACAACCAATCTAAAATCAATAAACAACCAGAAGTGCCAGAAAATCAAACTGCATGGAACTCCAACAACTGAGGAATTAAAGAAACAGTCAACCAAACCAACCAGACCGGTAAGACAGGTGGATGGAGAGAACCTGCAGGGAGGAGATGGACTGCACAGGTGGGGCTGGCTGAATGGGAAACTGAGACTCAGAGCTGACTGTGGACTATGGCGGGGGTTGCTGAAGAGAGGGAAACTCCCAGTCTCACACGAGGGTTCATTGGAAAGTGGGCTAGAGCCCAGCAGGCGAGCTGCATTGTTCCCTCTCTTGCCCCTCCCCCACAGGCAGCTCCACAGCGCAGCAAGGAGGGTTGCCCTGCCTGGGCGAATACTGAAGGTCCCGCCCTCTTACAACTTAACAAGTGTAATAATATAATCAAGTGTAATAATAATAATAACAAGAAGTGTAATAGTATAATCAATAAAATATACTTTAAAAATATGTTACGTAATTTCTCTTTTATTCTAGTTTGAATCTGTTCTAGTTAGTCTGGGCAGCCTTTATCCAGAATGTGTCTATATTCCTTTTAATTCTTTTAAATATTCAGAATAGCTGGTATTTCTGTAAATCATCAGGGAATTGGAAACCCACTTATAAACAAGTTAACTCGATGACCTCCAAGGTCCCTTCGGCTCTCCTGCTAACCATTTAATTTTCTTAATCCCAAAGAAGAGATTGTGCAATAGTGTTTGGCATAGGAAAAAGTGTTCTCTTTTCCTCTTCCAGGTCACCCTTTGAGGAAGTTGGGATACACACCTCTAGGTGTGAAGGGCTGTATGGTTGGCCAAGAAGGCAGGCCTTCTTGCTGCCTGTGGTAGAGCCAGACAGGCCTACCTGGCCTTCACTGCACAGCAGAGCCAGCAAGTGAGGAGAAGGCAGCTCTGGGCTCAAATCCCAACCCCATCCCTCATCAGCTAGGTGACCTTCAGTCAGTTACTTAACTTTTCTCACCTGTGACCACCTGATCCACAAAATAGGCACCATAGTGTTACCTCCTCCGCAGGGCTATTTTGAGAATTAGAAATATCACACATAGAATGCCAGGCACAGCACATGACAGGGGAACTCCAAATCAGAGACTATCCATCTGGAGTCCGCTGGGTAGAAAAATGCACCCTGGGAGACTTCTCAGGGTCTGAGCTAGGGCTGCCCCCAGCTGCAAGGTCTGCTAAGAGGACCCTGAAGAAAATCAATTGTCTCTATTTTCCTATCTCTAGAAGCTGCAAGTTCTGGCATACCTGTTTTGGATTAACAGTCTCTTGGAAATTACAAGAATTCTCTATCCCCTCCCTGGTGCCCCGGGAAGCATAAAGACTTGACTGAGATCAAGTCTCTAAACTGATCTCTGAAGACCAGGGCATAGGCCTGGAGCTGGAAGGGCCTTTTGGACACTCACACCCAAAGCAAGTTTGGGAAGTGCAGTGGCCACGGTGGCCATTGCCCAGTAAAGTCACATGAGAAAATCAAGGGGCTCCCTGGAAATTGGAACATATTGATGTTGCCTCCTTCAGTGTACCAACTCTCGTCCAAGCAGGCAAATAGGAATGTAGATCCAAGATGAGAGGAGAGGTCACGGACAGCCGGCCTATCGTGCACAGGAGGTACGACAAAGGGGCCTGGCGAGCCCTGGGCCCCGGCAGCCGGGGTTCCGTCCCCACAGAGTCGGGCACTGGCTAGTCTGTCACGAGCACTGGTTTTTTCTGTACAATCTGCAAAATCGTTTGGATGATCATGCTTTACATTTTATCATTTCTAATAATGAAACTCTTTTGTGATGATGTAATTCTGAATTGAAAGACATTGTCATCAAATAAGACCTTAGTTTCTGAAGTCTTATGAAGCTTTGAGAAACACTGGCTGGATGCCCCCTGCAAGCCCTTCCAGGGCCACCAGCTGTGGTTCTAGAATGGCGATCTCCTGTTGACACAGCCACTCACAATAACCAAAATGAAAAGAAGCTTTTGTATAATGCGACATTCTCGACAACAGGGAAAAAAGGAACAGATGTTAATTCAGATGGAGTTGCTCTTTCAGACATTAAAAAAGTCATACTAGTATAGAAATGTGGGCAAATCGGAATGTGGAAAGAAAAAAAGGAACATCTTTAAAACTTTTCAATTCTATGGAAAGCATTGATTTTAAAACATCGTTAATGCCTGGCTGGTGTGGCTCAGTGGGTTGAGCGCTGGCTTGCAAACCAGTGTTGCTGCTTTGATTCCCAGTCAGGGCACGTGCCTGGGTTGCAGGCCTTGTCCCCAGTAGGGGGCATGTGAGAGGCAACCACACATTGATGTTTCTCTCCCTCTCTTTCTCCCTCCTTTCCCCTCTCTCTAAAAATAAATAAAACCTTAAAAATAATTATATTTACCTGTCCATTAAAAATATTCTAATAGCTTATGTAACGACAGGTCTGGCATGGCACTCTGCTGAGCCAGACATTACTTAGGGAGGTGCAGGGTCATGGGGAGGCCCAAGGGCACCCAAGGGGCTCAGGACAGCTCCTGTTTACCAACCAGTAAGAGTATATGTTGCTGTTCGGACAACGGAACAGCTGTACCCGTGTGAGTCACCGGAATATCAGCTTTATGCTCTGTAACTCAGTGTTAGAATGAAGAACACTTATACAGGAAGGAAGGTTGGAAAATACTTACAAATTTGTTAACTTCCATATATAAGTTTTGATAGTTTATGGACTTTTCATTTTTCAGGTCAGATGTGCCTGGTGTTTTTACTTGAATCATTCCAGGGAATATCTTTCCTGAAATTCAAGCAGAAGCTTTCTGTAATGTTTAATGTAAAGAGGATCATTTTCATTTTATTTAAACCCTATTTTCAAAAATTCTAAACATTATACAATGATACTACAGGAAGCCTAGATGATAAATGATAATATAGGATATACAATACATATCATATGTAATATATATAATAGATGATATATGATAAATGTTACCCCGAATCCCACCCTACCTAACACTTTGGTAAGAGGTATCCCCTACTTTTCAAAAAGTTCACTTTATGCCTCTGCGCTTTTATGAAGGACCTGTGGTAGAACTTGTTTTCAGCAACAGGAATCTTAAGAGAATTCTTGCTTGTACGAAAAAAGGTGAAAATTGAGAATGGCATTCAGCGTGTGTTTCGCCGTGAGCTGCACCGGGGACAGTGCGCGACCGGAGCAGCGCGCGGCCTGCCCGCGGCAGCACTCAGCACCCCAGCATCCAGCCGCTGCAGCTTCGAACTGTGTCTGTGAGCGTCTGTACTTTACTTAGACTTATTTTGTGCATCCATTAGCAAGATGTGCACCAAAGCAACTGCTTCTTCATCTGATGCCACTTCGGTTTACAAAAGATTTCATTAGAATGACCTGCTTTCAGGTAGATAGGGAAACCTATATTTCTCCCAGCTCCTTTTTTCCCTGTGCATGGTTTATATCATTACAATTCCAAGTTTATATCATAAATCTTCTTTACTAATTATTAAATAATAATCATTTTTCCAAATCATTACCTGATCTTTATAACTATTATTTTTTAAAACTGCATAATACCCTCTGAAATATATGTTCCCTTCATTGATATAGTCTTTTTTTTTTTGTTTTTAGCATTTTTAATTATTTAAAAGGGGGCAAAAAAGGTCACAATGAATATCTCCACACCCAACACTTGCTGTATTTGGGGTCATTTACTGAGAGAGGATCCCCAGAAATGAGATCATTAGTAATAAAAGAAAGAACATCCTTTTGGCTTTTGAAACATGTCTAATCCCTGTGGCCAGTGCTATGCATTTGTTTTCTGTACAACTGACCTGCTCTGGCAAGGGGGATAGTTCTCATTCACAAAACAGATAAAAATTTATTACACAAGAAACAGCCTTGGACCTTCATAACACATAGCTGATCTAACAAAAAAAGTGTTATGTCAAGGTCATGGTGATTTGCTCCTGAAGTCTATCTTCAGAACTGAGAGGCTCTTAAGTCTCTAAAAATGGGGTTTTCTGTTATGGAGCAAGCAAATCCTATGACAGAGAACAGACCAAACCCAGAAGACCAGGCTCGCAGGCTTGTCGGACCATGTGGTCTCCAGCACATCACCTCCTCCTGCATCAGTGCCCCCAGGTAACAGCACTACTCTGTGCAGTCTGTGCACTTTTTCAGGGCCCGTCATTCTCATTTTGTTTTCATGACACCGTGCCCTTGAGCAGGTGAAGTGAAGGGAACATCAGGTCTAGCCCACACACCTGACTCGGTTCATTTCCACTCACACTTGGTTCCACTGAGACAAAGGCAGGAGCCGTTGTTCTACTTTGCTGGCCTTTGCTGCCTCCAAATTTTCCTCTCTCTCTAGTATTCCACAAGCTCTTTTGGCCATTAGTTTAAGTTTTCCATTGCACTTTAGGTATGAGATGCATCCTTTGTAACTCACCTTTTTTGCAGCTGGAAGAATTATAGTAATACCCATCTATACACTGGCAAAAATGTGTAGTATTCAGATTAACACAGTAAGAGCCACCGGCACAGGAATCATTTTGGCAAGTACCTGAGATGGAGCAGAAAGAGATGAAAAATCCACAAACAGCAAGTAACACCCAGAAACATACTTTTCAATTCTCATGCCCACCTCCTGGGCACTTTCTATTCCTTGGTTGTATTATTTCAGGGCATACCCTTAGAAAAGCTAGAAACAAGTACATATTTTCTAATGTATCTAGGGAGTTTGTTGCTGAAATTCAGGAACAAGTGCTTGTCTGCAGTACAGGTCAGAGGTTGGTGGGGAAGGGTGTGTTCAGAGTAGTCTTCTAATCCAAGGAGTCAGGAGTGTTTGGGCCTCAAGGACCTTCTAGAACCTTGATGTCTGATCTTCTAACACTAGATAGGGCTTCCCACAACTATTTTATAGAAAGCATCATATTTTTAAGGAAGGGGTATATACCTGTCTTATAGGGAGGAATAAGCAGGAGGCTCCCAAAAGAGATTAAATGTTATATGCTGTTATACCATGTTGGCATGCGTGGTATAAAGACCCATAACAAAAGGAAATGGATGTTAAGGGGAGAATGTGGATTAAGTCACTGAAAATTCTAAGCGTAATTGATGAAATGACATTCCACTCTCTGGCTTTCTGAGTGGACGACGTGAATAAGTGGCAGGAATAACATTGTGATTGTTTCTGCACCTCTGGCCGGGACTCACAGACCAGGATGGCTGCAGCGTCTTTTCTATCTCCAGAGATCAGATGGGGTTCAAGAAAGAAAGGTTGGGAGCCAAATGGTGATCCTGGCTGGCCATGCTCTTTATCTCTTTCAAATGAAATAATTCTGAGCCTTGGTTTCTGAATAAATTAAGTGTCTGGCAACCTTCAGAGCTGTCTGAATGCTTATGAACCTACAGGTAGAACTAGATTTTTTAAAAAAATCTACATATAAGGTACAAGGTATATAACATGCTGTTTTCATGATTAAGAAAGGGGAATACACGAAAACACAAATACATGTGTTTGTGTTTGTGTAGATTACCTATGGAGGGAGAAGCAAGAAACTGGCCATGGAACTGGCCTCTGGGGAAGGAAACTGGAAATCTGGGTCCTAGGGATTGAGGATGGGAGGGAGATTTAGTTTTTATTGCACCTATTTTTACCGCATCTATTTCTATCCTGTTTAAGTTTCTTTTTCCATAATGATGGGCCTAATTTATTTTTATTTAAAAATATGAAACAAAATAGTGCTGATGGAATGTGGAGTAGCACTGCTGGTGGGAGTGCAGAATGGTGCAGCCACTTTGGAAGGCAGTTTGGGGATTTCTTACAAAACTAAACATATTCTTACCATATGATCTAGCGTGTGAATGCCTTTCTATTTACCCGAAGGAGTTAAAAACATATGTCCCCTCAAAAACCTACACACTAATACTTGTAGTGGCTTTATTCATAAATGTCAAAAACTTGGAAGCAACTAAGATGTCCTTCAGTAGGTGAATGGATAAACAAACTGTGGAACACCCAAACTGTGGACTATTATACAGAGGAAAAAAAAGAAGAAGAAATGAGCTTTTCAGTGCTAAATTATAATCAAACCATGAAAGGGCATGAAGGAAACTTAAATGCACGTGACTAAGTGAAAGAAGTCAACCTGAAAAGCTGCATACTGTGTGGTTCCAAGTACATGATATTCTGGAAAAGGCACAACTACAGGCAGTTAAAATACTGGTGGTCGCAGGGGCTGGAGGGAGAAAAGGATGAAATGGTGGAGCACAGAAGACTTTTAGGGCAGTGAAAACAATCTATGTGATACTATAAAGATGGGACATGCATTTTTCAAAACTCATAGTATGTACCCACGCCACCAGGGAACCCTAATGTACGCCGTGGACTCTGGGTGAGGATGACGTGTCAGTGTGGGTCCATCACTTGGGACAAGCGTACCGCTCTGGCTGGGATGTTGACAATGAGGGAGGTTTTGCATATGCAGTATTTGGGACATACGGGAAATCTCTGTACCTTCCTCTCAATTTTGCAGTGAATCTAGGCCTGCTCTGAAAAATGAAGTCTATTGTTAAAATTTCTTTTAAAGAGTATTAAAAAATGCTGCATGGGACAAAAGGAGGCATAGTGCAGTAGCATCTCATGAACAACAGTAAGGGCTACCCTCTGACAAGAGGTAAGGCGATATTCTACATGAAATAAATGGCTTGTTTTTAAAGCCTCAATCACATTGCAAGGATGATTTGGGAAACCTAGGCAAGAAACGGAGTGAAGCTCCACTTTGGACCCAGCAGACAAGTCGCTGCTGGGATGACTTCTCTCTGGCAAAAAAAAAGGACAGATGTGGCTTGTCTGGTGGACCAGGAATGAAGTCACTGTATGTTAGGGCTGGAAGGTTTTGGTGGCTACTTGTTTCAGTCACACCTTAGTGCAGATGAGTAAGTTGAAGCCCAGAGAAAAGTGGTTTGCCCCATTCCCCACAGTTAGTGATAGGGCCAGAGCACAGCGAAAGTCTGGGAAGCAGAAACGACTCAGAAGAGCTCCTTTCCCTGGCTCCAGGAGAGCTGACTGTGTAGCTAGCTGTGTCCCACTTGACCTGGCCTTCAGAGTGGCCCCTCCAAACATGAAAGACTGTGAACAAGGTCTTCGAGACAGGCTCTGGATCCATTTGCTTAGTCATCCATTTTTTAGATCTACCTCAGGACCTTGGGGAAGACAGAAGACCTAAATGTAGGAAGACTCGACTTGCTCTTTGCCCTTGGGAAGTCGCTGCTCTTGCTGGGCCTCCGTCTCCCTTTGTGAGAACAGCAGTTTATCTGGACCCTTCAAACCTAGAGCTGAGGATTCTTTTAGACTAGGGGTTGACAAACTACAACTTATGAGCCAGATCTGGCCAATCTTCTGTTTGTTTGTTTATAAATTAAGTTTTATTGTTGACACAACCAGGCTCTTTAATTTATATATTGACTATAAGTGCTTTTATGGCAAAATCACAGGGTGGAGTAGTCGCAAGAGGGCCCCTGCGGTGGCCCACAGAACCTAAAGTGTGTAGTAGTTTGCCTTTATCAATAAAGTTTGCCAACCCCTATTCTGGGCCATGCTTTGGGAAATGAGTCAATAATTTTGGCTTGAGGTCAACTCTTAGCGTTCCCAGAACACCTGTCCTTTGGACAATGACTCTGGTCATGTCCAGGACGCTTTGAGCACTGCCGTTGTTTGGCTTTTTATCCCTCAGGCTCAAATTCCACAAATTGACTCAAACTCCCAATTACAATGATCAGCCACCATCATAACTCATTCTATTTTTTGATAACATCTGATGAGGAGGCAGGGTAGAATTGACTCTTAGGTAAAAGAGCTAGACCAGTGGGGCTGAAGAGTTGGTGTTTATTGGGGCCCCACCTTCACAGAGAAACTGAAACTATTTCCAAACCCCCCCAGGGAGAAGGCAACTAGAGAAATAGCTTTTCTAAAGTCCACGTTCATAAAAATATTTTGTGTCGAGCAAATAGCTTGAGGTAGGATGGTTAATAAAGAAAGGAGAACAGAATGGAACTGTGGGTAATTTTTTAGGGTCTCTGATAACACTACTCGTCTTTTTTTACTCAGATTTTTTAATTCCAAGGGTTCATATCCCAGGAAACCTTGCATCTCTGTATAGGCTCTTCCCTATTCCAGCAGAGCATATTTGCTTACCACCCTCCACAAACCTGCCTCCTCAGTGAGGTGTTTTTGCAGGAGTCACTCTTACTTGTGGTATCAGGGTTTGGGTTGCTAGTCTTTGGCGAAGTAACACTGCTGGAAGTCACTGAAGGGACATTCCCTGGGGAATTATCTTTTATGAATGTTGTAGGAGCTGTTGGAGTAGCTGGTGTGGGCATTGTGTTGTTGGTACCTGCAGGAGCCGTCGGGGGAGCAGTCGTGGTCGCGCTGCTGGCACCTGCGGGGGGAGCAGGCGTGGTCGCCGCGCTGCTGGCACCTGCGGGGGGAGCAGGCGTGGTCGCGCTGCTGGCACCTGCGGGGGAGGCAGTCGTGGGCGTCGCGCTGCTGGCACCTGCGGGGGGAGCAGGCGTGGTCGCGCTGCTGGCACCTGCGGGGGAGGCAGTCGTGGGCGTCGCGCTGCTGGCACCTGCGGGGGGAGCAGGCGTGGTCGCGCTGCTGGCGCCTGCGAGGGGGGCAGTCGTGGGCGTCGCGCTGCTGGCACCTGCGGGGGGAGCAGGCGTGGTCGCGCTGCTGGCACCTGCGGGGGAGGCAGTCGTGGGCGTCGCGCTGCTGGCACCTGCGGGGGGAGCAGGCGTGGTCGCGCTGCTGGCGCCTGCGGGGGGAGCAGGCGTGGTCGCGCTGCTGGCGCCTGCGAGGGGGGCAGTCGTGGGCGTCGCGCTGCTGGCACCTGCGGGGGAAGCAGGCGTGGTCGCGCTGCTGGCGCCTGCGGGGGGAGCAGTCGTGGTCGCGCTGCTGGCGCCCGCGGGGGGAGCAGGCGTGGTCGCGCTGCTGGCGCCTGCGCGGGGAGCAGGCGTGGGCCTCGCGCTGCTGGCACCTGCAGAAGCCATCATCTGGGCAGCCGGCGTGGATATAATGTTGCTAGTAATCGAAGTGGAGGCAGAACTTGTAGCAGCTGTGGCTGAAGAGGCAATAGGCATGAGGAACAAAGACACCAAGTTCAGAAGACTGAACATTAAATACATAATGACAATTGTTATTATTTAATACAAGAGTTGACCCTTGAAAAGTGCAGGTCTCTACTGCATGAGTTCATTTATATTTGGATTTTAAAAATGAAACCTGTGTTGTTCAAGGGTCAGCTGTAATTGATACCCAATTCTTTTCTGAAAAATAAATGCAATATGTCCTCAAATAATATTGTTCTCATTCAACATCTTTTTTTTGCTATAACTTTGGTGCAATGCTGTAGGAACTGAACTATTGTTTGCATCAATTAACCTATGGTATAACTGGTTTCATTATACATCACTTTGCTTTAAGTTGTAGAACCTATCCACAATGTTAGATGAGAACTTACTGTGTAGTTGGTCACCTTAAAAATCAAAATACGTGACTACTTCCAAAAGCACACACCAAACCCCCCCCCACAATAAATCAAATTAAAAATTAGCTAGACAAAACTGGAAAATGTTATTAAAAATATGTCAAAGAGTTAATGAGCGCCAAGAAGTAATATTTACACCTGTAGTTGCAGAACTGTCAATCTGGGTTTAATATTCCTCAGAGTAGTCCTCAGTGAGGACAATTAAAAGTGTCACCAGGTGGCGCTGTTACAATCTGGAAGTGAACTCCTTTTTTAACAGTTTAAGGCAATTGCCAGAATTTTCCATTACATGGCATTTTAGCTGATGATACAGATGAGGGAGAGAAGGGAAAGGATGTGTATAAAGAATGATGAAATTAAAAAAAAACACCTCATTAAGTGTGTGTTAAACTTCTTCCAAAAATATTTTTCTAGTAACATTTACCCGTTAATAATTTTAGACATGTGAACTTTTTAGAGTAGATTGAATAGAGATGGTCTTTGCCCTAAGGGCTATGGTGATCATCAAAGTCACCTTTTTTTAACTGTTAAGATGCCCTGGAAATATGGGGCAGTAAATGCCTAGAACCCTTATTGTCATTAAGAACTCGGACATAGACAATCAGTTAAAAAATTATTAAGAAAAGTGAGAAAGCAATTTCTAAACATTCGAATATGGAAAAGTGATGAGGAGGCTACCTGATTCCCCCATGGGTCTGAGTCCCTGGCTCTCCACCTCAACAGGGCCCGGCTTGAACAGTCATTCCTAACAGATAAGCAATTGCTCTTCCGGGGGCAAGAAAAGAGTCTAGATTTCTGGTCAAGATGGTGGCGTATGTAAACACAGCTCACCTTCTCTCACAACTACATAAAATTACAACTAAACTATAGAACAACCATTACTCAGAACCATCAGAAATCAAGCTGAATGGAAGTCCTAAAACTACAGAAATAAAGAACAAACTACACTGAGACTGGTAGGAGGGGCAGAGACATGTATGAACTGGCTCCACTGCCATAGATGAAAATGTGGCAGAGAAAAATTGGGAAGGATATCTCAGGAGCGAGGGGTCTCAGCCCCACATGAGGACCCCCAGCCCAGGGTTTCAGAGCCAGGAAGATAAGTGTCCATTACTTCTGGCTGCAGAAACCAACAGGGATTGAGGCTGTGGAAGAGAGAAACTGCTGGAATCCCTGGCAGTTCCTTTTAAAGGGCCCAAGCACAGGCTTACTCAGACTCATTCCCTCTCAGCTCCAGCCTGTAGGCAGCAGCTTGAAAGGCGCCAGAGACATATGGGGAGAAACTGCATTGTCTGGAACCAGGGCAAGAGATAGGGGCAGCTTTCTACCAGACAGAAGTACTGGCAGAGGCCATTATTCCTTTTCTGAGCCCTCCTCCTGCGGAGCTACAGAGCCAGCAGGCAGGCACCATATCTGACACTCATCAACCTGGCTCACACTGTTTGCCCCACCCTTGTGACTCCCTGAGACCCTGTCCCAACTAGTATTCGGGCACACCCAACAGTGGCTTTTCCATATGAATGACTTGTCTTGGCCTACGTTTCAGATTTTCTTAAATTATTTCAAACAAGCAGCATCTGGCTTCAGTCAGCCCTGTACCTCTTCCTAAGTGGCCCTAGGTCTGCCACTAGCAGCAGCCAGCCTTGGTCACACTTAGGACTTGCCTGGGCACCTCCAAGCCCAACAAAAGTAGCACCAATCTTTGGGTTACTTTGTAGCTTATGCTGTATGACCACAGACTGAACACAGGTCATAGCTGACCTTGGATGTACCAAGAGCACAGAAGGCTCAACTACAACAGGAGGATGTACACAGCCCACACAGTGGGCATATCTTGAGCTCACTTGGGTAATAGAGGAGGCTGTGCCACTGGACCCTACAGTACACCTGCTACATTAGGTCACACTACCAAGCCTGGGAGATGTAGCAGCTCTACCTAATACACAGAAACAAGCAGAGAGAGCCTATCAAAACTAGGAGACAAAAAAACACGGCCTAAATGAAAGAACAGAACAAAACTCTAGGGAAAAAACTAAACAAAATGGAGACAAACAATCTGCTAGATGTAGAGCTTAAAACACTATAAAAATTTAAAACAGTTATAAGGATACTCAGTGAACTTAGAGCTTTAACAGCATAAAAAAGGGCATAGAATCCATAAAAAAGAACCAGTCATAAATGAAGGATACACTATTTGAAATAAAAAACAATTTATAGGGAATCAACAATGGAGTAGAAAAAACTGATAATAAATTCAGTGATTTGGAATATAAGGAAGGAAAAAATAACCAAACAGAATTTCAGGAAGAAAAATGAATCCAAAAAATGAAGATAGCATAAGGAGTCTTTGGGAAAACTTCAAGCATACCAAGATTCGCATCATAGGGGTGCTAGAAAGGAGAAGAGAGGGAGCAGGAAATTGGAAACCTATTTAAAAAAATGAGAGAAAACATCCCTAACTTGGAGAAGGAAATAGACATTCAAGTCTAGGAAGCACAGAGTCCCAAACAAGATGAACTCAAAGAGGTCCACTCCAAGACACATCATAACTACAATGCCAAAGGTTAAAAAAAAGAGAGATTCTTAAAAGCAGCAAGAGAAAAGCAGTTAGTTACCTACAAGGGATCCCCAAGCTGTCAGCGGACTTCTCAGAAGAAACTTTTCAGGTTAGAAGGGATTGGCAAGAAATATTCAAAGTGATGATAAGCTTACCTACAACCAAGACTACTCTACTCAGCAAAGCCATCATTTAGAATTAAAGGACAGATAAACAGCTTCCCATACAAGAATAAGGTAAAAGAATTCATTACCACCAAACCAGTATTATATGAAATATTAAAGGATCTTCTTTAAAAAGAAAAAGAATATAAAAAATATGAACAGACTTTTGGCCAAGATGGAGGTGTAGGTGGACACACTGTGCCTCCTCTCACAACCAAAATTAAGGACAACAAATATTTAGAAACAAGAAAACAACCAAAACTGATAGAAAATTGAACTGTATGGAAGTCCAACAACCATTCATCCAGACTGGTCAGAGGGGTAGAGTTGTGACAGGAAAAAGTGGAGGTGCGGACCCGGGAATGCAGGCAGCAATGGCTGGCGGTTCCCAAGTGTGCAGGCAGCTGGCAAACCCCAGGCCCATAGGCAGCGGCTGGTGGACCCTGGGCACGGGGTGGTAACTGTGCAGACCCAGTGACGCCGCACAAGGTGGCTGGCTGACTAGGTGGTCCCACATTCGCGCATGCAGATAGTCCAGGCAAAGGGAAAGCAGCGGAGGGGACTGGAATCCAGGAGAGAGTGGAGCAGGCGCCATTGTTCCCTCCTGGACCCCACCCCCACATACAGCGTCATAACCCAGCAACTGGGCTGCCCCGCACTGGGGAACACCTAAGGCTCCACCTCTAACTACGCCACCAGACCAAAAACAAAACAAAACAAAAACCACAAAAATGGCTCAAACCAGAGAACAAATCAAAGCCTCCACACCAATTCCTCTAAGTGATGAAGAGATAGCCAACCTATCAGATGCACAGTTCAAAGCCCTGGTGATCAGGATGCTCACAGAATTGGTTGATTTTGCTCACAAATTAGATGAAAAAATGCAGGCTACAATACGTGAAATGAAGGAAGACGCATGGGGAACCAATAGACATGGGAGGAAAACTGGAACTCAAATCAATGGAATGGACCAGAAGGAAGAAACTAACAACCAAACAGAAAACAAGGAAGAAACAAGAATTCAGAAAAACAAGGAGAGGCTTAGGAACCTCCAGGACATCTTTAAACGTCCCAACATCTGAATTATAGGGGTACCAGAAGGGGACGAAGAAGAGCAACAAGTGGAAAACTTATTTCAACAAATAATAAAGGAGAACTTCCCCAATCTGGCAAAGGAAATAGACTTCCAGGAAGTCCAGGAAGCTCAGAGAGTCCCAAAGAAGTTGGACCCAAGGAGGAACATGCCAAGGCACATCGTAATTACATTACCCAAGATTCAAATGAAGGAGAGAATTCTAGAAGCAGCAAGGGATAAGGGGACAGTCACCTACAAAGGAGTTCCCATCAGACTGTCAGCTGATTTCTCAAAAGAGACCTTCCAGGCAAGAAGGGGCTGGAAAGAAGTATTTGAAATCTTGAAAGGCAGGGACCTACATCCCAAATTGCTCTATCCAGCAAAGCTTTCATTTAGAATGGAAGGGAAGATAAAGTGCTTCTCAGATAAGGTCAAGTTAAAGGAGTTCATCATCACCAAGCCCTGATTATATGAAATGTTAAAGGGACTTATCTAAGAAAAAGAAGATAAAAATATGATAGTGAAAAGACAGCAAACTCATAGCTATTAACAACCCACACCTAAAACAAAAGCAAACAACTAGAACAGGAACAGAACCACAGAAATGGAGATCATATGGAGGGTTAGCAACAGAGGAGTGGGAGGAGGAGAAAGGGGGAAAAGATACAGAGAATAAGTAGCATAGATGGTGGGTAGAAAATAGACAGGGGGAGGGCAAGAATAGTGTGGGAAATGTAGAAGCTAAAGAACTTATGACACATGGACATGAACTAAAGCGGAGGAATGTGGGTGGGAGGGGGTGTGCAGGGTAGAGGAGAATGATGGGGGAGAAATGGGACAACTGTAATAGCATAATCAATAAAATATATTTAAAAAAATATGAACAGTAAAATGACAACAAATAGCCCTGGCTGGCATAGCTCAGTGGACTGAGCATGGGCCTGGGAACCAAAGGGTCACTGGTTCAATTCCCAGTCAGGGCACATGCCTAGGTTGTGGGCCAGGTCCCCAGTAGGGGGAACATGATAAGCAACCACACATGAATGTTTCTCTCCTCTCTTTCCTTCCTTTGCCCTCTCTCCAAAAATAAATAAATAAAATATATTTTTTAAAATGACAACAAATACATCTATCAACAATTAAATCTAAAAAACAAAAAGTAACAAACAAGCAGAACAGGAACAGAATCATACATACAGAGAACATTTTGATGGTTGCCAGATGGGAGGGGGTCGCAGGGATGGGCAAAAAAGGTGAGGGAATTAAGAAGTACAAGTTGGTAATTACAGAACAGTTACAGGAATGTAAAGTACAGCAGAGGGCCCTGGCTGGTGTGGCTCAGTGGACTGAGCACAGGCATGCAAACCAAAAGGTCACCAGTTCAATTCCTGGTCAGGGCACATTCCTGGGTCATGGGTCAGGTTCCCACTGGGGGCATAAGAGAGGCAACCAGTTCATAAATGTATTTATCGCACATTGATCTGTGTTTCTCTCCCTCTCTTTCTCCCTCCCTTCCCCTCTCTCTAATAATAAGTAAATAAAATCTTTAAGAAAAAGAAAAAATACACAGTATAGGAAATAGAGTAGTCAAAGAACACATATGCATGACCCATGAACATGAACAATGGTGTGGGGATTGCCTGAGTGAGCAGAGGGTGGGGGGTGGACGGATGGAGGGGAGCACAGGGGGAAAATTGGAATGACTGTAATATCATAATCCATAAAATATAATAAAAATATTAAAAAGAAAGAAAACAGTCCACCGGCCAGTCATTTTGACTGCTGCTACTCCTATTCCTACTATCTCATTTATCAAGGGCTTATCCTGAGCCTGGCAGGACCTAGGGCGTGGATATGAGAGGCACATTTAATAGAAGACTGAACCAATACTCAGAGGGATTAAGAGGTTTACCTGGGGGTAAGCCTTTAACTCCCACATATAAAGGGACACAAGACTCTGATGGCAGATGCAAAAATTAAACCAGGTCTCTGCACTGCCTTAGGGCCCAAATGACTTTTGGACATCAAAGAGCAGGGCACAGGGCCCTTGAAACCTACCAAATCATGCTTCTCTGGCTTCAGGAACTCTAAAGGACAAATCTCTGGTTTGCTGAACCCCAACTCTTAGTCCAGAGGCCTCCTTACTACTGTTCTATATACCTTCATCACAGACTGAAATGCCTTGTATCTTTGAGTGAAGTTGGAGAGGAAATTTCATCCACAATATAGCCCATCTGTTGAGCTGTGAGAATTAGTAGCTAAAGCCTGTTGATTCCACCTCAAAGACAACAGACGTGATGAAAAGAATGTAAAGTTCTTAAATATTCCTTACCTGAAATTACAAAAAGGAGGGCGAAAAGAGTGGGGTGAACGCAGGCTTCCATTTTAGACCTTCTCGCTAGGTAATCCAAGGAGGAAATGGTTTCCCCCACCCCAACCATCTTTAGTTTTAACTCTCTTTCAGGTACAAAGTCCAGTCATTAACTGACGTCAGATCAGCCAAAGGCAATTACCCCTTAAGGTTGGTCATATACTCTAGGTCTCAGTTGAGTTTTTCAGATACAAGAGATAAACGTGGCCTTATGAACTTTTTCTGACTCACAGTCCAAAATAACTCAGGAGAGCTCAAACATCCTTGAGAGGTGGGGTGGTGGTGGTAGGTGGTGGCAGTTAATCTCTTTACAGCCCAAACGTCCCCAACCTACTTCCTTTTAGGAGGTCACCATTTCCTAAACACCAGTGCTATCATCTGTGCTTCAGTCACCCCACCGTTGATCCAGGAAATCCATTTTCTCCTGGCCCCCTCCCCACTGACTTGTAGTTCCAAGAATCCCTGAGGAGAATCCCTGAGGAGTGCTTACATGTTTTCCCTGTTTGTGGCTTAGCTCTCGTCCCCTTTTGCTGTGGATCACTGCTCTGGGCCTCTCTGATGGTCACTCCAGCAACCTGGTGTCCAAGCTTCGGCACTGTCCACAGATCACACTACCTGGCCACAGCCTCCCAGCCTCCCCGCATGTGCCCGCATTGATGTCCTCGAACACAGTTAATATCAAGTTCTTGTGATATTTAACATAAGTTTACTGCAGGCTTGTGGGTGAGAGGTCAAGGAGGGGGAAATACAGTGTAGAAAAGGGAAAAACTGAGAACAGATGACTCCATCTCTTCATTCCTGGTTGTTCACTGCTCATGAAGCCACCTCCTGGTTCCTCTACTTACCTTCTGCTCCTCAGCCCCTGACCTCTCACCCCATTTCAGGAACCAGCTTTATCCATTGGATGAGGATCTTCTTAATCCAGTCTTCCCTCTTTAAAACCCAGGACCCCAACTCCCCCTGGGTGTAGCCCCAGACTGAGGAACAAAGCCAATTAACACCTTGCGAATGTTAGCCAGAACTTTAACCCTGACCTTAGTAAAAACAAAGTTTTTCATATTATTACATAGCAGGTTACTTTCTTGTTGTCTCAAAAGTCTCCATTCAGCAATGGGATTTGGGTTTGACTTATAAGGCTAAGAGGCCTGTTTACATATCTTCCCCAAGCAAAGATGCCTCTCAGGCCCATGTTTTGTGCTGTTTTCTTAACTTGAATGATTCCCAGCATGAGAAGTTAAACAAAAACCTTTAAAAAAATATTTTTTCTTTTAAAAGTCACTTTATTGAGGTGGATATAATTTGCATCAATAGATAAATCCACTTAAAGTGTAAAATTCCATGAGTTTTGATAGATGAATATACATGTGAACCCACCATTACAATCAAGATACAGAATATTTCTATTGCACCCTGAAGTTTTCTCTCCCCCTTCACAGTTTATTCCTCCCTTTCCCTCCAAACCCAGGCAACCACTGATCTGCTTTTTGTCACTAGAGAGTAGTTAGCTTTTTCTAGAATTGTATAAAAATGGATTCGTACAGTGTGTACTGTATGTCTGGCATCTCCTCCTCAGCTCAATCATTTTGAAATTCTTCCATGTTACTGTATGTATCAGCCCTTCCTTCCTTCCTTCCTTCCTTCCTTCCTGCGTTCCTTCCCTTTCTTCTTTCTTTTACAATATTATTGACTCATAATTTATGTATAGTAAAATGCAAGTACTATTTAAAGTCTCGACCTAGGCATACAGCCATGGAAGTATCGCTAATCAAGATATCAAACATTCTCATAATCCCCAAACGTTCTCTTGTGTCCATCCTTCCCAACACCCCCGGTCTAAGGTAATCACTGATCTGGTTTCTGTCACTACAGGTTAGTTCGAATTTTCTAGAATTTTATATAAATGCAATCATACAGATGTACTGGGTTTGGGGTTTTTTACTTTTTGATCTGGATTCTTTCACTCGGCATAATTATTTTAAGATTCATTCGTGTTGTATGTATTAATAGTTTTTTTCTTATTTCTGAATAGTAATAATAGATATGCTGGATATACCATGGTTTATCTATTCATCTGTTGATGGACATTTGACTCATTTCCAGTTTTTTGACTATTACAAAAAAAAAGGTGTTATGAGTAATTACGTACATGCCCTTGTGTGGATATATGTTTTCATTTCTCTTGGGTAAATACTTAGGAGTAAAATGGCTTGATCATACTGAAGGAATACATTTAACTTTTAATAAATCATCAAACTGTTTTCCATAGTTGTACCATTTTATATTCCCATCAGTGACATACGAGTTTCTGTTGCTACTCACCCTTGCCAACACTTTGTTACTATCAGTCTTTTAATATTGAGCATTCCAAAGGGTAGGTATGTACTTTACATACTCTCACTTTGGTTATAGTTTGCATCTCTTGATGACTAATGATACTGAGCATCTTTTTTTTTTAGGACCATGATAACTTTTATTTATTTTTTTAATTTAATTTTTATTGTACCCTTTCCCATTACCATTTAGTCTCCTTAGACCTCCCTCCCCAAGCATCTTTTCATGTGCTTATTAGCCACGCATATCCCCTCTTTTGTAAAATATTTTTCACATCGTTTGCCCATTTTTTTAGTTGAGTTGCGTGTTGTCTTATTTTTGAGTTGCAAGAGCTCTTTATACATGTATTGCAAAGACGGTCTCCCTTTGCCATTTTTACATAGTATTTCAACCTACTACACTCACTTTATAAAATGCTAACCAGGAATCTAGGAAAATTTTAAAAGTGGCCTGAGTTCACAAAATTAGCTGCAGGGTCTCTCAAATCCTGTCTCCTGAATGAGGAACAGCTCACTGGTCTATCTCGTCTTGGGTTCAAGACATCAGGAGAATAGGATCCACAGAGCCAACATTTGCTAATGTCATTATGTTACAACAGTGCCAATATTTACTCTGGTTTTCTGTATCACATCTGTGCTGAGCATAAAATGCGGAGTGACCAGGAAGGGATGGAGGCCTGCTAAACACCTGCCTGCCTTACTCATCCGTGGCCTTACCTGGGAGAACATAGTCAATGAGAAAGTCGGGCAGCCCTCATGGTATGAACCAGCAATCACCCTTTTTATGCCCCCTCCTAACCAACCACATCAGGTTGCAACACCCCCAATTATTGACACAAGATACACAGAGCTTCTCGTTAAGGGAAATGCTTCTTCCTTCCCACCGCTGTTCCCCAGTACGTGGAGGGGACTCAGTGAGTGTCGTGCTCCTGGTCTCCGGGCATGCCTTTATTTGCTCTGCCCTAAGTGAGATGAAGTGAGTCATTTCAGAGGAATAAATTGGGAGTGTTCACCTCAGATCGTGCCTTTTGCCTTCTGCAAGAGGACCTAAATACTCACAACTGTTGTACCTGGGAGGAGAAGGTGTCAGCATTAGGAAGCCCTAAGCCACATTCTCCAAAATACAAGGTATTTTGTGTCCAGTTATCATATTCTTTGTTTTATTTCTCACATAATCCAAAACCTGGGTGAGGGAAAGGGATGCTATTTATTAGTACAACCCTGGCTATATTCTAGTTGCGTATCTATAAATCAAGAACACAGACTCCATCTTTCCATAGAAACAATGTTATGCACTAGAAGGAAAAAGATCAGGAATAGGTTTTTGGAGTCTTGGCTTGTAAAACTCCACAATTGCTTATCTACTCATTCCACTGAGTTTAGTCAGCTCTAAAAACATGCAAACAAACAAACACCACCCCCCCCTCCCCGACTTCCTCCTCCACTGGCGTGGGATTAAGGGGAGGTTTGACTAAAGTCAGAAAGCTCTCTTCAAGCAGCTACAAATTGTAATTCAGGTTTCATCCTAGAGGAAGTGATTGATTCTAGAGAGTATAACCACTCTCAGGGATGTTAGCTCTGGGCCTGGGTTGGTTGCTCTTTAAGAGGAAAATTGTCAACAATAGATGGAAGCAGGTCTGCCCCTGTTGGAGGTTTGCAATTGTTTTTGCTTTGCACCTGTCGTGACACCTTTCCCAACCCAGTTTATTCCTAAAGTGAGAAATGATGTGATGAGGGCAGTGGCTCTCAAACTGTGTTCCCCAGACCAACAGCACCAGCATGACTTGGAACCTCTTTGCAAATGCACATTTCAAGCCCCAGACCAGACCTACTGAATCAGCTGTCTGTCTTTTAACTAGACTCCCAGTAACTCTGATACCTGCTCATGGCACAAAAGATCTCAGGTGGCCCACGGACACAGCATGAGAGAACATCAACTCACTTAGAGGGGGAAGATAATTGATTTCCAAATTTACTTTAATCATTCTGTTTATGCCAGGAGAAAATCGAATTTACCGCTAGTGTACCTTTAACTGTCTCTCCAATACTTGCATAGTTCCCTTTACAAGGAAGAGAGAGCAGGCATCAGGTGCAGAGCCTTTGGTAATCAAAGATATATACCTAGAATACAGTAACATTTTATTTGTATTATGTTTAATTTACTGTGACTAATTTTGGCAAAGAAAACTAGTGTTTTATTTGAGGTGATGATGTAAAGTTTATTTTATTTATTTATTTACTCAATCATAGAATTTTAAAAATACATTTTATTATTTATGTTATTACAGTGAATCTCAATTTTTTCCCCTTTTCCAGCTCCACCTGGTATACCCCACTCCCTCTGGCAATCCCCACTCTCCCCCTTAGTTCATTCCCATGGGTCATGCATATGAGTTCTTTGGCTACTCCATTTCCTATACTGTTCTAAACACTACCCTTTCTATTCTGTGCCTACCAATTTGTACTTCTTAATCCCCTCACCCCTTCACCCATTCCCTCATATTCCCCTCCCATCTGTCAAACATCAAAATGCTCTCTGTATCCATGATTTTTTCTCTATTCTTCTCACTTGCTTAGTTTGTTTTTTAGATTCAATTGTTCATAAAAATGTATTTATTGCCATTATACTGTTCACAGTTTTTTGATCTTCTTTTTCTTAAATAAGTCCCTTTAACATTTCATATAATAATGGCTTGATGATGATAAACTCCTTTAGCTTTACCTTGTCTTGAAAGTTCTTTATCTGCCTTTTGATTCTAAATAGTAGCTTTGCTGGGTAGAGCAATCTTGGCTGTAGGTTGCTTTTTGTGACGTTGAATATTTATTGCCAGTTCCTTCTTAACTGCAAAGTTTCCTTTGAGAAGTCAGCTGACAGTCTTATGGGAACGCCTTTGCAGATAACTGACTGCTTTTCTCTCGCTGCTTTTAAGCTTCTCTCTTTATCTTTAACCTTTGACATTTTAATTATGATGTGTCTTGGTGTGGGCCTGTTGACAACCATCTTGTTTGGGATACTATGGGTTTCCTGGACTTGCATATCTATTTCCTTCACCAGATTAAGGAGGTTTTCTTTCATTATATTTTCAAATAGATTTCCAATTTCTTGTTCTTTTTCTTCTCCTTCTGGCACCCCTCTGATGCAAATGTTGGAACACTTGAAGTTATCCTTACACTCTCCTTGTTTTTTGGGATTCTTTTTTCTTCTTGTTGTTCTGATTGGGTGTTTTTTGCTTCCTTATGTTCTAAATCATTTATTTGATTCTCAGCTTCATCTACTCTACTGTTTTTTCCTTGTAAATTGTTCTCTATGTCGGTTCATGTGTCCTTCGTTTCTGATTGGATCTTTTTTATGCTATTGAAGTCCTCACTAATTTCCTTGAGCATTCTTATAACCGGTGGTCTGAATTCTGCATTTGATAGATTGCTTGTGTCCATTTTGTTTAGTTCTTATATCTGGAGTTTTGATCTGTTTTTTCATTTGGGCCATGTTTCTTTGTCTCCTCATTTTGGCAGGCTCCCTGTGTTTATTTCTATGTATTAGGTAGAGCTGCTTTGACTCCCTGTCTTGGTAGCATGGTCTAATGTAGTACATGTCTTGTAGGGTCCAGTGGCACAGCCTCCCCATCACCCAAGCTGGGTACTCAAGGTGGGCCCTCTGCATGGGCTGAGTACACCCTCCTCTTGTAGTTGAGCCTTGGTTGCTGATGGCATATCAATGGGAAGTATTTACTCAGCCCAGTCACTCAGCTGCAGGGACTGGTTATGGCCACTGACCACCTACCACCACCCTCTGTGGAGTATCAGCTGTGCAGGAGCAGGGTGGTGGTGCTCCAGTGTGGTCTGTAGCTGTCGCCTGGATGTGCAGGCTCTGGGGTTTCCTGAGTGGTGCAGGCCAAGGTCAGCCCCGACCTGTGCTCTTCCCAGGGCTATCTTCAGATGGCTGCTACTTGTACTGGGCTTGGAGATTCCAAGGTGAAGGCAAGCAGTGAACCTAGACTGCCTGCTGCTAGTGCCGGGCCTGGACCTACTCAGCAAGTGGTACAGAGGCTGGGGCCTCACTGAGGCTGGTTGTTGTTTGCTTGAGAGTATCTAGGAAATTGTGAAGCATGAGCCAAGATGAGCCATTCATATGGAAAAGCCACTGTTAACAGCCTGGGTGGGCCCATAAGTTGGGCAGGGCAGAATCTCTGGGACTCTCCAAGGCTGGTCAAACAGTGTTAGCCAGGTTGGTGGAGTTTCAGATATGGCCCCCACATGCTGGCTCTCTGGCTCTGTTGGGAGAGGGTTCAGAAGAGGGACAGTGGCCTCTGCCCACCTTTCTGTCTGGGAGAAAGTTGTTCCCCAGCTCTCACCTTCATGCGAGCCACTTCAGTTTCTCCCTGTATGTCACTGGTGCTTTTCAAGGTACTACCACAGTGCTGGAGCTCAGAGGGAGTGAGTCTGAGTAAGTCCGTGTGTGGGTTCTTTAAGAGGAATTGCTTGGGACTCCAGAACTTTCTTCCACTGACTCAATCTCTGCTGGTTTTTGCAACCAGAAATTATAGAGACTTATCTTACTGTCCCTGGAACCTTGCACTGGGAGCCTGGGGTGGGGCTGGGACTCCTTGCTCCTGAGATATCCCTCCCAAATTTTTATCCACCACACGTGGATATAGGACCAGTGCTTTCCACATCTCCACCCCTCCTACCAGTCTGGATGGGTGTGGTTTCTCTAATTTCATACATGTCAGATTTCCATTCAACTCAATTTCTGATGGTTCTCAGTGATGGTTGTTCTATAGTTTAGTTGTAATTTTGATGTGGTTGTGTGAGGAGGCAAGCTATGTTTACCTACACCTCCATATTGACCAGAAGTCTATGTTAATCATTGTAAAGTTTATTTTAAAAGTATACTCATTTAGGTCTTAAGTAAGGTGATTTCATGAAAAATATTATGGAAGATAAGGTAAAGACAATAGAATAGTCCCCCCCACCCCTATCCACAAGGCATATTCCAAGACCTCTAGGGGATGCCTGAAACCTCTAATAATATGGAGCCCTAGTCAACTTTGACTCGGCCAGAACGTGGCTGCAGAGTCTTCATAGAAGACACAGGCTCTCCCATCATTTCTACATTTTATGGTCTAAACCTATCTGAAACGTGTAACCATCCCTTATCTGTAGTAAATGGCTTGGTGTCACTAGTTTCAGGGCATCCCATGCTGAAGTCTTTTTTTAAAAATATATTTTATTGATTATGCTATTACAGTTGTCCCATTTTCCCCCTTTTAATTCCCTCCACCCTGCACATCCCCTCCCAACAACATTCCCCCCGCCCTTTAGTTCATGTCCATGGGTCATATATATAAGTTCTTTGGCTTCTACTTTTCCTATACTATTCTTAACCTCCCCCTGTCTATTTTCTACCTACCATGTATGCTACTTATTCTCTGTACCTTTTTTCCCTCTCTCTCCCTCCCACTCACCTGCTGATAACTTTCTATGTGATTTCCATTCCTGTGATTCTGTTCTTGTTCTAGCTGTTTGCTTATTTGCTTTTGTTTTTGTTTTTGTTTTTAGGTTCGGTTGTTAATAACTGTGAATTTGTTGTCATTTTACTGTTCATATTTCTGATCTTCTTTTTCTTAGATAAATCCCATTAACATTTCATATAATAAGGGCTTGGTGATGATGAACTCCTTAAACTTGACCTTACCTGAGAAGCACTTTATCTGCCCTTCCATTCTAAATGACAGCTTTGCTGGATAGAGCAATGTTGGATGTAGGTCCTTGCCTTTCATGACTTTGAACACTTCTTTCCAGCCCCTTCTTGCTGGCAAGGTTTCTTTTGAGAAATCAGCTGACAGTCTTATGGGAACTCCTTTGTAGGTGACTGTCTCCTTTTCTCTTGCTGCTTTTAAGATACTCCCCTTATCTTTTATCTTGGGTAATGTAATTATGATGTGCCTTGGTGTGTTCCTCCTTGGGTCCAACTTCTTTGGGACTCTTTGAGCTTCCTGGACTTCCTGGAAGTCTATTTACTTTGCCAGATTGGGGAAGTTTTCCTTCATTATTTGTTCAAATAAATTTTCAACTTCTTGCTCTTCTTCTCCTCCTTCTGGTACCTGTATGATTTGGATGTTCGAACCTTTAAAGATGTCTTGAAGGTTCCTAACCCTCTCCTCATTTTTTTGAATTCTTGTTTCTTCATTCTGATCTGGTTAAATGTTTCTTTCTTCCTTCTGGTCCACACCGTTGATTTGAGTCTCAGTTTCCTTCCCATCACTGTTGGTTCCCTGTACATGTTCCTTTATTTCACTTAGCATAGCCTTCATTTTTTTTCCATCTAATTTGCAACCATATTCAACCAATTCTACGAGCATCCTGATTACCAGTGTTTTGAACTATGCGTCTGATAGGTTGTCTATCTTTTTGTCAGTTAGTTGTATTTTTTCTGGAACTTCGATCTGTTCTTTCATTTGGGCCATTTTTTTTTTTTTTTTTTTTTTGTCTTGGCATGCCTGCTATGTGGTAAGAGGTGCGGCCTTAGGTGTTCACCAGGGCAGGGCAATTCATGGGTCTGCGTTGTGATGCTGTATGTGGGGGAGGGGTCCAAGAGGGAGCAACGCCACTTGCTCTGTTCTCTGCTTGTTTTCAGTCATTTCCCCAGCTGCCCGCAAGCAAATTGGGCCCTTTGGGTGCTGATTCCTGGGTGGGTGGCCTTGTGTACATTCTAGGACCCTGTGGGTCTCTCCAATGAACTCTCCTGTGAGGCTGGGAGTTCCTCCCGCTGCTGCCTCAACCACCACAGGTGTTTTCAATCAGAGGTTTGAGGCTTTATTTCCCTGTGCTGGAACCCTGGGTTGTGTGGTCTGTCTCACTCCCCAGTTGTTCCTTCCAGTTTATCTGCACTCGAATGTGGGACCACCCAGTCTGCAATCCACCACCTCACCAGGTCTGCCAGCTTCAGCCTTGCCACAGGACCTCTCCACCCAGCTCTCCGTCTCCACCCTTCCTACTGGTCTGGATGAATGTTTCTTCTTTAGCTCCTTGGTTGTTGGACTTCCATACAGTTTGATTTTTCTGTAAGTTCTGGTTGTTTTTTTGTGTTAAAATTTGTTGTTGTCCTTTTGGTTGTGCGAGGAGGCACAGTGTGTCTACCTACACCTCCATCTTGGCCGGATATCCCATGCTGAAGTCTATATAGGCTCACCGCCTTCTGGTGCAACACCTTAGCATCAATTACAACATGATTTCTGTTCCTGTCTTCCACCCACAAATGTAATGCTCTTTCCATCCTAACTAATTACTTATGATGCACTGTGGCCGTAACTTTTGCAGTTTGATGTGTCAGCAAAACTAGCACATTTTGTTTTTCTTTCTCACAATTTTATGGGTAGAAGATTCTTACCACAGATCTTAGCTACTTTGGCTTACAATTTTTTTCCTTATTAAGTCAAGAACTTTCACCTCTCTACTTCAAGGAAGCACTTTATGACCTGTCTTTGGCATATATGATTGTCAATGTCACTACTCTTCCTCTTTGGGGCTATTAAGTAAAATAAGGGTCACTTGAACACAACCACCAAGATACATTGGCAATTGATCTGATAACTTAGTCATCTACTAAGTGACTTATAGAGTGTGGATAGATGTGGATAGGACAGAGCAGGACTTGTAAGATTTCATCACTACTCAGAACAGTACACAATGGACTTCAAAATCCAAAAAAATTTTTGAAGATTTTATTTATTTGTTTTTACAGTACAGAGAGGAAAGGGAGGGAGAAAGAGAGGGAGAGAACATCAATGTGTAAGAGGAACATTGATCGGTTGCCTCTCATGCACACCCAGCTGGGGACTGGCCTGGCCCACAATTCAGGCATGAGCCCAGATCAGGAATCAATCCTGGGAACTTTTTGGTTTGCAGGACAATGCCCAACCCATAGAGCTACAGCAGTCAGGGCTATAGAAATTTTTTTGTAGTTGCATTAAAGCCCAAAATGTACTGCTGAAACTAGTTTAAGTTCAGAATATATGTCTGCTGCATATTTGTGTGGGAAAGATCTTGCATTTTAACTTTTGATCACATAAGAATTATAGAAGGCCACTTAACATTACTTGTGATTTACACAACATCAGCTGTTAAAATGACTTTACCATAGTATAAAATTCACATGTAAATGCTGTTTTGCTTTGTAATTTAAGTTGAATTCATTAAGAATCATCATCAAGTTTTTTCTTATCTTTTTTAAGAATCATCTTCAAGTTTTTAGCCCAAGATAACTTCAGAAACTATTTTTCTCTGATAAGAGTATTTCTTCCTACTTAGAAATATTTTAATCTCAGCCCTGTGTTAAAAAATTTGCAATAAAATTTTACTACTGCTAAGCCATCAGACTGCTTTATAGTAGGTAGGGTAAGTTAGGATATTAGCTTCTATACCTGACAAAATTTCACAAAACCAATGATGGTTAGGCTCACTAGTTCACTGATAGTGAAGGAAGTTCACCATTCACACTATTGGTTCCATAACACACCAAACATCCAAATATATTCAAATATTTTCCACAAAATACTCACGAATAATACAATGAATAACCATAAGCTTTATTTTTTTTATTTTTAATATATTTTATTGATTATGCTATTACAGTTGTTCCATTTCTCCCCCATCATTCCCCTCCACCCCACCCACCCCCTCCCACCCACATTCCCCCCTTTAGTTCATGTCCATGTGTCATAAGTTCTTTAGCTTCTACATTTCCCACACTATTCTTGCCCTCCCCCTGTCTATTTTCTACCCACCATCTATGCTACTCATTCTCTGTACCTTTTCCCCCTCTCTCCTCCTCCCACTCCCCTGTTGCTAACCCTCCATGTAATCTCCATTTCTGTGGTTCTGTTCCTGTTCTAGCTGTTTGCTTAGTTTGCTTTTGTTTTAGGTGTGGTTCTTGATAGCTATGAGTTTGTTGTCTTTTCACTGTCATAGTTTATCTTCTTTTTCTTAGATAAGTCCCTTTAACATTTCATATAATAAGGGCTTGGTGATGATGAACTCCTTCAACTTGACCTTATCTGAGAAGCACTTTATCTTCCCTTCCATTCTAAATGACAGCCTTGCTGGATAGAGCAATTTTGGATGTAGGTCCCTGCTTTTCAAGATTTCAAATATTTCTTTTCAGCCCCTTCTTGCCTGCAAGGTCTCTTTTGAGAAATCAGCTTACAGTCTGATGGGAACTCCCTTGTAGGTGACTGTCCCCTTATCCCTTGCTGCTTCTAGAATTCTCTGCTTCATTTTAATCTTGGCTAATGTAATTCTGATGTGCCTTGGTGTGTTCCTCCTTGGGTCCAACTTCTTTGGGACTCTCTGAGCTTCCTGGATGTCCTGGTAGTCTATTTCCTTTGCCAGATTGGGGAAGTTCTCCTTTATTATTTGTTCAAATAAGTTTTCCACTCGTTGCTGTTCTTCTTCCCCTTCTGGGACCCCTATAATTCGGATGTTGGGACGTTTAAAGATGTCCTGGAGGTTCCTAAGCCTCTCCTCATTTTTTTGAATTCTTGTTTCTTCCTCGTCTTCTGTTTGGTTGTTAGTTTCTTCCTTCTGGTCCACTCCATTGATTTCAGTCTCAGTTTTCCTTCCATCTCTATCAGTTCCCCATGCATCTTCCTTCATTTCACGGATTGTAGCCTGCATTTTTTCATCTAGTTTGTGAGCAAAATCAACCAATTCTGTGAGCATTTTGATGACCAGTGCTTTGAACTGTGCATCTGACAGGTTGGCTATCTCTTCACTGCTTAGAGGAATTGGCTCTGGGGCTTTTATTTGTTTTCCAGTTTGAGCCATTTTTGGTGGTTTTTTTTTGTTGTTGTTGTTTGGTTTTAGTCTGGTCGCGGCTATTACGTAGTGAGGGGATGGAGCCTTAGGTGTTCCTCAGGGCGGGGCAGCCCAGTTGCTGGGTTGTGACGCTGAATGTGAGGGTGGGGCCTGAGAGGGAGCAATGGCGCCTGCTCCGCTCTCTCCTGGATTCAGTCCCCTCCGCCACTTCCCCTCCGCCTGGACCATCTGCGCGCTCGAATGTGAGACCACCTGGTCAGCCAGCCAGCCGCCTTGTGTGTCCTCACTGGGTCTGCACAGTTGCCCCCCAGTGCCCGGGGTCCGCCAGCTGCTGCCTGTAGGCCTGGGGACCGCCAGCCGCCGCCTGTGCACCTGGGAACTGCCAGCCGCTGCTGCTTGCGTTCCTGGGTCTGCACCTCCACTTTCTCCTGCCGAGACTCCGCCCCTCTTACCGGTCTGGATGAATGGTTGTTGGACTTCCGTACAGTTCAGTTTTCTGTAAGTTCTGGTTGTTTTCTTGTTTCTAAATATTTGTTGTCCTTAATTTTGGTTGTGAGAGGAGGCACAGTGTGTCTGCCTATGCCTCCATCTTGGCCGGAAGTTCTCATCGAATAACCATAAGCTTTAAATGCCTAACATTTTCACAAGCTTTGTAAATGAATTGCACTATAGTTTTTTCCACTCTACCTCCAGTTGCAATATGTCTTAGCAGGTTCTTCTTCAGTTTATACTGAAATAGCATTTTCTCAGCTTCTTTCAAAACTATTTTTTAAAAACTGCTTAATTGAGATTTAATTCACTTATCATACAATACACCCATTTAAAGTACATTATTTCATTAAAAAATATCCATAGTTGTTTGGATAGTTTATAAAATATCTTATAGTTGTTCCACAGAGGCTATTTATTCATAGAAGCTAATTCTTCCATCTTTTCAAACTTGTCACTGACTCCTTGAATAAACAACTGAGTACTATTGGTAACATCTGTCAGCTCATCAAGAATCAAGAAAAACCACTCAAAATTATTTGCCTTGTTTATTTATTAATTGACTATTGATACTGTTCCCAATGTTCTCAACTCTCTGAGCAACCGCTCAACCAGTCTTAAACAAGTTTCTTTCTTCTGGACACATTGCTTGGGTTGCTTCAATCAAACACAATTTAATTAACTCATCCCTAAATGGTTTTCCGTGCTTGGCTAACAAATGAGCCACTTAGAAACTTGCTTTGATTGCAGCCTCATTTTCATTATTTAATTTTAGGAGGAAATTCTGCTGTGTGTGTATTCACTTTTAATTTCCTAGAAAAGCAATTTTCAATTGGTGTGCCACAAGAATTTTTAAGGGGCTGGGGGCAGGACAAAGGGGACACCGTGTGCCTGGGTGGGAGCTCCATGAGGCCCACAGCACAGCAGTGGGGGGCCAGGCAGCGCTGCGGCAGGTGTTCGCCAAGGGTGCCTGTCCTGGAAGTTATGTCCCCACGGTGTTTGAGGACTATACCACAAGCTTTTGGATAGACAAACGCTGTGTTGAACTCAACATATAGGACACTTCAGGTTCCTCTTAGTATGATAATGCCTGGCCCTTGGCCTATCCAGATTCAGACACTGTACTCATCTACTTCAACATTAACTAACCAGAAACTCTGGACAGTGTCCTCAAGAGGTGGCTAGCAGGGACTCAGGAGTTTTGCCCAGTGCCAAGGCTCTGCTGGTTGGCTGCAAACTGGACCTGTGGACAGAACTGGCCATGTTAAGGGAGCTGTCCAAGCAGTGGCTCATCCCCGTTACACATGACCAGGCCACTGTGCTGGCCAAGCAGGTGGGGGCTGTGTCCCATGTGGAGTGCTCTGGGTATAGTGTCAAGGACATCTTCCACTGGCCACAGTGGCCTCCCGTGGCTGTGGCCATAGGTAGTTATGCTGTACTGACACTGGAAACTGCAGCAATCTGCTCAGCTGGCAGGATGGGGGAGTGGGAACAAAGGCAGAGGTGAGATGCACAAGGATCAAGCCAAGAGTTGCAACCTCACGTGAGGAGATGGAGAAAGGCAGAGTGTCAGGAGGGGTGGTGAAGGGCACATCATTCGCCTGCCTGCACCCTGGCTCCCTGACCTCCTGACTCTGACTGGGGCTTCAGGGTAGGCTGAGTGAGCAATTCTTCTGGGAAAGGGCCCCAGATGCAGAGGGTGCCACCATTCCCACATCTTTATCCCCCTCCTCTCCTCAGGAAGTTGAGGGAGCTAGCAGGACAGGCATCTGGGCCAGGAGCTGGGATAAGGCAGGGGTGCTGGGGAAGTTGACATCAAGCAGTGACCTTGGTTGAGTCTCACGGACCCAACCATATGAAGGATACCTTCTCTTTCCACCCCCAGGCCCCATATCCTGGTCCTGGCTTCCTTCCCTGAGGAAAGTGTCCATTTTATGACCTTCTCTTTTCCTTTTCTCTCACTTCCACAGCAGTTCTTGCTCATCCTAACCTCCAGGCAACATGCACTAAGTTAAAAAGTAGGATAAGAAGCCCCTCTCCCCATATATCCACTAGTCGTAGATCCTTGCTCTATTCCCTCAACAGTCCCCAAATAAAGCCATGTCCATGGGGGCGATTTTTTAAGTATATTTTATTAATTATACTCTTACAGTCATCCCAATGTTTCCCCCTCCCCCCCCGTCCAATACCCCTTCCCTCCAGTAATCCACACCCCTCTCCCATCCCCCGCCTGCTTAGTTCATGTCCATGGGTCATGCGTGTAAGTCCTTTGGCTTCTCCATTTCCTATACTATTCTTAACTTTCCCCTATTTTGTGCCTACCATTTATGCTTCTTAATCTCTGCACCGTTTCCTCCATTCTCCCCCTTCCCCCTACCAGCCGATAACCCTCCAAATGATCTCTGTGTCTATGATTCCGTTCCTGTTCTGGTTGTTTGTCTAGTAGGTTTTTCTTTTCTTTTCTTTTTTTAGATTCTGTTGTTGATAGTGAATTTGTTGCCTCTTTAACGTTCATGGTTTTGATCTTCTTTTTCTTAAATAAGTCCCTTTAACATTTCATGTAATAATGGCTTGGTGGTGCTGAACTCTTAGCTTTACCTTGTCTGGGAAGGACTTTATCTATCATTCCATTCTAAATGATAGCTTTGCTGGATAGAGCAATCTTGGTTGTAGGTCCTTGCTTTTCATCACTTTGAATATTTCTCGCTTCTTGCCTGCAAAGTTTCTTTTGAGAAATCAGCTGACACTCTTGTGGGAACTCCTTTGTAGGTAACTCTCTGCTTTCCTCTTGCTGCTTTTAAGATTCTCTCTTTATCTGTATCCTTTGGCATTTTAATTATGATGTTTCTTGGTGTGTTCCTCTTTGGGTCCAACTTATTTGGGATTCTCTGTGCTTCCCGGACTTGTGTGTCTATTTTCTTCACTAAATTAGGGAAGTTTTCTTTCAAATTATTTTTCAAATAAGTTTTTAATTTCTTGCTCTTCCTTTTCTCCTTCTGGCATCCCTATGATTTGGATGTTGGCACATTTGGAGATGTCTCAGAGGTTCTTAAGCCTATCCTTGTTTTTTGAATTCTTGTTTCTTCATTTTGTTCTGGTTAAATGGTTATCTCTTCCTTATGTTCCAAATTGTTGGTTTCAGTCCTGGCTTCCTTCACTTTTCTGTTGGTTCCCTGTTGATTATTCTTTACTTTACTTAGTGTAGCCTTCATTTCTTCCTTTATTTTGTGGCCATACTCAGGGAGTTCTCTGAGCATCCTGATACCTAGTGTTTTGAATCTGATTTGCATCTGATAGGTTGGTTCTCTCTGTTTCATTTAGTTCTTTTTCTTGTTTTTTTTTTTTCTCTTCTTTCATCTGGGTCATATTTCTTTGTCTACTTGAGTTAGCAGCCTCCCTGTGTTTGTTTCTGTGTATTAGGTAGAGCTGCTCTTACTCCCTGTCTTAGTAGTGTGACTTGTATAGGTAAGGCAACTGTAAATTGTGTGGGGTGGAGCTTTAGGTAATTGCCAGGGTGGGGCAACCCACTTCACTGCTTTGTGGTTGTGGGGGGACAGCTCAGAGAAGGCAATGCCACCTCCTGGCCTCTGGCCATTTGCCCTGGCACTCGCTATGTTTTTAGTCACTTCCCCCCTTCCCGTGTGCAACTGACACCCTTCCAGCTGCTGCCCCAGTGGTGAATCTCAGAGTGAGTAGGTTTGCGTATGTTCTAAGACTGTGTTAACCCTTTAAACAGTGAAAATCTGGCAGCTTCTTCCACCGCCCCAACACCCACTGGTTTTTAGAGCCAGAAGTAATGGGGATCTATCTTCCCAGTGTTGAAACCCTGAGCTGTGTGGTCTGGCCTGGGGCTGAGATTGCTTACTTTGAAGGCATCCCTCCTGTCAGTTCTGCCACTGCTGCTGCTGCCTTTCTGTGCCATACCACCACTCAACCTGTCTCTGAGATGCTGACCCTCCTACCAGTCTGGATGAATGTGTCTTCTTTAAATCCTTGGTTGTCAGACTTCCATACAACTTGATTTCCCTTGATTTCTGGGTGTTAATAGTTTTGAGATCTGGTTGTAATTCCTTCTATGGTTGCATGAGGATGTGATGCATGTCTACTTATACCTCCATTTTGACTGGAAGTAAAAAAAAAATTTAAATGCAATGTCTGACCATTTGGTCAGGGGCACTAACCTCCTTTCTCTTAGATTGTCAAATTTAAAAAATAGCAACAGTTAATACCACAATAGTCATCCAGAAAGAAAGAAGGACTTCCGGCCAAGATGGAGACATAGATAGATACACTGTGCCTACCTGCACATCCATTTGTTTCCTTTAACTCCATTCTGAGAAGTCAGTTCTATGAGCAAATTTTTATACACTAAAAATTTGGTCTTAAAGATGTCAAGTAACAAGGGGTTATGTGGCATCCCTGGGATTGAATTCCCAGTTTCAAAGGCCATGTTCTACTGAGCATACCACACTGTTACTATTTCATCCAGGTACTTGTCCATGCCTACCCCTCATCTCTGCCCATGTTCTCCAACCAGGCCCTCTCCTAGCATCACAGTGACTTCTGTTTCCATTATGGAGCTCTGGCTTGTCAATCAACACAGCTGGGTATGCTAGCATTGCCCCCTCCCATACATGGCTGTAGCTCATGAGTTCTTATGACACACACTTTTTTTTTAATTTTTATTTTAATTGTTGTTCTTGTACAGTTTTCTGTCTTTTACTCCCATCCCAGCCCACCACCCCAGCTCTCCCCACCTCCCTCCCATTTCCACCCCCCTAGTTTTTGTCCATGTGTCCTTTATACTTGTTGCTCTCTGACGCACACTTTTGATGATAACATGTATGACAGAAATCACAAAAACTGGATGCCAGACCCTGGACTCTTATCCTTACCCTTCCATGAACCAGAATGTAACATTTGTTACATTCTCTGATCTTCAGTTTCCTTACCTGTAGATTCAGAGTGGGGGTTAAGTGATCCCATCATTAGCTGAGCTTCTCCCTAGTTTTAACTTCCTGTGAGTCAACTGACACCTCAACATGTTCTATTACCCACATATTGCCATATCTCTTTATTAGTAAGAGTTACGAGAAGTTATAGCTGCTGATAGGTTCATAGAGGCATGGACCCTGAACCTTGTCATATACTTCAAGGTATATGACAATGAGTCTATTAATAAATATCACAGCCCTGAAATGCCAACTGGTTGGCACATACACAAGGACATTTAAGAATAATTAACTGAACAAAGAGACCAACTTGACCTTTAGCCAATGCACAAACTAAAGAGAATAGAAAATGGGCATTACGGAGTGAGGAACAGCTGGAATGACCTCCAATTCTAAAAATGTTTATTAGGCATCTACCATATGAGTATTAGCAAAAGAGAGTAGAGGCAAATATGAAACAAATAGATAAATACTGTAAAACTGAGATTCCTGCCCTTGAGGAGTTCAATCTAGTGAGTGTTAATAACCAAGGAGCTAATAGAAACTTAAGAATTATAGAAAAGTAGGAATCAATAGCAACGAAGTTAGGGGTGGAGGCGTCTTTTGGCTTACCTGCCTTTGTAGAGAAGTAGACTGAGAAAGTTTGCTTTATTGGGATGCTATCAGGCAGGTGACAGAGAGCCTTGGGCCTCAAAGCTCCTTTGTCCCTTAAGGTTAATCTGACTTAGTTCTTTGGATACAAGCATGGTGCTTGCTGGGGGACAAGGGAGTGAGAAGGGTGTGCCTCTCTCATTTTTTGTTTTTTGTGTGCATTATTTCCTTAGTATAAATTCCATGGAGTGAAATTACTAATTAAAGCATTGAGATTTTTTTAAGCCTTCTAGAAATTATTGTCTAATTATCTTCTTAAAGATTTCTATCAATTTACTCCCCTATAGTTGTTCTCTCCTCCATCAGCATGAAGTATTTTCATTTTTAAACAAGTAGGCATTTTTTTTCTTCCATGATAGGTAAAAAGGATACCTCAGTGTTTAAATTCTCATTTAGTTGACCACTAATGAGACTGAATCTTCTCCATATATTTGTTAGATTATTTGTATTTCCTCTTTCTGGTTTTTTTTTTCTTTTAAGGGGACAACATTATTCATAATGTTCTACTTGAAGTGTACGAGATGTTTAGGTATTTGATGGATTGAAGATAGTAATCTTTGCTGGCTCTTCATTTTCACCCAGCCCTCTTCTAAGTCCAGACCCACAGGCTCAAGGTAAAGTCTTCAGCCAGTACCCTCCCATTGTGGTGCCACCAACCGAACAAAACCTCAATTCTGGGTCAACCCATTGGCTCCTTCTCTACTCTAATTCCCATTGCTGAGCTCTGCTAGAGTAAAATGAATTTTTTAAAATATTTTTTATTATTATTTTAAAATCTTCTCCCAAGAATACGTTTATGGATTAGAGAAAGAGAGAGAAACATCGATGTGAGAAATATCAATTGGTTGCCTCCCACACACCCCCAATTGGGGACCAACTTACAATGTGGGTATGTACCCTGATGGGAACTGAACCTGTGAACTTCCGGTGCATAGGACGATACTCCAGCCAGCTGAGCCACACTGGCCAGCACTAGAGTAAAATGATTTTATGTGGGGATTGCTTCTACCACAAAGCCTGTTGTTCTCAATCTGTGTCCAAGACTACTTCATGCTCTGAATCAGCTTCCTCTCATGTTGCTCATCAGCCATTTCAGATATTCCCTCCTCTCCTCCTCTCAACCCTTGTCACCTGTTTTCTTCCTCTTTCAGGAGAAGACCTTGTCTTTATTTTTTCCCCAAGTGTTATATACTTGATATGTACCATCGCATTAGTTTTAGGTATACAACATAATGGCTTGATAGATGTTTATATTGTGAAATACTCGCTACAATAAATTTAACAATAATATCCACATCCTCACATAGTTATAAAATTTTTTTTCTGGTGATGAGAACTTTTAAAGTTTACTCCTTTAGCAACTTTTGTTGTAATGCCTCTTCCATAATGTGATTCTTAACTTGTTTCCGAGTTTAGGAGCTTGTCAGGAATATAATTAAAAGAAACACGAGAGCACGTGAAACAGGCTATATAAATCATGAAACCCAAGTTGCGGGTCAATGATTCATGTAGTTTGAACTCCAAAATGTTTTATGTTTAACAAATACACAGCACTTACTATGCGTAAAACACTGGTGTAAGCGTTTTATACATATTGACTCATGTAATTTGTATGACAACTCTAAGAGGTACATTCTACATTATAACATCTGAGGAATTAAAAAGAGAGATTAAAAATAACTTGCTCAGGGTCACAGAGCCAGGAAGTGGGGATGCGAATGCAGGGAATCTACATGAGTGGCCAGGGCCATCTGTCCATCTGTTCCATCCCACCGCCTTGTTGGCCTCTGCTGTTCCCCCCACCATGCTCATAGGGATGGCTGGGGAGAAGGTGGCAGAGGTGGGCAAGAACCTCTTTCTCCTCCCGTATTTTTTTAGTGTCCCTGGGAAGCTGCTTGTGGCTCATCCAGAGCAGAAGAACCTGTGTCCCCATCACTGGTGTCTGTCTGCACCTGGAACCTGCTGCCTTCACACAGACGCTCTGTCCCAGCTTCACTTCTCCTCTCCCCTGTTTAGCTCTGCTCAAGTCTGTCCTCATAGAGCCCTAACCTAAATCCAGTGCTTCCACTGGCTTCAAGCTGCTTGCCTCTTCCAAGAGGAGGAGGAAGAGTTACTACCTCTCGTACAAGGAGGAAATAACTGGGTTGAAAGTAGGAAAGAACTTTCTAGTAGTTGGACTTACTGAAATAGCACAGGGCTTCCTCAACGCAGATGAGCTCCCTGTTTTTGGGACAACGACTCGGCTGAGAGGGAATTTACCTTCTTATTAAGGATGGTTGGAATAAACAATGGCTAAGATCTCTTCCAAACCTGATTCTGGGATTCTGTATTTTATGTTTCCTAGTGTTATTTGAATTTGTATTTAGTATTTAAAAAAAAAAAAACTCTTAAAAAAAGATTTTATTCATTTATTTTTAGAGAGCGGGAAGGGAGAAAGGAAGAGAGGGAGAGAAACATCGATCAGGACTAGGCCGCAACCCGGGCACATGCCTTGACAAGGAATTGAAATGACGATCTTTTGCTTTGCAGGAGGACACTCAACCAATGGAGCCATGCCGGTTAGGGCTGAATTTAGTTTTTTTTTTTTTGAAGGAAAAATTCTCCTCTCCGATGTCCTGAAGCATATCTCTTCTTCACTGGAATTAGTTCTAACTTTAGCAGTGGTGCTTCCCACAAGGATGACGCTGGCACAGGTCCACTGCAGCTGGACAGGTTTCTCTACCTCTTCCTTCTCCTAAAGCCACCCTCTTAGAAAACCCTGAGTACCCTGCTTCTGTTCAGGCTAGGGTCACTTTAGATGGATCATTTTTCTTACCATGCTCAGGTCTATACCCACTGTTGATAATCCTGCCTTCTATCACTGAGGCAAGATACGAAGCTAAGGAAATTGCTTGGCAAGTGGACTAAGGGAAACTGAGACAAAATCGTTAAACAAGTCCAAACAATTTGAATAATTTACAGCCAGCTAATGAATCTCAAGTTTTTACCTTCCCTAACCAAGAACACTGAGGAGTAAATGTTTTACACGTTCCTGACCATCAGTCCTGGTGCCTGCTAGATGAGGTTCCTTGAGAACGAAACTAACCAGATGAGGTTCCTTGAAAACAAAACTAACCAGATGATGTTCCTTGAAAACGAAACTAACCAGACAATAACCCTGACCCCTCTATACGCATAGTTTAATGAATCAACATATTGAAGGACACACCTGGAAAGCAAATGAATTATTCTGTTAAGATCCTCCCCTGAGACCTCCCCCAGGATTCCCATCTACTAAAGAAAGATAAAAAGCCCAGAGGGCATGCGCTCTTTTAGAGCACACCCATGCCTTTCTCCCTTAGGTGTGTATTTCTGCTTTCTTTCTCCTGAACAGGAAGGGTCCCCATGAAACTTGCAGCCAGGGGAGCAGCAGGCAGTGGCAGCCTGTCTGGGTTCACCTCCCTGATCCAGTCTCCAAAGCTCCCTTTTTCTTTGACTTTCCAGTTTAATAGTAGCCCTGCCTTGGCTCACTTCTGTCACTCTGACTTTTATTTCTAGGAGCCAAAGCAGCTGCGCAGCCTCATTTCTTTCCTATAACATTCCCAGAGAGCCAAAGCAGCCTGGGCTCTCTCCAGTTGCTTTTCTCCTAAGCCCTTCCTTCGTTTCGCTGTCCCCAGCTTCAATAAGCATCCTCTCAAAATCACCTGGACTTGTGTTGTGAGATCTTTCCCGCACAAAGTCAAGAACCCACACACTACGGCCCGGCCCAAGGCAGACTTGCTCTGAGCCCAGTCCCCATTTAGTAACATGACCATTGATTTCCAAGAAGTTGAATCAAGTCCAAGGTCTTCAGGACCAGTCACTAGTGAATCAGCATTGAAAGGACATATTAACCCTACAATGGTCTTTCTTTTGGTGGCAGGAAGGCCCTATTGAAGAGAATCAGTATGTGTCACATTTCTTTGTATTTTACAGAGTGTTTTCATGTGAATTCTCCCCTTTAATCCTCACAACTTTGGGAGGCAGTAATTGTTATCCCCATTTCACCGGCCAGGTCACTGAGGCTGAGAGCTGAGCAGACTCTTAGGCCTGACATCACAATGTCAGAAAACTGTGACGTTGTTAGAAAAGTGTCTTGTACCAGCTGCCAAAGTCCAGGCCTTCTGACTGCAAGTTTTTATGAGGCCAGTAACAGGCAACACAAATACCTTTATTCCTGGCATCTGTGAGGTTTATAATGTCTGGCTGAGCTGGACAGGACAGTAAAGGGGTCAGTACTGGGTTTCTGTTAAGAACTCAGGTGGGATTGCCTGGGAAGCTAGGTGGGAGGGCTGGCTCGGGAGAGGAGAGCTGCCACTCCTCTCCACTCAGAGACGTCTGACGGGCTGCAGTCCTGACCTCACCTGCCCAAAGGCCACCTTTGCGCCCCAGGCTGCCACTACGGGCCTCTCCTAGTGCCAAGGTTTGTTACAGAGCTGCAGACTCTGAGGAGCTCATCCATCCCTGCCACAAAAGGGGCCTGAGAAAGCAATTGATTAACATGCATCTAGCCAGGCAGACGTATTCACAGGCCCCCGTGAGTGCAAGGCCCACGGCCCGCCATCTTCAAGTTCCACAGCTTGTCTTCATCGCAGAGCACAGGTATACTCACTCAAAGAATTGGCAGGGAGTGGGAGTGGGAGGCATTCGGGTGGAAATTCTCAGTCTCTGAAATGGTTCCTTATTCTCTTAACCCACAGAAAGAAAAGTGAACAAAAGCAGTTGTTACACCTGAATTAGGCTTTTAATCATTCAGGTCAATCTGTCTGTCCACCCATCCCTCATCAAAAAGTGTATCTCCCCACTGTGCTGGGCGCTGACGATGAAGAAGCACTCAGGCCGCCATTGCCAGGCACGAGCTGCCCTCACAAAGAACAAGTTGCTGCACTGTCTCATTTGCTTGTTTTTACAAGAAAAACGCACAATGAAAATGATATTTATTTTATTGCATCATTGTACTGACTAGAACGCCAGATTTATAGTGGGTATAAAAATAACCATATTCTTACAAATAATACTTTGCTGCTACAGTACTGAATACTTAGTGGAGGTTGCAATTATAATACAACTTTAAATAACATTCTCATAATGGATTTAACGCAATCAACCAGGGGCAAAGGTGAAGAGGTTTGCAAAGAGAAATCTAGGACGTGGAAACTCAAAAAATTCATATTCTATCTGCATGTTTCATTTAACCGTGAATCCAGCAACACAAACAGTAAGAAAACTCACAACAACCCATGTCAAAAGACAATCCTCTGTTTTTAAAGAAACAGATCAAGGTAATACAGAAAGGTCAGTGGGTCAGGTTAGTTTCCCAGGTAAACTGGTTCCATTCCATCCCTGTGTGGTCCCATCTTCCCTACCCAGTAATTCTGAAACTGAAGTGCCTTAGACATGTCCAAAAAAATAAAAAATAAGATAAAACCAGAAGCTAAAGTGTCCTCTTCAAAATCCAAAATCTAGTGCCAAGGAGATGGAGCCAGTCTAAGATCCATCTCTTTTCAGACCGAAACGGTCACCTTTGGCTTCACAGGCTTCTCTGTGAGCAGCTGACACCAGCCAGGGTAGATTATAAAGTTATTGAATATATAGTTTAGTACAACAAATTAACTGACACTTAATACTTTAATGTTCCTAGTATTTTAACCAGTTTCCTTCTCGGGGGATTGGAGAAAAGAACAAGTAGAACACACGTCGTGTAATCAAAAGCCAACTCTGCAAAACCACACACCCTTTTTCAAAACATACACAAGGACCCCAGAATGAAATAAAATATCCCTTCTAATCCCAAGTTTTTACATAGAAAAATATCCCTGATATTAAGGGTACTTTTAAATAAGATGCAAAACATTGAAATTCTTCCTCTCCCCGAAGAATTGCTTTAGTTTTGAAATCAGTGTATCTTAGAACTATGGGTCAAACCAGGCTTTGGGCGTGTTAGGCTGAACCAAGCCAGGAGCAACTGGACTCTACAACCCCAGCTTCTCCAGGCCAGGTTCACAGAGCTCCAGGGCACCCGGGCACTTCACAGTGGGTAAGATGGCTTAATGGGGACCCCCCCAAAACCACACGCAAGACCCAACTCTGTCTGCTCCGGGAGCTTTCACATAAGAATAAATGATGTCCTTCAAAGACATTTTCTTGGGCAGCCATCTAGCCTTGTACTGAAAAGATGCTGCCCTCCCTTTTGTGCCAACTTTAACAGTTACCTCTTCAAGAGCTTAATCGTCACATCTTAGTTTTCGACCACAATGCTATCAGCCATCTTGGTTACACTATCCACTCAGCAATTTGGGCTCCAAAGGATGTCCAAAATGACAGCTACTTCTGAAAATAAACTTTTGTCAGAGGAGGAACATTTGTCAGCATTTAAGACATTCAAATGAATATGTTCCCAACTCGGATAATATTCACAAAAATATGCTTCCAAAACATGGGAGTCATGCCATGGCCTTACCATGGGAACAAGGCCAATCAGCCCTCAAACGGACGTCTGAGTCTGGCTGTGCCCGTCAAACACGGGTCATCCCTCACACTCCTGCACCCGGAGCCACCTACCAACGCGCTTCTTGCTGAGCACAAGCCAGCTGCTATTTTCCTGATGATGCCCATGAGACATAGGTGTAACAATAAACCTGAAAAAGCTTTTTCACAAGGGGATTCAACTTGTTTTTGCACTTCATATCATTGGTTTAGTTATTGCTTAATGACATTATGGTTCTTTTAAAAAAATACTTAAAATCCACTCTCTCGTGCCCTTTGACATTTGCAGTACAGGGATGGTGAGGCAGGAGGATGTAGTGAGGAGAGTAAGCCAGGCAAGAGTTCAAACCCTGGCTCTCCCAGGCAGTCGTGCTCTCTGCAGCTGCCCATGTCCAAGAAATGGGCACTCCCATGCCCACCTCACAGGGGCCAAGCACCCGGCCCAGAGCCTGGCCATGGCGGGCACACCAGAGATGCTATGTGAGTATTCAGATTTCCTATTTTGTCTCTAGAGCCCTGGGGGGCTCATGGGGCAATAAGGAAGCCCACAGATGCTAAAAGGCCAACAGGTGAGCACTGCCCTGCTGAGAGTGTCACCTTGCTCAGGTAAGCTACAGGACAGGTGGCTTCTATCCAGCCCCTCTCTTCCGTCCAGAAGTTTAAGGGTCTCGTGGGCAGTTAAGTGTCACTTTTCCCTTCCCCCCACCTTTCCCCAGCTGCGCCCCACCCCGCCCCAGGTCACAGGGCTGTGGCATTTCGGCGTGCATGCATTCCAGGTGCAGAGGCTGACACTGAGCACATGTGCCGGAGCTGAGAGCTTCTGTTTGCCAGGGGTGCATCCAGCCTGTCCCTTCGGTCCAGAGGCTGCTGCTTTCCTACCAGGGGTTTCCCCTTGGCAGACAGGACCCTTCTGGAGGGACTAACCCCAAGCAGGAGAAGCCAGGCTCTCCCCTCCTCACTCGGGGTGGGTGGGCAGTTGGCACTGTATGACAGTCAAGATGTTTCCACGCCTTCTTGCGCCCTCATGCTCTGGAGACACACTTTCCCGTCCCCTACGTGCCTCCTAGAAATTGCAGACTTTATGTCAACTCAACCTTGCAGGGTGCTTGCTTTTTTTCACAGTAAAAGTAAAACAACATTCTTAAACCACTTCATATGCACAAAACCCATTCACGGGAAAGTATTCTTGGAGAACACAGGGAATTATTTTCTGGACTTTGGGATTCTTCTCAGGAATGCTTTTGGGACAGAACACTTCGTTTTGTGGAGCTGATAGCTTCTGGCCCAGAGAGGAGATGATCTGTTAGCTGTGATGTGAGCTAAAGGTGGCAGACACACGTAAGCCTGAGAACAGCCCCTCACTGGGGCTCTGGGTCCTGGGAATGAGCAAGGATCTGACCAAGAGCCAGGAAGCTAGGCCACCTCAAGTCCGTTGGCTCAGGTGAGCTGAGTGCAGGAGCTCAGAGCTCTCCAGTTTGATGCGAGGCCATGAGGCACCAAGGGCTGTTTGGTTCCACAGAGATGCAAGCCCCAAGATTTCAAAAAGGTGACGCTCTGAAATTTTAAGTTGGCATCCACTGACAAAAGCAGAATTCTTTGTCTCTATCTCATTAGCTGAGCACAAATTTAACGTCGAACAGGCCTCACACCTGACTCGTGTTCCCGCTGAAGCAGGGGGATGACTTGTGGAGCCCACGGGACACAGGAGTTTGCACTTAAAACTGTTAGGATAAGGATTACATACATTCCGAAGAGGTTAGAGAACCTGGAAGAAACAGCCATGCCCAGGACAAAGTTGTCCCCAAAGTCTACTCCACTTCCCAAAATATGGGTTCTACTGAGCTCCAAGCTTCAGGGTGGGAACAGTTCTTTCACCTGTGTTCTCTTCGCTGCACTCAAAACCAGGACATTTCAAAGGCAGACGACGAGAATAATCACAGTTCCACAGGAGCAGTTAAAGACACCGAGCACTGGATAGGGCTCCTCGCAGGGCCCACGGCACAGGCACGAGAAACGCGAAATTCCCTTTCTGAAGGCAAACTCTCACTCCCTGCCTGTCCAGAAGTCTTCAGTCTCCAATGCCGACCTGAATTAGAACCATGTTTCTGAAGAAAAATATATAGCAGTATAAAGAGGTACAAATTACTGGATGAATGAAAATAAATTACTTCTTCAGTAAATAAATAGCTTTGAGCAGTTGGTTGAGAGTTTATACTGAGTTTGTGAATGAGATCAAAGCTGCAGCCCTGAGGTAAGCAGACTTACCTATGGCTCCGTCCCAGCTCCCTATTCTTCCTCAGGAATCTGCGAGGCTTCCCAAAGCATTGGTGTTTCAGGAAATGGAACCTGCCTATTCAGCTCATTCCTCTAACCACACTCAGCTGTAGGGCCGATGGAAGCTGCTTTCCTGCAGTGGTGGAATACCAGCTCAGACCCAGCCTGCACACAGCTTTCCATTTCCACTCCCTAGGTAGCAGTCTCAGCCTTAGAGATGAAGGTGGAGCCCCAGGCACCACACCACACCACACCCTCAGGCATGAGAAGCGCCCCACCGCCTGCACCTCAAACTCTTCCCCCAGGGCCTTCACTCAGCCCCAGTGCCCGCCTGATGCTGCTTGCTGGGTCTCACTGCAGGGCAGCTGGATGCCTCGAACTAAAACCAAATGCAAGTCATTTTGCCCTGATCCGTACTTATTTGAACAAGTGAGATTTAACTGCAAAGGGAAAAATAATCTTAAATCAAGTGCCACCTTGACTGGAAAACAAACTGGATTTGTGTGCTGTGTCTCACAAGTTTCAATCTCTCCTTCTAGGGGCCGGCTCGGAAATGACCACAAGCAGGCCTTGCAACATGTTAAACTGCTGTGTGGTAACCTACAGCATCACCAAACCGTGGCGGTGTATTTGTCACCATCATCAGTTCTTTAGCACGCAGGTAGTGGGCAGAAAAACAACTAAAGAGCCAGCATTTTGCTGTAAATTAATCACCAAATTGAGGCCTATGGAAGTGTCTGGGGAAAAGAGGCCTTCTTTCTGGAGCAGTCTTGAAAAAAATCCACAAGGAGACCTCTCTACCCAATTTACTAAAGTGCAAACTAAGGCCAAATCGGGTCCTGACAGTGGTGCCTGATGCTCCGTCTGCTAGAGCTGACCTCATCCCCGGAGCCAGCAGCCAAGCTGCAGTCGCTCGGAGAGACGCTCCTATACTGGCCCATGTTCACATTCACAGTAACAACAAATGAACAGCCTGTAGTGTTGCGTCCACAGGTACCATCTGTCCCCTTCTGCTGTGGCCAGGCCCCAACACCTGTCCCAATCTCTGCCTGCCACTCCAGTGTGGCCGCACAAGTCCGGGGAGCAGCCAGCAGGCAGGGCTCCCTCTGCGGCAGTCCTTGGAGCAGCAGCGGTTGGTCTCGGGCCACTTGCTCAGTGGGATGGGCGCCTCTCTCTTCTCACTTAAAAGTAGTCTCTTCTCCTGCTCTCATCGCTGATGAAAGATGGGTTATACTGTCCTGGGAAAATGCAAGAATGCCGTGATCCCGGCAATCCAGTGTAGGCCGGGTAGAGTCCGTTTCGTTCAAGTTCAGGATTCCTTACACTTGTGGGCTGGTGGCCAAAGAGAAAAGAAAATAAAGTTAATTTATTATTCATGGTTTATATTTATAGTTTTTAAAAAATGTTGCATTTTAATAAACCTCAGGTGGAGGCAGCTAATACATAGCAGAGCAAAGTCTGATGCAGAAGTCAATACCTTGCCCCAGCTGTCTCTTTATGAGAAAAATGTCAAGTGCAGTCCAGCAATTTTAGACCAACATAGGAAAAAACTCTGTGCTATTATCAAGATTAATTATTATCTGATTATTAGCTTGACTTTTTCTTACATTTTTAAATTACATTTTACTGATTATGCTATTATAGTCCTGATTTTTTCCCCTTCACCCCCCTCTACCCCGCACCTGCATCCATCCAGCAATGCCCCCCTTGCTTCATGTCTGTGAGTCATGCATATAAGATCTTTGGCTTCTCCATTTCCTATACTATTCTTAACCTCCCTCTGTCTATTTGTTCCTACCAATTATGCTTCTTATTCCTTGTACCTTTCCCCCCATTGTCCACCTTGCCCCTCCCAGCTGAAAACCCTCCATGTGATCGCCATTTCTGGGATCCTGTTCTTATTCTAGTTGTTTGCTTAGTTTGTTTTTGTTTTTGGTTTTGGTTTTTTTGTTTATCAGTTGTTGATACTTGTGAGTCTGTTGTCATTGTAATATTCATAGTTTTTATCCTCTTTTTCTTAGATAAGTCCCTTTAATATTTCATGTAGTAATGGCTTGGTGATGATGAACTCTTTTCACTTTACCTTGTCTGGGAAGCACTTTATCTGCCATTCAATTCTAAATGATAGCTTTGTTGGATAGAGCAATCTTGGATGTAGGTCCTTGCTTTCCATCACTTTGAATATTTCTTGTCTGCAGTTTCTTTTAAGAAATCAGCTGATAGTCTTATGGGAACTCCTTTGTAGGTAACTCTCTGCTTTTCTCTTGCTGCTTTTAAATTTCCCTCTTTATCTTTATCCTTTGGCATTTTCATTATGATGTGTCTTGGTGTGGTCTTCTTTGGGTCCAACTTGTTTGGGATTCTCTGTGCCTCCTGGACTTGCATGTTTACTTTCTTCACCAAATTAGGGAAGTTTTCTTTCATTATTTTTTTTCAGATAGATTTCCAATTACTTGCTCTTTTTCTTCTCCTTTTGGTACCCCTATGATGCAAATATTGGAAAGCTTGAAGTTGTCCCCCAGGCTGCTTACACTATCCTTATTTTTCTGTATTCTTTTTTCTTCTTCTTGTTCTGCATGGTTGTTCTTTGCTTCCTTATGTTCCAAGTCATTGATGTGATTCTTGGCTTCATCCACTCTACTGCTGTTCCCTGTAAATTCTTCGTTATTACAATTGGTGTATCTTTCGTTTCTGACTATATATTTTTTATGCTGTTGAGGTCCTCACTAATTTCCTTGAGCATCCTTATCATCAGTGTTTGAACTCTGCATCTGACAGATTGCTTATCTCCATTTCGTTTAGCTCTTTTTCTGGAGTTTTGATCTGTTTTTTTCATTTGGGCCATGTTTCTTTGTCACCTCATTTTGGCAGCCTCCCTGTGTTTGTTTCTGTGTATTAGGTAGAGCTGCTTTGACTGCCTGTCTTGGTAGAGTGGCCTAATGTAGCAGGTGTCCTGTAGGGTCCAGTGGCACAGCCTCTCTTATCACCCAAGTTGGGTATCAAGGTGCACCCTTCCTGTGGGCTGAGTACACCCTCCTCTTGTAGTTGAGCCTTGATTACTGTTGGCAACTCAATGGGAGGGATTTACCCAGGCCAGTCAGCTGCAAGGACTGGCTGTGACCACTTATCACCAACATCCGCCCTCCATGGAGGATCAGCTGTGCAGGGGTAGGTACTGGTGCTCCAGCATGGTTTCCCAGGTAGTGCAGGCAAAGGTATCCCCCACCTGTGTTCTTTCCAAAGCCCCCCTGCATTAAGTATAAAGCCATCTGAGATGGTTGCTACTTGTGCTGGGCTTGAAGACTCCCAGGCAAAGCCAAGCTATGAATCTAGGCTGACTGCTGCTAGTGCTAGGCCTGGGGCCACTTAGCAAGAGGTATGAGAGCTGGGAGCTCACTGAGGCTGGCTGTTGCTTCCTTGAGAGGATTTAGGAATTTGGGACACATGAGCCTAGACCAGCCATTCATATGGAAAAGTCACTGTTAACAGCTTGGGTGAACCTGTCAGTTGGGTGGGACAGAGTCTCAGGGGATCTCCAGGGCAGGGCAAACAGTATTATCCAGGTTGATGGAATCTCAGATATGGCACCTGCCTGCCTGCCTGCTCTGTGGCTCTGTGGGAGAAGGGTTTAGAAAAGGGACAATGGCTTCTACCTACCTGTCTGTCTGGGAGAAAGCTGTCCCCCAGCTCTTGCCTTGATGCCAGACACTTCAGTTCCTCCTTGTATGCCACTGGTGCCTTTCAAGCTACTATCCTGGTGCTGGACCTCAGAGGGCGTGTGTCTGAGTAGTCTGTGTGTGGGTTCTTTCAGAGGAACTGCTTGGGACTCCAGAAGTTTCTTCCATTCACTCAATTCCTGCTGGTTTTTGTAACCAAAAGTTATGGGGACTTATCTTCCTGGCACTGGAACCCTGGTAGGAGGCCTGGTATGAGGCTGGGACTCCATGCTCCCAAGATATCCCTCCTGAATTTTTATCCACCACATGTGGGTGTGGGACCAGTGTATTCTGCATCTCCATCCCTCCTACCAGTCTGGATGGATGTGGTTTCTTTAATGCCGTAGTTGTCAGACTTCCATTCAATTCTATTTCTGACAGTTCTGAGTGGTGGTTGTTCTATAGTTTCATTGTAATTTTGATGTGGTTGTGGGAGGAGGTGAGCTGTGTTTACCTATACCTCCATCTTGACTGGATTTTTAGCTTGATCTTTTAAAAAAGTGTCTTTGCTGTGGAGCACAATAGCTTTAAATCCTCTCTGGCATTAGCCGAACTCAACTGTGTAGAAGGTCACATGACTCCCTGAGCAGGAGGCCCGCAGCAATTCTTGGTACCTCTGACCATGTCCCAGCTTAGTGGGTCTTGCCTACCTGGCTGACGTGCAAAACAAGCTCCCAGGGAATGACAGGGCTACTTTGAGGAGGCCCTCATTTGTAGCCACCAGGGGATAAGGCCTGCCTGGCAGAAATAAAGCACTAGATACTGCATGTAACGAATGCAAATTCTAGGAAAGCACAATGCACACCTGAGACCACCGTGAGTGGCAGTGCTCTCACCCAGGTGACAGCTTCGTGCCGTAGCTTAGGCTCTACTTCCGCAGAGTACTCAGCCTGTTTTTGAAATGAAGTTGGGGTTCATTTCAGTTCTTATCTGTATCTATTTATGGCAACTCTTTAGCTAATGCCACGGAAACACAGTCAGGTCCTGTGACACTGCAGGCCTGTCTGCTGCTATATTGCGACACCATGCTGGGGTTGAGGACACCCCCACAAAGGCTGTGAGTGGGCGGTCACTCCTGGGTATGACACCTGCTTAGTTATGGCTGCAGTTATTAGAGCAAAAGGACTTTCCTGACAGAGAATAAAGCAAACCCCTTATGCGGAAATAGCAACAGACCCATGTGAACTGGAGCTAAGTTTGTGTCTGTTTATCTTTCCCCTAGGACTTCTTGTTCTTCCTCCTGGTTTAAACTTTTCAGAGTCCATACAAACAATGGCTTTCTTACCTCGAACAAATCTGCCCTTCCCATCCAAAGTCTGAACCGTTGTGGTTAATCCCCATAGCAACCAGAGGGAATGCAGTTTCTGTCACAGCACTGCCTACTGCTATTAAGTCCCTACAGGGCAAGGGTTCATGTTTATTGCTCTAGCTCAAACAGCTCCACATGGCATGAGAAGTCATCTGACATCTAGTTTCAGCTCAGATATTTCCGTACGTGTTTGCTTTATGGCTGACGCAGCACAATGTGAGATGAACTGAGCAGCGCATGGGACTAGGACATGGATTATTCAGTGTGGGACAGAAGAAGCGAAGGTTCAAGGGAGTCTCCCATCTCTCCGAGTGACGCAGTGCAGGACCGGTTGTAGTAAATTATTAAACACCTACTGACTATATAATCTTCTAAACCTCTGAGAAGTGTTGAGGGGGGACATTGAATTGTTCTCTTTATACCTTCCTCCAACCCCTCAGTTTCAACTACGCAACCACAGGAGGTAAAGTGAGGCAGACAAGAAATAAAAAAGGAAAGGGCCAAAGGCTCCATATCACCGAATTCTTTCTCCATTTTTAGTATCCAATCCTATAACTTAAAAGCAAGGTCAGTAACCAGAGAGTTACTGCTGCAACCCTGTAAAAGTAACGTGCTCCATGGAAAAAGCCTTCATATCTCAATGTCAAAACTAATAAATTCCATGCAAACAGATCATAAGTGAATTGAATATTAAATTATGTGAATAAGAGGCTTAGGCCATCATTCCCATTAACTCTTAACTAGCTGTAGGGATTTTCCTACAGCGAAGCAGAATCCCTTTAATTCTCAGTGGAACCGAGCCTGAGGTGACACTAGACACAGGAATACACACCGAGTAATACACATCCGTCATCTGGAGGAGGTTTTTGGTACTTCCGTTCTCATGCATTTCAATAGCTTCTCTGCCCCATTCTTGTGAGCGAGGGTTCTTGGGGTACTCAGCATATGGGGACATTTGGAAATCTCCACTTTTGAAGATGAGTTTGCTTATGTCATTTTTATTCTTTCTGTGGGGTGGAAAATATTTAAAGATATGAATGAATGAGTTTTGTAAAGAAATGATATTTGTGAAAGCACCAGCTAGTAATTTACAAGGTAAATTAGACCTAAAGCTACCACTATATTTCTTTGTAGCTGCCCACTGAGGAATGTTATTATTGTTATTATTCTTTTTAGTAATTGCCCCAAACAAGTAAAAATGGCATTTAGGTGCAAGAAAAGTTGCAAAAAAGTCTTCCAACCTGAGGAAAAACCTAGACTCTCCCAGGGGCAGAGATCAGAGAGCATCTTGGGGGTAGCCAGGGATCCAAGGGCCATAGCGGAAAGGCTTTTGGGGCCGTTAGGCCTTTAGTCCACTGGCTCCCCACCTGCCTGAGCATCAGAATTTACATGGGGGCTTCTGGATCTCACACAGATCGACTGAGACAGGAGCTCTGGCCTGGTGAAGAGACACAACTTGTTTCCCAACCGCCTTTTGCGTTTAGCAAAGCTGGGACTACAACATAGGCCTTCCAGATCCCCTGGCTAGTGCTCTTTTATCACAGAAGCTACTTCACAAACCATAAAAACAGAATGTTTTGTTTGCACGAAAGCCTACCTATTTCTACACCTACACATATTCTCAGGCCAGCAGACCAGGGACAAGTTCTCTGCTTGTGACAGCTCCCTGGAAGCTGTGGGCACATGTCACTCACCTGCTCTAACACGCATTTTCACTCCTGTTTGTCCTGGGTAAGATAACCTGAAGTTCCTTCCTTCTAGCTCATTTGGCTGTAAGTAAATTTTCTGGGGAAAGCCCGAAATAACTCAAGGTCATAAAACCAAATGTCCAGCATGTGGCTTAGGTGTTGTCCTTCTTGCAAGTTCAGAACAGGCCTGCCATTGTGTCGCCCCCGGGAAGGGGGGGATCTAGTCTCTAACAATGACTCACCTTATTCACAACCAGCCTGTCTTTCCAATGACAAAAAGTCACAGGCTCCTTCCCCAAGCAGCTACACCTCCTGGTACAGGGCACCCAGCAAACAGGAGGCTTATGTCCTATCGAGCGCTCAGGTTTTGTCTCTCCAGTTCAAAGTCTTGGCCCCAGAATTTTATGTTCGCTCACGCACTTTACCTTTGGTTGCTTGGTAGCAACTTTGTAAATGACAGGCAAAGGCTGTACGCTGAGGCCTGCATTCCCGAACTGACAGTTCTCTCCGCAGCCTTACTAGGGACAGGGGAGATCTTCAAATGTCCTTGACGTGAGCAGTTGAAGAAAGAACTTGCAATTTTGGTAGGTTTCCCTCGTCTGTTATGTTGGGATAATTCCTGCCACTTATTATCACAAAATCATCACAGGTCACAATGTTTCCTCATCTGTATAAACACTCACAGAGAAAGGGAACCACTCTGTCCTTCTCTCCTCTTCCAGTAGAAACCCAACCCCCCACGGTGCCCAGGAAGCCCGGAGCTAAGCACACTGCTGAGTCCCTGCTCATCCCACATGATGGCTACAACTTTGCTATATGCTCAAATAAATATTTCAGGGAACCCCTTTCACTTTTGTTGGTTTGTTTGTTAATTTGTCCATTTAAAGTCTCGATATATAATCAGTGATTTATAGTGTTTTCAGAGTTGTGCAATAATCTTCATGATCAATTTTAGACCAGTTTCATCACCCCAGAGAGAAACCATACTCCTCAGCCATCACTTCTCACCTCGCCCCTGCCCACCCAACCCTAGGCAGCCACCTTCTGCTTTCTATCTCTATTGGATTCGCTGATTTGGAACATTTCATATCAACTGAATCACACAATAGGTGGTCTTTTCTGACCAGCTTCTTTCATTCAGCATATTTTCAAGGCTCATGCACATTATACCATGTATCAGTATTTCATTCCTTTTTATGGTTGAATAATATATTCCATTGTATGGGTATGTCACATTCTGCTTATCTAGTCATCAGTTGATGGAGATTGGGGTTATTTTCACCTCTGACTATTATGAATAATGCTACTAGAACATTCATGGATGTATTTCTGTGTCGACAGTTTTCATTTCTCTTCGCATATACCTAAGAGAGGAAGTACTGGGTCAAAGGGCAACTCTGTTGGACTTTCTGAGCAACTGCCAGACATTTTCAAAGTGGTTGCATTGTTTTCTGTTTCCACAGCAGTGTATTAGTGTTCTAATCTTTCCACATCTTCACACCAATACTTGCAGTTTCCTGGCTTTTAAATTGTTTTTAAAATAGCCATCCTAGTAGGTGTAAGGCAAGTATCTCATGGTAGTTTTGATTGCATCTCCCTGATGGCTACTGATGTTGAACATCCTTTCATGTGTCTGCTAGATATTTGTATATCATCTTTGGAGAAATATCTAATCAAGTTTTGGTCCATTTTTAATTTGGGTTGTCTTTTTATTATTGTGTTGTAAGAATTCTTTACATATTCTAGATACAAGTCCCTTATTAGACATATGATTTATTTATTTGCAAATACTTCCTCCCATTCTGTGGATTGTCTTTTCACTTTCTTGATAGTGACCTTGGAAGCTGAAGGGTTCAGGACAGGTCTCACCAGAATGTGCCACTTTGGCATGCAGACCATTTGGTGCTAAAGACAGTCAAGGCCCAAAAGACTCAGGAAGAGCTTTTATACCTCCCTTTAAATGCCGAAAAGAATGTAGGGAGAGGGCTTGGTCCAGAAAGAGAGCTATCTCCAGAGATAACTACAAGGAGTATGGGCTAAGTGTGGAAAGCTGTGGGGGCGCTCGGCGGGGCCTGTTTGTTCAAAGTCCTCTCTGCGTCCCATTGTCTCTGCGTGGCATGGCCAACACTTGTTTATAAAGCATTTGCTCTTTCCATCTTCCTGTAAACTGCCTTCCTCCCCTTTGAAGTCCCAGGCCCCTAGCCCTTGCTCTTAGCTCAGGATGGCACGCAAGCCTCAACTGCCTGACTGCCTTTGGGTTTCATATTCTTACGTGCCGCCGCCCACCCCCCTACATACGTAATTAACCCCATTAATCTGTCTTATGTTGATTTATTAGACCAGCCAAAGAACCTAGAAGGGCAGAGAAAAAATTTCTTCTTCCGACATAGCAGAGACATTTTTTATTTTGATGCAGTCCAACCTATCTTTTTTGTTGCTTGTGCTTTTGGATATTTCTTTTCAGTAAAGAAAACAAAGTCCTATTTGCTGTCTTTTTCTTCCCTCCAAGGGCACTACCTATCATGAATTTCCCTTTCACCTTTTTTTAATGGTTCAGTCATACACTTTGATTTGGGTAGTAAACCACCCCAAACATACCTTAAGAGTCAAAACTGGCCCCTGCACAACACACCCAAAGAACCAGAATTAGAGCGAACTCTAGCACTCACCGGCAACAGGTGACGATCAGCGCCACGCCTAGAATGAGCAGAAGCCCACCTCCTGCTGCTGCAATCACCACAGTGATAAGCTGATAGGCTAAACAGTGTTAAAAAAAAAAAGTAGATTAGTAAGAGGTAATTAAAGAATACCTGAATACAAAACAGTGGTTCCCTCCCACCCCACAGCTAGGTGCCTCGGCCGGTGACCTCCCCTTTCACTTCCCTTGCAGAGGTCCTCAGCCATAACTCTACATTTTCTAGGTCAGTGGGCAGCAGAATTTGCCAGCCTGAAAAATGCTTCTTTGGCATATTTATTATTTTTGAGAAACAGCAGACATTGGAGAAGCTCTGAACGCTGAGCATTATTACCCTTTCGTAAGGGAGATTTGCATCGGCAAGGTGGCCTGCACCAGGAAGAGAGCTATCCGCAGAGGTAACTTTTCACAGGAGAGACTTACCTACAAGGCAGGGAAGCCACTGTCACCCAAACTCCTCTTCTCACCCCCCATGAAACGCAGCCCAGACCCCCAACCCTCCCCTCAGCTCTGGAGGGCGTATTAGCCCCAGTTACCTGGGCTGTCTGCTGAGTCTCACCTTGTGGGACTCCCATGTGCACTTATGTAATGAATTTTTTCACCTGTTAATATATCTTATCACAGTGATGTTTGGGGGTGTCAGCCAAGCATGCACGAGGATGGAGGGAAAATTACTCTTCCTACCCTACACTGTTTTCAGTACAGTTCCTCTTCCTCAGCCACCCCCAGGATGGCAGCTCCCAAACTGCACCTGCAGACCAGTCCTGAGGGCCCCCTCACCAATCCATGGTGAACAGAGAAACATAAAAGAAATGTATGCATTTTTCAAAAACTATATTTGGTTTTAATCACTTCTGTGTTCTAAGACTCTGTTCTTCCTATTTTTTTCTCACTTAATATGCATGCATTTTATCACATGTAAGTTATGCCTCCAATAAAATTGGTTTTTAAAAACTAATGGAGAGCCATGGCCTGTGTGGCTCAGTTGGTTGAAGTGTCAATCCATAAACCAAAGGGTCTGGGGTACGATTCCCAGTCAGGGCACGTGAGGCAATTTGAGAGATGTGTCTCTCTCACATTGGTGTTTCTCTTCCTCTCTCCCTCCCTCCCTCCCTTCCCTCTCTCTAAAATCAGTGAGCATGTCCTCAGGTGAGGTAGTAAAAAAACAACAACAACAAAAAACAAAACTACCAGAGGGGAGGGGGGAGGCAGGAAAATGGAGACAACTGTATTTGAAAAAACAATAAAAATAAATAACTAAAATTTAAAAAACTAATGGAGAAAACAGAATCTTTTATTTTAAGTTTACTTTATTTTTTATTTTAGAGAGAGGGGAAGAAAGAAAGAAAGAGAGGGAGGGAAACATCCACGTGAAAAGGAAACGCACTGTTTGATCAGTCACCTCCTGGAGGCGCCCAGACCAGGACCAAACCTGAAGCTCTGCCCTGTGCCCTGACCGGATCTGAACCAGCGACCTTTCAGGGCCTGACAGAGGGACGATGCCCAACCAGCCGAGCCATGCTGGCCAGGGCTAGAATCTTTCCTTGTCTACTTCTTATCCTTCGGTGTTTTTGGTGTTAATCATTTCTTAGATTTTTGAATTTACAGTGATAGTAAAGATAAAAATTCTTAATTTGGTTTTGTAGGCTTTTACTTAATAAACTAAAAAGGAGGTGCCCTGGGTTAGACTCCCCAGTGGCATAAGAAACATTACTGGTTAGTTAAGATCAGAATCTGGGAATCACTGCATAGACCATGCTGGGCACGGAGAAGTCTCCTCCGCACATACAACCTGAATTCAATTACCAAAAACTAGCAGTCATATGAGCAGGTACAGATCATATATAATACATATTATTAAATTTATAATTGATAAGTTTTATACCTGCGTATTTCTGGGAAAATCATATTTTCAATAAAACTCGTTAAATATTCAGACGGATTTTTTTGTTGAGGAGATAAAAATTAAAATTGTTTTCTCAGGTTCTAAGGTCCAGAATGAAAAAAAAAGGGCCAATGGCCAGATTTTCTATAGTAAATGAAGCTGGAACGATGCTCTCCAGGGTCAGGGAAAGTCAAAGGGAAACGCACACAGCTCACGGTGCCCTGTGAGACAGAAGCCCATGCAAGCGATGTGACCGTTTGCCTGTCCTGCGTTGGAATAAACAGCATAGAAACTTGATTATGTCGAAAACCTTGAGTATTAAGATGTACAGGAAACAAAGCCAAACCTTGGAATGAGGTAATTCTCTCCCTCACCCCCCAACACATGTATTCAAACCTCACTTGTAACAAAAGTGAGGGCAGAAGACAAATTGTGGCTTTCAACTCCTCCTCATCTCCAGCACTACCACCGCCCTAAGCTACAGTCGCCTCTTGACCAGACAGTTGCAAGTGCCTCCCCACCCATCGCCTGCACCCAGTCTCGCCCACTCATTTCAGAACACAAATCTGACCGTGCCATTTCCCAACTTTAAGAAACCTACAGTGAAACCAACCCACCCACCCACAGTGGCCCCCCATCTCTAAAGACAAAAGTCTGGCTCCTCCTCTCCCTCCACACCAAACTCAAACTCTCCCACTGCCAGCAAACCAGCAAGCTCTCCTTCTGGAAGCGACCCTGGCAAGCGGCTGCAGCCATGGCAGGTTCCTCTCGGAAACAAGCAGTTTTGTCTCAGAAGAGAAACAGATGGTGTTTTCCTTTGCTTGTGCTTTTGTGTATCACTTTTAAATAAAGAAAATCAAGTTTCATTTGCTTTTTCCATCTTTCCCCACAAGCACCAACTTTCTTGAATTTCCCTTTGTCCTTTTTTCTTTAAAAGAAGAATCTACTATAGAGAGATTTTGTAAAATACAGTGAAAGTATTTTTAAAAAGAATTAAATGGCTGGATGTCACAGCCATTGTTGAATTAACACAAATATTTCCAAGTGTTTACTCTCGGTTTTTGTATTGTCTCGTCCCAGCCGAGGACTAGCTCGCAGACCCCATCGGAGGGGCACTGGTACACCCTAGTTCTTCTGAAACTGTCCTGTGCGTTCGAAGCGGCTTGTGGAAACAAAGATTCCTGTCCCCGCCAGAAGGGATTTGACTCAGCAGGTCTGGGCCAGGGCCAAGGAGAGACACCTTGTGTCCAGCAAGCTTCAGGGGGATAGTGATGCTGCCGGCCTGCAGACAGGCTTCAGGTAGGTTACGCAGGAGAGGAAAGAAAACGGGACTGAGAGCCAGAAGACCTCTGCAGGCGAGCTCTGGAAGAGAGAGCCTGGGAGGGAGTTCACCAAAAGGCGCACGAAAACAGGTGTATAACACCTGAAGTAACGACGGCCTCTCTCTACTTTCTTCTTCTGTTTTTCTGTACTCCCGAATTTTATTCATATGCACACACACACACTCACAACCTCTTCTGAATGTAGAAATTCTGCATATACATGTACAATTTATTTTATACATAGATACCATTTAAAAATTATTTTAATCTTCACCCAAATATATTTTTTATTATTGATTTTAGAGAGAGAGGAAGGTTGGGGGAGGGAGGGAGAGAGGAAGAAAGAAGGGGAGGGGGAGAGGGAGAGAGAGAGAGAGAGAGAGAGAGAGAGAGAGAAAGAGTGATCAGCTGCCTCCCACGTGCCCTGACCGGGATTGAACCTGCAATCTTTCGTGTGTGGAATGATGCTCCAACCAACCGAGCCACCTGGCCAGGCCTGTATCATTTTTTAAAGAAGACGTTTGATGTTCTTTGGCTGTCACATCACTGGAAACTTGTAATAAAGTTTATGGACAATATAACCCACAGACCTTTTTTCCCACACTTGATGTGAAGTCAGTTTGTGAACTACGAGTGATCTTTTGAACTCGAGTACTGGCTTTAGATTTATTATGAGGCCACATGATGATGTACAAACACATGAGATTTGAATCAACACCAACTGGAACATTTATTAGTTCCAGAGGTGCTCTGAGGGTTTCCTTATAAGGTGAGAGAGAAGGCAATGGCTGTCATCCTAGGTTTGCCTATCTTAGCCTTTCCACTTTGAAGAGATCTCCAGGATGATGAACTTGGAATTCTTAGTCTTCCTTTCTTGTTGCTATTTGTTGACATTCCAGTCTTTCTCCAGCAATGGTCGTACCTTCTCTTTATTCTTGTGGTTTGATTCAAGGTTGGTGTTGCTGTCATCACTGTTGGTGTTTTTCATTAAGCCAACCATTCTGAGCCTTAGCCTTTCCTATAAACTATTTTGTCCTGCTTACATGTTTATTCGGATGGAATCTGCTGGACTGCCTGCTCGACCAACCCTCTTTTGGGAACTGTTTGCAGTGCAGGTTATGGTGGGGGAGTCAGGCTTGTACATGTAACCCCATCTGCTGGCCACTGCGGCCCGGTCTGGGAGTAAACATATGATCCAAACTGGATCAATGAATTTCTTCCCAGGAATTTCAATTTGGGAGAGAGAACCTCCTTTTTCCAAATGGCTGAACCGATAGCACGCACTCAAAGCTATTTGTCAAGCCTCTTTCCACTGCGCTGTCTGGGAAGGAGAGGAAGCCTGTGCACAGCAGAGAGAGAGACAGACAGACAGACAGACAGACAGACGTGCAAAGAAGGCCCCTAGCTGCCAGCTGCTGGGCTCCCCACAGTTCTCCTAAGGCTGGAATCCCATGGCACACCCAGGATCCTCCCCATAACGTCTTTGTAGCTGAAGCTAGCTAGGATTGTTTACTCCAGAAGAGCCTTAGCCAACTGTGATATTGGGCTTTATAATATGAAATACATATCTGGTCTTTGTCCCAGTTCCAGGCACAGAGCTCCTAAAACCGTAGAATTTCTTAGGTGATGAGAGCCCATAAAGGTGTCTTTTGTTATGTTCATGAGGTGACTTCCGAAAGCACTTAAGGATGGGGGCTGGTTGCCAGGGGAACCAACCTTGTGATTAGGGAGCTGGAACTTTCAGTCCCAACTCCTGACTTCCAGGGAGGGGAGAGAACCTGGAGGTTGAATTGATTGCCAATGACTGATGATTTAATCAACTGTGCCTGTGCAATAAAACCTCCAGAAAACCCCACAGAGTTCAGGGAGCTTGGGGAGAGTTCCACACTCAGAGGGCACGGAGCTCTGCATCCTTCCCCCATACACTGCCCCATGTGTCTCTTCCGTCCGGCTGTTCCCGAGTTACAGCCTTTTACGATAAACCAGTGATCTAGCAAGTAACATGTTACACATTTCTCTGAGTTCTGTGAGCTGCTCTAGCAAAGAAATTGAACCCAAGGAGGGGGTCGTGGGAACCTCCAATCTAAAGGCAGTAGGACAGAAGCACAGGTGACAACCTGGACTTGTGACTGGCTTCCGAAGAGGGGGGCAGTCTCATGGGAATGAGTCCCTAACCTGTGGGATCTGACCCTATCTCCACAGAGGTGTGTCAGAATTGAGTTAATTGCTTGGCAGTGTGAAAAGAACACACTTGTCAAAACTGGCATCAGAATCATACTGCGGTTGGTGGTTAACCAGACGTGAACACAGCAAGGACGATGGGCCAGGTACAGGAGGTCACCAGGGCGGAAAGTCTTGGGTGCACTGAAAGGGGAAAACTGGGAAAACCAGGACCTCACCTCCAGGGTAACCTTTCCTCCCCTGGCACATCGCAGGTCCTGCGGTTTGGGTCCCCTGACCTTTCCCCCTTGGTGATAAGGGGCAAGCCTCAGTTGTGGTTCAGCTTCAGGCCTGGAAAAGCAGCGAAACCAGACAAGCGATGCCATCAGGACCTCAGGACCAGCCGCACTGACCGATGGCCCCAGCCCTGGAGCTGACCAATAGCAGAGACCATGACCCTGAAAGGACACACCTGGACAGCTGATGAGTATTCTATTGGGATCCTCCCCTGGGACTCTCCCTAAAATTCCCACCCCTAAAAGCTCTTAGGACTGAGGACCCAGAGTGCTTTCCCTCTGGGGAGCAGGAGCACACCTTCCCCTCCCACCCCTCCCCTTCTTCCCCCTAGGCTCCTTTTCCTTGCCTTTCTCTTTCTCCTAAGCTCCAAGGGCCCTTCTTCTGCTTCTATAGTTTGTTTCCTGAAACCATTTCTTCTGCAGTTCACTTCTTCCACATCCGTGACTTTGTAAATATACTTTGTCTTATAGTTTTGAGTCTTTGCTCTGAATCCTTTCCTAGTCAGAACTCGCTGAACCGAGGACCAGTCTGAGCCGGCAGGCCTGACACCTGAGCTGTTCTCGCCCACCAATACCAGCCATGAGCCTTCCTTTAGAACTTTTAAACTCATTATAGAACTTTCTAGGTGGCCACATTAGTTTTATTTTTAAACTTATTCACTTCTCCACATTTCCCCCTTGCCGAGCTCATTAGTAACGTATGATTAGATTTTTGCCTTTGAAATCTTTCCATTCCTCTTGCAGCATCTTTACAGTCTCTGTCCACGGCACTTCTTGTTTCTCCTCTGCCCTTTCTCAAACGTGCCTCTTTCTCGCGTCCAGGCTCTGTGCGGCCGTGCCCAAGAGCAGAGGCGCAGCAGCGTTGTCCTGCCGCCTTCGAGTTCCCACGTAAAGTGAGGCCACTCAAAACCACCATGCTTACTTCTTGCTGAATGAGAGACTTCCCGCTGGCTTTTGGGTAATTAATTCTCCCTTTTCTTCCTAAGCGATTTAGCACTGTCTTCCTGGATGTTTGTTATGAGTGACTGCTGTTAGCACACAGCACTTCCATGGTATGAATCTTTTTCAGCCTGATGCAGCAACAGAGCGAACACAGTTAAAAGATACCTGATATGCCTGCCACTGACTCTGGGTTGGGGTGGGGAGACAGTGCAGAAGGATCGTTAAGCTGAGGGTCTGGCTTTGCTGGAAGAGGACCGGCCACGCATATGGGAGCCGGGCTCTACCTCCTCACTGGCCATGGGGCCGGAGGCTGCGGTGAAAGGAGGAGCTACAAAACGGCAGGCTGTGAATGTGAAAGAGGACGGATAAGAACAAAGGCCAGACCTCGGCAGCCCAGGGAAATTACGTTATGAGTTCTGTTATCACGAAAGGACAGTAACCACAAAGCGGAAAACGGCTTACAGGACGGGACTGTTACAAAACCTTTTAAAGGGTGGTAAGAGGGAAATGGCTAAGTAAATTATGGTAAGCCACAGAGAATCCCACAGAAAAGTGACATTATAAAATTATGCAGATGAAAATATCGCAGTTTACTAGATTTATAAGTAGGCTACAAAACAGTATATTCTGTGAAATCCAATTTCTATTTGAAAGACGTGTGCATACATACCACTGGAAAGATATATAATACCAGTTGCCTCTCAAACTTGAAAACACACACAAATCTGCATAGTAGCCAAATCTAGGGTCCAGTTAACATTCGGATTCTGATTCAGTAGGTCTGGAATGGAGGTCTGAAATTCTGCATTTTCCATAAGTTTCTAGGAGCTGCTGATGCCGCTGGTCCTATGGCCCACGCTTGGCAGCAAGGATAACGCAGACCGGGGTTTGAACAGTGTTGTTTAACGGCTGATGAGACTGTTTATTTTAGCTTTCTTCTTTCCTTACTATATTTATTTTCTAATTAACTTGGGTCAAAATTAGAATCAATGGGTATGCGTTACTTTGCTATGAAAAACAAAATTTATTTTAGAAAGAGAAAAAAGGTGAAGCAAACCAAGATGTCACAGGAGATGTAATAAAACTGTGAGGAGGAGCCAATATAAAATTCAAGCAAAGGAGGGGACAGGCACACCTGAGAAATGGGTGCAGGGATGAGGGAAAGGAAGAGAGGGACATTTCCGATGACATGCTTATAAAAGAATTCTGCAGCCATTGGGCAAGTGGTATAAAAGTTGTTGGGATCTGGGGTATAAACGGAGACTTTTAAAACATGGAAATAAAACAAAAAGGACGGTAGTGGTAAGACAGGTGCAGACCTGAGCTGCCCAGGCGTGGGTGGCCCTGCTAGGCTCACAGGGGAGGCCAGCTGGGCCCACTGACCTCAGGGACTAAATGCCTTGAAAGAAGGGCTGGTCCTGCCCTCTCCAGCCTGAAGGAGAGTCTCTGAGGGACAAGGAGTGCAATCTGTACACAACTGGAAAGCTAATGGAAACTTCTAGAAAGACAGGTCATAGGTTAGGCCTAAACCCAGAATAGAGTATAGCTGGACGACTCCCAGGGTGTAGGAGTGACAGTATCTTGAGACCATGGCTTGGTGAAAAGAGCTGGGGCTCCCATCTCGTTCAGCTTGGGTAGAATGTGTGCCCCAAGAATGCAGAGAGAACAAACATTTGTTACCTACAAAAAATTCAGCCTAAGCCACAGCCCCAAGAAGGTACTCACTGCCTTGAAGTGACAGCAGAAGTGACAGCGTTGAGTGGTCAGAGCCCTATTCTTCAGCACAAACCACTGAGTGACCAGCCACAGACTTCACCAGGTGCCATCACCACAGATGGGGATGAAGTTCAATTCCTTAAGCAACAACACCCAGGGCTGGTCTGAGACCTCAGGGAAAGGGGCAGGTGGCAGGAAGTATTTGTTATCAGCCACTATTAGTTGCTAGGCATCACTAAAAATAATGCAGATGTCCAAATCATAAACTGGTATTTACACACCATCACTGAATTATCGGAAATCACCAATAAAAAGGCTGGGGCTCCCAACAAAAGGCTGGGAGCCAACAAAATTTCCAGGCAGGAGTGTGCCCTCTGCTGGCCAGGACAGCGACTTGGATAAACAGAAAGAAAAAGAAGTCTCAGATCTGAGAGAAATCCTGGCTACTTCCAAGGATTTCTTCCCTTTGCTACGCGCAAAGGGAAGACACAGAAACTAACAGGATACTCAATGGATGTAGGGGTTTATCATCTCCAGACATATGTTAATGATCGCCGGAAAGAAATCACTAACCACCACTTAGAACAACACCCGGAACTCACTTCCCTTCCATCAACCCTTCAAAGGCCTTTTCCCTGCATCCATTTTTCCCTCCATCGATCACTCTTCCATTCACTGAGAAAGAGGAAGCATTTTCTGGTAAAAAAAAAAAAAAAAAAAAAAAGGAAAAAACTATGTAGGGAACTGTTTGACCAAAGCAGGTCTGAGGTACCTGCTCATTCTGTGAGCACCTGTCAGGGCCCGGAGGCGCCAGGAGGGCCTGGCAGATGGCCCCTCTCCCCTCCCGCTCCCCGGCTCACTCCCAGAGCTGCTGCACCTCCACACTCCTCACCTGTCTTTGTTCTTTTGTTAAGCCTCACCCAAGGGTGTGTTTCTTGATTTTAGAGAGAGAAGTAGCGGGGTAGGGGGAGAGAAAGAGAAACATCTAGCGATCCATTGCCTTCCCTGTGTGCCCAACCAGGAATCAAACCCCCAACCTTCTGGTGCACGAGACAAAGCTCCAACCAACTGAGCACCCAGCCAGGGTACCTCACCTGTTTTGTTCATTCATTCTTTCTTTCCCATCTGATGGGCTACATTACAATAAGTTCCTTGCAAATGTGATACAACTCTGTTGTAAGTCCTCCCTCACTTACTCTTTATTAATTATACTGTCTAAGCCTCTCTGTTTTTAATGCTTCTAATGTCTTAGGATAAGGTCCATGGGCCCTGGTGCAATCACTACTGTGAGGCCTAAAACCAACTCTTCTAAAACACTATACCACTCAGATCTAGCATTCCAACATTTAGTGAACAGGTCTCGGATATCTTCTTTTTTTTGGCATATTTTAAAATTATTTTTTACTGAGTATGCTATTATAGTTGTCTCAATTTCCCCCTTTGTCCCCCTCCACCCAGCATCTCCACTCCCTCAGGCCATCTCCCCTCCATTGTTCATGTCCATGGGTCATGCGTACAAATTCTGTGGCTACTCCATTTCCCATACTGTACTTTACATCCCCAGGGCTATTCTGTAACTACCTGTTTGTGCTTCTTCATCCCCTCACCTCTTCACCCAGTCCCCCATACCCCTTCCTACCTGGCAACCATTAAAATGCTCTCTGTCCACAATTTGCCTCTCTTCTTCTTGTTTGCTTAGTGTGGTTTTTAGATTCAATAGTTGATAGATATGTGTTGTCATTTTATTGTTCATAGTTTTGATCTTTTTTCTTAAATAAATCCCTTTAACATTTCATATAATAATGGTTTGGTGATGATGAACTCCTTTACGTTTTTCTTGTCTGGGAAGCTCTTTATCTGCCCTTCAATTCTAAATGATAGCTTTGCTGGGTAGAGTAATCTTGGCTGTAGGTCTCTGTGTTTCATGACTGAATATTTCTTGCCAATCCCTCCTAGCATGCAAAGTTTCTTTTGAGAAATCATCCAACTGTTTTATGCGGATGCCCCTGTAGATAACTAACTGCTTTTCTTTTGCTGCTTTGAAGATTCTCTCTTTATCTTTAACCTTTGGCATTTTAATTATGATGTGTCTTGGAGTGGGCCTCCTTGCATCCGTCTTGTTTGGGACTCTCTGTGCTTCCTGGATTTGCATGTGTTATTTCCTTCACCAAATTAGGGAAGTTTTCTTTCACACTTTTTCAAATAGATTTCTAATTTCTTGTTCTTTCTCCTCCTTCTGGCACCCCTATCATGTGACTGTTGGAACACTTGAAGTTGTACCACAGGCTGCTTACACTATCCCCATTTTTTTTTATTCTTTTTTCTTGTTGTTCTGATTGGTTGATTTTGCTTCCTTACGTTCCAGATCATTGATTTGATTCTCAGCTTCATCCACTGTACTGTTGTTCCCTGTAAATTGTTCGTTATTATAATTGGTGTATTCTTTCTGACTGTATCTTTTTTATGCTGTTGAGGTCCTCACTAAGTTCCTTGAGCATCCATATAAACAATGTTTTGAACTCTGCATCTGACAGACTGTTTGTCTCCATTTTGTTTAGCTCTTTTTCTGGAGTTTTGATCTGTTCTTTCATTTGGACCATGTTTCTTTGTCTCCTCATTTTGGCACCTCCCCAGGTTTATTTCTATGTATTAGGTAGAACTGCTATGACTCCCTGTCTTGGTAGCATGGCCTAATGTAGTACATGTCCTATGGGGTCCAGTGGCATAGCCTCCCCATCATCCAAGCTGGGTACTCAAGGTGGGCCCTCCATATGGGCTGAGTACACCCTCCTCTTGTATTTGAGACTTGGTTGCTGTTGGCAGGTCAGTAGGAGGGATTTACCAGGCCAGTCATTTGTAAGAACTGGCTGGGACTACTCACCACCAACCTCTGCCCTCTGTAGAAGATCAGCTGTGCAGAAGCAGGGTGGTGGTTCTCTGATGTGGTCTGTAGTTGTCCACTGGGTGTGCAAGGCTCTGAGACTTCCTAGGTGGTGCAGGCTAAGGTCAGCAACCATCTGTGTTCTGTCTGAGGCCACTCTGTACGAGCTAAAGCAATCTGAGATGCCTGCTATTTGTACTGGATTTGGAGATTACCAGGCAAAGCCAAATTGTGAATCTAGGCTGGCTGCTGTTAGTACCACATCTGGGGCTACTTAGCAAGAGTTACAGTGACTGGGGACTCACTGAGGCCAGCTGTCACTTGTTTGATAGAATTTAGGAAGTTGTAAAGCATAAGCCAAGAGCAATCATTCATATGGCAAAGTTATGATCAACAGTTTGTGTGGGCCTGTAATTTGGATGGGATGGAGTCTCAGGGGATCTCTAGGGTGGGGCAGATAGTGTGAGCCAGGCTGACGGAGTCTCAGATTTGGTACCCACCTGCCGACTCTGTGGCTCTGTGGGAAGAGTGTTAAGAAAGGGACAATGGACACTGCCTGCCTTTCTGTCTGAGAGAAAGCTGTCCCCCAGCTCTTGCTTTGATGCCAGACACTTCAGTTCCTCTTCGTATGCAACTGGTGCCTTTCAAGCCACTACCCCAGTGCTGGAGCTCAGAGGGAGTGAATCCGAGTAAGTCTGTGTGTGGGTTCTTTAAGAGGAACTGCTTGGGACTCCATAAGTTTTTTCCACTGACTCAATCCCCACTGGTTTTTGCAGCCAGAAGTTGTGGGGACTTATCTTCCCGGCACTGGAACCCTGGGCTGGGGGTCCTGGTGGGGGGCTGAGATTCCTCACTCCCAAGATAACCCTCCTGAATTTTTATCTACCACACATAGATTTGGGACCAGCCTGTTCTGCATCTTTGCCCCTTCTACCACTCTGGATGGATGTGGTTTCTTTAATTCTGTAGTTGTCAGACTTCCATTTACCTTGAATTCTGATGGTTCTGAGTGATGGTTGTTCTATATTTTAGTTGTAATCTTGACGTGGTTGTGTCAAGAGGCAAGCCATGCTTACCTATGCCGCCATCTTGACTGGAAGTCTTTAGTATCATCTATGTTTTGCCTGACTCTTCAGCCTCCATTTTGCACATTGAAACGTCCTATCTTTTCTCTGGTTTATTCTTGTGTGCAAGCTACTCCTCCCTCTGGTCAGTTCAAGGATGCTCTATTACCTAGCAAATTAGTGAACCTGACAAGGGGTCAAGAGAAGCCCTGATTTATAGTTGGTGGGTCATAAGTGCTAGAGGCCTGGACTTGGGATTAGTGTTTGAAGTGGTGTCAGTCTTATGGGAATGAGCCCTTACCCTCTGAGGTCTTAACTCTAGAGAGTATCAGAATTGCTTGCTGTGAGGAAACCCCCCACATATTTGGTGTTAGTAACAATGAGTTCACAGTAACATGGAACAGCTTTTGGTGCATGACGATGTAGGTCCATGATGATGTAAGTCCATCATCATGGATTATTGTATTTCAGCCATTCCACGGCACCACGGTGTCCTTGGGGACTATTAAGAGGATGTGGTCATTTACTCCACCATTTAGTGGCCTGAGGGTATTACTTTAAAAAAAAGCATATTAATTCTGTGGGCTCCTCCCTCTCTATTCAGTATGACTCTAAATGTAGTTGCCTCTAGAAGCACTTCCCTAGTCTCTCTCTCAGGCTGTCTACTGTAACCTCTTGCTACTTTGCAGTCAAGATAAATCAGATGACCAAAGTCACTAGTAAGCCTAGATAGTGTGTGATTCTGAGTCTCGAGGGGCTGGCCTGAGATGAGTTCCATGCTGAGAGCACCATGAGAGTGTGTTGTCAGCTTTATACTCAGGATTGAATTTGTTTTGTTTTATTATTTTATTTAATTTACTATTTATGCTAAAAAGTACATAATGGAACTCACTCAAAGAAAGCTTTATGAGCAAAGAAAATATCATTGAGGATATAAAATGCAAGGTAACCACTGGGGAACAGAAACTGGGAGCTTTTATACACATTCAATTTTAAAATGTCTACTTTTGGTCTAAGTAAACTTGGAATACAGACTGTTGGCATGTTTATGTATAGAATAAAGGACAAAGCTATCCTAAAATGAAGTATTGAGTGTTATTATTCCTATTCCATCCTATATCCCAAAACATCTTTCATAATTTTGTGGGTGACTTCAATTTATCAGTTTTCCATGTAAGAAAATATCAGTGAAAGTGACCTTAAATAAATCACAATCACTGTTTCTCAAAGAACTAAATTCGGTGTGAAACATACCACATACACAGTTGCCACCACCCTGCCCTGCCTACTCCGGGAGCGTGAGCATCAGCCAGCCAGCACCTCCGAGCCTGAGCCCCGAGCCCCGGCTATGACTGCACTGGAAGTCTCTAACTGCTCAGGTTTTCTCCCTGTCCAGTCTGTGCTCCTCACTGCAGCCTGACTTGATTTTCTTGTTCAAACTGCCTCCTGCGCTAAGACCAGCCAGTTCTGCAATGGATGCTGACTAGAGTCCATACTCTCAGGCTGGCCATTCCAAACCCAACAGTTTGGTCCCCTATCCTCTGCCAACCTAGTCCTCCACTCTCTCTCCACCTTCCTCTCTCTCTGTCCTCAGCCACACTGACTCACTCACGCAAGGTCCCAGAATACCATGGGCCCAGGCTGCCTCAAGACCTTTGTTTAAGTTGTTTCTTTTTCCTCCATACCAATTCAAGTTTTCCAAATCCTCCAAAACCACCCCCACCAAGAACAACTCAGGAGGTTCTTCTATTCCCCTTGGGTGTGGCCCCTTCCTCGCTCATGCCTAATTTACTGTGTTGACACTTTGCAGTCAGGGCTATTTGGGAGAGTGTTCATCTTCCCTACCAGACCTGGAGCCCCCAGAGAGCACTCTGCTTTCTGCATACCTCCCAGCGCAGGAGCAGAGAAGAGAGAGATCTGAACTGAAGGGAGGGGGAGAAGAGGACCCTGGCCACGCCGAACTCAAGCCTTGTGTAGACTTACGGTTTCCACAGTTGAGACCACCAAGGCCAAATGGGCAACTGCAAGTCAACAAAGAAAAATATCAAGAATTAATTTCAAATCTCAAAAGAAATCATTAAGGCAATCTACTAAGCAATTTCTAAATAAGGTTTGTCACAAACTCATCAGAGTAAATGAACTCAAAGCCTACCTCATACAGGTTTCATTTTCAAGCCTATATCCATCTTCACACGCTGAAAGAGAAGAGGACAGTCCATGAGTGTGTCTCCCTCTCTGGGCCCAAACTGACAGTTGATTAAATGCCAGCCACCCTAAATTCTATAAGAATATTCTAGAACCAGAAGGCCACAAATAACTTTAGAATTATCTATTATCTGGGCTAAGCATACGTCAGCTCAACTTGTAATTTTACAAAAAAAGTTTCTTAACCTCTTGTGGCTGTCAGTTTTCCACCTGTAATGAATAAATAAATAATAATAATAACATCTACCTTATAGTTTCTTGGAGGGGATTAAGTAAAATAAGGCATGCAAATGGCTTAGCACAGGGCCTGACACACGGCAACCACCAAATGTTTTCCATTATTTTCCAGCAAACTCGATGCTCTTTGGAAGTTCTCTGTGGCCCCCACGTCACGTCATGTACACAAAGACAAGTGCGTCGCCTTCTTTAAGCCAGACCTTTAACCTGCTGCTGGCCCCATCGGCCCCCCCTCCACGAGGTAGTGTGTGGCGTCCTCTGGGCTCTGGCCCTAGTGGCTGCCTCAGATTTCATAAAAGAAGCTTTCTCTATAGTCTGTGCAGGTGATATCAGACATATCTAGAAGAGCCCTGATCAGCACGTCACCCAAGAACATAACTTTGAACCCTCTGGTGCTTCCCCGAAGGGCCGGGGTCTAGCCATTCCTTTCAATCAGCAATTGCCGAGTTCATTTGATCACAGAACACTATCAACACTACACTCAGCTGACAGAATGCTGGGACCCACAACATATGCATAGTTGAAAGCAGATAATAAAAAAATGACCTCAGACAAATCCATTGCTGCAAGGAATGTTAAAAATTTGATTAATAATTAATATATTGTTTATACTGCAAAAAAAAGATCCTGGGTAAGAACTGGGTACTCAGTGTGGAGCAGCAATCCCTGAGCAGGTAGCTCTCATGCTAACGGTGAGATGCGAGTGTCGAGTGTACTGCAGATCTGAGATCTCACAGACTTCCTGCATCCTCTCTTATAGATCAAGGCGTAATAATGCTAACGACACAGACGTGTGCAACAGTGTCCTTCCTTCCATTTTTTGATGTTAGACATTAAATGTCCCTAGCATCTATTTTGTTGTTATAGACTAGAGACACATCACAAGAGTTTTGTGGCACGGCAAATACCGTTTCAAACAATCTGTACTTCTCTCTTAGCAGATCACAAGAGCTGGGAACCTGGACTGCACTCTTTCGACTCTATGGAATCATTTTTCCTGAGCTACATTCTCTTGTGCAAAGGGCTACCCCATAGAAGCAGCCACCCCAGGCAAGCCCTGAGGGTGTTTGTCGGGGATGTCAGGGAGCTCACTGCCACAATGCTGCTCAGTAACCTCCTGAGGAAGACGTTCCAGAGACACTCCTCTTGGGGCCCAGAGTCTTAGAATGCTCCTGATCAACTGTACTTTATGTTCCCCACCTATTTTCGGAATCACGTTTCTCTGTTTGCATCAGTGTCCAGGAAGCTCAGAACCAGAATGAGTGGCCCACCTTTAGCAAACACGCAGGACCTGAGGCCGCATCTTTCTGTATAGTCACTTTCCTCCTAGCTGCAACAAAGCATCATTTTATTTCTCCTTCCACCTGATTTATCTTTTAAATTAAATCTTAATTTGTTACATGGATTTTCATTAGGTGCTTCAATTCTTTTTTGCAACAAGGTAGAGCACAATCATATCCCATTAAGGAAGGAGGAACCAGGCCCCTACCCCAAACCTGTGGCACCTTTGAGTGCTCCACTGGCCTGGCCATCTCAGGGGGGACCTTGTCTAAGGAACCAGCTGAGCACTCCTGCCTCCTGGTCATGGAAAGTGCCACACCACAGCTGTCCTCATGCCGAGGCAGGCTCTGGGGACTTGGGAGGCCACCCCTGGATGACCCTGTCTGCAAGGCAACTGCTGGCATCCCCCAGGACCCACCCACCAACTTTGGCGCTGAGGTGGCTGACGCCACACCAGTGTGTTCTGTCTGAAGCACTTTTTCCTGAAAATGTTTGTGCCTCAGATCTACCCACCCAACCCTCACCCTGTGACCGTCATCCAGCCACACATAAAGTCTATCTGTTGCCCTGCCTGCAAGCTGATGATGGGTCAAGCTATTTTCACTTAGCTTCCGAAGTATCCTGACTTCTGATATAGTGAAATTTCTTTATTTCCGATGGGTTCATCTGGCCATTCATCGAGGACTGACGCTGCTATGGGCATGGAGGTATTCTAGGGGCTCTGGGAGGAAAACCTGGTCACAGTCACTCCAGCACACCTCATCGCCACCCCTTGAGGGACTCCAAGCCCCAGCGTACCGAAGAGGAAATAAATGTGGGTACAGCTAGCAGATACACCCAAATGGGCTTCCCTGTTGATATGGAACACGAGAAAATTCAAGCCCTCTGGCCTTTTTTTTAAAAACAAGTGTTGGAATCTTAAAAACTCTTTTGTCCTCTTGCAGGAAACTACCTCGAGCCCTGCCAATCTTGTCCTGTCGTATTTGCTGCCCTGTCACCCTCCGGTTCACCAGCAGACATTCGCTGACCACCGAAGTGTGCTAGGCATATTCTAGACATAGGCCCCGCCCTGAAGGCACTGTGGTCCGGTGAGAGAAAGAATCCTGCTAACAGATAGCTGGAATTCATCATGATGCCTTCATGATGGAAGAAGGCTGAGACGCCTGCAGGAGGGTACCTACTTTGATTTTATATGATGCTCGGAAAGACTGGGAAAGATTTACTTATGTGAAGACATGTCATGTGAGACACTGTGTGTGCACACACGACAAAAGAACAATGCAGCTATGCTAATGAATGACAAATTACAGAGATTTAGAAAACACACCCATACCTCTATCTCACATTTATGCAGGGGACCGACCCCTGATTTGCCGTGTCCAAAAGGGGACTCATTTTATTTTATTTATTTTCTTTTATTTTTTAAAGATTTCTATCCTTTTTCTTTTTTTAATATATTTTATTGATTATGCTATTATAGTTGTTCCATTTTCCCTCCTTCATTCCCCTCCACCCCGCACACCCCCTCCCACCCACATTCCCCCCCTTTAGTTCATGTCCATATGTCATAAGTTCTTTAGCTTCTACATTTCCCACACTATTCTTGCCCTCCCCCTGTCTATTTTTTAACCACCGTCTATGCTTCTTATTCTGTGTACCTTTTCCCCCTCTCTCCTCCTCCCACTCCCCTGTTGCTGACCCTCCATATGATCTCCATTTCTGTGGTTCTGTTCCTATTCTATTGTTTGCTTAGTTTGCTCTTGCTTTTGTTTTAGGTGTGGTTATTAATAACTGCGAGTTTGCTGTCATTTTACTGTACATGTTTTTTATCTTCTTTTTCTTAGATAAGTCCCTTTAACATTTCATATAATAAGGGCTGGTGATGATGAACTCTTTAACTTGACCTTATCTGGGAAGCACTTTATCTGCCCTTCCATTCTAAATGACAGCTTTGCTGGGTAGAGCAATCTTGGATGTAGGTCCTTGCCTTTCATGACTTGGAATACTTCTTTCCAGCCCCTTCTTGCCTGCAAGGTCTCTTTTGAGAAATCAGCTGACAGTCTGATGGGAACTCCTTTGTAGGTGACTGTCTCCTGATCTCTTGCTGCTTCTAGAATTCTCTCCTTCATTTTAATCTTGGCTAATGTAATTATGATGTGCCTTGGTATGTTCCTCCTTGGGTCCAACTTCTTTGGGACTCTCTGAGCTTCCTGGACTTCCTGGAAGTCTATTTCCTTTGCCAGATTGGGGAAGTTCTTTATTGTTTGTTCAAATAACTTTTCCACTTGTTGCTCTTCCTTTTCCCCTTCTGGTACCAAAAGGGGACTCATTTTAAATACCCCTGTGCTCCAGCACCAATGGCCAGAAGATGTCACTGCTAACCCATCAGAACCCAGCTGGCAGGGCTACGGGGGTGGAGATCCCAAAAGTACTCCTCAGAGGCCTGAGAGCCACACATGAAAATAGAACAAACAAGGATACTGCAGAAATGAGGCTTCACAGAGCCTCAGCAACGGGCCCAAAAGCTAACCAAGGTTTCTTCATGCTGGGTCATTACTGGGTCAGTACTTGAGAAACATAGATTGCTGGTGCCTGTGTCACCGCATTGGGAAACTCTATGACAGCCCTGCAGTTGCTAACGCTAGTCTGTAAGCAACAGGGCTATGAGCTGCTAACAGGGAAATAGAAGGGGTGTGGCTCGGGCCAGCCCGGAGCAGCAGGGGCAGGGCCACTCTCTCGGCCATCAGCAACTGCAGAGGCGTGGTGCACAGGGGCCCTCGCTCCCACAGGCCTGAGCTTCTGCCACCTTCCCTGTCCCTCCTGCTGGCCATACGGTGCCCCAGCAGAGGACTTTAGCAGCGGTCACCTTCCCACATGAAGTGGAGCCCTACAGCCCAGTTTCTCAGAAGGGGGAGGAACACTTTGCATTAAACCAGATAAGATGGAATTAGGAAGCACCATGTCTGCGAATCAAAGCGGCAGCCTGAGGTGGTGCTGAGAAACGCTGTGAAGCTGTCAGGTATCAAGGCCGCTGCCGGCCACGGAGCACTGGCCCTCTTCTTAACACCCACTGCAGGGCCCGCGTGCAGAGCTGAGGCTGCGCGCCTTCAGAGTCCTTTGTACACCAGCCCGAGTCGCAGGGTCTGAAGCTCAGGATGAGAACACTGCACTGAAATGTATTTTTATCCTCTCCTGATAGAACGAGTCCCTTAGTGCGAAGTTCTGACAGATACAAGTGGCATGCCTCCTTTCCCAATTTTTACTCAGAACCAGCTCACCTGTCCCCAGCAGGAAAAGCGAGCCAAACACATGCTAATGTGATGCCATGCCTAAAGCTACATTCTGGCCTGAGGTCGCGGAGCTTCTCTCATGGTCGGTCGTGCAATGCGGCAGCTGAGTCATCTTATGTTAAAGTGCTGTTCATTGAGCAGACTTTAATCTCAAACTAAATGAATTTTAGCTTACCTACAAGGTTTGCAGAATTTGCCTTCTGCCCTCAAGCACTTTATTGATTCAACAGCAATGTGGGTAAAATAAAAGAGTAAATGCCTATGTTGTATGAAGTACTGCCTGTTACACTGCCTTCGTTAATCCTCAGAGGAAACTGAGGTTCGGTGAAGCCCAGTGACTTGCCCAGGATGTTACATGAACCACGTGCCTGAGTCTCATTGGAACTCTGTCTGCTGAGCCACAGCTGCTGCTAAAAGGTACAGCCTGACTCCATGCTTTTACTACAGTTTTAGGAGATTAGCAGACAATAGAATAAAGCTTTGGGAATTAAAACAAAAAATTTTCTAACTTCCTTAAAGTGGGAAAAAAAAAAACCAAAAAGAAAAGAAAAGGCGTTGCCGCCACAGGCATACAGGCATTCCATTCTCTTTTTTCTCCCTTTGAATCCAGCGGCCAGGCCAGCTCGGGGTCAGAGATAATGCTATTATTCCGAGGGGATAATGTATTCTATCCTGCTGTGAGCGAACTAAAAAGAACTGGTCACCCCAAGTTTAGAACAGTCACCCCTAGAGCAGGAAGAGAGCCCTGGGCAGAGTAAAGCCCCTATCCTGTCCCAAGACGGGCCACAGAGCCCCTGAGACCCTGCGGTACCTCGGCAGGAGTGGTCCATCTTGTTGAACTGAAAGTAGCCCGACTTGCACTGGCACAGTGCGATGCCATCCAGGTCAGTGCAGATGGAGGTCTCTTTGTCACATTCCGGAGTCTTCCGCTTACACAAGCTGCCCGCTGGAATGGAAAAAGAAGACAGTGAAACAAAACAAAACCTCCTGGACTTCAAACCTTCAGATGCATGAACTTTCTATTTTAAGAGGCTCTGAGAACAATTTTCCAAAAAGGGTACATGGTGCGCACTCCTTTCAGAGGTCCATTCTGCCTTCTGCCGCCCTCCCCCTGTTGGCCGCAGGCCCGCTCACTAGAAGTTCACACAGCGTGCTGTGAGACAGAGAAACCCAAGATAAACAGCGCTGTCCCCAACCCCAGCATCCACTGCAATCCAGCCCTTGAAGGTGTGACACCTTCTTGCTTAAGGACTGCAGGGCGGAGATTGACACAAATGCAGAAGCCATGACCACACTGTTCTGAGGAAGCTGAGGGACTCAGAATGCATGTCTCAGCAGTGCGTCCATGCAGCCTAAAGGGACGCCGCACCGCACACTGCTGTGGAAGTAGCTTGCTACCTCACACAGACGTTCCGAGGAGAGGTGTGGAGGGTAACTGCTCTCCGGGGGCTGTAGTTTCATTATGTCACCTGTCTGCCTCCCCGCTACATTCACTGTGTCTTCAGGCTTATTTGTCTCTGGGTCTTCAGCACCTTGCGCGGAGACTGGGCTACACACCAGCACCCGATGACACGCATGCCGAAGGGGGCGCCGGACCACCAGTTGCCGGGTTGGCAAGAGAGACAGGCGGGCAGAGCAGGAGTGCCTTCTTCCTCTTGTCCCTATTTCTCACATGTCTGTCCACCTGTCTGTGTCCAGCCCTGGGCATGTGGGCCATGTTCATTTCATGGATAACAAAGAACCATTTCACTGTTATCCAAAAAGCACTCATTTTGGGCATGTGGCCCTCTCTGACACTGTGCAGCTTGACCCCTCTCTGAGGCTGTACACAGTGGGCACAGTGAGGGTGCATTTTACCATCTAAGATAAGCCTGACCAAAAAAGGTGCATGTAATTGGGGTATCAGACAATAGAACCAAAGTACAAAACCAGCAGGAGAGTAAGCAGTAACTGATGCAGACCCGAGTACACAGCAAAGCAAGCCTGCCATACGCTGCTGTTGTTGGCAGACAAGTGCAAGTTCAGAACGGGGAGAGGGCCACGGAAGGACAATGTGTATGTTGTGCAATGAGGATGGTCTTTCTTCTCCCCTTCTCCCACCTTAAGGAAGACGTCAACCTATTCAGAAACCAACTCTTAACATGGCAGAACTGTCCCCACCCACCTAGGCAGGTCCTGGTGATGGGAGGTGACACCCACACGGGAGGGTCGCAGTGTGGGAGGGGGCGCAGAATCAGCCTCCTTTTCTGAGTCCTGAGAGCTTGGGACCTGGCGGATGGTCATGGGGAGGTAAGCTTAGGACACAACTTTAGTTCTCAGTGCCAAATTTCCTGTCTTTATCAGTGGAAGCTGACATGCTAAATGAGAGCCCTGTTTGTATATGTGATAGAATTTCCTTTGTTTATTGTGGGGAGTCTGTATTTAAGGGAGAAAAGTAAAAAATGGAAAATCTCACCAAGCAAACACCACAAAGCTGGCACCAGAGAGGTTCCAAAACTCTGCAGTCCCTCATGTACACCTTCTGAAGGCTCTGCCAGTCCTCAAGCCTTAATCCGAAGAAGAACGCCCAGGGCCAGAGGCTGCCCAGGCCGGCACTAGCCTTGTCCCACAGCCAGCCTGAGCTGTCTGGCCTGATTAGATACTTTCTGGAACCTAAAGTCGTGTTTTCCTTTCATCCTGCCCATTCACCCAGCGTGCTGGCCAACACTGCCCTCCACCTGAATTACCCCTGCCCTGCACAGAAGCAGGTTCACCGGAACGCAAGAACAGCTGGCCTGCCTCTGCAAGGAGGAGTGGCTACCCTAAACACTCGTCATTAACATTCCATCATAAATCCATCAAACGGACTCACTCAGAATCCCATTTTCATTTTAAGCCTGGTGAGGTGATTTTCTATGTCCACACTTCCCATGGTCCTTCCTGGGCATGACGCCCAGCACACAGACAATGAGAATTTAGGTGAATCCAGGGCTGAGACGAGGCATGGGTGATTTCCAAGGACTTGAAACCTCTCAAGACATGAGCTGCAGGGTTTTGAAAGGCGGGGAAGCAGGTATTTTGTGAACTGAAAAGAAAAACCCGCCTTTCTAATGGCCATGTCCAGAGGAGCCCACCGCTGCCCAGAGGCTGGAAATACCCGATGTTGGAGCCCGAGGGCTCCAGCCCATCATGCCCGCCTTGCCAGCACTCAGAAAGGGGAGCCGGAGACCAAGCTGAGCGTGTTGGCAAAACCTGGAGAAGACCTGGGATTACCAACAGACGAGTGAGCCTGCAATTCACGGGCTCTGAAAGGAGAGGGGACGCATGTGTGGGGACAAGGGTCTAAGCAGATATCTCTGTACCTTCTTCTCGGTTTTGCAGTGAACTAATACTGCTATTAAAAAAAATGAAAGTCTTAAAAAAGAAAAGAACAGAACCTCAGCAAGGAAAACAGGAGCTTTCCCACGATCCACAGATACCCAGACGGGTGGAAGAAGCGGAGCCTGAGGGCAACCAGGCTGCTCTGAAAACACCCTTCCAGACCCAGCATCTGGCCACTGTATCTGCAAGGCCTGGCCTGCATTTACTGGGGACAAAAAGCAACCTCATACAATGCTGACCACAGAGGGTGTGGTCCCTGAGTGTGTGGTGAATTCAAAGGTCCCCTTCCTCCTCGCTGGGGAGGACAAATTGGGGCCCTTGGATCACAGAAAGGAACAAAGTAAACCGAAGAGTTCTTGCCTCATGGTTCAGAGCACAGTGTAACGGGGCATGGATTTTGAAGCTCATTCCCCAATGAGGCTGAGTGATAGCAACTCCAATTCCAGAAAGTTCAGCTTTTTTTTAAAAAAAAAATTAATAACTAGCCCTGAAATAGGCCAAAGGTACGGCATTTACCCCAGAGTGAAAGGTTAACTCTTGGCTCGCAGGCTCTCTGCAGTGAGGGCACTGCCGACAGCCCTGGGACCAGCGCTCACAGAGCCCCGGCCCACGGGGAACCACGTCCTGGATCGACCAGCAGATGTAGCACCAGCGCTGCTACCTGCAGCTCAGGTCAGCGTCTGGGCACCAGATGGGCGCTTCACACAGGCTCCACATCCTACTTGTGTAGTGAAACGAGCTTAGCAGAGCCCACTTTGAGCACTTCCGAGATGGCAGCAGGGTCAAGCCTCCTTTGCAAGGAAGCATTTTGATTCCAGCAGTTTTCCCATCCCGGAGGCAAAACTGCTCCTCCAAGACCCAAATTTGCCTTCTGAACTTGTTTCTAACCTTTTCTCCCCATCCGCTCTCTACTAGATGCACCACAGATGCTTTTTGGCAAAACAGGTAAAGCAAGAGCAAGAAGAAGGAGATTATCTGGAACAGCACCAGGCAGTCTGTGCCACATCACTCTGGTCTCGTTTCTGTGCACTGGTGATGTGCAAATAAACAAAGACGGCAGGTAATGCTGCACACGCTTTTCTACTTAACGGTGTAGGCCGATGGAGGGCTGGGGTACTGACAAGCAGGTACATTCTGTGTGTGAATGTCTGTCTCCCCAGAGAGAGTAGGAACTTTGCAAGGGAAAGGAGAGTGATTTCTGCTTCATCACATCAGGTCCTGCATGAGAATAGAAGGGGCAGCATGCCAAGGACCAGGTGACTTCAAGACTGCATGTGTGTGAGTGCACACACACGTGTACAGAGGTGCACACACGCAAAGGTCTTTTGCTTAACACCCATTTCAAAGATAGCCTCGCTCCGTGATGAGCTTTCTTGGACCTGAGCCCCGAACACCTTACATTTCTATTCCAGGTAATTTCTATTCTCTGTGCCTACCTGCATGGGTGGGGCCCTCCCAGAGGGCCATTCTCTTACCTCTAAAGATCCGCCTCTGAGATCCCAAGAGCTGGCAGACCTCAGCAGAGGACCTGCAGGAGTTGACACATTTCTGCATCCCGTCGGCCAGGTCGAACAGAGTCACGTTGGAGGCCAGGGAAAAGGTGGTTTGCAGCGACATGACCACAGCACTGGACTCCCTACAAACAACATGCGTAGGTTTTTATTGTTCTAAAAGGACATGTGGGCCCCAAGGCTTTTGAAAAACAAGTGTCATCTCCATTGTCCAGTGAGGGAACGGGACAGCACGGAGGTCCAGTGACTTTGGTCATGTTGTGGCTTGGTCAGAACAGGGCCCAGCTTTACTGCTGCTCCCCATATCAGAACATCCTCCCCTTTCCACAGACTGGTTCACAGGCAAATGTACTTACCTAGAAGCGTGAGCTGTGGATCGGGTATAACCAGGTAATGTGGAAAAACACGTATTTAACTGAAAAGAAGAACAGGTTTGTCATTAACTGTGAGTTAGACCTGAAACCAATTTCCTATTTTGAGAATTAAACAGGCATTTTCCAGCCATCGAGTTACCAGCAGGGGGTTTTACAGAGGAGTGGTGGCCTTTTCTCATTCCCTTCTTAATGCCTTCCTGCGCTTATGCTGTTCTCCGGGAGTACAAAGGGAGAGCGGCAGATAGTAAATCAGTGGGGAAAATCTTGGCAGGAGCGATGTTCGGAACAGCACCCTTGGATGCAAAACATCTTCAAAGCGGCAGATCTCTTCTAAGACCCAGGGTTTCAGAAAACTCAGAGGCAACTGTTTATTTGGACTTTGGATAGTGAACAAGCCTCACGAAAAGACTGGTTCCTCTCAGCCACCCCAGGTCTGGCAGGCCCTACGCACACCCTTCTTAATCTACAATGAGTTGACCCAACTCAAAGATAGGTCCTCTTCAAAAGGCTCTCCATGGGAAATTACATTACGTGGGTCAAGAACCCTTTTGTTGAAAGCAAATTAAGACTGACTACCTGTGTTTGCCTCATGTCCTCAGAGAGAGCAGGAGATTCCTCCAGGGCACAAAGAAAGTACCATGCCTGCTTCTCTGTTCCCCTCGCATTGGGGCTGGGGACTTCTGGTAGGCAGCAGAGGGTCTCAATACCTTGACCAGTGAAGACCCACCTGGCTTCAAAGCCCATGTGTCAGATACATCTCAAACACGGGATGTTATCAAACCCTTTATGGCTTTGTATGACATTGCTTTATACTTTGATAGGCAACGATTTGCTATTAGCATTATTACTTAAGCTTTGTTTTTTCCCCAGGTGAAAACAGAAATGGCACACTTCAGAAGAGAATGGAACCTTGGGAAAGACTACTTGAGTAGCTTTTCCAGTCACTGCCCAGATCTTCACTATTTCCTGGGGTGGAGATGTCACTTATTCAATACGTTGACACCAGGTAAAAGTTAGCAAGTCAGAGCAGTCACTGGGCCCTCTGTAAGGGAAAGGACTGTGTGGGCATGGGGTTCCGAGCCAGGCAGTACCTCAGAAGGAGATACTGACCTGCAGCACAGCCAAGGGGTAGGTATGGTGGAGCGGCACCACCGCCAGGTATAGGGTTAGAAGGTGTAAAAGTAGACATAAAACCCACTGTGTGGTGAAGAATTAAACCTTGCCCAAAGAGAGGCCTGGCCCTTGGTTCCTCAGAGGTAATCTCTAAGCCTTCGGAATGGCCTGCCTTTGTTCACCTGGAGGCTCAGGCCATTCCAGATAGTCTAGCACCGTGAATTATGGTGAGGGTTTTGAGTCGTACGATAGCCCCTGGACCTCCAGACGGGCTGGAGACTGAGGTCAGCCATATTGGTGGTTGACCATGTCTACAGATGGGCTTTAATTTTAGTACATGTGCTGCCGAAGCGAGCACTACACATTGCCTCTAGACACCAAGACTCAAGTCAGCTCCCGGGCTGGCCGCGCTGCGTGACTACCAAACACGCTGCTGCCCGGGGGAGCTCACACCGTCCACGACTCCACGGGAGAGAAACACCAGAAGCACCGCGTTTGGAGCCCTCCCGCACTCTGCCCTACACGCCTCCCTTCCCTCGGCTGTCTGTAACGTGGACCGCTTCACTGTAATAAACCATAACTGTAGTATGACAGCTTTTGGTGAGATCTTTAGTCCTACTGAATTATCAAATCTGAGGGTAGTCTTGGGGGTCCCCGAAATTGCAACTGCTGTCACAAGTGAGGGTGGTCTCATGGACTGCTACCCAACTTTGCACTGCTCTGGGGGAGCTCAAGCAATGCCGTTAACTTCCGGAGCCCCTCGGTTCTCCACCTGCAAAGGTGTCAGCAGCGCTGCTTACGGAAGTGAGGCATCTGCCAGAGCACCTGTTGCGGAGCGATGCTCGGTGGGTACGGAAACAGGGCTGGAATCTAAATTTTATACAAATAAAATCCACAGTCCCATATAGTCTGACAGGTTTTGGTTAATGTACTAACTCTCACCCACAAAGAACAAGTAAAACTGAAATCAGAAATCAGCTGATCTCTGAAACTTATTTTAACGACAAACTTCAATTTTCTAAACACCGAATCTTAGACTCAGGTAGCGGTTGAGAGGCAAAATTTAATATCTGAGTTTCATTTCATTTCTTCTTTCTTCTCCATTTTTCTTTTTCTTTTTCCTGACAAAAAGTAAGCAAAGAGGGAAAGAAGAACCAAAGTCCCCTAGGTAATCTACACAATGAACTCTCAGCCCTGGACCATCAGGATTCACTGCTCTGCCTTTGACATTCCCTTGAGGGAAAAGAGCCTCATCCTCTTCACCTTCCTAAACACAGAGAGCAAGTCCCGGAGCGTGCCGACCGCAGATGGGCTAGTAGGGTTCTCTGGGTCATTCCTCTTCACCAACAGCGTTTACAGGTTCCTGGCCTCTGAACGTCTGCAGCCATCAGTTTGCAGGGGAAAAGAAACGCCAAGGCCCTGACCACGGCTGCGCCTGAGGACAACCTTGAAGAACCGCTTCCACTGGGAACCGCCGGTTCTCAGCACCTCCCTTCTGTTTCCCAGAGGCCTGTTATTCTGCCTTCCGAATGTAACAGGAAGGAACAGCGCAGGAGATACAGCTGACCCCCAGGAGGTTCCCGATTCTGAACGAAGTCTGTTCTAGAAAGCAAAGGACTAGAAGGAAGACGTCTTTCGGAAAACTTACTGTTTTGGTGATCTCATTCTCAACTTCACGTAGGTCCGAATGTTTTTCCATGGTGATGTTAGGAAACATTTTCTTTAATTTAAACTCTGTCACGAAGGTTCTAACTGAAAATAAAAACATAACCTGTTAGGCTGCACAACAGGTGGACCTACACGGCTGTGTGTTTGTAAACTTCTGGGGCCTCCAGCTTCACTCCGCCTCAAAGGGCCACCTCTGCGCATTTCTTTCTCCGGGAGGGTGGAGACCACCTCTCCCGCTCCGGGCTCCTCTCTAGGAAAGTGAACTTCTGAGCTGAGCTGAAGGCTCAGACTGAGTATGTGGGAGGGCTGCTGAGAGGAGCCTTCCTCACGTCTCTCTAGCGGCCTTCCCATAATAGATGCCTAACAAAGCCGGGACAAAGCAAAGAGATGAGCTGTCCTGAACAACACACTCCCGCAGGGAGACGCGGGCTGGACACGGAAACGCTCGCCAAGCCCGTAGAGGTCCAGAGGGAGGAGAGCTCTCGCACTCCAGGTCTTTCACCAAGTCGGCGAGTCCTCCCCTTCACGGGCAGGCTTCGGCTTCCTCCTCTCACCACCATCACCCCCACCAACCAACCCCTAGTTCTCTTGCTCAGAGGAAAAGCCCATTTTATCACTGATAAGAGCCTTCCAGAAGTCAGTAATTTCCCAAGGTCACACAGCTTCCAAGGGTCAAAATTAACATTTAATGTCACCTGTGCCCATCTTCTGGGTTCTCCTACACCTGAGGAATCTGATAGTCTAAGGACGGCCAAGGGGCTGCAGCAGAAGCTTCCAGGCGTCCGCAGTGAGGCCCCACTCCAGGCGGCTGCCAGACTCCGTGACAATGAGCCGCGTAATGAAACGTCCCATATTCAAGATGATGTTGAATTCAGGCATGAAAGAAAGCAGCCTCGTTTTCAAGGCCCATTTCTCTCATAAAATAAAATTCTAGTTAACGTCAATTTGTGCTAATCAGGCCTGAGGGGAATGGAACTTTCAGATGGGCAGACAACCAAAAGTCAGTATAGCCTGCTTTATATCTGGCTCTTATCTTCCTGTATATTAAATTGTTATCTTCCCCTCTGGACAGAAAAGAAAAAATAACCCAAAGCACGCAAACTCCTGAAGTTGTTTTTTTTCACAGAAAGCTTGCTTGCTGATTTTTTTTTTTTTTAAAAAGGCCCACAAATGAGCCAGGGAAAACATTTAACATCTTATACTTACTGTCTAAAGCCCTTAATCCTTATTTAACATCTTTTTGCTTGTTCTACAGTTCAGTGAAGCCAGCTGCTAAGGACTCTTTCTGAGCAGCAGGGAGCTCTTTGAAAACATTCTTGGCCAAATGAAAGCATTTCAGCATGCTCTAATTTGCATGCTCCTCTGGTGTTTACGAACAATGAAGTTAAATGTCTTGAAAAGGGAAAGATGATTGTTAACACAATAGACCACTCTCCTCTGGGACCCTGGGGACCCTGGGGACCCTGGGGACACTCCACACACAGGCTTCCAGAACCGGCACCCACTCCGTCTTCACATCTCACAGGTCCAGGTTTACACCCAGACGCTGTGTATAGAAACAGACAGATTGCAAATGCTAAGCACACAGATCTCTTCTGAGCCGTGACAGTGAATGTGGCCTCCGTTTTCAGTGTGAAGGTGAAGCTGGCATCACAGAGCGCCTTCCCAGCCCCTGCACCCTCCCCAGGCGCACAGCCATCCTCACCCTCTGCAGTTACGCACTTGGCTTTAAGGCCATTGTTTTCATCAGATTTAACTTAATTTACATAGGTTATCAAAAATGATTTAAGATCCATAATTTGTATTCAGAGTGGTTTATTATTTTCAATGCTTTCAATTCTGGTCCAAATGGTCCCAGAGGTTAAAGACTAATGTTAAACATTACCTCCCATCTGGAGAATTCCATTCTTTTCTTTTCTTTCTTTCTTTTTTTTTTTTTTAATTTTTATAAGAGCTTATTTGAACCAAACTGGCAAAGTATGCTGGGGAGTGCTCCTGAACTCTACTGTTTTCAAAGCTTGCTCAAATACATTACTTTATTTGATCATCACAATAACCCCAAGTGGGAAGCGGACCAGGGGTAATCTGATTTTACGGATGAGGAAATGGAGGTGCAGGGGTCACGCCCTATGTGTGGGTGGGGGTGCTGGAGCCGGAAGCCAGGCACTTGCGTCCCTGGGCAGGGGCACTTTCCGTACTGCTTCGGAACAAAATAATTTCCTTCTTCTCCCTTCTTAAACCAAAAACTCCTGGCTTATTTCTTATAGGGTGTAGCTAAATGGAATAGGTTAACCAAAAGCAAATAAACTATTAGAATAAGAGGAATTCTTGACTTTGACGAATATCTATATTCCTAGATTTTTCTTTCTTTAAATAATGCTTTGACTTGATCCTTGCGTTTTAAACAATTTTCAAATTTCTACCATTATTTTAGTAGGGTAGCAACTGTTGTAATACATTTCTAGGCCCAAGATGGAGCTGCTCCTGTCCAGGGTGCTAGGTCAGCAAACTGAACTTTTGGAATCCTATATAAGTGCTCTGCTGGGCCAGAAATGTAGTATATCCAGGTGGCCAATCCCCATGCTCCACGCCAACCGTGGGCTCTATACTTATTTCCTTGTTCCTTGATCTTTCTAAATAAGGTCGGATATGCAGCCCCAGCCAATCATGCACTGTTTCCATATTGCCACTTCCAGCCCTCTAAAAAACTTGCACTTGCCCACAATCCTTCAGGAAAAGTGCTCCACAGCTTGTGAGGCACTGTACTCCCCCATCCACGAGCTGTTCTCCCTTAAATGAAGGATGTCAGCCTCATTACTAAATTGCTTTAGTTTTGTCATTTGACACAACCTTCTAAAAAGTCTGATGATTTCCCCTTGGCCTACAGGCAATAGGAGTGCATCCAAATGATATCTGCAAAACACAAAGACATCTGTTCTCTCAAAAAAGCATTTACTGAGTACTTTTTGTGTGTTAAGAATCACACTGGACAATTTAAGATGATTCAAAGTTGACTCACTTTACCTGTCAGTTTCCTTATCGAGCTTAGATAACAACTCTCTGTTCTTCACTTCTAATTTTTCAACAAGTTAGGTATGGAACAAGGCACTCAAATACAGGGTCACACACTGTGCAAGAAAGCTCTCACGATTAACACGTCACTGCGCGATGGAAAGAGTGTGGGCTGGGAACTTGGGAACTGCTCCAATTAAGCAGTTGTTTATACTTGGCCACTTAGCACCTTGTCAGGGCTTTAGTTTTCATGTGGATTGTTTGCTTTTTAAGCTTAAAGCGGTGATTATACCTAAAATCAACCAAGTTTCATGAAGCTATCAAATTAGGAAACAAAATACGACAAATTGTCTAGTACAGTTATGGCAACATCTTTGTAAAAATACATTGGCCTGTGGACAAGGACATGAAGATTGATTTTAACCATGAAAAGAATGTGTGAATTGGGTAGGACAATCAGGTTTTTCTTCTCTTTTTTCTCTCCCTTAAAAGTATTTTTTAAACTATGTGATTAGAATACCCTTTGATACATACATATTTCTTGTAACTGCAGGCTGGAATGATTAAGCAGTGCTATGCACCAATGATGGCATATTTATACGCTCATTAAAAAGCTTGTCTAATATTTTTAGTAACATGAGAAAATGTTTCAGGTGTAAAGTTTGCACAAATACCACATGATTTCAACTGTATAAGAATATAATGCACACTAAAAAAGTTTCAAATAAGATGACATATTTCTAAGCGGTGGAATAACAGACAGTATCTACCACTTCTTCCTATATTCCTTGTGTCATATCTTGGACAAATACTGATTTTGATTAGGGAGAAAAACAACGTGACTTTTTATGTTCCTTTGCAAAATATACTGTGGTGTAGAAGGAGCTCCAAAGCAGACTAACTCTTACCCAAACTGCATACTCCTTTTTCCAGCTGGTACCCAACTGGGCATCTGCAGGTGAAGGACCCCTGAGTGTTGTTGCACGTGGCCAGGGGCGGGCAGGGGTTCGAGAGGCACTCATCCACATCTGCAGAGGGCAGCAGAGCAAAACCAAAGCCCATTACGGCAGGCACTTACTAAGGGCGGAATGGCACTAGGCATAGCAGGGCCCCAGGGGTAAGCTGGACACTAGCCTTGTTCTCAAAGGGCTACTAGCCTGGTAAGGGTAGAGGCAGCATGTATACAGCCAACTATAAACACAAGGCAGGATTTGGAAGTACAGAGAAAGTAGCAGATTTTAATGGAAGGGAGGACTAAGATGGTTTCAAATAATGTAGGGACTAAGACTAGAAGAACGTTAACAGGCAGACATAAGTGGGGGGCGGCTCCGGGCTGAGGCACCAGCACCGTGAAGGCCAGGTGCAGGAAAGTGTAGGGGCTGGGGGAGCTGTGGATGGTCCGGAGCGGCAGGAGCAGAGGGAGCCCACAAAGTGAAGCCAGACCGTGGAGGCTTGTCGACCTCAGTGTCTGACATTATTCTACCGACGACACGTAAGTGTGTTAACTCTCAGGTAAGCAGGGCACTGATTTGAAAACCTTACTCGCCTGCATTTTGGAGGGAAAAAAAAAGAGTTCACTGTCTATCTCAATGTGCTGTTGGACTGCAGACCACTGGAGGCGGCCTCTCCTCTTACCCGCACTGCAGTCGTCCCCTTGCCAGGAAGGTGAGCACACGCAGCGATGCCCGCGGCCGGGGGCGTCCACAAAGCATTTCCCATCGTGAAGACAAGGGTTAGGGGCACAGCCGCTCACTGAAAACACATTCCAGGAATAACGCAGTTAACCACACGGGACACGTAAAGGCAGCTCTGGGTGCATATTTAATTCTCCCGGCTAATATTTGATTCTTGCTTATTTCTGTTTACTTGCCCTGAAAGGCCACACTACTGAAATAGAATGGGTTCCCCAGAGGAGCAGCAGAGAGGCGGTGAAACTGGATTCCGGCACTCGCTTGTGTACTGACACAAGCGTCGGACAACTGGATCCCTGAATGCGAGAACTGGTTCAAATCCAAATGCTACTTACATGTCACACTCTTCGGGGCTGGTGATTATACTGCCTTTGTGATACTTAGAAAATTCTACTTGAATTAATGCCTATTGAAAACACACGTTAAGTGGAAAAGGATCCCTGATCACCCATCCTCCTGCTACATCCTCCTTTTTCCGAAAACCTCAAATGTAACGACGTGTGGGCCTCCACTGGTGGTGCAATCATTTAGAAAACCTTTTGGAGTTGAGCACTGCAATGCCTTCTGTTTGCGTAATGTAACAATGAGCCTATGTGATTCTTCCAGGCCCTAATGATGCACTGGCTTCAATGCCATCATGGACTGTTCCCAAGGGTAGCGACCACAACTCTGTTTTGGTCTGTATAACCCACACTGTCATGCTCCAGTTACATAACAAGGGCCTAGTAAAGGTTTCTGACACGTACTTAGAAAAGCCGAAACCCACAGAGTAACTGCATGGTCTCCAAGGAGAAAATGTGTGGTAGAATGAGAAAAGGAAGGCAGAAGTCAAGAGTTCTAACTCCAAAAGAATAACCCTGAATAAAAACAAATGGGCTAAACCTAGAGATGGTGTTCCTGTTCCTCATCACCACTTTTATTTACCTAAAATCACCTGGCTAAGCACAGCAGCTATACGTCCAAACACTGAACCCACGGATCCTGTCACAAAAAATACATTTCCAGCCAGTAATGATGCTCCTAATATTCGCCCACAGTTACCATTGCAATGGCCATAATCAGCTTTAAGAGAGATTGTGTATGTTTAGCCACTGGGAATGAAGGTCTGTGATTGGCCACTGGGAATGAAGGTCTGTGATTGGCCACTGGGAATGAAGCTCTGTGAATTAACTGTGAAGCAGGGATCCCACACTTCCCAGGTAAAGGATCCACCTTTTGTTCCTCAGAGGTGCTGGGATCACTGGTACAAAAGGCCACTGATGCATCGTGGCATGGTGGTGCTGGCAGGGATGGCAGGTATGTCCCTGCAGCCACCAGATTGCTGGTGACTGACTCAGGTGGAACTCTGCCACTAACCCCGCCCCCTGCTCCGGTCACTAAAAAGCATTTCTCATCTTTTCTTTTTGATTAAGATGTTGGTCTCCATGTCACCCCGTCACCAACAGCAGTTCTCCTTTCCTCGTCTGGACAAGCCAAACCTATAATATTAAATGTGATATCAAAAGACAGATCATTGTACTTCTACCTTTCCTTACATGGTAAAGAATCATGTGGATGATGGCTGTACATTTCTGCACTAAGAACTTCAATGTGGAGGTAAAGATAACCTCAAGCACAAGGAAAAGAGCCCTGGTCACGCAGGCACTATAGGGAAAGATTAGCTCGTCATCTTCTTATTGAACATGCCCATCTACCCCCTCCTAATCCCACCCGCCCCTACCCACATTTATCAACTAGCAACATCATCTGAGGGAAGCAAAAGGGCCTGGGCTGCCCTGGACCACAAGAAGCCTCTCTGGTGACTGGCGCCACCCCACTGACTCAGAAGCTTGGGACTCTGATCTGGGAGCCCTCACCACCTACTCTCACTCCATGTCTCAGGCAGGACCCCTAAACCTTCTTTACTCCACGTTCTCTCCCCTCCAGTCCCACATCACTGCCCACTCTGGCCATGGAAGAGTTAAAGGCACGCTTGAAAACCTCTTGCAATTACAGGGTATTACACGCTGCAATTACACTACCCACTGATGTCATGCACAGCCAATGGCATCTGCTCCTCCTTCCTCAGGAAGAATTATGTAACTCAGGGGTGAGAAACTTAGGTCCACCATGACATTATTTTATGCTTCAACAGGAAGCATTTGAGATCACAAATATTGCACCACTGCAAATGCCTGTCAGTGCTACATGCTCCAACGAATCTGCGCCCAAGCAGCTCTCGGCGTGCTCGTGTGCCTGTGTCCTACCTGAGGCCGTTGGGGACTCTGCGCTGCTCTCAGCATGGAAGGTGGTAGATTTGGGAGTCAGCACTTCAGCTGGAGAAACACCTGTGCTTCGAGGAGAAGGAGGTGTTCTGACGAAATGTGAAGCTGGGCTGTAGTCTTCTGAAATGCCAAGCACCGTTGTTGGTTCTTTCGCTGATGTGGGTACACTGGTCAGGGAGCTGGATCGGGTGGCATCACGGTTCCTTTCTGTGATAACGGCAACTTGCGTTGAGATTTGTGGCACAAGAATCTCAGGACTGGTTGGCAAGAACTCTTTTCCAGCCGTAGTCTGTACTGCTGTGGGGCCAGCCGTCGGAGTTGCTGTGCTTGACAAGGGGCTGGGAGTGAGCATGGAGGGGTGAGAGGTCCTAAGAGTGGTAGCTGTCAAAGCTGGAGGTGTTTGGGCTAAGCTGGTGCTCATGGCTGGGAGGATATGCTCAGTGGAGGACTCTGTTAAGGTGAGGGGCAAAGGAATCCCTGAAGAAGAGCTAACTTTTTCAGTTTCCATGGCCTCCGTGGGCAGAGGCTGCAGGCTTGGTGGCTTGGATTCTGTAAACGTTTTCTCATGGTGTGGGCTGCTCTGGTGCTTAGGATCTGCTGTTCGACTACTGGAGAGCAATTCCACAGATGATGCCATTGTCGACATCTGAACTGCAGTCACAGGTGTGTCCCTTGCCCTGGGCAGGGCCAGTGTAGTAGATGAAGGCAGCAGGGTCGTCTGGGACACGGGCGGTGAGGCGAGGGTGGGGACTGTCAGGGATATCGGTAAAGGTGGTGGTGAGAAAGAAAAAGGTGTGGGCACATCAGAAGTGGACTCCGGGGGATGGGCGGAGGCCCTGGTGGATGACAAGGCTGAGGAGGAAGACTGGTGGGACTGTGACACTGAGGGCAGGGGCAAAGGGGAGCCTGACGAGGGAGAGTCACCAGCCGATCCGGCACGTGTGCCCAGAAGCACCAAGGTTTGGGGCATGTGAATGGTGGGTGTGGAGGACGGAAGCTTGGCTGTATGCAGACCCAGCGACGCAGTGGAAGGCTGAGCATATTCCCCTCCATAGAATGAGACATTACTTCTTTCCGTCTGAACCTGAGAAGAGGAAGGATAGTCTGAATGCGAGGAGTCTGAGATCTTAATAGAAGAGGTGGAACTCTCCCTCATCTCCAAGGATGAACTGCTGTCTGTGATGGAGAGTAATGCCCGTTCTCCCCTGGTGAAAGTAGAGGAGACATAGGTGTGGTCTGTGTGGTCACTGGAAGCCCTCTGTTCAGTATCAGTGCCACTCACTTGTTCAGAGCTGATTCCAGTGACTGCAAAGGGAAAGACGAAAGTTCGGTCAACTAAACAAATAAGCAATCTCCTGAACACAAACACACTGTAAAAAAGTCCACCAGTGTCCTATCCAGGAACCCCAGTGGGTGACACCCTTCCTTGGAGATGTGGTTTTCAACAGTGAGCTCTCTGGAGAGAGAGTGCGGAAGGCAGGCAGGGTCTGCTGCGTCCGAGGAGCCCGGTGGCAGCAACGGAAAGGGCCATGAAAGAAGTGGGGCCGGAGGCCAAAGAATAGGGCACAGGTCCACATTCCTTCCACAGGCCTGTTTTGATAAAAGCAAATTGGTATCTTAAAAGCTCTTAGGAGCCCAAATAGAACAATTGTTATGCCTAAATGGAAGAAGGAAAACCCTCCCAACTTTCCATTCTGTATTAGATATTTCTTTCCTAGGAGATTGGTCTTAGCCACAACGTGGCTGTTCTCTTTTATACAAGCATCCTGGCAGATGCCGTTGGCAAGTGTGGGGTTGGGGGGAGGTGAGAGAACACAGAAAGTTCTCTTTGTACACATCTTGTAAGGTACTTCTGTGGTGGACAGCGAACTTCATCAGTCTGGGACCACGGGGCAATGGACAGACGGGCCGAAAGGGTGCGGAAGGAGGTCCTGCTCACCACCTCTGGGAGCGGCCTGAGCCGCAGTCCCGTTCCCGTGCAGAGGGACGCTGTCTGTTTCTTCATTTGTTTCTTTGGGTGCCGCCTCCCGGGAGGTCATGCTTGCGTTGGCAAGAGATCGCAGTGTGCGTTCTCCGCTGCCAGTGAACGTGGCTGAAGTGTGCGGGCTGCGGGCACGGGCCCCAGACGTCCCGTTGGGCCGTCCCTGCGCCTCCACATCGGCACTGACTTCCAGCTCAGGCCCGTCTTCAGTGGCTGCAAGAAGATTGAAACGGGAAAGATAAATACACAATTTCTCTCCCAGGTGGAATCTAATGAACAAAGTAAACTACAAAGCAAAGTCGAGACAGACTCACAGATAAAAAGCGGGCTGACAGCTGTTGGGGGCGTGGGGGCTAGAGAGACTGAGCAAAAAAGAAGAACCAGGAGAAACTCATGGGCGTGAACAACAGTGTGACTGCAGGGCGGGGGTGGTAAGAGGACGTGGAAGAGGGCGGAGGGGGTAAGCAGTGATGGAGGGAAACGACCTGGGGTGGCAAACACACAAAGTACAAGATACAGATGATGTGCTGTGGCATTGTGCACCTGAAACCTGTATAATTTTGTTAACCAGTGTTATACCAAGAAATTCAATAAAACGGAAAAAAAGCAAGATTGAAAAGGGGATGACCAGTCAATGCAGGAGGAGACAACGGCATGGACTTGAGTCCCAGGAGTAAGCCTCACTTCCCAGACTTCGTTAGCCCAGATGCTTCCCTGGGCTTTCTCAGGGTCTCTCTCTGCGCAAGCCAAAGGCACGGTGCTCCCGCGGACGCCTGTCAGTGACTGAAAGCTCAGGGAGCACTGCGGATCGGCATGCGTTCGGGTGACCCGGATTTATGGACAGGTTCATTACCGAACTGAACAGGAGCAATACTGTATGCTGCTTGGCGGTATATAATAAATCGAGTTTATGTCAGGGAAATGGGTGGTGGCCGCAGGGGAGGTGACTGGTGGGCTGAAGACTAACAGCCCTACTGGGGCTTTAGACCTTTTGACAACACCTATTGGGAGGCCCACATTTCTCTGAAGGCTTCTACCTCCCAGTGGCACCGGCGGCAATGTGTGAACTGACCCAGGGTCTGCCATTCTGTCATGTTTGTTCTCCATCCTAACGCATCTGTGAGAAACAGCACTGTGATCAGAGGTTCGGGTGGGCTTGGGGTTTTTGTGTGTGCCTGATTTAAAGGTATTTGTTTTGTTTTCTTGGTGGGGGTAGAATAGGGACAGGTGACACATGAATAAATATCCTTTTCTTCCTTTCTTGGACATGGAAGTGAGGTCCAATTTTTCTTGGCCTCAATATTTCATAATCCGGTTCTCTGAGAAAACAGGCTCCTTCCCTGGTTCTTATTCCTATTCCCAGACCAGACTGGCCCTTGAAACTGTCCCCCATGGGGACAACTCGACGGAAAACAGACGTAAAGCAGAGTGTTAGGTAAGTTCACTTCATGAGAGGTTCATGGTCACTGACAGACAGAAACGAGCGTGGGGGCAGGGATACAACAGTGACCTGGGGTGGCACCGAGAAAACCGGGAACCAGGGGAAGATGATACTTGACTCAGGACTTGAGAGACCCATGGAAGATCCGCCAGTAGAGGCTTCCTCGCTGGGTGAATCTGAGCACACGTTTCCTAGGCAAACAGGGCAAGGCCTGGGATGGGAGGTCGTTAGGCTCTGTTACACAAAATTTAGGCAAACGACCCCATGAGGCTGGCGGACTTCACTCTGTGGGGAGTCATGACCTGAAACCGAGGGGCTGCATCCGAATCCATGACAGGAACAGCTGGAGAACTCAGAGAGGCCGGACGGCACAACCAGCTTTGGGCAGTCAGAGGAGACGAGATAAAGCATTATGTGAGCCCACAGTGAGGTGCTTTCAGGAATGAGGCTGTTCTGTGCCTAGCACTTTACAACCCAACCCCAGGACCCGCTCCCATTTTCTACTAGACCCACCTGAGCATTAACTGCAGCGTAAAGGACACGGAGGGGTGGGAAAAGGAAGGGCTAGAGACCCCAGGCTCCTGGTCTGAAAGGTAACTAGTTTGAGCCCCACAACTGTGAGGGTGGAAAATCATCCCTTTTGCTGAGGAGACAGATAATGCATTTTTCATGCACAGACATACAGGAGCACAAGTTTCTTCCACCCATAATTATGGTGTTCTTTCATGATAAGCACGTTTTCTCACATCACGTGAGTAGTAATACATGCTAATTTTCCTCACCAATTAGGATGCACATATGGGGAAATGCAGATGTTATTATTAGTGGTGAAGAGGTAAGAATTTAAACCTAATACAAGTTTAAGTGATAAATTAATGCATTTTTGCTTTAGTTAGTATACAATTCACATGGATAAGGCTGCTGAGAGTCGTTTTCAAAAATTATACAAAACCATCATTAGAAAGGAACATCAAAAAAAGTTTTCCCAGGTTAATAAATTGGACTTCATCAAAATTAAAAACTCTCATGCTTCAAATAATGCCATGAAGAAAGTGAAGAGACAGCCCACAGAATGGGCAAAAATGCCTGCAAGTCATATCTCTGATAACAGGCTGGTATCCAGACTATGCAAAGGACTCTTATAACTCAAAAAAAGACAAGTAACCCAATTTAAAAATAGTCAGAAGATACGAACGGACATTTCCTAGGAAGACACAAAGGGCCAACGAGTGCTGGAAAAGGTGCTCGACTGGAAGGTGCAAGTCAAACCACAGTGAGACACCACGTCACACCCACTGGGACGGCGAGAGCCAGAAAAGACGGTGACAACCAGCGCTGGCAAAGACGCTGAGCAACTGCAGCCTCTGCACATCGCTGGCAAGAAGATAAAGTGGTGTGTCCGCTTTGGAACAGATTGGCAGTTCTTCAAAAGGTTAAAAATAGAGCAGCTATGTAACCCAGCGATGCAAGAGAATTGAAACTACATGTTCACACAAAAACTTGTGCTGGAATGTTCACAGTAGCATTATTAATAACAGCCAAAAGACTTTTTAAAGACCTACGTACCCACCAACTGCTAAAAAGGTGAACAAAATGTGGTCCCTCCACACAATGGAATATGACTCAGCCACAAAAAGGAATGAAGTGCTGATACGTGTTACAACATGGATGGACCTTGAAAATAGTACGCCAGCCACATATCAAATGATCCCATATATATGAAATGTCTACAATAGGTAAATCCAAAACGTAGATCAGTGGTTGTCAGAGGCTGAGAGGAAGAGAGAATGGGGAGTGATTTCTGGCACCGGGTTCCTTTCTGAGTGATGAAGATCTTCGGAATTAGACAGTGGTGATGGTTACACGACTTTGTGCATGTACTAAAAACCAGTTTAAATCATACACGTTAAATGGGAGAATTGTACAGAATGTGAACTATATCTCAAAGCTACTTTAAAGAGAGTTTCTTGAACAACCTTCCAGAAGCTGTGTGGAGAGGCAGGTACGGGGAGTGAGGTAGGCTAGAGGGAGCAGACGGCCATGGACACAGAGGTCCCTGAACTCCATGTGGCGTGGGCAGGTGGCAACAGCAACTCTGTGGAGACACACCAGGAAAATTTGGGGACGTGCTGGTGTCTCTGTGTCTGTCCACTGGCTAGAAGAATGGCCTGGGAAAAAATGAAACTAGAGGAGAATACGGAGCCATTTCATTAACACATAGCCTTACTATGCTGCAGAAAATCGTAGGCCTGGTAAGCCCCTGTCCCCTCCACGTGGGCAGTGCTATGGAGTGGAAACTCACTCGAGCGTTCCCCGCGTGGTGCTGAGGACTCCAGGCTTTCTGAGGAGGACGAGGACAAAGCCTCGGTGGCCGGTTCAGAGTAACTCATCTCAGCCAGCGCTTTGTCACTCCCTCCAGACTGTGGGGCAGAGGCTGAGAACTGGGTCAAAACTGAAGCATTCACGACTTTAGCATAGGAAGTAGAGCTTGCTGTCGCCTCTGCAAATGTCTTGCTGTTGGTCAGCACCCAGCGTGTAGTGCTCCCTCCTGCTCTGCCCAGCGGGACTGAAACAGGCTCAGTCTGATACAGGGGGCTTCCATTTTCCGTATGAGGGCTGCTGGCCCACGGGTGTCCTCCCGAGCCTGTAAGGTGTCAGAGAAAAAAGCTGCCGTTACATGGATGTGAAAGAGGCCCCTCCACCACTGACAGGTGAGTCCTCCCTCAGCGAAGATCCCCTGTGCAATGGCCTTGCATAGAATGTGTTATATGTGCAACCTCACATGCATTTTCATATCCTAAATAATTAATTCAAAATGTTTCAGTGTCAAAAAGATACCAACGCTAAGACTAAACGTTGGTGAAGAGGGGAGCTTTTAAACAGCACGAACAAAGCAGCAGAGTAATTAATAAGCTTGAGTGTTTTATTCTCTCTCCCCAAATGTGGTCCAGGGAGGGAGTGTGTTATGTCTAACAAATACGATGTACCAAATATAGTGCTTGGTCAGAACCATTTTTTACAGTTCTGTTATTAATAGTATTCTAATTTTGAAGTATAGCAAACAAGAAATAAACTACAGGGATACATGAAAGTCACGAATTCAGGGAATGTATTTGTAACTGCACCTTACAGTTTTAAAGATGATCCGCAGAATAACGAACTAGTTTTACAGGCAGGACAGGTCTCACTTCAGAGCCGACGCTGCGGTGACAAGACGCACCCAACAGCGAGGGCTCCGGGGTGAGGGCTCCGCTTGGCTCACATCCCCTGACTCTTAGTGTCCTTCTTCCTCTACAAAAAAGCAGGAGTAATGACGCCTGCCAGAAGGCTTCACAACGTTTTCAAAAGGACACAAGTCAAAACGTGGCAACGTGACACACTAGATAGAGGAGATGGTGTCATCCAAGGACGCTTGTTTTTCTTAGAGGCTGCAAATGATCTTGAAGCTAAGAACATCCAGCACTTTTTAAATATCCATAATAGATCAAGCAAAATGGAATACTTACTTGGGGAATCATTTTGCCAAAATCCTACCGAGCCCTCGGAAGACAAAAGGCCAAGCGCATCTTCTGCAGGCGGCTCGGCGAACTCCCCACGCCCTGCGTTCCCCATGGCCCCAGTGTTTCTTCTCAACTCTGCATCGGACGGCGAAGAAGGGACGGACGCCGAAGTCGTGGTAGCTTCAGTGTCCTCAGGGAAACTCCCTGTTTCGTTTAGCGGCCCCAGCCTGACAGGTGAAGACTGGGTCACCGTAGGGCCATCACTGGGGACTGTGGTGGCAGCGTGGACTCTCTTTGTCCCACTGACAAAGGGGCTTCGGAGAGCAGTGGAGCTGCTCAGCCCCTCTGTAATTCCAGATGCTAAAACAGAAAAAAAAAGTGCTCAAGACTAACCAGCGGGGCTAAGAAAATCGGGGATGCATCTAGATACAAATAATGTTTATTACACTTTGGTAGGTAAATCTAGATGACGTGGACCTGATACAAACACCTTTGACACACTCATTCACTCTCTCCCTTTGCTCGATTTCTCACAGAGCTAAGTGGAGAAGCGGTGACGTCCTTCACCAAGCACAACGGAAAACTTCTGCTCGAGCTAAAAAAGAGATAAAAGAAAGAGAAAGCCTCTCGACATTATTTGCCTTGGACTGTATAGTGGAAGGCAAAGCTTCTACTTTGAATTCACCTTAGAGCTTATAGAGGACAGGCCATCGTGATATAGGACAGGTTTTTGTTTGTTTTATTGTAGCAGTTGTAACCTTTGGTTCAAGTGCCATTACAGAGGAAAAGCCGTATATAAAAATGAACAAAAGCGGGGCCGTTCCAGGGTACCCAGCTCCCACCAGGTTCCCCGTGAGGAGGCCCAGGGCTCTGCGCAGCAGAAACAGCACCAGCCCAGAGCAACAACCCCCAGCCTCGTCCCCACCGAGGGTACTTTGTTACTTCCCACCTCATGGCCACCATAAACCTCCTGTCTGGAAAGACTATTAACTGAAATGCATTTATTAAGTAACAGAGCTTCCAATCAGCAGGAGATGGTCATTGTTACCCCACTGATTCGACTTAATTCCAGCCAACAGCAAACAGGCTCCATTATTGTACTTTGCCTCTTTAGGCTTTTTGGCTTTTAGCTTTCCCTCTTTAGGCTTCTACTCCCAGTGGAGTAGAAGTTTACATTCTATTCCACTGGGCCCCTGGCAGATCCAGGACTCCAGGTTGGCAACAGTTTTTCTGATGAAGTGGATGGCAGTGACTGGGTTAATTATCAAGAACCTCTAAGAATGGAATCATACACCATCGTTCAAAATGCACAACCTGCTGCACAAAAGGACAGGTGGCTTGCTCGTAGCTCCCTTTCACGGAGCCCTTTCCGAAGACGCCCCGAGCACAGACCTCGGAGCACACACCGAAACCCTCACTCCACGCCGCAGTGATCTGCAGGGAAGCTCATCGAGTGGGAAGAGACACGGCAAGCAAGATCCAAAGGCAAGAAGAAAGACTGTTATTTTTCTTTTTAAGCCAAAAATAATAAAAAAGGACTCTATACCTTATAATGAAAGGTTTCAAGCTGTTAATGATGACCCAGAAAGAGAAGGAAGTTCTCATTATAAACGGTTCCTTGAAGACCTGTCCTATGTACGGTTCTGACCAAAAGCACAAATAAATATTAAATATAACTAGAAAGAGAGCACAGGAAACACAAAGGTCCCTTTTACTCGCATACAAACCATAGAACCAACTATGCCCAAGCATGGATGACAGCTCTGGTCACCGGACATCAATGAAGATACAATGAAGATGTAGGCATCCATACAACTAGCAATTAGAAGAAGAGAAAAGACCCAGACACAAAAATAGAGTCCCAGCTTACTTAAACCCACCCCTACTTAAAAACAAAAACACGTTGCCCTGGCTAGTGTGGCTCAGTTGGTTGGAGCATCGTCTCATATACAGAAGGTCTCAGGTTCGATTCCCAGTCAGGACACACACCTAGACTGAGGGTTTAGTCCCTGGGCAGGGTGTGTACGGGGCACAATTGATTGATGTTTCTGTCTCACATCGATGTTTCTCTTTTGTTCTCCCTATTCCTCTCTCTTTACAATCAATAAATATATTAAAAAATAAATAAATGTCATCCTTTAACAAAACAAAACCAAACCACATTAATATTAAAAAAGGAGAGCTTACTATAGATGCATCCCAAACCCTCACTCAACCACTTAGCTGCTCGGGCCCAACTTCATTACAGCTGTTGTCTAACTCCACCAAGTACAGCCTCACTGGGCTGCTGGGTGCTCTTTCAAAGCACGTTTACTCCCAGTAAATGGCATTATCTCGTCCATCCAATGTACAGCGGCGGTTACATTGGACTCAGCCTGAATACCTTCTAGCAAATCAATGGCCACAGAAATATTACAAAAGTCACAGATGCTACAATCACAAAAAGAAAGTGGTGGTTCTCCCTAACCTGTGGGGTCTCTGTGGGACATTTGCTTCATCAACTCGTTATCGTCATTATTAAAAGCTGCCACTCACTGACCAATCATGATGTGCCACACTACGCATGCCCCTCTATGCGCTGTGCCAAGTACATGCTCTGCACACATGGTCTCACTCAGTCCTCACAGTGAAGCCCCGAAGCAGTGTGAGCACTTCTGTGGAGCCAGTGCCTCTTCATCAAAACACGAAATGTTTGGTGAAACTAATCTGCAATCAGCACTTAATCACTAAATGAGCACCTGCTAACTACACGTAGGGGAAATTTCCTACCATGTTTCTAATGAACAGGCCAGCTGTATCGATTAGTTAGTAGTCACCCTTCCTTCATTTCTACCCTTAAAGCAGCAATTCAAAAATGGGAAGACCATCGACTTGGGAGCAGAAACAAGCCAAGTCCCCTGACTTTATTACGGGAGGTGGAAAGAATGACCGCTCCTCTGGTAGAACACATGGGCCAGTCTCCAGCCGCAGCACAAACACGGGAGTTTCGGGCATGCATCAGAATGCTCCACCTTGGCTCGACTAGGCTGCCCAGAACCTGCCAAAAATCTAGCTGAAGCAGCTGATATTTGAGAAAGATATGCTAAATCTACAATCCTCTGGGTTATTTATGCTCTCTTCGTTAGATCACCACAAAGCAATTTACCTGGACCACATCAGCTCAGCTCCCCACAGAAATACTTTCATGAGTTGAGATCCAGTATTACACCTTCAGCTCCAACTGAGAATCTATATAAAATACCACCTTTTAAAGAACATTAGCATAATTTGCACAAAACAGCAATCGATGGCATTTTCTACTATAATTCTCAACCTTCCTTATACAAATATTCCTCTTAGAATGTGCTGCCCACAAAACACTTAGGCCCATGGATGGAACTGTGTGCTTACTAATCAGACCACAATCTCAGGCCCCACCCGGTCTCCCTTTGTGCCCTGGTTTCCAGGAAGCTCAGTAGTAAATTTAGTGTTCAACTGTAGCTGCTCTCACACAATTCAACACACATATATCTCTTTCCACCTTTAGAAGAGAATGTTTTTTCCCTGTCAGTTGCTTTACTTACTTTTCCCCTTGTGATCAAATAATACACAGTCATTATGGAAAGTAAAGAAAGATACAAAGTGGCAAGAAAAATCATTTCAGATAGCTTCCGAACTCTTATTTATTTATTTATTTATTTATTTATTTAAGATTTTTATTTACTTATCTTTAGAGGGGAAGGGTAGGAGAGAGGGAGAGGGAGAGAAATATCAATGTATGGTTGCCTCTCATGTGTCCCCTACTGGGAACTGGCCTGCAACCCAAGCATGTGCCCTGACTGGGAATCGAACCGTGATCCTTTGATTTGCAGGCCCGTGCTCAATCCACTAAGCTACACCAGCCAGGCTCCAATCTCTTTTTTAAATCTGATTCAGCTCTCTGGGCCTACACCTGCTTTGAAGCGTACATTGGCTGGCACACGATTTCTGTTTGAAAGCGGGTAAGGGCTGGCTCCCCGAGCCTCAGGAGAGGTTGTGCCACATGGCTGTTTCTGTGCAGCAGGTTGAGGAGTGAAAGGAGGCACGGAATACAAAGACTGATGTGTTCGGGGCAACAGATGCTGGAGCTAGAAAGAATCTTTAGGATCGTCTGATCTAATCCTTTCATGTTTCAAATGAGGAGCCCCACTCTCCCTGGGCCTGGCTCCTGGCGGACCACCCTAGCAATCACCTGGCGGGCAGTACCACTCCCCTGGCCGGTCTAAGGGCTCTCACTGACTCACATCTATTAGTGTGTGGAGGGGCCAAGTGTGGAAAGACCCATGCCACCACCACACTTCCTCTGCACCCTGTTCCACAGATGGGCCAGCTGGGCCCGGTGACTCCGGTTTGCCTCCAACAAGCCCTGCCAGCCTAGAGCTCCTGGACCCCATGGCCAGAAAGGGATGGTAAAATCTCAAGATGTAGATTTAATGGGAGGAAGGAGGTATACCAGGGTTCTGGCTAGCAGGGGAGGGGGTACTAGCCTGGCCTGAAAAATGGAGCAGAACTTTGTTTTCCTGTTGGCTTCAGGTCCTTGTACATGTCCCCTCAGCACCTGCCCAGGGAGGCTAGAGGCTGGAGGCTGGAGGCTGGAGGCTGGATCCAGACTTCCTGGATGCCTGGCTATCCCTCCATTTAATAGCAGCCAATGCCCTGCCCTCTTTAGCATCTAAGAAGGAGGTGGGACTCTACCTAGCACAGAACACCCAGTTTACGGAGAAGGAAGAGAAGTGCTCGGTGAAAGACTCAAGAACTGGAAAGACACAGCATTATTCTTTAAAATTAAAAGTATAGGGTTCTGCTCTGACCGGTGTGGCTCAGTTGGTTGGGCGTCATTCTGCAAAGGGAAAGGAAAGGTCACCGGTTTGATGCCTGGGTTGCGGGGGTGGGGGGGCATGTATGAGGAGCAACCGATCAATGTTTCTCTCCCATTTTTTCTTCCTCTCTTCCCCCCCCCCAAAATAATTAAGTAAAATCTTTTTAAAAAAAGTATAAGGTTCTGAAATGATGAATGCTCAAAGAATTTGAGGACCACTTATTTTTTTAATGTTGAAAATACAGGGACTACAGAGTCAAGTGAAGTAAAGCTAGAAACACAGGCTGATTTTCAAATATATCACAGCAGTGGGTTGAATTTAAATTATAAATATTGAATGACCCTGACCAGAACCAAAGTGTAGCTTAGAAAATGCTTCCTTTCCACCGTTTAGTAAAGCTGGTGGTAAATCACCGTACCACAGAACTCTGAAGCTGGAAAGGATCACAGCTCTTATCTGATCTAACCAACGTTCAAGAATAATCTTAAAAAGTAATCTCCGAAAAACACGAATCATAAATTATACACACACTCAGCCAGCAGGAAACGACGTACAGAATATGTGGAAGAGGAACTGGCAGCTTTAAATAGGCATCACAGAAACGGCCCCTGGGTTCAGTTTCGGCGCTGATGACACAAACCCAAACCTCCAGTCTTGCAAAGTACTTCGAAAAACTCCTGACCTTCAAAAATTTTGAAGTGGCAATTTCTAGGGCAACCTAACTTCTATTTCCCAAGAGTATTTCTAATCCAATCTGTCCTGCTCCCTCTGGCATGGGGATGAAAACACACGCAACATTCACCGACTTGAAATGAAACCTCAAAGAAGAGAAAAGGTAGGCAGAGTTCCAATATTTTCTTTGGCCAGTGGCTGGGTGAGCCTGTGAAATATGGGAACGTGCTACGCCCATTACTAATTGAATGTACCTTGATCCTGGGTAATGGGAAACCTCAGAGAAGTAACAGACACAGCCTATGCCCTCAGAAGGGTTACAATCCATGTACTGGGTTACGAGATAAGGTATACAAGACACCAAGACACCGAGGATCAGAGGGCTGAAGAAAGGCTTCACAAAGATGGAAGGAAATACCTGAGCGAGACTTAACTGATAGCTAGGGGCTTGAATGACGAAGAGGTGAATACTCCACTTCTGTAGCCTTGCAAATACGTGCATTAGATGATTTTTTTTAAAAAAATGATGCCTAGGAAAATGCATATGTTATCCTTGCCACTAAAAGAAACTTTTGCAATAGTGAACTAATATAAACCTAACTCCTAATCGAATGATAAAATGCTCACCATTTCATTCACCTAGCATGTGGCCTCTTGTGTAAGAATTCACAACAATGACACTTCATCTTTGCTGTGTGTACATGTTCATGGACATGGGGGATGAAAGCAACCCCTAACGGGAAAAGCAGGGGTTGGAGGACAGAAAGCTCTAGAGCAGCCACCAGACCAGCTATTATTTTCCTCTTTATACAGTTAAAGAAAATGTATTTCTTAAAAAAATTTTTAAAGATCTTTTTTTAGACAGAGGGCAAGGGAAGGAGAAAGAGAGGAAGAGAAGTATCAATGTGCAGTTGTCTCTCATGTGTCCCCGACTGGGAACCTGGCCCGCAACCCAGGCATGTGCCCTGACTGGGAATAGAACTGGCAACCCTTTGGTTTTCAGGCCAGTGCTCAATCCACTGAGCCACACCAGACAGGGCTTTAAAAAAAATATTGATTGATTTTAGAGAGGGTGGGGGGAGAAACATCGATTGGTTGCCTTCTGTACGCTCCCCAACTGGGGATCAAACCCACAACCACGGTATGTGCCCTGACTGGGAATTGAAGCTACAGCCTTTTGATGTATGGGGCAACGCTCCAACCAACTGAGCCACCTGACCAGAGCAAAGAAAACATATTTTTCTTTTAGATTTTTTTTTTTATTTTTTTATTATTTATCTTCAGAGGGGAAGGGAAGGAGAGAGGGAGAGAAACATCAATGTGCGGTTGCCTCTTGTATGTCCCCTGCCGGGAACTGGCCTGGCAACCCAGGCATGTGCCCTGACTGGGAATCGAACCGCGACCCTTCGGTTCGCAGGCCCGCGCTCAATCCACTGAGCTACACCAGCCAGGGCAGAAAACATATTTTAAAGATGAACTTCAATACTGAGATAAATTGTATGGGTTGTACTTTCACCCCAAATACTTTGCATTTGTACTTAATGTCTTTTTCCCTTAGTCCATGTGACAAGTATGTCTAGCTCTACATGTCTACTTACTTCTATTCTGAATGACTTCAGAGGGTTAAGCTGGGATAGGGGTACTCACTTGCAGAATGATCTGAAGGAGAAGAGTAGGCCGATGTCCTGGAGGAATGCAGCCCAGAGAGCTCCGGTTCTGAGGAATTTCTCTTCCTGGAGACTGTGGTCTCTTCTCCCATCTCCAAAGCAGGAAGAGAGGACTGGCTCAAAACCGAAGTGGCCACTTGGGTATGCACAGTCACTTCTTCGGGGAACCCCTTCCCCCTGGTCGGGGAACCCCAGGATGTCCTGCTCTCTGTGTGAGAAGGGGCACTTCTTCCCTCTGACCCTGTACTGCTGGACGGCAGGAGAAGCCTTCCCAAGGCTGAAAGTAGACAGTAACAATTAAAGTTCCACCAGGAGACCTCCAAATGTCTGAATAATCTTTAAGTGGGCTCAGTGCTGACCTCTATAACATACATAGCCATGAGAGGAAGTCAGGAGCAACTACTTATTCTATGAAAAGCTAAGCCCTGAATGAGAGACCACAAAGTAAGTGAAGACTGTCTTTAGATCTCACAGACAAAGACTTTGCACCCTGTGGCTAAAGTATCAGAGAATGGGCACAATGAAGCTAAGTATCAGATGATACCAAATCAGGGATTGCTTTCTCATCCGCATGACTCATCATTCACATTCCACAAAGATGGTTTAAGAATTGATGTATGGTGTATGAATTCCACTTTGTGGAATTCAATTCAGCATAAACAAAATTTCCAATACCCAGAAGACCAGCAAACCCTGGCAGCATTCTGTACAGAGGTTCTAAGCTCTAACTCCATTACATGGGAATGAAACACAAAATACTCTCATACATACTCTTTACAGAATTGAGCGCTCTAAGCAGACCTCCTGTAACTAGGGTACAAAACTGTGGGGCACCTTTGATGGCTTTGTTTACTTTTAGGCCATGACCAAGTCCTACCGATTCTCCCCTGTGAAGAGTCTCTATCAATCCCTTCCTCTCTATCCTCGGGGCCACCAGGCCCATTTTAGCACACGGTGTCTGGATTTCTACGTCTGTTTGGGGGTCCCCCTGACTCCAGGTTCCTTTTCTTCAACCCGTCTCTCTCCCCAGACATCTTATACCTGTCTGCCAGGTGAATCCTCCCCAAATTCCCTTTAATCATGTCACTGCCTGATTCGAAAACCTTCAGTGACTCTTGCTGCTATGCCAAATCTAAACTGCCAGCCTTTTAAGGTCCTCCATGATTGTCCCCAACCCCACCGGCACAGCCCTCCCACCCACTGCTCCTCTCCCCTGTGTGTGACTTATACCCTCCCCTAAGGGAGGCTGCTGGCCTTGCTGCCCCACAAAGAGCCCACACTTCTCTCCTGGACTCACAAGGTCCAGGCACCCGCTCCTCAGCTGCCCTTCCACCTCACTCAGACACACAGACTGAGACTCAAATCCCAGCTCTGAAACCTGTTAGCTGTGGGTTGACTTCTCTGAACTTCGGTTTCCAAATTCCTAAGGTAAGAATAATGTGACTTCATCGGCTTACTGTGAGAACTGAGAGACTAGACATGTTGGTATGTACTAGGGACCTAATCAGCATTGGTTTTCTGTCTTCCCTTCCTCAATCAAATCTTGTTCATCCAGCCCCAGCCCCATCTTGAAATCCTTTGCTAAAAATGGCAAAGGACCAGCTGTGCAGACTGAAGCCAGAATATCCATCTGAGCCACATTAACACAAACACGCGGCCGCACATCCCACCACACCTGGTACCTCTGATATTTGCAGTGTGTGTCAAGTTCGCTGGATGCTGTTTAGATTCAGACTGGCCATGGAATATAGATTCTATGGGATTGGACAGGCCCCTCAGCAAATCTGCACCCTTGACTGGTTTATACATAGGACCCAGTTAACTGCAGAGTGCCTGATCCCCAGCCCGGGACCCTAAGATGCTGCTGAGGCTCCGGAGGGGGAGGGAGACTGGCAGCAGCCGTGTTTTCCAGCAGTGGACACACATAAATGGAACGAGCGTCATCAGCACTAACTCACCTAAGGTGCTGCTCTGGGAAGTCAGCGCTGTTGCTATCTCAGATCCAGCGGGGAAAGTGGTGACATTTGCTCTCAAGGAGTTGTTTCTTTCTCCAGCACCCGCTGTTCCAGTTTGAGGAGTAAAGTTTTCTGCAGCATCCAAAGGAGCGTGGCCTTTGCTGGCAGTCTGAACCATCACACGGCCTTTGGGGGCCACTGTGGAGAAGTCCACTTGATTCGGATCAAAGGGGATGTTTTCTACCTGGGGCTCAGTGCTGCTTTCTGGCCACTGGTTCCTTACAGCAGCTGAAACAATCAGAAAACAGATCAGTGAGAACACGTTGCCTTCTGAAAAAAGAAATAACCCTTCAGAAACACCACCACGAACAGCTTTGTCTGTAAGAAGTGGATTCAAGTACAAGGATTTCACTTTTCTCCCCCCCCCCACAGTAATTATTCTTACAATCAATCCAGTGGAAGAAATTATAAAGCAACAATGGTATACAGGATTACATTTCACCATAAGTGGAATAAATGATGAAAATTAATAGAGCTCAACATGGGACTCTGGGAAGATGACCTGAACCTCTGTCACCTGGACAGGCTCAGAGTGGGGCATGGGGAACAAAGGTCACGTGTGAGAGGAGAGAAGGAAGCTCTTCATCAACACCAAGGCTGTGAACTGTGTCTTTTCGATGGTGCTGGGGAAAAGCTGGCAAATCTTAATCCTGACACTTACTCTTGTAGGCAGGAGGTGAGACATAAACAATTCTGGGAAAATATATGAACAATCTGGCAATATTACCAAAACCTTATTAATGTAAATAGGTTTGGTGCAGTAACTTCATAGGAAGGAAGGAAGGAAGGAAGGAAGGAAGGAAGGAGAGACAGAGAAGAAGAGAAAAGAGAGGGAGGAAAAAATGAAAGGAAGAAAGGACGGACCTAAAATTCCTACAGCAGATCAATTAAACCAGTTGCAGTATATCCATATGAAAGGATACTATGACATCAAAATTATGTTATAAAATAAAACAAGGACAGTCTACAGGTACCATTGAGTTCAAACAACAGGCTTCCAAACAGAATTTAGAGCATGAGCTCGTTTTGTTAAAAATAGTGATCAAAGCAGTCATGTGTGTATGTGTCAAACACTGGTGTGAGCGCTGAACGCGCACTCCGTTCACTTAGTCCCTGCACCTGTTGGAGGGAGGCGCTCTTGTTCTCCCCACGTTGCCTGGAATGCAACGGGGCCCAGGGCGGCCAAGTTCCCTGCCCACACCACGGGGCAGCCTGCTCCAGGCCCAAGCCCCTCAGCTCTCGCTGTGCTCAGCTGGAAGCTAAAGTGCTGAAGAAGAGTGCTAGAGCAAATCCTCCTGTCCTCCCCTATTTCCAGCGCAGAGGTGCTGTGAAATGTTGCTTATCCATATGAACTGTTACTTGAAGTTTATAGGTTAGAAATGTATTCGTATTAGAAAAAATGTTAAGTGTCATTTACCTCCATATTGCCCAAGAGGACCACAAAGAGGGCATTAGGTAAAAACACTGTAAGGATGAAGTCAAAGTGGAGGGTAAAATTGGGCACAGAGGAAATCACCTTGTATTATCAAGGGCATTTGTAAAGGCAGGGAGTTCCGAGTGAGGGCAGGTGGGTGGGACACCCAAATCCACCCCGAGAAGGCATGCCACATATGTATCTTTAAATTTTCTAGTAGCCGAATTTTAAAAAAGTAAAAAATGACAGGTGGAATTAATTTTAATAAATATTTTATTTAAGCTGACATATCCAAAATTATGCCCTGGCTGGGTGGCTCAGTTGGTTGGAGCGTTGTCCTGTATGCTAAAAGGCTGCAGGTTCGATTCCTCGTCAAGGCACATACCTTGGCTGCAGGTTTGATCCTGGGTTGGGCATGTATAGGAGGCAACCAATCGCTGCTTCTCACATCAATGTTTCTCTCTCTTTCTCTCTTAATAAATATATCTTCAGGTAACGATTTAAAAAATAATACCAATGCAACATTTAATTGATATAAAAATTATTGAGGTTTTTGCATTTTTTTTGTCTTGAACCTTTGAAACCCAGTGACTATTTTACTGGCCATGCTTTAAGAGCTCAATAGCTACATGTGGCTAGTGGCTAGTGGCTACCATATTGGACAGTGCAATTCTAGATCAATCATTCTCAACGTTTTCCCACTTTGGACCACTCCTAGCAGAAGCAGTGGGGTTGGAAGGGTGGTGATTATAAAAACTTCCATAAGAGATTCTAACAAACTTTCCTAAGGGAATCATTTCCTTCCCCAATCCCTTGAGATTACTGTTTTCATGCGTCCTCTTCTGTTTCCTGTCAGTGATAATTAACAGAAGCTTCCTGAAGTGGGAGGGATGTTGTCCAGGCATTTGGGCTCATCTGGGGCCCAGCCCCAGAAAGGCGAGGCACAAACTTACCCAGAAATAGGATGTGCAGGGATGTTTCCAGGAGCAGCTGTGAAGTCGCTAAATTGAACCTGAGACTCTGGGGTTGTGAGTAGGAGTGACCCACAGGACCTGTTCCCTTTGTTCTTCCTTATATGAGCTGCCCAGGAAAGCTGGCCTCCCAAAAGGAGGTAGATGAAAGGGTTTGAGGATGCTTTCTGTATCCTCTTGGTATCATGAGAGAAATTATTCTCAAAAGAAGCCAGAAAAAATGATTGCGGGGAGAGAGAGGGACTGAAACCCCATGCCCCAAAGCTGGCAAGCCATAAGCGAGGATAAAAAAATGAATTTAGCTCTATTATATCCTAAGACGAATGTCAGACTTAAGCAGCTGGGCCTCTGAGGAAGCCGCAATGTCTCCTCTAGGGATGAGGAGTGGCAGTCCCAGACCCTAGTCAAGTTAAGGAATTCCACCGCAGGCTCCAAAAGGAAAAGAATGGCCGCGGAACCGCGTATGGCAGGCACCGAGCACACTCTCTCCCTGGAGGGCTGGCAAAAGACGGACAGAGAAAAAAATGCACACTGTCAACAAAACTAAAAGGTAGACAACAGTCCTGCGGTATCCCAAATAACCTTGCCACTAAAAAAAAAAATGCTGAATAAAATATTTTTTTCAAAAAGATTTCTACTGGTATTGCTGAGTTGACAGGTAAGTAAAGAATCAAATCTCCTGAGGCCAAAAATGAAGCAAGAGCTAGAATTCAGGGGAGCGAGCTAACGCTGAGGCTAGTAGCTTCCCTGAGGCACCTGCTCAATATTTGTGACCTTGAAATTCTGTTCTGACAGCTCCGAGGATGCAGGAGACAGGAGACAAAACTCTCAAGGAGGGAGTCTGAGAGGAACCTTCTGCATAAGCTCCTGGGACCAGGGCTACACCTTAGGTGTCAGGCAAACAGAAACCAACATGCCCTGCAGAAGGAAACAGCAAGGCCCTTCAATCTTGGTTTTAGGCGAAAGAAAAAGAAATCCCACCCAAGAACCTGTAACCATAAAGCTGGCCCTCACGTGCATACACAGCACAAACTCACAATACCTATGTTGGCTACACCTCAAACCAAGCCTGTGCTTAAAAGTGGTCTTGAGCCTTGCGACTTTACTAAGAATCACTTAATTATGTACTTCAAAAGGGTGCATTTCATGGTATTTAAATTCCATCTCAAACGCACACACATACACACAAACACACAGAGGTCTTATTAATGGAGGGAACAGTGGTCATGATACACAGCGCCTTCAGGTACTGGGCAGGAATAAGAGAACACAGTCAAAAATCATGAAGCACGCAAGGAAAAAAAGCACCCACGGACAGAAGTCAGCAAACTGGATAAGCAAAGACTTCAAATACTAGAATTATCGGACAAAAAGTGTAAGTATACAAAACTACATGAAAATAAGTATGAAACAAAAAATGAGAGAAAAAAGACTATAAATAATATCCAAAGGTATTTTTTAAAAATCTAAATGGAAATTCTAGAAATGAAAAATATAATAACTGAAATGAGGAATCTCCACAGCAGATTAGATATGGTTGTAAAGAGAGTTAAGAATTACAAGACAGATAACAAGAGAATGCCCAGATTACATAAGAAGACAAAACAAGAAAGAGGTGAGGCTACAAGGAAGACAGAGTGAGAAAGTCCACCACATACCTCCTTGGAGTTCTAGGACAACAGAGCTAAAGGAGAAAAAACAGTATTCGATGGGTAATGGCTGAAGATTTTACAGAACTAATAAAAAGTATGAATCCTCAGAGTAAAGAAGCCCAACAAATCCTAGGAAGATAATTAAAAGGAAATATACACCCCTATTATATGAAACTGCAGAAAACCACCAAAAAAACCTAAGTCTTAGAACCTAGCAGAAGAACGTAAATGACAAACCACCTGCAGAAGTTGCCGGTCTAACTGCGGAGCTCTCAACAGCAAACATGGAGGCCAAAAGACAGCAAACAAATATTTTCAATGTGCTGAGAGAGATAAAGCTAGAATCGAATACTCCACAAAGCTATCTTTGAAAAACATCTTGAGACTCTGTTTCAAAATAGAAACATTTCAGTCAAATTCAAGTTCATCAACCATGTCCACTAAAGGAAATTATGGAGAATTTATTTCAAACAGAAAAAAAGAAAACAATCCTAGATGAAAGCTGTAAGATGCAAGAAGAAATGATGAGTAAAGAAAATAGTAAATGTGTGCATAAATCTAAAGAAATATTGGGTTTGTAAATTAACTTTTCATTTGTGGGATTAGTGAAACGAGGCAGTACAAATCCTGGAGAACAACAGCACGCAAATTGGGGGGGATGATCAGAAGCACGTTGTAGGGGAGGGCAGCTTTCAATTCTGTCAACGGTGCAGTTCCTCAGTCTGACCCTAAGGAATAGAAATAGAGTACATCACTTCTAAATGGTAGCGCTTGAAATGGTATAAAAATTTCCATTGAGAGAAATCAATGAATATTGCCTAAAACCAGAACAGAAAATATCACTAAATAGCAACAGAAGCACGTGATTTAGAGAGAGGGACATAATCACTAAAAGAATGAATTAAAAGGGTTGAAAGTGGTTGATTCCGGGAAGCAGAAAGTGAGGACAGTAGGAGTGACCAGGGTTTTTAAAGCGGCTCTGGAACACGAGCAAACCGGGGTCCACGTGGGCAGCGCATGATAAACGTTTAGCATCCTTCACGCAGGAAGAACCGTTCCACATTCTTAAAGCGTACCTGCCATAAACAAAGAACGCGGATGCGTGATGCACGTAAATATATGAAAGTGTTCGTGGAAAGAAATAAAATACAAATCCAAACTAGAAAAATCTTTTTTAAATTTTTATATATTTGCTTTTCCTATCGCATTGGCGACGATTTAAAAAATTATTACCTAGTGTCCTTGCACATACAGAAAACAGACATTCGTTACCACTGGTGCCACTTAGGGGAGTATATGGTTATCCAACCACGATGCTGCTACACCTGAAACTAAGAAAAATAACAAACGTAGTAAACGTAATAAACGTAGACTTTAACTGAAAAATAAATTGTTAAAAAAATTTTAAAAAGGAAGTGGGCACGTGCGCACTGTGTTGGCAGCAGTGCTGCCGGCACCTTCCTGAGAAACTTCACCATCCGATGCAAAAGCTTTAAAACTGGGCCTATATTTTGAACCAGAAATTCCATTTCTGAAAATTAATTCCAAGGAAATCATTCAGGAAGTACACAAAGTTTCAGGCATAAGGAAGTTTATCACAGCATTGTCTATAACAATGAAAATTGGAAATAACCTAGATTTCTGCAATAGTGGGTTGGTTAACTTAATTATGAGACAGCAAAGTTTTAAAGAACTGACCGAAATATATTATTAATAGTTTTAGATATGTATTGTGCTCACCCTCTATTGTTAAGTAAAAATATAAATTACAAAATGCTTTGGACCATATGATCTCATGTTAGTAAAAATATACCTATTAAAAAAAATGTATCTCCTAAGAAAAAGAACAAAAAGGGTTGGCATCTTGGTATCTCCAGGTCTGGAAGCCACCTCCAATGGGCTTTCTCTGGTGCCCAGACCTGCCCCTACAGCAGGCTGAGTACAGCAGGTGAGATGCCCCACCACTCTCAGCACCAGCCGTGGCCTTGGCTGGTGGCCCGACCCAGGAACGGTGCCAGTGACCATCTCTCCAGAGCGGAGACGAGACACACCCCTGGTCAGTGCTGCCACTACAGAGACCCGCTGGTCTGTGGTGCCACCTCCCCACCCTCCAATGCCCCCTAGTCACGGGTACCACAGCTGCCTAAGTTGGTGAGAAACTCATCCTTTTGTCCTTTTTTATCTAGGGATCTTTCTCTTCCCCACCCCCCGCCCCCCCACACCCCCCCCGCCAGGAACACAGGAGGCAACATAAAAAGTTGCCTGCTTTACCCATACCTTGCGAATCCGTGTCCCCTGTGCAAAGGTCCTCTCACCTAGAAGGAAAAGAGCCTGCTTCCGGCTCCATGCCTGCGTCTAGAAATTCACTTTTGAGTAAGACAGGCAGTGGCAAACATGGACTGTGGTTAAGGGTAGGCCGTCTGGGTGAGACTTCTGGGTGCCCTGTGTAAGAGGCAGAGCCAGATGAGACACATAATTTCTCCGTGCCTTGGCTTCTTCCCCTGTGAAGTGGGGAGAGCAAGAGCTCCTGTCTCACTGGGCTGTAGCAGTACACGCATGCGAGAGCTCTGAAGGGTATCCCTCGGGCACGTAGTGAGCGCCATGCACATTGTGGCTATTCCGTGAATTGAGGCCTATCAACTTTCCGCAAATACACGTGGGGACGGCTTTGGCAGGTACTGCTAACCAGTCACGGCTCCGTCTCCCAGTCCTTCCCCAGGCAGCAGATCAGAGCTGGTACCAGAGGTGGAAGCCCCTGCACCACACAGGCCCCCAGGCCCTCCTGGAAGTGAGGAGTGCATTCTGATGAGAGGACAGGCTGCCTAAGCAGCTGCTGGGGCAGCTTGTGCCTGGCTCTAGCTCTGCTCCATGACACCCTCCTGGCAGGTGCAGGGAGGACTTGGGGCACAGGGTGACCACCTCTGGCATGACACGTCCCTGATGTCACTGGCCTGGAGTTCCAAAAGAGCAGTGTCCTGCTGTGCCCTATTTAACTCTGGAGGCCCCTCTACCTCTCATACTGCCCTTGAACTATCCCTCAGACAAGAGGTTAACAAAGCAGGCAGGCTGGGGGACACGGCACCAGCCCCTCTGTCACTCAAGGTCTCAACGGACTGTGAACATCCAAGTGCTTTGCACCATTCCATGCTGTACCTCAGGAGGACAATGGCTCAAATGCTAAAATATTTATTGAAATCAAAGGACAAACCCTTCAGAAGCCCTGAGCTGCTTAGGGCCAGTGTGTTGAGTTTTGTTTGAGGCTCCCTGTTCAGCACAGGTGTAAACCCTGAGTGGGAGAGTAATTCAGGAAAGTGGACAGGGCTGAACAGGGACCTACCACGTGTAGGGAGAGGGCCCAGGGAGCCTGCTCTTATTCTTGGTGAGGAAGCGAAACGGCCCTGGAGAAATGGAAAGGGATGCCTCAGGCTGCACAGCCTCCGCCAGATGGGGAGTGAGAAGAACAGGTTGTGCCCCTGCAGGTGTTCAGGGGCAGATGCTGGGGCAGAAGGGGCATCCCGAGGCTCAGCAGAAGCTGGCACTCCTCACCTCACCCAACCCTCTGCCCTGATGGTCCGAGACAATGCTAAACCCCCCTCACATCCTGTGGCAACTGAGCCACCCGACCAGCCTCACATTGGAGGTTAGGTGTCCCAATTTCCCAGGTATCTTCTGAGCTGGAAATACCACCCTTCCCTCTGCACTCAGTCCCGTGTCAGGCCATCACTTTCCCTTGTACCAGGAAGGCAGATGAAATTAACAAGACGGTTTTATTGCTTTGCCTGCTTCCCCAACCCCAAAGTCAACAACTTCCACTTCTGTAGAGTGTTTAATGCTCCAAACCATCTGTTTGTGAACCAGCATCATCAGGGATACTAGCACAGCCCAGGAGTAGCATTTCCTAACTGGCAGCTGCTACAGAGTCAACTCATCCCTCCTACCCCAAGAATCAAATCGGGGTCTTTCAACTTGTGCCCTGTTTCTGAGCGGTGGAGTGGGTGTGGATGGGGAGTGCGCTGTGTCACCCCAAGAGGCAACTTCCTCCCGGAGGGCCGGGCGGCCCCACATGGCTCCAGTGGGCCATGTGCCAGGTGCTGCTAGCCACAGGCTTGGGTTTCTGGGGCACAGAGTTGAAGCACCAGCCCTTTCTTTTCATTTCCCTTCCAATTCAGACTTCAGCACCAAGTGCTAAGGGTTTCACATGTGCTATCTCATTTAATGTGCAGGTCCACCAGTCAAGTGGGTGTCGCGGGGACACTGAGGGGCAGAACGATTAAGTAATCATTCAAGGTCAGGCGCTCAGCAGAGAGACGCAGTCTGAACCCAGGTGCCACTCTATCTCTCCCTGGCTTACTCTAAGGTGCTAGCCCTCGGTGATCAGGGCCAAGCGGTCCCATCCCCCTTCAACTTCAGCCTTAAACCTGATGGCACTGACTTGTTTCTCCCTCAGAGGAAGGAGACAGTGAGCATCCCACAGGCTTTGGAATCAGGGAGACTTGCTTGACAACGGCTGCATGTTAGTAGCTGGAAGGCTGCACGGAGGACCTTTAAATCAGCTTCAACGTCAGGCAGGAATTTCACGGGTAGTGAGAAAAAATGAGAAAGAGTAGAGGCCAAATGGAGAACAAGTTTGAGGGACAAGAAACACGTGTTTTTGAAATGTGATGCTGGGCGGAGGCTGGAACTCCCAAGTGGAAACGTCTTAACAGGCAGTGAAAGACTGGGGACTGGATCTGAAGGAAGGACAAGCAAAGGGCACAGGAAGGGAGGAGCAAGGGTCAAAGACTGAAGCAAGGAAAACGAATCTGGAGGGAGGAGAAGCCCCGTGAAAGAGACACGGGTGACGAGGGAAGGACAGGACAAAATTAAAAGTAGGGGCCAGGAAGGTGGTAAGTGCTGGGCTGCAGCAGAGACGGGCAGTGGACACCAGGCCTGCAGGAAGGGATTACTCAGCCAAAGCCACCCCCTGCCCCGCCCCTCCCCGGACTCTCCAGAATGAGCCTTGGTAGGTGGACGATGAAGTCAGGCTGCTCAGGCTGGGGGTAGGGGGGATGGCTCATGAGGAAGAGGCTGTGGAACAGCAGAGCACTGGCCCGGCGGGCGGAATTCCCCATCCCTGCCCGGCTCCCTGCACCTCCCGGGGATCTCCGCTTGGAACTGCTCTCAGGAGAGCTGCTCTATGTACCAGCGTGGACCTCACACCTACCGTGGCAGGCTTCTTTGTAATTTTTACAGACTTTCTTAAGATTCAATTGCTCGCATAGGGAAGGGAGAAGAGAGACCTCTTAAAAAAGAGAGAAGACTATCAGTCCCCTCTCTTGTTAATCCCCCTTTGGGTATGGGGGGTGGTTATAAATCACAAGATGAGCAGGACGTTGTCCACAGGAACTTTACCAAGGATAAAATTATGTTCTTTTTCTCAGAGATCAAATAAAGAAATACCACTTTCGCAAACAGCAAAGCACTTTCTATGGACTAATTTTGGGGCCCTGAACTAGCCTGTTAGACCTTGACATCCTGAGCGGTGGGCAGGATAGGAATTCTCAGCCCACGAGGTCGCCTTCCCAGGGTGACCCAGGAAACGAGTGCAGAGCACAGAAAACGCCAGCCCTTTCACTCTGCTGTCTCTCCTAATTAACCACCCGTATGCAAACCAATGAGGACTGAGAGCAGCTCAGCCAGCTCTTCCCTAATTAATGCATGGCACGCGTGCGTCACTAGCGAGCACCCACAGCGCTCTGCATCACTCACTCTGGCCCAAGTTGGGAAACTGGCCGGGTTACCTTTGCTGTCCTCATCCCTCTCTGAAGGTCACCCCCACCATTAGGGACCATAGCAACTAACCAGTCTGACCCTAAAATGACAGGATTGGGCTCCTAGAGGTAACAGCTCCAAATCCACAATACAGCCATTGAGTGGCATTTATGAATTAAAAAAAAAAAAAGTTTACTTTCATACTCCTTAGGATGGCTATTATTAAAAAAAGGAAAATAAGTGTTGGCAAGGATGTGGAGAAACTGGAGCCTTCTTGCATTACTGGTAGAAGGTAAAATGATGCAGCCACTGCAGAAGACAGTTTGGCGGTTCCTCAAAAACTTAGGACCACCGTACGATCGATCCCGCACTAGGTCTATACACAGAAGAACTGAAAGCAGGGAACCGAACAGATACACGCGCACCCAAGTTCATCGAAGCATCATTCGCAACAGCCACAAGGTGGAGGCAACCCAAGTGCCCAGCAGTGGGGAGTTGGAGAAACAAAATGTATTTACATACAATAGAATATTAGTCAGCCTTAGAAAGGAAAGAAATTCCGACACATGCTACAACACGGGAGAACCTTGAAAACTTCATGTAAGTGAACTATCCCAGACAAAATAGGACAACTACTGTATGATTCTCCGTATGTAAAGTACCTAGAATAGGCAAAGTCATGGACAGAAAGTAGAATAGAGGTAGCAAGGGCCGGGGGAGGGAGGAATGAGGAGTCATAACTTAACAAGTTCCTATCTGGGGTGATGAAAAGTTCTGGAAATGGATGGTGACGGCACGGGTACAACATTGCTCAATGCCAATGACTTGTGCACTTAAAAATGGCTGAAATGGTGAATTTTATGTCATATATGTGTATATACGTGTGTGTATATATATTTACTGAGCATCAACCACACAGACAAGGCAGCGTCTGCCTGAAGGAGCTCACCACTTTCAACAGAGCTGAAACTCTCAACAAAGCCCTGTGAAGCCACTGGGGAGTAAGAAGTGGCTCAGCACCACAGAGGGGGCCCCGGAGCTTGGAAGGCGCAGGGCTGAGGCCAGGACCCCCTCCTCCCTTCCGGGCTTCGGCCCTCCCCTCCAGATCACGGCGCTCCCACCACAGGGCCTCCGGGCCTCACTGTGTTTGTCCCAGAACTCCTCTAAAGGAGGGGGCTTCAGGCCAGATGGCCGGCGGCGGGATATTTTGGGGCACACAGGAACCCGGGGGGCGTGGAGGCAGGTGGCTGCGATCTCACCAGAAAGGCAGCCTCCTCCTCAGCTGGCCGGCTCTTGGCTGTGTTTTGAAACGCTGCTGCGGATGTAATGATTCTGGGCGGAGGACGTTTAGGAGCCAAATGAGTTTGTGTGAACAAAAGACTCAGCCCTTGATCTGAACTGTGCAGGGCTCACGGGGAGTTTGGTTTCCTTCCTTGTTCTTGCCCTGAAAGGAGAGGCCCTAAGAAAAACCGTACACATTGAGGAGTGTTTGGACTTGAGATCTGATGGTCTGATTTTTTTTTTAAAAAGACTTCCCTGAAACAGTCTCTTGTAATGAAAAGTATAAAGTTTACAAGGCATATTATCTCCCCTCCCTGTGAGACAGTCAGCTTTTGTCCCGCTGATCATCCTCTGGGGAGAGAAGCTGGCCGGCAGGACTGACCGGAGACCCCGGGATTGGCTGACCTGCGTCTGGGATCAAGCTTCCAGAAAGGGAATCACCCCTGATGTGGCCTGGGGCCAACGAGGGAGGCCGCCTACCCAGGCAGGAATGAAAGAAGAACCATGAAGTGACCTCAAGCTCTTGCTTTAGAGGCGATTCTATGGGTTTAAAAACCCACAAACAAATAAACTTGAGACAAAGCCCTAGGGTCCAAGGTCAGAAGATTCCCATTCAATTAACCCTACACCTGGGAGGTGTCTACATTGTGCCCCATTTTCTTTGCCCCCCTCAGCCTCTAGGAAAAGAAAGAAAGAAAGAAACACCCGCAGGGGAGCCGAAGAGGAGACTGTTGTGGCAACTCCATGCAGTGCCTGGAGGTGGAGGTGGAGGTGGGGCAGCCAGGGCAGGCCGGCTGCAAGCAGGCCTCCCGGTCTCCCCTGTCGTCACCCTAACATTCGCTCACACCCAGAGAGGAAGCCTGGTGGCAGGGCTCCACCTAAGGAGGCCTGCCAGGTTAGCGAAACAATAAAAAGGCAAGGAAAAACATCCTGGTTCCGAGGAGGAAGAGGGGAGGAGGGGGCAGGAAGAGGGGCCTGCTACCAGGGCGGCGGGGCGCGTTTAGTAAGATGTGGCCGTGGGCTTCGCACCCTCGCTCGGCATTGGCAGCTGACTTTTATAAGTTCCACGGTTAATTTATTCTACAGACCCCTGTGAAGTGGCCCAGGACTCTGAGGAAATCACAGAAACGTCATTTGTCTAGCAAGTGCACCATGTCGGAAAATGTGCGCAGGGGAATGGTGTGGCGCGGAGGGCCCGGGGCCGGGACTGCAGGCGGGCGGGCAGGGAGCACGGCCGCTGCCTCGCACGGAGCCGGCGCTCACGGTGTGCCTGCCAGGACCCTCCCGGCCGGCCCGGGCTCGGAGAAGTAACAGCTGTTTAAAGAGATCAAACGGACTTTTAAAATTAAGACCAGGACACCTGACAGTCAATTCACACATAACCAGTATTTTACAAATCAGTCGTATACCACAGCCAGTTAAGATAAAGAAATAAAACAGGGGAGGACAAAAGGGAGTGAAAAGAAATAAAACAAAAGGGAGGAACCCACAGAAGGAGGAAGAAACAAACCTAGGGAGGATTTAAAAAAAAAAAAAAAAAGACACCCGCCTGAGCAGGGTAACTATTCCAACTTTGATTACAGCAGCCCCGGCGTGCAGGGCGTGGCCCCCGCAGGCACCGTGCTAAGCACTCCCTGCGGACTGTCCCAGTTAAGCCTCACTACAGCCCTCAGAGGTAGGTGCCATTACTACCCCAGCTTTGCTGAGGTATAGTGAGACGAAGTAAATCGCCCACAGTCACATAGTACATAGCAGAAGAGGACACCAACCCAGGTCTGTCTGACTCCAAAAAAGTCCAATTTTAAAAAACAGAGAGAATAAGGGATAACAAAGGAATAGCAAAACAAAGACTGAGGGCTTCAAAGAAATGGCAATATCTTTAGACAGGAAAGCCAGAAAGGACAGAGGTGACCTCCTCAGGTGGGCCTCCATGATGCCACCCTAAGACACCTGGACCCACACCGCAATCTCCTGAAATGAATGGAGAATTCCTTCTTGACAGCCGATGTAGCTCACTGGAGCTGCAAATGGAATTCAGTGTACTGACAGGGTTCAGAAGGAAGAGAGAGGGAGGGAGGGAGGGAAGAAAGGAAGCAGAGACGACGGTGGCCTGGAAGTCTTTCCCAGAGAGAACTCTCCCTCTCGAGTGTCGCTTCATCTTGTTATACAATTAGAACTTATTTGGTCACATTCCCATGTCTCTTATGAAAGGCTGTGGCTCATGGGTGGTGCTCAGTACAGGTTCACGGAACTGAGCTGGAGGTGGAAGACTGAGGGCAGAACTGTGAAGAACACCCCGGTGGGTGGGAAGGAGAGGAGAAGGGAAAGAGTTCATCATGGCAACCAGCGGGAGCTGAGGGGACATGGAGATGAAGGACTGAAAAAGGCCACTGAGACTGCCTAGAATGTTCTCCCTCTCTCCCCCTCCTTTCCCACCTTCTACTCCCCCTCCCACATCCACTTTCTTTGGGAAGCCCCACCTCGCCCAGCACGGTAGTGACCCTGTGTGTTCTGGGAAGCGTTAATGACCCACACACACACCGCACATGCAGGTCTGCTAAGCTTGTCCGTGCGGACCGAGTCATTTCACCCACACACAACACTGGCAAGTGGACAGAACTGGGATTGTCATCTCCATTTTACAGACATGGAAACAGGCTCAGAGATGAAACGCTTTGCCCAAGGTCAAAGTCAGTTCATGGTATTATGACTCAAATTATTTGCTACGTCCACACTTAAAAGTGCTTTCGCAGTCTTCCTCAAAAGCCTTGTTAAGGAAGCAAGATAGATATTATCCCCATTTTTAACACAAGGAAAGTAAGACCCAAAGACATTAGGTAAGCTGCCCAACGACACTGAACTAGAAAGCGAAGGGGTTAAGACCAAAAGTCCTCTGACCCCAACAGAGCTCTTGAGCTGCCGCTGGCATCTCCCTTCCCTAACTCTCCCAGCAGCCTTGGACGGCGGCACTCCATGACTGCCAGGTGTGACTATGCTATAAATAATTTCTAACAAACCACAGGGGTTCATCTATCCAACGGCCATGGTCCTCTTCAAAGAGGTCCATTGAGACATACTTATTCCAACAATGCTGTGATTGCTCAAGCTGTTTTCTAAAATTCTCCCATTTTCAATAGAGTCTGCAGAATATTCTCTTGAGTTTCCTGAATTTTCATCCCTTGATAATGAATTTGGATCACTTTGGAAAAAGACAAAAGTTCAAAGCCCAGTCTAGTGACTGCTGCAGGAGACGGAGGTGTCTGATCTCATTTTGGACCCAGAACGTTTCACTGCAAAGAAACACCAGAGAGTGGCTTGCAGCCCCACAGGCTCTGAAGGTGGCTCCCCGCTCCTTCCAACGCTTCTGGGGCACGTGTCAGTGACCTCCAAAGGTTCTGAGCAGAAGGGGAACACTCATGGCCGCAAAGGTCCCAGTAGGACTGATTTTCTTGAATTGTATGCACAAGTATTTACTTATTTATTTATTGTAGTTCTTTCCATTACCATGTATTCCCCATACCCTCTCCCACTTCCACCCACCCCTCCCCCTCAATCAGCCCACTGTTGTCTGCGTCCATGAGTTTTCTTTTTTTCTTTTTTGCTCAATACCCCATCCCCGCCCAACCCTTTCCAGAGCTGTCAACCTGCTCTCCATCTATGAGTCCATCTCTTTTTTTGCTTGTTAGTTCAGTTTGTTCATTAGATTCTACATATGATAAAATCATTTGGTATTTGTCTTTCTCTGACTGGCTTATTTCACTTAGCATAATGTGCTCCAGGTCCCTGATTGATTTTCAAAGGCCTATTATTTTGTAGCAAACTCTTCACATATTATGTTTTTTTTTTTTAATCCTAATTGCTTCATGTGTATTAACCTGGTCTCCTCGATGACCTCGATGACCATCAGCATCGCCTGCGTTTGCAGAGCTCCCCTGTCCAGGCACTGAGCAATCTGCTTCCCAGGGGTTACGGGACACCCACGTTCCCCGAGTAAGGCCTTTAATAGCCCATCTGACAGATGAGAAACTGATGGCACAGGGTGGCTGAGTAACCAAGGTCCCACGGCTGGCAAGTCGCCCTGTCGGGGTTGGAACTGAGGCAGTCTGGCTCCCCTGGGCTGTGGCTGCAAAGCAGCAGGGCTCTCATCCACACCCGGGCAAAAGAGGATCCCAGAAAAAGGTTCACCACATCGCCTCACCCAAGAGGCTACAGGAGTGAAACTGATCCCCAAGTTGAAGCTGTTGCTGTCTCTTCATGCCACCCAGGGAAGGAAAAAGGAGTGGTCTTCAACACTGGCCTAACATATGATGATCACTAGCCGTGACCCTGTGCAAAGAACAACATCCCACTAGATTACAAGCAGGCACCTCTCCCTGGTATTCTTGTTACTCCTTCTCCAATGTGATTGCTTCAGTTCAGATGGTCCGGGATGGTGCAGGGCCACCTGGTGAGCTTGACCTTGGCCTCTGGCCTCTTCTCATCACCCATCTTCCTCCTTGGTCTTCATTCCCCAACTTAGCAAAGACCCTGAGCAGACACTTGCCTGCAGGGCACAACTCTTTTTCAGCACAGGGAGGTGGAAATCACTGTTATTCAGGGTCTACCAGTGAGGTCGGAGCCTCCCCTCATGCCCCCAGCAACCCCGGGAACCGGGAACACAGAGCATGCCTGCCACACCACCTGAGCTGTGAGCTTCCCTCAAACATTCTTACCATGGCAGGGAAGCCAGAATAGTTTCCATGAAGCACAAGTACCTAAGAACCAAACTATTAAAGCAAAAAGAAAAAAAAAAGCGTCCATTTTTAACAGCCTCCGTAGACTTGGCAGGTGGTGTTGCCTGCCCCTCATCACAGGAGCCCCAGATCCCTGGTGGGGAGGTGATTGCTGCAGCACCACCGGCAAGGCTGGAGGCCACAGGCTGGACAGACACTCCCTGCACTGAGGCCTGTGCTGGGCATCAGGGAGCAAAGATGGATAGAACCTGGTCCTTCCCCTGAAGGAGCAGGAGGTCTAGCGGGCTCACAGGTGCACACACAGATCTCTGTGACGCTCTTTCCCTGTCACTCACACAGGCCTCCACACCCCCAGACCCAGAGCTCAGAAGCCAGGTGTTGAGTCTCCTCCCACTCCACGCCAGCATCAGGGAAGGTGGGAGGCTCACAGGCTAAAGATGGGCCCTCCCCAGTGGAGCTTTTCGCGTGGGGTGGACCAACCCCTCATTTCATAATAAAGAAGTGGAGGCCCAGAAGTGGACGTGATTTCCTCAAAGTCACACTGACGAAGGAGCAGAACCAGAACTTGATCTTCTTCTTTTTTTTAATATATTTTATTGATTATGGTATTACAGTTGTCCCATTTCTCCCCCATCATTCCCCTCCACCCTGCACACCCTCTCCCACCCACATTCCCCCCTTTAGTTCATGTCCATGTGTCATAAGTTCTTTAGCTTCTACATTTCCCACACTATTCTTGCCCTCCCCCTGTCTATTTTCTACCCACCATCTATGCTACTCATTCTCTGTACCTTTTCCCCCTCTCTCCTCCTCCCATGCCCCTGTTGCTAACCCTCCATATGATCTCCATTTCTGTGGTTCTGTTCCTGTTCTAGCTGTTTGCTTAGTTTGCTTTTGTTTTAGGTATGGTTGTTAATAGCTGTGAGTTTGCTGTCTTTTCACTGTCATATTTTTTATCTTCTTTTTCTTACATAAGTCCCTTTAACATTTGCTATAATAAGGGCTTGGTGATGATGAACTCCTTGAACTTGACCTTATCTGAGAAGTGCTTTATCTGTCTTTCCATTCTAAATGAAAGCTTTGCTGGATAGAGCAATTTTGGATGTAGGTCCCTGCTTTTCAAGATTTCAAATATTTCTTTCCAGCCGCTTCTTGCCTGGAAGGTCTCTTTTGAGAAATCAGCTGACAGTCTGATGGGAACTCCTTTGTAGGTGACTGTCCCCTTATCCCTTGCTGCTTCTAGAATTCTCTCCTTCATTGTAATCTTGGCTAATGTAATTATGATGTGCCTTGGTGTGTTCCTCCTTGGGTCCAACTTCTTTGGGACTCTCTAAGCTTCCTGGATGTCCTGGTAGTCTATTTCCTTTGCCAGATTGGGGAAGTTCTCCTTTATTATTTGTTCAAATAAGTTTTCCACCTGTTGCTCTTCTTCTTCCCCTTCTGGGACCCCTATGATTCGGATGTTGGGACGTTTAACGATGTCCCGGAGGTTCCTAAGCCTCTCCTCATTTATTTGAATTCTTTTTCTTCCTTGTTTTCTGTTTGGTTGTTAGTTTCTTTCTTCTGGTCCACTCCACTGATTTGAGTCCCAGTTTTCCTCCCATCTCTATCGGTTCCCCATGCGTCTTCCTTCATTTCACGTATTGTAGCCTGCATTTTTTCATCTAATTTGTGAGCAAAATCAATCAATTCTGTGAGCATTTTGATGACCAGTGCTTTGAACTGTACATCTGATAGGTTGGCTATCTCTTCACGGCTCAGAGGAATTGGCTCTGGGGCTTTGATTTGTTGACGGTTTGAGCCATTTTTGGTGGGTTTTTTTTTGTTTGTTTTGTTTTGGTTTTAGTCTGGTCTCGGCTATTACGTATGAGGGGTGGAGCCTCAGGCGCTCCTCAGGGCGGGGCAGCCCAGTCGCTGGGTTGTGATGCTGTATGTGGGGGCGGGGTCTGAGAGGGAACAATGGCGCCTGCTCTGCTCTCTCCTGGATTCAGTCCCTTCCGCCACTTCCCCTTTGCCTGGACGGTCTGCGCACGCGAATGTGGGACCACCTGGTCAGCCAGCCGCCTTGTGCGGCCTCACTGGGTCTGCACAGTTGCCCCCCTGTGCCCAGGGTCTGCCAGCTGCTGCCTGTGGGCTCGGGGACCGCCAGCCGCCGCCTGTGCACCTGGGAACTGCCAGCCGCTGCTGCTGCTTGCATTCCTGGGTCCGCACCTCCACTTTTTCCTGCCACGACTCCACCCCTCTTACCGGTCTGGATGAATGGTTGTTGGACTTCCGTACAGTTCAATTTTCTATAAGTTCTGGTTGTTTTCTTGTTTCTAAATATTTGTTGTCCTTAATTTTGGTTGTAAGAGGAGGCACAGTGTGTCCACCTACGCCTCCATCTTGGCCAGAAGTCCGAACTTGATCTTCTGGACCAGCTCTCACCTCTAGTCACTCCAGGTTGCTGGAGCCCCCTTTCCACCCTCAGCTACAGCTTTTAACTGTTACAATAATGGTTTTGAAACTGTTTCACTGGTCTCCAGCACCTTCCCCCATGCACCTCGTGGCCTGTGCCTGTGAGCTGCAGCCACCTGTCACTCAGATGGAAGTGTCTGGGTTTAGCGAATAACCTCCCAACCTAAGATGACCTTGCATTTTATATTGTGCCCTGAACAAAGAGACCAAAAGTTTCTGAGCACAAAGTGAAATTTACTGAACTCTGGCTGGAAATCAACTAGAGAGAACAAGGCTAAAAATGTTCTCATAGATCCAAAATGAAAATCTAATTTTGCCCAGTACTCCACAACTTAAAGGATCAATTACTGCCAATGAAATGGCTCTGAATTTGAAAGATACAGATCCCTGTGGCTTTCTATTGCCCCACTCCAAGTTTTGCACTGCAGCTCCTTCTAAAACACTGTTTGCCTTCTGCCTGGCCACTCTACCAAGCACCTTGCCGGGCTGCCTCCCCGCCCAGAAGCAGCCACCTCAACACACCCGCGGCGACAGGCTTGCCCGGTTCTCCGGGGACACCACCTGCCATCAGCAGTGTCCACCCACTGATACAAACTTCCTTCAACTTGCCTTGGACCAGAAGGTAAGATGGAACCCAAGAAGCTTCTGGAAATGAGGTTAGCAGAGCAATGCTATGATTGATTGCCTTACCCCCCCCCACCCCGCCCACACACACCACTGCCAAAAGATACCTGGGTGAAAAGGTGCTTGGTTTAATCAAAATGCCCAGTGGCAAATAGGCCGTGGCGAGATCTATAAAATCATACAATGCTGATGAAAGTAGAATTTGGTGCAACGCTGAGGGACCATTTGGTAGTATTGTCACATCTTAAAGTTCTCCACTTCCAGGAATTGACACTAAGCCAATAATTAGGCACCAATACAAAAATTGATGCAGAAAGATATTGATCACAGCATTATTTATGATGGTGAAAAACTGGAAACACTGTATATCCAATAAAGAAATAGCTAAAAAACAAAGTTATGGTATAATGGAACAGTATTCATTCTGGATATTTATATGGATATATAAAAAGATGTAGATGGTCTGGCACAAGTAACACCCTTTTTATATTACACAACCATAAGCATGGAATTCTGTAACATAACAATATCACACTCAAGCTCACCATATGACATTTTAGGTGAAATATTCAAATGAAAACTATAAATTATTATACCTATACTATCACCCTACCAACCACACTCAAGCAGGCTTTACTTCTGCTGACACTGTATGTAAAATTTTATATTCCATGTAAATGAGAAGCAAAAGGAATTGTTAATGTTTTAATACACTTCTAGTAGTTGGAATATAGGTGATATTTTATTTGTTGTTTTTCTCTTTAACTTCCAAATTGTATGATACACACATAAAATGTTTAAAATAAAAAAAAAAGTTATAACTTTTAAAAAGAAAAGATGACTATACAGCGTGAAAACACCAAAATATGAGTACTTTATCCTGAGCCTAAGTCAAACATGTCACCTCATGGCCTCACTGTTGACTGATGGAAGCCAGGCTTCCCTGGGCTGTGGGTCCCTGTTCTGGTGGGGGCCATGAATGTCAGGGAGGAGGGGCCCCTGCCTGTAGAGAGAAGCATCCTCACCCTCTGACAGCTCCTGGACTAACAGGAAAGTGGAACACAATAAGAAAAAGGCAAACACTCCACACATGTACAGAGAGCCAAACCTTTGACTGCAGAGATCGGGTACCCCAGACCACACCCCACACCCCAGCAGGGATGCAGGGGGCCTCTGCCCCAGGGGCTGCCCCCTGCCCTCTCCCTTACCCAGAGAGGACGACTGTCCAGTCCACTGTCCTACTGTTTTGGGGGGTAAAGCATGAGGAAGGTATTGACTAGCCTATCACTGTTTTTATTTTTTTTTAAGATTTTATTTATTTTAGAGAGAGGGGAAGGGAAGGGGAAAGAGAGAGAGAGAAACATCAGTGTGCAAGGAACACATCTCACTCACCCCCAACTGGGGACCTGGCCTACAACCCAGGCCTGTGCCCTGACCAGGAATCAAACCAGTGATCTTTCGCTTTGCAAGATACCACCCAATCCACTGAGCCACATCAGTCAGGGCCCATCCCATGTTTTGATGATGACTGAGAAGAATAGCTCAGTCAGAAAGATTACTGCCCATATGCATTCCTCTTTCCACCTCCAACTTTTACATCTGGACCAATTTCCTCTTTAGCGATCATATATTCAACAACTACCCATGAGTGCTTACCACAGGTCAGGCACTGAACTAGCCCTGGCTTCCCACCTTTGCTTCCTCTGGGCTTCCCACGGTCTACTCTCCACATCACTCCTCTACTAAAACCCCTCGATGGGGCCCAGAAGAAAATCCGACCTCCTTACTACAGGTCTCATGGCAACTACACGATCTGGCCACTGTGGCCTTCCTTCTCTCCAGTCCTGAAACACCCAAGCTTGTTCTGGTCTTAGGGCATGTGCACTGGCCAGAAGGCTGATTCTAATACAGGTAGGAGGACACGATGTGCCTAGTCTCCAGGACAGGAAAATGTTTGTCTGGTGCGGTTAGAAGAGGGGAGTGAAGTAAGACGAGACCAGAAGGTTGGCAGGGTCGGATCCTGCAGACCTTGCATTCCATCAGGGAGTCTGGATTTTATTCTAAGTACAATGCAAAGTCCTTGGAGGGTTTTCAGCCTGAGAGTGAGGTGACCTGAATTACATTTTAAGAAGATCACTTGGGCTTCTGTGAGCATGGATTAGAGGGAGAAAAGAAGTGCACACAGGCAAAACAGAAAAGAGCGGTGCAGACAAAGGCAGATTTGTAATATCCTCTAGAAACAAAATCTACTGGAGTTGAAAGAAAGAAAGAAAGAAAGAAAGAAAGAAAGAAAGAAAGAAAGAAAGAAAGAAAGAAAGAAAGAAAGAAAAAAAGAAAGAAAGAAAGAAAGAAAGGCTGAGGAAAGGAAGGGAATGAAGGATAGCTTCTAGGATTCCGGCTTCAGTAACTAAGTGAACGGAGTTGCCAGTATCTGACATGGGAAGTGTGAGAAGGTGACCACAGGCATGGGCATCGAGAGAGCTGGTTCTCTGTCGTTTGCCTCTTCCTAAACTCTTAAAGGCTCCCCTGAATCACAGAATCAGATCCAGTGGCCTTTCCTCAGGCCTCATACTCCCCCATCTCTCTTTTCTTTTTAACTTGGACAGTGCCAGATATCCAGGATGAGAAGGCAAGTCCCGACAGATACACATTAACCTCCACGACCTTTGCAGACTGTCACATTCTAGGCACAAAGTGTGCACTACATTCAAACCATCTGTCAGGTCACACAAGGTCCAAACTGCCCGGCCCTCACTGCGCCTGCAGGCCAGGCTGGCTCCTGGGCTGGCGCCATTCCCTCCCCCACCGTCCACACTGGATGATCTCCACCCAGTCAGAGAGGCTTCCTCTTCTCCTGTGGCTTCAACCCTCCAGGCTGACTGTGGCTCCAACTTCTCCCCGGTTCAGTTTCACATTCTCAACTGTGCACAGAGTACTTCCACTGAGACATGCTGCAACCTTGACAGTGAACGCACCAGAAACTCAGGCAGCTGTTTTATGGCAAACCAGCATCTCTCCACTCTCCCATTGTCGCCACAGCCAGGCAGTCACCAGGTCCTCCAGCCTCTCTTTTAAATGGCCCCTGCATTGCTCCCTTTCAATGTCCACTACCCCTGTTCTAGCCCATGCTCTGTTTTCCGTCTTTTCCTCCCAATGTATTGATACAATGCCTGCCAGCATTCAATATTTCTGAAATAACTACTGGCTGTAGAAAGGATGGATCTGTCCGTGGTTCATCCAAGCACAAATGAACAATGAACAAGCAAATGACACAGCTCCTTCCTCAAAAGCTATCAGGGGCTCCTCAATGCAATGAGATAAAACGAATGCTTTAAATAGGGCTTTAAAGCCCTCTGCCATCTGCCCTATTCCTCCTTTCCAGTCCTATCTTCAACGACTGCGGTTATTCCGGAGCCTAACTAGTCTCCACAAGTCCTCTCCCCACACCTACCCCACTGTCCTGGCTGTCGACCACCTCCATTTTAAAAGTTTTGAACTTTTTAATATTTGGGGTTGTGCTGGTGCCAATACCCTCCTCACCTCTCTGTCTAGCCATACCCCTGTCAGCTCCTTCCTTCTCCCTGAAGTCCCCCCAGACGACCCACCTCCAGCGGCCTCTCCACCTCTGCACGCTGCCGCCATCCGCCCACACTGTTCCTTAGCTCAGTGTGATCTCCTCACAGCACTCACTTATGAATCACTAATGCACTGTTTCACTTTTTCTACGTTTGATGTTTGTGCCTCCCAAAGACTGCACGTTCCCTGGGAGTGTTGCAGACCTGCCCTGCAACCTCCACACTGCCTGGCACAGCCTCCTCATATGTAGAAGATGCTCTATAAATATTTCCTGACTTACAAATCAGTCACATGTGACACAACGGTGACATCTGCCACACTCCAGCAAAAGAAGAGGAAAAAACACAGGACAGAAACATCTTCATTTTTGCCTATGTAAGATGAACAGTGAGGGTAAAAACAGAGCATAGATGCTAAAACAAAAACAACTTAAAGGCCGTGAATGGGAACACCGTTTAACCTCTCCTCATACTAAATAGGTAAGCATAAGAACTGCCTCATAATATCAGCCATGCTCCCAGGAGAGAGCCCATTAAAAATGTCATCAATCCGTTTTAGTTTGGTTGATAATTAATGTAGCTACCTCTGGCATCAATAACCTATGGACTGGCATATAAGTAGGGCATAATCCACAATGTCTATTTAAAATACCATAATATGTATGTGTATACACACACACAGCCTCACCTTCAACAATTTCCAAAAAAAATTTGATTTGATCTCTACTCTGCAGCAGGCCCCATTACCACTGTCATCTCCTCATCCCATCTCTCACCCAGTCTCAGTCTCTCCTCTCTAAAAAGGGGCAAGAGCCCAGAGAAGAAAGAAGAATGACACGCTGGAGAGGATCTTAGCGATCTTGAACAACTCTCACCACCGCCCCCCCGCCCCCCCCCCCTCGCCCACAGGAAAACTGAAGCTGCCCGGTACTGGGAAAAACGCGAATCCATTTGGTCAAATCAATTTAAATTCTGCCTCCTCCATTCACTGTGGGATCTAACCTTGCCAGGCTTCAGTTTTTATGACTGCAAGAGAAGAAATAATACCTCTCACAGGATGGTCTTGAGGGTCAAGTGGGATGAGGAAGAGGAAAGCTCCCACCCCAGGAAGGTGCTCCAAGGCTGCAAGTCCGAAGAGGGACCAACAGTAATCTCCCTCCCATCGCCTCCCTAGGATTCCTCAAAGGGAGAGACATTTATTACAGCTGAAACCGGCCATTTATACAAAAGGAGCCTGGGGGGCAGAGGGAAACCACTGAAGAAGGCAGTAAGTGCCTCCTGAAAACTCTGCCTGCCATCTGTTCTCTGCTTTCTTTCTGAGCAACTCTGAGACAAGTCAACTCCAAGAACACTGTTTTCAGCCAGCCAGGCAGAGCCGCTGGAAGGCGAAGGGGATCACGGCGAGGGCAGAGGCTCCTTCCCCAGCTATCCAGGACTGGGAATGCAGTCACTGCCCAGCGGGCGTCAAACACCTTTCATTCTCCCCTTGCCCACACCAGTCAGCTCCTGGGTAGAAAACAGCAGTTCAGCATTTGCACACATGCCGAGGGAAGAGCTTTTTGCAAGGTTAAAAGGATGTGGCTTTTAAACACACAAGGCATGGAGAGTCCCTTTCCCCACCCCTCCTTCTACTGGGGACATCCTCTATTAAAGCAAGGCTTCTCAGGAATCCCCATGTCCCCCACTGCCCCCAGCCTGGCCAGAACACAGGTGCCAAACCCCTCTCCCCTCCCTGCAGAGCTGCCTCTTGCCCAGCCTGGGTCTTCACTGCCTTGTGTATTGGTCTACCCAGCAGCTAAAGCTAAATGACGAAGTTGGCCCACTAAGTTACAGCAATTCGGGCAACAGCTATGTAACAGCCCAGAAGGGGCTGGGCTCACAGCGCTTCCTTTACTCTAGGGAGCTGCATTTTTCTAAGATTATTATTCCTTGGGCTGGCTGCTCATCTATCTACTCAGCGTCATTTCCCCTTTGGGTGGGAAAGTTCTTTCCTTCTCCATTGATTTTCATTGTGACTTAAGCTTTTTTCCCTTCTCATCTGTAGATCTCACAATTAAAGCATGGCCTCTACTTTGCAAAAATCAAGGCATATAAAAACCAGATTAGAACTGTGGCTTGGAAGTCCAGTGTTGTTTAAAACAACAACTACAAAAAAAAATACCAAGAAAAAGAAAATCTCCAGGACTTGTCGCCCTCTCTATCTCCACTGGCTGAATCATCAGCAACAGCTTCAGCTACACGGCCAGCAGGGAACAGGTGGATGCAAAAGTTGAACAATGGCTATGGGGTGTCATGGCGGGCTGCTGTCCTGGGGTTTGCAGTCTAATGCAGGCCAACCACCCACAGGCAGAAGCAAGTGTGATTACTTAACAGTGAGAACCTTGGACTTTGTCAAGGGGAGGAAAAGGTCTAGAAATGGTCCCAGGGAAGAAAAGGTATCGCTGGTCCCTGCTGGCGACGGGAGCCCAAGCCACAAGGGCCCGGCACTGACTGTGAGCATCCTTGCAGCAGAAGGGGCTGCAGGCAGTTTCTCCAACCGTCAAATGAAACACATGATTTGTAAGACTTGGGCTCATTACCAGCAGGAGGGAGCACCTCCCCAAACACAAAACCGTTGGTTCACAGCCTGGGTGGCCATCTGCTGGTGCTGAGAGGGCAGATATACACAAGGGAGGCAATGCGGACCAGAGCGCCTCTGGAGGCCCCTTCAGTGCAGCGACTTGGCTGCCTTGGGAGATAACTGATTGTACCTTGTGATACACGGCAGCCTATCAAGAAGGGTCCAAAAAAATCCTTGGAGATTATTAGGAAACTCAGACTCTCCTCATCTCTGAAATCGGGCAACGCTGTCTCTCTTGTTTTTTTTTTCTTTTCTCCCTAAAGTGACACTGTTGGAGCCACCACTAAAAAACAAGTGCAGGTCATGCCCGAATCCTCAGTCATGTTAGTAGCGTCTAGCAGCTTTCAGTAGGTAATCAATTTCCTCTCTTCTAATCTCAGGTTTCTAACATCCCACTTGAGATCCAGCCTTAGATCTCCTGCAGAACAACAGATGCTCCTTGGGCAGTCTTTATGGGGGCACCAGGAGAGACCCTCTTCCATAAGAGAAGTTTTAGACTACTTCACCCCCTGCCTGCCTGCTCTCCAGGACTCTCACATGCGTTCCTCCAGCTCTCAAGCACCTGAAATCTCCATCTCTCTCATCTTGCAGAATGAATCAAACTGAGAAGGTTGTAAAACCAAGGCTAGCAGTGTTTATCTGCCAAACCTGTGAAAAAGAGTGGGACACTCGGGGCACAGGAGGAGTCCCTGACTAGCAAAGATCAGCCCTGCTGAGCCCAACTCTTCCCTGCTGAGTCCCCCAAGCCAGTTTTCCTCCACTGCCCCTCTCCTCGAAACACCCAGCTCTCTGACACCTAGCTTTCCGTGACTTGTAGGGATTCCGAGCCACAGAAGGGAGGGGACTCTTGCGCCAGCTTCACCCAGTCAGAGCCCACACCCCGACCCCACCCTGAGAGGCATTATCCCTCCCTCCCTCCCTCCCTCCCATCCCCTAAGATCGGAGCCTACGCTAAGAAAGCCTGATTACCAAGCAAAGAAAGCTGCCTTCAGTTCCTGGGTGTCTCCTCGGACATGGCCTCAGTTCCCTGTACTCCACTTTCCACTTAGAAAACTCACAAAACACAACAGTGTTCCTCAGTTACTTTTCTAGTGCAAGAAAGCAGGAAGTATTCTCTTTTATGTTCTTAATTCCTTCCCGTGGAACGTAAAACAATGTGTTGTAAGTCATCTAAAATCGGAGCCACTGTGGGTGTGTCTGCAGCAGGTCTTTTGAAGCTTCTTTCTCCTTTCCCTTCCCTTACTGTTCTTCAGTTCTCAGACTTGCGCCAGTGACTTAGAAACAGGGTATTTTCAGAGACAGGGTATTTTGCAATGGTGGAAATACTATTTGAATATGGAGTTGAGTGTTTACTGGGGGAACTGGGTTTTTTTTTTTTTAACTTTTTAAAATTTAATTGGAGGATGCATCCCTAGGTTCAACAAAGCAAGTTAATTCCGATACCACAGAGTGCTTGTGATATGAGAAACTTAAATGAAGTGTCAACTAGGAAGATGAAATCTCAACCTCCACCTAAACTCTAAACCCCTCCAGGATAACCCTGAGAGAGTGTATGCCCTGTGTCACTCACAGGGAGGCACCACCACACTGCGGACTTTGTTCGGAGCACTTTCCATTATTTTTACTTTCATTTTGTCACATCATCACTGTGACGCCAGGGGATCATTACTTCCATTTCACAGATGGAGACGCAGATCTAAAGAGCTGCCATTCCTAAGGTCACAATGGCATCACAGTTGAAATCTCACTCAGACTTTTTAGCGTTTCTTCCAGACCTAAAGAAGGAACTGGGAGAAAAGGACAGGAGGAGAGTGGGCAGGTCCTCTGAGCAGTTCAGGCAGTGGCTGGGTGTGTAAGGAAAGGGGAGGAAAAGGCCCAGGGTCAGTCCTGTGCCATGCCAGCTTTGGCCTTGCAGGGTTCGACCTTGTAACCCCTCAGCCCATCCCCCCAGTCCCTCTGCTTTCACAGTGAACCGGTATAGTGTTTTGTTTCCAACGACATCCTTTGTCCTTTATAATGTCCCAGGGGCTAGAATTCTTTCAAAATCAGTTATTTATATCTGAAAGTCAGGCTCTGTACCTGGAGAGGACACTTCTTTATCTATAGGAGAAGACTGGAATTGGAGACTGGGCAGGCCGGACATCATCACTCTGAGAGCTGGTAGGATGCTTTGGAAGGTTTGGGATTTTTCCTTTTCTTTCTTTCTTTCTTTCTTTCTTTCTTTCTTTCTTTCTTTCTTTCTTTCTTTCTTTCTTTCTTTCTTTCTTTCTTTCCTTTCTTTCTCTCTTTCTCTCTTTCTCTCTCTCTCTCTTTCTTTCTTTTCTTTCTTTCTTTCTTTTTTTTTAAAGGGGGGTATGTACGTAGGGTTGTGAGGGGGGATCCTTGGTACATCATGAGAGATAAGTTTTCTTCCAAGGGGGAAAACAGGATGGCCACACCCCCAGTCCAGCCACCAGCGAAATCGTCTAGGAAATCCACACTGCCTGATCGCTGCCTTCCCTCCCAGCCCACCCTCAGGATCCCACGTACGCTCGGGTCAGCGAAGCCCCCACCCGGCCAGTGTCGAGCAGCGTTGAGGGGCCTAAGGTAGGGGATGCGGCCCCCGGGCGCCTCCACACCCCAAGCCTGAGGCTCACTCGGCTCTGGGTCCCCGGCTCTCACTCACCAGCGCTCCCGCCTGGGGGCACCGGGCCCCAAGGTCCCGGTCCTGTAGCCGCGTCCGGTGCAGGGCTAGAGCTGGGGGGCGCGGGCCCGCGGTGCTCCCGGGGCTGTGTGGGTGGCGGCGACTGCAGCTCGTGCTTTGGGCCAGGCTGGGACGACCGCGCCAGCCTCGCGCCCGCAAGAGGCACCCCGCTGGGCGCGCCGCGGGCCGAGGAGGGCGGCTGGCCCCCTGTCCCGGGGGCGGCCGGCGGCAGCAGCAGCAGCAACAGCGGCGGCAGCAGCAGCGGGAGCGGCGGCAGCCACCGCGAGGCGCGCGGCGAGGCCATGGTGGCGGCGTCCGCCTGCGCTCACATGCCCGGCGCGCGCGGGGAGGGCGCGGGGCGGGCGCGGGTGCCAGGGAAGCCGCTGCGGGTGCAGTGTAGGGCCGGGGAAGTCAGCGAAGTGAGGCTGCGAGCGCAGTCCCCGCCTCAAAAGTTGTGGGGAGCCGCGGGGGGGCGGCCGGGCCCGGCGGGCGCGGCAGAGGCGGCCCGGGCGCTGCTACATGCTAATTAGCCCGGGCGGGTCGCAGGGCGGGCGGCTCCTCCGTGGGTTGACATCACCCGCCGAGCGCGGCGGGCCGGGGGGCGGGGAGAGGGCAGGAAGGGGGCGGGGGCCGACCCCCGCAGGGCGGCCTGCCTGGGACCGCGGGGTGACAACCACTGAGCAGTCAACTTGGTCACTTTACATACACACACACCCATTAGTATTGCTTTGCCATTTGGAGGAAAATTAGAAAAACCGAGTCTTCCGAATCAGGAACCAGAATTTCCCAACTCCTTAAATGCACAATGAATCGGTGAAAAGCAGGTGTTGGGTGATTTAATTAGCACAAACTAGATTTTACAAAGTGGTTCGATACGCAAGAGAAGTGAAACCTGTGCCCCTGCTCCCCACTCTGTGTGGTCAGTGCCCCTGACTAATTTAAAGTGACCTCCCTTCCCCGCCCCCGTACTCCAGGCCCCAGGGCTGGTGCTGGGTTCGCTGTTGCCAAGCCTAACACCTCATCCTGCGGCCAGTGCGGGAGTCATCCTTCAACGCTCCCTCTCAAGCCTGGATTTCATCCCCGTTGACCACTGCCTTTGGCTCACACCAGAGTTCTGCAGAAATGTCACCACCAGGAGACCCAAACAGGCCACAGAGAAAAGAAAACTGTGAATTCAGGAACTGCTGGGGCCAACTCAATGGGTAAAAGGGCTGCAGATGGCAAATTCAACAAAAGGTCTAGCAGAAATCACTGAATTTTAATGGAAACCCTTCAGGGGAGAGATTCAAAGATTTAATGTAAACAGATTTTCCTGGTAAATAAAGTCCCATATGTATCCATATTCCCTCCCTTCCCAGTAAATAAATGATTAAAAAGTCTAAATTTTAGATCTGCAAGCCTCGTCATTTCTAGGTGAGGGAAGTTACTTGCTCAAGATTCTGAAGCTAGACCCAAAGAGTAAGGAATGTGTCTATGAATGACCATGTGGCATCATTAATTCTGGTCCCATTATTCAGAGTTTGGAATAATTCAGACAATATCTTAACAGAAAGGAAACCTGGAGCCTCTCGGGGATCTCATCAGTTCTGTCAGAGGCCCCCGTCTGAGCACCAGATGCTCAAGAAACTCTTGAGTTTGGACTTCCCTTTCAGGCCTGTCTCTCCACCCCATTTCTCTGCTCTCTCTGTGGACATCCAGAGCTCCATAACCCACCTCCAGGGGCACGAGCGGACTGCAGTGTCCAGGGCAGCTGCCGACAGACCTAGCCCCCTTCCTGGTGAATCAGTCCAAGTGAGTCACTGGGCAGAAAACATAAGGATGCTCTGCATAAACAAGCCGGCCTTAAATAGGGGAGTGAGGAGTAACAATTTGTTTTTATTTTGTTCTGTTTTAAAAGAACCACAAAAACCCAACTTTCCAGAGCCCTCACATGGAATTTCCAGGTCTTTCCAAGTAAGTACTATACAATGATCCCCATGTAAGTAACTTGGTTTGATAGCCCCAGCTCAACTTCTTGGGATCCTGCTCTTGTATTAATAGCCAGGACTGCCCAGCTGCCCAGACACAGCCCTACAAGCTCTGACAAACACAAGACACTGTGTTAGAGGTTCTGGTCACTGCCGCTCCCTTCCTTCCTCAGAAAATATTTCACATAGCACGAATTACCATCCCAGGCAACCAGCAATGTTCAAGAGTTTAATGGCTCTTACAGGCTTCGCAGGCGAGATTCAGAGATCCCACTGGAGACTCTGCCTTCATGACCAAGGCCCAGGGAGCAAATGTGCACCTGCCACATGTCCCTTCCCTGTAGGCACCACAGGGCTCCCTCTCTCTCTGATCTTCTCTCTAACTTCTAAGAGGAATGATCAAGTTCAGGTCAGCTGAGTAGGGCCTCACCTGTGGATGAGGAGGGGAAGACCCAGGGAAACCTGGAAAGATGGATCACAGTGAAGACGAACCCCTGCACTTTTTCATCTTCTCCTAGGACAGAGCAAGAGGAAACAGCAAGAACTAGTTGGAGGCAGATAGAACCTTGGAAAGCATTGTTAATTTGGTCTTACAGTCCTTGCTTCTTGCCCTAATTTTACCACAGTTTAACAGTGTGATCTGGGCCACAGTTTCCTCATCTTTAAAATAAAGATTAATTTCCTAGATCACAGGTGGCAAACACAAGGCCCACGGGCCAAATCCGGCCCTCCACCTTGTTTTATCCGGCCGGGCACCTTGTTTCTACCCAGCGGCAGCACTTAGCTCCTTGCCCCTAGTTAAGGAGTAGTTACATTTACATTTACAGTCCTAAAATGACGTTTGGTCCTTTGAAGGCAACCGAGAGGCTGATGTGGCCCCCAGTGAAAATGAGTTTGACACCCCGCAACCTAGATGATTGCAAAGGTGCTCCAGCTCTGTTGTTTTAGGGTTCAGTAAAGACTTTCTGACACAGCAGCAAGGATATATGAAACCGATATCTAAGGACATTTGTAGTGTTTCCTTCCCAAAGATATAAAAACCCAGACAAGAATTTTGGTCACTTCAGATGGTTTAGAAGATGCCTGACCTGGAGCCAGAGGGATAAATCAGATGACATATCAGATCCATTCCAGCCCTGAGAGTTTATCGATCTAGAATGAAACAGGTGGGACGCAACGTCAGACCACATTTCTGGACTGAGTTAGGAGTCAGGCATTCCTAACCTCTCCAGAGGGAGTGTGGGGACACTCAAAAGTGGTTGAGTCCAGTGTCACTACTACCCAACACTGTATGTAGTCAGAGCTTTTGCAGGGCCTTTCCTGTCTATATCTGCATTAATTAGATTAGGTTTGGGCTAAGCTGCAGCAACAAATAACCCCCACTCCCCTGCAAATGCAGCAGGTTTACATGATAGATGTTTTATTCTTCGTGCTCACTTAACAGCCTTAGGCAGTGCCGTTCAGGTCAGCGGCGGGGTATCTTCCCACAATCTTTCAGGAATCCACACTATGGCAGTTCTGCCATTCTCTAATGTATGGATGGCTTCCAAAGTTGCCCTTGGAATTGACATTCCAGTCAGCCAGAGGTGAAAAGAACATGGAGATGTGAGCATGGGAAGTTTTGATGGGCCCAGCCTGAAAGTGGCACGCTTCACTTCCTCTGACATCTCACTGGAGAGAACATGGTCACATGGCTCACCAAACTGCAAAGGCATCTGGGAAATATAGTCTAGCCATATAGGCACAGAAGGGGAGAAGGGGGGTGGGTAGATAGCTAGCAGTCTCTGCTCTATGACTTGTTATCAGTAGGGAAGGGAAAGGAAGGATAAAGGAGATTCATCAGTTTCTTCCTTCATAAAACAAGAGCGTTGAACCAGATGATCTCTCAAGGGCCTGTCTGTTTTAACGCTATGGTTCCAAAAGGTGATGACATGTGCTTCTGCACCAAAGAAAACAAGCCTGCAGGCTTCTGAGCAGCACGTCCTTAGCCTGAGCAGTCCTCTTGTGCCAACTGGTCTGGCTGGTAGACCCCATAGAGCGGGCCTTGGGCTCTCTCCAAGTTCTCTTCCTGAGCTGTTCTCAGTCCTTGGCCAAGTCAAGTGATCTCTACTGACCTCAGTCTCTCCAGCTGTACAATGGGAAGAAAAATTATGAAACTTTGCCTTAGCCGGGGTTGGTCTGAGGACATGATGAGATCACTGTCCGGAAGGCACCAGGCGCTCTTCTGACTGAAGTGCTCTACACAATGCTTTTGTTATAACCAGAGCCTTTAATTAATGACACTGCATTCTGGACAGGTTCAGAGAGTGCCCAGTTCCTGAGGACAGTGCTCCTGCAGGCGTTGTGGCAGTGTGGGTGGCATTGCCATGGCTGGGATGCAGTGGTGGCTGTGTAGCAGTAACGTCCCAGGGTCGCCGAGGGCTGAAAGATCAGTCATAGACACCTGGGTTGAACTTCATCTGGGATGGTGGGCGGGGCCCAGGCATAACTGTCCTTTGGCCTGCCCCTCTGCTCTGCGCTCATTGCCCTGTTACACCCTGGATCTGTTTACTCATCCTCTTCTTAGCTTGTGCCTTCCCACCCCCAACCTCTGAGTTGCTTTCTGGAAGTTCTGTGCCTTGTTCATATTTGTAATCCCAGGACTTAACATAGTAGCTTCTTTCTTTTATTCAGTCACTCAACTAATATTTACTAAGTGACTATTCTGTGCCTGGCACTGTGCTGGTATTGAGTCTCAGATCTCATGGAGGTTTAAGGTTTGGAGGAGATAGACAGTAGTCAAAAGAACATAAATGCGAACCTGTCACTGTGGAAGGTGCTCTACAGCACAGCACTGGGTGGGGAGGGGGGGTGTTGAGGTCCTCTGTAAATACGAGGTTGATCCATGACCTGAAAGTGCGTGGGCCATTAATATGTTGGCTGTTAATCAGGCAAAAGAGAATGGGAAGAGTATGTGCAAAGGCCCGGAGGCAGGAAGCATTGTGACAAATGTAAAGGATCAAAAGAAAGCTAATGTGGCTGGAAGTGAGAAAGAGTGTGGAGGCATCGTCTAGGAAAGAGAGTGAGGCTCTCTTTGATAGCAACCAGATGAAGCAGACCCTAATGGTCCATTTTAAAGATTTTTGCTTTATCTTTGAAATTTAGGGAAGTCATTGTAAGGTTTTAAGTTAGGGAGGCAGGGTAAGATGGGAGTCAGAGGAAAGAAAGGGTGAGGGGTGATATGATTTGCAATTAGAAATCATCATCCTGTTGATGATTGGGGCATAATCTAGGAAGAAACAAAAGCTGGTGCCTGAACTCCCAATGAGTCCAAGTGAGAAATAATAATTCTTGGACAGGATGACAGAAGTGAGTGCAGAGAAACGTATGAATTTCAGATTATAGGAGATAAAATCCACAAGATATGGAGGATGAGGGATACCATTGACAAGGAGAAGGAACAGTGGATGAGAACTAGATATTTGAGGTCAAGACTGTGAACTTTGTTTTGCTATTGGGCCTGCGGTAACTCTGAGACAGCCAAACGGCAAATGTAAAGTGTGCACTTAGCCCTGGCCAGTATGGCTCAGTTCGTGGGAGTGTTGTCCAATACACCAAGAGGTCATGAGTTCAATTCCCATCCAGGGCACACACTTCGGTTGCAGATTAGATCCCCAGTTGGGGCACATTCGGGAAGCAACCAGTCAATGTTTCTCTCTCACAACTCTCACTCTCTCTCTGTCTCCCTTCCTCTTTCTCTAAAAGCAATGAAAAAGTGTCCTCAGGTGAGAATATAAATAAGTAAATAAAAAATATTAAAAACAAAGTGTGCGTTTAGATTTGCAAACTTGAAGGTCAGAAGAGAGGTTGTAGTCTGTGTGTGCACAGGCAGTGAGATCACCTAGGGAAGACAGTACAGTGAGAAGAGCCTAAAAATGAGCCCAGAGGGCACCCGAGATGGCCAGAGATAGAAGACGGAGCCACAAAGGAGACTGGGAAGGAGCTACGAGGCCACGGGAGGAAATCAGAGATAGTCATGTCACCGGAGCAAAGGGAAGAATGTGTGGTTAATAGTGTGTAATACTGCCGAAATATCAAGTAAAGTAAAATAGATTTTCTATATCAAGACAGAAAATATCCACTGGGTTTAGCAACATGGAAGTCACCTTACCAAAACAGGAGTCACTCTTCAGTGGAGGGATTGGAGTAGAAGCGACAATGGAGCAAGTTGGGGGAATGGAAAGTAAAGAAACCAAGCTGATCAAGAGAGTTTGGCTTTGAAGGAGAAGAGTGAGTTAGGACAGTAACTACAGGGCAATATAGGCATAGGGGACTTGTTCTTGTTTTCAGTGGGAGAATTTGAACATGGAAAGGGTCTACTTGGAAGACAGAAAATCAAAATTCTAAGAGAAAAGATGGTTAACAGGATTAGGTTTTTGAGAAGCAGGAGGGATGGAATCCATAGCACAGGTGGAGGGACTGGCCTTGGGAGGAGCAGCTAGAGGGTGGCCCAGTGAAGGGGTCTGAATTTCCATCTGAGGATTTTCAGAAGACTTCAGTTTTCTTTGTAACTAGGAGACAAGGATATTTGCTAAGAGTAGAGGGACCGAAGGGGTGGGGCCTGAGGGATTCGAAATGTTGAGGAACACAACACACCCATTTCCCAAGGCGGCTGTAGCGGAGAGTCACACGGGTGGGGACTTGAAACAGAAGTTTCTCCATTCACAGGTCCAGGGTCTGGACATCCCAAATCAAGGTGGCTGTCCTCCCTCTGAAGGTTCTGGGAGCGAATTCTTCCTTGCCTCCCAAATGGATGGTTGCTGGCAATCCTTGGCTACGGTGGCTCCTTGGCTTGTGGATGCATCACTGCAGTCTGTGCATCTTCACACGGCCTTCTTATAAGGACACCAGTCACTGTATTGAGGACCCAGCTTAATTCAGTATGATCTCATTTTAACTTGATTACTTTTGCAAAGATCTTTTCAAATAAAGTCACATTCACAGGTACCAGGAGTTAGGACTTGAACCTGTCTTTTGGGGGATACAATTCTGTCCACTACAGTGAACAAGCTGAGAAATAGTTGCAGAGAGTGAGAGAAATGTGCTAGAATGCCAGCCTTGTCCAGGGCTCACAGAGGTGAATGGAGCGCGTCCAGTGGCACCAGTTGTTCCCAACTTGCTCCTCTCTGCTGATCGGCATCCAGCATCCTTGGCCTGAGCTGGGGCACCTCAGCCCTCTCCAACTTCAGGATAGGTTCCCACCCTTCAAGAGCAAAGACTTCACCTCTCCTGACCCATCCTCCCTTCCCATACCAGTCTCTGCATACCACTCAGTCCTGCCCAGGGATACATCAAGAACCCCTGAAGACCGGAGCTGCCAAGCTGGCCCTGACAGCTCCAGGGTTATAACAGAGGACAGAGGATTCCAGCCACCGTGCAGCACTCGGTACACCTGCATTGTCTTGTCTAGGGCTCCAGGAAGCAGAGTGCCTTGGAATTTCAACTAAAGAACTGAAGGAATAAGCCCATATCCTTACTTTTGACCTTCCAGGATAAGCACTGCTGTCCCCTTTCTGGAATGTCAAGAATGGTTTCCTTTTGTTTAGGCTGAGCTAGGCTGCTTGCTGGACACAAGCCAAGGACCCCTTGCTGCTTCCCCACCAGCCGGTGCAGGACTCCAGGGGCATTTGCATTGGCCAGCCAAGGTGAGAATGTAAACACTGCAGTCCATCGCTAACGCCCTGGGACCTCCTCCAGGGAGGAAGGCTTGCTCATGGCTTGGCCAGGCTCCCAAGCATCGTGTACAGCAATTCTGAGTTCCAACTTAGACAGCTTGGGGTGGGTCCTTGAATGACCTTCTGTTTCTTGTCTGCCCATCTGAGAGGACCATTCCATTCCAGAAAACATTCCTCTGATAAAATCGGTTACGCACTGTAAACGTCAATGAGCCAGGAACATTCTGGGACACAACAGGATTCTGATAAAGTGGTCTTATTTTGCAAAAACCTTCCAGTGTGAAAAATCCTCCTTGTAGCAAGCAGGCAAATTCTTTGGATGCCAGACCCTTGGGGAAAGTGATCAGAGCCCTAGGGCAGGAGAGAAAACCCAGAGTGAAGCTCCCACTGTGGGCAGAGGGGCCTGGGTTTTCAGGCATCCTTTCATTCAATCAGTCATCAACACATATTTGATGAGCTCTTTCCAAGTGCCAGGCCCCGATCCAAAGTCACTGGGAGGGCGATGTCTTCATGTGGCTGCAAAGCTCTCCTGCCTTTCAAAGGGCCGTGATAACTGGCCCCCCCGCACGCAGCCCAGGTTAGCGGTCAGCAAACAGCCGCACTTGCACCTCTGATCCAGATGCCCCCACCCCTCCCCGCGCCTTGCCACTCCTCTCTGCCTCCCTCGGTGGGGCTGCCAGTTCTCCTCTTCCCGCTGTGCTCCGATGGGCCTCCCATTCTTTTGGCCTTTCTCTATACTGCTTTCTGTTCCCAGGTGTCTGCTTGTAGGATTGTTTCAGGTACCTCGGTGTCTACTTTTCTTCGTGTCTCGCTGCGCATCGCCCAGTGCCTCCTGGCGCGGCCGGTTCTCTCCATCTCCGCCAGGCTCTCTTTTCCTCTTTGTACGCCTTTCTTTCTTCAAAGCAACCCATCCCTGTTTTCCCCCTTCTCTTTTCTGTTTCTTCTTTTTAACAGACTGTTACACCAAACTAAATACATTTTAAAAATATTTGTGAAATAAACTTTTACATTCTGAGTTTTATTTTTTAAATTGTTAGAGGATGATGTGGACTTCTCTGTTGTCCGAATTTCTTACAAGAGCATAAGCAACTATTTAAAACTCTTTACTGAAATATGATGTACACAGAGAAAAATGCACCTGTAGTGGGCCATCCGTGAGCCGTGCGGAGCCCAGCGAACGTTGCTGGCAGAAGTTTGTGCAGTCCGCACTCAGACGGAAAGGTGCCCGCGACGGGTCACCCTGCCCACCCCACCCCCCGTCATTCTCCCCCACACGCATCACCACTGTCCTGACTCCTCGCAGCATAGCTTAGTATGTTGTGATAAAATACCTGGTTTAGTATTTTATGTCAAGAGAATGCTACAACGTGTACTCTTTTCTGTCTAGCTGCTATTGCTCAGCATTGGGATGGTGAGATTCCCTGAGTCGTTGCACGTACCGACTGACCCTTCGTTCTCCTCGTCGATGGTACCCGTGGTGGGGCTGGCCCACGAGCTGTTTTCCCTTCTGCTGTTAGTGGCCATTTCACAGCTGCTACAGACAGTGCTGCTACTGACCGCCATGTATGTGCCGTTTGATAGCATGTGTTTCTTTTATAATCAAGAGAAAACTATTTCCATTTGGAAAGATGGTGCTGGATGGACAAATCGATGTTTTACAGAAGGGCTCTGGAGCAGGAAGCGGAACGCTGAGTCCTCATTCTGGCTTCTCTGTTGCCGGCTCTACAGCTTTGAGCCAATCAGTTCACCCCAGGGAGCCTCAGTTTTCCGTGCGCAAAAGATGCGATGACTCCCATTGGTCAGTGTCACTGCCTCATGGCGAGCTGTGCCAGCCGGTAAGATGATGGCTGTGAAAAAAATGTGTCGTGCAAAAATAAAGTGTGTTATTTTATTAAACAAGAAATTAAGTAAGAGTTACATTATGAGGCTCTTGATTTGTCTGTTTTTAAATTTTGAAAATAAAAATTGAGCCTGTGGTTTTCATTAGACAGAAGACCTCTCCGGTCCTTGGCCCACTGTGGGCAAAAAAAAAGATAAACAAATCATAAATAAAAGACAGTGAATGTCTCTAAATGTCCTGTTTTCAAAGGTCCTAGTTTCATAGGAGCAAGTGGGAACATGTGGCCTGTGACCTCCTTTGCCCCTTCCTAGTGACCTTGTTTATAACAGTTGGGGGATCCTGGTCTAGATAAGGAACAACAAGAACACCTGTCTGGGCTGTAGGGACCCAAGGGACAGGCCCAGCCCCCACCCCAAAGAATTGCGACACGCCCAAAGAGGACATTCAGAAGAGCGCAGATACCAGCCCAGTGCCCCGCACACTACCCTGCGTCATAAGGAGAGAGTGAGACGAGGGTGTGAGGCAGGAAACAGGACTACGTGTCTGCTGACCAGCAGAGCAAATCTAAGGCTCGGTGCTCTCTGCCGACAGGGGCTCACCCGTTAGTGTAGGGAAGCTGGTGCTGTTCACACACTGCTGTGCAGGCAGGCTAGGCGCCTGCTGCCAGCTCCCACCCAGTGCTTCCTCCCCGCCCAAACCAAATGAACCCTGTGCTCTGAGGCTCAGGCCCAGCAGTTCCCATGACACTAGCAGCCCTGTGCTTGGTGTTCTGGGGATGCAAAGTTCCAGGGTTCCTGTCCTCATCTGAGTATGTGTGGGGGGAGCAGGACCCGAACGAGACAGAACAATTCAGGAAGGAGGCCACGTGTGCAAGAAGGATTCTGAGCAGGAATTCATGAAGCGATGGAGAAATGAATGAGAGCCTTAAAAACGGGATATTAGACTAGTTATTCTCAACCCTGGCTGGACATTAGAATTGCCCGGGGGGTTTCTGCAACAGGTCAGTGACTGGATCCCACCTGCCTAATGAGAATCTCTGGCCACGAGGCCTGGGCATCAGTATTCTTCAAAAGGTCTCTGGGTGATTCTAACCTGCAGCCAGGACTGCAAACCCCTGCCTTACACTTAGTGCAGTAGGAGGTAGAGACTCGGTGTGAGCTTTCAGGATAGAGGAACATGATCGGAGTGGTTGCTCAAGGAGCATTTATTGAGCACCTACTCTGTACCAGCAGGAGCTGTGTTAGGCTCTTGGTACACAGAGATGAGGAAGATATTGGGTACGCAGAGATGAGGAAGATATTGGGTTGGCCAAAAAGTTCATTTAGTTTTTTTCATACGATGGCTCTAGTAGTGCTTAGATGTCTTGAATTTCATTCGAAACAATTTTGTTAGATTGTATTATGACAGCTGTCATATCAGCGTGCATTTAAAAAAACTGATCAAAATTGGTGAATGTTTGTGCAGCCATTTTAATATTGAAGGTGGAAGAATATACGCAACATCTTTGGTGTATTATGCTTTATTATTTCAAGTAAGATAAAAATGCCACTGAAATGCAAAAAAAAGATTTGTGCAGTGTATGGAGAACATGCTGTGACTGATCGAACGTGTAAAAGTGGTTTGTGAAGTTTCTTGGTATTACTGACATTTTGGCCAAATAATTCTTTCCTGTGGGGCTGTCTGATGCACTGGAAGATGTTTAGCAGCACCGCTGACCTCTACCACTAGAAGCCAACAAGTGGGAGATAGCCACCATGCTCAAAACATCCAAATCAATAAAGTTATTGGTGAAAATGAAAAATGTGTCTTTTATTTTATGGAAAAAATCAAACAGACTTTTTGGCCAACCCAATACATAGAGTCCCTGCCCTTGACTAGCCAGCAGATTAGGAGAAAAGACAGACCCACAATAAGTATAATATGAAGTATCTTATGAAAGTGTGAACCAAGAGCTCTAGGAACCTTGAGGATTTTCTGGAGAAAGCTTTCTTAGAGACGTGACATTAGAATTCACTTATGAAGGAGTTAACCAAGCAAAGAAAACAGGGAGAACATTTGAAGTGGACAAAAGTAATATACAAGTGGTGAGTTCTAGAGACCTGCTGTGTTCAGTATAACAGGGAGCATGGGGAGAGGACTCTGGAAAGAATGCCAAAGGCAAACACCACAGGCCCAATTGTATTTGAGCTTTCTGTATGTGAAAAACGAGTTAGAAAGAGCAGATTAGAAGAGCGAGAGGAAAGTAGGGAAGCCAGTCAGGAGCCACCATAGTGATCCAGATGTGAAGTGATGAAGGCCCGGACTGAGGAGTAGATGGTGGGAACGAGGAAGAGAGCAACCCAAGAGATATTTCCAGAAAAGGCAACAGGTCGAATCTGGCAATAGAACAGATGTAAGGAGAGCTAAGTTGTGTGTGCGTGTGCGTGTGCGTGTGTAAGAGAGAGAGATGCAAAGATGGCCTTACAGTATTATTTGAGACCGTAAGAGAACAGGATAACAGGATAACGTGGCATTAGCAAAGATGGGGATGCTGGGTAGGCTGTGTGAGTTTCACATAACTCCAAGACGTCCACGTGGAGATGTATCCAAAAGGCTAGCTTAAGGACAGAAGGTGGATTATAGAGGGTGAGGAGGGACAGTATAAGGCAGAGAAAGAAAGAAAAATGGACCAAGCACAGGTGTGTATTTACCAGGACTGACCTGGTGGGTATGTGGGTGGAGACAGGAGGGAGGAGAGGATGGGGGCGATAAGCAGCTACATCCGTGAGGTGTGAAAGTATGGCCTCCACCAAAGGAGGAGTGTTTACGTTTAGGAAGGAGAGGCATTTCTTAATGGAGGTACAGTGTCTAAGAAAACTCCCTCCTGAGGCCTGGATCGAGATCCAACCCTCTACAGTGGGGTCCAGGAAATTTTTTCATGAATGGCTGGAGAGTCAGTGTTTTAGGCCTTGTGGGCTACATGGTCGGTCTCAGCTGCTCAGCTCTGTGGGCATTCGACGTGTGAATGAATGAATGGGCTTGGCTGTGTCCCCATAAAGCTCTATTTAAGAAAACAGGCAGTGGTTAAAATGCTTAATTTTATTTTGTGTGAATTTTACCTCAATTAAAAATTAAATAAAAGAGAAAAAGCAGACCCTGGGCTCGATTTGGCTCAGGGGCTATAGTTTGCCTGTGCATGCTCTAGAGATGGAGGAGGAGCAGCTGGGGGCTTACGGAGAGAAGATAAAGTCTGTGCTGGCCCCATGGGGACTGTGAAGACGGGCCCAGCTCTGCCACTTACTAGCTAGGTGACCTTGAGTAAGTTATTTAACTCTCCTTAGCCCATTGCCTCATCTGTAATATGGGGGAAGTAACAATACTTTCCTCACTGAGTTCTTTGGAGGATCAAAGGAGACAACGAATATGAGCAGTAGCATAATGCCTGGCTCAAAACAGATTTTCTTATGGACTATTAAAGAATCGACCATGAGTCGGAGGATCACAGCTGTGGATGGGTGCCATGACCATGGAGCTCAGGCAGTGGTGTCATCGAATCCCTGAATGACAATGTAGAGCTCCCCGCCCCCTTCTGATTGAGTCAGACTGGCACATGAGCCAGGAATAAATGTGTCAAGTGTCAAGTCACTGAGATTTAGGGGCTGTTTGTTGCAGCAGCAAGTCCACCCTGACTAAAGCAGTTGCACAAAGTCACACAGAAGTGCCTATCTGACAAGTAGCTCAATTGAAAGTTGACACTGACATTTGCAGCATCTCCCCCTGTGACTTTCAGTTTAGGGCTCATATTTGAAAGCAGTGCTGTTTTCTCTATCTTCAACCTCTTACCACATATGGTGTCTGTCACAGCGCAGGGATCCTCCTGCTGGCTGCTGGGTGGAGGGCTTGGGGGAGTGACTGCTAATCCTTTGAAATGCCACTCACCCTCAGGGCTTCCCAAAGTGAATCTGATGGAGGCCACATGGCCTCTATTTTAAGCCAGGCTTCACATTTGGCGAGTCCAGCTTTTTTTAATAGCATGCCTTCCCTAACAGACTGTCAGGAAAGAACATACGCACATACACACACTCATAGGTGTGTTTTTTAAAGAAACAGTAAAAGAAGCTAAAAATCCAGACTCTCTATTATGTTAGAGACTCCCACATAGAGAGCTGCTTCTGCCTCGTTTAGAGGAAGGCTGTGGCCACCCTCACCTCAGTGGCTGGTCAACGGCTATCTGTCCTCCCCTCACTCCCGGACCATCAGACTAATAAGGAACAGGGAAAGAGCACCACCAGCCTTGCTGCTGCGAAATGGGCTGCGTGCCCAGGGACACAGCCAACCGGGGACCCCCTGGCGCTAGTGGGTCTTTCTTGCCATCTGCTTTGCCTCTTACTTGAATGTGGCCTTCTCCTCCAAAAGACTACCTTGTCAAGAGTTGGGGGCTTATGCTTGTACTTGCCATCTCAAATCAACAAACCGGCATCTATTTCTGCTTGTAGGCCTCCTTGCAGGAAGCCCAGGCCCATCTCCCAGGTGCAGGGGTGTGGTGAGCACAGACTTCTGTCCTCTCTCATCTGCAGAGAAGGGCAGACAGTGTGGGATAACCCCCAGCCTGTGCAGACACCGCGTCTGATCTTTGGCATTGAAGTGAACATGGAGGGTATAAGACATGGCAAGAAGTGGGTTATTCACTCCAGAGTAAGCCTTGGTTCAAAAGAACCAGAGAGCGGGGTAGGTTTTTTGATGTTTCGGGAAAATCTTTAAGGCTCTGGGAAGGGAAGGGAGAAGACTGAGAGAAGTGATATACGGAAGTGGTCAAATGAATGTAATAAGCCAAGGGTATGGGAGGGGAGGCAGAGTTGAAATGGTGATCAAGTGGCAACTCTTGTCAGTTCTCACTATGATTGTGCTGAGCAGACTTCCTGCTGTTGGTTAGTGAAGGTGTCCCACCCTCTGTGGCTGACAAGGCACAGCATGGCCTGTTGAAGCAGTAAGACTCTGCTCTGCAATTTCGGTGCAGCAGGTGCCAAGAATCACTACATTTTCCTTCCTTCCTTCCTTCCTTCCTTCCTTCCTTCCTTCCTTCCTTCCTTCCTTCCCTCCTTCCCTCCTCTGTTCCCACAGCAAGTGACACAAAATCAGCAGGGGAGGTAGGGGAACAATTTTATGACACCTCCACCATTATTTCCTCTTCCAAAATGTGAGTCTCCTTTTATTTGGCACTCACAACTCCACTTGGAGGCAGGCAGAATTATAATGTCCACTTTATAGAGAAGGAAATCACAGCTCAATGAGGTCAAGCCTATCCAAGCGCTCAGAGCTAGTCAGTGGCAGAGCCAAGCATTCAGACATCTTCATCCCCAAAACCCACGAGTTTGCAACTATACCAAATGCCTTCTCAAGTGAGTTCACTTAAGTCACAGGTAGTCCCTGGTTAGGTGGCTCAGTTGGTTGGAGCATTGTCCTGTACACCAGAAGTTTGCAAGTTCGATCCCCAGTCGGGGCACATATGGGCGGCAACCGATCAATGTTTCTCTCTCACATCAATGCATCTCTCTCTCTCCCTCTCCCCCACCCTCTCTCTCTAAAATCCTTATAAACATATCCTTGGGTGAGGATAAAAAGAAAATTACAGGTAGGAAGAAGAGTTGTTTGGCTAAACCTAAGATATACATTCTCTTGTTTTGGTCCCTCTGTCTCCTTTGTCTTTGTTCACCTCGTCCCCTTGTTTCACAAATTTTTCCATATCCTCTGTGCGATTGGTTCAAACCCCGCTTCCTCCATGTCTCCTCAGGACTTGTGAATTCGACTTGCACCATGTGGTTCGGCTGCACGCTGTACTGCTTTGTCATTCTGTCCAGCCATTCCCTGAACCTCCACTGCCTCCCCCAGCAACCCAGCCTCCAGGCCAAAATGGACAGCTCTTAATAATCCCCAGACCCTGCAAACAGCCACTTACATGCAAAGGGACCTTTTGTAATAAGGACCTTGAGTTGGGGAAATGATGCTAATCATCAGAGCAGTCCAGATCTAACCACACGGGTCCTTAGAAACAGAGACGGAAGCGGGAGAGCTGGAGAAGATGGGATGACACAGGCAGGGAGCAGAGCAGATGGATCGCTGGCTGCTGTCTTTACAGGTGGAATGGCCCACCACCGGGGGATTCAGGCAGCCTCTGGAAACCGGGAAGAGCAAGGAAACAGATTCTCCCTGAGACCGCCGCCCCCCCCCCACCCCCAGAAGGAACCCAGCCTTGATTTTAGCCTGGTGAGACCCATTTCGGACCTCTGTCCTCTAGAACCGTCAGAGAATATGCTTGTGTCGTTGGAAGCCACTAAATGAGTGGTAATTGTTACAGCAGCAATAGGAAAGTAAGGCAGTACGTTCTATTGCTCTGTTCTCATCTCCACACTGCCTCACCACCCTGGCAACCCACAACGACAAACTACGGACTGGTATAGTTGGCACTCAACATACGTGGAGGCTCCGTGAACTTTAGGTGATGGTCCCTGCACCTGCAGAGCTCTGGGCACATTCCTCAGGCCCTCCTCTTATTTGCTCTGACCTCCGGAGTGGAAGCCCACTAGGGCTCTCTGCCGGCTCTCCAGCGTAGCTGAGCAGAAAGAGCAACATGTGTGTCAGGACAGGAGTGGATCTAAAGTTGGGTTGCTCCTGAGCCTGGAACATGCTTAGTTCTCATAAAGGCCTTCTGATAAAGCACCGTACAACATGAAGGATGGACTTTTGTTCTCATGCTTCAGCCTCCCCTCCTCATTCTCATGGTACATGGCGTGGGGCACAAGCACCTTCGGGACCTGGCCCTTGCCTGCCTTTCCGGTACCTCCCTTGCTTCACACTTCCTCACCCCTATGCCCCTGAAACCCTGAATTACCTGTCGGCCCCACATGCCTTTGACCATGCTGTCCCCTCTGGTGGGAACACTCTGGCCCTCCTCTCTGCAGATACCTCCTCCTTCAGAGAGCCCTCCATGACTGCTGTCAGAGTGTCTCAGGGCACCTCTGACCACCCACAGACCCTGCGTCTGCCTCTGCCATTGCTCTCACTGCTCCTGGGTCCCTTCAGTTTTCCTCATTTTCCTCCCCTGCCCACACCCACAGAGGATGGAATTATCACCCAAACTCCACCCCACCCCCAAAGGAGAGGCAGAGGGAACAGTTCTGTCCCCACCCCCACCCTGTCATCATGCGTTTGCTCCCGTATCCAGCAGGGGGAGGCCAATCTGATTGGTCAGAACTAGGGCCACATTTCACTAGTGGGCAGGACCCAGATTTGAAAGATAGTGTGTAATCACCTTATGATCTCTACCCTCTGCTACTGGTGGTGAGGTCAGCTGGTCATTCTCTCTCTTGATTCTACCTCCTCATCCAAGGGTCTTTGGGAGAAAAGTATTCTTAGATCCAAGAGAAAGAAAGTTAGAAACTACAGGCCTTGCTTCAACCCTCTGGCTTCAGCTGTGTTCTTCCTCACACCCTTGTCCAGGTGTTAATACATAATACACCCCCATGGTCAGAGACCTGGAGGGAAGGAAGGGTGATGGAGTCCCGGACCCAGACCTTCACACCGACGTGTAGTTGTTTGCGCAGGACGCACCCCATTGTGTGCGTCAGAGGATCTGTCAGCATGACTCCCAGAGGCATCTGGGAAAATGACCTCTGTTCTGGTTCCAAGCCCTGAGTTCAAGGATACGCTTGAATTGGGCTGTACTCGCCTTGAGGGTTTGAGGGTGGTGGCTGAGGAATTCACTTCTGCCCAAATGGCCTATTGTCATAGTTTCACTCTGGAGAGCTCTGAGATTGGTGAGATATACCTGGCTCAGGTGAGGTCTCAGGCATGTGTACGGTTGCTGCAGCCATGGATGGGTGGATTGGTAGATCAATGGGTGGATGGATGGACCAATGGGTGAGTGGATAGTGCATAAAGGGATAGATGGGTGGACCATTGGATGGATAAGTCGATAGACAGCATGGCCTGAAGGGCGGCCCTCGTGGTGCCAGGAGTTCTGACAGGGCCCTCACTCATTCAGACATTCTCACGGACAGCTGTGAACTCCTTGGTGAGACGTTGAGACCCGGAACCTCCCTGTATTTTAGAAAATGTTGCGAATCTCACTGCCATTTACCCTGATACTTTTGTGCTGCTACTTTTCAGCATCCGTTAGATAAATAAATTCCATGTGAACGACCCAGTGACACCCATGTCTTATCTTTCTGACAACCTGTACTTACCACTGACCTGTGTCCATACACAGGTTATACACACAACGCCTCTTACGTGCCCCTCAGACCCACTCTGCCCCGTGTCTCTGGGGCTGAGGCCATTTGTTCCATCTCACCCACCACTGCAGCAACCAATTCTGCTGGGCTCCAGCCCACTCATGCACGTAAACCCAAAAATGTCTCGTGCCCACAGGGTAGCTGCTTGCTGTCACACTCACTAGGTACTTGTGCAAGTGCAGATCACAAGTGCAGGGGGGTGGACACCCTGCAGGGCTAACATCTGCTCTGGGAAACAGGAACCCCTGGGTAAATTCCCACACTTTCCTTCCTCTGAAAGGGGGTCTCGTGACACAGGTGTTCTCACAGGCTCTCAGAAGGGTCCTTCCAGATGCTGAGGAGTCACCAACTCGGTGACGTGCACCTTCCCTGCTTCACTCCTCTTCCCTGATGCGCGTGAACTTCCACTTTCTGGGGTGCCCAGGCTAAGACCTGAATATTGCTTTACTGATTACTATTGCTACTTATATAATATAATTTGGGTTAAATACAAGGTTTTTGGACCTAATTAGAGGTTCAGCATGTTTAGCATCTGACTCTCATGCTAGACACTGAGCTACTCATTTAGGTGTCCCCAACATCAAGTAGAAGGCTGGAATTTTTTTATCATGCCTCATCCTTCTATTACTCCTTTCCATAAACATAATCACTTTAAGAAAGTTCCCATCCTGGATACTTGAGTCTTCTGCCATGCATGGTTTTCAAACTCAGTACCATCTTTTTCAGAGGGGTTACTTTTTTAACTTGTTTGCAGAATTCAAAAAAGCAAAAACTAGAATCAGTAAAGGCTGAGAGAGTCTAAGAAATGGTGTTCCCAAAATATATTCACATCCCAATTCTTGAAATCTATGACTGGTTCCTCATTTGGTAAAGCCTCTGCAGGTTTGATTAAGTCAAGGCTTTTGAGATGAGGAGATTATTATGATTATCTGGGTGGACCCTGAATGCAATCACTTGTAACCTTGTAAATCTGAGGCAGAGGCCAACTTCACACACACAGAGGAGGAGATGATGTGACCACAAAGCAAAGAGAGAGTTTGAAGATGTTGGCCTTGAAGATGGGAGTGGTATGGCCACAAGTCAAGAAATGCCAGCAACCATCAGAAGCTGGACCAGGCAAGGATTTGGAATTCTCCCCTGGAGCCTCTGGAGGGAGCACAGCCCTTCTAACACCTTCATTTCAGCTCAGTGACACTGATTTCTGACGCTTGGCCTCCAGAACTGTGGGCAAATAAATTCCTATTGTTTATAAGCTGCTCAGTTTGAGTAATTTGTTATAGCAGCCACAGGAAACTAGTGCAGCTTCTTCTTCAAGGAGGTGCTTAGAGATCACCTCCAAGGTAAGCCCTTCATGAATACAGTCTGTCTTTTTAGTTTCTACTTCCCAATGCTTATTGTTAACTCAGGGTTTGCTTTCTTTAATTTGTTTCTAATGATACTTGGAAGTCTGGCATTTAACCAAAATAGGGCATCAATGGTGACCACAAACTAGACCTCACTGTAAACAGTAATCATGAACTAGATCTCATTTTCTGAGAGAGAATGTCAAGATCTAACTAGCCTCTCATCACAACCCCCCCCGCCCCGCCCCACCTTCCCCGGTCCATCCAACAGGTCAGTGTTTCTCAAAATGGGGCCTGAGGACTACCTACGTTGAATCACCTGAGGCACTCATTAAAATGTAAAGTCCAGGACTCTCCCTCAAACTTACTAAATTACAAAAAAAAACCACCAACAACAAAAAACCTACTATGGCTGAGGTGCAGAAATCTGTACTTTTAACGAGCCTCCCAGGTGATTCTGAGCCCGACATCACAGAACTCTGCTACAGAAGAAAGAGGTCATAACTGACCCAATAGTACTTACTCTGTGGTTCAGCAGTGAAACCACTGACCATGGCCCAGTGTTCAACCTACCTGAGGAAGCCTCCACCATGGCCCCCAGGATTGGATGCTTGTGATGAATCTGAGCTCAGAGAGGAGCCAAAACAGTCCTGACCTCTCATGCATTTATACCAAAAACAGCTGCAAAGGTATTGGGAGAGCTGGGGACCACAAGTACTTTTGAGAACATGAATCACCATTAGGTAATTCATGTTAATTTACCTTTTTAATTAAAAAGACCCTTAATAAACAAAAACAGCTTACAAAGGCATGTACCCTTTGATCTTGCAATTCTACTTTTGGGAATTTATCTTGCAGAAATTATTTACACTTGTACATATGTACAAGATTACTCACTGCAGAACTGATTATAATAACAGCAAAAAAATGGAAATAATTCAAATGCCATCATTGTGGAACTGATGAAATTATATATATATATAATGAAAATAATGAGAAAACTGTATGGTATGGAAATGTCTACAAGATAGATTGTTAAAGGGAAATGCAAGGTGCAGAACACATGTATAATATGCTACCTTTTGTGTATGGAAGAGGAGTAATAAGAATCCACATTCCCATTTGCTTGTGTACTCATCAAGAAACACTGGCCCTGGCTGGGTAGCTCAGTTGGTTAAAGCATCACCCTGATATGCCAAGGTTGGGGGTTCCATCCCCAGTAGGGCACATACAAGAGTCAACCAATGAATGCATAAATAAATGGAACAACAAAAATTGATCTCTCTCTCAAATCGATAAATAAAAATTTAGGAAAATTTTTTAAAAAGGAAAAGCTGGAAGCATATATAAAACAGGGTGGTTACCCTCGGGGTGGGGAATGGAAACAGCAGATGGGGACACTAGGATGGGAAGGAGGCTCTTCTCTTATAGGTGTGTGTGCATATACATGATTATACTTTAGAGTTTGAAACCATGTGGGTGTATTATTTATTCAAGAAGTAAATAATAGGTTCCAGCCAAGATGGAGGCATAGGTAGAAACCTTTCACTTCCTCGCACAACCAGAAGGAAGATAACAAGCAATCTCAAATCAATAAGCAACCAGAAGTGCCAGAAACTCAAACTGCATGGAACTCTGAGAACCACAGAATTAAAGAAACAGTCAAGCAGAACAACCAGACATGTAAGGCAGCAGACGGCAAGAAACCGCAGTGAGGCAGTGGACCATGTGGGTGGCACTGCCTGCAGTGAGGTGGCAGGCTGCACAGGAGGGGTTGACTTAAGGGGAAACTGAGACTCAGAGCTGACTGTGGACTATGGCGGTTGCCCCGTGGGAGAAACTCCCAGTCTCACATGAGAGAGTTCATTGAAAAGTGGGCTGGAGACCAGCAGGCAAGCTGCATTGTTCCCCCTCTGGCCCTGCCCCCACAGGCAGTGCCGCAGCGCAGCAAAGAGAGTTGCCCTGCCCTAGTGAATACCGAAGGCCCCAGCCCATTGCAACTTAACAGGAGCCCTGAAAAAAGAAATATGGCCAAAATGAAAGAACAGAGCAACGCTTCAGAAAAAGAGTTAAGCGATGAGAAAATAGCAACCTATCTGATGGAGAATTTAAAGCCCTGGTAATCAAAATGCTCATAGAACTGATTGAGCTTGGTCAAAAAATTAAAGAACAAATGAAAGATGCTCAAAATGAAATAAAGCAAAATATTTAGGAAACAAACAGTGACAGGAAGGAAACCGGGACTCAAATCAATGATTTGGAACAAAAGGAAGAAATAAACATCCAACCAGAACAGAATGAAGAAACAAGAATTCAAAAAAAATAAAGAGAGTCTTACAAACCTCTGGGACAACCTGAAATGTTCCAGTATCCAAATCACAGGGGTGCCAGAAGGAGAAGAACAACAGCAAGAAATTGAAAACTTAATTGAACAAATAATGAAGGAGAACTTCCCCAATCTGGCAAAGGAAATAGACTTCCAGGAAGTCCAGGAAGCTCAGAGAGTCCCAAAGAAGTTGGACCAAAGGAGGAATACACCAAGGTAAATCATCATTATGTTACCTAAGATTAAATATAAAGAAAGAATCTTAAAAGCAACAAGAGGGAAGGAAAGAGTTACCTACAAAGGAGTTCCCATCAGACTGTCAGCTGATTTCTCAAAAGAGACCTTACAGGCAAGAAGGGGCTGGAAATAAATATTCAAAGTGATGAAAAGCAAGAACCTACAACCAAGATTACTCTATCCAGCAAAGCTATCATTTAGAATGGAAGGGGCAGATAAAGTGCTTCCCAGAGAAGGTCAAGTTCAAGGAGTTCATCATCACCAAGCCATTATTATATGAAATGTTAAAGGAATTTATCTAAGAAAAAAAGGTCAAAAATATGAACAGTAAAATGACAACAAACTCAAAACTATCAACAAACGAACCTAAAAAAATAAAAGAAAGAAAAACAATGAAAATAAGAACTAAGCAAACAACTAGAACAGGAACAGAATCAGAGAAATGGACATCACATGGAGTGATTTCAGTGGGGAGGGGGAAGGGAGGAATGGGGGGGCAAGGTACAGGGAAGAAGAAGCATAATTAGTAGGCATTAAATAGACAGGGAGAGGTAAAAAATGGTATAGGAAACAGAGAAATCAAAGAACTTAAATGTACAACCCATGGATATGAACTAAGGGTGGGGGATGCTGGAGGGTTCGGGGTGCAGAGTGGAGGGGGATAAAAGGGGGAAATTGGGAAAACTAATAGCACAATCAATAAAATATAATTTTTAAATTTAAAAAAAATGTAAATAATAAAATAAAAATTTAAATAACCATTTATTGTTGCCCTCGGAACAAGTAGTCTGGTCTGGTTCTCCACACCTGCAAGTCTTGGTGTGGATCTGGAGCTCTTCCGACGAGGTGCGCATTTCAGAACCACTGCTATTTTAGTGGTTGGCTCGTTTGGATGTGGTGCTCCAGACCAGAATGCAGATTTCCATCCAAAATGGCAGTGGGATGACATGTCTTTGAGTTTCTTACTGAGGAGAATCAGTTCCACAAAGGCTCTGGGGGTTGAGTCTGCTGTGCACTAGACAGCTCCAAGACAGGAGGGTCCCCGGGCTGCCTAGTACTGAGGCATCAGCTGTTCTCGACTCACTAGGGAGGAGTGGTGGTAGCGATCCCGAGTGGCGAAGTCTGCGTTCTCTTGGGTGAGCTGGGTCATCTCCATGTCAACCCGAGCCAGGGATGGTGCCAAAATTATCTGCTCTTGTGGGGATCGCAAGCTCCTTTGGTGAGAGAGACACAGAGGATGGTCAGAAGGAAAGAGCAAGACCTAAACAGTGAAGATGAGTCTTCTCTGGGACAGAAAAATTATTTGCAAAAACATCATTGTGGTTATTATTGAACCTGTATTTTAAAAAAAACATAACTTTGAAAGCTTTATGTACAACAGTTGAAGAACAAAGTATAAGAAATCAGTATGAAATAAAATAAGGAAAAAAGTGACATTTACCTTTCCTTAGCAGAAATGTGTAAAACTGTACAAAATAAATGTCCAAATAGTGTCATGTTGGGGCTCTCCAGTGTTTCTTTGCCTTTTTGTCAAATGAGATAATGGAATGGAGAGGCCAAAAAAGAGAAGAGGAGAAGAGAAACCTTCTCCTTGGCTCATGGAAAAGGAAGCTGAATAAGGAATGACCTCCAGAGCCAAGGATGACATAACAAGCAACTACAAGGTAAACCACAAAGGCTTTGACACCAATTTTGCCTGAGTCAGGAACAAGTCCCAATATGGGTTGCACTGAAGTGTCTACATACAGTTGGAGGTGGAATCATCTGCTAAAGAAAAATGTTAAGGATATGTGAGGAAAGTGCCAGAGGCAGAAAGGAACGAGGAAAGATCAGACTGGCACTCGGGTACCTACAGCAGCTGGACACCCTCGCCACTGTGCCTGGAACCAGCCCAGTGGCCTCAGAAAACCTCCCCAACTCCTGTGGTGAAACCCTTAGACGGGAACTGCTGCTTAGAGATTTTACTCGAAAAGAATCATCTACTTATGAGTAGGAATGTTCAGCTGTATAAATAAGGTATATATCTGATAGTTGTAAAACATTTTCAAGGGTAGAAATCTAATGTTTAAATCTTTAGAACTTAAGCAGAAATCTTCAAATGACTGGCAAAAAGTGCTGCTACAGAAATTCAGATCACATGACTAAGGCCTTGCAGCCACTGATGAAATCCGAAAGAGGGAGGTTGAGGTTTTCTGAGAAATGAATTGGCTTCTCTAAAGATTGCATCTTTTAGAAGTAAGGTTGAAAAGTGATAAAAATGCCATACCAATGAACATATAAGTGTTTTTGCCAATGCATTTTTTCATTAATGCTTTCTTTTTTTTTAGGTGAAACAATAGCATTCTTCTGAGTTCTGGTAAATAATATACTTCACTTTCTATCTAAAATGGTCTAAGAATTCTCATCTGGGCAGTTGCTAGGACTTCAGCAAAGAACACCTTCTCAAGGTCAGGCTCAATTTTACATAATTCTGGGAATTGTAGGTATAAGAGAGGAAGTAGCCAAACTCCTTTGCCCAAACACCTCCACCATATTATTTTTCTTTGGTTTGAAGAGCATTTGGGTCTATAGTTATTACAAAAAAAAAAAAAAAATACTCTCAAAACTACAAAATAAAAACACACGGCTAGCAATTTCTATTTTAGATAAATCACCATTTCTTGGTCCTTTTACCCTCCTAAATAATTATCACAAAACAACCAGTAGCCATGGTGAGACCAGCAAGTTTGATGCTGAGGCTTAGCTGAATCCTCCATCGCCCACTTCACAGACCCACAGAGCTATGAACAGTGTGGGCTGGGTTCTATCCCAACCAAAGTGTTGCCCTTTTCTAAGAATAATCTTCTCCTAATACCTACTTCTTTCTACACAGCACTACTGTGACCTCAGAGGTGAAATTCTAGGAATTCAGAGGGCAGCATAAAGAGTAGTGACCTCTCATGGCCATGTGTAGGCTTTAAAACTGCAAATGACTAAAAATATTCCTGTAAATCAGATAGGGCCAACCACTCTTAACCAGTCATCCATCACCTCCAGGTCCAGATCTGTAGGCATCCTCTACACAGAAGCTATTTCCATTTATATTCTACTTTTCCTCGGGACTGCGTGACAGGGAAAAGAGATTAGTGTAGAAGTGTTGTGACCTGGGTCACCCGACCTGGCCAGACTTCCACAGACTGGAAGAGAGACAGAGGGGTGACCCCGCCCTCTTGTAGCCCCACACAGAGAGCATTTAGCCCAGCTTCCAGCAGATGACAGGGACATCCCCACACACCACCCTCCCTCCCAGCATTTTCCCTGTTGGTTTCCATAGGCCCTGTTCCTATTTCTTCATCATCCCAGGCTCTAGCACTAAGGTTTCATTTCTTGCACAATCTGGAAGAAATTGGTAGTGTTTATAAAGACTTGTGTTAGAAGGATTTTTAGAAGGGAGGAAGAAGGCACTACTGTTGAGTAGATAAAGCGCTTCTGTTTTTGCAAGACAAAGAGTTCTGGAGATTCGCGGTGGTGACAGTTGCACAACAATATACATGCACTTAATGCCACTGAACTAGACACTGAAAAATGGTAAGATGATACATTTTATGTTACATGTATTGTATCACAACAAGAAATAGGGAAAAAAAGGATTCTGGGATCAAAGGGAAAGGGTTTCATAATACATTAGCAATGTCTGGACATGGAAGGTGAAGATATTGGCAAGTACAACCCAGACATCTAGAGTTTCAAAAACAAAACAACAGAATAAACCCTTAGCTGGGTTCTGCCTGGATTTTCCGAGCCTGTAGCTTTGGCTCTTCACTGATATCGAGGGAGAAGGGAAGTAATTTCCCAGGGTCTCAAGGCCTCCAAAGGTGGGGAAGCACTGTCCCCAGAAGGGTGGAAAAGGAGGAAGGAGATTAGGGTGTTCATGAAATCTTACCTTCTCTATGAGGCCTTCTCCTGTTTCTCAGGGAAGTCTGTGCTTCCGTTTCCCTGTGTATTTGAACATGGAGGTTCCCACGGAAGTCCTCTGGGATCTCTATTCTACCTATTTCTGTACTTGGCATCTTCGCTTTCACCAACACAGTCATATCAACCATCTCTGACTTGAGATGGAAGAACAGGAGTCCTTTGGGCCCTAATCTTGTATGTGATGACATATTGATGCTAGTGTGTCTTAGACTGAACTCACTGGGAGTATCTCTCTTGCCTTATCACCCAGCAATCAGATTCTAAATCAAGCCTCTGCTCATGATTCCTGAGGATAAGAAGGGAAGAGGACATGAGTCAGAGGACACTTCTGATGAGCTGAGACTGAGGTCTGAGTGGGGGAGGGCAGTGAGGAGCAAACTCTGAATCTCCTCCAGGTTCTCAACTGTCAGGTTCCACACTACAATTCACCCAAGCAAAGCAAGGAATGGCACATGCTTAGCACCTCCCAGGACCAAGGGACACTCATCTGCCCTGGTCCTGGCCCTCAATTAGCACTGACCTGTAGGAGGGGATCAGAAGAGACCTCATCCATCTGAAAAAGCTGAAGTTGGAGGCTGATCCTACAGGGAAGACATATACATAACTATTGATGAAGCTCTAGGTATGCATGTAGAACCCTAGTTTTAATAGAATGTAAATTCCCTAATTGTAGGACACACACATAAAATTAACACATTTTTTCCCTTTTAAGTCTAACCAAACCATATTCATTGAAATATTCCCTAATTGTAGCCTGCTAAGGACTTTGTAGCCATATGTAGTTTCCAAAAATTTATTTCTAAATTCCAAAATCCCAAGAAAGAAACAGAAAAAGTAGACATGTTATTAACTTCAGTCCTAGGAATTTAAAAATTTTTGATAATATTTTTTTCTTAGATTCAAACTATGTGTTAAATATGTCCTATATAATCCCCTACTAGGTCGTATGCCCTGTGAGGATAGGAAGTATATCTTTTTCATCTTGTCTTACTCACAGTACAACACCCACAGGAACTGGCACGCAGAAAGTTTTCCACAGGTGTGAGTGAATCAAACAGCTCAACACGTAGAAATGTCAGAGCTGAAGTTTGAAGTGAGATTGTTGTTGACACAGACACACTGATTAGAATAGGGCTAGTCGACTTTAAAACAAAACATTTCATCCCCCCTTCTGTGTGGGTTTTTAAAAAATCTCACATAACAAATTATATGTATATATAACTTTATATATATAGTTTGATCCAGGTCAGGGTACATACATACAAGAAAAGAAATGAATGCATAAATAAATGGAACAACAAATCAATGTTTCTCTCTTTCTCTTTCCTCTCACCCTTCTCTCTCTTTCTCTCTAAAAGCAATACATTTTAAAAAATTTAAAAAAACACCATCACAGACACACCCACAAATAATCTTTAATCTGGGCGCCTTGTGGCCCAGCCAGGTTGACACAAAAAGTTAACCATCACCGGGAGGTTTCACAGAGGAGGGGGGCTTTTGAAGGATCCTGAACTGAAACCTGGGTTTTCATCATAGGTCACCCCTGAGGGCCTTAGACTGGGCATGTCTTCTTTCTGGAATTTGCTATTCCCTCTTCTGCTCCGCCATCTTGACCAGAAGTCCTACAAAGCATTATTCTTAATGTATATGTGACTAAGTGCATAAAGTGCATTTCTTTCAAAAGTATACACCACATTATTCTAATTATGAAGAATTTTTTCTTCAGTTTTCCTGGATTGTTATGGTTTATCTGATTTAGTTAGGACTTAAAGTTTTATTTTCAACTGGGGCATCGTAGAATTTTGCTGAAAGCAGCTCATGAATTTATTTTACTTTTTTTGTGTGCCAGTGAGTTCTTTCTCTTTTTCTTATCCTTTTATGCTCAACCCCACCACTTCTCCCAACAATGTATTTTTTAACAGCTTTATTACTGAGAAATAACTGACATACAATAAACAGAGTATTGACTATAATTTCTTACTTCTGGCATTTGGGGTCTTGATCCTAGAGGCGCTAATTCCTAGAGATAGCAACAAACTCCCCTGTGAGCAAAGCTTTGATATATAAACCAACCAAACCAGAGCCCACACCCACAACTATCTCCCTTGTCACATTCTCCCACACTGAGTCAATACAACCCTGCCCTAAATCACACTAGGGCCAGATACCGGACAACTCAGAGCCCACTGAAATTATTCAAACTATCTAATCCTAAACTTGCTCAGCTACCTACCTGGCTCACCCATTCCTTCCCAATAAAAACCTAATAAAAGTGCTGAGCCATGGTCTTCCCTCTTCCTCTCCTTCATGACCAACCCTGGTCCTCCCTCACGTGACCCCACATGTATGCTGTGCCTCTGTTTCTAGGGATCTGTGAGTATAAACTCATTCCTCCATGACAATCATTTCTGTGTCTGTGTGTCTTAGCGTACCTGATTAAAACAACTTCAGAGTCCATTTCTAGAACAAACTACATGCATTTCAAGTGTACCATTTAGTAAGTGTTGACACATGGAATACACTGTGAAGTCATCACCACAAGCAAGATCATGAACACATCTGCCACCTCTAAAAGTTTCCTCAAGACATCCCCAACCCCATCAGAAAGGAAGCACAGACCTGCTTTAATCATAGGTTAGTTTGCATTTTTAGTAACTTTATATTATATATATAAAATAATACTATATACTCTTTTTGTCTGGTTTCTTTCACTCAGCATAATTATGTGAGATTCATCCATGTCATTGCATGAGTATTCCATTATATAGCTATACTACAATTTATTTATAGTCATCTGTTGGTGGACATTCATATGCTTTCCAGTTTTGGCTATTACAAATGAAGCTGCTGTGAATATTCATGTAGGTGTTTTTGTATACTTTAAGTGCTCTTGGGTAAATATCTAAGAGTACATTGGCTAGTTCATACAGCAGGTACAAGTTTAACTTTTAATAAACTGCCAAACTGTCTTACAAAGTGTTGTATTATTTTATTCCCACCAGCAGTATATAGCAGTTCTAGTTGTTCTAGATCCTTGCCAACACTTTGCATGATCAGTATTTTAAATTTTAATCCTATCCCTCTAATTGGTGTGGAGCAGTATTACACTGTATTTTTAATTTGCATTTCCTAGTGACTAACCATGTCGAACACCTTTTCATTTGCTTTCATTTTTATTCATGGCTTATTTGCCATCCATATGTACTCTTTGGTGAAATCTATTTAAAACTTTTGCCCATTTTTTAAATCTTTTTGTTCATCTTCTTATTATTTAGTTTTGAGAGTTTTTATATATTCTAGATATAAGTCATTTCTCAGATATATGATTTGCTAACATTTTCTCACAGCCTACGGCTTGCTTTTGCATTCTTTTACCTGTGTGTTTGGAAGATTAGAGCACTTAAGTTGAGAAAGTCCAATTTAGCAACTTTTTTCCTGCTTTTGGTGTTGTATCTAAATCTTTGTCTTTCATTCAGATTCACAAAGGTATTTTTTACTTTACTTTCTTTTAAAATTTTATAGTTTTATGTTTTACATTAAGTTCTAGGGTTTATTTTGAGTTATTTTTACATTGTATGATATGTAGATTAAAATTTACTTTTTGCATATGGATATCTGATTGTTCTAGCACTATTTTCTAAAGAGATTTTTTCCTTCATTGAATTGCTTTTGCATCTTTTTTGAAAATCAAAAATTCATCCATACATTCATATGTATACATGGATGAATTTCTGGCCTTCCTACTCTGTCCACTGACTTATTTGTCTATCTTCATTTCAATATTGTGCTGTCTTGCTTACCTTAGCTTGATAATCAGTCTTGAAATCAGGTAGTGTAAGTCCTCCAACTTTGTTCTTGTTTTACAAAGTTGGTGGGGCTATCCGAGGTCCTTTGCACTTCCATATACATATTTTAGAGTCTGCTTGCCAATGTCCATAAAAACAGGCAACAGAGATTTTGATTGGGATTGTGTCAAATCAATAGAACAATTCGGGAAGAAATGATGTCTTAAGAATATTGAATCTTCCAATTCACAAACTTAGTACATCTCTTATTTCTTTAATTTCCTCTCAGAAATGTTTCAGTTTTCCTCCTTTAGTCTGTAAATATGGTGATTTACATAAAATAATTCAGAATGTTAAACCAACCTTGAATTCCTGGGATAAACCTACTTGGTTTTGATGTATTATCCTTTTTATATATATATTTTTTCAATTTGGTAAAACTTTGTTATGAATTTTTGTATCTATGTTTATGAGAGATATTAGTGTGTAGATTTCCAAAGAGTTTGTATAGAATTTATATTCTTTCTCCCTTAAGTGTTTGGTAGATTTCATTGGTGAAGCCATCAGGGCCTAGAGTTTTCTTCATGAGCAGGTTTTAATGACAAGTGTAATTTTAAAAAAAGATCTTATTTATTTACTTAGAGAGAGGGGAAGGGAAGGCGGAAGAGAGAGAGAGAGAAACATCAATGTATGGTTGCCCCTCATGTGTCCCCAGCTGGGGATCTGGCCTGCAGCCCAGGCATATGCCCTGACTGGGAATTGAACCAGCAACCCTTTGGTTCGCAGGCCCTCATTCAATTCACTGAGTGACACCAGTCAGGGCACAAATGTAATTTTTTTAATAGAACTTAAATAGCCCTATCTTTCTTCTGGAGTGAACTTTAATAGTTTGTATCTTTCAAGGAATTTGTCCAAGTTATCAAATTTACTGACATAAAGTTGTTTAAAATACTTCTTTATTTCCCTTTTAATAGCTGTACACTCTCTAGCAATGTCATCTCCCTCACTCTTGATATTGGTCATTTTTACCTTCTCTCCTTCCCTTCTGATCAATCTGGCTAAAGGTTTGTCAATTTTATTGATCTCATATAACCAGCTTCTTGTTTCATTGCCATTTTCAAATTTTTTCTTGTTTTATATATTACTGATTTCCATTGTGACCCTCATTGCTTCACTGTTTCTCTTATTTGGATTTAATTTGCTCTTCTTTCTCGAGTTTCTTACTTTGGAAGCTGGGGTCATTGATTTGGGGCATTTCTTCTTTTCTAACGTATACATTTGATGCTATAAACTACCTTATAAGTACCTAGTTAGCTGCATCCTATAATTTTTATGTTATATTTTCATTTTCATTCAGTTTGAAATACTTTGAAATTTTACTTTTTATTCTTTCTTTGAGCCATGAGTTATTTGGTTTCTTTAGTTAATTTACCATTGTTTAGTGTTCTTAGTCATTTAGTGTTATTTAGTATTCTTTAGTTTCTAAACATTTGGGGATTTTCCAGATATCTTTCTGTTATTTACTTCTAATTTACTTCCCCTTTGGTTAAAGAACATACTTTGATCTTGAATTGACTTGAATACCTTTAAATAGACAAATTGAGACTTTTTATGTCCTCAGATGAATTTAAAATGAACATATACTGTGCTGTTGTTAGGTGGAATGTTGTATAAATCTTCATTTATACAGGTTTGTTGATAATGTTATTCAAGTCTTCCAAAGTCTTACTAATTTTATGCCTACTTGTTTTATCATTATTGAGAGAGAGGTGTTGAAATCTCTGACTACAATTATGGATGTTTCTATTTCTTGTTACAGTTATACCTGGTTTTGCTTCATGTATTTCAAAGCTCTGTTTTTAAGTACATAAATGTTAAGGTTTATTACATCTTCTTGGTAATTTTTTTATCTTTATGAAATAACCCTCTTCATTCCTAGTAATATTCTTTTGTCTAAAACCTGCTTTGCCTGCTATTAATGCTGTCACTCCGGCTCTGTTTTGACTCATGTTATCATGTCTTTTCCCATCCTTTCACTTTGAATTTATTTTGTGTCTTTATATTTCAAGTAGGTTTTTTACAGGTAGAATATAGTTGTATCATTCTTTTATATTCAGTCTGACATACTCAATGTTTCAACCACTATTGGGAGTGTTAGACCGTTTATTTTTAGTGTGATTATTGATATGGCTAAGTTTATATAAAGTGCCTTGTTATCTGCTTTTTGTTTGCTCCATATGCCCTTTATTATATTTTCCTCTTTTTCTGCTTTATTTTGATTCAAGCATTTTTTAAATTTAATTTTATCTCCTTTATTGGTTCACTAGCTATAAGTTTCTATTTTTAATCTTCACCTGAGGACATTCTTGTTGATTTTAGAGAGGGAGGAAGGAAGGGAGAGTAAGAGAGGGAGAGAAACATTGAAGCAAAAGAGAAACATGGATTGGTGGCCTCTCACATACGCCCCGGACCTGAGATCGAACCCGCAACCTAGGAATGTGCCCCGACTTAGAATCAAACTCGTGACCTTTTGATTTATGAGACAACGCCCAACCAGCTAAGCCACACCAGCCAGGGCAACTCTTCGCTATTTTTAATAGTTGCTTTAGAGTTTGTAGTATACATTCTTAACTTATCACAGTCTACCACTAAGTGATATTATACAACAATACTTCCCATAGAGTATCAGAAACTTAAAACAGTGTATTTCCATTTCTTCCTTCCTGGCCCCTGCGCTATTGTTGTCATCCACTTTACTTCTACAGGTTTTGTAAATCTCACAAGTTATTTTTTAATTTGTTATCATTTATGTGCATATCATATTTTTCCTCCTAGACTGTAAGCTACTTGAAAGTAGGATCCATATCTGAGCCATTGTTGGCATTTAATAGCTGCCAAAAACACATTTCTTCAGTGGATGCTGAAAGAGAAGGAGGGAGAGGGTAGCGAAATGGCTCTGCTGCTCACCAAGGTGAAGCCCTGGACTGGTCTGACCAATGTAGAAGTACACAACCGCAGCAACACACATGTTAACCAAGGTATAGACCCACTGGATCGAAAACATGATGACAAGGGACCCAACAGCCTGTGGAAACAGAGTAGGAAAGGCACGTGACCTAATGGTTTATCACATGGTAAGCAAACCACAAGGCTCGTGTCTTAAGAAACAATAGTCCCTCTCATCAACCACTGATCACTATAAAAGTCTGCTTAATTGGAATTCACTCATAATTCAAGAAACCTCACTTAACCAGATACTTGAGAAGACACCCTCTGGAAGTACCCTCTAATCAAAACTATCAATAAGTAGATAGATATTCTACCATAGCTCCTTGTCCTACTCCTCCCTAGAAGAAATAAAGTGAAGTGGTTCTAATTTGGTATACCTAGAAATTCAGTAACCCAGAGGTTATCAGAGATGATCAATTATTTTACAAGTAAACCGCTGACATAAGTGGTGCACTAAATGTAATCTTGCCATATGTAGTCTCATCTAAATTCTAATGTGACAGGGAGTTAAATCACATTGCTCCTGGTCAATTAAGACCCTCCTCTTCCTCCCCTCAGCCCCAACCCTCAGGTCACACCTATCTCCACCTGAATTATGTCTCAGGGACAACTGAGATCAAAATGAAGCCACTCACCCCCAGCAGGGAGACCCAGGGATTGCACATGCGAGCATAGACAGAAGCAGGTCTGCTCTGCATGTCTTGCTGCTGGAGCCTATGCTTCAGGAAGAAATCTGAAAAATAAAGGAGCCAAATCCTTGGTTACCAATTTGATAATTTTTATTAGCAAATACCTATGAGCTCTTCTCCAATTTTGTAACTCAGCCTTCTATTTTTATTAGCAAATACCTATGAGCTCTTCTCCAATTTTGTAACTCAGCCTAAAAGATAACTTCCACCTACTTCAACCACTAACTCCCTTGTGTTCTTAGTCAACTAATTCTCCTACTCTCTGATGTAACAAGTTTACAATTTCTCCTCTCAAAGGAGAATGTTCATATTCTCTCATCACCAAATCTACCAACCCAGTTGCATCTGAACCCTCTCTTCTGCCTTCCCTCTTTGTGCAGTGGGTGAACAGTCCTGGCTCCTATGGCAGGCCCATCCTTCCATTTGTGCCCTGCTCAGGGATTTTGCTTTTGCATCATTGGTTTTTCCATCCTATAATGGATCATTCCCATGAAATACATATATTTTATGCTGCAATTCTCCCACCTAAACAAATACCTTCTGGTCAACCCATATGTCTTTGTCTTCCATACAGCAAAAATCCTCAAAAGAATAGCCTATACATTCTTCTTCTTCTTCTTCTTCTTCTTTTTTTAATTCTTTGGGAATTTTTTTTAAATTTTTTTCTTTTAACTTTTTAAAATTGTTGTTCAAGTATAGTTGCCTCCATTTCCCCCCCCACTCCCCCCACTCCCACCTTTGATCCTACCCCTCTTTGGTTTTGTACATGTGTCCTTTATAGATGTCCCTGAAAACCCTTCCCCCTTTTCCTACCATTATCCTCTCCCACCTCCCCTCTGGTTACTGTCAGTTTGTTCTTAATTTCAATGTCTCTGGTTGTATTTCGCTTGCTTGTTTGTTTTGTTGATTAGATTCCACTTATAGGTGAGATCATATGGTATTCATATTTCACCTCCTGGCTTACTCCACTTAGCATAATGCTCTCCAGTTTCATCTATGCTGTCGCAAAGGGTAGGAGCTCCTTCTTTCTTTCTGCTGCATAGTATTCCATTACGTAAATGTACCATAGTTTTTTGATCCGTTCATTTACCAATTGGAACTTAGGTTGCTTCCAGCACTTGGCTCTTATAAATTGTGCTGCTATGAGTATTGGGGTGCATAGGTTCTTTTGGGTTGGTGTTTCAGGGTTCTTCGAGTATAATCCCAGCAGTAGAATTGCCGGGTCAAAAGGCAGTTCCATTTTTAGTTTTCTGAGGAAATGCCATACTGTTTTCCACAGTGGCTGTACCAGTCTGTATTCCCACCAACAGTGCACCAGGGTTCCCTTTTCTCCACATCTTCTCCAACACTTGTTGTTTGTTGATTTGTTTATGATGGCCAGGAGTAGTCTATACATTCTTTAACTCCCATTATTTCCTTAACCCACTCATAAGATGGTAGCATTCCACAAAACTACTCTTCCTGAAGTTGCCAATGACATGATCTTTTCTAATTCAATGGTCAACTCTAAGTCCTCATCCTACTCCACCTTTCCAACAGCATCTAACACATGTGATCACTTCCTGCTTATTGAAACATTTCTCTTGGTTTCTAGGATGCCTCACTCTCCCAGTTTTCCTCCTATTTCACTGCCATTTTTTCTTAGTCTCTGTTGCTGGCTCACCTCCTCCTTCCAATCCCCAAATATTGTACATTCCAACATTCATTCAGTCCTTGGCATTCTCCCCCACCCACCCATATATACTCATTCCCAGGAGATCTCATTTTGTCCCATGGCTTTAAATACTATCCACATAAAAATGCTCTAGTTTTACATCATTCTTGACACTTGAATTGACAATTTGAATATCTAGTTTTCTTCCCAATATCTCTCCTTAAATGGCTAACAAGCACCTCAAACCTTAACATGGCTGAAGCAGAAATGTATTCTTCCCAAGTCTTCTTTGTCTAATTAAATAAATAACAACAGCATTCACTCAAATATCTAAGACTCATTCTTGACTCCTCTTTTCCTCACACCTATATCTATTCCATTAGTACATACTGTTGATTCTACCATCAAAATACGTTCAGAATATGACCACTCCTTGCTACGGACACTGCTCCTACCCTAGCCCAAGCCACTTTTGTCTGAGTTACTGTAGTGAGCTCCTGTGGTAGGGACTGTGGCAGTTAGTGTGTCCATGTGACCAAATGCTCACCAGTAAAATGTCAACAGAAGTGATGAGTGCCATTTTTGCACAAGATCTTTGAGAGAGAAGGTGTGCCTCCTCTCTGTGCCTGAAATCTGCACATGGTAAGTCAGTCTTGACTATGCACAAGGTCCTAAGTAGGGGATGGAGGGAGCCTGGGTCCCTGAATCAGTGCATGGAGGAGAGTGTCCCACTTATTTGGAACACCCTTCCTGGACTGTTAGTGCAAGTGAGAAATCAATTTCTATTGTATTTGAGCCACTACATATTTGGTTATTTCTTATAGCAGTTTAGCCTACCTTAATTAATATACCTCCAAATAGGCTTTGGCTCCTTCTCTTACCATTATATAATACATTCCTCACAAAGCCAGCGATCATCTTAAAGCCTGAATCTGATCATATTGCAGCCCTAGCTAGAACCTCTGTCAGCCTTCCATCACAGTCCTGGCCCTACATAGCACCGACTTCCACTTTCCTCATGGTATTCATCTCCCACCTCTCTCCCCTGGCACACTCCTGTCCAGTCACTGCTGGACCACTGCTCTTCTTGGAATCTGCCAATCCAGTTCCCACCTTTACCAGTATACATGCCATTTCCTCTGCCTGGAACTCTTCTCCCACATCTCCGCACAGCTCACTACGTTATACAGCTCAGGTCCCCATTAAAATATCCTCTTCTCAGAGAGATCTTGTCTGACAAACCCATCTGAAAGCATATCCCCTCTTCATTCTAGTCTTTCTCTATCCCATCACCCCTCTTTATTATTTACCATAGTACCTGATATTACAGTGCATATTCATTTGTTTGTTTATGTGTCTTCCCCTACTAGAATGCAGCTTCAAAGACAGCAGAGATCTATGTCTATTCAGCATGTTGCAGCACCTAGAACAGCTCTTAGAATGTAGTAAATGTTCCATTCATATGGTTAAATGAATAAACAAACCACTCTAGCCCCCAGAGAATTCTTCATACTCTTAATGTGTCTTCCTTCATCATGTGCTGCCAACTGTTATACTTACTTTTCATACCTCCACACCTGAGGGCAAGAACTGTCTTTTATATCTTTGAATGCCATATCTACATATTAAGAAGTTCCTGTGTAGAAGTGCTCAAAAAATGTTTCCTTATTAGTTGTAGATTAAAATAAACTCTGCAAAGTTTATGATTGATTTAAATTGATAGCCCTGTTATTTTTTTAAAGAAAGAATACTGCTATTATTGCATTAATTAAATTGTATACTTTTAAGATGCTCAACACATGATTCAATTTTTCAATCATTGGCTTAGTGAAATACAGTTGCCCCTTTGGTTATTTTTTTAAAATACATTTTATTGGGAGACTTCCAGCCAAGATGGAGGCGTAGGTGGACGCACTATGCCTCCTCGTACAATCAAAATTGAGGAAAATAAAGATTTAGAAACAAGAAAAAAACCACACTAACAGAAAATTGAACTGTACAGAAGTCTGACAACCATTCATCCAGACCGGTAAGAGGGGCGGAGTCGAGGCAGGAAAAAGTGGAGGTTGGTGGACTCAGTCAGGAGCCCCAGGTGTGCAGGTGGTGGCTAGCGGACCCCAGGCACTGGGTGGCAACAGGCAGACCCAGTGAGGCCATGCAAGGTGGCTGGCTGACCAGGTGGTCCCACATTCACGCACAAATAATCCAGGTGAAAATGGGGAGCAAGACAGACCTTGCAACCCAGGGTCCCAGCACCAGGAAATAAAACCTAAAAACACTGATTGAAAACACTTGTGGGGGTTGAGGTGCTGGGAGAGACTCCCAGCCTCACAGGAGAATTCATTGGAGAACATACACAAGCCCACCCACACGCAAATCAGCACAAGGAGGGCACAATTTGCTTGTGGAAAGCAGCGGAAGGGACTGGAATCTGAGAGAGAGCCTCAGAGCAAATGCCATTGGTCCCTCTCGGACCCCGCCCCCACATACAGCATCACAACCCAGCAACTGGGCTGCCCAGCCCTAGTGAACACCTAAGGCTCTGCCCCTCACTACGTAACAGCTCCGACCAGACCCCCCCCCCCCAAAAAAAAGAAACCAAAATGGCTCAAATGGGAAAACAGATCAAAGCCCCAGAGCCCATTCATTTAAGTGACCAAGAGATAGCCAACCTATCAGATGCACAGTTCAAAGCACTGGTGATCAGGATGCTCACAGAATTGGTTGATTTTGCTCACAAATGAGATGAACAAATGAAGGCTACAATAAGTGAAATGAAGGAAAAAGCACAGGGAACCAATAGAGATGGGAAGAAAACTGGGACTCAAAAATGGAGTGGACCAGAAGGAAGAAAGAAACAACCAAACAGAAAAAAAAGGAAGAAACAAGAATTCGGAAAAATGAGGAGAGGCTTAGAAACCTCCAGGACATCTTTAAACATCCCAACATCCAAGTTATAGGGGTACCAGAAGGGGAAGAGGAAGAGCAACAAGTGGAAAAGTTATTTGAACAAATAATAAAAGAGAACTTCCCCAATCTGGCAAAGGAAATAGAATTTCAGGAAGTCTAGGAAGCTCAGAGAGTCCCAGAGAAGCTGGATCCAAGGAGGAACACACCAAGGCACATCATAATTACATTACCCAATATTAAAATGAAGGAGAGAATTCTAGAAGCAGCAAGGGATAAGGGCACAGTCACCTACAAAGGAGTTCCCATCAGACTGTCAGCTGATTTCTCAAAAGAGACCTTCCAGGCAAGAAGGGGCTGGAAAGAAGTATTCCAAGTCATGAAAGGCAGGGACCTACACCCAAGATTGCTCTATCCAGCGAAGCTGTCCTTTAGAATGGAAGGGAAGATGAAGTGCTTCTCAGATAAGGTCAAATTAAAGGAATTCATCATCACCAAGCCTTTAGTATAGGAAATGTTAAAGGGACTTATGTAAGAAAAAGAAGATAAAAAATATGACAGTGAAAAGACAGCAAACTCACAGCTATTAACAACCACACCTAGAACAAAAGCAAACAACTAGAACAGGACAGAAACACAGAAATGGAGATCACATGGAGGGTTAGCAACAGGGGAGTGGGAGGAGGAGAGAGGGGAAAAGGTACAGAGAATAAGTAGCATAGACAGTGGGTAGAATAGACAGGGGGAGGGCAAGAATAGTGTGGGAAATGTAGAAGCTAAAGAACTTAGGACGTATGGACATGAACTAAAGGGGGGAATGTGGGTGGGAGGGGGTGTGCAGGGTGGAGGGGAATGAAGGGGGGAAATGGGACAAGTGTAATAGCATAATCAATAAAATATATTTTAAAAAAGATTTTCATCAACTTTGGGAGGTTTTTAGCCATTATTTGTTTAAATATTTTTTTCTGCCCTTTTTGCTCTTTCCCATCCCTATGGGACTACTATTACATATTAGTTGGTTCACTTGACATTGTTTCCCAGGTCTCTGAGGCTCAGTTTCTTTTTCTTCCACCTATTTGTGTCTGTCTTACAGTTTGAATCATTTCTATTGATCTATCTTTAAGTTTCACTGATTCTGTCTTCTGCCATATCAGATTTGCTGTTGAACCCATCTAGTAAATTTTTTTATTCTGTTATTGTGCTTTTTAGCTATAGCATTTTCACCTGGTTCTTTTTTCATAGTTTATATACCTCTATTGATATCCCTTATTTGGAAAGTCATTGCCATCATTTTTTTATAAGTCACTGACATTGTGTTTTTATTGAATTCCTTGAGCATATATATTATACTAGGTGCTTTGAAGTCTTTGCTAAACCCAACATGTGGCTCCACTCAGAGTCATTTTCTGTTGATTGCCTGGGTCACAATTTCCTATTTCTTTGCATGTCTTATAATTTTTGGTTGAAAACTGGATAATTTAGATAACATGTTGTGGCAACTCCTGATTCTGATGTGTACTTTTGAGTTTTTGTTGGCTTGTTTTACCAAATTGCCTGTATTTGAATTATGGAATATGTTTCCCCTGTGGTATGTGGCTGCTGATGTCTTTACTCAGTTTTTCTTTATTCTCATTTTAAATTTTAAGACTGATTTCTAAGGGGTTGCCCATGTGTCTACATGGCCCATAAGGCTTCCACCCTCTCACAGGGGATCTCTCTGTGGGTTGGGAAAACAGTCAAAGTTGCAGCCAGTTCTCCAGTCTTCCACGTCTCTTACTTTTTGCTGGTCTCTCTTGGGTCCTCCCAGGCAGGGCAATAGCTTTCCAGTCATCCAGGGAAATGTGGGGAGCTACAGTTCTTCTACGGCACTCTCATTCCTAGGATCTCCCAATTAAACTGCTGCTTGTTCACTGCTGCTCCTACGGGGTCTACTATATCTGCTAGCAAAGCTGAGTGGTATTCCCCACTCAATTTCTTACTGCACTCACCACATTTAGCTTATAAAGGCTAACCCACAATTTCATAGGTTTCTGGCCAGCTCTGTGCTGGTAAGAACTAGGGCAGGAATGGGAGAAGCCCAGGCGAGAAGGTCATAGACTGTCACTGTTCTTACCCTTAGCTCCAACAGTTTTGGGGGTAAAAATCCACTTCTTAATTTGTTGTCTCCATTTGGTAAATTTCTGGAGCCCTGGGTCATTGTTTTCATCTATTTAGCACACTTAATTCTTATGGAAAAGAATTCACCAACCTTTTCACATGCCACAGCCGAAAGCCCCTCTGGTTCATTCTTCCTGCAGCATGATCTTTCAAGATGTAACAAGAAATAGAAACCTGTTTAATTGCCCTGGCTTAGTAAACCTATTTGGAGGAATTGTATAATCAAGTTAGAAGTAACTTAAACGTACAGCATTTGGAAAGTGGTTAAAAGAATTGTACTGTCAGCATGATAAAAGACCACATGGACTTGAAACATGAGCCTTTGTGGGACTGCATCAGCGTGCATTCTCGGTCTGTACATGCTAACTGAAGCTGTGTGTTTATTATGCTGATAAAGATATGGAGTGCATTTGTAGAGATGGTTTAATATTTTCCAGTAGTTTCTATAAAATTACTTAAGTATATGATTTTTAAAAACAACATAATTGTTTTCACCCTTCATGCTCAAAGTTTTTATATCTGCATGAGTTTGTGAATATTGAATTTGTTAGACATACTATTATTATTTTTATTATGTTTTTAGTATTTGATATTTTTATCATGCCTGATGCATGGTTTTGTTTATTTAGTTTTTTGTTTTGCCACTCAGACTTGAAAAGTAAAGTTGCCTTTGTGGCCATTACTCTAGAATTTCTCATATGAAAAATGTACCCTTCTAACAATAGTTTACAAGGCTTGTTTCTTCCAGCAAAATCCTCACAAGAGAAAAAAGTTCCTTTAGTCACTTGGAAGGATTTTGAAACCATGTTATCTGCCTGTTTTGTCAAAACTGTTTGAAGTTATTGAGCATCCTTGCATGAATTCTCTCTCACATTCTTATTGGCAAAACTGCATTGTGCTTGCCTGGAGGAAACACCCTTTCTCACTACTTCCTCCTGAGTTCCTTAGGAAACACACACACACAATTCTCTTAGGTACAGTGTAATTGATACTATGCAAGATCAAGATTAAGTGTGAAATGGTGAGCTTAACATTTTGCAAACCTCAGAGAGGCAACAATCTAAGTCCTTAACCAATAGCGTTCTTTCTTAATAACCAAAGGGGATGACTTCTGGCGAAGATGGAGGCATAGATAGACACACTCTGCCTCTTTGTGCAACAACAAAAAAAACAACAACAAATTTATAAACAAAAAACAACCAGAACTGATAGAAAATTGAACTGTATGGAAGTCCGATGACCAAGGAGTTAAAGAAGAAACATTCATCCAGACCTGTAAGATGGGCAGAGACAGGCAGCTGGGCCAAGAGGCAGCAGCTGGAGGATTGGGGCTGGCAAGTCTGTGGCTGATAGGCAAGGCAGCAGCTGCCAGACAGGGCAATGTGCTGGCTGGCCTACAGGGTGGTCCCACATTTGCGTGCAGATAAACTGGGAGGAACAACTGGGGAGTGAGACAGACCATGCAGCCTAGAGTTCCAGCACAGGGAAATAAAGCTTCAAACCTCTGACTGAAAACACCTGTGGGGGTTGAGGCAGCGGGAGAAACTCCCAGCCTCACAGGGTCCTAGAATGTACGTAAACCCACCCACCCAGGAATTAGCACCAGAAGGGCCCAATTTGATTGTGGGTATTGGGGGAAGTAACTGAAAACCGTCAGAGAGTGGAGCAAGTGGTACTGTTCCCTCTCGGACCCCTCCCCCACATACAGCATCACAACACAGTAACATGAGTTGCCCAGCCCTGGTGAACACCTAAGGCTCCACCCCTTATTGTGTAACAGGCCCGCCGAGACAAAAAAAAAAAAAAAAAAAAAAGACCCAAATGAAAGAACAGATCAAAGCTCCAGAAAAAATACAACTAAGCAATGAAGGTCTAGCCAGCCTATCAGATGCACAGTTCAAAACACTGGTAATCAGAATGCTCACAGAATTGGTTGAATATGGTTGCAAATTAGAGGGAAAAAATGAAGGCTATGGTAAGTGAAATAAAGGAAAATGTACAGGAAACCAACAGTGATGGGAAGGAAACCAGGACTCAAATCAACAGTTTGGACCACAATGAAGAAAGAAACATTCAACAAGAACAGAATGAAGAAACAAGAATTCAAAAAAAATGAGGAGAGGCTTAGGAACCTCCAGGTCATCTTTACATGTTCCAACATCCAAATCATAGGGGTGCCAGAAGGAGAAGAGGAAGACCAAGAAATTGAAAACTTATTTGAACGAATGATGAAGGAGAACTTCCCTAATTTGGCAAAGGAAATAGACTTTCAGGAAGTTAAGGAAGCTCAGAGTGTCCCAAAGAAGTTGGACCCAAGGAGGGACACACCAAGGCACATCATAATTACATTACCCAAGATTAAAGATAAGGAGAGAATCTTGAAAGCAGCAAGATGAAAGAAGACAGTTACCTACAAAGGAGTTCCCATTAGACTGTCAGCTGATTTCTCAAAAAAAAAAACCTTGCAGGAAAGAAGGTACTGGAAAGAAGTATTCCAAGTCATGAAAGGCAAGGACCTACATCCAAGATTATCCAGCAAAGCTATCATGTAGAATGGAAGGGTAGATAAAGTGTTCCCCAGATAAGGTCAAGTTCAAGTAGTTCATCATCAACAAGCCATTATTACATGAAATGCTAAAGGGATTTATCTAAAAAAAAAAAAAGAAGATAAAAATATGAACAGTAAAATGACAATAAACTCACAGTTATTAACAACCAACCCTAAAAAAAGAAGAAGAAGAACAAACTAAACAACTGGAACAGGAAGAGAATCACAGAAATGGAGATCATATGGAGGGTTATCAGTGGGGGAGAGGGAGAAGGAGAGAGGGGAATAGGTACAGAGAATAAGCAGTATAAATGGTAGGTAGAAAATAGACAGAGGGAGGTTAAGAATAGTATAGGAAATGGAGAAGGCAAAGAACTTGTATGTATGACCCATGGACAAGAACTAAAGGGGGGTAATACAGGTGAGACAGGGTGCTCAGGGCAGAGAGGAATAAAGCAGGGGGGAATGGGACAACTTTAATAGCATAATCAATAAAATATATTTATTTATTTATATATTTTATTGATTATGCTATTACAGTTGTCCCATTTCTCCCCCATCATTCTTCTCCACCCTACATATCCCCACCCACCCACATTCCCCCTTTTAATTCATGTCCATGTGTCATAAGTTCTTTAGCTTCTACATTTCCCACACTATTCTTGCCCTCCCCCTGTCTATTTTCTACCCACTGTCTATGCTACTTATTCTCTGTACCTTTTCCCCTCTCTCCTCCTCCCACTCCCCTGTTGCTAACCCTCCATGTGATCTCCATTTCTGTGTTTCTGTCCTGTTCTAGTTGTTTGCTTTTGTTCTAGGTGTGGTTGTTAATAGCTGTGAGTTTGCTGTCTTTTCACTGTCATATTTTTTATCTTCTTTTTCTTACATAAGTCCCTTTAACATTTCCTATACTAAAGGCTTGGTGATGATGAATTCCTTTAATTTGACCTTATCTGAGAAGCACTTCATCTTCCCTTCCATTCTAAAGGACAGCTTCGCTGGATAGAGCAATCTTGGGTGTAGGTCCCTGCCTTTCATGACTTGGAATACTTCTTTCCAGCCCCTTCTTGCCTGGAAGGTCTCTTTTGAGAAATCAGCTGACAGTCTGATGGGAACTCCTTTGTAGGTGACTGTGCCCTTATCCCTTGCTGCTTCTAGAATTCTCTCCTTCATTTGAATCTTGGCTAATGTAATTACTATGTGCCTTGTGGTATTCTTCCTATTCTCCTTTATTATTTGTTCAAATAACTTTTCCACTTGTTGCTCTTCCTCTTCCCCTTCTGGTACCCCTATAACTTGGATGTTGGGATGTTTAAAGATGTCCTAGAGGTTTGTAAGTCTCTCCTCATTTTTCTGAATTCTTGTTTCTTCCTTCTTTTCTGTTTGGTTGTTTCTTTCTTCCTTCTGGTCCACTCCATTTTTGAGTCCCAGTTTTCTTCCCATCTCTATTGGTTCCCTGTGCTTTTTCCTTCATTTCACTTATTGTAGCCTTCATTTGTTCATCTCATTTGTGAGCAAAATCAACCAATTCTGTGAGCATCCTGGTCACCAGGAGTTTGAATTGTGCATCTGATAGGTTGGCTATCTCTTGGTCACTTAGATGAATGGGCTCTGAGGCTTTGATCTGTTTTCCCGTTTGAGCCATTTTGGTTTTTCTTTTTTGGGGGGAGGTCTGGTCGGAGCTGTTACGTAGTGAGGGGCAGAGCCTTAGGTGTTCACTAGGGCTGGGCAGCCCAGTTGCTGGGTTGTGATGCTGTATGTGGGGGCGGGGTCCGAGAGGGACCAATGGCATTTGCTCTGAGGCTCTCTCTCAGATTCCAGTCCCTTCTGCTGCTTTCCATAAGCAAATTGTGCCCTCCTTGTGCTGATTTGCATGTGGGTGGGCTTGCGTACGTTCTAGGACCCTGTGGGTCTCTCCAACGAACTCTCCTGTGAGGCTGGGAGTCTCTCCCAGCACCTCAACCCCCACAAGTGTTTTCAATCAGTGTTTTTAGGTTTTATTTCCTGGTGCTGGGACCCTGGGTTGCAAGGTCTGTCTTGCTCCCCATTTTCACCTGGATTATCTGTGCGTGAATGTGGGACCACCTGGTCAGCCTCCACTGGGTCTGCCTGTTGCCACCCAGTGCCTGGGGTCCACTAGCCGCCACCTGCATACCTGGGGCTCCTGACTGGGTCTACCAACCTCCACCTTTTTCCTGCCTCAACTCCACCCCTCTAACCGGTCTGGATGAATGGTTGTCAGACTTCTGTACAGTTCAGTTTTCTGTTAGTGAGGTTGTTTTCTTGTTTCTAAATCTTTGTTGTCCTTAATTTTGGTTGTGCAAGGAGGCACAGTGTGTCCACCTATGCCTCCATCTTGGCCGGAAGTTGATGAAAATCTTTAACCTACAGATCCAGAACATAGGAGTCCACGGGCATCGCTCTCAGCAATGTGTACATGTACTTGATTACCACAGACCTACTACTATCTTCATTTAAACTTTTGAAAGTATAATAGATATGCAATGATATCTTAAAGGTGGTTGAATTTGTGTTGATTTAATCACCACCATGCCCTAGTTCATAAAACATACTGGCAGCAAGCAGTATGCACTTCGAATAGTGGTTAAGGACACAGGTTCTAAAGTGAGACAGATCTGAGCTCAAATTCTGACTGGTTTGTATCCTGAGCAAGGGTTTAACTTCTCTAAACCTCTGCAAAAAGGATAATAACAATGTCTACAGTGAACCAAGAAAAGAAAATCTGTGTTAACTGCTTCTGTCAGTGTCAGGAACATGGGACATGCTCAATAAATGCTGCCTATTCTTTAGCTACTAACATTATTTAACACTTAACAATAATAGTTACTTTGTTGAGTGGACAGTGAATGAGTCTGGGAATTGATTTTTTAAGTGTAAACTACATATTCATCTCTTCTGACCTCTGCTTAGTAGAATCTGGATTTTGACCTTCCTGTTTTTAAAAATAATATGCTTTGGGAGGTATGCTTTTATCAGTTGTGTTTGTCTGAATAATTGTTTCCTTCTGCAATACTGTTGTTCAAATGTTTTTTATTTCTATTTAATCAGATTCCTTTTTATCTCTGATGATGTCTTCAACAGTCAGAAATATCTCTTTTGCACAGCTGTTATAAATAAGGAACTCATGGCTATATAAGGCATAAAATATAGCCCCCAAGTTAACTTTTTGGATCCATTTGCTCTCAACAATATTTATTCAATAGTGGTTTGATTCTTATAATTTTTTGCATCTGGTTTGTCACACTTCAGGTTCTTATAATAGTTTAACACTTTCTAGTCTACTTCACTGATCAATGTTTCACTTTTTTAGATAATATTTGTTCAAATGTCCATCAATATAACCAGCTTCTACTGTTTTTTGTGTGTATGGCCGTGTGGGAATATTGTAATGAATACAAAGTGAAAAGACATGGTTCGTGACTAAAGGAAGCTCACAGTCTAGAGGCAAAGGAGCGAAACTAGTATTTCTTTTCCTTAAGACAGTCAGACGAGTGGGCCTGAAGACAGATGTGTAAACACATGTGATCTGAATGTATAAAACAATGTGATACTTATTTATACTTCCTGTATGAATCAAATATTATGCTTGCACAACAGGGAAATTAGGTAATCCTTCTCAGAGGAGGTAAAAATGGATCTGGAAAGGCAAATGTACTTTAAACCATAAGTCGGAATTTTCCAGATGGGGTTGGAGGAGGTGAAGCAATTTGAGAAGGCAGAGCAGCATCCTCAAAGGCAGGAAGGCCCACAGAACACGATGTGTTTAGGGCACTCGTCTGGGTTTAGCCGCAACACACCAGTGCATGGGTCGTCGTGACAAAAGTGGCCAGGAAGGTGGGTGAGGGCAGGATTGACCTAAAGAAACTTGCAGGTCACATCAGGATCTTGGACTTAAGATGGAAGGCATTAGATTCCAGTGAAGGTTTTTCATCAAGAGAGACGATGATAATTTTATTTCAGAAAGATCATCCAGTGGACAATGAGAAGGAGAAGCAGGATGTGGGAAAATCTGGAGGCTAGAGACTAGTTTGGAGACATAACAAGAGCCTGGGTGCAAGATGATGAGGGTCTATTCCAAGGGAAAGACAGCAAAGGTGGAGGAGAATGAGCAGTCAATTGCTACGAAATTTCTAGACAGGGCAGTTGGGTAGCAACCACTTCACTGATTAAATATGGCAAACTGATGATATGTCTCTCCTGAAAACCAGAAAAGAAGACAGAAAGGAATTAAATAGCTATAAACCCACAAACACAGGGAGAATGAGAGAGGAAAGAGGAAAACAACTCTTGGAAGATGAAAAGGTAACAGAAGAGTGGTAACAGACCGGGCAGAGCAGAGGAGGATGAACCCTGGAGTCTACAGGTAAGGTGCAGGTAAGGAGCAGCCCCGAGGCACCCCGTAGACTCCAGAGAGTTCAGGGTCAGGAAGCGCCACGTCCCTAGGAAGTGGTAAGGTGCAGGGGGCTGGTCACAAAACTGTGTATGAAACGGTTGGACACTGAGGTCCTCTACCCATGCAGCCAGGTAACAACTCCTTCTTTGCCCAGTCCACTCCCCAAGAGGGTTTTCTCTAAAAAAATCAAACCAGAGAGTGCCCAGCCTTGGGACACCAAGCTCATCAAAGAGTGCAGGACTGCAGCTAGAAACTGGGGAATTCAATGAAAGCCAATATCCTAAACAATGGGGAGCCCCCGAGTCCCTTTCCTTCCCTTGTTTCCTGAATGCAAGCAGCCATCTGGGTGAGCCCCCAAGCAAGAGATTAAGTGACCATTCTGCAGACGAACTGAAGAGCCCCAGAGGAAACCCTCTAGAGATAGTTACATTTGGGGGTCCCCTGTGAAGAACCTAGCTTACTCCCTAATCATTTTACAGTGAGGTACCCCGATGAACAAGCCCTGCCCAGTATGCTTTTTAATACTTCAAAGTAAGAAAAGAAATCAAAAGATCAACAGACATGTTAGTAAAGCCTCTCATATGAGAGAGGGGTGGGGCGGGGGAGAGAACCAAGCCAAAGAGAAAAGAACCTAGAGAACACAGGGCAGTAAAAGGAGCAGAAAAGGACTTTAAAGGGAGAATAAGTAATATTACCAGAAAGATAAGATAAACCGTTGTACCCATAACAAGAATAAGATGATGTTCAATTGTCTTTAAAAGGACAAGGGCAAATTAGATTACAAGCAAGAAGGACAATTGTGGTATAGGCTGATTGTTGCCACCCAGGCTCCTCCTCTTCCTTAGGGAAAAATACCTACACAATTTCATGTGAAACAGCAATATGACCAGCCAAAAAGACATTTCCCAGCCTCCCCTCTGAGAATAGCTGGAAAGGCTGGTGAATCAAGTTCAGGGCCCCACAGCCAGCAACACCACTCAAGTTCTGTCTGTCAGAGCAGCCTAATGAGGACATCAGTGCTGCGGGCACGCGGTCCAGACGCTGCAGCCTGCCCGTAGGCCCTGAAAATCCTGGACACTGGGACCAGGAATGGTCATCCTGCAGCTACTGTTATATTTCCTGAGAGTTCCTCAAAGTTTCCACTTTGGGTTTCTGGTTCCCGGTATAAGAAAGGCTTATCTGATTAGCAGAGCCTTGGTCTTGTGCCTGAACTCTGGCTGCAGGAGAGGGTGGAAAACTGATACCTGCCTGGCATTTTGTTTTGAGTGTGAAAGGCTTGCTTTGCCCTCAACCAAGACTCATAACATTGGAAACTGTTCAAATATAGGGAGGTCACTCATTGCTACATGGGCAGGAAGAAAAAAAAAAAAGCCAAAAGTCTGCTATTATATTGTATCCAAGAAGTCTCTTGTACCCTGGATCCAAAGAAATCTCTTATTCTCTGGATCCAACCAAAAAAAAAAAAAAAAAAAAAAAATGCAATAAAGAGAGGAATTCCAAGACAACAGCTTGTAGCAGGCCTAGAGAACAGGCAGTCCAGAGCAGAGCAGTAAAGCATCCGCGGGACAGAGGGGAAAACAAATGGATGTGACAGATTTCTGAAGAATTCAAGCATTTGGAAAATAACATTAAGAGGCATTTGACATATCTGCCAGAGCGTCTAGAGAAAAAATTATGGCAAAAAAATAAATAAATAAATAAATAACCAACGCAATTATTCACTCCAGGAAACAGAAAATGATGGACAAAAAAGGAAATGTGATCATAGTAGAGTGTGTGGCTCAGAGTTCAGCAATATTTACTCAATCACAATCATACGAATACTAGGGATGAAGTTAATCAAAACTGTAATATAATTAATTACACTGAGACATTGAATGAGGAGTCAGAGTGGCATAAATGAGTTAAATCTTCCCTTATGATGATTAGAAGTCAAAAGATGATACCTGAAACTGACATCAAGAAGTAGCAATACAAATATATTATTTACTAACACGCAGGGTAACAGAAAAGGCACCTTTTTTGTTGAAAGCGGGGTTTTCTGGGGGTTAAACTAGACTAGGAAGCAGAAGAGGATTGAGGGCATGGTGTAGAAGAATGGGAAGCATTTTTCATCATGTGACTTTTAGTTCCACTTGGCTCATTAAACTATACACTTATTTTGTTGATAAAATAAAATGATTTAAAAATTTTTAATAAGGCTTCTACCATTAAAAACCTCATATTGACTTGGAGATAAAGAAGAAAAAATAGGTACGTGGAAGAATGTAAAGCATTTCTTTTTAGACATCTTCCGTGTCCCTCCGCCTCCTCCTCTTGGCCCACAGGCGTCAAGGGGCGTATTGTGTAAAGAGAAGCACGGGCCTCTGTAGGGACAGGCCGGGGGTGACATCCAGCTGTGCAAACGCTCAGCTCTGAGACCTCTCTGTGCCCTCCCAGGGCCTCAGGGTCTTCATGGTGAAATGGAAAACTCGAATATCCATTATATTCATGAAAGGACATGTCAAATACCTAAAATATGGAAGTCTCAAAGACCGAGTTCCCCCTCTCTCAGAATCTCTCATCTCCTGTAAGCCTCTCTTTGAAGTCCCCCTCTGTGTCTCCGTGTTTGCAGATTTGAGGAAGCAAAGAAAAGCTGCCCGGCCTTTGCCACCTTCTCTCCATCCCGTCGTGCCTGTTTGGGGATATTCATCCTCCACAGACAAAGCGTACTGAGTCCTTGCCAGGCAGTCTGTCAAAGCACATTCCCACTTCTCTTGAAAAAGGAAATTGGTTTTCATTCATATTGGACTCACACCTCTGCTGATTTTAGAGTAAAATAAAATTAGTATTCAATTAGTAGTCAGGGCTCCCACATATAGGAGTAGATAGAAATTTCTGTTTAAAATCACTTATCTATAGCAGTAGAATTACAAATTTAGCTGATATCTGAATGTAACTTTTAAAATAAATATAAAACAAAACAAACAAGGAAAAGGCCAGCTGTAAAGTGACTGGCTAAGGACCTGAAAGAGAGCTGTGATTACCCAGCAGGTGAGGCAACCAGCAGTCAGCCTGAATTAGGAGGCCCCAGTACAATTTCAGAGCGCTCACCTTCTCCACCTGGTCCTGGCTGGTTGCTCAGCTCAGGGACAAGTTGCTTTCCACATGCTCCCCGAGGCTGAGCCCTTTCACTCCTGGAATGCTGGTTGAACCAGCAGGACTCCTGCCCCTCCCAGTAGTCAGTGGGCAATCTGTCAGGGCCTTCAGGAGAAAAGGAAGCTGGTGACTTGAGGTCCAGGAGGAAGCTATCTTGTAGGGTTTGCTTGGTGGCCTTCTTGCATTTCCCCTTCTGATGCTCCGGGATCCTGTCACTGTCTCCTGGCCGGGTCTGCCTGCTCTCTGGCTTCCTGGTTAGCTGAAGGAGCTGATCCATGTCTTTGGTGAATTCCAGCAGAGTACCCTCAGAGAAGCTTCGGGCAGTGCCCTCAGAGCCATAACTGGGAGCCTTTTCCAACAGCAGGTGCTCAGAGCAGTGGAGAGCTTCCATGCCCTCCCTGTGCACTGACCCAGGCACTGGCGGGTGGCTGCAGGAAACCATGGACAGGCAGAAGTAGGAGTAATCCACTGAGATGTACGTCAGCATGAAGTTGATGGTGACGATGGGAGCCAAAACATTCACCTGACCCACAAGGACAAAGGCCATGGTCACCAAGCTGGTCAGACAGATGGCAGCTACAGGTGTTTTATTTGGCCCTTTCTGCAAAAACAGAAATAACACACAGGACTATGAAATTTCAGAAGAAAATCACATTATGTGATAAAAACACAACTCAAAAGGGCTCAGCCACTTCTCCCAAGTGATTCTTGGTATGTTAATAGCTGTTCATCTACAAACTTGGGATAATACAGTAATATCCAACCCATGGAATTATTGTGGGATCAGAGCTAAATGCACATAAAATTTGTGACATGGCCCTGACTCACAGCAGGCTCCTGACACACCACGGGTGTTAGTTGTATCAGTAGTTATTCACATGGGGCATTAGCCTAGAACTTGGACTTCCCAAGTAGTTCTCCTTTGGTCTTTCATTGGTTTTAACACTGCTTTGGAAATAAAAAGTATGGAAAGGTGATTGTTTCCAGACTATCATGAGAAAACTACCCTCAGGGAGCGGCGGACCCTGGAAGACACAGCAGAATCATTGGTGGCTGCTGTGGTGGGGAAATTCTGATACTAAACACACACACACACACGCTCACACACATGCTCACACACACACGTACACACATCTATTATGGACGGAGGTGGGTATGTGACCTTCAGGATAGGAGTGGAAAATGTGTACTAACTCCTTATAATCTCTCATTCCACAGAAGATATGCAACAGAGAAAATGACACAGTTCTTAGGCCAAAAGAAATAGTCACCTCTCAGTCCTCATCTTCCCTAACCTAGGAACTACATTTGACCCAGCTCATCGCTCCCTGGTTTTGGAATGACTTGCTTCACCGCTCGTCTCTTGATTTGCCTCCCTCCTCAGTGACTGCTCCTCGGCCTCTGCTGCTCCCCCGCACCTTTGAAAGCTGCCCAGGCTCCATCCTCAGACCCCCTTCTCTTGTCTATCTGCACTCTCTTCCTAAGTAATCTCAGCTAGGCTCATGGCCTTAACCAACTTTATGCTCTCAGATCCCAAATTTAAATCTCCAGCCTGAAATGTTTCCTAAAGTCCAGACTTCAGTATTCAACTGTCTACTCAACATCTCCAGTTGATGTCTAACAGGATCTCAGACCTAATATGTCCCAAATCAGATTGCTGCTCCCCCAATTGCCTGCTCTTCAAATCTACTCTTTCTGCATGCAGTCTTTCAACTCAGAAAAAAGCAATGCATCCTTCCAGTTGCTCAGCCAAGGAAAATTCTCGATGCTTCTCATTTTCTCATTTTCCATTAGCAAATAGTATAAGAATTTACCCTCAGGATAGACACAGTATCTAACCACCTCCTTTGCTAACAGCACTCTGGAATGTGAAGGTCAGGCATATAAGCCACTTCCTGATCTGCCCTGGGGACCTCCCACGCATGTTCCTCCAGGTGTGCCCTGTTACTGAAGGCTGGAATAGAGAACAACCTATGAAGTCACAGGACGAAGAAGCTGATGATGATTTGAGTCTCTGAGGATCAGAGCCCCTATTGACCTAAAATACCTTCCCTAGAACCTTAAAGTAAAAATCTTTTTAAAAAAAGACAGTAAAATTACACTTTTATTGTTTTTGAGAATTATGTCTTTTGGTACAGCTACAATTCTGTAGCATAGTCTAACAATAAAACTACTAAGAATGAAGTAAATCCTCAGAAACTAAAAAGAACTTAAAAGGAGGGTCCCAGATATGCTGAAGGAAATGCTAGCAGTCCAGGTGAGACTTTGATGAGGACAGCTGTAAAGGGACAAATTACTCAGACATGAACTTCTGTTCACCAGCAGACACCCTGAAGAAGTGAAAAGGCAAGCCACGGAATGGGAAAAGATTAAAACCTACAAGGGTAGGCAAAAGTAGGTTTACAGTTGTAATACAAATAGTACAATAATGAGCAAATAATAATACAGGAATAAACTATGTGTTTCACATACTCACAATTGTAAACTATTTTTGCCCACCTCGTGTAACTGACAAAGGGTCAGGCAAAATATGCCAAAAGAAATCCCCACAAAATCCTTAGAAAAAGACAGACAACCCACTAAAAAGAAGAGCAAAAGAACGCCTATGAAACATAATAAAGACGCCCAGTCTCATCATGTAATCAGGAAAATGCAGATTACAACTATAAGGAGACACCATTAAACGCCCACCCGCCTGGCGATGCTAAGTCTGAGATTATCGAGTATTAGCAAGAACATAGAGAAACAGTAATGGTTATCCACTGCTGAGGGAATTAATACAACTACTTTGGGAAAAGGCTTTGCACCGCCCGCCCGCGCAGGAGTGCTCGCTGCGCGGTCGGCCGCAGGCCCAGGCGGATGGAGCAGCCCCAGTGTCCGTCGGCGGCAGCACAGCGCATGAATAAATTGCAACAAATGAGGAATGCCATGTAGGGATGAAGCTCATGAACATGACGTTGAGTGAAGCATGCACATTTACACAAAGTTAAAAAACAGACAAAATCAAATCATTTTGTCTAGAGATGCTCAGGGAGTAAACCAGGAGCTGGCCAACTGTGACCCGGCCTGGCCGCCATCTGGTTATCTGTGCCCAAGACCTAAGGGCGGTTTTATATTTTTAAACAGCCAGGGGGAAGAATTAAAAGAAGAATAATATTTTTGTGACACATGAAATTCACATTTCAGTGTCCCAGAAATAAAGGTCTATGGGAACACAGACACGCTGGTCCGATGGGTGCTCTCTGGGCCAACTTTTGAGCTTCAGTGATGGAGTCTAGTTGGAACAGAGACTGTAGGGCCTGGAAAACTCACAGTATTTACAATTTGGCCCTTTTCAGAAAAACTTTGTCACTCCTGAGCAAACGATCAAGAAAGGAAAGAGTATCATTATCCCAGAAGCCGGGACAGTAGCTCGCACAGCCACAGGGCTGGGGGTCGAGCCAGAGAGGCGTGTGGAGGGTGGCGTCCGCCAGCAGTGCTCTCGGGGGAGGCTGCAAAGGTGTTGACTTCGTAGTTAGTTTTTAAACTGTTTTTATGGTTTTTATAACTTTTTCTGTATAGTGAATAAATCTTGAAAAATTTTTAAAGTTTCTTTTTCCTGTTAAAGAGTGCTAATAAAATTTAATCACATGTGAAGAAGTTTTGAAAAAAAGGTTTTAAAGTTAAAAAGCAACTAACAAGTTAGAGGAAATATTTGTAACACATATCACAAAAATTAATGGACCTAATAAAGAAAGGCTTCTAGCCATTGAGAAGAAAAAGACCAACAATGACAGAAACAAACAAACAAATGACTCTTTGAGGAAAAGATGTTCAACCTCAATCATAATAAGACTAATATAGCCCCGCTGGTGTGGCTCAGTGGACGAGCGCCGGCCCGCTAACTGGAAGTTCGCCAGTTTGATTCCTGGCCAGGGCCAATGCCTGGGTGCAGGCCGGGTCCCCACTGGGGCCTGTGAGAGGCAACCAATCAATGTTCCTCTCCCTCTCTTTCTCCCTCCCCTCCTCTCTCTATAAAAAATGAATACTTAAAACCTTTTTTAAAATTAAAAAAAGTAGTAAGACAAAAACCAAATATCCTAACCATTTCTCAGTGTCTTTCTACACAATGGCAAAAATTGCCATTTGACGATGAGCTGTGGGCAAGTTCATTGCTAACACTGTGATGCCTAGGGCAAGAGTGCAAATGGCAGCCCAAGCGCCCTATGTCTAAATACCTACAATTATAACCCAAGATAACAAGCTGTTAAATCAAATTTTTTCTATCCTTTCTTTGGCAAACACACCGTCAGGACAATGGGAAGGCTGGTTTAGAACTCTCACACTCCTCAGAGTTCCCCACCAGAGGATGGTGGTGGGCAGCCTGCAGCTCACAGCCCTTCCCTCCCCAGACCATGCTGTGAGAGACCTCACACCTACATGGGGACTCCCGGCCCATACCCTGACCCCAGAGAGAACAGGCCCAGGGAAGTGACCCCTGCAGGCCCTGGATGTGAGCCGGGGGACAGCTGGGCAGGGAATTCCAAGGTGCATGGGATCCGGATGGGCATGTCCCCTTGGCCTCATGAACTTCTTACCCTAAGAAGCAGAACAGAGTCCTTCCTATAAAGCAAGGTCTTTTGGCCCAAGTCAAAGAAGAGTGGTACCGGCTGGGAGGGAGCAGGAAGCCTTACATATCACTGAAGCATAACATGGTAGAAGTACGAAATGATACGAATCCCGGGGAAGGTGTTTCGGCGATATCTATTAAAATTAAAAATGCATTCGCCCTTTGACCTTGCAAACCCACTCGTGAAAACATATCCTGTAGACACATAGGCACATATACAAAATCATACGCACACGCACACACACACACACACAGATTGTTCTCTATAGCTCTGTTCACTGGAAGCAGCACACGTGTCGACTCACGGAGAAGGGAACTGGGTAAACGGGCCACGGTGTGTCCACATGATAAAAGCATGAGAAAATTCTTTCTACATCCATACAAAAAGATAGACTTCCAAGATGTATTAAATGAATAAAAGCAAAGTATATGACAAATATGTAAATGTCAGTCTTTGTACAAAATTAGAGGAGAGAAGGATTCATCAAGAGCAGCTATGAATAGGGCATGGGCACAGTCAGGGAAAGAAAGAAAAAGATTCATGATAGGAGAAAAAATTCCCAGAGTATACCTTTTACATTGCTTTTAGTTTAAAACCCTGTGCATGTATTACCTAATACAAATAAGTGATATTAAAATAGAATAAAAGGCAGAGACCACACGGAAGGCGGAGGTGACAGTCATTACTTCTCTGCAGCCTACGCTGACCGATGGGTAACGAGTGGAGGAAGGTAAAGGGAAGAACCAAGGATGACTTACAGCCACGTGGCCCTAACCCAGAGGGGGACTCGTGTAGGTGATGGGTCGGGAGAGCCTCCGTGGTGCTCTAACGAGGCAGAGATCAACTGTGGCCTGCAAACCACATTACTGGAGAGTGGGGTTGTCTTTATTTCTCTCTTATCATCCCCTCAATTTTAGGAATGTCTCATTTGATCATTCTGTGGCTCAACCAAGCTATACTGGATCAGTTAGGGTTTGGGCCATGATGATTAATAGAGAGCCCAGAGGCCAGAGGTGTGGGAAACGATCATAAAGCAACCCCAAAGAGAAGGTGACCTCCCAGACAGAGTTAGAGTCACAAGGACCAGCACCCCTCCTCCCCACGGACCCTGAATTTACTGTTATTAAAGGAGGTATTTCTCCCTTTCCCTCTGTGCGGGGCCCAAGATGTTTCTGCGACAGCTAACCCAGTGCCGGGGCCCTGGGTGGCTGTGACGCTGGCAGGAGCTTTGTCCGACTGGCCCCCAGCCAAAGGCAGCCAGAGGGCGAGGGTGAGAGAAATGATCTCTGCACTCTTGTCTCTCCCGCCCTGGAAGACTTGACCAGTGCCTCTAATCGGAAAGCCTTAAGCAATTTGTTCACTAACAATCAGCACAATGGACATTTGTCAAAAAACAGGTTACTTACCCCTTGCCCCAGACAGGCCAGTGCGGGGATCACTTTCTCTTGGGCAATGCACTGCAGGATCCGGGGGGCCCCGTACAGGCCTCCCATGCAGGAGGCCAGGGATGAGATGTACAAGCCCAAAAGGAACAGGAAGCCCACCAGGGACACCTGTATGAGGAAGCAGTTCCATTACCCAGGGCCAGACCCTGCTTCTGTCCCTTTCTGCCCCCCTGGGGACCCACCTAGCTGCATCCCATCTAATCCTAAATCCTCCGGATTCAACCTTTCAGACACATCCCCAACATCAGCCCCACCCACTTCATCCGCACTGCCCCCATCTCAGTTTGGGTCGCCATGACATCATCTTGTCTGCACTCCACAGAGGTTCTCAAATCCAGTGCGCACTGACTCGTCCGAAGGGCCCATGAAAAGCGGTTCTGGGTATGACTATGAGTTTCTGACTCAGTAGGTCTGGGGTAGGGCCTAGGAATTTGGATGTCCAACAAGTTCCAGGCACTGCAGCCACTGAGGGTCTGGAGACAACGCTTTGAGAAACACTGGCCAACGGCAATGCTCACTGGCCTCCCGCCTCTACGCAGCGCCCACACTGAATCATCCCCAAGCCTCCGCCACGGTGACCCCTCGAAACTCAAAACTGATCATTAACGCCTGGGCTGCAAAAATGTCAATGGCTCCCCACTGCCCTGACATCTGAGGCCTTCCCTGGTCGGTGACCTCCCGAGCCCTCCGCCCTGAACACTCAGAGTCTGTCAGCACCATTTCCCTGCCTGCTGGAACCCTCTGCCCACACCTTTAGTCTACTAATTGTCTGTTAAACTCCCAATTGTGCTTCAAGACTCATCACAAACCTCCCCTTCTCCGTGCAGCCATCCCGAACCCCCTCATAACAGTGGTTGCCCTTCAGGCCCCGCGGCGCCTCAACAGGAGGTTGGGAGCATCTAGGACACTGTCTCTTCTACTGGCTTCATTTCTCATTTATCCTGGCACACTCAGTGCCAACAGGGAACAATAAATGCTGGATGAATGCATGAACGAATGAATGAATGAACGCAATCCGTGACTCATATGGCCCACAGGGCACCAACAGAAAGAGTAAGAGAGCGTAGTTGTCCCGCTCGTGTCAACCTGTAAAAGGTGAGTGCTGCCGGCCATGCAGCTGCGCCGCAGGCTGCCCGCTGCGAGTCCACCTCACCCTCCCGACCTGGGCCCACAGGGAAATCTCTCTGTTCTCTTAATTATTCGAGGTGCCCTTCTCCATTCTACTTTCCCTTAAGCACAGTCACCAGAACTATTTATTCCAAGTGCTCGTTTGCTCAATGATTAAGATGGGTTAGATTTAATTTTCAGTTTTGCCCTTACCCTGTCTCCATGAAGATTCACCCGATCCCATACTTTTAACTTTCTTGCTTACGAAGCACACATCAATGACATCAGACTGCACAGAACACCAGCCCCTGGTCAAACCTCTTTCCTGGTTCATAAATTATCACCAGAAACCTGTCTCCACCATGATTCTTGATGGGAAATCCTTTTTTAAAGAATGTATCTGCAGGATATTGGAGGTTCACAGAACCATCAGGAGGCTGAAAGACCAGGCTTGGGAAAGGGCCCGCCCCAAACCTGGAGGTGCACCCAGGCTCTTGAACAAGAGCAATTTGACCAGGATGCTACCAGCCCTTGGGTGCCCTGTGGAAGAATTCCCACCATTCCTTTATATTTGCTTCATTTGTTACAACCTAAGCATCGATGGACCAAGCTTAGGTTACATGCCCTACCAGAACCACAGGAGAACAGGCAAGAGAGGGTCTAGTCATTTGGACTTCTATAATATTAAATGGGGTTCACTCCTTTAAGACCACACATAAGTGGAATAACCTCCAAATGGACAGTGAGGCCAGAGGTTCGGTGAACATGACTAAGGCCGACTGCAGAGCCTACCTTGTCCTCCGCTCAGTGTGGGTTACTTTTCCCTGAATGCATTACCTCATCCTACCCGCAATGAACCTTCCGTTTCTTCAATGTCACAGGTTTCTTGTGTTTGCCCCACCCCTAAACCTTCACTTACCACTTTATTACTAGAAGAAATTAATGTCGTCACCTTCTCTTTGCAGAAGCTGATGGCATTTGTTATTTTCTACCCTGGTACCGTTTATTACAACCCCGTGCAGTAGACAGTCATGCTCATGGCTTCTCCTGCCCACGCACCACGAGCTCCATAGGAGCTCCGTAGTGTCCCACACATCTGGCCCTGGCCCTGCTGCACCTGACAGTCTGGCAAACAGGGCCCAGCTAGTGGCCGCTGAATTCATGAAGCCTCACAACTTCACTGGGATCCGTGCCCCGGGTGTGTTACAAAAGTGTTCGCTGAACGGATCCCATTACCAATCCTCGATCCTCCCTGAGATGCGATCGTGCATCTGGAAGCTTTGTTTCTGTCTTTGCTCTCAATTGCAGCCTATGCTGACTGATTTTAAAAATACACAGATTATGTGATAAAATATCACCAAATGCACTTTGAGAATCTAACTCAGTAGCTCTCCACTCTGGCTGTGCATAAGAATCATCGCAGAGATTCTGCTTCGGTAACTGGGGAGGGGAGCACAGACATTATCGGCTTTTCGAAAGCACTGCAGGGGCCTCTAATGTGCAGCCAGGGCGGGAGCCGCGGGGCGCAGGGTGCTGTGTTCTCCTGCGTTCTCCCCGCGCACAGTCTCCAGACCAGTCAGGCATGTTATCTCCCTGCAGAAATTTCACTGCTTCTTACCCAGAAAGTTATGCATATTTGTGTTTAAAATGTTTTGCTTTTCATATAAAGCCTATTCATTTACTCAGAACAGAAATGAGACTGCCCTTCTATTCCGGTGTCCTTCTGATGCTGGGACTGGCCTCGGGAACCTGACGAGCCTCTGGCACCTGGAGGCCTTGACGCAGTGATGTGCGGCCGCAGCTGGCCTTCCCCCACACACAGTCCCTGGGATCCCCGCAGAGCCCTTGGGCTAAGGCCAGGCAGGGGATTGTCTAGGTACAGTGACTTGTTTACGTCGTTTGTCAGGTGTGTTTGCAATGGTCGGTTCAGTTGCCGATCTTTTACATAAAACTACTACGCAGTCAGTTTTCTGAAAAATAAATGACACGTTGGTCTTCATGTCTGAATAAGTGATAAAAAAATTACTTTCCATCTCTTTCCCACCTGAACGCTATCTCTTCCTTTCTGTCATGCATCTATCCATGAAGGGGACGTTGGCTGAGGACAAGTCATACACCTGTGCAGGGCTAGGCACAGAGCAATTCTTCGTAAGCGCATTCATAGACCACACAGGTCTGCTTCCAGCCCTTGCAGAACTTAATCACTTTCCCTAATCACATGGGACTGGAAACTTGCTAACTGCCAGTGGAGGTGGGAATGAGACTTTATTTGAGCCGATGATCTTTTTAAAGAAGAAAGCTGCCCTTCTGTCCTATACTTGCTTGAACCATCACACACACAAAAAAATCTCTCTCTTCCCCAAATATTATCTGGGGTGTGAACTACCCTATTTCTTTCTACAGGAACTACTGGAAAAAACCACTAATTCCATCTCTCTGCTCTCAGTCCCTTGTCCCCACCCTCATTTGAGCTGCAGTCAGTAAGAGATCCCACCAATCCATTGGCTGCCCCCGCCCCTGCCCTCGAAGGACTGAACTTGAAGTCATTCGCAAGGTGCTCATTCTGACTCATCTAATTGCTGTGGCCCCTTGACATTATCGAGGGAAACCCTTACAACCTCAAATTTATTAACACGGCAACGTCTCAGTAGTCGCCCAGTTTCCTTTCCCATCATACTTCCGTAGACTCGAGATTTCTAGTGCTGTCCTCGCTAAACAAATTGGCCAACATCCCAACTTGCAGTCATGTTTCCCCTCTCACTTGATAGCCATTTTCGGTAAGGGCGCAAAGTTGGCTTCCTTCCCCAGAGGCAGCGCGGCGTCCACAGTGGGGTGGCGAGGGTGGCGGGCCAGGCGGGGTGGTGGACGCTGAACGGCTCACCCGCCCTGCCCTGCCCTGTGTTCCCGTGCATGACTGTGAACGTGTGACACCATACTCTCACGGCCAAGAACGACTAGAGTTTACTCTGTGGGATACCTCGTTTTTAATAAATGTGTTTTGGGGTACTTTCATTACTCAGTCTGTTCTTACTCCGCTAGTTAGCAAGCCCCATGACTCCTAAAGGACCCGGGCTTTGTGATGTATAAAAAACCAGGTTTTTCAGTATTAAAATGAAAAGAGAACCGACTGTGTGGGAAAACATATTTGCCAATGATATCTCAGACAAGGGTTTAATCTCCAAAATATACAAAGAACTTACACGACTCCACTCTAAGAAGACAAGCAACCCAATTAAAAAATGGGCAAAGGACTTGGGCAGACACCTCTCCAAGGAGGACATACAGAGGATCCAGAGACACATGAAAAAATGCTCGATATCGCTAGCTATCAGAGAGATGCAAATTAAAACAACAATGAGATACCACTTGACACCAGTCAGAATGGCCCTCATAAACAAAGCAACAAACAGCAAGTGTTGGAGAGGTTGTGGAGAAAAGGGGACACTAGTGCACTGCTGGTGGGAGTGCAGACTGGTACAACCACTATGGAAAACAGTATGGATTTTTCTTAAAAAACTAAAAATGGATATACCTTTTGACCCAGCAATTCCATTGCTAGGACTATATCCTAAGAACCCTGAAACACCAATCCAAAAGAAACTATGCATCCCTATGTTTATAGCAGCACAATTTACAATAGCCAAGTGTTGGAAGCAACCTAGATGCCCATCAGTAAATGAATGGATCAAAAAACTGTGGTACATTTATACAATGGAATTCTATGCAGCAGAAAGAAAGAAGGAGCTCATACCCTATGCAACAGCATGGATGGAACTTGAGAGCATCATGCTAAGTGAAGTAAGCCAGGCAGTGAAAGACAAATACCATATGATCTCACCTTTAACAGGAACCTAATCAACAAAACAAAGAAACAAGCATAATATAACCAAAGACATAGAAATTGGGAACAGGCTGAAAGTCACCAGAGGGGAGAGGGGAGGGAATTTCAGGGGAAAAGGGGAAGGATTTACAGAAACAAGTAAAAAGGACACATGGATAAAAACTATGGGGGGGTGGAAATGGGAGGGAAGGGCTGGGGTGGTGGGTTGGGGTGAGAATAAAAGACAGAAAACTGTATAAGATCAACAATTAAAATAAAAATTAAAAAAAAAAAACAAAAAAAAAAACCAGGTTTTTTTCCTGGACTGTGGACAAGTTTATTCTGAAACAATCATTTAATATATTTAACTTTACCCCTACTAGTACCTGCTCTTTATACAATTCCTTTTTGTGTAACTGAATAATATTGGGATTGACGTTTTAGCTTTTTCTATTCAGTTAAATATGGTGGGTTCATACAAAAAAATGCCCCCTCCCAATGTGTCCCATCTGTAAGGGTATCCCCCACCAGGGGTGTGTAAGGGAGTCAAAATTTAATAAGCACCTACCCTGTACCGGGGATTGTGCTTTATACAGAGATTACCTCAGAGCCACCAGCCGTGAGGTGCTCGAGATTCTTTAGAAAGCACCACTTTACTGAGACTGACACCTGAGAGCCAGGATAAAGTTCCAGTGGGGCAGGGACATAAGGTTAAAAGGAAAATTAGAGAAACTGTGGACCAGGAAGCCAAATAATAAGAAATACATCCGAGAAGCTGCAGGAAACCCAGAAGGATACAGATGAACTGAGCAGTCGCAGGCCAGTGGAAAGGAGTCCAACGCAGCCAGCAGCCACTGAAGGTAACTGTTCAGGCAGAACCCACCCAAGAGAAAGACAAGCGCATGGAGGAGTTCGTGAGACCCAGTGCCAGGGGCCTGGCCTGTGCCAGAGGCGAGACCCTCCAGACCAGACTGAAGAGGCCTGGCTTTCTCTGGACTCAGGAAAGCTCCAGGATGGACAGGCTCACAACCGACGCCATGGCTAAGATGTGCAGCCGAGATGAACAGTTCATTGAAACCACTTCGTGGTGGTAGGTAGGTTGTATCAAGTGACCGTGTAAGATTGGGCATTTATACCTTCCGACCTCTCTACACTGCTCCTTCCCGTTGTCTGGGACTGTTAGTAACATTGTGCGTGGCCCCTTAGTGACTGATTATAGCACCTGCTGTCACAGCTGAGTCAGTCCCAAGGAGGGACACCAGACAGTAGAAAGGGAAAAGTCAAGTTTCAAGGCTTTAAGGGTAAAACCCTGCGTGGTCCTGGGCAACCGGGCGCTGCTCTTTTGGAGTTGCCTGGTTACTGTTGTACCTGCCCATCGGCTACTGGGAACCAAGAAAGGTTCTGGGAACCAAGAACCTTTGCTTTCTTTCTATGCTTTACAACTCCATTGCAGGACACGGTCGTACATCCTCTCCCAAAACTGCCTCTCTGCTTCTCATCCCCGTGTGTGCAAAACGACATCCCCGCATGCTATTGCCAGGCACGGCTTAGCACGTGCCTCCAACCGGCCAAGTACTTCCCTACCTGTTCCAAGGGCCAGGACAGATGGCATTCCCAACAAGCCCTCCCCCCACCCCCTGTGCTAATTTCCACTATTAGCAGTGGAATTTCCACCCGCAGAGACTCTCCCATGCTGTTCATGGAGATGTTCTTACTCTCTTGCTGTTGTGGCCTTCCTTAAATTCAGGCTGCCTGCCCCCCACCCCACACTCATTCTTAGCTTCCCTGCAAAGCAGGGGAGGGCGGGGCCAGAAGATTCCCAGCCCAGCAGATAATTTGCCTCATTCCACCCAGCTCAGTCTCTGGTGGTTGAAAGGTCCCCCGGGAGGGGATTCACTGGAAAGGAACCAGCCTTGGCAGAGGCAGAGGTAGCTGGCCCCTGGCAACGTGCAGACAGCAGCAGGCAGCTCCCGGGTTGGAGGACCCGCTGCTCCCCAAGGCCTTTAATTCCTCTAATGCAGCCAAGCTTTTCATTCCGCAGTGAGAGAAAAGGCCACTGGGAGATGAAACTCAAGATGAAAGCGGGCACGTAAGCACAGGTAAGGGCCGCGGATCCCTCCCCTGAGAGCAAACCTTGCTGGTTGGGGGTCTAAGACCTTGGGCGCTGGAAGGTGGGTGTCGGTGCTCTCACAACCAACTGCTGCCCCTTTCAAAATCTGCCTCCAAGGGAAGGTCATGACCCCTGAAAACAAACATCACCTTTACATCAGTGTCTACCTGCTGTAAAAAGAAGCCTGTGCTAGTGTGTAAGCCAAGCCCAAATGTAGCTCTGAAAAGCAGGCTAGAGTTTCCTGCCCTGGGGTTGCCCCAGCAGTGCCCCCACCCACCCTCTCCTGAAGACCAGCAAGCCCTCGCCAAGAGAAGAAGGTAATTGCTCCTAAAATATGAGCAGTGATACTCAGGAGTTAACTAAGAAAATCTCAATGCCTACTGTATTTCTCTGATAAATGACAGAAATCTCAGGGTCCATTTTTCCTCCAGGAACTTAAGGGAAGGTAGGAGTTTGGGAGGATTTCCAGAAAAGCTCAGGCATTCTTATTCCCCTGGGTTCCAGAGATGCCAAGGAGTATCCCTGACTATCACAGGCCCTCTCGCCCGCTCAGGGGGCGGCTGTGGGATGGGGGGAATTCACTACTCTTCTCAGGGCAGGATGTTCCTCCTGAAACACAAACGTTACCAGCCAAATCTACCTGGCGCACCTGTGTGGAGGCCTGAGGGGTCAGGGTTCTCAGAGGACAAGGGGGCCTCCTACCCTGCCTCCCCCAGGCTCTCACTGGGCTTCCTCCACCTCCTCCCCCCAATCTTGCCACCCTCTTGACATCCACCAGTATCCTCCTTCTTACCTGCTTCTTGTGAGCAGCACTTTCTGCTCAGGGTGGCCAAACGAGGCCACTGGCCAAAATAAAGGGCTGGTTGAGCTGGGGATTTCAGGTAAACAGCTTGTGTTTTTGTCCGGATATTTTTTCTCCATTTAGTCAGCTGGGTACGTGTGTCTTTACAGGTGTTGTTACCTGTTTCTAGGGTTCCATAAGAAGAGCCTGTGCCTTTTTCGTGTTTTTGCCCCCCAACCCTTCTGTCTGGGGTCAAGAGTATATAGATTCCCAGGCAGGACTGCAAGGGGCAGACTGCCATTTGTTGATGGGAACAAACAAATGACCCGGCACATGGAGCCCTTGGGCTAGTGCAGGACTCACCCACCTTTTCGGCTATCAGGAAGTCATAGCGAAGGGCCTCTCGGGTGCAGATGGCACCAAGCAGGAAGACAAAGACGATGTACAGAAACCACCTGCAAAATACCCAACAGCAGAACAGAGCAGAGCTGCCCCCGCCTCAGCCAACCCCATCCCAACTACCCCTTGCAGCCTTTGGGTTCCCACGGAGACCTGATTCGCAGGAAAGAGAAAGGCTGGTTGTGCTGACTCCCCAGTTCATCTGGGGGGGCGCCTTCACATTCTTTCTCCTTACATTTTTCTTAGTAAAAAGAAAGTATCGTTGTTGTGTCTCCTTTTTTTGCAGTAAAGTAGTAAAATATACAAAGGGTACTGGAGGTGGAAGCGGGGGCCCAGCTGGCCTCCTGGTTGCCAGGACTCAGGCCAGAGTTGACTGGCAGACCCCACCCCTTCGTTCCACAAGAACAAGTTGATGACCATTCAGGCCTGTAAGTCCTGCCGATCCTTGGCTTCCAGAACAGACTGCATCTGGCCTGTAGTGGCCTGGTTCTGCCCCCAGATGCCCTGTGACCTGGAACAAGTCCCGTGATCCCTGTGGCCTCATTTCCACACTGGCAGTGAGAAGATGGGCCAGAGGTTCCGCCTAGGACCTCCCAGCTATGACCAAAACCAAGACAGGGTTCTTTCTTTATTTCCTTCCCAACTCCCAACTTTCTCTCTCTCCCTGTTGGCTTCATTTTCTCCCCAACATGATTAATTGCCCTGATTAGCATAAAACAGACTGGTGCTGTGTGCCTGGCTAAGAGCAAATTCAGCATTTGAGAAATACATAATGTCAATATTTATAAATATCACAATGAAAATAATGCAGGCACTTCTAACTTTTCCAGTCATTGTCACGTCTGTGATCTCATTGCCTTTCACACCCACCCCGTGAAGGCAGAGAAGCTTTTTCTCAGGGTACAATAAGAAAATCAAAAGATTCTAGAAGGTCAGAAACAGACCCAAGGCCACCCAGCCTGCTCATGTGGGTAGCACAGTGTGACCTAAAACCCAGGACAGCCTGGGGGTGGGGTGGGGAGGCTAGTTGGGGAGAAAAGGACCAGTCTTTCAGTTCCTACTATGAGCCTTTACACACAATATCCACAGCCTAAGGGGCCCACATGTTTTCATTGTCCACATTTTACAGAAAAGAAAAAGGAGACCCAGAGAACTAAGTACGGTAAATGGCCCAAAGTTACGCAGCCAAGCAGTGGCATGGCTGAAACGTAAATCTGAATCTGATTGCAAAACCCTTCATCTTTATGCTCCTTCCAAGGGTCCTGGAAACTCAATGGTTAAAAAATCCCCAAGTTCAAAATGTGGGTGGGGAGCGGGAGAGGCGGAGGCTGAGGAGAAAAGAAAGGATTGGATCCTGACACTTCACCCTGCGTTCCCAGGCAGGGGGTGTGAAAGGGCACTCATCTGAACCCGCCAGACTTGAATTTTCCAGCCCGCTGAATGTTAAAAAGAGGCTGGAATATGAAATAGATTGGTCAGACTCGGGATACTATCAGAACAAAGGCGGCAATCCCCTCCCTCTTTTGCTAGGAGTTTTCTCTTCCTCTCTCCAGCTGATTGCCGACGAGGGGAACTTACGAGATGCCAACAGCTGCTAGGGAGCCCAGGGGGATGCTGGCGGCAGGCTCCCTGAGATCACCCCCCATGTTGAAGCCGGCCATGACTCCTGAAAGACATCCATGTGGGAGAGGGGTGAGCAGGGAATCACTTTCTCCTCTCGTGTCCCCTCCTGGTTCCAGGGGGGCAGGGGGACCCTCCTGGAAGCCACCCCTTGGCGAGTCCTCCCATCTGCAGCTCTGTAAACCTTGCGTCTCAATCTCCCCTGGCAACTGGGAGGCACGCACAGGCGTGAAAGGGACTGTTGTGTGCTGGGCGATGCTGAAGAAAGCCCTACCAGCTACAAAATCCTCTTATGGCTCAGCGCAAAGTAATGAGGGAAGGGGAGGCATCCGGCAGGCTGCACAAAGGTCCGAAGGCCACAGACTGAGCGCTGCCTTCCACCGGTCAAGCGGAGTTCCTTGCCTCTGCTGCCCTCCGTCTGCACTGGGGTTCAGGTGTCTGTGGGCAAGTTCCACCCAACAGTCAGAGTTAGAGACCACGTTCAAACCTCCTGAACTGCCAAAGGGCTCTGAACAAACTTCCAAGAACAACCCTGATGCTACCAACCCTGAGTCACATCATCACTGCTCTTCCCAAACTAAAAAGCAGTTGGTGGTGGTGGGGAGACAGCACAGTGCAGGGTGGTGGAGGGGGGGCGTCGCTCGCCTCTGTCCGTACACACACACAGAGGGAAGCTACAAGCAATCTGTTCCGAACACCAACAGCAGGTCTGGCCCGCAAGAGCTCCACCAGCCCTGGTCGGGAAAGCCTCCCAGAGGGCGGGTGCGTCTGCAACGTGGCCTTGAAGCAAGATTTACGGAGGCTTCAGGGAAGGAATGGCCCAACCCCATCATCATGGATTTGCAAACACTTTCAGCCTGACAGGGCCTGTGCTAAGTGCTTTATGTGTATTTTTATCTTGTTTAATCCTCACAACCACCACATCAGAAAGGTAGAATTATTTCCCCCATTTTACAGAAAAGGAAACTAATGCTCAAAGAGGTTAATTAAAATAGCCTAAGGTCACACATTTACTAAGCAGCAAAAGCTGCGATTCAACCCCCGTCTGTCTGACTCCAAGTGTTATGCTCCTGGTGCCTCTGCAGTTAATACTTACAGAAGCTCGAGAGAAGTGGAGTGAAGTGAAAGCTTGGCGCCAGAAAGTTAGTGGGGCTGTTTCAGAGAGTGCCCTGCACACCGGACCCAGCAATTCTACTACTAGGGTTTCAGCCTAAGTGAATAGTCAACGATATGAGTCAAAAGTTAGCCGAAAATGTCTATGAACGCTTTTTTACAATAGTGAAAACTAGAGCCAATCTAATACCTAAAAATAGCGGATTGGCTAAATCAGTGATGGTACACCTTTCAATAAATACCAGTATTTTCAGGAATATGTTGTGACATGGAAGGATATTTAAAAGCTATTGTTTCATTTTCAGAGGCATATTAGGAAACAACATTTGGTATGACCCCACTGTAAAACAGAAATGTAAATACACACAGAGCAAAAAGGAACTAGAACATGTTTTTAAATGTTGGCGAAGTTATTGCTGGGTGATGATAAGAACATCTTTTTTCATTCTATTACTTATCTATATTTTCTCAGTTTTCCACAGTATTCATCTTGAAATAAGGGGAAAATAATTTTTAAAGAGCTTTTTGTTTAAAATAGCATGTGAGACACATTTTCTTTCCTCTGGTTCCCCTCCCTCCCGAGATCCCATTAAAAGGGCAGGAAAGGGGAAAAGTGGATACCTGCCTACAAGCCAAGAGGACCGGGAGGGGGAGTTTTAAGTAGATGAAAGGTTTCCAAAAATGCCTGGAACACAGAAAATGCAGATAATGGAATGATAAAGAGTGAAAGGGAAGGAACAGAAAGTTTTGGAATGCTTCTCTACAGGGTTTGAATACATTGCCCAAGGAAAATCAGGACTGCTGGTGTGGATGTTTGCACCCCAAATGAAGCCCTCCTCAGAACCAACCATTCTCACAAATGTGCTGCAGTCAGCTTTCCCATTGAAGACGGAGCCCCATCAGGAAAACAGACCCACAAACACTACAGCAGGGAATCCACGCCAGCAACCAAAGACTGCCAGCTGTATGATAAAAACCAGGAACAAACACACAAATACATGTGTGATAAAAATAGAACAACCTGGGCTGGAAGAAACGTAAGAGGCAGGATACAGAAGAGAATTTTGAAGTAAACTCTAACTAGTAGCTCCAGAAACATCCAAGAAGAATATTCTATCCATAAAGAAAGTTGTCATGCAAAACAAAAAATGATCCAAGACCCAGAAAAAACTTTTGGAAATTAAAAACATGATCACTAAAATTAAAAATGCAACAAAGATCTAAAAGATAAAGTTAAGTAGATACACTAGAGCCTAAAACAGAAAGATAAAGGGGTAGAAGATTTGAGCAAACAATATAATAGAAGAGGACTTCAGGCCAAGATGAAGGTGAAGGTAGACACACTGTGCCTCCTGCACGACCAAAATAAGGACAACAACAAATTAAAAAAACAAAAACAACCGGAACTTCCAGAAAATTGAACTGTATGGAAGTCCAACAACCAAGGAGTTAAAGAAGAAACATTCATTCAGACCAGTAGGAGGGGCAGAGACAGGCAGCCTTAGTGGAGAGGACATGCAGCAAGGCTGTGGCTTGAGACTTGGGTGGGCGAGACAGTGGCTGGTAGAATGGGCAGTCCCACATTAATGTGCAGATAAACCGGGAAGAACAAATGGGGAGCAAGACAGACCACACAACCCAGGGTTCCAGTGCAGGGAAATAAAGCCTCAAAACTTCTGGCTATAAAAATCTGTGGGGATTGTAGCAGGGGGAGAAATTACCAGACTCACAGGAGAGTTCATTGGAGAGGGCTACGGGCTCCTAGAATGTATAGAAACCCACCCACCCAGGAATCAGCACCAGAAGGGCTCAATTTTCTTGTGGGAAATGGGGGAAGTGACTAAAAGCCAGGCAAGAGCTGAGCAAGCAGCATTGTTCCCTCTCAGACTTCTCCCCCACGTATAGCGCCACAATACAGCAAAGTGGATTATCCCGCCTTTGTGAATACCTAAGGTTCCACCCCTTACAACATAACAGGTGTGCTGAGACAAAGAAATATGGCCCAAATGAAAGACCAGATCAAAACTCCAAAAATAGAACTAAGCAATGAAGAGATAGGCAACCTATTAGATGCATAGTTCAAATGCTGGTAATCAGGATGCTCACAGAAATACCTGTGTATGATCGTAAAACAGAGGAAGAAGTGGAGGGTATGAACAGTGAAATAAAGAAAAATATACAAGGAACTAACAGTGAAGGGAAGGAAACTGGGGGAGCAGAAGTAAGAAATAAACATTCAATCAGAATAGAATGAAGAAACAAGAATTAAAAAAAAAAAAAAAAAGACTAGAGGCTTAAGAACCTCTGGGACAACTTTAAACATTCTAACACCTGAATCATAGGGGTTGGAGGAGAAGAGGAAGAGCAAGAAATTGAAAACTTATTTGAAAAAATAATGATGGAGTCTACAGCCATACCACCCTGAATGTACCTGATCTCATCTGAAAAAATAATGAAGGAGAACTTCCCCAATCTGGCAAAGGAAATAGACTTCCAAGAAGTTCAGGAAGCTTGGAGAGTCCCAAAGAAGTTGGACCCAAGGAAGCACACACCAAGGCACATCATAATTAAGTTACCCAAGATTAAAAATAAATAAAGAATTGTAAAAGTAGCAAGAGAAAAGGAGAGAGTTACCTACAAAGAAGTTCCCGTAAGGCTATCAGCTGATTTCTCCAAAGAAACCTTGCAGGCAAGAAGGGGCTGGAAAGAAGGTATTCCACATCGTGAAAGGCAAGGACCTACATCCAAGGTTACTCTCTCCAGCAAAGCTCTCATTTAGAATGGAAGGGCAGAAAAAGTGCTTCCCAGATAAGGTCAAGTTCAAGTAGTTCATCATTACCAAGCCCTTATTATAAGAAATGTTAAAGAGACTTACCTAAGAAAAAGAAAATCAAAACTATGAACAATAAAATGATAGCAACTCACAACTATCAACAACTGAACTAAAAAAAACAAAAACAAAAATGAACTAAGCAAACAACTGGAACAGGAAGAGAATCACAGAAATGGAGATCACATGGAGGGTTATCAGTGGGTTGGGGGAGGGAGGAGAGTTGGGGGAAAGATACAGGGAATGAGAAGCATAAGTGGTAAGTACAAAATAGACATAGGGAAGTTAAGAATACTATAGGAAATGGAGAAGCCAAAGAATTCATTTGTACAACCCATGGATATGAACTAAGCGGGGGAGGGAAATGCTGGTGAGAGGGGGCTGCAGGGCAGAGGGGCATAAAGGGGAGAAAAAATGGGACAACTGTAATAGCATAATTAGTAAAATATATTTAAAAATAAAAACAAAAATAAAAGACTATAATAGAAGAGAAATCTTGGAGTTACAATACCCAACTAATAGGAGATCCAGGAAGAGCAAACAGAGAAAAACAAACTAATAAAATAAGCAGATAATTAATAGAAATAAATGTCTTCAAAATGAAGAAGAAACAAGTCTTCAGGATGATATAACCCATAAAGTAGACAACACAAAGAACCAAAACAAAACCTCCATATCTAAATGCATCATGAGACATTCTAAGTATTTTCAAGGATAAAAATTGAACATTTACAAAGGGACAAAAATTAGAATGGGATCAGACTTCTCATCAGCAACACTGAATGCTAGAAAATAATAGAGCACTGATTTTAAAATTTTGAGGAAAAATTATTTTGAAACCAGAAATTTAACCAGATTACCAATTAAGTGAAAGTGCAGTTAAGCAAACAAGGGCTCATAAAAGTTACTTCCACTTCTGAGGATGATACTAAAGCATGTACTCCAGCAAAATGAGGATATAAACCATAAAGGAGGAAAACATGAGACTAAGAAAACAGTGGTAATAACTCAGGAATGGAGTAAAGTCCCAGAATAACAGCTGAACAACAGAGAAGCCTACAGGGATTGAAGCTAAAAGGTGGCGATCCCAAGAGAGAAGCCTCTGGAAAAAACCGGGGTCAACACAATGGACAGTGCAGTTAACAAACTGAATGATTGCAAGGATATGTTTAATATACGTTTTGACAAGAAAAAAAGAAGGTTTATTGAAACTCCAGGGAAAGTAAACAAAAAAAATCGAGGTCTAAATATGAAGCAAAGTAAAAGGTGACATGATTTTAAACAACTAGTGAAATTTAAGAAAAATCAACCCATTTGGCCATGATATTAGGAATATTCTCCCCTAAGCAGCACAAGGAACTCATTATAATCACAGCAAATGGAACGGAATTCTAGCCCACTACTGTGCTCTTCGATGAACAACAGCTACGTAGTCACAATGGTATATATGTCTACTGCTATTAACTTCTAAAATTTGACCTATGGACAGAGCACAGAGGACATAACTACAGCTACAAAATAGAATACAAATATTATCTACTGTGGTGAAGCTATAGCTAACCAGTATTAGGAAGTGGAAAGAGGGAAGATAAGCAGAGGGAAGAGAAAGAGCACTACTATATTTGTTGCAGTCGTGTGGAAAACAAAACTTAAGTCCCACGAGTTTTCACTCTGGACTAACTTGAATGTTACAAGCTTCTATTAGTTTAATAAGAAAACTTAAATGGAGAGATAACCATTAAATGTGTTAGGTAGATAAGGAAAAGGCTAGAAAACATTTATAGACAGTTGCAATACATTTTAAGTTAGCTCTATACTTAGTCTATATCTTGTCACCCTAAAGGGGAGTTTCTAAGTGTTTGCTAAGAAGAGCAAAGAAATTGCCAAAAAGATTGAGCAGTTTGTCTTGAAAGTTGCAAAGATTGTGGACTTGTAAGCTTAAGACAAAAATATTTTAAATAGATTTGAGTGTGTGTGTGTATGTGTGTGTGTGTGTGTGTGTGTGTGAGAGAGAGAGAGAGAGAGAGAGAGAAACTGTGTTTGTTCACTTTAAGTTGTAAACTACAGTTTTCATGGGGTTTTGCTCACTCACCTGCTAATAACTTGTTACAGTTTCCCTGATAGTGGTCTAAAACACAAATATAGGAAGGTTATGCAGATTCTCGTGGGATAACTAAAGCATTCCTTGTTTAAAAAAATGTGACTCTAATACATTAATCTTAAAACACAACATGGAATCTCAATTTCCCACACCAACAATAAAAAGTGAAAGGATGCAGCCTAGAACTGATAAAATAACAGAAATTTAAGTAGATTATGTAAAGTTATAAAGGTAACCAAAAAGAACTGAAAATTAAAATATAACTCTAAAAAATTGGGAAGTGGATGGAGGAACATGTAAGGAAACTAAATTCTCCCATCGCTCAGCATGGAGTCAATGGCGCATATGCACCTGACTTCGACTAATCAAGGTACGGGTGCAGGCCTGTGGCTTGGTGATATATAGGCAACACTCGAAGTGCTGAACTGGCTATAAGCGGTTTTCCCTGTGGAGGGGAACTTGGAGTGGCGAGGGGTTGGAGGAGACTTGCTATACATCATAAGCACCTCTGTACTAATTTATTTTTTTATCATGTGCAAGACTTATCTGCATCAAAAAGACATGCCCAGGGCCAGTCTTACTCTGACCAGTGAACCCGGGGACGAGGTCATCACTGCGGCTGTGCTCAAGGGCTAGAACAATCTGGTGCCAAGGGTATCCCTGGCCAAATCTCCATGTTTACCTGACCGCTAGACCCTACTAACTTCATTGCTGCCCGCTCCTGGGTGTCCCCAGGGCTGAGCAGCTGCCCGCCCACATCAGCTCCCACGACCACAGCCTCACTCTGCCCCCAAGCCCCGGCGATTTGTTCAGCTTTGCGAGATTACCTACTGCTGTTTATTCTTGGCCATTTTAGTATCGCCTACAGTTTGCCATGTCATTTTGTATGCCTTCCTTCTGATCACTTATAAAAGTTAATAAATGAAGATCTAAGAAAATTCTGCTGCTATAATATGTGCTTTAATCTAGGAAAATGATTGATTAACCCTAATTCCTGCTTCCAAACAGGTTCTGAATTCACAATTCCCTTATATTCGCCGCCACAATCCCTTACCCAGACGATGACCCAACCTTTGATTACAGGTCCTACGGGCTGGCCTGGTGTGGGGTACACTGGGATCCCGGCCAGTGGGAGGAGAGGGCACCAGCACTGACACAGGCCCCCTCAGGAATGGGCCAGACCCGAACAGCCAGAAAGTAGGTAGTCAGTCCCACAGACACAAAGCACCAGACACGAGGAAATGGAGGCCACCTGCATTCCAGACAGGAAGCCTCGTGGGCGACTCCTGCTGGGGCGACGTGTGTGACCTGTGACTTGTGTTAGGGTGGCTTGCGCATTGTGGCTGCTGCTTCCAGAATGTTGCCCTCGTTTTGACTACCCAAGTCTCGAGCAGATGACCTCTAGTTCTGGTGAATTATAAATGTGTTGCTTGCCAGTTAAATCTAGAAATAATTCTTTTGATTCGTGTGTTTTGCCCATGCTTGTCAAAGGTTATAAAAATTCTCTACCTTTCTTTTCTCCTGCTTCTGGAGCAATTTAAAAATATTGTTGTCAATGTTGGAGCTAGATTTAGGGTGGGTGTCGTAGAACAGACACCATTTCCTGGAGCATTAGTGTCCAGATGTTTGACCAGAAAGCCTAGCGACGAGGTCTTATCGCTGGGCTTACCAGGGCCTCTAATATGCCAATGTCACTGTCCATCTCTAAGAAGACAAATGTAGCACAGTGTTCCTCAAAACTTATTTTGACCATTGAACACTTAAAAAATAACACACTTTATTCATTATTAGTGTTATGGAACACAGCTTGGGGAACACTAAGTGTCCGTTTTGAAATTACTATTTGATCTTTACACTTTTCTCGGCAGGGCTCCTAAAATTTTTTTAAATAGCTGTCTGCAGTCAATGATTCTTAGAGCTGAAAGGTATCATAAAGATCACCTCCAATCTTTTATTTCCTCAGACGGGGAAACTGAGACCCAGAAGGAGAAGCAATTCTGCCCCAGTTTTTTGCTAATGGCCAGCAGACCCAGCACCGATCTGCGAGTTTCCTGATCTCAAGTCGGTGTTCTTTCCACTGCATCGTACGGTCTCTCCTTTTCATTCTAACACCCATGCTTTTCTTGGATTTCTTTTTTTAAAACAGGATAAGTGCATGATTAATTTGGGTTCCCTCCCCCAGGAGAAGGCTGAATTTATCAGTTATAATCAGTACAACACACAAGTGTCCGTCCGTCACCCGTGTCCATCACCAGCTCCGAAGCACCATTCTGTGTCTGGTCGTGGGCATGGCCCCTCCTCACAGGCCTGACACACCAGTTCCTGGAAGCGGTTCGTACTTTACCCCAAACCACCATTCTCCCTGTGTCAGGATGACCACGTGACTTAGGTAACAGCTCCCTTCAATGGTTTAAATCTTCTGACTTGGTCTTCCACCCTAGTCCTATGGCCTTTTAGAAAATCTTTATTGTTCTAGGCTTAATATATATGTAAGACGGTGCTGGCCATCACTTCACTAGGTGTTTAGGAAGCTACACCTCTAGCACCATTCAAAGCCCCCTGGGCATTGAGCCTATACCTACGCTTTGGGTGGCTTGCACCAGGTAACAGGGAGGGCTGGGGCCTGGTACCCCGGCTTTAATCTCTGGGCTGACCAGACACAGATGGCCAGGAGAGGACCTTGACCCCGTATACAACTGAAAAATAAGCTCTTAGTTAAACTAACCAGTATAAATATCAGGTAACCACCTACCAGCATCTGCCGAATCGAGGGCACCTTGCTCTGCCTCCGCCTTCGTCAGCCACGGCACGCAGAGGTCGCAGGCTCCACCTGCTGCCTGTCAGTCAGCACAGTCCTACCTCTCACCCTATTTTCTTTTTTGTTCATGAAAATGAGAATTAGTGAGGGGGAGGAGAGAAGCTTAATGGTTTTTCTAGGCTTTTCTGGTTTCTGTTAGTGTTTATTAAAGGACTACTTATTTTTTCTCAAGAAACTTCCAAGCTTTCCCCTAGGAGCTTTTCAATCCAAATCTGTGTCCTTAGAAACCTTTAATTTTCGTTTTCCATTTATAGCTTAATTGTTTCTCTGCTGCCTATTTTCTCTCTCTTTTTAAGTGCATAAATGTATTGTTTTTCTTTTTAATTAAGGTAGAATATCCATGTTTGTTTGTTTCTCTCATACTGTTTGTAGGCAGTGCAGCTCTGAGCCTCATCTGCAAACAGGGATAAGATTATTTACCCGGCAGGACTGTCGTAAAGTTAGAATGCTCTACGTTGGCATCTAGTAGGTGTTAAATAAATGTCCATTCAGGGAAGATGGGCTCTATTCCTCACTCAGAAATCCCTTGGCTTCCTAAGGACTCTGGTGGTCTCTCCTCACTTGGTACCCAATTTCCAAACCCCACTCCTTCTCCACACCTGGCTTGTTTGTTTGTTTGTTTAGTTCTTCTTGCAAGAAACTTTAATCCCTTCTTTACTCTGTTCTTGGAAGCAGAATTTGTCTGTCTTCAACCCTCTAACGCCTTGAGATTCAGCTGAGAGACAGTGTCAATGAATGCGGCACTCAAATGCCAGGAATCAAACAAGGTTTGTTATCTTCTGGGTCAGGGGCCGCTCCAGACAAGTGTGTGTCCTCTCTCCCAGCATCCTCTCCGAAGGACGTAGGAAACAGTGGGGTTCATCGCCTACTGTCTGGGTGACTTTGGGAAATAACTTATGGGGCCTAAAACTTTTCAACAATATAGAAGGAGCTCATGGAAGTGAGGGACAAGGAAGGTTTCATCAGCATCATGGTAAATCTGCATCTCCAGTACCAGGAGGCTGCGGGGGGTTCAGTGAAAGACTCCATCTCTAAAGTGGTCGGCACAGTGCCTGACATAGTAGGCTGTTGTAAAGATAATGATTATTTGGGTATTTATAATAATTTTGATAAAATTATAAATTAATTCTATACATAAAAACTACAAAAATAAACATGTATAATAAATAGAAAGCTTCCTTCCTTTCTCCTGTTCCTGCTCAAAAGTTTATCAGAATGCAGTGAGGTAAGCCCCATCTTTGGGCTGTCCTTACTTGGGTCTCTGTTCTTTAAAGGAGGGACCCCATTCTGGTATGGCAAGTTCTTGTTCTCTCACCCACAAGACACACAACTTAGGAGGAGACCTACGAGATGTCCCGGGTGGTGAGGAGTGCAGGACGTGGGCCGAAGGTGGAGCAGGCACTGAGGCTCTGGGCTGAGGGTCCTGGAGACAGCTCCCAATCCGAGGGGCCCAGCAGGGTGTGGGAGTGTGAGCTGGGAAAGGGAGTCAGGCCCAGGAGGGCTAAAGGATGTCACAGAAATAGCACGACTTTTGACCACAAAGGTGACTATGGACATTCTGGTAGAAGCTGTTGGTTTCCCTGCTACGTTTTTACGCTGGGTGTGGTCAACCACAAAAGGCTCTTATCCCTTCCAAGTAAGAGTTTGAGATTTGGGGACAGGGTTACATGACTTCACATACTGGTATTATTCCCAGTAAATTTCCATTTACTAGTCCCTCCATGTATTATGGTTCCAGACCCCTGGAGTGGCTGTGCGTGTGTGTGTGCGTGTGTGTGTGTGTGTGTGAGTGAGTGAGAAAACCCTGTAGAAAGATGCTTGTTTTTCAGGGAAACTTTGGTGTAGCTTGGAGAAGGAAAGTACTTTCAAAACAAAGCACATACACAGCCTGTCCAAGGCCCCAACCCCGCCCTGCAGCCACTACCGCAGGGTGTGGTGGATGCAGTGAAGAGGACAGAAGGACAGAAGGACTTACTTCATAAACCCAGAGGAGCCACCAAAACCTAGTCTTCAGCTGCTCCTCCCAGCAAATCTCCTGCCTTTGGGGTACAATCTCTGAAGTAATCTAAATAATAGGTCTCTGGAGGGACATGGGGATGCATGGTAGGGGGACTAAGGTGTTTTGTTCTTCCAAACTCCTCTCCCCTCTCCTCAGCCTGGAGGTTCTCTTGTTCCAGAAGAGGATGGTGTTGGAGGGAGCTCCAGCCATGACTCACTCAGTGCTAATCCTTGGCAAATCCATCACCATGGAAACTGCCAATCACCCATGCTTTTCCTAGCTAACAGAACATCTGCCCGGGAAAGCTAAGTGATACAAATTGTTTGCCCTGCCTACTGAGTTTACACTGGGGCCCCTGGAAAACAGAGAGTGAGGGTAGGCAACCCTCCACAGAAGGAAGGTGGCCCAACTCAGGCCACCAATGTTCAAAAACTGCCCAGTGCTCCTCCTTTACCGGTTGGTCAAATAAAGCGTTCAGATCAGTGATTCTTAACCTGGCTGGGCCGAGGGAGTGAGAGGGACAGGAAACCATATCCCCCAAGAGGGAGGGGATAAGAGAGGCCTGTGCAGACAGTTTGTTAAGTATTATAAGTTTATATTTGGAATATTACAAAATAATATTTTCATAATTTAAACCACAGAAAGAAAAGCTTGACTAATGTTCTTAGATAGCAATCTTCTTCAAAGGAAGGAGAAAGATACTCCTCTCTGGTTCCAGGAGGCATCTCAGAATTTCCAGTGTATGTGAGGTTTTTAGGATGATTATCAAAAATGAATGTGGATTAAAAGGCAAAACGTCACTGGACTAGCTGTTCTCAAACATTACCCCAGCTCAAACTCTGGGCTACTGGGTAGCATCTTTGAATTGGAGGCACTGCTAATTCTGTCCTGAAGGGAGAAGTACCATAGGGAGGCTTGTCACCCCTGGCACCTTCTCGGACTAGGCATCCCCCCTCTTACTAAGAGGCGGGGCTTGGAGAGGCAAAGGACCAATACCATGGGAACAGTGTGGAGAGGGCCCAGCCCAGTCACACTACTGAGGCAACCTCCTGGGGGTGCCTGAAAAGAACCCCCTGGAGTGCCACCAGCCAGGGAGGCCCACAGCCCTGCCTCAGGTGTAACTGTTAACCTGGCACCTGTGCCCAGGGCTTCTTGACTTGGCATGGGACTCACTGCCAGACTCAAGGAGACGCCCTGTGGGAAGCCTCTGTGTCAGGAGGCAGAGGAACGGGGGGAGGCGGAGCTGGAAATAGTTTCAGATAACTTTAAAATTTTCCTCTATTTTATTTCCCCCTTTCCTTTTCTGTCCATTCAAAAGGAAGTTAACTTATCAGTTGACTCTTGAACAATGCAGGGATTAGGAGTGCTAACCCCTCATGCAGTCAAGAGTCCACATACAACTTCTGACTCCCCCCAAACTTAAATATTGTGTTGGCCAAAAAGTTCATTTGGTTTTTTATGTAAAATGGCTCTAATAGCACTTACTTTTGTGTAGCCATCTCAATATTGAAGATGGAAGAAAATACTCAACATTTTTGGCATATTTATATTTTATTATTTCAAGAAAGGTAAAAACGCACCTGAAACAAACAAACAAACAAAAAGATTTGTGCAGAGCGTGGAGAAGGTGCTGTGACTGATGGAACGTGTCAAAAGTGGCTTGCGAAGTTTCGTGCTATCTAGATATTTCTCGCTGAATGATGCTCCATGGTCGGGTAGACCAGTTGAAGTTGATAGCAATCAAATTGAGACATTAACTGAGAACAATCAATGTTCTACCACTTAGGAGATAGCCAATATACTCAAAATATCCAAATCAATAAAGGTATTGGTGAAAATGAAAAATATGTCCTTTATTTTAGGGAAAAAACTAAATGGACTTTTTGGCCAGCCCAGTCCTAACAGTCTACTATTGGCTAGAGGCCCTACCAAAAACATGACAGTCAGTTAACACATAGTTTGTGTCATATATATTGTATACCTTATTCTTATTTTAAAAAGTAAGCTATGGAAAAGAATATGTTATTAAGAAAAATCATAAGAAAGAGAAAATATATTTAGAGTATTGTATACCTTTGTTGAAAAATAAATCTGTGTATAAATGGACCCGAAAAGTTCGAACCCGTGCTGTTCAAGGGTCAACTGTGTTTTACTGCCCTGGGAGTGCTGTGTGGCCGCCTGGAAGCAGAGTTTGTGTGCACACTGTTTTGGGTTCTGTTTCTCAAAAGCCTGAACCTTAGGAGATTGTAGAGGCTAGAGAAGGAACAGGATGGCTGGGGGAAGCATGGGCGACAAAAACAGAGCTCACAGGTCCCGGTGCAAACAAAAGGATAGCGTCCCTTGTTCATAAATTGTTAAGAATTTTACCAGACCAAAGCATTAAGTCGTTATGAGGACCCTCTGAGCTTGGGGCACAGTGTGAATGTACAGGTTCATACCCACGAAGCTGACCCTGGATAGGGTGTCCTCAGTGTCAGAACAGAAGATTGCCCCTGGAGCTGGCTGAAAGGACAGAAAAGCCCACAGGACTGGAAGCAGTGAGGACCTGGGGCCAACTCCTGGGCAGCACTGATGGGCATTGATCAAGCAAGACCTCAGAAAGGAAGGCCTGGGAAATGCATAGACTCTAAGCATAAGGTTCCCAGGCTTAGCAGATTTCTAGTCCTTGAAAGTGGCTCAGAAGCAGCAAAGAGCACACACTCAAAGGGATCTGCAGACTGGAAAATCAGAAGGCCTGGCTATGGGTACGGATGATGAATAGTCAGAGCCCCCTTAACATGCTTTGGTTCTTTATAAAACTCTAAGACCCTGGAACACAAGGCAGGGCAAGGCTGAAGCATGACCCATGATTGAAATCGGTTTTCAGTCATCCTGGAAGAATGAAGGCTTAGGGTCAGAAACTGACTCTCTTTTCAATTCATAAAAATGAAAAAGATGCACTATCTCTGGCACACCCGTATTTGAAAACCAAGACTCTACCTGCCACAACGGAGGTCCAGCTCCAGGCTCATGCCTGTGCCCAAGCCTCAGGGGGCATCAGGTAGAGGCCACTGCAGTTATCCAGGTAAGACGTGAAGCTTGGGCCAGAGTGATGAGGTGGTCCAGATAGATAGAGGATAGGTATAGGAAGTATCATGAATTACTCCCCACTGCTGGTATGAGCAATTGGCTGGATGGAGGCGCCACTCCTGAGATCAGGAGTAGAAGAGAAAAACCAGTTCAGGGGAAGGTGGGATGAGTTTTTTCTGAACATGGCAGGTCTGAAATCCCAAGAGATGCCATATGGGCAACTGAAACTATGATGTGAAGCTTAGAGAAGCCCAAGCTAGAGGGAAAAATTTGGGAGTCATCAGCCTTGTGGGTGGTCACTGAATAATGGGCATGGATGAGATTCCAACATAAACAGTAGAGAGAGAAGAGGGCCCAGGCACAGCCTGAAGAAGCCCCGCATTTAATGGGCAGGCAGAAGAGGATGCACCTATAAAGGCAAGTCAGAGAGAAAAGGAGGAGGAAGTGGGATGTTCCCAAGAGGTCCAACACATTGACAACTTAAAAATGCCCATTGAATTGAGTCATGTGGGAGTTACTGGTGATTTGGAAAGGAACCCCTTCATTGGAGAGACAAGCTTGGAATTCCAAAAGGAGAGAGTGGGGTGGGGGGTGAACGGATGGCAGAAACACAGAGGTGGGGGTACAGACGAAGCTCTGGTGCTGGCTGTGAAGAGCAGCAAAAGAGGCCATTGTTAGAGAGAAAACCGAGGGACTGAGGAAGGATGATTAGTTTATTACAATTATTATTTTATTTCAAGAGCTGTGCCAAGGCATAACTAACATACGATAAGCTGCATATGTGTAAAGGGTAACAATATGAAACGTTTTGACATATGAATAGACATGTAAAATCATCACCATAGTCAGGTACATATTTTTCACTCCCCGAAATTTCCTTGTTCCCCCCTCCTGCTTCCCTCACCCCCATATAGAGGCATTTGCTGATCTGCTTTCTTTACTATAGTTGGCAATTTCTAGAATCTTCTACAAATAGTGTTTTTATCATTTTATCTTCTTAAAATGTACTTTTTGTCTGACTTCTTTCACTCAGCATAATTATTTTGAGATCCATCTACATCGTTGTGTGCACCAACAGTTGAGTTTTTAAAAGATTTTATTTATTTGTTTTCAGAGAGAGGGGAAGAAAAGGAGAAACAGAGGGAGAGAAACTTCGGTGTATGAGAGAAACATGATCAGTTGCCTCTCACACACCCCAACTGAGAGCCTGGCCTGCAACCCAGCCATGTGCCCTGACTAGGAATCAAATTAGCAATTTTTTAGTTTGCAGGCTGGCACTCAGTTCACGGAGCCACACCAGCTAGGGCAATAGTTCATTTTTTAAAATATATTTTATTGATTATGCTATTACAGTTGTCCCATTTCTCCCCCATCATTCCCCTCCACCCTGCACACCCCCTCCCACCCACATTCCCCCCTTTAGTTCATGTCTATGTGCCATAAGTTCTTTGGCTTCTACATTTCCCATGCTATTCTTGCCCTCCCCCTGTCTATTTTCTACCCACTGTCTATGCTACTTATTCTCTGTACCTTTTCCCCCTCTCTCCTCCTCCCACTCCCCTGTTAATAACCCTCCATGTGATCTCCATTTCTGTGGTTCTGTTCCTGTTCTAGTTCTTTGCTTAGTTTGCTTTTGTTCTAGGTGTGGTTGTTAGTATCTGTGAGTTTGCTGTCTTTTTACTGTCATATTTTTTATCTTCTTTTTCTTACATAAGTCCCTTTATCATTTCATATAATAAGGGCTTGGTGATGATGAACTCCTTTAACTTGACCTTATCTGAGAAACACTTTATCTTCCCTTCCATTCTAAATGACAGCTTCACTGGATAGAGCAATCTTGGATGTAGGTCCTTGCCTTTTGTGATTTGGAATACTTCTTTCCAGCCCCTTCTTGCCTGGAAGGTCTCTTTTGAGAAATCAGCTGACAGTCTGATGGGAACTCCTCTGTAGGTGACTGTCCCCTTATCCCTTGCTGCTTCTAGAATTCTCTCCTTCATTGTAATCTTGGCTAATATAATTCTGATGGGCCTTGGTGTGTTCCTCTTTGGGTCCAACTTCTTTGGGACTCTCTGAGCTTCCTGGACTTCCTAGAAGTCTATTTCTTTTGCCAGATTGGGGAAATTCTCTTTATTATTTGTTCAAATAACTTTTCCACTTGTTGCTCTTCTCCTTCCCCTTCTGGTACCCCTATAATTTGGATGTTGGAATGTTTAAAGATGTCCTGGAGGTTCCTAAGCCTTTCCTCATTTTTTTGAATTCTTGTTTCTTCATTCTTTCCTGTTTGTTTGTTTCTTTCTTCCTTCTGGTCCACTCCATTGATCTGAGTCCCAGTTTTCCTCCCATCTCTATTGGTTCCCTGTGCGTTTTCCTTTATTTCACTTATTGTAGCCTTCATTTGTTCATCTAATTTGTGAGCAAAATCAACCAATTCTGTGAGCATCCTGATCATCAGGGCTTTGAACTGTGCATCTGATAGGTTGGCTATCTCTTGGTTGCTTAGATGAATTGGCTCTGGGGCTTTGAGCTGTTCTCCCGTTTGAGCCACTTTTGTATTTGGGGGTGGGGGAGGGAGTCTGGCCGAGGCTGTTACGTAGTGAGGGGCGGAGCATTAGGTGTTCCCCAGGACAGGTCAGCCCAGTTGCTGGGTTGTGATGTTGTATGTGAGGGCGGGGTCCAAGAGGGAACAATGGTGCTTGCTCCACTCTCTCTAGGATTCCAGTCCCTTCTGCTGCTTCCCCCAAGCAAATTGGGCCCTTCTGGTGCTGATTTCCATGTGGGTGGCCTTGTGTACATTCTAGGACCCTGTGGGTCTCTCCAACAAACTCTCTTGTGAGGCTGAGAGTCTCTCCTGGCACCTCAACCCCCATAAGTGTTTTCAATCGATGTTTTTAGGTTTTATTTCCTGGTGCTGGGGCCCTGGGTTGTGAGGTCTGTCTTGCTCCCCATTTTTGCCTGGATTATCTGCGCATGAATGTGGGACTGCCTGGTCAACCAGCTGCCTTGCTCAGCCTCACTGGTTCTGCCAATTGCCACTCAGTGCCTGGGGTCCACTAGCCGCCGCCTGTATACCTGGGATCTGCTAGCCGCTGCCTGTGCACCAAGGTCTGCCAACCTCCACTTTTTCCTGCCATGACTCCACCCCTCTTACTGATCTGGATGAATGGTTGTCGGACTTCCGTACAGTTCAATTTTCTATCAGTTCAGATTGTTTTCTTGTTTCTTAAATCTTTGTTGTCCTTAATTTTGGTTGTTCGAGGAGGCACAGTGTGTCCACCTACGCCTCCATGTTGGCTGGCAATAGTTCATTTTTTTAATTGATGAGTAGTTTATATTGTATGGCAACACCATCGTTTGTTTATCCATTCGCCTATTGATGAATATTTGAGTTGTTTCCAGTTTGACATGATGACAAATTAAGCTGCTTTGAACCTTCGTGTACAAGTCTTTACATGCTTTTGTTCTCTGCAGTAGAGCACTGGGAGTGGAATGGCTGGGTGCACATTTAATTTTTAAGAAACCATCAGACTTTTCCAAAATGGTTGTACCATTTTACCTACCCATCAGCAGTGTGAGAGGATTCCAGTTTCTCCACATCCCTGCCAACATTTGGTATGGACAGTCTCTTAAATTTTCACCATTCTAGTAGCTTCCCCTTTTTTTTCTACCCCTATCCTATTTGGGGTAGAAGATAATGAGCAAGGAAATAGCCACGTATGAGAAGGCAGAGGGAATCCCATCTAAGTGCTAACCAGGCCCAACTCACCTTAGCTTCTGAGATCAGATGAGATTGGGTGTGTTCAGGCTGCTCTACCCAGCAAAGCTGTCATTTAGAACTGAAGGGCAGAGAGAGAGCTTTCCCAACAAGAAAAAAACTAAAGGAGTTCATCATCACCAAACCTTTCTTATGTGAAATGTTAAAGGGACTTATTTAGGAAGAAGAAGGTCAAAACTATGAACAATGAAATGGTGATAAATACATACCTATCAACAATTGAATCTAAAAAAGCAAACTAAGCAAACAAGAAGAACAGTCACAGAATCATGGACACAGAGAGCATTTTGATGGTTGCCAGATGGGAGGAGGTTTGAGGGAATGGGTGAAGAGGTGAGGGGATTAAGAAGTACAAATAGGTAGTTACAGAATAGCCATGGGGATGTAGAATACAGTATAGGAAATAGAGTAGCCAGAGAACTTATATGCATGACCCCTGGACATGAACAATGGTGGGGGGATTGCCTGAGGAAGTGAGGGGTGCAGGGGGAAGGGAGAAAAATCAGGACAACTGTAATAGCATAATCAACAAAATATAATTAAAAGAAAAAAAGAAAAAGAGGAAGGCCAAGGGAGAAGGCAAGGAGAATAAGAAGAGAGAATCAGCCACTCTCCAGGGCACCCACACAGCCTGATCAAGAGTGAAAGATTTTTCTGACTCTGTGCCATGGGGACAAGCCTAGTCCCCAGCAAATGGTTCTTTCCAACGGATCATTTGGTCAACGCACCAGCTTACTGCCTTCTAGGCCAGGCCCCCAGCCTGGGACAAGAGTTCTATAGGGACCTCAGCTATGGAAGGCTCTTCCCGGGCCACTGCAGAGAGGAAAAGTGGGGAAGGTAGGGTAAGGAGAGCCCACTGGATAGTGGTTTCCCGCAGAGCCAGTGGGTAAGAAAAGATAATGGTGTTTCTGTCTCCTGAGAGGAGATGCAGGGTTCAGGGGAGCGGGGAGGGGAGTTTCCAGACCAAGTCCGCACTCACTCCACAGTGGAAAGGACAGCTTGTTCCGCTGAGGAATGCATCCTGCTCAGCCCTAAGAGAAGCGTGTCCCCTCTATTAACTTGGCCAATACATAAGTACAGGGGTTAAGGAGCATTAAATCACATCGGGGGCCTTCAGGAATTTTGAGCAAGTAAACTGTTACGTAACAGATTTTTGGTCAAAGTTAAGGCCATCTCTAAAATCATCTGTACATTCTAAGAGCACATGAAGGTCAATTACGATTCTGAGTTTTAGGAACCAAACATTTAGACCCTTAACATGAATGTGTAAAAGAATCCAAATCACAGTACCTGTAGCTGCTGGGAAAAACACCCCAAAGACGGTGGAAAAAGACTCCCCTGGGCTGTAATCTGGCAGAGTGTTGTTCCACAGCAGTTCCGGGGAGTATCCAATGAAACCGTGTTCTGAAACATACACAGGAGAGCAAACTGAGCCAGGTGATGAGACACAGCGCAGGCTCCCCTGGATTGCAGTCCCATCTTCCGACAGAACCATCTCCCCTCCCACGTCCAGGCTTGACTTCTGTGTGTCCGTACCTGTAGATACACATGGATGAAATGACATGAAGGAGAAGTTACTTCTGGGAATGAGAACATTCTCACTTTTTTGTGTATAGACTTCTTTCTATACAGCTGAGATCTTTTAATGAGCATGTGTGTGTTTCCTTTTAATTAAAAAAATTAAGCTACCTCACCCTGGCTAGTGTGGTTCAGTTGGTTGGAGTGTCATCCTGTAAACCAAAGGCTGGGGGATTGATCCCTGGTCAGGGCACAAACCTAGGTTGAGGGTTTGATTCCCGGTCTCTCTCCCCACCCCACCCTTCTTTTCTCTCTAAAAGCAATGAAGAAATGTCCACCGGTGATGATAAAAATTAAGTTACCTTCCTGCTCAGAAACCTTCCCATGAGTCCCCATTAGTTCCAGAATAAAGTCCAAAGTCCTTTCGAGGAGTATCAGAGCCCCCACAGCCTGGCAGCATCCCACCATTCCCTATTCATCTTTTGCCTTTTCCTGTCTCACAGTCACATAGACAGCTCGCCCCAGTGACATCGCAAGTGCCCTTCCCTGTGTCCCTGCCTCCCAGACCCTTCCCCCCGCATCTCTGAGCACCGAGCTTGTGCTCACTCTTCAAGCCTGTCTCAAATGTTGCTTCCTTTGGGCTGTACATGAACTCCTACTGGTGCCATGAGTAGCCATATTAGGTCTTTCCCCAGTGAAATTCCTTGGGGCAAGAAATCCAGTCTTACTCATCTCTGTCCCCCAGAGTCGAGCGCTGCAGCTGGCAGGCACACAGCAGGCAGGTCGAAAATGTGGGTCACATTGAAAAGAATCTTCCCCTTCGGTCTCAGCTACAGCACGTGCCGAGTTCACGCTTTCTGTCTGACTTGTTCACAGACTTTATAGAAGGGACATCTCAGATCTGATTTCTTCAAAGCATTTTCAACATTTTTCTACATTGATTCTAATGAAATTTTTCAAGTGGTTTTAATCCTACAGACACTTTGCTTCTTTGTCAAAGAAGGTCACTTTGAACAGCATCTATGGACGTGTTAGAGGCTGTGGAGTTTCAAGAGGCAAGTGTTCTTGGGCTCAGGAACACCCAATGTGTCCAGCTGTGCTTTTGAGTCTCATCTCTGAGAATGAGTTGGTTTGCTCCTGTTAACTAGTCCAGGAGAATCCAATCCTGCCCCCTGCCCCTCAGCCCTTGCAATCACTCCATGGCCGAGCCCTTGGGCTGGGGCGACAGAATCTCCAGCCTGCCTGTCCTCCAAGCGTCCATCCACAAAAGAGCTCCTGCCCCATGATGAGTCTGACGAGATCGCCAGAGCTTCTCACAGTTTCCAAGATTCATAACTTCATAGGAAAAATATTTTCCAAAAAAATAAATAAATAAAAGCTCAGTGAAGTACAAGGGACCCTTGGGAGCCCGGTCGGGACTTAAAATCATTGTCGACTGCTCTCTTTTCTGAACACGGAATTTGTCCTGGGACGTTAAATCCCAAGAACTGTGCAACATTTCTGAATGGTTTGGCATCTTCTCAGCTGTTTCTTCCCTCATTAACAAAAGAGCGATAATAGCTACGTTAACTTTAGTGTATCCGCTGGCTGACCCCAAGGCTAGCCTTTCTGAGGAGAAAACCAGTCCAGCCTGCCTTGGAATGGAGTCAGCAGAGCTGGAAGGATGCAAGGGTCTGAAATCACATCTGAGCTGGGGCTATGGGCGCCGGAGGCCAGCCTTGAAGGGACATAAACACTTCATCAGAGTGCACTGATCTCTGCCGTCCCCAAAGGGCCCCTGACAGAAGGAGGTATTTGGTCACCAAGCCTGAAGGGCTTTGCCCTGCTCAGCCTGAAGGGTCAAAGTGATTTTGGGCCCCATAGATGAGTCACTGGGAAGCCTCTTCTCCCCCTCCATCCCACCAACCAGATCCACAGATGAGAGAATGAGTCACTTGGCCCCGGCTGTGGGGCTGGGGAGGAGGCCTGCCCCAGCCCCGTCCCTGCAGGGCCCACAGAAGATGCAGCCTTCACTCATTCACAAGCACTTTGCCCTGTCAAATGTCCTGTCATTCACACTGGCCCTGCCAACCCAGCCCTCTCCTCCCAAGTCCACTTCTGAATCTCTCAAGGGAATAATCTTAACTTTGAAAAGAACTTTATGGACAAAGATGTTTGGCAATGCTTTACTTATACTAATGTGAAGCAATGTAAAATGAGTATAAAAGTCTAAGTTTGGGGACTGAGGTATTTTAAATGCTTATAAAGGGTTTTTAGTTCCATAGGAAACTGTCCATGTCATACATGTTAAGTAACAAAAATGGATACCATTTACAGTATAAATACTCCCAAAGTTTTTCACTTATACATGTAAGGAAAGACTAGAAGGAAACACACCAAAAACTAACAGTGGCTGTCCGCATAACACAATTATGGGCAATTTCTTTTTCTTTATGTTTATACATTTTCCACAGCGTCTTTAATGAGCACAATTGACTTTTCATCAAAATATATCTTTTAGAAAAGCAAACAAAATGTCCCATAATTGAAAATCCACTTTCCCCAGACAGCTTTTTTATAAACAAATATCTTTTTTTCTTTCCATCTATACTCCCCCTGCTTCTCAAAATGATCACAGTGATTTATGAGAAAAACATAAATAATACAGGGCAAATAAAATAAGAATCAAAAACAGAAAAAGAATGAGCGAGGGAGAGCGAGAGCGAGAGCGAGATGGAACGCCCACAGACGCCGCATACCTGCAGAGGGCCGGGCCGGGCCGAGGTTTCTGAGTGCGGCTCTGACGTAAGATCCTGCAGTCACCTCCCTCGAACCAGAATCCGGCCCAGAGAGAGCATTTTATGACTGTTTAACCAAGCTCACTCAGGCAAGGAGGCACCCCAGGACCCACACTTCTGAGGGCCACTTTCCATTGGATGAGAAGGAGCCCCAGAGACTTGCCTGGTGGACCTGCCTGATTTCCTCTGCCCCTACCTTCCCAGGCCCTTGTGATTTCCACCCTTCCAACCCCCTACCACCACCTCAGCCGTCCAGCCCTGAGCCAGCACCCACAGAGGCTTGACCCCACCAGCCCTCACCCCAACTCCTAGGACCCTGGTCTCCCTCCCACACCCTGAACTGGTGGTCCAGCTGGACCTTGAGCTTATGCAGAGCAAGTAATCAGGTCAGGCCCGATATCTCTGACTAGCCTGTACCTGCTAGCTGAGCCTGGGGTGAGGTGAGTGGGGCCAAGGGGACACTGCCTGCCATGAACTTCCATAATGGGTCTTCATGACTGATTTTCTGTGTACACACCAAAGGCACCTAACTCCTCTGGCATGGCTGCGTTTGAGATTCTGATGCCCGCTGTGGCCCTTCTCCCTACAGACAGCACATTTTGCATAGCATTTGGGGTTCTCAGACCTCTTAAGATGTTCTGGGAGGCATGGACCCTGAAGTTCAGGACCTCTACTCTAGGGGCTGCCTCTGCACTTGAAACTGTTCTGCCAGGCCCTGCATGCACCTACAGGCACCCTGACTGCCCCACTTCCTGCCACGGAGGAGACAGTGGCCCTAAGCGACACAACCAACAGCGCTCCATACCACAGTCCCTGCCAGGCAACTCCGAGTCTCTGCGTGCGAGGATTGCCCAGGCCACCTGAGGCCATCACAGGGCAACCTCCCTTCTGAGAACAATGGCGAGCAGCCACACACTGAGCATCTCAACCCTGCCTGTCCTGGACCTCGGTCTTTCTGAACTCAAAGTTTTCCATCAGCCATGCCGTCTCTCTGTAATTCATCCCAGAATTGCTTCCCCAGAGCTTCCTAAAAATTAATTCTTTGCTTCTGCAAGCCTTTCAGCTCCTCTTCTGGTAAAACAGCAGAGTCAGTCTGAGGTCCTCTCAACATCCTCCAAATCTGAAAGGCCTGGGATGCCTAGCACCTGCGGCGGCCACGTGCGAATGCATCTGGGTTTGACCTGACCATCTGTTTCTATGTCCACAGAAAAAATACCTCGGTCCCATCTGAGCTTTGTGCTTTTAGAAAGAACAAAGAAAACAAGTTGCAACAAAACCCGGGCAGGAACAAGCAGACAGAAGCCAACTGCAGAAGTCTGTAGGCAGAGAAGCGTGGCCTATCCCCCCAGATTCGTGTAACAGCTTCTTGGGATGCTGCCAGCGAGCTGCAGTTCTACAGGCTCACTGTCTGCTAATAAGGGGTGCTCATGGGGTCCAACCCACCTTGCCTTGACCAAAGGCAGTCACCATGGGTCACAAGTAAAAACAAAGCACCGCTCCTTCTGGGTTGGGCCGGGCCACAAAGCCTCTGGTAAGGTGGCTGCTGGGAAACTTTGTGGCACCTGGGCTCCCCTATGCTGTCACCCTTGCCCCCTCTCTGGGGTCTTCGGGAGTCAGAAGGGGCAGTCAGGAAGTTATTAGCCCCAGCATGTGGATGTCAGAGAGGAACCACTGACTAACTTAGAAATCGAGATTTCTAAAATTGACTCTGACATTTGGGCCACTACCCTGCAGTGAGCCGTGAGCCCCAGGAGGGGAGGAGGGCTTCCGGCACTGGCTTTCTTCTTGGCTCCTGTCCCCAACCCCTTGACCAGCAAGATAGCCCTTTCCCGGGAATGGACAATGAGAGAGGCTGGTCCAACCAGGAATAGAAAGAGTGGAGGAAGGGCCTGGGAGAGAGGAAGGCAGGGAGGGGCCCACCGCCCAGACCCAAAGGGCAGGCTGGGCCTGGGAGATCACAGGAAGAGCAACTCCCACAAGGAAAAGGAAAGGAGAGGCTGAGGTTCTGGGAAGGGACACCCCGCCAAAGAACACCTGGGGTGAGGGGAGAGGAGGGAGTCTGGCAGGGCAAGAGAAGGCCGCCAGGAGCACGCTAAGGATCCCCAAAGGAAGAGGAAGTACAGTAGGGTATGCCCTAAGGGAGACACAGATTGGGTGCTTTTTCCAAGGGTCAAGCCTTATGTTGCAGACAAGGATGGTCTGCCCAGCATCCCTTGTACTTTGACCACTCTGGGACATGGTCTGATGGGGACAGAGATCTGCAGCATGAAGGAAGGGTCAATGAGTCTAAACTGAGAGCCCGACAAAGAGAGGTCAGTGAAAAGGGGAAAAGGGAGTGTCCTGGGCCCCAACCTGCCACTAAGCACCTCACAGAGCTCCTGCCCGAGTCACCCCGCAACACTCACTGGTGTAGATGCTGCCCAACCCCAGATGGTCTAAGGTGGATGAAGAGGGGCAGCTAACCCAGCATGCCACTGGCCACTGAGGCTGGTCGGTGGAGTTTCTCCTCCTCTGGGCTTTGGTCCTGGGCGCTGCAATGAACGAACGAGGCAGCCGCAGGTCACAGGAAGGAAGGATGCACCCGATGAGCAAGGGTCTGGTTGAACTCCAGGCTATTTTCCCCCCTGGTGCAGGGAATGAGGCCCCCACAACCTCTGGGGAGGAAGGGAAGAGCTATGACAAGACCAACAGTCAGGACACCCGGGCTCTGCCCTTGTCCTGCCACAGACTCACCGTGGGACTGTAGGTGAGCCCTCCCCTCTTTAAAATGCAAATTCTGACCCTCAGTCTGGAGTGGGCCCGAGATCCTGCGTTCCTACTGAGCACTCAACCCAGGTGATGAGGATCGCACTCCCGGTGGGAGGGTACTAGAGGGTGTTTCACAACCCTTCTCATCCTGAAAGTTGCCAAACCAGAAGCCCATTCTCGAGACTCAGGACACGTGGTCCAAGTACACCACTGATCTCCAACGGCAGACGTAAAACCCCAAACTAGCTTCCAGAGCATGTCAGCACCGCCCCCTACTTGCCTGACACCCCTTCCCTCTCTCTGTGGCTGTTGACACCACATGCGCTCCAGAACTGTGAGGCCAGCTCACGGCCACATGTTAATGTTGATGATCAAAGTAATTATGAACAGGTGCTGGCATCACTAGCACCTTCCATTATTTCAGCATCATGGGTGCTCTTCATTAGTGCAGATACGGAAACTTCATGGTCTAATTCATTGGCCCGTTTTTACAACTGAGGCAAATGGAGTTCAGAAATGGAAACCAGCTGCTCGAAAAGCACAGAGAGTTGCAAATGGAACAGAACCCTAGCTTAGGGTTAAGTGGTTGCCCACGTGGTACCCAGTCCCCAAGTGCCGGCCTTTCCTTGAACTGGGTCATAACAATCCTGGTCCACTATAGATGCTTCATAAAGAATTTTAAACCTGAACTCAGCTGGGCTATATTGATCTGGACTGTATTGATCATGGACTGGAGAGATGGAAGGGGAAATACGATAGGTTTGGAAGAGGCCCCCAAGGCACCCGCCCACAGCGCAGTTTTCCTTCTCTGCAGGAGTTCCGGGCAGTGAGCTGGGAGCCTTCCCCAGGCCGCAGGCTCCTCTCTGGCTGCAGCCCTAGTGAGTCTGGTCCTCTGAAGGGAGGGTGGGGAGAGGATGTGAACAGGGTTTCCAGCTCCCAGGCCCCCACCCAGAGAGAAAATACACAGAGGGAGGGCTGGGCATTCCAGCAGAGGCCAGAAGGGAAGTCAGAAGTGGGGCTGGGCCTGCCCAGAGGGCCAGGGAGGAGCAGGCTGGAGCCTCCGGGCCCCTGGGGAGGGCCTCCACCCTGCGGGACAACTGGCTGGCAGGAACAGCCGGAAAAGCCCCAGAGCTGGGCAACTCAGGGGATAAAGGGCCCCCATTGGGGTGATCTCAGGGCAGCCCCCTTGGGACAGGGTGGCTGGCAGTTCCAGTAACAAGAGAGGCTCCTGCCAACCCCTACAATCTAGGACAGGACAGGCAGTCCTGGGGTTTCTTCTGAGCAAAGGATTCCTCACTTGTGGAAGGGAGGATGAACCTTTTCCTGATGAACAATGATTTCTAGCATCCAAGAAATTGTTCCATCTGCTGACATGTGCTCTATTTTAAGTGCTTAGTGAAACTTTTCTTATAATGGCCTTGGAGTGAGTAGAGATGAGAAGAGACTTTTGCCTGGAGAGACCTACAGAGGAAAGAACTATCAAATGCCCCAGAATGTTAAGGGACTCGGGGCGCAGGACACAAAGAAGTGTTTGGGATAATAACAGTGACTGCCACATATGCCGAGCAAGGGTTTGTGCCAGGCGCTGTTCCGAGTGCTTTACGTATGTTAGCTCATCACAGCCCGATGAAACAGGTACATTTTTCAGGTAAGAAAATTGAAGCAAAGGCAGGATTCAACCCTTGGCTCCCACTGCTGGGGTCAGTGCTGGCCAAAGGAGGATGCAGAGAGTGTGGGAGGGGAGTCCGGAGCCCAGCTGGTCAGCCTGGGGCCCTACTGGGGGGATGACAGAGAATCCACCCCTCCCCAGCCTGCAGAGCCCTCACTGGCCTGCCCCATGCAGTTCTCAGCTCAAAGGAGCCCTGAGAAAGGAAAATCTGGCCTTCTTATCTCCGAGGGGAAAGGAATGCACTCTCCTGCCAGGATAAGTGGCTGTTTTGACAGGAAGTCTCCACCCTGGATGTGGGTTCCTCCCAGTCACCACTAATTCCTTCTGGCTGTCCCTGCCCCTGGCATCCTAATTCCCATCCTGCTTAAACCCCAGACCCCAACACCCCACAAAATAATCCTAATCCACCCAGTGGTGGTCCCCCTGCACAGCTCTGGCCTCCAGTGGTGGTCAAGTGTTCTGACCTGTGAGTTACATCCCTACCCCACTGTTGCCTGGACACCCTCTCTAGGCAGCTGGGAAGGGGGTGGACAATCAAGGGGCCCTCTTGCCAAGAACCATGCTGAAAATAATCAAACTCCCAGACTCCCCAGTTCTCCAGCCATGGACCGCTCTCTCCTACCCCAAATCCTGCCCAAGAAAACAATGGCACTCTTAGAATCCCACAGCAGCAGACTTAGTGTCACAGGACATTAGAATGTTAGTTAGAACACAGGGGTCTTTAATCTCAAATCCATTTCACAGATGGGAAGACTGAAGTCTGAAAAAAGAAAAGTCCACACCACATAGTAAGCAGCTTGCCAGGCAAGACCAGAACCCAGTGTAACCGAGCCCCCATCTAACATGTCCTCTGGGTCCCCACGGGCCCTATGATGGCACTCAGCTAGCTGTGGTCACTGCCTGGCTACACGGGGGCAGGAACTGTGCTGTGCTATCTCCCACTGTGTTTCCATTGCTTAGGTCCAGGGGGCATGCCAAAAGTGTAAAACATTACTAATAGTAAACAGTGAAAACAACCCAAGTGTCCATTCGCAGATGAATAGGTATATCCATATGATGCGGTATATCCATACAATGGGATACTATTCAGCTGTGAAAAGAAATGAAGTATTCATACATGGATGAACCTTGAAACATTAAGGTAAATGAAAAAACATGAAAGGACAAATATTGTATGATTTCACTTACATAAAATAGCTAGCATAGGCAAATTCATGGAGATAGAAAACAGAACAGATGCGCCAGGGGCTGGGGATGTAGGGACAGGGAGCTACTGCTTAATAGATACAGTTTCTGTTTGGGGTGATGGAAATGTTTTAGAAGCAGAGAGTCTTCATGGTTGCACAACGTGGTGAATATAATTAATGCTACTAAAGTGTCCATTTTGAAATGGCTTAAATGGCTATTTTATGTTATATTTTACTGTGATTAAAAAAACAATAAGTGAGTAATTTCTTTCCTGCAGAAACCACCCCCTACATCCTAGGTCCAGCCTGGGTTCCTCTCTGCTTTGCAGATGTGGAAATAGGATAAAGAGAGCTTCCTGGTCACTGCTGAAAAGGGAGGGGCAAAGCCACAGGTGCTGACTACTCCTAGACTTGGACTCCGACTCCTCCCCAAAGCAGAAGCAGGGAAGCTCCAGCCCTCAGCTGCTGCACAGCTGTAGAACCCCCCGGTGACCATCTGACCATGATTCCTCTAAGGCAGATCAGGGTAGGGCACCATGTTCTCAGGAGTTTAGGTGGAAATCATGACTTTCTTTGTCGACATCTAGAACCTATGGGGTTTTATTCAGGGGTGAAGAGTGGGCATAAAGGGATTTGAGGCGAAGGTGTCAAGAAGCACAGGCTGAGTGCCCATGCTAGGCTCTTCTAAAGGACTTCTGGTCAAGATGGAGGTGCAGATAAGCACGGCTCGCCTCCTCACACAACCACAGCAAAAATTACAGCTAAACTACAAAACAATATCACCCAGAATCATCAGAAAACTGAACTGTATGGAAGTCTGACAACCAAGGAATTAAACAAGTCACATTCAAACAGATGGGTCAGAGGGGTGCACAGAGACACAGAACAGGTGGTCCCATATCCACGTGTGATGGATAAAAATCTGGAGGGATACCTTGGGAGTAAGGGATCCTAGCCTGACACCAGACCACACAGCCCAGGGTTTGAGCACCAGAAAGATAAATCCCCATAACTTCTGGCTGTAAAAACCAGTAGGGGTTGGAGCAGTGGGAAAAAAACTGGAATTCTCAGGAGTCTCTTCTTAGGGGCCTGCAACAGACTTAGGACTTATTAAAGATTCACTCCCTTTGGGCTCCAGCACCAGGGCAACAGCTAGAAGGTCATCAGTGGCACATGAGGAGAAACCGAAGTGACTGGCATCATGGCAAGTACCAGCAAACGGCTTCCTCCTGGACAAAAATCCCAGAGACCAGGCAGCGGCACTGTCCCCAGCCTGAGCCCTCCCTAACACAAGGCCACAGAACAGTGACTCAGGTAGCCCTACCCTGGCGATTACCTAAGGCTCTGACCCATCCAACTTAGGGGTGTGCTTTTCTATACTAGGCCATGCTACTAAGACAGAGAGTCAAAGCAATTCTACCTAATATACAGAAACAAACATAGGGAGGCTGCCAAAATAAGAAGACAAAGAAACATGGCCTGAATGAATGAACAGAACAAGACTCCAGAACAGGAACTAAATGAAATGGAGATAAGCAGTCTATCAGATGCAGAGTTCAAAACACTGGTTATTAGGATGCTCAAGGAACTCAACGGACACAGCAACAACATAAAAAAGACCCAGGGAGAAATGAAGTTTACACTTAGTGAAATAAAGAAAAATTTACATGCCATGGCTGGTGTGGCTCAGTGGATTGAGTGCTGGCCTATGAACCAGGGGGTTGCTGGTTCAATTCCCAGTCAGGGCACATGCCTGGGTTATGGGCCAGGTGTCTGGTGGAGGGCATTCGAGAGGCAACCACACATTGGTGTTTCTCTCCCTCTTTTTCTCCCTCCTTTCCCTCTCTCTAAAATAAATAAATAAACAAAATCTTTAAAAAAAAGAAAAATCTACAGAGAGAACCAACAGTGGAGGAGATGAAGAGAATCAAACCCATGATTTGGAACATAAGGAAGGAAAAAACATTGAATCAGAATAGCAAGAAGAAAAAAGAATCCCCCCAAAAAGGATAAGCTAAGAAGCTTCTGGGACATCTTCAAAAATACCAACATTCAAGTCATAGGGGTACCAGAAGGGGAAGAGAAAGAGCAAGAAATTGAAAACTTATTTGAAAAATATAATGACAGATAACTTCCCTAATTTGGTGAAGGAATAGACATATAAGTTCGGGAAGCACAGAGAGTCCCAGAGAAGATGTATGCAAAGAGGCCCACTCCAAGACACATCATAATTAAAATGCCAAAGGTTGAAGACAGAGAATCTTAAAAGCAGCAAGAGAAAAGCAGAAAGTTACCTACAAAGGAGTTCCCATAAAACTTCCAGCTGATTTCTCAAAAGAGACTTTGCAGGACAGAAGGGACTGGCAAGAAGTATTCAAAGTGATGAAAAGCAAGAACCTACAACCAAGATTACTCTAAGCTATCATTTAGAATGGAAGGGCAGATAAAGTGCTTCCCAGAAAAGGTAAAACTAAAGGAGTTCATCATCATCACCAAGCCATCATTATATGAAATACTAAAGGGAATTATATAAGAAATAGAAGGTCAAAACAATGAACATTAAAATGGCAATAAATTCACAGGCATCAATAATCGAAGTCAAGTAACAAACTAACCAAACAACTAGAACAGAAACAGAATCACAGAAATGGAGATCACATGGAGGGTTATCACATGGAGAGGGAACAGGTACAGGGAATAAGAAGCATAACCAGTAGGTTCAAAATAGTCAGAGGTTAAGAACAATATAGGAAATGGATAAGCCAAAGAACTTATATGCATGACCTATGGACATGACCTAAGGGGGAGGATTGCTGGAGGGAATGGGGGGTACCAAATGGAGGAGGAAATGGAAAATTTTGGACAACTGTAATAGCATAATCAATAAAATATATTTTTTAAAAAAGAAGCACAGACTACAATTTCTCAGTATTGACCACGCCCAGCTCCCACTGAAAACTTCAGCAAAGTCAAGGGCACTGTTGTTTCTGTCTTGCTTTTGGCACACTTTCCTACTTTCAAAACTCTCATGGTCCCTGGAACCCCAAGCCTGGAAGACATGTGTAACAAAGGTCTCACTTAAGGAAGAGCTGGCTGTGAGGGAATGTGCCTTTAACCTGGGTTGTCCTGGGCTATGCAACAGCACTCTGATCTTATTGTTTCTTGCTTTGCCCAACCCTCCTGGAGGCAAGAGTCAGGGACTGCCAGGAGCTCACTATCCTCAGCACCCAAAGCCTTCTGGCTCTGAGGGGGGAAGCAGGTCAAGGCACCTGCCATCTTGGAGCTCCGGAGAGGACGTGGTTCGTTCCAGTGTGCTCCTGTGCAAGGGGCTCCACAGCATTTGTCAAGTTCTTTTGCACACCTTTCTGCAGAGTACTCAAGGAAAGCACAGTGTCTTTGTATCAAGTCTCCATCATATTAGGATCTACTCAAGGTCAGGTACAAGTTCCCTCCTCCCTCTGGATCCCCTCCTCATCCTCAGATGGATACAGTCACCGGGGGTGCTGGATGGGTAGGGAGAACCATACATCCCACCTGGGACAGTCCCAGCTTACACCTGTTGTCTGGAGTATTTGTCAGTAGGGCCAGGGAAGGTTTCTAATGACCAGTCACCCAGGGAGTGTAGAAAGAGTAAGAGCAAAGAGAAGGAAGGAAAGATGACACTCCTCTAGGCTGAAATTGACTGCTGTGCCCCAGGGACCTACCTTGTTATGCAAAGCATGGTCTAGGAGGAAATCACCAGAGAGCTTCTTAGAAATGAGAATCTCAGCTCTCTCCCCTCCCCTCCCCATCACTCCTGCCTGCACTGGAAGAATTGGAATCATCATTTAAACAACATCCCCAGACCTTAAACTTGAGAAGTACAGTCTTGGAGTATAACCCAGGGGCCTCCAGAGACCTATTCTTCCAGGATAAACGACGTTAATGATGATAACTCTTTACTGAGCACCTACATTGTGTCAGCTATGACACTAGCCCTCTTACCTGTAATATCTTATTTTTGTGCTTTGACAACCCAGCAAGGTAGGAATTATTACCTGCTTCTCAGAAATGAAGACAGCAGTCAGAAAGGCTAATGAAATTGATGAAGTCCAAGCAATAAATTATAGCTGAGCTGGAATTTGAACACAGGGGTCTGACTCTTTAAAGCCAAGGTTCTGACAACTATAGTAATTATGATGCAATCTTTCAAATGGGGCAAGCAGTCACAGCCACTTGTCAACTCTCTATAGGGCCCAGAAACACATTGGAAAATGCAGATTCCAGGGAGGTATGCTAGGGGCTGCCTCATTGCCTTGCGCTGGCCTGGGATGTGGATGCCTGTGTGCTGAGGTTGGGCTAAGCCAGTGCAGAGGGCTCACTATTTCTTCAGAACATATCCATGAAGATGAACTCTCCTGGCCCGGCCCCAGTGAGCATTAAAGTCTGGGACTGGAGCCACAGATAAGTCGGATGGTGAGCAGGTCTTCTACCGTAGGCTCAGGGACTTCTAGTGCTAACCTAATCTGGGCCCTGGAGTGGCAGAGGTGAGAAAAAGAAGGTGAGGCCCACACTGGACCTCATTATATAACTTTCAAGTGTATGCCTTAGGGCTTCCTCTACTGCCAGCCCCCAGAAGGCAGCACTTTCCTGCCAACTGCATCCATGGTGAATGCCATACTCCCCTTCAGCCAGCATCCACAGGGTTCTGAGGTCATAGCCCAGCCTGCAGAGTCCTTTCATGGCCTGGGATGGTCTATCTGGTTCTCTGCGCTATAGATGGCTGCCTTACTCCCACCTATATGTGACTGGCTTGACAGCATGTCTCCCTGACTTTGTGTCCCTCACAGACCCACTATTACACCTCTCGACCCAGTAGGTGCCCCCAAAATGCTTGCACAAGAAAGTGCCATCCACAGCCACACAGAGGGCATTCTGCTCACTCCCCACAGCCAGAGGGCACAGGCTACATGCAGGGAGAGGGGCACAGGGTAGGGAGGGGGGCTGGGGGCACAGGCGGGATACAAGAGCCTGTCCCTCAGGGTGTCACCCTCCACTTCCTTGGAATTCCTAGCTGCTCAGGACTGAGGCAGATGAGTCCCAGCACTGTGAAAGGGCCCTCCTAAGCCAGTGACTTCATACTTCCCCAGAACACTTGCCAGGGAACCTAGGGGCCAAACTCCCTCCTGCTCACAGAGCTGGAGGGGATACAAGGGTAGAGCCGGGCAGGGTCAGCTCTTGCTTCCTTCTGCGGCCTTGACCCGGTCTCCACAGCCTCTTCAGTCTAACAGTTCCTTTCTCTGCTTTCCACAGGCAAAGCCAGCAAATCAAAATAATCCAGTGGAGACGGCCTCCACAAGGGCTTGGAGACAGGGCCAAGGGTTCTGGTCAGTCACCATTTCTGCATCAGAGTCAAACTCAGAAGCAGAGGAAGGCCTGAGACTGCCTGCATTTGGCATTCAGGCAGGAGTGAGGCCCACTACCCACAGAAAACTTCCTATAAACGGCTGAATCCAAAAAGCCAGGCATTCAGGGATCCTAGGGAATTATTTTCTCCCTCTCCCAGAGAAATATTAAATGGTCAACTCATCTAATTCTAAAAACAAGAACCACCAACATAAAGTGTTATCCAATAGGTAGAACAAATAAATAAAAGGGCATGATTTGCTTCCTTTTTAAGTCACTCAGGGAGAGGACGAGAGAGGAGATGGATGGGGAGGACAGGTAGCAAGATGGCAAGACGGGGGAAGGGAATTCAAAAAGAGAGAGAAATATATTAGGGAGGAAAAACAGAGAGAGACAAACCTAGAAAAAGAAAGGGTGAGACAGGAAGAAAAGAAGAAAGAAACCAGGTATGTTTTGAGGGATGTTGGAGATCACAGTGTGAGGCTGTCTCGGTTCACAAAAGTTCAGAAATCCTTAGCAGGACCTGAGTCTGTGTTGACAATCCTGCACCATTCCAACCTTTACAGGTGATTCTGCGCAGAGCCCTAAACTCCCCCTTCAAGGTCACACATACCTGTGAGAGCCAGGCAGTGGCTCTGGACCCTCTCCTAGAAAAAGACCTAACCACATACATTTTTGCATGCAATTTCAGGAGCTCATGAATCCTAAATTAAAAATTACTTATCCTTGAAGCTCTACTCTGATGGGAGTGGCCAAAGCAAAAACACCCTAACTGACAGATTAAACTAAGACAAGGGTGGGATCTTATGTATTCAAGCCATCATATCAAGCTTGTAATTATACCATCAGCTTCATTGAAAAAACTTTTGGGCCTAAACACCCTTCCCTATTTACTACCCCAATGGTGGCACTAGAAGCAAACAAAGTTAGTGACCCAAAGAGGTCAGCTGTGAGTCTGGATGGTTCTTATGCAGTAAAAGATCTGCCTTTCACCCAGGAAATAATGCCTGTGCTCACCTTGAAATTAACTCTTTCAGATCAATGGGATTGTTAAATCACACATATGCAGCAATTCCCAATTCTGAGTGTGCATAAGAATTACCAGCGTGCTGGTTTAAAAATGCAGATTACTAATCTGAAATTTAAGAGACTGATTCAGACTATTTTTCTAATGAGCTTCTAGGTGATTCTGATGCAGGCAGTCCCTAGACCAAACTCTGAGATGCACTGTGCTCATAGAAAATTGCAGGCCTCGGAGTTCCAGGCAACATAGAGGTGTAGGTAGATACACCCCACTTCCTCGCAGACCCAAAAGAAGGAAACAACAAATTTAAAACAAAACAAAACAAACAAACAAACAAAAAAAACCAACCAGACTGCCAGAAAATTGAACTGTATGGAAGTCCAACCACCAAGGAGTTAAAGAAGAAGCATTCATCCAGACCAGTAGGAGGGGCGGAGACGGGCAGCCAAGGTGGAAAGGATGCATAGCAAGGCAGCAGCTGGTGGACTGGGCAGTCCCACATTCACATGCAGATAAACTGGGAGGAACGACTAGGGAATGAGACAGACTGCACAACCCAGGGTTCCAGCAATGGCAAAATAAAGCCTTAGAACCTCTGGCTGTAAAAACCTGTGGGGATTGTGGTGGTGGGAGAAACTACCAATTCTTGAAAGTGGAGTGAGAGCCAAGAGCTCTGTTCCCTCTCTGACCCCTCCCCCACCTACAGCACCACAACACAGTGAAGTGGGCTGCCCTGCCCTGGAGAATACCTAACGATCCACCCCCTACAACATAATAGGTGCACCAAGACAAAGAAATATGGTCCAAATGAAAGACCAGATCAAAACTCCAGAAAAAGAACTAAGTGACAAAGAGATAGTCAACCAAACAGATGAAGAGTTCAAAACACTGGTAATTAGGATGCTCACACAAATTATTAAGTATGGACACAAAATGGAGGAAGAAGTGAAGGCTATGAAAGGTGAAATAAAGGAAAATGTACAGGGAACCAACGGTGACAGGAAGGAAACCCAGACTCAAACCAACGATTTGGAGAAGGAAGAAATAAACATTCACCTGAAACAGAATGAAAAAAAAAGAATTCAAAAAAATGAGGAAAGGCTTAGGAACCTCCAGGACAACTTTAAACATTCCAACATCCAAATCACAAGGGTGCTAGAAGGAGAAGAGGAAGAGAAGAAATTCAAAGCTTATTTGAAAAAAATAATGAAGGAGAACTTCCCCAATCTGGCAAAGGAAATAGACTTCCAGGAAATCCAGGAAGCTCAGAGTCCCAAAGAAGTTGGACCCAAGGAAGCACACATCAAGGCACATCACAATTATATTATCCAAGATTAAAGAAAAGGAGAGAATCTTAAAAGTAGCAAGAGAAAAGGAGACAGTTACCTACAAAGGAGTTCCCATAAGACTATCAGCTGATTTCTCAAAAGAAAACTTTTGCAGGCAAGAAAGGGCTGGAAAGAAGTATTCCAAGTCATGAAAGGCAAGGATCTACAACCAAGATTACTCTATCCAACAAAGCTATCATTTAGAATGGAAGGGCAGATAAAGTGCTTCTCAGATGAGGTCAAGTTAAAGGAGTTCATCATCACCAAGCCCTTATTATATGAAGTGTTAAAAGGACTTATCTAAGAAAAAAAAGAAGATAAAAAATATGAACAGTAAAATGACAACAAACACAACTATCAACAACGGAACCTAAAAAAAATAAAACTAAGCAAATCTGAACTTGAAACAACTAGAACAGGAACAGAATCAAAGAAATGGAGATCATATGGAGGGTTATCAACAGGGAGGGGGAGCGGAGAGAATGTGGGGGAAGGTACAGAGAATGAGAAGCATAAACGGCAGGTACAAAATAGACAGGGGAGGTGAAGAATAGTGTGGGAAATGGAGAAGCCAAAGAACTTATATGTACGACCGATGACCCATGGACATGAACTAAGGGGGGGAATGTTGGAGGGAATGGGCATACTAGGCAGAGAGGGATAAAGAGTAGAATAAAAGAATGGGACAACTGTAGTAGCATAATCAATAAAATATATTTTAAAAAGAAAAAAAGAAAATTGCAGGTCTGGGAGGCTGAGCTTCCGGCCCAGCCAGTAAGCAAATCCCCTCCTCATACACCACAGGTAGGATGAGGCATATACTCACCAGTGCTTTGTGACTAGGTTTGGACCACTGCATCAGAAAGGTTACCTTTTATAAAAAGGTAAGTAAACAATGTAGGACATAGAAGGTATAGTGCCAGGTAAAACCCTCCAAGGGCCTTTAGGGCAGTGGTTCCTTAAACAATCACCTCTAGAACTTCTTACATTTAAATTCCCAGACCTCAGGGTACTAGGGAATATAGAAATATATTTTTTATAAGGTCTGTCAGGAAACTCCAGCCATTGTTTATAAAACGAGAATGGTTTGCATGACATCGATATAGACTGGCAGCCAAGGAGAGTGGACTGGAATACACATGCATGAACAATGATGACTTCATTGTACTAGTCAGTGGGGGCAGTTGACACCATTGAGTGAGCATACGTACTGTGTGGCTGTCACATTCAAAATGACTGAGTGAGTAGAGCAACAAATCTGCATCAAATTTTGTGTTAAGCTCGAACATTCCCCTGTGGAAATTATTCAGATGATTCGGAAGGCTTTTGGGGACGATGCAATGAGAGCAGAGCAAATAAAAGTGTGGCACAAACACTCAAAGACTGTCGAGAACCTATTGAAAGTGATCCATGTTCTGGAAGGCCTGCAACAAGAAGAACACCTGAGAATGTTGAACATGTACTGGCTACAATCAACAAAGACCAGTGACTGACAGTGCAAGAACTAGAAGCTGACCTGGGGATTCCAAAAACTAGTGTCCAAGATTTTGATGCAGGATCTCGGCATGAAACGTGTCATGGCAAAATCTGTTCCATGGCTTTTGCTACCAGAGCAGAAGGAACATTGTGCTGCAGTTGCTAACGACTTGATTCAAACTGCTACCAATTAACCAGATTTCCTCAAGAAGGTCATAACCAGAAGTGAACCGTGGGTCTACAGCTATGATGACCTAGAAACGAAAGCCCAGACATCCCAATGGAAGTCACCTGGTTCTCCATGCTCAAAGAAGGAGTGGCAAAGTCACAGCAAGATCAAGACCATGTTAACTATGTTTTTTATTGGGAAGGTATGATCCATCACGAGTGTGCCTCTCCAGGCCAAACAATTAATAAGAACTACTACTTCAATGTTCTTCATCAGTTGAGACATGCAATAGGATGAAAACAGCCACAGCTGTGGGCAACTTGTGATTGGCAGCTTCATCAAGACAATGTGCCCACTCATTCACCGCATCTTGTGCAGAGTTTTTTGGTGAAACATCAAATCACCCAGATGACTCAGCCCCATTACAGCCATGATTTGGTGCCCTGTGACTTGTAACTTTTCATAAAACTAAAATCACCTTTGAAAAGGAAGAGATTTCAGACCATCAGTGAGATTCAGGAAAATATGACCAGGCTGCTGCTGATGATTCCAACAAAGGATTTTGCAGAGTAGTTTGAACAGTGGAAGAGATGCTGGGAGAACTGTGTGAAGTACTAAGATGCCTACTCTGAAGGAGACTGAGGCATCATTGTCCTGTGTACAATGTTTCTTGTATCTTGTATCTTCTTCAATAAGTGTCTCTATTTTTCATGCTATGTGGCTGAATACTTTCTGGACAGACCTCATATATGACACGAGATAACTGTTGGAACCACTGGGAAAGGAAACCACTGGGAAAACTTGTTTGTTTATGATGTCCACTGGCTGAAGGATATTTTGATAAGACAACAGACCATTATTGTAAAAAATGCTTTGAAAAACTACAATGTCCTTAAAACTCTCCAGCAAAAGACAACGAACATTACCAGAGTTTTCTTCTTTTCTCTTTTTCTCTTCCTCCTCTTCCTGCTTTGTTTTCTTTTTTAATTTTTTTAAAATATATTTTATTGATTATGCTATTACAGTTGTCCCATTTCCTCCCTTCATTCCCCTCTACCCTGCACACCCCCTCCCACCTGCATTCCCCACCTTTAGTTCATGTCCATGGGTTGTACATAAAGTTCTTTGGCTTCTACATTTCCCACACTATTCTTGCCCTTCCCCTGTCTATTTTCTACCTACCATCTATGCTACTTATTCTCTGTACCTTTTCCCCCTCTCTCCTCCTCCCACTCCCCTGTTGCTAACCCTCCATGTGATCTCCATTTCTGTGGTTCTGTTCCTGTTCTAGCTGTTTGCTTAGTTTGCTTTTGTTTTAGGTGTAGTTGTTAATAACTGTGAATTTGCTGTCATTTTACTGTTCATATTTTTTATCTCCTTTTTCTTAGATCAGTTCCTTTAACATTTCATAGAATAAGGGCTTGGTGATGATGAACTCCTTTAACTTGACCTCATCTGAGAAGCATTTTATCTGCCCTTCCATTCTAAATGAAAGCTTTTCTGGATAGAGCAATCTTGGATGTAGGTCCTTGCCTTTCATGACTTGGAATACTTCTTTCCAGCCCTTTCTTGCCTGCAAGGTCTCTTTTGAGAAATCAGCTGACAGTCTGATGGGAACTCCTCTGTAGGTGACTGTCTCCTTTTCTCTTGCTGCTTTTAAGATTATCTCCTTATCTTTAATGTTTGGTAATGTAATTATGATATGCCTTAGTGTGTGCTTCCTTGGGTCCAACTTCTTTGGGACTCTGAGCTTCCTGGACTTCCTGAAAGTCTATTTCCTTTGCCAGATTGGGGAAGTTCTCCTTCATTATTTGTTCAAATAAGTTTTCAATTTCTTGCTATTGTTCTCCTTCTGGCACCTCTATGATTCAGATGTTGGAATGTTTAAAGTTGTCCCGGAGTTTCTTCAGCCTCTCCTCATTTTTTTGAATTCTTGTTTCTTTATTCTGTTCTGGTTGAATGTTTCTTTCTTCCTTCTGGTCCAAACTGTTGATTTGAGTCCTGCTTTCCTTCCCATCACTGTTGGTTTCCTGTACATTTTCCTTTATTTCACTTAGCATAATCTTCATTTTTTCCTCTAATTTGCAACCATATTCAACCAGTTCTGTGAGCATTCTGATTACCAGTGTTTTGAACTGTGCATCTGATAGGTTGGCTAGCTCTTCGTTGCTCAGTTGTATTTTTTCTTGAGCTTTGATCTGTTCTTTCATTTGGGCCCTTTTTTTTTTTTTGGTCTCAGCAAGCCTGTTAGGTAGTAAGGGGCGGAGCCTTTGGTGTTCACCAGGGTGGGGCAACCCACTTTGCTGTGTTATGATGCTGTATATGGGGGAGAGGCCCTAGAGGGTACAATGCCACTTGCTCTGCTCTCTGCCAGTTTTCAGTCACATCCCCCACTACCCATAATCAAATTGTGCCCTTCTGGTGCTGATTCCCAGGTGGCTGGTTTTGTGTACATTCTAGGACCCTGTGGGTATCTCCAATGAACTCTCCTGTGAGGCTGGGAGTTTCTCCTGCTGCCTCAACCCTCACAAATTTTTTCAGTCAGAGGTTTTGAGGCTTTATTTCCCCGCAATGGAACCCGGGGTTGCAGTCTGTCTCGCTCCCGTTTTTTTTCCACATTTATCTGCATGTAAATGTGGGACCACCCTGAACGCCAGCAGCTGCCTCACCGGGTCCACCAGCCATCGCCTTGCTGAGAGTCTTCTCCACCTGGCTGCCTATCTCCACCCCTCCTACTGGTCTGAACGAATGTTTCCTCTTTAACTCCTTGGTTGTTGCACTTCCATACAGTTCAATTTTCCGTCAGTTCGGGTTGTTTTTTGTTTTTAAATTTGTTGTCGTCCTTCTTTTGGTTGTGCAAGGGGGCACGGTGTGTCTACTTATGCCTCCATCTTGGCCAGAAGTCAGAAAATCTCCTGCTTTGTTTTCTGTAGAAACTAACTGGAAAAGGTGGGCCACACTGGAATGCCCTGGATAGGTTCCAGATGGTAAAGATTTGGCCTCTTGGCCTAGCTGTTCCTCCCTTTACCCCGGAGTATTATGCAAATATTATCATTTGCTGGCTGTGCAGGGACTCGAGAATAGTTGGGAGGCACTAGGCCAGGTACACAAGAAACTCTCAGAAGGGGAGCAACTGCCTGGTTCAGAAGAGATTTTGAAGTATTTTCAAAATCTGGAAAGTATTTTCTGGTGTTCTGCAAGGTGGAAATTCCACACAAAAAGCAAACCACAGTGTGCCCAAACTGATCCACTCTGGGCTTGGCATCTGACTGGGGAGGGTTCTGGGGAATCATCAGGAGAAAAGGTGAAAAGGCAGCCTCACTTTAGACAGCTCAGCGAAATGGAGGAGGAGGGTAATCTGGACATAGACTGCAGCTTGTCCACATCGGACAGGACACGCACAGTAAGTAACAAGACAGCCTTGCATTTGCCTAGAGTCCCACAAATGGCCAAGCACTTCTATTTACTCTACTTCCTTAACTTGAGTGTGTATGTGTGTGTGTGTTTATATTTACATTTTTATTTCCTGAAACTCGGCTGTCTTACAATCAATGTAATGGTTTTATTCCACCCGAAAATTTTGTATGTCTTAAAATTGATAGTGTCTTCGAATTGAGGAAGTAAGGTTTATCACTCCATATAATCTTGAAACATCCCATGAGGCAAGTGCCATTATTCTCTATTGTCCAGATGAGGAAACTAAAGCACGGACAGGTGATTTGCCCAAGGTAGCGGGTGAGGAAGGGGCAGGGCCAGCCTGGAATCCAGTCTTCCAGTGCCTCCTCCCCAGCTCTTGCCGAGTGGGCTTTAGGGGAGCCATGTTTGCAGAAGTGGCTTCCACCTGAGTCACTCACTGCAGCACAAGAAAGTGAAAGTAACTTCCCTCTGACTTCATATAGAAATCTGAGAAAAAATAGAAATGTATACAGACTCTGTATGGTTTCTATTATTAGTTTGTTTTAGGCCATAACTAAAGTTTCCTTATGCCTTTAGGAACTTAAGAATGTGCCATACATAACATCTTATATAATGATCGCATTTGGCATGTTTAAGTTTAAAAGAATGTTCATTTAGATAGTAATTATGTAACGGGATGTAGGCTGGGAGGTCCCAGGGCCCCCAAAAGGGGGATTTGTAATTGGGTCCAGAACCTGGGGTATCCTGGAATATAGGATGTCTCCCATAGGTCTGGCTGGGGGAAGGGAGACTTATTTTTCGTATTAACAGCAGGCTAGCTAGGGAGATGGGCGTGACTTTGACCTGTGATGTAGCTGGGTAGCAGTTCCTGGAGTCTGCTTGAGACCTTGGAGACCATTCGATCCAACACCACAGGGCCATGCCTGCCCGGACTAACTATGGCAGCCAAGAAAGGCTGAAGAAAAGAAAAATACATGAAGTGCTGGCAGGTGTAGCCCATTGTGGGAGGAGTTAGAAATGGCATTCCAGAAGAAGTTCCAGGCTGGGATTTAAACTAAAGGTGGGCCACCACGAGGGATGGGAGACACAATGCAGGACTAGGAGAGACAGCAGGAGAGAATGACAGAAAACCATGTGAGACCACACGGGAAGGAAAGGGGTGAAAGGACTCTGGCTGGTGGGCCATGAGGAGGTGGCACGTGGTTTTGGACTAAGAAGTGGAGATTGCTGCAGCAACACAGCAGAGGGTGCTGGGAACTGCGGGAGACCGCACCTGCCGAGCACACATTACTGGGAGGAACCGGGAGTCTAGCTGAGCTACTTCTATTTCTTTTCCTGAGATGCGGTGCCCCTGACCGGCCTGGTTGGGCAAATGGGGAGAGGGCAGGACTCTGTGTGTGTGTGTGTGTGTGTGTGTGTGTGTGTGTGTGTGTGTGTTTTAAAAGAAAAGGAGTTAATGGCGACATTCAGTCATTACTCTAAATCTGTATAACTTTTGAATAAATAGTTCCTTTCCTTTTTACCAAACTCTGGCCTCAAAAGCCACAGTTCCTATCTGGTGGCAGGCAAGATGAACCTAGTACAGAAAGACCTCAGGGTGGGGGACCTGTTTCGGTAACAGTATCTGGGCCTCCACGGGTTCATCCGGTAACAATTACGGATTTACTGTTTGAATTTATTATTTTATTTACTTTTGAATATTTGTGTTTTCTTGCAATAGGGATTATAGGGTGTTAAACCTTTAAAAATCTAGCATTTTGGTTTCTGCCAGCTTAAGAGGAGCAGAAAGAAGTTTTACAGAAGAAATCTTCATCAAGTAATAAAACCAAAAAGTAATTCTCTATAAGATTCCATCAGTGTTCTTTTTCTGAAAAGCACCTGGGGTGGCGGTGGGGGCGGTGGAGAGCCCCGCCCAACTCTCACACACACACACACACACACACACACACTCTCAAAGAAAAAATAGCCACTATTGACATATGCTATTATTTCTAATTCTTAAAAAAACTCTTCCAGGGAGGTGTTTATTTCCATTTTACAGATGGGCAAATTCAGGGTTTCAGTGACTTGCCTACAGTCACACAACTGGTAAAAAGCTGGCATTCTGGTAGCGATAATCAAAAAGCTCATAGTGTCATTAACAATGATCTTACCTAATCTTCCTTCTGTCTCACCTGAGGACTGGGACCGCATCTATTTCATTCTCCACTGCACCCTGAGCCTGGCTCCACCCACACAGTGGGCTTCCATAACCACTGACTGGGGTGCGGCGGGAGGGCGGTGGGCCTGGACAGAAGGCAGAAAGGGAGCTGGAATAGGGGTGTGTGCAGTGTGGCTGGCCCTCCGGCAGGTGCTCTGTCCACCCCACCCGTCAGCCCACATCTTTGGAGACTACTGCAACAATCTGTTTCATTGGCCTCATTGGCCTACAACTCACATGGCGCTTCCACAGCTGCTCTGATTTGTGTTTTCTAGGGCTGTGTCCATCTGCCTGACTGGAGCACCTACTCTGATTCCTGTCACAGCCAGCCCCTCAGCAAAGTGGAACTGCATGCCAGCCATGCTCCAGGTTCTTTCTAAGATGCTGGATTAAAGCACGGTAAATGTGATTCCTGTCCTTAAGGTGCTTACAGCCTAAAACGATGACCTCTGTGTTCCCACTCAGCTCTGCGTGCCCTCAGAATCCACCGTAGAGAGGGTTTTCTGAAGCTGCCTACCAAACTCTTTCTTAGCTCCCACCAACATATCTGCTATTTCTGATGCTTTGTTTTATTATTTTCAGAGACATGAAAGGATGGCCCAAACTGAGACTCTCCTCTCTACCTGTTAGCACAGCCTCACTCTTTTCCACTCAGGGCATGTTTTGCGGGCTGGCAAGCACAAGAGAAGAATGAGGAGTTAGGAAGGTGGTGCCACACAATGATCCAGCCTGAGCTCTTAGATGGTTGTGACTCGAAGAACCAGAGAGGGACCTGGAAGGCGCCTCCCTGTCTTGCAGATGAGGAAGCAGAAAGGAAGAAGGCCCCCGCCCCAACCACTGGCACAGTCAGCTGCTTTGGGCCAGTGTCCTTCCGTGACACCCATTCTATGCACCAATGGCAGAGGAGTGACTGAAGAGGGGACCACAGCGCATGGACTTCTGACTGATGATGAACCTAAAATCAAGTGTTATTATGAGGCTACAGAGATTCACAGATGTTAGGGTCCTGCCCAGAGTCCCACAGAAAATAGTTGAGAGGACCCCACGCAAAACACTGGCTATAATTCCTTCCACTTTACGATTTAGCAACATCTCAGAAACGCATTTAAAACATCACACCCTGAGCGTAGAGCTTGTTTCATAATTCAGCGGCTAGGAGCAGTGTGAGCTTGACGGAGAGGGACATGGACCCCAAGGTCAGACGCCAGGGTTCCAATTCTGGCCCCACCACTTACTTACTAACTGTTGCCTTGGACAAGATAAATCCTCTGACCCTCGGTTTTCTCACCTGTATGGTAGGGACGATAACCCACATGGGTCCCACGGGTACTGTGAAAGTAAAGCGAGGTGTAGAATGCCCAGCACAGTGCCTGGTGCGTAGGGTAAACTAGCTATTTTCACCTTCACATCTTATGTTCAAGAAATCTGTAGCATCTGAAACATGAATTGACCCACAGCCTTTCTTCTCTTCTTTAGAAATTATCTCACTTTATTTTCTTTACTTACTAGTAGAAATGCACTTAGTGTTTCAAATGTGTTCATTGTATCTGAGCCATCTATAAAGAAGTCTAACAAGGGCACTTCAAGATTTCCAATGTACCCACTGACATATTCATCTGACATGAGAACCTGATGACCTATTAGAAATAAGTTTGAAAGTATTAAGAGCTAGGTAACAGTTTATAAACCATCTTTCTTAATTGCTAGGCTTCCTGTTTAAAAAGAAAAAGAAGAAAAAGAAATAAGCCTTTATAACCCAACACTTTGAATTTTTCAGAAAAGTGACACAAATTCTTAGAGAAGCAGGGGAAATTTTTCCCTTCACATCTCTAGGCCCTGCATCCAGGGTGAGAGACTCTTGCTGGGCCTCAGACTTATGAGGCAGACATTATTTTACATGCAACTGATTGCCACAGGAGTGAGAATCCAGGCCCAGAGGAGGCAGAGACCCCAGCAGCTGTGCCTGCAGGTGAACTGCAAGCCCGTGATTGGGTGCCCGCCATCCAATGGGATGGGTATGTGTGAAAAAGGCTAAAAATGCAAAGTGTGCTAGAAACCATGCAAAGGAGTTTAGTTCAGAGTGAGAAGGCTCTAGTCACAGCATCATGACTGGGGCTGGTCAAGATTTATGGAAGGAAGTAAAGTGTTTGGGTTCATGTGTCAGACGCTTTCTATACAGTATCTCCAGTGGCCAGGTCAGCAATGCATGTGACCCTGTGTGGGTTTATGAGTGTGTCCACTCTGAGAGCCAGTGGTGTGGAATAAGACAAACATCTACTACAGAATCTCTGTTTATTATTTTGGATCATGAACTAACAAGAGAAAAATCGATCACAGGTCTCATCAGTTAAAATAAATCTTGTTTGCTTGTGTTTGAGATGTTCCTGACGGTGGTGGGGTGAAGAGGAGGTTGGAGGTGGGGTGGGGAGGGAGAGATGGAAAAAATAAAGAGATATTGAGAAATAAATTAAGAGAATGAAGTCACGAAATTATTTCCCAAATTGCATCTGGTCTTCTTCTCTACCGCACCACTGCTGCGTCAGTCCAGGCTGTGTCTGTCCTGCCGGGACAATTGCAGCCCCCGCTGAACGGCTGCCGCTGCCTTTAGCCCCTGGGCATCCGCACCCACACTAACCCCGGGCAGGGTTTCCAAAGAATGAATACGAATCGAATCTGCCACTTCCCCACACAAAAGAAAACTCTTACTGACTTTGCTCAGCTTTTAGGATGTCTGCATTATTAGAACTCATATTGAGTTTTAAGTTATTCCCAGTTATTTTGTTTATGTGTTTGCTTTTCTAACTGGAAAGACTAAGGAGGTCCGCAAGGTGAGACATGTCAGCTAGCCTATGTTTATAATACATCCTATCTGGGACTCCTCAATGCTGCTACGTAAATTTTACCTTTACAAATACTATATACTGTGTGAGCTCAACTATGTTAAATAAAGGGGAGAGTGGAGGGCCTGGTGGCTCAGTTGGTTGGAACATTGTCCCATGCACCAAAAGGTTGCAGGTTCAATTCCCACGTACTAAATTGCAGGTTCAATCCCTGGTCAGGGTGCATTCAAGAAGTAACCCATTTATGCTTCTCTCTCACACTGAAGTTTCTCTCTCCCTCTCCCTTCTTCTCTCTTTAAGGTCAATAAACATCTCCTCAGGTGAGGATTAAAAAATATTTAAAAACAAAAGAGAAAAAAGACTAAAGGAAATAGCCTTTATACTTCATATTTAAAAATCATGTAGAACATGCTGTTCTACATAAAAAAGAAATTCAAATTATAATTTGATATATACTGCAAGCCAAGAAGAGATTCCCTCACCAGAAATAGAATCAGACAGAACACTTATATGGGACTTCTAGCCTCTAGAACTGTGAGAAAATTAATTTCTGTTGTTTAAGCAACAGTTTTCAAATTGGCTACAGCTCCTTCTGGTATGACCTGTACTAGACAGGATGAAACCGGGCTTCTCAGTGCAGGGTAATCCAGGAAACCTTCGATGTCTGCCATACCTCTTTTGAGACTATGAGCCGTAAAATTTATTTCTGCCCTAAGGTCTCCTTGTACCCTATGACCTTGATTTTCTAGACACAATCTCTGGATCAGAGAGGGGAGCCTGAGTTACAGGTGACCATACAGAAGCTGGTCCTGGGGAAGTCCACTGTCCAAGAGATTTCCCAGGAGACCTTGCTCAACCAGGTCTCTCTCTTGGTGAGAACAAAGGGAAAGACCTTTAGAGAAGGCAGCAGGCACAGCAGGTGTCAGCTATGGCTATAATCTCAGAAGACAAGCTCATCATCCATTTCTCACCAAGGCCTGCGGTGTAAGTTGAACTTGGAAGCATCGGGATCCTACACAGCAGCTGAGAGAGGGCTGAGCTTCTCTCTGTCTCCTACCTAACATTAGGACAGGACTCTGCTTTGAACCCGAAAGAGCCTTCTTTTCTGTTAGCCCTGCCTCCCTAATCCTGCCCCAGCCCTCTATGCTCCAGCACACCTAACCCCCTGCGCTTGCCCAAATTTTCCATGTACTTTCTCATCTCTAAATCTTCACATGTACTGTTGCCTGTTCTTGGGATCACCTTTCCCAGTTTAGCACCAGGTGAATGCATTCCTGGGTAACCTCGAAGGTCCACGCCAACATCAGCTTCTCCTTGTAGACCTCTCTGACACCCCAGGTCCTTCCACTGTCCTCTACCAGCAATTCATGTATTTTCCTTTATAACATTTAACCAACACACAGTGATTATTTGGTTAGGGGAGAGGCTGAGCCTTATTCTTGTGTGTGTTTGAGCTTCTAGCATTGGGTCTGCACGCAGTGGCACTCAGCGGGAGTTTTTTTGTTAATTGATTACAGCAGGAGAGAGGGAAATCAAAGTGGGGCAGGGACCAGGGGAGGCAGAGATAAAGAGACAAAGGAGCAAAGGAAGGATGTGTGGAAATGAAGGAGTTAGGACAGAACATCGGCAAGACAAAACTTTAAAGTGCACAGTGAAAAAACAGAGAGAGTGAGAGAAAGAACAACAACAAAAAAAGAAATTAAGAGGAAAGAAAAAACCTGAAACTAAAAGTAAAATGCACAGTGAAGAGTCTTTTCAGGAACAAATGCATTTTCCCATTTCAGCCTCAGGTTTCATTGCCACGTAGACTGTTTCTCTGCTTATTTTCGGTCGTCGTGGTCCCTGGTGCCCATTACGGAATCCTCTTTAGACAACTTCAGCTTTTTCCTTAGATACTGTTCCTATATATTTCCAGCATGAGTCACTGTTTTCCCCAGAGCACTACCTAAAGCTTGTTTCTGTATAGCCTGGAAACTCAAAAGTGAGGGAGGAAAGCTCTTCCCGTCACTTGGGAGGGTGTTCGCAATGCCGATTCACAGATTCTGACCGCCGTGGTGAAGCGTCAACCCGTAAGGCCACACCTGCTGGCGATCACCATATCCTTGAGTATTTATTGTGGCACGGGGTCGCAAATCACGTTGCAGCAATCCACCAAGCGAAAATGCCTTTTTCCTGTCTCTTCTACAATGTCATCTCAAGAAACTTCCAGAGTTTCAGAAACCTTGATTTAAAAAAGCATCATTCAGGTTCTCAGAATAGGCCCCCAAATCAGAGGTACAGTTCCCACAGTGATTAGTCCTGAGTACAGGACAGTGGAGGTTGCCAGAGCAAGAGAGACAATAATCTTGCACAAAAATATATGCTGATGTTCCTTTATAGGGGAAAATGCTAATTTTTACAGGAAAGGAAGTAAATAAAATTCCCAAATTAAAAAAAAATTAACACGGCTAGTTTGTCATTTAAAAGCATTACACCAGACCTCTAGGAAAAGATGGCAGATTGAACACACATGCCTAATTTTGTTCTCTCCTCAAATCCCACTCAGATGCAGTAAAGAGGTTTTTATTTATTTTTAAATTTAAATATTTTTATTGTCACCCAAGGATATTTTTTTCATTGCTTTTAGGTGCTTCTCATTGCTTTCATTGCTTTTTTCATTGCTTTTAGAGAGAGGAAGGGAGAGAGAGAAATACCAATGCAAAGAGAAGCATCGATCGGTTGCCTCCTGTACGCACCCTGGACCTCTGATTCTGGGGCCTATTGCGAGAACCTGATTGATGCTTTTTTAAATCGAGGCTTCTGAGACTCTGGAAGTTGCTTGGGGTGACGTTGCAGAAGAGACGGGAAGAAGGCATTTTTGCTTGTGGATGTGCAACATTTAGGTTACAGGACAGCACTCCCACCAAAACTGGGCCACATCAGCCAGGGCAGTAAAGAGGTTTTTTTAAAGGACATAAATCCATAAGAATGGGGAAAACAGCGACAAAATTTTAGAAGCTAGAAAAGCAGATGGTCCAGTGGTACTGAGATTGGACCTGAGAAAATGGAATGTCAAGTCAACAGAGGGAAAAGCTGAGGACCAGCCTGATTTACCCCACAAAATTCTCCAAGCTCTCAGATGGGCAGCCCAGGGGTCTGGATATGGGCGTGAGGGATGGTGGGTTAAAGCAAGGAAGACCAAGATGGAAACTCTGAGAAATTACTTATGCTACCAGGCACCTGGTGCTCCCCAACCAGCAGAAGCCTGGAGGTTTATTCTCTGGAGAGGGTAAACCAAGGGCTTTGACAGGGAGGGGGGGTGTTGGGCCTTGCTGAGGGAAATCAAGTGACTGTTCAGTACTGAAAGCAGAGACGTCTCCTCCCCACATCCTTTTCTCCACCTCAGCTGCCACAAGAATGGGCAGACTCACCCTTCGGGCAGATTGGAAGACTCCTTTCTGGAGAAATTGAAACAATTCAAGAAGCACACAAAGATATGAACCCTAGGAGAAGGTCCCCACCACCGAGTCCACCCCAACTATCTCACCCACTTCAACTCTGACAAGACCCAAGTGTGTGCTCAGTAGTTCAATCGCCTTTTTATTCCCTACTCTTAATCATGAGCTGAAAGCCAAGAATTGCCAGATGTCTGATAAATTCCTCTAACGGACGATAAGGACCCAAAACAAAGAGGGAAAGGCAGCTTAGGGGAAGCAGAAACTCTGTGGAGATAAGAAAACTTCAAAAAAACATATCAATAAATCCTCTGAGAGCTAACAGAAGGAATTCCATCCCTGAATCAAAAAAGAGAATGTTATTAAAACACTAAAATGTAACATTCAGAAAACTAAAAAAGGTCTTGATTATTAAACACATAATGGCAAAATGAGGAAGTCGATAGAAGGAACTGTAGATTGAGCTGAGGAAACATCTCAAAAGGTGAATATAAAGATAGGTAAGAAATAATTAGAAAATTCGCTATCTAAATAGTAAAAGTACCAGAATGAGAAAACAGACAGTGGAGGGGAAGAAATCATCAATTGAAAGAATTCAAGATTTCCTAGAAATAAAAGATATGTTACCAGACCGGAAAGGGCCCATCAAGTGCCCAGCAGAATATAAACAGACCCTCATGATAGCATATCATTTTAAAATTTCAGAAAACTGGGGACAAAAATAACTTCCTACTAGTTTACAGTTACGTGTAAAGATTATGAATCAGAATGGCTTTAATTACTCAATAGCAGTTCTAGAAGCCAGAAGACAAGCAAGCAGAAGTCTAAGAGAAAACAGTTTCCAGCCTCAAATTTGCTACCCAGCTCTTATCAACCAAGTGAGCACATAAAACAGAATTTTCAGACATAGAAAGTTTCAAACTATTTATCTCCCATGTACTCTTTCTTAAGAAGTTACCAGAAGATTTCCATCTAAAAAAAAGAGAGCAGATCAGGATGGCATGAGATTCAGAAACAGGAGACCCAACAGAGAAGAGGGATGAAGCAGGGTGAGGGGAGATCCCAAGGACAGCTGTGCGCAGGAGCAGAGGTGCCACCCACACTAAAACGGGGTACCTAGGCATACCTCAAAGGCCTTCATTATGAAGATCCCTGCAGCCACTCCTTGAAGTTAGTTTTTCACCTGAGGTCAGAACACTGGGATGGACCTATTCCAGGGCCTTGTCTATACTTGGTTCAACTGATCATGAACTTGAATATTAAGTTGCTGCTTTCCCCTCCTTAGCCTGATGCTTCACCCCATACAAGAGTTCTTCTGCTTTGGCCTACTCCTGAGGGCTAGAGATAGGCAGTGATGAACTTCGATAGAGAAATACAGAGCTGCTCACTCTCCCAACACATTCCTCCAGGCATCTAGCACCTGCTGCAGAGTACAACCCTGAGAAAGGCAGAGACTCGAATAACCAGAAGTCTGACGACCACTTCCGTCAGGGAAAGAGAGACACCTGCCTGGGGAGGAGCCACAGGGAGCTGCCGTGGGAGCAGCAGTCGCCTCTTTCTTGACTTGGGTATCCAGGCGGCCTTGTGCTGGGCTCTAACCACTTTCCTACACGTAAGACATGTTGACAACAAAATAGTTTAAGAAATTAACTCTAATGTAAATATTGGACGTGCTTTTGTTTTTTCCTGTTTAGGAGCAAATACCCAACCCATGTTCTTTCTCTGCAAACTGTGGCACTTCCTTTTGTAGAGAAAAACTTAATTGTTTGTCTTCATGAAGTAGTGTCTCCATTTTGTGAGATGTGGATATACTTTCTATAAAGATTTTGAGAATCTTCTTTGCATTTTCATAATATCAGGCATAAATTACATCGTGTTTTAAAAACAGATATGGAAACCAGATTAAATTAAGCTGAGGAACATAAGTTGCCTGTTTCGGGCTTAGGCCTAAGTCTAGAATAAGATTCTCAAGAGGAATGTAACATAGTGCTTAAGAGATTGGGTCCTGAAGCTGGACTACGTGGGTTTGATTCTCAGCTCTACTAACAATGCAGCCTTGGGCAAGGCCCTTAACGCTTACAACCTCACTGTCCCCATTTGTAGAATGGGAATAATCATGTACCTACCACTTATTTTAAAGATAAATAAATACATACAGGTAAAGCACAAAAAACATGCCTGACATATACGACGTGCTCAATAAAGGTTAGTTACTGTTATTGTTATTACTATAAATGCGTGCATGGCAACTATCTTTCTGTAACAGAAGTTACTTCCATTGGAGGTCCGTGAGTGCCAGGCCTTGCTGTGCTCCTGCTCTCCAGGGGCCTCCCGCTGCTCCACAACTATCACCATCTTTCGGCCAGCCACTACTTGCAGATGTGCATTTGGATGCAGCAGGTGGGGTTTGTAACAGCTTGTTTAAGGCTTTTCACACCCAGGATTGAGACACCGGTTCTTAAACGTGGCTAACTTAGCTTGCAGGCGCGGCTGGCAAACGGTATAGCTGCCTCCTTTACCAACCAGCTTCATAAGGGGCCCCTTCGGAGCAGAGTCAACACACTGGTGTGAGCAATGGCTCACTGTAAACACAGTCACCTGGGACTCAGGGCCACTTTGGGGTACAGGGCAGACAGCACTGGGTTGGGAGCTCGGGGACTAGATTCCAACTGTGGCTCTGTGTGACCCAGCAAAGGCCACATAACCTCTCTGTGCCTAAGTTTTCTCACCCACAGAATCAGGCACATCACTCAGGTTCAAGTCTCCTCTGTCCTGGGACTCTAAGCGTATGGTGGTTTGCCCCTAAACACCATGCAATCAGTGCGGGGGAGGGAGGTCAGTCACGGGGCAGCGAGTCTTCTGAAAACACAACCTGTCATCCAAAACTGACTTCAGTGCTAGCGCCGACCTGCTTGGGCTCCCATCCCATGTCTAGGCCCGGCCTGTAACAATGTTATCACTTTTTAAAACATATGCCTAAACTAGTTCCTACTGCAGACAATTGGCAGGTGCCCAGTCAATAGATTATTCCACCAGACAGTTTAATGCACTGGCCATCGGTCAACAATGAGGTCACTGCAATTCTATGTGCTATAACTGGAAAAGCCTGAGGAGAAACAATCTTCTCTTTTTCAACAAATGGGAACCCATGTTTCCATCCCCCTACATTGGCCTTGCTCGGTGTATGGTTCAGGAGCAAAGGGAGATTTTGTTCAAGACCAAGTTGGCTTTGCTCTTCGACTCATCTGTTTGACCGCCATGCATGTTTCACATCAGCAAACCCCCGACCCACTTCCAGCCGGCCTGAAGGAATTTCCGGCCCACATCTCTAGATCCCTAGTCTTTCTTGCAAACCTGCAGTTGGAAAGAACGGGTCAGGAGACTCCTGTCCCAGCCATCTGGACACACGTTTTCAGTGGATCTGTGTAATGCAAAGCACATGTGCTTTTCTTTAAAAATAAGAAAAGGGAAAAAAAAACATTCTAGGGATTTGGAGCTGTTATTACCAGAGGCTGCGGCATCATTCTGGCACGCAGGCACCCCCAGACAGAACTGTCCTTGCTGACCTGCTGCAGGTAAGACCTGTACCATGATTTCACCAGTGATTCGTCCATACTCTTTTGTCTGGTCTTTAACGCCTCCCTAAGCATCTCCATGCCTAGCAAACAGAAAATCCAGGAGGAAATCTTTCAAAGCCACATTCTCTTCTCGGCTGCAACCCTTCCTTCCTTCCTCCTTCCCAAGACAGTCTGACTGAACTTGCAACCTGACCCCGCCCTGGGCCAGGCCCTCCTCACAGGCATTGTGGTTTCTCCTGCCAGCAGCAGCCTGTGCAGACAGAGTACCTGAGCACCCCCGCCAAAACAGGAAGGTTGGCGCCTCCCCGAAGGGAGGCCTGGGTAGTATCCATCTTCCAGACGACTGAGATAAGAGATGAAGGGGCTAGGGCATTCCACACCTCCAGTCGCATTCCAGAGCCTTTCCCTTGTACTTTCTTTAACCTGTTTGGTTCATTCTTCATTCATTCACTCAACAAACATCTTAAGCACCTACAGCTGTAAAGCCCTGTGCTGGCGTTGGAGACACATAAGTACTGAGATATGTCTAGGGACATTTGTGTTGTTGTGACAGGCCACTTGGGGGCAACCCTGGCACCTTGGACCTCCCTGGAGCCCCCAGAGAAACCACCTCTCTGCCACGGCAGCACAGCTCCCACGAGCCAGGCCCCCGAGACAGTGTCACGACAAAGCCAGCGCGGGGTCTGAGGAAGGGAACGCTCGGGATATCATCCGGCCTCAGCCCATCCCTGAGCTTCACCTCTTCTGAGCACAAGCAAGGGCTTCCAGACTCAGGGCCACTTTCTGGACCGGAGAACAGGTCCTGTCACCCCCAGCTGGCAGGCTGGCCATGAACTCTGATCTACTGAATGAATTAATACTTTTCACTAAATCATCAATGCCATCCACTCCTGGATCCTTCAGAAATCTTCTTAGTAACAATCTACAATGAAATGAGTCTTTAATTAGACAGTAACTAACTCGCATCCATATTGGCAAAGAGGGGTAAAGGCAGCAAAAAGGACCCAGCCTGAGTCAGAAACCCTCTTACAATAGTTGAGGCCGAGGATTCAGCCGTGGATAGAGGTAGAGGGAAAAAGGGAAGGAGATCAGAGGAGAAAACCAGGAAACAGAGAGGGAAAAATGGGAGTCAGAAAGGCACGGGAAGAGAGAAAAAGCAGGTAGGAGTCTAAGAGCTTGAAATGCTCCTCGCTGCTTCTCACTCCTTTTACTACAGCCACAAATTCCAGTAGAGGGTCTGCTGCTCCAACCAGGGTCCTGTAGTCCTCTTACATTTCTGAATTAACACAACTTTCTAAGTAATCACCTCGAAAGTGGCAGAAACTCTCACCCGCGCTAGGGTCAAGCTGCCTGAGGCCAACAATGTGGAGTTCTGACAGCCGAGCAGCCTGGCTCCCATCAGCAGGGTCCCTTTTAGGGTCCCCCTGTGCACAGGTCACCCCTCTGCTCTTCAGGGAGAAGGGTGGTACCTGAGGACCCAATGGTAAGCATCAGGCTGTGCAGGGAGCAACCTCTGTCCTAACCAACGTCCTGCCCTGCCGGACTTGGGACTTGAATTCAACCCCAGTCAGCTGAGTTGGTCTATGACCACTATTCCTTGTGTGGCATTTGAGAGCCATGCTTTAGACACTTTAGTACCTGGTTTAGGCTCCTGACCCGGCCTAGCTCTGACCAGGCATGTGAGGGCCCAGCAGAGAAGAGCAGGTTTCCCCTTGATCTGAAGGTGGAGGAGCACCGCACCGCCACCTCCCTCGAAGGGCCCGCCACAGCCAAGATGTGCCTGGAAACCACGGAACAGCACATTGGAGTCAAGGGCTCTGGTTCACATTGGCTGAGCCCTTCCCGTGCAATCGCAGGCAAGTTGCATAAGCTATTGGGGCTTCGACTTCCCTGTCTGTAAAGGAGGAATAACCATCCCCCCAATATCCCTGGGTTGTCTCAAGGATAAGATAGAATAATCTAGGTAAAGTGCCTGACCCAGAGTTGGTGCTCACGACTATTTCACACACACACACACACACACACACACACACACACAGGAGCAGGTTTTGCGGTACATGTGGCCCTCAGCAGGCTGCTGGTCAAGTGAGAAAGCAGAGGAGGAGGAGCCGGTCCTGACATGTTAACTGAAGAGCTCCCGTCCATGCCCAGTGCTGGGAGCTCATGGGTCTTGTCTCCAGGTCTCTGCCAGCCTGAGCAGCAAGGTGCTTGGAGTGACTCCGCTGAGCCTGTCAGGGAGTGCAGCAGAGACCCACGTGAGCAGGGGCGAAGCAATGGACCTCGGTGCTGGCTGCTCGATGGAATCATCTGCCTCACCTGAGAGTACAGACCAGGAGGCTCTGCCCCAGGTGCTGACTGCTGTGGTCTGGATGGGACCTGGGCTTCTTTCTCCCCCAAGGTTCCTCCAGTGCCTTTAAGGTGCAGGCAGGGTTGAGAGCCCCAAGGTCAGGGGCTGGGGGGAGAGGTGGAGGCTCTCAATTAAAGTGCTCACCAGCCCTGGCTGGCACAGCTCAGTGGATTGAGCACAGGCTGCGAACCAAAGGGTCACTGGTTTGATTCCCAGTCAGGGCACATGCCTGAGTTGCAGGCCAGGTCCCCAGTGGGGATCACATGACAGGCAACCACACACTGTTTCTCTCCCTCTCTTTCTCCCTCTGTCCCCCTCTCTAAAAATAAATAAAATCTTTTAAAAAATAAATAAAGTGCTCATCAGCTTTCCAAGAAGACACTGGACCAGGAAGGGGGCTGGGAACCAAAGCCTGGGTTCTTGGAAATTCCTTCACCTCCCTGGGTCACCATTCCTGCACCTGCGAGACGAAGAAAATAACCTGTCCCATCCCCTTTACAGGGTCGTTTGTGAGGGTCACTGAAGCAGTGGGAGCAGTAGCCCTGCCACATAGCACCACGTGCTCAACCACCCCATAAGCAAAATTCAAATGTCAGGACTCCACAAACCACTCCACACAGAGGAGTCTGTGTTTCCTCCCAGTGCCTCCTCGGCAGAAAGAAAAGGCTGAGCAAACTGGCCTGGGTGGAGGCTCCCGCCTGAGAGGCCAGAAAACAAACAGCCAGCATCACGACTCCACACAGAGGCCATCCTGAACACTGCAAGTATTTCGGGGCAGCCCTTGCCCCCTGGGCCTGGAAAGCCCTTCCCCACCACCTGTGCACAGCAGGACTGAACTAGTGGCATCAGTCCTGTCAACTAAGAAGCCATGTTTAGAGCATGCACAGTGGAGGAACGACTCAGTGAGATAGCGCCATCCCTCAAGCAGGTGCAGCGCAACGGGGCAGGGCAGCGCAAGCTGAGCTGGGGGAAACACCGCCCTCTGAGAGCACGCACAGCTGAGCGATGGAATCAGCGTGCGCTTATCGAGGTGGCACAAGGCAACATGTGTTAATCAAAGGCTGGTGTGACCTTGCATCATACAAGAATATGAAAGCGAAGGCCTTCGAAAAGACAGCTGAGAAGGCCGAGAGGGAGAGAAGGGCACCTGCCGCTCGGTGGAACCTGCTCTAGCTGACTCTGAAGCCGCCGCAGACTCTGCCTCAGCAGACCCTGACCAGCTGCCTTCTGGTCCAGGACTGCGATCTGGACTCTCGGGACTCGAGTTTGTTACCCCTCAGCTCTCTTGTGTAATGTTATTGCCAGTTGTTTCTGAGTGAGTGTTATTAGGTTATTATATATTTGGATTGAATCATCATTAATAAAAGCAGAGTGAACAGCATAGTCATCTGTGCCGACTCACTGTTAGTCCTTGGTGCCAGCGATACCTGTAGGGCTGGTGGCTGTACAGGTGGCCCCACACATCCAGTTCCTAAGGCCCAGGTCAGATGACCCAAGTGGGAGGGGTGGGGTGGATCAAGGGCTGACCTATAGGAAAAACTACATTGTGAAACATTTGCTTTCAACATCACCACAGGGGAAAAGAAGAGTGCAAGGAAGGTTCTGGAAGATGCCTGGCCAGGAAGATGATGCTACAGACCCAGAAGATGATGCTGGGCCTCTGTCTTCACCTCAAGAGGAGAATGGGCCCCAGGGAAGGGAGCACCTGGGCAGACAGACAGGTGTTCCGGAGTCAGGGTGTCTACAGTCAAGCCATCTTCACTTGCTGGTAAAGAGGAGACTGCAGCCAGTATCCCCATCTTTCACTTAGTGTGTCCATTTCTGCACAGATATTTCCCTAAAGCTTACCGTATGCTAGGCACCATGTAATCCAGGAATACCCCAAGCCTCGTCCTCAGTGTCTATAAGTGCAGGCCAAACACACCTGTTCTGAACAAACATTTATACGTCTAGTACATCCTGAATGCGACAGGGAACGGTCCCCTGAAGAGACTCTGGGGTGTGCTCTTGGGTTAAGAATATTGATCTTTAGCTTACCCACTTGTATGTTTGGGATTTTGTCAGAGAAGGTATTTTTGTTTTTGTCTTTTTTTAAATGCGGAACAGTGGAAAAATGCCTCTTCTGGTGAATTAAATTCCATCTTAATGTATAAACATGGCTCTGCTCGCCATAAAATCAGCACACTCTTCCCAGACAATTTCAGCCCATCCCCCCTCTTCTCCTCTGCTGTCCCCCACACTGCTCATCACTTTTTCTCCAGCCTGGACCACACCTCAGAGCTCTGGGCCGTCATATTTAGCTGCCTACTAGTCATCTCCACTCGGGGCTTTGCTCAGACTCTCACTAGCTTCACCCTCTCCCCCACCTCCGCTCCTGCTGCCAGATTCCTCCCGAATCCCAGTGTGTGATGCCACCAGCCAGCCAGCCTCAAGGGGGCCATGTCTCTTCCCTCGGCTTCGTCCCTGCATCCCACCCAGCCATCCTCACTGCTCTTTAAACTGCCCCTGCCGGCCCATCCCCAGAGGCACTGCATCATTGCCTCTCAAATAAGTTTCCTGCCTCTGTTCTTTATCCTCATCTCAAGCCATTGATTTTCCACACTGTGGGCAGAACAAATTTTCTAAAACATGAAACTGACTGCACACTTCCTGCTGCCCCAAAGACAGAGCCCCAGGCCCTTGGAGCAGCAGAGGAGGCCTTCCTGGAGCCGGCACTGCCTGCCCCTCACGGGCAGGGCCCTCTCATCTTCCCCAGCACAGCAGGCTCTTGGGTCTTTGTAAAAACTACTCTCACTGCAAGAGGGACTTCCTTCCCTGAGTCCTCTGGCTAAATCCTGTATTCCCTGAACATCTGCTCAAGGTCATTCCTCTGGAATACCTTTCCTGATGCTCAGGCTGGGTTACCAGCCCCCGGCACCCCCCAGGAGCCCTGTGTAAAACCCCATCCCAGTACTTGTCACTGCTCAGTAACCGTCTGTTCACTTGCCTGTGTCTCCCACGACACACAGCGGTTAAAGTGAGTGAGATGGCTCGGAATGTCATAACTTAGGGGAACCTCAAAAATATTTTGGGTGAGAAAAGCACGTTGTAAATTGATTCATTCACCTACCATTCATAAATATGCAGGGCACATGCAGTATGTTACCATGTATGTAAAATCTAAACGCTGAATAACAGTAGAGACTGAATATGGCGCTCTACATCAGTTAGGGAAATAAGAACACAGGGGAAGGACGTACGTCAGCCACAGAATACTTGCTGCCTGGGGGAGAAGAGAAGGTGGATGAAAGCATAGCCTAACTTGTGTCCATAATGCTATATTTATTTTTAAAAGAGATCCAAGGAAAAACTGGCAAAATATTAGCCATTAAATCTGGGGGGGGCGGGTATATGAGCATCTGTTAATATTATTTCCTGTGTGTCTGAAATATTTCATTAGTATATTTTTAAAACTTTTAATGAGGAACCAGACTCGCAAACACCCTCGGTAATGCCCCTGGGGGCCTGAGCAGGCTTCTGCGGCTTCTGCGGCCGCTTACCCAGCCGATCTGCGTGAGCCCGGCAGCCACACCGAGACAGGCAGGAGTACAAACTGAAAATGAAAATATTTTTATCCTCATTTTTACTGATGAGGAAACTGGGCTCAGAACATCCATTCTTGCTCAGGACCACATGGAATCCTGAATTTTGGTCCATGTCTCCACGCACAACTCCCACTAACTATTTCACCTAACAATGAGAACAAGTTAAACAGGGCATGGTGAAAATTATTCTAGAAATAGAAGCACAGCTGCACTCACATGCATTTATAAACCAGCGAGTACATACAATTTGGGGAAGAAGAAGGTTCAGAAAGGTGTGAAACTAGAAATATAACCAAACAAGCAATTTAGGACTAGACCATGAAGATTATTGGGTTTGGATTCTGTCTTATTTGCAACAGAAAGCCACTGGAGACGTTTAAGCTGGGGAGAGACCTGAGCCAAGCACTATTTTAGGAGAGGTAATCTGGCTTCAGTGTAGAGGAAGGGCTGGTTGCCCACAGGAGATAGGTGGGTGGAGCCAACCGAAAGGAAGATCCCGGAAGGATAAATTTAGATGGGGATATCATCTACGTGGCCCACATAAAAAAAGCATCTGCTGATCCAAGGTGAGAGCTGCAGGGCTGAAAAGAATAGGAGGGTTTAACTAGGCAGAGAAATAAAAGTTAACCCCGCACCTTCCAGGCTTGGCAAAATGCAATGGACATTGAGAAGATAAGCTACTTATTTGCTTATTGTTTTTTGGGGTTTTTTGGAGAGGGGCAAGAGTGAGGAGGAGAAGGCAGACAAAGGGAAGAGGCAGAAATTCAGGACTTTGCTTTGCTTGTCTTTAATTCAAGGTGATGCTCAGACATCCAATGGGAGCTGGTGACATGGATGCTCAGTTAAAAAAACTGGTGCAGCAGAGTGCTGACAGGTCCCCTCCGAGGAAGGGGTGACTGACCCTGTGGTCCCCCTGCCTACAGGAGGGGGCAGGAAGACTAAGGGAAAGCCAAGACAGTGTGGTATCCCAGAAGAGATAAGAAGAGACTGTTCAAATCAGCATAGGTGATTGCTGTAAAATGAATGTTTGTGTCCCCCTAAAATTCATACACTGAAACCTAATGCCCAATGTGACGGCATTATGAGGGGGGCTTTGGGGAGGTGGATTAGGTCATGAGGGCGGAGCCTTCTTGAACGGGATTAGTGCCTTAAAAATGAGGCCCCAGAGAGACTCCTCACCCTTGTGCCATGGGAGGACACAACGAGAAGACGCCCATCTGATCGAGCAAAGGGGCCCTCACCAGACACCAAATCTGCCAGTGCCTTGATCTCGTACTTCCAGCCTTCAGAAGTGTGAGAAATAAATGGCTGCCATTTATAAGCCACCCAGTCTGTGGCATTTTGTATAGCAGCCCAAATGGACTGACAACAGTCAACAGTGCAGAAGGGGTCAGGAATAAGAAGCGAGCAAAGGTTCTAGATTTGGAGATCATGAGGTCAGTGGGACCCCAGGTAGAGCAATTTCAGCAGGGAGCGGAGTCAGGCATGCTTGACCCATTCCTTAAACAGCTCCTGAGCAGTGGTCTTGGCCTGCTTACAGCCTATCACTAGCCGCCTGTGTTGGCAGGCAGAGCCAGCTCCTACCTCCTGAGCTCAGCATGAGGTGAACCTGTGCCCGCCTCTGTCGCCCATGGTCCAGGAGCCTCCCCCGGCCGAGGCTGAGAGCTAAGGCCAAGCAGAGGATGCAGTGTGGGCTATGGAGTGGAGAGTACTACAGAATCATGCCAGGCAACAGCTTCTTTAGATAACCAAAAAGTTGAGCTTGGAAAGGCATAATTTCATTCTAAAATGTAGAATATAGAATTAAAATGGGCCACATGTCGCCTTATTTTCTAAAATATATTTTCTTTATATTTGCCTGACTTCTATGGCAAAAATAAATAATTTTGGCATGACACTCAGCTTGCATTAATGAAAATACAATCTTACGAAAATGACATTTTAGGAGGTTAAAGCCAAATAAATGCTGGAGAATGCCTTGTTTCAATTAAGTTGTCATGCTATTTAGTGTTTAACGGTAATGGAGTGCTGTGTCTCCACAGGGCTGTGTGTAGTGATGCTTATTTTGGAAGAGACAGGAAAGGAGGTGGGGAAAGGAACAGAAACCCACTGCCTATGTGCAGGCTAAGGAGTCAGGAGGTGAGGAAATGGAGTCGATGAGTAGGACCCACTGTTACGGGGACTTTGGAGATGAAATGAGAGATGCGACATAGTGACTTCAGTGCAGGGAAGGAGGTGCCAGGTGAAAAACACAAGACTAATGAAAGTCTGCACCCTGTCTCTGTGACCCTGAGCCCCTCTCCCCCACCTCCATCCTGCTCCCAGAATTGTGGCAGCCAGGTGAGCCTCTGGCAGGAGGTTGGAGAATTCTCTGGAGAACAGGAACTGCATCAGGGGAAAGACCTGCATGAACTGACATCGGGAAACTTTCACCGAAACAGCCCAGCTTGCCCAGGGATCACCACAGTGATGTCCGCCTGCCACAAGCACCGCCCACTCTGATTGTGCATAGAACTTCCGGTCAGCCTTCTGGTGCCGCCTTTACAGTGAATGGATGACCATGGACTACCAGACCTTTGAAGAAAGTTTGCAGGAAGTAACACAGAAAACAAAACAAGATAACAGAAGCAAAGAAACCTGGTATAAAATAGACAACATAAAGAGCAGAAGAAATTCAAAAGAAAATAAAACCCTGATCATTTATAGTCTGAACAAGTCAAAAGAGGATATTATATCCATGAAGCAAAAACAGGATGTGATTTTGAAATTAATACTTGGAGAACAACAAAAAGTCCTTGGAAATTAAGGAGAACCAAAACAAAAAATTCAGTAAAGTGGTTGGAAATAAAGTTGAGGAAGTCTCTCATAAAGTAGGGTGGGGGAAAAAAAGAGATAAACTATAGGAGAGGGAAGATTAGAAAAATAATAATAACAGAAAGTTCAGACCAGGAGCTAGCTCCAACATCCAACTAGTCAGAATTCAAGAAAATAATTAAGAATTTGAAACCACAGAAAACAGAGAAGAAAATGTCAAAGAAATAATTGAAAATTGGGGATTAAAGCGCCCAGGCCAGTGAATAAGAGTTTTCATTGTGTCCTGGCTGGTGTGGCTCAGTGGATTGAGTGCCGGCCTGTGAACCAAAGGGTCACTGGTTTAATTCCCAGTCAGGACACATGCCTGGGTTGTGGGCAGGTCCCCAGTAGGGGGCACTAGAGAGGCAACCACACATTGAAGTTTTTCTCCCTCTCTTTCTCCCTCCCTTCCCATCTCTAAAAAAATAAATCAATAAAATCTTTTTAAAAAAGTTTTCATTGTGAAATTTTAGAACCTCAAGGGCAAAGGGAAGTTCCTACACACGATGAGGTGAAGAAAGAGGTTACCTATCAACGGCAGAAATCAGAACAGGCTTCAAACTGCTGGATACCACTGGAAGGCAGAGCAACAATGACTTCAGAATTCTAAGGGAAGATTAGTTTCAGCTTAGAGTTTTATCTCCCACCAATTACATGTGAAAATGGAAAAGTGACGTTTTCTGTGATAAACAGAAGAGGATGATTTGGCCCCCAGACAATTGGGACCAGGACCTGGGAGCAACGAAGGCAGGTGCCAGCGCTGCAGCTGTGAGCCCGCCTGAGAGCATGCATCCAGGAGGAGGACTGTTTGATGGGCGTCTCTAAGAGAAGACATAGCATAAGGAGCGCTGGAGAAAAAATGCCTGTAAGTGTCTGAAAGCTCAGTAGAGAATTTCTTTAAAATGGTGACACAAACCTAGAAAATAAAGCAGACCAAAAAATGACTGTAGTGGTTGAATAGTGGCCCCAAAAGATCTGCCCACGTCCCAACCGTGAGAACCTGCGAATGGGACCTCATTTGGAAAAAAGGTGTTTGCAGATGTAACCGAGTTAAGGATACTGAGATGAAATTATCCTGGATTATCCAAGTTGAACCTATTTTCAGGGACAAGTTGTCCTTATAAGACACACAGGAGGAGAAGGCCATGTGAAGGCAGAGCAGTGATGTGGCCATGAGCCAAGGAATGTCTAGAGCGCCACATGCTGGAAGAGGCTAGGACGGATTCCACCTTAGACTGTAGGGAGCTTGCCTGGCCAACACCTTGATTGCAGAATTCCGGTCTCTAGAACTGTGAGGGAATAAGTTCCTGTTGTTTTAAGCCACCCAGTTTGTGCTTATTTGTTAAGGCAACCCTAGGAAACTAATGCATGGAATAAGTTTAACTCCAGGAAAAGTTGAACAAAAAGAAAGCAATCAGAGTATACAATTTGGCTCAGAATGAACGTGTGTGTGTGTGTGTGTGTGTGTGTGTGTAATTTTAGTTACCTATAAAAATTAACTTAAAAGAGCAAATGACAAAAATTTTTCAACATATATAACAAACATTATCTAGCATTAATAAAAGGTAAGCCAGTATTTGTTTTATATTGAATCAAATCATTAAAAAGTAAGACAACCTGCCCTGGGGGGTGTGGCTCAGTGGATTGCATGCCAGCCTGTGAACTAAAAGGTTGCTGGCTTTTTTCCCTGTCAGGGCACATGCCCAGGTTGTGGGCCAGGTCCCCAGGTGGGGGCGTACAAGAGGCAACTGACTCATGATTCACTAAAACATCAATGTTTCTTTACCTCTCTTTCTCCCTCCCTTCCCCTCCCTCTAAAAAAAATAATAAAATACTTTTTTAAAAAGTAAGACAATCTAAACAAAAAAATTATAGATTATAGACAGGTAGCAATAAAAATATAAATAAAATTATCCTAATTAATGACCTCTTTCTTATGCCACACAAAAGAATAAATTCAAAATGGATTAAAGGAGTTCCAGCCAAGATGGAGGCATAAGTAGAAACCCTTCACTTCCTCACATAACCAAAAAGAGCATAACAACCAATCTAAAATCAATAAACAACCAGAAGTTCTGGAAAAATCAAACTACATAGAACTCCAACAACCACAGAATTAAAGAAACAGTCAAACAGAACAACCAGACCAGGTAAGGTGGTGGACAGAGAGAAACCTCAGGGAGGCAGTGGACTGTGTGGGCGGGGCTGACTTAAGGGGAAACTGAGACTCAGAGGTGGCTGTGGACTACAGCAGTTGCCTTGGTGAGAGAAACTCCCAGTCTCATATGAGAGTTCATTGAAAAGTGGGCTAGAAGGGAGCAGGCGAGCTGCACTGTTCCCTCTCTGGCCCCTCCCCAACAGGCAGCAAGGAGGGTTGCTCTCCCCTGTTGAAAACCTAAGGCCCTGCCCCCTTACAACTTAGCAGGGGCCCCAAACAAAGAAATATGGCCAAAATGAAAGAACAGAGGGAAACCTCAGAAAGAGTTAAGCGATAAGGATATAGCCAACCTGTCTGATGGAAAATTTAAAGCCCTGGTAATCAAAATGCTCACAGAACTGACTGAGTTTGGTTGAAAAATGAAAGAACAAATGAAAGATACCCAAAATGAAATAAAGCAAAATATTTAGGAAACTAACAGTGACAAGAAGGAAACTGGGACTCAAATCAATAATCTGGAACAAAAGGAAGAAATAAACATCCAACCAGAACAGAATGAAGAAAGAAGAATTCAAAAAAATAAAGAGAGTCTTACAAACCTCTGGGACAACCTGAAATGTTCAAGTATGCAAATCACAGGGGTGCCAGAAGGAGAAGAACAACAGCAAGAAATTGAAAACTTAATTGAACAGATAATTCAGGAGAACTTCCCTAATTTGGCAAAGGAAATAGACTTCTAGGAAGTCCAGGAAGCTCAGAGAGTCCCAAAGAAGTTGGACCAAAGGAGGAATACACCAAGGCACATCATCATTATGTTACCTAAGATTAAATATAAAGAAAGAATCTTAAAAGCTGCAAGAGGAAAGGAGAGAGTTACCTACAAAGGAGTTCCCATAAGACTGTCAGCTGATTTCTCAAAAGAAACCTTACAGGCAAGAAGGGGCTGGAAAGAAATATTCAAAGTGATGAAAAGCAAGAACCTACAACCAAGATTACTCTATCCAGCAAAGCTATCATTTAGAATGGAAGGGCAGATAAAGTGCTTCCCAGATAAGGTGAAGTTAAAGGAGTTCATCATCACCAAGCCATTATTATATGAAATGTTTAAGGGATTGATCTAAGAAAAAGAAGATCAAAACTATGAACAGTAAAATGACAACAAACTCACAGATATTAACAACTGAACCTAAAAAAATAAAAGGAAAAAAACGACAAAAACAAAAACCATGCAGACAACTAGAACAGGAACAGAATCAGAGAAATGGACATCACATGGAGGGTTTTCTGTGGGGAGGGGAGGGGAGGAATAGGGGAGAAAGGTACAGGGAAGAAGAAGCATGATTGGTAGTCATTAAATAGACAGGGGGAGGTCAAAAACAGTATAGGAAACAGAGAACTCAAAGAACTTATATGTACAACCCATGGACATGGACTAAGGGTGGGGATACTGAAGGGTCAGGGGGTACAGGGTGGAGGGGGGATAGAGGGGAGAAAACTGGGAAAGCTGTAATAGCATAATCAATAAAATATACTTTAAAAAATGGGTTAAAGATTTAAATGTTAGGTCCAAAACCATAAAAATCCTAGAAGAAAACATAGGCAGGAAAATCTTTGACATTACTTATAGCAATAATTTTTGTGATATATCTCCCAGGCAAGAGAAACAAAAGAAAAAATAAACAAATGGGACTGCATCAAACTCAAAAATTTGGCTCAGCAAAGGAAACCATCAACAAAATAAGAAGACAACCCACCAATTGGGACCATATATTTGCTAATACACGTGATAGGGGGCTAATACCCAAAATTTGTAAAGAACTCATAAAACTCAAAACCAAAAAAAAAAGAAAAAAACACAAAAAAGCCAATTAAAAAAATGGGCAAAGGACCTAAATAAACACTTCTCGAAGGAGGACATACAGATGGTCAACAGACATATGGAAAGATGCTCATCAGAGAGATGCAGATTAAAACCACAATGAGACACCACCTCACACCAGTCAGAATGGCCATCATAAACAAATCAACGAACAAGTGCCGGCAAGGATGTGGGAAAAGGGGAACTCTCTGCACTGTTGGTGGGAATGCAGACTGGTGCAGCCACTGTGAAAAGCAGTACGGAGATACCTCAAAAAATTAAAAATGGAACTGCCTTTTTGACCCAGCAATTTCATTTCTGAGAATTTATCTAAAGAAATCTGAAACACTAATTCAAAAGAATATAAGCATCCCTATGCTCATTGGAAAAAAAAAAAATGAACTACTAAGCCATGAAAAGACATGGAGAAACTTTGAATGCATTTGCTTAGTGAAAGAAAACAGCCTGAAAAGTTGCAGATTATATGATTCCAACTCTAGGACATTCTGGAAAAGGCAAAACTTCAGAGACAGTAAAAAAAACAGTGGTTGCCAGCAGTTGGAGGTTGGGGTGGGGGGATAAATAGGTGGAGCACCGGGTACTTTGTAAGGCATTAAAACTGTTCTATATCATACTGTGATGGTGGATGCATGTCATTATATGTATATTTGTCAAAACCCATTAAACTATACAACTCCAAGGGTGAATCCTAATCTAAATCATGAACTTTAATTAATAACAATGTGTCACTGTTGACTCATCAGTTGTAACAAACGGACTACACCAGTGCAAGGCATTAGTGCTGAAAACTGCGGTGGGGAGGGGGGGGGAGGGGGGAGGGAGGGGGGAGGGAGGGGGGAGGCCGTGGGAGCCTCTGCACTATCCGCTCAATTTTCTGTAAATCTGAAGCTGCTCTAAAAACTGAAGTCTTTAATTTTTCTTTAAAGCAGCACTAATCAATGGAAGGGGAAGTGGAAATCTAATAATATAGCCGCCCATAATCTCAGCAGAAGGACCTTCGTCATAAACACGCAGACATAGTTCCTTCCAGGCTTTCTTCTAGCCATTTTTCAAATGACTATGTATATAGTCATTTTTTAAAGGAGTTGAAGTTATTCTGTTAAATTCATTCTAAAGGTTTATGGTCTAGTTCAAGTTTGGGTGTTTAACCACAAAGAAAGTAGCCCATATAAAACATCAGTGATACCAAAAACAGATTATTAGAGGAGCTAGTTGCTATGGGAAGGATTGAAAATAAATTTCTTTTCACACTACACCCTGCTAATGTAATGACCAGAAGGAAGAAGAAATATTTGGAGTAGCTTAGAAGAGCAGCCAAGAAAAGTTCTAATCAAGAAGGAAAATAGATCAGCCCTGTGACGTTTCAAAGAGGCCAGAGCATCTCCCTGCCATTTCACTAATTATGCCCATCCAGCCACCACATATAGATGGAGGGGGAAAGCACCCAGGAATCAGGGAGACAAGTGGACCAGTAGACCCTCTCTCGCCTTCACTGACAGTTTGATGACCAGGCAGGTCTCCCTCAGGGTGTGGCTGGTCTGTCTCTACGGGGCAGTGCAAGGCCAGGAAAGATAAATCACCCCTTCCCTCCCATGAAGATGCTCCAAACATTTAGCAAGCTGCAAGACCCAGGCTTCATGTGATCTGTTTGGACTCTGTGCTGGACATTAGCATCTGAGTGGGGCCCCTTCTGCACACGCTGGGTCATGGGGCAGCCAGGAAGGCCTGGGGTTGGGGGAAGTCGGGTGCCAGAGTCACAGGTAGGGGACACTCAGGGAGCTCAGGGGAGTGACTATTTTCTAAAAGAAGAATTTTAATGTATGAAAAAGTGGTTAAGGCCAGATCAGCGTGTCATACCAACTAAATTCTGACCATCGTTCAACCAACATTTTTATGAAACACAAGCCTCAACAGAACTCATGTCAGAGGCAGCCTTGAGGGGGCAAAGCAGAGCTGCTCCCATAAAAAGACAGCTGGGAGTGTGAAGACAGGCCCTGCCTGCAACTCAGAGAACAGCTCCGTTTAGAGTCCCATAGATCTGGTTGCATTCCCGGCTCTGCCATGTATCACCATGAATTATATAATCTCTGAGCTCCAGTTTCCTCATCTGTAAAATGGGTATAACTGTTCCCTCATGCAGTTATGGTAGGGATCACATGACATCAGCCATATGAGGTGCTAACAAAATGCCCAGCATATCACTGTTCAGTCAAATGCAGCTGCCATCACCACCACCTTTAGAGGCAACTGTGCTTTGGATCATTCTTTTCTCTTTTCCTCTTCCTTTTTCCTCTTTTTTTTTTTTTTTTTTAACATAGCAGGTGACCTCATCTCCCTTGTCTCTATTCCAATGTAGATACCTGGTCACTACTGCCACATAAAGACAGAGTCCCTGAAGTGTGAATTATCAGGCAGTTAACTTTTTTCTACAGCATCCTAGGAAGAGCTCTGTACTCTGGAGAGAAAGACTTTTGATGCTTTACCAACTCAAATCAGAAAGCTACTAAGTTATGGCCGGTCTAGGTATGGCCTTCCCACTCAAAGCCTGAGGACTGAGGGTGGGAGCTGCCCAGCACCCCCAAGGCTGAGGAGACCCGGGCCTGAGCAGCGATCCGTTGGCTACCAGTGTTCGATGCCGATTCCCAGCGCTGCAGACTGTACCTCACTGCTTATTTTCTTTCTTTAAACTTAGTTAAGAGATTCACATTTTTACTTTGAAAAATTTTTAAGAAACAAAATTATAATCAAACCTATGTGTCTCCATCCCCCCAAAATGACAATTGTTAACATTTGTTATATTTACATCAAATCCTTTAAAAAAATTTTAAGTGTCACAGATAAAATTAAAGTCTACTTTCTTTGCCCAGATCTATTTTTGCCCACATACCTGATCACCATTGTGAATTCAATGTTTATCCAGTTCAATTTTATTGCCTTACTGAACTGTCTGGTTTTTATAATAGAGAGAAAAGAGAAAGAAACATGGGAAATGTGCTAAGTGAAAACATCTATGTGAGGAGGGGCTTTTGTGCCCCTGCAGCTGCACCCAGGCACCCACTCTCTGGCCCCGGGATCGGCACACCCCCGCAGGTGGAGCACGCCAGGGGTGGTCTTGCAGACTCCCACCTATAGAGAGCAGTGCAGACCCTGTAAGGCCATCTGCTGAACTACCAAGGCTTACCTGGGTCCAAGTGCGTGAAAGAGCCCACCACGAGGTCCAGTGTGGACACGGCCAGCAGGAGCAGCAGCAGCAGCTGGAGGCGGATGATCCATTTGACACCTGCTAGGTTAATCCCTAGCAGGGCCAGAAGCACCACAACTGAAATTCCTCGCACAGCCCAGATATTCCTGAGGCTCAGCAAATCGGAGATGGATTCAGCGAAGCCGGTGATATACATGGCACCTGCAACACACTGACAGGCAGTTCTCGGTAGGAAGAGTTAGCCAGAGAGACAAGCACCAGGAGCCCACAGGCAGACTGGCGCTGAGGACCCTGCTCACCCTTGTCAGCATGGGCCGGGGGACAGCGAAGGGTTAAAAGAGCCCTTCCCCAGGGAACCCTGCCTCAGCCCATTTCTTCTCATCCACCTCTCTACCATCGCAGAGCGGGAGGATGCACACCCACCCCCAGGCCTGGAGCCAGCTGACTGGCCGAGGTAACCAAAATGAAGAGATTACGGCGAGAAGAAGATGGGGTTCTGGGCCTAAGAGATGTTTGAACTTCTGAGTTATTCCAGAACTAAACAGAGAACAACAATGCTCAGGGGGGTCCATCTCAGAGCCTTGAAAGGGCACTGAAGCAAACCTAGTTTTCTCCATTTCTTTGTAGGTCGCTATTATTAAAAAAATTATCTCAAACTTGGAAATAGGGGGAAAAAAGTGGGCAGTACAACCTTTCAATGTTATATGGAACAAAGGCTACTCAGGGACTATCTCAGTGAATGCATTTAGTTCTACTCAGTTTACTATTGATTAGAGATATTAAATGTCCTGGAATCAGTGGTTACATGGTAACTTGCAGATTTTTTTTCAGCAGAGATGCAAATAACTTCTGTCCAGTGGCACAGGTCATCCGAAAGATTCGGATTTGCTGTCCTACCAGACATTAATCAGTTTTGTGCCTAGCCCAGCAAACTTACCCTTACATTTATTTATGAAATTGCCTAAATTTTCATGTATGGACTTGCTCTATATTCACTCAGGATCCATACCTAGCATCTCAACTGCTCTTTAACATGTTAGTGACTCCTCCATTAATTAAATGAGTTAAATAAAATCTTTAGTACATTTTATTTTATATTTTCCTGAGAGTCATGATTTTACTTTTTAAAAAATATCTGAAACATGATTGTAAACAAATATTTGAAAATAACATCAGCCAGCCTTATTTCCCATAATTCCTCAGCCTCCTTTTCTCATCAGGTCCACCTCATCACCATCCCCCTGGCCAGTGAGTCAGTCTCTTCACTGGACACTGGACCTCTGCTCTGGCTGTTCTCAAATGGAGGAAATTCTACTCAGGCCTCCATCAGGTTCCTCCTTTCCCACGAAGCCTTTCCTTATCCCTGTTGTCTGAATAAATATTATGCTTACTACCAGGGCCATGCAATCAATTATCTGGTTCCATATCCCATTATTTAATATTTATAAGTTTTTCTCCCCTGCCACCACCAAGAAAGCAAACATCTCAAAATACAAAAATGTTTGTGTTGTTTGCACCTTGTAAAATACCCTGCATTTGCTAAGTAAGTTGCAAACATTCAATAAATACTTTGTAATATGTTCACTGTATGCGAAGTACTCTGGGAAGCAGGCACCATTAAGTTCCAGCCTGTTATGTAAAGACCAGAAGGGCATACAATTTCTGTATTTGAGGGGAGCTCACAAAGAAGGCCCCATCTTTGCTGAAATGGGTTCATGTTGCAACAAGACATAACATCATTGGCAGTGCTCCCCAAGTTTATATTAGGCATTTCCTTCCATATTTAGGTAAAGAGGGAAACCGAGTAAGTGTGAGGAAAATACAATCATCTCTGAGATGGAGACAGAGATGAGATGAGCAGAGAGGGGAGGGGATGAGATGAGATGAGATGAGATGAGATGAGATGAGATGAGATGAGATGAAAGATCTATGTTTTGTTGCATTCGTCTCAAACTCAAACTTACTCTTGACTAAATACCAAGATGTGATGGGGGTAATGATGATATTTCATCAGGATTTGGGCAGGTCACAGGACTCTTCACGGTCAGATGTATTGGAGTTTAAATAACTGATGATAAAAATGTGGTAATGACGATCATTTGTACTGGCATCTACTTCCCAGGCATCCAATGTCTCTGACATGCAGAGGACGCCGGAACCTCAACATGGCCGTCATGTCTGGAGCTTCCAAACTGATTGTTTCTTTTTCCAGCTGGAGAACAGAATTTGCTCACATGAAACGGGCCAAGCAGTAAACTCTGCCTTCTGTTACCAGGAACTCCAGCACAGCCCCTCTCTCAGGTTTGTACCAGAAATCAGTTTTTGGCCCAAAGATGCCAGTAACAGAAAAAAAGAAAAGGCTTTTGAGGATGTGTGGCAGAGCATGGTGGTTAGGAGTTTAGACTGTGAAGCCAGACTACTGAAGGCCAAAAAAATCCTGGGGCTTAATAAAAGGAAATAGGAAATGAATGAAACAGAAGAAAAATAATAAAAGAAAGAACACAGTGAACAAGAGCTGATCTTTTAAAAGATCAATAAAAGCCCTGGCTGGTTGAGTGCTGACCTGCAAGCCAAAGGGTTGCCGGTTCGATTCCTGATTGTGGCACATGCCTAGGCTGTAGGCCGGGTCCCCAGTGGGGAACATGTGAGAGGCAACCACAGATTGATGTTTCTCTACCTGTCTTTCTCCTTTCCTTCACCTCTCTTGAAAAATAAATAAATAAAATATTTAAAACAAAAAATGATTTTTTAAAAAGCCTGGGTGTAAATTGACCTTGTGGGATGTCTATGACTTACTGTTAAGTTAGAAATTCAGCCATGGAGCAAAGCATGAAACTCATCCCCATTTCTATAAAAACAAGCAGCACTTCAAAAATCCGTAAGTGTATGTAGCTGAGCATAAGGAAAGGTGCCATAAGAGGACCCGAGTGCGAGAGAAACTAACTTTTTCTTTATCTCCAATGTGTTAACTGGTTACAAGGAATATCATTGTCGATTTTAAAATAATTTTACAGAGGAAAAATAAAAACATATTAAGAGTACAATTCTGTTTCTACAACAACTACATGAGGCACAGGCAGCACAGCACCTCCGTGTGGAGAAAAGCAGCCCAGGACCCAGGCTCCCCACGCCCAGCTCCCCACCAGCAAACACAGGACCGCTCCGACCTGGCCTCCCCCTGCGAGGCGGGTGGGCAGCGACTGCTGGCCTTCCCCAGAGCAATCCAGCCACCCCAGAGGTGGTCTACCTTCCAACCATGAATACTCCTCTTCATTGGCAAATGTGCCTGTTGGTTGGTTTAATGGATAAACATCCCCAGAGTTTACTATATATTAAAGCATTTTTATCTCCTCTTAAAGTTTATAATCACAGACATTCCTTTTCCTTTTTCATTCTCCACAGAGTAGCTTCTAGCCTTCTAGCACAGGAATCGGGGTGGGGGTGGGGCGGGGGGAAGCGGTGGCCACCCATCCTTTTTTTTAGAGACAGACAGTGACATATTTTCAGGGTCTAAAATCTCCCTTCCAAGGTATTTCTTTTAGAAAAACTGTACTCTCACAACCATAGCCATTTTTCTTTTCGTCTTTGAGTACCTGCCTAGAAGATGGGGGCTGCCCCTCTGCACGCCTCCTCTTCTGACACAAAACCCTTGGTTTAACCCTTGGTTCAAGTTGGTGGACTCTAAGTCCTGCACAGGGGTTAACACTCATAACAAAAACCCCAGGTCCATATAAGGTTTATAAAAGTTCTCCAGTCTTCCACTGCTTTTGCACAGAATCCAGCACAGAGCATGGAAGACGTTAACAGATGCTTTAGACATAACAGTACAGGCTGAAGCTGGGTATTTTGGTGTCCAGGGTAAGCAGCGCCAAAGAAGCCCTAAGGTCCACAAAGGTGACTGGGGCAGGGAGTAAGGAGGGGCTTCTGCTCACCGTCTCTTGCACTGGCCAAAGAGTCTGGCTCTGCACAACAGGCCTGCCACCAGTGCCTCCGAGAGACGAGGGGTGAGGTTTCGGAGGATGCAGGGCAATGCAAAATTTTTGCAAATTTTAAAAATCATTATTTGAAATATTTATATCTTCTAAATTTTAATGTTTCAGGGGCAAGGGTTGGCAAACTTTACCCCACTGGCCAAATCCTGCTCACTTCCTGTTTTAGGAATAAAGTTTTATTGGAACACAGCTATGCCCATTTCTTCATATTGTCTGTGACAGCATTTGCACTACAATAGTGGATTGAGCAGTTGTGGCAGAGACATATGAGTTACAAAAACTAAAATATGTACTAGCTGGCCCCTGTTCTAGGGCAAATAGGCTATCTGCTCTAGCACTCATTAAAAATAAATGATTCCATGAGCAAGTATGCCCTGAGATGAGGGCATGAGGAGTTAATAAGAATTATTATTTCTTCTTCCAAGTGCTAGAAGAAGAAAAGTCTCAAATCAATGATGTAATCTTCTACCATAAGGAACTAGAAAAAGAGCAAACTAAACCAAGAGCAAGTAAAAAAAGAAAATAATAAAGATTGAAGCAGAAATAAGTGAAACAGAGGCCAGAAAAACAGAGAAAATCAAAACCCAAAATTGCTTCTTTGCAGACAAACCTTTAATTGACTGACCAAGCAAAACAGAGAGAAAACTCATGTTATTGAAATCAGATATGGCCCTGGCTGGTGCAGCTCAGTGGACTGAGTGCCAGCCTGTGAACCAAAGAGTCGCTGGTTCGATTCCCAGTCAGGGCACATCCCTGGGTTGCAGGCCAGGTCCCCAGTCAGGGCACATGCTTGGGGGCTATGCGAGAGGCAACCACACACTGATGTTTCTCTCCCTCTCTGTCTAATAAATAAATAAAATCTTAAATAAAGGGGGACATTACTACCAATCTTACAAAAACAAGAGAACTATAAGGGAATCTATGAATGCACATGTCAATAAATTAAATAAACTAGATGAAATGGACAAACTCCTAGATACAAACTACCAATACTCACTCAAGAAGAAATAGAAAATCAGGATATACCTAAATAAGTAAAGAGATTGAATTAGTAATTGGAAACTTCTTACAAAGAAAAGCCCAGGACCAGATGGTTTTAACACTAATTCTACCAAATGTTTAAAGAATTAACAATAATCCTTCACAAACTCTTCCAAAAAATAGAAGAGGAAATGCCTCCCAGTTCATTCCATGAAGCCAGCATTGTCCTGATACCAAAACTAAATAAAGATACAAGAAAATTACAGATTAATATACTTCATGAACATATATACATACACATATGCAAAAATCCTCAACAAAATATAGGCAAACTGAACCCCGCAGCAAATAAAAAGGATTACACCGAAACCACCCCTATCAGAGAGCTCCAGCCCAGGGCCATCGCAGATGAAGCACAGGCATAAGAAGACACCAGCCAGAGGGGCAAAGGTGTTTCTGACCCAAGCCCAAAGGACAAGAAAACAAAGAAAGCAGGAGGTGGATATGATGGCTACTCTGGCAGTAGCTGCCAGTGGTCGGAAAACACCTTCTCTGTGAACACCTTTTCTTCCACGTCAGCCCACAGACAGGAGACTCAACATCCTAGCCCCTTCTCTGTGCACTAGTGGCAGCTAGTCTCGGTTTGCAGCGTAGCCTCTCCCAGGCACCTCCAAACCCAGCACAAGCTGTAACCATCTGCAGGTCACTTTAGAGCTCATTTTGGGTGGCCTCAGGTAGACGGAAGGCAGTGGCTAAACTTGGCCTACACCAGTTTGCCTTCCAAAAAGTCCCAGACCCAACACACCTGATGGACAGCTTCAGACCATCCCAGAGCATCACCCAACCAGAAGGAGATGACAGAGAAAGCAAATGAGAACCTATTTGGCGAAATGACAGAAAACTTCCTTAACCTGGTGAAGGAAATAGACATACAACTCTAGGAAGCACAGAGAATCCAGAAAAAAGATGAACCCAAAGAGACACACACCAAGACACATCATAATTAAAATGCAAAAGATTAAAGACAAAGAGAGAATCTTAAAATCAGCAAGAGAAAAGCATTTAGTTCTCTACAAGGGCACTCCCGTAAGACTGTCAGCTGATCTCTTTTCTTCTCTCTCTTTTTTTTAATGTTTATGCTATTACAGTTGTTCCATTTCCCCCCTTTCGTTCCCCTCTACTCAACCCACACCCCACTCTCACAGTCAATCCCCACACTGCTGTCCATGTCCATGGGTCCTTCATGGGTGTTCTTTGACTAAACCCTTCACCTTCTTTCAATTAGTCTCCACCTTTCCTCTCCCCTTTCACAGTTGTCAGTCGATTCCAGGATTCCATGCCTCTGGTTCTATTTTGCTCATTAGTGTATTTTGCTCATTAGATTCTTCTTATAAGTGAGGTGATATGATATTTGTCTTTCATGGACTGGCTTATTTCACTTACCATAATATTCTCCAGTTCCATCCATGCTGTCACAAAAGGGAGGAATTCCTTCTCTTTTTTATTGCTGTGTAGTATTCCATTGTAGAAATGTACCATAGTTTGTTTTTTAAGTATATTGTGTTGATTATGCTATTACAGTTTTCCCAATTTTTCCCCTTTATCCTCCCTCTGCCCTGCATCCCCCAACCTTCCAGCATTCCCACCCTTAGTTCATGTCCATGGGTCATACATATAAGTTCTTTGACTTCTCTGTTTCCTACACCATTCTTAACCTCTCCTGTTTATTTTATGCCTATCAATTATGCTTCTCATGCCCTGTACCCCCCATTCTTCCCCTCCCCTTCCCCACTGAAAATCCTCCATGTGATGTACATTTCTCTGATTCTGTTCCTGTTCTAGTTGTTTGCTTAGTTTTTTTTTTTTAGGTTCAGTTGTTGTAGTGAGTTTGTTGTCATTTTACTGTTCATAGTTTTTTTATCTTCTTCTATTTCTTAGATAAGTCCCTTAAAGGGGAGAGGAAACCCCTTTAACATTTCATATAATAAGGTTTTAGTAATGAGGAACTCCTTTAACTTGACCCTATCTCGAAAGCACTTTATCGGCCCTTCCATTCTAAATGAAAGATTTGCTGGACAGAGTAATCTTGGATGTAGGTCCTTACTTTTAGTGACTTCAAATACTTGTTTCCAGCCCCTTCTTGTCTGTAGGTTTTCTTTTGAGAAATCACCTGATAGCCTTATGGGAACTCCTTTGTAGGTAACTCTTTCCTATCCTCTTGTGCTTTTAAGATTCTCTCTTTCTCTTTAATCTTGGGTGACTTAATGATGATGTGCCTTGGTGTGTTCTTCCTTCGGTCCAATTTCTCTGGGACTCTCTGGGCTTCCTGGACTTCCTGGAAGTCTATTTCCTTCACCAGATTGGGGAAGTTTTCCTTCATTATTTGTTCAAATGAGTTTTCAACTTCTTGCTCTTGTTCTTCTCCTTCTGGCAGCCCTATGATTCTGAAGTTAGAACACTTAAAGTTGTCCCAGAGGTTCCTAAGCCTCTCCCTTTTTTTTGAATTCTTGTGTCTTCATTCTGTTCCAGTTGGATGTTTATTTCTTCCTTTTGTTCCAAAGCATTGGTTTGAGTCCTTGTTTCCTTCCTTCCCTTCACTGTTGGTCCACTGTATATTTTTGCTTTATTTCATTTTGGGTAGCCTCCATTTCTTCCTTCATTTTGTGATCGAGCTCAATCAGTTCTGTGAGCATCCTGATTACAGTGTTTTGAACTCTGCAACATATAGGTTGGCTATCTCCTTGTTGCTTAGCTCTTTTTCTGGAGTTTTGATCTGTTCTTTCATTTGGGCCATATTTCTTTGTCTTGGGGCACCGGTCTGGGTGAATGTTTCTTTTTTAAAAAAATATATTTTATTGACTATGCTATTACAGTTGTCCCATTTCTCCCCAATCATTCCCCTCCACCCTGCATACCCAACCACCCACATTCCCCCCCTTTAGTTCATGTCCATGTGTCATCAGTTCTTTAGCTTCTACATTTCCCACACTATTCTTGACCTCCCCCTGTCTATTTTCTACCCACCATCTATGCTATTTATTCTATGTACCTTCCCCCCCTCTCCTCCTCCCACTCCCCTGTTGATAACCCTCCATGTGATCTCCATTTCTGTGGTTCTGTTCCTGTTCTAATTGTTTGCTTTTGTTTTAGGTGTGGTTGTTAATAGCTGTGAGTTTGCTGTCTTTTCACTGTCATATTTTTTATCTTCTTTTTCTTACATAAGTCCCTTTAACATTTCATATAATAAGGGCTTGATGATTATGAACTCCTTTAACTTGACCTTATCTGAGAAGTACTTTATCTTCCCTTCCATTCTAAATGACAGCTTTGCTGGATAGAGCAATTTGGGATGTAGGTCCTTGACTTTCAAGACTTCAAATACTTCTTTCCAGCCCCATCTTGCCTGTAAGGTTTCTTCTGAGAAATCAGCTGACAGTCTGATGGGAACTCCTTTATAGGTGGCTGTCCCCTTATCCCTTGCTGCTTCTAGAATTCTCTCCTTCATTTGAATCTTGGCTAATGTAATTACGATGTGCCTTGGCATGTTCCTCCTTAGGTCCAACTTCTTTGGGACTCTCTGAGCTCCCTGGACTTCCTGGTAGTCTATTTCCTTTGCCATATTGGGGAAGTTCTCCTTTATTATTTGTTCCAATAAGTTTTCTACTCGTTGCTCTTCTTCTTCCCCTTCTGGTATCCCTATAATTCTGATGTTGGGACATTTAAAGATGTCCCGGAGGTTCCTAAGCCTCTCCTCATTTTTTTGAATTCGTGCTTTTTCTTTGTTTTCTTTTTGGTTATTTGTTTCTTCCTTCTGGTCTACTCCATTGATTTGAGTCCCAGTTTTCCTCCCATCTCTATTGGTTCCCCATGCATTTTCCTTCATTTCACATATTGTAGCCTGCATTTTTCATCTAATTTGTGAGCAAAATCAACCAATTCTGCGAGCATCCTGATCACCAGGGCTTTGAACTGTGCATCTGATAGGTTGGCTATCTCTTTGTTGCTTAGAGGAATTGGCTCTGGGACTTTGATTGTTCTCCGGTATGAGCCATTTTTGGTGTGGGTTTTCTTTTGGGGGGGGGGGTTGGTCTGGTTGCGGCTGTTACGTAGTGAGGGGTGGAGCTTTAGACGTTCCCCAGGGCGGGGTGGCCCAATTGCTGAGTTGTGATGCTATATGTGGGGGTGGGGTCTGAGAGGAAACAATGGCGTTTGCTCCGCCCTCTCTTGGATTCCAGTCCCTTCCACCACTTCCCCTTCACTTGGATTATCTGTGCACAAACGTGGGATGACCTGGTCACCCAGTTGCCTTGCATTGTGGCCTCAGTGGGTCTGCACAGTTGCCACCCAGTGCCCAGGGTCCGCTAGCTACTGCCTATGTGCCTGGGAACTGCCAGCAGCTGCTGCCTGCGTGCCGGGTCCGCACCTTCACTTTTTCCTGCCGCGACTCCACCCTTCTTACCAGTCTGGATGAATGGTTGTTGGACTTCCAGTCTGGATGAATGGTTGTTGGACTTCCGTACAATTCAGTTTTCTATCAGTTCTGAATGTTTTCTTATTTCTAAATCTTTGTTGTCCTTAATTTTGGTTGTGAGGAGGCACAGTGTGTCCACCTACGCCTCCATCTTGGCCGGAAGTCTGAATGTTTCTTTAATTCCTTGGTTGTTGGACTTTCATATAGTTTGATCTTCTGTCAGTTCTGTTTTTTTTGTTTTTAAATTTGTTGTTGTTTTGGTTGTGCGAGGAGGCACAGTTTGTATACCTACACCTCCATCTTGGCTGGAAGTCCTCCAGTGGTTTTCATCTCTCCTCAGCATTGAGAACCCCTGCATGCTACATGGTGGGCCAATCTTGACACTGGTTCTCTGTGTTTGGAAGCAGAGTTTGTGGTGCTGGCTTCACTTCTTTCAAGAGGAAGCTCCCACAGCCACATCACTGCCTCAGCCTATAGTTTGTATGTACGGGAGAAGCCCCTTTAAGATGTCCCTGCCCTTCCTACTGGTCTAGGGGTGGTGTTTTGGTTGTCTTTAGTTAAAAGTCTCTTTCTCAGGTAGTTTTTGGTTTAACTCAGGTGATTGTTTTCCTCTTTAATTTTGTTTCCAGTGTGGTTCTGGGAGGTGGCACATGCTATATTCTCCTACTCTGACACCATCTTGTTAGATCTCCCTGTCAGCTGATTTCTCAACAGAAAATTTGCAGGACAGAAGAGATTGGCAAGCAATATTCAAAGTGCTGAAAAGTGGGGACCTATAACCAAAATTACTCTACCCAGCAAAGCTGGCATTTAGAATTGAAAGACACATAAAGAGCTTTCCAGATAAGAAAAACCTAAAGAAGTTTATGACCACCAATCCAGTATAACATATGTTAAAGGGTCTTCTTTAAGAAGAAAATTAAAAATATGAACAATAAAATCACAATAAATCAATTCTATCGACAATTGAATGTAAAAAACAAAATAAACTAACAAGCAGAACAGAAATAGAATTATAGATACAGAGAACATTCTGATGGTTGCCAGATGGGAGGGGTATTGGGAGTTGGGTGAAAACGGTGAAGGGATTAAGAAGTACACATTTGTTTTGCCATGACTAGTGTGGCTCAGTTGGTTGGACGTCATCCCATAAAGGGGACAGTTGCCTGTTCAATTCCTGATCAAGGCTTGTGCCTGAGTTGTGATTTTGGTCCTGGTCAGGGCATGTACAAGAGGCAACTGATCGATATTTCTCTCCCACATTGATGTTTCTCTTCCTCTCTTTCTCCCTCCCCTCCCCTCTCTCTAAAAATAAATTAATAAAGTTTTTTTTTTTAAGTACAAACTGGTTGTCATGGGGTGGTCATAGGGATGTGGGGTACAGCATAGGGAATATAGTCAGAGGTGTTCTGGTAGCTATGCTTGGTATCAGATGGGTACAGGAATCACTGGGAGGGCCATTTGGTGGATTAGGTGGTATCTAGTCGCTGGGCTGCACACCTGAAACTAGCATAGTGTTGTGTATCAACTGTAACTGAAAAACAAAAAATAGGAATAAAAAAAGCACTTCACAGACAAGAAAAGACTTAAGAAGTTCATCACCACCAAACTTCTATTAGAAAAAAATGTTAAAGGGACTTTTCTTTAAAAAAAAATAAATAAAAATAAAAAACAGGAATAATAAATGGCAATAACTACATATTTATTAATAATTTCTTTAGGTGTAAATGGATTAAATGGTCCAATCAAAAGACATAGTGTAGCTGAACGAATAAGAAAATATGAACCACACATATGCTGCCTACAAGAGACCCACTTCACATCAAAAGACACACACGCATTGAAAATAAAGGATGGAAAAAGATATTTCATGCAAATGGAACCAAAAGAAAGCTAGGGTGGCAATACTTACATCAGACAAAATGGACTTTAAAACAAAGGCTATAACAAAACAAAAAAGGACCCAGCAATTCTATTTCTAGGTATTTATCTGAAGAAACCTAAAATACTAATTCAAAAAAGATATAAGCAGCCCTATGTTCATTGCAGCATTATTTACAATAGCCAAGATACGGAAGCAACCTTAAGTGTCCATCAGTAGATGAGTGGATAAAGAAGCGGTGCATATACACATTGGAATATGACTTAGCCATAAGAAAAAAATTAAATCTTGCCATCTGCAACAACATGGATGAACCTACAAGGCATTGTGCTGAGTGAAATAAATCAGATAGAAAAAGACAAATACCATATGATGTAAGTTATATGTGGAATCGAAAAAACAAAATAAACTAACAAACTCATAATATAGAAAACATTTTGATGGTTGCCAGATGGGATGGTGGTTTGGGGAAAAAGGGTGAAAAGGGGGAAGGGATTAAGACTTGCAAATTGCCAGGTATAAAAACAGTCATCAGGATGTAAAGTACAGTGTATGGAATATATAGTCAGTAATATTGTAATAACTATGTATGGTGTCAGATGTATACTAGACTTATCCAGGTGATCACTTTGTAAGTTATATGTCTAATCACTGTTATACACCTGAAACTGATATAATATTGTATGTCAACTGAAATTAAAAAATTTAAAAATGATTTAAAAATAAATAAAAAAGTACAATGGCAAACAGAAAAGATCCTTCTCCAGTAAAGGCCAGTGGTTTTTTGTTTGTTTTTTAAAATATTTTATTTATTTATTTTGAGAGAGAGAGAAGAAGGGAGGAAGAGGGAGAGAAACATCAATGAGTGGTTGTCTCTCTAGTGCCCCCTACTGGGGGCCTGGTCCACAATCCAGGCATGGACCCTGAGTGGTAAGCAAACAGGTGACCCTTTGATTTGCAGGCCAGCACTCAGTCCCCTAAGCTACACCTGCCAGGGCCAAGGCCAGTGAATTTTAAGAGTTCAGCGACATTGTGTGTGCCCTCTGCACATCTGTGTTACACACACACAGAGCTTTGTGCTGTTGAAGAATCAGATATATTTATGCTTAAATACCCTGCCCCTACTGCTTAAAAGTAAAAGAAACAAAACTGATGCTTTCTTTGAAGAGACTCTTGTAGTCTTACTGAGACAAATTCTTTTCATTAAGCTGTTTGTCAACTACCCACTACCCTTTGCACAATCATAAAAGCTAAGGAGTGCCTACAAAGAGCGGCTTCTTGATGTCCGCACGTGTTTCCTCTGCACAGGTCACCATCCCTGTGTCTCAGCTAAATAAGCATCGGCATTCCCCCCTAGTCTCTGGGTTTCTGAGAGCCGTGGCCACCATGGTGATGCAGTCTCCTCATTAGCATTCTCCTTCTCAGACACGGATCCACGGGGCTCCCAGACTCCCAGCGAAGGCTACCTAGCTCTCAGTGCACCCAGAGCTCTAGCTCATTTGAGAAGTGTCTGCTTCTAGGAAAGTCCTGTGGCACAGGCAAGATGTCCCGTCTTCAGCACAAAAGTGTCCCAGGAACCAAGGCACCTGGCTCCCACGGACTCCAGCCACTGTCATTCACTCATCTCCTTAGAACGGGTGGCAAGAAATGTTTCAGCCCAGGCCCTGCCTCCCTGTTTAAGTCAGGACTCCATGAGGCAGGGCTGTGGAGAGGAAGGAGCACTGACCAAGGGGGAGGGTCTGGTTGCTGGGCTTGGCTCTGCCACTGAGTTCCCTCTAGTCTTACCATCTTACCATCTATAAAACAGGGGTGCACTGGCCAGGTGGTTCAGTTGGTTAGAGCATTATCCCTTACACCAAAAGGCTGCAGGTTTGATCCCCAGTCAGGGCTCAAACAGGAGGCAACTGATGGATGTTTCTCTCTCACATCAATGTGTGTCTCTCTCTCTCTCTCTCTCTCTCTCTATATATATATAATATATATATATATATATATATATATATATATATATATATATATATATATCCCTCTCTATCTATCTATCTATCCCTCCCTGCCCCGCTCCCATTCTTCCTCTCGCTCTAAAATCAATAAACATATCCTCAGGTGAGGATTTAAAAAAGAGGGGCGGCTGTCCCACCCTTGCCTCTCCCCAAGCCAAACATGCACATAGATGAGAAGATGGTGGCCCACAGCAGGTGAGGAAGAGGTCCCACACATGCCAGTGGCCTCAAGACACTGTTCCCCACCCAGCAGCCCAGGCTCACCTGTCCGAACACGTAGAGCAGCCCAATCGTGCCTCCGGTCTGCCCACCCAGGACTGAGGAGATCATGGAATAGACACCACCACTGCCGACGCCGCAGTGCTCCGCGACACCAATGCCAGACAGCACGGTGATGAGGGCCACCAGGATGACAAAGGACACCAGAAACATGCCCATGAGGACTCCTGTGTTTCCCTGCAGTGGGACAACAAGGAGCAAGGTCAAGGGTTAGGATATGGAGGCCCTGGCAGAGGTAGCCCCCGCCAGGGGCACTGACCACCTCCCCCACACCCCGGGGGGTGGGGTGACCAGAAAAGGACAACGGCAGCACCATGGGAGGAAGGCCTGGAAGAAATTCCAGATGACGGGAATGTCCTTGCTTCAGATTCTTCAGTGACTTCCCATCCCGCATCAGGTAAAATCAAAGCTACTGATGAGGCTGCTCCTACTGGGTCCCCTCTCCAACTCCCATTCCCTCTCATCCCTTTGCAACAACCCCTCTGTTCAGTCTGTGCCCCACCACCCTCTCACCATGCTGACCTCCTGCCTGGAATGTTTCTCCTGCTCAATTCCTTGCCAGGGTCACCCCAACAAGTCCTTTAAGACTCAGCATCTAGGAGTTTCCTCCTCCAGGAAGCTGCCCTGTACCAGTTCCTCCGCCCCCCCCCGCCCCCCCAGCTCCCAGGGCTTAGCACTCACAGTGCTTGTCACAGAGAGGCTGGCTCCAAGGCGGTCTTCGCCTCTGGGCTGGGAGATCCGGCAGGAGTATGTTTTATTCAGAGTTTCAGATTTTGCTGCTTGTACATTTTTTAAATATATTTTATTGATTATGCTATTACAGTTGTCCCATTTCTCCCCCATCATTCCCCCCACCCTGCACACCCTCTCCCACCCACATTCCCCCCTTTAGTTCATGTCCATGTGTCATAAGTTCTTTAGCTTCTACATTTCCCATACTATTCTTCCCCTGCCCCTGTCTATTTTCTACCCACTATCTATGCTACTCATTCTCTGTACCTTCCCCCCCCCCTCCTCCTCCCACACCCCTGTTGCTAACCCTCCATATGATCTCCATTTCTGTGGTTCTGTTCCTGTTCTAGCTGTTTCCTTAGTTTGCTTTTGTTTTAGGTGTGGTTCTTAATAGCTGTGATTTTGCTGTCTTTTCATTGTCATATTTTTTATCTTCTTTTTCTTAGATAAGTCCCTTTAACATTTCATATAATAAGAGCTTGGTGATGATGAACTCCTTGAACTTGACCTTATCTGGGAAGCGCTTTATCTGTCCTTCCATTCTAAATGACAGCTTTGCTGGAAAGAGCAATTTTGGATGTAGGTCTCTGCTTTTCAAGATTTCAAATATTTCTTTCCAGCCCCTTCTTGCCTGGAAGGTCTCTTTTGAGAAATCAGCTGACAGTCTGATGGGAACTCCTTTGTAGGTGACTGTCCCCTTATCCCTTGCTGCTTCTGGAATTCTCTCCTTCATTTTAATCTTGGCTAATGTAATTGATGTGCCTTGGTGTGTTCCTCCTTGGGTCCAACTTCTTTGGGACTCTCTGAGCTTCCTGGATTTCCTGGAAGTCTATTTCCTTTGCCAGATTGGGGAGGTTCTCCTTTATTATTTGTTCAAATACCTTTTCTACTTGTTTCTCTTCTTCTTCCCCTTCTGGTACCCCTATAATTCAGATGTTGGGACATTTGAGGATGTCCTGGAGGTTCCTAAGCCTCTCCTCATTGTTTTGAATTCTTGTTTCTCCATTCTTTTCTGTTTGGTTGTTTCTTCCTTCCTTCTGGTCCACTCCATTGATGTGAGTCCCAGTTTTCCTTCCATCTCTATCGGTTCCCCATGCATCTTCCTTCATTTCACGTATTGTAGCCTGCATTTTTTCATCTAATTTGTGAGCAAAATCAGCCAATTCTGTGAGCATTTTGATGACCAGTGCTTTGAACTGTGCATCTGATAGGTTGGCTATCTCTTCGTTGCTTAGAGGAATTGACTCCGGGGTTTTCATTTTTCCTCTGATTTGAGCCATTTTTGGTGGGGTTTTTTGTTTTGTTTTGGTTTGGTTTTAGTCTGGTCGCAGCTATTACGTATGAGGGGTGGAGCCTTAGGTGTTCCTCAGGGCGGGGCAGCCCAGTCGCTGGGTTGTGACGCTATATGTGGGGGCGGGGTCCGAGAGGGAAGAATGGCGCCTGTTCCGCTCTCTTCTGGACTCCGGTCCCTTCCGCCGCTTCCCCTTCACCTGGATTATCTGCGTATGTGCGCGCGTGCTGTTACGTAGTGAGGGGTGGAGCCTCAGGCACTCCCCAGTGTGGGGCACCCCAGTCCCTGGGTTGTGACGCTGTATGTGGGGGCGGGGCCTGAGAGGAAACAATGGCGCCTGCTCCGCTCTCTCCTGGATTCAGTCCCTACCGCCACTTCCCCTCTGCCTGGACCGTCTGCATGCGCGAATGTGGGACCCCCTGGTCAGCCAGCTGCCTTGTGCGTCCTCACTGGGTCTGCACAGTTGCCCCCCTGTGCCCGGGGTCTGCCAGCTGCTGCCTGTGGGCCTGAGGACCGCCAGCCACCGCCCGTGCACCTGGGAACTGCGAGCCACTGCTACTCGCGTTCCTGGGTCCGCACCTCCACTTTTTCCTACCGCGACTCCGCCCCTCTTACCGGTCTGGATGAATGGTTGTTGGACTTCCTTACAGTTCAATTTTCTATAAGTTCTGGTTGTTTTCTTGTTTCTAAATATTTGTTGTCCTTAATTTTGGTTGTGAGAGGAGGCACAGTGTGTCCGCCTACGCCTCCATCTTGGCCGGAAGTCTGCTTGTACATTTTTAATGAACTTATATCATTACTATCTTTCTCGTTTGTGTGTGCTTTTAAACTGTTCTCATGTGATCATAAAATATCCAGTCCCAACCTTTAAGTTTTCATACCAAAAGTACCATTCTAACAATTTTCAAATTATAAGTCTGATGCTAAATTATTCTTTAGAGTTAATATTGTCCATTTATTATTTTTGTTAGTATTTTTAATTTTTTTATTGTTTATGTTATCACAGTTGTTCCAATTTCCCCCTTTTGCTCCCCTTCACCAATATTCTCTATTTAAAAATCACTTGGGCATGGCCTATACTAACTTTCATTTTATGCCATCTCCTAGAAGCTCTACCTTACTTTTGGCATTTCACATTTGTCTTTTTTCCATGATCAAATATGATTTTTCAGGTAAAACTAAGATCAAAACTAAAAAACAGATCAGTTTAAGGTAGAAGGACGCATCTGTGTGGCAGGTAGCTTCAAAGGCGGCCCCAGGGAGCCCCACCTACTGGCATCAAGCCTTTGTGTGGTTGCCTCCCCTTGACTGGGGCATGGACCTCCTGACTCACTTTCAATGAACAGATATTTCAGAAGTGATGGGATGTCGCTTCTGGGATGCAGATATAAAGACTGGGCTTTCCCCTTGGGCGCGTGCCACCTCTCAGATTGTGGGCCCTGGAGGAAGCCAGTTGCGAGCAATGAGGCAGTCCTGTGCAGAGGCCCAGGTGACAAGGCCTGTCAACTATGCAGGTGGTCTTGGAAACAATCCCGCCCTGGAAAAGCCTTCAGGTAAGACTGCGGCCCTGACTGGCAGCCCGACTGCAGCTCTGTGGCAGACCTGGGCCAGAGGCACCCAGCTCCCGGGCCACAGGAACTGCAGGATGACGTGTGCACCGCTCTAAGCTGCCAGGCGTTTGGGTAGTTAGTTCCCCAGAAATAGGTAACTAATGTAACTTGTGCTTTCACTTTGGGGATGAAATGACACCTCTGGGTTTCTCAAAAAAAAAAAAAGAAAGAAAGAAAGAAAAGAAACAAACAAACAAATAAAACATAAATAAATAACCCAGTGAGAGGGTTCAGAGGAGGCCCTTAAAAATCAGAACAGAGAGATGTTACCCCCCTCTCCCTCCACTACTCCATATCCATCCCCTGCAGGAAGCAGAGCCCTGTGGCCCAGGCTGTCCCTGGCCAGGCCTCCCTCTGCCACAGTGGTCAGTTGATGGGCCTCCCTTGGACACAGGCTGGAAACATACTTGGCAGTGAAGTGACCTGCAGGAAAAGGCAGAAAACGGGTTGATCCCAGAAACCTGAGACCGCTGCCAGGATGAAAAGTCTGACCTGGAGACTTTGTGATTTTGTAAGTGGGAGCCCCTGTAAGTTTGGGAGGGGTGTTAAGGGCATGAAGTCAGCAGGGAGGTGGCTGACTCCGCCCTAAGCTGTCCGCACATTAATAAAGTGAAAGTCAAACCCACCCTGGATACAGTTAAGGCTGACCCCTGAGCCAAGGCCTTTTTGAAAAGGATGCTTCTACTTTATTTTTAATTCTCACCATTGTAAATATTGGATTCTGCAAGGTCATAGTTAAAACTCTTTGGTGTGGGATATCAATTTATATACAGTTAAGGGCTAGATCAAAATATTCAATTTAGGGCTCTCTGATATTAAATTATCAGAGAGAGAGAGAGAGTGAGTTAGTTAGCTAGTTAGTTATATGGTTTCTCCGGAGAACACTGACTAATCCATCCTACACCTTGAATGGCCCCCTCTCTCTTGAACCTGTCCAGTCCAGCTCACCTTTCAATACCTGGTTTAACCATATATCTTCCAGGAAGCTTTCCTGGACTCCTTGGCAAGCATACATTCATAGCCTGTTCCACTCCTGAGAGATTTAATGCCGCTTCGAGACCTCTCTTAGATTCCTGATGTAATATCTAACCTGTTGACTCATCAGGGAAAGGATCTGGTATTTTGTAACCCTATGGGCACATAGGGGTGCCTGGCTCACACTAGGTGCTCAGCAATGATTCTTGACAAGCTGGCCTTTTGTTCTGAGCCATCCGTTGAGTTTCCTGAAGTCCCAGGGAGAAGGCCCTGTGTGAAGGGCTGAGGACCTGCTCAGGTCCACACATCTGCCTGGAAGGGCCCAGTACGCATTCATATGAAACATAAAAATGAGGCCCTTGTTCCTTCTACAGAGGAAGACAAACTGACCCCCACCATCACATGCAAAAGGTGTGCTGCAGGTAATCTGGCCCTGAGTGTAGGCAGTGCTCGCCTCCGACCAAGCCTCCCCGAGCACAGCCTTAAACACGGGTCGGCATGCAGTAGGGGAGGCAACCGAGTGGGTGAGGGGCTGGTCCCGCCAGGAGGGCACCAGATGAGTGGAAGAATACCAGGAAACCTGCAGGGGTCTCACAAACTGGAAGCAAATGTTCTCCTCGCTGACCCACCTCCAGTCCTGCCCACGATGCGCCCTGAGTTCTGTGCTCGCATTTCAGTCATTAAATCCAGGGTGAGGCCCGCATTGGAGCCTCTGGGTGAGGCCCAGCTTCCCAGGATTCTCATTTTAAAAGCAATGCTAGCTATTGAGTGTACTTGCTTCCTGTTTCATGTTTCTGTGCTTCAGGAATCTGTCACCTGCACCATGAATGCCCGAGGGTGACAGAGCTTCCCATGTCACAGGCCCGTAGGGGACTGCAGGGCCACCAAGCCATCACTCACCACCAGCCAGCCAGTCCTTAAGAAAAGGACAACCCCAAAAATGTTGATCATGCAGGATGTGAACACACCGTCCCAGGTCCCGAACAGCACTGGCTCCCACATGAACAACTGGATCTTCCACCAGGTCTGGGGCTGGGCCAGGGCTCCCTGGAAACAGGGCACACAGAAGTCAGCTCAGCAGCATCAGGAAGGGCCAGTGAGTGGGGGGGAGGGGAGTAGAACAGAGGAGGCAGGAGAACTCAGCTTTAAAATACTCCCCTCTTAGGCCCACAGGTCAGGCTTGTATGTACACAGACACAGAGTCTTGAAGGTTGAATCTGCAACAGGGTCACTGTTCTCTCCTAACGGCAGTGATTCCTGTACCCGTATGTAGAAGAGACTAGTCTTCAGCAAACCTGTCCTCTCTCCTTCTGGCCACTCTGTAGACTACATTTCCCAGTCTCACTGCAGGTGGGTGGGGCCCTGTGACTGAGTTCCAGCCTCTGGAGTACAAGTCAAAGTGCTCTTGCCACTTCTAGGTGAGTGTGGGATTCCGGTTCCAGGTCAGGCAGGGGTCATGAGCTCTAGCTCATGCCATTGTCCCCTATAGCGCTCCAGTCCTGGGGAGGGGGTTGGGGGACAGCTGCTTCTATCACTTCCTAATCTTTGGGTAACCTTCCTTTACACTTTTTGTTCCTCTGGTCCTTCTAACACTTCTGTAATGAATTCTGTGTGTTAAATTTCCTCTGTTTCAAATACCCAGAGAAATTTCTGTGTTCCTGACTGAACGCTGGCTGATATGATGATCTGTAAGCCCCCTTCCAGGATTCTGAGACATCATATGGCAGTTGTCTAGGATCCGAGGCTAATAAGTAGTTAAACAGATACCTTCCTCATTTTTCCAGTTCATAAATAACAAAGGCACTTATGGAACGCTCAAATGGAAACTCTTTACTACAGAGCTAAGCCTTGCAGAAATACTAAAACGATCTTAAACAAAACTAGGAGCAACTCATGCTGTGAACTGCCCTTGCAGAGGCTTAGTAACTAAATTCAGTCATCAGTGGAGTCTTGCAGTGCCCTTGACGACCACAGCAGTGACCTCGACCTCACCCAGGGCAGCGCCAAGGCCCACAATGAACCCCTGCATGCAGTGAGTCTACCTGGTGGGTGTACGTGATCCACAAACACAGTAAAGGGCAGAAAATCAAGAATGCCAGGAAAAAAAAAGTAAGGTCAGAGTCCCAGGGGCATGGCTCCCAACTGGCTGAGAACAATGGAGGTGCCCATGATCCCAGGCCAAAGGCCAAGCCCGACTATACTTGGTCAGAATAAAAAGGGGGGCTCCCAGCTTCTTTTCCCCTCTTGTATCACACACCCACAGACCAAGAAACCACCAGGGATGTCATTGAAGCCACAAGGGACAGATGGGCCAGGGGACTCCTTGGTGGCCCCGTCGGTCCCTGACCGCAGCAGCTGGAAGTCCTTTTATCTGTGCATATTTCTGTTCATCTGCCTTTCACAAGCCACAAATGAGGAGTCTCCCGAAAGTCACTAACTCTGAGAACCATGATCATGACTCAAAGCTAGGACCCTGCCAACCTCCACTCGTCCTTGAACCAACGGTGCCAAGGGCCCTGTGTGGTGAACGTAGGATTATTTGCCAGGATCCTAATCTAATTCAGGGTGTGGCCCAATTTCTTGTCGCTGCTTCTGTTCAGTTTACTACCCACAGCTTGTTACAGCCTATTTTCATTAGAAACAGTAATAATAGCAACTATCAGCCACAGAGAGTGATTTGGAGAGCGCTTTCAGCTTCCACATCAGTTCCCTCTTTTGATCCGAACAACGCCCCTAGGAAGCAGCAGGGGGAGGGGCCCTGTTCACAGCCGAGGAAAGAGAGTCTGGGGGAAGAGACGCCCCTGCCCAAGTCCACAGTGGCGTTTGACTCCCCCGGTGCAGACCGTAGAGCCTGGACTTTGCCCTGCGGAAGTCCACGTAACCACAGGTTACTTGCCCTCCTCTCTCCTAACTTTCAACCTTTAAAATCTTTTAGGTTTTAATTTCTAATATCCTAGAATTCCCTTAATTGTGATTACATAGGCCTTATTCCTAAAACTCTCATTGTGGTTTTTAACACTTCATTCCTTTTTCATCCTAGACTTTGTATTTTCACTCTGAAGGCTGCTTGGCTTATGTGTTTGTTTACCTGAACTCAAAGTCATAAGAAAAGCTTTTCACCCCCTGGATCTCATGAGGTTAAATCGACATTAAGGTGCTTCGCAGGTGAACGAAGTAGAAACTCTAGGGGACTCTTCACCGAGAGAATGGAAGTACCAATGGTGTGAACTGGGTTTGGTGGCTACACCACCACAGCTTATTTCGAGATGCGCAGGGGAGTCTGCCCACCTTTTCCAACCAAGTGACAAAAGAATACGACCAAGCCTTCGCAGAGGCTGCTCCTCAGACTCGCAGGAAGAGGCTGAGTCTGCCCCCAACACTGCAATCCCGAGAGAGAGAGACTGAGATAAACCCCGAAAGAGGAGAGAGAAATGAGAAACAAAAGCACAGGAAAAGGGACAGAGGTTGAGACAGAAACCCCTAGAAGAAAACGCCAAATAGGCATTTCAGAGACCCGCAGGGGTATCTCCCAGGGCCTCCCTGCCCTGACAGGCTGCCTCCAGACACCAGCGTGGGCGCGCCGGCTCGGACGCCCCGTTCTTCTCACCTCTCCCTCCTCTGCCACGTTCTCCAGCCTGGCTGCCTACAGGATGCCCTCAGTCTCTTGCTACTGCTCAAGAGATAACCTTTTAGGGGAGTGCTATCTAGACAACTCAAACCAGCTACCTTTTATAGTGACCACTTGGGCCATGTCTGGAATATTTTGACACCAATTCCAAAGTGTGGGGCTGGACTTGGTGTCAGAATCGTACCACAGCCAGCAATGCTCTGGCACAGTTAGATGTCCTACAATTCAGCTCAGTTCTGACACTATCCACTCACAGACAGTGTTAGACCACTCAGGTTAAGGGCCCAGATGTCTAAGACTGTGTCCCCCACCTCCTTTCAGATGCCAATTGCAAGTCCAAGTAGTCACCTTGGCTTCTGACCCACAGGCTAACTAACGATCGGTTGTTCCCACAACCCTCTCCCCTTGGGTTTGATTAATTTGCTAGAGCAGCTCCCAGAACTCACAGAAACATTTTACTTACTAGATTACCAGTTGATTACAAGAGGTTATAACTCAGGAATAAATAAATCAACAAACAAGTGCTGCCAAGTAAGAGGAACCCTTTTGCACTGTTGGTGGGAATGCAGACTGGTACAGCCACTGTGGAAAGCAGTACGGAGATACCTCAAAAAAATTAAAAACAAATCTGCTTTTTCACCCAGCAATCCCACTTCTGGGAATATATCTTAAGAAACCCAAACACTAATTGAAAGAACATAAGCACCCCTATGTTCACTCCAGCGTCATTTATAATTGCCAAGATATGGAAGCTGCCCAAGTGTTCATCAGTTGATAAGTGGATAAAACAACTATGGGACATTTATACAATGGAATACTACTTGGCAATAAAAAAGAAAATTTTATCCTTTGCAACAACGTGGATGGACCTGGAGTACACTATGGTAGGTAAAATAAGCCAGTCAGAAAAAAGACAAATATCATATGATTTCACTCATTTGTGGAATTTAATGAACAAACTGAACTAACAAGGAAAATGGGGACAGACTCATGGATAGAGAGCAGGATGAGTGCTGGGGGGGGGCGTCTTTTGGGTTCTTATGGAGGCTTCATTACATATACTTGATTGATTAGATCATTGGCCATTGATGACTGATTCAACCTTCAGCCCTTCACCCTTCCCCTAAAAGTTCCAACCCTCTCTCTAATCACATGGTTGGTTACCCTGGCCACCTAACCAGCCACCATCCTTAGGGTTTTCCAAAAGTCATTTCATCAACATCAACCAAACTGTGGTAAAAACAGGTTTGTTATGAATATCAAGTCACTTTTATCACTCTCACCACTTAGAAAATTCCAGGGGGGTTAGGGGCTCTGTGTCAGGAACTGGGATGAAAATCTAATGTAGTTCTTATTAAAAACCATAATATCACAACTAGCTACTCTGCAACCTGCTCTGGCTCTGCCCTGGAGCTCTCTGCAGCTCCCTTAGCCCCTGCTGGGGCGGCCAGGGCAGGGCCAGGGCAGGTCCAGGGGCCACGACCCTAGCAGATGTTCCACAGGAGGCCGGGCCGTCAGCCGCTCCCCACACACACGACCCCACAGCCAACCGCCTCCTCTGTGGGAAGGTGAGGAACCCCCTCACCTGGAACATGCCCTCCCACAAAGACTGTGGTTCACAGACTCTTCCTTTGCATCTTTACCCAGTAGTCTGTGTCACCCAGGGCAGGGGAGGTGGGACAGCTGGACAACAGCAGGCGAGAGCTGGGCCAGGTCTGAGCTGGCTTGTTAAGCCCTCGGGGAGAGGTCTGGTCCCAAATGTTGAAAATTCTCGTTACCCTCAAATTTGGGTCATCAATTCTGAAACAAGAGCCCCATTTGACATTCTATGACACAGAAGAGGTTGTGGGGAAAGAGATGGAAATACAGCACGAGCTGTGCCTGGTATAGCACCTACTGGAAAGCAGAGGCTGGGACTAAGAAAAGAAAGAGGTGGGGCCTAAAATAAAGGAGAGCAGGGAGCCAAGAGGCCCCTCAGAATGCATACACAAACAGGCTCGAGGGTCAGGGTCCTTTCTTTCCTTGCAGGGACGAGCTAGGCAGGTTCCAGGGGCACAGGGCTTGGAGCCTGGACACGGGTGAGCACACCTCCAGGCTGCTCACCGCTAGGGTGTTCCTTCCTGAGTTCCTAGGACAAGAGGCAGACCTTTACCCCTTAGCCCAGGGGCCTGCACCCCACACAGAAACACCATGGCTGCCAGGTAGGTGTTTTAGTTTAAAGGTAGGAGCATGCCCTGGCTGGTGTAGCTCAGTGGATTGAGCAGGGGCCTGTGAACCAAAGGGTCGCTGGTTCGATTCTCAGTCAGGGCACATGCCTGGGTTGCTGGCCAGGTCCCCATTAGGGGGTACTCCAGAGGCAACCACACACTGATGTTTCTCTCCCTCTCTTTCTTCCTCCTTTCCCCTCTCTCTAAAAATAAATAAATAAAATATTTTAAAAAATAAAGGTAGGAAGGATTCTTCTTCCTGTGAATAGAGAATCTCTACACTGAGCAGGGCACCTAGAAGGGGAAAAACTGCACCTGAAAGGCACCCAGAGGAGGCAGCCACTCAGCTGTCTGCGTCCAGTGAGCGGAGCTGAGCAAGGGGAGTCCTGCCACAGGCTCGTGATGCATGCTCACTCATGCCTGGGATCCTTTCTCTGAAACAGCCACCTCCCACAGGCCACCTGCCAGGCCTTAATGAACACATCTGAAATGCGAGATCACAGGATGACACCTTTTCCCTCTTTTGGCAGCTGGAGGAAAAGAACCAGGTGAGAAACCCTGCTTCTACCCACTCAGGTCAGGAGCGGGTCAAAGCAAGACCCAGCCTGCCCCTTCCTCCCGCAGGGCACCTGCGGAGGCTGGCCCTGCCTGGAGCAGACGCACGTGAGCCAGCAGTTTGCTTTCTGAAAGCCGAGTATTTAAGTATTAATTACACATCAGAAGATATCCCAAGTGGTTGCTCAACTGTGAGCTAGTGGGAGAGTGAGCACCGCATTCCTTTCCTCTGGCTCTGAACAGGGCCCTGGGCCGGAGCCCAGGTAACTGAATGAGAGGCAGGCGGCTGCCTACCGGCCGCAGGGAGCGTCTACGCAGCTAGATGAGATGGTAACTGGGAAAGCTTTTTGTAAGCAGGAAGCAGAACAAACGATTTTATTTTTCGATTATTTTTAAAAATTTTTCACCTGCAGATATGCTTTTATTGATTTTAGAGAGCGAGGAAGGGGGAAAGACAGAGAAAGAAAGATACTGGTTGTCTCCCTACGCGCCCCGATCGCAGATCAAACCCGCAAACCTTCCGTGTACCGGCTGACACTCCGCCAACTGAGCCACGCAGCCAGGGCGCAACACAGCATTTTAAATGTGAGCAAGGCTGTCTTCAGGGAACTCGGGAGGAAGAGAAAGAAAAGAGGTTCTGTGGAGGAGGCATGTTCTATCTTCCCGGCCACCTCATCCGCATGTTTGAGGTGAAGGCGTGCTCTATAGCGCGGCCCGGAAAGCTGCCTCTCCACCTTCTGCCTGGGCCCAGCCCTTCCGGAGGATCCCGGGAGTTCCAGAACAGCCTCGGCAAGCGCTCTGCACGCACTGGTGCTGGGCACAGACACGGCTTTGCCTTTTCGGTGAAGGAGGTGAGGACCCAAGGGGAGTGGTCAAAGTCTCATTTCCCCGGATTCCACTCCGACAGCACCCTTGGTCAATATTGATTTAGTCATGCCTAGAAACAGGGGCTCTTTGTGGCAGCGTGGGTGTCTTCGAAAGCCGGCGTCTACAAACAGTAGTGCCTGCATGGTTGACCTGTGGGTTTTCCAAGCCTGTTCATCCAAATCCCTGTCCAAGGGTGGAAGACTCCCGCAACCTGGTCACGCAGCCACAGAGCCCCAGGGGTGGCAAGACCCTCAGATGCCGTGAAAACATTGATGCTGATGGGAGATCCCTGCTGGAGTTCTGCCTCCGCGGACCACACACCACATCCTTCCTCACACAGAAGCCACTCTGCCCTTCAGAACTCAGAGCCAAAAGACGCAGGGCTCTGGACATCTGATACCATCCCCCAAATGGCAAAATCCCGCAGAAGCGATGCCACAGCCACCTGAACAAGAGCATCCCAATCCCCTCCCGGAGTCCTTGGCAAAAGCACAGAGCCTTTCCTGAAGGACACAGGCTGCCACTAGAAAGCCCAGCTGGGTTTAACACTGGGAGGAGAAACATGGACCCTAACGCCCTCTCTCAGTAACAGGCAAACCAGCTAAAACTCAATTTGCAGAAGGTTTATTCTTCTAGGTGCTTCAGCGGATCCACCAATATTGTATCTGTTTAAGAATTCTTATGGCCTTTCGGCCAGAACTGCCAACTTCCAGTACTTCGCCAAATGATGAACACAAAGGGAAAGAGAAGAGGCGCCTGCTGGATGCTCTCCCAGCCTTTTAGGAAACAGGAAGTTGCTCCTTTGGCCACATACACGCGGATCCACAAGAAAGGGGATGTCGTAGACATCGAGGCGAGGGGCACTGTCTGAGAAGCAATGCCCCACAGACGTCAGCAGGGCAAAGCAGGAAGAGTCTGCAGCGTCGCCCAGCACGCGGTGGGCGCTGTTGTGAACAAACAAGTCAAGGGCAACATTCTTGTCAAGGGCAACATTCTTGCCAAGAGAACTGATGTGCGTATTGAGCATACTGGGCACTCTCAGAGCTGAGGCAGCTTCCTAAAATGTGTGAAGGGAAAAATTCAGAAAGAGAAAAAAGCCAAAGAGAAAGGTGCCTGGGTTCTGCTGAAGCACCAGCCTGCGCCCTCCCCGCCCCGCCCCCCAGACGCACACGGTGGGAGAACCAGCGGAAAGGAGCCTGGGCTGCTGGAGCCCCGGCTGGTGAGTTCACGCCGTGAGAAGTGTGAAAAAGCAAAAGACCACAGACCGTTAAAAAAAAAGAAGAAAGAATTCTTATGTACTGACTAGTTTTGACTTTCGGAATCACATGAATATTTTACATACTCAAAATAAAACAAAGTCAGTCTATGTGTGTCTTTCAATCTGCATATGTATAAATCTTGTTTCCATAGAAATTTTTTAAAAAATAAATAAAACAAACTCAAATCAAATTAATAGGATGAGAGATAAAAATTAAAACAGAATGCACATTAACCTAATCAATTCAAAAGAAGAACATAACCACACTGAAGCTGGAAAAAGACATGACCGCGGGAACTTTGAACAGAGTGTTTGACTACGTGCTCTCAGTCCAAAGGCAGAAATAACTACAAACTAAAATCAATTCTACATAGAAATTGATAGAAACCCACAGAAATTTTGGGGTTTTTTTTTCAGGGATGGAGGTTACCAATTCAGAACCTACATTCTGTGATCTATGGGATCGAGCAATTCAGAAACTACAGGGTAGGCTAAAGCAGGTTTACAGTTGTTGGAAAGCAATACAATAATTAATCAATAATAGTACAAGAATAAACTGTGTTTCGTGTACTCAAATCTATAAACCTACTTGTGTCCACCCCAGTATATTGAATGGGGGTCAAGTTTCTCACTGTTAGAGAAGGGAGTTACAACTAAGGAAAGAGAGAAGAACAGAAGAATAAATCCTGGGGTGATGAATTGGAATTAGAGATATCAGTTTAAGTTTACAGTTCTTAATATATATAGAAAGATAGAGAGCTAAATAAATATGTATGTGTGTGTTTATATCGTATTTCTTCTCTCTGTCCACTTAGAGGTTCGTCTATAAGACACCTCAGTAGCAATAAACATACCTAGCACTTTTCTAACTTCCAAATTCCAAAATGATAGAAAAGATTTTTTTAAGTATGAAACCATAATTAAAACTACCAAGGAGAAAAACACAAGTGCTACCACCAGATCAGACATTTGGAGAAATTCCTGCAAATGGGCTCAGGGTGCAGGGAGAAGCAAAGGAGAAAGGGCTGTCTCTCAAGGCGCCTGAGAAGCCCCAGGCTCAGAGGCTGCGGGTCCTGGAAGTGGACACGGACGGACGTTATTTTGAAGATTCTATCCTGCATACGTGGCGCTGAGAGAACAAAAGATGGGGAGGGGGGTGTGACCAAGGGCCTGTGTGATTGCCAAGTGCCTGCATTTTACATTGAAGTAGTAAAATATTAACTCTAAATAGACTGTTAAAAGTTTAAAATGCATACTTAATGCCTAGAGCAGCCATTCTCAAACTTTTGGGTCTCAAGACCCCTTCATGTTCCTAAAATTATTGAGGACTCCAAAGAGCTGTTGCTTATGTGTGCTATGCCTATCAATACTGACTATTTTAGAAACTTAAAGGGAGATATTTTAAAATATATATTAATCATTTAAACATAGTAATAAGCCCATTATCTGTTAAAAACAAATGACATATTTCCTTGAAAAATAACTACTTTCCAAAAATAACTATTTTCCAAATAACTACTTTCCAAAAATAACTACTTTCCAATAACTACTTTCCAACTAACTACAAAAAAAAAAAAAAGAAAAGAAAGAAAGAAAAGAAAACATTTGGTAAAAACAGAGGCCTTATTACACATTTTGCAAATCTTTTTACTGTCTGGCCTGATAGAAGACAACTGGATTCTCATGTCCGTTTCTGCATTTGATCTATTGCAAAATATTATTCTTGAAGTACAGGAGAAAAGATTGGCCTCCCACACTTCCACAGTTAGAAAAGGAAGGAGTAATTTACTCCCATTAATTCGTATGTGAAAAAAATTACCATTACCCAAAGGATAACAGAAGCACCAAATCAGGTGACCTGAGCAGGAGAAGCAGCAGCAGCAGCTGCACGGGAACCGGAAGAACTAGAGGACGGACACGAGACCCTGTGGCTCAGACGCAGCAAAGCTCCACCGACGAGACCGTGTTTTCTTCCCCCGGAGTCCCAAACGTCGCCTGGTTGTTCATTTAGACACATACATTCTGTTTACAGAGTTAAAAAATTTTATAACCAACCACAATGAACAGAAATGTTCACTATAATTGCAGAAAAATATAAATTTTATGAACCTTGACAAAGTAGAAATAATAATCCGACTAACAAAATATTAGAAATGAAGTGAAAAAATGGAAGAAAGAGTAAATATGCCAATATCCTGTCTTCGTTTCAGGAAGCAATAAGTGAACTGATAATAAATTGGTAATTTGGTCACAAAATTGAGGTATAAATATATTATTTAAAGTTATAACCATCACCACGAGGGAAACAACAAAGCCCAGAAACCACTGGCAGTGACTGTCCCTTGGGAATGGGGGTGAAAAAGAAGGGAAGAAAGCTTCTCGTCTCCTGTCATTCTCCGGTGTTTAATGTTTTTTACTGTGTGCACGTAGTACTTCTATAATAAAAACAGTAACTTATTTTTATTTAAAAATATTTAAGTGATCACATTATTAGAAACATTTTAAAAATAGAATGCTGACCTAGAGTTAGTTATCTGTTCAAAACTTAACCTCATTTAAGTAGTGGATGAATTCACAAGAAGTTGTCTGTGATTTAAATCACATTTTAAGTGAGTTTCATAAACAATGACAGAGAAGCCCTTTGTAAAATTAATGTCTGTCATTAAAATTTGTGTGTCTTTTTTAAAATTAGAATTTGCTTTGGGTTTTCGCTGTTCTTTACTGATAATTACCTAAAATAAAAAGGGAAAGTTACTCAAAATGAGTCATGGCTCTCTAAGTTTTACATTCTATGAACCCTGGGATTCACATGAGAGCGAATTTATCATCTGGATCAGACACAACTATTTCTGTCATAGTGAGGGTTGTAGGCCACCACCGCCTCAAGTTCATCAGTTTGCACCTGAACTCTCTAACTGCTGATGGAAAGTGAGTGTGATTTACAAGCTATCTGGAGACTAAGATAAGAACACTAGATTTTTTACATAGGTGGTTTTTACTCTACTATCTTTTACTCTTTCTTTATGCCTGTCCATGTGAAGAAGCAAACACTCAAACACCAAAACAAAACAAAGAAAATGTAAATAGGACCTTTCTCTGGAGACTGGAAACTGCCAAGCATTATCCAAGCATCAAAGTGTGAATAGATGCTACTTCCAAAGACTTTTCATGCCAACTTATTCTAAAGCACACCACTACAGTCTTTTGACTCAGGTTTTAAACTCAGAAGGAAAAAAACACAATTTTAAGAATCAGATCATACTATACTTGATAATGACTTAAGAACAAAAAGAGTCATTGAACTGAAAGTATATTCAGGAAAGTATATCTTTAAAAAAAAACTTATTATAAGACACTGTCCTCTGAGTATACAATTATCTAGCATTTAAACTGTTACCCTGAAGAGATATATTTTGGTTGGAGAAAGTATAAAATGAATGAAAAAAATAAACTAAAACTCAGTTACCCACCCTGATAGAAAGCCAAGGTGTTCAATTAGGCGGGACCAGAGGCTGAGCACCGCCTAGTGGACCCTTATTCAAATTACAAGAATAGTAGTACTTCAGAGTCATTAAGTTCTCTGCAAACCCCAGCTACTAAATCATAGCAAGGACTGTATTTTTTTCTATATCTGGCCATGGATGAAATGTATCCTATGGCAGTAAGAAGTTTTCAAGTCACCTAATCAATTCACTGAGACAAGTTGAATGTATTAATCATATTTTTGTTTTTTATCTTATGATATTATAAGATAATATTTAAAAAATCTTGCTAGCTAAGGAGATCGACCCTCTCAGGGTTAGCAAATTCTTAGGGATAGCAGAGGGCTGACCAGGAGCATCTCTTTCATATGGAAACCAACCAATTCCAAATCTATACCCCAAGTCACCCCTTTTATGTAACTCTCACACACCAAGGCAGTATTTTCCCTGCCCTAAATGGTCTCAGGGCAATGTACTAGGCAACTGGAAACCACCCCTTTAGCCTAAGACCTGCTAGAACTATTCAAACTAGCTGACCCTAACCTGCCCTGCCCCACTTTTCCCATGGAAAGTACAGTAAAGGCTTTTCCTCTCGCTCCTGCTTCCACCCCCGATGAGAACCTGATGCTGCCCCTCTGGCCCTGTGTGCATGGCTCCCCTCTTCTCTCGGGAAATGTAAGTAGGAAATGCTTTCGATGCCATCGACCTCTCCACATCACTACTCGGTCACCTCTACAAATATATATCCTCGGGCATGAATCAGACTGAATCCCATCTAATTCATTTCAGTGAAGAATCACTTTCATTCCAGGTTCTAGGACATCTTCATCCACAAAAAACATCTCCATCAACTTTTTACAAATATGCAGCTTTTTCGGACCAGTTGCCATTTTCATGGTTGACCTCCTAGGTTAATTAACAAACAGATGCAAAATGGAAAGGGGGAAGGACAAAAAACAAAGAGCAGAAAAGGGTGACGGTGCCCACATGAAAGCCTCAGACTCAACTGAATCCTGAGAACAGTGTCTGTCCCCTCTTCTCTCCCAGATACCAGGGCCATGAGCTTCTTTTCTTCTGTTGCCTCCACAAGCTGCCACTGGTGGGTTTTACAGTGAAGCTAAGAGCTTAAGCTTCAAGACTTTTCACTTGCATTGAGTTCCTCCCAGAGATAATACCTAATTTCATATTTGTAACTTTTATTAAAGACGATCCATAAAAGTTGTATAAGCTTCATGCTCTACAATAACCTGGCAGGCGAGAGAACTCGTGGCTCCAGAAACCCCAGATGTGAGCCCTTCTCTTCCACCAACCATTCTGGGTCCCGGTTTCCTTATCTGTAAAAGGGCGAGCTGCCGAGACAGTCTAGTCTTAAGTTCCCTTTTCTCTTCAGGTGCATTCACTTCTTTGCATACTAATAAAGCAATATGCTTTTACCTTGCATGTGGCTGCTAAAGCTCACTTTGCATATTGGCTTTTTAAGGATGCTAAAACAGGCCTGGAAAATGCATAGCAAAAACAAGTTGGTTCAAGGAGGATGCAGAAAATAAAAGCAAAGCTTTTGCAATGAAGCCTGACACCAGTGCTCAAATTTACATTATCACCTACAGATTGGATGCGTTAAGATCAACCCAGAGCTGTATAGGTTATAGAACCAGGTCATAGGTTAGCCTGGCTCTGCCACTGTTTGCACGTGACTTTGGGCAACTCATTCAACATCTCTGGGCTTGTTTCTTGATATGGTGAGCAAGGGGACTGGGCCAGAGGAGCTCTAAGGACCCATGTCTCTAAACATGTTCATTTCTCTCTGCCTCTTTCCCATGCTACTAGACCAGATTCTCTTACCCTCACCAAGCTAACCTAGGTAAGCCAATGAACTGAGGAGGAGACAACAGAGAGCGTCAGAGGAGGAGAAGACAGAAGGGAAAGGGAGGACGGGACATGGGGCGATGCTAGGTACAGGGTCGTAGTGGGTCACACCCTGAAAGCCAATCTGGACACACCTCCTCCCACACCTGGCTCAGATGCCATGGCTCTGATGGGAACCCACTCCCTGGGTCTGCACTGAACTTTTCTGGTAGGGTGATTAGCTCAGACCAGTCAGATGTTACCCCACAGGCTTCCTAGAAAAGAGTCCTCGTGGACCTACTTCAGCTGGAGCTCAAGTCTCTGGAGGAAAGCTGGATGTAGAGGAAAGAATACAACGAGTCACTCATGCTCCCTAATCTGCAATTTCTGGTGACTTGTTCTCATACCTTAGCATGACACAGATTCCCCATAAGTTTCTCTGAACACCAGCCAACTCTGGGAGAAGGAAGACAAAAGCTTCAGATTAGTTGGAGGTATTCCTTATTCCATAATAATTAAGAAATATAGTTTTAATATCTCTAGCAGTAACTGGAGATCCTGGCAATAATAGGCACTCAAAAAATAAGCTGAGCCCTGGCTGGTATGGCTTAGCTGGTTGGAGCATCACCCCGTAAAACACAAGTTCTTGGGTTCACTTCCCAATCAGGACACATTGGGTTGCTGAGGTTGCAGGTTTGGCCCCGGTCAGGGGGGGTGCAAAAGGCAAACGATGGATGTTTCTCTCTCGCATCAATAGTTCTCTCTCCCTCTCTCTCTCCTTCCTTTTCCCTCTCTCTGAAATCAATAAGCATGTTCTCAGGTGAGGAAATAAATAAATAAATAAATAAATAAATAAATAAATAAATAAATAAATAAATAAGCAAGCAAGCAAGCAAGCAAGCAAGCAAGCAAGCAAGCTGAGCTGAATTTTCTCACTATCACCCCTGCTCAAAGCACCTGATCCTGCAGATCTCATGCAGCCTGTCTACTTGCCACCTCCCTCTGTCTCAGGCTACCTTCTTTCTGCTGCCAACTTAATCTTCCTGACACACCATCGCAGTCCTCACAGTGCTCTCTGTACAGTGACTGGCAGAGAAAAGCGTGGAGTCTAAGGTCATTAGCCTTCCATTCACTCCCCTTGGGCACCAGCTGCTCCTTAGCCTTCCAGCCCCATGTGCACCAATAGCCTGCTCTGCTGGGCTTCACTGCAGTGTCTGCTTCACCCAGTGACTGAACATGCCTTGTGCTGAGTGCTCACTCTGTGACAGACACTGGGCCAGGTCCTTTTCTGCTTATGGCACAAAAACCCTGGCAATCAGGTTCACTCAACCCATCTCACAGTTGTGAAAACAGACTGGGAGCCCTTGAGTAACTTGTCCAAGGGCCCAGCACACCTAGTGGTAGTCAGAATTTGGAATCCATGTTCCCAGGTTCAAGTCCACCACCAAACCAACCAAGTATCGGTAGAGTACCTGAGGACAGAGGCTCCTGGAGCAAGATTCATACTTGCCACAGATTCGGCAGGTCCTCAAACACACACACATGCACACACGCACGCACACACATTCCTAAACTACTCTGGACTCATCTAGACCTAGAAAGTACCCCAGCCTCCTCAACCGACTGCCTACCCAGCAGGTTGTCCTAGACAACGCCCCTCCTGGACAACAAACATTCTGGTTTTGGCCACTGGAATCCTTCTGGATTTGGGACTCCTGCCATAGGTCTTCTACTTGAAGTTGCTGTGCTGAGTCGTCCATTCATTTGCCAACTGAACCTTCTGATCGTTTATATCACTACCTCATACGTGGACCAAATACATACTCCCTGCCTTAGTTTTATTATTAACCAACATTTACTGAATACTTACTGTCAAACAAGCACTAAAGTAAATATTTACATGAATTATCTCTTTTAATCTTTGTAATCTCTACTGTGGGTTCTATTACTGTAGCCATTTTATAGGTGAGGAAGCTTAGCAAGTAAGTAGCCCAAGGTGACAAAGGGTGAGAGTCAGTACTTGAACTCAGGCAGCACATGTACACTTGGCCATCACACCATGAGCCCTCGGACCTACAGCCTCTTCCCAGCTGGTCCACTCATTACTGACCAACACACACACACACACACACACACACACACACAGCTGGTCCTGAGCATAGTAAAGCTAAACCAAGAATCCATTCATTCACCTCTCCACCTGACTCACAAGCATCCTCCCTGTGGCCACATTCCCTGAGAGCTACTTTCCTGTCACAGTGACCAAGAAAAGAGCAGACCAGAGTTGATGGGGTTAGCATAACACCCACCATGTCTCTTCCCACCAGTCGCTGCCTTCTAATCCCATGTTCTTCAGGCCCCAAAGCTCTTAGTAGAACTCCTGACTCCCGAGACTGGAGTAAAGCTAGACACAGGTTCACAAGACTGCTTGCTTCAGCAGCACATGCACTAAAATTGGAACAACACAGAGAAGATCAGCATGGCCCCCACACAAGGAAGACACGCAAATTCGTGAAGCATTCCATATTTTTATGGAACTGGAGAGCATTATGCTAAGTGAAATAAGCCAGGTGGTGAAAGACAGATACCACATGATCTCACCTATAAGAGGAACCCAATGAACAAAACAAGCAAATGAGCAAAATAGAACCAGAGACTTGGAAATAAAGAACAAGCTGGCAGTGATCAGAGGGGAGGGGGGATGGGGATAACGGGGAAGGAAGGGGAAGAGTCTAGTCAAGGAACATGTATAAAGGACCCATGGACATGGACTACAGGGTGGGGATTGACTTGAGGGGGTGGATGGGGCAGGGGCGCGAAAGGAGGGAAAAATTGGGACAACTGTGACTGAACTACAAAAACACATATATACGTGCATAAATAAATAAATAAATAAATAAATAAATAAATAGTTCTGAGTTTGATGGAAAGTTCACAGCCATTTGCATGTGAAAGTGGGAGGCAGTGTTCAAAGTTCTTTCTGGTTACATGGCTGGTTGGCAACATTACATAATATAGTACATATATAATCTACCTCCTCAAGATTCCTAAATCTTTTCCCAATGTTGTATTTAAAAATATTTTTGAAACATATTCAAGAGAGGAAAAAAAAGGTTCGTATGCAAGTCCTGGAGGGCCAGGCACTCCCCATGTTCAGTTGCAAACATGTCAACCGCCCACCCTGCTCTCCGGTCCCCACACAGGCCTCAGGCTTGCCATCCGGGTGGCTTTGTTCACACCAGCAAGGCAGGGGACATGCAGCAGAAAGGATTAAAGCTTACACCTGGGTTCCAAGTGCCTCGGTTTTTCATCTGTCCTACCAAAGTAGCCCTGTCTACTTCAGAATATCGTTGTGAAGATGAAAGGAGGATGCATATTAAATGTTCATTACATAATTGCCCACCAATTGGTAGTTATTAACATGTTCTTACCCTCTCAGCCTGGGACATGCTTCCCAACTTCGCCATTTGCTCTGCGTCCACCGATACTGCAAATGGCGCTGCCCCAGTCCCTAGCCAGGCAAGTCCGGTTACATAGAACCAACACTGACTGAGCATTTCTCTCTGCTGAGCACTTGGGGCCCATAGTGAGGGCACAAAAATGAGTAAGACATGACCCTGAACTTACAGAGCTCACATCCTTAAGGGAGATAGCAAAGAAACAGCTCATTTCAGTGCCACATGGTAAGAGCATTGACAGAGCCTGCTGAGGGCGCAGGGGTGGTCAGCCAGGCCTGAGGGCTTTGGGCCCCAAGAGAAGGAGTTGGAAATGAATTGTGAAGGCAGTGTGAAACCATGGAAAGGCTTCAAGCAGAGGAGTCAAATGCACAAACTTATGCTTTAGAAAAAGATCACTTTAACCCTGACTGGTGTAGCTCAGTGGATTGAGCACAGGCTGCAAACCAAAGGGCCACCAGTTCGATTCCCAATTAGGGTACATGCCTGGGTTGCAGGCCAAGCTCCCCAGTTAGGGCCACGTGAGAGGCAACCACACATTGATGTTTCTCTCCTTCCCTTCCCCTCTCTAAAAATAAATAAATAAAATCTTAAAATAAAATTTTAAAAAAGATTACTTTAGTAGCCATGTGAAGAAAGAACAGCAATGTGGGGAAAGAAGTTAGGAGGGTATGAATAATCCAGACAAGAGATGGTACTTTGGAAGAAGTACAGAGAAGATGGAGAAAAAGGGATGGATTTCAAATGTGTCTAGATTGTGAACACCAAAGGACTTGGCGTTGAACGCTGTTCAATCCCTCGAAGTTTAGAGATTGAAGGGGAGGGAGAGGGAGAAGGAGGCAACACTGAGGCATTTGCATCCACCACATTTTAAAAATCAAGTCTCTTAGGGCACTTAACGCAACTTAACTTGCATCCTGGTTATCTGTTACTTGTTCGTTTGCTTACTCAGCTAACGCTTATTGTCCACTTAGATGCCTGGCACTGCTTTAGGTACTTGGAGGGTTCTGGTGACAAATGAACTAGTGACAAGTATCAGCAAAGACCAACCTAGGGGAGACATATAAGCACAGGGCCTGCGGAATGGTGAGCTTTGGCTGGAAGGTGGCACACAGAGAGGAACACGCTGGGGACTCAGGCTGAGTTGGACAGCACAGGGCCAAAGCTACAGAGTTTGAACAGCAGGTGGTGAGCCTGGGGAGCCGCCGAAGGCTTTGAACAGGGCAGAGAGCATTACACCTGAGCCTTAACAGGCCCCTGTCTCAGAGATGAACCAAAAATGTCTTATTTGTTTCCCTTTTCTGAACCCCTGGGCACAAGGGCCTCATGTTTTCCATCTGAGTGTCTTTTTCACACTTAACGCAGAACACATTATTCAGGAAGTAGTCCACAAATACATGTTAAGTGCATGCACACTCATATCCAGTCTTACACACCCAAAGAAAATGCATGGGCAGTATGGTGGGAGACTGGGCCCCTAAATAAAGTGTAAGACCCCTGACAAATCAAGGTCTTTCTAAGGGTCCTCAGCCCCACTGAGAATGAGGCCACAGGCTTTGTCACCCAGGAATGAGCGGCCCTGGGCAGGGGCTCTGAAACATCTGTGAAGAGCCCTTCCAAGTCTCCAGTCACGCATTTCGAAGCAGCCTGACTGCTCCCAGGGCTCTGTGTGAGGAGCAGGACCACGGCCTGGGCCTGCAGGGGAGGGGGAGCACTCACCACCCACCTGCCATCACGCTGAGTTTCTTACACGGGCTCACATCCGTGAGGAGAGGGTACCCAGCCAGTCCAGATTCCCGCACCGACCCTGAACCCCTCACCAGCCTCTGTCCTTTAGCCCTGGACCCCCAGTTTTAGACCTTGCTCTTGCTATTGGGTTGGGCCTTGAGTTGATTCTCTCCCCTCTTGGGGGGCTCATTCCCCCTGTTTCAATCTCGGGAAACCTCCTGAACCGCACTACAAAGTGTGAGAGAAATCCAAGGGACAGTGAAAACATCAAGGCTGAGTGGTCGTTAACCAGCACAGGAAGACACTGGGAACAAGGAGTTTCCTGATATACGCTTAAGTACTTTTTTTAAAATAACGGATTAACTATTTCTGGGTAGAGCCACTTCAATTCCATAGCCACGTAGAACATTTACTACACCTAGTGATCAACAGGAAGAAGACTAAAAAAAAAAAAAAAAAAAGACCCTGCAGACACCAGGGAATCCAGAAATTCTTTTGACATCCGCATATATGAAGTTTTCAGAAACAAATTTTCCTCCTTACATTGGTTTAATTCAATATTAAAAGTTCATATTATCCGTGTCCTCACTCTGTTCATGGAAAACCTCCATGGTGGGGGTGGGGGTGAGGAGAGGAGACCAGGGTTAAAAATCCACTACAAATAACAGCAAAGAAAAGAGTCTACCCAGATGGTTAGGGTTGGCTATAATGTTTTCTCAGTTAAGCTGAAACACCAAAATAAGCTTCTGAGATCATTGCTTCTGGAGCAGTGCACTGTAATATTTGCATTTGGTTTCCTGTCTGATGACTCCTTGTTCGTGGTGGGTCTCGCCATTCCCCCACACCGCCCAGGCCTACCTGCTGGGCCGCCTCATGGAAGAGCTCCTGCACCTGAGACATCCGGGCCATTCTTGTGGAAAGGGGGGTCCTGGTGGTCTGAGTGGGGAGACCCCTCTGGAAGGTAAACACCATCCTCGTCAGGCTGGCTCCTCCTCCCTCCCTCCTAATCACCCATCCTTTCTCTGTACCAGACAGTGGCCTTGGCTGAGGAAGTCACCTTGTTCTGCCTCATCTGGAAACTCACCCCCCTCCCTCTTCGGTCCCACATCCTTCAAAAGCTCCCTGTGCTTAACTTGTGCTGTCCCAAAGCCACAACTGCCCCCAGCGCTCTCCTTCTTCCCTGACCTCCTTCATTTGGGGGAGTGAGAATGTGAGCCGGCTGCCCAGCCCTTGAGCACACAGTTTCGCAGTCCTCTTGCATCCTCTGAACCTCTCTGTCCAGGGCAAGGGCACCATCGCTCACTAGAACGGGTCCCAGGTGGTGAGTGAATGTAGGACTGGGCTGTGAGCAGAGTGGGAGAGGGATGGTCAGGAAGTTACCTTGGGGGTCCCTCTGGAGCAGGGTCAGACAGAGGGGGGAGTCAGAGGATGAGTAAGGAAAGGATGACAGCATCGTTACCAGGGCTCAGTTCTCATCAGAGGAGCAGCACCTTCCCTTGTCACTGGATTCACCTGTCCTTGGAGCAAGGACCTTATGCCTAGCTCTGCGCGCCCCTCTCCCCAGCAGAGGGCTGGAACTCTTACAAAGGCTCCTGACGCTTTGGAAGGAGGAAGAAAAGGGAGAATGAGAGAATGGATATGGGGCAGAGCTTGTGGTCATGTAAGAATATGCCCCGCGAGATTGGCTGGAGAACAGGAGGAAGAGCGGAAACTCACTGAGGAGTATTCAAAGCAAAAGAGTTGGAAGGTGGGAGGGGTCACTGTCTGCTTGGAGAGAAGCTGGGGAGACTGCAGGGATTTGGTGGGCGGCAGAGATGAGTAGAGTGCGGAGGGACCCCAACGCAGCTCTGCTCCGCCACCCACCGCAGACGGAGCGCTCATCCTCCCACATTCCCTCTGTTCGTGCCCTTGGCCCACTGGAAAGGACCCCAAGATTTACTGAGGCTTGCTCTGGAGCCAGAGCCCGACACCCCTCGCATCTCGGTCAGCGCACACCCACTACGCGAATCCGAAGCCGGTATGGAGCAGCCCACTCCCCCTCCACCCACAGCTCCGTACCAAGCTGTGGGCCTGCTGGAGGCGCGCGTGTCCGAGTGCCCGCGTGCAAGCACGCCAGGTGACTGGGAAGGCGGGTAGGCGTACCTGAGCAGGAGCAAACGTGACCCACGCCTGGTCCCCTTCCTACAGGACAGAGCTCCTCCGGGAAGAGAAGCCCTCCCCCCCACCCACCACCACCACCCTGGGCGCTCCCCACCAGCGCTGTCAGCCCTCACCTGCTCCCAGGACAGCGAGCTTCTAACCCTGTGCCCGCCCTGTCCCCGCCCCTCCCTCCGCCACGTGGCTGACCAGGTGTCCTTGTGCGAGCCCCAGCTGTCCCGCTGGCGAGGCGGTCCTGCCCCGGATTGGGAACCTCAGTCACGCCCGCACCCAAGACTCTGGGTCCAGTTGGAGAAGGAGGGGGCCGCAGAGCCTCCTCCTCCTCAAGAGTCGTCCAGTCTGCACACCTGCCACCGCCCAGGAGGACTCCGCACTCGCAGACAGCGCTGCCTGGCGCAGAAGAAGGGACCGGAATCTCGAACCGGGTGGGAGGGGACTGGGGGGCAGTGGTAAGGGGAAGAGAGTCTGCCAACCTTCAGACTTGTCTCAACCAGCCACTGCGGCTACTGCCCTCGACGACTAGTTCAACACCGGCTGAGGTGCGCAGCCTGGGATTAGGGGACAGGGCGCAAGCCTGCTCACTGCAGTTGCGTTTTAAGAATTGCAGTCTAAACCTGCACCCAGGAGTGAAAACGCCTGCGGAGCGCAGAAAGCCCACGGCTCCCACGCTGGTCCCGAGGCCTCCTGGCAGGTGCAGAAGCACCCCTACAGGAGGCTGAGACTGCGCATCCCGAAGTGCACCGGCTACGTGACCAGGTGACCCCTAGACTCTCAGGAAGTGGAATTCTTTTTGCCAGGGAAGTGCCCTCAGGCATGCTGAGGTGTGGGGAGGAGGAACTTATCCTCACCGCCAGCAGCGCCACTTAGAACCGCCTCTGGGGACCGGGGGTGAAGTCAAGTTCCAGCGCCCCAGCTTGCAGGGGGAAAAAAAAACTAACACACACGGAGATTAAATTATCTCCATCTCCAATCTGGCACATTTCCTAAACCTAAATAACTTGCTAGGCTTCCATGAAATAGGAGGGCAGCTGGGAGTACTTCCCACGCGCCCACAAGCCTTTGTGTGAAAATCCCTAAAAACAGAGGTTTTTATTTTAAGAACAAAAAAAAAAAAAGAAGAAGAAGAAGAAGAAGAAGACAAAGCCATGGGAACACTGACAGACCCCCAACCTCTCTTGCTCCAACAAAGAGGGTTTTTTTGTTTGCTTTTTGGTCTTTTGGTGTGGAAAGATATGCAACATAAAATGTGCCGTTTTAACCATTTTTAAATGTACAAATCAGTAGCATTAGTTACAGTCAGCCTGTTGTGCCACCATCCCTGACACCCATTCCCAAAGCCCTCTCATCGCCTTAACCAGAATCTCCCGCCCACTAGGCTCCGACTCCTGCCTGCTCCTGCTGCTCCCAGCCCAGGATGGCCTCCGACCTTCTCCAAGGTGTTTCATATTAAGTGGAATCAGACAGCACCTGCCCCTTTCTGTCTGGCTTCTTTCACTTAGCATAATGTCCTCAAGGCTCATCCATGTTGCAGAATGTATGAGAGCTTCATTTCCAGCAAAGAAGGTTTTAATAAATACGCCATCTCTGCAGGAGAAAACAACCCTGTAGAATACATTCCAGGTTAGCCCTCTGTGGACAAAGGGTGGGTAGGTGGGCGGGACACCATTATAATACTGGACCACCCCCCACCCCGTACCCTATGTCCATATAGTACATCTATGTGATCGATGTAGTCATTTTTACTGTTCACTTTGGAGTCACTTTGTGTTTTCTTTGGGTTTATTTTGCCCAAGCTGATGTTCTATTTGCTGTCACCTTCTGATGAGCCTCCCTCTAAGTCTCTATGTGAACTTGGAAGAATCCACATTCAATTCCCTATCAGCCTGAGCTCAGAACATTAGAAAAGGAAATTCTCCCCTCTGTTCATAAACACTGTCTTTCTCTCACTCATCATTTTCTAAATAAGTTCTGTTCAAAGGTTATAAACATCTTCTAAACCTAAGAACAAATGTGGGTTTTTTTTTTCTGTTCTTCATGTGGAGGTTAGAGAAAACTGCCCATCTGCAAAGAAAAAAGTATATCCTGCTTATTATAGATTTATCATATAACGATGATACTAACCTTAAAAAAACACTCTTGTTTTGAAAAATATTATCCTGCATATCCTTTGAACAGAACAATTCTATTTTTAGGATATGACCTTACATGACCTATTATAAGAATGTTTATTGTATCATTAATTTTTAATAGTTTCAAAAAATTAGAACAAACCTAAATGTCCATTAATAGAAGACTGATGAAATAAGTTATGGTGTAGCCATACCATGACAGCCCGCATTAGGAAGAATTAGGTGCTTTTTTTTTTTGTTTCGTTTTGTTCTATTTTTATTTATTTATTTTTGGAGAGAAGGGAAGGGAGGGAGAAAGAGAGGGAGAGAAATGTCAATGTGTGGTTGCCTCTCATCTGGCCCCCACTAGGGACCTGGCCTGCATGCAACCCAGGCATGTGCCCTGACTGGGAATCGAACCTGTGACCTACTTCACAGGTCCGTGCTCAACCCACTGAGCTACACCAGCCAGGACTAAGGGATTAGGTGTTTTTATACACACTATCATGGAACTCTCTTCATCGCATAGTAAGTAAAAACAGCAAGTTTCAGAATAATGTGTATAATTTATTTTTTATTTTATTTTTAATATACTTTATTGATTATGCTATTACAGTTGTCCCATTTCTCCCCCATCATTCCCCTCCACCCTGCACACCCTCTCCCACCCACATTCCCCCCTTTAGTTAATGTCCATGTGTCATAAGTTCTTTAGCTTCTACACTTCCCATACTATTCTTGCCCTCCCCCTGTCTATTTTCTAACCACTATCTATGCTACTTATTCTCTGTACCTTTTCCCCCTCTCTCCTCCTCCCATGCCCCTGTTGCTAACCCTCCATATGATCTCCATTTCTGTGGTTCTGTTCCTGTTCTAGCTGTTTGCTTAGTTTGCTTTTGTTTTAGGCGTGGTTCTTAATAGCTGTGAGTTTGCTGTCTTTTCACTGTCATATTTTTGATCTTCTTTTTCTTAGATAAGTTCCTTTAACATTTCATATAATAAGAGCTTGGTGATGATGAACTCCTTGAACTTGACCTTATCTGAGAAGCGCTTTATCTGTCCTTCCATTCTAAATGACAGCTTTGCTGGATAGAGCAATTTTGGATGTAGGTCCCTGCTTTTCAAGATTCCAAACATTTCTTTCCAGCCCCTTCTTGCCTGGAAGGTCTCTTTTGAGAAATCAGCTGACAGTCTGATGGGAACTCCTCTGTAGGTGACTGTCCCCTTATCCCTTGCTGCTCCTAGAATTCTCTCCTTCATTTTCATCTTGGCTAATGTAATTATGATGTGCCTTGGTGTGTTCCTCCTTGGGTCCAACTTCTTTGGGACTCTCTGAGCTTCCTGGACTTCCTGGTAGTCTATTTCCTTTGCCAGATTGGGGAAGTTCTCCTTTATTATTTGTTCCAATAAGTTTTCCACTTGTTGCTCTTCTTCTTCCGCTTCTGGGACCCCTACAATTCGGATGTTGGCACGTTTAACGATGTCCCGGAGGTTCCTAAGCCTCTCCTCATTTTTTTGAATTCTTGTTTCTTCCTCGTTTTCTGTTTGGTTGTTAGTTTCTTCCTTCCAGTCCACTCCATTGATTTAGTCCCAGTTTTCCTTCCAACTCTATCAGTTCCCCATACATCTTTCTTCATTTCATGTATTGTAGCCTGCATTTTTTCATCTAATTTGTGAGCAAAATCAACCAATTCTGTGAGCATTTTGATGACCAGTGCTTTGAACTGTGCATCTGATAGGTTGGCTATCTCTTCACGGCTCAGAGGAATTGGCTCTGTGGCTTTTATTTGTTCTCCGGTTTGAGCCATTTTTGGTGGTTTTTTTGTTTTGTTTTGGTTTGGTTTTAGTCTGGTCGCGGCTATTACGTATAATGCCTCAACCAAGAGTAGAAATGGAAGGCACGACACAGTGTGGCTCCCTAGGTTAAGTCATAAACGCAGTAGGGAGTTCACCTGGTTCCCCTGCTCTCGGAGCACTTAGAACCCAGCCACTGTGTTGTGAGGAAGCCCAGGCCACACAGGCAGGTCACCTATGCGTGTTCACACCAATAGCCAACGTCAACCGCCTGACTCGTGAGTGAAACAGGCCTTCAGATGATTCCAGCTCCCCATGTTAGAGGCCTCCTGCTGAGGTCCCAGACATTGTACAGCAAAGACAAGCTCCTCACTGGGCTCTGCCTGAATCCCTGACCGAATCCCTGACCATAGACACCAAGAGTGAGAATAAGTTATCGTTGTTCTTAAGCCAGTGATTTTCAAATTGGGGTGCTGCCACTCACTGTGCACAAGGCACCCTGGTGCGCCGCAAAAATTTTTAAGGCACACAGTACCTGATATTTAGCGGGGCCCTGACCTCTTTTCCCTTAGATTGTCAAATAAAAAAATGACAACAGCCAACACAGCCACTCGTTGTGAATGAATCAAAATTTTACCCATTTTTTTCATCAGATCAGTAAAAAATAATGTATTTTTTGGTGTGCCACAGAATTTGGTAATTTATGTATACCTTGAGGTGAAAAAGGTTGAAAATTACTGTTTCAAGAAAATGAGTTTTGGGATACTTTGTTATTCAGCAACAGATAGCCAATACACAGTACATCCAGCAAGGTAAAAATAATTTGTTTCCTTTAATGGTACTTTTATTTATTCATTGTTTGAATTCACTGTTATTGCAGCCCCATTATATTTAAAACAATCAAAATATGTTTCTTACACTCACCTTTTTTCTATTCAGGAACAAGTCCAGTTCAAGGCGAAGTCCACAACAGTGAGATTGCTGCTCAGCTACAGTCGGAAGATCCCACAACCCTTTCCCTTCCGGTGGTTGGTCCTGGGACCTCCCTTCCGTGTGAAGACTGGAGAAGAAATCCTGTCTTTAAAAAGTTACTTCATTTGTCAAATAGTCTGAACCCTGGGGAGGGAACAGAGCTTGGGAAAAGTTAACCCAAACTGCAAACAGTTTAAAAACATTAATTCATGATGTAAATAATATAAATATACAAAAGTACACCTCAGAGCCTACTTCCGAAGACCAGAATCAGAAGGGCTGCGGGGGTGTGTCAGCTAGTCTGCTGGTCGGCTCCCTGGGCTATATTTCACAGTCGCCTGAGGGTGGGTTTCAGAAAGCACAAACACCCAGGTGTCGGGTATGGCCTGGGCATCAATTTTTTAAATATTTCTCAGGTAATTCTAAAGTCAGCCAAGGTTGAAAACCACAGAATTTCTAGCTCAATAGTTTTTTGGGGGTGGGGGTGGGGGTGGGGGTTGGGGAGGAGGGTTGGTCCTTCTGTAAAAGACCTGAGAGAGAGAATACACCCTGTCTGCCAGGGTGTCTTCCCCCAGTTACAATTGTCAATGACAATGAGCACAGGTAATTTAACACATACACGGTGGAGCAAAAGTAGATTTACAGTTGTTCATGTGAAAAATGATACAATGATTAATAAATAATAGTACACAAATAAACTCTGTGTTTGTGTACTCACAATTGTAAAGCTACTTTGCCACACCATGTGTGTGTGTATAATATTAAAATAAATATATTTTAATACGTATTTTTAAATATATATATTTTATTGATCATGCTATCACAGTTGTCTCATTTTTCCCTTTATTCCCCTCTGCCCTGCACCCCACTCCAACCAGCATTCCCCCACCTTAGTTCATGTCCATGGGTCATTCATATAAATTCTTTGGCTTCTACACTTCCTATACTATTCTTAACCTCCCCCTGTCTATTTTGTACCTACCATGTATGCTTCTTATTCCCTGTACCTTTACCCCATTCTCCCCACCTACTCCCTCCCCACTGACAACCCTCCATGTGATCTCCATTTCTGTGAATCTGTTTCTGTTCTAGTTGTTTGCTTAGTTCATTTTTGTTTTTGTTTTTTTTTAGGTTAGGTTGTTGATAGTTGTGTTTGTTGTCCTTTTACTATTCATATTTTTGTTCTCCTTCTTTTTCCTAGATAAATCCTTTTAACATTTCACATAATAAGGGCTGGGTGATGTTGAACTCCTTTAACTTGACTTTATCTGGGAAGCACTTTATCTGCCCTTCCATTCTAAATGACAGCTTCACTGGCTAGAGTAATCCTGGACGTTGGTCCTTGCCTTTCATGACTTGGAATACTTCTTTCCAGCCCCTTCTTGCCTGCAAGGTTTCTTTGGAAAAATCAACTGATAGTCTTATGAGAACGCCTTTGTAGTTCTGTCCTTTTCTCTTGCTGCTTTTACAATTCTCTCCTTAATCTTGAGTAATTATGATGTGCCTTGGTGTGTGTTTCCCTGGTTCCAACTTCTTTGGGGCTCTCTGGCCTTCCTAAGACTTCCTGGAAGTCTATTTCCTTTGCTAGATTAGGGAAGTTTTCCTTCATTATTTTTTCAAATAAGTTTTCAATTTCTTGCTCTTCCTCTTCTCCTCCAACCCCTGATTCGGATGTTGGAATGTATAAAGTTGTCCCAGAGGTTCCTAATTCTCTCATTTTTTTTTTTTTTTTGAATTCTTATTCCTTCATTCTGTTCTGGTTGAATGTTTTTTTCTTCCTTCTGCTCCAAATCATTGATTTGAGTCCCAGTTTCCTTCCCTTTACTGTTAGTTCCCTGTATATTTTTATTTCATTTTTCATAGCCTCCACTTCTTCCTCTATTTTGTGACCGTACACAGGCATTTCTGTGAACATCCTGATTACCAGCATTTTGAACTAAGCATCTGATAGGTTGGCTATGTTTTCATCCCTTAGTTCTATTTTTGTTGTTTTGATCTGTTCTTTCATTTGGGCCATATTCTTTGCCTCAGCAGCCTGTTATGTTGTAAGGGATGGATCCTTAGGTATTCGCCAGGGCAGGGCAACCCACTTTGCTGTGTTGTGGCGCTACACGTTGGGGAGAGGTCTGGGAGGGAACAGTGCTGCTTGCTCAGCTCTTGTCCAGCTTTTAATCACTTCCCCTGCTTCCCACAAGCAAATTGGGCCCTTCTTGTGCTGATTTTTGGGTGGGTGGGTTTGTGTACATCTTAGGAACCTGTGGGTCTCTCCAATAAACTCTCCTGTGAGTCTGGGAGTTTCTCCTGCTGCTGCAACCCCCACAGATTTTTACAGCCAGAGGTTTTGAGGCTTTATTTCCCTGTGCTGGAACCCTGGGGTGTGCGGTCAGTCTCACTCCCCAGTTGTTTCTCCTGGTTTATCCTCACACAAATGTGGGACTGCCCATTCTGTCAGCTGCCGCCTCGCCTGCCCCAGTCCTCCAGCCCCTGCCTTGTTGCGTACCATCTTCACCCTGGCTACCTGTCTCCGCCCCTGCAACTGGTCTAGATGAAAGTTTCCTCTGTAACTCCTCAGTTGTCAGACTTCGTTACAATTCAACTTTCTGGAAGTTCTGGTTGTTTTTTGTTTTTAAATTTGTTGTTGTCGTTCTTTTGGCTATGTGAGGAAGCAAAGCGTATCTACCTATGCCTCTATCTTGGACAGAAGTAAAAAAATATTTTTAATTAAAAAATTATATATATATTTCATCTGTCATTGTGATGCAACTGCCTGGGGCATGTCAGCCCATTTAAAACAGAAATCATGGGAATTCTGCACACGGTGTGTGGCTGTGAGGGTGGAGTCAGCACCAGGTCTGGTTCCAACACCAGGTTCTCTCCTCTACGCAGTGCAGCTTCTCTAATCCATGGGAAGAAATAACACAGAAATAGGTTTTTCGTCTTTCTGGACTTTAAAGTATGTTTCCCAGAGTCCCAGATACAAGAGGGAAGCCTGTCACAAGGGCTTTCAGGCAGGAACTGGAAGGTGGCAACTCAGGAGATGCAGACCTGACCGAGGCATAAGCCTGAGAACTGGGGGCAGGACCCCAGGGAGACATGTCCTGCTCTGGCTTCTGGGGTAGGGTTGAGCGGGAGGGGCCGCCCGTCCTGCTGCCAGCTCCTGTTGAGCAGGTTTCTCCTCCAGGATCTAAGCTATTTGTTGACTCTGGGAGTTTGCCCTCTGCCAAGAGAAAGGCATTCTCCTGCAATCAGCCACCTGGCATCTGGCTCGAGCCAGGACCTGGTGGAACTATGAGAAAAAACGTCCAGTGTACTTTATGGATGACAGCGGCAGTCTTACTGGACTGTGACAACAGTGTGATTGGCATTCAGCCTTTGCTTAAATATCATATACAAAAGACCCAATGACAGACCTTCGAGTGTCTAGATGAGAGAATTTAGGTTTGAATCTGAGTTCTGGTTCTTCCTTTCCACTATGTGACCTTGTCTACGTTCCCTAATGTGCCTGAGCCTCAGCCTCATTTGTAACATGGAGTTAATGATAAGACCTGCCAAATCTACTTGGCAGAGTTGCTGTGAAGTCCAAAACTTTGCTGGGGATTGAAGTCCAACTCAGTTCTCTGTTGTTTCCTCAGTTTGAGACACACACGACCAGTCTTCTGGTCCTGCTGCCGGTGTCCACAGAGCCCCAAACTCCCTGGCAGTGCTTCTACAGCACCGAGCAAGCTCTCTCTGCACCGTTGGGTGTAACTTATAGGACCCAGATGCTCTCTTTAAACCGACCATGTTCATCAGTTATCTGATCACCTAGCGCTATACCCAACACTGAGACACAACAGGCAGCAAGATGGCTCTGGACAGTGGGCCATCGAATTTGCATATAAGCAGATCATTACAGACATCTAGGCTAGCAAGGAGCTGTACAGGGTGGTCCAGACTCTGAACCGCTGGGACAGGGCCGGGACTCGGGGAGTTAGAGAGAGGAGGTGGGTATGAGCTAATCAGGGAGATCAGAGTGAGTTTTTTGAGCAAGTGATGCTGGGACTGAATATGGGTTGGCGGGTTAACAGGTAAAGAGTGTAGGAGAAACTGTCTTTGTGGCAGGAGGCCTGCCCACGGGTGAGACTGGCAGCAGCTCAGTAACGACAGCAGAGAGGATAAGAGGCTCACCACGGGGGAAGCTGGAGCTACAGGCAGAGGACAACCACGCAGGGCGAAGGTGAGGCGCTTGGCGTTTATCCAGATAGTGATGGAAAAGCTCTCGAAGGGTTTTTACATCGCTGTTAACAGGGAAAAGGACTGGAAGCCATCAAGTTGATGTGCAGAAACTTGCAGGAAGACCAGGCAAGACTTGAGGGTGACTTGGGCTGTGGTAGTAACACAAGGGAACTGTGGAAAGAACCTGAGAGTCACAAGTCCCCATGAGTCGCTAATCTGATCAGATCATCAAACAGCTACTGAGCCACATCCAGCAGCGAGCAAAGTGATCTGCCACTGAAGGCCACACACACGTGGATGCGGCTTCATCGCTTTTGCTTTTCTTTGTTCCTATGCAACTGGGGTGGGAAAGGGCGGGGGCCCACCCCACCTGCTCATTGATGGAGTCCTGGCCGTCCTGCTCTGCGCTCACTTCTCCAAATACTGGGATGCTCTCATTTCTCTGCAGCCACAGGACGGTTAGGTGCCAAGGGGAAGAAAACGGCTCCAGGAGCCTGTAGTCCTGGCCTCATCCTCTGATCTATTTGCACACTAGGGTTTGGGAAACAGGCCCAGCACGTAATAGGACACCTATTTCCCACTAGCCACTCATCACTGGGTCCTCTTTGGGAATCTTGTTTAGAAGTCTGTGGTCAAAAGCAGAAATCCAGCACTTTCAGGTTGCTTGATCATAACATTTTTATTTATTTATTTATTTATTCATTCACTCATTCATTTATTTATTTATTTTTAAAGATTTTCTTTTTAGAGAGGAAGGGAGAAAAAGAGGGAGAGAAACACCAATGTGCAAGAGATTCACTGATCGGTTGCCTCTCGCACGCCCCCAGCCGGGGACCTGGCCCGTAACCCTGGCATGTGCCCTGGCGGAATGGAACTGCTGACCTTTTGGTTTGCAGGCCAGCACTAACTCCAACGAGCCACACCTGCCAGGGCCGATTATAGGATTTTAAATCCCAACACATCTCCACCACCATTTCTAATACTTCACCGTTCGTTCATTTGTTCATTCCTGTCTACGTGTGAGGCACTGTTCCGCATTCTGTGAACAAAATGCCCTCCAGAAGCTCAGAGACTAATTCAGGAGGCCCCCAGTCATCTCCTAATGAACAACCGCTTTAAATTTTCCTGAACTACTAATACTAAAACAAACAAAAAACCCATTTAAGATAAACAAACCCAACCTGCACGAGGGGCTGGGCACCGCACACCATCCATCGGTTGTTCCCGCTTGGACTACACCTGCTACAGACCACACAGTTATTCAAACGCAAGAAAACAAAGACGAGAGAAAAAAATGGAGACCGAGAAAGAAAATTAAATACGAGAGAAAGAGGCGAGTAGGCCCACCACCCCTTGCAGACGAGTACCCCTTCCTCCTGCCTGGTGAAGCCGGCTGCTGCGCTCCAACCGGACTGACTGCCCACGACCTTTGCTTTTGCTTCATGGGCCGCCAGGTTCCTGTTCATCATTAACTTGAGCTTGGGACTGAGTTCAATATCGTCTTACTTTTGTGGCCTCTTTGTTCCTGACAGGTCCCCTGACTTTTTTCCCTATAGTCAATCTCCAGAATGTCCCATCCCTTCCATGGTGTGATAATGGAATCATAAATTTATAAAATCTGTCATCTCCATTTCACTGTTATTCCTTCCAAGTCAATTAAATGCAGATACACAAAGCCCTCTCATCAGAATTTATTGCATTCTCTGCTTTACATGAGACTTCCAACACTTGTCCAACTCTGCTCTATCTTGCCTTTGTATCACTACTAAAATCTGAACTAGGAATTGTTTAGTGATTTATAGCTTACAAATCATCTCAAATAATATTCACGGCAACACTGATAGGTATTTTTATTATTCCCATTTTACAGATGAAAAACTGAGGCTCAGGAATGATAACTGACTTGAAGAGTTACACACAGGTCATGGCAGAGCCACAACTTAGTCTCGATGCTACATCCCTTGCTGCCATGTCCGCCCATGCGGCCTGCAGCATTATCACCAAACTGCACCCCTCTGTCTCGCTGTCCTCCTCAACCAGTCCACACACAGCTCACGCAGAGCTGCCCCATGTGGCACTGGTCATGCCGCTCGAGTGCCATCGCCTGCTCTCAGACCGTGAGCGCCAACTCAGCAGACCACACAGGACAACTGCTCTCAGCCACAACTGTGAAGTCCCAGGTTGCTCTGAATGTGGTTCACTCAGACCTGTCCTTTTCCTGCCATTTGGTTTTGTGCTCTGGAGGTCTTAACCCTCCTATCATTGACAAAAGTTGTGTGATAGTGCTGGAGCTCCCGTAAAGAAACAAAGAAAAGCTATCATATTGAGGTTTAAGTAAGTTTACAGTGGCCCAAACACCTTGAAGGAAGAGAGTTTCAGACCATCAAGGGGCTGGTGGACGTTACTTGGCACGAACAGTGTCCTAAGTATAATCGGCCTAGGAGCGCTGACTTCAACAGATTAAAAATTATATTAATACCATTCCGTGTAGACTGCTAGAACAGCTAATCAGCCCTGGCTCAATTAATTCTCCTACTTCCAGAAAAGCATCCCCAGTATCCATTTCCAACTCGCCTGTGAGGGACAGGTTATCACGAGTGTGTTTTTGCCCTCCGGTTTGTGAAGCCTGACAGAGCATTAACCTCCCACTCCTGTAGTAGGTAAGTTCCTTCTGAACGAAGCACACTCCCACATTCCCACAGTCCAGGTTTGAATCTTACACATAAGGTCGGTATTTTTAATGAGGATTATTTCTCACCATGTTCTGTATGTCCACTAGTTTGGTCTATATATTTTTCTATCTTTTGTTATATTTTCTAGAAAATTTTCCTAAAATAAGTACTATTATTACTTACCCATTTCTTGATGAGATATAAATTACTCAGCATAGCACCCAACACATCTCAGCACTCAGTGCCTGCTTCAATAACCTAAAGTACAATAGCGCATCCTGCAATTGACACGATCATAAACACCCTTCAGATGCTCGTAGCCTCAACCATCTATTCTTGGCATCACAAAGTCTTTTACTACGTGATCAATGCTGAATGAATACTACACCCTGACAAGTAAGGATTCAAATCACTAGAAAACACAATTATTATCACAGGCAAATCTATTTCATTGGCCCCCTTCACCACCTTGACGCAGGCAGCACAGGACATTTGAAAGTGACAAATGAGCTGAAATGATGAGACCCAAATTTTATCTTTAGTTTACTTAAACTGTTCCACTCCACTGACTCTCTACCCATCACACAGCTGTAATTTACTCTAACACCTTATCAAGTCCACCAAGGTGGCAGCAGGCTGGGGGAGCTAGCACTCTAAACAAACTCAAAATTCTATCTGAAGATATAACCATAAAAATCTCTGTACTTTTGCGCATAAATTGTCAGGTAAGACTGAATAACAACGCTAATTCAAGCGACTTCATTTTTTCTTGAAATCTTCAGAAGTGGGGAGAAGCACCAGGTACAGGAGCTCCCAGGCCCTTCCCTACTACTCTGTCCTAATCATGCAAGAAAAACTGGGAGCTAGAAAATGGATTAGTAGACTATCAGTGGTATGATTACGTGTAACTGGCCAAAGCACTATGTTAACAAAGCCAGAGTTGTAGGATTAACCTTTGCAAAGGCCAATTATAGTTTACACTTGTATTTGGCCCAAGGACTTGGGCCGCACTCCCAGCTGCAGATGGCTTTCTTACAATGTGTCCACTGGTCACAAGACAGGGGACTGGTAAGGCGGTAAATGAGTAAAAATAACACTACCTTCACTGATGGAAAAAAGAATCCCACAGGATAGGTTAAAAAATTCAAATCTAAAGTACTGCATCACAGTAGACTCCTGCATTTTAGAACTGCCCAACAGCATCATTCACAAAGGTACAGTAAAGGCCCTGCTAACTGTTACCCAATTAGTGTAACAAACTTATCTCTACAGACATGCTCTTCTCTTTTTAATATTAATCTACATGCTACCATTAAAAAAAAAATACCATTAGCTACTTGGTTCAGAATGTTGTGAAAAATTCAGCTAGGAAATTATTCATAAAACTGTATTCTGTATTTTTTTTATTTTTCAAACAGCCAGTGTCCACATTTAAAATGCAGAATTTGCAAATATAAATTAGTCTGATAATTAAAAATAAAACAAAACAATTTCCTTTAGCATCACAATACATAAAAGGGTATTATAAACTCCAAATGGCAAGATTAACTTTATGACAAGAATGCCAGAAGCGGGAAACTCATTAAACCTCTTCATGAATAAGTCAGTTTAAAGAACATTGCTATGTTCCATGATTATGCATGAAAAAAAGATTTCATTGCATTATAAAGGCTCGGTAATTCATTCATGGCATAATATGAAGTCGAGCAAGATTTATTTTTACAATGACAATAAAATATGCATTTAAACAAAAAGAAAACCCTCCCAATTGCTTAAAAACAATTCTATTTGGAGGGTAATATATGTTTTAAAAGATATTGACTTACTGAATTTCAACTGTTAGGCTGCTGACTACTAATATGAAAGTTTGTATTTAAAAATATCACAAATATCTTTTTAAGCAGTGAAAATTTCATGTGATAAGTTTCATTGCAAAGTGATTTTCACCTGAGTAGATTCTAAAATTTAGTGCGCTCATATATTTGGGGGGGCGGTGGGGAAGGAAAAATCCACTTGTATCAGATATTAAGTTTGTAGTTGATTCTTTCACATTTATTTCACAGAGGGTTAAATGAACATTTGCTGTGACCTTCCCAGGACACGCGATACCTCCCTTTTTCTTGTTAATTTGTTCTGGCATTTTATGAATTCTCGGTGTCCATAGTATTTCCACTTAGTTACCCATTCAAGCATAGCAACTCCATTCAGTTCTATACAACAGTGTCTATATTATATACATGTTTAATTATTAATAGGAAATAGAAAATAAAAATTTACAGTGATTGAAAAAGGGTCATAAAACGGGATAGGAATAGTAATACTGTATAATCAGAATATCCTATAATCCTATCAATTCCAATGACAGGGTTTTCCCTTTATTAGTTGAAATACAAAAAGGCATTGGGGATCCCAGGAAAATAACACTATATATCAGAAAATTCAACGTGCTCCACCATCAGGATTTCCATCACACATTTAATTTCTTCTGTACAATTTTTATAAACTTGTTTTTCTCTTCAAAAATCATTAGATTTCCAGATTAAATTCAGTACTACACAGTATGCCCTTTAAGTAAAATGAGGTTACCTGCTTTATTTGGATACCAAGTTCCCTTCCAGACAGCATTAAAATAAAGACAAGTAAGACTGCACGGATAAAATCCAGTATAATTCAAATCCAACAATGAAAAATTTCCCCCATATTGTTGCAAAATTCTTTCTACTGAAATGCTTTGCTACAATAATAAAAAGCATACATTACATATAAAAGATACCAGTGTACTAAAAAGTGACAGAAGTGAACTAGCAAATCCTTCAAAGCACATTTATATAAATGACTAGCATTTAAAAACATTTCTCCTATAAAATGTAGGTCATATACATTTAAAAATTGGCGGTTTTATTTCTAAAGCGGTGATGTGTGTGTTCAAATAGCCGTTCTGTACAGTATAGTATCTACTCAATTCAAACTACAATAAATTTGTCTTCCTTTGCATTGAAGTTGAGTAAGTTCATCTGATCAGCTGAGAAATCAAGCTTGAAAAATAAGTATCTAAAAATCAAAGTAGAAAGTTTAGAATTATTGAAATGTAGATATGAAATATGAAGAGAACTATTTATTTCACAATGGAGCTGAAGTCACCTCAAAACTTAATGGGCTTGAATCTAAAACAGAAACAAATATTAAAATCCAAAGCAAACCATAATATTAGGTAGCAGTACATAAGCAGGAAAAATCAAACAGCAAACAAACAACACACCCCCTTCCTTCAGTGTGATGGGCACTAAGTTTTGCAGTCTTCCTCCGTCTTGCAGAAGGTGGTAAGGCCATTCAATGCTCAGTGAAAGTGAGTACAGATGAAGTCAGATTTAGCCTGTCTCCCCTGCAACTTCAATTATGCTGTGTAAACAGTGTTACGTTCCAATAGGAGGAACAATGGAATTTGCTTATAAAAACTGATTAAAGGTAATCATTATTAAATGAAATAAAGATAATTAATAACTCTGAAATGTTGTTTAGAACTTTCCTGATGCTACTGGTAAAGTCAGCACTGCTGTGTATTATTGCTTACACACAGTACATCATATGCCTTCTAACATAAAGCAGTACTGTGATTTGTTTGTACATATTTACAGATTCTTAAAAACAAGCTGTAAAAACACTGCATACTTCCAGACAATACAAATTAGCACATTGGTACTCACTTCAAAACAAATGGAATGCATAACATTAATAAACATCATAAAGGAAGACTCACATAAAAGTCCTTGATTGTCAAGACACGTTTATATATAAACTCTAACTGTGCAGAATTAAAGATTCAATCATAGGTACATCCTTATCTGATGAACCATATTTACAGCATGGTATTGCATAAAAAAATAAAATAATGTTTACAGGGTTTTACTTTTTTATCCATTGGATTAAAGAAAGCAACAAACACAAGTAATGTTTGTCTGCTTTAGTTTGTTTCCTACCTAATTTTAAGTGAATAAAGGAAACATACCATTTTTATTTGCAGAATATAGCAAAAACAACTGGAAAATTATTTCCCTGAAATAAAGTAATTTGAAACGGAAAAAAGTTTAAATTAAATTGCAGAATCAAAAAGTTTCTGATTATAATAGTGCTTCTTCAAGTAAATATACTGTGAAAAAAACAAGTTTAGTTTAAAATGTCCTAAGTCTAAGAAATGTAGTACTATAGAAATGCCTACTTTAAAGTTTCCCGGCCTTTTTTTTTTTTTTTTTTTAAATTTAAACAGCCCTTTAAAAACCCAAATTAATACCATGAAACAAGTGGCAGACGATCTAACCTAGCTGGCACTTCACAAGTCCCTCCCGCCTGTGGGAATGAGCCTCCCCTGAGCACAAGGCCTCTTCAGCCGCTCCCTCCAATAGAGCACGGCCCGACCACTGGCGGTCCTCAGCCAGAGCTGAAAGGATGGATCTCTATGGCATCAAGTAGAAAATCTGCAAGTAGATCTAAAAACTTTGATAGCTACTCAAATACTCTGAACCAAACAAAATGTGTGCAACAAGTTTAAATGTGAGAGCAGGTCCTAAGTGAAATAGCACCTCATTCACATTGACCAAAAGTTCAAGGTTGTGTAAATTTAAAAGTACAATTTGCTCATGGAAAGTAATGAGAAACACAAATTACAAAAGGATATCTCATATCCTCCGTATTCCGATATAAAGCAACACAAAAGGCTACTTGCTTTCTTTATTAATGCCCAGATAGAAGTTAGTAACTTTCTAAATCAAATCATCAAGGAAATCATCTGGGAAACCCAATATGTTGAGATGTTTGTCATGATGATAATACAAGGTAACTCTGGTAGGCATTCAGAATTTCACAGTAAGAGAATTAACTATACTTAAATGGTAAGTCAATAAGTTAAGCCAAGTATCACTTATCTCAAAAATGCTTATAATGTGATAGAAATGTCTGCCATTATACAAATTTCAGGAAATGTGTTGAAGACAGGAATGCTACACCTGAAATTCGGCTTGCTTAACTACCATTTTCAAAGGCCTTCCTTCTTTAGCTTTACCCTAACTGCTCAGCAGTAGAGTTACGTTCTAAAAACTGTGCTGCTGCTGTTAAAACAAACAAAAAACTTTGTACTGTACCAAGAACTACATCAAGTTCTCAAAAGAACAAAAATTTCGATCAGGCTCAAAAAACATGAACTCCGGAGATGAATGCCTCCTTTCATCAAATAGCAGTACGAGGAAAACACAAACACCCATCCAGGGCGAGCACAGTTCCACCTTCACATGTCACCTGAAGGAGGCCTTCGTGCCACGGTGAGGTGCAACTCCACACACAGCGTTCCTAAGAGTCAGTAACGGCAGACCTTAAGTATCTACTTTAAAGAAGTCTAAAATTCTTGAAAAATTTGGCAGCAAAGAAAGCTGTCAGATGGAGAAATGAGTATTCAAGCAAAGCTTAATAACCAAAGTGTAGAGAAAACCACATTAAAGATAATTTATATTCCTTACCATAAAAACACCAATATATTCAAAATAACTGTAAAAGATGTTTAGGGTGGATATTTCTTTGTTCCCTTTCTTTATGAGAACACTGTTGGGATAACATTAAATAAGAGAAAAAATAATTTAAGTGTATAACATTCTATCCTGAAACAAAGACTATAGACCTATAGGGCCAATATAAAAGTTAAAATGGAAGGTAACAACAATAAATTTTCACTTTTCCAAGGGTATTAGTTTTAGATTATCACTGGTATTATATCAGTGTGTGCATTATGACAAAGATGAGAAAACTAAAAAAATGAAAAGCTGAAACAACAGGATAATAAACATCAATAAAACTAATGTTATTTTTCCAAAAATTAAAACTGTCCAATGTATAACTCAAACCATCATTCTCCAGAAATGTATGTATATATATATATATATAAAAGCACTATTTTTTGTACCATGCTGTATTATTTTAAGACAAAGTATTAAAAAAAAAACATTCATGATATAAGGATAAAGTCTGCAGTTTATTTAGATTTTGAAATGCAACAAAAAGTTTCCGATCACTCATCTACCTGGAAAAAAAAATTGTAGTTACTAGAATTAGTAAACACTTTTGGATTGTGAAATTGTAATGAGCAGTCTTCATTAAAAAGTAACTCAAGATAAAATAAGCAATTAAAATGCCCATTTCTTTAGTTTCTCTGGATACTGTTTAATTATCCAATCTATCAAGAGTCTAGAAAGAAAAGAATTAAGCCAGATTTTACAGTTCCAAAGATAACCCAATTTCCTTTTATTGCCAAAAATTAAAATTGTCAATTATGAGATGATTATGACACAACCATATCAAACCTAAAAATCTAAATCTTTTTTTAACTTTGAGAAATCAAAAATACCAAATAGATTCTAAGTGCTCTATGTTAACTGAAGTGTATATGTAAAGTAAAATACAATTAAGCTTTAAAACGTGGAATATACATTTGTATAAGCATTATGTTCTTGGGAATGTAATCTACAGAATATCTTCTTACTAAAACTTCAAAATCTTGATACCTGCACATGAAAAATCTTAAAAAATATCTAGGTACAACTGTACAAAGAAACTGACACCAATATGCATACTTCCATAGAAGTGAATGCTTTAACAGTTATAGATTTTGGTAAAACTTTAGAAAGTATGCATATTTTTAAAGTAATTAGGCTTTTAAATAGTGGAGTCTTAGACTATCAGATTTTTATTACTTTTTCTTTAAAAAAAGTCAATATAATGCAAAATGAAAATCAAGGGTATATGGCATATCATTCGTTTTAAAAGGGTGGTTCCTTGGTTTCTTCCCCCTGCACTGGACACACTAATTTATTTAAGCCATAATCTCTTGACATTTAAACTTTTAACTTCACTCTGTAACGTATAATCAGATTCCCTGCTGAAGTGCATGACTATGCTGAAAAACTTAAGAAACAGTATGAGTAAATTTCACACAATTACTAAATTCCTAAGAATGTACAATGTTATCAGTTAGGAAAAATTGTGCGAAAGTCTTTTTTTTCCTTTTAAACGTGGTGTAGGCGGAATAGCAAGTTTCTGATCTAAAACAAATAATGCATTGCTTCTATAAAGGTGACAACATGTAAGGCAGTTCAAAGAATGCTGACTAACCAAACAAAATGCAGTTATTGGATTATCTTGCTATTCGTATCAGCTTAACTTGTTATATCTCACTGCTCTTAAATCTGTACAGCACTCCATTTTACACAGAGTAACCCCGCTCTCGATTAATCTGTTCTAAAGTGCCAGTATTATTTACACGTTGGGTTTTTTTTTAGCCAAAAGTCTGGCCAGTTGTGGCATCAGGTGAAGATGTCATCCCAGCTCTATTATCATTTACATTCACCAAGGGAAATTCTGGAAATTCAGCACTTGTCCCTGGTCCCCGAAGGTTCACCTGTCCATTGGCAGTGCTAAATTGAGTAGCTATTCCAGCTCTTGATCCGTGATATGGAGCACGAAAGGGCTGTTCAAAGGAGCTCATTTGGTAAGCTTGGTGGACAGGCTGAGCCTCAGCTTTCTTCTGAGAAGTCACTTGATCCAAAAAGTCCTGTGTTGACGTGGCAGAAGCATGGTTTGTCTCATCACCTGAAAAGGGAAATGAGTGCTGTGAATCACCAACTATTAGTCCAAAGTGGGACTTATCTGGAGTTGTTCTTAGTGGAGAATTCATTCCTGATCGAAAGCTATTGATGGGCATGGGTGCATAGACTTGCTTGTCTAAGGAAGAGAATGCTGGCTGACTCGGAAGGGTCTGGTTATCAGTCACAAAGTTAAGGCTCGGGCTATTCAAATAGGCATCATTTTGGCTAGTTCTGTCCAAAGCCTGCTGCAGAAACTTTGAGTATTCCTGCAACATGTTGGCTTTATCTGATGAGGATGCTTGGGAGCTTGATCCAACATTCTCCGACTGGGTCACCTCAGGTACTTCAGAAGAATTTATTGATATGCTAGACGTCACCTCTGTGTCCGCAACACTGAATGATATCTCATGCTGTCCATTAGCTTTATGAGAATAATGATCCAACAGAGTCTGCAGTACTTCATCTGGAATAACATTTTTGTCATGATTACTCTTAATCTCCACATTCAGTGCCTGTGAATCTAATATGGATGCTGTGGCACTTTCATCGATGACACTTGCCACAGCTGCTTGTGTTACAGAGGGCTGAGAGGCTATGGTACCCACGTTCAGCGCGTACTCCCTACTGTTGTTACTCGCTGCTTGAAGATACCGCTTCTTCTTCAAAAACTGCATGGCGTCGTCGTAATTAGTACTGCTATGCACAGGTTTACTGGGACCCTCCTGCAAATTGTCAACCTGATCAATGTCAGCATTGCCCTCTGAGTCCAGTAAAGCTTGTTTATCCACCAGTTCAAAAGCATACTTTGAAACTTTGCTGTCTTCGTATGTGGATAAAGGTGAAATTGTTTGATTTTGCTCCAGTGGCTGTTTCAGACTTCTCTTACTGTTAATTTTTTTGAGAACCAACTTAGGTGGATGTATTTCTCCTGATGCATCTTCTAAATGTGATCCCCCAACTGAAGAATGTGGCATTTCAACAGCATACTCTGCTACCATATACTCATCTTTTACTTTAGTACTTGAAGAATAAAGAGGCAAATAATCATTTTTGTCTTTCTTCAGATCAGATTTGTCTAAAGCACTCTCTTTGTCCATCCCAGATGATTTTTTCTCAGTTTTCTGCCTTTTCTTTTTTGGCAGTGAGTTATCTTTTGGTGATGTAGAAAAGCCAGAATCTTCCTCGGATGTCAGAAGGCCACCTTTGATGGCACATCTGTTCAGTTTTTTGTCATGATTTTCATGGCACATACGTTTATGTTTCAATACACGATCTGTTCTAGAAAAATACTGTTGAACGCAGAATTCGGTAGTGGGTTTTTTGTTTTAGTTTTTGTTTGGTCAACCAAGAAAAGAAAAGAAAAAAAGCAATTAATATAAAGATAGATACACATATAATAATACAAGCAATTCCTAACTAATTTACTGAGCTAATTATCTATTATAAATTGAATCAACAACAGTTTGGAAGTTCTTCACGCAGTTCTAGTAGTAACAGTTTTTAATTTACTAGAATTATTTGATAATTTAATTTAGGACAAAAGAATTTTCAAGTGTCAATCATACCTCAGTAAAGTGGATTTAAAAAAAAGAATTTCAAACCACCTCTTACCTGTAAACAGTATTCACATTGGTAAGGTTTTTCTCCACTATGAGTTCTCTTATGCCTTTCCATATGATATTTTTGTATGAATCTCATACCACATTCGTCACAGCGAAATGGTTTTTCACCTAGTGTACAATATAGAAAGTTTAAAACAAAACAAATATTGTAAAAATAATGAATTATCTTAACACAAGAGTCTCTAAATAAATGGCTTGAGAGTTGTTATACTTTGCTCTTTTTACATGGCAAAAAGTCTCTCCTATACTAAAGATATCTTCCAATTAAGTTTTTCAATAATATTATGCTTTCTGAAAATGGAAGGGATTAACATATGCCACTGAAAAGAAAAAGCTGAAAGGAGACATGCTCAATTTCCCTGTCCTTCAATTATGTGTGTGCATAACGCACAGTCTTCATAGAGACCAGCAGCACCAGGAACTCAGAGCAGTACGAACACTGTTTCAGTACAGGAACTGATGCTTTTCATAACCACACAAAATACTATTTTAAAAAGATTTTTGAGAAAGAAATGTTTTCCATACATATTCCAACACAATTCCTGGGTACAACCTTTTTAATTCTACATTTCTTTAAAAATATATTTGTGGTTAAATAAAATTAGAAGCCTAGGAAAATATTCTTGAAAATCTTAACTCACTAAAAGAGAAGAGCTTAGAGACTAAGTTTCAAAAGTAGAAGCCCGATTCTCTTCTTCACAACCCAAACCAGCATTGCTCATGTCCTTTTGGGAATGAGTTAAATGAATGCTGTTAAATTAAAGACACACACACGCCACTTTTAAAAAAGAATCTTATAGAGGCATCTTAACTATAAGAAACTATTAACATAGAGATCTAACATAATTTATACTTATAAGGTTACATAGGTGCCAAGACACTTCAATGGGGAAAGAACAGTCTTCTCATCAGGGATCCTGGGGCAATCTGATACCCACATACAAAAGAATGAAGTTGGACCGCTCCCTCACCTCATACAGAAAAATTAACTCAAAATAGATCATAGGCCTAAATGTGAGAACTAAAACTATTAGAAGAAAACACAGGAACAAATCTTCACCTTGGATTAGGCAATGATTTCTCAGATTTGACACCAAAAACACAAGCAACCAAACAAAAAATAGAATGTGCTTCATCCAAATTAAAAACTTCTGGCCTCAAAGGATACTATCAAGAAAGTGAAAGATAAAATGGTTTAGCTGCTGTGGGAAACAGTGTGGAGGTCCCTCAAAATGTTAAACATAGAATTACCACATGACCCAATGACTCTACTCCTAGGTACTGACCCAAAAGAACCAACAACAGGACTCATTCAGACCATAACCAAAAGACAGAAGCAACCCAAATGTCCACCAACAGATGAATAAATGAACAAAATGTGATGCATACACACAATGGAAAATTACTCAGCCATAAAAAGGAATGAAATTCTGATACATGTCACCACATGGATGGCATAGAAAATATTATGCTAAATAAAAGAAGCCAGATATAAAAAAAGACAAACACTGAATGATTCCACTTACATGAGGTACCTAGAGTAGGAAATTCACAGAGACGGAAAGTAGAATAGAGGTTACCAGGGACTGGTGGAAGGAAGAAACAGAATTTAAAGGTTCCAGATTTTTGTTTGGTTTTACACAATGTAGTAATTTTACTTCATGCCACTAAAATACGATTTAAATGATAAACTTCAAATTATGATTTAACAAAAAACTAAAAAGACATGGAATGGGATAAAATATTTGCAAATAATACATCTGATAAGGGATGTTTATATAAGAACAACTCTTACAACTCAACAGTAAAAAGATAAATAATCTAATTTAAAAAAAGGCAATGGATCCAAATGGACATTTCTTCAAAGGAAACATACAAATAGACAATAAAAAAATGAAAAAATGCTCAACATCATTACTCATTAAGGAAGTACAAATGAAGGCCATAATGAGATACCACTTCACATCCAATAGGATAAATAAAATAAAAGAGACAAACAACAAGTGTCAGCACGGATGTAGAGAAATTGGAACCTTCGTACATTTCTGGTAGAATTATAAAAGGGGTTCAACTGCTTTGAAAAACAATTTTGCAGATCCTTAAAATGTTAAAAGCAAATTTATCATATGACTCAGCAATTCCACTCCAAAGCATATACACAAGAAAAGGTATAGTCACATAAAACTGTGTATACGAATATTCAAAGCAGCATTGTTCATAACAGCCAAAAAGTAAAAACTCATTATCTCTATCAACTTATGGACAAATTAACAAAATGTGGTATGTATAATATTCAGCTATAAAAAGAAATGAAGTAATACTACAACATGAGTGAACTTTAAAACATTATGCTAAATGGAAGAAGCTAAACACAAAGAACACCTACTGTATTATTCCATTCATACGGAATGTCCAGAATAGGCAAATCCAAAGACAGAAAAGAGATTAAAGATTGACTGATGCAGGGGGAACAAATACAGGACTGATAAAAATGTTCTAAATATTAGACTGTAGTGATAGTTGTACCACTCTGCGAATATACGAGGTTTGTCTGGAAAATATCCAGCCATTGTTAATATAACGAGAATGGTTTGCACAACACTGATGTACCCTGGCAGCCAAGGAGAGTGGACTGGAATGCGCATGTGTGAACAATGATGACTTCACTGTACTAGTCAGTGAGGGTGGTAGACGCAGTTGAGTGAGCATGTACATGTACTGTGTGGCCATCACATTCAAAATGACTGAGCAAGTAGAGCAAGAAATCTGCATCAACTTTTGTGCTAAGCTTGAACATTCCTCTGTAGAAACTATTCGATGATTCAGAAGGCCGTAGCTATGGGCAACTGGTGATTGGCAGCTCCATCATGACATGTGCCCACTTATGCATCACGTCTTGTGCAGAGTATTTTTGGAAAACATCAAATCACCCAGGTGACTCAGCCCTCCTACAGCCCCCATTTGGTGCCCTGCGACTTCTGGCTTTTCCCAAAACTAAAATCACCTTGAAAGGGAAGAGAGTCAGATGGCTGATAAAATTCAGGAAAATACGATGGGGCAGCTGACGATGATTGGGAGAACTGTGTGAGGTCCCAAGGTGCCTACTTTGAAGGGGACTGAGGAGTCATTGTCCTATGTACAATGTTTCTTGTATCCTGTATCTTCTTCAATAAATGTCTCTATTTTTCATATTACATGGATGGACACGTTCTGGGCAGACCTCATATTATAATATAAACTATTTAACTATAGACTTTAAAGGGGTGGGTTTTTTGTTATTGTAAATTATACTTCAATAAAGTTGCGAAGTAAAAAAACTGCATGGTAAAATGATCAACACCATGCAAAGTAAACAACAAATTATTTCTTCCCTCGAGCAGCTGGCAATTAAACTCATAATAAATCAACAGGGAAAAAAATTCATGTTTATTATCTGCTACACTCTAATACACAATCTAGAATTAATAGCTTGTTTAACTAGAAGCAACATTAAGAAGCTTTAACAAAAATATATTTGTAACATTAATGCCTTAAAAGCGATTTTCACAAATTTTCCTTCATTTGCTAAAAACCCCTCACAGTTCCCACACTAATGTGAATAACTGTGGTGACTAAGCTGATAAGGAATATAAATGCAAACTCAGCTTCCAGTCTGTTTCTGATAACCGACTTTTCTTATCCTTACTTCTAATCCTTTCTTTTGTTCTCCTCTAGTATGTATTCCCTCTTTTTAAACACCATCATCTTTCTTCCCATCCTTTTTTGTGCTCTCCCATTTACTGTTCTCTTCTCCCTTTTTAACTAGCCATTCTAGATACAACACTTTTTAAAGTTTAAGTTTTGAATAAAGCTAGGATGGTGGCCTAAGTAAACATGGCTTGCCTCCCCACATACCACATCAAAATTACAACCAAACTAAGAACCACCATTATTCAGAACCACCAGAATTCGATCTGAATGGAATTCCTATAACTATGAAATTAAACAAAGAAACCATATCGAGACTGGTAGGAGGGGTGAAGACATGGACCAGGCTGGTCCCATACCAACATGTGGGTAGATAAGAATTAGGAGGGACATCTTGGGAGCAAAGGATCCCAGACCCACAACAGGTCTCCCAGCTCAGGGTTACAGTGCAAGGAAGATAAGTCCCCACAACTTCTGGCTGTTAAAAATCAGCAGGGATTGAGGCTGTGGAAGACAGAAACTGCACAACTTCCTGGAATTCCTTTAAAAGGGCCTGCAAACAGACTCACTCCCTCTGAGCTCCAGTGCTGGGGCACCAGTGGCATATAGGAGAAACTGAAGTGTCTGGCATCGGGGCAAGATTTAGGGGACAGCTTTCTCCCAGACAGAAGTGCTGGCAGAGGGCTGCCATATCTGAGACTCCATCACCCTGGTTCACACTGTTTGCTCCACCCTGACGATTCTCTGAGGGTCTACCCCACCCAACTTTTGGGCCCACCCAAGCTGTTTCCAGTGGCCTTTCCATATGAACAGCTTGTCTTGGCTCATGCTTCACTGGGGGCAACGTCTGGCCTCAGCAAACCCCATACCTCTACTAAGTGGCCCCAGGTTGGAATTAGCAGCAGCAGCTGGCCTTGGTTCACAGGTTGGCCTTGCTTGGCCACCTCCAAGCCCAGTATAAGTAGCAGCCATCTATAGATCACTTTGTAGCTTATGCCAGGTGTTTCTGGAGAGAACACAGGTGAGAGCTGACCTTGGCCTGCACCTCCTGGGAGCCACAGAGCCTGTGCACCTTGTAGGTTCCTACCTATAGACCATGTCACATCACCACCACCCAACCACCTCCACAAGCGACACACTCAGGGGGTGGACTCAGTGGGCACCTGAGCCCCACTGAAGTCAGTCCTGCTCTGTGGAGTGGGCCCCTGCAAAACTGATCCTCCTCAGTGGTCAGAGGTTGGTCTTCAGTGGTCACAGGCAGTCCTTGCCACCTGATCAGCCAAAGTAGATAGATCCTTCTCACCCACTAACAGTAATCAAGGTTCAACTACAAGTGGAGTGCATACACAGCTCACATGGTGGGTGCACCTTTGAGTACCCAGCTTGGGTGATAGGGGAGGCTGTACCACTGGACCCTACTGGACACCTACTACATTAGGCCAGTCTTCCAAACCTGGGAGTGGTAGCAGCTCTCCCTAATACAAACAGAAGGAGGCTGCCAAAATGAGGGGACAGAGAAACATGGCCCCCCCTTTCCAAAACAGAACAGAACAAAACTCAAGAAAAAGAACTAAACAAAATAGAGACATCCAATCTACTAGATGCAAAGCATCATAATAAGTATGCTCAATGAATTTAGCAGAAGAGTAGATGAACTCAGAGAGAACTTCAACAGCATATAAAAGACATGGAGACCATAAAAAAGAACCAGTGAGAAATGAAGGATATTCTAACTGAAACAAAGAACAACTTATAAGGAGTCAATAGTAGAGTGGATGAAGCCCAGAATCAAATCAGTGACCTGGAATATAAAGAAGCAAAAACATCCAATCAGAACACCAAGAAAAAAAATACAATAAAATGAGGGCAGTATAAGGATCCTCTGGGACAAATTCAAGCATTATCAACATTTGCATCATAGGGACCGCAGAAGGAGAAGAGAGAGAACAAGAAATTGAAAACCAATTAAAAAAACTGTCATTTCTAATGACAGAAAATTTCCTTAACTTGGTGAGCAAAATTGACATACAAGTCCAGGAAGCCCAGAGAGTCCCAAACAAGATGGACACAAACAGGACCACACACAAGACACATCATAATTAAAATGCCAAAGATTAAAGACAGAGAGAGAATCTTAAAAGCTACAAGAGAAAAGCAGAGAGTTACCTACAAGAAAACTCCCATAAAACTGTCAGCTGGTTTCTTAAAAGAAACTTTGCAGGCCAGAGGGACTAGCAAGAAATGTTCAAAATGATGAAAAGCAAAGACCTACAGCCAAAATTACTCTACCCAGCAAAGCTATCATTTAGAATCCACAAAAACAGATAAACAGCTTCTCAGAAAAAGCTAAAGGAGTTCATTACCATCAAACTACCATATTTTGCTGTGTATAAGGTGCTCCCATGTATAGTGCGAACCCAAAGTTTTTGCATGCATTATACACGAGATTATTATGACCACAGTGTGCAATCATTTATGACCATGTATAATGTGCATCCTTATTTACCCCTCAAAAATTTGGGCAAAAAAAGTGCACATTATACACAGCAAAATATGGCAGTATTGCATGAAATGTTAAAGGGTCTTCTTTAAGAATAAACTAAAAAATATGAACAATAAAATGGGAATACATATCTATCAATAATTGACCCTAAAAAACAAAATAAACAAACAAGCAGAACAGAAACAGAATCACACATGCAGAGAACATTTTGATGGTTGCCAGATGGGAAGGGAGTCAGGAGCACAGGCAAAAAAGGCTAAGAAATTAAGATGTACAGCTTGCTTATTACAGAATAGTCATGGGGATGTAAGGGACAGCATAGGGAATACACTACCAAAGAATATATATGCATGAACCATAACATGGACCATGATGTGGGGATTGCCAGAGCGAATGTGGGGTGTCTGGGTGGCGAGGGGGCAAAGGAAGAAAACTCTGGACAACTGTAATATCATAAACAATAAAATATAATATAAAATTTAAGTTTTGCAATTTGATTTATGTTTGTGGATTAGGTAACATACTTACATGGTTAAAAAAAAATCAAAACACTATAAAAAAGGTTCTCTTCCATTTTGCCCCACTATAGGTAACTACATTTATTTACTCTTAAAACAAAGCAAAAATACATATTTTTCATTTTTATGTGAAAATAACATTTTATTCAGTATTCTGCATCTTTTTTCTTCAGTACTTTGGAGATCTTATCAGTTGAAAATGAGCTATCTCATTCTGACATCTGATATCTTTCACAGAGAGATAGATAGTAAATTTAGATATAAATTTAACCAGTTGCCCATTATTCCCAAACATTTCCTATTATTATAAATATTGTTATGAATAACATGTAAATACATTAATTCACACTTGCAGGTACATTTGTTGGATAAACTCTCAAAACACAGGAATTTCTAGTCAACTACATATACTGAGTTGGGCAAAAAGTTCATCTGGTTTTTTCTATACGATGGCTCTTGTAGCGCTTAGCTGTCTTCAGCTTCATTCGAAACAATTTTCTTCGATCGTATTGTGACAGTTGTCATATCAGTGTGCATTTAAAAAAACATCAAAATTGGTAAATATTTGTGTAGGCATTATATTACCGATGATAGAAAACATAAGCAATATTTTTGGTATATTATGCTTTAACCATTCAAGTAAGGTATAAACATAACTGAAATGCAAAAAAAGATTTGTGCAGTATATGGAGAAGGTGCTGTACTGACTGAATGTATGAAAAGTGGTCTGTGATGTTTTGTGCTGGACATTTCTCACTGGACGATGCTCCGTGGTCAGGCAGACCAGCTGAAGTTGATAGTGATCAAATCAGGACATTACTTGACAACAATGAATGTTATCCCACACAGGAATTGGGGTTTAAAGTTTATTATCAATTGCAAATATTCATCTGCTAGTAATTATCTGCTTGAGATTATTTTTAATATATTTTATTGATTATGCTATTACAGTTGTCCCATTTCCCCCTTTCACTCCCCTCCACCCTGTACACCCCCTCCCACCCACATTCCCCCCCTTTAGCTCATGTCCATTTGTCATAAGTTCTTTAGCTTCTACATTTCCCATACTATTCCTGCCCTCCCCCTGTCTATTTTCTACCCACCATCTATGCTACTTATTCTCTGGACCTTTCTCCCTCCTTCCTCCTCCCACTCCCCTGTTAATAACCCTCCACCTGATCTCCATTTCTGTGGTTCTGTTCCTGTTGTAGTTGTTTCCTTAGTAAGCTTTTGCTTTTGTTTTAGGTGTGGTTGTTAATAGCTGCGAGTTTGCTGTCTTTTCACTGTCATATTTTTTATCTTCTTTTTCTTAGATAAGTCTCCTTAACATTTCATATAAGGGCTTGGTGATGATGAACTCCTTGAACTTGACCTTATCTGAGAATCACTTTATCTTCCCTTCCATTCTAAATGAGAGCTTTGCTGCATAGAGCAATCTTGGGTGTAGGTCCTTGCTTTTCATGATTTGGAATACTTCTTTCCAGCCCCTTCTTGCCTGTAAGATTTAATTTGAAAAATCAGCTGAAAGTCTAATGGGAACTCCTTTGTAGGTAACTGTCCCCTTATCTCTTGCTGCTTCTAGAATTCTTTCCTTCATTTTAATCTTGGCTAATGTAATGATGATGTGCCTGGTGTGTTCCTCCTTGGGTCCAACTTCTTTGGGACTCTCTGAGCTTCCTGGACTTCCTGGTAGTCTATTTCCTTTGCCAGATTGGGGAAGTTCTCCTTTATTATTTGTTCAAATAACTTTTCCACTTGTTGCTCTTCTTCCCCTTCTGGTACCCCTATAATTTGGATGTTGGGACATTTAAAGATGTCCTGGAGGCTCCTAAGCCTCTCCTCATTGTTTTGAATTCTTGTTTCTTTATTTTCTGTTTAGTTATTTCTTTCTTTCTTCCTTCTGGTCCACTCCATTGATTTGAGTTCCAGTTTCCTTCCCATCACTATTGGTTCCCTGTGCATTTTCCTTCATTTCACTTGGCACAGCCTTCATTTTTTCATCAATTTGTGACCAAAATCAACCAATTCTATGAGCATCCCGATCACCAGGGCTTTGAACTGTGTACCTGATAGATTGGCTATCTCTTGGTCGCTTAGATGTACTTGCTCTGGGGCTTTGAACTGTTCTTTTGCTTGGGCCATTTTTTTGTTTTGATGCGCCTGTTACATACCTTAGGTGTTCACTAGGGCGGGGCAACCCAGTTGCTGGGTTGTGACACTGTATGTGGGGGAGGGGTCAGAGAGGGAACAATGGCACTTGCTCCTCTCTCTCTTGGATTTCAGTCCCTTCCATCACTTCCCACAAGCAAACCCACAAGGGCCCTTCTGGTGCTGGTTTCCAGGTGGGTGGGCTTCTGTACATTCTAGGACCCTGTGGGTCTCTCCAATGAACTCTCCTGTGAGGCTGGGAGTCTCTCCCGGCACTTCAACCCCCACAAGTGTTTTCAATTGGTGTTTTGAGGCTTAATTTCCCTGTGCTGTGGCCCTGGGTTGCGTGGTCTGTCTCACCACCCCCCCCCCGTTTGCCTGGTTTACCTGCACATAAAGGTGTGACCGACTGGTCAGCCAGCCGCCTTATGTGCCTCACTGGGTCTGCCCGCTGCCACCCCACACCAGGGTCTGCCAGGGTCTGCCAGCGGCCACTTTTTCCTGCCACAACCCCTTTCTGCCTGCAGCCCGACTCCGCCCCTCTTACTGGTCTGGATGAATGTGTTTATTTTAACTCCTTGGTGGTCAGACTTCCAACAGTTCAATTTTCTGTCAGTTCTGGTGGTTTTTTTTGTTTCTAAATTTTTGTTGTCCTTAGTTTCCTTGCACAAGGAGGCACAGTGTGTCTACCTACGCCTCCATCTTGGCCGGAAGTCTATATGATTGAGATTTTTACATATTCTTTGAAATTGTCTTGTTACAAAGACAGGTATTGATATCAATCCATAAAACCATAATTTTAATTAAGAAGTATTCATCATTTGAAAGGAAATTACAAAATTCTATTAGATTCGCCTGGCTGGTGTGGCTGAGTGGTTGAGTGCTGGCCTGCAAATCAAAGGGTTGCTGGTTTGATTCCCAGTCAGGGCACATGCCTGGGATTCAGGTCAGGTCCCCAGTGGGGGTCATGCAGGAGGGAACCACAAACTGATGTTTCTCTCCTTCTCTTTCCCTCTATAAAAATAAATAAATAAAATCTTTAAAAAGTTCTATTCGATTCTTCTCTTGATAGCTGTCTTTTAGCATGCTGTTACATTGTAGTTTAATTACATCCAAATGCAGATTACATGGAGTTATAGTTTAATAGATTTTGAAACATAGACTTGCATCAAGATCCAAAAACTGACTAAAGTGCAGTTTGAGCTTAGAAAGTATTTCTACCCCACAACTGTGAGGGAATGGAGGTTTTCCTTTTTGTCCTAACTTGTAACAAGAAGGGAGATGTACAAAGTAGCACGCTGTGATTCAATAACCTTAGCAGCTGTCAATATGACTTAACCATGTAAGTTTCACTATAAGCACTGTTTCCCCCTTGTAATAGTAGGCTGACATCATTAACAAACATTTTCAGGTCTTCAGGGAAAGCTAATTTTCAAAGCCATTCTTCAGTTCAATAATAGTGGCTGACAGTAGTTCTTCTCATTCAGAAAAATTTTAACTTTGGTTCTACCCTCAAAAATTCCCTCCAAAACTTTACCAATTCCAAGTTATTAAACTGCTGAATAGAGTAAGTGAGGATATCCAGTTTTCACATGAGATAAAAATAGATGGAACCAATGATGGTTAAATCCACCATAAGCAAATGAAGTTTCCTGCTGACACTGCTGGTTCATATATTCAAATGTTTTCCACAAAGTACTGCTCATGTAATACTATAAATATTCATATGCTTTAAATGCTTTACATTTTCTCAGTCTTTGTAAATTAGTACAAATAAATGTTTTTCTGCTCTACACATTTCTCCTACTGTCAGTTGTAACACATCTTAGCAGAATCTGTTTCAGAGCATACAGAAATGATGTTTTATCATGTATTCTTTATAGAAAAAAACTTCATTAAGATTTAAGTCATGTAATTCAACCATTTAAAGTGTATAATTCCATTTTGAAAAAATTCTTGTCTATACTTGTTCCACAGTGGCTTATTCTTCAGTCACTTCAAACTTCATCTTATCTCCTTGAATAAAACAACAACTAAGTAGTTCTGATAACAACCATCAACTTGCTGAGAGCTGAGGAAACTACCTGGAATCATCTGCCTTGCTTTTTGGTTGACTACTACTGTTGTTTCATGTACAATTTCATCCGACAATCAGGTTCCACAATAAAAGTTTAAAAACCATTACTGTATACTAGTTTTACTCCTTTAGTTCCTTCTCATTAAACTGTAATTAAATTTCATCTACATTTATCCTTCCTTTGAAATGTCTTTCTAACCAGTTCATTCAATTTCTAGTCTTAATGTCTTGTTTATAAGTTCAGGCCCTCATCAGAGTACGACACTGGCTTTCCTAATAAATCTCATAAAAGTAACTGTTTCAATGAGGAAGAAACAATGATTGAGATTAGTTTCAGAAGTTACTTTCCTACAGTGGGGAAAAAAAGTATTAATGTCTAATTTAATTAATTCAAAACCCAAACACTGACTAGCAAATAAATCCAGACTTTTACAGAAGTAGTAGCTTTAAGTCTCAATTCAGCGCAGTAATGATTTAATGTAATCTTTAAACTGGTATACAATATTCAGGAACTTAATTTACCATCCAAGAACTGTCATCCAAAATGTAAAAACTATGCAAATATAACAGCTTGGAAATACAAAACATAACATGAAATACAAAGGGAGAAATGATAAAAAATGCTATTATTCTTCTAAAATAACCTGTTACCTTTGTCTATTTCTTGGTTGCAATACTTCTCTTTTTAATATCATAAAAAGCTAGGTAACACTGGCTAGGCACTGAGCAAATTCTCCTACCAAAAATAATAATCCAGAAGCCTCAGTAAAAAAGCGGAGCATCAGGCAATGTTTTTGGTAGATAGCCTCTATCTTTCCCTATAACCATCATGCTCTGCTCCACCTGTGCTTAGCATCTCAGCTCCTTAATAGCAACCCCTCAAATGTTTCCTGCTCAAGACCCTAATATTTAGGTCCATGACTTCTGTATAGTAGAAACACTTGCATCTGTTAGTGAATTCTACAATTTTAAAATAACACCTTTCAGTTCCAGGTTCCCATGAACCACTGTCCATTTCCCCCCAATTCTCCTATAATAAAATGTCTTAAGAGAGGGTAGCTTTTTCTTTTGTACCTTCTCAAGACTGTAGCATTACAGGTGATCAGACTCAGTATCCCTTCCCTCTACCCTATGATAAAGAACTGGAAATTAAACGAAGTACGTAGGAACATGTCTGACTGATTTTTAAGGATGACAAGAATTCCTCCATTAGATAAGCATAGCAGGCCTACGCAAACTACTACGTGGTTTCCAGCAACAGTAATAAATGTTGCTCTCTTTGTGCTGGTATTCATTTTTAGAATTTTTAAATAATTAATCTACAATCTGGTCAATCCCCCAAGGTAACTGAAGGTTGACTGAATATATTTTTCTGGAATAATTAAAAATACATACTGAAAGTTCTTACTCAATTGTCATTCTTTAATCACCCTTAAAAAGTAAAAATCAAAATAGGTAATAAAACATAGGCAAAGAAGAATCCATTAAGCCCTTTCAAGAATTTACACAGGGATTAAATTACATGAGGGGAAAAAATTAAAAGTTTTGGTTAATTTGTCTATCAGCTTTTCTATGCGGCCATGAAGAGGAGACGACACAGAGTTCTACAGGAAACAGAGGAGGAAGCACTGGAATCGATGACCAATAATGCAAACAGCAAAAAAGCTGAATGGCAGACAAGCTGGATAGAGAAAAAACTGCCTAGTTATATATCAGGACACAATGACCCACTACATTGGCTTCTTAACAGTCTCAGGAGATCTGCAGAAGAGCAAAACAAGTGACAAAGTATGTGGAAGCTGTTACTATCACTGTGGCTGCTTTCAAAGAAAGTCAAGACAGGACACTTGCATAAAACTCTGATGGGGGGTTGACAACAACATTTAAGCATTTCTGAAAACAGAAACTGTTCAGAGATGAAATCTAAACATCTTAATAAAAGTATCCAGAAAAATAAGAATGACCTTGATAAGTAAATTTAGATTTCCCTAAATATTCGAAATCCTATTTTGTCATCATGACTGTGTCCAAGTCAGAGAGCACATTTTGTCAGCCACGCTTCCACCAAAGGCCCAAATAAAATGCATGAATTCTGAGTTTGTGTCATTGAAAGTCAATCAAATGACAAAATTTATAAACAAATAAAAATTTGGTCATCAAACTTCTCGCCAAGATGAAGGTGTAAGTACACACACTGTGCCTCCACGCACAACCAAAAGGACAACAACAATTTAAAAACAAAAAAAAACCTGAACTGACAGAAAAAACTGAACTGTATGGAAGTCCAACAAACAAGGAGTTAAAGAAAACACATTCATCCAAATGGGTAGGGAGGTGGAGACAGGTGCGAGGAGAGGACTCACAGCAAGGTGGTTGCTGGAGGACTGGGGAAGGCAAGGCAGCGGCTGGCTGGCAAGGCTACAGCAGCGGTTAGTGGAGCAGGTGGTCTGCAATTCGCATGCAGATAAAACAGGAGGAACAACTGGGGAGCAAGAAAGACTGCACAACTCAGAGGTCCGGTGCCAGGGAAATAGAACCTCAAACCACTGCTTGGAAACACCTGTGGGGGCTGAGGCAGCAGCAGGAAACTCCCAGCATCACAGGAGAGTTTGTTGGAGAGACCCACAGGGTCCTAGAATGTACACAAGCCAACCCACCCGGGAATCAGCACCAGAAAAGGACAATTTGCTGGTAGGAAGTGGGGGAAGGGGCTGAAAGCCAGCAGAGAGTGGAGCAAGTGTCATTGTTCCCTCTTGGACCCCTTCCCCACAGACAGCATCACAAAGAAACAACATGCATTACCCCTCCCTTGTGAACACCTAAGGCTCCGTCTCTGACTATGTAACAGGCACATCAAGACAAAAAAAAATGGCCCAAATGAAAGAACAGTTCAAAGCACAAGAACAAATACAACTAAGTGACAAATAGAGAGCCAACCTATCAGATGCACAGTTCAAAACACTGGTGATCAGAATGCTCACAGAACTGGTTGAATTTGGTTGCAAATTAGATGAAAAAATGAAGACTACGTTAAGTGAAATAAAGGAAAATGTACAGGGAACCAATAGTGATGGGAAGGAAACTGGGACTTAAATCAACGAAGTGGACCAGAAGGAAGAAAGAAACAACCAAACAGAAAAAAAAGAAACAAGAATTCAAATCAATGAGAAGAGGCTTAGGAACCTCCAGGACACCTGTAAATGTTCCAACATCCGAATTATAGGGGTACCAGAAGGGGAAGAGGAAGAGCAACAAGTGGAAAAGTTACTTGAACAAATAATAAAGGAGAATTTCCCCAATCTGGCAAAGGAAATAGACTACCAGGACGTCCAGGAAGCTCAGAGAGTCCCAAAGAAGTTGGACCCAAGGAGAAACACACCAAGGCACATCGTAATTACATTAGCCAAGATTCAAATGAAGGAGAGAATTCTAGAAGCAGCAAGGGATAAGGGACAGTCACCTACAAAGGAGTTCCCATCAGACTGTCAGCCTATTTCTCAAGAGACCTTCCAGGCAAGAAGGGGCTGGGAAGAAGTATTCCAAGTCGTGAAAGGCAAGGACCTACACCCAAGATTGCTCTATCCAGCAAAGCTTTCATTTAGAATGGAAGGGAAGATAAAGTGCTTTTCAGATAAGGTCAAGTTCAAGGAGTTCATCATCACCAAGCCCTTATTCTATGAAATGTTAAAGGGACTTATCTAAGAAAAAGAAGATAAAAATATGAACAGTAAAATGACAGTACACTCCCAATTCCTAACAACCACCCCTAAAACAAAAGCAAGACCAAACCAAGCAAACAACTACAACAGGAACAGAACCACAGAAATAGAGATCACATGGAGGGTTAGCAACAGGGGAGTGAGAGGAGGAAAGAGGGGAAAAAGGTATAGAGAATAAGTAGCATGAATGGTAGGTAGAAAACAAACAGGGGGAGGGTAAGAATAGTATAGGAAATGAAGAAGCCAAAGAACTTATATGTACGACCAATGGACATGAACTAAAGGGGGGAATACAGGTGGGAGGGGGTGTATAGGGCGGAGGGGAGTGCAAGGAGGAAAATGGGACAACTGTAATAGCATAATCAATAAAATACACTAAAAATTTTTTTGTCATCAGACAATCTAGACATCTGATACCTTAATGAATTCAAGATTTGAAAGGTATGAATGTTGGTCTTCCATTCAACTGGGTTCTGGAATAATAATAAACAGAAGTAGCTGTCAAAATGGCCATCTCAAATATTGAAGAGTCCTGAAGGTCTTCAGGCATGTGAGTTGGAGGAAGAAATATGAGTATTTTTCCTAAAGAATATGGTGTGAAAGGACTTGTAAAACAAAGCATTACATCTAGACTCAACTGTCTTATGCTTCACCTTTTATAAAATATAAAATAATTTCAGGGTGTGGAGCAGGAAGAACCCATACTAAAGGAAGACAAACTAACAAAGAGTAAAGAAACTGACTTGTTCTAGACTAACCATGTTTTTTAAAGTGCAAAACTGACTTAAAACACACACACACACAAATGCAAAACATCAAATTGATAAACTGCTCTCAGAGTAATTTTTTTTAAAAATTAGGAAATTCTGTTATAATTAAATTTGGAGAGTCCTTTCTCAGCTCTTTTTCTGAAAGTTAGTGCATCCTATACTGTTCAAAAATGAAGAGAATACAAAATCCAGAAAATATAACTTTCTTTATTTTCACTGTAATATTCAGTTGGTTTCCAAGTTTTACCTGCTTTTTAAAAACTGGTCACCGCTGAAGTAATATTACATTCCTTGAAGCTTAAACAATGTTGCTTCATTTGTTTAAATTTTAATACCTAAAAGTAAACTTAATGTACTTGCAATTAGCTGAATAAATTATAATTTTTTACATTAATTACAGTTAACAAAATAGTGAACAAATTTCTAATTTTCTTCACAAAACAATAATATTCTTCCAACATGGGAGTTGAATACCCTGGTATGTTATAATACTTAGAGGATAAATTTAATACTCCTTAGCTGGGCATCAAGGCTTGACAATTTAACTCTAAAATCAAGCCTTCCAGTCTTGTCTCTTCATCCCTACTCTACCCACTCCTTTCTGCTCTACTCAGAATGATTATTTACATGTTGACCATCTTGCCTATGTTCACCCCACACCAGCTGGAATCTCCTCTTACTCCTACATCCATAAACTTCATTTCAGGCAGGCACAACCAGTTACTCACACACCATAGGGCAGGTCCAGAGTGGTTCTGCTCTTACTTCAACAACATAAAAACCTCTATATTTAAAACCAAATGTTTTTGTGAACTTAAAATTTTCTTGGTGCTTATATACCCTTTTCAATAGCATGCCAGTTAAAGGTCATGAACTTGGAAGACCTGGACAATGTTATTAACCAGCTGTGCACATCAGGGGGCAAATCACTTAATCATTTTGACCCTTAGTTTTCTTATCTGTAAATAATAATAATAATAATAATAATAATACCCTTCTCACAGGACTGCTCTGAGGATAAAGACAATTTATATACTGTGTTTAATAAAGTACTTGGTAGAGAATAGGTACTCAATACATTTATTTGACTGTATTATTAGGTTTACGATAATGAGGACTTCTTAGAAATTTCTAGCTTTTTTTTTTAACTCGGAGACATTTATTTGTTGAAACCAAGCAGGATGATCTGTTGAGAGCTAAGTGGTAAGTGTGGAGCATGAAAAGGGTACAAATTTTCCGTAGTGAACCGCAGAGTAAAAGCCACAGGAAACAGCCCTGAGTGAACCTCACCATACGGAGCATTCCACAGCTGAGCTACAACAGAGGAGAAGGAACCAGGAATTTCTAGCTTTTTAACTATCTGGTTCTTTTATTTTTAATTTATTTTTAAGTATTGAATTTACTGGGGTGACACTGGTGAACAGGATCACGTACGTTTAGTCAGGTTCTTTTAAACTAGCATATATGACATGCACCTATATTGTCCTGATGTCTGCCTGATTTTAACGCTCCTCTCTGTGTTTCTGAATTGACTGTCTCCTACCAACTTACCTATCCTTTCCCAAAGAGTGCCAACTTCAGTACCTCCCAGATTTTCCTCCTGCTCCTGACTTCCATCAGGCTTCTGCTCTACCATCTACATCTCATGTGATGACAACTGACTCCGTGTTGCACATGGACTACAAAATCTGAATCTACCTCACGGGGCCAGTTAGGTTCTGCCTCTTAATCTGAATCCTCAGTGGTCTGTTTCATCTAAACTGCTAGAACACAGGCTCTGCACTACCCTTACAGGATTCGTCAAATTGTGAATCACAATTCACTCATTCACTTAAGTATAATCAAACCATTACTGATGATACATAAATAAGAATGAGACTACTTCAGGGGATTTGTTAAACTGGAGACTTGTCAAAACAAATGATAAACAAGTTTTTAAAACTATAGACACAATAAAAAAGCACATTTTACATCTGTGGGGAAGGGGTACCCACACAAAAAATAAACAGAGATGGGCAAAAGTAGGTTTACAGTTGCTTCTATGGAAAAAGACAAGCAGGTTGTGATTACTACAAAAGCATAATGCACTTATACAAAAGCATAATCTCAAAGTGCCATTGTGACATTCTTTTGAGTGGACAAAGCCATTATAATAAGCATAACCTGTATGTCTTTTTTCCATATGAACTATAAACCTACTTTTGCCCACACCTGTATCCACTTGATTGAAAATTAGGCAACTCGTATTATAAAGACTCTTATTCTCCTTATTTCAGTTCTAAGGCATAATGTTAAAACAGAGTTAACTTTCTGAATGACTTCTCCCCATCGCTCCCCCCCCCAAAAAAACACCCCAGAAAATCTTTAAGTATGGTGCAGTGTTTTGTATGCATGTATACATATTTCCATGACTTCTCTTACCTTTACTGAGATATTTTGTTACATGGTGTAAAACTTTTTCATGTGTTTATGTGTAATAAAATCTTTTAAAAATATATTTTATTGATTATGCTATTACGGTTGTCCCATTTCTCCTCCATCATTCCCCTCCACCCTGCACACCCTTTCCCACCCACATTCCCCCCCCTTTAGTTCATGTCCATGTGTCATAAGTTCTTTAGCTTCTACATTTCCCACACTATTCTTGCCCTCCCCCTGCCTATTTTCTACCTACCGTTATTGCTACTTATTCTCTGTACCTTTTCCCCCTCTCTCCTCCTCCCACTCCCCTGTTGCTAAACCTCCATGTGATCTCCATTTCTGTGTTTCTATTCTAGTTGTTTGCTTAGTTTGCTTTTGTTTTAGGTGTGGTTGTTAATAGCTGTGAGTTTGCTGTCTTTTCACTGTCATATTTTTTATCTTCTTTTTCTTAGATAAGTCCCTTTAACATTTCATAGAATAAGGGCTTGGTGATGATGAACTCCTTGAACTTGACCTTAGCTGAGAAGCACTTTATCTTCCCTTCCATTCTAAATGACAGCTTTGCTGGAGAGAGCAATCTTGGATGTAGGTCCTTGACTTTCATGACTTGGAATACTTCTTTCCAGCCCTTTCTTGCCTGCAAGGTCTCTTTTGAGAAATCAGCTGACAGTCTGATGGGAACTCCTCTGTAGGTGACTGTCCCCTTATCCCTTGCTGCTTCTAGAATTTTCTGCTTCACTTTAATCTTGATTAATGTAATGATGATGTGCCTTGGTGTGTTCCTCCTTGGGTCCAACTTCTTTGGGACTCTCTGAGCTTCCTGGACTTCCTGGAAGTCTATTTCCTTTGCCAGATTGGGGAAGTTCTCCTTTATTATTTGTTCAAGTAACTTTTCCACTTGTTGCTCTTCCTCTTCCCCTTCTGGTACCCCTATAATTCGGATGTTGGGATGTTTAAAGATGTCCTGGAGGTTCCTTAGCCTCTCCTCATTTTTCTGAATTCTTGTTTCTTCATTCTTTTCTGACTGGATGTTTCTTTCTTCCTTCTGGTCCACTCCATTGATTTGAGTCCCAGTTTTTCTCCCATCACTATTGGTTCCCTGTGCATTTTCCTTCATTTCACTTAGTGTAGCCTTCATTTGCTCATCTAATTTGTGGGCAAAATCAACCAATTCTGTGAGCTTCCTAATCACCAGTGCTTTGAATTGTGTATTTGACAGGTTGGCTATCTCTTGGTCACTTAGATGAATTAGCTCTGGGGCTGTGATCTGTTCTCCTGTTTGAGCCATTTTTGTTTTTTGGGGGGGTTTTTTTGAGTCTGGTCTCGGCTGTTGCGTAGTGAGGGGTGGAGACTTAGGTGTTCGCCAGGGCAGGGCAACCCAGTCGCTGAGTTGCGATGCTGTATGTGGGGGTGGGGTTCAAGAGGGATCAATGGCACTTGCTCTGTTCCCTCTCAGATTCCAGTCCCCTCTGCCACTTCCCCCAAGCAAATTGTGCCCTTTCTGGTGCTGATTTCCATGTGGGTGGGCTTGTGTACATTCCAGGACCCTGTGGGTCTCTCCAATGAACTCTCCTGTGAGGTTGGGAGTCTCCCCTAACACCTCAACCCCCACAAGTGTTTTCAATCAGTGTTTTTAGGTTTCATTTCCTGCCACTGGGGCCCTGGGTTGCAAGGCCTGTCCAGCTCTTTGTTCTCACCTGGATTAGCTGCGCGAGAATGTGGGGTGGCCTGGTCAGCCAGCTGCACTGAGTGGCCCCACTGGGCTTACCCGCCACCACCCAGTGCCCAGGGTCTGCTATCTGCTGCCTGTACGCCTTGGATCCTCCAATCCCTGCCTGCGTGCCTGGTTCTGCCAACCTCCACTTTTTCCTGCTACGAATCCGCCCCTCTTACCAGTCTGGATGAATGGTTGTCGGACTTCCATACAGTTCAATTTTCTATCAGTTCTGATTGTTTTCTTGTTTCTAAATCTTTGCTGTCCTTAATTTTGGTTGTGAGAGGAGGCATAGTGTGTCCACCTACCCCTCCATCTTGGCCAGAAGTCTTGTAATCAAATCTTTTAGTGTGAGTTATCAACAGTGTTGTAATTAAAATAACCTGATTTCTGAAAGCTTTGTTAAAGCAGAGAATGGCAGTCACAGCAATCTGTACTTCCCTGCTTAATCTCTCTTGACAAGCTCTATCCATGCCAGCACTGTCCGGCTTCAGCGATCACAAGGCCAGAAGCTCATAATGCAGGCAACACTCTCACTAGCACAAACAGGATTCAGTCCCTTCATCTTCCAAATGAGAGTTAAACCACAATTAGGTCTGTAACATTTTCTTTTAATAAGCCTTCTCCATTATAGCTAATAAACTATAAATTAGGGCATTAAAATAGAGGAAAACTGTACTTTTTATTAATAACTGAACCATACTGAAGGAAATACAAAATACTGAGCTTAGTCAAGGGTGAATCAACATTCTCTCCAACTCCACCCCACTAGCCCAACTGGTTTAAAAAATAATAATGCACCCTGCCTGGTGTGGCTCAGTAGATTGAGCACTGGCCTGCGAACCAAAGGGTCGCCACTTCGATTCCCAGTCAGGGCACATGCCTGGGTTGCAGACCAGGTCCCCAGTAGGGGGCATAAGAGAGGCAACCGCACGTTGATGTTTCTCTCCATCTCTTTCGCCCTCCCGTCCCCTCTCTCTAAAAATAAAGAAATAAAATATTTGAGAAAAAAATAATAATGCTATTATTCAGCTATTTAACATGGATGTGAGCAAAAGTCATAGTCAAGAGGAAAAGAAGATCTACATGTTTTCAGGTGTAAAAAATGTTTACTTTGGAGATACGTTTTCTAGTGTTTCTTACTGTATTTGTATCTACAAAATTGTATACATTCAAGAACTAAAGCCTTAAAAAAAACCCTTATGTATATTCATAATTCTGAATGCTTTGGTTTATTTTCAAAATCCCTTTTATTTGGGGGAGGAGTTATAAAATCAATTGTAGAAAACTTCCCTATACACGGGAATGGTTTCATAACATTTTTACTAATGAAATAAAAAATAAATTATGAAAACTGTCACAACTACACAAAACAAGCATAATTTGTTACAAGAGTCAGAATATCAGGACAGGTAGTCTGTGATTTACTCTTTAGAGGAATTTAGAAAATTAAGAGAGTCCTGGCAAAGATGGAGGTGTAGGTAGAAACCTTTCACTTCCTTGCAGAACCAAAAGGAGGATAACAACCAATCTAAAATCAATAAGCAACCAGAAGTGCCAGAAAATCAAACTTCATGGAACTCCGACAAACACGGAATTAAAGAAACAGTCAAACAGAATAACCAGACTGGTAAGGCAGCAGACAGAGAGAACCACAGTGAGGTGGCAGGCTGCGCGTAGGTGGGAGAAACTCCCAGACTCATACCAGAGTTCGCTGGAAAGTGCGCTAGAGAGGAGCAGGTGAGCTGCATTGTTCCCTCTCTGGCCCCTCCCCCATAGGCAATATGGCAGTACAGCAAGGAGGGTTGCCCTGCCCTGGTGAATACCTAAGGCCCCGCCCTCTTACAACTTACCAGGGGCCCAAACAAAGAAATATGGTCAAAATGAAAGAACAGAGCAAAACTTCAGAAAGAGAGCTAAGCAATGAGGAGATTGCCAACGTATCTGATGAAGAATTTAAAGCGCTGGTAATCAAAATGCTCACAGAACTGATTAAGCTTGGTTGAAAAATGAAAGATACCCAAAATGAAATAAAGCAAAAGATTCAGGGAACCAACAGGGACAGGAATGAAACCAGGACTCAAATCAACAATTTGAAACAAAAGGAAGAAATAAACATCCAACCAGAACAGAATGAAGAAAGAATTCAAAAAAGTGGAGAGAGTCTTACAAACTTCTGGGACAACCTGAAACGTTCCAATATCCAAATTATAGGAGCAAAAAAGGAGGAGAACAACAACAGCAAGATTTTTTTTAACTTATTTGAACTACTGAAGGAAAACTTCCCCAACCTGGCAAAGGAAATAGACTTCCAGGAAGTCCAGAAAGCCCAGAGAGTCCCAAAGTAGTTGGACCCAAAGAGGAACCGAAGATTAAAGATAAGGAGAGAATTCTATAAGCAGCAAGGGAAAGGAGAGAGTTACCTACATAGGAGTTCCCATCAGACTGTCAGCTGATTTCTCAAAAGAGACCTTGCAGGCAAGAAGGGGCTGGAAAGAAGTATTCCAAATCATGAAAGTCAAGGACCTACATCCAAAATTGCTCTATGCAGTGAAGCTGTCATTTAGAATGGAAGGGAAGATAAAGTGCTTCCCAGATAAGGTCAAGTTAAAGGAGTTCATCATTACCAAGCCCTTATTATATGAAATGTTAAAGGAACTTATCTAAGAAAAAGAAGATCAAAACCATGAACAGTAAAATGACAACAAATCCACAACTATCAACCAATGAACAGAAAGAAAGAAAGAAAGAAAGAAAGAAAGAAAGAAAGAAGAAAAGAAAAGAAAGAAAGAAAACAAAAACTAAGCAAATAATAGAACAGGAACAGAATCAGAGAAATGGACATCACATGATCACATGGAGGGTTTTCAGTGGGGAGTGGGGAGAGAGGAATGGGGGGTACAGGGAAGAAGAAGCATAATTGGTAGGCATGAAATGGATGGGGAGAGGTCAAAAATGGTATAGGAAACAGAGAAATCAAAGAACTTACATGTACAACCCGTGGACATGAACTAAGGAGATGGGGAATGCTGGAGGGTTGGGAAGATGCAGGATAAAGGGGGAAAAATTCGGAAAACTGTAATAGCATAATCAATAAAATATACTTAAAAAAGAAAATTCAAATAAAATACTAAAAATTTTACTTAAGTTCTTTATTCCTCAAACCCACACTCCCTCTTCATGGCCATAAGACTGACATTTCCTTGGAGCAAAATGGTGACAAGGTTTTCCTCTAGAAGACAACACAACTCTAACATTTATTCTATATGTGCATTTGAAAATGCAGAAGAAATGGCACCTTCAATAAAAGCACCTTATCACAAAGTAAATCTTTCAGTGATGATATTTAACCTTGGTGTGTACCTGTGCAGTAATTCTGACCCTCAACAAAATGATCACTTAGAATTATTATCTTCAACCTTTTATTCACAAGATATAAATCTCCCGTAATTACCAAAAATAGCAATCCCAAGGATATTTGCATTTTGACAGTTTTCAATGCCTTAGGCTAAAAAAAATAAAGCTTTAACCAGAATTTCAAGGATCAGCCTTAGGATGAAAAGTACTCTGGCTTCAAGTGGTGTTTTGTAGGCTAGCCTACATTTAAGAAAGAGAATGAGGTGTGAAGTCTGTCCAGATTGAGTTTCAAATTTTTATATTTGAAAACCAAATCAAACACATTTTTTCCCAGATTTTATTTATTCATTTTTAGAGAGAAGGGAAAGGAAGAGAAACATCTACGTGTGAGAGAGACAGTGATCAGTTGCTTCTCACGTGCTCCCAGCTGGGGACTGGGTCCGCAACCCAGTCATGTGCCCTGACCTGGAATCAAACCAGTGAACTTTCAGTTTGCAGGATGATTGCTCAGTCAACTAAGTCACGCCAGTTGGGGCCATTCTTGGTTTTTTTTGTTGTTTGTTTGTTTGTTTTAATTTTTTTTTCTTTTAGATTTTATTTATTTATCTTCAGAGGGGAAGGGAAGGAGAGAGGGAGAGAAACATCAATGTGCGGTTGCCTCTTGTATGTCCCCTGCCGGGAACTGGCCTGGCAACCCAGGCATGTGCCCTGACTGGGAATCGAACCGCGATCCTTCGGTTCGCAGGCCCGCGCCCAATCCACTGAGCTACACCAGCCAGGGCCCATTCTTGGTTTTTAAAAGCCTCAGAGGATTTCTTTATTGGTGGCAAGAGCAGCAGGTAATGATTTTTAATCATGTTGCAAATGAAGGAGAGAATGAGCTTGGGAGGTGGGAGACTAGAGGAGACAGTATAAGAAGATCTAAACGGATGAGAGAGGTAAAAGGACAATAAAGTTTGTAAGAACTAGTAGTTCTTACCACACAACCTTTGAGGATCAGTGATAGGTGACTCATTACCTTCTCGACAATTTAAAAGTGGGTAAACACACAAAATGTTTTTAATTGCAATAACTATTTCAATGCATTTTTCTAAACTAAGAGCCTATAGAGAGAAAGCCTTGACGTGGGCAAACTTCAGGGCACAACATCCCTCCAAAAATAAAAGCCATTTAAAACATCAAAGAATGAATAGTAAGAACAGAAAAATAAGTAATGGAGAACGTATTTGTGGTTCTAAATACATCTTACAGGTATCTTGATTATAAGACAAAAATATCTTAGTGTTTTCAGAAAGAGTCTATAAGAATCAAGAAAATGAAGTAAAGAAGAAAAATCCAGACTCCTTATACCAGCAGTTCCACATGTACGGTGATGAGGGGAGGGCACAGGACCAATGGGGTAAAGCTGAGTCTCGTCAAAAGAAACTTCTCTGTGTGGAGGAGCCTTCGTAATGACTGGTTTGCCCTGGTTCCTCTCAACTCCCTATCTTCTAAATGTATGATGTTTAACATGAGAACTTCAGCCTTTGCTTCAGCCTCTTTCAGATGTTACCAGACCCACAGGAGGGCTTGGTAGCAAAGCAAGAAAACCTCAGAAAGGCCCAAAGATATTATTCTGCTTCTAGTCCCACTGTTAGTTATCTCACATGTGTACTCTGGAGTCACAGAGACTTGAGCTGGAACCTTGGCTCCATCATATACTAGATTATATTAATTTAGGAAATGTCTTAACTTCTAAAAAATGGCAATGGTAAATGGCTCCTCTCTTCCAAGATTAATGTGAGGAGTAAATGAGTTATTTAACAAAACATTTAGCATAAAATCTGGTTTTCAAGATTCCCCAGCGCCTAGCAGACTTGTTTTCCCAAACAGTGAGATTACAAGATTGTGACCAGCACTTTAAAAAAGAATTTGCCAGAACAAAATAGAAAACAGTAAAGTGCATGCAATAAGGGTAAGCATTGTTTCAAAAATATTTTTCAGACACACATGTGCACGCACCCACACTCTTCACTGGGCCCCCTACAGTTTTTGTGTGTGGCCTTCCCTGTGTAACCTTCAACAGGCGGCACATCTGGCTCTTCCTCAGGGCACAGCAGCATTTTGTATAAAACTCGACAACACTTATCACATTGTGCTTGTTCATATGTGTATCTCTACCATGAGAACATAAGCTCCAAGGAAACTGCTTTACCTCAGTATTTCTGGTGCCTAAAAAATACTGTTCTGTTGAATGAATAAGTAAATCATCAAAATCTAACAAGTATTAAAAACATACAAAAATAGCTAACCACTTTCATTTATCACTATCTGATCTTATTATTATATGGAAATTTAAATTTAGCTATAAGTCACACTAAAATTGAAACAGTTGTTCTTTTCCCCAAAATGTCTAGTGTACTCCCTTCCATCTGGAAGTGATGAATAAACGTTTACTTAGGAAACTGAAATGGGTGGTGTGCATAATAATAATCTTTGAAAAGTAGAACATCAAAGCACATAGTATGCTGCATAGTTGAAGTTTTATTTAAAGAGATGGACCTCAGTCACGCTTCCTCGTTAGAGGCAAAGAAAGGTAAGGGAAGTTACGAGGCAGAAAAGGTTGCTTCTTCCACATGACAAACGATCCAAAGACCCCCTTGCATGGGCACTGCAGGCACCATGAGAACACATCTCAGTAACACCACCATGCAAGTACTTGTTTAAGTACTTAATATAAGGAAATATGAAGAACTTTAATATTTTTCATATTCACATATGCTCACCATCATTCTCAATTCTATTTAAATGTAAGAATCAAAGTTATACAAATTCACCACCTGCACTTTTATAGTATCACAAAAAGCAAAACATGGGAAATAAATTCTAAAGAAACACTTGTGCCATCTTTAGAGACCTCAAAAATCAAAAGCTAACTAACAGTCTATGAAGTGGAGATTACATACAAAACTAGTCAGAAGTAAATAAATGTTTGCTCTAAAATGGATTCCTTTATAGTAATCTTCCAAAATATTTGGTTCTACATCATTAGCAATTTAAAAACTCAAAGTTTCCAACTTACTAGGATTACAACTTTCTTGACACAGCAAGCTAAATACATGACATATTAAGAAAAAAGTGGTATGGCTGCTATGTCAGGGCTCAGACATTCTGCTCCCATCCCCCCAACTAATTAACGTAAATGACAATTTTTACCTAAACTTTTTAAACCTCTAAGGAAACAGCTATTTCACAAAAACTTCCTTTTGTCACTTTAAGTATACTTGAAGTTATTATAAAACCCTATTTCAAGGTAATTTATTGGGCTTGGACATTAAAGACAAGTCTTAACAGTTAACACTGGCTTACTGCAAGAAGAAAAAAGAAGAGCCAGGCTATACACTCTTCAGAAACAAAGCTAACAGAAGTGGCAACAAGTTGTTGTTCCTCATCAAAACTCTCCCTATGTGTGAAACGCAGTTGAATGACCCTAGTCAGGTGGTAACACTCACCAGTATGAATCTTCTCATGTCTCTGTAGCAGGTACTTCTGTATGAAACGCATGTCACATTGACTACATTGAAATGGTTTTTCGCCTTAAAATAATTTCATATCCACAAATTAGTTACTGCATTAAACACAGTTTATAGTTACTATTTCTGAAGAAAGATAAATCTTAGAAGCCCAAATTCTGGAAAATTCCAAATTATCCATACAAATGTTTTAAATTGTTCATTAACTTAACAGAATTTTATTTCCTCTCAATTTTTCCCCAAAACTTTTTTAAAATTCACATCCTCACAGTCACACAAAAGTGAGACTAAATCTGATCTCTATCTAGCCTTTAAGGGATTAAAAACTGATGTAAAACAACTTAAAATAGAATTTAAAAATAATTAGGCTAGAAGGGACTCTACAGGTTATGTAAGTGTGTCTTAAATATCTTTTCTTCCTTTTAATCTGGAGGAAGACCCACTCACGTTGTTCTCTGTGGCTAACCATCACTTTATGCCCATTTACCTGTTTTCTTCAGAACCTTCAGAACTTTCTAAACAGCCTTTAAAAAAATTCCTGTATCTTCAAACGTTCCCACTCTGCTGGGAGCTTTTCCTTTTAAGGAAAGTATTCTTTGGTCTGCTCTATGCAAAGACACTTTCCAGAAATCCTTAAAAGCTCCTCCATTACTTTCTCACCTTTATACCATACCTTCTTAAAAGAGAAGTCTATCCTATGTCTCAAACTCTTTACTATTCACTTGTGCTTTAACCCTTATACTCTACTTTCTTAAAAAGCTACTCATTATCTATCTCCTTGCTACTTATTCTAATTTTTTCTCAGTTCACTGTCCTCTCAGAAGGTTATGCCATTGTTGATCGTACCCTCCTTGGTATTCTCTCTTCCTTTGGCTTCTGGGACATCTGTACTTTCCTAGTTCATCAAAGCTACCTCATTATTGTCTTCCCCACTGCCCCCCTAATTCAATCTCTGTGTCTAATCCGTCTCCCCAAAGATCTGTGATCAGTCTTTTAGTTCTGCTCTCTACCACTTCATGTTCTTAATTATCATTTTTTATATCTGATTCCCAAATTCATATTTCAAGCTCCATCTGGATATCATGCATAGAGAAATAAATGCTGACAGGCTTTCAATAATACATTCTTTAACTGTTTCTCTAGCTAAAAAGAACACATTGAGCCAACTAAGTGTCAATTAAGATTAATTAATTTTACACATCCATGCTAATTGTTTTTTCTCATTTGAAGTTTTTCCTGATTTGCTTCTGACATTCTGGCCTTATGAAATCTCTGATTTGAAATGCCAGGTTAGCTATGGTCTTAGGAATAAATGACATTTACAGAAAGGTAAAAATAACAAAGATATTTTAGTGGACATAAGCCCATTTTAAATCAAGAAATACCTGTATGAATGAAGACATGTCTCTGTAAGTGATAGTTCGTTCTAAAGGCAGCATTGCAGTGCTCACAAACGTGAGATTTAGGGGTTTTCAAACCAAGTGATCCATCCTCATTTATTGTAAGAATCTAGTTTAAAAAAAGGTAAAAACAAAAGAAAGAAGTTTTAAAAATGTAACACTAATTTATAAAAAAGATAATGTCTTTTAATGCAAACAATGTTCACCAGAGACTATGAAATATTTTTTTCTAAATAATTTTGAAAAGGCTGTTAGAATAACATTATTATTAATTGTAAAGAACAGTGTGATTCGGAATGGGTCAGATCACTACTAATAAAACCGTGGAAGCTGGTTACATAGTATTTTAGCACTCTGCCCCTCCTCTCTAAAGCTGATGTCTAACAGAGTCCCTAAGTGTTCTGTCAGTGTGAGTATAGCTTTATTTTCAATTTCAAATTCTTACATAGGCAGAACAAAAGTCTTATGTTTTAGACATAGCGTAAATATCAATCAGTATAGGACTGGTTAAATAAATCATAGAAAATTAATACATTTTAATATCATGTGGTTACAAAGTAAAATGAGAAAGCTCTCTATATACTTATATGGAAAGACGCCCAGGATTTATTAAGAAAAAAGTTCAGAATCCAGTATATAATTTTTCTAATTTTTGTATACAAGAGAGTTCCTATAGGGGTGTGTGTGTGTTTGTATATACATAAAAACTATTTTAAAGGATGTATATAAAATGTACATAACCTCAGTTGTGATGGGTGGGGAACTTGGCAGACAGAAGATAAGGTGAGAGAGTTTATACCGAACATACTTAAAACACTTTTCTAAACCGCATAAATGCTTGCCTATTACATTTCTTTCCTTCCTTCTATCCTTCCTTCCTTCCTTCCCCTGACTCAAGTCATCCTAGGATAGAATTTAGAGTCTGGTTTGGACAAGTCCAGGATCTCTAAGGTTATTCTAGGACTACTAAACTATTATTAAGAATATTCCTAAAAATATTTGTTGAATAAATAAATTTGAGTGGGTAAGGGAAAGAAAAATGACAGAGTGGTCAGCCTTATCTTCTTGGGCTTCTCAAGCTGAGAACATTGGGGGCCTGATCTGGACAGTGCCAGAGAGCAGCCACACTTCGGCTTCATGTATTCCCATTCATCAACCATTTGTTCAGGGGGCAACATTAAACTGCCTTCCTCAGCAGAGTGACAGAGTGAAAATAATCAATGATCCCTTTTTTCATTATTGAGAGAAGAAAGATGGCAGAGTACAACTTAAAGATAAGCATACAAAACTAGGAGACAAGATCAGGGAGAGCATGGCAAGTGAGAGGCAAACAATATTGGAGGTCGGGGCCTGTGAAGTGGAGCTAAGAAACTGTGTCCCACCAGGAGAGAGTAATCTGGGACACATCTTAAAAAATACAAAGCCCTTGGAAACTGATTAGGGTATGTGAATACACACTGTGACTCCTTCTCTACCCTAGAAAAGAGGAATAGGTTAAGAAAAAAAGGCTTTAATTTTTAAAAAAATTTTTTAACTTTAAATTTAGGAAGACAATTCACCTATATTGTATATAAATCAATGGTAATTATTACGCAAATTATACAGGGCTTTTGGGTTAGGGGCAAGTTGCCAAAGTGGTCAACAATGCTTCAAAGTCTGTGCACCAAAGTCAGAGGGAAACATTTGGCAGGCGAACGGAAGTGGGTGCCACAGCTTCCTAAAGAGAGTCAGTCAATGAGAATGAAAAGTTTCATCTCTAGCCAGTCAGTCAGTTTAAAATTTTTTCAGCGTTTCCAAGTCACAAAGTAACATGCAAGTAAACACTGTGGGGAAAAAAAAAAAACAAAAATCCACAAAAATATTTTAAAGTGATTCAAAATATTTCTAACATAAAAAGATAACAAAAAGATATTAAACATTTTATATAAAACAGAACTGAAAACAATATAGTACCAGGTATTTTTTTCACATATGTTGGTAAATAAGATCGATGTGCCAAAAAACATGGCAGCTCAATAGCTTTCTGTGGCATAGCAACTGCAAGGGAAGGCTCTGTGAGAAACGAATCTGGCCCAAGTTACTTAATGTGAAACGGATGTAATCTTGACAGTACAAAGCCCTTTTATGAAGAGTTAAGGAGGTCTAGGTCATTGTTTTCTGTCACTAGAAGTTAATGCTGCTTTTCATTGTGGATTCAAGCCTTAATTCAAAGGTGGATTTTGTGGATGAAACAGCTAACACTAGCTTGTGAATAGCAGACTAAAAAGTTTAGCATATTTATAAAGTTCAAAGACAGAAAAATCAAATTCTTAGGCATTAATATTTAATTTTCATTTTTTCTTTTCTTTTTAGGCTAGAGTAACAACCATCTTCGTATAAAGGACACAAAGTAAAATTCATCTCACCTCAGAAGACCACCAGTGGCTCTTCCAGTCTGTGATCAGTTTTAAATGTAACTGCCCGACTCTTGTGTGTCACTTGCCACTATAAACCCAGTGTCCAAAAACAGTGTCTGGAACATAATAGGATGCTACACATGTCTACTGATGTGGTCACCTGCTATGCATGCCAAACATTCTCATAAGCTTAACACTGTTTATTCTTTTTCAAACTTTTTACAAGAAGTAATATACTTTTTAATTTTTCAAAGTCACTAAGTAGTGCCACAGAGAGGTGAGTATGCAAAGAACTACGTCCCTCAGTGGAACAGAAATGGCAAATCAATGCAGGCAAAACTTTCTTCCTTGGTACAGAGTTGGCTTCTTTTTTCTTATTCACACCCCCTTTTTCAAGATCTTTTAGTAGAATGTGATCTACCAGTTAAGTGTGTTTGTCTTAGAGATTAGCTGTATTACTTGCTACTAGTATCATAAAATAGTTCTGCTTCTCTTTTTCCCTTCAATATATAAACAACATTACAACTGAAGAATTTGAAATTTCAAAGTTTAAATTCTGATGTGCCCCCTATGTCTCCAGATGATTTATCCTGCCTCCTATCACTGATACTTTTGAAGGCATATGGTATATTATAAAGACTGAGCAATCAGCCTTTATCAAGAGTGGAGAAATTAGTAATAGTCTAAATAATACTCAACATACTTGATTTTTTCTTAATAGTTTAATACATTTAAAACAGAATTTTTCAGTGAAAAAATTCAGTGCTAGATGGAACTCAACTAATCTGCTCTCTTTAGCTTACGGTCCATTAGTAGGTACATTTTTGTTCTGAGCCAATGTATTCTCATGTAGCTGTCTATATATATAGTGACGGTTATCTTAAATAATATACCAACTTTGCCTTCGCCGTTGCGGCTCACTTGGTTGGAGCATCATCCTGTAAACCAGAAGGTTGCGGGTTTGATACCTGTGAAGGGCAGGTATACAACCTAACCTAGGTTGTAGGTTAGGTCCCCAGTCCGAGTGCATAGGACAGGCAGCCAGTCAATGTTTCTCTCTCACACTAATGTTTCTCTCCCTCTTTCTCTCTTTCCCTCCCTTCTCCTCTGTCTAAAATCAATAAGCATGTCCTCTGGTAAGGAATAATAATAGTAACACCACCAACAACAATAATAAACAACCAACTTTAGTCAGGCAAAGAACTAGGCTCTGCCTATTCAATCCAGAGACTTTTTTAGAACTCAAGGGTCACAGACATTGAATAATGTGACACCCCTCGGTGAAAAACTTTTGCTTTCTTAGAAGGCAGAGGAGGGTTCAAATCCAATTAGAAATGGAAGAATAGTGCAACCCCAAAGTCATACAACAAAATAACGAAGTCATCCAGGGCAACAACCACTTCATTTTGACCGTCCTGGTTAACTCTAAGATCCCATCCTCACACTGCCACTTTCTTTCCTTCTTCAGGATTTTTGTTGTCTCTCAATATTAAATTTTACATATTGCCAAATTTTGTTTTTGAATGGCAAGCTTTTGACAGTGAGAGAACACAAAATACACACATCATGAGCATGGTACAATAACAGCTGTTCAGTATAATGACCTTTACAAAAGGCTATTTTGCTCCTGTTTTTTAAATAGTAGGCAAACAAGTATGGGATAATTTTTAAAGAAAGATTAACATCAAAATATTTTTAAATTATAGTTCAGTTCTGTGAAAAAATTATTTACTCAGATTCTACAATTCCATGGGAAAATAGATAAGTGAAATACTAAATGACTTCTTTTACTAATTTTCTTCTTTATTTTTCTCATAACTATTATTCCTTATTTCCACTCCCCAGTGTTGAATCTTCAAAGCCACTTCTTCCACAATCACATCAGCATATAGAACAAGGTATGACACATGCCTAGTCATACTAGGCATCTAGCATCTCTGCTGCTTTTAACTCAATTTCCCTCATTTTACATCATTCAATTTTAAATCTTTTTGGTATCAAAATCACAAAACTCTTCCGGGAACCAATAGTATATAATAAATTGTCAGGAAAGAATTCTCTGAATAGTTTAAAATCGATTTGACGTGTGGAATATGTTCTTCCTGAGTCCAGAATAACTTTGAATAATCAATTTCTGTTCAGAGCACCTACAGTGTTATAACAAACAAACCCAGTTCCTTTATTCAGAAAGAGATCCTGGCATATCATAGACACAAAAATTATTTGCTGACAGGATGAGAAAGGAGATACTCTTCAAAATAAGAAGAAGTAAGTAATTAAAAAGTACCCTGTGCTCTATTTCATTAAATTACTAGGGAATTTGAAGGATGCATAAAATGTATACAATGATGAAGTAAGACAATATTGTTGTATTTTACTGAAAAGGGTCCTTGGAGTCCACCAATATTAACTCAACAACCCTCATATAATCTTCTGTGGTTAAAAACATTATCCCCCAATCACCTAATAAGTCAACAGCAAAGTCAGATGATAAGACTTCATTTCTACAAAAACTTCTAGTATCAAGACTTGAAATTCTCAAGTTTAAACGTAAATCATAATCACCTTGAACTCTTCAACATATAATGGGAAATCCCCTGAATAACAATCTCTAGCGATGGGGCCTGGGTATTCATGATTGGGGAAGCTCTGTAGGTGACTTCTACTGCAGAGCCAGGATGGAGAACCACTGACACAGTGCACTGGGCCAGAATTAAGTCCACTGAGACTTTTCATGCATTTCTAATAACTTTAGTGCTCTGTAGTCCTAATCCACAACAAAACAGAAACAGATTCAAAGGGGCAATGGAATATAATGTTAAGTGGCCACATAGGTACAGCAATGTAAAATTGAGTATCATGTCATTAAGGAATGAGACAGCTACACTATTAGAAGCAGTCAGGAAATAAAATCTAGCAGTCGCCTTTCAGGGAAAGGGGAAGAAAGCCCTAGTATCTGAGTCTTCCCAGAGGGCTTCATTACAATACATACAATTTTTTAAAAAATGTTTTCAATATCAACCCTAAGACATTAAAAGCTTAATCATTTTCAAATGTACTATATTTAGAAAGAAAAAACACATTAAAGATTTCCACCAAAGTGATTGAAATAAAATTTGACATTTAAAAGTGATATGCTTTTATTATGTAAAAAATTTACTTTCATAAAACAGCTTACTCCATGACAGTATCAAATAACTTGACCTAGGTCACATTCCCTAGCCTGATGAGCCTCTTCCTCTACAGACATGATGCCAAATGTATTTTGGCAACTTTCAAGTATCAAATCTACCTTAAGCTAACTAGGCTCTGCCATGACAAAGGCTCAGAAAGCAATTATTGAGTAAAACTTTTAGCAGTTAAAGATGATCTAACAACACAGAACTTCACATCACAAAGCTTATCTGGAAGGGAGCCACATTTATACGGATATTATAAGCTCTGATAGTTTTACCTAAAGTCTATCACATCACTTTAGTCATATTTCCTGTACGGATCCCCAATCTAATGCGACACAATGGTGACAACATACTAAAAATAGTCACAATGGTGACAACATACTAAAAATTGTCACAATGGAAATATTCAAGATTTGGGAAGGAGGCTGGGGGAAAGTGGAGTCCTCTAAGCATAATAAATTAAAATTCTTGATAAATTTTAAGTGGGCTTTAAGGAATTTATAAGTGGGCTTATAAATGTGAAATAAGCTTTTCCTGCTCTTCATACAGAAGGGCAAAAAGAGTATAATGAAAAATGAGAAGTACAAATTTTTAAGCAGAAGCCTGAGAAAACATAGAATAACTCATGCCTCAGAGTTCTAAAACTCCAGACACAACACCATTCGTCTGAAGACTGCAGACCTGCATTAAACACAGTCCACAACCACTCTCTGTCCCATTACATGTTAACACGTCAAAACAATTTAAAAATAATTTCTGTTATTTTCATATCCTGTCTGCCATAGTGTATTTCTGGTCATTTCACCATCCTAAGAATTCCCTAAAAAGGCTGCCCCAAAGTATTTTCTGATATAAAATATACTTAGACTAGGCCAAATCTTTCATCTAGCAACTACAGAGATATATAAATAGTTTAATACCTTTAGAAATATAATACATTATAAGTGAATTTAACTATCTCAAATAGAAAGCAAAATAGTTTAAACCCTATAAAAAATCTGACCTTTGTACTTACAAACACCTATAACATACTACACCAAATAAGACTCTACTAAAAGATAATAGTAGGAGTTTTAGTCAGTTATTTCAGAATCCATTACCGTGAAGAACAGTACCATAAAAACATGACAATAAAATATCAAAGAAAATATAGACCTTATATATATTTATTGTTTTTAGACTTGAAATAAATTTCTCATTGATCAGCAGTGAACTCAAGGTAGCATAATCACTATCACAAACCATTTTAGAAATTAATTTTTTCCTCCAAACCTGCTATGGTTCTTTAATGAAGAGCCTGATTTATTCATTAATGAAAAAAACAAACAGAAAGTATCACATAAATCACTCAGAAAAGCATTAACTCCTAGAAAAGAGGAGAGAGGGATTTCAGAAAACATGAAATACAAAATGCCAATGAATTACCAAAAAAAAATTTAGTATTGCTAGTAACTAAAGAAATTAAAATTCAAATTATACTGAGACGCCCATCTTAAGCTCCAAATAAGCAAAGTCCCTCCTCCGGGCTGATGAGAATGTGGACGGACACTCCTTAGGTCACTGAAGGAAGCAACTGGTACAATTTTTCTGGAATAAGTAACATTATCAAGAAACCTTTTTAAAAGTTCATGCCCTCTGATTCAGTAGTGTACAAATATTTTAAGTGCAGCATGATTTAAAATGAAGGCAAACAGAATACAACTTTCCAACAATAAAGCAATTGCTGAATATGATATATCTAAAGATTATTATGCAGCTAGTATCTTTATAAAAACCACTATCAACTTTACATGTATAAATAGCTTACACACATTTTGACTGTTAAAAATCTGGAAGTCCTCTTCATCTACAAATTTGAGGACAGTAAGGGAATATGCCAGAAAATTAAGGTAGTTATCTCTAGGCAACATGACTATGGGCTATTTTAGTCTCTGTACTTTTCAATCTTTTCTGTAACAGACACATTTGTGTATGCCAAAAACAGTGTATTCTGGTAAATATTTAACAGCAGGTTAAGGGGACTGGGAAGGGTTTACTGATTTCCATAGTGTAAATAGTCTCACCATGGCTACTTTCAAGGTACCAAAAGTTTTAGCACTGACTTGCAAACTCCCTATAATCTTAGCAGTCAGCTCTGGGAAGGCAGTACCAGCTGGCTCCAACATACCACTGTGTCCAAAAGCATACAAAATATATTAATAATGATAATTATAATTTAAATCATAAATGCAAAAACAATTAGCCATCAAAATAAAAGGTTATGTTATATGATCTTCTTTAAAAAAAAAAAGAGCCTTCTTCCTTATATGAGGGGAGAAAGCAGGAACTGAAATTCTGTGGGAATGCCAAATAGTCAACTATTACTGTACTGAAGGAAGGGGTAAAAGCAGTCAATTCCTAATAATGTTTACTGGGTCACTAGCTTATTTACTTATCCATTCAGTCACCGAAAAAGTATTTATTGATTATCTACTGTATTATGCCTACTATTCCAGGATCTTGGGTTAGAGCTGTGAATAAAATAGGTCCCTGCCCTTGTGGGGCTTGTGTTCTATTCTAATACAGATACGTCACAATTTTTTCCTGATGAATAATTGGTACTGAATTTTCCTAAAACCATATTACAATAAGTAAAATTAATATGAATGAAAAGCAAGTCACTCACTGCATACCATCTGTCAGTTTTCAAAGAAAAGAGAGACATAGGGAAAGAAAAGTTTGTTTTTAGAAGAAGGACACAGTGAAAAAGAAGTGAAAGAAAAGGGAAGCAGTGGCCCACCATCTCCATGCAGGCATGCATCCCTTCCTTCTGATGAAGCTGATGCAACATTCCAAATTTACTAAGCCGTGGGATACGCTCTACATCTGCCTTATTGTCCAGTCAGGTGCCTACCCATAAGATTAACCAACAGTTTGGGGATTAATAAATTAGGGACCACCCCTTGAATAATATTCTTACTTTTGCAGGAGAACGTTGTTTCCGTTTCTTCTTTTTCTGTAAGTCTACTGGTTCTCTGAGTTGTTTTTTGTCTCTCATCAGTTGCTCAGATACATCAGTGAAAGTAATTTCCTGCTTTACACTTATCTGTTAAAAAAAAATTTAGAAAAAGTCCATGGTGACAAAAAGCTATTTCATGGCTAACCCTACAGCATGTGGCTCCCACAATAATCTATGCGTGGTGCAAGTAAACGGTGCATCGAAGAATTCATTAATGGGCAACTGAAAAATAAGAATCAAGAGTACATAAACTGGGGAACAAAACACAATTTTATAAACATTTACCTGGTAAAAAAGAAGTCCTAGAAAAGATGATTATAAGACCTACCAGAATAAAGCAGAAGTCAAGACAGTAACATAATTTCACTCCCTATTTAAGGAGAGTGATGCTGAAAAGCTAAAAGTACTCACACAAAAAAAGGTTAAATTCCAAGAATCAATAAAATATTGGGAGAAAGAGGGAGTTATTAGACTTCACAAGGGGCTTCCTCTCAATTTACGAAATATCAGAAAAACACAAAATTCTAAAAGATAATCACACCAAAAGAAAGGCAAGCACTGCACTTTTGACAATATTTTGGCCAGTATTTTCCTGGCTTCTACAACAAACCATCACCAAATATGTTTATGGAATTGCGCATGGTTTTAGGCTGGCTGCTATCTACAAGACATGATGCTAACTACACAATAACTATAGAAATACTACAAAAAAAATTAAGATGTCAACAATATTACCTATCTCCAGATCTCAGTTCTCACACATAATGAAGAGCTGTTTGTCCTAAAAAAAACACACCAGGATTCTAAGGTCACTAAAGGTAGTGTCAATTCTTATAAGGAATTGATGGTGCTCAGTCACCCACCTATCACTGCTACATTTTCGATCTATCTTTGACATGAAAACACAAGAATCTTAAAACTAAGAAACTTTCAACTCAACAAGCTAGGAAACACATGAAAAATATTTGGCCCTTGCACCATATGAGGACACAGCAAAGAGTCTACAGCCTGGAAGAGGGCCCTTACCCTACCACGCTGGCACCGTGATCTCAGACTTCCAGCCTCAAGAACTGAGAAATAAATTTATATTGTTCATAAGATTTTTTTTGAACCCTTGATAATAATCCAGGAAGTAAAATGTGCTAGTGACTACAGTTTTAAGAAATACACTAAAACAAATGCAAAACACTGTAACCACCTTACAGATTCATAGTGTAAAGCTGGAAGACACAGCTTTGTGGAAGGAGTTCATGAAAAAAATGCAACAAAAGGCAGGGGTTTCAGACTAACAGAATACGGAGCTGAGAGCTTTCATAAATTCCTGGAACATAGGCAGTATGAGAATCGCAAATTAAGAACCCTAGCACAAAAATGTGACTTAAATGATTATGCAGCTAATAATTCCATCAGTTACAGAATAATACTAGTGACCATTCTTTATGACTTCTTTTGGTATCATTATTTGGAGCATACAGACATGTTACCATCTGGAGTGGTGGAAACTAAGAGTGACACACTTGGGCTGGGTATGAGACAAGGAAAAATGACAACAGAACATCTAGGCATGTGTTGAATGGCTCTGTCCTATTTCACTTTGGCACTTAAGTAGTTCCAACATTTCTGTCAGCTAATAGATTGCAAAGAAACAATGAAAATGTATCATGTAGCAATAAGAAATGGGAACTCTTTTTAGTAAAAGTGTCAAGTGGAGTGTAAGACAAATGCTCAAGTAAATTCTGCAATTAGCCGTTATTCACAAATCAAAAAAGAGCCTTTATATACACTGAAAAAGATAAATACATGTATCTGAACCTTTTAGTTATTTCCATGTATATGGAAAGTGATATTACTACTTGCATTTTCAAAAATAAGTAACATTTTTAACATTGTAAAAACACAGACCCAAACCTAAAAATATCAATGGATCAAAGTATTAGGCCCACAGCAAGTTACATTTTTAGAATGCTCCAATAGGCTTATCACTCATAAGTGGAATAAAGTAATCTCTATATATAACATAGCATAACCAACCACATACTAAAGCATATGGTCCAACTTCAAGTGCTTAGAAAAGATGTTAGTAAATCCCAAACCATAAATCAATATGTGTAATAGTACGACAGCTAGAAAAAATGAGTTGCAAAAAGTGTGGGGAAACTTAAGACTCCTTTGGCCCAAGGAAAGCTGTATATAATCTATAAAAATGTGAAAAAAATAAGTATAACAAAAAAAGACAACAATTCATCCCTAAATTATCTACTCTTTCATTGAGAACTGTCTTTAAAATAAATCAAGTTCTCAGTGTTACTTTTCACCTAAATAAACTGAAATATAATTAATCAATCAAACACCTATAGATGCATGGTATTTGAAAAGACCGGTTTGCTGGATTTTTGAAACATATTTACTAAAGCATCATGAAAACCAATAAACTAAGAAGTAGGTTAAATTTGTTAAAAACAAAACAAAAATAAAACCTTTTATTTCTTCCTTATCACTTAAGTTTTGCTATTTTGACTAGTCTTGCCTATGTCTGAGAGGCTGATTTCAATGCTGTTCTCACACGACCAAACCAGAAATACCATCAACACTGTTGGTCACCCTACCCACCCATCCTTCTTTCACAAGATTTGAGTAAACTGAGGTTTAAAATTTTTTTTAATTTATTGATTTTTTAGAGAGTGGGGGAAGGGGGAAGAAAAAGAGGACAACATGGAGGGAAGGTGGGTGGGGGGAGAAAAACACTGATTTGTTGTTTCACTTATTGATGCATACGTTAGTTGATTCTTGTATGTGCCCTGACTGGAGATCAAACCCACAACCTTGGTGTATTGGGATGACATGCTAAGCAACTGAGCTAACAGGCCAGGGCATCCCAGACATTGCTTCTACACCTAAAGCGCTAAGGCTCATCCACCGAGTGACCCGTCCTCTGGGCCTCCCACTTTGAGACTAGGGAAGAAGTCAGACCTGACTTTCAGGTCGTATCTGCCCTCTATACCCATCTAACTTCTCCCCAGCACCCTCAGAAGACTTAAGACTCCTATAGTGTTAATGCTTCCTCAGCCCTTGCCACAGTCAAAGCTGGTTCTTTCTTGCTAGTTCTAAAATACATCTCATAATTATTCTGATGTTTTTCTCATTTTTGACATTTCTGTTTTCATTTTCCCAACCCTAAACATAACAAGTCCTCTCTATATGAAAAAACTCCTTTCCTTGATTCCAATCACTAACTCAAGTCCAGAATACAGAATAATTCTTTTTTTTTTCCAACACTGACTTCACTATTTCTGGCCCAATAATAAAAAAACTATCCTGTGCTGGGGCAGGGGTGCAGTTGGGTGAAAACGGTGAAGGAAGGGATTAAAAAAAAAACCCGTAATACCAGCCACCTCAGACACAGACAACAGCAATGTTACTCCCAGGGGGAAGGGTGAGTGGGGAAAGAAAGACGAAAGCAAAGAGGGAATAAACGGTGAGGGAAGGAGGCTTAACTTTGGTAAACACAATACCATATATATAGATGATATATTACAGAACTTTACACTTGACACCTATGTTACTTTATTAGCCAGTCACCTCAATAAATTCAATAAAAAAATTTATCCTACTTTTATACTTAGCTAATACAGGTATCTATACATTATCTTGCTATCTGAAAATAAGATATTCTTTTTTGGTATTTTCCATACTAGCTTTCACTCACTTATTCATTTAACAGCTATTAAGTGTGTACTACGTATAAATTCAATCTAAAATAATACAACAAAAGCTTTAAATTTACTTAGATTCTAATATGTTTAGAGCATAACTCCAGATACTGAAAACACATTCTAAAAATAACGTTGCCTGAATCAAAAAAAAAAAAAAAAAAACAAAAACAAAAACAAAAGAAAACCTATTGAACAGGAGAAGACACTAACCAATAACACTTCCAATAAGGGACTAATACCCTTTATTTTTAAAGAACTTATTTAGAAAGAACTCATACAACTCACCACCTCAGTCAAAAAAAAAAAAAAATCCAATTTAAAAGTGGGCAGAAGACCTGAATAGGCACTTCTCCAGAGGACACAGAAATAGCTAATAGACATATGAAGAAACAATGCTCAACATCATTAACCATCAGAGAAATGCAAATTAAAACCACAATGAGGTATTATCTCGCACCTGTCAGAACCAGTAAACAAGTCTTGGTGATGATGTGGAGAAAGGGGAACCCTAGTACACTGTTGGTGGGAATGCAGACTAGTGCAGCACTGTGGGAAACATTATGGAAGGTCCCCCCAAAATTAAAAATAAAACTGCCTTATGACCCAGCAATTCCAGTTCTGAGTATATATCCAAAGAAACCAAAACATTAATTTGAAAGGATATATGCACCCCTATATTCACTGCAGTTATTTACAACAGCCAAGATATGGAAGTAACTGAGTAGATAAAAAAGCAGTGGAACGTGTATATACAATGGAATATTACTCCGCCATAAAAGAATAAAACCTTACCATTTATGACAGCATGGAAGGACCTAGAGACTTATGCAAAGTGCAATAAGTCAGACAACGACAAATACCATATGATTTTCTCTTATATGTGGAATCAAAAGAACAAAATAAAGGAACAAACGAAACAGAAACAGATTCACAGAGATCAGACCGATGGTTGCCAGAGGGGAGGGAAATTGGGGGACTGGGTAAAAAGGTAAAGGGATTAAGAAGATTGGGATTTACAAAATAACTTTAACATTGGGGATGGAAAGTACAGCATAGGGAATGTAGTTAATAATATTGTAATAACTATGTGTGGTACCAGGTGGGTACTGAAAATATTGGGATAAATTGTCTGTGACAATAATATTTATGTGAAGCCTAAGACTGGGAAGTTTCAGTCCCACCTCTTACTACCTGGGTAAACCTGGCTTCCAGAAGTAATATGGCAAAGCAAGAAAAGCACAGATTGCAGTTAAACAAAACACAATCTAATTCCAAATAGTAATAGTAGCAGCAAGGCTGATCAATTAGATTTTAATCATTTAGAACTTTTCTTCATTTGTAAAATGGAGGAAATAATCCTCATGGAATTTCTATAGGGTTAAAATAAAAGCAATTAGGACTTCTGGCCAATATGGAGGCGTAGGTAGACACACTGTGCATCCTTGCACAACCAAAATTAAGGACAACAAAGATTTAGAAACAAGAAAACAACCAAAACTGATAGAAAATTGAACTGTAAGGAAGTCCAACAAACATTCATCCAGACCGCTAAAAGGGGCGAAGTCGCAGCAGGAAAAACTGGAGGTTGGCAGAACTGGGAGAGCAGGCAGCAGTGGCTGGCAGATCCCAGGCACACAGGTGGCGGCTAGTGGACCACGGACACGGGGTGGTAACGGTGCAGACCCAGTGAGGCCGTACCAGGCAGCTGGCTGACCAGGTGGTCCCACATTTGCACGCAGATGATCCAGGTCAAGGGGAAGCGGCAGAAGGGACTGGAATCTGAGAGAGAGTGGAGCAAGAGCCATGATTCCCTCTCAGACCCTGCCCCCACATACAGCATCACAAACCAGCAACTGGGCTGCCCCACCCTGGGGAACACCTAAGGCTCCACCCCTCACTACGTAACAGCCCCGACCAGACCAAACAAACAAACAAACAAAAAAAAGGGCACAAACAGAACAAATCAAAGCTCCAGAGCCAATTCATCCAAGTGACCAAGAAATAGCCAACCTATCAGATGCACAGTTCAAAGCCCTGGTGATCAGGATACTCACAGAATTGGTTGATTTTGCTCACAAATTAGATGAACAAATGAATGCTACAATAAGTGAAATGAAGGAAAATGCACAGGGAACCAATAGTGATGGGAGGAAAACTGGAACTCAGATCAATGGAGTGAACCAGAGGGAGAAACAAACAACCAAACAGAAAAGGAAGAAACAAGAATTCAAAAAAATGAGGAGAAGCTTAGGAACCTCCAGGACATCTTTAAACATCCCAACGTCTGAATTATAGGGATCCCAGAAGGGGAAGAAGAAGAGCAACAAGTGGAAAACTTATTGGAACAAGTAATAAAGGAGAACTTCCCCAATCTGGCAAAGGAAATAGACTTCCAGAAAGTCCAGGAATCTCAGACAGAGAGTCCCAAAGAAGTTGGACCCAAGGAGGAACACACCAAGGCACATCATCATTATATTAGTCAAGATTAAAATGAAGGAGAGAATTCTAGGAGCAGCAAGGAAGGGATAAGGGGACAGTCACCTACAAAGGAGTTCCCATCAGACTGTCAGCTGATTTCTCAAAAGAGACCTTATAGGCAAAAAGGGGCTGGAAAGAAGTATTCCAAGTCATGAAAGTCAAGGACCTACATCCAAGATTGCTCTATCCAGCGAAGCTGTCATTTAGAATGGAAGGGAAGATAAAGTGCTTCTCAGATAAGGTCAAGTTCAAGGAGTTCATCATCACCAAGCCCTTATTATATGAAATGTTAGAGGGACTTATCTAAGCAAAAGAAGATAAAAAATATGAACAGTAAAAACACAGCAAACGCACAGATACTAACAATCACACCTAAAACAAAAGCAAACTAAGCAAACAGCTAGAACAGGAACAGAAACACAGAAATGGAGATCACATGGAGGTTTAGCAACAGGGGAGTGGGAGGAGGAGAGATGGGGAAAAGGTACAGAGAATAAGTAGCATAGACGGTAGGTAGAAAATAGACAGGGGGAGGGCAAGAATAGTGTGGGAAATGTAGAAGCTAAAGAACTTATGACACATGGACATGAACTAAAGGGGAGGAATGTGGGTGGGAGGGGGTGTGCAGGTTGGAGGGGAATGATGGGGGAGAAATGGGACAACTGTAATAGCATAATCAATAAAATATATTTAAAAAATAAAAAATAAGTAAAAGCAATTACATACATAAAGCACAAATTACAGTGCATAGCAGTATATAGTAGATTCTTCACACTACTTATTATAACCATTTCCTCATCTATGAATTAATGGCAATAGTAATATACACATCAAAATATTAAATGAGGTTACATAAACCTTGAAAACTTTCTAATTCTATGCAAATATTTATAGTTACTTATTATACAATTACAGATATATAATTCTTTTGCTAAAAATAATCTTTCCCTTTCACATCAGAACCTCCAGATGGAGGTTCTGCCTTTCAATATACTATATGATCCCAGTCTCCTGTCTAAAAACAACTTTTCTTTTCTTCTCCACTTCTAACCCCCAACCAACTCTAGAAGTTTTTCCCAACATCATATACAAATCTAGACATTGCAGTTCACATTTCCTACTCTAGATCATTTATAAAATATTAAGTTGGCAGTTTCATAGTGCACCAAAGGGAGAACTGGTCAACTTTTGTGGGCTACAAATTGGCCAGTATATACCAACAGCCTTAAAAAACTTGTACTAAAGAAATAATCTCATGACAACGAAGTCCACATATAACATCAAAATATTTACATGACAGCCCAAAAAAGTGCAGTGTATAAAAGTCTAGTATTCAATAAGAAAAAAGTGAGATAAATTATAATACAGCTATATAACATTATACAGTTAGAAAACCTACTTCTGAATAATATTGAGTGAAATAATCATGCTGTAAGGTTAAGTGATAAACACAGATAAATATGACTTGTATATAAATATACTTGTACAATTTTATACAGACACATGCATGCAAAAAATTTTATACAAATATGCAAATACATACACAGAAAGACAAATAAAAAAAGGAAACGATGCTAAAATGCTAACAATGAAATGTTAGTAGTTATTATCTGAGTGTGTAGTAAAATCACAGCAATTTTTATCTTCTCCATAGTTTTAAAATTTTTTATATTTTCTCAAATAAGTATATGATACCTTATAATTTTAAAAAGGTATTAAGTCCAGTCTTAATACAAATTCCTAGCATTAATTAAAGAAAAATGTATTTATTGTCTTAATATATTAAGTTTTTCTAAGAATTGAAATATTAAGCCAACAAAGTAAAACTGAAAAAATTTCTATGGATTAGTGATGGAAAAAAGCCATCAAATAAATTTTGATCCTTATCTCACAAGAGCAAAAATCAATTCCAAACAGACTATTCACCTAAGTGGGAGAAGAAAATAAAAAGAAGCTTCTAGAACCAAGTAAAATATCTTTATGACCATGGAGTAGGCCGAGAATTCTGAAACAGGATACATAAACATCAACCAAAAGAAAAACACTTATAAATTAAACTGTATTAACATTAATTTCTGTTTATCAATAGAGTAGACAAATCAGAGTAGAAAAGATAACTGCGACACACACACATGAACACAAATACAGATATATATGAGGTCTGTCAGGAAAAGGTCCAATCGTTGGTAATATAACAAGAAGGCTTTGTACGACATCGATGTGACCTGGCAGCCAAGGACAGTGGACTGGAATGCGCATGCCTGAACAATGATGACTTCACTGTACTAGTCAGTGGGGGCAAGAGACACTATTGAGTGAGCATGTGTACTGTGTGGCCAGCCATTCAAAATGGCTGAGCAAGTTGAGCAACAAATCTGCATCAAATTTTATGTTAATCTTGAACATTCCTCTGCAAAAACTATTCAGTTGGTTCAGAAGACCACAGCTTAAGGCAACTGGTGCTTCATCACAAAAATGTGCCTACTCATGCATTACATCTCGTGTAGTTTTCTGCCAAAACCAAAACAGCAAATCACCAGGTAACTCAGCCCCGCTAAGGTCCAGATTTGGTGCCCTGTGACTTCTGGATTTTCCCAAAACTAAAATCACCTTTGAAAGGGAAGAGATTTCAGACTGTCAATGAGACTCAGAAAAATATGATGGGGCGGCTGATGATGACTGGGAGAACTGTATGAGGTCCCAAGGTGCCTACTTTGAAGGGGACTGAGGCATCATTGTCCTGTGTACAATGTTTCTTGTATCTTCTTCAATAAATGTCTCCATTTTTTAATAGTATATGGCTGGATACTTTCTGGACAGACCTTGTACAAGTATGATCCTTTCACCATTATTTCATTCAAACAAATCTAGTAATAATGTAAATATCCATCAATAGGGGAGTGGTTAAATAAGACACATCATTTAATTAGTCATTAAAACAAGCCAGTTTATACGTAATAACATGGAAGTTTCTGTTACTGAATAATGCAAATTTCAAAAGCATACAAATAGCATCACCTAACATATGTAAAGCAAAATGTGTTATTTTCAGAAGATATATAATTATGAAACATTATATGGAAATACACATACTCTGTTTATAAATTTAAAATTTCCAGAAGAATATCAATATTAATAGTTATTACTTTGGGAGTAGAGTAGGCAAGTGTTGGAAACAAGGAACTTTGACTTTGTTCTCTTCTATACTATTTTTTACAATGACTATTAGTCCTTTTAAGATAAACTACATCATACAATTATGAAAAAACCAAAGTAGACGTCTCTGAAACAGCTAGCTCGGCTGACTCTTATCATAGCCTTTTCCATAATGGTTTCCATTCATGAACTATTCACCTAAGTAAGAGAGTGTAACTCTCCTTCAGTACTACTGTCTGACAATTCCAGATCAACTGTCAGACAGGACTATATTAAAAGTGTTAGGAAAGTGGCTATGTTATTATTCATCTACAAAGAAATCATCCACTGACAATTTATGTCCCTAAAAGTAAAATAAACTCAGCCATGGGAGGACACTGAAAAGCAGACCATGCTGGCTCAGCTCCCTAAAATAATCCACTACAAGAGACACTTGGATTCATCTACTTACCAGGTAAGTTGAAATCAACTAACAATAAGCAATAACATGACTCCCACCAGGAAAAACTATAAAAGCAGGATTCCTCATTCCATGTTTTCTGCTGAAATATGGCCACTTTGTAAGATGCACATAGTATATGAGTAAAACCTTTGTTTTTAATATATTTTATTGATTATGCTATTACAGTTGTCCCATTTCTCCCCCATCATTCCCCTCCAACCTGCACACCCCCTCCCACCCACATTCCTCCCCTTTAGTTCATGTCCATGTGTCATAAGTTCTTTAGCTTCTACATTTCCCACACTATTCTTGCCCTCCCCCGTCTATTTTCTACCTACCGTCTATGCTACTTATTCTCTGTACCTTTTCCCCATCTCTCCTCCTCCCACTCCCCTGTTGCTAACCCTCCATGTGATCTGCATTTCTGTGGTTCTGTTCCTGTTCTAGCTGTTTGCTTAGTTTGCTTTTGTTTTAGGTGTGGCTGTTACTATCTGTGAGTTTGCTGACTTTTCACTGTCATATTTTTTTTATCTTCTTTTTCTTAGATAAGTCCCTTTAACATTTCATAGAATAAGGGCTTGGTGATGATGAACTCCTTGAACTTGACCTTATCTGAGAAGCACTTTATCTTCCCTTCCATTCTAAATGACAGCTTCGCTGGAGAGAGCAATCTTGGATGTAGGTCCTTGACTTTCATGACTTGAAATACTTCTTCTTACAGCCCCTTCTTGCCTGGAAGGTCTCTTTTGAGAAATCAGCTGACAGTCTGATGGGAACTCCTTTGTAGGCGATTGTCCTCTTATCCCTTGCTGCTTCTAGAATTCTCTCCTTCATTTGAATCTTGGCTAATGTAATGATGATGTGCCTTGGTGTGTTCCTCCTTGGGTCCAACTTCTTTGGGACTCTCTGTCTGAGATTCCTGGACTTTCTGGAAGTCTATTTCCTTTGCCAGATTGGGGAAGTTCTCCTTTATTACTTGTTCCAATAAGTTTTCCACTTGTTGCTCTTCCTCTTCCCCTTCTGGGATCCCTATAATTCGGATGTTGGGACGTTTAAAGATGTCCCGGGGCTTCCTAAGCTTCTCCTCATTTTTTTGAATTCTTGTTTCTTCCTTTTCTGTTTAGTTGTTTGTTTCTTCCTTCTGGTCCACTCCATTGATCTGAGTTCCAGTTTTCCTCCCATCACTATTGGTTCCCTGTGCATTTTCCTTCATTTCACTTACTGTAACCTTCATTTGTTCATCTAATTTGTGAGCAAAATCAACCAATTCTGTGAGTATCCTGATCACCAGGGCTTTGAACTGTGCATCTGATAGGTTGGCTATTTCTTGGTCACTTAGATGAACTGGCTCTGGTGCTTGGATTTGTTCCTCCATTTGAGCAATTTTTTGCGGGGGGTGGGGGGGTCTGGTCGGGGCTGTTATGTAGTGAGGGGCGGAGCCATAGGTGTTCCCCAGGGTGGGGCAGTCCAGTTGCTGGGTTGTGACACTATATGTGGGGGCGGGGTATGAGAGGGAACAATGGCGCATGCTCCACTCTCTCTGGGATTCCAGTCCCTTTCACTGCTTCCCCTTGGCCTGGATTATCTGCGTGTAAATGTGGGACCACCTGGTCAGCCAGCTGCCTTGTGTGGCCTCATTGGGTCTGCACCATTGCCACTCTGTGCCTGGGGTCTGCTAGCCACCACCTGTGTGCCTGAGGGTCTGCTAGCTGCCGCCTGCACGCCTGGGTCTGCAAACCTCCACTTTTTCCTGCCACGACTCTGCCCCTTTTACCGGTCTGGAAGAATGGTTGTTGGACTTCCATACAGTTCAATTTTCTATCAGTTTGGGTTGTTTTCTTGTTTCTAAATCTTTGTTGTTGTTAATTTTGGTTGTGAGAGGAGGCACAATGTGTCCACCCACGCCTTGATCTTGGCCAGAAGTCATATATGAGTAAAATCTTGTTTAAAGAAAAAACTGTAATTGATATAAATTACCATCTATTCATATTAAAATGAGTTGAAGTGACAAACTTATTTCTGAAAAAGATATCCAAAGAGTATCCTGTAGTATAAAATATTTGAAGGGAGGGGAGAGCATCTTAAACATGCAGCCCCAATAAAACCCAGTACAATCAGTCTTAAAGAATTGTACAGATAGTGAACATAAAACTATTCTGAATTCCTTAAATGAACTTTAACAGAAATGTGATGATAACAAGAATTAGCTACAACTAATAAAAGACTTTGTTAGAAAAGTATACAATGTAATGGGGCTAACAAGTAGGGAGTTAGACACAGAGAGAAAGAAACATATCGTACCAATAACTACTTAAGCAGATAAATTCAAAGGCAAACAGATTTGTCATCTTCCAGGATGACTATGAAAGATCATTTGTAACTGATAAATGCAGTCCAACTCTGCAATAAACCAGAGTACAAAGTATGTGGCCAAAAAAAAATAAGTACTTAAAATCACTGAAATGGGTAAAATGATTTTTTTAATGGGAGGGAAATAGTCACGCATTATGAATACACACTCAAATTCCTAGAATCAGCATATTAGGTTTTTATTAACTGAATGGAATCAGGTATTTGGGAAAATATCTGCAATCCTTAAATGAAAGATAAAATTTAAGGAAATTTAAAATTTAAAAACAAAACAGAGGTCTTACACAAATGGCCAAATAAATATATTTTGAGTTTCCTAGGCCATTAAACCAAACAATCATACATGTAAAATACATAAAAGTAAATATGCTTAAAACGTTATTCTTGCTCTTTAATGGCACAGAAATTTGTGACTAAAATAAAAAGCTGCATGTACACTGAAGTACATTTTTTAAGACTTACAAATGCCTGAAATACTTCACATTTTTATTATATCAATATGACTAAAACATAGTTTTTCAAAAATTTTATTTATTGATTTTTGAAAGAGAAGAGAGAAGGAAGCACAGGAAGGCAGGAAGAGAGAGAGAGAGAGACACTGACTTGTTGTCCCACTCACTTATGCATCCACTGGTTGATTTTTGTGTGTGCCCTGACCCACAACCTTGGCATATCAAGATGATGCACTAACCAACTGAGCTAGCCGGCCAGGGTAAAACATGATATTTTTATACCTCCTATATTATAGAATCCTTACACTACTGTGATACAAGCCAACAGTTTTCTAGAAAACAAATGTGGCGTATATCATTATGAATTGCAATTTGTTCCATTTTGACAATAAATACATGTCTTCACTCTTCAACATGCTTGCCATCAACTTGGAAAAATAAAGACCATACAGACTTATGATTTCTCAATTCCTCCTGAATGGATACAAGAATAAAAAGAATAAATCAAATAGTTTTTTTCAAATTCCTGAAATAAATTTAATTTCTGAGTTGAGAAGCTTTCTAACACACTGCCATCCAATAAAACTTTCAGAATATCATTTCTCATGCCTGTTATGTTCTAGCATAAAGCAATGTTACACAAATCCTAAATTCCGCCCATCTGGTATATATTAATTTTTCATAATTCTTTCTCAGAATCAACTTAAATTCATCATTATCAGTTAGGAGGAACATACAGGAGACAATCAACAGATGTTTCTCTCGCTCTCTCTTCTTTCACCTTTCTCTAAAATAAATAAAACATATCCTCAGATGAGGATTTAAAAAAAAAAACCTAATAAGATCCTATGCATATTATGCATATCAAAAAAGCATAGAAGTACATATACCAAAATGTTAGGAGTGACTATATCTGCTGGTAGGATTATGATAGGTATGTGTCTTGGAGATATGAACATCTATAATCTACACATGAATGTTCATAGTAGTTTTATTTGTAATAGCCAAAATATGGAAACAACTAAAATGTCCTTCAATAAGGGAATGGTTAAAATGTGGTTCATCCATACCATCCACACCATGCAATACCACTCTGTAATAAAAAGGAACAAATTATGAATACACAATAATTTGGATGGCTCTCATGGGCATTATGTTAAGTGAAAAAAGTCAGCCTCAAAAGGTCAAATACTATAAGATTCCATTGATATAATATTCTCAGAATGACTCAGTTATAGAGATGGAAAATTAGGGCTAGGACAGCCAGGGGTCAGGACTGGTGGGGGAAGGGGTGTGACTGTGAAGGGACGGCACACAGAGGACACTCGCTGTGATGAGTTAGCTCTGTGTCTCAACTGCTGTGGTGGCTACACCCCTGTGTGTGTGATAAAGCACAGAAAACCGGACATATTGTAGCAATGGCAACTTCCTGATTCTGAGATTGTACTACAGTCATACAAAATGTAACCACTAAGGGAAACTGGGCGAAGTGTACATGGGATCTCTCTACAGTATTTTTATCCATTTAGTCTTTATGAGCTACTCACTGCTAAAGCCATAAGCTGGAGCAGAACACGGTATCAGATTCCAGACAAGATAAAGAGGGCATCTGCATGGCAGGGCTTCTCAAAGCAAGATATCAAGAGTGTAAGCAGAGTGAGAAGGTCCTGTTCATACAAGGGCAACTCAGCATGAAGTGTCAGAGCCAAAGGAGCATAATAAGGGTCCATGCTATGAGGGAAGGGCAGCCTGGAACAAGGTTCAGAAGCTAAGTAAGGTGAGGAAGATATCAAAAGGGTGGGCACGGACCAGCACAGTGTATAAAGTGGGCTGGCTCCATGCAAGGGGAGAAAGGCGACTGCATGCAGGGGACGGGGGTGGCACGCTCTGTCGTGGAGTACAGGGACCTGGACAGTGACGAGGGCATCTGAGTGGGAAGGAAGCAATGCGGGCCAGATCAAATAAGTAAACATATTAAAGATATCAAAAGTCAGGTTTTTCACTAAGAAGGGAGTTATAAAAAATATGGAAGTGAGAAAATTAAAATGTACTCTGTGGTAATGGACTCTGACTGGAGGTTATCAGTGTGAACTCATGGTTTTTAATTCTGATAGATATGGAGATAATTATAGGTATCAATGGGTGTACAGGTATACATTTAAATGCATATAACGAGAAACATACATGTATTCTCTGGCTTTGTCCACTGACTAGCCTGGGAGAAGCTATACCCCAAAAGCAATAAGCAGCACACTGAGAACCCAGACTTCTGCTTCGAAAAACCATTCTCCATCACAATTAACTAAAAAAGCTCCTCAGAGAAATGACTGATTCCAGGGTTGAAGCAAAAAGAAAAGAAAAGAAAAAGTCAGGAAAAATAAACATAAGCACAGAAACCCTGTGACAAAAGGAAAGTAACTACTCTGAGACCGAGAGAGCACCTGAAAGCCAGGCTGAAGAGGTGCCAACTGGCCAAATCTTAAACCAAGCATAATATGATAATACAGATTTTAACCCAGGGAATAAAATAAAACTAAGTCCAGGTTGACACAAATAAACAAATGAATAAATTAAGAAATGTGATGAGGAATGAGATTAACTTTACAGTGGGAAAATCTGGCAGACATCACCTTCATCAACTGATCAAAGTAAATCACCATCGGAACAAGCCAAATAAAACTCACATGCCACACGTTAGAATGCAATGGGGAGAAAACACTGCATCACTTTTTGTGATATCCCTGCCAAAGATTTTAACTTACATCTTATTAAAACAGAGTATCAGATAAACGGAGAAACACTCTACAAGATAAATGGTTGCTAATTTTCAAGTATTACAACAATAAAAAACTAACCCACACTAAGAAAACAGAAGACTGGGTCTTTCTGCAAACAAACTTTAATTGTTGGAAAACAAGTAAGACAGTGAAATACCACCTGGCCACAAAATAACATGGAAATTTTACCCTTTGCAACAGTGTGGATGGACTTGGAGAACATCATGCTACAGGAAATGAGCCAGTCAGAGAAAGACAAGTACCATACAATTTCACTCATATGTGGAATCTAATGAACAAATTGAACTAACAGGCAAAAGAGACAGACTCACAGATGGAGAATGTGCGGACATCTGTGGGGGAAGTTGGGTGCTGGGTGAGGGTATACGTGGAGAGATCAAACAAAAAAGACAAATAACGAGAGAAACCTCATGGACATGGACAACAGCTTGGTGACTGCCAGGGGAAGGGGGTGGAAGGAAGTTAAGGAGGGTATTGGAAAAATAAATGGTGATGGACAGAGACTTGACTTAGGGTGAAAAACACCCAATACAGTATATAGATGATATGTTGTAGAATTGTGCACCTGAAACTTGAGTAATTTTGAAAACCAGTGTCACCCCAATAAGTTCAATAGAAAGGAAAAGAAAGAAAGAAAACAAATAAGGATATAAGAGTTGAAGAACACAACCAGTCAATTTGACCTACTTGATTTACAAGTAGGCAGCCAAAGGAAGCCAGAATGTACATTCTTTTCAAACAAATAAAGAATACTGCTCTGGCTGGTGTGGCTCAGTGGACTGAGTGCAGGCCCAGGACCAAAGGGTTACCAGTTCGATTCCCAGTCAGGGTACATGCCTGTGGCTGAGGGCCAGATCCCCAGCATGGGGATCAAAAGTATGAACATTAAATTGGCCAGATCCCCACCAAAAGATCAAAAGTATGAACATTAAATTGGCAATAAATTCAAAACTATGAACAATTGAATCTAAAAAACGAACTAAGCAAACTAGCAGAACAGAAACTGAATTATAAATATAGGGATCACTTGGAAGGTTATCAATTAGAAGGGGGAAGAGAGGAAAATGGGAAAAAAGATGCAGGGATTAAGAAATACTAATTGGTAGGTACAGAATAGACAGGGGGATATTAGGAACAGTATAGGAAATGAAGCAGCCAAAGAACTTACATGCACGACCCATGGACATGAACTAAGTGGTGGGGGGGACTGCTACTGGGTGGAGGGGGACAAAGGGGGAAAAAGTGGGACAACTGCTACCACATATAAGATGCAGTTAAAAAAAAAACAAACTTTTCCACAAAGAAAGCACTACCCCAGATTACCTTTACTGGTAAAAATCTATCAAGTATCTAATGTAGAAATAACACCAATCTTACACAAACACTTTCAGAACGGAGGATGACAAATTCTTAAGCCATTTGTATTGAGGCCAGTAAACCAAAAACAAAGATATTACAGGAAAATAAAACTATTATCCCTCATAAACATACACAGAAAAATTCTTTGAAACAATTAGTAAACTGAACTCAACAACATAAAAAATGATGACATATCATGACCAAGATCAGTTTATCCCAGGAATGCAAGGTTAATTTAATACTTGAAAATCAATGTAATTCACTCTATTAAGATAATGAGACAAAAAAAATCAAATGATCATCTAATAAACAGAGAGAAAGCACTTAATGAAGTTACACCCATTCATTTATTTTCTAAGTTTTCAACAAACTAGAAAGAAAAATTCAATCTAATAAAGATCATCAATAAAAACCTAGAGCTAAAATAATTCTTAACAATAAAAAACTGAATGCAGTCCCCTAAAGACCAGGAACAAGTGAAAGATGTCTGGTCTTACCACTTCTATTCATCACTGTACTGGAGGCCCTAGTCATTGCTACAAGGAAGGAAAAGGTAAAAGACAGATTAAAAAGGAAGATGTAAAATGTATCAACAATATAATGAGGCACTATGACTATGATTAAACCTAAATTACTACTAAAACTAATAAGTACATGTAACAAGGTCACAGAATACATAGGCAACATAAAAAGGAGCAACTGCATTTCTATACACTAGTCATGAACCATTAGACATTAAAGTTTTTTAATGCCATTTATAATTGTATCCAAAAATGAAATAATACTTTGGAGTAAATTTAAGAAAATATATCTGATAACTCTGCACTGAAAACTACAAAACAACGCTTAAATAAATAAAATAAAACCTAATAAATGTAACGATAAATCATGTTCACGGACTGAAAGCCACTACTGTTTAAATGTTGATTTTAATCAATATATAGAATTAAAACTGAGCTGGTTCTAAAGAAACTGAAAGGCTGACTCTATGTTTTTTCATATGAAAATGCAAACAACCTAGAATAGTCATAACCATCTTGCAAAAGAATAACAAAATCAACTCTGGTGGTGTGGCTCAGTTGGTTAGAATACTGTCCTGTAAACTGAAAGGTCACGGATTCAATTCTTGGTCAGGGCACATGCCTACGTTGCAGGTTAGTCGGGGTGCCATGTGAGAGGTAACCAATTGATGTTTCTTTCTCATACCAATGTTTCTCTCCCTCCCTTCCCCTCTCTCTGAAATCAGTAAGCATAACTGTATCAGAGGATTAAAAAAAGAAAAAAAGAATAATAAAATTGGAGGACTATACTATCTGATTTTGATGTTTACTATAAAAGACATAGCAATGAAGATCATGTAACACCAATGCAAAGACAGATATTAGATCAATCAAACAAAATAAAAACACAAGAGAAATGGTTAACTTCTATAAAAATGTACCCAAAAGAAATGAGAAAAGACATGCACAAGAATGTTCATAGCAGTTTTTTCATAAAGTTTGAAAACTAAAACAAACAGCCATAAAAAGAAAAACAAATAAACAAAATTTAGGATAAAAAACAATACAATATTAATCAACATTAAAAATAAATTGCTGGTACACTCAACCAGCATGGATAAACTGTGAAAACATTATGTGAGCAAAAGAAGCCAGAACAAGAATTATGAAGTCCATTTACATGACGTTCTCAAGGGACAACTCTAACCTGTGGTAGAAAAAACATAAAAACAACTGCTGTGGAGGGGACTTGACCAGGATAAAACACAGAAACCGTCTAAGATGACGGAAATATTCCATAGCTTGATGGGCGATGGGGTATACAAGTTTATGCAGTTGTCGAAGTCTGAAGTGTATGTAACTCAGGATCTGAGAGCATTCCACTTTAAACTTTTCATCAGTTAAAAAAATATATATGTATTTTCACTCAAAAAAATATTTAATTGCCTACTACGGCCTAGGTATCGACAATACAAAGTTAAAAGACAGGCTCCAGAAAAGAGTCCTTATATAGTTTGCAAGCAAAAAAAAAGCAAAGTAAGTTAGTTATCATAATGAAATGCACATAAGGAAGAAAGCTTTTAAACTTTCTTTTTTATGTGAAGTGAAAAATGGTACATTGTCAAACAAAGAATAGTACAGGTACATGCAACATTTACAGGAGTAATAGAAAAAAGAACGGTGGGCCTGGACAACTAAAGTAATCTGATATGCTTAAAGGACGAAGTGAGGAAAGGAGCTTTAATAACTAAACAAGGAGCTGGATAAGATGGGACCTGATTTGAAGGCTCTTTTAGCACACATGAAAGGGTACATTTTAGCTGTTGGGAAACAAGAATCTCTGAAGTAGTTTCAGTAAAGGAGTTAGAATTTTAAAATTCTCATTCTGGAAAGATCGCTATAGAAACTATATGAAATACAGATTAAACAAGGCTCAGGCTTCAGTCGGTCCAAAATAAAAAGGCTATTTTAATGCACAGACTAATATATCCAACAACAGCTAAGCACACATTCTTCTTGTGATCACATGGAGCATTCACTACATTCATAAAACACACCTTAACAAATTTAAAAGACTAGAAAACACACTATATATGCTCTCAAACCACAGTGAATTAAACTACAAATCAGTAACAGAAAAACAGCTGGAAGATCCCAAAATACTTGGAGATTAAACAACATGCTTCTAAATAATATATGGACCAAATAAAAAATCTCAGAAGAGGATTTTATTAATTTGACCTCTAAGGCAAAGGACGCAAAAACAAAACTAAATAAATGGGACTATATCAAACTATAAAAAGCTTGGGCACAGGAAAAGAAACCGTCAAAAATAAAAAGGCAATCACAACCAAATGGGAGAAGATTTTTGCAAACAACAGCTCCAACAAGGGGTTAAGAGCCGAAATATACACAACTCAACACCAAACAAAAAGACAATCCAATTAAAAACTCAGGAGATGACCTGAACAGACACTTCTCCCAAGAATGAACACAAATAGCCAACAGGCATATGAAAAAATCCTGAGTCTACGGCCATACCATCCTGAACGCGCCTGATCTCATCTGAAAAAATGCTCAACTTCACTAGCTATTAGGGAAATGCAAATCAAAACTACAATGAGCTACCACCTCCCACCTGTCAGAATGGCTATACTCAACAGTACAGGTAAAAAGTGTTGGAGAGGTTGTGGAGAAAGGGAACCCTCACTGACTGCCGGTGGGGAATGTAAACGGGTACAGCCACTAAGAAAAACAGTATAGAGTTTCCTCAAAAAAATTAAGAATGGAGTTACCTATACATGACCCAGCAACCCCTCTTTTAGGTATCTATCCAAAGTATATGAAAACACTTATTTGTAAAGATTCATGTGCCCCTATGTTCACTGTAGCATTACTCACAGTGGCCAAGACATGGAAATGGCCAAAGTGTCCTTTGATAGATGACTGGATGAAGACGATGTGGTGCACGTATACTATGGAATACTACTCAGCAAGAAGAGAACATGAAATCCTGCCATTAGCAACAACATGGACCTTGACAGTATCATGCTAATAAGCAAAGTCAGCCAGACAGAAAAAGTTGAGAACCATACGATTTCACCCATATGTGGGATATGAAACTGAAAACAACTGAACAAGACAAACAAACATAAACTCATAGACACAGACAACAGTATGGTGGTTACCAAAGGTGGGGGGCAGTGGCAAAGAGGTAGTAAAGAGTAAGTGGAGTTAAATATATGCTGATTTGGGGTAGTAAACACACAATGAAATATACAGATCACCTATCACAGGAAGGTACACTTGAAACCTATATAATCTTATTAACCAATGTCACCCCAATAAATTTAATTCACGAAAAAAAATCTCAGGAGAAATTAAGATACACAGAACAAAATGAAAATAAAAATAAAACTTACCAAAATTTGTGGGACATGGTGAAAGCAATGCTTTGAGGGAAATTTATTCTATTGATTTTAGAGAGATGAAGGGAGGGAGGGAAGGTGAGGAGGAAGGAGGAAGAGAGAGTAAGGGAGGTAGGGGGGAACACTAATTTGTTGTTCTACTTTTTTTTTATTTTTTAAAATATACTTTATTGATTATGCTATTACAGTTGTCCCATTTCTCCCCTCCACCCTGCACACCCTCTCCCACCCACATTCCCCCCATTAGTTCATCTCCATGTGTCATAAGTTCTTTAGCTTCTACATTTCCCATACTATTCTTGCCCTCCCTGTCTATTTTCTACCCACTGTCTATGCTACTTATTCTCTGTACCTTTTCCCCCTCTCTCCTCCTCCCATGCCCCTGTTGCTAACCCTCCATATGATCTCCATTTCTGTAGTTCTGTTCCTGTTCTAGCTGTTTGCTTAGTTTGCTTTTGTTTTAGGTGTGGCTATTAATATCTGTGCATTTACTGTCTTTTTACTGTTCATATTTTTTATCTTCTTTTGCCTAGATAAGTCCCTCTAACATTTCATATAAGGGCTTGGTGATGATGAACTCCTTGAACCTGACCTTATCTGAGAAGCACTTTACCTTCCCTTCCATTCTAAATGACAGCTTCGTTGGATAGAGCAATCTTGAATGTAGGTCCTTGCCTTTCATGACTTGGAATACTTCTTTCCAGCCCCTTCTTGCCTGCAAGGTCTCTTTTGAGAAATCAGCTGACAGTCTGATGGGAACTCCTTTGTCGGTGATTGTCCTCTTATCCCTTGCTGCTTCTAGAATTCTCTCCTTCATTTGAATCTTGGCTAATGTAATGATGATGTGCCTTGGTGTGTTCCTCCTTGGATCCAACTTCTCTGGGACTCTTTGAGCTTCCTGGACTTCCTGGAAGTCTATTTCCTTTGCCAGATTGGGGAAGTTCTCCTTCATTATTTGTTCAAATAAGTTTTCCACTTGTTGCTCTTCTTCTTCCCCTTCTGGTACCCCTATAATTCAGATGTTGGGACATTTAAAGATGTCCTGGGGGTTCCTAAGCCTCTCCTCATTTTTTTGAATTCTTGTTTCTTCATTCTTTTCTGTTTGGTTGATTCTTTCTTTCTTCTGGTACACTCCATTGATTTGAGTCCCAGTTTCATTCCCATCACTACTGGTTCCTTGTGCATTTTCCTTCATTTTACTTACTGTAGCCTTCATTTGTTCATCTAATTTGTGAGCAAAATCAACCAATTCTGTGAGCATCCTGATCACCAGGGCTTTGAACTGTGCATCTGATAGGCTGGCTATCTCTTGGTCACTTAGATGTGTTTGCTCTGGGGCTTTGATCTGCACTTCCACCTGGGCCATTTCTTTCTTTCTTTCTTTTTTTTTTTTGGTCTGGTCACAACTGTTGCATATGAGGGGCGGAGCCTTAGGTGTTCACCAAGGCGGGGCAACCCAGTCACAGGGTTGTGACACTGTATGTGGGGTCAGGGTCAGAGAGGGAATAACGTAGCTTGCTCCGCGCTTTCTGGGGTTTCAGTCCCTTCTGCCGCTTCCCACAAACAAATTGGGCCCTTCTGGTGTTCATTCCCGGTGGGTGGGTTAGTGTATGCTCTAGGACCCTGTGGGTCTCTCCAATGAACTCTCCTGTGAGGCTTGGAGTCTCTCCCGGCACCACACCCCCGACAAGTGTTTTCAATTGGTGCTTTTAGGCTTTATTTCCCAGTGCTGCGGCCCTGGGGCCCTGGGGTGCGTGGTCTGTCTCACTCCCCGTTTTCGCCTGGTTTATTTACACACTAATGTACAACCGCAGTCAGCCAGCCTCCCTGCATGCCTCACTGGGTCTGCCCGCTGCCACCTGCATGCCCCAGACTTCCAATCACCACTTTTTCCTGCTGCCACCCCTCTCCTTCGGCCAGGAACTCCGCCCCTCTTACCAGTCTGGATGAATGGTTGTTCGTTACGTACAGTTCAATTTTTCTGTCAGTTCTGGTTGTTTTTTTGTTTCTAATTTTGATGTCCTTAATTTTGGTTGTGCGAAGAGGCACAAATGTCTACCTATGCCTCCATCTTGGCCTGAAGTCTCCTGTTCTACTTATTTTATGCATTCATTGGCAGATTCTTGTATGTGCCATGACCAGGGAATGAACCCACAAACTTAGTACATCAGGACACTGCTCTAACCAAGTGAGCTACCCGGCCAGTGTGGACATTTATAGCATTAACTGCATATATTAGGAAAGAAGATTTAAAATCAATCTTCTAACGTTCCACCTTAGAAAGCTAGGGAGCAAAAGAGCAAATTAAATCCAAAATAACAGGAAAGAAATAAAAATTAAAGCACAAATCAATGAAACTCAAAACTGGAAATCAATAGTGAAAACTGAAAGTTGGCTCTTTCTAAACATCAATAAAATTAATAAGCCTCTGCTGGGGAAATAGAAAATGGTTATTTGATGGGTATAGGGATTCAGTTTTGCAAGAGGAAACCATTCTAGAGGTGTTTTACAACAATATGAACATAATTAACAATACTTTACACTTAAAAATTGTATTTAAAAAAGGGCAGCAAACCCTAAACAGGCTCAGAAGGAAAAAAAAAAAGAGAACATATAAACAATATGCCACCACTACAGACTCCACAGAGAGTAAAAGGATAGTAACGGAATACTATGAACAACTCTATGCTCACAAATTTGACAGCCTAGATGAAATCGATCAATTTCTTGTAAGACACAACCTGCCAAAACTCACACAAGAAAAAACAAACCAACTGAATAGGCCTATATTTATAAAAGAAATACAATCAGTACTTAGTAACCTTGCAACCAAGAAAATACCAGGCCATGTGGATTCATTGGTAAATTCTACCAAACATTTAAGGAAGACATTATATCAATTTTCTATAGTCTCTTCCAGAAGACAAAAGCAGAGGGAATACTAACTCATTATAAATCCAGGATTGCTCTAATATCAAAATCAGACTAAGATATTTATAAAAAAAAGAAAACTAGACCAATATAGCTCATGACCATAGATGCAAAGATCCTCTACAAAATATTAGAAAATTGAACCCAATAATGTATAAAAAGAATTATACCCCACAACCAAATGGAATTTACTCCAGGTATGCAAGGCTGGTTCAACATTGAAAAATCAATTAATGTAATCCATCATGTGAGGCTGCTAAACAAAGAAAAGGCTGCTGCAGTGGGCTAGGTAAAAATTGGTAAGCACGTGTATTAGAACACAACTATAAGCAGTTTTCTATTTATTCACACCATGTGCTAATAACTGGAATGTAAGGGAAAAGGAGACAAACTTCATGCTCTTGTAGAGCCTACAATCCATCAGAGACACAGAACACTGAACAAGCAATCACAAGCCCCCATAGCAGGGACTCACCAAGACTGGAGAAAAGTGGCAGGGTGATGGCATGAAGTACTAACCAGGTTAAAAGACAGGGAGCGGTGTGGGTGACTGAGGGGAATATTACAGGCAGGATACATGAAGGCCGTGAAGCAAAAGGAAAAGTACAGTACGTCAAATGTACTGAAAGGAATCCAGGCTTAGCAGCACAGAAAGAACAGAAAAGGACGACATGGTTGTTGTGGTTTTGCTGCTTATCCGGTAAAAATGGGTATCTATGAAAGAATACCTTGGGTGACAAGCCATGATACTTGGGGTAAATAGAGAAGACTAAGGGTCTGATATACTTTCAAAAGATAATTTAAAAAATAAAGAAGGCAGGAATTGCTGAGTTACAGAATTTGAAGAAAAAACCCTCGAGTGCATGTCTTTTTTCTAATTACGCTCAAGAATCAATCTTTCTACCCATTAAAAAACACAAACGTTAAAACAAAATACAGTATCTTTAAAAATTAAGCAGTTAAAATTTAACACACAGTAATCTTGATGAAGAAATAAATGTTATTTATTTCTGAAAAAGATAAGTTTCTAAAATGTATGTAATAACAAACTTAATTTTACCATTTCAAATAGGATTTCTCATTATTTGGTGCATCTATTTACAGCACCCATTTGAACTATTAGCCATCATTTTCTGAAATTTCTTCAATCGCTTATACCATTACTTAATACAAAATTATGTTCCTAATTATATGTTTAATATTTTATAAAGGAGTTACTTACAGGGACATTAAGTGCATACTGTAGTCCTTGAGGGAGTCTTTCATGTGTTTCCATCTGCTCCTCATCATTTTTCACGGTCTCCTCGTGGACCATGAGTTCGTCATGTGATATCATATCCTGTTGTCTCATCTCACTTTCTTGTAACACTTCATCTGCGGCAAGGATCTCCTGGTGGGGCATACTTCGATCTTGAAGTACCGACTCCTGCAGGTCCCCAGACACAGTGGACTGGCCAGACACTCCACCCATTACAACCATTGCCCTGGAAGACTGCATTTCGTCTATGCCGCCACATTTAAGAAATAATCCTTCCAGTTTGTCGTCAATGTTCATGCTTAAGTATAACTGCCTGGAAAGACCAAGTTTGGCAACAAAGCATAATAAATTAGTTTTATATGTCTACTTGATAATTTTTTAATAAAATTATGAAAAGTACACAATTTAACAGAAAAATTTCACTCATATAATTCAATATTGCCTCCAATTTTTAAATACCAAGATAAGTTTCCATAAAACTAACAGAGTAAAACACAAATTTTCCTTTTTGTCTGTAAGGCATACTCTAATCTATTTTTATGAAAAATAAGCCCGACATTAAACAAATTAGGGAAAAAGTATTTGTAACAGTCAAAGGATTCACATTCCTTAATAAATTAAAATATCTTAAAAACAAATTTACTCATTAGGAAATAAACTGACAAAACATTTTCAGGCAAATCATAAAGAAAACTTAGAAACAGTTTCTAAATACATAAAATAGTCAATTACAGTAGGAATCAAAGAAATGAATATTAAAACAGAGGTACCATATTTCATCCACCAAACTGGTAATGACTCTTCAAAAATTAAGTCCAAAGTTGAAATGGTTAAAAAAAAAAAATTCATCTACTGACAGTGGAAATGTAAATTAGCTCAACAATTTTCAAAGGCAATTTGGTCGATATATCAAAAGTCATAAAAATGCACATATTCTTTGAATCAGTGATTATACTTTCAGGAAACTATACTGATGAAATCAGAAATACATACAAAGGTAGACATGAAAAATCACTGTAGTGTTTACAATAGTGAAAAACTGCAAATGTACTACATAGTCAACAAAAGAAAACTGATTAAATATATTCATACATATGCTTTAAAACTAGACTACAGAGATGGCTGCGCAACTCTGCAAATTTACTAAAAATCACTGAATTATACACTTAAAACAGGTGAATTTTAATTTTACTGCATTTAAATTAGATCTCAATAATGTTTTCTTGCTCTGGCTGGTGTAACTCAGTGGATTGAGCTCGGGCCTGCGAACCAAAGGATCGCGGTTCGATTCCCAGTCAGGGCACATGCCTGGGTTGCAGGCCAGTTCCCAGCATGGGACACATAAGAGGCAACCATACATTGATATTTCTCTTCCTCTCCCTCTCTCCTACCCTTCCCCTCTAAAGATAAATAAATAAAAATCTTAGAAATAAAAAAATATAAAATATGTCAGTAATAACTTTAAAAAAAAATAATGTTTTCTTGAAAAGAAAATCAGAACGGCCACCCTTGGGGGCCGCTGAAAGCAGGCAGGAAGAGGGGAGAGGGGGAGCTGGCAATGTCTTTTCTTGAGTTGAACAATGGTAACGCAGGTGTGTTCACTTTGTAAAATGTCAAGAGGTATGTTTGTGATGTGTGCACATTTCTGTCATTTGTTATAGTATGTCAATAAAAAGTTAATCTGTTGAAACAACAACATCCATAGAGTCATAAAAAATATTCTTGAAAAATACTTGAAAATTTGGGGGACTATCCCAATATAAAGGGGGGTGTGTGTCTGTATGAATGTGCACATATTTATCTAAAATGCTAACATATTAACATTACTGCTGGGCGGTAAAATTGCAAATTTTTAACCATAATTATATTTCTCTCTAATTTGAAAACTTTCCATAGTAAAATTTTATTTTTATTAATGTTTTTAAATTGGTTAAAATGAAATAAAAGTAGTACTTTTATTGCTAATATAGTCTTAAATACTTTAAGATGATTAAATAAATAGGTCATGATAAAAACTGGACACTATTACATTATCTTATTTTTTCTATTATTACAGAAAAGGCAGGCAATTTTAAATCTGCCCTTCTAATTCTGGCTGCTATAAATTCATCTTCCATCATGTTACCCGAGGAACTAACAATAACTATGGAATCCGAAGACATAACATTTCAAAGAAAGTCAAAGGATTGGTACAAAGCTTGGTTTTTAAAACCGACTTCTATTAAGACTCTGTGAAATAAAGATACATAACCAACCCAAGGAGAAGGGCCTACAACTAGTAAATGCGTTGATTATGTTTCAGTTTAGTCACTTCTTTCCCAAATCTACCAGGTAGGCAATGGTTACCAACTTGATCACAGCTTTCAGAGATAAAATAAATGATCAGTTAAATTCAAATACACCACTAAAATATACACACTATTTCTTTTACTAAGGCTTTTATCTAGAGAGAAACCCTTACCTAACCAGCTCAAAGACGATATAAACAGAGAAGTAAACAAAATAAAAATGTAATTCACACTTGCTAACCTTATCTTCCCTGGTACCAGGTATTATCAGCCTAGAAGACATAGGACAAAGTACCAAGAATCCAACTTGACTTTTTAAAATCTGTAAGTAGCAAAACAAAAATCTAAAAGAAAAAGACTTTAAATATATCACCAATAACTGTTCTCTCCAAATATTCTATTTCTCACATTCCTTAGAAAATAAACTATTGTATGGCTAAGTGAAACTTAAGTGTTTTAGGGATGAAATTTGCTTATTCTGTACATTCTTTGGAAATCCTTACCAAATAAATTATATTCCTCTATTTTACTTACTGTTTTATTAAAGAATCTGGAAAACCCCTAACTGGAAAAGGACTTATTCGTATAGTAAGACATCATTTATTATAATTCTTGGTGGCTGCTACAGCTGCTATTGCCACATAGTTAGCTACTTTTTTAAAAGGAGCTTTGAATAATATTGAAAATGTAGAAAAGTTATTAAAATATCAATTTAAAGAAACAGACCTAGGACAGAACTTAGTTTAAAAAAAAGTGGCCACATTTGAAACTGACTTGTTAACTCAACACAAGGTCCCCCCTTCACTACAGCAGCAGTACCAACTCCAATGTTACTCACTAATCATGCACCTCATTGATTTATTTAAATTTAGCATATCCTCAAGATAGCAGCCTAGATAAACACAGCTCACTTTTTCACACAATCATGCAAAATTACAACTAAACTACACAACAACCATTATTCATAACTGCCAGAAATGGAGCTGAAGGGAAGTCCTACAACTACGGAATTAAAAAAGAAACCACATGGATACTGGTAGGAGGGGCACAGACAAGGAACAGGCTGGTCCCACACCCACGTGTACCAGGTAAAAATCCGGGAGGGATATCTCAGAAGCCAGGGGTCACAGCCCAGGGTTCCAGTACCAGGAAGGTAGTCCCATAACTTCCTGGCTGAGAAAACCAGTGGAGATTGGGGCTGTTGAAGACAGACACTTCTGGATTCCCAGGCAGTTCCTCCTAAGATACCTGCGCATGAACTTCCACAGACTCACTCCCTCTGAGTTCCAGCACCAGGGCTGCAACTTGAAAGGCACCAGAGGCATATAGGAAGAAACTGAAGTGTCTAGCACCAGGGCAACAGTTGGGGACAGCTTTCTCCCAAACAGAAGTGCTGACAGAGGCCATTGTTCCTTTTCTGAGCTCTCCCTCAAGAGAGATGGCAAGCAGGGACCATATCTGAGACTACACCAACCTGGCTCACACTGTTTGCCCCACCCTGGTGATTCCCTGACAATCTGCCCTACCCAACTTTCAAGCCCACCCAGATTGTTTCCACTGGCTTTTCCACATGAGGCTTGTCTTGGCTCATGCTTCAGACTTTCCTAAATCTTGTCAAACAAGCAGCATCAGGCCTCAGCAAGCCTGGTACCTATTGCTAAGTAGTCCCAGGTCCACCACTGGCAGCAGCCAGCCTTGATTCACTACTTGGCCTTACTTGGTCACCTCCAAGCACAGCACAAGCACCAGCCATCTGCAGATCACTTTGCATGGTAGCTATGTGAGGTGACCCTGGACAAAACACAGGTGGGTGGCTAACCTTAGCCTGCACCTCCTGAAAAAAGCTGAACCTGAGCACCCAGTGGACAGCTGCAGACCCTAACAGAGCACCGATTACCCAACCACCTCCACAAGCAACACACTCAAGGGGCACACTCAGAGGACCCAGAGCCCTGCTGAAGTAAGTGGGCCCCTGCACAACTGATCCTCTGAGGGAGGGGCAGAAGTTCATGGTCAGTGATCAGTCAGTCCTAGCAGCTGATTCGCCTGGGTAAATCCCTCCCATTGACCTGCCAACAGCAATCAAGGCTCAACTACAAAAGGAGGGTGTACAGAGCCCATATGGTGGCATCTTGAGTACACAGCTCGGGTGATAGGGGAGGCTGTGCTAGTGGACCCTACAGGACATCTACTGCATTAGGCCACTATACGAAGCCAGAGTCATAGCAGCTCTACCTAATACATAGAAACAAACACAGGGAGGCTGCCAAAATGAGGAGATGACAACACATGGCCCAAATGAAGGAACAGACCAAAACTCCAGGAAAACAGCTAAACAAAATGGAGACAAGCAATCTACTATATGCACAATTCAAAACATGGATGTGAGAATGCTCAATGAACTGAGGGGAAGAGGAGACGAACCAGAGAGAATTTCAACAGCATAAAAAAGACACAGAAACCATAAAAAAGAAGTCAGAAATGAAAGATACACTAAATAAAATTAAAACCCATTTACAGGGAAACAACAGTAGAGTCAATGAGTCCAAAAATCACACCAGCAATCTGGAATATATAACACAAAAACACCTAATCAGAACATCAAAAAGAAAATAGAAAATTTTTAAAAACAAGCATAGTGTAAGGAGCCTCTGAGAAAACTTCAAGCACACCAACATTCACAACATGGGGGTGCCAGATAAAGGACAGAAAGCAAGAAACTGAAAATCTATTTGAAAAAAAATAATGACAGAAGTCTTCCCTAACTTGATGCGGAAAATAGACATGCAAGACCAGGAAGCACAGAGACTCCCAAACAAATTGAACCCAAAGAGACCCACACCTGACATGTCATAATTAAAATGCCAAAGGTTAATAAATACAAAGAGAGAATCTTAAAAGCAACAAGAGAAAAGCAGTTAGGTACCTACAAATGAGATCCTGTAAGACTGTCAGCTGATTTCTCAAAAGAAACTTTGCAGGCAAGAAGGGGCTGGAAAGAAGTATTCAAAGTGATGAAAAGCAGGAACCTACAACCAAGATTACTCTACTCAGCAAAGCCATCATTTAGAAACAAAGGGCAAATAAAGAGCTTCCTAGACAAGAAAAGGTTAAAGGAGTTCATCATGACCAAACCGCTATCATATGGAATGGTAAAGGGACTATTTGAGAAAAAGAGAAAAAAACTGAATAAAAAGGAATTAAATACATATCTATCAACAATTAAATCTTAAAAAAATAAATAAGCATACAAGCAGAACAGAAACAGAATCATAGATACAGAGAACATTTTCATGGTTGCCAGATGGGAGTGGGGTTGTGGGGATGGGTGAAACAGGTAAAAGGGTTATGAAGTACAAATTGCGCCCTGGCTAGTGTGGCTCAGTTATGGGTTTAGATCTGGCCTGTGAACCGAAAGGTCACCAGTTCAATTCTCAATCAAGACACATGCCTAGGTTGTGGGCCAGGACACAGTAGGGGCGTGCGAGCAGCAGCCAATCAATGTTTCCCTAGCACATCAATATTTCTCACCATCTCTCTCCCCCTCCCTTCCTCTTTCTCTAAAAAATAAATTAAATCTTTTTTTAAAAAAGTACAAATGGGCAGTTACAGAATAGTCATGGAGATGTAAAGTACAGCATAGGAAATACAGTAACAAAGAACACAGATGCTGATGCATGAGCATCAACAATGGTGGCAGATTGTCTGAGGGATTGGGGGTAAGCTCGGTGAAGGGTTGGAAAGGGGGAAAAATTGGGACAACTGTAATAGCATAATCAATAAAATATAATTAAAACAAATAAAAATAAGTAAATTGAGCATATCCTAATACAGCTGACCTTTGAACAATGCAAAAATTAGGAGTGCTAATCCCATGCAGTTGAAAACCTATGGATAACTTTTCCCCAAAACGTAACTATTGTCACTTGGTATGTCTAAGGGGATGGTTCCAGGGGCCCCTTTGAATACCAAAATTCAAGGATGCTCTAGTCCTTACATAAAATAGCACAGAACAATGTATACAGTTGGCTGGCCCTCTGCACCCACAGATTCCCCCTGAGGAACAAAAATACAGTTTTTGGACTTCCAGCCAAGATGGAGGCATAGGTGGACACACTGCCTCCTTGCACAACTAAAATTAAGGAAAACAAACATTTAGAAACAAGAAAGCAGCCAGAACTGATAGAAAATTGAACTGTATGGAAGTCCAACAACCATTCATCCAGACTGGTAAGAGGGGCGGAGTCCCGGCAGGAAAAAGTAGACGGAGGCAGATCCAGGCGTGCAGGCTGCAGCAGCTGGCAGATCCCAGGCATGCGGCTAGCAGACCCTGGGCACAGGGTGGCAACGGTGCAGACCCAGTGAGGCCTTGCAAGGCGGCTGCCTGACCAGGTGGTCCCACATTTGCATGCAGCTAATCCAGGCGAAGGAGAAGCAGCAGAAAGGACTGGAATCTGAGAGAGAGCAGAGCAAGCGCCACTGTTCCCTCTCGGACCCTGGCCCCACATACAGCGTCACAAGCCAGCAACTGGGCTGCTCCACTCTGGGGAACACCTAAGGCTGCACCCCTCACTAAGTAACAGAAGCAATCAGACCAAAAACAAACAAACAAACAAACAAACAAAAAAACCAAGAATGGCTCAAACAGGAGAACAAATCAAAGCCCCAGAGCCAATTCATCTAAGCGACGAAGAGATAGCCAACCTATCAGATACACAGTTCAAAGCCCTGGTGATCAGGATGCTCACAGAATTGGTTGATTTTGCTCACAAATTAGATGAACAAATGAAGGCTACAGTAAGTAAAATGAAGGAAAATGCACAAGGAACCAGTACTGATGGTAATGAAACTGGGACTCAAATCAATGGAGTGTACCAGAAGAAAGAATCAACCAAACAGAAAAGAATGAAGAAACAAGAATTCAAAAAAATGAGGAGAGGCTTAGAAACCCCCAGGACATCTTTAAATGTCCCAACATCTGAATTATAGGGGTACCAGAAGGAGAAGAGGAACAGCAACAAGTGGAAAACTTATTGGAACAAATAATGAAGGAGAACTTCCCCAATCTGGCAAAGGAAATAGACTTCCATGAAGTCCAGGAAGCTCAGAGAGTCCCAGAGAAGTTGGACCCAAGGAGGAACACACCAAAGCACATCATAATTACATTAGCCAAGATTAAAATGAAGGAGAGAATTCTGGAAGCAGCAAGGGATAAGGGGACAGTCACCTACAAAGGAGTTCCCATCAGACTGTCAGCTGATTTCTCAAAAGAGACCTTGCAGGCAAGAAGGGGCTGGAAAGAAGTATTCCAAGTCATGAAAGGCAGGGACCTACACCCAAGATTGCTCTATCCAGTGAAGCTGTTATTTAGAATGGGAGGACAGATAAAGTGCTTCCCAGATAAGGTCAAGTTCAAGGAGTTCATCATCACCAAGCCCTTATTATATGAAATGTTAGAGGGACTTATCTAACAAAAAGAAGATAAAAAATATGACAGTGAAAAGACAGCAAACTCACAGATATTAACAACCACACCTAAAACAAAAGCAAACAACTAGAACAGGAACAGAACCACAGAAATGTAGATCACATGTAGGGTTAGCAACAGGGGAGTAGGAGGAGGAGAGAGAGGGAAAAGGTACAGAGAATAAGTAGCATAGACGGTGGGTAGAAAATAGACAGGGGAGGGCAAGAATAGTGTGGGAAATGTAGAAGCTGAAGAACTTATGACACATGGACATGAACTAAAGGCAGGGAATGTGGGTGGGAGGGGGTGTGCAGGGTGGAGGGGAATGATGGGGGGAGAAATGGGACAACTGTAATAGCATAATCAATAAAATATATTTAAAAAAATACAGTCTCAATTTAGGGTTGGGTGAATTCACAGATGCAAAACCAAGAAATACAGATGGTCAACTGTACATTTACTGAAAAAAATCTGCATATAAGTGGACCCACACAGTTCAAACCCATATTGTCCAAGGGTCAACTGAATATGCATACTATTTAAAATCATACTCCTATAATATTGTGTTAATATATAATGTACACATTAACCAACATAACCTAACATTAGGCTGAAACTTAGAATTGAGGAAGTCAAAGTATTTTGTTAATTAATATTTTTTGGGGAAAAAGTCAGGTTTGCGTAAAGTGCCAAAGTAATGGTTTGCAACCTCAACACAGAGGAAGAAAATGGGAAGGCAAGTGGAAATACTCTAAATGGAAGACAAACTTGACCTCTTCTAAAATTTTCTTAAAAACAGACCACATAAAGAATCCTCTCTTCTTTTTACATATGGTTTCTTATTCCTATGACCCCCATATAAGCCATACATTTTAAGTTACTGGCTTAGCCTAGAAACTGTTAAGACAGTTTCCCTGAAATACCAGAAAACACTAAGATAACATAGATTTCACTATCAATGAAAAATGCTCTGACAAGGTTTGAAACTTGGAAATATCTATGAAAATGAATATTACATGTACCTTTGACTGAGCAAACTCACCACTAGGAATGCATACAATCCTATGGGCTTATTCATAAAAATTAACCAAAGATCTACATACAAGAAAATTTAGCATAACCCTTTAATAGGAACAGACTGGACACAACCTAAGCATCCAGTGACAAGACTTATTATGATTCGAACATACAATGGAATGCACACCGCCATGAAAAGGAATGTGACAGCTATGCATGCTGGTGAAAAGTTCTCCAAGGTATGTTAAATTAAAAAAATCCAGCAGGAAAAGAAATATGGACAAAAGCTTTACTCATACTTGTATCACATATCTCAGCCAGTGTCTGGGCACAGTAAGCTGAACAGGAAATGAAATAAGGCTCTCAAACAAAAAAGTTAATTTAACCAACCTATGATAAAAGGGAAAAGTACAAAGCTACACTATAAAGAATGACAAAGTAAGAAAAGCACATTTTTTATTGTCCTAAACTTTCCGCCTCTAACTCCTACATGGTCTCAAAGCTCTCATGTGCTTCACAGCACATGTAAAAACCCAAATACAACAAAAGGCCCAAGGTCCCAAGCACAAAATTTAAAACAAGATACTTCCCTTCTCTAATTTCAATATTTTCAGGGAGGAGCAGACAAGTGTAAAGAAGGAAACTTGTGTAATCAATTTATATTTACATATGAATAGTTAAATGTCCTTTTCTGATAAGCCTCTAAATAGCCAAACATTTTTGCCCCAATTGTCTCTACAATTAATGGAAATTCAGGAGTTAGGGATATACAGGAGACAGGAAGAAAGAAATAATGTTTCTTTTAAATCATGTCACTTACATGGAAGAGTGCCCTGGAAGATAGAAAGAAATAATTAAATTGCATTCCCCAGGATCTCTGGCAAGCTAAGGGAAAAGAAGGCTTAGGTGGAGTAATAAACAATAAGGCACAGTAAGCTCCTTGCATTGACCTATTATCTTGTAAGTGAAGGCACACTGGGCTGCTGACAATGGTATAAAATGGCAGAAATGTTAACAGCCAAAACAGGTTAATTCAGCTAAAGGTGGGATAGTACTCCAGGAGTTTCAAGTTAACCAGAATAAAGATTGCTAAAAGCTAAAACAGAGCAGGAGAGAGAAAGAAAGGATTGGGTCCACCTTGGGCCATTTTCTGCTGAGTCTCCCTTTAGCAAATTACTTCTAACCCTGCAGTATTTCCCCCTTTCCAAGTTTTATTTTTCCTCATTTCCACTCTTCTGCCATAGAAGCCAAAAGGTACAGCAAAATGGATACCTAATGGGGCACAATACAGCTTCCTGCTCCATTCAATTCTCACCTCCCCCCCCCCCAACACTCCCACAATCCTTTTCCAGTGAAAAACGTTTGGTTCAACTGTGTAAAAGTAACCTGAATTGTGCTGGGTTAGGTAAACCCCTAGTTACTTAAATGGAAATATTGTATATAAAGAAAATATGAATTACCAACCATCACTCTGTCCTATCTTCCAGAGGAGACAGCTTACTCTTTTTGTCACCTTCTAATACAGTCCTCCTAATCAACTATGCACACGCAATTAGAAACTAAGCTTTATAGATCTGTAAATTAAAATAGAATAAACGAACTCTGAGTCAGGGCTTTCCACAGGGAATTAAACAAATGGGCTTTTTTGTTTGTTCTGTTTAATTATATATTATTGTTTATGCTATTGCCAATTTGTACTTCTTAATCCTGTCACCTTATTGCACATCCCCCAACACCCCTCCTTTCTAGTAACCACCAAAACGTTCCCTGTGTATATGATTTTGTTTCTGTTCTGCTTGAATAATTTTTTAGATTCAACTGTTGATACATATGTGTTTACTGACATTTTATTGTTCACAGTTTTGATCATCTTCTTCTCCTTAAAAGAGACCTTTTAATATTTCACATAATACTGGTTTTGTGGTGTTGAACTCCTTCAGGTTTTTCTTATCTGGGAAGTTCCTTATCGATCCTTGGATTCTAAATAATAGCTTTGCTGGGTGGAGCAATCTTGCTTGTAGGTCTTTGCTTTTCAAGACTTTAAAGTATTTCTTGCCAATCCCTTCTGGCCTGCAAAGTTTCTTTTGAGAAATCAGCTGACAGTCTTACTGGAGCTCCCTTGTAGGTAACTACCATATTTTGCTATGTAAAATGTGCACCTTTTTGCCCAAAAGTTTAGGGAAAAATAAGAGTGCACATTACACATGGGTATAATGAATACATACTATAGGTAAAATAATCCCATGTATAGTGCACACAAAACCGTGGATGCGCACTGTGCACAGGAGTGCATTATATACGGTAAAATATGGTAAATGCTTTTCTCTTGCTATTTTTAACCCTGCCAAGGTCATGGCTGATCTGAGAGATACAAACAAACTCTTTTCTTAAATACTGTTACATACATCAGGTGCATAGGTTCAGAGTCATGACTAACTGCACATTTGTATGTAACTAATATTAAGCCATAACATTTAAGCAGTTTGGTTATAATACATTTTGCAAGGCTGTGTGATAGCAACAGTAAATTGTATCTGAGAGATACTGTGAACTCTGGTGTTGGTATAGTTTTTTTTCCCCACGAACTTTGAAGTTAGTGTTGTGGTTTCTTTTTACGTTGAAAATGGCAGAAAAAATATATATAGCTCCCTCAACAATCATCTAAAACAAGTCATTTATCAAAATATTTTTGCAAATGTTGTCAAAAGTATTTACGCCTTGCGTATAACAAATATGACTGTTACAAATGTCTTGCAAAGCCAAGTACTGAACATCCTGATCAATTAATGTTTAGGACATTTTTTTGGTTGTTCTTTAGCAATATCCATGTTTCCATTATTTGAAAAGAAAAATTTTTATTCTTTTTTTAAATATTTCTTTGTTGAATGATTAGGGTAGGCTTTTTAGCTCAAGAGATTACTTTGTAATGGCAGACACTAATAATTTCTAGACTATAATTGAAAATAAATAAAAAAATCATATATTTCATTATATAAATATAATAAATGCAAATTCACAGTTTTTAATTTTTTTTCTCATTTCAGCACATACTAGTAATGAATGTATTCCTCGGATACATGCTATCTATGCTGTAATATTTTTGACCATGACCCCCTCAGGGTTAAGTCTTTCTCTGTCATTAACCTTTGGCATTTTAATTATGATGTATCTGGTGTGGGTCTCTTTGGGTTCATTTTGTTTGGGACTCTGAACTTCCTGGACTTATATGTACTATTTCCTTCACCAACTTAGGGAAGTTTTGTGTCATTTTTCCAAATAGGTTTACTATTTCTAGCTTTCTCTCCTTCCAGCACCCCCATGATGTGAATGTTGGTATGCTTGAAGTAGTCCCAGAGGCTCATTATACTATCCTCATTTGGGGGGATTCTTTTTTCTTCTTGCTATTCTGATTGGGTTTTTATTGCTTTCTTATATTCCAAATCACTAATTTCATCCTCAGCTTTATCCACTGTATTGTTGATTCCCCTATAAATTGTTCTTTTATTTCAATTAGTGTATCATTCATTTCTGACTGGATCTTTTTTATGCTGTTGAGGTTCGCCCTAAGTTCACTGAGCATCCTTATAACCAGTGTTTTGAACTCTGCATCTAGTAGACTGCTTGTCTCCATTCTGTTTAGTTCTTTGTTAGGAGTTTTGTTCTGTTCTTTCATTCGGGCCATGTTTCTTTGTCTCCTCATTTTAGTAGTCTCCCTGTGTTTGTTTCTGTGCATCAGCTAGAGCTGCTACAACTCCCTGGCTAAACAGAGTGGCCTAATGAAGCAGGTGTCCTGTAGGGTCCAGTGGCACACTCGCTGATCACCTAAGCTGGGTCCTCGAGGTGCACCCACTGTGTGGGCTGTGTACATCCTCCTCTTGTAGTTGAACCTTGATTTCCATTGGCAAGTCCAAGGTCAGCCACTGCCTATGTTCTATCCAGGGCCACCTGGCATAACCTACGAAGAAATCTGCAGGTGGCTGCTACCTGTGCTGGACTTGGAGGTGTCCAGGAAAGGCCTAGCCATGAACCAAAGCCAGCTGCTGCTAGTGCCAGGCCTGGGGCCAATTAACAGAGGTACAGGGCTGGCTGAGGCCAGATGCTGCTTTTAAGAGATAATATAGGAAACTATGAAGCATGAGACAAAACATGCCATTCATATGGAAAAGCCACTGGAAAGAGCTTGGGAAGGCCCATATATTGGTTTAGGTGGGGTCTCAGGATATCAGCAGAGTGGGGCAAACTGTGAACCGGACTGATGGAGTCTCAAGTACATATCCACCTACCAGCTGTATTGGGGGAGGGCTCAGAAAAGGAAAAATGACCTCTGCCAGTACTTCTGTCTGGGAAAAAGCTGACACCCCAGCTCTTGTGTTGATGCTGGACAACTCAGTTCCTCCCTGTATGTCCCTGCCATCAATAGAGGGACTGAGTCTGAGTAAGTCCATGTCAGGTCCTTTAGGAGGAACTGCTTGGGAATCCAGCAGTTTCTCTCTTCCCCACAGGTTTTTGCAGCCAGAAGTTATGGGGACTTATCTTCCTGGCACTGAACCCTCTGCTGGGCAGCCCTGTATGGGACTGTGACACCTTGCCCCTAAAATATCCCTCCCAATTTTTATCTGCCACACGTGGATGTGGCACAAGCCTGCTGCACATCCACCCTTCCTACCAGTCTCAAAGTGGTTTCTTCATTAATATCGTAGTTTCAGGACTTCCACTCAGCTTGATTTCTGGTGGTTCTGAATGATGACTGTTCCATAATTTAATTGTAATTTTGATGTGGCTGTGTGAGGAGGTAAGCTGTGTTTACCTTTGCTGCCATCTTGACCAGAAGTCCACATGGGCTTTTAACACAAGCATTTGTAACAATTACTTCTGATACTAAGGGAAGAGGACGGAGTTAACATAAGGATGACATATGAACAAGTTGGGCATTACTATTCATGTTTAATCAACTACATTAGGCACTAAAATGCTTACCGAGTTCTTTTTTATGAGAGTTCTATGCAATTGATGAGGAAAATATCTTTCCACATTTATTAATAGGTTTGAGTCTCTATTATAAATTTAGAGATTATCATGACCTCAAAAGTACTGTGATAAACACATTTATATATCTTCACTTAATATAGTAACGCTCAAGACATTAAGTGTTAACAGATGAAGAAAGTGAATTCTACCCAAAGTTATATAGTGAGGAGGGAGTTAATCTATGATTTCTAAACATATTTACCTGGTTTAATACACCTTTTACAATACCATACTACCTCCTAACTTGAAAAGGTACTGGACATAGTAAGAACTCATTGAATTCACTGTCTTCTTACCCACCTACTCTGAAGCCACTGTGTCAGCACTGCTTGGCTTGGTAAAGCAATCTAACTCTCCTTACCTAGCTATTCCCACATCATGGCTACCATAGGAGAATTTTGGGACATGGAATCCCTTTTTCTCCTTCAGGAAGAATGGACACTTTCTACATGTCCCTTTGTACCACTTCCATCTATTACTCATACCTCAGTGAATTTCTCCTTATTCTATTTTGCATAAATTTACATATACTGTCTTAATCTTTCAATTTTTTTTCATACCTTTACCAAGTGACTTCAGGAAAATCTCTCTTCCTCTTCCCTTTATCTTGTCATTCTCATTTGGAAATCAAATAATAATGATAATGATAATAATAATAATAATAATCCTTAGCATGGCTGATCATTGTGAGCACATTGCTAATGATACACCTATACTAAAGAAAACAAAGGTGTAAGCACCTAGCTCCCCTTCAGAATATATGATAACTATTCACCTTCCATTTTATCACCTTTAATTAAATCTGCACTCAAGCATGAAAGAAATATTTCTCACTTCAAAATACTGCTTTTACTGTTTTATTTATCGAGTTTCACTGTAATATTATTTTCCATCAATTTTTATTGAACAATGTAGAATTATAAATTAAAAAAAAAAACTGCAGTGGCTAAGTTTAAGAACCTACACATCATTCTTTTGTATAAAAAGAATAATTTCCAACTTAAAATACTCTCCAAATCAACAATACCAACCTTACACCAGGACCCACTCAACCTATAAAGAAACCTCACTTGTAGGCAGAAGAAAAGCACTCAGAAGAACATATTCTGAAACAGATAAAAAAAAGAAAAGCTAGATTTCACAAATTACTTCTGATCCAAAGCATTTTCAGGAAACTCCTTTGTGGGGGCCCCTGTCCTGGGCACCAGATGTGTGGGGGCTCTGCCCGCAGAGCCCCATCCCTCCGTCATGGATGAAAATAAAAACTACCAAGACATGACTGCTTGGGGAGGAAAGGTGGTCAAACTCTCAGAGGAGAATGACCCAGAGCCCCATCCTCACTAGGCTTTTATTGGGCTCAAATACACAGGAATACAGGTATGTCAGGTGACAAGGATCAAACAATGGTTAACATTCCAAAGAAATCTGAGGGCTTAATCTGAATCAGTGTCTGTCAGGAAACGGGGTTGCTAAACTTTGGGAGACATACTCATTTCCTCCCCAGACCCTTATCATTTAAATGAGAGCACTCTTAGCAAAGCAGGTTTCACAGGACTTTAGGAATTTCGTCCTGGCCAGCACAGGGCTGCACCACTTGCCCTCACAGTTTCAGGCTTTAAGCCAATTAGGAAGCAGGAGACATCTCCCAGATGGAAATGAGGACTCGGGCTATGTCAGAATAGCTGGGGGGCAAGGGTCCATCACATCCTCTTTGCTGCAACCCCCCGAGTCCTTCCATGAGGCCTCCCAAGTGGTTGGGTCTGGCTTAGGTTGCCCCTCCCATGAGGAGTCTTACCCATCATTGACTGCCAACCAAGCAATGGTGCCAGAGATGGGTGAGGCAAAAGCAGTGCTCCTGCCAGGGAAATAAGCTTTGTCTCCTTAGTAGGTCACGTCCTTGTGACAGAATAGACCCAGATGAAGTGGGTCCCTTGGGCTCTTACACAGCCCACCATGGGGTGAGGGTTACAACTCCTGAAACCAGGCTGAACGGTCCGCAACACTCCTTGTTATACGAAAGATGCCAGTTACATCAAATTGGATATTAACATTTCTAAACTACCTAGTCAGTGAGAAATTACAACTTTAATATATCAACATTAGAAATACAAATATCAAGCAGAATCAAGAACAACTGATAATCCCTGACTGGTGTGGCTCAATAGGTTGGACATCCCCCACAAATCAAAAGGTTGTCGGTTCAATTCCCAGTCAGAGCACATGCCTGGGTTGCAGGCCAGGTCCCCAGTTGGGGGTGCACCAAGAGGCAGCCCAACAATGTTTCTCTTGCACAATGATGTTTCCCTCCCTTTCTTTCTCCCTCTGTTCCCCTCTCTCTAAAAATAAATAAATAAAATCTTTAAAATAAGATCAACTGATAAGACAAAGCAAGAAGAAACAAAGAAACCAATGATTAATACAGATTTAAGAATCTGCCATTTATCATTCATAAGTTTTATATTCTCTCTCAGCCTTCAAAAGTATAGTTTGATCTAAGCAAGAACTACTTCATCTCCAATTTATAAACAAAATCTAATTCTTATCCAAGTATATTCTAAGTTCAGAAATCCCTTCAGATATACCTTTGTATAACTACCATTTTGCACCTATAAAACTACGCCCTTTAATGATTTTAAAATTCCTGTTATTTTCAAATATCCTAATAGGAGAATCACTTAGAATAAAGGCTACCAGACAAAAATGTCCATCTGATTATTGCTAGCAATAACAGAAGATGTTTAATGAGAGAATTTGCAGGCTAAGATCCATCATTTTACATATTATAACAACTAAAGAAAAACCTGTGATCATTTTTTTAAACGTAAAAATTGTATATATATTAAAGCCAAAATAACAGGTATTTCCATATGCCTGAAGCTGACACTCAAAAAAAGCAGAATCTACACATATTCTATGTTTCAAATATTCATCACCAAAGTCTTCTAAACAATGTAAATTTATGGCAACTCAAATTGTTTAAGATATAACTTTAATTTATCATAAGGAGTGGGGGTAAAAAACAACCCTACATTCCGCTGGATCTAGTTGATTCATTCATCCATCACATTTTATGCAGACAATTCAAATGTTAATATTAAAAATACTTATTCTGTTACTAGGAAACTATGAATTTTAGTCTTGTGTAATAAAAGAAATATCAAAACTACTTATTAAAACGAACTTCCCTGTTCACTATGGATAAATATTAGACACCTAAGTTATTTTTCATATGCACTATTATAGTAACCAAGACTCATTCCAGGACAGAAAAGCGTTAACTACTTAAACAACAACCTTTTAGTTTTTTTTAACATTAAATAAATGCCCTCGCTTTAACAATACGAACCCTTTTTGTGAAGTGCAATAGCACTAAAGATGCACTTACTGCCTCAACACCAGAAATATCTGTCTTATAAAGATTTAGTAATAAACTATAGTCAATAATCCCAGTATAGCTACTGTATACAAGTATCCAAATTTATCAAAAACTAATTGTTATCTCAATCCTCTTATAAAAAGTACCAAGGTTAATATATGTTGACAAAATATGGTAGAAAAGTGACAGCTAGTTTACAACCCTTTAATAAATCCTGTAATAGAGAGTTCTGCCCAAGAGGGAGGTGTAGGCAAATATGCTCCTATTCTTACATAACCAAAAGAAGAGTAACAACCAATTTAAAAACAGAAAACAACCAGAACTTCCAGAAGATCAAACTGCAAGGAAATTGGATAACCAAGGAGTTAAAGAAAAGCCATTCATCCAGATGGGTAGGAAGGGTGGAGAACAGGAAGCCAGCGTGGAGAGGACAGGTGGCAAGGCAGGGGCTGGCGGACTGGGAGGTCCCACGCTAGTGTGCCAATAAGCCAGGAGGAACAACTGGGGAGCAAGACAGACCACGCAATGCAAGGTTCTAGCATGGGCAAATAAAGCCTCAAAACCTCTGGCTGTAAAAACATGTTAGGGTTGCGGTGATAAAAGTAACTCCCAGTATCACAGGACATTCTGTTGGAGAGGCCCACAGGATCCTAGAATTATACAAGCCCACCCACCTGGTAATCAGCACCTGAAAGGGCACAGTCCATTTGTGGGAATCGAGGGAAGTGGCAGAAAGTGGGCCAAGAGCTGAGCAAGCAGAATTGTTCCCTTCCTGATCCCTCCCCCACATACAGCACCACAACACAGCAAAGTGGGTTGCCCCACCCTGGCAAATACCTAAGGCTCTGCCCCTTACAATGTAACAGGTGTGCCCAGACAGAGAAATATGGCCAAATGAAATAACAGATCAAAACTCCATAAAAAGAATGAAGCAATGAGGAGTAGCCAACCTATCAGGTATAGAGTTCAAAATGCTGGTAATCAGGATGCTGACAGAAATGACTCAGTATGGGCACAAAATAAAGGAAGAAATGAAGGCTATACAAAGTCAAATAAAGGAAAATATACAGGGAACCAACAGTGAAGGGAAAGAAACCGGGACTCAAATCAACAATCTGGAACAAAAGGAAGAAGTAATCATCCAACTGGAACACAATGAAGAAACAAGAATTCTAAAAAATCAGAGAGGCTGAGGAACCTTTGGGACAACTTTAAACTTTCCAACATCTGAATCATAGGGGTTTCAGAAGGAGAAGAGGAAGAGCAAGAAATTGAAAACTTATCTGAACAAATAATGAAAGAAAACTTTCCCAATCTGGAAAAGGAACTAGACTCCCAAGTCAAGGACACTAAGAGAGTCCCAAAGAAGTTAGATCCAAGATGAAACACACAAAGGGAAGAAAAAAATGGGACAACTGTAATAGCGTAATCAATAAAATATACTTAAAAAAGAAAAAACTAAATCCTGTAATAGAAATATACAGTATTCAATATTTGTTTCAAAATACAGTATTTACAACAGAAAAAGAACCATAAAATAAAATGTACAATGAAGTAATTTTTGTCTAAAAAGAACTATATAAAGTACATAATGTCTTTGGGAAGAGTTGTTCTGATCATATCTAAACATATGAATTACAAGGAACCTGTTAACAATCATTTAGCTTTACGTGTAGGTAAAAATTCTTCCCATCCGAGGCCCCACTCTTAACTTGGGAATCTGAAATATAGACAAATCATTTCAACCTAATGGCAGTGTAACAAAATGAGGAATTCTCAAATCAATTTTAACTTTAATGCCTTACTCCATCTTTTGATGTCAAGACTAGCAGTGTTTAATCAAAGAGGCATAACTAGTCACAAACAAGATTGTCTAAGAATTCCAATAAGCACAATTTCCAAAGGATTGTTCCAAGCCAAGAGTTAACATGTCTTGGATAATAAAAACTATATTTTAATGTTAGTCCAAAGTAGACAATAGAAAATCTGACACAAAGCCTAAATATGACAGACAGTAAGCTCAGCTCTGCCCCTCCCCAAAACTATTCTCAAGTGAGACACATGATTACCTCTATGTATGACTCATTATTACTCATACCCCAAGGGAATGAGTAGAAATTATATACATATTTCCCTTTAAAGGCAATGAAAATAATCTTCTCTTTTCCTTCTTCCTGTTGGCAGACATGAGGGTAACCATCTTGGACCACAAGACAGAAGCAACATATTAGCAGAGCGAGACAAAGAAGACTCTGTCATAGTAGCTAAGTCTATATTTTAACTAGTATATCTAATATAAATGATTACTGATTTATCTATTGTACATACTGCTTTCTGATAATAGTATAGGCAAACAACAAACAATATGTACAAATGCACAGTAATGATATGCCTTTTCACATTTGAAAAATTATATGCCAAACACCATTAAATTTGATTAATAGGTCTAATGTTCCAATGTATCAAAAAAGTTTCCTTAGAAATCCTGGAAAATTTAATGTAGGTATATGAGGTCTGTCCAGACAAAGTCCAGCCATTATTAAAATAACAAGAGCAGTCTGTGCGACATCAATGTAACCTGGCAGCCAAGGACAGTGGACTGGAATGCGCATGCCTGAACAATGATGACTTCACTGTACGAGTCAGTGGGGGCAAGAGACACTATTGAGTGAGCATGTGTACTGTGTGGCTTTCAAAATGGCTGAGCAAGTAGAGCAACGAATCTGCATCAAATTTTGCTCTAAGCTTGATTATTCATCTGTGGAAACTATTCAGATGATTCAGAAGGCTGCAGGTATAGGCAACTGGTGATTGGCGGCTTCATCATGACAACCCACAAGCTCATGCATCACGTCTTGTGCAGAGTTTTTTGGCTAAACATCAAATCACCCAGGTGATTCAGCCCCCTTATAGCCCAGATATGACACACTGCAACTTCTGGCTTTTCTCAAAACTAAAATCACCTTGAAAGGGAAAAGATTTCAAACCATCAATGAGATCCAGGAAAATACAACAGGGCAGCTGATGGCAACTACAAGAACTGTGTGAGGTTCCAAAGTGCCTACTTTGACGGGGACTAGGCATCACTGTCCTATGTACAGTGTTTCTTGTATCTTCTTTTTGTATCTTCTTTGGTAAATGTCTCTATTTTCATATTGCATGGCTGGATACCTTCTGGATAGACCTCGTATATGTGTTGATGACAGGTGTGTGAAAAATACAAAGCCCTGCATAGCAAAAGTGTTAAAGAAAAAAAACACCTTCCCACTTAAATTTCATTTAAAATTACATAATAAGCTGCACACATTTTTCATTTCAGAACTGAACTTAAAATCTAAAATACCATTTTTGCTGTGTATAATGCATTTTTTTTTTGCCCAAATTTTTGAGGGAAAAATAAGGATGCACATTATACATGGGTATAATGATTACACGCCATGGGTAAATAGGTATAATAATCCTGTGTATTATGCACACAAAAATGTGGGTGCGTATTATACACGGGGGTATATTATACACAGCAAAATACAGTAATATCATTATTCACTGATTTTTCTCTTCACACTGTTATCTCAAGGGGGAAAAATTAAATCCCAAATTTCTGTGAAATGTAAATACCAAAACACAAAGAAACTATTATACAAATTTGATATGAAATTCTAGCATCAAAAAGCTGGTTTCGTATTTGAAAATTTAACTTTTACTGATTATGAAAAACAAGTATTGAAGTTACCTGAGACTACGGTAAAAATGAAGACTTCAAGGAAGGGAATGCTGTAGAGTTGGAAAAGAAATCATGATTGAGTTTCTACCTTTTATAGGCTTCAGTGACCCTTAATCTCAATATCACCTTAATCATTTATGCCATCCAATTCCTACAAAAAAAAGAAAAAATCACAATGAACAAGACATATTACTAATGGAGGAAAAAATATTATACGAAAACAATATGAAGAAACTGGTACCAATAATAAAGTGATCACTCTTTGTAAAAACAAGCTATGCTTGAATGACCAGTGCAATGACTTGCTTTTAAAGTCTGAAACTAGGATGATATAATGATAAGTGGTAACTATGATATAACCCTGGCCTTATAAAGAATAATTTGCCTAGCCCTAGCTGGTGTGCCTCAGTGGACTGAGCACCAAACTGAGAACCAAAGGGTTGCCAGTTCAATTCCCCCTCAGGGCACATGTCTGGGTTTAGGGCCAGGTCCCTGATGGGGGGCACTCAAGGGGCAACCACACACTGATATTTCTCTCCCTCTCCTTCTCCCTCCTGTCCCCTCTCTAAAAATAAATAAATAAAATCTTAAAAAAAAAAAAAAAGAAGAATTTGCCTATATCTGGAATTTACAGATTCAGAGATATGGGACATGGAAGGATATTCAGAGAGTTACAGACCTAAAAGGTTAGAAGAGAGAAAACAAAGATTAAGAAACCACTTCATAACACTATTTATATCTGCTCTGTAACATCTATGAGGTAAAGAAAGAAGCAAACCCAATAGCAAGCCTTACAAATAACAAATAGAACTAGTCATGTACAGAATGCATATGTAATTGCAATAGAAAAGATTACACTTATAAAAATTAGATTAAATACCTAGTTTCAGAAACATAATCAGCAAGCTCATCTTTCACAGGAAAAGCTGACAAAAAGATGAAAATAATCATAGGGAGACTATGTACTATATCTTTAAAAAAAAAAAAAAAAAGACATAAGCTACACACAAGAAGAAAACTTCCTGATAGTATTTCTGAGCTTAATAAAAAACTAAAGGGTTTACGGAATTTCCTACCACAGAGGTCTTTAAAAATACTAGATTCCTATCCATCAAGAATAATTCATACATACTGCTTCACAGGAAGCTTGGAGACCAAATAATATATGAAAACTCCTATAAATTTGTATCAATTTTTACAATGGTGAAAAAGCAAGAATAGTCTTTCTCACCTAGAACAAACCAGTAATAATTACATCTTTGAACTTCAGAAAGTATATTAATCCAGTTTTTAAAAACATTTCAACAGTGTATCCTTATTTTTAAAAACTTTCAACTGTGATGAAGCTATTCATCCTCAGCACCCTTCCATTTCAAAATTGTCCTGGATATTTATGCATGTCAATTTTTTTCAGATAAACTTCTGTCCAAAATGAGATTTGTTTTCTTTCAATAGAATTGTATCATGTAAACGGCAGTAAAATGACAACAGTAATGACAGCCTGGGCAAGACAAGAGTCACAACTTAGAACTGCTACAATAAATTACATAAAATGCCCAGTTTTCAATAAGGTAAGATATATATTTTTTAAAAAGGCAAATGTGACCCATATTAATGAAAACAGCAGTCATTAGAAGCTGTTTCTGAATATCCCCAGATGTTGGTTTAAGCAGAGATTTCAAAACATTTACTATAGGTATGTTACAAGTAAAAATGGCAGGAAAAAAATCAATGACCTTAAAGACAGACACGTGAGTAGAAATTATCCAATTTGAAGAACAGAGAGAAAGAAAATTGAACAGAGCCTCATAGACCAACTTACCAACATTTCTGGAGTCCCAGAAGGAGAGGAAAGGGCAGAAAAAAAATATGTTTTAAATAGCATACTAGCCAAAACATCCCAAATTTAATTTTTTAAAAGAAACCAAATCTACAGGTCTTGGAAGTTCAATGAATTTAAAGTAGAATAAATACAAAGAGACCACACCAAAACACATCATAAGCAAACTGGTGAAAACAAACTCAAGAAAAATCTAGAAAGCATAGAGAGAAACATCACTGAACATGTGCAAGGAACCATCAGCACAATTAAGAGCTAACTTTCCATCACAAACAATGAAGGCCAGAAGACAGTGGCATCACATATTCAAAGTGCTAGGAGAAAAAAAGCTGTCAACCAAGAAGTCAGCAAAATTATCCTTCAAAAATAAAGGCATCATGTTGTCTCAGATAAACTAAGGGTGAGAGAATTTTTTGCTAGCAGACTTGCCTAATAAGAAATACTGAAGGAAGTGCATGAGCTGAAAGGAAAAGACACCAGACTCAAACACACAGGAAGAAAAAAAAAAACCAGAAATGGTAAAAATGGTAAATATGTGGGTTAAAATACAGTCATGTGCCCCAAATAACATTTGGGTCAGTGACACACCATGTATATGACCACATATGTGGTCATATGACAGTGGTCCTTTAAGATTATATGGAGCTGAAAAATTTAGTATACTGAGGTCTCAGCCATTGTAACGCACCACAATGCATTAACAGTATCTACAGTATTCAGTACATAACATACTGTACAGGTCTATAGCCTAGAAGCAACAAGCTATACCATAGAGTCTAGTTGTGTAGCAGTCTATACCATCAAGACTTGTGTAAGTGCTCTCTACAAGGTGAGCACAACAATAAAGTCGTGTAACAACACATTTCTGTTATGCACACCCATCATTAAGTGACACATAACTATATTTTTCTCATTTCTTCTCTTAACATCTTTAGAAGACATAGACTGTATAAAGCAATGATAATATCATTGTGTTGCTGGGTTTATAGCATTTATAAATGCAATATATATAATAGTGGCACAGTAGTGAAAGGAGAAAATGGAGCTATTTTGGAGCAAAGTTCCTATATTTTAGTGATACTCAGTGTTAATATTAAGCATAGTGACAGAATGCACATTGTAAACCCTATAGCAACCACAAAGAAAATATCTTCAACTATATTTAGTAAAAACAAAAAAAATGGAGTAACTAACATAGCACACTAAAAAATATTTAACACAAAAGGAGGCACAGAGCAGCAAAAACCATAAGAAACAAACAAACAAAAAACAAATGGCAAATGTAAATCCAACCATGTCTATAATTGAATGTGAATGGTCTAAACAGCCCAGTGGAAAGGCAGGAGTCTGTCAGAATGGACAAAAAAAAAAAAAAAAGATTCAATTATATGCTGTTAACAAGGCACACTTTACATTCAAGACTGAAAGAAAACGATGGGAGGTGGGGGAAAGGAAGGATATACTGTGAAAACAGTAACCATAAGAGAGCTGGAATAGTTGTATTAATATTGAACAAAACAGCCCTGACCAGCGTGGCTCGGCTGGGTGTCATTCCACAAAGTGAAAGGATATAGGTTCGATTCCTGTTCAGGGCACACGCCTGGATTGCAGTTCAGTCCCCAGTCAGAGCAAGTACAAGAGGCAACTAATCGATGTTTCTCTCCCTCTCTTTCTCCCCACCCCCCCTCTAAAAATAAATAAATAAAATCTTTGAAAAAATATTTAACAAAATAGACTCTAAGACAAATATTACTGGAGACAAAGAAAAACATTCATAATGGTAAAGAGTCAATCAGGAAGATACCATAATAATTGTAACTGTATATGCACCTAAAAACAAAGCAGAGCCCCAAAATAATGAGGCAGTAACTAACATCACTGAAAAGTGTTTAAAAAAAAAACCAATCATAGTAGGGGATTTCACTCTAAATAAATAATTGAGAGTAACCAGACAGAAAATTAGCAATACAGGAAACCTGAATGGTACTATCAACCAACCAGGCTTAACTGGCATATACAGAAAACTCCAGCAAACAGAAGAATATATATTGTTTTCAGGCACACATGAAACACTCTCCAAAACAGATGTAAATGGACCGAAGTCACACAAAGTATGTTCTCCAACCATAACAGAATTAAATTAGTGATATCAGTTAAATTAGAAACTGGAAAATCCTCAAGTGTTTGGAAATTAAACTTTATACTTCTAAATAATATATGGGTCAAAGGAGAAATTAAAAGAGAAATTAGATAATATTTTTAACTGAATGAAAACAAAAAAGTATCACAATCTAAGGGAATTTATAACTTTAAGTATATATTTTTTTAAATGTCTCAAATCAGTAATATAAGCTTCCACCTTAACAAAACAGAAGAGGAGCAAACTAAACCCTGAAACATGCCAATGAAAGGGAATAATAAAGATGAGAGCAAAAAGTAATAAACTACAAAACAGAAAATTAGAGAAAAACTAGGCTCTTAAAAAAGAAAAAATCAGCCCTGACCAGTGTGGCTCAATTGGGCGCCACCCCACAAAGCAAAGAGTCACCAGTTTGATTCCTGGTAGGGGCACGTGCCTGGGCTGTGGGTTTGGTTCCCAGTGGGGACACATACCAGAGGCAACTAATCATTGTTTCTCTCCCTTTCTCTCTCCCCTCCCCTCTTAAAAACTTTTTTTAGGTGAACTGATCAAAATCAAAGAGAAAAAGAAACACAAATTACTAAAATCAGGAATAAGAGAAGGGACATTACTCTGACTCCTCCTCCACAAATTATTCTAAGAACCTGAAACAAACATGTTACATGTCAATTGTACTTCAGTAAAAATACTTTTAAAAGAATTAAAAGGGAAGGAATATTATAAACAAATTTATGCTAACAAATGAGACAACTTTTATGACACAGACAAGTTTCTAAAAAGGTACATTATCAAAACTGACTGGAGACAAAAAAAAAATCTATGACAAATAAACAAACTGAATTAGTACTTAAAAATTTTATCCCCCCCCCCCAAAAAAAAGAGAGGGGGAAAAAAAAGACCAAGCCCAAATGGCTTCACTGATGAATTCCCTCAAATATTTAAGGAAGAAATATCAATCCTTCACAAACTCCTTCACAAAAGAGAGGAAGTGGGTACATTTTGCAGCTCCATCCACAAAGCCAGAGTTACCTACCTTGACTGATACCAGAGTCAGACAAAGACATCACATGAAAACTACACGCCAATGTCTCTCATAAACAAAGATACAAAAAATGCTTACAAAATATTGGCAAACTAAATCCAGCAATGCGTAAAAGAGCCTATACACCATAACCAAGTAGATTTGCTCCATGAATGCAAAATTGGTTTAACTTTTGAAAGTCAATTAATATAATATACCACATTAAGACAATAACAGACAAAAACTGCATCGTTACCTCAGCAGACAGAAAAAAGCACTTGACAAAACTCAATACTCATTCTTGATTAAAAAAACTCATCAATCTTAATACTAGAAGAGAACTTCCACAACTTGATAAAAGGCGTCCACAAAATACCCACAAGTAACATCATACTTAATGGTTAAACACAAAGTTTTTCTTGTAAAAATCATGATGCCCATTTTAACCACTTCTATTCAATAATGAAGGTTCGAGCTAGTAAGAGAAAGCAGGCATTCATTAATTAAGGCATCCGGATTAGAAAGGAAGAAAAAAGTCTTCATTCTCTAATGACTCTGTATGTAGAAACTTCCCAATGAATCCACAAAAAAATGCTACAAGAACTAATAAACAAATTCAGCACAGTCCCAAGAAACAAATTCAGCAAGGTCACAAGATATTAGATCAATTAAACAGAAATCAATTCTATTTCTATAGTGAAATGACAGCTTCCTATCGTATCTTCCCATAAAAAATTTGCATTGATTCAAATTTTCTTTCTTATCCCTCAGCAGAGTATCAAATTTTTCAAGTAGATTGCTCCTAGGCATTTTTATCTTTTTGTTACTGTGAATGTATACCTTTTCTTCCATTTTAGTCCCGATGTCTATTATTTGTATAAAAGATTAATTATGCAAATTATTTTTATAAGCACTTCCTTAGTGAATTCTTTTCATACTATCAATACGAAAACAGGCAAGCAGATGAACTGAAGTGGGCTGATTTCAGAAACAGACCCCCCACACACATTAACATGGAAATTTAGTATATGATAAATATACAGCATTACAAATAAATGCGGCATTTCAAGTACATAGAAAAGAAATACATCATTCGCCCTGGCTGGTGTGGCTCAGTTGGTTAAGCATCATCCCACAAACCAGAAGGCTCTGGGTTCAATTCCTGGTTACAGCACATGCTTAGGTTGTGGGTTCGTTCCCAGTTGGGATGCCTACAAAAGGCAACCAATCAATGCTCCTCTCATATTGATGTTTCTCCCTCCCCTCCCCTCCCTCTCAAATCAATAAGCATGTCCTCAGGTGAGAATTTTTTTAAAAAATACATCATTCAATAACTGGAAGAGGACAACTGGTTAGTTATCTGGGAAAAAGTAAAGTTGGATGTCTACATCCATTGGTTATATCACATATTTTCCATATAACAAGATTTTAAACAATTTAAACCATAAAAAGTAATAGAAAATCTGCATAACTTTTATTCAAGTAGCATAGTTCACTGAATCTAAAACTACCAATCTCAACATACACAACTGTTTTATGTGTTACTAAGAAAGAAAACAGTTTGTCAGACTGTGACAAACCAGGGATCCATGTGATTCGGAGACGTTATAATGTGGAGGGATCACTGAGTCTATAATCAATGGTGAAGACCTTTTAAACCGTACACAGAAACCTTCCCACCCCCGGCTATGAAGGAAAAGATCATTAAATTCAAGCATTAAAAAATTAAAACTTCGGTAAGGCAAAAAACAAAATCAAAAGATAAGCAAAACTTCGGCGGAAATAACCTGCCTAACAAATGACAAGGGGCTCAGCATATGACCAAAAAGATCACTGAAAAATATACACATGGCCAATAATACTGGAAAACGTGCTCCCACTCATTCATAATCATAATTTGAAAAGGAATACAACAAAATCTAACAAATATTAAAAAGTTTGACCCTAAGTAGTATTGTCAAAGTGGAGTTCCATTTTCCGAGACTACTGATACCAGGACAATCTTTGTAGTTAGGCAATTCATCCATCAAATTATTAAATGTAGATATTCTCTGGACCAATAATATTTTCCCTTAATAATTTATACTGTAAATATATTTTAAAATATATACAAAGACATACCCAAGAACATTCACTATACTAGCATTTATTATGGAAAAAAACTAAAACCCTAAAAATCCATAAAAGGGTGACCAGTTATAAGAATTATGGTACATCCAATTATTGGAATACTACAGAGAATGAAATAAGGAACAATATGCCCAGACACGAAAGTTAGTCACAACAAAAAAGATATGCTGTTGAATAATATGTGTGGTATAGTCTCATCTGTGTAAAGAATATGTAAATACAGGTAGAGATATAAATGCCTGCACACATACACAAAACGTCTAAAAGGGACACGCACACACACAAATGTCTGTAGTGAACTGAAATGGAGAAAGCCTTTTTTTCTTTAACCTTATAACATTCTCTTCTGCATCACTGTGTATTTCTCTTATAATAAGCCCATGCTAAGGAAGGAAAAATGCTGAACATGACAATCACGAGAAAATGTGAAAAAAATCTGAAAATATGGCCACTAAAACAGCAGTATTTTCATATTCTCATTTTAAAAGAATTCTTAAATAAAATTTTGAGAGACATGAGAATGTGTGCCACTGACAGATATGTAAACACCCTGAAAACTGTTAAGCATTTAATTTTCTTTCATTTTTAAAGATAAAGCACAGGTCCAATATACGCATCAACACAGGCTACTATGAGGAGAAAGGAGAGGATCATCTGTATTCCTAAAATAAGAGAACTGGGGCCTAAAAAAGAACATGCAAGTAATCTACCTAAGTGAGAAAAGATAATGATCTTCATCTTATAAAACTAATAGCACTAATTCACTTCAATGTACAGGTGTTATATCTAAATATAGTGGTATGCTATGTGCACGTAATATTCATGCTATATACAATTGGGGATAAAAGGAAAAGGGATTGCCTAGTAAATGCAGTTGTTATAGGTGGCTTATGTGCAAGCATATGGGCATCTAACGCAGGTAACAAAGACTGAGTAAAACAGTACTGGATTACCTTTATGAAATATGTCAGGCAAATGCCCATCCCGCCAGATCACTTGGCTGAATTTCCAAGCTGTTGATTCCTCCCTCTATCCTACAAAAGTGTAAAAATACAGGTTACCCCCAAAAGAATCAGGATTAGACATGTTCTCAAAGTCAGGTCAAGTAGTTATACCTAAACACGCTAAGTCTAACAAAATTTTTTCCATGACAGATACTGCTGAATTAAATCAAATTAGTAGCAACTAACACTTAGTGCTAAATGATACCATGAAGAAATGACCCCGACACTAATTGGACTTTCAAATTTAACTTCTAACTGAGGATTAAGATTTCTTTAAAATCAGGGCAATAAATCTAAAATTATCTTAAACAACTTAAAATAGGAAACAGCATAAAATGTGTTTCATTAAAACCATATGCTAATACTCTCCATTACTCCAATAGTACTATTTCTTGATGAAATCCCACAGTAACATTTCCCTCAGCTCAAAAGTCTAAATATATTAAGAATGTTGTTTCTAAAAATAAAAAAATACTAAGCATTGAAAACTTCCAAAGCAAAGGTATTTAATAATGCCAAAATGGCCCGTACTATTAAACAGAAAACGAACACCCTGCGTGAACACTGCATCGGCATTGGACACACGCTGTCTGTGTGCGACTGGCACTTTTTCCTGGCACAGTAAACCGATAATTAAGATCGAAAGCTGACATTTTATTGGAAACAAACAATAAGCCAGATGTGATTTTTTTAATTCGGAAATAATGAAGTATTTTATAAAGGAGCCCTAACACATTTCTTAGGTCTCAATAAATATCTTGCAAATCAATGCAGCTACAAAAGCAGAAAAATTAAGGGAACTTGAAATCTGTACAAAATAACCAAGTATATTATTTCAAAGTTGTGTCATACACACTACAGCCTTCTGATAATTCAGCATTTTCTAGTCCAGAGCAGGTCAGTAGTTTTGTTGCTACACTAATTACAAAAGAAATCTATTTTAAAATAACATTTCTACTAAGTTCTTAAATTGCCTGCCTCAAAGTTTTGTTCCCAGACATTTGAAAGAGCATATATGCCATTTTTCTCAATTATGTAAAACTTTTTAAAATACATTTCTATAGTGACAGTATCAAAAAGATAATAAAGGCCATTAAATATATTAACATTATTGTGCCACTTAACCACAGGGATACATTCTAAGAAATGTGTCCTTACGTGATATGTCACCATTGTGCAAACACCACAGAGTGCACTCACACAAACCCAGGTGGCATAACCTACTGTGCACCAAAGCTGCATAGAACAGTGTATTGCTCTGTAGGGGAGGAAAAATGATTTCCCCTCTACCCTTCTGGGTTCTCAGCTAAGACATCCCTGTAATGAAAGACAGATTAACAGGAGAAAAACGAAAGTTTAATAGCATTTATACCTCCTGTATAAATGGGAGAGACCAGGAAAATCGATGACTCCCAAAATGGCTGAAGCTGCCACTTTAAATACCATCTTTACTGAAGACAAAAGATGTGGTTTGGAAGGAGTCAGTCAGTAAACAAGAGTAAGGTTGATATGGAGAGTGGTCTTCTGAAATTGGTAAGTTTATAGAGATAAGATCAGCTCTCTCCCTCCATCCAAGAACTTGAAGGAGAAACCTTACAAATGGAAATTTCCCTTACAAATATGAGTATCTTTTACAAAGTGTAACTTGTACTTCGTCCTCAGAACTTTTCTCATGTCTTCAATTTCTTAAAATTAACCAGCCTAAAATAATCCTATGCCACATAGACATACTGTGAGGGCAACTCACTCTAGTCCCCTACAGCTCTTATGCTACGAACCTGTACAGCATGGCACTGTACTAACTACTGTGGACAACTGGAACACAATGGTTAAGTATTTGTCCAATGTGTTATGCTAGGAACTCAGGACCAAGAGATCCTTAGAAGGGCTAGGGCATCACTAGGCCATAGGAATTTTTCAGCTCCACTGTCACTAGGTGATAAGAATTTTTCAGTTCTATTATAACCTTATGGGACTAAGGTTGTAAATGTGGCCCATCCCTGCAGGAAAGGTTACATGGCACATTATGTTACTGTCATAGACATTAAGAACAGGTAAACCAAAACAGTATCTGCACCACACTGCTCTTCACTATTCTAATGTTCTTTAGTGTATTCAACTTCTAGAATTTCTAACATAGCTACAGAAATAAAGTTAACAGAATAAGCATGGCAAACACTGCATAAAGGAAATAAAAATGTCTTCTAATTATACATTTTAGTATTACATTCTGAGTCTTTTTAAAGTTGACTGAATATATCTAGTCCACAATCATATTACATAAGTCATCTCATAATACAGTAACATCCACAGACTGAACAAATGTTTTTGAAATGTTAATTTTTTATTTAAAAGGCATAAATTAAGGCTGCTATACGTCAAAGACCATATCTAGACTAGGCATGTTAAAAGAGAAACAAAAAATAAAATAGTGAAAAAGGAAAAATAAACATGCCTCGCTCCCACATGAACATGTACAAAATAATATAACCTCAAAGTCTAAATCTATTACCAGAAATTCCCGAGTATCTTTCCCACCACAACCCTGCCTCTACTGTGGAAGCCCACAATTTCCCCTAACTCACCTGCCACAGGTCTCTACCTCCAGAACTCTAACTCACTTAGCATTATCTACCAATTTCACTTCTCCTTCCAAGTTCCTATCCCTCATATTCTTCTCCCACTCCTCTCCACCAAAAATGGGGAGAAGAATCTACCAAGCTAGAAACTCAAACCTATAGCACCAAACGACAGGGATGAAGCTCCTTTCCTGCCACTCTCCCACTTCAAAAGTGAGTGCATAATCTTGCTTAGCAATTCTCCAGATTCAAGATTTTACTGACTACGTATTCCCTAACCATAATCATTTGTATAAATATAAACAGTCAAATGAAGACTAAAAACATACTTTAAGGTAGAAATTTTATATTTATGCTATCAATCAAGATGTTTATTTTTAGTCAATATAGATATTAATAGATCCATTATACAGTATAAATATGGACATCCATTTTACATAGTATGACCCTTCACACTTACTTAATAATTAAGGCAGTTTTCCACCAATACCAATTCAATATCTGTGGTGCAGAAAGAAAATTAATGAAATATTTTACAGGGACCATTCGTTATTGTCCTTACCCAAACTAAAATTACTACATTTTGGCCCTGGCCAGCGTGCCTCAGTTGGTTGGGTGGGGTCCTGCAAAGCAAAAGGTCTCTGGTGTGATTCCCAGTCAGGAAGGCCTGGGTTGCAGGCCAGGTGCCTGCTTGAGACACATCAAGAGACAAAACCAATGGATGCTTCTCTCTTACATCGTGTTTCTCTCCCTCTTGTTCTTCCTACCTTCCTTTCTCTCTAAAGATATAAATAAAATCTTTAAAAAATTTTTTTTTCATTTTGATTAGACTGGCAATATTCCAATAAACTTGCCAGCAGGTGGTCTGATTTGTTATTTAAACCAACATTTTTGTCATTGAGTCAACGTTTTTGATCACTTGATATGTATGTATGACACACTACCTAAGTAAGATTTTTAAGACAGGCACAAAACACCATGGTTTCTACCCAAAGGAGTTCATAATTTAGTGAAGATAGTACACAAACAACAAATGTTTGTGATAATATTGTAAATATGGTAAGTGCTGTAACTGAAGTTTAAGTAATTTATCACAGAAAAATCAAAGCAGAGAGGAGTTAATTCTCCCTTTGCCATCATTCCAAAAGAAAAGAAAGAAGGGTCTTTTAATGTTGATTCCACATTTAAAAATACTTTGGACTTTACTTAGTAGTGTTCCTAAGACTCTGTATGTATTAACTCACTTAAACCAAACAACAAACCTATCAGACTGGTGCTATTATTATTCACATTTTACAGAAGAGAAAACGGAAAGGTTAAATAACTTACCAAAGGTTATAAAACTAACGACTGGCAGAACCAAAATCTTTCGTGGTATATAATCTGGTATATAATCTACTGCGCTATCCCCTGCTCCCCAGCACCACCACACCACCCTCCTGTCAGCTTCCAGACCTCATCTTCCAAGCGTGTCCAACCTTTTGGCATCTCTGGGCCACACTGAAAGAAGACAACTTGTCTTGGACCATGCATTAAATACACTGTGACACATAATCACACAAAAAAATCTCATAATGTTTTAAGTAAATTTACAGTTTTGTGTTGGACTGCATTCACAGCCATCCTGAGCCTCATGCGGCTTGTGGGCGGCAAGTTGGACACCCCTAATTCTAGCTTACTCCACTTGAGCCTCGCTGACCAGATCTTATCTTCACAGTTCTTCTAGCATGCTACCACTCGTAGGGCCTACTGCATGGGTTGTTCCTAGGCCTGAAACACTCTTCCTCCAGAGATACTAAGAACTAAAAGTCCCCTACCTACTCCAAGTCTCTGCTCAATTACCATCTTGTTAATGAAGCTTTTTCCTGCCATGACATTTAAAATTGTAACCTGTCCCTACATATACTCACCTAATCCCCCTGTAATCCATTATACATTTTGTATAGTACTTACCGCCTCTTAACGTATTATATAACCTACTTATTTATGACGGTTATATTTTTTACTACCCTCAACTATAAGCTCTACACAAGCAGGAATTTTTGTTTGATGCACGGATACATCTAGCTCATGGGCCCAAAACAGTGTCTTGCAAATAGTAGATACTTAATATTTGTTAAATGATTAAATAAAGCTGAACTCCAATCCAGGAAACCAAGCTAAATCACCACACAATACTATCTCTCAATTATGGAATCACAGATGACAATAAGGCATCTAGAGAAGTCGCATTAACCTAACAAAACAGTGGAACCTGGTATTAAAACCAGTCTGGTGGGGTTCTGGCAACATTACCCCTCAGCCTGATAATGTCCCTAAAAAGGCATGAAAGTCTTAAAAGTAAAGCCAATCAACCTACTGAAAAGCCTACTGTGAACTTTATGAAACACTGTTACCAAACACAAAACAATAATTCTTAGCAATCTAAGAATGGTTTAACCCACTCTAACTAAATTTCCAGTCTTTGTTATAAAAGAATGCTAACAAAAATTTCAGAAGTACTCTGATAGAAAAGCTACAAAAATTACAAGCACAATAAGTAGCAAGAGCTTCTTTAGTTTCTTTCAGATATTTCACATGCTTCATGTTTTGGTTCTAGGATAACTTCTACCTGAAAGAGTATTTTCAAAGTATATCTTTGTTTTGTTTGCAGGGAGTACTTTCAGTCTACCAAATTATTTCAACTGTCATCTGTGCCTAGAAAAGAGTGTGAAAGATGAGGCTTTATGAATTAATCTATCAAAACCCAGATAAGAAAAGTGTTAATAAAAGAAATCCCCACAAAAATTAACAAGAATATGAATTTTTAAGGCAAATAAAACTTAATATAAAAAAGAATCTAAGATGGAGGCGTAGGCAGAAATGCTTCGCTTCCCAGCACAACCAAAAGAAGGATAACAACCAATTTAAAAGCAAAAACAACCAGAACTGCCTGAAGATCAAACTTCATGGAAGTCCGACAACCAGTTAAAGAAGAAACATTCATCCAGACTGGCAGGAGGGGCAGAGAAGAAGAGGGGCGGAGAAGTGGTGCAGCAAGGCAGCGGCAGCTGGCGGTCCCACATTCGCGTGCAGACAAACCTGCAGAAACAACTGGGGAGTGAGACAAACCACACAATCCAGGGTTCTAGTGCAGGAAAATGAAGCCTCAAAAACCTCTAGCTGTAAAAACCTGTGGGGGATGTGGTGGCCAGAGACACTCTCAGTCTTACAAGAGAGTCCATTGGAGAGGCCCACAAGGTCCTAGAAGGTACATAGGCCCACCCACCTAGGAATCAGCACCTGAGGGAGCACAGTCTACTGTGGGAAGTAAGAGAAGTAGCAGAAAGTGGGGCAAGAGCCAAGCGAGCTGCACAGTTCCCTCTGAGCCCTCTACAACATACAGCGCCACAATACAGTGAAGTGGGTTGTCCCACCCTGGCAAATACCTAAGGCTCTGCCCCTTACAATGTAACAGGTGCACCCAGACAGAGAAATAGGGCCCAAACAAAAGAACAGATCAAAACTCCAGAAAAAGAACTAAGTGATGAGCAGATAGACAACCTATCAGATGCAGAATTCAAAACGCTGGTAATCGGGATGCTCACAGAAATGACTGAAGTCACAAAACGAAGGAAGAAATGAAGGCTATACAAGGTGAAATGAAGGAAAATATACAAGGAACCAACAGTGCAGGGAAGGAAACCAGGACTCAAATCAACGATGTGGAACAAAAGAAAAAACATCCAATTGGAACAGAATGAAGAAATAAGAATTCAAAAAATGAGGAAAGGCTGAAGAACCTCTGGTACAACTTTAAATGTTCCAACATCTGAATCATAGGGGTGCCAGAAGGAGAAGAGGAAGAGCAAGAAACTGAAAACTTATTTAAACAAATAATGAAAGAAAACTTCCCCAATCTGGCAAAGGAACTAGATTCCCAAGTCCAGGAAGCTCAGAACATCCCAAAATAAGTTGGACCCAAGAAGAAACACAACAAGACACATCATAATTAAGTTACCCAAGATTAAAGAGAAAGAGAGAATCTTAAAAGCAGAAAGAGGAAAGGAGACAGTTACCTACAAAGGAGTTTCCATAAGACTATCAGCTGATTTCTCAAAAGAAACCTTGCAGGCAAGAAGGGGCTGGAAAGAAGTATTAACAGTCATTAAAGGCAAGGACCTGCATTCAAGATTCCTCTATCGGATACAGTCTATCCAGCAAAGCTGTCATTTAGAATGGAAGAGCAGATAAAGTGCTTCCCAGATAAGGTCAAGTTAAAGGAGTTCATCATCACTAAGCCCTTATTATATGGAATGTTAAAGGAACTTATCTAACAAAAAGAAGATAAAAAACTATGAACAGTAAAATGACAACAAACTCACAATTATCAACAACTGAACCTAAAAAATAAAATCAAACACAAACTAAGCAAACAACTAGGACAGTAACAGAATCACAGAAATGGAGATCACATGGAGGGTTATCAGTGGAGGGGAGAGGAGGAGGGGAAGACTGGAGGGGAGAAAGGTACAAGGAATAAAAAGCATGACGGGGGAAGTTAAGGATAGTGTAGGAAATGGAGAAGCCAGAGAACTTATATGTACAACCCATGGACATGTGGGGGGGGGGTGTAATGCTGGAGGGTGGAGGCATGCAAAGCTGAGGGGAATAAAGGGGAGAAAAAAATGGGAAAACTATAATAGCAAATAAAATATACTTAAAGAATCTATCCAAAACTTAACTGTTTTAGAATTATATTGCATCATGTACCTTAGTGTCACTTCCAAATACTCAATATGCCCAATCTGGAAAAGCCATTTATTGATAAAAGAACATAGTTCTTGGTTAAGATTATCTTTTTTGTAAAGCCTCATTTTTAAAGTTGCATTGAGATGTGGATGCTTACAATTTTTTTCCCTATATACTTCCATAAGCATTGTCAAATAAAAAGGCTACCTTTGCCCTTTAAATGTAATCAAAAGGAAAAAAAAAAGAAACCCAAAGCAAAGAAAGAATAAATAATAGCACACATGGTATTAGAATCTGAAACAAAAAAATGCTGTAGCTAAAAGGCCTTTAGCATCTTTTAACTAAATCATAACACAATATAATTAGTCAAGTTCTAATTTTACATTAATTTTTACTTTTGTGAAAATAAAACACTTGTTTTAGGCATGAGATTTCTATGAATAGGGTTAGAATTTCTATAAAATAATAAAGCACAGACATATGTGTTCTTTTAGAACTCTATCTGAATAATGGTCTAACGATACACAAACTGGGGCAAATGTAGGTTTGCAGTTTTCCATATGAAAAAATAATACAATAATTAACAAATAATAATACAAGAATAAACTCTGTTTCATACACTCACAACTGTAAACTTTTTTACACACCCTGTATTTTTCATGACCAGATCTATACTAAGGAAGAATGACAGCCCAACAAATTCAAACAAACCACCCCAGAAATTACCACAGACAGGTCTTTCCAAACCATTTTCCATTTCTACTGTCACCAGTAATCAAACCAGTATCTTCTAAAGTTTGCAATTACTGTAATTAATCCACTTCATTGAAAAGAAAAATCCTACAAAGGGGTAATCAGATTCTTAAAAAATAACTGACCAAAGCGAGTAAAATCAAGCCACCAATTGAAATTTTTCACCTGCCCTTGACCTTTGCAAATTACCTAAGCAGTAAACATTCCTTAACCAAGAAACCAACTTTCCACCCACATCAGAAAATACAACACTAAGCATTTTTATAGGCTCCTTAGACTACAAATCACTAAAGAGATAGAACTGACCTTTAAATCAAAATCACTCATTGAGGGAAGCCACTTCCCAAATCAAACCCAGCACAATGGTGATGTTCTAACAATGTAATCCTTCCCACAATTTATTAACAGAAATTAGCTTTTAAAATTAGTAAGCCACTAAACTCAAGAAAAAGCTGCTTTACTTGTCCATGAATTTTTCCATACATACACATTAACTTTGTAAACAATCATAAAATATTTTGTGCTGTGATGATCAAGATCATTCATGCAAGCTTACCAACGACCTCTTCATAGACGATGTAAGCACAGCCTGACACAGTACTTTATGGTCTACAAAGTGTGTTCTCACATCACATTTCATTTGATCCTTACAACCACCTGGAGACTGTCCCTGTTTGTCCCAGTTCCATCAATAATGAAAGTGGGATCCAACGGGTTAAGTGCCCAAGGTTACACAACACCTAAGTTGTCAAGTCAAAAACTTCAAGCAGATCCTCTGCCTCCTAATGAACATCCAACACAGGACCACAAGAGAGGTCATTCCCAAGTTAAAATAATTTTATGTTACTCTTAGCAAAGTTCTGGAAGTCCAAAAAAAAAAAAAAAACCCCACAAAACTCTGAAATCTAACATCAATGAATGCAATTTGAAATTAAATGTCATCTGTGATAAGTTACTACGTAAATAAACAGAACTTATTTCATAACACAGAAATTATTCTACTGTAATAAGGAAGAGAACTCTACAAAAATTACAGGAATACACATTTAAAAATTAGCTTATTTAATTTGACTTTTTTAGTGTCATTCTTTGTGAACAAAAACATGTTAAAATGTTATTAAAACTCAAAGATAAGAGGAAAGTATAATTATTACTTCTAATAAGAATATAATTAAATGCTCTCATTTAAAAACTTGTATATGCCTAGCTGGTGTGGCTCAGTAGATTCACTACTGGCTTGCAAACCAAAGGGTAGTTGGTTCAATTCCCAGTTGGGGCACATGCTTGGGTTTCGGGCCAGGTCCCAAGCAGGCAGCGCATGAGAAACAACCACAGGTTGATGTTTCTCTCCCTGTTTTTCTCCCTCCCTTCCCCTCTCCAAAAATAAATAAATAATGTTTTTTAATAAAATAAAGTAAAAACTCGTATAGGGTTCATAAAAAGCCAGTCTACTATTTGACAATTTTCACCTTATTCAACACCAAAGTCAATCGCTCTCATCTCCTGTCTCAAACACATGCCCAGGATAAAACTAGGCACTAGACACAATGCAGAGGTGAGCCCACACATACAGGAAATGACTTTTAATCTGATTAGAAAGCTGAGATTGCCATCAGAGTCAATCAGAGCATACGTCAAGAAGTGGCTGCAAAGGAGCCCAGTGATTTCTCCATAATTGCAATAACTATTAAATTTGAACAATTCATGAAACATCTAAGACTGGTGGTTTTTTTTCCCTGAGTAAAAGTCAATTTGGCAAGTTAACTCATTATTTAGAAACATTCTACTAATGCTGGATGGACATTTTCTTTTTTTAAAGTATTTTTTATGGATTATGCTATTACACTTTTCCCAATGTTTCCCCTTTTATCCCCCCTCCGCCCTGCCCCACCAACCCTCCAGCATCCCCCTACCCTGCTTAGTTCATGCCCATGGGTTGTACATATAAGTTGGACATTTTCTTATTTGGGGCTAATTTATTCTCAAGTAGAAAAGTAGGAAATGTAAAAGCAGGACATTTCATCTTTCCTTTTCAAGCTATGAATTAGAAACAATACACGATTTACAATATTGTTTTTAAAAATGTTTATTAATATTAAAATAATATATGTATTACTAGAAGTATTAAACATCTTAAATACAAATAATCTATTAAGCAAACACATCTTTAAAGAAAATACCCAGACTTTATAACCTCATTTTAATAAACTATGTAACAAAATCTATTCATGTGACAGAGGCATAGTAAAACAGCATGAATCTATTCCCTGGCACCCTCTTGAACTGGCTACCACTGACCTCCCTAGAACTTAAGTGTCCAATACTGTGAATTATAATTGAAGCAAACATTTATATAGCACTTAAAACATGACAAAGCACATATGCATATATCTTTTTCTTTTCAAAGCTTAAATAACCCACCGGATGGAGATCATTGACATTCGCAAAAATTAGATAGGATAAGATGTGTTTTACTGATCCTCCTCAACAAACACAGCTCTAAAACATAATAACACAAGAGACAACCAAAGGAAAACTCCGAAAAGTGGTAAGAAGGCAGAGAGAACCAGTTTGGGACTTCCAGGCTGGAGAAACAAAAGAACAGCAGGATGTATTAAGTCCCTACATCCAAAAGAAGGCAATCCAGACTGACACTTTCCAACCACCAATTCAGCAACTGAAGGCAGACCAGAGAGTCACATTCCTCCCCCAAATTAAAGAGAGTCCCTCTGCAATATCAGGGGAAGATCAACTGGAAGCCTGGCCAACAGCAAATACCAGGAGAAGCAATTCTTCCTTCTCCACCTGGTCCGAGACTCCAACTTTCTGCCTAGAGATACAGATGCTATTAGGCAAAACTGATGGACCCAACAAGAGCAAGAGGCTCAGTCTGGGCCAAGACTATCCTCCCTCACTCAGAGATGCAGGGACAGCAAAGAATGTTGGGGTGGGGGAACTAGTAGGAGCATCCCACCACAATCCCCTCCTATCTAGAGATGCCCTGAAGCTTGGCATGGGGCAATCCCTTTTGCTCCCTCAAGAAGCACCAGCAAAGACCAGTGCGAGCCCAGCAGCACCCAGCAAATCAAGCTGCCCATGAAGACCCTAAAAATTAAATTGATATTAGAACCAGCACTCACAAAAGTGGGCCAAGACCTGTATGCAAAACCTAACAAGATGACTGACTGACTGCTGAAATAAAAAATGTAAATAGGGCCCAGAACCTCCTAAAATAACAGGTAAAATAGAAATAACCCAAGAAAATCACAACACCAGTGAGAAGAGATAATCTACTAAGGCCAACACAGAGAAGAATCAAGATGCTGGAATTAGCTAACAAGAATTTTAAAGCAACAATAATAAAAATGTTTCAGCAATCAATCATAAATTTTCCTGAAACAAGTGGAAAATGGAACATCTCTGGAAAGAAACAGAAGCTATAAAAAAGAAACAAAAGGAAACGACAATACTAAAAAGTACAATATCGTAGCTACCCCCTTACTTGTGAGGGATATGTTCCAAGAACCCAGCGAGTGCCTGAAACTATGGATAGTATCAAACCGTACATATGCTATGCTTTTTCCTATACACACACATTACTAATACTTACCTATGATAAAGTTTAATTTATAAACTAAACACACTTAAGAGATTAACAATAACTAATAATAAAAAGAGAACAAAAATTTTCAACTGGTATATACCAGGAGAATTTTTAAAATGTGCAAAACCTGACTCTTTAGTCAGGGGCACTGACCTCTTTTCCCTGAAACTGTCAAATTAAAAAAATGACAATAGCCAACACAACAATAGCCATCCAGTGTGAATGAAGCAAAACTATTCCTTTTTTGTGTGTATGTGTGGTCAGATCGGAAAAACTTTATTTTTTTGTGTGTGCCACAGGATTTTAGTGATTAGTTTATGTGTGCCATGATATGAAAAAGACTGAAAATCACCAAAACAGAAAAGTTATAACAATATACTATAATAAAAGGTACGTGAATGTGGTCTTTCTCTCAGAATCTTATTGTACTGTACTCACTCTCTTTCTTCTTGTAATGATATAAGATGACAAAACGCCTACGTGATGAGATGAAGTGAGGTGAATGACACTGGCATTGTAACACAGCATCGAACTATTGCTGACTTCTGACAATAGGTCAGAAGGAGAATCATCTGCTTCAGGTGATCCTTGATCATCAAGCCTAACAATGTCTACGGCTGAATGTCAGCAGCAGAAAATGTTGATGGCTGGGAAATTTTAGGATTTTCAGACTGTGGTTAACCACAGATAATTGGAACCACGAAAGCAAACTGACATATAAAAGAAACTACTGTAACTGAAAATTTAAAACTCACTGGAATGGCTCAATACAAACACGGAAACGACAGGAAAGAGAATCGATGAACTTGAAGACAGAAAAAAAAGGAACTCACCCATAAAGAATAAAGAAAGGAAAATAAGAGAAGGGCTGAAATGGTACGTACAGAAAGAATGGCTGAAAACTACTCAAATGTAGCAGATACAAACTTACCAATCCAAAAAATGGAGCAAACCCAGGATAAACCCAAAGAAATTTACACCAAGACAAATAATAATTAAATGTTCAAAAACCAAAGACCAAAAAAAACCTTCCAAGGCAGGCAGACATTAAAGACACGTTTGCCTATAATGAAATAATTCAAATGACACTAGATTTCTCATCTGAAACCACAGAAACCTAAAAAAGGTGGCACAGTATTTTTTGAATACTAGAAAAAAAGAACTGCCAACCAAAAATTCCATAGCCAGTGAAACTACTCTACAGGGATGTCTTAGCCCATTTGGGCTGCTATTACAAAATACCAACAAATGGGTGGCTTATAAACAAAATGTACTTCTAGAGGCTAGACATCCAAGATCAGTGCCCCAGCACAATCAGGTGAGGGCTCTTCCCCAAATGGCATAAAGGCTGCCCTTTTCATCACATCAGTAACCCCGTTCATGAGGTCTCCCCACTCGTGACCTAAGAACCTCCCAAAGCCCCCAACTCCTAAAACCATCATATTGGGCATTAGGATTTCAACATAGGAGTTTTAGGGGAATACATTCAGGTCACAGCAAGAAACAAAGGAGACTTTTTTAAAAAAAGAATTCTTAAAAGAATGTGTCACTAATACAGGTATACACACTGCTTACCTTTCCATCAACAGTTTTATAAATCATACTTGGTGATTGAAACAAAAAGTATAACATCACCTAATACACAAGACAACTATATTTCAAAATTGAGAAGAGAAGGCTAAAACAGGACTGAAGTTTCAACACTTCAGTAGAAGTAATAAAATGCTGATACCAGTAGACTATTAAAAGTCATATATGCATTCTGCAATAACTACAACCACCTACAAAAACTATACCACAACAGATTCCAAAACAATATTTTTTAAGCTTTTATTTTTATTTATTTATTTATTTATTTATTTATTTATTTATTTATTTATTTAGAGAGAGCGAAAGGAGGAAGAAAGAAAGGGAGTGAAACATTGGTGTGTGAAAAGAACATCAATTGGTTGCCTCTCACATACCCCCACCAACTGGGGAACTGGCCCACAGCCCAGGAATGTGTCCCAACCAGGAATCAAACCAATGACCCATAGGTTTGTAGGACAATGCCTAGCCCATTGAGCCACACCAGTCAAGGCACCAAAACATTACTAATAGGTCTTTTATAAAAGATGGAATCCTAAAACATGTTCTAGTAATCTGCAGGAAGGCAATCAAAAGACTGGCAGGGTAGATTTTTATAATCACCCAATTATATGTTACTAACAAGAAATTTTTATGGGGGTGGAGGGATAAGTGGTAATGGAAAATACATGCTTAAGTAATGAAGAATTAAAGAATAAAATTAAAAAATAAAGAAATTCTAACGTACATTGAAAGTGCAAGAACAGAAAAACTGTAACAGTTTTTTTTAAAGGCAGAGTGGCCAAATTAATAACACAATTAACCAAAAGAGTCTAACTGATATGTGTATACAGGGGTAGGGGTAAAAGTAGGCTTACAGTTGTGAGTGACATTCTTTTGAGTTAATAAAGCTATTGTAATAATCATAACCTGCATGTCTTTTTCCATACCAACAACGGGAAACCTACTTTTACCCACCCCATACAGAATATTCCATCCAACAAAAGCAGAATCATATTTCTTTTGAAGCATCCATGGAACATTCACCATGACAGACATATCCTCAACTATAAAATAAACCTCATTAAATTTAAAAGAATTAAAATAATACAGAGTGCATTCTGACCATAAAGAAAAAACAACATACTTCTAAAAAGTCCGTGAGTCAAAGAGAATCTCAAAGAAAATTTTAAAATATATACATAAGAACTAGTGAAAATAAAAACACATGTCAAAATATGTGGAATGCTGCTAAAGCAGTAATTAGACGAAAATGTATAGCACTAAATGCTATATACTAGAAATGATGAAAGATTAAATCAATAACTTATAATTACCTGCCAAGAAACTAAAAAAAAGCAAAATATAAACCTAAAGCAAACAGTAGAAAGGAAACAATAACGAACAAAAATCAATGAAATCAATAATAGAAAAATAGAGAAAATCAATGAAGCAAAAATTGTATTAAGCCTCTAACATGACTAACAAAAATAAGAGAAGACACAAATCACCAACATGAGGACTAAAATAGGGATTTCACTATAGTTTTGCAACGATTAAAAAATACTAAGGTAATATAATAGTATACAAAACAACTTTACATTCTTAAATTAGAAAATATGAACCAATTTCTCAAAATCTCACTACTAAAACTAAACTGAAATGAATTCCATAATCTAAACAGTTCTATAATTAATAAATAAAAATGAATTCTTAAATTTAAAAGCTCCCCCAAGAAAAGAATCTCCAGGCTCAGAAAGCTTCACTGGGGAGCCCTACCAAAAATTTCATGAAGAATTAATCCCAATTGTTCACAAACTCCTCTCAGAAATATACAAGGGAATATTTCTCAACCCATTTTTCAAGAGATCAGCATTAATGATGCCAATGATACCAGATACAGACATCGCAAGAAAGAAAACAACAAGCCATTATTTACTATGAACATAGACACAAAAGATCGCACCCTGACCTTGTGGCTCATTAGGTTGGGGATCCTCCTGCAAAGCAAAAGGTCACTGGCTGACTCTGGATTCCAGTCAGGTCACATACCTGTGTTGTCACTCCAGGGCCAATTTGAGAGGCAACCAATGGATGTTTCTCTCCTTCTCTTCCTCCCTTCCCCTGTCTCTAAAAAGTACAATGTTATTTTTTTAATCCTCAACAAAATACTACCAAACCAAATTCACTAACACATAAAAACCATTCATTATGTACCAATTTAAGTGGGATTTATCTTGGGAAAGCAAAATTGGTTTAAAACCTGAAAAGCAACTAATATATTACCATATCAAAAGAATAAAGAACATAAACCTTTATTTTTTTTTTTGTAAATCATCTCAGTAGATGCAGAAAAACATCTGATGAAATCTAACAAACTTAAACAATAAAGTACCCAACAATTAGGAACAGCAGAAAATTTCCTCAACTTGATAAAGGCCATCTAAGAAAAATCCAGAGTTAACAACATTATACTTAATGGTAAAATAGTGAATGTTTTCCCCCTACAACCAGGAACAAGACAAAGATGTCTGCTTTTGCTACTTCTACTCAACACTGTACTAGACATTCTAGCAAGAAGAATTAGGCAAGAAAATAAAATAAAAAGCATTTACATGGAATGGAAGAGGTAGAGGTAAGGAAGAGGTAAAATTGTGTCCATTTGCAGATGGCATGATATTACATACAGAAAACCCTAGAGAATCCACTAAAAAATTACAAGATCCACTAAATTACAAATCCACTAAAAAATAAACAAGTTCAGCAAGGTTGAATAGTATAAGAACATTATACAAAAATCAACTGTATTTCTATACACTAGCAATAAACAGTGCAACAATAAAATTCAGACAGTATTATCAGTTATAACAGCATCAAAAAGGATAAAGTACTTAGCAATAAATTTAACAAAAGAGTACAAGACCTGCACACTGAAAAACTATAAATTACACCTTTTAAAGAAATTAACAGACACTTAAACAAATAGACATCTGGTGTTCATGGATCAGGAAACTTTATATTGTTAAGATAAAAATATTTTACCAAACTGATCTGCAAATATACTATAACCCATGGCAAAATCCCAACAGTGGTTTCTGCAGAAATCAACAAACTAACCCTAAAATTCATATGGAATTGCAAGGGACCCAGAATACTCAAAACAATCTTGAAAGTTGAGAAGAACAGTTAGAGGATGCATACTTCCTAAATTTTGATTTCAAAACTTACTACAAAGCTACAGTAACCAAAACACTGTAGTAGTGACATAAAGATATAGACATACAAATCAAGGAACAGAATTGAGAGACCATAAATAAATATCTACTTTTATGATCAAATGATTTCTGACAGGGTGCCAAGACAATGCAGTGGAGAAAAAATCATCTTTTCAACAAATGGTACTGGGAACAACAGATATCACATGCAAAGGAATGAAGTTACACCCCTTCCTCATACCATATACAAAAATTAACTCTAAATGGATTCAAGAGCTACATGTAAAAGCTAGTTATAAAACTCTTAGAAGAAAATACAAGAACAAATCTTTGCAACCTTGGATAAGGCAAAGCCTTCTTAGATATGACTCCAAAAATACAAGCAAGAGCCCTGGCTGTTGTGGTTCAGTGGACTTGAGTGCTAGCCTGCAAACAGAAGGGTTGCTGGTTCATTCCCTGACTAAAATCTTAAAAAAAAAAAAAAAAAAAAAAACAAGCAAGAAAAGAAAAAGATAAATCTGACTTTAAATTTCTCAAAATTTAAAACTGTTACAATAGCATCAGAAAGAATGAAGTACTTAGGAATAAGCCTAACCAAGGGGACAAAAACTTGCGCACTAAAAACTGTACAATGCAAATGAAAGAAATTAAAACACAAATAAATGGGAAGACATTCCATGTTTGTGTTAAAAGATTTGTACTACCCAAAGCAATTTACAGATTAAATGCAATCCCTATCAAAATCCTAATGGCCTTTTTCACAGAAATAGAAATGTAATTCTAAAATTCAAATGGAACCACAAAAATCCCCATATAGCCAAAACAATATAGAAGAACGACAAAGCTGGAGGCCTCATGTCTTCTAATTTCAAAACACAATACAAAGCTACAGTAATTAAAACACTATACAGATAGACATACAGACAAATAAAAGAAACAGAGCCCAGAAACAGACCCATACATATAGGGACAAACTGATCTTCAATAAGAATATCAATATTTATCCATAAAAAAGAATAAAAATCTTATCAATTGTGACAGCATGAATGGACCTAAAGGGTATTATGCTAAGGAAATAAGTCAATCAGAGAAAGACAAATACCACATGATTTCACTTATACGCAGAATCTGAAGAACAATATAAACAATACAGAAAGAGACTCATAACTACAGAGTACAGACTGATGGCTGCCAGAGAAGAGGGGGATTGGAGTACCATAGAAAAAGGTGAAGGGATTAAGAAGTACAGACTGTTAGTTACAAACTGTCCTGGGGATGTAAAGTACAGGATAGGAAACACAGTCAATAATATTGTAAGAACTATATATGGTTTGAGGTGGGTACTGAAAATATTGGGGGGAATACTTTGTAAAGTATATGATTGTCTAACACTATGCTATACACCTGCAATTAATAAACATTGAATGTAGACTGTAATTTTTTACAAAATGTAAAAAATTTTGAATACACAATGGGGAAGGATAGGCTTTTCAAAAAATGATGCTGAGAAAACGGAATATCCACATGCAAAAGAATGAAAATGGACTCTTTTACCATACACAAAAATCAACTCAAAATGGATAAGACTTAAACACAAGACTTAAAACTGTAAAATCCCTAAAACAAAACCTAAGGAGAAAAGGTTCATGACAACGGTCTTGACAATTATTGGCTGTGACTCGGCAATACCCAAGAGAACTGAAAATACATGTTCACATAAAAACTTGCATATGAATGTTCATAGTAGCATTATTAATAATAGCCAAAAAGTAAAAACAATCCACATGTTGGTCAACTGACAGACAAAATTAGTAATATTCATACAGAATACTATTCAGCAGTAAAAAGAAATGAACTCCTGACACATGCAATATCATGTAACTTATGCTAAGTGAAAGAAGCTAGATATACTGTTGTTGTGATTTCATTAATATGAAATGTCCAGATAAGCAAACTCATAGAAACAGAAAGTAAAATATTAGTGGCTGCCAAGGGTCAAGGACAAAGGGAGAAAAGGGAGTGACTGTTAATGGATACAAAGTTTGTTTTTAGGGTGATGAAAATGTTCTAAAATTGAGTATGGTGATGGCTGCACAACTCTGTAAATACCCTAAAAACAACTGAAATGGGTAGACTGTATTGCATTTACATTATAGCTTACTAAAACTGCTTAAAAAAACTACATGATGCCTACAATTTGCTTCAAAATAATATGAAAGCTCTAAATAAATGGAGAGACATTCCATGCTCATGAATTGAAAATCTCTATAGAAGAAATTCTCCTCTAAGTAAATTATAGGTTTTCTATTCCTATCAAAATCCTAACAAGATTTTTTTTGTAGACATAAACAATTATTCTAAAAGTTAGGTGAAGAAGAAAGACACTGCAATAGCTAAAGCAGTCTTCACAAAGTAAGAGGAACACTCTACCTGATGACTTACTACTCATGTACTAACATTTGGTCTTGATTACCACACTACAGTATCGTAATCAAGCCACTGTGGTACTGACAGAGAGAAAAACAGATCAATGGAAAGGAATACTAGAACCCCAAAACAAACCAACACAAATATGCCCAACTGATTTCTGACAACGGGCAAATACAATTCAATGGAGGAATAATGGTCCTTTCAACAAATAGTGCTCAAACAACTGAACATCCATAGGCAAAAAAAAGAAAAACACCACAGAAGTCTTGACCTAAACTTCATAACCATGTACAAAAATTAATTTAAAATGGATCATGAGTTTAAACATGAAACTATACAACTTCCAGAAGAAAACACAGGCAAGATCCACCAGGACCTAAAGAAAAGAATTCTCAGACTTGGCACCAAAAATATCCATATAAAAAAAAATAAACCAGACATCATCGAAACAATAAACACTGGCCCTGTGAAAGACCTTGTTAAGAAGATGAAAAGACAAGCTTCCAACTGAGAAAAAATAGTTGCATACCATATATCTGACAAAGATCTTGTATCTAAAATATATAAAGAACTCTCAAAACTTAACAGAAAAAAAATCTGATTATCTGATTAGAAAATGAGCAAAAGACATAAACAAACAGTAAGTAAGTATACACAAAGATGTTCAATATCATTAGCCATCAGGGCAATACTATTTAAAACTGTAAGATAGCACTATATACTTAGAACAGTTAAAGGTAAAATAGTGACAATAACAAATGCTAATGAAGAAGGAAGAAAAAGTAGATCTCTTATTCATTGCTTATGGGAATGCAAAATGGTATGGCTATCTTGGAAAACAGTTCAGAAGTTCATTATAAAATTAAGCATGCCCTTGTTGTAAAACGCAAGAAGTTCACTCTTTACCTGAGAGAATTATACACAAAATCTTGTACATAAATGTTCAGAACCACTTCATTCTTAATAGCAAAATACTGAATATACCAAAAGTCCTTTGACAAGTGAATAGTTAAACTAAGTATATATTAATATACCATATGTATTATTGTTGAAAGGACAAAGAATATTTCTACCTCTGCAGAGGTAGAAAATAAGTTTTGCGGGGACAGGGAGGGTTTTAGGATTGGGGTATGAATATAAAGGGGTAGCAAGGGGAGTTTTCATTGTGGTAATGAAACAGTCCTGTTAGTTTTGCTGTGGTGGTAGTTACATAGAATTATATATGGGAGAAAACTGCATAGAATTACACATACAAAAGTGAATTCAGGTTTAAAAAAACGGTAAAAACCAAGTTTAGTTCACAGTAATGCACCAGTACTGATTTCCTGGTTTTGATGTCTTACTAGAGTTTTTATAAGACGTCACCACCGGGGGAAAGCTGGGTGTAAGATATATAGGACTCCACTAACTACAAGTTTTGTGAGTCTATAATTATTTCAAAACAAAGGTTTGTTTTTTGTTGTTGTTTTTTCAAAAAAATAATGAGAGGGGAACCCTGGCTGGTGTGTCTCAGTGGATTGAGTGCTGGCTTGTAAACCAAAGGGTTGCTGGTTTGATTCCCAGTCAGGGCACATGCCTGGGTTGTGGGCCGAGAGGCAACCTGTCCGTGTTTCTCTCACACACCGATGTTTCTCTATCTCTCTCTTTCTCCCTTCCACTCTCCATAAATAAATAAATATTAACTAATTAATTAGAGGGGAGAAAGGGGATGGAGCTACAGACATACCTCAGATATACTGCAAGTTTGGTTCCAGACCACCACAATAAAGCAAGTTGTAATCTTTTCTCCTGGTGGAGGGTCTTGCCTTCAATTCGTTAAAAATGCAACATCTGTGAGGTGCAATAAAGCAAAGCACGATAAAACGAGGTATGCCTGTATAGATGAAACAAGACTGGTCATTAATTGCTAACTCTTGAAGTTAGGTCACAGATATAGAAATTCATAATACTACTCTATTTTTCATCTATTTAAATTTTGCCATAATAAAAGGTTAATGAAAATATAAGAAAGCCATATATCATAATATTAATGGCAGCTTCTTCAGTTGGTAATTTTATTTTTCATTTTGCTAATACGCATTTTAAATTTTTTCTATAAAACAAATTTCCTATATAAAACAATTTTTAAGGAATTATTTGCTCGTATGGTCTTTTGCCCTTATTGTTTTACTCATATTTTTAAAAAGTAGCATTACAGGAAAAAAAATTTAAACATTGAATCCAATTAATACTTCTTATAATACACAGCTTTATCTGAAAATATTTCTTCTAAATACCCAATTTATATTCCACCCAATTACATTTCACCTCAAAGTTCCATTATCTTTTTTCTAAAGTTAGCTCAAACACTCTCGTGAGAACAGATTTACAATAAGCACAGTAACTCACTATTATAGTGATCCTCACACGACAGATCAGATGTCCAAGTTTAAGACACCGTAAGACATTTTAACAATTCCAACTGGGTTTGTATTTGCAATGTTGCCTAAGGTATCATTATTAACTTTAAATTTTGTTTTAAAATTGTATATGCTCTTTTTAAATTTTCAACACTTTTTAAAAGCAGATGCTGAAAAGTTGACAATGATTATAAAACCATGCTAAAGAATCCAACACATGTGAACCTAAGAAAATCAGAGTAATTCACTGAACACTGAGATTCTGATAATGTAATCACTTTTATTTTTGTTTAATTTATTTGTATATCAAGCAAAAATGATACAATATCATTTCCCTCAGTTATAATTTAAATTATGCCCTGTCTGGTGAGGCTCAGTGGATTGGGTGCCAGCCTGTGAACCAAAGGGTTGCAATCGGATTCCCAGTCAGGGCACATGCCCGGGTCGCAGGCCAGGTCCCCAGTTGGGGGCGCACGAGAGGCAACCACACATTGATGCTTCTGTCTTCCTCCCTTCCCCTCTCTCTAAAAATAAATAAATAAAATCTTTAAAAATTTTTTATATTAGTTTTAATTAAATAAGTTAAAATTAAATTATAAGAGAAATAACAAGAGACATGAGCTCTGCATTATCTATGGGAATTTGGGTAAGTCACAATCTCTCTAAACTCCATTTCCTTATCTACATACTGAAAAGGTTGTACTTGTTAATCTTCCACCTTCAAAATCCTATGTAATGAGGCTCTAAAATATATTTTATAAACTTTGACTCATGATCATTCTAATGACGTTTGGAAAAACCTAACAGATGTGATACAAAAATGTCATTATAAATACTGTAACTATATAAAGTAACATAATTACATAATATAGTACTTATAATTATGTTGTTATAACATATAATTTTTATAGATTTACATTATTTTGGAGAATATTATTCTCGATACGTCAGATCAGGGTCTCTCAACATCAACCCTAGCTTCACTCTGCCTGGGAAAACTTTGCTGTGGGGGCTACCATGTGCATTGTAGCATGTTTAGCGTCTATCCACCAGATACAAGTAGAATCCCCCAGTGCAACCAAAAATCTTTTTTTTTTTTTAAGAAATATTTTTAAATGTTTTTATTTATTGATTTTAGAGAGGAGGGGGAGGAAATTTGTTGTTCCACTTATTCATGCCTTCATGGGTTGCTTCCTGTATGTGTCCTGACCAGAGATCAAACTTGCAACCTTGGTGTATCTGGATAATGCTCTACCAACTTAACTACCCAGCCGGGGCTCAAAAATGTCTTTAGACATTACCAAAATCAGTTCTGGTGAAGGACCTCTGGTATGAGATTTAAAATTCTGAGGGCTCTTTGGAGATGGGAAAAAGAAAGATTGCTTTTTGTTTTTGTGATATAGGGAAAAGGCATAAGGAGTAGCAATGAACAAAACAAAAAGGTTCAACTGCAACTCATACACTATAAAAAGAAAAGGTATTCTTTTGCATGAAAGCTTGCTGAAAAACGAGTTAACCAAATACTGTTAATACAGTAACAAGAATGACAATGACAGTAAATGTACAAAGCTGAGGAGAAAATCCACAGGTAGTCCATCCTCAAATAAAGAGCATCCTCAGTAAGACCCAAGTTTGTTTTTTTATCAGAGATTAATAAAATTAACATACCGCATTTTGCCATGTATAATGCACTCCCATGTATAAGTACACCCATAGATCTGTGCACATTATACATAGGATTATTATACCCATATTATACCCACAGTATGTAATCACTATACCCATATACAATACTCATCCTTATTTTCCCCTCAAAAATTTGGGTAAAAACGTGCACATTATACACAGCAAAATACGGGTAATTATTCTTCCCTCTAGCATTTGTGGGAAGGCTAAACCTTCTCAAGTGACCTGCTATTCGCTAACCAGTGAGAATACCCACATGAAAAAGATCCATCCAGTTAAATACAAAAAGCATCCATCTGCTTTAATCAAGTGTAAATGGACTACAAATGCCTTGAAAAGTAACACTGAGGAATAAACCCAAGTCCTTTATATATTTAAAGACCAAAGACACTCAGTATGGAGAAACTACATTTACATGCTACAACAGAAAATTAAACGTTCACACACACATCTATTTTTTGGTACTTTAATACCCACAATAAAAATCAAACTCAGCCATTATTTTCCACCAAACATACAAATACCCAGTTTCCTTAGTCTATTCTTGGATAGGTCACCAGACTGGGAATAAGAGAACCAGAGTCTATTCCCAGCTGCAAAACAGACTGATAATCTCATGCAAATTATTCACTCAGGTTAAGGTTCTATACCGGTATCATGCTGACAATACTGAAAATATGCCCAGAAACATGCACTGAGAAACCCAGGACTTCCTCTTACACCCAAAGGACAACTGCAAACGTATTTTTAGATTTATTAAATCTAAAAATCTGAATAGGATTTTATTTATAGCAACATTTAACATACTTGAAATTTCAAAACTGTGTGGTGCATTTAGCACTGCCCTCTATAAAATAAGCAATGCTTTTATTATCACCATGCCCCATTTGCAAAACTACTTGTAAACTACACAAATCACAATTATTATGTGAAATCAAAAATAAAAGTTGTTTTTAATTCATGCTCTTGGGAAGGACTTTAAGTCTGTCTAACTTTTAGTCTGCTACACAAGTAGTTCTTTCCTGGCACTTTGTGCTTCACAGAATCTGGAAAGCAAAAGATTGCCCCCTAGTCTAAATCTGGGAAGGCCTTGCCGCTGTTTTGACCACTAAACACAGAGATTTTGCTAGCGCAACCAATATGCGGATACCTGCATACAGTTTTTGCTCTTGATACCAAGGAAAAAAACTGTGTATTACACCAAGTTACCCATCTGACCTTTTCGCACACCATAGAAGTGTAAACACAATGCAGCCCCACAGAAGATTAGAAAAAAGCAGGGTTAGGAGGGAAAGGGGGGTGTCAAGGTTTCGCGGCCCCCCGCTGTCAGGCAGACACTTGTTAGTAGCCGAGAAGCCACTTACAAAGTTTGCCATCTGGCTGCGGAAAAGGGGCCCTGGCGGCTCCGCGGGCCCTGACCCGGAAGACCGGTGTGTGGGAGGCCCCATGGCCCGCCAAGGCCCCAGGCGCAGCAGCCACCCGGGCAGGAAAAGCCTCTGCTCCTCCGAGCTCCCCGCCGCCTCCCTGCACACGGGCGCACCAACGCACTAAGGTACGCGCGCGCACTCACACACGTACACACACAACAAAAGGAAGCCGTGGGAGCCGCGTGCGGAGGTTTGGTCCCGAAGCTACGGAAAGCCCCTCCCCGCGGCTCCCACTGCACGACCCCGGGCCCACTCACTCACTGGAGCGCCCGCGGAGAGGCCCGTGGGTGCGCGGATCCCTGCAGCCCGCGGCCCACCGGCCCCGCTCTGCTCCCCCGCGCTCGCGGGCGGAGCTGGCGGCGGAGAGGCGGCTCTGGGTCCAACACCCGCGCTGCTCCGCCCGCCGACCAGCGGAGCGCTGGCAAAATCACGCCCGTGCGGCTGTCGGATCGGGCCTGGGCTCCAAAAGCCCAGAAAACCAGAGGACTCCCTATTTCCCAGGTTTCTTAAGAAATAAAACCACTATGCATAATCATCCTTGGTGAAATCTCCACTCCTACAAACCATGGTATGTTTAAGCCCCTTTTCCTTACTGAAGCACTAATCAAAAGTAGACTCCGACACAACACTCCTTAAAATAAGAAATCTTTAGCAACCTCTTCCTTAAGCCTTCCTCTTTCTTACTTCTCCACACCTTAATTTATTCATTTTAGTCTGCCCTTACCTTCCAGTTTTTAACCTAAGAACTGCATTTCTCTTTTGAAATTTACTTTTCTAATTAGTAACAAGTCTCATAAATCCCTTCCATCTCCCATTTACCTATTTAAAACCTCTCCACAACTTTTATAATTTTTATCAGCTCCTACCAAATAATTCAAATAACTGTTTTAAATACTGCTTTTTTTCCCTGTTCTCTCATTCCCTGAAAGCTAACACTCTCTGATGTTACACACAAATTTGCCCCAATTGCCCTCAAATCTTGTGAACCTACTTCAGAGTCACCACAGTCACTGAAAAAATCCATCTCCTAAGCATATCCCCAATAATTTGACAATGATCTTTCCAAATACTCTATACCAATTCATTTGAATCACTCATAACTCAAGACTACCATGTCCATTTCCCTAAAGACTACAGAACCTTATCAAATTAACACATTATTTCTATCATTATATGTATCTATATAGGCAGGTGTGTATGTGTTGACATACACAAGACCCTACAAAACATCAAGTGTATATTTCATTCTAATCCCTTAGAAATTTGCAAGGGAAGCTCCATGCCAACCAAGATTTCCTGCTCCACCCCCTATCCTGTGAAGTCACTTATCAATGCTAAATTAATATAATTATCACTTAAACGCTCTCCATTTCTACCATGGTCATTCCCAACACCTTCCTTAAGATATCCATCAGTAGTCTAATCCGAACAATCCACTCAAATATTCAGAATATACTCCTACTCACCAAGGCTCAGCTATGTTTGAAGCTGGTCCTAAGAAACAATTCTAGATGAAATTCGAGGTTACAGCAAAAATTGAGTTGGGTAAAGTAACATCCCTTGGCTTTCCGAGACTATCAAAGCTCTGGATCCCCACAGGCCTTTCATTATTAAATTTGGAGGGTCAGAAAGTATTCTTTGCTCAGAGGTTGAAAGAGTTAGTTAATCATGTGAGGTATGTAATGCAAATATGAAGGGTATGAAGCATACAGCATTGGTACCTTCATGGTTTAAAATGTCAGTTGCCAGGGCCACAGCAAGGCACTGATAAAGAATCTCAAAAACCACAGTTTGGTAAGCACTTAAGAGTCAAATCTTTGACAGTACAAGGGAAAAGTTGACAGAAGAGGAAATCTGACATAAATGAATACTACTGCAGTACTGGACAAACAGAAGTTTGAGAGCAGAGACAAAAGCCAAAGAATAAGAGACCTGGTCTAGGTCTAAAATATCATCAGTGGAAGACAATGAAGGTTCAAAGCCCTTAAATGTTCAAGATTTAAAAGCAAAACAAAACAAAGAAAGCAGCAATGTTTCGATTTTAACCACATTTTGTTTTGGGGACTGGTACGACAGCTCCTTTTGAGATGTTCAATAAATGATAAATAACTAGATATAACACAAGAAAGCATTTTAGAACTGTGTAACTGTTCTTATAGCTCCATATCCAAGTAATAAATGAAATGAGAACACAGAGCAAACCAGCCTCCTTGTAACAGTAAGAAATATGAGATAAAAGTCATTTAGACAAAAAAGAAAAATTATAGAGGCTATTTATATCCCTAAAGACACCTACTTCCTACCATTCACCCTATTCTTTCTACTCTTTACCTGTACCTCTTTACATACACTAATTACCACCACACAATTTTTGCAAAAAGTTTGATGTGATTTTGAGGCACTCAAGTAGAGACCAATGATCTCGATGTCTCTATCGTTTATGGTATATTTAAAAAGTTATGCATGATGTACTATCATCTTTGCAACATAGCGGGTGGCAAGGACTGTCCTTATACATGCATAGAGAAGAAATAGGCTCCTGGCATTAGGTGTTTCCTAGGTAACATTGTTTTCTCCATATTTTCTCTGCTACAAACTACTCAAGCTCCTCTTCATCTTACTCTTATTTCTATTTGGGTTAACTCCAACCCCCTCATTCATTTCTGGATTATCTGTTTACTAGCTTCTATCAGCTTGCCTACGTTCTTTGTCAACAAATTACCCCACATGTTTCGCCTTTCAATGTTACTGGTTTGGCCAATAAGTTAATTTAGCTTTTTCCTTATGATGACTCTAATAGTGCCTAGCTATCTTTAACTTTATTTGAAACAATTTTGTTAAATTGTACTGTGACAGCTGTCATATCAGTGTGCATTTTTTTTAAACTTACCAAAATTGGTGAATTTTTGTACAGCCATTTTTACACTGAAGATCAAAGAAGATACGCTACATTTTCTGCGATTTATGCTTTATTATTTCAAGAAAGGTAAAAACATAACTGAAACACAAAAAAAGATTTGTGCAGTGTATGGAGAAGGTGCTGTGACTGATCAACCGTGTCAAAAGTAGTTTACAGAGTTTCTTGGTACTACTGGCAATTTTGGCCAAATCTTTGCTGTGGGGCTGTCTTATGCACTGGAGGATGTTTAGCAGCACGCCTGGCCCCTACCCACTAGAAGCCAATAGCAGGAGACAGCTGACACACTCAAAATACCCAAATCAATAACATTATTGGTGAAAATGAAAAATATGTCTTTTATTTTATGGAAAAAACTAAGTGGACTTTTGGGCCAACCCTACAGTACAACTTCACCCCATCTTTTTTTTCTTCATTGTCTCATTCCTAATTTACAAATCTCTTGGTTGAATTTGTACCAGTTATTACACATGAATGATTATAATTTTTTAATATTTTTTATCCTCACCCAAGGACATTTTTTCATTGCTTTTACAGAGAGAGGAAGGGAGAGAAACATCGATTAGTTGCCTCCCATACACACCTGGCCCAGGGATGGAATCCGCAACCAGGCATGTGCCCAGACCAGAAACAGAACCCACAACCCTACGTGTACAAGGACATGACTCCAATCAACTGAGTCACACCGGCCCAGGCTGGTTATGATTGTGAAGTATAATTTATTTATAAAGAAATTTAGAAACAACTGTGCTTGAACAATAAAAAAAATTATTTAAAAAAGAAATTTAAAGAACTGGTGAATGTAACAAATCCATCTATTTATCTCCATCCCAGTACAATCTAGATGACTTATCTCTTCCCTGGACTGTTGTGACCACCTCCTCATTTTATCTCAAGCTTGACTTTTCCCCGGACAACCTGCTCCTCTCATGACTAGCCATCCATTCTCCTTCTCCAGTTTGTTACAGAGCCAACTGCTTTGGACACTCCCACTGTTCTCAATCACTAAAAAAATCTCTTTGCAGTTCACCTTACTCACATAAACCGTTCCATCTGCAACATCACCAAGTTCGACAATACCCTACTACCTACGATCCCTCCCCCAAAATTTCAATTCTAATTTGTCCTAGATTCAGTCATTATTCTCATTGACTTCAAAAACGATGCTGAAGAATTTTCCACACCTTAACCTTCCTCAACTCCTAAAACCTTCACCTGTACTTCACCCTTGCACATATATATACTGAAAAGAGGGCATCAACTGGAAGTGCTTACACTAGGACTGTAACTTCAGGAACCCTGTCTTTTTTTAACCATAACTACTTTTCTGTCTAGTCCTACGCCTGCTCTTCACCTCCTGTTAGCTTCACTTGTTTCCCCACACAATTTAAATCTGTCCATCAGCCACTTTAACACTACCCTCTCTGGAACATCATGACCTTCCATTCCATTCACCACCTATCTCCCCAATGACAGACAATCTTCACCATTTGTTTTCTCCACACCCACACACTGGGTGTTAAGCACCACCAGAAATCTATGAAATTGTTTACAACTGATTTCTTGTAAATACAACTCTCATCTCCTTGATTAATCCAAATCATTTTTATATGTAAGTACTTAACCCCATCAAATAATCTATTTCATGAAATTCTCTCAAATCACACCTCCTCTATCTATAATCAAATCCTCTTTACAGGTTCTAAAAATTCTACATTTTCATCCACTTATTACTTCTTTTTTTTTAATATTTTATTTATTTATTTTTATTATTTATTTATTTATATTATTTATTTATCTTTAGAGGGGAAGGGAAGGAGAGAGGGAGAGAAACATCAATGTGCGGTTGCCTCTTGTATGTCCCCTGCCGGGAACTGGCCTGACAACCCAGGCATGTGCCCTGACTGGGAATCGAACCGCAATCCTTTGGTTCGCAGGCCCGCGCTCAATCCACTGAGCTACACCAGCCAGGGCCACTTATTACTTCTTGCCTCCAGTTTTGGAAAAAGAATTGTTCCTCCTTCTAAAAATAAACTTCTTAATACAATTCCTACAGCCCATTTTTTCCATATTAACCCAGTCCATTCAGTCCTTTACCCCCATGCACTCTGGCCTCTGAATTGTTCTCTTGAAGACAACAACAATAACAAAAAATTCCATATGCTAAATCCTGTGACCCACCACCCAGGTCCTTATCCTCTCTCTGGCAGTGACCTGTGAACTACCTTTGCACTGCACCACATATGTCTATTCTGGTCTCTAGCTGCTGTTTCCTTCTCCAATGACTACTGGTCCTCTTCTTAGCCCACACAGTGGATATTTTCCCTAGTTCTGCCCTGGAGCTTTCTCTAATTCTCTCGCCATCGTGACCTCATCTTTTACCACTGCTTCTACATTTTCATTCCTCATATGGGTATCATCCTCCAGCTTCCCAAAATATTTAAACCATCACCCTCTGCTAATCTTATTCCTGAGGAATTAAAATATAATGGTTTCTTTTTAACTAGATCTTCAATTATTGCTTCAATTAACCCCTCAATTAATAGTCCAAATAATTTCATAGCCATCAGCATCCTACCAAATCCAGAATTAGTAGCTTCAATTATCAGCACTGTGTACATATTCCCAAATCTCTACTGGACCTCTTTCTTCAGCTGAATCCAGTATTTTTAATTCTAGCTAGATAATTCCCTTCGGATACTTCCACCAGTGCCTGACACTTGGTCAATGCCTTAACACTAAAGTAGCCATTCTTCCCCCACCAAAATAGTTCTGCTAACTGATCCAGTAATTTCTGTTAATGGCACCCCCATTCTCACTGTCACCCATGTTAAAAGCCCTAGAATTTCTCTTAGCTTTTCTTGTTCACTTTTTCTCAAGTTTCCCAAAAGCCCATTTGCTGTCAAATCCTTCAATTCTTTCTTTGAAGTATTTCTTATATCTATCCCTTTCCTTTTATTCCCACTACCACCATTCCAACTCAAGACTTTCAATACTTTGCACTTTTGTTATAGTCTTTTCTAACTTTGTCTCCTGGTCACTAGATTCCCTCCACTGCAAAAAAAAAAAAAAAAAAAAAAAAAACAAAACAGGTCACCACACTAGTATTCATAAACCCACCTTATTTCCCCAATCAAAAAACATCAATGATTTCTCACTGCATAGTAGGTCAAGTTAAAACTCCTTAGACTTCCAAAAAATAGAAACTACGCAGTTGTCCAACAATTATGGAATGGATAAATGCACTATGGTATGTTCATGTAATGGAATCCCACAGAGCAAAAAAAATGAACTACTACTATACACATCATGGATGAACCTCACAGACATATGGTCAGCATAATGAACCAGACACAGAAGTGTGATTCCACTAACACGAAATGTGAAAACACACAAAACTACTCTGCTCTGATAGAGGTCCGAGTTACTTCTGGTTGGAGGAGGCATCAACTTGGAGGTGACACAAGGAAGGGTTCTAACATGTTGGAAATGTTCTGTATCTTAAACTCGGCAGTGGTTACACACCACTGTATACCTAAAATATGTCGTTAACCTGTACCCTTGAGATTTGAGCACTTTATGTAAGTTATATCTCAAATATTTTTTAAATCAGTTCAGTCCAGACTTTTAGATGTTTCAACTACTTTACAGCTTTATTTCCCTCCATTCATCAACATGAACCCTAAATTCTAGCTAACCTAGACTGCCAACCTCTAAACACCACCCCGACTTTTCTCACTGTCACTCATCTCCCACCATCTTGACTACTACAATCCTATTTATCCTTCGAGGTCTAAGCTACACACCAATTCCTCCACAAAATTGAACCTGCCATAGTACTTCTGTCACAGACGGGCATGACCTCATTTTTGACCCTAGATAAACTCCTAAAGAACAGAAACTGCATCATATATAAACATGCCTCCTTCACTGTGCCTACCATGGAATCCTGTACAAAGTATACAAAAATATTTCCCAAATGAACTCTGAAGTTCATCAAAAGCACCCTTCAGTCTAACCCAACCTTCTCAAACCCATCCATTCCGGTCCCCATTCAAAATATATTCCTCAGTTTACATATTTAATCATTCAACAAATAACTGGGGACCTATTATTGCCATAAACTGTACTCTAATGTATCCCACTAAACTACCCAAAAATGCAATCCAGTTTTAACTGCTGCCTTTGGAATCTTTCCACAACTCTAAATTTCCAATCATCTTCCCCTCCTCTCTCCATCCAATCACATCCCAACCTTTCATTTCAAATCCTTCTGCTGTCAAACTAATTCGAGTTCTTCTAAGTTTCTCCAGTAGTTTCTCTTCTTCTCACTTCCAACCTCACTCTACCACCACTCTGCCCTGCCCCCAATCTACCCTTATGGTGTAGCATACTGTCAGCTTAAGTCCTCTAATATACACAGTCCTTGATTCAATGCTCCAAAAAGTTCAATAGCTATACTTTAATGATATATATTAACATTCTTTAATGATATATGTTAACATATTTTAATTCTCAAATCCTTGCTAGAAGGTATAATGATTATCCATTTTCTGATGAGAAAACTGAGTCTCAGAGAGCAAGTAATCTCTCAATAATCACAGCATGGGTAAACAGATGGGCCGATACTAAAACCCAGCTTCTGTCTGCTTACTATGCACAACACTATGTGATATCAAATACAAACTATTCATCTTAGCTTTCAAGGCCATCTATTTTCTACCCAACCCCAAATAACTCCCTTTCTACCCTGGATCATATTATATTCTATTCATGAACTCTATGTTTCAAACTACAGGTGGTGATCATTTATTTAGTTAGTCATGAAATCAGTTTAATGAATGATAGCCATCTTTTCTTCTTTCTAGCCAAACAAAATAGAAAGCATGTGAGTACATCTAGCATGGTAAGGAATGTTATTGTCTTTGAAACTTTTCCTTTTATGCATATGCACAAACATTCATACATGCATATATTAGGTGAAGATGTAACATATATTTCTTCCTGTAGGTCACAGTGAAAAAAATTTAAAAACTACTCTCCATATATCATTGCTCCTCACCTCCAAACCTTTGATTTTGCTAATCTCTCAGGTTGGAATGCTCTCTTCCCAGTAATTTCCGCCAGTCGAGATCCTATCCATTCCTTCCAAGCCTAGCTAAAATACCATTTCCATGCCACTAAATGCAGTTCCAGGTTTTTCCCTTAGTCAAACGTTTTTACTCCCTTTTACTTCAGTAACATTGAGTATTTTTCTTATGGCATATTTGTGATCAGAGTGTAGTTATTTGTGCACAAGTCCAGCTGCCTATTAGAATAAAAATCCCAAAGCATTTATTCCTGACTGAATCCCACAATGTTTTTGCATATAACGAACATGCATTATCTGTGGACTAAAGAAAACTCATCCTGTCATTTTCTGAAACCTCAGTTACAAATCAACATGATAAATAATTTCTACTGTTATCCTTCAAATAGACTTACCATCTTCCTCCCCAAAACAGCCATTTCAAATAATCCTCTTCACCCTCAATTTTCTATTGCTTTCTTCTAAACATAACCTGTCCTATATTAATCTTTTTCTTCTTTCAGAGTTATACTTTCTATCAGATAACACCTTTTCTTCTCCATCTGCTTATCTTTCACTTTATTACTAGTTTTCTAGCATCCATAATGATAGACTTTATAGTAGTTGAGCAGATTTTTCTTTCATTTTCTCTTCAGTAGACTTTTCAATTCTTGTACACACAAGGGAGGGCAAAAGTAGGTTTACAGTTGTGAATACAGGAAAGTTTTATTCTTGTACTTGTATTATTATTTATTAAATATATTATTTATTTGTATTGTTATTATTGTTGTTGTTGTTGTTATTTTGTGTCCTTACTTATGATTTATCTTTTAGGTAATGATGGCTGGTAATTTACCCTACTTTTGTCCACCCCTGTATATTTGTCAGCCCCATTACATCCTTTGTAGAAAAAGACTGGCTATAAATAAGTTGAAACAAACAGAAAACATATAGAGAGTTTGGATCTTCTAAATTATCTTAGATAATTAGATCTCCTCCCTTGTCTCAAATACTTTGTCATTCACTCATTTGTTCATCATGCATGTGTCTACTGGACATAGAGGCCCTCAATTCTCTGTCTATTCTACTTTGTAATTCAGAAAGCAGCATTAAGAAAACCATGCAGGAAAAGGCTAGAATAACAGAGCCAAGTTGACTCATGCTCTTCACTCACAGAAACCAGGCAACCTGTGGGGTACAGGCTCAAAAAAGGAAAAACTACAAGTTACACTAGACATAGATGGAAAAAGATCACCCCCCTCAATTGTCTGGAGCGCTCAAAATCTACCCAACAAAGTGGATTTGAAAAGGAGCAAACCAGTAGGAGTAGCCAGAATGAAACAGGCAGAAAGCATTCAGACAAAAATAGATTAGGACTCTAGGTTCATTCTAGGGCTGCAAGAGAAATTTGGAGCAATTTAGTTTCTCTCTTGAGATCCCTAAGGAATCCTTTCAAATATCTAGCTAAAGTATGGTACACTGCAATCCCTTTCCCCAAACCTTGGCCAATATTCATTTCTCCATTCTCTGAACTCCTACAGCACTTACTGTCTGCAAAACTCATTTGGGAACTTAATCACAAACTATCTTGTTCACAGTAATGAAACTATTAACGAACATAACCAGAATTTATTTACTTGCACATATTAAAATCAGTGTGGTCTGTAAAATATTTACCTTGGGAGGCTACTACTTACTCATTTACTCACTCCATCCATCCCACCATCTGATGCATTTAACCAACATTCATCTAGGATCTAACTAACTACATGTGAACTGTCACCAACATTCAAAATATCTTCGACTTCCTCTTTAGGAGCGTTTTCCAAAGTCAGTTAATAAGTCAACAACAACAACAAAAAAATTCACTCCCAGTTCTGTGACTGAGTGCATTTAGACCAAAACTGTTCTTTATTCACTCTACTGTAAAAATCAATCTTTCAAACTAAAAATATTTGTCACCAATGAGACTATTCAGAATAACAGTATGCCCTGTATTATTTGCAATTATGACATCCTGGAGGGATTATGAGCTGGAGAAGACAGGGACCATGTTTCACTCACCTTTAAAGGCCCCTTCCCCCAACGGCAGACAATAGGTACTCAAGGTAAATTGTACAGGATGTGCTAAGAGGATCAGGAGGTAATTCAGAAAAGGTGTTCCAAAAAAGTTCTGAATACTACTCTGAAAATGACCATCAAAATATAAAAATTCTCATCAAAGGTGTACTTTTGATATTTGTTTTAAAAAATCAATTTCTGTAATCTTACAGTGTTACTGAATTAATTCAAACTTTCTTTCCCTAAAAGAACACTAAGTATTATAAATGCCTTGAGAGAAGAAACTTCATCTAACACTTTTTTATCATCTTAAAAATGAATCAAATCAAATCAGACAGATTCTTAAAACAGAGAAAAATATCTTAAGCAGTCATTTAGGCCTGGGGTAAGAAAATCCGAATTAAAGCAGCCCCCAGCTCCAGACCGGATTTACTCAGGTTAAACTAGAACCTTTGGTCCCACCCCTTCAATGTTTTTCCAAGACTGTTACAGTTCCAGTCTAATCCATTTTGTATTTCTTCCCTTAAATCTAAAGGCCTTGCCCAGTAGGATATCCCTTTTGTGTGTGTGGTCTCTCTCTCTCTCTCTCTCTCTCTCTCTCTCTCTCTCTCTCTCACACACACACACACACACACACACACACACACACACACACACTGTGTCTGCAATACCCCCACAGGGCTCAGCAATTTCACACATTCCCACTATTTATTACTAAAGTAGTGAATGTTACTTTCTATCAGTCATTCAACAAGTATTTTATTAAGCATTTAAGAATCAAGCCGTTGTAAGTATCCCCAGAGATTAAAGTAAATCTCAGCTCTAGGGCAGGTTACAATAACCACCTTTTGCACAACGGAGAATAATTCTCATAAGCAAAGACAAGACTTAACAGTATGTGGATGCTGTTTTTATTCAGAGTAAGAAAGAACTCAAGAGGTGGGGTTACTTAAACAACTTCCTAAAACAGGAGCAAGATCCTTCTAGTCTTCCAATCTCAGTCACACTGATTTGGGAACGCTGCACCTCACACATAAAGTCCAAAAACCAACCTTTTATGAATCTAGCCTCATATATGAGCAACATACCTTCTTCCACCATATTAGCAACATATTCGTGTCCTAAGTATGCTAATTTCCTTATAATTTCAACATATCTGTCTCACCACTGTAATTTAAATCGCCTTCACATCAACTATATCCAAATGTTCTCAGAATCCTTTACCTTTTCTACACCGCCCCACAAATTTACCACCACCTGCTCATACCCTGTCCCTCAGCTCCACCCCCTTATCACATTTCCCCATCCCTCCCTCCACAAAAAAATGAAATACATATCCACACCAATCCTTCCTTCCGGAAAACCTAAAAACTGCCATAGAAGCATGGAAAGAACAATTAAGGGTCACTTGATTCCATTCCCAGATTCGCTACACTAAAACTCTCCAGAAGACTGTCAAAGAATACTACTGCGCAGCTGACCTGACAACTAATTCTAAGATGAACAACTATCACTGCCAAGCAATCTTCATCTCTAACAAGCAACTGTCATATGCTGCAAAGACGCTGTTTCTACAACCTACTCTTCCTTGTTGGTCCATCCATCAAACTTCCCTTTTATCATCTCAGCCAATATTTCCAGTCTTTTTATATCTTTAATATACTTTAAATGCTTTAAAGTATATTAAAGATATAAAAACACAGAATAAAAAAGTTAAAATAGTAACTATCAAAGGTTGGAAAGGAGAAGCAGGAAGGGGATAATGCCAGTGACACAAAGCCTTTCCATTCACAGTAAGAAGTCTTTTGACTACTTCGTAATGTCATTTTAATCAACCAGAAAATAACAGTACATGCTAGTTATTTTTGGACCTCAAGAAAAGCATGATAAGAACTAGAAAAATTAATGCTTAGAAATAGGAGACTCTAGAAAGTGGAACTGCAATTGAACAAGTGAGACAGGGGCTATTGCTTTTCATTACAAGCTCAGAACAGTTTTGTTTTTTAATTATGCACATATATTATTTCACATATTTTAAAAATGGGAGAAAAACAATAATAACATACTATACTTAAGTCCATAAACTTATAAGCTTTATAAACTTAAAATTTTTTAAAAGCTGGTACTACACAGTGCCAACGGGGGGCGGGGGGGAACACACCCTCTCACACTATGACAACAAAAATGTAAAACACTGAATCCTCTTCCAGTAATATATAACGTACTGACAGTTTTCCAAATTTTAAAAAATAATCTGGATTATTCCCAGAAGAAAAGTTTAATAAAAGCCCCTCTCCACTCCATCGATAAATTATCATCCTCCTTTAGAGACAGTTGTTAAATAAACGACTGAATTTTTCCATCGCTCTCCCAAATTTCTTTCCATCTTTCCCATTAATCCCTCCACCCTCTACTTTCATAAAAGGATTTTCAAACCACCCTCTCCTCAGCTGAATGAATATTATAATGTAATGTGTATACAAGTCTTTCTTAATAACCCATTTTCAGGTGAATATAGCTGATTCAAAGGGTGAATAAAGCTTTAAGAACATGGTTCTAACACAGAGTTCCCTACTGAAATCGGGATGTGAACTCCGCAGCAAATCCAATAGGTCTTGGTTCATTTCCTGATATAAAAATGGTAATACTCCCTCCAACCAGGATTTAGAAGCATCCAGTCTCTTCAGGTTCCCTAGACTTCAAGGCAATCAGTCCTGACCCTGCAACCTAAGACCAAAATAGATATTCTGCTGGCTTACACTCTGTAGGCTGATGCATGCTCTTCAATACCACCATGCCTCAGTGAGAATATACATTCAGGAACTGTGAATGGCAAAAGGTCTGCCATCAGCCAGAGTTACGGAACCTATCCAGTCAATTACACTAATCTGAGTACAAATGGAGCCACCAAAGGGCCACCATGCATGGAATCCCCCCACCACCAATTATAACCCCGGGTTCTGCAATCCAGACTGAATATTATGGCACTAGTTCTCCTGGACCAATTAAACTGAGCAGTGAAGAAGAAAACCACCAAGTCAAGTAATTTCCATTCCAGCATTTGCCAAGATTGGGTTCGTCCAGCCTCTGGTAAGTAATAATACTTCAAATTTGCAAAAATCTAAACTCCATGGTCTAGAGAATACCTGTAGGACAGGTGTTTCCTTAAGATCTGTTTCAGAGATTCTCACATTCACTGCTGCAGGTCTAAAATGTCTGAGACCAAACTACATACTAAGATCTAATTCTCAGTGACCCCAACCACTGCCAGGACCCACACTTACCAGATGTCATCTACAGTAGAGCCCAACCAGGTTCAGAACTAGGCCACCCCGGCCCATCTGGAATAACGCTTTAGTCCTTGGGCCAACATTCATTAATTCTGCTATATTGTCTATTCTTCCATGCGTTCTCTTCATATTCTCTAATATTAACACTCCCTCTTGCTTCGAACGCTATTCTTTCTATTCACGGAAACTCCTTATATTCCTCCTTTCCTTTTCCTTAGATACGCTTCAGTTTTTTCCATAACGAAATACCTAATATATCTGCACAATGAACACTCTCCCAGAATCCTCAAGACTTCTTCACAGCCACCCTCTGCATTCCTCCACCTATCCGGCATTCTTCCCCCCAGCCGCTCTCCTTGTACACACTCCCACTAGGTTTTCTGCAAGAATTCCCTTTTCTCCAACCCCTGCCCTTCCTTCTCCCAAAGAACACTCAGGCAGCAACAGTGACTGAGGCCTGCGGTGCATAAAGCACTGCACCAGGCACGGTGGACAGAGACCTGGTGTCTCCCTAGCCTTTTCACACCCACACCTAGTACCCTCTGGCCTCCCCAGGCAAACATTCCACCTTCTTCCCTACCTCTGACACCTCCCTCAGGCCTCGGAAGCCGCCTAGTCGCCTCTGCCACCCCCGGCATTATCCTTTCTCAATCCCCCAACCCACCATCCGCGCCCTGCTTCCTCCCGTCCCCTCAGCCTGCTCCTGCGTTTTCCCCGGCCTCCGCCGGTTCCCTGGCCACCCCCAGCGTCGCCACGGCTCGCTCCCCCCGGGGTCAGGCCTTTACCGCCGCGCGCTCCCCCCGCGCGCCACCCCCTCCCCCTCCCCCGCCCTCCCCCGGGCCCGGGCCTGCCAGGCCGAGCGCTTTACCGCGGGCGGGCGCCGAGTCGCGCGATCACGGACTGTAGACGGCAGCAGCTCCAACCTTTCTAGGGACCTTGAGAAGAGGGGAAGGGAGGAGGGGGGAGAACTTTTGCTGTAGCAGCTTCGACAACTGCTCCCACCCCTGCGCCTTTCTCCTCTTCCTCCCCCTCCTCCTCCTCTTCCTCCTTCTCTTCCTCCTCCCAGAGCAGTAGAGACGCAGACATGCCTCGGCTAGAGCGTCGCCGCGGTGGCCGCCACTGCCGCCGCGGTGCCTTATGGGAAGCCCCGCACTCGGGAAGCGTTCCGCGGCGCCAACCCTCTTTTGCCTCGGGACCTAGCTGGGAAGACCGAGCGAGGCTTAGATTCCGGCGCCTGCGCGTGACTAGCCCGGCGCGGGGAAAGCTGTGATCCCGAGCTACAGGTCTCCTAGGCTGGGCCTGGGAAGATAGCAGTTTGAAAAACATCGGAACTATGGAAAGCTGTTTGACTGGAGGTCCGCCTTCAACCCTTGATCAGTGCCTAGCGTGCTGAGAAGTGGAGGACTCGGGGGTCATTCGCGTTTCAGGCCCTGGGGAAAAGGAAGGTGAAAGGTTATCTGCCAGTTTCTTGGCTTTTTCGTTTCTCCTCCCTCACCTAGCCCTTTCCACACCACCTCCAGTCGATAGCCTCCACCACCCCAAAAGCCACCTTTTACGGAAGCTGCAGCTTTGCGCCCTTGAAGCTAGCTAGCAAACTCCCTTAGTGTCTGTAAACTGAGATGCAGGGTGTGAGCATAAAGATCAAGAGATGTGGCTATGGATTCCATTGCGCAAGGTCTACGTGGTATTTTCCGCTCACTTCACCTGGGGCCCAAAACTTTTCAGTCTAGATGACAAAGACTTGGTAATGATCTATGTAATGCTGGAATTGCACAATTAAGTCTCCTCCCTTGAAGGCCCTTTAAGTGACCTTAGCCCAATTGTGACCTCCGTAATGGTGCCTTCATTCAACTAACACTTAGAAGCCAGCCTGAGGTCCCTGTGCGTGCTGCTGGACGGTTTTCAATTACTCATCTTTATGTCCCCACCCTAGCACAAGGTTGGCCATGTGGCATAATAGATGCTCAGTGATTTTTGAGTGATTATGAGCGTCAGCAACTTACCTTAGGAAGAAATGCCTTCAGTACTCTCTTCATAATAGTCTGAAGATTTATTTAGAGTGTCTCTCCAGTACTTAAACATATCCTCTGAGGGGAGAGGAAAGACGTTAAAATATCTGTATAACCATTTCTGGAGTTCTTCTTCCCTTGTTCACACCCACCTACCTATCCCTTGCCAACTGAATGTTCATTTGAATAGTGCTTTTTGGCAAAATTCCAGACTCTAGCATCATGCACTCGTGATGGCACTGAATTAGATTAGTGTCTGCAAGGTTAATGTACCTCCAGGCACTAACCTTAGTAACTGTGATGCCTGTTTAGAAATAGCCAAAGCCCCTCCACAGGTTCAACTAAATTTAGACACAGGTAAACTAAGAAGAACAAGGATAAGCCACAGCTCCACAATCACTCTCCATGTACTTTCTCCATTAAGAAATACATTTTTTTAATAATATGACAGTACATATTCTGAATGCTAAATCAACAAAACAGTGATTCCAGCTAGGGCAAGAGAGTTATCTGGAGGACAGCCTTCTGGCATCTTCTAGCACCTGCAATGGCACTAAAATCAGATGTGAAAATGAAAAGCACCTCCGGTAGCAAAGAAGCAGACACTGAATATTAGGTAACAGGAAAACTAAACTGGAAAGGATTGAAGGCCCAGAGATTATACCCAATGGGCTAAGATTGGTTGGTTTGCCATTAGGAATAGATCTAATTCTCTCTTCAGCACCATAACTAAGAAACAATGATGTAGCATGAGCTGAGTAAAGAGCACTATAGAAGTAGTAATAGCAGAAGTGTTGGGAGGAACAAGTTTAAGACTTTTGTAGGTTAAACTTCTACAACTATTTCTTAGCCCCCATTTGCCTCTTCATGCTCCTCTTGCTCACCTCCCCAAATACCAGCCTTAGTCATTCGTCCTACTTTCCTTTTTAAAAAAAAAAAAAAAATTTATTCTGAAATAATCATAGGCTCACAAGAAGTTGCAAAAATTGTACCGAGTCCCACTTACCCTTCACCCAGCTTCCCTCACTGGTAATACCTTATAAATTTTATTAAGATGTTAAATCCAGGATTGACAATGATCAGGGAGAGAGAAACATCAATTTGTTGTTCCACTTATTCACACATTCATCGGTTGCTTCCTGTATGTTCTCTGACTGGGTATTGAACCCACGACCTTGGTGTATAGGGACGATGCTAACCAACTGAGCAAGAGAAAAAACAAACTATACCAGTACAAAAAATTATTTAAGTGGAAAAATACCTTAGCCCTGGCTGGTGTGGCTCAGTGGATTGAGTGCGGGCCTGTGAACCAAAGGGATGCTAGTTCAATTCCCAGTAAGTTCACATGCCTGGGTTGCAGGCCAGATCCCCAGTGTGGGATACGTGAGAGGCAACCACACATTGATGTTTCTCTCCCTCTCCCTCTCCCTCCTTCCTCCTTCCTCCTCTCTAAAAATAAAATCTTTTTTAAAAAAAGGGAAAATATCTTAACGGTTGTTTAGCATAGGGAATAAAAAGGGCATATGATAGGTAGATGGAGCTAGGAAAAAACTAAGCAATTAAGCTGCATTAAAAAATATGTAACATTATTGAATTTATTTCTGAACATAATCTTTGCCTGAATAATTTTATTTATAAAGCTGATGAAATTGTGCTGTGGTAGATGTTTGCTATTTTCTACTCAACGAATACCAGTGAATCAAGTTTCTACCTCTTTTTCCCCAAAGTTTAAGCAGAATGAAGACAAGTTAACTACTTAAATATATTAAAGCTCTGAGTTTCCATAAAACAGACTGTCAATTGGAAATTTTTTATCATTTTAGAGCTTTCAGAGATTCTTATACATTTGCTTATTGCCAGATAGTATGACATAATGCCGCGATGAATTTTTTCTTTCTTGTTTTTACTGTCTTTTTAAAATTTAAATTTAAAAGCATGTTAGAATCCTGGACTTGTGAGGGAATGTGAAAATTACCCTGTTGCTAACCAATTAGGGAGATCAACACAAAGGAGTTACTTTCCTAAAAATAACCGTCTTCCAACCTGCCAATGTTCATTGTAAACATTTGCTAAAAGCCCACATGCAAGACTCAACAGAAGCGGTAAAAGAAGTATGGTTTGCACTGAGTTCATCAGCTGTGGGAAGAGGGATTCAGGGTGATGCAGGAGTGGAAAGTCAAGATGTGCAAGAACACAGGATGAAGTGTTTGGGTGTTAGGTTTTCATTCACTAATTGATTTTTCATAGAGGCAACCATTTTACACTTTCCTGGAGATTGTGCAGCTACATAAGAACACGAGGGCTGGGTTCAAAGGTTAGGATGTGGTCTAAGCTCACAAGAAGCTCTTAGGCTAATGGAGGAGACAGGTTTAAAAATGCAATAATATTAGAATAATAGTCTGAAAACATAAAGGTATAGAGGGGGTGCTTTAGGTTCTCTCACTGGTGGAGCCTACAAACCAGCATATACTGATTCCAAAACAAAACTTTCCACCTTGTTCATACCTCTAAAAATGTACATGTGAAGTTCTGTACAAATATCAAACATTATACAGGACTTTTATATTTAGAGAAGCACTTATTTCCTGGTAACTAAAAAATGTGTAAGCTTTGAAGCAAGTCCTTTCCAAACAACACGTACACATACAATCAAATGATTGCAGAGTAACCCTCCATACTCCATGAACAAAGCATGAACAAGGAAGCCTGAAGAGCAAGTGCAAAGTGAAAATTCAGTGAAAGTGCTCTACAGCAGGGACAACGAAAGGAAATGATAGCATCAGTGATAGAGTGGATAACTGGTGGGAAGAGGCTGTTTTACCTTTTCTTTCACTAATTATTATTTCATAGAGACAAGTATTTTGTACTCTCCCCCCAAAATTGTACAGCTACGTAAGTTTCATTCTTCCATTATGACAAAGGAGGGATTTGTTTTGTAATTGTGAACAAGTCTTCCAGGCTGTGATTATACAAATGGAGAACAAAGAAACATGGTTTACCTCCCTCCCCCTGTAAAAAAGGGGAGAAAGAGGGGAAAGCTCAGAAATCAGCTGATTTGGTAGGGTTTGCAAGAAAATAAATTTCTGTGTCATAGCTGCAGGCATCACCCACATAGCCTCAGGGCCCACATCACCTACATCCTCAGGAGCACTCCTCAGACCTCTGGCACAGACAGACAGGACATCCAAATAACTGACGTCCACAGAGGGAGCCCCAAGTCAGCATGGAACAGTTAATATTTCGGGTATTTTGTTTTAAAGGGCAGGGAAGTGTGTGTTATGTTGGTAAAGTTCCCATATTTTTTGTTTTTTAATATGTGTTATGTTGGTAAAGTTCCCATATTTTTTGTTTTTTAATGTTTTGGTGCTTACAATATTAAACATCAATTATTTGGAGACTCCATTTATACTAAATACCACATTCCCCAAGATGTCATATAGTAGAGCTAATAAAGAAAAATAAAACTTTTGAGTACAATTTAGTCACTGTAAAACCTGTTTATATATATATCCTTATGGCTCACATTGTAAGACACATTATTACTATCAGTCTTAAAATCGCATAGGTTGTATTCTAGAATCTCAGAAAGGGAAATAAGGGCATCAAGATCTAATATATAGTAAAATAACAAATGAATACATGCATGAAGTATCAATCAATATTAATTTGAACATTTGATATTTACATTATAGCTACTTTACACTGGGCAAGAGAAAGTGGTACAGATATATACCCCACTGTGCTGCGGCTTTCCCCGTGGACCCTGTCCTCTGTTGCGGCAGGCTTGTTTATCAGGCGACCACAGGTCTCTCAGGCCACAGAGAGACATTTTGACCTCATTTCTGACCTCTGCCTGGGCAGGGAGGAGAGAATCATGTCATAGTGAGCAAACGCATTAGAATTTAAGACAATCTCAATTTTAAAAAAAAGTTTTTAATTGTATTTTTTCTGTTACCTCTTAGTCCCCTTATACCTCCCCCACTGCAATCAACCCACCATAGTCCATGTCCATGAGTCCTTCCTCTTTGCTCAATCCCTTTATCTCCCCACCGCAGCTGTCATCTTGCTGTCTATCTACAAGTCTCTATTTTGCTTGTTAGTTCAGTTTGTTCATTAGATTCCTCTTATGTATGAAGTCATATGGTATTTGTTTTTCTCTGACTGGCTTATTTCACTTAGCATAATATTCTCCAGGTCCATCCATACTGTCACAAAAGGTAAAATTTTTTTCATTTTTACCACCAAGTAGTATTCTGTTGTGTAAATGTCCTGTAGTTGTTTTTTCCACTCATCTGATGGGCACTGGGGCTGCTTCCATATCATGGCGATTGTAAATAACACTGCAATGAACACAGAGGTGCTTATGTTCTTTAGAATTAGTGTTTGGGGTTCCTTCAGATATATTCCCAGAAGTGGGATTGCTGGGTCATAAGGCAGTTCCATTTTTAATTTTTTGAGGTATCTCCATACTGCTTTGCACAGTGGTTACACCAGTCTGCATTCCCACCAAGAGTTCAAAAGGTTCCCCTTTCTTCACATTCTCGCCAGCATTTGTTGTTTATTGATTTATTCATGATGGCCATTTTGACGGGTGTGAGGTGATATCTCATTGTGTTTTTATTTTCATTTCTCTGATGATTAGTGACATTGAGCAGCTTTTCATATGTCTGTCCTCTTTGGAAAAGTGTCTATTCAGGTCTTTCGCCCATTTTTAAATTGGGTATTGTGTGTGTGTGCGTGCATGCATGTGTGTGTGTGTGTGTTGAGTTTTGTAAGTTCTTTGTAAATTTTGGATATTAACCCCTTATCAGATGTATCGGTGAATGTGTTCCCCCATTCTGCGGGTTGTCTTTTTATTTTGTTGATGATTTCCTTTGCTGTGCAAAAACTTTTTAGTTTGATGTAGTCCCATTTGTTTACTTTTTCTTTTGTTTTCCTTGCCTAGGGAGACATATCTGACAAAATATTGCTATGTCAATGTCCAAGATTTTGCTACCTATGTTTTCTTCTAGGATTTTCATGGTTTTGGGTCTAACATTTAAGACTTTCATCCATTTTGAATTTATTCTTGTGTGTGGTATAACAAGGTGGTCTAGTTTCATTTTTCTGCACATATCTGTCCAATTTTCCCAATACCATTTATTGAATAAACTATTTTTAGCCCATTTTATGGGCTTGCGTCCTCTGTCAAATATTAATTGACTATAAACATATGGGTTTATTTCTGGGCTTTCTACTCTGTTCTGTTGATCTATGTGTGTGTTTCTATGCCAGTACCATGCTGTTTTGATTATGATGGCTTTATAGTATAGTTTCATATCAGCATGATTTCTCCAACTTTGTTCTTTTTTTAAAGATTTTATTTATTTTTAGAGAGATTGGAGGGGAGGAGAAAGAGAGGGAGAGAAACATCAATGTACAAAAGATATATAGATCAATTGCCTCTCATACACCCCAAACAGAGACCTGACCCTCAACCCAGGCATGTGCCCTGCCTGGGAATCAAACCTGCGACCCTTTGGTTCACAGGCCGGTATTCAGTCCAGTGAACCACAACAGCCAGGATTTGTTCCTCTTTCTCAGGATTGCTATTGCTATGCAGGGCCTTTTGTGGTTCCATGTATATTTTTGAAATATTTGTTCTAGTTCTGTGAAATACATCATTAGAATCTTGATAGGAATTGCATTGAATCTATAGATTGCTTTGGATTGATGTTTTAGATTAACGTCATTTTAATGATGTTAATTCTTCCAATCCATGAACACAGTATGTGCTTTCACTTACTTGTATCTTCTACAGTTTCCTTCTTCAGTGTCATAATTTTCCAAGTACAGGTGCTTCACGTTCTTAGTTAGGTTTATTCCTAGGTATTTTTTTTAAGCAATTGTGAATGGGATTGTTTTCTTAATTTCCATATTAGTTCATTACTGGCATATAAAATGCAACTGATTTCTGGATATTAATTTGTATCCTGCTACTTTGCTGAATTCAGTTATCAGTTCTAGTAGTTTCTTCACGGAATCTTCAGTGTTATCTATGTACAGTATCATGTGACCTGAAAATACAGTTTTACTTCTTCCTTTCCAATTTGGATGTCTTTTACTTCTTCTTGTCTGATTGCTGCAGCTAGGACTTCCAGTACTTATGTTGAATAAGAGAGGTGAAAGTGGGCATCCCTGTCTTGTTCCTGATCTTAAGAGGGAATGCTTATACTTTTTTCCCTTTGAGTACAATGCTGGCAGTGGGTTTGTCATATATGGTTTTATTATGTTTAGGTATGTTCCCTCTATTCCCAATTTGCTGAGAGTTTTTATCATAAATGGGTGCTGGATTTTATGAAATGTGTTTCCTGCATCTATTGATATGATTATGTGGTTTTTATCCTTCATTTTGTTTATGTGTTGAATCACATTTATTGATTTGCTGGTGTTGTACCAAGCTTGCATTCCTGGAATAAATCCCACTTGATCATGGTATATGATATTTTAGATGCATCACTGTGTTTGGTTTGCTAATATTTCGTTGAGAATTTTAGCATCTATGTTCATCATTGATAGACCTGTAATTTTCTTGCTTTGTAGTGTCTTTATCTGGTTTTGGAATTAGGATAATTCTGGCCTCCAAAAATGAGTTTGGAAGGCTTCTCTCCTCTTGAATTTTATGAAATAGTTTGAGAAGGAGAGGTGTTAGTTCTTCTCAAAATGTTTGGTAAAATTTACTTACGGAGCCATCCAATCCAGGGCTTTTGTTTGTTGGGAGTTTTTTATTATTGCTTCAATTTCACTAGGTATAATCTGTCTATTCAGATTCTCTGATTCTTCCTGATTTAGCTTTGAAGATGGTATGTTTCTAGGAATTTATCCAGTTTGTGGTCATATATTTATTCATAATATTTTCTTACAGTTCTTTGTATATATATATTTTTGGTGTCAGTTGTTATTTCTCCTCCTTCATTTTTGATTTTATTTATGTGGGTCCTCTCTTATTTTTCTTGATGAATCTGGTTAAAGGTTTCTCAATCTTGCTTATCTTTTCAAAGAACTAGCTCTTGAATTCATTAATCTCTTGTATCTTTTTTTAGACTCTATTTCATTTATTTCTGCTCTGATATTTATTATTTCCTTCCTTCTATTCACTTTGGGCTTTGTTTGTTGTTCTTTTTCAAATTCCTTTAAGTATAACGTTAGATTGTTTATTTGAGCTTTTTCTTGTTTTTGGAGAGAGGTCTGTAATGCTGAGTTTCTTTCTTAGGATTGCTTTCCCAGTGTCCTACAGATTTTGTATTGTTGTGTCCTCATTTTCATTTTTTATAAGGTATCTTTTGATTTCTTCCTTGATTTCATTGTTGATCTATTCATTGTTTAATAACATGTTATTTAGCATCCATGTCCTTGTGTGTTTTTCAGCGTTCTTCTTATGATTGATTTCTAGTTTCATAGCCTTGTGGTCAGAGAAGGTGCTTGACATGATTTCAATCTTCTTAAATTTATTGAGACTTGCTTTGTGTCCTAACATGTGGTCTATCCTAGAAAACATTCCATGTGGGCTTGAAAAGTATGTATATTCTGCTGCTTTGGGGTGAAATGCTCTGAACATATCAATTAAATCCACTTGACCTAGTGTGTCATTTAAGACCACTGTCTCCTTGTTGATTTTTCTGTCTGGAAGATCTATCCATTGAAGTCAGTGGAGTGTTAATTCTTCAACTGTGTCTTTATTTCTGTTGATCTTTCCCTTTATATTTATCAAAATTAGCTTCACATATTTAGGTGCTCCTATGTTGGATGCATAAATGTTTACTAGGGTTATATCATCTTGTTGGATATAACATTTACATAAAATATCTATTTCCATCACTTTACTTTTAGTCTATGTGTATCTTTTGACCTGAGGTGGGTCTCTTGGAGGCAGGGTGTAAATGGGTCTTGTTCTCTTATCCATTCAGCTGCTCTGTGTCTTTTGGTCAGAGAATTTAAGCCACTTACATTTAAGGTGATTATTCGTACTTAGTACCATTTTATTGTTAAACTATTTTCCTCTGTTTTTTTTTTCTTTCTCTTTTTCTTCTTCTTAAAGTAAGCACTTTAACATTTGTTTCAGTACTGGTTTGGTGTTAACAAATTCTAGCTTTTTCTTGCCTGGGAAGATCCTTATTTCTCTTTCAATTTTAAATGATAGCCTTGCTGCATCTAACTTGTTTTGGAGCAGCTCTGAGCTGCGCAGTCTGCGGGGATCAACCTCACTGTTCTGAGGAGCCACAGGCTGGAACCCCAGAAGCAGAAGGTGGCGGCACCTGTTCCTCCAAAAGGTGATGTGGCCAGCCAGTGCAGGCACCAAGTTGACCTGCCCCTGGGACTCTGTGCTTCAGCGAGCAGCTTTCTCCGGGCACTTCACCACCCTGACTTCTTACCTCGTGCCTGCTGGCCACAGCATCCAGGTCTTCATCAGCACCAACCCTGATGGTAAGTCACTCGGATTTGTCTGTCCTTCTGTCTGTCCAAGTGGCAGGATCCACAGAGAGTCACTGCAGCACAGCCAGGTGTGGCGTGTGTCCGCTGTGCTCCCTTCCTCCAGCTAATTTAGCCTTGTTTGGGACTCTCTGAGCTTCCTCAACTTGTGTGACTTTTTCCTTCACCAGATTAGGGAAATTTTCAGTCATTATTTCTTCAAATAGGTTCTCGATCCCTTGCTCACTGTGTTCTTCTGGTATTCCCATGATGAGGATGTTGTTATACTGCATGTTGTCCAAAATGTTTCTTAAGCTCTTCTCATCTTTTTTAATTCCTTTTTCTTTCTGCTGCTCTGCCTGGATGTTTTTCTCTACCTTGTCTTCCAAATAACTGATTTGATCCTCTGCTTCATCTAACCTACTGTTTATTCTTTCTAGTGTATTATTTCATTTGGGCCATGTTTCTTTGTCTCCTCATTTTGTCAGACCTCCCTGTATTTATTTCTATGTATTAGGTAGAGCTGCTTTGACTCTGTGTCTTGGTAGCATGACCTCACGTAGTAGGTGTCCTGTAGGGTCCAGTGGCACAGCCTCTCCTGTCACCCAAGCCGGGTATTCGAGGTGCGTTCTTTGTGTAGGCTGAGTACACTCTCTTCTGATAGTTCATCTTTGGCTGCTGTTGGCAAATCAATAGGAGGGATTTGCCCAGGCCAATCAGCAGCAAGGACTGGCTGTGACCACTGACCACCAACCTCCACTGTCCGTGGAGGATCAGCTGTGCAGGGGGAGGGTGGTGGTGCTCTGATGTGGTCCGTAGCTGTCACTGGGTGCACTGGCCCTGGGGTTTCCTGAGTGGTGTAGAGCAAGGTCAGCCCCCACCTGTGTTTTGCCCAGCTGCCCTTCCTGAGCTAACGCAATCTCAGATGGCTGCTACTTGTGCTGTCCTTCGAGATTCCTAGGTGAAGCTAAGCTGTGAAACTAACATGGCTGCTGCTAGTCTTAGGCCTGGGCTGACTGAGGCCAGCTGTTGCTTGTTTGAGAGGATTTAGGAATTTGTGAAGCATAAGCCAAGATCAGCCATTCACATGGAAAAGCAGCTTGGGTGGGGTGGAGTCTCTGAGGATCTCCAAGGTGGGTCAAGCAGTGTTAGCCAGGTTGATGGAGTCTCAAATATGATACCAGTCTGTCGGTTCTGTGGCTCTGCAAGGGGAGGGCTCAGAAAAGGGACAATTGGCCTCTGCTGGTCCTGATGCCAGATACTTCAGCCTCTCCCCATATGCCACTGGTGCCCTTCAAGCTGCCACTCTGATGCTGGAGCTCAGAGGGAGTGAGTCTGTGTAGGTGAGTCTGTGTGTGGGTTCTTCAAGAGGAACTGCTTGGGACTCAAGTAGTTTCTTCCACTGACTCAATCCCCACTGGTTTTTGCAGCCAGAAGTTTGGGGACTTATCTTCCTGGCACTGGAGCCCTGGCCAGGGGGACCTGGTGCAGGGCTGTGACTCCCTACTCCCATTATATCCCTCCCAATTTTTATTCACCACATACAGTTGTGAGACCAGCCCATCCACATCTTCACTCCTCCTACCAGTCTGGATGGATGTGGTTTCTTTAATTCTGTAGCTGTCAGACTTCCATTCAACTCAATTACTCATGGTTCTTAATGATAGTCATTCTATATTTCAGCTGTAATTTTGATGTGGTTGTGTGAAGAGGCAAGCCATATCTGCCTATGCCACCATCTTGACCCAAAGCCCTTTCAGTGTTTTGTTAATTTCAGAGATTGCATTCATTATTTATGACTGGTCTTTTTTATGGTTTCTATGTCTTTTTACATGCTGATGAGTATCCTTATAATCATTACTTTACAATCTCTCTCTGGTAAATTGCTTGCCTCTATTTTATCTAGTTCTTCTGGAGAATTTTGTTCTCTTATATGGGGTCTGTTTCTTTGTCTTCCCATTTTGCCTGCTTCTTTGTATTTGTTTCTATATATTGGCAGATCTGCAAAGACTCAAGCTGACCTTTGTCAGATGCTACTTGTGACTGGCCCTGGGCAACCTATTTGGAGCTATCAGGGATCCACGACTTGTAACTTCCTCTCCTGGGCCAGTCACATTGTGGTGAAGTGGTTTCTTCTCTCTTTGGTTATAAGGCTTCTGTCCAACTAGTGTTCGATTAGTTTTTCAGGATGATTTCTCTACAATTTAGTTGTAATTCCAGATTGGTCCTGAGAGGAGGTTAGTGTAGCTTCCACTTACTCCTCTGTCATCTTGTGAAGTCAAATAATTTTTTTAAACGTACAACTTTTTTAATTTTTTAAAAGATTTTATTTATTTATTTTTAGAGAGAGGGGAAGGGAAGGAGAAAGGGGAAGAGAAACATCAGTGTGTGGTTGCCTCTTACGCGCCCCCTACTGGAGACCTGGCCTGCAACCCAGGCATGTGCCCTGACTGGGAATCGAACTGGTGACCCTTTACTTCACAGGCCCATACTCAATCCACTGGGCTACACCAGCCAGGGCTCAAATAATTTTTTTAAAGTAATATCACTAGGGTGAGGATCAGCTCTCATTTCTTTCAATCACTCAACAATATTTTCTGAATTCCTAGTATGTTTCAGACAACATGCTGAATATTCACTTCCTTGAGAAATCTATGCATTTGTTCCTTTGTTCACCTACCAAATCATTATTAAATTTCTGGTACTATACTAAATACTAGAAATACTATGGTAAATAAAATACTCTTCCTCCCCTAAAGGAGCTTGTGGTCTTCAGTTGAACTATATAACATGGCAAAGAAGCTGATTCACTTCATGGGGATATACTCCAAGACAGGGCTAAGCATGGGATCCTGGGGGCGCACCAAGCCTGCTGGCAGGACAGCTTTCCCAAGGCAACATTTCAGCTGAGACCTGAAAAGGGGTGAGTGAGGATTCTGGGGGAGTTCTGGGCAGAAGGAGGAGATGGCAGTATAGTGTCCTAAAGCCAAAGAGAGCTTACTGCATTTAGGGACCTATAGGTCAAGGTCAAAAAAAGTTTAAAAGTCACTGGGAATCCGCTAGCTAGGAGGCTGTTGCAGTACTTTGTTCATTTATTCAACTATTATTTGTTGAGCACATATCATATGAAAGTTATTGTTCTAGACCCTGAGAACATAATTGCTAAACAAAACTGGTAATGGCCCTGATCTCACAAGGTTTACATGTTGGTGAGGAGAGGATACAAAGAACAAGTGACCAAATAAATAATAACACAGTAGAAGAGATGGCAGGGTTTTAAAAGCAATAAATCCAAGGGAGAAATTTCGCTCTGAACAGGCTATCTGTTTACTGCCCCGCCCCAAGCACTGAGAAGAGCAATAGTGCCTGGAGCACAGTGCTGTCCCTAAGTATTAGCTGAGTGAGAAAACGAGGGATGCTATTGGCTTGACTTAGGTCGTGACAAAAGAAATTAAGATAAGTACATGGGCCCAAGATATATATAAGAGAGAAAATAAACAGAGCTTAGTGAGAGAAAAAAAAGATTTGGAGGCTGAGAGATAAAAAGAAAAGGAATAATTCCTCTACAGCCTACTTTCAATACAGTGACCAGTATGATCACATGATTTCTCCACTCCACACCCTCTCGTGGGTTCCCTGTCGTGTTCAGAGTAAAAACCCAATTCCTCACAATGGCCAGAAAGAATGTACATGGTCTGGGCTTGGGTACCTCACGGACCTCATCTCTGATCATCTCCCTCTGGCTGTCTGTGCCAGCCACACTGGCCCACTCGCTGTTCCTCAAACTCTTGGGTGAGTTTCTGGTAAAGGCATTTGCACTAGCTGTCCCTACTTCCTGACATGTTCTTTTCTCAGTATTCATATGGCGTAGTCCGTGCTTCCTTCAAGTGTCTCCTTCTTCAGGAAGTCTATGCTGACAGCACCGTCTAATACTACAGTTCACTTTCCGTGACATTCATTGCTCTGCCTGTTCAATTTTTGCCCAATATCGTTTAATGCTATGGATATAGATATAGAGAGAGAGATGCAGATATAGACAGACAGATCTCACGCCATCTCGTGCCATATAATTTATTTGTTATCTTCATGGTCTCTCCGTTCACAAGAATATAAACTCTGCCTGAGCCTAGAGCACTCTCAGCACACTGCAGCTGTTCCATGAGCATCTGTTGAATAAAGAAACGAAAGGCGACTCCCGGATTTCCGGTTTGAGAAACAGGGTGGCTGGTGGCTCCCTGAGGCAGAAAACACAGGAGGGCACTGGATTCGGTAGGAAATACTAAGTTCAGTTTTGGACATGCTCGGTCTAAGTGTCTGTGAGACCGACATTCCGGCGGGACCGATGTTTAGGCAGTTGAATAGATGGGCCTGGCTCTCAAAAGAGCTGGAGATACAAATTTGAGTGTCACTGGATTATGGATGGCATTTGAATGGGTGGTGACACCGCTAAGAAAATATACGTGGAAAGGAAAGAAGAATCTTAGAAACAGTGGGAGGTGAGGGGCAGCACCATCAGAAGAGCCCAGGAAGGAGAGAGAGAAGGAGACGGAATTGGGGGAAACCGTGGAAAAGTCGTTCCAGGAAGGAAGATCTATTAGTTATCTATGTTGTGTCACAATTACCCCAAATCTTTCTTTAAGCATATTTTAACCCCAAATCTTAATGGCTTAAAACAAAGCACATTTCTTATCTCGGTCTTTCTGTGGGCCAGGAATTGGTGCACGGCTCAGTTGGGCCCTCTCTTTTAGAATATCTTAGACGGCTGCAGCTCAGCCGAAGGGCTGACTGGTATGCCAGCCTCCTCCAAACTGTTGGCAAACTGTTCCAGCTGTTGGCAGGATTCAGTTTCCAGAGGGCTTTTGGGAAGAGGGCCTCAAATCCCTCTCACCTGAATCTCTCCATAGGTCACCTCACAACACGGGGGTTTGCGTCGCAGAGCAAACACGCAAAAGACTCAAAGAAAGAGTGCAAACAAGTCTGTTATAACTTGATCTTGGAGTTAACCATGTCATCTCATCTCACTTTTGTCTCACTCGTCCATTAGAAGAAAGCTACAAGGCTCAGCCCACTCAGAAGGGGGGAGGATTCCAAAGGGGAGTGAACACCAGGAGGTGGCGATCCCTGGGATCCTTTTGCGAAACTACCTCCTACAGAAGATGTGTCAGCAGCGTTAGACGTCCAGGAGATTTGGCAACGAGGGGAAGCCATTTGTTATTTTAGAGAAGGCTGGCTTAGGAGACCGAGGAAGCAAAGGCCAGACTCTGGTAGAGTGCAGAGTGAGTTATAACGAATAAAGTAGAGACAGCAACCCTAGACAGTTCTTTCAAGATACTTAGATATGAAGGAAAGGATTGAGATAGGGTGGCTGGAGGAAGGAATGGAGTCAAAGCCAAACTGGGTTTTTAACAACTGGAAGAGATTTGAATGTGTTTAAATGTTATTGGATAGACAGGAATAGAAAGGAAGAGATTGTGGTCAGAGATAGAGACGAATCACTCAGATGGTTTTATAAATCCAGAAGAAGGATGATGGACTAAGTAAGTACCATTTATGAAGCCCTTACTTGTCCAGACTTATTGTATTAAGTGTTTTACCTGTATTAGCTCAATGAATTCTACTTTCCAAAGTTTATCACTATTATATGGATCAGGAAACAGGCTGAGATACTAAGAAACTTGCCTAAGGTCACATAGTAAATAAGAGGAGTAAAATTTGAATTCAGCTTCTATGCCAATAGGTCCTGAAGTGCAGTCCTGGGCCACCAGGACCCGCATCACCTGAGAACTTGTTAGAAATTCAGATTCTCAGGTCCAACCCCAGAGCTACCGAATCTGAAACTCTGGAGAAGGAGCCCAGTAATTTGTATTTTAACATGCCCTGCCCTCCAGGAAACTCTGAAACACCCTGAAGTTCGAGAAGCACTGATTCAGGGGATACTGCATCTCAAGGCCAGAACCCAGGCAGGTGTGGTAAAAATGGGAGAGGACAAATTGGAGAACTATTTAGAAAGTTAAGGGAGAGTGGATGGGTGAAGTAACCAAAGATGATTTCTAGGTTTCTAGCTTGGGTGACTCATAGAGAACTCACCCGAGGTGGAAGGAGGTATAGTACAAAAAGATGATAAATTTAGTTTTGGACAAGCTGATTCTTGTAGGCAAATAGGTGGAGCTCCTAGTAGGTAAATAAATAGATGTGTCAGGTGGTTAAAGGAAAGGTCAGGACAGAGACAAGCCTGTCCCTAACATTTACGGGGCCTGCGGCAAGAGTACAAATAACCGCATACCAAGGACCTAAATATTTAAAAGTTATCAATCAGCCCTGGCCAGTGTGGCTCAATTGGTCGTGTGTCATCCCATACACCAAAAGGTTGTGGGTTCGATCCCTGGTTGGGGCACATAGGGGAGGCAACTGACTGATGTTTTGTTCTCACATCAATGTCTCTCTCTTTCCCTCTCTCTAAAATCAATAAACATATTTTTAAAGTTATAAATTAAACTAACTTATTGTTAAATAAAATATACCATCTCCTGTTACCTTGACAAAAATGTATTTATTATACATTTATAACGACAAAATTTTTTAAATATGTGTAAAGCAATGGTTTTCATCTGATTGAAAGTTGGCAAAATGACAAAGACAACTTGAGAGTTCTGTTGATGTGTTGGTGATTGGGATAGATCATAAAGTATACACATAATTCATGAATTATTATCTATTTCCTCCATGAAATTTATTTTTCATGCTTTCATTTCAGCAAAAATTTTCAATAATGTTGTTATAATGAGGATTCTCATATAATTTTTATTCAGTTGACAGTAGTGATTATTCAGAGAGGTAAAAAAATAAATGTAGCCCTGGCTGGTGTAGCTCACTGGATTGAGCGCAGGCTGTGAACCAAGGAGTTGCAGGTTCGATTCCCAGTCAGGGCACATACCTGGGTTGTGAACCAAGTCCCCAGTGGGGGCCATGTAAAAGGCAACCACACACTGATGTTTCTCTCCCTCTTTTTTCTCCCTCCCTTCCCCTCTCTCTAAAAATAAATAAATAAACATTAAAAAAATAAATGTAAATATTCAAATACACAAAATTTTAAATAAGTTTTCATAAAAAACATAAAGAAATGAAAAATTGTTCTTTTTCTTCTATTCAAAACTAGTAAAGTCAAAAAGCAAAATACAAATCATAATTAATATCCACAATTTAAATTTTTTTTAGATTTTATTTATTTATTTTTAGAGAGAGGGGAAGGGAGGAAGAAAGAGAGGGAGAGAAACATTGATTGGTTGCCTCTCACACATCCCCAAATGGGGACCTGGCCTGCAACCCAGGCGTGCACCCTGACTGGGAATCGAACTGGAGACCTTTTGGTTTATAGGACCGTGCTCAAGCCACTGATCTACACCAGTCAGGGCTTAACGTCCACAATTTAAATCAAAGTTACTTAAAGTGGAAAGTTTTCATTTTTTTTTGACAATTTAAATCTTATTGACTGTTTTTATAGAGATAAAACCATTAGTGTCCTGGCCAGTGGACTCGGTTGGTTAGAGCATCGTCTCAGTGCTCCGAGGCTGCAGGTTCAGTCCCCGGTCAGGGCACAGTCAACCAGTGAGTGCACGAATGGGCGGAACAACAAATCAGCATGGATCTCTCTCTCTCTTTCTCTCTCTCTCTCTCTCAGATCAACAAAAAATGATACAACTGCTAGCAACTCTAGCAACATTTATGTTTTAGTTATCTTTTGCTACATAACAAATCACCTCAAAATGTAGTGGCTTAACACAATAATCTCTTATTTCTCACCAGTCTGTGGACTGAAGAGCTGGTTCTTGTACTGGTCTCTCCTGGGCTCGCTCATGAGACTGCAGCCATGTGGTGGCCCTGCTTGAGATGAAGGGTCTAGGATGACCTTATTCACATGTCTCGGGCCTTTAAGAGAATGGCCAGGAGGCTGAGACCTCTCTCTCCACATGGCTTCTCATCATTCAGCTGAATGAATGAAGGTTGCTTCCTGACACGGTGGCTGAATCCCACCAGAGAAGCAGGAGCTGCCAGGCCTAATACCTTGGCCCTGAATTTCAAGTCACTCCTGCCACATTCTGTTAATCACAGTAAGTCAGAAGGTCATTTCCAGATTCAAGTGGAGAGAAAGAGATTCCACTTCTTTTCTTAAAAAATTATATTAATTTATTATGTGTCAGGCACTGAGCTAAGTGCTATACAAATGTCAACTCATTTACTTTTCTTAATAACCCACTAAGGTAGGAAATGTAATTACCCTCATTTTACAGATGAGGAAACCGAGGCAGAGAGAAATGAAGTGACCTGCTCGAGGTCACACCACAGCGAGTGTGTGGGAGAGCCAGGGCCCCACCCCAGGGAGGCTGGCCGCAGGAGCCACACTCTTCCCTGCTAAACTACGTTGCCCCTCGGTAGTTTGCTTAACGAAACACAAAGACTTGAAGACGCTAGGTTTGACTCTTCTAGCTCTAGGATTCCTTCAAAATTCAGCTTATAAACACCAAAAGCCCTTGGGTTGATGTTAAACTCCTGTTTCCATTAAAGAGGACACACATATTTAACGAGCCTTGCTGTGTGCTAGACTCTGAAGGAAAAACGATGAAGATGACAAAGCTGTCCTGAAGGAACTTTCCACTGAGTAGGGGGTAGTGTGGGACAGAGTCAACTGGGTGTCATAGGAGAGGTTCAGTGTGGGGGGGGGGTCAAAGAAAAGCAGGGGTCACATTTAGTGGAGGCAGGCTCCACTTCTTGATGCAAGAAATGGCACGAGTGCACAGGAACAGGAAGAATTCTTGGCAGCTGTCCTTGCAAAAAATGTACCACAGTCCATCAGGTTGCCAGTGTAAAGGACTGGTTGTTTACATAGCTTCACATGTGCTATGCTGAGGCCTACATATACACACATAATATGATATATTAAACAATAGAATATATAACAATAACATTGTTCCCTATTGTAGAATGTTTCCCTGACATTCTGTGCAGCTAGTCTAACTACTGGGAGAATCATGATTTAGAACATGAAGAGAAGCAAGAAACGGATATTCGGCACTACTGGGAAATACTCTGCTATGCAATAATCAGTTACACTCATGCGGTCTGGGAGGATTTGACAAGTTAATTGTCTAAACACTTACCCTGCTCAAAGCCTCTCCAAACTCAGAAGCAGCATCCATCTCCAGTGTCAGCAGCGCAAATTTGGAGGCAGTTGCCTTTTGTTTTGGGGACATAGAGCAAGAGATGCAGAGAAGTGTTTGCCTGGAACCTGAGCTGTGTTAGTTAGCAGAGTTGATGTCTAAAGATATGGGTCACACTGTACCTGTGCTGAGTGCTAGATCCTGAATGACAAAGGTGCCCGTGTCGTCCTCACTTAATTTTCATTGTGTGTTTGCATATGCAGGGACACACATGTAAGGAAGGACCCTCTTGTCTAGGTCTAAGAAAGGTACTGGGTAGGGACCATTGGATAGGAGGGAACTGGGAGTGGAGGAGAGAGAATCCAGGGAGAGTGGGTGGCAGTGAGAAAAGTAATGGGTAAACAAGAATGGAACTCTGGGGAATAAACACATTGTTTACAGAATAAATAGGCTAAAATCTATCAGTAGGGGAAATGGTTTAATTCTGATGCATTTATTCTATGAAATACTAAAGAACTCCTTTCTCTCACTGTCTCTCTCTCCACATATACATGCATCACAAATGAAAAGAGCCAGCAAGGTGCAGCACAGTAGACAACACGATTTACATTATATCTGTTTCACACACACACACTCAGCCATGACTGCATTAAAAAAGGACAAGAAACATACACAAAACTGCTAGGCATTTGGGGGTACAAAGAGAAATTTTCACATATTATTTAGCCACTTAGAACAACTTTTGTCTGTAAACATGAGTTTTCTTTTATGTAAAACAGAGATACTAATAGTATGAGGGACAATCTCCCCAAATGGAATTATCTTCTGGAGGGCTGCCCCTAATAGTGCAGGCTTCCCCCACTAGGTAGGTATTCTAGGAACCCCTCTGTACCAGTGTACCAGCTGGCGTTATTGTGAGAGGCTGCATTCAGCTTCAGTGAATTTTTTTGAAGACTCAGCCCATTTGCCCATTTCATGATGGGTGATTTATGAGCACACCTGCCTACACCTTGCTGAGTGCTCAGCAGTTTTTGACCACAAATGGCATGACCCCCTGCCCCACCTTCTCTATTCACTTGATCTTACCCCAAGAGACTTTTTTGTTTCCCCAGATGAAAAAAGTTCTTAAAGGGAAAAGTTTTGTCCATGTGCAAGAGGTGAAATGAAAAATGGCAAAAGCATTAAAATGCATCAGAATTGACAAATTCAAAAACTATTTTGAGAAGTGGGAAAAAACTTCTCGATAGGTGTATTGCATCAAATGGAGAGTAGTTTGAAGGTGACTGAAGTTTACACGTATAAGAATGAATACATGATTTTTAATAAATAAATTCCATTTGGGGGGGTCTCCCTTTGTATAGTCTGACCACTTGTTTGCTCTAATGTGTTTGTCGTTTAGAATTCTTCTTCTCACCCATCTACCTTTTTATTTATTTAGTTTTTTCTTCTGTTTGTTTTCATTTATGGCTGTCTGCTCATGATTTTGAAAAACATTTCTTCTTACATCTTTTAAGAAGATGCTAAACAATCCCTGAATATTTTTTCTTTAACCTGTGGTAGTTTGCATTTTCAGGAATTTGTCCCTTCCACTTGTTCCTTAGGGAGGAAGGGATTTTCCTTTCTCTTAGTATCATTTTTTCATGTACTCTATTTTTTTCTCTTTTTACTTACTTGGACTGAATGAAACAAAGCCATCAGCTTGTCCCCACACTGTCTGCTCGGGAGATAATAGCATCCTTTTCTTAGAGCAACAGCTTGAGAGGAGGTGGGTGTGCATGGTTCCCAGTCAGATTCTGAGTTCTAGAGGACTCCAGTACAGCTTTGTTCACCGAGGTGACATCTTCAACACCTACTGCCTGGCTCTTTGATTCTGTGGCCTCATATGCTACATAACAATGTTAGTTCCTATGCCACTCAAAGGAACTAGGGCTTCTAGGGTAATGGCTGATTCCAGGTCTAGGTAGGAAATATACAAGATAAACCTGAATGTCTTGCCATACCAGATAGTGAGAATTATGCATCAAAAGGATTCAGGAACCAACTTGAGGGGGCTTCCATTGACTAGTGATGGATAATTTAAGCACCAGTGAGGATAACTGCAGTGGACTGAAATACACCAAATAATTAAATCCATGCATTCACAGTATACCTCCACCCCAAGCCCTAATTGGCTTCTGTGGGAGGATGCTGGAAACCAACTCATTATTTTGAAAATTGATAAATAAAGGTAAGAAATCAAGCATTTATGTTGCCTTTCCTGTATGAACTGTATCACAGAGAAAGCAAATACAGATTGTGAGGGGTTTCTCTTATAGAAATATTAAGTTAACAAATGAAGAAGGAAGTTTAGAAGCATTTTGTGGTTCCCAGTGTTATAATGGATATGGATCTTAATCATCAACAGCTACCAACTTCACAAAATAGAGACATTTGCAACCAGACATTAAGAAACTCCTGGTGTAAGTAAACAGCACTACCTATAAAGGAGTCTTATGGAAAAAATTTGACAAACCTGATCAAGCCTCTAGATTCTACTCCCTTTTTACATGAAATTCAGAGGGTAAAGGAACATGTTGAACATTTCACCACCACCAACATGGTGATGCAATCAGCAAAACCCAGATTGCGGGAAACTCTACCCGCTCGCTTCAACAAATACTCAACAAATAATTTGCCAGGAAAAAGATATATTATATATACATATATACATATATATGTGTGTGTGTGTGTGTGTGTGTGTGTGTGTGTGAAGGGAGAATGTGTAGAGATCCAAATGTAGAGTATACATTTGGATTCTGATTAAAACAAACCAAACATTAAAAAATCATGTTACTGATCAAACAATTGAACATTTGAGCACTGACTGGATTTCTTGTTAAGAAATTATGTTAAGTGCTGGGTTGATGATACTGTGTTAATGTGAGAACAAATTTTTATTTTAAAAGATAGATGCTAAAAATACAGGGTCTGGCACAAATAATTCCCCTTTTTTAAATCACAAAATCTTTTATTATAAAACCATAAGCATGTAATTCTGTAACATAACAACATCACACTCAAGCACACCATACAACATTTTAGGTGAAATGTTCAAATTAAAACTGTAAGTTATTATATATTATTTCCCTACCCACCACACTTGAGCAGGCCTTATTTCTGCCGGGACTCAGTATTTACAGGTGAAATGATAGTGTTCGGAATCTGTTTCAAAACGAACGGGAACAGTGAATGGACTAGAAAGGGCAAGATTGCCCATGAGTTGATCATTGTTGAACTGGGTGATGGGAGCACAGAGGCTCTTACATCATTATACTATTCCGCTAAATTTGCACATCTGCTATTCTCGGTAATAAAAAGTTTCAAAAGTTGCAAGTAACTTTTAAAAATTGAACAAAATAAACCCCTAACACTTAACTCCCCAGTAGACACTGCCTCTGCCCTTACAGTACTTAGAAATCCTTCCAGCATCCTGGGACCTTGGGTAGGTCCCATCTGGCCCCAACTGTGTTCTTCAGTCAGCACCTACAGCTAAAATCAAGCCATGTCAAAATTACCTGGAAATCCTTTAGATTTCCCACAAAAGAGGTAAGTAAAGTATTGTGTATAAACCTTGTAGAGTGATTCTTAGGTATGTTAGCATTTGGAAACGCTGAAATAAACTAAAGAAAGGCCCGATAACCTGGACTACTTTCTCCAGTCGTTTTCCTGAGCATCACTTCTTGATTCTCCCTTTAATTTCTTGGTCACTTCTTTGCTGCATCACCCCTGCCTCAGTGCTGGAGTGTCCCAGGGTTCAGCCCTCGATCCTCTTCTGTCTGCCCTAACTTCCTAGTGACTCCATCAGTATCACGGCTTTAAATAATGTCTATTATTTCAAGATTTCCATCTCTACCCCAGAATCAATCCCCTGACCTGCAGATTCACTTCTCTAATTGGCTACTTGACATGTCCATCTGGATGTCTGACATCTCAAGTTAACATACCTGCAACAGAAATCTTGTCTTCCAAACCTTCCCTATCTTGCTCCCCCTCAAGTGTCCCTCTTCCCTATAAATAGCACCAGTTGCTCAGGCCAAAAACTTTAGAGCCATCCCTAATGCCCCACGTTCTCTCACACCTCATTTCGATCTTCATTCAATCCTGTCTGTTCTTCTTTAAAACAGTCCCAGAATTCAATCACTTCCTACCACTTTGGCCTGGATTATTCCCATAGTTTTGCAACAGGTCTCCGGCTTCCACCCTTGCCCCACTGGCAGTTTCTCCTCAAACGTGGCAACCAAGCGGTCTTACATTAGACGGTGTTACTCCTCCTCTCCAGATCTTCTCACTGTGTCCAATCTCAGAGGAAAAGCCAGGCCTCTTTTTTTTTTTTTTTTTTTTAACATTTTATTTATTTATTTTCAGAGAGAGGGAAAGGGAGGGAGAAAGAGAGAGAGAAACATCAATGTGTGGTTGCCTCTTGCGCACCCCCAAATGGGGACCTGGCCTGCAACCCAGGCACATGTCCTGACTGGGAATTGAACGGGCAAACTTTTGGTTCGCAGGCTGGCACTCAGTCCACTGAGCCACACCAGCCAGGGTGAAAATCCAGTCTTAAAAAGGTTTCCGAAGCCCTTCAAATTATCGTGCAGTGAACTCTACTACTTTCTGCTACTCACATACCCCTGTGACCTCATGTCTGGCTGTTCTCTGCTTCACTGACTGTGCTCCAGCCAAACTGACTTCACAGGTTCCTTGAACCTGCCAAGTACACTGCTGCCCCAGGACCTCCACCTGCCTTCAGCCCCCTGCTCAGCACTCACATCATAACCTTCCACCACTGCACGAGCGCACACATACATACTTCTCAGCAGCCCCTCCCTTACTATGCCACTTTATTTTTCCCATAATACTTACCTTCTGATATACTGTACACCTCTAATTTATTTACCTGTCTTTTCTCCTGGAATATAAAATCCCTAAAAATTGAAAATGTGTTTTTTTCACTACTGTATTCCCATACCTAAAACAGTTGCTGGCCTATAGAAAGAGCCCCTGAATGGGTAAGTCAGTGAAGAAAGGAACAGGAAGAACGTCTAGATGTGGATGGGTAGGCATGAAACAGTTAAGATGCTCCTCAAATCTCAGCAGTGATTGTACGATGGGTGGGAAATTTGGAAGAGATTCTGTAACTGAGCAAACCAGGGCTTGGCCACATGGCGCCTTGACGCATGACCCTGCAATTAGTGTTGAAGGAAATAGGGGTTCCAAACCCAGGGGAGCTGAGAGCATACCTGCTCAGAGCTCTCGTCCCCCACAAGACTCAGCACTTCCTTCGCTCCCCAAAAGACTACAAGCCAAAACTTCCAGCCAAGATGGAGGCATAGGTGGACATTCTGTGCCTCCTTGAACAACCAAAATTAAGGACAACAAAGATTTAGAAACAAGAAAACAATCAGAACTAATAGAAAAATTGAACTGTACGGATGTCCAACAACCATTCATCCAGACCGGTAAGAGGGGTGAAGTCGCAGCAGGATAAAGTGGAGGTGCGGACCAGGCCCACAGGCAGCAGCGTCTAGCAGACCCCGGGCACGGGGTGGCAACAATACAGACCCAGTGAGGCCGTGCAAGGTGGCTGGCTGACATTCGCGTGCAGATAATCCAGATGAAGGGGAAGCAGCAGAAGGGACTGGAATCTGAGAGAGTAGTGCAAGCACCATTGTTCCCTCTCGGACCCCACCCCCACATATAGCGTCACAACCCAGGAACTGGGCTGCCCTGCCCTGGGGTGTTACGGACCGTTCAGCCTGGTTTCAGGAGTTGTAACCCTCACCCCATGGTGGGCTGTGTAAGAGCCCAAGGGACCTACTTCATCTGGGTCTGTTCTGTCACAAGGACGTGACCTACTAAGGAGACAAAGCTTATTTCCCTGGCAGGAGCACTGCTTTTGCCTCACCCATCTCTGGCACCATTGCTTGGTTGGCAGTCAATGACAGGTAAGACTCCTCATGGGAGGGGCAACCTAAGCCAGACCCAACCACTTGGGAGGCCTCATGGAAGGACTTGGGGGGGTTGCAGCAAAGAGGATGTGATGGACCCTCGCCCCCTGGCTATTCTGACATAGCCCGAGTCCTCATTTCCATCTGGGAGATGTCTCCTGCTTCCTAATTGCCTTAAAGCCTGAAACTGTGGGGGTGAGTGGTGTAGCCCTGTACGGGCCAGGACAGCTCCCTGGGTGATTGGGCATAAGAAAGAATTCCTAAAGCCCTGTGAAACCTGCTTTGCTAAGAGTGCTCTCCCTTAGGTGATAAGTGTCCCAGAAGGAAATGAGTATGTTTCCCAAAGTTTTGCAACCCCCTTTCCGGACAGACATTGACTCGAATTAAGCCCTCAGATTTCTTTGACATGTTAAACCTGTATTCCGGTGTATTTGAGCCCAATAAAAGCCTAGTGAGGATGGGGCTCTGGGTCATTCTCCTCTGAGAGTTTGACCCCTTTCCTCCCCAAGCAGTCATGTCTTGGTAGTTTTTATTTTCATCCATGACGGAGGGATGGGGCTCTGCGGGCAGAGCCCCCCCACATCTGGCGCCCAGGACAGGGTCCCCCGCACTGGGGAACACCTAAGGCTCTGCCCATCATACGTAACAGCGGTGACCAGACGGAAAAAAATGGCTCAAACGGGAGAACAAATCAAAGCCTGAGAGCCAATTCATCTAAGTGACCAAGAGATAGCCAACCTATCAGATGCACAGTTTAAACCCCAGGTGACCAGGATGCTCACAGAGTTGGTTGATTTTGCTCACAAATTAGATAAACAAAATGAAGGCTGCAACAAGTGAAATGAAGGAAAACACACAGGGAACCAATAGTGATGGGAGAAAAACTGGGACTCAAATCAATGGAGTGGACCAGAAGGAAGAAAGAAACAACCAATCAGAAAAGAAGAAAGAAACAAGAATTCAAAAAAAATGAGGAGAGGCTTAGGAACCTCCAGGACATCTTTAAACGTTCCAACATCCGAATTATAGGGGTACCACAAGGGAAAGAAGAAGAGCAACAAGTGGAAAACTTATTTGAACAAATAATAAAGGAGAACTTCCCCAATCTGGCAAAGGAAATAGACTACCAGGAAGTCCAGGAAGCTCAGAGAGTCCCAAAGAAGTTGGACCCAAGGAGGAACACCCCAAGGCACATCATAATTACATTAGCCAAGATTACAATGAAGGAGAGAATTCTAGAAGCAGCAAGGGATAAGGGGACAGTCACCTACAAAGGACTTCCCATCAGACTGTCAGCTGATTTCTCAAAAGAGACCTTGCAGGCAAGAAAGGGCTGGAAAAAAGTATTCCAAGTCATGAAAGGCAAGGACCTACATCCAAGATTGCTCTCTCCAGCGAAGCTTTCATTTAGAATGGAAGAGAAGATAAAGTGCTTCTCAGATAAGGTCAAGTTCAAGGAGTTCATTATCACCAAGCCCTTATTCTATGAAATGTTAAAGGGACTTAGAAAAAGAAGATAAAAAATATGGCAGTAAAAAGACAGCAAATGCACAGATATTAACAACCACACCTAAAACAAAAGCAAACTAAGCAAACAGCTAGAACAGGAACAGAACCACAGAAATGGAGATCATATGGAGGGTCAGCAACAGGGGAGTGGGAGGAGGAGAGAGGGGGAAAAGGTACAGAGAATAAGTAACATAGACGGTGGGTAGAAAATAGACAGGGGGAGGGCAAGCATAGTGTGGGAAATGTAGAAGCTAAAGAACTTATGACACATGGACATGAACTAAAGGGGGGGAATGTGGGTGGGAGGGGGTGTGCAGGGTGGAGGGGAATGAAGTGGGGGAAATGGGACAATTGTAATAGCATAATCAATAAAATATATTAAAAAAAAAAAGACTACAAGCCAAAACCATGCCCGGAAGTTCCCCATTTCCTTATCTGTCCTTAAACCAGTCCTGCAAACAGATCCCCATCCGCTCTGGAAGGTGCACGTGTGGGTTTCACAGTGCCATCCTCACGCAGCATCCACGCTTTCCAGCATCTGCGGGCGCTGTTCTGGGCCTCCGCAGTGGTTCGGGAAAACATGTGAGTGTTACACTGGGTCCTGGTGGGTCCAGGGAGGCACAGTCCCAAGACAATGACTCTCCACATGTCCTTTGGAGAAGCAGGAGTCTGCAACTCAGCATCCTGGTCCAGTTCAGCCCCAAGCATCCTGGTCCAGTTCAGTCCCTCACGAATCCGTGCGGTTAGGCAGGTCCCCCCCCCCCCCCCCCCGCCCGCCGCAGTTCTGCTGCTGTCTTCCCTAGTCTGACCTTCTCCCCACCAGACCTCATGGTGCAGTCTCGTGTCTCTCTCACTCACTCCAGACCTCTTCTTTTCCTCCTGGACTCTCTCCTACACACCAAACCTCGGGGCAGACCCCCTTCTCCTCCAGCCCACCCTCATTTAAATACTCAGCCCAGAACTTCCTGTGTGACCTCATATCCGGCCCCTCCGGTAATGTGTTAGTGTCCACCACTGTTGCCAGTTTCCCTGTATCTTTTTCCTTTTTACAGCTGCCATCTTTAGTCAGGGCAAGAGTTGTCAGAGACACAGGGGCATCAGAAGTGGGCATCTGCCTCCCTTGGCTATGTCACAAGTCACTATACGGGCTCTTAAAGTGACGTACATCTTTCACCCCGGTGGCAGTCCTCTATCCTTCAGGAAAGCATGGATATTAACTTGCCATTGTTATACAAAATAGTTTAAACACTTCTCTTTCCCCAGTCAAGGGGTGTGGGGGATACACTCTATTTTCAGAAGACCCCCCCAACTCTGCACCCCGTTACAATTCTGCTTAATTTCAGGTGGACTCCATTCTATTTTATCATTAAAACACCTCAAACACTGCTGTATTGGGATATGCCCTTTGGAGAGACCTGAATCTCAAGGAACCAAAAGATTCTCAGTCCCACAACTGTTGAGCTGAATCCCACCAACCACCACATGAGGGAGGAAGGAAGTGGGTCTCTCCTCATTGAGCCTTAAGACAAGATGACTTTGGCTTTGTGAGACCCAGAGCCAGGGGACCCAGCAAAGCCGTGACTGGACACTGACCCACAGAAACTGTGAGAAAATAAATGTTGATTTAAACCCCTAGGTTATGGGGGTAATTTGTTACACAGCAATAGTTAACTAAGACAGAGTTTGGTTGTTTAGTAACTGGACCAGAAATTCCTTGAAAGCAGTGACTGTTGACTCAGCGCTTGTCAAATGAATCCTTTTTAAATGATGGGTGACAGAGTTTTTAGTCTTTTTCTGAGTCTGCATGTGTCTTAGTGGGGGGAGCTTGGTAATGCTACATTAGGCAGATGCTAACTCAATGCTACTTGGTCTGTGTCTCAGCCTTGACTCTCAGTCCCTAATCTCACTGTCGCATTTCAGTGAACATGTCAGTGGTTGTGATAATGTGGACCAAGAAAAGTTTTCCTAAACAATTGATCACTTTCCATCCTGTGTAGGATGCATCTTTCAAAGACAGAGATAAGCAGAGAAGGAAAAACTATTATCAGTAACAACGGTCCCTTGATTAGAAAGGTGAATGCTGTCCTTACAACACAACCTGTGTTAACAGCTGCGTGTTATTGTTGCAGAGCATTGCAGGCAGGCACGCCCCTCCATGCGTGGTCCATAAGGAACACTCTTCCCATCACAGTGGGGACTTTTCTGGCACCAGTGATGATCCTAGTGCTCAGGTCACCAGGACTTAATCCCTCATTCTGACCTGCAGCCAGAGAATGTGATAAATACAAGAGCCTGAACACATGAACTGTCTGGTCCAAGCACCTGGTTTCCCCACACGCACATTGACACAGGCGGAGTCACAGTGAATTCCTTCCATCAGAAAGCTGACTGAGCCTCAGAGTGAAAATTCCTCTTGTACAGACAGGTCAGAAGCTCAGCGAGCTCTGCACAGCTCTGCCAAGTCACATGGTCAGCAGCCCGGCTGACTGGGAACTAAAAAGCACCGGGTGTGAACACTTCCCTTTACAGGCAGGTCTCTTCTAGGCAGATGGTGTGTGTGCCCAGGACAAAGGTGGTGTGGTCAGGTCTTTTCGCTGAATCCTACATTCCATACTCCCTGAAAGGATTTCTTTACTCTATGGGGTGTATTCCAGGGCCCTTGGGGATTGGGAGAATGCAGCTCCCTTTTTTTTTTTTTAACTCAAATTTTGTATGATTTTCCAGCAGATCATTGTTAAAACTGCCAAGGCTGGACAAGCCTAGTTCTAATTTTTTCAGCTAATAAAAAATTTTTTTTTCCAAGCTGCTTTCTTCAAAAAGGAGAGGGCTTGGTGATCACCCAGCTAGACAGGGCAGGGTGTCCTCTGGTTGGTAAAACTAGAATTCTGCATGGGTGGGGGGCGCAGCACAAGGAGTGGGAGGGGAGTGGGTTACTGCAGGGAACAGCAGGGCACCACTTGGCCGGTCAGACAGCTCTGCCGGGAGCGCTTCCACAGGGCTCGGGCTGAAGGGCACGGAGGGTGGCCATTTACAAGCTGATCCAAGGTTTCATATAAACTGACCCATCTTTGTTCTGGCCACCCAGGCTCTCCCTAAGTTAACATGCGATGTTATCCACGTCTGCCTCTGCTGATATCTGAGCATTTCTGTGAAGCTCTGGGGAAACCAGAATCTGTAAATAAATATTTCATTTATTCCTTTTTTTTCCAGTAATTGGGACAGTCTCTGGCATCCTATCTGTACCCTGATTATCATTTGACTCATTCATTCATGTATCATCCATGGAGCACATTTCTCGAACATCCCCTTAGTGTCCGATGCTCTAGGCTTTGAGGTTACAAGGGTGGGGAAGACCCATGAGGTCTGTGCCTCCGTGGAGTTTACTTTCTTGTGGGATGGTGTGGGTCTACCCCTCCCAAAGGATGCGTCCGCTGGCTCAGCAACTCCTGTGGGCAGTTTGTTATATTCCAGTAGTCAGCACAGATGTGATTTTCCCAGTGGAGAGCGTTTTGAAGATAAACAGCTGTGAATCAGCATGCCAAAAGCCTCCTTAAAGGAGTTCTCTCCCTTGTCTTAGACTTTGGAAGCTTCGGAGAAAGATGTTTTTGTCCAGGCTTAGGGAAATCTGTGTATTGGCAAGAAGCATCCAAGAGAAACTCTCAAAAACACTTACAGGTGAGTTTAGCTTGACCATACCCCACCAATTTTGTCATTAGAAAGGTAAAAACACCCCTCGACCTCCACCCCGCTCTCAGTCCACCATCGTAGTTGGATCCAGCAGGCCTGCGGCACGAGGCCCACTGAGAGTGAAAACAGCAGCTGTAAAGAAAGCATCCCTGCGCGCCCTCTCGGCGTCTCGGAGCGTGATGGCGCTGCGGAGCCTCCGGAACCTGGCAAGCTGCCTTGATCCGAAATGATGCCTGAGAGGAACATGGGTCAAACGGCAGCTTTCGAACCTTCAGGAAGAGCTTCTCAGTTCTGGTTGCACATCAGGATGACCCAGAGAGTGTTAAAAATTACCTAAGGCTGAGCCCAATTCCAGTGCATTTAAGTAAGTCGCTCTGAGTAGGGGGCCTGGGCAACCGTGCTTTCCTTTCCTTTTGTTTTTTCTTTTCCTTTCCTTTTGTTTCCTTTCCTTTCCTTTTCCCTTCCTCCCTCCCTTCCTCCCTCCCTTCCTTCCTTCCTTCCTTCCTCCCTTCCTTCCTTCCTTCCCTCCTTTTGAGAATTTTTATTTTTATTTATTTATTTATTTTTTTGCCAAATTGAGGACATATGCCAGGGAGCAAGATTTCAAATACTCCTTTCCTTTTTTCCTTTTTAAAGCTCCTGGTGACACAGAGGTGCAGCTGGGGTTGGGGACCACTGCCCCAGACCACTCTAGACCAGCGGCAGCCCCATCTGTCAGAGAGCAAAGGTAAGTTAAACAGGCTGCTGCACACGCCGGAAGGACTTTCAAGCACACCAGTAAATTGGTCAATAAGTCTAAATTTCAAAAACAAATTTCCAAAGTTCAAATCACTTTTCCTGCGGCTAGAAACCTTTAAAATTGTAACAGCAAACTTATTTCCAAAGCAACTTTGAAGTTCAAAATTTAAAGCTGGCAAGCTGTGTCTTCCCACAGAAGGGAATGTTTTAAATTCCTGGACAGCATGTCAGAATTTCAAAGGATAATCATAATAGGTAAAAGCTGACTGATGTCTAGAGCCAAGCAGAGAGCAAGGCTTCACAGGATCCTCTCTGGGACCCTCCCTCCATCTTTTTCATAGAAATAGATGATCATGGAGTTGGGAGGCCAGCTCTTACCCAACAAAAGAATCCTATCTGGATCATCTCTGGTGGAAGGCCAGCTTATCTCTGCCAGGACAATTTAGGTAAAGAGGCACATACTGTTTTCTAGAACAGTCAGCATCACTTTAGTTTAGCTAGGTTGGTGTAAGAAAGGTTTATCTTTGTGTTGAACTGAAAGCAGCCGCTGCCTCTCTTCCGTCTCGGCCTCGCCTTCCTCCCACGTCAGAGCGGCTGTGCTGGCCGGGCCCGCAGCCCGAGTCCTCCTTTCTCTGACCCTTCTCGGTGTAAGATGGTTTCCAGATCCCTCACCACCTGGTTGTCCTCTCAAACTTGTCAGTGTGCTTCTCAAAATATGACACCCAGAACCAAATACTGGGTGTGAAATATCAGCTGCGTCAAGCACTGCGGCAAGTTTCAGACACAAAACCACCACAGTCTAGGTTGTCTGTCATCAGAAGGGTCAGTGGGGCGACTCTGGCATGGTCTGAGATAGACCTGGGTGAGGCACAAATCTCGGGTGACCATAACCACCCGGTCAGAGAAGGACAGACAAGATTCAGCACCAATTCGTAACCAAGGATTAGACACAAGTACTGCTTTGTAATTTTGGTACAATTACCCCTCTGTTAGTAAACATCTTGAACATGTGTGTTCTGCTCTGTGCGCTGTGTTCGGAGTATGGGAAAGAGGGAGGTCACACAGACAGAAAATAATGAAAAGCAAGGTAAGAAAATGCTTCCTATGCACTGGACAGGGAGAACCCCACTGGTCACTCTGACAGGCTGGCTGAGAAGTCAGAGGCTCTGATGTCAAACGAAAGTGGTATGGGAGGACTGAGTGGTCCCCAGCCAGAGACTATGAAATGACCTAGAAGGCAGGGAGGGGTTGAGACCAACAGCGGTGTTGGCGCTACTGGCCTCCTGCCCTGCTGAGAACACTGGGAAGCTCGGTATCCTTGGGGAGCATGGAGGAAGCACAGGTAGTGCCCCAAACACACACATCCAAAGACACCCCTCGGGGAGAAGGAAGAGGACAGTTGTCTCAGCCGCCCTGCACACCTGTTTTTGTCTTGTGCCAGAGAATCAGGGCTTTAAAGAATGCTTTAAAGAATGTCTCGTCTTGGAAAGAGACACATTCAGAGAGATTTCCAAGGATAGAAGACCAGAGACAACTTTGCCCTTCAGAAGGTGAAAGCTGTTTGGAGAGCTGGCGGTCTGGACGTGAAGATACAAGCAAGCATATTTCTTCCTCATGCTGGAGCCAGAAAAAGGAATTGTAGTCAGAAGCGATGTAATCCCTCTGCTTGCTTATGGTTTCTGCAGTTGTCCTGGGTGGAAGAAACCTGGAGCTTCCCTGCAATGGTGTCCTGTGTCTCACCAACAGAGTGGGCTTGTTTCAGAAAGAGGCCCAGGAGAGGGCCAAGGGGTCAGGACTCTCCATCCTATGGCAAGGGTTTTTTGTTTTGTTTTGTTGTTGTTGTTGTTTGTTTTTGTTTTTAATTTTAATTGTTGTTCTTGTACAGGTTTCTGTCTTTTACTCCCATCCCAGCCCACCACCCCAGCCCTCCCTACCTCCCTCCCATTTCCACCCCCCATAGTTTTTGTCCATGTGTCCTTTATACCTGTTCCTGTAAACCCTTCCCCTTTGCCCCTCAGGGAAGGGGGTTCTAAGCCTGTGGTGGCAGCAGCCCAGGCATTGGCCACTACCTTTTGGTCGTTTTGTTTGTTTGGTCCTCAACACATCACTACGTGCAGTAACTTCACAACACTAGGCTTTCTGGTGTAGTGGGTGTGGTGGTGGCTGATAAGGCAACATCTGATCTGATTTTCTGCCTCTAATTTGCCATCTTCCTGGATACAATCTCCTGAAATACAAATGATAAACAAGAAACAATTAACTACGTAAACTGAAGGGCAGAGCCAAAGGGGAGGTTGTTTTCTTGTCTGAAATACCTGGATTCTTGAGTTAAGTCATGGCTTGCCTGACATCTGAAACGATGTGACATGTGGCAGTTGGAGACAAATACATGCAAAGAACTTCCATGAATGGATATTTTCCTTTCAAAGAAAGAGCAACCTATTACTGATGCTATTTCTTTAAACTGGAGGGAGTCAACATTTAGCCTGAGTAGATCCTCACAAACTCCTCTAACAACCCAAACGAAAAACCTAGATAGCGTCTAATAAAATCCACAACATCTCAGAAATTCCAGGTACCATACCATTCTCATGTTTTAGAGAAGAAGGAAACAGGCATGGAAATGGAATCTGTTGAAATGAATGTCAGCCTTCAAGAAATTACATTACTTGGAGAAGAATTTAAACGTCCTCGACATGTGCAACTCTCCAGAGTAACAGAGTATGAAATGTGTTCGTTCACGTGATTGTTCTATTCACTTATTTGACAAATGTTTATTGAGAGCCATTCTGTGTCCACGGCATCTATTGGCCTTCTGGGGGCAGGGGTGGTGGGAAGCGTCTCCGCCCAGGGGCTCTAACTCTGTACAAGGGAGATAGTGCTCATTCATTAATCTCCTCCAGAAAGGCAGGGTGGGCCAGGTGATCTGAGGCCAGTCAGGCCCATGGAGCATCACTCTTACGTTTCATTTTGTGAGCTCCCAGCAGCTTTCAAGTTTGGAAACACAATTACAGAGGCAGATGATCTCACCAGAGTAGCTGGGATGGGGGCCACCTAAACCCAGGCTTGCTCAACTTCCCTATGTCCACACGAAAATGTCTCTCTGTCTTCACTTGTTTACTCTCCTTCCCTCTTGTTTCAGAGAAAGAAGTGTCCAAGGCCAACCTCTTCAGCTGTCCTCTCCCTCTCCAGCATCTGTTTTTTTTTGTCTCCCCTCTTCATTTTTTTTTTGTTCTCCACAAACATGCCTAGTTCTATCTTATACAGACCATCTCTATTCTGCTACTTCTCAAACTACCATCATGTTCTCTCTCTGTTTCCAGTGGCCAACTGTCTCAGCTGGCACTTCCTCCTCTCTATTCACTCCATTCTCTCTCCACAAACTCCATCTAGCTCACTTGGTGAAACTAACTGTGAAGGTGCCCGATAGGCTCTGTGGTAAAAAGTTGTATTCCAGTATCTGTCGTCTTTTTCTTTCTTTAGAAGTTGAACCCATCGGTTTTAGCTGAGCGCTACCAGACTGTCCAGCTAAAGGCGGCGTCTTCCAGCTTTCCTGGCAGTTATATGTTACCATCTACGTGACCTCTGGGCCACCCTCTGAAAAGGAAGGGGCGTGCTATCCACTTTCTGCTTTTTAGCTTCATGCTGGCTAGGCTGTGGAGGGATCACAGGAGCTGAGATAGAAAACTCATGCTCAAGATGGTGGAGCGAAGCGATGTAACAGAAGGAGGATGGGTCCCCAATGCGGTGCCATGACCACGCAAGCCCTGAACTGTGTATGCTGGACTGTCGTGTGCAGGGAAATATGCCTTGCACTGTTATTTTGGCCTTTATTACAGCAGTCAGATCTGTGTCCTTGTCGCATAACCCACATCTTCATCAGTGTAAGCTTCAGAGTGTCAATTCCAATGTCCATTTCTCAGGGCCCGTTCTTCTAGGTCTCTCAGCAACACCTGGCACCATGGATGGCGTTTCTCCTCTTTCAACCCACTCACTACTGCGCGATCCCAGTTCCGTTCCCACCTCTCTGATTGTTCCTTGTCTACCTCCATGGGTTTGCCTTCTCTGTTCCTACTCTATTTACTTATTATTATTATTATTTTTGAGAGAGAGAGAGTGCAGGGTGGGGATAGAACATCTTTTTGTTGTTCCACTTATTCATGCTTTCGTTGGCTCATTCTTGTACCCGCAACCTTGGTGTATTGGGGCGACACTCTAACCATCTGAGCTACCCAGTCAGGGCCGCCCTCCTTTAACCATGGCTACCCTCCACTGACTTTCTCCTCTCCCGTGGGTGCCCTCCATTGGTAAACCGATCACGACTGGTAATTTCAATGCTTTCTTTAGACCTTACGAGCACTTTCTTGGTCTGCTTCTGGGACGGGGCGGGCACTTACATAGCAGTATGGTATGAAAGGTAAGAGATCGGACTTTGGAGCCCCACTGTCCTGTTTGAACCCCAACTCTGCCAATTACTCACTGTGGGATCTTGGGCAAGTTCCTTAACCTCTCTCTGCTTCAGTTTCCTAACAGATGAAAGAAAAATGATAGGAGTACTGATCTCAATGGGTTGTTGTGAGCACTAACCAAGTTAATAGACATACAGTGGTGAGAGCAGAGCCTAACATCTAGAAAGTGCTATGTAAGTGTAACCTCTCATTGCTGTTGGCTTTTACACCTGAGGACACAGGCCTCAGTCCCTGACCACGTCATAGCTGGCCCAGACATTACATCAGAGCCACAGTCACTTCGGAGCACTTTGGTGGCTAGAAACGTGATTGGATTTCTCTGCCTGCCTGGATGTCTTGTCTCCTCCCTGCGCTAGTCTCTGGTGATTGATTACAACACAGTTTTATCCCCCTCTGTGTAGGTGACATTTGGACACTAGTCTCCACACTTGGCCCTTCACTAGAGCCCCAGTGCTGCCTCTAAACAACCCATGGCTGTGGCTCCTTGAACGCATGCTTCATTTCACTGTCAAAGCTGCCTGGTTGGGCTCTGCTTGGGCGGTGGACTCGCAGACCTCATACTGTGCGGTTGATCCACTGTGATAATGCCCACATGCTACTGAGCATTTTTATTGGGAAGTTTCTCTTTCCTTCTCCTGGATAACTATGGTGTCAGACTTGTGTAGACTAGTAGGGAGATCCAATTCCAGAATCAGATTAATCCTAATAGCATTGGGGAAATTATCCAACTATTCAGAGTTCCATAATACACAATGCACAAGTATGTTAGGTAAAATCAGATACATTCATATATGCACATAGGGAACTCGGACACAGGAGTTAGTCAATAAATATGTTTTATTTTAAAAATAATGCTCATTCTACTTACTTTTATTAATGTTTTGCCTTTGTTTCCCTGTTAACCTTATATAAGAGCATTTGAATTTGCTTGTGCCCTTCTCCGTAGGGCAAGCTCACTACTGGCGGCTTTGCTAGCAGTGCAGCGACTCAAAAGGTTTCATATGAGATGAAGAATTTATATCAGGCTGATTCCAGAAATGAGTTCAAGTGGCCCTCTCAGAAAGATTAGCTGGCTTCTTCTACCTACGCTGCATTAAACAGGCAGAGTAGTCAGTTCTTCACCTGACTTTACACAAAGCCAGCCCAGAAGGAACTTTGATTTTTTTTTTTAAACAGGAATTGTTACTGAATGGTAGGTCACTGCCATCTAGCTCCAGTCTTTTATGCTTCTCAGGTCTCATGACTGATGCAGGTTTGGGGGATATAAGTAGTTGTCTATACACCCTGCCTCTGAAGGAAAGAAACCGAGCATGGGGCCTAAAAGAAATCTGGCAGGCTCTTGTCCCTCTCCTTAAGTAAGAGCTTGACTGACTCCGCTAGTGAAAATAAGCTAGCTCCTCCAACACTGGCAGCGGAGAAAGACTCCAAATATTGCATGGGATGTACTTAAACTAAGATTTATTTATTGTTTACCTGAAATTCAGCTTTAACTGGGGATCCTGTATTTTCTCTGGCAGCTATGACTGGGAGAGTAGGAGAGGTGTTTGGGGCGATAGCTTCCATCGAGAAGAATGGGGAGGAAAACGCGGATCCTGTAGGCAGGCCCGTGTTGCTGGGTGAAACAAACAGAATCCCTGCGGACGGGTGACTCCAGTTTGTGAAGCAGTATGCTCTTGCGGGGTTTGAGTGGAAGACTGTGTTTTTCCTTCCTTTCCTGTTTTTGGGAGTGTGCCTGATGGCAATCTCCATCACCCCACTGTCCTCAGAGAGTGACACTCTTCAGTCCAACCCAGATCTGTTTGTTCTTTTGGGAGCCTTCTGAGAAATGGCACATTGAGGGGGAAAAAGAAGAGATATGCAGTGAAACGCCTAAAGTATAACCTAATCTGAGCCAAATGTAGCCCACAGCATCCTAAAAATGAGACACGTGGGCACCTCCAGCCTCTAATTACACAGTGAGGATGACGCAGATTGGCTGCAGCTCAGGGTTGCTAGAGAGTGGACCAAACCAGACGTTTCTCTCCTTATGGGAAATGGGGAAGCTGTCGCTTTGGAGATGGTAGGGTGAAGAGCAGTCATGTGTTTAATTCTTGTCAGTATGAGCATGTTTATTTTTACCTACTAATATAGTTTTTTTTGTGAGATGTAAAGCATCCAAAATAGTCTGTGTGTTGTAAAACGAAATCAAAACAAAGGTGCTCACTAGTTATTAGGGGAAATGCAAATTAAAAACACAGTAAGATACCACTATCTCCCTTCTAGAATGACTGAAATTAAATTACAAAACAGAACAAAAACTGACAACACCACGTACCAGCCAGGGTGTAGATCAACAAGGCAAAATGATACAGTCACTTTGGAAAACAATTCGGCAGTTTCTTACAAAGTTAAACATATACTTACTATATGGCACCCAAAAATCTCATTCCTGTGTTATGTTTGTTTATTCCGAGAGAAGTAAAAACACATGTTCACACAAAGACCTGTATGCTAATGCTTAGAACAGCTGTTTTAACAATACCCAAACAATGAAACAACCAAAAGTTGTCAACTAGCACGAGGATACACCAACTGCGGTGCATCCGAACCACGAAACACCCCTCGGCGACAAGGAGGAACACGGCTGCTGGCAGGGGCGGACGCACAGGCAGACCGCGAGGCGCTGTGTAAGTGAAAGAAGTCAAACTCAAAGGCTCTGTGATTCCATTTACATGATGTTTTGAACAAGGAAAAGAAAAAAGGACAGAAAGTAGATCTGTGGGATGGGGATTTCCCGCAGCGGGACGTGAGGGCACTGGGGCTGGCGCGGCTGTTGGACGCCCTGATCGTGGTGGCGACTACGCAGTTGCGTGTGTTTGTCAAAGTCATCAGGCTGTACGCTCTGTGAACTAACCGAATAAACCTGACTTCGAAACCCTCAGGCATTATTTTCAGTAGGATATTGTTACCACCTATGTTAATGTGAACTAATTTGAAGTAATGGTGGAGTAATTTGTACCAGTCCTACACCACATACTGTATGTTTATTAGATAATTTTAAATATATATTAGGTGATGGTTATGTACACGTTAGATAATTACATATGTATATATGAGTGATTATTAGAAGAAGAAACTAAGGCTCAGAGAAGTTAAGGAACTTGCTCAAGGTCACAAAGGTGGCCAGTGGTAGAGCTGAGATGTGAACCCAGGTGTGTCTGACTCCAGAGTCTTCACATTCTGCTGCTCTAGTTCAAGGTATAAGTAATCATCATCAACTCACATTACACCTAGCCAGGGCTTAACACAAGTGACACTTGGGGCTGGATAAGTTTTTGTTTTGAGGGGCTGCCCTGAGCATTGTCGAATGTTTAGAAGTATCCCAGCAGCTGCCGGTGGTGCCCCTTCAGTTGTGACAATGAAAATATCTTCAGACATTGCCAAATGCACCCTAGGAACAAAGGCTGCCCCTCCTCCCATTAAAGCCCTTGAGATTTCATCAAACTGTCTCAAAGAAAAACCCACATGGACCCCCTGAAAATACCAAAGACCCAGGCAAGCTATTTGGAATATTTGGGTAGGTAGCTAGAGCACTAACTTGATTGGAGCATTTGGGTCATGGGTGAATCTTCAGAAGTTAATTCTACATAAAGCTCATGAGAAGAAATATGTATGCACATGGACATTGAAACACAAGAATAACACTATGAAGTTTCATGACAATTACTAATGTCAAAATGTGTGTTTTTCCTCCTATGCACTCACCCTGGGAAGCTTTCTGCTGGAGCCAGAGGAGCCTCCTTGTCCAGGCCGGTGCTGGGGCCACCCGCCGCACCGCCTCTGCTCTGAGATCCTCACCTGGGACCAGGCTTCACCTTTGGAGATAGCTAGCAGTTACCAAGGATGGTAAACATGTGGGCAACCAAACTAGGTGATTATGTTATATATACATGTCTATCTTTTTTTTCTTCTCAGAAAGAAGATGTAACCATGAAGTAGTAAGATTGATCTTTCTTTGTAGTTTGTTCAATAACTGTTATGTGTTTGGTGGTTTCTTTAAGTAAATCATACAATAATAATACTAGCTACTAGTCACTGAGAGCTTACTGTGTGCCCCGTAGTATGAGATACTCATCTTGTTGAGTCATCATAAGAACTCTGAGACATATCAATTATACATAAAAATTAACATAAAAGTACTCAAAATAGATCAATGAGCTCAATATAAAACTATTAGTTTTATAGCTACAACTCTTAGAAAACATAGGTATAAATCCTTGTGACCTTGGATTAGGCAATGATTTTTATAAATATGACCAAAAGCACATACAATAAAAAAATAGATAAATTGGACTTCATCAAAATTAAAAAGTTTTTTGCTTCACAGGACACTATCAAGAAAGTGAAAAGACATTCCATGGGATGGGAGGTATTTGCAAATCACATATCTGTTAAAAGATTGATATCCAGAATATATAAAGATCTCTTACAATGCACCAATAAAAAGACAAATAGTCCAACTTTAAATTGTGCAAAGAAGATACACATTTCTCTGAAGAAGATATACAAAGGCCAATAAGCTTGTGAAAAGCAGCTCAACATCATGTCATCAGAGACATACAAATCAAAACCATAGTGAGGGACTACTTCACACCCACTAGGATAGCTGTGATAAAAAATAAAAGATAGACAATACCAAGTGTCGACAAGGATGTGGAGGAATTGGAACCCTCGTACATTGCTCATGGGAATGTAAAGTGGTGCAGGTGCTGTAGAAAACATTTTGGCAGTTCCTCAAAATGTTAAACACAGAGTTACCATATGACTCAGCAATTCCACTCCTAGATAAGTTCCCAAGGGAAATAAAAAGGGTCCTATAACAAAATCTTGTACAGGAATGCTCACAGCAACAATATTCATAATAGCAAAAAAATGGAAACCACCCAAATGTCTGTCAACTGAAGAATGGATAAATTGTGATACACTCATCCAATGGACAAATATTCAGCCATAAAAAGGAATAAAATACCTTTTATACCTGTTACACAGTTTAACATGGATGAACCTTGAAAAAATATATGAAATGTTCAGATTAGCCAAATCCATAGAGGTAGAAAGTAGATCAGTGGTCACCAGGGTATGGGGAGAAGGGGGAATAAGGAGTGATTACTATGGATATGGGGCTTCTTTATGGGCTAATGAAGTGTTCTGGATTAGATAGTAGTGATGGTCACATAATTTTGTGAATATACTTGAAAACACTGAAATGTACACTTCATTCTTTTTGAAGCAATTGTGAATAGGATTGTTTTCTTAGTTTCCCTTTCTGATAGCTCATTGTTGGTATATAAAAATGCAACCAATTTCTGAATATTTATTTTGTACTATGGTATTTTACTGATCATTTATCAGCTCTATTAGTTTTTTTTGGTGGAATTTTTAGGGTTCTCCATATGCAGTATCATGTCATCTACAAATAAAGACAGTTTTACTTCTTCCTTTCCAATGTGGATGCCTTTTATTTCTTCTTCTTGTCTGATTGCTGTGGCTAGGACTTCCAGTACTACATTGAATAAGAGAGGTGAAAGTGGACATCCCACTTGTTCCTGATCTTAAGGAAAACACTTGTAGTTTTGCCCATTGAGTATGATGCTGGCTGTAGATTTTTCATATGTGGACTTTATTGTGTTGAGGTACGTTCCCTTATTCCCACTTTTCTGAGAGCTTTTAATCATAAATGGGTGCTGAATTTTATTAAATGTTTTTTCTGCATCTATTGATATGACCGTACAGTTTTTACCTTCATTTTGTTTATGTTGAATTGTATACTTTAAAAGGGTGAATTTTGTGATGAGTGAATATATCTGTTTTTAAAAAAAGAACTCTGTGAGGTGATTATGAGGGGGCCCCCCAAATGGAATTTATCTATTAAAATTGTTTATTTATTCTTACATGTATAAACTCCAGTCACCTTCAAAGTACTCTCCATTTGATGCAAATACACCTATCAAAATGTTTTTTTCCCACTGCTCAAAACAGATTTTGAATTTGTCGATTTGGATGCCTGTTAGTGCTTCTATTGTTTTTGTTTGTTGGTTGGTTTCACTCCTTCCACATCAGTGAAACATTTCCCTTTGAGGACTTTTTTCCCCCAGGGAAACAAACAAACAAACAAGGAGTCTCTTGGGGCCAGACTGGGTGAATAGGGAAGGTGGGGCACAGGCATCATTCCATTTTTTCGGTCAAAACTGAATACTCAGCACGGTGTTGGCAGATGCACTCGTAAGTCACCCATCATGAAATGAGCAAATGTGCTGAAAGACTTCAAAAAATTCACTGAAGCCAAATGCAGCCTCTCACAACACCACCAGCTGATACAATGATGCAGATGGGTTCCTAGAACACTCACGTAGCAGGGGAAGCCTGTACTACAAGGGGCTCACCCTCAAGAAAATAATCCAGTTTTTTGGTGGGGTTCTCCCCTCGTACATCTACATATACTGTTGTTTTCACCTAGCAATATATGAGAAACATCTTTTCATATGTCATTAAATATTTTTATTATATTCCTAATGACTACATTGCATAGATAATTTACATATAAAAGGTCATACTTCATTGAACTTATCCCCTCATGTTAGAAAATTAGGTATTTTCCAGGTTTTTTCCCATTTTGAGCCACGTGAAGGGAATGCATCCTTGTGTATCTGTCCATGTATTCAATAACTACTTTGAGTCCTTGGCTGGTGTGGATCAGTGGATTGCGTGCCGGCCTATGAAGCTAATGGTCACTGGTTCAGTTCCCCTTTGGGGCACATGCTTGGGTTGAGGGCCAGGTCCCTATCTGGGGCCATGTAAGAGGCAGCTGCTTGATGTTTCTCTCTCACATTGATGTTTCTCACCCTCTTTTTATCCTTTTCTTCCCTTCTTTCTAAAAATAAATCAATAAAATCTTTAAAACAATAACTATTTACTGAGCAACTGATGAGTACTGGGTACAGTGTTAGATGCTGGGGTACATGGTGGTGAAAAAGACAGACAGAGTTCCCATCTTCATGGACCAAAAGGGAAACAAGATGATTATGTAAGAAATGTTGACACTTTTGTGATAAGTGGTAGAAAAATTGCATGATGATATGGAAGCACATGGCAGGAACCTAATCTTTTTTAGATTTCCCTGACAAAGTGCCATTTAATCTGAGACCTGAAGAATGAGAAGAGTTAAGCTAAAAAAGAACTGCAAATAACATTGTAGGGAGAGAGAACAGTGTGTGCAAAGGCTTAAATGTGAGAAGAGCAAGGCACACTCGACAACCAAAAACTTCACTGGCAGGTCATGGGGATCCTGAACACTGAAAGGTGTTAAGCATAGGAGTGCTGTGGTCAAACGTTTTGCTATAGAAGCATTCTGGAGCACAATGGGCATTTGATTATAGCAATGCGTGACTAAAGGTAGGGGCGCATTTAGGAATCTGTCCCACAGCCCATGCAAGAAAGGGTGGTAGGCCAGAGAGGGTGTTGGCAGTGGGGATGCAAAGAAGAAAATGGACTTGGAAAATATTTAGGAGAGGCTGATTTTCTAGGCTGATTCGTTTGATGTGGATGATAAGGGAGAGGGGAGTCAAAGCTGGATCCCAGGTTTCTGACTTTAGCAACGAGGTGATGCCGTTTATTAGTGACAGGATAAAGAGATGAGGGAAATTATGAGTTCAGTTGGTTAACACTGAGCTTAAGGTTCCTACAAAATTCCTAAATGGAAATATCCAATATGCAGTTGGAGATACAGCTGTGGAGCTCAGGATCTCTCTCCGAGACCTGGACTGGAATGCTAGATTTGGGATCCATCAGCATAGGGGCCCTAATCAAAGCTCTGGGAGTGGTTGAGGTCTTAGAGAAAGAGTACATAAAGGGAGAAGGGAAAGCACCAAGGGCAGGCTCCTGGGGAACAGCATGAATATTCAAGGGATGGGCAAAGGAAAAAGACATGTAGAAGGAATAGCCAGAGGTTAGGAAGAAAACCAAAAAAATGCAGCTTTATAGAAGCTGGAAAGAGAGCATGTGTCAGGAGGAAAGGTGTAACTAACAGCATCAGTATTTCCAAGAGGCTGAGAAAGACAACGGCTGAAAAGACTCCATGAGACTTAATGACAATCTCCATGACTGGACGAGGGCAGCGGCAGGGGTAGGTTGGGGGTGGGGGAGGGGACCAGATTTCACACTAAACAGCTGAAGGAATCAATCAATCTCTCATCCAATTTGAAGATCGCTGTCTTTTACTTAAGACAAATTTAAGTCATCTACATTTGTTTTCAGAATGCTTTTATTGGGTCTGCTTCTGTCATTTTGTTTTATGTTTTCTAGGTTTTATGTTCCCTCACTCTTTCTTTTCTATTTTTTTTTTTTTGCAAAGTAGACCATTGTATTTACCATTAACTGTTGGAGAGAACTGGGTGGCAAATGGCCTGCTTTTAATTCTACTCAGTACTGAAACCAGAATTCACACCCAGGCAGTCGAGAACCCATAGTCTTAGCCACAGTGCTATACCGCCTCCCTTGTGACCCAAAGCAACCTAAAAGACATAGCAAATTAATTTGTCCTTGAAATAGTTACACAATATGGACAATAATTCCACTTCTAGACGTGTTGGCAGTGAGAACGGCACCAGTTGTTACTGGTGGAGTCAGACCAGACCTGGTACAGCAACCTCAGTACCTGAGTCCTGGCTAAGAAAGAATTCAGAGATAAGACTCAACCAGAAAAGGCAGTTTACTTAGGAAGTCACAGCATTTGAAGAAATAGATCCAAAGAGGCAAAAGAAGGGCTGTTGCAGCTTAAGAGAAAGAAAGAGGCAAGGAAAATGCACCTCGAGGGAAGAGGGTGGGGAAAGGAAAGGGCCTAGAGGGGGCTGCCCTGGGTCCCCTGGATCTCGGAAGTATTTATCTGGAGGTCTCAGAAGAGGATCCAACAGCATATGCATCAGCTGTCCAAGCGCGTCCTTTCAGAGTCCTGGTCTCACTGCTTGGCTGGCGCCAGGGCAGGGGTCATTATATCGGTCAGTGCAGCTGGTCCCGATGACAGCCGTAGCATCCCTTGTCCGGTTTTGCCGCTTTTCTGGGCCTGGAGCCGAACACAGCTGAGGCCTGGATGTTATGCCTCGGGGTTCATGCCTAAGGGACTGGTCGTGCAAGGGATCGTGGGAGTCAAATGAGGCCACCCTTTTTCTTGTTCTTCCTCTGAGTGGGTCTAGTCATGTGGGACGTGACTAGAGACATGCCAGGAGAAAAAAAGGTCAGGGGAGGGTCCAAACCACATGACCAGCGATATGAAAGGTCAGGGGGTCTAAACTGCATGACCAGCAATACGCTGGGGGAGGAAAGGTTACCCTGGGGCCGAGGTCCTTGTTTTCCCAGTTTTGCCTGCTGCTAGGGGCTTTCTGCCCTGGTGACCTTCTGTACCTGGCCCATCCTCCTTGCTCTGTTCATGCCTAAGAGCTTACCACAGAATATGCCTTAAAGAACAAATCGGAGAATTATACACATAGGTTTGCACTGCAGCATCATTTATAATAGCAAAACAATGTGAACTTGCCTAGACTTTCCTTTTTGAAAAAATAATATCCATCATCTGTTCTACTCTAGCGTTTGTCTTGTCTTTAGCCTTTGTTAATAGCTGTTGGTCTTGGATCTTAATTTTGGTTGTAAATTGATCATGACCTTTCAAAAGCTGATTGAAAAAATATTCTCATTAAAATGTGTGCCCTGTTTGCTTTTTCTGAGGTTGCTGACTGTTTATAACACGGAAAAAGATGACATTCTGGGATGGAACAGCTCAAAGTCCATCTGAAGGAGGCAGAAGGGGCAGGCATTTGCTGGCATTAGAGCTGAACATATTACAAGACCTAGGATATTTGGCTCTACAATGTCTGGCAATGAAATGAAAAGGAACAAAATAAGTTACATAATTTTCATTGTCCGATAAGACAAAGAATTCTAATTCTTCTGTGGAGTCAGCTTTGGCATCTAAAATCGAGCAAAAAGTGCCCTAACAGTGTGGCTCAGTGGGCTGAGCATCAGTCATCCTGCAGAGCAAAAGGTCACCAGGTCAGTTCCAGTTGGGGCACGTGCCTGGCTTGTGGGACCAGGTCCCCAGTTAGGGGTGCTTGAGAGGTGACCTAATGATGTTTCTCTCCCACATCAATGTTTCTCTCCTCTCTTTCTCCATTCCTCCCTGTCTCTCTAAAAGTAAATAATTAAAATCTTTTTTAAAAAATCAAATAAAAAATAAATAAAATCAAGCAGAAATGTATGATGTGCATCCTTATCCAAAGGGCACTGAGGGACGCTGAAGACTATCTGTGGTATTGTGACATCATAATAAGAAGCGTATATTAGATCTTCGTCTGTTTCTGGCAAGAGCTCCCCAAACCCTTGGAATTTACTAAAACTGATAGAAGCATCTTCAGTTGCAGCATTTACTCTCTCATCCTCAGTTCCCAAAATTACTTCAGAGTCATAAAGGTGAAATGAATGTCTTATTATTTATAACAAGATTCTTTCAATCACAGTTGTGTTTATGTTAATAAGGCAGCTTTTGGAAATCCCCTAAAGATTGGGGGTGCTGATTGCTACGGGAACCAACCGAGAGATGAGGAAGTTGAAGCATCCTACCCCCAACCTCCAGGAAGAGGAGAGGGACTGGAAGTTAAATCAATCACCAAGGGCCAGTTATTTAATCCATCATGCCTACATCATGAAACCTCCATAAACCCCCCAAAGGAGGGGGTTCTAAGAGCTTCCGGGCTGGTGAGCCTGTGGAGATCTGGGGAGAGTGCTGTGCCCGAGGAGGGCCAGGAAGCTCTGCGCCCCTTCCCCACACCTTGTTCTGCGCATCCCTTCCATCTGGCTGGTCCTGAGTTACAGCCTTTTATAATGAAGTGGAGATCTAGTAAGTAAACATGTGTTTCTCTGAGTTCTGTGAGCCACTCTAGCAAATTAATCCAACCCAAGGAGGGGGTCATTGGAACCTCCCATCTATAGTCAGCTGCTGGTCAGAAGCACAAGTGACAACCTGGACTTGCAACTGGCATCTGAAAGGGGTTGGGGACAGTCTTGTAGGACTGAGGCCTTCACCTTGTGGGATCTGATACTATCTCTGGGTAGAAAGTATCAGAATTGAGTTGAATCATGGGACACCGAGCCGGTGTTGGAGAATTACTCATTTGTGTGGGGGAAAATCCCCTCTACACATGTGGAATCGGGCGCTCAGACCCCTTACTATCTTTAAACAGTTTATTAAAAAAATCCTGTTAAACCCATTTGCCTGGATCACTGTCTATGAACTGGCCATGAAAGCACACTGAGACACCAGCTCCTAGGCTGGGGAAGGTTTTTATGCAAACAGCTGAAAGCGGGGTCCCAATATTTTATCTTCTGGTCGTATTTTTGTCTTCTTCTAATCTGTGGACCCCGCCTCCAGCAAGGCACTGTCAGGCCCCATGCTTCCTCCGCTTCGCCATGAAAACACTCTCGTGTGATTACAAGCTGGGGGTGGCTGAGAAGAGGTTGGAGCCCAAAGAGGCCAGCTGTAAGCTAAAATTTCTTCAAAGATTTGCAATTTATATTTAAATTCCATGTGAATTTTATAGTTTGTTTCATAATGTGTTGTAGATAAAAATGTGGCATCACCCCCCCCCCCCGCCCAATGCTCACATAATTGGCACTCCAGGAAGATGGGCTGTATTTACGCTTATCCTCCTTGCCTGCCCGGTGGCCAGCTGCCTTGGGCTCCCCACCGCCACAGACACGCCATTATTTTAATTAGATGTTGGGCCAGTACTTCCAGAGTCTAGATTAGTAAACTGCTTCTTTCCAATATTAGATGTCTCAGGAAAGAACATCATATATTCTTCTAACATATAGAGAAGACTGTCTATATAAATTCTGGTTGACAGGTGTTTAAAACAAAAAAAGTTGGCATTACTTTGTGAATATTTATGAGTTGGACTTTTTGCACAGCCAGCAGAGAAACCCACTGTTCTACCCAGGTGTAAACATCACGAGTCACCACATTGGGCAATAGCCAACACTCATTTCTCAGGAAGGATCTTTTAAGCGCTAGCATTCATGATCAATCATGACCTACCTGAAGTGCCAGGGAGGGGATGCCTGGGTGGCTGATGCTTGGCAGGGCTGAGCTCACTAGAACAACAAAGCTCTAATGAGAGGTTGGAAACCTCCAACTTGGCCTAGGCTCTCTGGGATAGTGAGCACACTCGAAGAACTTTGCACACAGTCCTTGATCCTGTAAGCTCAGTCCTGTTCAGTCGGCCCTTTCTCTGGCCAGGACTCCTGGGTATTAAAAGCCTCCCCTGCACTAAAGCAGCTCTGGAGGGTGGGGTGTAGCTGTGCAAATCCTCCGGCTGATTTTAGGACCGGGCGGGGCCATTACACAAGTGTACAGAGGGAGAGGAAGCCGAACACCACCCAGGAAAGGATATTCTCCTGAAACTGGAAGCCACAACTTTCACGGGCAGAACTGTCAGAGTGTGGGCCTTAGGTAGGCCAGCAGGCACCTGGATGGCTCCACTTGTGAGGGAAGAAAATACTTCATTGTGAAGAAATATCTCAAGCGGATGCTGCCCATCTCGTCCACAAAAGAACCTCAGAATGGCCTCAGCAGTACAGCTATTTTAAGAAAAATTCCCTCTCAATGAACCATCAGAATGAGTAAGCTACAAATTGCATCCCTAAAGAGCTAAAATATTGAACTGTTTGGTACCATTTTTAAAATCACTTAAATACTGGCAAAACCAATACTTCCATTTACATGGGTTGGACAGTGGGAAGTGGCAGCAGGAGGGAAGGAAGGGCATCACTCCTCCAGAGCCCTCCCTGCAAGGATGCTGGTTGTCAGAGATTACATTTTTTTACAGAAGGCTACAGTCCTGCTGGGTAGCCTTCTCCTACAGTTTCAGCTCCCACTGAATTCTGGAAACTGCTCCCTGTCCTGCCCCTTCAGGCTTGGGGCTGGTAGCGCTGGCCTGAGAGGTCGCTCCATCCCTTCTTGGTTTCTGCTGAGCCTGACCACACCTTTGTGGCTGGCCCCTTCATTAAATTCTCCTCAACTCCCCTTTTGCCTATGTCTTCTTTCCTCTGCTTGGACCTGACCCGGATATGGTCCTCACGTAGGGCCAGGCCGATGAAGCAGTCGCCATCTGGGACCTGACTGGAAAAAGAGAGATGTGGACTGCACCCTGTTCGTAAGGCTTCTCCCTGGAAACGGCACATTGTCCATGCTGCACAGGCCACAAAGCAAGTCGCTGACTGTATTAGTTACCTATTGCTATTTAACAAGTAGCCCCCAAATTTGTTGTTGCCTTGGCCAGCAGCTCAGTTGGTTGAAGCATCATCCCACACACCAAAAGGCTGCAGGTTCGATCCCCAGATAAGGCACATAACCTAGGTTGCCTAGGGTGTGATCCCTGGCTGGGGCACATATGCGAAGCCACTGATGGATGCTTCTCTCTTCCTCTCTCTCTCTGCCCCTTCCTCTCTCTCTAAAATCAATAATTAAAAAATATCCTTGGGTGTGGATTTAAAAAAATTTGTTGTCAAAAACAATGAACACTTATGATCTCACACAGTTTCTGAGGGTGGGGAATCTGGAAGCAGCTGAGCTAGGTGGTGCTGGCCCAGGGTGTCTCATAGGACTATAAGCATCTGGAGGCCCGACAGGGGCTGGGGGATTTGCCACTCACTAACACTCCTGGTGAGTCAGGACTGGTTGTTGGCAGGAGGCCTTGCTTCCTTGCCACACAGACCTCTCTGAAGTGCTGCTTGAGTGTTCTCGCGAGGTGGCAGCTGGCTTTCCCTGGAATGAGCAAGTCGAGAGAGAGCCCAAGAAGGGATCCACGAAACCTTTGATGACCCAGTCTCAGAAGTTAGACACCATCACTTCCAGAATGTTCTATTTATTGTGAGCCAATAACTCTAGCCCAAGCTCCACCTCCTGAAGGGAGGAGCATCAGAGATTACGTGGATATTTTAAAACCACCACACGAGCCTGTACCTGACTTGGAAGTATGCAGTGTGGCTGGGACATGAAGCCCCAGCATTTGGTGAATAAATAGTGCTAGTGAGTGGAAGGACCCTGGAAGATTTCATCGGCCACTTAAAAGTTAAATAAAATCTGGATCCCAGCTTGACGGCTGTGTGTGATTTATGAATCTCCACTATATTAATCTGAGGGCTATGGCGTTGAAATATAATCTGATCCTGATCCAGAAATCCCCTGGAGTGGGGAGAGGGGCATCCCCACATCCGATTGACCTGAAATAATAAGTCATTCTTATTAATAATAATCCCCTCTGGGAGACGAGGTCCTTTATTTAAGAAAATGATTTATTAAATGATGCCCCAGGTAGGCAGGAGCGAGAAATCCACTTTCTTTCATGAGCCTAACTGTCTTGACCTTGGACTTCTCTGGTAGAGGGGACCGTGGTAGTGTCCACCTCGTGCAGCTGCGAGGCCTGTGGTCAGAAAGGGACCTCCAGAGAGAGTCACAGAGCAAGCCCTGCCGTGTGAACCAGATCGCAACTCCCATGTGACTCTCTCTGTTCATGGCTCATTTGCATGTCCTGAGCTTTTTTTTTTTTTTTTAATTACTAGAGTTTATTATGTCTGAAGTCACGAATATTAGTTACATAATGAGAAGAGGTTGAATTTAGGGATTATATCCTCTGCTGAAAAGAGTTTGCAAAAATCCTGCATACAAACTAAAGGACGTTCAAACACCTCACCGTGGGTTCAACACAATGAGCAGCAGATGGGCTCTCTGTGCAATTGCCGGGGGGGCCTGATTCTCGCAGGTGGGTGAGTGGGTTGTGCGGGGAGGAGTGGCTTCGGTCACCCTGGGGGCTTTAAGGTGTAGCCCAGTGTGTCACCCTTGAAGAAAGCATGAGCTCTGGAAGCCCAGCCAGGGTCGGCGCCCCTTCCCAGCTTCACCACTAAACTGGGGACTGACTGAAAGCCTGAGGTCAGTGCTGGCGGACGAGTGCTGCTGAGACAGCGGAGTGGCCGGGCAACGGTTCCTGCCACTTCAGGCCGTGACAGGAGGAGGCACGGTCCTTCTCTCGGGCTACTCTGGATTCCGTGGACACAAAGCTCGCCCTCTCTCTGGTGCTGGGCAGATCCTAGGAACCTACCTCCTGCATCAGCCAGTGTGAGCAGCTGTCGACTTACTGGCAAAAAAACTGCCTTGAAATTTGCAGGAGCCTAAATATCATTTAGCTTTCATTTCTTTGACTTAAACAAGTATTTAGTTTTATTAAAAGGATTCCAATAAAACACATTAAAGGAAAAAAAGAAAAGCAGATTGGATGTCCTAAGACCGATAAAGCCTGTGTCAGCGGGCTCGTCTCGCCTCAGGTGTCCAGACCAGCAGAAAGGCGGCGCGCCCCACTTCGGACAGGGCATCGGGGGGGAAGCAGGGAGTGGGAGGCGGCGGGGCCGAAAAAGGACTCACCAGGGAGGCTGGGCTCCGGCTGCCACTTGGAGACACAGGGTCCAGCTGCCCTCTCCCCATGAAGAGGTTCTGTTCTCATGACTAGACCTAGAAATTCTGGGTTGTATTTTATCAATGTGTCCAGAATTCTCTTAATGCCAGTTACTTGACCCCAAAGCCACAGGTGTCCACAGCAGCCCAGGAACCCAGGCAACATTAAGATCTTGACCCGTGGGCACAGATGTCCAAGGACATATCAGCAAGGGAAGTGCGTAGTCATTTCCAGGCCCAAGACCCAAGACAGACAGAGACGGAAGGGACTGCCAGGGCCGCAGGTCCAGAAGCGCGGAGACAGTTTCTCTGTCTGATGGATCTGACGCCCTGCAGGGAAGTGAGCATCCTTTCCGCCTTTGCTGAGCCCATCTCCCCTCAGCACAGCAAGGTCACAGGAACAAACCACGTGCGCAACTCTCGGGCCGTCCCTGCTCCACAGTGTGGCCTTGGACTCTGGTGGGGCGGCGGTGCTCCGGCTGTGGAAAGCAATGCAGACCCGAGTCCGGGATTCGCTGTGGCACAATTCACGGATTGTGTCTGATTTGGTTTGTCGTTACAGAAACTTTTTTTTGTCTCCCACTACCCTGTAAACTTTATTCAGTGGGGAAAGCTTTTCTGCTACAGGATGAAAACTCAGTGGGCCTCATAACTGTTGTGTGCACAGTTTTAGGTGACAGAACGCCTTGCAGTCACTGTAGGTCGGAAGGACTACCTCATTGGGTAGTTATGTATCAGTCACGCTGCATTGCAGTCTTCATTGAAAGGAAAGTCCTCTCCCTCTCTCACAGCCAAAGCTTGCATTTGGTGCTCCTGCCTCTGGGAAAGGCTGCTTCTTCCTCCACCCGAATTCTGTCCTTCCCATCCCATAGCGGCTGTTTCCATCATCACCAGCTGAGGGAGAAGATGAGGTCAGGGGACTGGCCACGTGCTACTTGGCTGCGCAGCTTTGTACGGTAATCCGGCCTGGCAGAGAATCGAAGCCAACTTTCCGCTGCGGGTTTATAGATGGCTCAGAGACCCCCACCCCAGGGCCATTCTCCCCTCGTCCCCTAGACCCATGTGACGCATCCATATTCTGAATGGTCACTTGTGACGTCTTTACTTCCAGCTTCTCGCTGAGGCCGCACAGGCTTGATCCTTTGCTTGGCTCACTTCTTTTCCATGGAAAACATCCACACTTCCCTTTGTTCCAGTGAAGTCTAGGGTGGTCCTAAGACCCCAGCAAGCTCCTGGCTCTACTTCAAAAGCCCTGACTCAGTATATCTGTCTGTCATACTCCAGACAGAGGCAAAGACCCTGGGTTCCACGCACCCTCTCAAATCCAGAGGTCGTGTGGTATGGTCACACCTTCCAAAGATGGACCCCATCGTCCTTCGCTTTCTCTATATGCAAGCCCACTTGGCTCTCAGGAAGTGGAATCGATTACTCCACCCCCTTGCACTGGAGCTAGTCTGTGACTGCTTCACTGATAGCATGTGGTAGGAGGGACTCAACTCCTTCAAGAGGAATGGCAGCTTCCCCTCCCTCCCTGTTGGCAGCCAGGGCCACGCTGCAAGGAAGCCCTGGGCAACCTGGTGGAGAAGAACTGAGCCCCTCGGCCAACAACCCCAGCTGCCCTCCCAGCTGTCAGCCAGCACCACCTTGCCAGCCAGGTGACTGAATCATTTTGGAACTGATACCTCGTGGAGCAGAGACAAATAGTCCTGTCTGAGTTTGGCCCACATTGTATAATCATGAACAAATCAGTGATTATTGTTTGAAGGCACTAATTTTTGTAGTGGATTGTAACTGAAACACTCGGTAACCTCTCCAAGTGACCCCATGGAACCCTTCCCCGCTAGGTTTGAGGTGAAGCGGAGGGCTCCCCTTTCCTTCCCACTTGGGTGGGATGAGGGATTCACCATAGCAGCAGACCTCTCTGAGGAGAGCTCTTCGCAGACCATCTTCTCCCCCCTATACTTTGCACCCATTTTCATACATACATCCCTGACCTGCCCGAGGGGTCCAAGCGATGTGGAACCAGTTCTTAAAATTTCCTTTGTAAATTCAAGATGCAAGATACAAATTCACACTCCCTTAGATGTCTGATATCTTTCCTGTTAAGCCCACTGGTAAAGCGGAGGCCCGAAGAACCTCACACCGAGATTGTGCAGCACCAAGTTCAGGGTTGGCTGGGGCAGACACTGGCACCTGAGAGTCTTGGGAGGATGGATGGTGCAGAACAGAGATTCTTTTCAAAACTTATTTTAGCCAGAAAATCCTGGCAGAATCTTATTTGAAGGCCCAAACCAGTTAAAGGCTGGGCTATAGTTGAAGAGGGAGTGGGGGGCCCCCGCTGAGCCAGGGGACCAATCCTCACCCCTAGAGCGCTCTCCAAAGTGACCTAAATGGCCTGGGTTCCTCCGAGCACGGTATCAACACCACCGTCTAGGGCAATGCGCTTGGGCTTCAGAGCAGGCGCGCGCCTGCATCTCAGTTTCTTCATCTCTGAGGCCTGGAAGACTAGCATGCCTGCCTCACACGCGGTTAGGAGAACTGAGTGAGACGACGAGGGTGTGCACATCTGCACTTGGTTGGTGCCCACAGATGTCGGTTCCCTCCCTTTCATTTTGATTCATGTTCTGTGTCAACAGCAGCACTGACTCTCCTCCCTGGGCTCAGTGGACAGCATGCCGCTGCACCCCAGGCCTCTGCAGAATGTCACTGTGTGGGACACCCTGAAGCTCCCCGTCCAGAAGGCGTCCATACCATCCTAGTCCTGTGGCCAGAATCGGAAACCAGACTCCTGCTAAAGGAGGGGCTCACACGGGCGCCCCTCCTCCACCGAATGAAATCAGTGGGGAGAGAGGCGGATCACAAAACACAGGGAGGAAGGGAAGCCTTTCCGCCCCTCCCCTCCAAACACACATGGTAACCAGGGAACTCCGCTCTCACAGCCGTTGCTGGTGCTTTTTATATGCTAGTTGGGGGCCAAGCATTGTCTTGTTGAATCCCTACAATGCCCCCTGGGGAAGACAGCACTACCCTGTTTCACAGGCTAGAAAACTGAAGTTCAGAGTGGCTAAGCCAGTAACCCCGACATTTGGCTGTCAGAATAACTGGGGAACTCATAAAAATGCATATTCCCAGACTCCGCCTCTGACCAGCAGAACCAGACCTCAGTTCCTTAGGTTGCATCCCTCCCGACCCAGTGGGAAGACAGGGCTGGTTCGAGGGTGAGGCAGTAGAGGCGGCTAGAGCCAGGGTGCACCTCACGTTCAGGTACCGATCTGCTTTCGAGACCCAGTGATGCAGCCTTCTTACCGTCTATGCCCGAGGTGCCCCCGGCCTCACCCTCATCCCACTCACTTGAAAGCCGGAATTGGGACGCAGGCCTGCCCGTGAAAATTCCACACTCTTAGCCATGAAGCTACCACAGTCCTAGGATGCCTACGGCAAAGCTTCTCAAACTTGCACACATCAGAATCACCTGGAAGTTGCCTATCTGGGCTCCACACTGAAACCCACCACCCACAGCAACAGCCCCCTCCTCCAGATTCCTTCTCTAAGGGTCTGTGACAAAGTGCTCCAAGCAGCTGGGATGCCTCACACTTCTACCCCAAGCTACTCCAAAGTGGAGGTAGTTCCCCCATTGCCCACCAGCTCATTGATATCTGGTGCTTAAGCTGCCCCAGGTCTCAATAAAGAAGAGTACCCCAGAGAAAGGGTCTGCGGTTTTCCAGCATGGAGAGCTCAGGCCTTACCTGGTCAGGGTTGATGGGGCCTCTGGTTTCTGACCACTCCTGGTGAGCCCCGTCCATCCGCCTGTGGTCTTCTGGGTTGGCGTTGCTGTGCTCAAGTTTCTCTCTGCTTCTTGCTTCTGCGTGTTTATGCAGCTGACCAGGAAGCGAAGAAACCTGACTTGAAATTCCTAGGTTCCCACGGCTCCCTCATTAAGTAACTGTACTGAGAGCAATTGCAGAAATTTGCATTAATTAGTTAATTTATTTTTATGTTTGCTTGTTAGGACCCCAAATTCAATCTACAAATTAATGGCAGCTCATACGCAAATGAATGGAATTCACAGTCCCCAGACCTCATGGTTTTGGTTTTGGTTTTGGTTTTGAAACAGCCCTACAGACCCATAAATCAGCACTGGGTATTTCCTTCTAGTCCTCAGAAAAGTGTTTCTGACTCATTAAGCACCTAATTGCATAGCTCTTGAGGGAAGTTCTGCTAAAAATGAAAACCAGCATCCAGCGGGTCTCGCCCCCTCATCACTTCCACCCCCACCAGTTGCACACTCAGCTGCCGCAAAACGCTTCCAGGTACCGACTTAACTGACCTGTCCCCGACCCCTGACCCCTCTCTCTTCCTCCCAGCTCCACCGTTCTAACATGGGCTAATTGTGGTTGCAGAAAAGGCTAAGTTGGGTGTCAGGACATGCGGGCTCAGCCCATGGACCAGCTGTGCATGCTGAGCTTCAGTTTCTCATCTAAATACTGGGGCAACAGGATGGTGGTTTCTCCTGAAGGAAGTGGGAGACCCTGCTGGAAGAGGAACCTAGGGCAGGAATGATGGTGGCCCTTGGAACTAGAAGAGGAAGAACTTCCCTCGGGGTTTGGGGTACTGGACTTGGAGGTTTGGGGAGAGCGGTGAGTTGATCCCGGCAAGGTGGAGAGGAGATTCACCACATCACGGGGCTGCCATTAAATCTTTGCTGCACCTGCAGGGAGAGACAGCCTCCAGCTTCAAGGTGATGCCAAGGGCTCTCAGAGATTCTTCTCCAAGTCTGTGAGAAGAATTAGCACAGCCTGTGTGTACATAAGTTCAAAGAACTGAGTCTCTAAAACACCATCGCCACAGGAGCCCGGGCTGGCCCTAGGCTGACCATAACCCTGAAGAGAGAGGGGCCTTCGCAACAGTACTGAGTCCTGAGAAACACCTGTGGCCTGGGAGGCGGAGGCCCAGGAGCTTCCTGAGTGGAGGTGGCCTTGTACTGTCAGGCTACCTCCCTTCTCAGGAAGCCACATGAAGAATGGCCCTTTTGGCCTATTTGTAAATTCTCAGAGGTGAAGTGACCATGACTGGGAAGCAGTCAGGGGTCTCTAGATTCACAATCAGGAGGACACTTTCTTAATTTTAAAAAGTGTATTACCTTTAAGCTTTTTTGAGGTATACTTGACAAATAATGGGAGGACACTATTAATAAGTAGTATGTTACGGGTTTGGAATCACTTATTTGAACACTAAAAAATAGTTCCTGCCCTGGCCATATGGATCAGTTGGTTGGAGCATCATCCTGTATACCAAAAGGCCATGGGTTCAATTCCCAGTGAGGGCACATACCTAAGGCTCGGGTTCAATCCTGGGTCCAGGCGTGTTCAAGAGGCAACTAGTCGATGTTTCTCTCACACATCTCTCTCTCTTCCTTCCCCTCTCTCTCAAGTCAATAAAAAACATCCTCAGGTGAGGATTTTTTTTAAAGTTCCTTATTTTCATTCAAGCTGATAAAGCAAGACATTTGCTTATTTGAGATAACTAAACTGTCTTACTTCTTTCAAGCTGCTATAACAAAATACTATAGACTGGGTGACTTATGAAGAACAGCAATTTAGCCCTGACTGGTGTATCTCAGTTGGTTGGAGTATCTTCCCATTAACTGAAAGATCATGGGGTTCGAGTCCCATTCAGGGCAAATGCCTGGGTTGTGGGTTTGGTCCCTGGTTGGGGTCTGTGTACCAGAAACATTCAACTGATGTTTGTCACATCTATGTTTCTCTCTTTCTTCCTCCCTTCCCCTCTCTCTAAAAGTAAATAAAGTCCTTCTTAAAAAAAAAAAAAAAGATTAAAAGCGAAGAACAGCAATTTATTTCTCACAGTTTTAGAGGCTGAACGTCCAAGATCAGGGTGCCAGCACGGCTGGGTTCCGGTGAGGGCCCTCTTCCAGGCTGTGGAAGGCTAACTTCCCCACACAGCGGAAGGGCTGAGGGCGGTCTGGGGGATCTCCTTCTAAGAGCACTCATTCCATTTATGAAGACTTCATTCTCAGGACCAAAGACTCACCTCCTAATACCATCAAATTGGGCATTAGGATTTCGACACAGAAGTTTCGGGGTAACGAGCATGCAGACCATAACATAGACCATGATGGTATCTATGGGCTCATCAGCAGTAATGGTCTGGGACTCAGGGAGCTGCCCCAACCCCTTCCCAAACTGAACAACAGCCAACCAACATCATCGAGCACTTAGGACATGTGCTGGGTGCTGTGCTGAGCACCTGATGTGCATTATTGCACCTAATGCAACGTTTCTGCACAGTAGGTGCGATACTTATCCCCACTCAGGAAACTGAGGCCTAGCAAGTTTAAGTAGCTCACCCAAAATCACAGAACTTGTCAAAGGTGGAGTCAGGAGTTAAGCCAGGCCTGACATTTGACTTCAGAACCTCAAATTTGCAGCCCAGAGCCCCGGTCCTGGCAGTTTCTTTAGGTCCAGTCCCACCGGAGGTCCTGAACTCTGGCCACAAACGGGCCTCCGCCTGAGGCGCACAGACACCCGAGGAGCAGGGACTGGGAGACAGTCAGCGAGCAGCCAGGGACACCACTGGGCGTGGCCTGGAGTTTAACACTTGACCATCAGGCAGAACTGCTGTATAGCGGAATGCTAAAGAAAAAATCTTTACGTTCTATTTCTGTTGAAACATAATGCAGTTAGACAATACAAACATGTTTGTTCAAATGATTTGGGAAAAAAAAAAGTGCTGCTGACCAACAGGGGAAATCAACAAGCATAGCCCCGTTCTTGTTCAGGAACTCTAAAAAGAAAGAACAAAACCTTTCTTTCTCTCTTTTAAGAAGCAGAAGAATCTCAAAATATGACTGGGAGACTGAAGAAATGGAAGGAGTTGGGGACTCTTAGAAAGTCCTTCCTCACGAGCTGGCTAGACGAAAGGGCAGATGCGGGGAGGGCTTTCATGGACCACCAAGGCTCCCCTCTGTAAATCCCTTGCCCCAGATTCTGGTGAGTTCTCCCAGTCAAGGATCACCCTATTGCCTTGCTTCCTGCTAGGGGTGCACCAGTGCAGTGGGCAGAGGCAGCAGAGAGGGCAGAAAATCAGGAAGGATCATTCAAGTGTGGGTGAGGAAGGAACAGACCTTTTCCCCTGAGGAATTACGTATATTGATGAAATCTAGGCTAGAAAGGTCCAAGTTCAAAGGTCTGTTTACTTTATTATCTTTTTACCCCAAGGAATGTGCCTGTTGGGTTAATGTTTATTTTACTGAAAAATCTATTTCAGGCATGTCAAGAAGAGTTTGTGTTACTTTTATAGGAAAAAAAATGCAGTTTTGCTGCTAATTTCAGATTTCAAGCCAGAGGTTCTTCCTGGACCCATTGGCTCTACTGCCACCTGGTGGTAGATTCCCCCAGAGCGGGGCTGGCTGCTTGGGCTACAGGCCAGAACCCAAGTTCAGGGCTGGAATCTTGGCTCTGCTCGCTCTGAGCAGGGTGACCAGTTAGACAGAGTTCCTCTCTCAGAATTCCAATTTCCACATCTTAAAATGGAGACCATAGTGCCTACCTTTGGTGTTGGTGTTGTGATGATCCAATGAGTAGTGTAGTGCCTAAAGCGTAGTAAATGTTTAATAAACTGTAACTATTAGTTTCATTGGAAAAGAACTTGATATGCCGGAGGGGTGTATCCCTGTGAGGCTCTGTCCTCATCATCTTCATCCCGACCCCGAGGCAGCTACAGAAGACGTGGCGCCCATCGTGGTGGCTGCCACTGCCAATCGGAGGCTGGCAGACGTTGGCAGGTTGGGAGGGATGAGCCGAATATAACAGTGAAATTTAACAGGAATAATATAAGTTCTAAATTACTTATATTGTTCCACCAAGTGTTCAAATATGGGAATGCCTGTTGACAAAGAAGACCAAGCCAGAAACACCAAGAAGTTTCTGGGACAGACAGCTCCATAGGCATCAACTGGGCGACTTCGCACTGAAAATTCGAATTCGATCAATGGCCACAAAGGAGCAACATTTACGACAAACTGTTAAAATGCTCATCCTGGAATTCCACTAATAGGACTCTACCCAGAGGAAATAATCAGAAATAATTGTATGCAAAGATGCTCATTACAGTGTGATTGATAAAAGTGAAAAATTATAAAGAGTATGTGTCCAAGGATAGAGGATAAGTCAATTAAGTTGTAAGTTATCCATAGCAAACATTGAACTTTTTCAATTTTCTCATTGCATATAATTTTAAAATGCTCATATATTAGTTGGGGGGTGATAATCAGAGTATAATTACAATAGAGGATCATAACACATTGATAAAAGTTTCAATTGAACAAAGATATAAAAATTAAAAGCCTGAATTCACCAAATGGGATCTCTTCAAATTGTACAATGCATAAATTGACAAAATTCTAAAGAAAATCTGGCAAATCGACATTGAAATAGATTTTAATGCACTTTTCTCAGTAATTGATACGTCAACTTGACAAAAAAATCAGTAAGAAAAAAGTTTTAAACCCCTTAGAGTCTGTTTAATATAATGTCCCTGCATGGTACACTGCAACCCAGAGCTAAAGACGAGTCCTTTTCAAACACACATGGGACATTTATAAAACTTGACCACACACACATAGAAACTGGCAATTTCAGCACCTAGTGCTAATTCTAAGGGAGTTGGGGAACCAGTGGCGCACTGATTTGGAGTTCAGAGATTTCCCAGTGGATTATGGCCGAGCTGAGTTTGTGAGCATAGTTCTCCAGATACAGGAGATGGCTCTGGGGGCTGAGCCCCCTCAGGCGAGAGAAGCAGTAGGTCCAAGAGCCCTGAGGCAAACAAATCAATTGAGTCCTGCAAAGAGCAGCTGCAAACAGAGTCCCAGATTTCACAACCCTTGCTCTCCATAATCCGGAGTTCTCTTAGTACACGTCCGGGCAGTGGCCCTGTCATGAATATCCAGGGGCCCCACCAAAAGCTATGGTTCAGTTTCCATCTCTAGTAGGAGACAGGGGTCTTCAGTTACCTCCAAGCCGGGGCACGTCCCCCAGAGAGGAACATGAGCTGAACCCGAAAAGGAGCTGATCAGAGCTCAGATGTCACAAAGGCTTGGTGAGCTCACAGTGGGGAGGTCACAGGACTCCCTAGGCTCTGCCAACAACTAAAGAAACTTCTGCCCATCCTCCACAGGTACCCCTAAAAAGCTTTTAGGGGCCTCGCTGCAGGCTGGGCCAAGCAAGAGAAGCGGGATCCAGCGCTCCCAGACCTGGTCCAGCCCCTGCTGTGTGACCCAGCTTGCGTGTAGTTCTCTGGGGCTCAGGCCACCTGTTAAAACACCGGTATCACTGGCTTCCTCCTCACTTCGCCAAGGTGTCATATACACAGGCTCGTGTTTAGGAGGGAACTCTAGAGTGTTTGCAACACTAAAGTCCCTGATGGTCAAAAGGCAGTGTCTACCCCAAACCTGCATTTCAGCTGATTGCTTTCCTGTGACCTCCCCGTAAACACTTTCATCGTACCCTCTGACCTGGTATGGGGACTCGTTTTATCCCCCTTTCAGTCCTTCTCCCTGGCTACTGAGTAGGTGGTGAGATGTGATCACCAAAGAGCCTCGGGCAAGCCACAGGGGCCCATTAGCTCAGGAGACAAATATGGAAAAAAAGTACATAAAGGAAGGAATGACACCTGCATAACCTGACCAGTGCCCTGAGAGAGCAAGGGGCTGTAGGAAACTCGGAGGCGGTGTGGGTGTGACCGCACTGCCTGGGTAAACAAGCTAGTGTGGTGCGTGACCCATCCCCCACCCCTGCTGAAGATGCAGCAGGAGGAAGTCATGGTGCTGAGCGTGTATGAGGCCAGTGAAATGTTTGGCTAAGGCTAAAAGCCCTCCTACTCCCTTCCAGTCCCAGAGGACACAGCCGCATGTGACTTAGAGGTCAACACAATGGCAGGGGTAGATGCTGTCCTGTCAGTCTAGCCCGGGTGGACGATGGGATTGGCTGGGGGGCCTGGACCTTCCTGGAGCGCTCAGAAGTTTCAGCTGGGAGATTTAAACCAAGGAAAGGCAGAGACACACTCTCTTCTTCTGGACGCACTTCACGGATGTGCAGGCCAGGGCCTGCTGGACCGGCTGGCCATGGAAGCCACGTAGCAAATGGTGGGGTCAGCCCCACATGTGGACCCCAGGAAGAAGCCTGAAGCTGGACAACAACCCACTTAACTGCCACAGGCTCCAAAGAACAGATAAAGATGGAGCAGAATTCTGGGCATTGTTCTGAGTATTAGTCTTTTTTGGGAACAGATGTTTTTTGTTTGTGCTTTGCAGAACAGATGAGCCTGGTGACTGAAGTCTCTGTTCTCCCAAACTGTGCAACGTTTTCATAAAGACCTCTTTCCTTCCCAACCAACCTCTGCCTCTGGAGTCTGGCTGTGGGTGGTGGCGGGCAGCCGAATCCCGTTTTTGTTCAGTAACAGGAACACTGCCCAAAAGGCAGCAATCTGCACTCACTGGCTGTGTGACTGTAAGCAAGTCACTTCCCCGCTGTGGTCCTGTTTCCTCATTTTTAAAATGAGTGGATATCATCTCTAAGCTCATTTCTAGCTAAAGATTCTGGAACCCTATCATTGAAAGAACCAGGTGTATTTCAAGGGCCAATGAGCCAGTTCTTAATCAGAGAACACAGTCCCTGCTGTTGACTTTTCAGAGAGCTGGGAGGTGGAGGGAAGCAGAGGTGGGAGTCCCTGAGCCTTCGCTAAGTCATGGACCAGGAATTAGACCTCACAAGGGGCTGCCACTTGGACTTAAACAATAGGGCCACTGTTCTCAGTCGTCCCCACCTCATGAACACAGCAGCACAAAGACAAAGGGTAACGTTGGTGCTTCTGTCAGGCTTGACCAACCTTTTCATACGCTAGTAAGTCCTACTGAGAAGCCAATCGTCTATGTGTGTCTCTCTCTCTATAGATCTACCTATATATATAGATCTATACAGAAAATTGTGATCTCTCTTCATATATATATTCAAGAAAAGAAAAATTATGGCCCTGGTCAGGTAACTCAGTTGGTTAGAGCATCATCCCAATACGCCAAGGTTGTGGGTTCAATCCCTCATCAGGGTAGATAGAAGAATCAACCAATGAACACATAAATAAGCAGAGTAACAAATCTGTTTCTCTCTCTTTCTCTCTCCCCCTCCCTCCTCTCTCTATCAAATCAATAAATTAAAATAAAAATTATGTGATGAAATGTAGCTTGGGTCTTGAGCATTGTTAGGGATGTTAGGGAAATAGTGAAGACACCCTGGTTCACACAGGGGTGATCTGCTTGCTGATGGGAACCGAGTGGCCTAAACACCAACAATGAGCTGCCTCCTGTACCCTGCTTGCCTGGGCTGACCTCCGGAGGAAGGGTCTTACTTAATTCTTGGTACAAAGTTTTGAGAAAGATCCTTCAAAGCAGAGGCTTCGGGGTAACATCAGGTCAGGTGGGGTAGGGCCTGGAAAGCGTGAGTGAAGGTCGAAAGAGTTGGCCATTCAGAGCCTTGACAAGAGCAGACCGGAGAGGAATGTAGTAATGGCACACAAAAAGGCAATGAATATGTAGATTAGGATAAAAATAGACTTGAATTTTAGCACAGCATAGTAGGAGGAAAATTAGCTGCAATGGTTAACACCCATGTCCACACACACGATTTCAACCTTGGGTCTCCTTTCCTTCAGCCTGCCCCCCTCAATGTCTCTGTTCATTTCCAGGGTTCACTTTGCATGGATCTGCTAAAGTCTCTGGACCCATCTCCAGCAACACTCCTCCAGAGCTTCAGGCCTGCGTATCCAGCTCCCTCCGGTCCCCTTGACCTGGATGTTCTCACGCACACCAAGCACAACATGTCCTAAAATGAACTTTCTGTTACATCTATGGGACCATATTGGGAAGGGCTTCAATGTTTATGAGTGCCATTTGTACCTACAATGTTTGGAAGGCAAGGAAGCTAATGGGATGTGTCATTCATTCATTCATTCGTTCATTTTTTAAATATATTTTATTGATTATGCTATTACAGTTGTCCCATTTTTTCTTTCCTTTATTTCCCTCCACCCTCCACCTGCCATTCCACCAGCAATTCCCCCACTTAGTTCATGTCCACCGGTTGTACATATAAGTCCTTTGACTTCTCCATTTCCCATACTATTCTTAACCTCTCCGTCTGTTTGGTACCTACCATTTATGCTTCTTACTCCCTGTACCTTTCCCCCCATTCCCTCCCTCCTCCTCCCCATTGATAACCCTCCACATGATCTCCATTTCTGTGATTCTATTCCTGTTCTAGTCGTTTGCTTAGTTGTTTTTTGGGTTCAGTTGTTGATAGTTGTGAGTTTGTTGTCATTTTACTGTTCATAGTTTTGATCTTCTTTTTCTTATATCAATCCCTTTAACATTTCATATAATAAGGACTTGGTGATGATGAACTCCTTCAACTTGACCTTATCTGGGAAGCACTTTATCTGCCCTTCCATTCTAAATGAAAGCTTTGCTGGATAGAGTAATCTTGGATGTGGGCCCTTGCCTTTCATGACTTGGAATACTTCTTTCCAGCCCTTTCTTGCCTGGAAGGTCTCTTTGGAGAAATCAGCTGACAGTCTGATGGGAACTCCTTTGTAGGTGACTGTCTCCTTATCCCTTGCTGCTTCTAGAATTCTCTCCTTCATTTTAATCTTGGCTAATGTAATGATGATGTGCCTTGGTGTGTTCCTCCTTGAGTCCAACTTCTTTGGGACTCTCTGAGCTTCCTGGACTTCCTGGGTTGTGGCATTTATAGTGAAATTCCAGAGTAGATATTGCCTCTGTCCTTACAATTTTATGTTTTAACTTGGTTGCTCACTGGAGCCACCTGGGATATTTTGGGAAAATGCAGACTTCCACGCTTTGCCCTAACTCCATGAATCAAATTCTACAAATATCAATTTTTTTTTTCATGTTTTCAATGCTATTAATGAAAATTAGCCCTGGCTGGTGTGGCTCAGTGGATTGAGTGTCAGCCAGTGGACCTAGCAGTCATAGGTTCGATTCCCGGTCAGGGCACATGCGTGGGTTGCAAGCTGGGTCTCCAGTTGGGGGCATGAGAGAGGAGAGGCAACCACACCTCTGTTTTTCTCCTTCTCTTTCTCCCTTCCTCCCCCTCTCTATAAAAACAAATAAAATCTTAAAATCATTAACAAGTCATAAATTTCACCACTGAAAATTCATTTTCACACTTACTATACTCAGTAGGAAAGATCACAGATTGATTTTGAGGAAGGACTGCCTTGGCCCTTATTATCACTCTTAAGCAGAAAACTTACCTACTGGCTTGGGCCTCTCCACCATTCTTTTAAAATTTAGCAACTCTTGGAAGCATTATCCACTTGATGCCTGAAGGTGGAATCCTCCCTTCATTCTGCCTCTGGGCATCAGGTGCTTGATTGCACAGTATTAATTTGCTCTCACAACACTTCCGTGCTTTTGGAGAGACTCTGAAATCCCTTTCTCTCTACCTAAACTAGAAGCACAGGAGCAGGGAAAAAGAAGGCAAGGAAGCCAGAACAGGAACTGACAAGAATGTCATTTTGCAGCCTTGACACATTGATAGTCACCTTTCTGTACTTTTGATAGCTTTTCCTTTTGAACAAACAAAATACAGTTATGGATCTGGCCAGCATGGCTCAGTTGGTTGGAGCACTGTCCCAAAACTGAAAAGTCGCTGGTTCGATTCCCCACAAGGGCACATGCGCAGGTTGCAGGCCCAATCCCTGGTCAGGGTGTGTGCAGGAGGTGGCCAATGGGCGCTTCTCTCTCACATTGATGTTTCTCCCTCTCTTTCCCTTCCCTCTCTCTCTTGAATGAGAATAAAATGAACCTTAAAAAAAATACAGTTATGCTCACCTCGCTGGGGGTGAGGGGGTAAAATGTAGGCAATTATAAATGGTAGGTCACTACCAAATTATTCTAATAAGCATGGGAATGTAATTAGATACGCATGTACAGAATACACCACCCCCTCCCTCAGTTACCTACAAATTCAATTCCATTTGGCCAACGCGGAGGCAGGGGGCAACCCTCACAGGGCAACCCTCTCATAGATTATCAAGAGCTGACTTTTTCTTATGAACCACATACACAAACTACAACTAGGAGAGTATCATAAAGTTCACTCAACATTATTGGAAATACACTTTCCAATAATAAAATACACTTTTATATGTAGGGTATAAACCTTTATTTAAAAAAAAAAAATCCCACCAGACTTCCAGTCAAAATAGTGGTATAGGTAAATGTGGTACTGGAATCCTTCTACAATCACATCAAAATTACAACTAAACTACACAACCACCATCATTCAGTACTGCCTGAAAACAAGCTGAGTGGAAGTCCTACAACTAAGGACCTAAAGAAGTTACATTGAGACTGGTATGGGGGGCAGAGACCTGGACGAGGCTGGTCCCACACCCATGTGTGGCAGTTTAAAACTGGGAGGGATATCTTGGCTATGGAGGTCCCCCCTGAGCAGCAAGGGGTCCCAGCCCCACACCAGGCCCCCCAGCCTAGGGTTCCAGAGTCAGGAAGACAAGTCCCCATAACTTCTAGCTCTAAAAATCAGTGAGGACTGAAGATGAGTGAGAAGGATGGCCTCTGGAATCCCAGGCGATCCTCTTAAAGGGCTCATGCATGGACTTACTCGGGCTTACTCCTACTGAGCTCCAGTGCAGAGGCAAAAGCTTGAAAGGAACCTGGGATATATGGAGAGGAACTGAATTATGTGACATCAGGGTGAAAGCTGAGGGGCAGCTTTCTGCCAGACAAAAGTGCTGGCAGAGGCCTTTGTTCCTTTTCTGAGACACACCCCAGCCACCCACCACAGAGCAGGCAGACACACACCATGTCTGGGTCTCCATCAAACTGGCTCACACTGTTCACCCCACCCTAGTGATTCCCTGAGACATTGCCCCACCCAACTTGCAGGCCCATCCAAGCTGTTTCCATTGGCTTTTCCATACAGATGTCCTCTCTTGCCTCAAACAAGCAGAATGTGCCTCAAATAAGCAGCATTTGGCCTCTGTCTAGCCCATACCTCTTGCTACGTGCCCCTAGGCCCGGCACTAGGAGCCACAGGACTTGGTTCAGTTTGGCCTCTCCTTGGTACCTCCAGGCCCAGAACAAGTAGCAGCCATCTGTAGATCACTTTGTGGCTTATGCCAGGTGGCCCCAGGCGGGGCGCAGTTGGTGTCTGACCTTGCACCTCCCAGGAGGCCCCAGACCCAGTGCATCCAGTGGACAGATTCAGACCACACCAGACTACAATCCTGCCACCTCCATGAGCAACACACTTAAGGGGCAGAATCAGTGAGCACCAAAGTCCCACTGAAGCAGGGTCAACTCCTGCTCTGTAGCACCTCCACTATAGTCACAGCTGGTCCTCACAGCTGATATGCCTGGGGGTCAATCCCTCCCAGTGCTGCCAACAGCATTCAAGGCCCAACTGCAACAGGACAGTACATACAGCCCACATAAGGGCATACCTGGAGCACTCAGCTTTGGTGATTGGGAAGGCTGTACCTCTGGGCCCTACAGTGCACCTACCACAAAAGGTTACTTTGTAGACCAAGTCTGGGAGATGTGGCAGCTCTAACTAATACATAGAAACAGACACAGGGAAGCATCCAAAAGTCCTAAATTTAAAAAAAACAAAAACAAAAACAAAACAGGAGAAGTCTCCAGAAAAAGAACTAAATGAAATGGAGGCAAGCAAACTACCAGATACAGAGTTTAAAACAATGGTTATAAGGGTGCTCAAAGAACTTAGTGAGAACTTCCACAGCATGAAAAAGACAGAAACCATAAAAAAACACAGTTGGAAATGAAGAACACACTAAATGAAATGGAAACAGTTTACAAGGTATCAACAGCAGAGTGGATAAAGCTGAGAATCAAATCAGCAAATATAAGGAAACCAAAAACATCCATCAGAATAACAAAAAGAAAAAAGAATCCAAAAACTTAAGATAATATAAGGAGCTTCTGGGACAATGTGAAGTGCACCAACATTCACATCATGGTGCACTTCACACTTCACAGAAGGAAGAGAGAGAGAGAGAGAGAGCAAGAAACTAAAAACCCATTTGAGCCCTGGCTGGTGTAGCTCAGTAGACTGAGTGCTGGCCTGAAAACTGAAAGGTCGTTGCTTCAATTCCTAGTCAGGGCACATGGCTGGGCTGCAGGCCAGGTCCCCAGTTGGGGGCATGTGAGAGGCAATGGATCATTGTATTTCTCACACATCGATGTTTCTCTCCCTTTTTCTCCCTCCCTTCCTCTCACTGTAAAAAGAAATAAAATTAAATTAAGTCTGGGAAGCATGGACCACACCAAGACACATCATAATTAAAATGCAAAAGGATAAAGACAAAGAGAGAACCTTAAAGGAAGCAAGAGAAAAGCAATTAGTTACCTACCACAGTTCCCGTAAGACTGTCAGCTGATTTCTCGGCAGAAATTTTACAGGCTAGAAGGGATTGGCAAATAATATTTAAAGTGATGAAAAGCAAGGACCTACTGACAAGATTGCTTTACCCAGCAAAGCTGTCATTTAGAATCCAAAGACAGATAAAGAGCTTCCCAGACAAGAAAAAGCTAAAGGAGTTCATCTCCACCAAAGCAGTATTACATGAAATGTTAAAGGGTCTTCTTTAAAAAGGAAAAAAATATTTTAAAAAATGAACAATGAAATGGCAATAAATACATACCTATCAATTAAATATAAAAAACAAAATAGATGAACAAGCAGAACAGAAACAGACTGATAGATACACAGAATATTTTGATTGTTGCCAGATGGAAGGGGTTGGGCAGGAGGGGTGAAAAAGGTGAAGGGATTAAGAAGTACAGATTTGTTGTTACAGAATAGTCATGAGGATGTAAAGTACAGCATAGGGAATATAGTCAATAATATTCTAACAATTATGTATGGTGTCAGAGGGGTAAGAGATTTATCGGGATGGTCACTTAGGGGGTTACAGAATGTCCAATCACAGGGGTGTACACCTGAAACTAATATAACATTGTATGTCAAATGTAACTGAAAAATAAAAAATGATTTTAAAAAACAATTAAAAAATTTTTTAAAGAACTATGAAAAAAAAATTCCCACCAAATCTGTTACTCTCACATGAGCATAAAGTCAAGGACATTCACTGTAGCATCATAATAACCCCAAACTGGAAACCACTCTCATTTCCAGCACTGAGACTCGTCACATAAATTACAGTCTATATGAAGCAGCGTATGATGAAACAGAAGAATAAGTATCGGTAGGGAGCAATCCTCAAGACATGTTAAGTATGCAGTGTACGCTCCCATTTGCATGTGTGCAGGGCATATACACATGGACACGAGACCTTTTTGGGAGGACACGCAGGCACTGACAAAGTGGTTACCCCAGTGAGAATGGGGAGACAGAGAGGTGGGGAAAGAGAGGAAGGACACCAGTCTTCATGTATGGGCTTCCAGCATATTCGAATGCTTTTTTACCATCTTCACATACTAACTTAAACATATTTTAATGTTCAATTGAAATGTCAAGTATAAATTTAACAATCTTAAAGAGACTTGGATATATCCTTTATCATCTATGTTTATAATATTATGGTCTTTGATTTGACCTCTTAATTTACTTCCCTGGGTGGGAATGGGGCAACAGAATTTGGCTCTCTTTTGCCTTTATGTGTGAATTGTTTAACTGTTCTCTTTTTTTCCTCTTCTTTATATGCATTGGAGAGAGAAGTCATTATTTCTACCTTTTTATCACACATTTTGAATTTGCTATTGCCTCACACTATCTGTCCTTCCTTCATCCTGTCGTGTAAGAGGTGCCACATTTGCTTACCACGGAGTGTTTCTAACATGTGGGCAGTGAACTGCACTGTGGTTATTAAAAACATAATAATAGATAAAATTATCCATTAATAAGCGGAAGGGACAGAGGTGGACACTGCCCTTCATTCCAGTATGCTGTGGTCACCTTTTGCTGATAACCCAATTCCTGATATTTATGTTTTAATCTTTAATTTCTTTAGTTAAAATTCCCTCAGGAGCCCCTTTTGCAAAGAAGATGCGTACTTTTGTCGCATCTATTACCCACGTCCATGTTCGTTTCCCATCTGTTCATTGCACTGTCTAGGACATGTGCCAACTTTTGAAAAACTTCCTATTGGGCCATTTGTGTGAAGTAGTGATTATTGTTATTCTTCTTTTGGTTGCAAAGCAGTTCGGTGTAAAGTGGTATCTTTTTACAAATATTATTCTTACCACTTCAGTACAGGGGTGTTCTTTTCTTTGGGTAATTGTTTTTTATCTGTACTTTAAAAAAACAGTCTTTTAATACATAAATAATACATAACGGTACAAAAATTCCAACAGTACTGAAATAATGTAAAAAGAGGCTGCTATTCCAACCAACTGCTGATCTATACCCTGAATGTAACCATTGTGACTCATTTAGTATCTTACCGAACATTCCCAAAGCATCTACAAACAGACACAGGAGACATAATCAAATCCTCTTTAAATTAAAATATAAAACTGGCTCATGCTGTACATACTGTTCTGCTACTTCGATTATTTGCTTTCTCTACAGAAGATATATTTTAAAGTCCATTCAATGTTTTAAAGTCAATTACTTTCATTTATTTTTAATCAGTTATTTGTCATATAATTTAAAAATTAAATAGTATTTAAAGGCTTAAGATGAACAGTAGCCCTCGCCCCACTTTTATCTATTCCGCATTCTTCTCCTTTGCTCTTTTTGTTGTTTCTTTTGCCATTCACCCTTCTAAGCAATGTTTCTAATGTTATGTCTTCATTTATCAAGACATACAAGATGATCCCTGGCCAGATGGCTCAGTTGGTTGGAGCACTGTCCCATACACCAAAAGGCTGCAGGTTTGATCCCTAATTGGATGCGTACGTACAGGTGGAAACCAACTGATGTTTCTTTCTCACATTGATGTTTCTCACTCCCTCTCTTCCTCTAAAATTAATAAAAATATTCTTGGGTGAGGACCACACACACACACACACACACACACACACACACACACAAGTTGAGTATTTGTCTCTCTTAACCCACCTTCCAAACCAAACACTAAAACTGTTAGCACCGTGTTTGGATAGGCATTACGGCTGCCATGCTTCCATGACTGTAATTATGTGAATTTTCTTAATTTTATTTATTTTGAGAAAGGGGGAGAAAGAATGGGAGAGAAACACTGATATGCAAGAGAAACACTGATATGCCTCTTGCTTGCCCCCATCTGGGGACCTGGCCCACAATCCGGGCATGTGCCTTGACTGGGAATCGAACCTGCAACCTTTCAGATTGCAGGCCAGGACTCAGTCCACGGAGCCACACCAGCCAGGGCAATGTAAATATTTCAAAGTGCACAGGCACACGGTATGTTTTAATTATTATTCCCTCCCTGAAAAACTTTTCTATTTCTACTGAATATTGTTAACAGCCTTGGTTATTGCTTATGACATTGCAGTGGTAGTTTTCTCTCCATCACTGGCTAAATCAGGCCAGTCAATGGCCTCCAAATACAATATTCCACTTTTGCCAACCTATACATAAGCCTAGTATTCTAACTTTTTCCCCAGTGATCTTTCTCCTTACAGTCCTCCATCTGTGGCTCCACTGTGGACAGTGTCTGTCTTCCTGGGACTCCTTTTCACCTTATCCTGGGCATACCTGTCATCTCTCTTCCATGTTGGATCTTTTGTTTTCTTTACCCCATGTCTTCCTGACTTTTGATCTATGCTCTTATACTTCCTTTATTCTTCTAATATAGTGGATTATAATAACTGACTTTTAATGTTAAACTAACTTTGCCTTTTTAGATAAACTCTACTTGGTCATGATATTTTGTAATGCTCTTTATATACTGCTGGGTTCAATTAGCTAACAGTAATGATTGTTGCATCTATGTTCATGATGTATACTGATACACCACTTTCTTTTCTTAGAATGTCTCTGGTCCATTTTAGCATTGTGGTAACACTGTTTTCATAAAAGAAAGAAATGGCAAAACTCTTTGGTCATAAAATGAAACATTTTTGGTCAAAAATGAAACATAGCCATTTGCAACAAATTAATGGACCTTGAGGGTATTATGCTAAGTGAAATAAGTCAGATGGAAAAGGACAAAAAGCGTATGATGCACTGTTACGTGGAATATAAAAACAAACACACAAACCAGCAAAACAGAAACACACATAGATACAGACAACAAATTGGTTGGTTACCAGAGAAGAGGAATGGGTAAAGGAAGTCGAACATATGGTAACAAATGAAAACATGGTACAGTATGTACGGATATGGCGTTATAAAATTGGACACCTGAAAATTGTATGTTATAAACCACTGTAACCTCAATTTAAAAAAAGGCTGGGAAGAAAGTACTTCCTTTTCCCTATTTTCTGACGTCTGTATAATTAAAGGTTTTTCTTCTTTAAGTGTTTGACAGAACTCACCAATAGAGCTATCTGAACCTGGAGTTTTCTTTTGTAGGAAGATTTTTTTATAATACATTTCTCTGATATAAAGCTATCCAGATTTTCTATTTCATCTATTATCAGTTTTAGTAAGCTATACTTTTCAAGGAACTCACTGACTTCAGCTAATTTATTGGTTTAAAGTTGCCCATAACATTCCTTATTATCCTTTTATTGGCTGTAAGATCTGTAACATTCCCTATTCATTCATGACAGGGATAATCTGTGTTTTCTTTTTTTCATCCTCTTTTGTTAGAGGTTATACTTTATTAATCTTCTCAAAGAACCAACTTTTGGCTTTGTTAAGGCTATTATTTATCTGTTTTAAATATCATTGATTTTTTTCTCTTTTAATGTTTCCTTTCTTCTACTTACTTTGGATTTAATTTGTATTTTCCTAGCTTCTTCCTTCCTTTCTAATATACACAAGGTCCAGCAGAAGTAAGGCTTGCTTGAGTGTGGTTGGTAGGGTCGTGAATGTCTCACATAAGATAGACAGCAATTTGAACATTTTACCTAAAATGTCATATGGTACGTGTGAGTGTGATATTTCTACGTTACAGAATTTCATGCTTATGATTTTGTAATAAAAGATTTTGTAATAAAAAAGGGGTGTTACTTGTGCCAGGCCCTGTATTTAAAGCTATATAATTTAGGAAATAAATACAATTCTACTGATTTGGACTTCATTACTTTATTTCTATAGGTTATTCAACCTTGAAAGAAATTCCTAAGTCTATTTTAGGGAAAACTTTTTAGGAGAATCAGTAAATTCTACCCAGGAGAAGAGTATTCATAAAAACTTAAAGAATGATTATAAGGATATCAAAAGCCTAACATCCCCATTACATAACTCTTGATTTTTCATTTCACTCCAATCTGGGTGCATGTTTAGTCTAAGGATGCTTGAATTTTAAAATTCCTCAGTTCCTGTTTTGGATGCTATGTTGTAATTACAAGTGACTCATTCATCCATACTCAAGTTTTTGGATGCAAATGAAAGTATGACTTCACAGTTAATTTTAATTCTTTGACTATACCAACTGCACACACTCAAGATGAACTCTTCCTGTTGCTAAGTATTTCAATTAATGTAATGAGTGACTTTTAATTATTGTTTACATTATTTTCTTATATTCACCTTTGGAGATCTAACACCTTCCCTTTTTAATAATTCATTTTGAGTTCTGATTTTTAAATACCAGAAGGGTTACTGCATACAGATGTCATTTTCTTTATACTTATTCTGGATAGTAATACCAAACATTATTTCCATAAAATTCTTTTAAGAGTTTTTTTTTAAAAAAGGAATGACTGTGTTATAAAATAATTTTTTCAAAATCAAACCAAACCAAATATTCCTAACTACACCCACGACCAAGTGAAAGTTTGTATATTTCAGAGAAGGTAATACTTTTTTCTAATTCATCTTTGAAAACAATGGCCTTATCAAATTAAGTCAGCTAGTAGGAAAAAAATCTAATACATTTTACATTTAGCCTAAGGTTAGTTTGGACAAGGGGTGGGGGGGCTTTTGATTTTTTTCTCTTAAGATTTATTTATTTATTTTTGAGAGTGGGGAAGACAGGGAAAAAGAGGAGAGAGAACACTGGTGTGAGAGAGAATCATCGGGAGGCTGCCTCTTGTATGTGCCCCAACTGGGGACCAAACCTGCAATGCAGCCATGTGCCCTGACTAGAAATGGAACTGGTGACCTTTTACTTTGAGGGAGGGATGCACAACCAACTGAGCCACACAGTCGAGGCAGGCTTTTGGTTTTTAAATCACAAGGGAAAGTTACTTTATTACATGAGTCAAGAAATGATATAATTCAATGGAATGAAATGTGTATCTATATACAGACTTTTGCTTCTAACAAATTTATCTTTAAAAAAATAAGAAAATTTTTAAAAATCAAATTTCATTTCAGCGTATTTTTAAAAACCCAACATTTTGCCATAAGACAAATTTGTATAATTAAACACTTCAAAATGTAATATAGCATGTATTATTTTCTCACAGGGCATCAGGTACTAATATGTATAGATCACTTTAAAAATAACAGAAATTGTATGAAAATCAGCACAATACTTCATTTATTTATTGTATTTGGCAGAAAGCACAGAAATCCAGCAATATTTTAAACATGTAAAAAAGTCAAATGCTGAACAGTAATGGGGGTTTTCTTTCTTTTACATAATTACTAGTAATGAGCACATGTACGATTCTGCAAAGCTAGCAAAATAAGGGTGCTTGGCCTCTGAACATACACCACAAATACACACACCAAAAAACAATATAATTTATCTTTACAAAAATTACAGCCAAGCCATAGAAAAGAAGAATGGTAATAATGAAGATACTAACACATATGTTTGGTACATATATTTCGTACATTGAAATGCTACATCTTGTACCCTGAAATGCCACGTGTAGAGAGCCAAGCACAGTAAATTTAGGCTCATCACTGAGGTTGAGAATTATCTGTGAAGAATTTAATGCTTATTTGTAACATACTCAAATTCTATGTAGCAATTCCTAGATCATAACAATGTACTCCACTATGTATCTGAGAAGTAGATTCTTTGTTGGCAGTATAAAACTTCTGACCAGTACTAAAATTCTGGTAAAACACAAACTGAAGGCATTTTTTAGTGTATGCAAATGTTACAGGGGGCATCAACAACTGTGGGAGAAGGTCACAGATTTCACACTAAGTTTCTGCTGAGCTTTGTCAAACCAAACAGCTCAACTATAAGGCAAGAAAAAATAACCCCCTATAACAGATTAGTAGGTCTTACCAAGATAGGAATTTAATTTTAGGAAAAAAATTATCTACATAAACAGATCCAAAACAACTGGAACTGAAATGAACATCTAGAAATTAACCAACATCTTGACGTTCAGTCCTTGGTTCAGAAGCCTGACAAACAATCTGTTGGTGTATTTTATCAAATTAACTTGGAATCAGCACCAGTCCCCAAAACCTCAAATTATTATATTTAATCTTCATTCAAATATATCCTTTTGTGCTATTTAAACACATCTACAATTAAATTAAAGAAAGCTGAATTTACTCAACTTATGTATTTTTGTGTAGAGTGGGTAGCAACTTAAATTTTGATTTAGTTGTGCTTCTGTTCTGGGGCACTTTGATTGAAGAGAAATTCAATTCACAAGATTACATTTTGCTAAAGCATTCCTTAGCATTGGTCCAAACTTGAATTCCCTTAAAAAAAAAAAAAAACAAAAACAGAATTTTAAAATGTGATTTTGAAAGGATCCTGGAAGCCCAAGTATCTGGATTGCTGATATGCGACATTTTGCTTTTTGGAATAATTAACAAGTCTAGCAGCTACTGACGCTTGCTGGCAATGGCTAATATAAGTGAAGGTCTAACCCAGGTGTCAAACTCCTTTTCACCGGGGGTCACATCAGCCTCGAGGTTGCCTTCAAAGGGCCGAATGTAATTTTAGGACTGTCTAAATGTAACTCCTCCTTAACTACGGGCAAGGAGCTTGGAGCTGCTATCAGGTAGAAACAAGGTGCCGGGCCGGATAAAACAAGGTGGGGGGCTGGATTTGGACCTCGGGCCTTGTGTTTGCCACCTGCGGTCTAACCCCTTCTGAAAAAAGAAAGAAAATCATTTGCATGAGCCTATCTTCAAAATGCAGACAGAACTACCACTTCCTTTTCAAAAATTGAGTTTTCAAGGTTCAAAACAAACTCACTTACTCACATCACATATTTGTATCATTTCTATCTGTAAACCAAACATGTTTTCATGCAGTTTTTCTATGTAATTTTTAAAAAAGGTTTTATTTTATTTTTAGACAGAGGGGAAGGGAGAGAGAAACAGGGAAAGAAACACAATGTGTGGTTGCCTTTCACATGCCCCACTACTGGAATCCTGCCCTGAAACCCAGGCATGCACCCTGACTGGGAATTGAACCAGTGACCTTGTGGTTCACAGGCCAGGACACAGTCCATTGAGCCACACCAGCCAGGGCTCTGTGTAATTTTTCGAAAAAAAAAGAAAAAAACTTATTAGTCTAACAATTAAATATAAATGAACAAATTATTAAATCATTACTCTAGAAACTTTTTTAAAAGATTTATTTATTTTTAGAGAGAACGAAAGGGAGGAAGAGAGGGAAAGAAACATCAGTGTGTGGTTGCCTCTCACACTCCCACTGCTGGGGACCTGGCCTGCAACCCAAGCATGTGCCCTGCCTGGGAATCCAACTGGCGAGTCTCTTGTTCCCAGGCAGGAACTCAATCCACTGAGCCACAATAGCCAGGGCTAGTAACTAATGTTTTAATAGAAACCATTTATACTAAACTATCAAATCCCTCTCAATGGTTCTGGTAGGCTACTTTGCACAAAGCTAATATTGATACAATATACCTAATATGCTTAAACAAAAGGCATGTTTGGAGAAATTTAACAGTAAAATCTAAGGAAGTGGTAGAAATAAAAATATTTTTTCAATAACAAGATATTGAAACGTATTCTCTAATAATTACTAAATTATGAAGAAGACATACTTTAATATTTAAATGTTAAAATGTGTATATATTTAACATGTCTTCAAACAATAGAAAATAAAAAACACAAGAATCCAGGCCCTGACTGGGTTTCTCAGTTGGTTAGAGCATTGTCCCCATACACCAAGGTCGCAGGGTCAATTCCCAGTCAGGGAAGATACAAGAAACAACCAACGAATGCATCAATAAGTGGAACAACAAATTGATGTTTCTCTTTCTCTCTCTAAAAATCAATTTAAAAAAAGAATCTTTTCCATTTTTTTCTTCCTTAATGGAATATAAAAAACACATAAATTTTAAAAAACACAAAAATCCTTTAAAATGCCTCGGATTGGCTGGATAAAGTAGTATCTAATGAATAGAGTATCCGTTTTTAGAAAGGATAAGACAGATCTTATGCACCGTCACAGCAAGATGTCCATGAGACATCAACTTGAACTACAAGAATGGTGCACTAGTACATATAATGCAATCGTGTTTGCTGTGGGGAAGAAGAAAGTGCGCATTTTCTGAATGACTGCATATGTATAAAAATGCCTGAAAGGACACATGTGAAGGTGTAACAGTGGTCAATTTTCTAAAACAGATTTGGGTAAGAGGATAAGAATTTTTACTCAATAATACTTCTGGATTGTTTGATATTTTTCAATGAACAAATGTTATTTTTAACATTTAAAAATATTTCAAAAGTTTATTTTCATCAGTAACATTTTTTAATTTAAAAATGTAGCTTGAAAATCAATCATCTCTTTAAAAAGCCTCGGCCTCCTTGTTTCAACAAATTAGAAAATTCACTATCAAAACTGCTGACCAAGGAAACATAAGTGATATTTACTTTTAATGTTAATATTAATATTTTATTAAAATTTTTGTTTTGGTTTATTACTACTATAATTTAGTATTTGATCATATTCAATTACCATTATAATTATATTATAATGCTAATGATTTTAAGTTATACACAAGTAAAATATACAAAATATGACCACCCATATTTATCCAAAAAAACCTAATGTTACTAACTTCTTGTACTTAATTTTTAAGTTTCTAAAGAAGAGAACACTGTAGCTCTAGCCAAGTAGCTTAGTTGGTTAGAGTGTCATCCTGATATGCCAAGGTTGTAGGTTCGATACCCAGTCAGGGCACATACAAGAATCAAATAATGAATGCATTAAGTGGAACAACAAATTGACATTTCTTTTCTTTTCTTTTCTTTTCTTTTCTTTTCTTTTCTTTTCTTTTCTTCTCTTTCTCTCTCCCCTCCCCCGCCAAAGTCAATAATTTTTATAAAAAGAACACTGTAGATTTTCAAATATAAAAATCTTTTTCTATTACGTAAAATAATAAAACATGACGAAACTTTGTAGTACTCTTCTTGAGAAATAAGGTGAACAAACACTCTTATTAATCTCATGGGAGTAAACTACTGCTTACTACAGTTATTCTCTTAGGATACAAGAGTTGACCCACAAGATATCCAAGGTATATCCAAATGTACCTACAGTAATATCTTTTTTTATTCAGAGATTAATTTCTAGCACTCTCAATGGACCCACTCTAACCAAATGAGGGAAAAATTCTTTGAACCATTATATAAAGTTTGCACTTTATTTTGGGGAAAGAAGCAAATGGGAGATCACAAGGAGCTTATTAATAAGTCTTTTATAGGAAAACAAAACAAAACCAACTCAGAAACCCTTTGTTACCTGATCTTTCAGACCACCCAGGATTGAAAAAGGCAGACTAGTAAGACTGTAAGTGAGAAGCACCCTGTGAAGCAAGGCAGGCCGTAGGAGTTGACAGGATAATAGCGACAGACAGAAACACCACCAAACTGCAATAGAGCCAACCATCAGCATTTGCAGATCAGCGGGTCATGATTTTAACTTCTCTTAAGTGACCCAAAGATCCACAACATGAATTAACTTACAATTTCACTGAGTCAAAAATATTATGAATTAGTCCAATACAAAAGGAGCCCACTTGACTAGTGTATAAGTCTGGTGTTTGTGCCTCAAAATATGTTTGTTTGTTACTGCTATCACTGTAGATACAAGTGATATGGTCTAGGTGGGAAGTGATGGTTCGTAGCCATAAAAAACAGATTTTGGATAAATTAAAGCATAAAAGTATTTACATGAGCATGACTTTCCTTCTAAGAAGGTCTTCGTAAATATGAGAATTCATCTTACTATATGATTTTCTGAGATAATGAATGTAAAATCGCTTCATGAATTGTGAAGTGCTAGATAAATGTAAAAGCACACAGGCAGATCTTGGGTTATGAAAAGAGGTTAAGGAAAATGTTTTTTATTTTGTTCTTATAACAGCATTTTAGAAAGAGTTCCACCACTGTCGAAACACTTATTTTAACTAAAATGAGCTTCAATGCTTGTATCTTCTACAGACAGCATAGTTTGCATTCATTTAGGAAAATGAGGTTATTTTCAACCAAAGTACCCATCTTTGTTAGGAATTGTATTTTACTGCCCCGCCCAAAGACCACCATGTAATCAAGTACAAGTGACAAATGGAACACACAAGTTTGGAACTTTGGATGAGTTGGAGACTCAGTAATTGATATTTTGAGCATGCCCCTTCTTTTAACATTAAGTAGATAAATTGAGAAGTATTCTGAAAGGGAGGAAGAGTGGGCTTTAAAAATGAAAACAATAAATATTTGATTCAAATAAAAATAGTTTTATAAAAACCTGTAGGTACTTCTGCATATACTTCTATCTTCGCTGAAACCAAAACTTACCTTTTTGCACATACTGATCTGCATGACTGCGTAACTTATGAGGGCCTCCTTTAAATCACGGTTCTTTTGCTCCTTGAAACGTTCAATATCGGCCCAAGCATTTTTCACAAATTCTCTAAAATAAAAGGTATAGTCATTGTTGTTATTATTTAAATTAAGTAAACTTATTTTATAAATTCAAATAACCAGTTCTCATTTGAGTTGGTTTTTATTTTTCTATATATGGGAAAAGGCTATTCCTTGTGTAAGATCTAATTTTCTCTTCCTAAAAATTAGTGGGAGAAAAAGCAGACAAATATTCTACTATATTTTAATAATCTGTATTTTTGCCACAAAAATTCTAGCTTCAAATTATTCCTATAAAACAGACAGAGCTGGATCACTGCACAGGTTCACAAGCCTAACAGATACTACATGAAGTTGCCTGCCTGGGGTCACTGGAAAACATATACTTGTTTTGACAAGATGGATTATGTATCACATTTATCATGTACTTGTTTATAATGACAACTAAGTTTTAAAAATTCTGATAGGGTAGACTTCCGGCCAAGATGGAGGCATAGGTAGACACACTGTGCCTCCTTGCACAATGAAAATTAAAGACAACAAAGATTTAGAAACAAGAAAACAACCAGAACTGATAGAAAGTTGAACTGTACATAAGTCCAACAACCATTCATCGAGACCGGTAAGAAGGGAGGAGTCGCGGCAGGAAAAACTGGAGGTTGGCAGACCCAGGTGCACAGGCAACAGCAGCTGGCAGATCCCAGGCATGCAGCCAGTAGCTAGCAGACCCCAGGCACAGGGTGGCAATAGTAGACCCAGTGAGGCCACACAAGGCAGCTGGCTGACCAGGTGGTCCCACATTTGCACACAGATAATCTAGGCGAAGGGGAAGCAGTGGAAGGGACTGGAATCTGAGAGCGAGTGGAGCAAGTGCCATTGTTCCCTCTCAGACCCTGCCCCCACACAAAGCGTCACTACCCAGCAACTGGGCTGCCCTGCCCTGGGGAAAACCTAAGGCTCCACCCCTTACTACATAACAGCTGTGACCAGACCAAAAAAAAAAAAAAGGCTCAAACAGGAGAAAAAAATCAAAGCCCCAGAGCCAATTCATCTAAGTGACCAAGAAATAGCCAACCTATCAGATGCACAGTTCAAACCCCTGGTGATCAGGATGCTCACAGAATTGGTTGATTTTGGTCACAAATTAGATGAAAAAATGAAGGCTACAGTAAGTGAAATGAAGGAAAATGCACAGAACCAATAGTGATGGGAAGGAAACTGGGACTCAAATCAATGGAGTGGACCAAAAGGAAGAAAGAAACAACCAAACAGAAAAGAATGAAGGAACAAGAATGCAAAAAAAAAATGAGAGGCTTAGGAACCTCCAGGACATCTTTAAACGTTCCAACATCCAAATTATAGGGGTACCAGAAGGGGAAGAGGAAGAGCAACAAGTGGAAAACTTATTGGAACAAATAACAAAAGAGAATTTCCCCAATCTGGCAAAGGAAATAGACTACCAGGACGTCCAGAAAGCTCAGAGAGTCCCAAAGAAGGTGGACCCAAGGAGGAACACACCAAGGCACATCATCATTACATTAGCCAAGATTAAAATGAAGGAGAGAATTCTAGAAGCAGCAAGAGATAAGGGGACAGTCACCTACAAAGGAGTTCCCATCAGACTGTCAGCTGATTTCTCAAAAGAGACCTTACAGGCAAGAAGGGGCTGGAAAGAAGTATTGGAAGTCTTGAAAGGCAAGAACCTACATCCAAGATTATTCTATCCAGCAAAGCTTTCATTTAGAATGGAAGGGCAGATAAAGTGGTTCTCAGATAAGGTCAAGTTCAAGGAGTTCATCATCACCAAGCCCTTATTATATGAAATGTTAAAGGGACTTATTTAAGAAGAAGAAAATAAAAAATAATGACAGTAAAAAAAAGCAAACTCATAGATATTAACGACCACACCTAAAACAAAAACAAACTAAGCAAACAACTAGAACAAGAACAGGAACACAGAAATGGAGAACACATAGAGGGTTAGCAACAGAGGAGTGGGAGGAAGAGAGAGGGGGAAAGGTACAGAGAATAAGTAGCATAGATGATGGGTAGAAAATAGACAGGGGGAGGGCAAGATTAGTGTGGGAAATGTAGACACTAAAGAACTTATGACACATGGACATGAACTAAAGGGGGGAATGTGGGTGGGAGAGGGTGTGCAGGGTGGAGGGGAATGATGGGGGAGAAATGGAATAATTGTAATAGCATAATCAATAGAATATATTTAAAAAAAATTCTGATAGGCATTTGTCTTTTTAACTGTACTCATGAAAGTTTACGTTGACTTATTTGGTGCCAAGACTTCTAAAAATTAACAAAACCACCTACAAACCAATGACATTCTGTTCTGCCTTGGTCTACTCACTGACTAACATATGAAAACAATAAGGAAAATGAACAAAAGAGTTATGGCAGATCTTTGAAAACTGAATTTCTAGAAACATTTATGTAATAATTACATAGCAAGCCCTATGCAAGATGTTGGAACATAAGGATGAAAAGACAGTCACTGGCTTTGAAGAGCTTGTAATTTAGCCAGGGACGCTCACACAGAGCAACTAACCAACCAGTACAACGCTGCCGCACTACAGTGGCATGAACCAAATGTTACAACAGCCTGTGAGGATAACAGAAGGTTTCACAAAGGAGGTAACACAAGAGCTGGGCACTGAAGAATCATCAGGCTTTTGTTTAATGACAGGAAAAAAGGGCAGAGGGAATATGCAAAGGATGAAAATCATGAATAGTGCAGCAAACCTCCCTCCACTATACTAAAACAACTGCTTCTATAACGTATTTTTGATAACTTGAATTTCTTAGGAATTCAATAACTGCATTTTAGAAGAACAAGCTATATCCAGCGATACTAATGATACTGGGAATTGTGATAAAGCAACAATCTGCCATGTAGTCTATATGACTGGCTTTGTTAAACATCTTGGCATTTTTACCTGCCTTCCAGATTTTTAGATTTTAGCTGCTGTTCTCCTTCACTTATTTGTTCTTCAAGCACCTTGATTCTGGCTTCTCTCTGCTCCGGAGTTTCTTGACCAAAGAGCTTCGTAGTCATTCCCTTCAAAGAAAATGTTCTCACAGTCTAAAAGGACATACAAACAGATGAATGGATAAATATGACATATATACACAAAAAATACTGTTCAGTCATAAAAGGAAGGACACTCTGACATATACTACAATATGGATAAACCTTGAGGACATTATGCTAAGAGAAAATAAGCCCATCACAAAAAGACAAATACTCTCTGATTCTACTCATAGGCAGTGTTCTAGAGTAGCCAGATTCACAGACAGAAAGTAGAATGGTAGTTGCCAGGGGTTGGGGGAAAAGGGAAACTGACAGGTGATGTTTAATGGGAATAGTTTCAATTTTGCAAGATGAAGAGTTCTGGAAGTTGGTTGCACAATGTGAATGTACTTACTACTGAACTTTACACTTAAAAATAGTTAAGATGATAAATTTTATGTTATGTATATTTTACCACAATTAAAAACTTAAAAAAAAAAAAAAAGGAAAAAACTCTTTCTCATTCCCCCCACCTCCGCCCCCCAGATCAGACAGAGGCATCATAAGCGTATAACCAAGGGGCTTCTAATACAACTGCTAACACTGGAATAATACAGAATACACAAAAAGGGTAAAATTCCAACTGAACATCTTAAAAGAATGGAAAACTTTTAGCTGAAGTAGTAGGCAACTTACTTCTTTAAAAAACTTTTTATTTATTTTTAAACAAAGGGGAAGGGAGGGAGAAAGAGACGGACAGAGACATTGCTGTGCAAGAGAAACATGAATCGGCTGCTTCTCACGTGCCCCCAACCGGGACCTGGCCCGCAACCCAGGCAGGTGCCCTGACTGGGAATCAAACTGGTGACCTTTCGGTTTGCAGGACAACATCCAAGCCACTGAGCCACACCAGTCAGGGCATGAAAATTATTCCTTTATATTAGTAGTCTTATTTTTCAAAATTACTCTGATTCAACAGGCCAAAAAAAAAAAAAAAAAAAAAAACCAAACTAAAAAAAAAAAAAAACTATTTAAAATCGGCTTAATACACTGAAATTTTGGGTATCTTTAATAAATACAATGCCCAAGCATTAAGCCTCACTGCGTTAACATCTCCTCACTCTCTGCAGTTTGCAAAGGAAAACACTTTTCCCGTCACATGTAAGAGCAGAGAACCAAGCTCCCTGAAAATGTACTGGGAATTTCCCCTGAGTTTTAATAATAAATTAAGCCTGGTATAAAACCATTTCATAGCCAAAGGTGTTTTCCTACATAAATCTACGATTTTTCATACATGTAGCAAGTGAGTAACCTTATAAGCACTTTTAAAATTAAAGTACTTGTTAGCTACGAAGTGTGTTATAAATGGTAGCACTGCCACTGTTTCATTACTTCCAGACTGTGTACTCTCACTGTGACAGCAAATTTATTTCAGTGATAGCCAGTAGAGTAAAAAGCTGGTTATAAAAATGATCTAAGCCCTGCCTGGTGTGACTCAGTAGACTGGGTGCCAGTCTGCAAACTGAGAGGCCACCAGTTGGGTTCCCGGTTGGGGCACGTGCCTGGGCTGTGGGCCAGGTCCCTGTCTCGGGGAGTGTGAAAGGCAACTGATCAATGTCTCTCTTCCTCCCTCACTTTCCTTCTCTCTGAATATAAATAAATAAAATCTAAAAAAAAAAAAAAATCTAAGTCTAATATAATAAGATACAGAATTTTCTTCAAAAGACTCACTGTAAGCATTCAAAAATAAAGTACACAAAAATCTCCTTATAGAGAGATGGACAGATTCTAACTGGGTATAGCTTTACAAAATAACCTAACATTTCTACAATATACCTTGTAATATTAAACCTGACAAAGGTCATTACTTCAATCACCAAAATAATGTTTTTTTTTCACTTGAACTTAATCAGAAATGACACTTCAGAGAAATGTTAGCAAAATATCTTACAATACTACAGCTTATGTGTTTTTATATCAAGATCACAACCGAAAGAATTATCAAGTTGCCCCAAAATTATTCCCCTGTAAAAGCTATGGGTATCCTGAGCATTGCAAACACAGCTCATCCACATAAGGCTTGCTACAACAACGCCAGAGACCTAAATGGAGAAACACTCACCCCGGTCGCCAGTTCCTCGCATTGCTGCTTCTTGGATGCTAGGTCCTGGGCAGCCACCTCCAAGTCGTACTGCATAAGTTCATGTTTCCTGCACACAGCCCTAGGGGGCGGAGGAAAGTGCTGCCACTGAATTTCTGTGGCTTCTCTTTTAGTATATTAAATTTTTTTTCAGGTGAGGCATCACAATGTCTTGGCAGGGTCATAAATGGTGTACCCAGAATTTCCACGTTTAAATGTACTAGCCCAATATTAAAAATTAAATCTAACAGGACGTAAGCATAAAAACCTTATATGACTTAAAACAAAAAGTTGTATTCTAGATGCTCAATTTTTTTCAATAAACATATAAAATTATCACATCATAAAAAATATTCTGTATGACACAGAGACTAATGCTATAATCTCATATAGCAACTGAATATTCTTTAAAAATATATCTCGAAGCTTTCTTCTTTTTTATTTAGATACATCTATTAATTTTTATTAAAATTAATAAAAGCAATCCATGCTTATTGTAAAAAAAAAAAATTCTCACACACGAATGCATAAAGTTTCAAGAACCCTGTCTTTTCCCCAATCCCACTTTCTGGACACAACCCATGTTAATAGATGGTACATATTCTTTCATACTTTAGCTATATATTTACAAATATATTATCTACATGTCCCAAGTGATTCCACAACTTTTCTTACTTAACTGTAGACCATGAACATGTTTCCATATCAATATATGTTCATCTTTTCCATAATTTTTAAGAGCCTCAGAAAATTCCACTGTATTCAGCAACTTTCTACTGCTTGGTAACTTGAAAAATACCTTGGTGAAACTACTTACTACTCAAAGCTCAAGAAGGAAAAAGGCTAATAATGTTGTGTTTTCATACCAGCTACTGAACAGGTAAAGAAATAGTACCCCACTGTCTTACTAACAGAATTTTTTTTGGTAATAGAACTTTTAGGCTGCTTTTAAAAGTGACAGGAAAATTACCAAAAGTGGTTACAAACAAAAGCCACCTGTCATAAGAAAATGATTCACTTTTCTAAAATACGAAAAAAAATATGGTAACTTCTTAATTAATACAGCTGTCTACTAGAGGGTTCTGTTTGGCTCTGTAGGAGATACCACAAAAAAAAAAAAAAAAAAAAAGACAAAGTCCTGATACTAATAAGTTTTATAATAAACTTACTAAGGAGGTAAGATATGCAGGTGTGAAAAAACACACAGAGGACTATGTAGAGATTTCATTCAATACCTGGAGGAATGAGTTCAATTAAAAATTTTACTACTCATTAAAAAAACCCACTATTGCTATTTTAGAGAAGCATGTATGAAGAAGACTGACCAGCCAGAGGGCTGCATCTGGGACATTTACCACACTTACCGTAGGGCTTCTGCATAAAAAAGATACTCCTTTAACTGATCTGCATAATGTTCTTCATCTTCTAAAATATCATCAATAGAAGATGCATACCTGTTTTAAAAAAACACCACAGAAGTAACTTTGACCAGTTAGGACGTTATAAAGAAGCTATTCAAAGTGTGGTCCACAGACCATCTGCTACCCATCAATAACAAAGGTAGGTACAGAAAGTGAGAATAAACATTTAGAAATATTTATAGGAATTTCTAACTACCATGACACAATTTTATTGCATTTTACTATAATGTTTCAATCAGTAATGGCTTGGAAATACAAAACAAAACAAAACAAAAAATGGTCCTTCTTACAGGTAGCTTAAGAAACATTGTTAAGACTGTAATATATTTTGTTCAAAGATATTATAAAAGGGCTACAAAATCTGTTAGAAAGAATAACAGCTTAGTGTAACTGGTGCACAAATGTTCTTGGTAGTAACCACATACAGTAATGCCAAAAAGCTATCAAAGGAAAAGTTAAGCAAATAATGGTTATAGAAAATTTCAGAAGCCTTATTTTAATAAAATTCTCAGTAAATCTCTGCTTTGATTCAAACAACCCCTCACTGTTATACCATTCTTGTTCCTGGACCTGAATCTTTCCTTACACAGAAATGTGAAGGCTCTCCACGTTGCTTCTCCAAATCCTACAAGCACGTAACCTGAACACCTCTAGGAAATCTTGACAGACTACTTAGGTCCCTATTCATCAAGCTACTTCTGATCTCTTACCAACAATGTAAAACTTATACTGTATCAAAGTGCTATCTCAAGTATTGATTTTATTTCTCTGATCACACTGTAAATTCTGTAAGGACATGGGTCATGCCATTTACTGCTTCTACATAGTATAATGGTCACGCTTTTTTCCAATTAATTCTGATTCTTTAGCATGGGAATAAAAGAAATACTGTCTCTAGGCCTGCTTTATGTAGGTAAGCAAAGTTCACTTAAGTTCTAAAAATAAATAAGTAAACCTAAGTTTCACTAAAAAGTGATGTGCTTGTAGGATTTATGAAAGTAGCAAATTACATATTCTATAATCATAAATTTGCATTTGTAGAGTGTGGAATATCTTCTAAGAATCACTGCTTTGAGTAAGGAAAACTGCCTTTAGCTCATAACCCTATGATAATGGAAGAGTTAATGTCAATGTAACAAAAAAGAAGAACCACAGGACTAGTGGTTTAAAAATACAGTAAACAACATATTCTTAGGCAGGAAAGTTTAACTGGCAAAGTACTTCTTTAGCTATAAGTACTAACATTAATTTTATTTAATACTTTATAATCAACTAAAGGGGTAATACTAAATTCCTGCAAATACTGAAAATGTTATGTCAACAGAATGGAGACTTAACAAACTGGTTGAAAAGTAGCCAGTTAGCTGAAATATGGCCCAGAGAAAAATAACACCTAGATAAAATTTATTAAAAATTTTTTTTATTATTGAGCTGTGGTTCTTTACATATGAAGGTTAGAAATGTTTAATGCTAGTTTTGCTCTTCATCATCTTAATGGTGTCTTTTGCGTGTACGTGGTAAAAAATACGTAACATAAAAATTTACCTTTTTAAAAAAATTTTAGCCCTGGCTGGTGTGGCTCAGTGGATTGAGTGTCAGTCTGCGAACCAAAGGGTCGCAGGTTCGATTCCCAGTAAGGGCACCCAGTGGATGCCTGGTTTGCAGGCTAGGTCCCCAACAAAGGGAACATGAGAGGCAAGCACACATTGATGTTTTTCTCCCTCTCTTTCTCCCTCCCTTCCCCTCTCTAAAATAAATAAATAAAATCTTTAAAATTTTTTTTTAATCCTCACCCAAGGATATGTTATTGATTTTTTAGAGAGAGAAGAAGACTGATTAGCTGCTTCCTGTACACACCCCAACCAAGTACCAAACCCACAACCTAGGTATGTGCCCTGACTGGAGATCAAATCCACAACCTTTCGGTGTATGGGACGATGCTCCAAACAACTGACCCACCTGGCCAGGGCGCTTTTTAAGAAGTTTTAAGTGTATAGTATGGTGGCATTAAGACAGATTCACATTTTTTTTAATTGACTTGAGAGAGAGAGAGAGAGAGAGAGAGAGAGAGAAGGAGAGAAGGAGAGGCGCAGTGGTGGAGGAAGAGAGACAGAGAAACATCAATTTGTTATTACACTTGCTGATGCATTCACTGGTTGATTCTTGTATGTGCCCTGACTGGGACTCAAACTTGCAACCTGGGCATATCAGGACCATGCTCTCACTAACTGAGCTATCTGGCCAGAGCCAGATCAGTCCAGTACATTCACATTGTTGTGCAACCATCACCACCATCCATCTTCCCCAACTAAAACAGTACCCACTGAACAAGTAACTCCCACATTCTTCCTCCTCCATAGGATCAATTTGCCTTTTGATAGGCAACATTTTTAATTTTGATGAAGAATAATTTACCACAATTTTTTTCTTCTGATGTCCTCCTTCAGAAATCTTTGCTTGCTCAAAGGTTGCAATAATATTTTCCTGTTTTCTACTAAAAGCTGTAATTTTAACTTTTGCACTTATGCATATGGTCCGAATCGAATTAGTTTTTATATAAGGTGTGAAATATGCCTCAAGGTTCATTTTTTCCCCTCCACGCAGACTTCCAGTTAATTTCCAGAATCATTTCTTGAAATGGACTACCTAAAATGTAAGTCTATTCTGCACTCTATTCTGTTCCATTGATTTATTTATCTCAATACCTTACTATCTTGGTAACTAAGTCTTGAAATCAGGTAACACACTCCAAAATTTTTTTCAAGATTATTTTGGCTATTCTGGATCCTCTGAATTTCCATATACATTTTAGAATCAGCTTATCAATTTCTGCTACAAAGTCTCTGTAATTTTGATTTACAAATTCTGATTTGGGTATGATCCAGAAGAATGGTCATATAAATATTACTGAGTCTTCCAAACCATGAACATGCTTTCTCTCTCCATTTAAGTCTTCTTTAATTTCTCTTAGCAATGTTTATATATAAAGTTTTCAGTGTAGAGGTCTTTCACATCTTTCATTAAGCTAATCTCTAAGTACTCTGATTCGATGCTATCACAAATAGCATTGTTTTTTAAATTTTTATTTTCCAGTTGCTAGCTCTATAACATTTTTGGTTGATTCTTTTTTTCCCAAAGATTTAATTTATTTATTTTAGACAGAGGGGAAGGGAGGAAGGGGCATAAAGAGGGAGAGAAACATCATTGTGTGGCTGCCTCTCATGTACCCCCTACTGGGCACGTGGCCTGCAAGCCAGCATCCACCAGGTGCCCTGACTGGGAATTGAACCAGTGACCCCTTGGTTCACAGGCTGACACTCAATCCACTGAGCCACACCAGCCAGGAATGATTCTTTATGTCTTTTAATGTAAAAGATACTGTTAACTGCAAATAAAGACAGTTTTACTTCTTCCTAAGATTTATTCTAAGATTGATTTTCCGGCCTCATGGCACAACTAGAACCTCTAACACAATAGCAGACAACCTTGCCTGTTCCTGATCTTATAACAAAATGTCAGTATTTCACTATTAAGTACAATATTAGCTGTATGGTTTAGACTGAGGTAATACCTTTCATTCCTAATTTGATAATTTTTACTGTGAATTAATGCTGAAATGCTTTTTCTACATGTATTGCAATAAAAATACAGACTTTCTTATTTATTCTGCGAATATGAGTTAGACTAATTGGTTTTTAAATGTTAAGTTAACCTTTCAACTCCTGAAATAATCTTCTCTAAGACAGATCTGTATGCACAAAGCATAATATAAATGCCAGAAAACTTGGTAACGGAAGAACAGAAGAGTCGCTAACACTTCACCACTAGACTTCACCTTCGGTTCTACCTTGCACTCTCTGGGCACTTACACGTCCATGTGATGACCAGCACTCTGCAGTCCATCCCCCATTTCTTTTTCTATGGCACTCCATTCACTAGCAAGAAAAAGATAAAAACCAAAAACATCCTGCGTTAGATGTGGATTATTAGTAAATACACTCTTTTACAAGGCTTTTTTTCCTAACTAAACTGGGAGAATCATTGGGAGAATCAATGTATGCGGTGCAATGGTTTATGGCTGTATTCTATTTACCGTATTTTACCGTGTATAATGCGCTCTTGTGTATACTGCGCACCCATGTTTTAGACCCAAACTTTCAGGAGAAAAAAATCTTTAATTTTAACTTTTTAACTCAATTATTTATTTATTTATATTTAGAAACAAACCGATCATTGTATTCCAATGTATTACTCTGCATACAGATGTCATTATTGCTTTCTAGAGTTACACTTTTAATGCTTAAGCACAAATAAAAGAATTAAAAACATTTATATAGATATGGAATCAGCACCACCCATGTATAATGCGCATCTTTATTTTTTCCTCAAAATTTTGGGCAAAAAAGTACACATTATACATGGGAAAATGTGGTATTTTTTTTTTTATCCTCACCTGAGGAAATTTTTTTCACTGCTTTTGAGAGAGAGAGGAGGGGTGGGAGAGACATCGATTGGAGACATTGATTGGATGCCTTCTCATATGCATCCCAACTGGGGATTGAACCTACAACCTTCTGGTGTACAGGACAGGACAACAACCAACTGAGCCACACCAGCCAGAGTAGTTTAACAATTTTAAATTCACTTTTTTATGACTTAAGTGAAATTGTTTTAATCCACTTGTTTACGACAAAGACAAAAAAAACAAACAAACACACAGTTGTTTTGCTATACAAATGAAGTAAATTATTTCAGGATGTCATGGTCTCACCTAATCCCCTGGTAAGTACCTCAGCAGCCCAGCTGCTGAGGGCCCTACTGGGGACTCATCAATAAAACTGTGTGAAGAGCACGGTCATGGACCTATAGTAGGCCTTTCTCTGTCAGCCTGTCACAGTGTTCCTGCACCAGAGTAAACTGCAGCCTCAAACCATTGCTCTGCCTCCTTACCAGCGGACTGTGAGCAATGACAGGGGCTGTACAATTTAAAGATGGAAAGAAAAGGAAAGGAAAAGAAAAGGCGGGGGAGGAACAAAAAAAGAATGTGTGGAGAAGCAACTATGACAAGGGGACATTCAGACCATAAATACTGAGTTTGTGAGGATTATTTGAGAGTTCAGTTTGGGTGAGGTGACTCTTCACCAACCATAAATCTCTGAAGTCCCTTGGGGCATTAGCTCCTGCTATAGGCAGTGACTCAGTGGCCCCATAAAGGAAGTCAACCTGTCAATCAACACCAGCTTCTTTGTTCCTAGCAACATGCTATGAAATTCCTCTAGCAACAGAGGAATTTCACTTCTGCACTGGCAGCTGGAAATCAGCTCTTGGGTGGTCACCGACTCTGCCTTGTAGGTAACACCTCATACTAAATTTGGACTTTACTCATTCATTGCCCCTTACCCAGAACAATACTGTGATTAAGCTGTCATTTGTTTAAAGTATGTTATTTCTTTATTTAGCTTATTAAGAGATATTCTTTATGGGCTATTATCCTGTATGCTATTGGCATATAAAATTATTATAATACCCACAGCTACGCTGTGCTAAACAAATTGTTGCCAGCCCTGGCTGAGTTAGAGTGTCGTCCCAATACACCAAGGTTGTGGGTTTGATCCCTAGTCAGGGCACATACAAGAACTAGCCAATGAAAGCATAATTAAGTCTAACAAACTGATGTTTTTCTCTTTCTGCTCCTCCTCCCAAAATCAATAAATAAAAGTTTTAACCACTTAAAAATGGTTGCCAAAAACAAAATTTCTAAGTATAACTTTTGCTGCCTCTCCAAAAAAAACAATCCATAATCCCAAATACCAAGAGATCACAGAAGTTGATATATTTCCTCCTAGTCTTTTTATTTACTCATTTTATTGGATCTGAGATCACACAATATATACAACTTTATATCATGCTCATTCTCTTTAACAGTATTTACCCATATTATTAAAATAATTTGTTCTAAGCATTGCTTCAAATGGCAACTTATAATTTTTTAAAACCGTTTTCCTGGACGTTCATGTTGTTTCCAATTTTTCTCCTATGTAAAGGATGTCTGATGAACATCATCAATTGTACCACAGCTTAAAGAAAAAAAAACTTAAAACACTACTTTATATACTACTCTCAAAATAATCAAACTATATGCCTATAGTACTAAAGGAAAAAAGTCACGTTTTTTAATATTGCCAAAGAAAAAAAACAAACATGTAAATCATCTATGTAACCAGTACAGTTTACGATTAAATAAAATAGGCAGGGCCACCTCTGGTAATTTTCTTTCCTCGTATTTTACTCTCAAAAAGTGAAAGCAACAGTTAAACTTTTTTAGTTCTCTGCTGTTTACAAAATGGATTTTTAACATCTCCAGCTACAATATAAGCTCTAAAGCTGCATTTCTAATCGTTACAAGACAATTCTGCTTTTATACAGCTCTGTCACTTCAAATTCAACATACCCAAACCCAGTTCTTTATGTGAAAAAGAAAATCTAGGAGTTCTGGTGGGTTATAGGTGCGGTAGGCAAACAGACATAAGCAGAGCAGGGGTGATGGGCCAGGTACAGAAGGTCACCTGGGTTGAAAGTCCCAGGTGCCTAGCAATGGGCAAAACTTAAACAACAAGGCTCTCGCCCCCTGTGTAACCTTTCCTCCCCTAGCATATCTCTGGTCAAGCAATTTAGACCCCCCTTCATATCGCTCGTCATCAGGGTTCGAACTCTCCCAATCTTTCCTCTCCTTGCATGTCACTAGTCATGCGGAAGATCCTGTTACACGGGAAGCAAGGGGAAGGAGAACAGCCTCCTGAGACACTGGTACAAGCCCCTGCACAACCACTTCCTTAGGCATTACTCTTGGAGATAACATCTAAGCCTCAATTGTGTTTCAGCTCCGGGCCCTAAAAGGCAGGAAAAAAAAAAAAAACCCCACAAGACAAGATACAGCTGGCCACAGGAAAGGCTGCATTGACTAATGAATCTCTGCACTGACACCAACAATCAGTGGAGACCAGGACCCTGAAAGGACACACCTGGAAAGGACATACCTGGAAAGCTGATAACTAGTCTATTAAGATCCTCACCTGGAACCTCCCCTAAAATCTCTGCCCTTAAAAGCCCTAGGGATGGAGGAACCAGCATGCTCTCCCTCCAGGAGCACACCCTCGCCTCTTCCTTCCTCCTCATCTTCCCCCCAGTTACAGTATCTTTACCTTTCCCCCTCTCCTAAGCTCCAACGGACCTTCTTTTGCCTCTGTAATTTGTTGCCTAAGCCCATTTATGCTACAGATCACTTCTACATCCGTAACTTTCTAGATAAACTTTCTCCTATAGTTTGAGTCTTGGCTCTCAATTCTTTTCCAGCTGAAACTCAAGCACCAAGGTTGCAGAACCAAGGGCCAGTGTGACGCCACCAGTCTAACGCCTGGTGCTGTTCTTGCCACCGCCAACACAGGCGTAACAAGCCCAATGTGTGATGTAGCAATCACAGTCAATGCCGCAGTAGTTCCATTAACAGAAATGAGGGACAGTCCAGATCAACTGTCTACTGGATGCCCCACAGGTACTTCATCCATCTAATCTTCGAGCACCTTTTTATGTATGGCCAACTCAAAGTCAACATAACCAAATGCAATACCTTTTTTTAAAGACAGACTAAAAACTAGGCTGGTGTGGCTCGTGGATTGAACAGCAGACTAAGAACCAGAAGTTCACTGGTGAGATTCCCACTCCAGGCACATGCCCAGGCTGCAGGCCAGGTCCCCAGCTGGGGATCTGCAAGAGGCAACAGACTGATGTTTCTCCAGCACATTGACATTTCTCTCTTTCTCTTTCTCCCTCCCTTCACCTCTCTGAAAATAAATAAAATCTTTTTTAAAAAAACAAACTAAAAACTAGTTCAAGAAAAGTAGGACCTACACTCAATCATCTGTTTTCCTGTTAAGTAGTTTAGGTCCTGATAAATACTTGGCATTTACAGTTTGCAGGTAAAATGAAAGAATGAACCAATAAATTAATAAGTGTGAGAAGGGAAACCTAATGAGTTCTTATGTATCACCACTGGTAGGCACAAGATCTAGTCTAGGCACATGTATACTCTGGCCCTATGCTATTCAAACTGCAGTCTAGCAACAGCATCACCTACAAACCTGGTAGATTGCAGAAGCCATTCCAGATCTGCTGAATCAGAATATTTAACAGTTCTCCAGATGACTTGCATGCCCATTAAAATCTAAGAAGCTCTAGCTAAACACAGGTTCTAATCTGGGGTCCATGGATATGTCTAGGACTGGAAATAAGAAATGTTAACCAGTGGGAAAGCAGGAAACCATTAATATACAATGAACTCCGAAAGAGTAGAAGGACTTAGCATCAACTTCATAAAAGACAAGATTACTACTGCAAAGTACTTAACAGGTGGGTAACTATCACAGATGAACTGGATCAAAGAGGGTGCTGTGAGGATCTTTATAGAATCCAATTAAGACTATGGACCTTTCTCTTAAGAGGGGAAAACCACAAATGCAAAATTTTGCATGTAATTTGAGACTTAAACAACCTAAAGTCCATCCTTACCTCTTAGATTATGAACTCTAAACTATAAAACATGACTGGCCTCCTCACACAACCACATGAAAATTACAACTAAAATACAGAACACCTTTACTCAGAACCATCAGAAATCAAGCTGAACAGAAGAATGACAACTACAGAATTAAAGAAACCACATCCATGCAGACTTGTAGGAAGGATGGAAACACGAAACGGCTGGTCCCACATCTACCTGTGGTGGCTAAAAATTTGGGAGGGATATCTTGTGAGAGAGGAGTGCCAGCCCCACACCAGCCACCCCCAGCCCACAGTTTCAGTGCTAGGAAGGTTAAGTCCCCATACCTTTTGGTTATAAAAACCAGCAGGGATCGAATGAATGGAAGAAACTTCTGGAGTCCCAAGCAGTTCCTCTGAAAGAACCCACACACAGACTACTCACATGCACTCCCTCTGAGCTCCAGCATTGGGGTAGCAGCTTGAAAGGCACCAGTGGCATAGGGAAGGAACTGAAGTGCCTGATATCAGGACAAGAGCTGGGGGACAGCTTTCTCCCAACCAGAAAAGCAGGCAGGGGACATTGATATTTTCTGAGCCCCATCGCCACACAGCCACAGAGCCAGCAGGTGGGGGCCATATCTGAGACTCCATCAACATGGCTCACAGGGTTTGTTCCAGCCTGTGGAATCCATGAGGCTCCACCCAGCCACCCAAGTTGTTAACTGTGGCTTTTCCCTATGAATGGCTGGTCTCAGGCTTCACATCTTCCTAAATCTTCTCAAGCAAGCAACAACGAGCCTCAGTGAACCTCCTGCCCCCATACCTCTGGATAAGCAGCCCCAGGCCCAGCAGGAGCAGCAGCCAGCTATGGATCACAGCTTGGCTTTGCCAGGGAAACTCAAGGCCCAGAACAAGTAGCAGCCATCTGCAGATTGCTTTGTAGTTCATGCTGGGTGGCCCCCTGGCAGAACACAGGGGGTGGCTGAGCTTGGCCTGCACCACCAGGGAAACTCCTCAGTCTGTGCACCCAGTGGACAGCTATAGACCACGTTGGAACACCAGCACCCTGCCCCTGTACAGCTGATCCTCCACAAAGGCTCAGATTGGTGGTCAGTGGTTACAGCCAATCCTTGCAGTTGACTGGCCTGGCTAAATCCCTCCCATTGACTGGCCAACAGCAATCAAGGCTCAACTACAAGAGGAGGGTGTACTCAGCCCACATGGAGGTTGCATCTTGAGTACCTAGCTTAGGTGATTTGGGAGGCTGCACCACTGGGCCCAACAGACACGCCTCTTACAATAGGCCATCCTACCAAGACAGGGATTCATAGTAGCTCTACCTAATACGTAGAAACAAAGGAAGGCTGCCAAAATGAGGAGATAAAGGAATACGGACCAAATGAAAGAAGAGATCAAAACTCCAGAAAAAGAGCTAAACAAAATGGAGACAAGCAATCAATACGATGCAGAGTTTAAAACACTGTTTATAAGGATACTCAATAAACTTAGTGAGTACCCCAATACCATAAAAAAACAACCAGTCAGAAATGAAGGATACACTAATTGAAATAAAGAACAATTTACAGGGAAACAACACTAGAGTAGATTAAGCCAAGAACCAAATCAATGATTTCGAACATAAGGAAGCAAAAAACAACCCATTGGAACAACAAGAAAAAAGAATCCACATTGCCATGGCTGCCCATGATGGCATTACTCCCGCCAGCAAGGGTCTGCAGTATGTGGAGTACTCACTGCCCTCGACCAAACGACTGGATGTGGAGATAGATCAGAGACGGGCAAGAAGCGTAACAGCTGTAAGGCTGGGTGTTGCAGGTTTTACATTTGCAGGCACTGTGTATTTCAGATCTGGAAACCTCCAGAACAACTCATCACAGAAACTGCAAGAAGATTTCAAGTCCTAGCCTTTCATTCTACTATAAAGGAGGATTTGAACAAACAATGAGTAGGCGAGAAGCTAAATCTTATTTTGGGTATAAGCCCATCTGCTAGCAAGGCCATGATTAGAATAGCTCACAGAAGAATCATGATTTTTAAATCGCCCAGATAAGGTTGGATCTCCATACTTAGCAATCAAAATAAATGAAGCAAAAGACTTGCTAGAAGAAACCACCAAACACTGATTGATGCTCAAGGACTACTCTGAAGGAAAAAAGCTGGGGGGAAGAGGGGGTGTAAAAACAAAGTCTACCAAATTTAATTAAAACCACCACCGTCATAATTTTAATACATGTGCTAACAATAAATAATAATTTATTACACTGTTAAGTGGTATAGTAATAAAAGATTAATAATCAAAAAAAGAAAGAAAATGAAGATAGTGGAAGCAGCTTCTGGAACAACTTCAAGTGTTCCAACACTTGCATCATAGGGGTTCCAGAAGGAGAAGAGAAGGAGCAAGAAATCTGAAATCTATTTGAAAAAATAATGGAAAAAAAAGCAAGCCTCTCTAATTTACTGAAGGAAATAGACATGCAAGTTCAGGAAGCACAGAGAGTCCCAAACAAGCTGGATGCAAAGAGGCCCACTCTAAGACACATCATAATTAAAACTGTAACAGGGTGCAGCCAAGGGGGGCCACCAATGGGGATTTGTAATGGGGTCCAGAACTCAAGGTGTCCAAGAAATATTAGAAAAAAATACATATAAGGATGTCCAGCTCAAGTCTGAGCTGGGGGATGGGATGCATGGAGCAGGGCCATTGAGAGTTGTTTTAAATAGCAAAGTTTTGCAGATAACCTCTAGAACGGTCATTTAACATATCTGTAATCTTTAACTGGTTTCATAGATATGTTAAATAGCTGTGGCCATGCTTTGAGCTATGGGGATGAGAGTGACTTCAACCATGGTGTAACTGGGAGGCAACTCCCTCTGGGTACAGTACCTGCATAAAAGCTTGCAGATGTCTGGCTCCACATCATGGGGCCATGCCTGCATGGATTTACTATGGCAGCCCAAGAATATGGAAGAATATTCTTGGCCCAGTGCCAAGCTGGAAGAATATGGGAATGCTGGCAGTAACCAACTGTGGGAGGAGTTAGAAATGGTGCTGCAGAGAAAGATTGGCACTGGGATTTAAACCCAGGTGTGGCATCCATGCACGAGCTTTTTGGGACCATGCGGCTTTGGTGAAAGTTGGGACCGTGCAGCTTCAGGGTGCGCCCTTTTTGCCACGTGGCTTAGGAAGCGGGAGAGACTTTCCCTGGAAGAAAAGGGGTGAAAGGATTCTTGCTGGTGGGCCATGAGAAGGTGCCACATGGTTTTGAATTAACTGGAGATAGCGGCAGTACAGATGATGGTACTGAAACCAAGAGGCTGCCTGAACTATGGACTTCTACTTCTTTTCCTAAAGTATGGTACCCCCGACTGGGCAAAGGAGAGAAGGAAAGACTGTGCATTTGTGGGTATTCTAAAAGACTTTAATATTTTTAATAACGACAGTAAGCCAACCAAGATGGAGGCGCAGGCAGACACACTGTGCCTCCTCGCACAACCAAAATTAAGGACAACAAAAATTTAGAAACAAAAAAACCCCAGATCTGACAGAAAACTGAACTGTAAGGAAGTCCGACAACCAATCATCCAGACCAGTAAGAGGGGCAGAGTCGGAGGCTGGAGGAGAGGGGTCACGGCAGGAAAAAGTACTTGTTGGTGGTCCTGGGCACACAGGCGATGGCTGGCAGACCCCTGGCATGCAAGGTGGCTGGCTGACCACGGATACTCATTCGCTTGCAGATAAACAGGCAAAAACTGGGAGCGAGACAGACCGCACAACCCAGAGCCCCAGCGCTGGGAAATAAAGCCTAAAAGCACCGAATGAAAATACTTGTGGGGGTTGAGGTACTGCGAGACTCCCAGCCTCACAGGGGAGTTCGTTGGAGAGACCCACAGGGTCCTAGAACGTACACAAGCCCACCCACCTTGGAACCAGCACCAGAAGGGCCCAATTTGCTTGTGGGAAATGGCAGAAGGGACTGAAATACGAGAGAGAGTGCAGAGCAAGTGCCATTGTTCCCTCTCTGACCCTGCCCCCACATACAGCGTCACAACCCAGCTACAGGGTTGACCCGCCCTAGTGAACACCTAAGGCTCCGCCCCTCACTATGTAACAGCTGCGACCAGACCAAAAAAAAAAAAAAAGGCTCAAAAAAAGAATAGATCAAAGCTCCAGAGCCAATACATCTAAGCAACCAAGAGCTAGCCAACCTATCAGATGCACAGTTCAAAGCCCTGGTGATCAGGATGCTCATAGAATTGGCTCATTTTGGTTGCAAATTAGATGAACAAATGAAGGCTACAATACATGAAATGAAATGAAAGAAAATGCATGGGGAACCAATAGAGATGGGAGAAAAACTGGGACTCAAATCAATGGAGTGGACCAGAAGGAAGAAACAACCAAACAGAAAACAAAGAAGAAACAAGAATTCAAAAAAAAAAATGAGGAGAGGCTTAGGAACCTCCAGGATATCTTTAAACATCCCAACATCCGGAATTATAGGGGTGCCAGAAAGAGAAGAGGAATACCAAAAAGTGGAAAAGTTATTTGAACAAATAATGAAGGAGAACTTCCCCAATCTAGCAAGGAAAGAGACTTCCAGGAAGTCCAGGAAGCTCAGAGAGTCCCAAAGAAGTTGGACCCAAGGAGGAACACACCAAGGCACATCATCATTACATTAGTCAAGATTACAATGAAGAAGGACTTCCGGCCAAGATGGAGGCGTAGGCAGACACACTGTGCCTCCTCTCACAACCAAAATTAAGGACAACAAATATTTAGAAACAAGAAAACAACCAGAACTTATAGAAAATTGAACTGTACGGAAGTCCAACAACCATTCATCCACACCGGTAAGAGGGGTGGCGTCGCGGCAGGAAAAAGTGGAGGTGCGGACCCGGGAACGCAGGCAGCAGCGGCTGGCAGTTCCCAGGTGCACAGGCAGCGATTGGCAGTCCCCGGGCCCACAGGCAGCAGCTGATGGACCTGGGCACAGGGAGGGGGGCAACTGTGCAGACCCAGTGAGGCCGCACAAGGCGGCTGGCTGACCAGGTGGTCACACATTCGAGCGCACAGACGGTCCAGGCAGAGGCGAAGTGGCGGAAGGGACTGAATCCAGGAGAGAGTGGAGCAGGCGCCATTGTTCCCTCTCAGAACCCGCCCCCACATACAGCTTCACAACCCAGCAACTGGGCTGCCCCGCCCTGAGGAACACCTAAGGCTCCACCCCTCTTACGTAATAGCCGTGACCAGACTAAAACCAAAACAAAACAAACAAAAAAACCCCACCAAAAATGGCTCAAACTGGAGAAAAAATGAAAACCCCAGAGTCAATTCCTCTAAGCCGTGAAGAGATAGCCAACCTATCAGATGCACAGTTCAAAGCACTGGTTATCAAAATGCTCACAGAATTGGTTGATTTTGCTCACAAATTAGATGAAAAAATACAGGCTACAATACGTGAAATGAAGGAAGACGCATGGGGAACCAATAGAGATGGAAGGAAAACTGGGACTCAAATCAATGGAGTGGACCAGAAGGAAGAAACTAACAACCAAACAGAAAACAAGGAAGAAACAAGAATTCAAAAAAATGAGGAGAGGCTTAGGAACCTCTGGGACATCGTTAAGCATCCCAACATCCGAATTATAGGGGTCCCAGAAGGGGAAGAAGAAGAGCAACAAGTAGAAAACTTATTTGAACAAATAATAAAAGAGAACTTCCCCAATCTGGCAAAGGAAATAGACTTCCAGGACGTACAGGAAGCTCAGAGAGTCCCAAAGAAGGTGGACCCAAGGAGGAACACACCAAGGCACATCGTAATTACATTAGCCAAGATTAAAATGAAGGAGAGAATTCTAGAAGCAGCAAGGGATAAGGGGACAGTCACCTACAAAGGAGTTCCCATCAGACTGTCAGCTGATTTCTCAAAAGAGACCTTCCAGGCAAGAAGGGGCTGGAAAGAAATATTTGAAATCTTGAAAAGCAGGGACCTACATCCAAAATTGCTCTTTCCAGCAAAGCTGTCATTTAGAATGGAAGGACAGATAAAGCGCTTCTCAGATAAGGTCAAGTTCAAGAAGTTCATCATCACCAAGCCCTTCTTATATGAAATGTTAAATAAACTTATCTAAGAAAAAGAAGATCAAAAATATGACAGTGAAAAGACAGCAAACTCACAGCTATTAAGAACCACACCTAAAACAAAAGCAAACTAAGCAAACAGCTAGAACAGGAACAGAACCACAGAAATGGAGATCATATGGAGGGTTAGCAACAGGGGTGTGGGAGGAAGAGAGAGGGGGAAAAGGTACAGAGAATGAGTAGCATAGATAGTGGGTAGAAAGTAGAAAGGGGGAGGGCAAGAATAGTATGGGAAATGTAGAAGCTAAAGAACTTATGACACATGGACATGAACTAAAGGGGGAAATGTGGGTGGGAGAGGGTGTGCAGGGTGGGGGGAATGATGGGGGAGAAATGGGACAACTGTAATAGCATAATCAATAAAATATATTTAAAAAAAGATTACAATGAAGGAGAGAATTCTAGAAGCAGCAAGGAATAAGGGGACAGTCACCTACAAAGGAGTTCTCATCAGAGTGTCAGCTGATTTCTCCAAAGAGACCTTGGAGGCAAGAAGAGGCTAGAAAGAAGTATTTGAAGTCTTGACAGGCAAGGACCCACATCTAAGATTGCTCTTTCCAGCAAAGCTTTCATTTAGAATGGAAGAGCAGATAAAGAGCTTCTCAGATAAGGTCAAGTTAAATTCATCATCACCAAGCCCTTATTCTATGAAATGTTAAAGGGATTTATCTAAGAAAAAGAAGATAAAAAATATGAACAGTAAAAAGACAGCAAACTCACAGATATTAACAACCACACCTAAAACAAAAACAAAAACAGACTGAGCAAAGAACTAGAACAGGGACAGAACCACAGAAATGGAGATCACATGGAGGGTCAGCAACAAGGGGGTGGGAGGAGGAGAGAGGGGGGAAAAGGTACAGAGAATAAGCAGAATAGCCAGTGAGTAGAAAATAGACATGGGGAGAGCAAGAATAGTGTGGGAAATGTAGAAGCTAAAGAACTTATGACACATGGGCATGAACTAAAGGGAGGGAATGTGGGTGGGAGGGGGGTACAGGGTGGAGGGGAATGAAGCGGGGGGAAATGGAACAACTTTAACAGCATAATCAACAATAAAAAAAGACATTAAGTCATTATTCTAAGTCTGTATAACTTTTTAAATAAATAATCCCTTTCCTTTTCACCAATTTCTGGCATTAAGAGATATCCTGTCCTTTTACTAGGACAAGGTGAACTTAGTACAGTGGGGGGACCCCCAGAGCACAAGGGTGGGTCTATTCAGTAATAGTGTATCATTCACCACCTCCCCAGGTCTGTTCTGTAAGAAAATGCCAAAGGTTAAAGATAAAGACAGAATCTTAAAAGAAGCAAGAGAAAAGCAGAGAATTACCTACAAAGGAGTTCCCATAAGACTGTCAGCTGATTTCTCAAAAGAAACTTTGCAGGCTAGAAGGAATTTCCAAGAAATATTCAGTCATGAAAAGCAGCCAGTATTTCTCTACCCACCAAAGCTATCATTTAGAATCAAAGGGCAGATAAAGAGTTTCCCAGACAAGAAAAAACTAAAGGAGTTCATCATCACCAAACCATTATTATACGCAATGTTAAAGGGGCTTATTTAAGAAATAGAAGATCAAAACAAGAAACAATAAAATGGCTATAAGTACATGTCCATCAAAAATGGAATCTAGAGGGGGGTTCAAGATGGCGGCATGGTAGGAGGACGCAGATTGTCCTTCCTCCTGCACATGGGAGAAAAACCTAACTGATCTACAGAGGAACAGAGCAGATAGCCAACAATACCACAGTATATATGAAAATAGGAGATCAAAATCCATAGCAGACATTGGAAAACTAGACGTGGCAGCCGAGCGACAGGAGGTGGCCCTGAGACGGGACAGAGGCGACCCGGCGACCGGAGGCAGCTCCGCAACCGACCGGAGGCAGCCCGGCGACCGGAGGCGGCTCCGCAAACGACCGGAGGCAGCCGCGAGACCGGAGGGGCCTCCGCAACCGACCGGAGGCGGCCCGGCGACCGGAGGCGGCTCCGCAAACAACCGGAGGCGGTCGCGGGACCGGAGGGGGCTCTGCAACCGACCGGAGGAGGTCGCGCGACCGGAGGCGACTCTGCGACCGGGTTGGAAGCAGCCCTGCGGCCAGAGGCGACCCTGCAACTAGAGAAGGGGACTCTGGAAGACCCGGAGCTCACATCTGTGATCCTGGGGTGAGTGCGCGCAACTCGGGAAACTCTCGGAGCCCACGCCCGTAGTCTCAGGCGGGCGCCTGCGCCCTGTAGGAGACCCGGAGCTCACAGCAATAGGCTCGGGGAGGGATGGATCTGTAAGAGATTCCAGCTGAAACCCATAAACTCTGGAAAGCTCGCCCCCTGCAGGAGGCTCAGAAATCACACCCAAGGCCCTGCATGGACAGTACGCCATTAGCCCTGGGGACAGTGCTGGGCTGGCACTGAGGACAGTAGCCCAAAGCTGACTGAGTGAGGAACAGGGAGAAAAGCGGTACGAGTCGCCTCCCAGCCTGCTACAGCCAGCAAGTCCAGAAAATCCAGTTTGGCCTGTGTGAAAATAGCAAGAGATTTTTTTTTTTTCTTTTTTTTTTTTCCCTTCTTATTCTTTTTTTTTTTTTTGGGGGGGGGGGTTGTTTTGTTTTGTGGGGGATTTTTTTGATAGTTGTTTTTTGTCTGCTTAGTTGGGTTTTTTGTTTGTTTGTTTTGGTTCGTTTTTCGTTTTTGTGGGGTTCTTTTTGTTTTGTTTTGATTATATATTTTTTATTTCTTTATTACTTCTACCTTTTTTATCCCTCAATTCCTTTTGCTTCTCTTTACTTCTTTCTGGCTTTATTCCTTCTTCCTTTCTTTCCAATTTTATCTCTCCTTCCCTCCTCTTTTTTTCTTCTTTTTTGTTTTCTCTTTTTTCTCTCTCTTCTTTTTTTCACTTTATTCTTTTCTCTTTTTGAATACCCACGAGTGAGGCAAAGAAATCCTAGAACTGTGAAAAAACCAGAGTTGGACCAAAAGAGGGGGTATTCCCACAGCTGAGACAGTGGAAGCTGTGAACACCAGGATACCTGAAGAAGACTATAACACTGAATCTCACAGGTATTCCACCACAGAAGTTCACACCATAAACGCAGGTAGCCAGAACAGATCAACTTAAGAAGCAGAGGTTTACAAGAAGAGTCTCACCAACAATGAGAAGACAAAGAAACAATCCCCAAATGAAAGAAAAGGTGGAAGCCCCAGAAAGAATGCTAAATGAAACAGAGGCAACTCAACTATCAGATAAGGAGTTCAAAGAAATGGCTGTCATGAAGCTCCATGAGCTCTCAATGAGCTACCAGAAACTACAGGGAAGCTACGATGAACTCAGTGCAAACTATATCAACATGAAAAAGGAAATAGAAACTATCAAAAAGGGCCAAGAGGAAATGAAGAATACAATTTCTGAGCTGAAGAACACAGTAGAAGGAATGAAAAGCAGAATCGATGAAGCAGAAGATCGGATCAGTGAGTTGGAGGACAAAGTAGAAAAAAACAGCCAGATAGAGCAAGAAAAGGAAAAGAGGCTCAGAAAGAATGAAGAGGGTTTAAGAGAAATGCAAGACAACATGAAACGTAATAATATCCGTATAATAGGAATACCAGAAGGAGAAGAAGAAGAGCAAGGGATAGAAAACCTATTTGAAAAAGTAATGATGGAAAACTTCCCTAATTTGGTGAGAGGAAAAGTCACACAAATTCAGGAAACACAGAGAGTCCCTATCAAGAGGAACCCAAACAGGCCCACTTCAAGACACATCATCATTAAAATGGCAAACTTCCAAGACAAAGAGAGAATCTTAAAGGCAGCAAGGGAGAAAAAGGAAGTAACATACAAGGGAGCCCCGATAAGGTTAGCAACTGACTTCTCAATGGAAACGCTCCAAGCCAGAAGACAATGGCAAGAAATATTCCAAGTAATGAGAACCAAAGGCCTACAACCAAGACTACTTTATCCAGCAAGGCTTTCAATCAAGATAGAAGGCCAAATAAGGAGCTTCCCAGACAAAAGAAGTCTAAAAGAATACACCTCTACCAAACCAGTACTACAAGAGATACTAAAGGGACTGCTTTAAGGAAAAAAAGGAAAAGAGAGAGTGAGGAACACAGATATGAAAATGGCAATGAATCAGTACCTATCAATAGTAACCTTAAATGTAAATGGATTAAATGCTCCAATCAAAAGACATAGAGTAGCTGACTGGATAAGAAAGCATGACCCACACATATGCTGCCTACAAGAGACCCACCTCAGGACAAAAGACCTACACAGACTCAAAGTGAAAGGCTGGAAACAAATTTTCCAAGCAAATGGACAGGAAAAAAAGGCCGGGGTAGCAATACTCATATCAGACAAAATAGACTTCAAAAGAAGAGCTATAAAGAGAGACCCAGAAGGTCACTTCATAATACTCAAGGGAAGAATCCACCAAGAAGACATAAACATTGTAAATATATATGCACCCAATATAGGAGCACCTAAATACATCAAGAAAATCTTAGAGGACTTCAAGAAAGATATTGACAGCAACACAATTATAGTAGGAGATTTTAACACCCCACTGTCAAAAATGGACAGATCTTCCAAACAAATTATCAACAAAGATATTGTGGCATTGAACAATACTCTAGACGAACTGGACTTAGCTGATATATATAGGGCCCTCCATCCCAAAGAAACTAAATACACATTTTTTTCAAACGCACATGGAACATTTTCAAAGATAGACCACATGATAGGACACAAAACAAGTCTCAACAAATTCAAGAAAATTGATATCATACCAAGCATTTTCTCCGACCACAAGGGACTAAAACTAGAAACCGACTTGATGGGGAAAATCCCCAAACCATCAAAATCATGGAGATTGAATAGCATGCTATTAAACAATGAATGGGTAAAGAATGAAATTAAGGAAGAAATCAAAAAGTTTCTGGAAACAAATGAAAATGAACTCACAACAACCCAAAACTTATGGGACACAATGAAGGCAGTCCTCAGAGGGAAGTTCATAGCAATACAGGCCTACCTAAAGAAGACAGAAACATTTCTAACAAACGACTTAACCCTACGCCTACAAGAACTCGAGGAACAACAACAAAGACAGCCCAGGGCAACTAGAAGGAAGGAAATAACCAAGATCAGAGCAGAATTAAATGACATAGAGACTAAAAGCACAATCCTAAGGATCAATGAATCCAGGAGCTGGTTCTTTGAAAAGATAAACAAAATCGACAAGCCTTTAAGCAGGCTCATCAAGAAAAAGAGAGAGAGGACTCAAATAAACACAATCAGAAATGAAAGAGGAGAGATTACGACTGACACCACAGAAATACAAAGGATTGTAAGAAATTACTATGAAGAACTGTATGCCAAGAAATTTGAAAACCTAGGTGAAATGGACAAGTTTCTAGAAAAATATAACCTTCCAAAACTCAATGAAAAAGAAACAGAAAGCCTGAACAGACCAATAACAGCTGGTGAAATTGAATCAGTAATCAAAACACTCCCGGCACACAAAAGCCCTGGACCAGATGGTTTCACAGGAGAATTCTACAAAACATTTAAGGAAGAGCTAACCCCTATCCTTCACAGACTGTTCCAAAAAATCCAAAATGATGGAAGACTCCCAAACTCTTTTTATGAAGCCAGCATCATCCTAATCCCAAAACCAGATAAAGACATAACAAAGAAAGAAAACTTCAGGCCAATATCACTGATGAATGTAGACGCTAAAATCCTCAACAAAATATTGGCAAACCGCATCCAACAATACATTAAAAAGATCATACACCATGACCAAGTGGGATTCATCCCAGGGATGCAAGGATGGTTCAACATTCGCAAATCCATAAATGTAATACATCACATAAACAAAAGCAAGGACAAAAATCACATGATCATATCAATAGATGCAGAAAAAGCTTTTGATAAAGTACAACACCCATTTATGATAAAAACACTCAGCAAAGTGGGAATAGAGGGAGCATTCCTCAACATAATAAAAGCCATATATGAGAGACCTACAGCCAACATCATACTCAATGGGCAAAAACTGAAATCTTTCCCACTAAGATCAGGAACAAGACAAGGCTGTCCACTTTCACCACTTCTATTCAATATAGTATTGGAAGTCTTAGCCACAGCAATTAGACAAGAAAAGGAAATAAAAGGCATCCAAATTGGAAAGGAGGAAACAAAACTATCATTGTTTGCAGATGACATGATAGTGTACATAGAAAATCCTATAGACTCGGCCAAAAAGCTGCTCGACGTAATAAATGAATTTGGCCAAATAGCTGGATACAAAGTCAATATCCAAAAATCAAAGGCATTTTTGTATACCAACAGTGAAACAGCAGAAGCAGAAATCAAGAAAAAAATCCCATTCGATATAGCAAAAAGAAAAATAAAATACCTAGGAATAAACCTAACCAAGGAGGTAAAAGAGCTGTATGCAGAAAACTACACAACACTGAAGAATGAAATCAAGGAAGACACAAACAAATGGAAGCATATACCATGTTCATGGATCGGAAGAATTAATATTATCAAAATGTCCATACTACCCAAAGCAATTTACAGATTCAATGCAATACCTATTAAAGTTCCAATGGCATATTTCACAGACATAGAACAAACACTTCAAAAATTTATATGGAATCATAAACGACCCCGGATAGTGGCAGCAATTTTGAGAAAGAAGAGCAAAGTAGGAGGGATCACAATACCTGATACCAAACTGTATTACAAAGCCACTGTAATCAAAACAGCCTGGTACTGGCACAAGAACAGACACGTGGACCAGTGGAATAGAACAGAGAGCCCAGAAATAAACCCAAGTCTCTACAGTCAATTAATATTCGACAAAGGGGGCAGCAACATAAAATGGAGCAAAAATAGCCTCTTCAATAAGTGGTGCTGGGAGAACTGGACAGCTACATGCAAAAAAATGAAACTCGAGCACCAACTTACACCATACACAAAAATAAATTCAAGGTGGATAAAAGATTTAAATATAAGCCATGACACCATTAAAATTCTAGAGGATAATATAGGCAGGAAAATCTCAGATATTTCACGCAGCAATATTTTCACTGATACGTCCCCTAGAGCAAGGGACATAAAGGAAAGAATAAACAAATGGGATCTCATCAAAATAAAAAGCTTCTGCACAGCTAAAGAAAACAGTATTAAAATAAAAAGAGAACCAACTGTATGGGAAAACATATTTGCCAATGATACCTCAGACAAGGGATTAATCTCCAAAATATATAAAGAACTTACAAGACTCTACTCTAAGAAGACAAGCAACCCAATTAAAAAATGGGCAAAGGATTTGAACAGACACTTCTCCAAGGAGGACATACAGAGGATCCAGAGACACATGAAAAGATGCTCGATATCTCTAGCTATCAGAGAGATGCAAATTAAAACTACAATGAGATACCACTTGACACCAGTCAGAATGGCCTTCATAAACAAAGCAACAAACAGCAAGTGTTGGAGAGGTTGTGGAGAAAAGGGGACCCTAGTGCACTGTTGGTGGGATTGCAGATTGGTACAACCACTATGGAAAACAGTATGGAATTTTCTAAGAAAACTAAAAATGGACATACCTTTTGACCCAGTAATTCCACTGCTTGGATTATATCCTAAGAATCCTGAAACACCAATCCAAAAGAATCTATGCACCCCTATGTTCATAGCAGCACAATTTACAATAGCCAAGTGCTGGAAGCAACCTAGGTGCCCATCAGTTAATGAATGGATCAAAAAACTGTGGTACATTTACACAATGGAATTCTATGCAGCAGAAAGAAAGAAGGAGCTCCTACCCTTTGCGACAGCATGGAAGGAATTGGAGAGTATCATGCTAAGCGAAATAAGCCAGGCAATGAAAGACAAATACCATATGATCTCACCTTTAACAGGAAGCTAATCAACAAAACAAACAAACAAGCATAATATAAACAAAGACACTGAATTTGAGAACAGTCTGACAGTGTCCAGAGTGGGAGGGGAGGGAATTTCAGGGGAAAAGGGGAACGGTTTAGAGCAACAAGTATAAAGGACTCATGGACAAAAACTATGGGGGGGTGGAAATGGGAGGAAGGTGGGGAGGGCTGGGGCGGTGGGCTGGGGCGGGGTAAAAGACAGAAAACTGTACAATATCAACAATTAAAAAATACTGATTAAAAAAAAAAAGAAAAAAAATGGAATCTAAAAAACAAACTAAGCAAACAAGAACAGAGACAGAATCATGGATGTGGAAGGTTTTTTTATGGTTGCCAGATAGGGGCAAGTGGGGGACTGGGTGAAAAGGTGAGGGGATTAAGAATTACAAATAGGTAGTTCCAGAATAGCCATGGGGAGGTAAAGTACAGTATAGGAAATGGAGTAGCCACAGAACTTATATGCATGACCCATGGACATGAACAATGGTGTGGGGATTGCCGAGGGAGTGGGCAGTGGGGGTGGAGAGGGGCAAAGGTGGAAAAACTGGGACAACTATAGTAGCATAATCAGTAAAATATAATTTCTAGAAATAAAACCACCAAGGTACCTCCTGCTCTAGTATTATACAATTCCATTAAAGACAGAAAGGAAAAGACTCTAAGAACACCCAAGCAGCAAGTTTTGGTAAAAGATGAAAAATATTAAATTGCAACATATATTAACAAAGCGCAGCCAGGGCACCCCCAAAGAGGTATTTGTAATGGGTCTAGTACTCGGGGTTTCCAGGAAACATGAAAATATAGGATATCCTCACCCCCACAAGTCTGAACTGGGGGATGGGACACATGGAGCAAAGCCATTAAGTTATTTTGCACTTCAACAGTTGGCCAGCTTCATACCTGATATGCAAAAATGGTTACTTTGCATGTCTATAACTGCTGGCTAGCTTCAGCAGAAGGCTAGATCTGCTAAGTAGCTGTGGCCATGCTTTGAGCCAGGGAGATGGGAGTGACTTCCACCCAGGATGTAACTGGGAGGCAGCTCCCCCTGGTTACAGTGCCTGCATGAGAGCTTGGAGATGGTTAGCTCCATGCCACAGGCCACACCTGCCTGGACTAACTATGGCAGCCCAGAAAGGCCAGGAAAATATGGGAATGCTGGCAGGTGTAGCCGATTGTGGGAGGCATCAGAAATGAGGTTGTGGAGTAAGATTTGCGTGGGAATTTAAACCCAGGTATGGCAGCCATGCAGGTTGGAACCAAGTGGTTTGGGGGCTCCCTTTACCACGTGGCTTAGGAAGTAGGAGAGACAATGCAGGACTAGAGACGGGCACAATGCGAGACCTTGCAGGAAAGGAAAGGGGTGAAAGGACTCTCACTGGTGGGCTATGAGAAGGTGCCATGTGGTTTTGGATTAAGAACTGAAGATTGCGGCAACACAGCTGATGGTGGTGGGAACCGCAGAAGGCCTGCCAGCCGAGCAGGGATGACTGAGAGGAACCAGGAGAAGTGAGCTGCAGACTTCTATTTTTATCCTGAGCTATCATACCCAAGACTGGCCTGCCAGGGCAAAGGGGGGAGGAAGGACTGTGTGTTTGTGGGTGTTTTAAGGGACTTTGGATTTTAACGAAGACATTAAGTCATTACTCTAAGTCTGTATAGCTTTATTTTTAGAGAGAGGGGAAGGGAAGCAGAAAGAAAGGGAGAGAAACATCATTGTGTGGTCCCCTCTTGCACACTCCCCAATGGGGACCTGGAGTGCAACCCAGGCACGTACCCTGACTGGGAATCAAACCAGCGACCCTTTGGTTTGCAGGCCGGTGCTCAGTCCACTGAGCCACACCATCCAGGGCAAGTCTGTATAACTTTTGAATAAACAGTCCTTTCCTTTTCACCAAACTCTGACTTTGAGAGCCATAATTCCAAATTCCAAATCCATGGCAGCGGGCTAAGAATCCAGTAACAGAGGGACCCCGTAGCCCCTGGGTCCGTTCTATAACATAAACAGATGATGCACTTATAGATCTGTATACGTGACATTTACACAATGTTTTTAATCAATGTCACCCAATAAATTTAATTTTAAAAATTTATATATTATTACAAGAAAAATAGAGATTTAGAGCTAAATTTAGTCACCAAATCTGGTGTTAGGGATACAGGCATAAGAGGGAAAGTGTCCAGCCCCCTAGCAGGTCTGTGGTAACAGGTTTTATTTGTTTATACTTCTGTATAAGATTTCATTTAATAAAGTTCCATGCTAAGGAAGGGTTTGGGATAAACTCTCCTCATTTAACCCCAAATTTGCATAATGACATGAAAAAAATTCTGAAATGTCCTAAATTAAATTACAGCAGGCCAGAGGATGAAAGGTAAAGACAAGAGAGGTTAATCAGTTAACAGTTGCAGGACAAAACCAACAGAAGACTTCTTATATTCCTCAACATACAAATGTTGAATCCTCGAATTAACTTCTAGGTCTCTATTTCCTCCATTAAACAGAGAAAACAGCAGCAGAGCCACCTATCAGGGGCACCAAGGCATCTCGCCTATGCATGAACTTTCAGACTGCTGCCCACCACCAATCCGAAGGAGCAACCACTTTTTCCTTACAGACTCTGTGCCTACTGCAGAACTAGCCCTGCTTTCCCTTCCCCCATCCTTTACAACTCACATCTTTCTTCTTCAGACTTAATGTATAGAAGAGTTCTGCCAGCTCCAGTATGGCAGCCTTGTCTCCCGCATCTAGCCCTGCTGCTGGTGTTTACAGCAAACATTCCAAGACCTGGTACTTGTTTTTGGCTAGCATAAACCCTTCTTTCAGAAAAGCTAGAGACCATGAAGGTTTTTGTTTAACAACAAATACTTAAAATCAAGCTCAGAGATCTAATATAGTTTCTAAGAGATAGGCAGAGACACAGCTCATATTAGCATTAATTGCCAACAGTGTTCTATCTACTAATCCCAACATACAACACTTTCAGTTTGTTTTGTTTTTCTTATTCAAAAATGTTCTTCCCCTCCACTCACCATGCATATGATCAGAAAATAAAAAATACAGAATCATTAAATAAAATATATCCTGTGTCTGCCCTGGTGTGGCTCAGTGGATAGAGTGGCAGCCTGTGAACCAAAGGGTCGCTGGTTCAATTCCCAGTCAGGGCACATGCCTGGGTTGTGGGCCACATCCCCAGTAGGGGGCATGCAAGAAGGCAACCACATGTTGATGTTTCTTTCCCTTCCCCTCTCTAGAAATAAATAAATACAATCTTAAAAAATAAAATTAGATGACGTCAGCACACACCGACGCGCTGGAAGGAAGGAATGCGGCAGGCAGAAAACTTGGAAAGAAAAGAGCTGTGATCCCTTCCACTAAGAACGTTCTTTCTTCTGAGGAACCGCAGTTGTATGGATGCGGGTAGACTTTTTACACTGGTGTTGGGAGCCACCCTGCCTGGTTTCAGGAGTTGTAACCCCCCAATGGCTAAGGCTGAGTGAGCGACCTTCGGACTGTAAGCCACTAAAGAGACAGGGCTTATCTCCCTGGCAGGAGCGCCGCTTCTGCTCCTTTTACTTCATCCATAACTGGTCCCCAATGCTCGACTGGTTAGCCAATGATGGGTAAGATTCCTCACGGGGGGAATGACCTAAGAAAAGTACAATCACAGGGAGGCCCCAAGGAAGGACTTGGGGGCTACAGCAAAAGGGGTGATGGACCCTTGCCCCTTGGCTATGACATAGCCTCAGTCCTCATTCGTCTGCGAGAAACCTCCTAATCTCTTGGCTGCCTTACTTCCTCTGCCTGACTTAAGCCTGAAACAATGACAGAGGGTGGTGCAGCCCTGTGCTAGAAAGGGCGGTTCCCCAGGTGATAAGGCCTGAGAAAGAATATGTAAAATCCTGTGAAACCTGCTTTGCTAAGAATGCTCTTAATTAAATGATAAGGATCTGAGCAGGATATGACTTTGTTTACCAAAGTTTTGTAGCCCTTTAGCTAACAGACCCTGACTCAGAATAGGCCCTTGTAGTTCTTTGTGTGCTATCTGTTGTTTGATCCTTACTGCCTGACAATGATTAATGAGCTTTACCTGTATTCCTGTGCAGATGAAACCCAATAAAAGCTTGTCATGGCAAGGGCACCGGGTGCTCTCCTCCTGAGAGAGTGGCCAGGCCACTCTGGGACATTTTCTCCTTGAGAGGGTAGCCGTGCTGTCCCTTTTCCTCCACAGGACTTGGTAGTTCATGTGAATTTGTCTTGTATCTCATCCATAATGCCACGGACACTGCAGGCCGGTGCCCGAGTCACACTGGGACGTGTGACTCCAGCATGTTTACCTGAACATTCTGAGTCAGTCGCACACATCAGTCCTTTCAGCAGAACCTGCCTTAGGCACTTAATCTTTCATGGCTCAGGTGTGACAAGACAAAAAAAAAAAAAAAAAAAAGGCCCAAATGGAAGAACAGATCAAAGCTCCAGAGAAAATACAACTAAGCAACAAAGAGATAGCCAATCTATCAGATGCACAGTTCAAAACACTGGTAATCAGGATGCTCACAGAATTGGTTGAATTTAGTCACAAATTAGATGAAAAAATTAAGGCTACGCTGAGTGAAATAAAGGAAAATACATAGAGATCCAACAGTGATGGGAAGGAAACTGGGACTCAAATCAATGGAGTGGACTAGAAAGAAGAAAGAAACAACCAAACAGAAAAGAAGGAAGAAACAAGAATTCAAAACAATGAGGAGAGGCTTAGGAACCTCCAGGACGTCTTTAAATGTCTCAACATCCAAATCATAGGGGTACCAGAAGGAGAAGAAGAAGAGCAAGAAATCAAAAACTTATTTGAATAATGGAGAACTTCCCCAAGCTGGCAAAAGAAATAGACTTCCAGGAAGTCCAGTAAGCTTAGAGGGTCCTAAAGAAGTTGGACCCAAGGAAGCACACACCAGTGCACATCATAATTAAGTTACCCAAGATTAAAATGAAGGAGCGAATTCTAGAAGCAGCAAGAGATAAGGGGACTAAGGGGACAGTTAACTACAAAGGAGTTCCCATCAGACTGTCAGCTGATTTCTCAAAAGAGACCTTACAGTCAAGAAAGGGCTGGAAAGAAGTATTCCAAGTCATGAATGGCAAGGACCTACATCCAAGATTGCGCTATCCAGCAAAGCTTTCATTTAGAATGGAAGGGAAGATAGATAAAGTGCTTCTCAGATAAGATCAAGTTAAAGGAGTTCATCATCACCAACCCCTTAGTATACGAAATGTTAAAGGGATTTATCTAAGCAAAAGAAGATCAAAAATATGAACAGTAAAAGAACAACAAACTAACAGTTATTAACAAACACACCTAAACAAAAACAAAGACAAACTAAGCAAAGAACTAGAACAGGAACAGAACCACAGAAATGGAGATCACATGGAGGGTTATCAGCAGGGGACTGGGAGGGGGAGAGAAGGGGAAAAGGTACAGAGAATAAGTAGCATAAATGGTATGTAGAAAATAGACGGGGGGAGGGCAAGAATAGTTTGGAAATGTAGAAGCCAAAGAACTTATATGTATAACCCATGGACATGAACTAAGGGTGGGGGATGGGGGTGGGAGGGGGTGTGCAGGGCGGAGGGGAATAAAGGGAAAATGGGACAACTGTAATAGCATAATCAATAAAATATTTTAAAAAATAAAATAAAAAATAAGATAAAATAAAATCCTCTGTCTTTAAGCTAAGGGGCACATCAGTTTTGTGTATCCCTAAAAATGTACAGATGACTTTTTGAAATAAATTTGCTTGTGTATTTTCCTTGAATTTACCAAATAAATGTGTTCTTCCCACTGTCATGTAAATTACTACCACAAGCCGCTCTGAAGCTCCAGACCCCTATCCCTTTCTTTGCTCAGGATAGCATACAAGTTCAAATGCCTGACTTTCTCTTGGGTCTCAAATTAAATTTGTTTTTTTCCCTGTTAATCTGTCTTTTGCCAATGTAATTATTAGACCAAATAACCAAAACATACAAGTAAATATTTTAAAAACCCATCTTGCAAAAGTCTTCAAAAATTTTAAAGTGAGACAAAAAAAAAAAAAAGAAAGAAAGAAAGAAAATCACCAATTCTATAAAACAGTGATTTCCAATAAAATCTTGGGCATTCTGCTAAGAAAGCAAAAGGTAACACTGCTTCAGAGTAGTTCTGATACAGGTAGACCTGGCCAGATGGCCTGGCCAGGCTCCAGAGTGAGGGAAGGGTCACTCCCTCACTCTGGAAACGGGAAACTCTTCTTGGGAAACGGCCAAGGCAGTGGGGGTGAAACCGTGGTGCTAGCTCCGCATGTGCTGGCAGATTTCCCTACCCCCGGGCAGGGACGTGGCAGGAAGAGGCCCTTCAAGGAGTCTGCACGAGGCTAGAGAGTGATGGACAAAGGGAAAAGTCCTATTCCCTTCTGGCACATGGTGGAAGGGGGAGGTGCTGTGACAGAGTAATAAAACCTGTCACTCTAGCCTGGGAAAAAGATAGGACTGGCTAGGGAAGCTGAACCCTTCTGAAGTGCACAGAAGGATATTTAAATGGAGGGAAGACAGAAACATAGGCCCTTCTCTGTTCCTCTGGGATCCAGTGCACAGACGTGTGGGCCAGAGCCCGTGTGGATGGCTAAGCCCTAGAAGCCATGACCAGGCAGCAGACCCATGCCCCCAGCATGGGAAGCAGCAGTGGCAGCTGGCGGTGCTAGCTGTGCACAGACTCCAGGAAGAAGCCTGAGGCTCAACAGTGATGGGGAAAGAAGCTGAGCTGCTTGGATGATCGTGCAGCGCCACCTGCCGGGTTCCCAAAGGACAATATTTTTAAATGGGAGAGGGACTCCAGAAGCAGCCTTGGACTGATCTGGCAGAGGATGGTGAGGTTTTTCTCTGGGTATTCTGGAGGGGATGGGCTGTGAGGCAGAATCCTGCCATTCTTCCAAATTATGCAATTTTTGAAGAAAAGACCCCTTTCCCTTTTCACCAAACTTGTCTCCAGTGTTTGCCTATGGGTGATGGACAACAGAACCTCAATTTCTGTTCGATAACAGTTTCACTACTCCGCTCAATATATTCAGTTAGCCAAAAAGTCCATTTAGTTTTTTCCATAAAATAAAAGACATATTTTTCATTTTCACCAATAACTTTATTGATTTGGATATTTTCAGTATGTCAGCTATCTCCCACACGGCAGAACACTAATTGTTCTCAATTAATGTCTCCATTTGATCGCTATCAACTTCGACTGGTCTATCTAATCACGGAGCATCACCCAGCAAGAAATCTGCAGCACAAGTCTTTGCAAACCACTTTTGACCTGTTCAATCAGTCACAGCACCTTCTCCATACACTGCACAAATTTTCTTTGTATTGCAGCTGCATTTTTACCTTTCTTGAAATAATAATAATATCCCAAAAATATTGCTTATTTTCTTCCATCTTCAATATGAAAATGGCTACACAAAAATTCATCCAATTTTGATAAGTTTTCTAAAAGAAATGCACACTGATATAACAGCTGTCACAATACAAGCTAACAAAATTGTTTCAGATGAAGTTAAAGACAACTAAGTGCTACAAAAGAAAGCCATCTTACAGAAAAAAACAAATGAACTTTTTGGCCAACCTAATATAAGACTTCCTCACCATTTTTTCTTAAAACAAATTTTAAAAACTACTACTACTAGGACATCATTAAAAAAAATAATCTTCTGCTTCCCAGACTCATAAATTTTCAAGAATTGTAGTTCCCAGGTAAAATGCTAATTAGAACTCACTGTTATTGATTTTAAAAGTTTATACAATGCTTACCTGAAAACTCGCCCGTAATTCCCATGTACTTTATATACACCATAGAGTCGATCTGCTACTCTCTGGAATAAATATTTAAAAGAAAAAGTGCTATTATATGGTCAAAGATATATATGTTTTTAAAAAAACAAAGCATGCTTAGTACAATATACTTGGAAAATATGGAAAGGAAAATACTTCAGTCTCCCTAAGTCTTATCCCTTTTGATATAGGACATTTAAAAGGCAACAATTAAAATATATACAGAAGGAAGTATGAAAGTAATTACACAAATATGATGACAATGAGACAGAACAGTAAGAAGCCAAGAAAATTTGTTGGCAAGTGGAACGGGGAAACTGAGACAGAACTGGTTGAGCATTTTACAGCCAGATACAGAAGGTCACCAGGATGGAAAGTCCTGGGTGCCTAGCAAGGGGAAGGCACCGTACCTAGATCCCAGAGTGGCCCTTCTCCTGGTATATTGCTGGTCATGCGGTTTAGAATCCCTGACCTTTCCTCCCTAGAGATAACATCTAGTCCTTACTTGTACTTCAGCTTCAGGTCCATAAAAGCAGCAAAACCAGGGGGGTGAGCTAGGACCAGCTGCAATGACTAATGACCCCCTTACCCTGGTACTGACCAATCAGTAAAGACCACAACCCTGAAAGGGCACACCTGGGAAACTGATGAATATTGTATTGAAATCATCCCCTAAACTCCCAGCCTTTTTATGAACCCTCAAAACAAAGCTCTTTGGGAGCAGACCCGTACCTCTTATAGGGAACTGTTCCGTGTGGCGTGGGGAATGTAGCCTAGCCCCTGATTCGGAAAACCGACAGGGAGTGAGGTCGGCACACAGGACCCATGCCCAGGGATAGGTTTTCACATGGGGAATCAGGCCTGCATTGTACCCAGGCTGCTATGAGGCTTGCTTTTGCTAAAACTTCCTCACCCTGAACTGAGGCAGCAAATGTTTACTGCATATCTTTAAATAACTTCTTAAAATCTGTGCTAAACCTCCCAAGTATGGAGTTCAACCACTTTTCCTCTTGATCTGCAACGTCCTTCTCTTTGAAGTAATTAGCAACATTCTTTCTTTTGTTATCTGTAAAAGGTAATCACCTACAGCAAACCTGTGCCCAGGAAATGAGGACCAACCTCAATGTAATGTGCCCAGAAAAGCAATAAAAGCCTGTCCAGGCAGGGGTTGGCGCCCTCTCTCTCACTCAGACAGCGGCCATGCCATCCCTTTTTCTCCACAGGACTTCTGTAGTCCATGTGAATTTGCTTGTCACAGCCACAACACATGGACCCTTCGGGCCAGAGTCCACATCACTTTCCTTTCCCTATTCTTCCCCCATAGATGTGCATCTCCTAAACTTTAAGGCACCCCATGAGACTTGCAACCAGGGGAGCAATGGGCAAAGGCAGCTCATCCTGGGCCAATCCCCTGAACCTGTCTTCAAGGCTCCCTTTTGACTTCTCACTGATCCAAAGCAGCCCCACCTAGTCTCATTTCTTTCCTATAACATCTCTACAGAGCCAAGGCAGCTCTGCTGAACTCTCCTGTTGCTTCTTCTACCCTAAGCCCTTTCACACTCCTAAAAAACATCTAGACTCGTGTTGAGAAATATTTCTTGCACAATGTCAAGAACCCACATATTACAGGCCTGCCCAAGGCAGACTCAGTCCCAGTCCCCTTTCCAGTAACAATGCAATTTTTTCCCACATGATAATATTTTTATCCAGTACGTTAACTGATTCCACTTTAGCTGCATAAAATTCCACCTAGTGTATAGACTATGTAAGCATTCTTTGTTGGATATTTAGTTACCCTTAATTTTTTCAGTATTGCAAATAATCTTGTAATAAGCTTCTGACAATAAGGCTTTCCCATATTTCAGATTGTTTCCTTATGGTAAAACCCCAAAGTGGAATACAAGGGAAAGTCTACAGACATTTTCAAGTCTACTGATAGTTTTATACGTAAATGCTCAACACATGCAACATACTTCTATGCTACTGTCAAGGTAATTCCTTCTAACCAACAAAAACATTAGATTTTAACTAATGATGGAATTATAATTCAGATAACTGGGTTGAAATATGTACTGCCTAGCCATTCACACATTTTATAAAAGACAAAATCACCACATGTGGCAGAAACTGGAGGACCAAAAGTTAATCCCAGCCCTGGCCAGGTAGCTCAATTGGTAGCCTGTCATTCTGATGTGCCAAGGTTACGGGTTCAGTCCCCAGTCAGGGCACATACAAGAATCGACCAATGAATGCATAAACAAATGGAACAACAAATCAATGTTTCTCTCTCTCTCAATTTTTAAAAGTCAATCCCACATAAAATCCTAAAAAAAATTGTATAGAGTTTCTAAATGTAAACCCTAAGGATAAATTAGAGCCCTAATTCCTTACTCATACAAGAGGAATTAGGCATTAACCATGAACAAATCTTAACCCTTTCAATACTTCAGCTTAAAGTGAACAAAACCATCACTGCAGTACTTGGAGCAGGCCTAGGAGGATCATAAAATGTTTTCCATCTCACCTCGGCCTGCCCTGAAGGAACACACACCCACCAGACAAGGGGGCAGCACACCACGGGTCTGCAGCTTGTTTTCTGTAGCCTTTCTGGAACACAGTCATGCTCATTCGTGTCAGCACTGTCTACAACTGCTTTCACAGCACAGCTGAATAGATTCAACAGGGACCATATTGCCCAAAATGCTAAAAATATTTACTATCTGGCCTTCAGAAAGAGTTGGCCAACTTCTGTACTAGACTCACCTTTCAGGACAAAGCTCACAGAAATGATTCTGCCTGAAACTTCCCGGGCTTGTCCCCAGGTTCTCTAAACTAATTTTTATACATATTATTTCCCAATATTTTTTTCAGAATCCTATGGAGTGGCAAAGGCTGTTTTTGTTTGTTTGTTTGTTTATTTGTTTGTTTGTTTTTAAGTGGTTCCTTTAAGTAAGTTAGGAAACATTGAGCTAATAAAGTTTAACAGGTTTCCTCTCTGCAGGACATTTTAGATCATTAACACTGTATGAATCATGACTGTTCAAGAGAGAGACACGGTTTGCAGTAGGGAACATGTTACAGGACTGGCACTCTAAAGAATACAAAACAGAATATTCCATTCTAGACTACTAACTTTTATAGATCCTTTTACTTTTAAAGATGAAACCTCCTCCTGAGAGTTGAGCATTTTATCAACCACCTAAAATATTAACCATGAAGAAGAGAGAACTTGTTAGATAGCCACATAAGAAAAAAACTAGCCCTGGCTAGAGGACTTCTGGTCAAGATGGCAGCGTAAGCAGACATGGCTCGCTTCTTTGCACAACCATGTCAAAACTGCAACTAAAATATAGAACAACCATCACTCAGGAACATCAGAAGTCGAGTTGAACAGAAGTCTGACAATTATGAAAATGAGTTGAATGGAAGTCTGTTAACCATGAAATAAAAGAAACCACGTCCATCCAGACTGGTAAGAGGGGCGCAATGCAAAATGGGCTGGTCCCACACCCACCCACGTGGGTGGATAAAAATTCAGGAGGACTATCTCCAGCGCAAGGAGTCCCAGACCCATTCCAATCCCTCAACCCAGGATTCCAGCACCAGGAAGACAAGTCCCCACAACTTCTGGCTGCAAAAGTCAGTGGGACTGAGTCGGTGGAAGAAACTTCTGGAGCCCCAAGCAGTTCCTCTTAAATAACCCACACATAGACTCACCTACACAGACTTATTCTCTCTGAGCTCCAGCAATGGGGTAGCAGCTTTAAAGACACAAGTGGTATACAGGGAGGAACTGAAGTGCCTGGCATAAAGGCAGGCAGAGGCCAGTGTCCCTGTGCTAAACCCTCCCCACACAGAGCTGGTAAACTGGTAACATATCTAGGACGTCATCAACCTGGCTAACATTGTTTGACCTACCTTGGAGATCGCCAGAGACTCTGTCCCACCCAACTTATAGGCCCACTCAAGCTGCTTTTCCACAAGAATGGCTAGCTTGGCACCCAAATCCTATTAAACAAGTAACAGCTGGCTTCAGTGAGTCCTACTGCCAGCCAGATTAGATTCACAGATTGGCTTCGCCTAGGAATCTCCAAACCGGGAACAAGTAGCAGCCATCTCAGATTGCTTTATAGCTAAAGCAGGGTGCCCTGGACAAAACACAGGTGGGGGCTGACCTTGGCCTACACCACTGGGGAAACCCTGGAGCCAACTCACCCCATGGACAGCTACAGACCATGTCAGAGCACCACCACCTGCTGCCCTTGCACAGCTGTACCTCCAGGGACAGCGGAGATAGGTGGTCAGTGGTGACAGCCAATCCTTACAGCTGAATGGCCTGGGTAAATCCCTCCCATTGATCTATCAACAGCAACCTAGGCTCAACTACAAGAGGAAGGTGTACTCAGCCGACATGAAGGGTGCACCTCGAATACACAGCTTGGGTGTCAGGACAGGCTGTGCCACTGAACCCTACAGGACACCTAATATGTGAGGCCATGCTACCAAGACAGGGAGTCAAAGCAGCTCTACCTAATACATGGAAACAAACATGGGGAGGCTGCCAAAACTAGGAAACAAAGAAACATGTCCAAATGAAAGACTATATCAAAATACCAGAAAAAGAGCTAAATGCAATGGAGATAAGCAATCAGATGCAGAGTTCAAAACACTGGTTATAAGGATGCTCAAGGAAGATAGGAGCTCAGCAGCATAAAAAAGACCTAGTCAGAAACAACATATACAGTAATTGAAATAAAGAATAATTTACAGGGAAACAACAGTACAGCAGATGAAGCTGAGAATCAAATCAATGATTTGGAACACAAGGAAACAAGAAAACCCCAATCAGAACAAGAAAAAACAATTTAAAAAATGAGGATACTATAAACAGCCTCTGGGACAACTTCAAGAGGTCCAACATTTGCATCACAGGGGTGCAAGAAGAAGAGACAGAGCAAGAAATTGGAAATCTACCAGAAAAGATAGTGAAAGAAAACCTTCCTAATTTGGTGAAGGAAATAGACAATCAAGTCCAGGAAGTGCATAGAACCCCAATTATGATGGATGCAAAGAGGCCTACTCTAAGACACATCATTATCAAAAGGCCTAAGGTTAAAGATAAAGAAAGACTCTTAAAAGCAGAAAGAGAAAAGAAGGTATTACCAGATGATTCCCAGATGGAAGGGGGGAGGGGAGGCATGGGTGAAGAGATGAGGGGATTAAGAAGTTACAAATAGGTAGTTATAGAATAGCCATGGAGATGTACAGTACAGTTTGGGAAATGGAGTAGCCAAAGAACTTATACACATGATGCATGGACATGAACAATGGTGGGGCAACTGCCTGAGAGAGTATGGAGTGCTGGGTGGAAGGGGGCAACAGGGTAAAAATCAGGAAAACTGTAATAGCAAAATCAATAAAATATATTAAAAAAAAAAAAAAAACAACTAGCACTGGCTAGTATGGCTCAGTTGGTTGGAGCATTGTGTCATGGACTGAAGGGTCATGGGTTCGATTCCCAGTCAGGGCACATACCCAGGTTGCGTGTTCAATACCCAGTTGGGGCATGTGCAAGAAGGCAACCAATCAATGTTTTTCTCTTATAGTGATGTCCCGCACCCCGACCCCCATCTCCTGTCTCCCTTCCTATCTCTCTAAAAGCAATAAAAAATGTGCTTGGAAGAAGATAGAAAAATTAAAGAAAAAAAAGAACAAGAACTAGGAGCAACATAAGTACAAAATACAAATCCAAAATAACTGTTGAAGAAAAAGTTGGTTAATCCAAGTACTTAAATTTCTTTCTTTAAAGTGTGTCACTTCTGGCAGCTAGTATAAAAGGAGTTTCTACCATAGTAATTAGAAGTCTGGAAAATATTTTGATCCATAAGAGTATGATGAAAGGAGGTCAGAGTTTTCATCCAAAGTCTCCTCTGCAAGTGTAGCATCTCTAGGATCAATAGCAGAGTATTAAGCAGGAAGGTACACGCTGTTCCCAAAGGGATAGCAATACCTCTTTGAATAAAGCCCTTACTGAAGAGGTAAGGGTGCATCTTGGATTAGGGTTGCTCTTTCCAGCTCTACGAAAGCTCCTTCCTCCCCTGTAAAATTTTCTATACCCATCACCAATGCTAAATATTGTGAGGTACAAAATCCTGAGCGCCTCTAAAACACTCCTGTTAGTCCTCTGAAAACAGAGATATTGAAACTTATTGGGAAGTCACCTGTACCCCAGATAGTTTAGCCCAAAGAAGAATTAAACAGAGAAACTTGTCTGCAGTCTCAATCTAAGGCAAACCTACACCACCAAGAGGAGCAAGTGTCAAGCCTTTCCTGGAATGCTTTGGAGAACACTGTCAAGAACACAGCTCGTAGAACACCCGATAGTACCTCCATTATCACTCCGAATACAAAGCCCATTTAGGAAAGATTATTAAAGCGAAATACATCTTCCTCTACTATCCATGTAGCACAACAGGTCGAGCAGGAACATGAAAAAGAACTTGCATGTCTTTGTGGCTGATTTGACAAGGACAATGTATGGAGTGCAGGAAAAGGTGAAAACTCAAGAAGAAAACTAGACACCAAACAGGAAATTCACTGTAGGAACACTCTCCTCAAAAAACATCATGTTGTTGCACTGGCTTATGTCGCTCAGTTGGTTGGGTGTTGTCCTGCAAACCAAAAGGTCACGGATTCAATTCCCAGTCAAGGCACAACTTGGGTTGTAAGTTTGGTTCCCAGATGTGGGGAGTGCAAGAGTCAACTGATCAGCGTTTCTCACATCAACGTTTCTCTCCTCTTTCTCCCTCCCTTCCTCTGTCTCTCGAATCAATAAAAGAAAAATAAATTAAATCACAGTGTTTCAAACACCCCATCACTTCCAGTAACAAAAAGGGAAAAGGTGACAGAAATTAGACTCCAGCAAAATCTCCCTGTACGGAACCTACAGGTTTCACAGAATGGGAAATCTAGACCTTGAAAGTAGCACTGTTTTGGAACTTCCAGCCAAGATGGAGGCATAAGTAGACAAACTATGCCTCCTCAAACAACCAAAAGAACAACAACAAATTTAAAAACAAACAAACAAACAAAAAACCCCAGAACTGACAGGAAATTGAACTGTATGGAAGTCTGACAACCAGGGAGTTAAAGAAGAAACCTTCATCCAAACTGGCAGGAGAGGTGGAGATGGGCAGCCGGGCAGAGAGGACTCGCGACAAGGCATCGGCTGGGGACAGGGCAGTTCCACATTCTCATGCAGATAAACACAGAGAAACAACTGGGGAGCGAGACAGACTGCACAAACCAGGATTCCAGTGTGGGAAAATAAAGCCTCAAAACCTCTGACTGAAAAAACCTGTGGGGGTTGAAGCAGCAGGAGAAACTCCCAGCCTCACAGGACAGTTTGTTGGAGAGACCCACAGGGTCCTAGAACATACACAAACCCACCCACATGGGAATCAGCACCAGAAGGGCCCAATTTGATTATGTGAAGCGGGGGAAGTGATTGAAAACAGGCAGAGAGTGGAGCAAGTGGCACTGTTTCCTCTGACTCCTCCCCCCCATACAATATCACAACACAGCAACATGGGTTGGCCTCCCCTGCTAAACACCTAAGGCTCTACCCCTTCCCATGTAACAAGCACACCAAGACAAAAAAATGGTCCAAATGAAAGAACAAACCAAAGTTCCAGGAAAAAAATACAACTAAGTGACAAAGAGATAGCCAACTTATCAGATGCATAGTTGAAAACACTGGTAATCAGGATGCTCACAGAATTGGTTGAATATAGCTGCAAATGAGAGGAAAAAAATGAAGATTATGAAAAGTGAAAAAAGGAAAATGTACAGGGAACCAACAGTGACAGAAAGGAAACCCAGACTCAAATCAACGATTTGGAGAAGGAAGAAATAAACACTCACCTGAAACAGAATGAAGAAACAAGAATTCAAAAAAATGAGGAAAGGCTTAGGAACCTCCAGGACAACTTTAAACATTCCAACATCCAAATCACAGGAGTGCCAGAAGGAGAAGAGGAACAGCAAGAAATTCAAAGCTTATTTGAAAAAAATACTGAAGGAGAACTTCCCCAATCTGGCAAAGGAAACAGACTTCCAGGAAATCCAGGAAGCTCAGAGTCCCAAAGAAGTTGGACCCAAGGAAGCACACACCAAGGCACATCACAATTACATTACCCAAGATTAAAGAGAAGGAGAGAATCTTAAAAACAGCAAGAGAAAAGGAGACAGTTACCTACAAAGGAGTTCCCATTAGACTATCAGCTGATTTCTCAAAAGAGACCTTGCAGGCAAGAAGGGGCTGGAAAGAAGTATTCCAAGTCATGAAAGGCAAGGACATACATCCAAGATTGCTCTATCCAGCAAAGCTATCGTTTAGAATGAAAGGGCAGATAAAGTGCTTCCCAGATAAGGTCAAGTTCAAGGAGTTCATCATCACCAAGCCCTTACTATATGAAATGTTAAAGGGACTTATCTAAGAAAAAGAAGATAAAAAATATGAACAGTAAAATGACAACAAACTCACAGTTATTAACAACCAAACCTAAAAGAACAAAAATAAAAACAAAACAAACAAACAACTGGAACAGGAACAGAACCACAGAAATGGAGATCACGTGGAGGGTTTTCAACAGGGAAGTGGGAGGGGGAGAGAGGGGGAAAAAGGTACAGAGAATAAGTAGCATGGATGGTAGGTAGAAAGTAGACAGGGGGAGGTTAAGAATAGTATAGGAAATGTAGAAGCCAAAGAACTTATATGTATGATCCATGGACATGAACTAAAGGGGGGCAGAATGTGGGTGGGAGGGAGTGTGTAAGGTGGAGGGAAATAAAGAGGGGGAATGGGACAACTGTAATAGCATAATCAATAAAATATATTTTAAAATAAAAAATAAAAATGAAAGGGTATGTCCCAATACTACTATATATTATGCAGTATCTTTTGTATGTATTAAAGCTCCAACTGATTTCTCTTCTGTCATTCATAAATGATTGGAAGAAAATTCATTATAGTTGATATTGCTAAACCTTGATTTAAAAGTCTCTTTTTCCTAGAAATCTAATTATTCAGTTATTTATGATTTTTCTTTTTTTAAGTAAGAAACTTTAAGTTGTCTTCTTGGAGCTGTGGGTCTCAAAGTAGAGTTCTTTCAGGGGTTAGAGGTCAGTTCAGCCTCAGTACTTTTTTCTTTAGGTTGTGGTATTTTATTGCAAATATCTTGTTACTAGAGTTCTGAAAAAAAATTATAGGGGACTTCAGAGAAACATTCTCAGTAATAGAGGTAAGGACTTTTGCAAGGAGTTTGAGGCTTTGAACAGGAGATGTGGAGTTAGGGGATATTGTGTGAGATTTGGAGTTAAATGTTTTATTTAGAAGAAAATAATGGTTTACATTTGCTCAGTTACCACAGATGCTGTGTGGGGCATGTTTTCATAGAATATAGATTTTTAAAAGTAATTATTTTTGCTATGTAGCTTACAGACTCCTCAAATATACCTGGCATGTCAATTCCCATTCCTGTAACAAGAACAAATGTAAATTGAAGAATCTTTACATAAAAAAGTAAACTTCACAAGCTGCTCTGAACTAATACTGTGCTCAACAAAGTCTTAAAATTTTACTTTTTATGTCCATATTAAGACAGTGTCTAGAAATCTGTTATGAAATCATTTGAAAAACTATTAAGTAATATATTTCTTTAAAAGTCTAATACTTAATATTGTAAAGCATGGTCTCAAACTTTCAAGTGCGCTTTGAATTTCTTCTCTAAATGTTAAAGTTATTGATGATCTCATTTATAAATTCTGTCATCTGTCACTTTATCTTTTATTCATTTTAATGTTTTTCTTTATTTTTAAAAGATTTATTTATTTATTTTTAGAGAGGGGGCAGGGAGGGAGAAAGAGAGGGAGAGAAACATCAGTGGTGGTTGCCTCAAATGCAACTGGGTCCCCCACTGGGGACCTGGCCCACAACCCAGGCATGTGCCTGACTGGGAATCAGACCAGCGACCCTTTGAGTGCAGGCAGGCACTCAATCCACTGAGCCACACCAGCTAGGGCTCTTATGTGTATTATAAAAATGTATTTTATGATCTCTTACCTAAATAAATACTTGCAAATGAAAAAAAAAAAAAAAAAAAGGCAAGAGTTTTCATCCTCCAAAAAGGTGAGCAACTCCATGAGGAACTACTTTACTCATGAACTAGGCAACAAGTAGACACTCCACAATTATTAGACCAGCAGTGTTTCTGGTGTGAACTATTCATGGAAACAAACCGTTTTAGTCACTAAAACATGGAGTGACTTGTATCTAGATCATCCGGGCAGTGAGAAAGAAGAGGAAGCAAAGAAAAGCTATAAACTTAGACCAAAAATCATCATTTCTGAAGAAAAGGAAAGACAAAAATGGCAGAGAAATAAAATATAAATTACTAAAACCTGAAACCAGATTAATTCAATGGGTGGCAGTAATCAAGAATACTGGTGCCAGGAAAAGAAGGCTATACCCAATGACTGAGTCTAGACTGCTTTCCAGTTTCTTTTTTTTTGCCAAGTCTTTCTTTTGAAAATTGATCATCTGACAACTGACAGAGAAGAGCTGACACCTAGCTGATTCTGTGACAACAGAGGAAATATGACAAACTCATCCTAACATGCTACCCAGCTCTGAATCATTAGTACTTATGATGAGAATGTCTTCTTGCCCTGACTGATGCGGCTCAGTGGATTGAGTGTGGGTCTGTAATCCAAGAGGTTGCCAATTCGATTCCCCATCAGGGCACATGCCTGGGTTGTGGACCAGGTCCCTATTTGGGGGTGTATGAGAGGCAACTAATTGATGTATCTCTCTCATATCAATGTTTCTCTCCCTTTCTCCCTCCTTTCCCCTCTCTCTAAAAATAAATAAATAAAATCTTTAAAAATAATAATAAAGTCTTCTCTATACTCACTGAAACTGCAGGGAATTAGATATTAAAAAGAACAAAGTTTTATGGCATTCTATTAAATTATCTTATTTTGAAAATCTGGAAACACACAGCTTTCCTTTTCTTTTGAATTATCTCCTAAGAAGCCAAACACTGTAAGATTTTAGACTCATGATACTACCAAAATGGTTCCCAAAGGAGCAGTATGTAATACTTTATGTGCTGCCATCATCACTAAATATTTCACACTAGATATTACCACCTTTATAAGTGACTATGAATTAAATGTTAAATAGTATCTCAATATTATAATTTGTATTTTTAGAGTATTAGCAAAGTGAAACAGTCCCTCCCCCCTTAAAATTTGACTTCCCCTAGAGAGGCAGTATATATGGTACGAATAAGGGATTTGGGGTCAGACAAATGTAAACTTGAATTCCAGCTCCTTCTTGCTTTAGAGTTTGACTTTGGAGACTATATTAAACCACTCCAAGCCTTACTATATATCTTCCTCTGTGAAATGTGAAAACAATCTTCAACATATGACTGTGAGGATTAAATAAGATGACATTTGTAAGGTTCTTGGCAATAAGCAACCTGATCACTGAAATCAGTTCTCTTCTCCCTCAATCTGCTTGAATTTATGTTCTTTGTCAACAGAGCATCTGTAGTTGGTCAAAAGCATAGATTCTGGAGTCAAACAGACAAAGGTTTAAATTCTGGCTCCACACATCTATTTGCCACTGTGATATGAGGCAAACTACTCAACTTCATTTGCCTCTGTTTCCTAATCTACAATATGGGTACAATAAACAGTACCTACCTTCAAAGAGCTACTGTGGAAATTAGGTAAGAATAATATACAGCGGTACATAACTGTTAGATATCAGTATTATTATCTATTGTTTTAATTTACAAAACAAATGATCTCATCTGAGTCTCATAACTCTATGAATAAATAAGGCACACATTCATATAATAAATATTTCTTCAGCACTTCTATGTGCCAGGCAGATATTCCCATTTGCCAGCAAAGGAAAAAAACTCTGAAAAGTTACTACATTTGCCAGAAGGACATGGTAAATGACAAACCCAGCCTCTCCCATTCTAAAACCATCTGCTCTTTCTGGTTGTTCTATTTGGATGTCTTAAGATTTAATCCTTTAACCTACCTATAATTTATTTTTTGCCTTTTCTTTTTTTTCTTTATAATATTTTTAAAATATATTTTATTGATTATGCTATTACAGTTGTCCAATTTCCCCCCCTTCACTCCCCTCCACCCTGTGAACCCCTCCCACCTACATTCCGCCTTTAGTTCATGTCCATGTGTCATACATATTAGTTCTTTGGCTTCTACTTTTCCCACACTATTCTTAACCTCCCCCTGTCTATTTTCTACCTACCATCCATGCTACTTATTCTCTGTACCTTTTCCCCCCTCTCCTCCTCCCACTCCCCTGTTGCTAACCCTCCATGTGGTCTCCATTTCTGTGGTTCTGTTCCTGTTCCAGTTGTTTGCTTAGTTTGTTTTGTTTTAGGTGTGGTTGTCAATAACTGTGAGTTTGCTGTCATTTTACTGTTCATATTTTTATCTTCTTTTTCTTAGATAAATCCCTTTAACATTTCATATAATAAGGGCTTGGTAATGATGAACTCCTTTAACGTGACCTTATCTGGGAAGCATTTATCTGTCCTTCCATTCTAAATGAAAGCTTTGCTGCATAGAGCAATCTTGGATGTAAGTCCTTGCCTTTCATGACTTGGAATACTTCTTTCCAGCCCCTTCTTGCCTGGAAGGTCTCTTTTGAGAAATCAGCTGACAGTCTGATGGGAACTCCTTTGTAGGTAACTGCCTCCTTTCTCTTGCTGCTTCTAGAATTCTCTCTTCCATTTGAATCTTGGCTAATGTAATGATGATGTGCCTTGGTATGTTCCTCCTTGGGTCCAACTTCTTTGGGACTCTCTGAGCTTCCTCGACTTCCTGGAAGTCTATTTCCTTTGCCAGATTGGGGAAGTTCTCCTTTATTATTTGTTCAAATAACTTTTCCACTTGTTGCTCTTCCCCTTCCCCTTCTGGTACCCCTATAATTTGGATGTTGGAACATTTAAAGATGTCCTGGAGGTTCCTAAGCCTCTCCTCATTTCTTTTGAATTCTTGTTTCTTCATTTTTTTCTGTTTGGTTGTTTCTTTCTTCCTTCTGGTCCACTCCATTGATTTGAGTCCCAGTTTTCTTCCCATCACTATTGGTTCCCTGTACATTTTCCTTTATTTCACTTAGCTTAGCCTTCATTTTTTCAACTAATTTGTGACCAAAATCAACCAATTCTGTGAGCATCCTGATTACCAGTGTTTCGAACTGTGCATCTGATAGGTTGGCTATCTCTGTTGCTTAGCTGTCTTTTTCTGGAGCTTTGATCTGTTCTTTCGTTTGGGCCATATTTTCTGTCTTGACACGCCTGTTATGTGGTGAGGGGCAGAGACTTAGGTGTTCACCCAGGAGGGGTAACCCATGTTGCTGTGTTGTGATGCTATATGTGGGAAAGGGGTCCAACAGGGAATAATGGCACTTGCTCTGCTCTCTGCTGGATTTCAGTCAGTTCCCCCACTTCCCACAAGCAAATTGGGCCCCTCTGGTGCTGATTCAGGTGTGGGTGGGTTTGTGTACGTTCTACGACACTGTGGTTCTCTCCAACGACCTGTCCTGTGAGGCTGGGAGTTCCTGCTCCTGCTTTGTTTCACCTGGTTTATCTGCGCGTGAATGTGGGATGGCCAAGTCCGCCGCTCCCTTGCCAGCCAGCTGCAGCCTTGCACGCCCGTTCCACTATCTGCCACCTCGCCTGGTCTGCCTGCTGTAGCCTTACACAAGTCCTTTCCGTCCTGGCTGCCTGACTCCACCCCTCCTACTGGTCTGGATGGATGTTTTCTTTTACTCCTTAGTTGTCAGACTTCAATACAGTTCAATTTTCTGTCAGTTCTGATTGCTTTTTGTTTTTAAATTGTTGCTGTCCTCCTTTTGGTTGTGTGAGGAGGCACGGTGTGTCTACCTATGCCTCCATCTTGGCCAGAAGTTTCTATTTTTTGCCTCTTCTAGTTTTAAAAGAAATCTTTGACAGAAAAGACAGACAATTAATTCTATTTTCACATCTGCTAACCATTCCTTACCTGTCTTATTATCTCAGGCTTTTTCATGATGCTCTGAACGTTACAAAAAGGCCCTCCCTGTGGTACTTTCTGCACTATTTACAGGCTTCTGTCAGTGTTGGGCTTTAACTTTCTACTTTTATTTTCTGTTACTGTTCATGACTAAATAGCCTTTCTCCCAACTTTATAACAATCAGAATTTTAGCTAATCATAAAGCATTCTGTATTTTTCATTGGCATTTCTCTCATTTACACATCTAATTTCAATCTGACTCACAGATCAAGTGCTACCTTTCTTTTGAAGAGTTCGAGCTACCTTTCATATCAATAAAGTTTCTGAAGCTGAATTCGTGGATAAATATCCACACCCAGAATTTTCTCACTTGTACATTACAAACTCTCTGATGACAAGGTTATTTTTAGAGGTTCTTGTCATAGACACAGTAGTTAGCAGTTATATTCATAGTTTATAACTAAATTTAAAAACCAATGTATCCTACTGCTTTTTCAGATATTTTAAAACATGCTTACTGTTACCATATACTTTGTACATTCATTTATTCATCCATTCAATTACTGTGCAGTAAGTGCCTACTGTGAGTCAGGCATTACTGTAGGGAATTAGCAGTGAGAGAACAAAGCCCTTGCTCTTGTGGAGCTAGCGTACAACAGTAAGGGAGATCATTAACAAATGAGTACAGAATACAATGTTGGTATACAGTGTTGCTATACAGACAGCAGCACTGACAGAAAATGACCGAGAAATGATAGAAAATTGCGTTTTATTTTATGTAAGATGCCCAGGAAAGATTTCTCTGAGGAGGCATTTGAACCAAAAACTGAATAACGAGACAGAACAGGCCAAAGGAGGATCTTTTAGGGTGGGAATAACAGTACAGGATTGGGAAAGAGCAAATAAAAGTCCTAGGCAGAAACAAGTTTGGCATGGTTGAGAATAGTTAAAAGGATTAACAGTGGAGTATAGAAAGAATATAAAGAAAAACAAAAAGTTGTGTGGGACACTCTAAAATCTTTCTTTAACATCATAGTTAAATTTTGTTATGATCTTTAAAGGTTATTAATCACATTTTCTTAAGAGGGAGAGAAACATCAATGTATGGTTGCCTCTTATGTGCACCCTCCGGGGTGCACATCCACCGGGGACCCAGCCTGCAACCCAGGCATGTGCCCCGACCAGGAATCAAACCAGCGACCCCCTCGTTCGCAGGGTGGTGCTCAATCCACTAAGCCACACCAGCCAGGGGCATTTAATCACATTTTTAAATATACTTTAAAATACTAGCAGAAAACCAAATATGATCACTTTCATATGTTGCCTTGTGACAATTTTCTTCCTTGTTTTACAGAAGGAATCATCCATATTTTAAAGCTACATGATATGCAGCACAGCCTCATAATGACAACCATTTCTCCCTCCTTCAGGTCTCCCTTATATTCACTGTACTTCATGAATTTGCTGAGTATTTAACTGTTAAAATTTGTTCAGTTCACCACTCATCTCTGAGATTTCTGATAAATCTAATTCTGGCTGGTTTTTCTGCTTTGCCTCCTAGTTTCTTCTGGGTAGGAAAGAACCTGTCAATACCTGGGGTTAGTCATGTGATTGCTTAATAGCGTACCTTTGCCTACCCAAGACTCCCAGAACTGTTTGTCTTCCTGCTAAATGAAGCTTTCCACAGTGTCCCCCCTGTTCCCTTTGGTTAAAGCCCTTTAAAGAGGATACAGCTTTCATAGTCAGCCAGACCTCTACTTTAAGTAAATTCTCCAAGTTTTCTGGCACAGAAGACAAAGCAGTATAAATTGTTCTTCTGTTCTTCTGGACTTTCTGTCTCTACCTCCATTTTCCACAAGAACTGCTACCTCATTTGTTTGGGTAATCTGAAGGCAACTAAAAGTCTAAAAGTTTTATCTTGTCAATCCATAGTCCTTTCCAATACTTAGATCTTGACTCTAGCCTAATAATTCGCACAGGTACCATTTCTTTTCCTAAAAAGTATATTACAATTTATTTAAGGAGTCCAAAGGTACTCTGAATGGTTAAAGGGGATACTAGGCCAACATAGGACTCTTCAATATTTTTACACTTGCTGTGGAAATCTTCAAACATACAAAAAGTAGAGAATAGGAGGATATTTTGCCATTTCCCAACACTTGCCAACAATTATTATATGGCCAATACAGTTTCATCTAAAACTGTCCCTACTCTCTACCCTTTATCAGTAGATTCTTTTAATTAAAATAAATCCTAGATAATATATTTCATTTCAGGAAGACCACCATCAGCATAAGATGTGATCCTAGACCTGGTAACTCAGCATCTTTCAGAGCCTTTAAGGCAAGTTCTAAGTCTCCTCTAGGTTACCTCAAAGGACCAGAGTGGATGACACAATTTTCCAGGTACATTGATTTACCCAAAACTATTTTTCTCCATGTCTGTTACAGCTAAATTATATGCTAAGTATAATGATTATTCCTTGATTTCTTGTTCCTTTTGTCATGGCAGACCATTGCCTCAAATAAGTTTATTTAGCAGAATTTAACAGCACAGACACTAGATGGCCTGACATAGTGATTTTCAACCTTTTTCATCTCATGGCACACATAAATTACTAAAATTCTGCAGCATACCAAAAAAATATATTTTTGGCCAATCTAACCAAAAAATAGGAATAGTTTTGATTTATTCACACCAAATGGCTATTGTTCTGTTGACTGTTGTCTTTTTTTGGACAATTGAAAGAAAAGAGGTCAGTGCCCCTGACTAAATTGGCACTGTATGTTTTAAAAATTCTTGGGGCGCGCCAGAAGAAAACTGCTGGCCTAACATATATAAACTACTTCACAAACCTTAAAAAAAAAAAAACCTTGAAAAAAAACAGATATTATATGCAGACATAAAATCCCATTTATTAAATTATATATCCAACACTGAAACACATCTTTTGACAAGATGTCACAATAACCATATACAAACAACAGACTAAAATTTTTCAGGTTGTTTATGCCAGAAAACATTTCATGTTTTTTTTAAATGCAATTTGGATGATAAACACACCAAACTTGAATGTAAAAATCAGTTATACATTACAAATAACATCTATTACTTAAAAATATAATGACTAAATGAGCAGCACTTCCTTACAGGTATGTGTCAAAAAACTCTCGGGGACCACTTACCGCTCTGACTCGAAGAAGATGTGAGATGACTGACTGTAGTTCATCACTGTAGTGCTTTAGTTCAGTGAATCTCCTGAAACAGAAAATGAGTAATGCATAATTTTTCTCATGAAAACACATCAAAATCTGAAAGATAAAACAGTACAGCTATCCCTTGAACAATACAGGTTTGAGCTCTGCAGGTCTACTTATATATGGATTTGTTTTCAATGAACAGTGTAAATAAACATATTTTCTCTTCCTCCTGATTTTTTTAGTATTTTCTTCTCTCTAGCATACTTCATTGTAAGAATACAGTATATAATACATAGAACACACAAAATATGTGTTAATCAGCTGCTTATGTTGTCAGTGAGGCTCTCAGTCAACAGTAGGCTATTTGTAGTTAAGTTCTGGGGGAGTCAAAATTACATGCGGATTTTCATCTGTGCAGGGGGTGGCAGTTGGTACCCCAACTCCTGCGTTGTTCAAGGGTCAACTGTAGTTCTTGAGAATAAGAAAAATGATTCTATTTAACCATATGCTGGCCTTGAACATTTATACACCAATACAAATTTTTAAAATTCTAAAATAAAACAACTATACTCTCTTTTGATATTTTTAAAGCCAAGAAAAGATGTCATACTTCATAATTTGTAGTGAGACTAAGATAGAGACAGCTATTTCTTGGTATAAAAAATTACTTGAAAACAAAAAAACTGGAAATAATTTATGAGGCTAAAAAAAAATCTCATGGTACAGACATAAATTCATGGTCTCTAACCTCAGTCTTAATGCTGCTCGGGAATCTGTTTTCCAAATCTAATAACTATCATTCCTCATTAAGACCTGAAACTTCTAATACTATCATCTGTCATTCTCTCAGCAAGCTTCAAAGATTAATCAGAAGACATCAGATAGGAACTACCTCCACCTCCGTCTCCTACCAGCAAACTTAGAAACCTTCCAATATTACATCATTTCTTCCCTCCCTCTAGGATCCTTCTTCCCATCTAATACTTTAGATTGTATCCCAGCTAAACTCCATATTCCTCTTTTCTAACTTTCTCTCTCTGCAAGGATCCTTCTGCAAGATCCTTCTAATTAGTGCATCAATTAATTTAGGGTCTATCCTAGATTAAAACACACACACATATTTTCTGACAACACACCCAAATGCTAATACCTTCTCAAATATCTACTCCTTGCACAGCCACACTTTTACAAGGCATCACCTCTCTAACAATGACCACTTCTTTCCACCCCATTCACTGTTCAGCCCACTACAATCTAGTCTCACCTCCAGCACTATAGTGGAGAAACAATCCCAACAAAGTCACCTACTACCTGCATGTTGCTAAAATCAACTGATGTACTTTAGTCCCCATCTTACTTGATACTTTCAGCAATGCAACAGCTGGCCTTGCCCTCCTCAAAATTTGTTCCCTTGACTACAGTGTTATCTTCTCATGATTTTCTTTTTACTCTCTGGTCACACCTGAAGTCTCCCTGGCAGTACTCACTTCCCTCACCCATCTCTTACACTCCAACTTTAGTATGCCAAGAATGCCTGAAGTATTTATCACCCTGGCCAGGTAGCTCAGGTGGTTGGAGCATTGTCCCATACACCAAAAGGCTGCAGGTTCACTCCCAGGTCCAGGCACTGGCCAGAAGCAACCCATCAATGTTTCTCTCACACTGATGTTTCTCTCTCTCTCTCCTTTCCTTTCTCTCTAAAATCAGTAAAACGTATCCTCAGATGAGGATTTAAAAAAAAGCCCTGGCCCAGTGGTTGCAGGGCATATACCTAGTTTGCAGGTTTGATCTCTGGTTGAGGCTCATACAAGAGGCAACCAATCAATGTTTCTCTCTTACATCAATGTCTGTCCATCTGTCTCTCTCCCCACTTCCTCTCTCTCCAAATTAATAAACATATCCTTGAGTGAGAGTTAAAAAAAAAAAAGAATGCCTTAAGTATTCATTAAAAGACACTACTGAGGGCCTCTCAGTAAGAAAGAGTTGTGAATAACCACCACAACTATACACAGTGGCCCCACTGGGACTCAGGAATCTAAATTTATAAAAGCTTACCAACAAGATTCAGATGCCAGTTTACAGATTACACTTTGGAAAACACCTTTTTAATAGTGTTGGCTTCTTTGGGGTTCAGTTCTGGGTCCTCAGCCATCTTATAATCAACCCTTCCATCTATATGTACTATGGGACTTTTCAATCACAAAGCTTCACAATGATGATCTACATGATGCTGAAATCAAATTCCTACCTCTAGCCCAACTCTCTCTCTCAAATGCCAGGTCTCTAAAGCCAACTGACTAGCAGACATCTACACTTGCTCATATCCAAAGCTCATCTTTTCCTCTCCGACTTCCCCAAATCTCTCCCCTGTATGTTCCCCAGCATTTTAAAGATGGAAAGAAACCTGGGTGCCATCTTTATTTCCTTCCCCCACTTTCATCCCACACATTCTACTAATTACTTGGTCTACATCCTAAATATTGCCACATACAAGTAGAAGACCCAAGGTCCTCCTCTTCATAGCTCTTAACAGTCTAGTTTTAAGAAAGATAAATCTGCATGAAGCAAGTATCATTTTGGTAATCCTTCTGAAATAATCTTTCTGGTTTTTTAGATTTTTAGAAAGGATAGAATAAAAGTATATTAGTGATGTAAAGTATTTTAGTAATGGCATAACAATCTATTGGGCCAGCTAGATGTAGAACAGAGATTCTGTATATTAAGAATTAACAATAACTAATGTAGATAATTCTCTAATCTAGAACTTAGGTCAAATTCTATTACTAATTACATAGTAATTACACACTTTAACAAGAACTTAGAAGTAAACAACTGCCTTGGTTATTATATTCATCATATCACATTTAAAATTTTATACAGTCACAAGCCACTTAATGACAGGGACATGTTCTAAGAAATGTGTCATTAGGCAATTTTGTCATTGTGCAATCATAAAATGTACTTACACAAACCTTAATGGTACAGCCCAGTGATTTTCAACCTTTTCCATCTCGTGGCACGCATAAACTAATTACTAAAATTCTTAAGTACACCAAAAAATATATTTTTGTCAATCTGACAAAAAAAAATAGGTATAATTTTGCCCTGGCTGGTGTAGCTCAGTGGATTGAGCGCGGGCCTGTGAACCAAAGGATCGCGGTTCGATTCCCAGTCAGGGCACATGCCTGGGTTGCAGGCCAGTTCCCAGCATGGGACACATAAGAGGCAACCATACATTGATATTTCTCTCCTTCTCCCTCTCTCCTACCCTTCCCCTCTAAAGATAAATAAATAAATAAATAAATATTTAAAAAAAAAAAAATAGGTATAATTTTGATGCGTTCACATCTGACAGCTACTGTTGTTCTGGCTGCTGTCATTTTTTTTTTTTTTTTTTAACTTTACAATCTAGGGGAAAAGAGGTCAGTGCCCCTGACTAAATAGTCAGGTAATGCAGGTTTTAAAAATTCTTGCAGCGCATCAGTGTATCGCAGCACAATGGTTGAAATATTGCTTGTGTAGCCTATTGCTCCTAAGCTACAATGCTGTAGAGCATGTTATTATATAAAATAACATGAGATTAAATCAAGCACAAGAGAAAATGATGCAATCAAGAGATGCAGCAAGTGTGAAGTGTATGAGGCTCTTATCAGTGTAACATGGCATACAGTTTTACAGCAAACTTTTTTTATACGTAGAAAGAGTACATTGAAAAATAACAGTAAGTAAACCTGGCTGGCGTAGCTCAGTGGATTGAGCGCGGGCTGCGAACCAAAGTGTCGCAGGTTCGATTCCCAGTCAGGGCATATGCCTGGGTTGTGGGCCAGGTCCCCAGTGGGGGCCATGCAAGAGGCAACCACACATTGATGTTTCTCTCTCTTTCTCCCTCCCTTCCCCTCTCTAAAAAGAAATAAATAAAATCTGAAAAAAAAATAACAGTAAGTAGTATGGTAATGCATGAACCAGTAACATAGTTGTTTATTATCATTATCAACCTTTATGTACCATACATAATTGTGTATGCTGTACTTTTATACAGTGGGCAGACCAGTAGGTTTATTTACATCAGCATCACCACAAACAGGCGAGTGAAGAAGACATTTGAGATAGCTAAAGCATCACTAGGTGACAGGAATTTTTCAGGTCCATTATAATCTTAGGGGATCACCACTGTATTTGCAGTCTGTTGTTAACCAAAATGCTTTTAAGTGGCATGTGACTGTATATAATATGGATATTAAATAAAATTTAGCTATCTAGAAAACCTAGGTAGGTCAGAAAAGGGAAGACAAACATTCAATTGACAAAATAGTTTTCATTAAATTGGAAAACATTCAATTGACAAAATATTAATATTAAAATATTCATTTAAAAAGTCAACACACTCGTCTAGTGAATGTATATCCACCAATGTCATAAGCTTTGCTTATAAGATTTTCCAAAGCTTTTTTCAGAGAATGACATAATTTTAGTTCTTACTCTAAATAACATCATGGATGTCATTTTTAATGCTTAAAAAGACTCAGTGGAACCTTAAATGCATATTACAAAGTGAAAGAAGCCAATCTGAAAAGGCTAAATACTGTATGATATGACATTCTGGAAAGGGTAAGACTATGGAGTCAGTAAAAAGCTCAGTGGCTGCCAGAACTATGGGGCGGCGGGGATAAATAGGCAGGGCAAAGAGGACTTTAGGGCAGTGAAAATACTTCGTATGATACTGTAATAATGTATACACTTGTCAAAACCCGTACAATATACAACACCAAGAGGGAACCCTACAGTAAACTATGGTCTTTGGGGTAACAATGACATGTCAATGTAAGTTCAATGATGGTACAAAATGTGCCACGCTGGTGGGGATGTTGACAGACTGCGAGAAGCTATGGATATGTAGGGTGGAGTTCATATGCCGGGGCAGTGGGCATATGGGAGCTCTGTACTTTCTGCCTGATTTTGCTGTGAACGTAAAACTACTCTAGGTCCTGGCTGGTGCAGCTCAGTTGGTTGGAACATCATCCCATAAACTGAAAGGTCACAAATTATATTCCCAATCAAGGCACATACCTAGGTTGTGGGTATAAGAAACAATCGATCCATGTTTCTCTCTCACATCAATGTTTCTCTTCCTCTCTTTCTCCCTCCTTCCCTTCTCCTCTCTCTATAACCAGTAAGTGTGTCCTCAAGTGAGGATAAAAAGAAAAAATAACTACTCCAAGAAATCAAGTTGATTAAAAAAATCTCAACAGTTACCATCATAATTTCCTAATTAACAAAACTTTAAAATACTTATATTTTAATTCAAAATTCATCTTAAAAACCAAAGGTATTATGTTAATTTATTATGGTTTACAAAGTCAGGGATAATAGGCCATCAGATAGTGCAAACTTGGCCTTTGTCTGCTAGAATTTACACTATGTAGAAATTAATGCTGAAGGCCTAACTAGAGAAATTCTAACAGACCTTTCATAAACTTGGTTACTAAAAATAAAAAAGCCCCATCTGCCTAAGCAAATTTCTAACTGAAAAACTCAGCTAAAGCAAACACCAGGTGAAAGTCCATATATTGAAGAGCCTGATTTATCCACCAAATTCAAAGAATGAGCAAAACCGAAATCTTAAGAAATACCTAGGTCATATTCTAAGAAAATTATTTCTGAATACACTAGCTTCCTTTACTACAGAAATGCTCCCACAAACATCACACTGATATTAATGAAGTCAAGTAACTGTTATATAAATACATTTCCATGAAATTATTATACTAGTATGCATTATCTATCAAGTTTTCTTGGTATGCAAAGGAGAAAGTTTATTATTAAAATATACATGTAACAGACAATCTTCTTAGTTTGACCTTTGTATATATTTGACAAGCAAAGTCATATGAGAAAAACTACCTTATACGAAATTAAAATAGCTTTTCTCACATTTCTGATACCTTCAACATTTTAAAAATTCATCTAGGAAAAAGCAGTGTTTTAATTTTCTAAAACTTCAGACAGTTTCAACCTTAAACCCAATAAAGTTACTAAATTTTAAAATCAGTTTTAGACTATAAAAGGATTTCACTGTAAGTGAATTACTATTTAAAATATTTAGCAAATGAAGTGCATACATTCAGAAATGAAAAATTAAATAGATTGATAGGCACCATTCAAAACAACATTGTAACTGTTATTAAAACAAAACCTTACTTGTCTGGGTTTTTCACTCTGAATGTTGCATTAAGCGCTTTTAACCTGGAGTCTGCCTGGAAAAAATAATTTATTCACTTAATATAATTACATTTCAGGGTATAAATCCAAACAGTTTTATTTTCCCTTTAAAATTAAGACGCTAAAGCACAGTTTTCTTCATATCATTTGTGTCAACACATTCAACGTACCTAAAAAAAACAGTTTAAACACAACAAAAATGATGTTATAATCATGTAAACTGAATACATGGCATTCAATGACACCAAAGTAAAACAACTGTAAACACCAACACACTAACAGGCATATGGCTCTGCATTATTATAACTCAGAATAGATCATATGAGAAAAGTAGTTTACTTTTTCTCTAAATCGAGAAAAGCAAAATTTAGTATATATAAACTAAATAAAACTACTGCTTTAAATGCTGGGCATTACTGAGCATAGTTCTCAGGTGGAATCCAAACCAAATATGCACTGGTTTTTCTCATTTTCATGATCAGTATTTTAGAAAAGAAAGAAATATGGAAATGCCTGTACTAATGAAAACAAGCTAGAGGACATCAAATTACTTACTAGCTGACAGAAAATGTTACAAGACAACACAACTTTTAAACTATCCTTTATTTCCAGATAACTGCTCTCAAAAGAGAGACAGAGGGATCTACACTACCTAATAATTTCATTGTATGAATTTATACTCAATAGATCCAAAATCCTATCCTAAATTCTCATTTAAAAAAAAAATTACTTTTCTGACCAAGCACAGAAATTACAGGGTTCAATAAACAGTAGCTCAATCAGGAATCAATTTTATAATGTGGTTTGGCTTTTAAAATCCCAGTCAGCTTAAAAATTTTACATTAGTCCGACTTCCAACCCATAATTACAAATACTCCCAAAATACTAAAACAAAACAAAAACAGTAGGGCCGCCCAGATTACTTGGGTAAGAAAAATTTTTTTAAATAACAAATACGCTACTCCACAAACTCAGACTCCTTGAACTTCGGACCAAAAGAATTCTAAAGGGTTATCAAGAATATCTAAAGAAACTCAATTTGTCACTGATTTCAGAGGATTCTCTTATTTCTAAAATCAGTATTTCACCAATTCACAACCTTTCTTACCTCTCAAGGGCATACCAGCTAATAATAAAGCATGTGAAAGTCCTTACAAATAAAAGCACTTACAAATTTAAGGCATACATTATTCCCTTATGTACTTTAAGCTAATTAAAATCTCTAAAGAACAAAGTGTTAATGACTTCATAGTCACACGCAAATATGATTTTTAAAATGAGGATGAAATTACATTAAAAAATCAGTAAATAAGAAAATTTTCATTTGTACCTTTTCTTAGATCTCATACTTCTTAATACAACCAATTCACTCTTCACTTTCTACCAATTTAGAAGTCATATAAAATGTAAACTATCACCATCCTACTAACCTATGCTTACCAGACATTGTCAGACCACATCCATCACAACACCCATCTCAATCTGCTCATCACTTCACAAGATTCCATAAAAAGAGAAGCTGCTTAAAATGTCACCAAACTAGAAAGTTCTCCCCAAAGCTAGATCTCCAAAAAACTACCTGAGCTGCTGCAAATCTGACAGGTTACCATCCATGTTATAAGAAGAAGCCCTTACATAAGTATTAACTACCAGATATAAAATAAGTCATGGGGATGTAATACACAGCATAGGAATAAAGTCAGCAACACTGTAATAATTGTGTAAGTGACTGATACTAGACTTACTGTAGTAATTACTTTGCAAGTTATATAAATGTTGAATCACTATGTTGTATACCTGAAGTAATATAATACTGTCTGTCAACTATTATTAAAAATAATGTTTAGCCCTGGCTGGTGTGGCTCAGTGGATTGAGTGCCAGCCTGTGGACCAAAGGGTCACTGGTTTGATTCCCAGTCAGGGCACGTGTCTGGGTTGCAGGCCAGGTCCCCAGTAGGAGGCACGCAAGAGGCAGCCACACATTGACGTTTCTCTTTCTCCCTCCCTTCCCCTCTCTAAAAGTAAATAAAATCTTTTAAAATAAATAAATAAAAATGTTTAAAATAATAAAATTAAGAAGCCCTCACATCATTGTTTCATACCACCCTATTTTATTTCCTTTAACACAGCACTCATTTGAGTTTTTTGTTCGTTTCTTAGCTGTCCACTGGAATGGGAGAGCCATTTTTAAAAAATCACAATGTGAATGGTGCCCCCTGGAGTTGCAAAACAGCTGCCATGGCAATACTGCGATCTCCTTTCTCCTTTGTTCACTGCTGTATCCCAATGGCTCCAATGCCTGGCACAACACAAACATACGATAAATACTGGCTGAATGACAAAAAACAACTTGACTATTCTATATCCCCAACTTACAAACTTTCCCATGATTTCCTTTAAAACCTACCTCCCCATCCCTCTACAACTCCTATTATGTACTTACTTTCCTTGTCCTGGACCTTGTCTTTTCTTTATTTCATTTCCTGATTCTTATCTTCCCCCCAACCTTCCCTAGTAAACCACTACACAGCTTGGCCTAACACTGGCCCCCAAGATTGACTCCACTGTAGTTCGGGCCTGAGCTCAAATTTTATTAATCTCTTCAACCATGTGACCCAGTTTGCCCAGAACGCTCCTGGTTTACACCTGTTGTCCTAATCTAATGGGTAACAGTGTGCCCCCTTTTACTCAGCATCCCCATTTTGTCACCTATCTCCAAATAACCCCTGGGGAAAACACCCTCTGCTGTCACACTCTTTCACAGTGATGACTTACTGCCTTTATATCACTTATAACTACTTTAAAGTATCTCATTTAAAGGTAATGTCTCCAACTACTAAAATATATGCTCCATAAGAACATGGGGTTTATGTTTCCAGCTCCTTTACTAGGAGGTGCCTGACCACTGGGCACCCAGAGCTTGGAATCTCCACACTGGCTCTCCCAGAGCTGCTGAGCCATACACAGGACAGCAGCCATCCCAAGGGCCAAGATCTTGTCTTTCTGGCAGCCCCTGCTCTGAACAACAGACAGGGTTCCAGATTCTTCTGAGTCAGACTAAATTCATTTGAGGTTTGGGCATATGAATGATACTTTCATGTAAGTAACTTACTGAGTTAAAATAATATTACTTTAAAGTAATTAGTTTATATGTTCATTACTCTAGAGATAAACTCAGAATTAAATTCACTAAATTATTACATAAATATTTTTTAAAAAGGGAAAGCCAATATGAGCAGTAATAGAAAGGTCTGTTGCTCATGTTTATTTGAACAGAGCACAGATATAAAGAAACTCAATTTTTATAATTATCTTGCTGGGTATAATAATTACTCTAAAAAGATTTAAGAAAATATTAATCTAGTAGGCCCAAACTAGAAATTAAACGTCTGAAAAAAAGAAAATTGAGTTGATATTTCAATTTGAGGGTGACAATCTAATAGTCAAGTATTCTTATGAAAATATAAACATTTGATCAGATTCAGAATCATCTCATTTTCACTGAAAAATAGTTCCCAACACTTCCTTTACCAACCATTTTTACATAAGTTAATTATAAAACTAATAAGTGAAAAGAGAGGTAATATGGGGTGGTAATTAAGAAGAGATCTGAGTCAGACCTAGACTTGGATACAGACTCCATCACTTACAACCATGTGACCTTGGGCAAGTCATTTTCCAGGGTTCTTCATTTAAAAAAATGGGACTAATACTGAACTAACCTCAAAGGTACCTGAGGCAACACTTTGCAAAAACAAACAAACAAAAAAAACAGTATATTATAGTACAGTGCTTTGTGGCACAGAGTAAACAATTATAATGCCAATTTTACTCAGATAAGACACTACTTTAGGTTCTAAAAAACATTTTTTCTTTACCATTTTTGACATTCATTTAAAATTATAAAAAAAAATAAAAAAATAAAATTATCTCCCCAAAAATATGTTTAAATTTTATTTACTTATTTTTAGAGAGATGGGAAAGGAGGGAGAAAGGGAGGGAGAGAAACATCCGTGTGTGGTTGCCTCTTGCGTGCCCCTTACTGGGGATCTGGCCCGCAACCCAGGCATGTGCTCTGACTGGGAATCAAACCAGCAACCCTTTGGTTCACAGGTCAGCACTCAATCCACTGAGTCACACCAGCCAGGGCTCCCCCCAAAATATTTTTATCTATCACCTTGTAGCAGTGGTTGTTAAATTTTTGGCTAGTAGAAATCAGTATGTATGGGATAAACTCTAGGATTTAGTATTTTTAACAATCTCAAGAAGTTGAGAAACACTATTTAAAAGTGAAAATAACAAAAAAAAAACTAGCAAGCTTAAAACAAAAAGAAGAAACACTGAATTATGAGTACAACAGCAAGCATAATTCAACTGTTTCTTGTGGCCTCAAGGTAACCACTATAAACTAATACTTAACCCTATGAGGTACAGTGAAGCCCTGGAGGCAACCCCCGCCAACATAGATTTGGCCCCATGCCAAAGGCACCCATTCTGCTGTTATCCTTCTTTGTTAGCAGACTCAGCTGTCAATTTTTACTGTTAGTTTGCCTATATCCAGTAGTATTACTCATTTTTAGACCTTTTAAATTTTCTTCTAATATCTTGTAGCCTAGAAATTAGATAGCCAAGTTTGTTTAAATAACTATAATAAAGTTAAGTGGGTCCCATCTGAAAGGACTAAAGTATTTCTATTAGTAGTAAGCCATCTTACATCCATCTGGACATCTCAGAAGTCAGTTTTTTGCTTAAATCTCAGCTTTCAACTGTGATCAGATTAGTTAACTGCCAAATACATGACCTCCAAATAAGTGAAAGGTGACGACTATACATATATATGTATGTAGACAGTATCACGCTTGTATGTTGTATGTATTCATGCCTGTACATATGTATTTAAGGTGGTCCAAAAACGTCTCATTTCCTTCATGAAAGGAAGGACTTAAAACAAGCAACAGCCACACCAAAATAAGGAATACAGCAAGACAAGTGGGTTTCCAAATTCTTTCCATACATTTAATTTCTGGTCCATTTCATTAAGTCTGACTTTTCAAATTATTAATATTGTATTGTTAAGTATGATTACCTTTCAAAGACTTTATGAAAGTAAAACCAAGGTTTTATCATAAGGCTAGCCAAATATGATGTGTCTGGACTCTTAAATAGCACCTACATGCAAGATTCAAAGCACTGCACACAGAATAGGCTGTATGGATGGAGAAATTTGGGAGTTTTCTAAAAGTTACCAAAGTTATGGCTAAAACTGAGTTCAAGAACAAACAATTGATAACTAGCTACTAAACCAGTAACTGAATCAATAAATCAATAACTAAATTTTTTTTCAATTTTCTATTACATGAAGAGATGTCACCAAAACAAATATATTTTAGTTTGCTCTTTTCCTTATTAGCTCCTACCATACCTTACAGTAATTCTCAGAAAACCCTATCAAAATGCACATAATTTTTTAAAGTTTAGAGTTATTTCAAATCCCTTTATAAACTAAAATTCTAATATCCTTTCCGAGTGCCATAAAGTAGTATGTTACAGCCAAGAAAATTTCATTTTCTCAGGTCATCTACCAACAACATATTTAAAAATTATAATCAGTTTATAATATAATTAAATAGTTGATTATATCATCTGTGCAGAAAAAAATTTCTCTTCATAGTTTTTTGTGCTAAGTTTCAAATACCCATGTACCAATGTATAAAATCTCTAGAGGGTATTTTTATAATTACTGATAAAGCCATTTGTTCTTGTTGCTTAGACCTACTGAACTTTTGCTACTATATTATCATCTGAATCGCTTATCAAATTATGTATTATACCAATTTATAGATTTTTCTACTTACTTAATTTATACAAAAGATGAACACTTTCAAAAACGTGCATGAACCATGGCCAGACTGCTCTGGCGGACAACAGGGAGGGCCCAGCAGAGTCACGGCAGCCGTCTCACCACCACTCCGCTCCTCACTGTTTAGGCAACAACCTCATTCCCAAATACGGATTCTAATGACTAAATCTGAAATGCTGTACAAAAGCTAAATAAGCCAATTTCACTGAGAGATGCGAATTCGAAATGATTCCTATGCCCACTCAGATCTGGCCATCATGTCCCAGGAGGAAGAAGGAGCATGACTGATGGCTCATCCTTTAGTTTACTATGATTGGAAAACCTAAATTCGACCCTTTAGAAATGTCTTTCATCCCTGATAAACAGTGAGCATCACTGTTTATTATTATTATTATTACCAGGGCATCACTGCAAGTGGCAGTTACAAGCACAGAGGGATAAAAAAAAGATGCAAAGTATAACATGAGTACACTGTAGGAAAAACCTACAGCTTATAATCCAAATTACTGCTCCAAAATGTTCTTTCCTAATAGAATTAAACTCATAAATATGCCCATTGTAGTCTCACTAGTAACTAAAACTACACAAATCAGAATTAAATTGTAGTGTTTCCTTGAAAACCTTACCAATGATACCATTACATACAAAGCCTATTTCCAGATTCATTCATTCAGTAAATACCAAGTACCCACTAAATATATGGCACTGTTCTGGCAATTGTAAAGGAACATGGCAAATTATTTCATACAAGTGTTCTTACCTTCAGCTGAAATCCAGTTTCATAAACAGTCTCCTTCCAGTTACCTTCCTAAAAATTAAATTTTAGAAATCAATGCAAAATAAAACAACATAAAGGATATTTCAAATTAAAGAAAATACCTATCATTCTGTTCTTCTTTCAGGGGAGATAGAGAAAGGTTAAAAAAATAATTCTTTTCACTTCAAAATTAAACATTCAATCCAAATTCCAAAAGATTATCAAAAGATGAACCCAAGATTTTACAATCTGGCTTTCAAAAAACTAAAGACTAACTTTGATATCATTAAGTAATACCAAAAAGCATTGTTTTTAGTATCTTTCAGTAGAAAAATGTTAGCCAAAAGAACGATGTAACCAATAATTTTCAATTTCAAAACAAAAAAAATGCATACAAATTAACAAAGCTGCTCCAAAAGGATCGTTAACAGTAAGCATTCCGGCCCTGACTGGCACGGCTCGGTTGGTTGAGCATTGTCCTGCAAAGCTAGGGGTCACCATCACCGGTTCGAATCCCCAGTCAGGGCGCAAACCTGGGTTGCTGGCCAGGTCCCTGGTTGGGGCATGCACGAGAGGCAACCAAGTGTTTCTGTCACACATTGATGTTGCTCTCCCTCTCTTTCTCCCTCCCCTTCCCTCTCTCTAGAAATAAAAAAAAATCTTAAAAAAAATAAGAAGCTTTAGCTACCTACACAGGTAACTTAAAAAAAGATGAATAAGCATTCCAACTAGACTTAACAGGGCGATCACTTCATAAGTTCATTAATGTCTAGTCACTACACTGTCCACCTGAAACTAATACTGTATGTCAACTGTGATTAAAATATTTTGAGTTAAAAAAACAAACATTTCACAATTTAAAATTTTAAAAATCCAAAGTCAAATGAATTTTTAAAAAGACTAAATAAAAGAAAAATACCTGTGTTAAAAACAAATAGAAGATTTTGTCTCTACAGAGAATGGGATGTGAAGCAACCCTCAAGAGGAAATTTTCTAAGCCAATTCGTCGTCTTTCCACAAAATCCGGGTCCATGTTGTCAGCGGAGAGTTTATGCCAAACAAATTCTGCCTAGGTAAACAAAACAATCATGAAGAATAGCCTCAATGTTAAATACTTCGTAACTGTACTGCCATTTCACTTCTTACCCTTTTTTCTGGTAGAGGTGGCACAACGACATGTGGATAGTAAACTAAAAGGTAGTTTCTCAACAACTCAAATTCACTATACCGCCTCCACAGTGAATCTGTTAGGACACTTGGACCATCAGTATGTTCAACTGACCTGAAAAGAAACAGAATGAGCTTGCTATTGTTTTTTTAAAATACAAATACATGCACATGACCCCCTTTAAGTTTTATAACTCCACTTATTAAATGCTTATGAACCAGGCACTGAGTAAAGACATTTTCATGTACTATTTTATTTACAACAACCACATGAGGCATGGATTACTGTCCCCACTTTACAGATGAGGAAGCAGCTGCACAGTATATGCTTCTACAATCACAACAACCTATGGGCTTAGCACTCAGATCCACTTGCTTCCAAAGCCCTCACTCCTAAACACTTTCCTTCTATTACATTCTTCTGTTATAGGCAACCTATTGGACTCAAGAGAAATAGTCATATTAGGGACACTCTAAAAGCCTCAATGTATTCAGGTAATGTATAATAACTGATTTTACAATACAGTAAAATCTGCTTAGCTGTTGTATCATTAAATAAAAAGTATTTGTAACTGCAGTTGTGCCCCATGAGAACAATATTCATGCTGAAGACCAAGACACTGCAAAAATCTCAATTCGAGATTATGAATAAATTGCCCTGGCTGGTGTGGTTCAGTGGATTGAGCGCTGGCCTGCAAACCAGGGGGTCACCAGTTTGATTCCCAGTTGGGGCACATGCCTGGGTTTTGGGCCTGGTCCCCACTGTGGGGGCTTACGAGAAGCAACCACATACTCATGTTTCTCTACCTCTCTTTCTCCCTCCCTTCCCCTCTGTCTGGGAATGAATAAGTAAAATCTTAAAAAAAAAAAAAAAAAGGTTATGAATAACCTTTGAATGTATCCAAGAACCAAAATTTTAATTAACTCTAAAAGAGTGGGAGAGAAGGGATATAAAAATTAATCAGAAGTTCTACCCTTAAAGTAAAGCTCTGCAGGCAGTATCTCATTCATATAAAAGTTCAACTTGCAGCTGGAAGAAATTATGGTAAAATTATATAAAAGATATCTGAAATTATTTTGACTATTTGAAATTTCTGCTAGCATAATCACTGTTATAAGCTGTCAGTATTCTAAACATTATTATCAGGACTTTCCTATTTTCTCTTTGCTTGACAATAACATGCACAGAAACACAATGTGCATTTGTACTTAGGGTATAAGGCACAGAAGCTAAATCAGTTTTAGAATAAGGTAAAATCTTGAGAAAGTATATATACCAGGCGATGCTCAGCACAAGAGATGTTCAATGGTTTTATTATTTATATATTTGGTGTGCCACTTTGTTTATTCATTGCATATTAATAAAAATGAAACAAATTATGAAATTCAAAATGCAGAAATAGTCCTAGTGGTGTAGTTCGGTTCGTTGGAGCACTGTCCTATAAATCGAAAGGTTGTGGGTTCGATTGCTGGTCAGGGCATGTGCCTGGGTTGTGGGTTCAGTCCCTGGTTGGGCCATGTATGAGAGGCAACTGATTAATGTTTCCCTCTCACATCAAGTGGTCATATACAAGAGGCAGCCAATCAATGTTCTCTCTTACGTCAATGTTTCCCTCTCTCTCAAATCAATAAGCATGTCCTCGGGTGAGGATTTTTAAAAAATGCAGAAATGGCTCTCATGGCAAAAATATAGGATTATTAAAACATGATTCATTTTAAAGAGTTGGCCTAACCATTAGCTATGAGTAATATTATTCCAATTCAGATTTTCAAATTCAGTTGAAAAATATCTAGGTTAATATCAAGTTTCAAATTATTCAAAATTATTACCAAAAAACTCTGCCTCTTGCTAATAATTAAATATAGCCTATAAGCAATACACATATAAAGCTGTTAGAAGACATGCTAAATGTTAAAAAAAGAGGGGGCACCTAAGGCAGGGTATAGTTGTTGGAAACGGACTAAAAACAGAAAAGATTTTCATTCGACCACATAACTACCATTTACTCAACCATTTAACAAATATTTAATAGCGCATAATTGGTTTTACAAGCAACATTTAATATGACACTTGAAATAAAACAGACAGGCCCTGGCTGGTGTGGCTCAGTGGATTGAGTGCTGGCCTGCAAACCAAAGAAAGGGTCGCCAGTTGGATTCCCAGTCAGGGCACATGCCTGGGCTGCAGGTCAGGTCCCCGGCTGGGGGACACATTGATGTTTCTCTCCCTCTCTTTCCCTCTTTCTAAAAATAATAAATAAAATCTTTTAAAAAATAATAAAGTAGGTAGTATCAATAATCCCATTTTACAAATTACTGGAAGAATTAAGTAATATCATACTGCCTCCCAAGCCATGGAGGCATTCTTACCTATTCTAAAAAAGATATATATTCTTATCTATTTTAAAAAGGGTTCATATTCCATGAAGAAGAAAACACAAAATGTCTGGATAATTTTAAAAAGCCAGTGACTTTAGCCTTTTTCAATTTTAGCCTATTAAACTACAACATTATTGGCAATTTGTTAAATGGGTTTCCTCCTTGTATCCAAAGAGCCTTAGTAGTAGATCAACCGTATGATAAAAGTTCAACTTTTAGTTAATAAAAAGATGAAGTAATATTTATATTACCCAAGATTATCTGCATAACACTAAATTACAGAAAGAATCCACGTGATTAAGAACTTTGAGCTTTCTGTAGTTGTTGAAGGTAAATTAACCTCAGAGGTATAGTCGTTACAAGAGTCTATTCAAAACAGCAATTCTCGAACTTCCGGCCAAGATGGAGGCGTAGGTGGACACACTGTGCCTCCTCTTACAACCAAAGTTAAGGACAACAAATATTTAGAAACAAGAAAACAACCAGAGCTAATGGGAAATTGAACTGTAAGGAAGTCCAACAACCATTCATCCAGACCGGTAAGAAGGGTGAGGTCGCGGTAGGAAAAAGTGGAGGTGCAGACCCGGGAACACAGGCACGGCAGTGGCTGACAGGACCACAGGCGGAGGCTGTCTCACGGGGTGCAGACCCAGTGAGGCCACGCAAGGCAGCCAGCTGACCAGGTGGTCCCACATTCGCGCGCACGCAGATAATTCAGGTGAAGGGAAAGCGGGGGAAAGGACGGGATCTCAAGAGAGTGGAGCAGGCACCATTGTTCCCTCTCGGACCCCGCCCCCACAAACAGCGTCACAACCCAGCAATGGGGCTGCCCCACACTGGGGAATACATAAGGCTCCACGCCTCACAACATAACAGCCACGACCAGACCAAAAACAAAACAAAACAAAACCAAAATACCAAAAATGGCTCAAAACAGAAAACAAATCTGAACCCCAGAGACAATTCCTCTAAGCAACGAAGAAATAGCCAACCTATCAGATGCACAGATGCACAGTTCAAAGCACTGGTCATTAGGATGCTCACAGAATTGGTTGATTTTGCTCACAAATTAGATGAAAAAATGCAGGCTACAATACGTGAAATGAAAGAAAATGCATGGGGAACCAATAGTGATGGGAGGAAAACTGGGACTCAAATCAACGGAGTGGACCAGAGGAAGAAACAAACAACCAAACAGAAAACAAAGAAGAAACAAGAATTCAAAAAAATGAGGAGAGGCTTAGGAACCTCCGGGACAGCTTTAAACGTCCCAACATCTGAATTATAGGGGTACCAGAATGGGAAGAAAAAGAGCAATAAGTGGAAAACTTATTTGAACAAATAATAAAGGAGAACTTCCCCAATCTGGCAAAGGAAATAGACTTCCAGGAAGTCCAGGAAGCTCAGAGAGTCCCAGGGAAGTTGGACCCAAGGAGGAACACACCAAAGCACATCATAATTACATTACCCAAGATTCAAATGAAGGATAGAATTCTAGAAGCAGCAAGGGATAAGGGGACAGTCACCTACAAAGGAGTTCCCATCAGACTGTCAGCTGACTTCTCCAAAGAGACCTTACAGGCAAGAAGGGGCTGGAAAGAAGTATTCCAAGTCATGAAAGTCAAGGACCTACAACCAAAATCGCTCTATCCAGCAAAGCTGTCATTTAGAATGGAAGGGAAAATAAAGTGCTTCTCAGATAAGGTCAAGTTCAAGGAGTTCATCATCACCAAGCCCTTATTATATGAAATGTTAAAGGGATTTATCTAAGAAAAAGAAGATAAAAAAAATATGACAGTGAAAAGTCAGCAAACTCACAGATAGTAACAACCACACCTAAAACAAAAGCAAACAACTAGAACAGGAACAGAACCACAGAAATGGAGATCATATGGAGGGTTAGCAACAGGGGAGTGGGAGGAGGAGAGAGGGGAAAAGGTACAGAGAATAAGTAGCACAAATGGTGGATAGAAAATAGACAGGGGGAGGGCAAGATTAGTGTGGGTAATGTAGAAGCTAAAGAACTTATGACACATGGACATGAACTAAAGGGGAGGAATGTGGGTGGGAGGGGGTGTGCAGGGTAGAGGGGAATGATGGGGGAGAAATGGGACAACTGTAATAGCATAATCAATAAAATATATTAAAAAACACAAAACAGCAATTCTCAAAGAGGGTATCTGTATATAGGATAGGTTAAGAATTTCTTAAAATAGGGAAAACACAAATCATAAAGAAAAAAAAAAAAGACTTAAGTTTGACTATCTTAAAATGTAAATCCTCCCTGGCTGATATGGCTCAGTGGCTGAGTGCCAGCCTGGGAACCAAAGGGTCCCTGGTTTGACTCCCAGTCAGGGTACATGCCTGGGTGTGGGCCAGGTCCCCAGTGGGGGGGGTGCACAAGAGGCAACCACACACTGATGTTTCTCTCCTCCTCTTTCTCCCTCCCTTCCCCTCTGTCTAAAAATAAATAAATAAACTCTTTTTTAAAAAAATGTAAAGCCTTTGTACTTTAAAATATAATCAAAAGCGTGGTCCATAGCCCATCCAACTGTTTGAAAACAGTTGTAGCCCTGGTTTAAAAATGTGAATTTCTGGACCCCACCCAAAACCCTGTAGCTTAACAAATTCTTCAAGTGATTCATATGTATTTTAAAATTTAAGAACCAGTTTTAAAATAAATGTATAATGAAATACAATCATGAAAGTCAACTCAGTAATCATTTTCTTTTGTGTCCCACACAATTACTGATGGTCCACTTATATATGTATTCAGTGTCTTGCTCTACTACACAAAGTATGGTCACTTCTAACCTCCACCTTCAAATTATGATACTCTATTCATTTCAAAGTTAAGAGTAAACAACTACAAATTATCCCAAATTATTCAAATCAAGACACTCTTCTAGCAGTAAAAGTAATTCCATTGCTCGATTGGGTAAAGAAATAGGCATACTAAAAAGGTCCTTTTTAATTTTAAAAACACTAATTTCTAAAGTATGATTTTTTTAAGTGGCTAATTTAACCAAACACACACACAAACCCTCTCATGGGACCATGATTTTTTTTAATCACCTTAAGCATCTGTTTTGCCTATGTTACAAAATGACCTAATTTTAAAAAGACCCCACCTTACCTCTCTCTTCTCCTAAAATTTCTATTGTACACAAATTTCTCTTGCTTTTGGAATATTCTTTTTTCTTCCCTTTTTTTGTCTGTTTTCTCTTTTTTTCTTTATTTTGGTGGAGAAAAGAAACCATACTTGCAAAGAGGATTTTCAGAATTGTCTGCACATTAAACAAGTTTTGCTACGATTTTAACTTTCATTTTGGGTAGAACCACAAATCTGGAGAAAGGCTTGAAATGTTACAGGGTTAAGTCTTAAGTGTGGTGACTTTTGGTAAAGCCTAAGAAAATGAAGGGTTTAAAACTTTTTTGTTAAAAAAGGATTCACACTAGAACATGGTTATAACTCTTTATCAACTAGGTCTGATAGTTTTATCATTTTACTTTACTGGCTATCAAAAATTTCTCTCATATCTGTTTTAATTGGAAGTATTTCTGCTCAGTCTGCAGAAAGAAAAGAACTAGTCAGTATAGTCTTTATATAAACTGTTTATAATGGGCAAAATAAATTGAGTCTTCCTTTGTCTTGCTGTAGACAAAACAATTTATTCCTTTAACTTTTCCTTATGATATAAAAGAATTTTTCTGGTGAGTTTTGATTTCTTACTCCATGATTTACTTTGTCTTTTCCATTTTACCCCAAGGTCTAAAGCTCCAGTCTCAATCAATTTTTTCTGTTAACTTCTCTGTAACTCCCAACTCTTCTAAACTCAGACTGTTTTCTTTCCTCCTGGACTTTGTTAACATCTCCATTTACCTCAGGGGCACATGAATGGTATCTAACACCGAGAACTCCACCAAAGCATCTGTCAAGTAATATTCTAGATACCAAAAGTATTTCACTAACCTCCCCGCTCCCCCCAGAACAAGTACATTAGAATACAATTACTAGGAGTACCATAATAAAAGACACACTGCTTACTTTGTCTGTTAAAAAGTTAACACACACACAGAATCCCTAAAAAGACAATGACTTGTAAACCATTCTGTCATACAACAGAATTTACTTCCATATCTGCCATAGTTTCTTCTATCTAAACCTAGGCCTAATTCTCATCACTCACCTTGTTTCAATGAGGTAAGCCGTGTATGTTTCCTGCATGTTCATGGCGTTTCTTCCAGTTCGCTTTTCTGCTTCCGAAACATTAATTTCTATCTTCTTCAACCAAAAATTGTTTTCTGTCATCTGGACAAAAATAAATGGAAGAACCAAAAAAGAAAAAAAAAATTTAAGATGGCATTTTTAAAAAACCATCTATTGTAATAGCTATTATAACATAATCCATTATTGGTATATATTTCAGGCTAGTTTGTTGTATTTCTTAAGTTGCTAGGGGTTTGCTAATGACAGCAGCAAATGATACGCCTCTCTTTATCAGAATACTATAGTACAATAAACTTTACCAGAAGCTATTTGAATAGGTTTCTATGTTTTAGTTATTAAAACATAGAAATATAATAGAAGATAAAACACAGACATTTCATACAAGTGACCAAGAACAAACCTATACAGAAATGCATAAGAAAAAAATCTAAAAATACATTATACAAAGGTGAATGATCAATATTGATACCTAATTTTTTATTTTACCAAACTCAAATCTCGCTCAAAAATATAACACTATACATAAGCCAAAAGGTAAGATTTTCAGCAAGTAGTTTCATTGAAAAATTGTAAAAGCATGAGTCATCTTATATTCAACTTTCATTTTGTCTAAACTTTTTGGCAGTGGTTAACAGGTTCCAACTGTGAGTTAGCAGCAGGGTTTAAGAAAAGACACCTTTGGTTTCCCAAGCTAAACATCCCCAGGTCGGTATCAAAGGACCAAAAAGAACAGACCCCACTGGTGGTCCAGAGGTTGTATCTGTGGGAAGTGAGCTGCTGAAGAAGTGTCTTGAATATACCCAAAGTTAACTCCAAATCTAAACAAGACAAAGTGACACCATGTGATAAGTGCTGTGTGCTTCGGGTTTTTTCCTCCCTTGCTCATTCTAAAATTCAAAGGTGGGTTTTAATTAAAAACACTGTAGTATATTATAATTGTGGGCAGTCTGTGAAGAGGAGCTATGAGTAGAAAGATGGATACACCAAAAGGTAAAAAAAAAAAAAAAAAACCTTTATACAGTAAAATTCATGGTGCTACTTTACACAAAAAATTAAGGCTGCGCGCTGTGAGAACAGAAAAACGCTACATGATAGTGTAAAAAAATTAAAACAATGATGAGTGAAGATGACACACTAAGGAAGTGTCCCCAAAATAGTGAAGAAAAATGGAGAGGAGTGCTCGCTTCAGCAGCAGATACTGAAAAATGGAGAAGGTGCAAATGCTAAAAGAAGACAAAGGACAGAAAACAAAGAGCCAACCCAATGGAATAGTTGTTATTACTTAACAAAAACAAATCACTCAGTTACTAAAAAAGATATTTTTATAAAGTGTAAGTTGTATGTTTATGTACTAAGAGAGAAAATAAGAGAGAGAAGAGGAAATCATTCAACTAAAAGAAAGCTCGAGAAATTACGTTAAGCACAAACCACTCACATCAGGATTATGAAGCCCTCATTGGTTGAGATACACATATAAACAAATCACTTTGACTTACCACCTTCTACTCCACTGAAGACTCTCTTGAATTCTGAAAGAACGTGACTCATAAAGCAAATTATACCCCCAGCCAAAAAGGTAATACATATGAGACATAAATTTACAATATTATGCCACCCAACTATACAAAGGGAAAAAAAGAAAGAATAAAATCAGCTATCAAAAAAACTAAAGAATGGCACATAATAGCAGTAGGGTCTGAAAGATGACATAAAAATTGCTTATGCTATCAGTATCAGGAATAACTCAACTGATCCTCACAACCATTTAAAGAACATATTTAACAGGTTTAGAAATGGATTGACTTGATGACTGGAAGATAAAACCAGAGACATGTTTTAAAGACAGATACAATATTTTAGATGTATTCAAAGTGGACTTCCCATCACAGTGAAGAATATCACTAAAGAAAGAGTGACGTTAGCCTGGCTGGTGTGGCTCAGTGGACTGAGCGCCAGCCTGCAAACTGAAATGATGCCGATTGGATTCCGGGTTAGGGCACATGCCTGGCTTGCAGGCCAGGTCCCCAGCTGCATGAGTGAGAGAGGCAACCAATCACTGTTTCTCTCACACATCATGTTTCTCTTTCTCCCTCCTTTACCCTTTCTGTAAAAATAAATAAATAAAATCTTCTTTTTAACACTATCCTAGGATAGAATGGACCACCTCAGTAACTTTTGAGGCCATTTTTTTTTACGTTCACTAGTGTATTTTTTAAACACATTTTATTGATTATGCTATTACAGTTGTCCCATTTCCCCCCTTCATTCTCCTCCACCCTGCACACCCCCTCCCATCCACATCCCCCCCCTTTAGTTCATGTCCATGTGTTGTAAGTTCTTTAGCTTCTACATTTCCCATACTATTCTTGCCCTCCCCCTATTTTCTACCTACCATCTATGCTACTTATTCTCTACCTTTTCCCCCTCTCTCCTCCTCCCACTCCCCCATTGCTAACCCTCCATATGATCTCCATTTCTGTGGTTCTGTTCCTGTTCTAGTTGTTTGTTTAGTTTGCGTTTGTTTTAGGTGTGGTTGTTAATAGCCGTGAGTTTGCTGTCTTTTTACTGTTCATATTTTTTATCTTTTTTCTTAGATAAGTCCCTTTAACATTTCATATAAGGGCTTGGTGATGATGAACTCCTTGAACTTGACCTTATCTGAGAAGCTCTTTATCTGCCCTTCCATTCTAAATGACAGCTTTGCTGGATAGAGTAATCTTGGATATAGGTCCTTGACTTTCATGACTTGGAATACTTCTTTCCAGCCCCTTCTTGCCTGGACGATCTCTTTGGAGAAATCAGCTGACAGTCTGATGGGAACTCCTTTGTAGGTGACTGTCCTCTTTTCTCTTGCTGCTTCTAGAATTCTCTCCTTCATTTGAATCTTGGGTAATGTAATTATGATGTGCCTTGGTATGTTCCTCCTTGAGTTAAACTTCTTTGGGACTCTCTGAGCTTCCTCGACTTCCTGGAAGTCTATTTCCTTTGCCAGATTGGGGAAGTTCTCCTTTATTATTTGTCCAAATAACTTTTCCACTTGTTGTTCTTCCCCTTCCCCTTCTGGGACCCCTATAATTCGGATGTTGGGACGTTTAAAGATGTCCTGGAGGCTCCTAAGCCTCTCCTCATTTTTTTGAATTCTTGTTTCTTCATTCTTTTGTTCGGTTGTTTCTTTCTTCCTTCTGGTCTACTCCATGGATCTGAGTCCCAGTTTTCTTCCCATCACTATTGGTTCCCTGTGCATTTTCCTTCATTTCACTTAGTGTAGCCTTCATTTGTTCATGTAATTTGCAACCAAAATCAACCAATTCTGTGAGCATCCTGATCACCAGTGCTTTGAACTGTGCATCTTATAAGTTGGCTATCTCTTGGTCATTTAGATGTATTGGCTCTGGGGCTTTGATCTGTTCTTCTGTTTAAGCCATTTCTTCTTTTTTTTTTGGGGGGGGGAGGGGGCAAGGTCTGGTCACACCTGCTATGTATAAGGGGCGGAGCCTTAGGTGTTCACCAGGGCAGGTCAACCCTGTAGCTGGGTTGTGACACTGTATGTGGGGGCAGGGTCAGAGAAGGAACAATGACGCTTGCTCTGTGCTCTCTCAGTTTCAGTACCTGTGGCCGCTTCCCACAAGCAAATTGGGCCCTTCTGGTGCTGGTTCCTGGGTGAGTAGGCTTGTGTACATTCTAGAACCCTGTGGGTCTCTCCAACGAACTCTCCTGTGAGGCTGGGATTCTCTCTCGGCACCTCAACCCCCACTAGTGTTTTCAATCAGTGCTTTTAGGCTTTATTTCCCGGCGCTGGGGCCCTGGGTTGTGTGGTCTGTCTTGCTCCCAGTTTTCACCTGGTTTATCTGTGCACGAATGTGTGAACACAGTCAGCCAGCTGCCTTGCACGCCTTCACTGGGTCTGCCCGTTGCCACCCTGTGCCCGGGGACTGCCAGCTGCTGCCTGCGCACCCGGATCTGCTAGCCACCGCTTTTTCCTGCTGGGAGCCCTCTCCACCAGCCACTGACTACCCCCCTCTTATCGGTCTGGATGAATGGTTTCGGACTTCATACAGTTTCATTTTCTGTCAGTTCGGGTTGATTTTTGTTGTCCTTAATTTTGGTTGTGCGAGGAAGCACGGTATATCTACCTACGCCTCCATCTTGGCTGGAAGTCCCAATATATTTCTATCACCACAATTACTTTAGCAAACTTGGTTCCCTTTACTTCTGGAACATCTTGCAGATAAATAAAATCTTAGAAAAAAAAAAAAGTGACACTATACTTGTATCCAGAGGAATACTGTCCCAGATGTAGATGCTTGATTTATGAATCACTACTTTTACCTGACTTAAGACTAAATTGACTACTTAAGACTAAATAAATGTATAAGATGGACATATTTAAAAGGATAAAGTATTTATTTCCAATTCAATAAGTGAAAATGAATCTAATCTAAGTTTTTAAAATGTTGCTAACAATGAAGACAGTAAAAGTAAGCATAAGGCAGATAAGTGATAAAAGAAACAATTCATTACATAAATATTTATGGAGTATCTACAATGTCAGTCAGTAGGAAGGAATAAGACTCAACCAATGAATACATAAATAAGTGGAACAACAAACTGATGTCTCTCTCTCCCCACCCCATCTCTCTAAAAACAATTTTACAAAAAAAATAACTTTTGCTTCAAAAGACACCATAAAGAAAAACAAAATAGCCATGGGTGGGGGAGATACCTGCAAATCATATTATCTGATTTAAAAAAAAAAAAAAAAAAAAAAGACCTGTACTGTATCCAGAATATCTAAACAACTCAGTAAGACAATTTTAAAAATGAACAGAAGATTGAAACAGACATATCATCAAAGAAAATACGTGCACAAAAGGCAATAGGCACATGAAAAAATACTCATCAGCAATCATTACAGAATTGCAAATTTAAACCATTTCACACCCATCAGAATGACAATAATAAAAAAAACAGACAATGCCAAGTACCGCCAAGGAAATGGAGAAATGTGAGCCTCGTACATTGCTGGTGGTAATGTTAAATAGTACATCCACTTTGAAAAACAGTGGCAGTTTCTTAAAAAGTTAAACATAAACTTACCATATAACACAGCAATTCTACAAATCAAACAAGAAAAATGTACACATATGTCTCCACAAACACTTGCATGTGAATGTCCAGAGCAATAATATTAATAGCTAAAGACTGAAAACAAACCCAATGTCCATAAAATGGTGAATAAACAAAATGTAATATATCCATACAACAGAAAACTATTCAGTAATAAAAGAAACTAATACATGCTATAACATAGATGAACCTCAAAAACATAATGATAAGTATAAGAAAGCAGTCTTAAAAGACAACAAATTGTATGATTCCATCTTTATGAAATACCTCAAAAGGCGTATTTATATAGAAAGCCAAATGGTTGTCTAAGACTAAGGGTGGGAGAAGGGATAAACTACAAAGGGAAATGAGGGACTCTGGAGAAGATGATGGAATGTTCTGAAGCTGGGATGTGGTGGTGGTAGCACATTTCCACAAATCTACTAAAAAATTACTAAATTATATACTTATAATAAGTGAACTTTATGATATATAAATTACACCTTAGTAAAGTTCTTAAAAAAATAAAATCAATGAATCCATACTGACACAGACAAATAAGTACAAGATATTTTCAATTTCAAAGTATATCCCCACAAAATATTGACTGCAAAAAAATAAAGTAACTTTATATTGGGGAAAGCTGCCAGAAAAAAGTAATCACAGTATTGGGGCAAATCCAAATCATGAGAGAACTAATAAGATGCAACTAGAACACAAGTGAAGCCACAGATGCAAATCCTGAGTTTAACCATGAGAAAATACCAGGCAAACTCACACTGACAGGCAAATAACTAGTTTCTAATCTTCAAGGGATGAAAGTCACAAGAGCAAAGACTGAGAAACTCTTCCAGAAGGGAGCAAACTAAAGAGACAATACAACTAAATGCAACACATTACTCTGGACTGGATCCTTTTACTCTAACAAAGGATTAGATGGCAGTAATTTATCAATGTCATTTTCCTGACTTTGATGGCAGTTTGTAGTTATATAGAATATCCTTACTTACCCTTGAAATGCTCAAAGTTTCAGGGGAAAGAACAGGAAATATGATAGCAGCTTACTCTCAAATTCAAGAAGAAAATGTTCTTTGTACTATGTACTTGCTCATATACATTTTCTACAGATGAGATTTGAAAACAAAACTTTAAATGGTCATTACATTTATACAAATAATTTGTCTCAGTTATGTTTTGGGGAAGAAAAAATGAAGACACACGCCTTCCAAGTCATTAGAGAAGATAAAACAAAAGAAATTATGGTCCAAAAAGGAAGACCCAAAAACAGAAACCAAAGTAAGGAACTATAAAATGACAAAATAAAATCACCTGAAAATGCCCTGACCCACGTGGCTCAGGTGGTTGGACACCATCCCACAACATGAAGGGTCACCAGGTAGATTCCCGGCAGGGCACATGCCTGTGTTGCGGCTTCCTACTCAGTCCCTGGTCAGGGTGCAAACAAAGAGCAACGGATCAGTGCTGCTCTCCCTTTTTCTCTCCACCCTCCCGTCTCTCTAAAAATAAATAAATAAGCCCTGGTTGGCATGGCTCAGTGGACTGAGCACCAGCCTGCACCAAACAGTCGCTGGTTCAATTCCTAGGCCAGGCACAAGCCTGGGTTGTGGGCCAGGTCCCCAGGTGGGGGTGTGCGGAGGTACTCATTTCCCTCTCTTGGCCTCTCTCTAAAAATAAATAAATACAAATATTTAAAAAAATAAGTAAGACTTCTGGCCAAGATGAAGGAGTAGGTAGATACACTATGCCTCCTCGTACAACCAAAAGGAGGGCAAAAACAAATTTAAAAACAAAAAATAACCAGTACTGACAGAAAAGCAAACTGTATGGAAGTCTGACAACCAAGGAGTTAAAGAAGAAACATTCATCCAGACCAGTAGGAGGGGTGGAGATAGGCAGCCAGGGTGGAGAGCATGCCTACAAGGTAGCAGCTGGAGGACTGGGTGGTCCCACACTTGTGTGCAGATAAACCTGGAGGAACAACAGGGGAGCAAGACAGACCAGGCAACCCAGGGTTCCAGCGTGGAAAAAGAAAGTCTCAAAACCTCTGGCTGTAAAAGCCTGTGCAGGTTAAGGCAGCAGCGGGAGAAACTCCCAGTCTCACAGGAGAGTTCACTGGAGAGATCCACAGGGTCCTAGAAGGTACACAAACCCACCCACCTGGGAATCAGCAACAGAAGGGCCCAATTTGCACGTGGGTAGCAGGGAAGTGATTTAAAGCAAGCAGAGAGCAGAGCAATGGGAACTGTTGCCTCTCTGACCCCTCCCCCACATACAACACCACAATACTGCGGGTGTGGGTTGCCATGCCTGCTGAAAACCTAAGGCTCTGCCCCTTACTACATAACAGGCACACTGAGACAAAGTATGGCCCAAACAAAACAACAGATCAAAGCTCCAAAAATAGAACTAAGAAATAAAGAACTAATCAACCTATCAGATGCATAGTTCAAAACACTGGCTATCAGGATGCTCACAGATATGGTTGAGTACAGTCACAAAATAGAAGAAAAAGTGAAGGCTATGCAAACTGATATAAAGAAAAATATACAGGGAACCAACAGTGAAGGGAAGAAAACCCGGATTCAAATCAACGATTTGGAGTAGAAGAAATAAACATTCACCTGAAACAGAAGAAAAAACAAGAATTCAAAAAACAGGAGAGGCTTAGGAACCCATGGGAAAACTTTAAATGTTCCAACGTCCGAATCAAAGGGATGCCAGAAGGAAAAGAGGAAGGGCAAGAAATTGAAAAGTTATTTGAAAAAATAATTAAGGAAAATTTCCCCAATCTGGCAAAGGAAATAGACTTCCAGGAAGTCCAGGAAGCTCAGATAATCCCAAAGAAGTTGGACCCAAGGAAGCACACACCAAGGCACATCATAATTACATTAGCCAAGATTAAAGATAAGGAGAGAATCCTAGAAGCAGCAAGAGAAAAGGAGACAGTTACCTACAAAGGAGTTCCCACTAGACTACCAACTGATTTCTCAAAAGAAACCTTGCAGGCAAGAAAGGGACAGAAAGAAGTATTCCAAGTCATGAAAGGCAAGGACCTATATCCAAGATTGTTCTACCCAGCAAAGCTGTCATTTAGAATGGAAGGGCAGATAAAGTGCTTCTCAGATAAGGTCTGAGGAAGTTAAAGGAGTTCATCACCAAGCCCTTATTCTATGAAATGTTAAAGGAGTTCATCACCAAGCCCTTATTCTATGAAATGTTAAAGGGACTTATCTAAGAAAAACAAGATCAAAACTATGAACAGTAAAATGACAAGAAACTCACAAGTATTAACAAGGGAACCTAAAACAAACACAAAAACAAAGTAAGCAAACAACTAGAACAGGAACAGAATCACAGAAATGGAGATCACGTGGAGAATTATCAGCAGGGAGGGGGAGGGAGAAAGGGGGAAAAGGTACTAGAAATGAGAAGCATAAATGATAGGTACAAAATAGACAGGGGGTGTTAAGAATAGTATAGGAAATGGAGATGCCAAAGAACTTACATGTACAATGCATGAACATGAACTAGGGTGGGGGGAATGCTGGTGGGAGAGCAGGTGCAGGGCAGAGGGGAATAAAGGGAAGGAAAAAAATGGAACAACTGTAATAGCATAATCAGTAAAATATACTTAAAAAAAGTTTATAATCAGAAGATCAATATTTCCCTCAGATTAGTAACCAGCTTGGCAGAATTTGAATCCCATTTCTGCCATGGATTAACTGTGTACCTGGGGGAGTTATTTAACCTCCGTGCCTCAGTTTCCTCATCTCTAAAATGGGCTAAAAGTACCTAACTCATAATGCTGTTCAGAGCATTTAATGAGTTAATGCATGTAAAGAGTTTTGAAAGTTGTCTAGCATGTAGCAAGAGCTCAAATATTGCCTATCACCTATTATTTGCAGGTTTACATTTTTCTGATTATGAAAATTAAAATGTTTAATATATACAAATTCAAAAGTACAGGAGGGGAAAAATTAAGTAAATATAAGCCACTTTATCCTGCAACTCAGTGCTAGCACTATTGATATATTGGTAAACTTTCTTAGAATCTTCTTTCTAGGTGTGATGCTTGTATGTTACTGAAAAAGGTCAGAGAACTATCCAAAGAAAAATAGGGTTATAATACATGACCTTTTTTCTTATGCTTTTTATCTATTAAAAATATTTTAAAAATAGCATAGCTATTCATGCCCTGGCTGGTGTGGCTCAGTGGACTGAGTGCTGGCTTGAGAATCAAAGGGTTGCTGGTTTGATTCCCAGTCAGGGCACGTGCCTGGGCTGCAGGCCAGGTCCTGAGTTAGGGACGCATGAAGGGCAACCACACGTTGATGTTTCTCTCCCTCTCTTTCTTCCTTCCTTCCCCTCTCTATATAAATAAATAAATAAATAAATAAATAAATAAATAAAGTAAAATAGCATAGCTATTCAGAAAACATTAATTTTTATTTAAAATAAAACATGTAAGTTAGAACAGTTTTCCAAACTGAATCACAATACATTCATGATTCATAAAATTAATTTGGTGCATTGTGCCAACATTTCTTTTTAATGAAAAAATATATATAAAAATATCACAGGGTATTGTGTGAAGTAATGGTTGTCTCGTGAAACAACACTTATTCTGAAAGTATATGCTGATTATGTTGTAAAAATGTATTTTGTACTATGAGTCACAGAAATATCTGAGAGCTACTGAGGTAGAAAAATAAGAAAAACATACTTGTGTATGATTTTATCATCAGCTGCTAAACTGATAAATTTTATAACTATTCCTATACATTTTTTTACTTTGTTATGTTATCCTCACCCACAAATGCCTCAAATCTTACAGTTCTAGCCTACCCCATTCAGTTCTCTGCAGCCAGTCACTGAAGATGCTAATTGTGTACAGGAATTGTTTTTTTTTAATTTTAATTTTAGAAAAGACATACAGAGGAAGGGAGAAGAGGAGAGATGAGGGAGAGAGAGAAAGAGGGAGAGGGAGAGGGAGAGGTGCATCTCCCAGACCAGGGACTGAACCCAGAGCCTTGGTGTATCTAATCAAGACAATGCTTTAACCAACCGAGCTACCTGACCAGAGCTATAATAATTTCTAATTACCAGTTGCTCAAGCACTCTTTGTCCCCACCAGCACTCCCGGGCCTAGAGGGTTCTCCTTTTAAGAAGTTCGTTTAGGCAGTGGTTCTTCTCTGAGTAAATACTGTTAACTACCAACTAACTGGAATCTTCCAGCCTAAAAAAGTATTCTTACTTCTATTCCCTTGCCACTTCCTCTCTTCTGCCAGGACTAATTACTGCTTTCTTGGAGATTGAATTCCTCTCTCATTTTTCCATTTTCTAAATTTAAATAGAATCAACGATACTTAAAAAAAAAATGCACTCTTCCTTACATGGAAAAAGTTACAAAAGGAAAAGAAAGGAGACTTCCAATTAGACAATGGAAAGAAAGAGAACTGAACATACTCACAGAAAGAAAAACAAGAGACTACAGAATAAGAGCTTACAGCAGAATTTAGAATACTGATTACTGATGTTTAAAACCAGAAGAAACTTGCAAGTCTTAGGCAGTGCTCGCTTCCACTACCCCTAGGTGTAGGAAAATTGGTACAAATTACTCTCTGTTCAAAATTTGCAGAGTTAAAATTAAGGTTCATGAGGTGAGGTTTTTGCCATCTCTCCACACTATCTGTGTAGATATTTTTGTGGTAAAAAGCTGTGTGATAAATCAACACAGCGTTCATACCTTTTTTCTTTTTAAAATCACAACTTACTATAAACTAAAAATTTAAAATACAGTATTGGGGCAATTTACAAGACTATTTTTAACTTTCTTTTAAAATGAAGCCACATGGCTTAATGGGCAGTCTGATTTCAAAGCCAGGCAGACCTGGCCTCAAGTCCCAGCCATCCCACTGACTACCTAGTGACCTTGGCCAAATCACTTATCTCTGAGCTTCTGCTTCATCTTTATCTGCCCTTTGAGGATAATTTGAAAACTAAAGAGTACAGCCTTAACCATGAACAGCACACACAAAGAATAAACCTAACTTACCTTTATGCCCAGGCCACATCCCTATCAGTAAACAGCAGAAAGGTTGTGATTAGTTACAGCAATACTTCTGGGGAGGAACTGGAGTAAAAGAATGGACAGAAAGAGGGAAATGGAGTATATGACCCTTTAAGGAGGGTTTGGGTAGTTTTTTGGGAGGAGGGAACAGTGTACAGAGTATATGAATGTATGTGTCTTTAAACTCCTGGTAATTCGAAAGTATTGTCCAAATGGCTTGTGTCTATGAATTACTAAGTTTGACCACTAATAGACGGTCTCTTGGAACACATATTTACCAGCATTTTCCTAAAATGTCAGGTAATACAACCTCTATATAACTACAACCTCTATTGTATGATGGCATCTCCGGATTTTCAAACATCTTAAACTGAACATACGTGAGTTTTTTTAATGAGATGTTTATAATTACTTTTAAATTAACACAAATTGATTTTATACTATAGTTGTAATTTCATGGTAGTTAAATTTCTAAAGGCTTTCACAAAAAAAAATCACCAAAATTTTTATCATCATAACTAAAATTAAACTCATGATGTAGCCAACAAAAAATTTAATTCTCACCTTTTGAAACCAACTAAAATTGCTTTAACACATAGCTGCAAGACTGACAAATATTTTAAAGTCTGAAAATATTAAGTGTTGATGAGGCTAGAGAGTATCAGCCACTGCTGATGGGAGTATAAACTGGTATATTCACTTTGAAAATAATTTGGCACTACCTACTAGGGTTGAACATGCTACTTCCCTACAATCCTGCAATTCTACTCCTAAATTTATATTAGACTCTAATACATCTGCACCAAGAGATATAGAGGAAGAAGTTCATGGTAGTGGTAATTTTTTAGAAAGAGCAAGAATCTGACTTCCAGCCAAGATGGAGGCATAGGTGGACACGCTGTGCCTCCTCTCACAACCAAAATTAAGGACAACAAATATTTAGAAACAAGAAAACAACAGAACTTATAGAAAACTGAACTGTACGGAAGTCCAACAACCATTCAGCCAGACCAATAAGAGGGGCAGAGTCGCAGCAGGAAAAAGTGAAGGTGCGGACCCGGGAACGCAGACAGCAGTGGATGGCAGTTCCCAGGCGTGCAGGCGGCAGCTGGAAGACCCCAGGCCCACAGGCGGCGGGTGGCAGACCCCGGGCACAGGGTGGCAAATGTGCAGACCCAGTGAGACCGAGCAAGGCAGCTGGCTGACCAGGTGGTCCCACATTCACGTGCACAGATAATCCAGGTGAAGGGGAAGCGGTGGAGGGGACTGGAATCCAGAAGAGCGGAGCAGGTGCCATTGTTCCCTCTCGGACCCCACCCCCACATACAGCGTCACAACTCAGAGACTGGGCTGCCCCGCACTGGGGAACACCTAAGGCTCCACCCCTCACAATGTAACAGCCTTGACCAGATCAAAAACAAAACAAAACAAAAAACCACCAAAAATGGCTCAAACCAAAGAACAAATCAAAGCCCCAGAGAAAATTCCTTTAAGCGACTAAGAGACAGCCAACCTATCAGATGCACAGTTCAAAGCCCTAGTGATCAGGATGCTCACAGAATTGGTTGATTTTGCCCACAAATTAGATGAAAAAATGCAGGCTACAATACGTGAAATGAAGGAAGATGCATGGGTAACCAATAGTGATGGAAGGAAAACTGGGACTCAAATCATTGGAGTGGACCAGAAGGAAGAAACAAACAACCAAACAGAAAACAAGGAAGAAATAAGAATTCAGAAAAATGAGGAGAGGCTTAGGAACCTCCGGGACATCTTTAAACGCCCTAACATCTGAATTATAGGGGTACCAGAAGGGGAAGAAGAAGAGCAACAAGTGGAAAGCTTATTTGGATGAATAATAAAGGAGAACTTCCCCAATCTGGCAAAGGAAATAGACTTCCAGGAAGTCGAGGAAGCTCAGAGAGTCCCAGGGAAGTTGGAGCCAAGGAGGAACACACCAAGGCACATCGTAATTACATTACCCAAGATTCAAATGAAGGAGAGAATTCTAGAAGCAGCAAGGGATAAGGGGACAGTCACCTACAAAGGAGTTCCCATCAGACTGTAAGCTGATTTCTCAAAAGAGACCTTTCAAGCAAGAAGGGGCTGGAAAGAAGTATTCCAAGTCATGAAAATCAAGGACCTACATCCAAGATTACTCTATCCAGCAAAGCTGTCATTTAGAATGGAGGGGAAAATGAAGTGCTTCTCAGATAAGGTCAAGTTCAAGGAGTTCATCATCACTAAGCCCTTATTCTATGAAATGTTAAAGGGACTTATCTAAGAAAAAGAAGATAAAAAATATGACAGTGAAAAGACAGCAAACTCACAGCTATTAACAACCACACCTAAAACAAAAGCAAACAACTAGAACAGGAACAGAACCACGGAAATGGAGATCATATGGAGGGTTAGCAACAGGGGTGTGAGAGGAGGATAGAGGGGGAAAAGGTACAGAGAATAAGTAGCATAGATGGTGGGTAGAAAATAGACGGGGGAGGGCAAGAATAGTGTGGGAAATGTAGAAGCTAAAGAACTTATGACACATGGACATGAACTAAAGGGGGGAATGTGGGTGGGAGAGGGTGTGCAGGGTGGGGGGAATGATGGGGGAGAAATGGGACAACTGTAATAGCATAATCAATAAAATATACTAAAAAAAAATAAAGTAGAAAGAGCAAGAATCTGGTAACAACTCCAAGAAGAGAGAAATCAATTGCAGAATATCTACAAAATGGCTTACTATAAAGCCATCAATATAAGTGAACTAAGTCACATTTTGGATGAATTCTAAAACCATAATATTAAGCAAAGAGAGAAATCATAGTAAAATTACTCCACTTATGTAAATTTCAAAATCAAATAAACTTAAACAATGCATTCTTTAGGGATACCTATGGTAAAGATTAAGTAAAGCAAGAGAATTGTTACTACAAAACTCAAAACACTGGTTACCTCTGTGGTGTGGGGAGTGGATATAACCCAGAATATACTGGCTTCAAAGGATCTGATAATTATTTTGTGGGAAACGTCTCTGCATTAATTATACACTTCACAATGACTTTTTAAAAAAGAGACAACAAAAAAACTAAGTTACATAGCTGCTAAAAAGCAAATCATGTTACAAGTCAAATTATGCACCACAGAAGTGCACACACTTGTCACATTTAAGATGCTGCCCTCTTCACAAAAAATTCTAGAACTTAGGGGAAAATTCAATGAAAATGACTTAACAGTCACCTAAAAAATCTTCACTCTACCCTATATACCTCGACATTCCCCCAAGTAGGGAAAACCTTCAATTTCTGTGTTGAAGTTCCTGGCTGTCTTGTCTCTAAACGTAAAGTTAAGATTCTTTCTGGTTACATAGCTACAGTCAGCAAACAAGTTTAACTTTCCTTTATCCATCATAAGCAGTTTTATGTTAGCACTACCATCAGTTTCAGGGGAAAAAAAAGAAGCGGCAAAATGGATGGGCAATGCGCACACTGGGTAGGGTGCTAGTGTCTGATGTGCAGCACTAGACTGTGTTTCGGAAACGCTTCTTTTTAACCTGGTCTATCCATCACGCATTTTGAGTGAAAACACTTTGGACTGAAAACAATTACAAATATAAAACGATACATTTTCTTTTTTCCTCAAGCAAATGAAAATCACTAATTACCAGAGGAGATTCAAAAAGAAGATTCACGAGATATCTATGACAAGTCTCCACTGAACAATACAGCTGATCCACAAATTAAAGTACAGCCAAACGAGTAGTTTTAAATGTTTTCTTTTTAACTTGTACCCTTTCTTGAATCCAACACTTCCAATTCTCTGATTGTGGCGCCAACCTAACCACCTTTAATGCCCCAGACTTGTTCTTCAAGTCCCCCACTATCTTCTTTCTCAAACGCCGCTGCCCACACCCCACAGTGCCTTCATTAAACCATCTCCTCCGCACACCCCCTTGCCCGAAACCCTTTGCCAGCGTTCCTGTTCAAGTCCAGACTTCCGGGCTCCCGGACCTCTGAAAACCGCGTCTGCCCCAGCCTGGACGGTTCGGAGCCCGGACCTCCATGCCCGCGGAACCGCACCCACAGGTACCCTCGGCTCCCCTCGCCGCTGCCCTCTCGACAGGAATTCGCTCGGTGCCGCTGCACCTGGCGCTCGCTCCTACCTATGACCCCTTTTTACACTGAGCCTGCCCCTTTCTGCTCCAGTGGCCCAGCTTTCCCAGCCCGCTTCCCGGTCACTGCCGGGTCTCCTGGCCAAGCCGACCCGCCCCCGCCAGTCTAGTCCAGCTCGCTAGGCCCCGACACAGGCCCGGCAGTCCCTGCCGCCCCTTCTCCCCACCGTTTGGTCTCCGGGAACATCCTCGTCCCGGACTCCCTCCACATCCTCATCGACCACAGCCTCCAGCCCAGCGTCAGTGTGGCCTAGAGGCTCCAGCGGCGACGGCTGCAAAAGCGGCGACGGCTGCAGAAGCGGCTCCAGGTCCGGGGTTGCCTGTTCCATGGCTGCAGCTCCGCGCGGCGGATCCAGTGTGCGCCTGCGTCACCGCTCCCGGTGGCCCCGCCCTCTGGGCCCTGCCTCCTCTGCTCTCCGCAGCCACGCCACGCCCCGCCCAGCCCCGACCAGTTTGTCTGGGCGGAGACACAAGGGGCTGGCCTGCCCTGGCTAGAGTTGTGGGTAGAGTTGGGGCTGGGGACGGTGTGGAAGTCGCGTCTGCAAACGAAGTGGTCACTACTAAGCTAGGAGACCCAGAAGTCGGGAGAACTGATGGAGGGAGAGAAAGCAAGAAAGGCAAGGGGAATGTGTAGGTATTGGAGCCAATCAGGTTGGTGATTATCTAAAGAAGATTTGAAACTCAAAAGTCATGGAAGCCCCTAACATTCTCCCTCTTGTCCTCTGTCTTGTATGCCATTATTAGTTCCATATCTTTTCCTGGAAAGATTAGAATGGCACAAATTATTGACTTTCAGAAGGTTGAGTAACACAATCAGCAAAAAGTAGCATTTCCAAGTGTTTGAGAAAAGTGAAGGGCTTGGCTGAAGCAATTGCTTGACTTCTTTTTAAGATCTCCAGTAGAGATCTCATAATTTTCTACAAACAGTTCATTCAGTTTCGGAACCCGATTCGTTGACAATCATTCACTATGGTAACCTGATGGAAAAGACTCACTGGGTGTACCACAGTGTGGTACCTTGAGGTACCTTCTATACAAGTCTCAGTCATCTGACCTGAAAGAGATCTTTCTACCTGAATACTTAGCTAACTCAAGCTGTGACACACAATTTCCTGCTCCTCCTGGAATGTTTTCTCCCATTCATCCTAAAACTTTAAGTTATTATATCTATGTGCTCAATATCACTTTGTTCATAAATTGGTTATGACCTTTCCAATATTATTTTACAATTATATATTTATATGTCTGTCTGCCCCAACTAGACTATCTTTGGACTCCTTTAAGACAAGGACCCTATCTTATTTTTTTCTCTTACCAAACCTAGGACATTTACTCAGTAAATATTTAAAGGCATTTTATCATTTTATGAGGGACTTTTCATGCTAGGCAAATTCTCAGGAAACATTTTTAATTACAATACTATTTTATTTCATCACAGGAGGGAAAATTACCTTTCCAGGGACAGATTTATATCCATTATCCTATAACCTTTTCCCAGTTTAGAGATAGATACCCAGAAACATAAGTACTAGAACCATCAGAATAATTTCCCTGGGCTAGTGACTTGAGTGTCTCATCCTGCAGTGGGTAGGAACAAAAAAGAGGGCTCCAAGCTTTACAAACCAGTCACTTGAGGGAAAGCCACAGAGCTATCTGCAGTTTCTTTAAAACAAAACAAAACAAACAAAAAACAGAGTAGGTGCACTGTTTTCCCTTCATTTACATCTCTTTTTTTGGGAGGGAATAAAAACCTTTGAGACTGCCTTTGATATCCATTTTAAGTTGTTTCAGCTCTATATAACTTTGTCCCTATCTCTTCTTAAGAGATTGCTTTGAAGAAACCAAATTTGAAAAATGAAAAGTGTGCTTGAGGAGTCTAAAATCAGGGCAAAAAGCATCACATGATCATTTTCTCCTCCTTTATATATGTATAACATGCGTTTTTTGTGGAAAAGTTAGAAAATACAGTAGTTATGAGTAAAAATAAAAATAAAAGCCATCTATACTCCCACACCCAAAGAAAAGCATTGTTCATACTTAACATATGTCTCTTCTGCTATCACACATATATGTAATAAAAATGAATCCACACTACAATGCTATTTTATAATTTATTCACTTAATACAGCAAAAGCACCTTTCCATGTGATTAAATATATTTTTACAGTATCTTCTTAATGGCTACATAGAATTCTACTGTAAAAAATTGCTATTATTTATTTAATCTTATAATCCCCTATAGGTACTTTTATAAACAACACTACAGTGATCATCTTTCTGTATAATATCTTTATCTACCTAACCAGTTATTTCCTTAGACTAAATAGGAATTGGAGGATTTTAAGGAAAATTTCATTAAAGCTTTGATCATGCCTGAGAAATTACTGCAAAATCATATAATTGGTCTATTGCAAAATAATATAATTCTCAAAAGTTGATCCACTTTTGAGAACTGATATTGGTGTCAATTTCAAAAATTGACATTGGTATCCACAAGCTAACAAATTTTTATTGAGAAATAGACAATAATTAGTGTTCACGTAAAAAGCCTAGGATGGGAGAAGAGATGCAATCTTGAAATTTTTAATGGGTACGGATGCCCTGCCCCATAGTTTTGTACGTACTTGGCACTTTATGTACATTTTCATGAAATGCCCCTGCAAGACAGGCATTATTTTTCCGATTTCACAGAGGAAGAAGTAGGCTCGGGTGATATTTGACAGCCTCCCATCACAATTCAAGAATTCAGATCCTTCTTTTACTACCTCTAGGCAAATTATTTCAACTCAGCCACTCAGACCCTGAAATTCCCAGGATTTTGAATCTTGAGTAGGAGGGGGTGCTAGAGATTGGAACCATCCATCATTGGGCCAGTGGTGGTGCAGGGGCCAGACTGTTCCCAAGCCATGAATTTCCTGTGGGTTGTGTGCCAAGCCTCCAAAGCTACCTTGATTCTGTGACTTTCTACTCCTGGATCACTAGTCTTACTTCCAGGAGCTCCTGATCTCCTGTCAAGATTTTCTTTATCAGCTTCATGTGACTGGAGTTGCTTCGGTTCTATGCAGCACAAAGCTGTAACTGAAACTCACATCTTTCAACTACACATGCAACAAATATTTATTAATTGCCTGCCCCAGGCAATCTCCTGGTCTGCCACAGTGGTTCTCCTAACTGATCCATGGATTTCGGCCCTGGAGAAGACTGGAATATACACCCCGAATCAGCAGAACCATACCCTAAACTCCTGTGGCTTGAGAAACTCCACCAAAGTCCTAATAGCAAGCCAGCAACTGGAATCTTCAGCAGCTAAAAATCATGAAAGCTAACCCAGGGTAGAAATATTTTTCCCCTCCCAGGTGACTTAAATACACTTTCATAGAGGTCTTCTGAAGCAAATAGTTGTTTACTCTACAAACAAGAAACAAAACAGGTTGGGAGGAAGCACTGTGGCAGACCAGGGTATTTGGGGGGGCATGTGCCTCTGTGGCACCTCTTAAATAATATTGTACATGTGAGTTACAGCTTACCTGCAAGTGTACTTTGCAAACAATGCCTGGCAATGCCTGGCAATTGACTCTAGAAATGGCAGATTTTCTTTGGTATTTGTAAACTGTCAGACCACCTGATCTTTGAAACGAGGGCTGCCTAAAAGTTACGAAGGATTTATTACATAATTCTGATGGGGGGGTGGTAATGTGGGGTTTTTGTTTTGTTTTGTTTTGCTTTCTTCTCAAAAATTACGTTAAATCTATCTGAATGTTTCATTTTAGAGGATTTGTTTTTAAGGAGTTCAGAGGTCATACTATTGCTCTGTTCCCCAACCCCCCAAAATATGCAGGGACTGCACTCAGAAGAAAAAGAAGAAAAAAAAAATAGATCCCAACTTGGGGAAACCAGCCTATAGGTTATAGTGTTGCTGCTACAACAAAATCAGATTCAGCTGTTTGTTTTTGCTGAATGAAATTAGTAGTAGATCTAGGGACATCACATATACTGACTATTTTAAGGGTACTCAGAATCGTGTTTTCAGCAGGTATAGCACAGTGTGCCATGTGTGGGGACCACACAGGGAAGCAGAGTGAAAGGGGAAAACATAGGCACAAGTCTTTAGTATGGTTTCTGTGGCAAGAATGGAAGAGGCAGGATAAACAAGTTTAGGATTGGTTAGTTTGAATAATCTTAGCAGGCTCTGGTGTAGGAGCTACCCTAGTTGACCGGTAGCTGGTCCTGGGGTAGTTAGGGAAGGAGAATGGTGGCCCAGAGAATAAGAGCCCATTCGGGAGTATGGGGTTTGCACTGATTGGTTTACATATGAGAGCTGCCCAGGTAGGCACTGGTTTACTATCTCTAAGAATTGACCAGCTCTGGGAGGGGCAGTCTCTCAAGAGTCAGCAAGGCCCTAAGATGTCAAAGCAATCAAAAATACAGTATAAAAAGACACGATTATGACACTCACAGATACATAGAATTGCACTAATATATATACAGTCATATATATGTGTATATATGTATATATAGACATGTATGTGTAAAAAAACATAAAATCACAAATAGATTAGATGGGATCTCAGAAGTCATCAAGTCCAACTTTCTACCGAATGCTTACTTCCTGCCAACATATCTACCACAGGGTTATCCAGACTCATGTTTTTAAACAATATATGGAAAACAATCACACTATTTCTTTTTATTCCTTTTAAATATTTTATTGATTATGGTGTTATGGTTGTCCCAATTTTTTCCCCTTTGCCCCCCAACCTAGTACCCCCCACTCCCTCAAGCAATCCCCACCCCTCTGTTCATGTCCATGGGTCATGCATATAAGTTCTTTGGCTACCCCATTTCCTATACTTTACTTCCTCAAGGCTGTTCTGTGACTACCAACTTGTATTCCTTAATCCCCTCACCTCTTCTCCCATTCCACCACAACCCACTCCCATCTGGCAACCATCAAAATGCTCTCCATGTCCATGATCTTCTCTCTGTTCTTCTTGTTAGCTTAGTTTGCTTTTAGATTTAATCACTGATAGGTACATGTTTATTGCCACTTTATTATTCATAGTTTTGATCTTCGTATTCTTAAATAAGTTCCTTTAACATTTCATATAATAATGGTTTGGTGATGACAAACCCCTTTAGTTTTTTTCTTGTCTGGGAAGTTCTTTATCTGACTTTCTATTCTAAATGACAGCTTTGGTGGGTAGAGCAATCTTGGCTATGGGTCCCTGCTTTTCATGACTGAATATTTATTACCAATCCTTTCTAGCCTGCAAAGTTTCTTTTGAGAAATCAGCTAATGGTCTTATGGGAACACCCTTGTAGGTAACTAACTGCTTTTCTCTTGCTGCTTTTAAGGTCCTCTCTTTATATTTACCCTTTGGCCTTTTCAGTATGAAGTGTCTTGGACTGGGCCTCTTTGCATCCATGTTCTTTGGGACTCTCTGTGCTTCCCGGACTTACATGTCTATTTTCTTCACCAAAGTAGGGAAGTTGCTTTCATTATTTTTTCAAATAGACTTCCAATTTTTTGCTCTTTCTCTTCTTCTTCTGGCACCCCGATGATGTGAATGTTGGTACACTTGAAGTTGTCCCAGAGGCTTCTTACACTATGCTCATTTTTTGCATTTTTTTCTTATTGTTTTTCTGGTGGGTTAATTTTTGTTTCCCTATGTTCCATATCATTGCTTTGATTCTCAGCTTTTTCCATTCTACTGTTGATTCTCTGTAAATTGGTTTTTATTTCCATTAATGTATCCTTTATTTCTGCCTGGGTCTTTTTTATGCTGTTGAGGTATTCACTAAGTTCCTTGAGCAACCTTATAAATAGTGTTTTGAACTCTGCATCTGATAAATTGCTCATCTCCATTTTGTTTGGTTCTTTTTCTGGAGTTTTGATCTGTTGTTTCATTTGGGCCATGTTTCTTTATCTCCTCATTTTGGCAGCCTTCCTTTGTTTCTACGTATTAGGTAGAGCTACTATGAATCCCTGTCTTGGTAGGATGGCCTATTGTAAGAGGCGTGTCTGTTGGGCCCAGTGGTGCAGCCTCCCAAATCACCTAAGCTAGGTACTCAAGATGCAACCTCCATGTGGGCTGAGTACACCCTCCTCTTGTAGTTGAGCCTTGATTGCTGTTGGCCAGTCAATGGGAGGGATTTAGCCAGGCCAGTCAACTGCAAGGATTGGCTGTAACCACTGACCACCAATCTGAGCCTTTGTGGAGGATCAGCTGTACAGGGGCAGGGTGCTGGTGTTCCAACGTGGTCTATAGCTGTCCACTGGGTGCACAGACTGAGGAGTTTCCCTGGTGGTGCAGGCCAAGCTCAGCCACCCCCTGTGTTCTGCCAGGGGGCCACCCAGCATGAACTACAAAGCAATCTGCAGATGGCTGCTACTTGTTCTGGGCCTTGAGTTTCCCTGGCAAAGCCAAGCTGTGATCCATAGCTGGCTGCTGCTCCTGCTGGGCCTGGGGCTGCTTATCCAGAGGTATGGGGGCAGGAGGTTCACTGAGGCTCGTTGTTGCTTGCTTGAGAAGATTTAGGAAGATGTGAAGCCTGAGACCAGCCATTCATAGGGAAAAGCCACAGTTAACAACTTGGGTGGCTGGGTGGAGCCTCATGGATTCCACAGGCTGGAACAAACCCTGTGAGCCATGTTGATGGAGTCTCAGATATGGCCCCCACCTGCTGGCTCTGTGGCTGTGTGGCGATGGGGCTCAGAAAATATCAATGTCCCCTGCCTGCTTTTCTGGTTGGGAGAAAGCTGTCCCCCAGCTCTTGCCCTGATATCAGGCACTTCAGTTCCTCCCCTATGCCACTGGTGCCTTTCAAGCTGCTACCCCAATGCTGGAGCTCAGAGGGAGTGAGTCTGAGCAAGTTCCATGTGTAGATTCTTTGAGATACACTGCTGGGGAGTCCAGTAGTTCCTTTTACTGACTCAGACCTTTCTGGTTTTTACAGCCTGAAGTTATAGGGGCTTATTTTCCTGGCACTGAAACCTGGGCTGGGGGGCCTGGTGTGGGGCTGGGACTCCTCTCTCCTGAGATATCCATCTGGAATTTTTATCCACCACACTTGGGTGTGGGACCAGCTCATTTCCTATTTCTACATCTCTGCTTCTCCTACCTGTCTTGATGGATGTGGTTTCTTTAGTTCCATGGTTGTTGGACTTCCATTCAACTTGATTTCTGATGGCTCAGATTGATGGTTGTTCTGTAGTTTAGTTATAATTTTCATGTGGTTCTGCAAGGAGGCAAGCCATGTTCACCTACACCCAATCTTGACCAGAAGTCCCAATCACACTGTTTCTTTACTGAACTGTTGTTTTTTTCTTGCTACAGAAACAATTATGTCGTTATTTTTAAAAGTCATGAAATAATAAGCAAAAAAGAAACAACCCATAATACCAAGATTTAAAAAATCACTGTAATTTTGAACAATCTTCCTGCTCATACACACACACACACACACACACACACACATAAATGCAATTCATAAAAATATATTTTATAAAATGTTTTGTATGAAATCTGCTCTTTTACACCCAAAAACACATAGACTTGCCCTTCTCCTGTTACAGGAAGCTGGATCTAAGAATGGAAGGTGGATGGTCAGGATCCGACTTTGATAGGCATTGCCACACCATCCTCCAAAAGCTGTGCTTGATTACAGTCCCATCATTAGTGTTTATTTAACATTAATAACATTTATTAATAGTGATAAATGTGAGGAGAATACACATGTCCCCTCACTAACATCAGTTGTGGGGTTTTTTAAATGTCTGCTAATTGGAGAGATGGAAAAAAGTAATCTCATCAGTGTTTTAATCTCAATTTTTTTTTTATTTCTCGCACCTCACCACCTTCTGAGACAACCATTTCCCCTTTGCCTAGTTTTAGCTTCTCCATGTATTGAACAGACTCTATCTCAACTACTTTTGGCCCATCTTTTGACAGATCTAACCATTTAAGTGGTCTACATCTGTATTCATACAGGATATTGTCTGTAATTGTCTTTTTCTGGAGTGTCTTTGCCAGGTCTTGATATTGAGATAATACTGGCCTCAAAAAATGAGTTTAAAAGTTTTACCTTCTTCACTATTCTCTAATAAAGTTTGTATAAGATTAGTGTTAATTTTTCCTCACATTTCTGTTATAAATCATTAGGGAAAAAAATCCAGGCCTAGAACTGTCTTTGTGGAGAAATTCTTTAAAAGATACGAAGGCTGTTCAGATTTTCTGTTTCATTTTTTGTCAGTTTTTATAAAGTTCTATTGTTTCAAGGAGTTTTTCCATTTTATCTAAGTTGTCAATTTTGGGGATAAAGTTTTTCATTATATTCTTTGTTATCCTTTTACTGTATGTAGGATCTATAGTTCTACCTCCTTTTATTTCTGGTATTTGTGCTCTGTAATTTATGTTCCCTTCCTTTTTCCTTGGTCCCTTAAGCTAGGGCTTAACAATTCTGTGGTCATTTTACAAATAATCAGTTTTTGGTGTTGGTAATTTTCTCTCTGATTTGTCTGCTTTCTCTATATTAATTTGTTTTCTATTATTCTCTGTTTTCTGCTTATCTTTTACTTCTTTCTTTAGTTTCTTGAGGTTGTACCTTGGATCATTGATGTTAAACTTTCTTCTTTGGAAATATAAGCATTTAAAGGTATAAATTTCCCTCTAAGAACTGCTTTAGCTGTTCTTATATCTACAGATTTTTGATATGATGCCTTTCATGGTCATTTAGTTGGAAATATTTTTAATTTCTCTTGTGATTTCTTTCTTTGACCACGGATTATTTATTTATTTATTTTAAAGGTTTTATTTCTTTATTTTTAGAGAGAAAGGAAGGTAGGGGGAAAGAGGGAGAGAAACCTCAATGTGCAAGAGATAAGTTGATCATCTGTCTCTCTCACGCCCCCAGCTGGGGACCTGGCCTGCAACCCAGGCATGTGCCCCAACTGGGAATCGAACCAGCAACGCTTTGGTTCGCAGGACAGAGCTCAATACACTGAGCCACACCAGCCAGGGCTAATTTAATTATGTTTTGGTAAGATAACATCATCTGAGGATTTCAATCCTTTCAAATTTGTTGAGACTTGTTTTATAGCCCGGCAAGTGTCTAAATTGGTGAATGCACCATGCACACTTGAAACACTGTACTCGGCAGTTATAGGATGCGGTCTTCTATAGATGGGAATTAGGTCAAGGTGATTGATAGTGTGTTCAGATCATGCGGCTTTGCTGGCTTTCCTGTCTAGTTGTGTAATCAGTTACTGTAAAACGTGTGTTAAATTTCCAGCTATAATTGTGGGATTGTCTGTTGTCCTTTTAATTATGTCGATTTTTGCTTTATGTATTTTGAAGCTTTCTATTAGGTACATAAACATTTATGCTTGTTATGTCTTTCTTTTTTGGCTTTTTAAATTTTTTATTTATTTTTAATTGACTTTATTAGGGTGATATTGGTTAATGGAATTATATAGGTTTCAGTTGTATAATTCTATCACACATCATCTGTATGTTGTCGTGTGCTCACCACCCCAAGTCGAGTCTCCTCCCATCACCATTTATCCCCCATCCCCTTTTCAATCTTCCCCATCCCCTTTTTGTTAGGTATTTCTAATGGAATTGACATTTTTATCATTACGAAGCATCTCTTTAGGTCTTCTAATACTCTTTGTCTCCAAGTCTATTTTGCCTGATATTAACATAGTCACACCAGGCATGCTGCTTATTGTTTTTGTGGCGGATCTTTTTCCTTTTACTTGTCGTCAACCTTTTAAAGTGTGTCTCTTACAGACAGTACACAGCTGGGTCTGCTTTTTTGCTCATTCTGACATGGTAAATGACATGTCCTTTGCTTTGGGGAATTAAAATTATGAGCACTCTAAAAAGCTGAAAATTTTTCTTAGAAGTAGGGAAGACAGGGTCTCCAAGAGAGGTGGTGGTGCTTGGAGACGCCCTGATGCTCCTTCCCACTCCGAGCTCGCCAACTACATCCCCCCAGAGGGCCTCGCCCCCACCTCCTGTCCTAAAGTTCTTGTGTCCTCTGCACTATGTCTAAGTGCATTTGTAAACTATCACTTATCCAAAGCTGCATTGACCATTTTTCAGAATAGCCTTAGTGAATGTGGTGGTGGCTAGGAGGGGGAGGGGGCCTGCATTTGTGAGAACTTTTAAATTACCATGAATTAGTTTTAAACATGTGTCTTAGATGGCCTCTTCTACTTAGAACTTCTACCACCCACCCCCTCCCCCATGCTATGTTGGCTATCACAGGGGAACAATGTCACTGGCTCAGCCCTCTGAAGGGGATCCTGCCCTCAAAGAGCAGTGGTTCCTGGGGCAGCAGGCAAGGGATGGGACAAGCCTGTGAATGTTGACACTAAGAAGCAGGAATTAAGTGAGGGCTGGAGGCAGGAAAGAGGGAGCAGCACCTAGAATCTTACCTCTGTCCAACAAGCAGCTTGTCTCAAACACCTTCAGAAAGGTGAGCAAGAAACAGGGAAGAGATGTGGGCTGTAGTGATGGATTACTTTGGAACTCTTTTAAATTGGTGTAACGATGATAACTATTTTATCCTTTCATCGACACATATAGAACAACAAAGTGAGGCAGGAGACAGCATAGGAAGAACTCTGAGACTTCGGTGCTGTTACTGGGCTTTTTCAGATTATATACAAGAAATAAGGTTAAAATCTTAAAAGAGAAATAAGGGAGGAGTTTAGAACATCCCCAGGCCTTTGGCTTGAAGGAAAGTTCTTTCTGTTCTCTGATGGTTTCTTTCCCACAGCGTCTCTTCTTGCTTTAGGTATGCAATGTCTTTTCGAATCTCTGGAACTACTCCTCAGGGTTTTAAAATTGTGTTTTTCCTCCTTTCTTGTTGTTTCTGTTTCCTCCTGGGTCATTTTTTAAAAATCAGTTACTTGCTTTCATTTTGTAGTTTTCTGAAGATGCCTGATGATTCAGTGATATTTCAAAATTTCAAATTTAGAATTTTTAAAAAGCTCCAGCAACTGCTTCTGTCCACTGGCAAACTTTGCTCAGGGTGAGCTAATGGCAGTCAGGTATTAACGCTGGAGGGGCCCCTAGGGCCAATCTAGTGCCACTTGTTGGGATTCCCGGCTCCCATACCCCCTTTCCGCTTCTCTCTTTACAGAATCCTGACTTCACTCCTTGTTATTCTAGGAACTTCTTCCTGGCAGCCCATGTGCTTCAGGGAAAACTAAGTCCGCCCTCGGGTTCAGCGTGGACCTATAGACTCTTCCATGAACACCAACTCGACTCCCCCAAGCCTTAAAAGCTAATGATGATCTTTACCGAATGTCTCTTGAGGTAATAAATGAAGAATTACATTAAATACCATACTTTTCATATCTACATCTCTCCCAAAGTTCTACTCCTCAAAGCAACTGCTCCTCTTTCTCCTGCTTGCCTCAAAATTTCCTGCTCACTCAGGCTCTCCTTTTTCCTGTCACCTCCAGATCTTTCCATTCCATCTCAAGATTGCTCCCCGATCTTTCTTTTTTAATTTTAATTGTTCTTGTACAGTTTTCTGTCTTTTACTCCCATCCCAGCCCTCCCCACCTCCCTCCCATTTCCACCCCCGCCCTAGTTTTAGTCCACATGTCTTTTATACTTGTTCCTGTACCAGATCTTTCTTATGTAGAAAAATCTATTGCTTCTCTCCTCGTCTTCAGTTTTCCACCTCCATCCAAGGTTGTGACCTTGCTCTGAAAATGAAGAATGCCCTGTTAAATAGGGGGCAAAGGGAAAGGAAAGGGAAACTCTGATAATGACGGCAGTTGGATTTCTGTTTTGTTTTTTGTGTGTCTGCCACAGCCTACATGTGTGTACATATGTATGAAATGGATAGAAAAAGTGGAGTGGATGGGCACCACCGCACGGTTAATGGTTTGGGGAGGAAAACAAAGGGTGGAATCAAAGAGAAGCTTTCAGTTGTTACTTTATAAACTTCTGTGATTTGGATCTTTTACAATAGGGAATGAATTAAAATACTGCTTGAAAACTTTTTTCTAAAGTATGGAAAGTCACCCACTGGTATCCTTTGAAGCCGGAATGGAAGTTGGAAGGAGAAAAGTTCTTTTTAACACACACATATCTCTACCACTTAAAAGGAGCATCAGTTACTTTTGCAATTTAAAAAACTTATTTAAGAAAAAAATTACAAAAGTATATGATAAGTACAGGAACACAGAGAAGGAGCATTCATCTCAAACTGGAAGGAGATGGCAGTGAGAGAAAGAAGAAGTGAGAATTACTCAGGCCCAGAGGTGGAGTGGGCTATATAAGTGGGGAGGTTAAAGGCCATGCAAGCACCATAAGGAGAGACACTGAGGCATGAAGCAGGTGCATCTTGGAGAAAATGGTATTATCATGTCCTGGAGTGCAAGAGTGAGGAATGCTGGGAAATGATGAAGAGGTGGATGGGAGAGCTGAAGGGGTGGCAGGAAATGATCCATTGAAGCTCAGCCACAGGTATGGTCAGAAGTTTCATAAATAATATTAACTGACTTAAGCATGACAAGAAAATCTCTCTTGTTCAGGCCTCAAAACTCATATTCAGCTGTACAATTTCAATTCACTTCCTCTTAAAATTTTATTTAAAATTTTTGAAAAATTAATACATACTGTTCTATTCTAGGATTTCTGACTAAGATGGAGGCATAGGTAGATATACTTTGCCTCCTCACACAACCAAAAGAAGGACAACATATTTTTAAAAAAAGACAAAAAAACCCCAGAACTGCCAGAAAATCAAACTGTATGGAAGTCTGACAACCAAGGAGTTAAAGAAGAAGCATTCATCCAGACCGGTAAAAGGGGCAGAGATGGGCAGCCAGGGCAGAAGGATGCAGGGCAAGGCAGGAGCTGGAGGATGGGGTGGTCCCACATTTGCGTGCAGATAAACCAGAAGAACTGGGAGTGAGAAAGAACACGCCACCTAGGGTTCCAATGTGCAAAATAAAGCCTCAAAACCTCTGGCTATAAAAAACTGTGGGGTTGCAGAGGCAAGAGAAACTACCAGACTCATGGAGAGTTCACTGGAGAGACCCACAGGATCCAAGAATGTACACAAACCCATCCACCCGGGAATCAGCACCAGAAGGGCCCGATTTACTTGTGGGTAACTGAAAGCTGGCTGAGAGCCAAGCAAGTGGCATTGTTCCCTCTCCAACCCCTCCCCCACATACAGCACCAAAACACAGCAACCTGGGTTGCCCTACCCTGGCAAATACCTAAGGCTCTGCCCCTTACTGTATAACAGGCACACTGAGACAAAAAAAGTATGGCCCGAATGAAATAATAGATCAAAGTTCCAAAAATAGAACTAAGCAATGAAGATATGATCAACTTACCAGATGCAGAGTTCAAAACACCAGTAATCGGGATGCTCATGGAAATGGTTGAGCATGGTCACAAAATAGAGGAAAACATGAAGGCTATGAAAAGTAAAATAAAAGAAAATATACAGGGAACCAACAGTGAAGGGAAGGAAACCAGGACTCAAATCAATGATTTGGAGTAGAAAGAAGAAATAAACATTCACCTGAAATAGAAGAAAAAACAAGAATTCAAAAAAATGAGAGGCTTTAGGAACCTCCAGGACATCTGTAAAATTTTCAACATCCAAATCATAGGGGTGCCAGAAGGAGAAGAGGAAGGGCAAGAAATTGAAAACTTACTTGAAAAAATAATGAACGAAAACTTCCCCAATCTGGCAAAGGAAATAGACTTTCAGGAAGCCCAGGAAGCTCAGAGAGTCTCAAAGAAGTTGGACCCAAGGAAGCACACACCAGGGCACATCATAACTACATTGCCCAGAGAATCTTAAAAGCAGCAAGAGAAAAGAAGACAGTTACCTATAAAGGAGTTCCCATGAGACTGTCAGCTGATTTCTCAAAACAAACCTTTCAGGCCAGAAGGGGCTGGAAAGAAGTATTCCAAGTCATGAAAGGCAAGGACCTACATCCAAGATTACTCTATCCAGTGAAGCTGTCATTTAGAATGGGAGGGAAGATAAAGTGCTTCCCAGATAAGGTCAAATTAAAGCAGTTCATCATCACCAAGCCCTATGATATGAAATGTTAAAGGGACTTATCTAAGAAAAAGATGATCAAAATTATCAACAGTAAAATGACAAGAAAATCACAACTATTAACAAGTGAACCTAAAACAAAAACAAAAACAAACACAGACTAAGCAAACAACTAGAACAGAAACGGAATCACAGAAATGGAGATCATATGGACAGTTACCAGTGGCGGGGGGGGGGGGGGGGAGGGAGAATGGGAGAAAAGGTACAGGAAATAAGATGCATAAATGGTAGGTACAAAATAGGGGGATGTTAAGAATAGTATAGGAAATGGAGAAGCCAAAGAACCTATATGTACGATGAATGGACATGAACTAAGGTGGGGGGAATGCTGGTGGGAGAGCGGGTGTAGGGAGGAGGGGAATAAAGGGAAGGAAAAAAATGGGACAACTGTAATAGCATAATCAATAAAATATATTAAAAAATAAAATTCTAGAAAATGTAATCTATTCTATGACATAAAGCAGGTTGGTGGTATAATGGATTGAATGGTGGCCTCCAAAAAGATATGTCAACATCCCAATTCCTAGAAACTGAATGTTAGTTTTAGTTGGAAAAATGGTTTTTGCATATATAATAAGGATCTTGAGATGAGATCACTTTGGATTATCTAAGTGTGCCTTAAATATAATGTCAGGTGTCTTTAAATGTAAGGCAGGCGATTTAAAACAAACAGAAGAGGAAAAAGGCCCAGAAAAGAGGAGGCACCATGAGCACAGAGGCAGAGATTAGACTAATTGGCCACAAGTCAAAGGATGACAAAAGATACCAGAAGCTGGAAGAGGCAAAGAATGTATTCTCCTCTAGAGCCTCTAGAGTGAGTGTGGCCCTACTGAAATTTGGATTTCAGATTTCAGAACTGTGAGAGAGTACATTTCTGTTGTTTTAAGTCACTCATTTGTAGTCATCGTTATAGTAGTGTCAGACCACTACTATGAGAGGTTCCCTGGAAATGGGAAATGGGACAGGAATGGAGAGGGAAAAGTGGGAAGGAGAGATTTCAAAGGGGTAAGAGTAAACTCTCAAGAATTATAAATATTCTCATTATCATGATTGTGGTGATGTCTCATGGGCATAGGCCTATGTCAAAAATGTCAAAACTTATAAAATTGTATACTTAAAAATATGTAGTTTAAGTTCATTATACATTAACAAAGCTGTTAAAAAGAACATATTAATGGGTCTAAAACAAGATGCATTTGCAATGTTCCAGCCTTTTCCAAGCAATCCACATAACATTGAAACATGGATGGTGCATTTTCAGGAAACTGATCATAAGATGAAATCCTACCATAGGAGGTGTTGCGGACAGTTCAGCCTGGTCTCAGGAGTTATAACCCTCAGCCCATGGTGGGCTCAGTAAGAGCCTAGGGACCCACTTCATCTGGGTCTGTTCTGTCAAGAGGACATGACCTACTAAGGAGACAAAGCTTATCTTCATGGCAGAAGCGCTGCTTCTGCCTCATCCATCTCTGGCCCCAATGCTTGGTCGGTAGTCAATGACGGGTAAGACTCCTCATGGGAGGGGCAACCTAAGCCAGACACGACCGCTTGGGAGGCCCTCATGGAAGGACTCGGGGGGCTGCAGCAAAGAGGGGGTGATGGACCCTCGCCCTCCGGCTATTCTAACATAGCCCAAGTCCTCATTTCCGTCTGGGAGATGTCTTCTGCTTCCTAATCAGCTTAAAGCCTGAAACTATGAGGGCAAGCGGTGCAGCCCTGTGCCGGCCAGAACGGTTCCCTGGGTGATCAGGCATAAGAAAGAACTCCTAAAGTCCTGTGAAACCTGCTTTGCTAAGAGTGCTCTTACTTAGGTGATAAGTGTCCCAGGAGGAAATGAGTATGTCTCCCAAAGTTTGGCAACCCCCTTTCCTGACAAACACTGGCTCGGATTAAGCCCTCAGATTTCTTTGAAATGTTAAACCTGTATTCCTGTGTATTTGAACCCAATAAAAGCCTAGTGAGGAAGGCGCTCTGGGTCATTCTCCTTTGAGAGTTTGACCACCTTTCCTCCCCAAGCAGATCATGTCTTAGTAGTTTTATTTTCATCCGTGATGGAGGGATGGGGCTCTGCGGGCGGAGCCCCCCCACATCTGGCTCCCAGGACAGGGGCCCCCTGCAAGGAGGAACAGCTGAATGACCTCGGAATATTGAAACTGGGGGAACTGATATGCCACAACATGAAATATTGCCATGTGCAAGAAAAAAACATTCTCATCATACATGAACTGTGTTAGAACTGAGACCAATGACATCAGTTACAGTGAGACAGATTTTGGTTCAGAAAACTTTCTAAAGTCAGTGCTGTCCCCAGATAAAACAGCTGTGGGAGGGGCTAGTTTATGGACTATCATCAGATATTATAGAATGGATTCCTCTCTTTGACCCCCTCCTCTGTTGGGTCTGTTTTTCTTGATATTATTTTCTCCAATTCCTGCTTTCTCCCCCCCCTGTGTTTTGCTGGAACATGTATATAATAGCTTAAGTGCTGGGATCTTTTTTTTTTTTTTTAATTTTGCATGCCAGATTCACACTTTTGGCTGAGGATAAAATTCTAGTCAAAAATTTGAGGTGTTGCTCTTTTGCTTTTGGCTTTCAATAATGTTAATGAGAAGGCTGAAACTATTATGATTTTAGATCCTTCTCTTTATCCTTAGTGTTATGAAATTTCACAATATGCTTTGGTTTGAGCTTTTACATTTCCTATAGAGGACCGTTCTGTGTGGTGTGGGAATGTAGCCCAGCCCCCACTCAGAAAGGCAAGTGGGGAGCAAGGTCCAGCACACAGGACTCATGCCCATGGATAGGTTCTCCCACGGGGAATCAGGCCTGCATTGTACCCAGGCTGCTATGAGACTTGCTTTTGCTAAAACTCCCTCACCCTGAATTGAGGCAACAAATGCTTACTGCATATCTCTAAAGTAACTTCCTAAAATCTGAGCTAAACCTCCCAAGTATGGAGTGTAACCAGTTCAACCACATTTCTCTTTACATTTGTAAATATCCTTCTTCTTTGATGTAATTAGCAACATCCTCTTCTTTGTTTTCTGTAAAAGGTAACCACCTACAGCGAACCTGTGCATAGTAAATGAGAACCAATGGTGATGTAATATGCCCATAAAAACAAAAAAAGCCTATCCAGGCAGGGGTCAGGGCCCTCTTTCTCAGTTAGAGAGCAGTCCCTTTTTCTCCACAGGACTTCTGTAGTTTGTGTGAATTTGTCCATTGCAGCTACAACACATGGATCCTGCCGGCCAGGGTTTGCTTCATCTGGCGCCTGAACAGGGACCCAGGGCTATGAGCCACAGTTGCGGACAATGCACCAACTCAGTTGGAGTGCGCACATCAGCTCGGGCAAGGGCAGATGACACTGAGTGCTTTTCGATAAGGTCGTAGGGTGTGTTGGATTTCAGAGAAAAAGGGATTTCTTCCAAGGTCACCCTCTCTTGAGACTGCTTTACATCTGTACTCTCTTTAGTAAGCAGAGCCTTGCTCTCTCTTCCAAGCATCTGTCTCAATTTCATGGGTACAGGTGGAGTAGTTAAAAGCTGCAAGGGCACTCGCTGCTAGAAGACTCCCGTGAGAGGAGCAGCTGGGACACAGACCAAGTCAGAACACTAGGTTTCCGCCAGCGGCAAGCAAAAGCCCACGCAATGAGAGGCACACTGTAAAAACACCCACAAGCCCATCCCCGAGGCACAACCTCCAACTAGGTCTAGGCTTGTGAGAAAGAGCAAAGAGTTTTCCTGTAAAAACAGCAACTACTTACAGGGATATTTCACAAGCATATCCGCAAATTCTTTCAAGCTGCTTCTTGCGGTCCTTTCGATTTTGCCTTTTCACATCTGTCCACCTGCATAAGGAAAAGCAGGTAGTGAATGAGTGTTTTGGTTTTGACCAGACCCCAAAGATGGCTTTCCAGAAGAATTTAGTGTTAGTCAACAGGTTTTGTATGAGAGCTTTTGACATTTACCAAGCTCTCTAGATAAAAGGCACTTCCTCCCCTCAACCTGAGAAATAGGGTGTTCCCACATGAGTCAGAACCCTGGGAGGGTGTCTGGGGTCAGTTCCCAAGATGTGCAGGGGCCTTATAGGGACCTCCAACATCACTTAATCTAACTTCTGGCTTGTCCAGGAAGTGCGATATAAAGGTTGGTCACCTAGCACTTTGAGCCACCCCCTTACAGTCCTAAACGCTTGGGGAGGACCCAAAACCTAAGTGGGGTGAGGGTACTCAGAAAGTCCAGTACCTCTCTCCCCGACGGTCTTTCACCAATAGCGCATTTAGACCCACCACCCTATATCCCTCAATAGCTAACTAGTAAGGTTTCAGCACAGGTGGCGGAATTTTCCTGAAAAGACAACAATTGAAAGTAAAAAGGAGCCAAAAATAGCAAGAATGGGCTCTGGTTTATCTAAAGAGCAGGAAGTTTACCTGTAGGTGTTACAGCAGCTCCTCCAGAAAGTGGGTTGTAAAGTAAAGGAACAGCATCTCATTCAGCTTTTACGAACTATAAAGGAATTATTACCCTGCTTTTCCTAACAAGGGAACCTTAGATATTGAGGTTTGGGAAGAGGCAGGCAGTAAGTTAAGATCTTTGCAGGAGAGTGGTGTTTCTATCAGAGCTCAAAACTTACTAACCTGGGGACTAGTCAGAACTGTTCTCATACCCATATGAGCTAAGAGACTGGAACTAGCCACAGAGAAGGATGAGGAGTTAGTTCAGAGGAGGAAGTCACATATGATGTAGTAGAACTAGCTATGAAAGTTCAGCCTACAGCCCCACCGGAGGACCAGCATCATAGCCGTCACTCCTTACTTCAACCCTGGGAGCGTTCCTCCTCACAGGATGACTCACCAAGAGAACCAGAAAATTTAAACAGATATCCTCTTAGTGCCATGTGACCACGCCTTCAGCAGGCAGCGGGGGCTGGGGATTTAGAGGCCCTTTCTGCTTTCCCCATTCAAGGGTCAAAGAAATGTCCACGAGTCCCTTCCTTTTTCCCTTTACAAGGATCTAAAAAGGAGCATTAGAGAAAATAGGCTTAAGTCTCCCTATACTAACAGGCTATTTCAAGCCATTACTGACAGCTCTAAAATGGCCCCCCTGTGACTGGATTGCCCTGGCCAGGACAGTCTTACCTCCAGCTCAGTTCACGGTCTGGCATTCGGAGTACGCTCAACAAACCGCCCACCAAGCGGCCGAGAATGCACGAATGAATAATCCTGTCACCCTCCCTGTGCTGCTTGGGTCTGGCGATTTTGCTACTACTGTGGATCAAGCCAGGCTTCGTCCTCATGCTTTTAGTCAACGTGCTCAAATTGCTCTCAGAACCATGAAGGCTGTGCCTGATTCTCAGACCAGGGAAACTTCTTCCTTTACCAATATCCGTCAGGGTGCTTCAGAGGCATATACTGACTTTATTGATCACCTCCAAGAAGCTATTGAAAGACAAAGAGATAATGACAGAGCAGCCAAAGCTCTTTTGTGGCAGCTAGCTTATGAAAATGCTAACAGACTGCAGGGCCATTATCGGACCTCTGCGGGCTACCACCAAAGACATCAGTGAGTTTATCAAGGCTTCCCAAGATGTCAGCACAGAGCAGCATAAGGCTTCTCTCTTGGCTGCTGCAATTAAGGGCGATCCCAGATGTTACAATTGCGGAAAGCCTGGTTACCTGCTGTTCGAAGGTAAGAACTGTTCGTCCACGTTGAAAAAGAGAAAAAGTAATGACAAGCTTTGTCCCAAGGATTGTCCGCACTGCAGCAAGGGCAGACATTGGGCAAAGGAATGCCGCTCTAAATTTGAAAAAAAACAGCCAACCCATTCAGGGAAACTTCCAAGGGGGCACCCACTCCAGCGCCCCCAACCCCAATTGGAGCTTTCAGAACAGCAATCAGTATCAGGATATCAGTATCAGGAAATTCGAGGAAATGCAGTTTCCAACCTTTGTGCAGCCACCCGAGGAAGCACAGGGTCGGACTTGATCACCACCAACGAGCTCATCTTTTTTTTTTTTAAGTATATTTTATTGATTATGCTATTACAGTTGTCCCATTTCTCCCCCATCATTCCCCTCCACCCTGCACACCCCCTCCCACCCACATTCCCCCCTTTAGTTCATGTCCATGTGTCATAAGTTCTTTAGCTTCTACATTTCCCACACTATTCTTGCCCTCCCCCTATTTTCTACCCACCGTCTATGCTACTATTCTCTGTACCTTTCCCCTCTCTCCTCCTCCCATGCCCCTATTGCTAACCCTCCATATGATCTCCATTTCTGTAGTTCTGTTCCTGTTCTAGCTATTTGCTTTGTTTGCTTTTGTTTTAGGTGTGGTTGTTAATAGCTGTGAGTTTGCTGTCTTTTCACTGCCATATTTTTTATCTTCTTTTTCTTAGATAAGTCCCTTTAACATTTCATATAATAAGGGCTTGGTGATGATGAACTCCTTGAACTTGACCTTATCTGAGAAGCACTTTATCTTCCCTTCCATTCTAAATGACAGCTTGGCTGGATAGAGCAATTTTGGATGTAGGTTCCTGCCTTTCAAGACTTCAAATACTTCTTTCCAGCCCCTTCTTGCCTGTAAGATCTCTTTTGAGAAATCAGTTGACAGTCTGATGGGAACTCCTTTGTAGGTGACTGTCCCCTTATCCCTTGCTGCTTCTAGAATTCTCTCCTTCATTGTAATCTTGGCTAATGTAATTATGATGTGCCTTGGTGTGTTCCTCCTTGGGTCCAACTTCTTTGGAACTCTTTGAGCTTCCTGGACTTCCTGAAAGTCTATTTTCTTTGCCAGACAGATTGGGGAAGTTCTCCTTTATTATTTGTTCAAATAAGTTTTCCCCTTGTTGCTCTTCTTCTTCCCCTTCTGGTACCCCTATAATTCAGATGTTGGGATGTTTAAAGATGTCCTGGAGGTTCCTAAGCCTCTCTTCATTGTTTTGAATTCTTGTTTCTTCCTTCTTTTCTGTTTGTTTGGTTGTTTCTTTCTTCCTTTTGGTCCACTCCATTGATTTGAGTCCATTTTCTTCCCATCACTGTTGGTTCCCTGTGCATTTTCCTTCATTTCACTTATTGTAGCCTTCATTTTTTCATCTAATTTGCGAGCAAAATCAACCAATTCTGTGAGCATCCTGATGACCAGGGCTTTGAACTGTGCATCTGGTAGGTTGGCTATGTTTTTGTCACTTAGTTGTATTTGCTCTGGAGCTTTGATCTGTTATTCTGTTTGGGATGTTGTTTTGTTTTGTTTGTTTGTTTGTTTGTTTTTGGTCTGGTACCTATTACGTATGAGGGGCAGAGCCTTAGGTGTGCACCAGGGTGGAGCAGGGCAGTCCCTGGGTTATGATGTTGTTTGTGGGGGCGGAGTCTGAGAGGGAACAATGGTGCTTGCTCCACTCTCTGTAGGATTCCAGTCCCTTTCACCACTTCCCCCAAGCAAACTGGGCCCTTCTGGTGCTGATTCCCATGTGGATGGGTACGTTCTAGGACCCTGTGGGTCTCTCCAACAAACTCTCCTGTGAGGCTAGGAGTCTCTCCCAGCACCTCACCCCCACAGGTGTTTTCTATCAGTGTTTTGAGACTTTATTTCCCTGCGCTGGGACCCTGGGTTGCATCGTCTGTCTCGCTCCTGTGCACTTTTGCCTGCACGGGAATGTGGGACCACCTGGTTAGCCAGCTGCATTGCACACCGTGCCCTGCTTCACAATCGCCGCCTTGCTGGGTCTGCCAGCCGCTGCCTGAGCGCCCAGGGTCCGCCCACTGCCATCCTGTGCACCCAGGGTTTGTCAGCTGCTGCCTTGTACACCCAGTGCCACCACTTTTTTTGCCTCGACCCCTCTCTGCCGGTGCCCACCTCCACCTGCCAGACTCTGGTCCTCCTACCATCTGGATGAATGTGTCTATTTTAACTCCTTGGTTGTGGGACTTCCATACAGTTCAATTTTCTGTCCGTTCTGATTGTTATTTTTTTCTAAATTGTTGTTGTCCTTATTTTGGTTGTGCAAGGAGGCACAGTGTGTCTACCTATGCCTCCATCTTTCCCGGAAGTCAGCAGTCCATTATTAAAATAGCATTTTGTTCATGTTTTATTAAAGCAAGGCCATATTATTTGAAGATTTTTCTCGTTATTTCCTCCATTTCCCAAATTATCTGCTTCCTCAAATTTTTATTCTTTCTGATTGTTTGATCATTTTATTCATGTTGGAGACTTCCCTCAAATGTCTGCTGATCCTTGGCTACTACAGTGAGATGTCTGTGTAGTAGAGTGTTGGTGGGAAGAGGGATGCATGGAGTTTGCTGGTGGGAGGGTGAAGGGATGCTTATGTTGGAGGGAGTTTTGCCTTTGCTTTATGTAATTAACAGGGTTGTCAGCTAAGATTTCTTTTGTTGCTGGACCCTCCAAATATATCTGTAGCACTTTTTTCCTGGAGTTGTTCTCCCAAAAAGGATCTTTAATCTCTTGCCTGAGGGTATAAACCTAACTGCCAATATTTTGGGAATGGGATAAGGGAAGGGGCTAAAAGCTCTTACCTTAAAGTATATTCAGTTTATCAATTTATCTGTGTTTCTAATTTGGGAGCCTCTTTGCTTTGATCTCTCCAAAGTCTTCTGTAGGGTTAGTCACCTGGCTGCATTATTCACGACTTCCTATGCAGACTTTGAATCAATCCCCTTGTTTTCAGCTCATTTCTCCATTCTCCCTCTCATGATGTCTTTTTGGGGTTTAAAAAGACCAAGAGCCTTGCCCTTGTTAACATCCATTTCCAGGAATTTAGCTTTCATCTAAGTCTGTAAGGATAAGGATAATATTTGCCACGTCAGAGTCTAATGCACCATCCAGCCCGAAAGGAATATTCAACAGATGTTTATTGAATGAATAAAGGTCTAGCTAAGAGACTTCAAGTGGGCACTAAACCTTCTGAGCAATAATTTTTTCAAAGTCCAAATACACGGTCAGAACATTTTCATTTTGTCACTTCGAATCTTGGAATTCTTGACATACAATTCCCAGTAGCCAGGAGGAGTGTACATTTAAAACTTTATCCCCCTCAAAAGAGATACAAATATGTAGCAACTGCTACAAAGACTCACTTCCCTGGCCAAATATTAATAAGGTGTAGCTAAAACAAAACAAAACAAAACAAAAAACAAAAAAAGCCTCTAGCTCTTGTCAGGTGGATAAAGTGTGGCTTCTGGAAGGAGATATTCTCCTTCCTCACTCTCCGGATCCTGCTTCTAGGAGAGAAGTGAGATGGCAAGAAGGGAAGGACAAGGCAAAACACTTCCCCGAAAGTAGGAGTATTTCACTCCTGTCCAAAGAGTTCAGTCTAATAATATGGGGAGATTTCATACTAGTAAATGTACTGTTTTTCATAAGAATTTAAAAACTCATTAAAGTTACTCTTTTAAGAGATATCTGAAGATAAGGATTTAAAGAAAAAAATCAGTGTCTCTCAAAAAACAGGACAATAACTCCACTAAAATATGAATTTCCAATTTCTCTCCATTCATAAAACAGACAAAGGCATCACTGTTCTCTAATTTTATTAATTTTTAATCTTCCCAACACATGAACTATAACTCACTTTGAGATTTTTTTCAGTGCATTTCACAGCAAAAATGAACAAGGGAATCATTAAAATGGTTGTACATAAACCAATTATCTTCTTGTAATTTAGGATTTGTTGAAAAAATTGTTTTGTTGTTTTCATCCTATTAACCCCTTCAATAAAACACAATTTATTCAGAGCACAAAGCTTAAATTTCTTACGATGATGTAACAGACATAGCCACCTACAATGGCTCATGAAAACAGGTATGTATTACACACACTGATTGGAAGACCACATCAGAAGAAACAGAATAAGGCACCACTCTTGGAAAATTAAGGTAGCTTCCAGTAACAAGTATTGAGCACCATAAGTAGGTGCTCAAAAAATACTTGAATGAATGATGATAGCCGTAATTAGCACTATTCTTTTAGTTGACAGAAATTCTTTAACCTCATTAAAATACTTATTTAAAAAAAGATTTGTACCTGAATACAATTTCCTGATATCTTTTGATTTCATACTCTTTCTTTAGCATTTGAGTTTCCTTGAAAAGAAAATACAGTAAACCATACTATACATGTCCTCAGTACCATACATAACTTCTGCATTATTGACAAATATGAAGAGTTGTTTTGAATTTTGAATGAACACAGGTAAGACAAAGCATACTTATCCAGAGGGATAAAACATAATACTGGATATTAACCTACAAGTGGAAAAAAAGTACGAAAAAAGTAACAGTTTTATTTTTTTTAATATTTGCTATGTTCTTTAATGCCTCAGTTCTTGAGAAAGGTCAAAATCTCATATTGACATGAACATATTTAAAAAACTGTCTCTCAAGTGTAATATTTAATAAAACTAGGTATTGAAAAATGCTCTGAAATTTTTCAAGTCAATGTTGTTTTCAAGTATATTAAAATGCGCAGAAGAAAAAGTTCTCCATGGTTACAATTTGAATCAATTTATAAATATACTTTTTAAAAGAGAGTCCCAACGGAGGTGGATAATGGATAAGATCCTCAGACACAGGCACACAGTCTCTTTGAAGGAACAGAATGCCTTGTTACTACGACTTGGTTGATTTTTTTTTAACACTGATTTCAGGCACAATGGCTGAGTCCACTTCTGGGTTGTCTTTCTCTTCCTCTTGTTTATGAGCAATGACTACTTACAGTTACTGACAGAAAGCAAAGCACAGACTCTGAAAGAGACTTCACTTTTCACTATAAAGAAATGAAAGTCATTAAGTTTTTCACTGTTGTGTTAATCTGCTGACCCCATGCAAAAATAGGGGATTCAAATTTAGCTTAGGAGCAGGAACTGGATAAAAGATTAATCATCTAACAAGTCAGATGAGAGGGTTTCAGATGATATTGCTCACACCATGTGGACAGGTAGGTGGTGAGAGGTCCATAGTGCTTCTTCAACACTTTGGTCTCGCTGCGGTTCTATGGTGCCCTAACAGGTACATTCGTGTTTAGCTAGTTTCAGTCTGCAATCAGGAAGCAGGTCACTCAGTGCAATGACTCCATTCTGGGAGGATTTAGGGTAAACAGAGAAGAATTTCATTTGGTCGAGTCTTAGACAGTGCGTGTCACTCTGCTGGTTGTGTTGCTGGAATTATTTTCCAAAGGGGTTTGTGATAAACCCAGCCATCTCCCTGAAACAAGCAAAAGAGTAAATTGAAGAACCACTCCTCTAATATTTTCAGAATCAATAACCAAAACTAAAAGCAACACCCTCGTTAAAATGAAATGGAATTCTATTCTCACATTTAAAAACAAAGAGTTTCTGTAAAGGGAAAAATCTCTATGCTAACCAGGACATGAAACAATGCCTGTGGTTTGGCTAAGCTTAGGTGAGGAGTTCTGGTCCAAGAGGATCTAGTCTGTGCCCCACGAACACTTTATTTTACAGAAGTCAGTTGCAGCAATCCTGCCAATTTTGCTGAGATGCTGCACACTGAGAGAGCAGGTAGAGCACAAATAAATGGCCATGAAGGTCCTGCCTGTTCTCTCCATCTCCCTGGCATCTGTAGTACCCAAGCGTTGTTTTCTAGTTTTTTCCTGGCTCTACCCCATTAGTTTCCACTTGTTCCTGTGAACAGAGGATACCACAAGGAGATAAAGGTAGAGTAAGAGACTAAACTGAAGACAGGAGAGGGCCAAGTGAGGGGGAAAAGGAGCAGCAGCAAATGCACAGTACTGAGGGGAGCTTGGCAGAGTGAGGCCACAGTAGCCATGATTAAAGTTCAGTGTTTACTGTTTACGGCACTAGGAGAAGTCAGTAGGCTTTGAACCACTACCCTTAATTCCAACATCTCCTTCAATTTATTTATATTTAAAAGATATTTTTATATATTTATCCTCCTTGTTCAAAAAATGATTTAAGGCCACGAATTATTTGGCTCCTAGTGACACCGTCTTGCTCCCTGACCAAGCTGTGGTCAGACCCCTTTGAGCCTCTTCCCTTGAGTAGGCCTCATGTTGGCCTGCGGAGCCCAGTTTTAGCAAAAAAAATCCTGATAAACCAGTTTAGCAAGAATCACTTCATTCTTAATAGCCATTCAAACTCCTCTTCTCCCATCCTTAATTATCCAGTCAAGTGCCTCTCTTCCTTACCTCCTACCCCTGATACCTAACCAAGTTATTCTTAGAATTTTCCATCCACCTCCTTGCCCCGCCCATGGGCGATAAATTCCCACTATGTAAAAATCACATTCAAATTACTTTTTCAAGATACCATCCTGGTGGACCAATATTAAAATTCAGTGGGTATCCTTAGTCTTGGCTATAGACCAGAAAACTTTTCTTGACAGCAGATCTGGTTCATTACTCACCTTTCTGAGGCTACCAGAAAGTAATAAATAAAACAAAATCTTTAAATTTAGAAAAGACTTCGGAAATCACTTAGTCCAACTGCAAAAACAGTGCATTAAACTCTTCTACAAAGGTCATTATGTTAAACTCAAAATGTGCTTCCCAGTAGTTTGGGCTTAGCTCACATCTGCTATTAGAACTGGTTTAAAAAAGTACTATGTAATAAGCCTACATATATTAGAAGGTTATAATGAATGGCTCCTGTTTTCTGTTTTTCAGGCTAAACACCCCTACTTCATTATTTTTTCCTTAAATGCCGCAAAGATTCTAGTCACTTCCTTTGTGTAGCCAATTAAGTTTCCCATGTCTCCCTTAAATGTGGTCTCTGGCCTGTCTGACTAGCTAGCTTGGTTGGTTGGAGTGTTGTCCCAATACAGCAAGCTTGCAGGTTCAACTCCCAGTCAGGGCACATATAAGAAACAGCCAATGAATACATGAATGAGCAGAACAACAACAACAACAAACAACAAAGTGGTCTCTGAAAGCGAACACAGAATTTCAGTGTGGTACAAAGGCAGTAACATTATAAACTGTATATTTTATTATTGTAATTAAAGATTTTGTTAGCATTTTCATTTGTGGCCAATTAAGTCCCCAAATCTATTTCAACTGAACTGTTAGTGAACTATTTTGTTTTATTTATTCATTTTTTTATCCTCACCTGAGGAAATATTTATTATTTTAGAGAGAGAAAAGGGTGGGGGATGGGGAGAGAGAGATTGAAGTGAGAGAAACATTGATCAGTTGCTTCTCACACACACCCCGACTGAACATGCAACCTAGGTATGTGCCCTGACCAGGGATTGAACCTGCAACCTTTTGGTGTATGGGACAATGCTCCAACTGAGTCACCTGGCCAGAGTTGAACTATTTAGTTTTGACAAACTGTGAAAAGTTCATAAAACTGCTCATTGTTAAGCTGGACTATTTTTAGAAAGGGAGATGTGTGAGTGATAACAATGCAAGAAAGCCTGCTAAGCTAAAGCTCTCACTAAACAGGCAATAAATTTTGGTCTGAAGACAAGTAGAAAGAACATACCTCTTTAATAAAATATTTGGTTTTCCAGGGTGTGCCCGTTTCGATACGATGCCTTTCTTCAGTCCTCTGGCGTTCTTCAAGGGCACGCTTATGCTCTGTGGCCTTATCAATTTCAGATTCTCTCAGAGAGTCTGTGACATTTTTCCACAATCGCCTGAAATCAGAAAGTCACACATTTTACAAACATTCTTCAAGATAATATTAAATAGAACTGATATCCTCAAAATTAACAGTAAATTTTAAAAATTACGTGTCCTGAATCAGGTCTATAATTTCATGCCTATGAGTTACAAGAACACTGATATGTTGCTGATATTAATGTTCAAAATGCTGATGAATCTGCTTCTTCTTTTTTAATTAAAAATCATTCATATTTTAAGTTATAAACCAAGATTTTTATTTTTAAGAAACTTATGAAATGCTAAACAAAAGAGAAAAAATTTAAGCTGAAATATAAGAGACATCACTTCTGCTTCTGGACATGATGATGTAATACACTTACTCTCCTACCTCTAATTAACTAGGAAAACAGACAAAATAGAATGAAACAACCAATACTGCTCAGATATAGAGCAAATGGCAGCACAGGACAGTAATCCTGAAGAGAAGGGAAACAACTCCAATTCACTGACTGCAGAGTTCACTGACATAGTGTAGGAATGGGGAAGCTAAACAAACTCTGAGCAAAGGGAAAATGCTAAGATAATTCTTTGGGGAAAGTAGGATATAGTCTGTTCAACAAATGGTACTGAGATAACTGGATATCCGCATGCAAAGTGATGAACTTAGACCTTAACCTCACAATACAACTTTTAGAAGAAGAAAGCGGAGAATATTTTTGATACTGTGAGTTAGGCAAAGGTTTCTTAGATGCAACACCCTAAACCACATCGATAAAAGAAAATGTTCATAATTTTACCTCATCAAAATAAAATTTTTTTACTGAAAAAAGAATATCATTAACAATGCAATGATGAGCAACAAATTAAAATATTTTCATCTCATCAAAATAAAAATTTTTTTACTGAAAACAGAATACTACTAACAATGCAAAGATGAGCAACAAACTAAAATATTTGCAAAACACATACTCCACAAAGGATTTTATCCAGAATTTACAAAGAACTGCTGTAACACAATAAAAGAACAAACAATTCAATTTTTGAAAATGGGTAGAAAACTGTAAGAAGACACTTCACCAGAGAAGGTATACAAATGGCTAATCAGCACACAAAAACATGCTCAACATCATCAGTCATCACAGTGAGATACTATCTCATACCAACTAGAACGAGTATATTAAGACAGTAACAAATATTGATGAGAATGTGGAGAATTAGAATCCTCATACACTGCTATCAGGAAATGTAAAGTGGCGCAGTCATTTTGGAAAATAGTTTGGCAATTTCTCAAAAAGTTAGACATACAACTACCACATAAACCAGCAATTCTATTCCCAGTATTTACCCAAAAGAAATGAAAACATGTCTATACAAAGATTTGTATGAGAATGTTTATAGCAATATTAATCATCGTAGTTCAAAATTGGAAATGTCCATCAATGGGGAATGGATAGACAAAATGTGGTATTCCACTGAGCCTTTTTAAAAAATTTATTTATTTTCAGAGAGAGGGGACAAGAGGAAGAAAAACATTGATGTTCTAGAGATACATCGATTGGTTGCCACTCGCAATCCCCCACACCAACTGGGGACCTGGCCTACAACCTATGCAGGTGCCCTGACTGGGAATTGAACTGGTGACCCTTCGTTTCTCAGGCCAGCACTCAATCCACTGAGCCACACCAGCCAGGGCAAAATGTGGTATTATACAATGGAATTATATGGGACTTAGAGCAAAATATATAGCACTGCTCGGTAATAAAAAAAATGAACTAGTGATACATGCTACATCATGGATGAACCTCAACATGTTAAGTGAAAAAAGGTAGGCACAAGAAATCACATTTTGTATGATTTCATTTATCTGAAATTTACAGAGACAGAAAGTAGGTTCCCTGAGACTAGGGGTGAAAATGAGGATTAACTGTAAATGCATATGAGGGATCTTACATGAGGATGAAGATTCTAAAACTATGGTGATGAGACTGCACCACTCAGGACACAGGTAAATTCATGACGTATAAACTGTATCTCAACAAAGATATATTTTTAAAGTAACAACTTGATATTAAAGTAGAATTCAAAGCAAGAACTATGACCAGGGATAAAGGATCATTTCATAATGATCCAGGGTCAATGTATGGATATGTAATATCCTAAATGTATATGATATGACCCTTATAACAGAACTTCAAATAATATGAAGTAAAATCTTATAGAACTACAAAGAGAAATGTCCAATTATAATTGGTAATTTCAGTAACTGATTTCAATAACTAATCTCTACTGACAGAATGAGTGAATGAGTACACAGAAAACTGGTAAAGACACAGAGGATTAGAAAAATACTATCAACCCACTTGACCTGACTGACATTTCCAGAACACTTGTACCTAACCTCAGCGGAATACACACTCTTGTCAAGTTCACGTGAAACATTCACCCAGATGTAACATAATGAGCGCTGCAAAACAAACCTCAGTAAGTTTAAAGGACTGAAGCCTACCAAAGTGCATTCCCTGATCAAATGAAATTAAGCTAGAAATTAATAATGGTAAGATATCTGGAAAACCTCCAAATATTTGGAAATTAAACATAATACTTAATGATTTCATGAGTCAAATAAAATCATAAGGGAAATTTAAAAATACCTGTCAAAAGTTCCAAAGTAGCAGGGTATAGACTTAGAGGGAAATAGAGTTATTTCCCTCTAAGTTTGTATTAGGAAAGAAGAAAAATCAGTGACCTAACCTAGGGGTCAAACTGTGGCCCACTGCCCATTTTTGTAAATAAATTTACCGCTATTTTTGTTCTAAAATGGCAGAGTTGAGTAACTGTGGTAGAGACTATCTGGCCTGTTAAGCCTAAGATATTTACTTCTTGGTCTTTTACAAAATAAGTCTGCTGACCCCTGACCTAAACTACTATTTTAAGAAAGTAGAAAAAGGAATAGATACAATGCACAAAATAAACAGAACAAAGGAAATTAAAAAAAAAAGTAAGAGCAGAAATCAATGAAAGGGAAAAGAAAGGTAGATAAAAATCAATGAAACCAAAAACTTGCTCTTTGAGTAAAACAAACCTTTAATTATACTGATCAGGAAAAGAAGATACTAACAATAAAGAATGAGTGTGGCAACAGATCCTACTATACACACTCTTAAAAAAATGGGAATATTATGAACTATATGCCAATAAATTTCATGAATTCTATGAAATTAATTATATGCCAATAAATTCGACAAATTCCTTGAAAGACACAAACTACCAAAGCTCACTCACGAAGAAACAGATAATCTCAACAGCCCTATGTACTAAAAATAGTGAATTTGTAGTTAAAAACTTTCTTCCAAAGAAAACAATAGATATCCCCCATCCCCATGAGTGTAGACATAAAAAATCCTTAATAAAATTTTAGCAAAGAGAATAATTAGGAATATCTCTTAAATACCTTGTTTAATAATATCTAGGTTCTTACATCTGCTTCTACATTTAATTTGTTGTGATAAATTGTTTTAAAGTATATAAAGTATGGTCTCACACAGATATACAGCTAGAAAAGGAAAGACTATTGCAACAGATTTTTTTCAAATAATTCTTTGATACTATATTGAAACTCCACAAGGGTTAGTTTTTAAAATTTAACTGCAATTTGGAAACTGAAAAATGTCAATGAATTTTTCATACTCTACTACATGGAAATCTATTGGTCTAATTTGTGTCTTAAGTGGAATTTTTACTCATGCATAATTTTGTAGTATCATGCTTAATCATTTAAAACATGATTTTCCAGATGTTGACATTTTATTATGTAATATTTAAAGAGTACATTCATTAGTATCACTGCCAATTTCATCAGAAAACTTTTTACTTGGAAAGCTTTTAAGGTCATATGGCAGGTGCAAGTTTCCAAAATTCTGATTTTGCCTTGAAACTTAATTTTTTTCTAGTTTTACCGAGATATAATTGACATACAGCACAGGGTAAGTCTAAAGTATTCAGCATAATATACTAACTGATACTGTGAAGTAATTACCATAATAAACTTAGTTAACCCCCATCATCTCATATAGATACCATAAATAAAGTCTTTTTCCCTTGTTACGAGAACTCTTATAATCTACTCTCCTAACAACCTTCAAAATATACCGTACAGCAGTGTTAACTATCGTCATGATGTAGTACGTTACATACTCAGCACTTATTTATTTTACAACTGAAGTTTGTAACTTTTGACCACCAGCATTCAATTCCTTTACTTCCTACCTCTGCCTCTTCTTTTAAGTTGATTTTTTGTTGTATTTTTTTCCATTACCATTTGTCCCCCTGATACCATCTTCCACCTCCACCCACCTCCATGTAATCACCACACTGTTGTCCTTTCTCTCTTTTCCTCAATCCCTCCAACACTCTCCGCCCTCTGCCCCCGCAACCCCTGCCCAGCCCTGGAGCAATCAGTCAGCCTTGTCTCTTTCTGTAAGTCTGTCTCTATTTTGCTTGTTATTGTGGTTTGTTCATTAGATTCCACATGAGTGAAATCTCACAAGTGAGATTATACAGTATTTGTCTTTCTCTGTCTGACTTATTTTGTATGCATAATGCCCTCAAGGTCCATCCATATTATTACAAATGGCAGAATTTCCTTCATTTTCTTTGGATGAATAATATTCCCATACATATGTGTACACAAACGCACACTCCCCACAAGTTCTTTATCTATTTATCCATCAACAAACACTTAGGTTGTTTCCATTTAAATTTTACGATTTGTAACAAACACAAATTGTTTTCTTTGAAGTATCATGTTCACAGTACTCATTCACAAGAAAAATCTAATATTGAAATTAGAACAGCTATAGTTTGTGAATCATTCTTTTAAGCAAAAATGGTATTTCATGAAGAGTAATTTGCTTGTAACTCAACTGCCCAAGAGCTTTTCTTTCATGTAACCACTGTGCTTCAGTATTGAGCACAGGGTTTTATGGCTACTCCCAATTTGTCATGTAGAATATTAAGAGGAATTCTTTTTCAAGAAACTGGCATTTAAAAATATAAGTGAATAAAAATTAAAAAATGAAAACGGCACGTTCACGGCAGCAAGGAACACAATGACCACTAGCACCGTGTACTGAGGGGTCAGCGCTGAAGCCGAGTAGTGCTGCTCGCCACCACTGCTTCTGTGCCACCAAGGCAAGTGCCAAAGGAGTGAAAAAGGCAAGCAGCATCTTAACATTATTATGAAAAACATTTTGGTAGATTGGAAATAGCCTGAAAAGATCTCAAGGATCCCAGGAGTCTGTAGACCAAACTTTGAAAATCTCTTCTTTAGGATAACTTCCTAGAAAAGTATTTTATTTCAATCAGTACTGTTTTATTTTTTGACCCAGCCTGAGACATTGCTTAACGGGTATTTAATCCCTTTACTCGTCTAAATTATTTGGTTCCATTTATATGACCTTAATTTAAGATATTTAATGTTTCCTTGTTTTTCTTTATTTTTTAAAGATTTTATTTATTATTGTTTTTTGAGAGAGAGGGGAAGGGAAGGAGAAAGAGAGGGAGAGAAATACCAATGTGCGGTTGCCCCTCACACTCCCCGCACTGGGGACCTGGCCTGCAACCCAGGCATGTGCCCTGACTGGGAATCAAACTGGCGACCCTTTGGTTCCCAGCCTGCACGCAATCCACTGAGCTACACCAGCCAGGGCTTTCTTTATTCTTTTCAAAATTGATACAGTAATACTTCTACCTGACATAATATTTAAGCAGTACAAAAGGGCAACATGTGAAAAGGAAGTCTCCTTCCTGTCCCAGACCCCTGTACTCCTTTCCAGAAGTAAAACTATCAACACATTTTGGAAACTGCACCTGATTAACACATACAGGTCCACTGCACTTACTTGTAAAGTCTATGGTACATATTACCAAAACACTCTGTAGGAAGGTTGTCCCAGTTTACCCTCTAACCTGCAGTATAAAAATACCTATTTGCTCATACTTTTCCACCCAAAGAGGTATTATTTTAAAAATAAACTGTCTTATTGTTTAATTTTTACTTCTCTGAATTCTAATTACACTGAACATTCTTTCATTTTCTTAACGGGTATTTTTCCCCTATTTTTGTGAGCTACCTCTTTATGTCCTTTGCCCATTTCTCTGCTGGGGATGGTGGTATCTGTCTTTTTGTTAATAATGTGTAAGCATTTCTATGACAAGGATAATAGTGATCCTTTGTGTTAAATGTTAGTATTTTGTCCAATTTACCAATGTTTAGTTTTTACTAAAAATGTGACTGTGCATCATACAGTGCCATAGCTGGAAAGGGGTGTAAAAGCATCCGATCGACCAAACCCTTTTAATTCACAGATGAGTACGCTGAGCAAACTGGTGACAGGACTTGCCCAAGATAAGAAGTTACTAAAAAGGCTTAGATTAAGATCCAGAGCTTATGACTCATTCCTGGGTGGATGCACAGATTACACACCTGGATTCGAACGGGTCCTGCTTCTCCAGAGGTCTCACTCTTTTCTTTGTCACTGCCAGTTTAGTCAAGTCCACATTCTTCGTCTCTCCATTGCTGTAAGTGAACTCGAGAACACTGTTCCATTCCCCTTGCACTCTGCACACCACAGTGTTGGTGATGTTGTGCTTTACTTCACCTGTAACCCTAGAAGCACACAGAAAAAAAGACATGCTGTTATAAATTGATATTGTTTTTTCTTCAGATTCTGGAACCCAAGAACATACTTTGTGAATTCTTTAAATTAGCTACACAGCTCACTTCAATTTGTCAGTGCCAAAGTCAGACTCTGTAAATTCACGTTAACTTTCTAGTAATTTTTTTCAAATAACATCAACTTTGATCTTTAGAAGGAACACTGGGAATCAAGGTAAAGATTTAATTATCATAAATGATTACAAAGTGTGATCTTTAAAATGCTTGCTACAAAACTATTATAACATTACAACTAAATAGGAATACAAAAAATATTAACATTTATTTTTGTCATGGAAAATGTTATGATATCTAACTTTTGAAAACTAGTCCTATTTATTGAAAAGTTTGGAGTCCCTATTTTGAAGTTCTGGCTATATCAATTTTGCATAAAATTACATAAGCCTAATTTTAAATTAATACAGAAAGCAGACAAATCAATAAACAGCAGAAAAACAGAAAAGATGGATCAAAATTTTTAAAATTCTCTTGACAAAATAGAAAAATTTAAAGAACACTAGTATACAAAAATCATTATCAACACAGAACTCAAACACTACTGTTGTTGAAAGTTTAATGAAGAGTTAATTATCTGGCTGGTTTATTAACAAATATGATGCAGCTCAAATGAAGGCTAGAATACGAACAGGTCTAATTATTTCTAATGAAGTATTTTATGTTTGCTGAAGGACACAAATAACAATAGGGTCAGATTAAACAGACATTCAGAACCCAGAGAACAGAGGGCAGTTTAGGGTCTAATCGGTGTGCCGAGATTATGGTTTATCTGGAGTCACAAGGGAATGCAGAAAGACCAAACCCAAAGGTAACGGCTCAAGAATACTAAGTAGCATTTTTCAGATATAAGCCAAGGGCCTGGCATAGGTGAGTTTAGGAAGTGCAGTTTTTAGTCAGGGGAAGTCAGTGGTCTACAAACTCAGAGCTCAAGACAGAGAGGTGTAGGTGCCAATAAGCAAATGATCAATGAACCAGATCTTAAAGACCAAGAGCAAACCAAATATCCCAGATCAAACCTGGACATAACTGCAGCTCAGTGGACACAAAGTGCACTTTGACTACTAGTCAGCTTGACTGCAGCAGCAGCAGGACCTCTGGATCATACCTCGAAGCATCCGACCATAAATAATTACACTGCTAAGGGTTTTTGCCTGACTGAATGTTTCTTGTGATAGCCATGTTTATTCTCTGATCCCACTCGCCAACACTGTTCCCATCCTTGAAAACTCATCTCTAACCAATCAGGATAGGAGGCGATGATGACATCGAACACTTATCTCTTCTCTTCTCCATTCACACATGCCCAGAACTATATTCTGAGAACTGAGGAACCACAGTCCATTCCTCACTTGATCTCTCTTTTACTGACAAAGCACGATCTCTCAAGTTATTATTATCTCCTTCACAAGCCTTTCCACTTAACAAATAACAAGCCCTGCTCTCCGTTCTTCTTGGGTTGCGGGGTCCTTGCTGCTTAGTGCTGCAGTAACACAGCAAGAGCAGCACGAAGAGAGCTGGGGGAGGAGGGAACAAGAATCACACATATTAGACGCAGGCCATAAGGAACTTGCAAAAGGAGCTCAAGGAGAAAGAAGGGCCTCACCTCATTTGGCTTATAACAATTCTTCACAACCGTCTAGTAGAGGGTTGGCACAATTCTTTTGTAAGAATTTTGTAATAATAAGTACCTTAGGATTTGTGGGCCAGACTGTCTCTGTCACAACTACTCCTGTCACTGTAGCATGAAAGCAATCATAAATAACAAGTAAATGAATATCTAGATATCTAAAGCATTTAGATCTCAATCTGGTAGCAATAAATGATATAGAACACATTGTCCTTAAGGCACTTACCAAAAAGCTAAATCTTAAGCTGTCATCCTACTCATCTCCAGAGTGAGAATAATTGTTAATTGATGAAGGCATTTGCTCTCTCACTTTCTAAAAACCTGACATTAGGTTGGCTTTTTACATTGTGCAGACCCTGTCTCTATAGCTATTTGGAATACCAAAATCACTTGACTATATGAATTTGGCTTCATTATAGAAAGCGTCTATTAATTGAAAGTTAAGATTTTTTTAAAGAGATTTTATTTATTTATTTTTAGACAGAGGGGAAAGGAAGGAGAAAGAGAGGGAAACATCAGTGTGTGGTTGCCTCTCACACGCCCCCTACTGGGTACCTGGGCTGCCACCCAGGCATGTGCCCTGACTGGGAATCGAACAGGTGACCCTTTTGTTCACAGGCTGGTGCTCAATCCACTGAACCACACCAGCCAGGACTGAAAGTTAAGAATTTAGCTTTGGGTTTTATTGATAAGAAATAGTCACATGAAGGGTAAATACATTTTATGCAGAACTACTAAAGAAGACACTGTTATGTTACCCAACACCACTATATCAGGATACCTGCAACAAACCCCTTTAGAATTTAATACCAGGGAAATAGTTCATCTCTCCTGAACAAGTGACAGGCTTCCTTCATCAGACAATGGGAAGTATGTTGAGCATCATGTTTCTTTTTTTTTACTTTAACAGAACAGTCAGAATTAAATTTTATTCTTAGGTATAATAATTCCTAATTCCAGCTTTACCATATTGTCCTTTTCCATCATTATGGTTATTACAATAAGACTTTATTTTCAACACTCTCTTTGAGTTTCTCCTAAAAGCTTTACACATGCTTTCTGAAGATATGGTCCTGGATTCCAATATTAGACTGAAAGCTTCTCAAAGGCAGAGATAGTCTTTTTCTTTCCGTGTATCTCCAGTATGCAGAAAAGTATGTCACTAAGCAGAGAGTTAATGTAATCTTAATGTAATGACATTATACCACTATGTATATAAGATGATCATTCCAAAGTGAGTGTGGAAAATGGGACCATGAGATCTACAAGAGCATGAGGATCAGTTAAGTAGGTTTGCTTGGTTGCATCAGAGATGGTTGTGGAAAATGAGGGCGTAAGGGAAGACAAGTGGAAGATAATATATTTCTACCCAATGCAGACAGTAGATAATGTGTCTGTTCTGATTGCAGATAGCAGGTTAAATAAAACCTTATGCTATGTCTAAGGGGGAAGGCATGGCCATTAATAAAGGAATGAAAATTCTTAGTTATAATATTCTATAAAATCAAGGAAGAAAAGATGCAAAATAGAGAAGGCTGTTTCTACTATGAATCTTTTAAATGAGAAATTAGGTGAAACCACTTGTCTTAAGGGAGATTAGAATGAAATAAAGGAGTTAGCCTAAAGTATCTCTCAAGCTATTATGTTAAGGAAAAGTGTTATACTTCCAAGTAATGAAAAGATCCAATGACTGTGGCCTTGTGGATAGGTAAACAGTATGAAAGGAGAAAAGAAGCTACTTTAAGTAAGAAATTTCAAGAAACAAGATGGTAAATATAATGACAGATCACTAACAAAAATGAGATATGTATCTGTAATTATTACAGGTATAAAAGCCAGGAAGGCTTTTGGATGTTCCCTTTTAGTAACCCAGAGGCCAAGACAGGAGAAACTCTAGTCATGTGAGAAAGCTAACGGTAGGCCCTTTGCTGACAGCCCCAGCTGGGCTCCTGGACAGCAGCCAGATCTACTGCTTCCCATGTGAGTGGCTATCTTGGATATCCAGCTGGGCCAAGCCCTGAGTTTGAAGCCCCAACCCAAATCCAACTAAAACCACATGAAACATGCCATGTGAGAATCACTCAGCTGAGTCTAATCAATCCACAGAATTATAACAGATAATAATGAATTCTGTTTTAAGCACTATGTTTTAGAGAAGTTTATTACCAAGCAGTAGATAACTAAGACATCATCCAAAGTTATCTTAGCCCTGACTAGTGTGGCTCAGTTGGTGGGGAATTGTCCTGGAAAGCAAAATGTCACTAGTTTGATTCTAGTCAGGGCACATGCCTGGGTTACAGGTCTGCCCCTAGTTGGGGCATGTATGAGAGGGAACAGATTGACATTTCTCTCTCACATCAATGTTACTCTCCTTCTTTCTCCCTCCCTTCCCCTCTCTTTAAAAATAAATAAGTAAAATCTTTTAAAAAACCCCAAAGTTATCTTAGATGCCTCTTCTATATCCAGTCAGTCATTTCCTTTTTAAAAATTTATTGATTTTTAGAGAGAGAAGAAAGGAAAGAGAAACACTGATTGTTGTTCCACTTATTGATGCACTCATTGGTTGATTCTTGTATGTGCCCTAACTGGGGAATGAACCTGCAATCTTGGCATATCAGGGACAATGCTCTAAACAACTGAGCTGCATGGCCAGAGCACCAATCAGTTCTTTCTTTCTTTTAAAGATTAAAAAAAATTATACATTTTAGAGAGAGAGGGAGAGATAAACATCAATATGTTATTCCATTTATTTATACATTCATTGGTTGATTCTTGTATGTGCCCTGACCAGGGATTGAACTTAAAACCTTGCTGTACTGGGACGAAGCTCTAACTGACTGAGCTACCCAGCCAGGGCCCCAATTATTTCTTAAAGTTTGTCAATTCTGAATCTGTAACAGGTCTCCCAACTTCTAATATTCCCTTACTATCTCCCCGCCCCCAACTCAATCTTTGTCCCCAGATTGATCTTCTTAATTCTTATTATTTATTAAGATTTTATTTGTTCATTTTTGGAGAGACAGAAAGGGAAGGAGAAAGAGGGGGAGAGAAACATCAGTGTGTGGTTGCCTCTCATAAGCCCCCAAATGGAGATCTGGCCAGCAACCCAGGCATGTGCCCTGACTGGAATCAAACTGGCGATCCTTTGGTTTGCTGGCCAGCCCTCAATCCACTAAGCCACACCAGCCAGGGCAGATTGATCTTTTTTAAAATAAAGATTTAAAATATATCACTTTCAGATACAACACTGCTTCAGTTGTATTCTTGTCAAAATGTGTCATTACCTAAATCTAATTAAAACAAAACAAAACAGACAAACCCAAACTGAGAGGCATTCTGTAAAATGGGCCTATAATCTTAAAAAATGTCAATGGCATCAGTGGCAAAGAAAGGCTGAACGGTAAAATGTGATGCATGATCCTGGGTCAAGAGAAAAAACACTGCCAGTACTGGGTACAACTGATAAAAATACACTATGAATTATACATTACATAATAGTATTACATCAATGTTAAGTTTCCTGAATTTAACAACTGTTCTATGATTGTATGACAGACTTTCCTTATTCTTACGAAATTCAGGCTAAAATATTTGGGAGCAAAGTGTCATGATGTCTTTAATTAACCCTCAAATGGTTCAGGACCAATAATCACAACAACAACAGCGATAAAGTGTGTGATGTAGGTAACGGTATATGATCGTTTTTACAATTCTTGTGTTTGAATTATTGTAAAAGATAAAAGTAAGTAAAATAAATAAAATGTATCACTTCCATGCTTAAAAGCTTAACTGGCTCCCTTCAGAATACAGATCAAATTTGTAAAAAAAAAAAAAAAAAAATCATTGAAGATAATATGATAGGAATATTAAGTCAATTATAAAAGGAAGCCTGAACTTACCCTATCCTTTTAAAGCCCCTAAAACTCTTAAAATAGATTCTGTCTCAAGAAAACTGTGGATAGGAAGTGGTTAAATAAAGGAAACCATTCATTATTGAATAAATGATCTGTGTAAACTATGTCGGGAGAGAAAAGGCACCACAGAACTGGCCACCTTCCCCCCCCCCCCCCCGCCCGAGTACCTCATCCCGCTCCTGCCGCCTTGCACACACTCTCCAAATCTTTGGAGATCCAGCAATGGACAGACAGGCCTCAGGCTCCTCACTGCATTTCCACTTTGCTCACTTACTGTTTGACCCGCCCCAGCAGGGATTACAGAGTGAGACACAGGTCAGCAGAGTTCCTAGCAATGCTGACAGAGGAAGCCCAAGGATGTGGTTATGCACCACTTTGGGAAGACTGAGCATTACAGAGACTTAAACAAAGCGGTGACACTGGAGAATGTCTAACCTAGTGTCAATGAGGCTTTAACTCTGAAAAACAAATACAATTTCCCTGTTGGAGCAAAAAGATCCATGTAGGGAAGAATGATGATATCCCCAAGGCACAAGTCTACATACTGAAGAGAAACTTACAAACTAGGAGGCATTTTCTATGCAGGATATTTGCAGCCAGCAACTATCTAAATACCATAGCAATGGTGAGATTTGGGAGATGAATTCTGATTCTCCGCATTAAGGTAGTCTTTGCAATGTAATAAATTATAGTTTGTATTTATTATTATAATTTAAGGCAAGATAAAGCACTAGTTCAGGAAAAAGGGTTGCATATTTTGTATCTGGGGATAAAATTAACCTGTGTTCAAAACTATAATCTGAGTTGTTATGAAGAGACACTTACATAAATGTAATTCATATATCAGTATTTGAAACACAGTTAAGACAGAATTTAATCAGAATAACTATATAGTTAGTTTAGCTGTTACAAAAGAAGAAAATTCTGACCATACAAGAGAGGTAACACTATGTGTACTAAATCTGGAATAAGGTTTTAACTGAGGAGTATCGGAGAATTCCTATGTACAAAAAGAAGCCCCTTATTCCTTCTCAGTAGCAAAGATTTAATAGTGGGAATGAACACTCTGAATTGCAATGAATATGGAAAAGCTTCCACTCATGGCTCAACCTTAGCTCAACATGTATCCATATGGGTGGAATATGAGATATCCTTAAAAAGAATTTTATCTCTTAACCAACCCAAGGAAGTTCACAGAGGAGAAAACCCTTATGATAAATAAGAACTTCAAAAAATTCTACAGTCATTAGTTACTCACATGTGGGAGAACTTACACTAGAGAAAGACATAAAATTATTAATTTCATACCTTAAATGGCACAAGAGAAAACATACTGAAGAAAAATCATATGAAACCCTGAGTGGTGTGGCTCAGTTAGTTGTGTATTGTTCCACAAAGCAATAGGTCACCAGTTTGATTCCCAGTTAGGTAGGGCACATACCTAGGTTGCGGGTTTGGTCCCCGTTCAGGCGCATGCGAGAGGCAACTGATTGATGTTTCTCTCTCACACTGATGTTTCTCTCTCTCTCTTTCTCCCTTCCTTCCCCACTCTCTAAAAATAAATAAAATCTTTTTAAAAAATCCTATGGAGGCCAATATTGTGAGGCAGCTCTCCATGATCATTTTTTCCTTAATGTGAAAGAATCCATACTAAAAAAAAACTGTGTGCATGTGATCTATGTGGGAAAGCCTTTAGTCAACATGTGACTCAGGTAACACGAGATGATTCACCCTGGAGAAAACCCTTCTAAACGTACAATAGTAATTGTGGATGAGACTTCAGCCAGAGCTCTTCCTTTTGTAACAGCAGATAATTCGTATTGATTCAACAGATGTCTAATCAATGTGGAAGAGTATTTGACCAAAGTTTTAGCCTTGAGGCTAAAACAGGAAAATTTATATACTAGAGGAACCCTAAAACCGTAATAAATGTGGTCAAGGCCTCAGCCAGGGTTCTACTTTAATTGCCATCAGAAAACTCCTGGAGGAAAATACTATTTCAGGATCAACTGGAAGGGCCTTTAGCTGGAGCTCTGGCCTTACTGTACACAGACCATTCATATTGCAGAGAAATACTATACATGTAACAAATGCGAAGAGTCTAACAGGAAAAAGTCTCTCTTTTTTTAAAATCCTCATCCGAGATATGTTTATTGATTTTGGAGAGAGGGTAGGGAGGGAGAAAGAAAAATGATGTGAGAGAAAAACATCAATCTGTTGCCTCCCATATGCTCCCCAACCAGGGATAGAACCCACAACCTGGGTATGTGCCCTGACAGGGGACTGAGCCTGTATGTAGCCTTTCCCTGTACCGGACTCCGGCCAACTGAACCACACGGCAGGGCAGATCTGTCACTATTTTCAAATCTAGGCCATGATTTCCAGAATGCCCTGAAATATGAAATATTAAAAAAAAATGAATAAAAATCCAACCCTATTTCACATAAAACAAAGCAGAAAAAAAATAAGGAATTATAATAAAAGACCAAACGGATAGAATAAGAGTCATATATCATTAAAATGTACTTACCGGTGCAGTTTGCCACCATAAAATGGCTTGGTATGAAAAGTGATGCTGGCTGAATACCCAGTTTTTACACAGTTGATACTGACTTTGCCACCCAGTTCGACCCAAGGAACAGTCAAAATTGACCGGGCATATGCACAAGGCAGAGAAAACGTATATTCCTCTCCATGCTCCAGGAGACTAAGGATACCTGAATGTAAAAACATGAAAGTTGTCAATATTTTAAGAAGACAGCTATGAAAAATCCATATTATGTTTTCTCCTGTCTGGTGAATAAACAGAATAATTTTGCTTAATTTTCATCAGCTTTGGATGAAATTGGCTTCACTTACAATTTTATTTGACACCAGTTCCTGACCACAGTGAACCAAGGTTACTTCCACTATGACCTCACTATTTCTGTGGGGCTCATGAAACTAGAAAAAGTTACAGTGGAAATAGTTCAAGAGTCCCCTCTAATGATCCTAAAAATAAAATGAAACCCTCAGTCAGAGTAAAATGCCATGCTATACTGCATTATGTTTAGATCTGATCATTACTAATTACTAAAAGTTATTACTTTTTCAGCGGTTTGGAAATAACTAATTGTTTAATGTTATAGAGGCGTAGAAGTTAATCGCAGACAGTATGATGAAAAGTATTTTTTTAATTTTATGTATATTTAGGAAAAAAAGTAATTTTATGGCAATACTGTGTTCATCAAAATTCTGTTTGCCAAATTCTGAAACATTTATGGTTAAGTCACAAGAGATAGAAGTGGTAGTTTTCAAAAAAGCTTTTTTCTAATGGGGCTTGTTACATATTCAGTGATGTGATATTAAAGATAGTTTTAAAAAACATATAAAAAGGGAATTACATTAATGAATAATTGATTTGTACTAAATAATCAGAGACTCTAAGGAGAACTGAGCTCTATTACTAACCTTAGCTTATTACCTCGTTACCATCAAACCCAATACAGAACTGGGTGTGTATCACTGGTCTGCGCTGCCCCTGCACCTCTCCGTTAATAAATGCTCACTAAGCACTCTGTTCTTAATATTCACAAATAAGGGCAAGAGTTGTAATAAATATTTTAATTTTTAGGATAAATAAATACACAAACTGAGATTTTATACAGTCTATGGTAGTAACACCAATGGTTTTCTGGTACTGCCCTTAGGAGTCTTCACAAAGGGCAACGATAAATCTAGAATTATTGAGCCATTTCATAGGCAACATGGTTCTGGCTATAATATATTTACATGTAATCAGAGATGCCAGAAAACATATGGTAACATATTTGGGCATACTTCAAGTGTTTAATCATTATTTGATTATAACTTGATTAAGTTGGAAAAGAAACATTTTAAAAACGTACCTTTTAAAAACCATTAAAAATGTATCTCTAAAAATATATGATATTATAAACGGGACTTATAATCTTTAATTTCTAAGGATATATTTAACATAAGTAGCATAAACTATAGAATTTAAGATCTGAAGAAATATACAACCAGTTTTGAATATATGTGATAATAAATACACTAGTAAAAAAACAGACTCAAAGAATTCCAAAATTTCATTTATCTATTAATTAAACAATTTTCTTCCACTATTAAATAAAAACATGGCTGCTAATAGGAGCAAAATGAAATGTCGTAAGTCCCAGTACCTGATGACTTATTTTACTTTCTGTTGAGGGTACCTATAACAATTTAATTTCTAAAAGGCAATTCATGAATATATAATCAGGACTTAAATAATAAGAAAATTAATTAACTATTATATACCTCCTCAATGATTAATGCATGAATAACATATTAATGCTTTTCCTCATTTCTTGAGGTATTTCCTTTCTTGGAGAGGGAGAGGCTACCGTTATCAGACCCCGTCTGTTACACGAGCTGATAAGAGTGACCGTCCCAGCGGAGACTGTGCCAAAGGACGAGGCTGAGTGCCTCCTCTGGCTCTGCCTTGCTCAACCTCTATGACCCCAGGCATGTCCCATCGCCTCTAGACTTTACATTTTTCAACTATAAGAGAAATAAATTGATTTATGAAGAGCTCAGGGCTAATCTTAAAAGACTATATATGAAGGTGGCAAACTTTATTTTCAAACTAATAAAATATTTTCTAATGTTATAAAACTTTTGACTGGTTTGAAACATTATCTGGAAATTGGTAAGATTCATACTACAACAGATGTTAAAAATAGGGAAAATTGTAAAGGGAAATAAGTTATTTTCTTCACAGCTACACGAACACAATCTCAAAATGTCAGAGTTGTAGGCTATTAATTAACTATGTCACACTTACACTGTTAAGTTTACATTCAGAACAAATTACACACAATGGTGCTTCTTTAACATTAAAATGGTATTTTTTTTTCCTGCCATTGTACAGGGTGGAGCAAAAGTAGGTTTACAGTTGTATGTAAAACACAGAGTTTACTCTTGTATTATTATTTATTACCTTATTTTCCATACGAACAACCATAAACCTACTTTTGCCCAACCCTGCATTTGCATTAACTCTGCGATGATTTCAGTGGAAGCTTTTTGTTGTTATTGTTAACTGATTATATTTTTTGTATTCTAGGCTAAATAACACTATTTCGTTAAATTATTTTTTCATAATCTTTTGTTGAAGTAGAATTAACATTTGGCAATGTATTTTAAGATATTCTATGAGTATCTCCATATAAATATATTTATAAGAAATATAAAAAATGTAGATTTACCTACAGGTTATTTCTTGAATGCATTTCATAACAATAAAAACATATAATTTAAAGATTATCAGTGACATGAGAAAAATTAACATTTAAGCCAAAAATAGCAGGACATAAAACTATATGGAGAAAAATCACTAATTTTATAAAACTAAAATAAAAGTATGAACATACACACAGAAAAAATTAAAAAATATGAGCTAAATTTATCCATCTCTGGATAGAGGAATTAGAGATGCTTTTATTTTCTCTTTGATGCTCAGAATTCTAAGTTTTGCAAATTTTCTACAATAAAAATATTTTACACTTAAAATCAGAAAAAAAATTATGGAAAAAGAGAATTTTTATTTTTTTATAGATACATCCCTTTCCCCCACAGCATTCTAGAACACATTAGGTACTGAGGGGGAAAAAGTAGTAGACATAACATTTCAAATTTATAATTAATATTTATCTAGCTTCCCAAATTTTAAGACTGTAGTTGGATATTAAAAATTGGACAATTTTTCGACTTACCTTCTCCGACCATTGTCACACCTATCGACATGCCTAAGAACTTGCTCTTAGTCCATACATGCGCATTTACACACATCTTCCTCTCTGCACATTCTGCATAAAATCCTGATACTGGAGGATGATGGGAAACTTGCTCAGCAACAAATCTGACTGTATAATAGTCTGGTCCCACCTTGCTCAAAGTCTCCTCTGAGAGAGGACCATGATTTGAGACTGCCTGCATGGAAGAGTTGCTAGTAACACTGGATGGTACTTCACTTTTCGGCATCTTCCAGGAACAGTGAAATGTTTCTCCAATGATAGGATTGTATGGTTTCTTAGCAATGGCTCCCTTACGGCCTTCATGAAACGAGGTAAGGTAGTACTCAACGAAACGAATCATTCTGTCTTCAGCTGTGGCTCCATTAGTGATGGCTATAAATAGGTCTGGATGAGACATAAAGTCTGCATACATTTCCAGCAAGGAACGCTTCTCCAGGATAAATGTAGGAAGCACCACCTAAAACAATAACAGCAAAACAAAATAAAGAGAGAAATTTTAATCCAGTGTAGACAGTTATTCTTCTCTCAGAAACATTCATTCTAGATGGATATTAAAAACAGTCACAAAGGAAAAGTACTTGGTCTCATTAAAAAAATAAACATTTTTTTACTAACTATACATGAATAAAAATTTTTAAAAAGTATGCTTAAAAGGAAACAAAATCCTTCCCAACTGGAGAGAAAAGAAGAGAGAAAAAGAGGACCAGCAAATCCAATAGCCAGGTAATACAAGTTTCAGAGAAAACAGGAAAAAAATGGAGAAAATTTCCAATGAAACAACTCAAGAAGATTTCAGAGAACTGGTAAATATGATTTGTCACACTGGAAAGGCCCACCAAGTGCCCAGAGACAGTGGATAAAAAGAACCCTATACCAAGATATGTCACTGCTGCCTGGATCAGCTGTAGACATTCATTTCACCCACAGACATTGTGTGGCTTCAGTCTACTGCTGACAGCAGGAGGCAGGTCATGATTGGCTGAGAAGCAGAGAATACTGAGCAGCTCACTCCTTCCACCTACATTCCTGCTGGATGTTCAGTACCTGGCTCACACCAAATGCTTAAGTCTGTTACCTAAATATTTCACAGGACTCATTTAAACTAAACCTTGTGATTTTTTTCAGAAAGGGCTCTTCTAAACTTTCTCAATAATTTATAAAAAGCCTGAGAGACTCTGTTTAGTTTATCTCCTTCTTGGAGCCTTCTTCTATAAATGGCAACACAGCCCTTTCCTTACACAGCTAAGCTTGTGTTGGCTATTCACTTTTTTCTAAACTAAGTAACACTGTTACGGGGTACATACATACAATAGATGGTAAAACTATAAAGGAAAGTAGGGTGGTGATTATGGCAAAAGTCAAGTAAGTGGTTGCATGTAGGAGAAAGTAGGGGTCTACAAATCAGGAGCTGCATACAAAGAGCTTCCACGTCTGACAATGTTCTATTACTTAATCTGAGTTGTGGGTACATGGGTACTCATGTTACCATTGTTCTTTGAAATATTTATATGCATTCTACTTAGTCTTCTGGTGCATATAATACATTTCACAAAGAAAGGATATCTGAAAAAAGGAAATGTAACAAAATTAGATATAAACTATAATTGCATGAAGACTGATTGGAAGTGAATCTCAGAAAATGGGAGTTATGTTGTTAGGGTGATGAAATTTATAGGAGATTTTTTCTCCCCCTTATTTCCCAAAACTTTCTGTGAAGTGTTTAATTATACTACATTCATATTATTATTTTAAAAGGAACAAAATAAACGGTGGGAAAAATGTATGTTACTTGTTTGCCACATGCATGCACCTTCTTTGCTGCGGCAGGGCCAGCTCCTAGCAGTGTTTTAGAATGCAAGTGGGGCTCAGTAAGCGTTTGTTGTATCAGTGGCATTGCAGACAGTAGGAAGATGTGACTGCAGTTTCGTTACCAGGTTCTTGAATGTCGTTTGAAAATAAGAATGATTAAAAATACAATTAAAAATAAAAATGTTATGTGAAACTGTTTCTAATTCCTGACTGGTTAATGTTAGTGATTTTATGTATGCGTCTCTCTAATTTTAAACAAGGCACACACAAACGTGGGAAACTACGCAATGTACAGTTACTCATGCCAAGAGAGCACTTTACTGTCTGGATTACTATCAAAGCACATTCTTTTCAAATGTTCTTATGCCTCATAAACCTGAACACTGTACTTATGCCTTATAAACCTAAATCTACTAAGGGACAGCAAATATAATAACCAAACAAATCCCTTGTATGATTAACCATTATAACTAATTTTAGAGCTAAGTCTTTTCTGAACCACTAACATGAAACTATTTCTGGAATAGAAACGATACCCAGTTGAAATATTAAGGTTAGATGAAAGATGAAAGGTTAATAGGTTTCCTTATTAATTTCTAAAATGCATGCTTCTTAGTAAGCTATTAATTCAATCCATTTATTTATTTTTAAGGCTCTAATTGGCTTTATTAAGTGATGTATGAATTAGGCAGCACCCCATCTAGTGCCTAGAAATGTACTCCCCAATCCACTTACTTTTAAACCCTCTTATAAATCACTGTAAGTCTAGGGTAATAAAGAAATGTGTGCTGTTTTTTTTTTTTTTAATTTTAAAATGCTTCTAAGTGAATGTAAAAGTCAAATGTTTTCTATTCAAATTATATTTTCAGATGAATAATTCATTGTAATAAACAGCCTTTTAACCTACACTTTCACTATCTTCGCTGGCATCAAAAACCGCAATTTGAAATACACTTCCTAAAATCAATTTTGAAATGCCACACTAATGCAAAGTAGTGTCAGTAGTAACTCAAAGTACATAATCCCAGAGTAGCAAATGTTTGACAAGTATGGGTTTTAACCCTGATTGTCTTTTTAAATTGTCATAGATTGTTAAATACAAATTAAGGCACACTAATTAAATAAACTGGGAATTAAGAAGACTGACCTAAAATTTAACACTATAGATCATGTATGTATGATCTTTAATGTATATATGAGCCATACTGGGGTCTTATTAAAATGCAGATTCTGGTCCTCTAATCTGAGGTTGGGGCTGAGATTCTGCATTTCTAACACATTTGCAGATAATGGTGATTCTACTGGTCTTTGAACCATCCCCCCTGCTGCCCTGCCCCAGTCTCACTGAGGTGTGACTGACAAAACTGGAAAGTGCACACTGGTGATTTAATGTGCACATAGGTTGTTGAAAGGGCTCCCACCACTTACTTGATTCAGGCAGAGTTTGTGAACTTGGCCTTGGGCCAAATCCAGCATGTTTTTATAAAGAAAGCTTTGATGAAACCTGGCCATGCCTAATCCAACATACTGCCTATGGCTACTTTCATACTACAAAAGCAGATTTGAGTAGTTCCAATAGAGACCTATGCCCATATCGCCAAAAATATTTGCTTTGTGGTCCTTTACCGAAAATGCTTGTTAAAGATAATACCTAAAATGTACTATCCAATATAGGAAATAAAAGTAAAGTAGAAGTATCTATGACTTTTGTGGTTTTGTAGGATTACATCTTTTCTTTAGATCTTCTAGTTCTATCTACTAATGGACCCCTTTAATTTCACACAGAAACAAGAAGACTATAGGTCTTTATTTGCTATGCAACTTTCTACTGGCATTTTTTTTAAATAAGAAATTACATTTTTTAATGAAAATAAGAAATGCTGATCAAGAGACTAAGAAACCGACTCATAAAAAATAAAAGCCCTAACCACCTTAATGACACAGTTCAGCAGGTGTCCCGACCCAGGGATCTCCACGGGCAGTTCACCCCATCACTCACTCTCGTCAAATCCATGCCCAGCTTGAGCTGTGACAAGAGATGCAGGATAACACTGCGCTGCTCTTCCACAGCTCCCAGGTCATCCTCCTTGTTGTCACAAGTGTCCTCCACCTCATCATCTGCATTTATTTCTTCAGGTTCCTGATGCAAAACAAGTCCATTGTTACAACTATTTATGAATATCCATTAAGAAAAAAGTATACACATCAAATTGAAGGCATTTGTATTGAGCGTACATGAATCCGAGAATAGCAAAAATCTTTCTAAAAAGGGAACTTCCATTTCCTGGTCATCGAACAGATTTCCTTCAATGAACCCATTATCACTGACACTGAACTTTTTTAGGTTTTGCCATATATATCACATATAAAGTAATGTATTTTGTAAAAGTAGAATTTTTCAAAAAGAGTAAAAACTGTCATTTTGGAATCTTAGGCTTGACCACTGCCCTAGGCATACCACCACTACCTATAATTTAAGTTCAAGGTATTTTGAGACTTATATATTTGTCCTATCTTTAAGCTAAAGCTATAAAAGTAAAATTTTAAAGTAACTGTACATGTCCAGTTTAATTACTGAAATCTACATTTACTCATTCATTCTTGGAGTTGTCAGAAAGAAACCTGGGGTTGCAGAGAATTCTAGCACAGGCATGGAAACCCTGTAGTTCCTCATGCCATCTCCCTGCCACAGAAAGTTCTTTGCACAGCTCTTTAATCAGTCAACCAAACCACCAGTCAGTCAGTCAAATCAACTCCTTGGAAAACTGAAAATGTTTACTTTCATCTCAATAAGGTCTTAACTCCAAATAACTCATTAAGAGAAACAATTTCATATTTATTTCTATTTAAAAAACAAGTAACAGTTTCAAATCCCAAGATTCTCTAGAACCTTATCAGCTGTCACTTTCCATGTTCACCTAGGGGCAGTGTCCCATCTCTCTCATGGTAATGGAGCCTCTTCTTTCTACCCTCTATGCAAGACAGCTTCATGTAAGTATACTGTCTTTGGTACTGTGTTAGACTTTACATTGTAAGTACTTTAAAAAAGAAAGAATTTTCCTTTTTAAAGATGTTTCTGCCTTTGATTTTCTCTTCCCATAATCAAATCCTATCAAGCAAGAAGCCAGTATGTTCTATGTAGCTAGGCAAAGAAAACTAATCCCAATCAGGCACTAAATCAAGAACTCAACGTTCTCTCAAAGCACAACAAAATGTAAAACACAGTGACAGAGTTAAGGAATAATGGGCTTCTGGCTATTCTTCTGCCTTTTTCTCCTTTTTCCTCTTCCTTTCTACCAAGGAAATCTGTATCTACTCAAATTCTGACAAATCAATTAATGGTTTAGTTCATTTCCTCACACTATTGCTTGTTTAAATTGGAATTACTTCTGTTTTTATGACCTTGAAGAGAAATTCCATAGGCTTTCTTACTTCCCCCTTTCAATAGCTAGTAAGTCTGTCAAGAAGTATTTCCTGTTATCTATTCTAAACCTTATTTTAGAATAGATATTGTCTAGTATACAATATAGTTTAAGTGTACTTGTGAATGGTTATTCATCATAAGACAGGGGAAAAAGTTGATCACCCCCCTCTCTATATATGGGTACCAAATATAATTATTCATTTGAGAAGTATCGGGGGAAAAAAAACCTAACAGGTCTTGATTAATGTTCTCCAACCTTCTGGATAGGTACCCTGTCATAACCTAGGACACACACTAATAATGCAAATATAACCTTAACATTAATACAAGATAAAGTTTACTTTTGCAATTTCTCCTAATGAAAATAATATTAAACTAAAGAAATAAAACATAATCTGGCAGAAAAACTGTTTAAGAGAATATAATTTTTATTGTATTTATAAAAATAGTCAAATCACTTATTAGAATAGAAAAAGAAATTCTATTAACAAATACATCAGATTCTAAAAGGTGGTGTGAATGAAAGAATTTGGAAGCTCTCTCTCTTTTTAAAATGCCCCTACTTGCCCTGGCTGGTGTAGCTCAGTGGATTGAGCGTGGGCCTTCGAACCAAAGAATCGCTGTTCGATTCCCACTCAGGGCACATGCCTGGGTTGCAGGCCAGTTCCCAGTAGGGAATGCTCGAGAGGCAACCATACATTGATGTTTCTCTCCCATTCTCCTTCCCTTCCCTTCTAAAGATAAATAAATAAAATCTTGAAAAAAATATTTTAAAATGCTCCTACTTATAGGTCATCATGCCTTTCTTACAGAAAAGCGTAATGAAAAAAAGCATTATCAAAATTCAAATAACATGTGCAAATGTATAAAATCCCTACGAACCCAGTAGGGATTTTAGCAAATACAGTAGAGGAAGAGCTGTTGAATTTCTAGGAATTCATACAACTTGGGAGATTGCATGGCAAAAGGAAACCTCATTTTTTGTCCTGATTTCTGACTTGGGCACAACAGAATCATGGGCTTCATTCTAGTCTCAGTGAGAGTTATTTCCTCCATCACCTGACAGCAAAATCTCCCTACTATAATATATCTCCAGCTTGCATTAATAGTCATGTTTCAAAAAAAGGCATATGGTATGCTTCAATGAAGTCTAATGTCTTGTAATTTAAAAAAATGCATGCTTATTTTTTCTAATACACTGCATGATATAGTTGGTCTATTCATCATTGCAAAATATTTGGTAATACAGCAATCCTCTCCTCCCCACCTCTGTACCCCATCTGCAATATGCCTCTACCCTGAGCTTCAGCATGCTTTGTATTCTCATTTAGAAGAATAAAGATGGAGTATATAACCTATAGTTTATAATTTTTCTTTTTTTAATCCTCAACTGAGGATATGTTTATTGATTTTAGAGAGCGAGGAAGGGAGAGGGAGAAAGTTGGGGAGGGGAAGAGAGAGAAACATTAAATATGAAAGAAAAATCTATTGGTTGCCTCCCATATGTGTCCCAACCAGGGATTGAACCTGCAACCTTTCAGTGTACAGGACAATGCTCCAACTAAATTAGTCACCCAGCCAGTGCTAGTTTATAATTTTTAACTTGCAAATTACATCTCTATTCCTAATCTTTCTCCAATGCTTTCGTTTCATTATTTCCAATTGTTTTTTTATATACATTTACAATCATTTATCCTCTACTCACATAAAATCCAACCATATTCGTAAACCACACTAAACCTTTTCTCTCAAAAAGCTCTTCCTAATTTTCCTAGCTTTGTAACTGGCAACACAATTTCATCTAGTCATTTAGGCTCAAAAACTTGGAATTATCTTTGACCCAATCCTTTATCACTTGAAGTGCATAGTACCTATTCATTTATCTTCATTTCTATTTCTTTAGCTTCTCCCTGCACTTTAATTCCAAGTCATATATGCCAGTCTTCTTAAACATATCCCATCCCTTCTCATGCTCACGGCCTTCTTATCCACCACATTAAGACTAAATTCTTCTATATGATCTCTAGGTTCCTCAGGGGCACAGTTTACACTGTATTCTATGGAGAAACACTCCAGGGATTGTCCTTCTATACAGAATGCAACACGAATATCATTGAATTTATAAAATGATCACCAACAACCCTGTGATCATTTTCCATAAACCAGGTGCTCTGCTAAATTTATTTTATCTTCATAACAATCTTATAGGTATTAGCATCCCTGCTTTACAGATGAGGAAACTGAACCTAAGAGTGGTTAACTAATTGGCCCACATGTTAGTAAAATGACAAGATCTGGATTCAGAACCATCAGGAAAGCATTCTCCACAGTAACTACAGATGCCTCAGCATCCCTGCTGGTATTATTCCCCCATCTTGAGAGATTCCTTCACTACTCCTCTTCTTTTCAAACCTTGTCTTTTTGCAAAGCCCAATTCCGATTCCAATTTCTCTCCAAAGCATTCCTTATGCACTTTACTTAGTACATCTCTTTCTCTGAATGCCCATATTCCAACAGTCTAAACAACATTAGTTAAGAAGAAAAAAAGATACTGCTTCATATTATCACCTCATTTTTTCAGTGTGTATGTGTTATGATTCTAAGTCTCTTAAATGAAAGAACTGTCTTCTATTTTTGTGTTCTCTGATTCTTAACTTTGGACTTATGTACTAGATAGCTTAATAAATATTTACTGATTGACTCCACAAATGATCTAGTCAAAAAGCTATAGAAAAGTAAAGCATTATATACTTTTTTTCTTCTCCCCTGTCATTCTGCCACCATTGCCGGCCTCATTAAGTCAGTCAAGGCCTTTGCCAGTTGCAGAAGTCCCTGCGTCAAATATTTCTTATGGGCTCAGGGCATGGACAACAGTGTGGTGTTTGTGAGGGGAGGGGGACACAAGGAGGATAAGTGGTAATGGGGGAAAAAAATTAAAAAAAGAAGTAATTTGCTAATATAAAAATAACCATAAACTGTGGATACTCTTGACTCAGTAATCCTACTTAGAAATATAACCTAAAGATATAATCCAAATAAAGGGGAGAGAAAAAAACCAGTAGACAAGAGGATATAGTGCTACCATAATAACCAAAAATAAACAACCTAGATATTCAGTAGCCTACTTCAACCTTTAAAAGGCCTTTGGCCTACTTCAGGCCAAAATAATATAGAAAAGTGCTTATGAGAAATGTCAGGTAAAAAGTGCTTAAAATAAAACTATCTCTGTAAGTATGATAACCACAAAAATAACAAATGTGAACTCAAGAGGCAAAACAAATATGATTTACTACAATGTTAGAACTATAAATAGAATAAAATGCTCTTTAGCTTCTGAGAAATGTAGAATAACTATTAGTTATTATATAGTTAATAGTTATTATATATAATAACCAACATAATAGTTATGACATAGTTAAATCATAACTATTAGTTAATAGTTATAAAGTATATAACTATATAAACATACTAAACCCTATAATATACCACTTTTAAAATTTGGTTTGGTAAAGTCCTTACTATCAAAAAGACTTAATAGTAAACTTTTAAGCCTGTAAACATAATACTAAGCATCTGGTAAATAATGTGAAATTGAGAATTTTAAGAGATAAATATGCGAATAATCTTAAATTAGGTAAGCTATTTTCTAGGAAAAGAAAAGCATGCAACTTCCATTTTTAAATATACTTTTTATCAAGAAAAAGTAAACCCAAACTAAAAAGGGCACATAATTTAACCTGGAAAACACAATATGTATAAGTTTTATAAAACAGAGTTGTTCCAAAGTCAATGCAGTTACAGTTTGCAAGATGCTGCTCTGGTGTTAGGTTGACGTGCATGCCCTGGCAATGAATCCAGAATTGACCCTCTTCAGTGACTCCCAATTTTTACACCAAAACCATATTTTCACCTTACCCTTGCTAATAGTCCAGATTCCGCAACACACTGCTCTTCTGGGACTGCCACTGGCTTACTCTGCTCGGTTGCAAAGGGCTGGTCAGCTCCATTTTTATAGTGGTTTGATAAAGGTATCTTTGGTTCTAACCACTCAATTGTCGTTCCTGATGAAGTAAGAGAAAACTTTCGCTGAAACTTGCTCATAATCTGGAAAGTTCAGCAGATGTGGACTTTATTAAACAATTTTGTTTTGAGCCTACAGGAGTAAAAGCAATTCAATCTGTTGAGACTGCAAGACAGCCATGTGTATCTCATTAGCATGTGCACCATGATTGGGTGTTTTACAAAAGAGCAACTTGCAATTTGAAATTAGATATCATCCTTTAAAAGAATCAACCCTGAACAGGAGTGAACTCACTTCCTGGGCAAATCTGTAGGTCATAAAGCATACTCCCACCCTAACAGCTGATTTGCCAGCCTCTCTGTACGTAGCTTGCCCCTCTAGTGATCACAAAGTATGCAACTGGGCTCTGGGGAGTTGCAATCACAGGAGCCTGGGACAGTAAAACAGTAAAATCTGCTTCAATTTGGGTTGAATCTTATTCTCAATAACAATTCTCTAACCAACCAATAAGAACTGTAAATATGTGTCCATTCTTTCAATCATGTTAAAAAAAAAAGCTCCATACACTTTTAAAATGTAAGGTGCTTCTACTGAATAAATAATAGCTGACCCAGTGAAAGGCAGTGGTCACATTTACAGACCTGTCATCTTCTCAATTAATGACTCAAATGTCTCTTATTACCCTCAACTAGTTTAACAAAGTGGATTCTATGCCTAATCAATAATGGAAAATGTTCCATTTGATTTCAGAGGCTGATCAACCTTTCACAGAAGCTTGGTTGCTCAGTCTACCGAGCAGAACTTTAAAACAGCATGTAATTTATTCAGTTTATAACAAAACCCCAGACTTCAGTAGAGAAATAAATTACGAATTTGTGAGGCTACCAGAGCATCTTACCTTACCATTCAGTTCAGTTTTACTTGGCACTGGGGCAATGCCCTGGATAAGTTCATGGGCCCTCTTTCAAAATTCCAAGGAAATTAAAATACTTTGCTCCTTCTTTAAAATGTTAATTTTTAACATCACTGGCTAGATTTATTTCTAAAAATAAAATTCACACAAACACTAAATTTAAGAGATCACTCAACTGATTACAAATCGTAACAAGTCCTGGCTGTTGTGGCTCAGTGAATTGAGCACCAGCCTGGGAACCAAAGGGTCGCTGGTTCAATTCCCAGTCGGGACACATGCCTGGGTTGCAGGCCAGGTCCTCAGTGTGGGGAGTGCCAAGAGACAATCACACATTAATGTTTCTCTACCTCTTTATCCCTCCTTTTCTCTAAAACTAAATAAATAAAATCTTTAAAAATATATAAAAATAAGACTATTAATTTAAAAAAATAAAAAATAGGATAATTTTAACTACACAAGTGAAATTTCTAAGAATTAAAAAACTATATAAATTTAATTAAGTCTTTGTTGAGCATCTAGCATTATACTATTTGATGTATTTAAAAAAAAATTAAGTAGCATGAACTGGAAACAAACCGTTTCATTTAACTGACAAAATTATTGCTAAACTAGAATTAACCCAAATTTCACAACTGAGGGTAACTCACCCAATGTTCCACACAGGGGGGTAGTGAAGGAAACCAAAGTGCATCTACCCCCTCAAAAGAATACAGTGCAGTTAATAAAACTTATGTTGGCCAAAAGCATGTAACACATTTAAAAATGTGCAATACAAACATATATTTTCTAATAACCATGGGGTGAAACAAATAAAAACTGAGAAAATAGAAAAAACTGGTGGGGAGTATACTAATATATTAACAGTGGAAGTCTCTGGTTGATAAAACAAAGCATAATTTTTGTTCCTTTTTCCAATTGTATGGCAGTTTATAATTCTCTTTTTTATTCTCACCCAAGGACAAGCTTATTGATTTTAGAGAGAGGGGTAAATAGAGAGAAAGAGGGAGAGAAACAGTGATGTAAGAGAGAAACATCGATGGGTTGCCTTTTGTACGCTTCCCAACTGAATCTGCAACCTAGGTACGTGCCCTGACCGGGAATCAAACACATGACCTTTCAATTTATGGGACAAGCTCCAAGCAACTGAGTCATACCAGCCAGGGCTGTAAGTTTTTATGTGTATGTTGCTCTATAATATAAGAAATTTTATACTGGACTTCTTAGAATTCCACCAAGGTAGCAGTTCATGTTCACAACTCACAATTTAGGCTCTTCCACTCCCTTTGGAATGCTCTCCACCACCCCTCCTACCCGTAAGCTAACTGGTTTTTGTAGCTTTTCTGTGCCTTCCTCAGAACTTTTTTCAATCAGAAGTAACAGTCTATTTATGTAGTTTCCCATAGTACTTTGTTCCCATTTAAGTGGCACTTTATATATTATTGTTAAGTATTTACATGTTGTCCCCAAGTGGACTATGAGTTCCTAAGAGGAATATACATAGTTTATTGGCCTGTGTAATACTGCCCTGACCAATACCTACAACTGACATTGAAAATAGTTTTTTTTTTGCTTGAAATATTGAATTTAGGCACATGTGAGGATGGGATCCATACTATCTATATCCATATCAAGATCTGACTATGGTAAACTTTTTCCTGAGCAGAGATTTATTATCTTTCTAAAATATCTTTCTGCTTATGTGGCTCAGTGGATTGAGTGCCCGCCTGTGAACCGAGAGTTCACTGGTTCGATCCTGGGTTACACATGCCTGGGCTGCAGGCCAGGTCCCTGGTGGGGGCATGTAACAGGCAACTGATAGATGTATCTCTTGCACACTGATATAGCTCTTCTCTCTCTCCCCCTCACTTCCCCTCTCTCTAAAAGTAAATTTTTTAAATATATATATATATTATATATAAATAAATAACAAATTTTATATATATAAAATTTACTTTCATAAGTAAGGGGAATAAGTTGGATAAGAGAATAATGACTTCTTGTGAAATACTAAATTGCTACTATTAATAAAATGTAAAGGGATTACAGAGATGTTGTTAAAGGGTACAAACTTGCAACTAGAAGATGAACAAATTTCAGAGAATTAATGCACGGCACAGCGATTTTAGTCAGTAATACTGTATTACATACACATGTCCAAGTTATTAAGAGACTAGATCCTAAATGTTCTTACCACAAAAAGAAATGATAACTACGTGACATTACTGAGGTATTAACTAGCTAATGCTTTAGTGGTAATCATACGTATGTGTCTGTATATTGCTATGTATATGTATATATATATATGTATATGGCAACATGTATCTTAAACTCACATGTTATATGTCAACCATATCTCAATTTTAAAAAACCCAATGTGATGAGTTTATTCATATCATTTAGTAGAAAAACTCATTTTTTGTTCTCCCATGCAATAACATTCTTTTCCCCAGTAAATTGATTTCAATAAATAAGTGCTCTCAAATACCAGATATATACCTTATTTTTCAAACTGAAAGGTAACTCACTGACTTAACTACATATCTCAATATGGAAATAACAAATAGTGGCCTGAACCAAAACTCAAGAAATGATCCCAATATTTTTACTTTGGTCAACTGGACAAAGTGATGTCAACCAATTTTAAAAGAAATACAGGTGATGTAAGTTTTGAGTTCAATTTTTGATATGCTGAATTTGAGGTCTCTAAAGAGATACGCAATGATATCAGACATTAGACCCAAACTCATTTTAGAGTCAAAAAAGGGCACAGTAACAAAGACTTTCTGTAACATCAGAGTGATCATTGAAAGAGGCTTGTTGATTCTCTATTTTATGTTGTTTGCTTTTTAATTAAGATTTTCTGAAGTTAGAATTACAACAAATGCAGCCCTTCCCAGGTTTTGGCCCTTATTGTTAAGTCCTACCTTTAGCGCACAACTTACCTGGAGGCAATGAGCCCTTCTGATGTGATGCATGCTGTAACTGGAGAATATGAAAGCAGTCATTTAAGCAGTTCATAGTTGCCATGGAAGTGGCTTTGAGCATCAAGAGATCCTGGTCCAAGGAACTAAGATGGCCAGAAGCAGGAAGGCATTCAATTCGTCTAATTAAGTCTCTTTGTTGTCCTTCAGCATGTGACATCATCTAAGGAAAACAACAGTTCTGTGTGTCCCACTCATGGTTTCTGTATGTACTATACGTATGAGGGGGACCCAAAAAAAGAACAGAATTATTTCACGCAAGGTGGGCCCCTCGTAGTATAGGCTTCCCACTAGCTGAGTGTTCTAGGAGCCCATCTGTATCAGGGTACCAGCTGGCACGATTGTCAGAGGCTGCATTTGGCCTCAGTGAATTTTTTTGAAGACTCTTTCAATGCCTTTCCCCATTTCATGATGGGTGATTTGTGAGCGCACCTGCCCACCTGCAGCGCCGAGTGTTTAGCAGCTTTTGACCAAAATCACAGCATGACCCCCATACCCCACCCTATCTGTTCACCCAATCTTGCCCTGACTTTTTTGTTTCCACGCATGAAAAAGGTCCTGAAAGGAAATGTTTTGCAGATGTGGAAAAGGTGAAACAAAAAATGGCAGAAGCACTAACAGGCATCAAAATCAACGAGTTCACAAACTGTTTGAGCAGTGGGAAAAACATCTCAGCAGGGTGTTGCATCAAATGAAAAGTATTCTGAAGGTGACTGAAGTTTAAACATGTAAGAATAAACACATAATTTTTCCATTTTTGGAGGGTCTCCCTTGTACAGTTGCCATTTTAATGACTGTATTCGCTTTTGAGACTCTTTTAGGATATACTACACTTAGAAATCTATTTTAAGTGTTTTTGGCTAGTCTCAATTAACAAGCATTTACAAGTGCTCGTCAACTGAGCAAAAGTGGTGACCTTTGGGAGCTGCACTTTTTATTTGAAAGCAACAAAGCTCAAAAGCCCTGACACACTTTTTGATTAATAGCATAAATTTATACAAGCCATCAAAAGAACATTTCATTCCAGATCATCTTTAAGAGCAGTATTAAATATTTGATTCCAAAGTAAATGAATTCCCAATCTGGGCTCTCAACCACTTCCTCAGCATCTCTGTTCAGGCTCAATTTGAACCTACAGTAAGAATATGGTGGTTTACCTGCTTTCTCTTTCCTAATCTAACTTCCTGGTCCTATTAGCTTGATTTTGAGCAAATACTGAATATAAGCCTTTCAGGTTAAGAGTTTAATGCACTCTGCTTTGATCGGAAGCTGAGGAAAGGAACAGGTGAGTAAGCTCTTCTGACTAAATCAGTAACCAAGGAAGAAAGAGCGTATTTAAATTCCTCCAAGGGCAAACCACAGGAGATAGCCACATATATATGACCTATATACAGGGCTGGGCTAACATAGGTTTAGCATGTCAAGAAACTGATGAAAATGAAGAATTCTGTGCCAAAGCTCTTCAAGTAGACTACAAGAATGTGTAAATAATGAAGGCGGGCAATTTGAGTGCTTACAGGATTGTACATATGTACACTGTGCCATTGCAACACTCTTGAGTTAATAAAACTATTGTAATAATCATAACCTGCATATCTTTTTCCATAAAACCACTATACACCTACTTTTGCCAACCCCTGCAAATATATACATATGTGGCTTATTCGGTTTTAACACTAAAGATCAGTGACTATAACACTATAGAAAACAGTGCCTGTTCTCTGCATCCTGGTGCAAATCCACCTCAAGGAATTTCAAGCAGTTTAATTATTTCCAGACCCTATGCCCAGACTCTCTTGACACCAGGGGGCACAATGACCCAACCTTTTCGGCCTTATCCATTCCTTCCATTTGATGTAAAACTATTCATCACTGAACTGTATACACCCTAATTGAAACTTCTAATGCATCGGATGTAGTTTTCACTTCTTCTTCTGCCTGTATAAGTGCCCCCACCACTTTTTAAAAGTTAGAGCACTGTTTTAAAGTTTCTTGAAGGTCTGCTTTCAGGCCATAGTCCTTGGATAAGCCCAAATAAAACTCTAATATTTTCAGAGATTCAAGTTCTTTTCATGGACAGAGCCCTGTCCACACTTCTCTAACAGAGCCAATGGAATACCAATGACAGATGAGCAACCCAATTTTTAAAAATGAAACTGAATTTGCTATGTGTAATTACTTTCAATTGTAAGCAGAAGGTTCCTTGATTACCCATCCTGTGGACACTATTTTAATTCACATAAAAACTTTAGAGTAGAGAGATTCTTTTAACTTTCAGAAGTTCTGTTCCAGATAATTTTTAATGCAGCACATCTGAGGCCTAGTGAGAGATGCAAAATGATCCTATCAAGCAAATCAAGTGTGTCACACATGAAAGAGCCCCTGAAAACATATGTTATGATACTAGATTGAACATTTACCCTTACCAGAGAAAAAGGTTTTTTTAAAGAAAAAGTGTGGGTATGAAAGTATCTATACACATGCATATATGTGTGTGCATTCTGTGTGTATAAATGTGTTTGTATACATATTTTGGAACTAACTTCCAACAATCCAACCTTATGAATAAGTACAAGTCTGGGAAACAGCAGGCAGTATCTACTAGGGTTAAGTTTATAAAGCTAAATAAATGCAATCCATTATCGAATAATAATAGTCTTAGATATGCAACTGACAGAGATGTGTACATATGTTCATCAACTGAAGTGTCCAGCAATACTGGAATAAATAACACTAAGATACATTCATACAATGAGTACTATACAGCAGTGAAAAGAACTGCTACACTCACCCTCATAAATCTCAAATACAACATTGACTGGAAAAAAAATTTCTAAAACTAGTATTAAATAGTGTATACTCCATGGAGTTTTAGAAATTTCAAAAATAGGCAAAATAAAGCTATAGCGTTAGGTGTCATGATAGTCGGGAAGGGTGTAGTGATTAAGAGGCATGAGAGGATTTTCTGAGGCCGCGGTCCTCAACCTTTTTGGCACCAGGGGTCAGTTTCATGGAAGAAAATTTTTCCACAGAAGGGGGAGAGAGAGGGGGGCTGGTTTTGGGATGATTCAAGTGCATTCCATTCAAGCTCGCCTCCCGCTGGGTGGCCCTGGTTCCTAACAGGCCCGGACCGGTATCAGAGTTGGGGACATAGCAATGTATAATTTTTTGATCCAGAATATGATTACATGGAAATTACATCAAGATATACACTTATAATTTCTGCACTTTTCTATATTATAAGCTCATAAAGGGAAAAAATAATAAGTAGGATAGTCACAACATAAATAATCAGCTATCACAATAAAACACTTAAGAGAAAAAGAATGTTTCTTTGGGCAAAAGGTCCCCAAAAGCCACCTGCTAATGCTGGTGTCAGAAGTGAAGGGGCCTAAGAAAGTGATATTCTTGGATAGAAAAAAATTAATTTTAAAATACAGTACAAATGTTAAAATTTGATAATGGCTTTTTCCGAAGCAAACAAATGAGCTGATCATATATTTACAAAGAGAAAAGAAAGAAAGAAAGAAAGAAAGAAAGAAAGAAAGAAAGAAAGAAAGAAAGAAAGAACGGACTGACTTCTAAAGCTATTTTTGTACTTAATCCTATAAAACCAGTTCCTCAAGGAAAACTTCAGGAAGTCTGAAAATTTGGTTAATTGTGTTTTGTAGCTATTTATGGTGAACATGGTGATATTAATGTATCGCTTATGTGGTATCTAGTCTAGCTGAAAACTGGATTAGAATTATTATTTTTTTCATTCACACTTTAATTGTCTGTCTTCCTTACGAGACTTGTCATTTTAGCTACTTCTAGGGATGGACTAGCAACAGCACGAAGCATGTACTGAACAATAAAGTGATTTGATAAACAGCATTAACAATTAAACAATAAACACTAAAACAGATCATTTTAATTAGGTAAAGCTTTAATAATAAATGTTCAAGCACAATACACTATTCTGAATAGTCAGTTGCTTTCGTCAAATGTTACTTAATCTATTGCTCTATTTACCTATGGACTTGGATTAAAACGTTCCTTTCAAACTCACTGTGAATTATAGCTTTGCATTACAACCTTCTGGAGCTGGATCACAGTCTCTAGAACAACATTTCTCAAAATGTGAACTAGCTGTTTTTTCCCACTAATTACCACTGTGACATGAAAGGATGCATGACAATAAGAAACATGTACTTGGTCTCTGCTACCCACCCCCTTCCTGGCACACAGCAACTAAACCTTTGTAATTCCCTAAATGTTTAGAACATAGGGGCATCTTTTGTTATATTTGGTTTTGTCCCTGAAATAGCTTCAGAGCATAAAGGTGAAATGGGTGTGTTTTGTTATTCATTACAAACCCCTTTCAAACACACTGGTTTTTAGTAATGAGGTGATTTTTGGTGAGTTCTTCCCTACCGCAGGGCTGGCTGCCAGGGGAACATAGTGATTAGAAGGTGAGAATTTTCAGTCCACACCACAACCTCTCAAAACAGGGGCAGGGGCTAGAGATGAAATTAATCATCACCCACCCAGGATTTAGTCAATCATGGCTACATAATGAAGCTTCCATAAGAACGCAAAAGGAAGAGGTTCGGAGAGCTTCCTGTTGATGAACACTTGGAAGAACTTGGGAGGGTGGCATGACCAGAGAGGGCATGGAACATCCATGCCCCTTAACTCCATATCTTGCGCTATGCATCTCTTCCATTTGGCTGTTCCCAATTCATATTCTTTTATAATACACTGGTAAAATAGAAAATGAACTGCTCTCCTGAGTTCTATGAGCTGTTCCAGCAAATGATCATATCTGAGGAAAAAGTAGTAGAAACCTCAGATTTACAGGCAGTTGGTCAGAGGTGGACAGGGTCAGAACTGAATTAAAATTGTAGGATACCCAGCCAGCGTCCACAGAGAATTAGAGAACTGCCTAGCCTAATTCTAATTCATCTGCGGGCCATGTGGGGCCCAGGATGGCTATGAGTACGGGCCAGCACAAAACTGTGAATTTACTTAAAACCTTCTTTTTGCTCATCAGTTTTCATTAGTGTTTGTGTATTTAATGCATGGCCCAAGACAACTCTTCTTCCAGTGTGGCCCAGAGACGCCAAAAGGTTGGACACCCCTGGCGTAGTGTGAGGGAAACCCCAGCATGGTTGGTGACCAGAGTACCGAAGTGTACAGGGCTCTGGTAGAGCAGAGGAGAAACACAGGAGTGTATTTCCTTTGTAGAATGAATGTTCAAAGCTATAGATCTTCAAACCTAAGAGGTTGTGCAATTTCCTCAAAACTGAGCAAAATGAGCCTGACATTTCAAGAAAAACTGACAGTATTTGTTGCCAATTAGAAAATCTGAGCTTTAATATGAAAATTAGAATTTTGGAACACCTACCTGTCACCATAAGCTTGACACCTTCCCCATGCTGAAAGCCTTTTCTGATGATATTGGTGGGGATGTTAATGAATGTGTATTTTTGATATTATAAAAGTATAAAATAGATCAATATTTGCAAGACTTGTACAACTTGGTGAACTAATGTTTCCCAAATGACTGATGCATGGTGTTACAAAATCATGCGCAGTTTAGGGTCCATTCAAAGTGTAAAACACACCAATGAATTTTCATATAACAGTATGAGAAGTTCACTGATCTATATTAGATTTCACATGGCCACTGTCAAGTTTCCGTGCAGTACCAAAGAACAGCCACAAGGAACTTGAAAGGCTATTAAAAGATTCCTCTAATTTTCAACTGCATTATCTGTGTGAGGCCATGACATAGATACCTACAAGACCTACCAAATTTAGCTCAGCAAACAATACCTGGAATATTCAGAACCTAACAACCGCATTGTGAAGTAGAATTATTTGGCACATGGTTTGAAAGAAAAAGAGGCAAACGTTGAGGTAAGGTAACATCAAGAATTTATTCTGTTTTTGTGTGTACTTGAAATTATCTATATGTGTGTATGCACATATATGTATACATATACATTTATAAATAGATATATGTCTATATTGTTTAAAAAGTCACTTGTTTGGCCATATAGCCTTCCCACTAGGCTTAAATTGCACATCAAAGGAGTCTGTACTTTTACTTGAGAAATAAGAGACTTTTGAAAAATAAGAGTGTATCTAGTATATAGTTGACAGACTTGAGGAAACTTTGGACACCCTATATACACAGGGAATCTTTTTTTAAAAATAATTTTTCAATCACAGTCCACATTCAGTATCATTCCACACCAGTTTCAGATGTATAGTATAGTATCTAGACAATCACACACTCCACAAAGTGGTACCCACCGGACGTAAGCATCCACCTAGCCCCACACATGGCCATCGGAACATTAATGACTATTCCCCATGCTGCAATCCAGATCCCTGTGACTATTCTGTAAGTACCAATTTGTACTTAATCCCTGCACTTTTTCACTCAGCCCCCAACCCTTCTCCCTAATCAGGGAATCTTTACGACTTAAAAATTATTCAGTATACTAGAACTGGTATACTTCTGGGGGCCCCAGAAGATGCAAACAAAATTAAAAAATTTTTTGTGATAAAACCAAATAGGTACGATTATTTTATGCATTTTACTTGACTTCACTTTGTACTTACTTCTCTGACTTCCACAAGATGGTCTGGAGGTAAGTAAGCTCTTTTGCTCATTGATTGCAGTCTGGAATGTCCAACATTAAAAAAAGAAATGGCATTTTGACTTGGTCTCCTCTGGGATATAGGTGAATTACCACTAGATGCAAGTGAGAAGTTCCGTGATTTCAGAGGTGGATTATTCTATTAGACAAACAAAGAAAATGATTCCTTTTAAAAAATGTTATGCTCTCTAACCCTCAAACTATGAGGTTTACATATGGGTAATTTTAAAAATTAAATTAATCTCAGAATTGACTACAAGAATGTTTCTGAAAATAAACTTTAAGACACGCAAAGTATAAGCATTTCACACATCCCACAGTAAACTGGTCATTTATTTAGAAACTTAATTGCAGATGTGCAGTCAAGAATATTTTTTCACGTTTTATAAATATTACAATAATAAATTTCTAATTTCATCTTTATAAACACCATGATTGAGGCACAAAATGTACTTAGGAATATTCATTATAAATTTTCTAAATGTAACATGCAAGTTTCTTCGGAACAAACTGAGGCTTTCTGATAGCTGCCAATGATTGTACTCTTGTAGTATGAGTAAAGCTTTTATGTCAAATTTCCTGAAGACTGTGTAACAGTCCTGAAATACAAAAAACTTTTTATTTTTAATTTATTTACTATATTTTATTGATTATGCTATTACAATTGTTCCAATTTTATACTCTTTGCCCCACTCCACCCAGCTACCCCACTCCACCAGGCAATTCCCACACAAATGTTCATGCCCATGAATCATGCATATAAGTTCTTTGGCTACTCCATTTCCTATACTGTACTTTACATCCCCATGACTATTCTGTAACTACCAATTTGTGCTTCTTAATCTATTCACCTTTTCACCTATTCCCCAATCCCACCTCACATCTGGCTATCATCAAACCATTCTCTGCATCTATAATTCTATTTCTGTTCTGTTTGTTTGCTTAGTTTGTTTTTTAGCTTCATCTGTTGATAATGTATTTATTGCCACTTCATTGTTCACATTTTTTGATATTCTTCTTTTTACTAAATAAGGCCCTTTAACATTTCATATAATAATGGTTTGGTGATGAACTCCTTGTCTGGGAAGCACTTTATCTGCCCCTCGATTCTAAATTATAGCTTTGCTGGGTTGAGCAATCTAGATTGCAGGTTCTTGCTTTTCATCACTTTGAATACTTCTTGCCAATCCATCCTGGCCTGCAAAGTCTCTTTTGAAAAATCAGCTAACAGTCTTATGGGAACTCCCCTGTTCATAACTAACTGCTTTTCTCTTACTGCTTTTAAGATTCTTTCTTTAACTTTTGGTATTTCAATTATGATGTGTCTTGGAGTGGGCCTCTTTGAATCCACCTTGTTTGAAACTCTCTGTGCTTCGTGCACTTGTATGTCTATTTTCTTCATTAAATAAGGGAAGTTTTCTGTCATTATTTTTTCAAATAGACTTCAAATGTCCTGCTCCTTCTCTTCTCCTTCTGGCACCCCTACGATGAGAATGTTGGAACGTTTGAAGTTGTTCCAGAGGCTCCTTACACTACCCTCATTTTCTTGGATTCTTTTTTCTTCTTATTGTTCTGATTGGTTGCTTTTTGCTTCCTTATGTTCTAAATCACTGATTTGATTCTCAGCTTCATCTACTCTACTGTTGTTTCCTTGTAAATTGTTCTTTATTTTGGTTTGTGTATCCCTCATTTCTGAGTGGATCTTTTTTATGCTGTTAAGGTCCTAATTTCCTTGAGCATCCTTATATCCAGTGTTTTGAACTCTGCATCTAACAGATTGCTTGTGTCTATTTTGTTTAGTTCTTATTTCTGGAGTTTTGATATGTTCCTTCATTTGGGCCAGGTTTCTTTGTTTCTTTGTTTTGGCAGCCTCCCTGTGTTTATTTCTATGTATTAGGTAGAACTGCTATGACTCTCTGTCTTGATAGCATGGCCTAGTGTAGTACGTGTTCTGTAGGGTCCAGTGGCACAGCCTCCCCTATCACCCAAGCTGGGTAACTTCCATGTGGGCTGAGTAAACCTTCCTGTTGTGGCTGAGCCTTGGTTGCTGATGGCAGATCAATGGGAGGGATTTACACAGGTCAGTCACTCAGCTGCAGGAATTGGCTATGGCCACTGACCACCTACCTCCACCCTCCATGGAGGATCAGCTGTGCAGGAGCAGGGTGGTGGTGCTCCGATATGGTCTGTAGCTGTCCACTGGGCATGCAGGCTCTAGGATTTCCCAGTTGGTACAGGCTAAGGTCAGCCACCACTTGTGTTCTGTCCAGGGTCACCCTGCATGAGCTACAAAACAATCTGCAGATGGCTGCTACTTGTGCTGGGCTGGAGATTCCCAAGTGAAGCCAAGCGGTGAACCTAGGCTGGCTGTTGACAGTGCCAGGCCTGGGGCCTCTTAGCATGTGATATAGGGGCTGCGGGTTTGCTGAGGCTGGTTGTTGCTTGTTTGATAGGATTTAGGAAGATGTGCAGCATGAGTCTAGACAAGCAATTCATTTGGAAAACCTACTGTTACCAGTTTGGCTGGACCTGTAAGGTGGGTGAGGTGGAGCCTCAGGGAATCCCCAGGGCTGAGCCAGGTTGATGAAGTCTCAGATATAGCCCCTACTTGCCAACTTTGTGGTTGTGTGGGTGGAAATTTTAAAAAGCTCTTTCCCCATTTTTGTGCATTACTATCATACATGAATCCACATACCTTTCCAATAGCTTCAGTGTGATGTTGTGTACATATCTGAAGTCTGCTAACCCAATGCTGTCGCTCTTTAGCATCTGTGGCTGGTAAAAAGAATCCACAAGTTATCCACTTTTGTAATTATATTTGGAATACAATTGATTGTCTATAGCATGAAGAAAAGATCACTGAAAACCAGGGATTGGTCATACTCTCCCTAGAGCAAAGAGGCATCAACCTTGTTAAGGTGACATAGTAGCTAGATATAGATATTTCATAAGGAGGATATATTACATGGAGCATAGAAATATACTCTTATTTAAATACCCTTTATTAAGTATTTAATGTGTACTCAGTACTTTCAAACCTCAGGCAGTATGCTCATCTAGGATTATTATTATACTTCATATGTATTAATTAGATGAAAAACAAAAAATTCTGTACAAATTAAATTTATCTACATAAATATAACTTTCATTTTAATGAATATGAACATTTTAGTAAATCCCAACTATATCCATTAGTTCCTGAAAACCACAAAGAGGGCATACAAATCAAATCAAGAAAAGGGATAAACTATTCATCAATGGCAGACATAAAAACTTATCTAAAGAAGGCTATGCTTTTAGATTTTTTCAGTAACTAGGGCTTCATCTCCACAAATATTTCAGAGGAGTCAATCTTAAACAGATTTGTTCACTGTCCCACTTGAAGAAAGTATTTATTAAAACAGATTTCATAAATTCTTAAAGCAACTCCAAGGTTTAGAATAGTGTGTGTACATCATCAATGACAGTAATTTCTATAAAACCCAAATGTAAGCAGGAAAGTACACCAACTTCTTAAGGGAAAAAGGAAATCATAATATTCATCTCATATCTCAGCCATACCTCTGAGTTTATACTGTTCCCCACTGGCAGCATTTACAGTGAAGGTGTGAGAGTCTTCATCACTGGGCGATATTACAGCTCCTGCAAGCTGCAAAGTACCTCTGGGTTTTTGATTTCTAGACTGCTCATTCACAAAGTATTCCAATAACCCAGCTTCGTTGTTTAAAACAAAAAACCTGTAATGATTTTCAAAAAAAGGTCACAATTTTTAAATATTTCCCCTAGTCAAATTAAAGCAAACCAAGTTTTAATAACTTACACACTTTGAAGATTTTGCCATGAAAAAAATTCAAAAATATTTCAAGAAATACTTGGAAACACTATTGAATTTCCTAGCAGTAAAGATTACTGAAAAATTGAATGAACTTAATAAAAGATGTAAAACCTCCAGCTGTGCCCTGGCCAGGTGTGGCTCTGTTGGTTGTACACAAAATGTTGGGGGTTCAATTCCCAGTCAGGGAACACAGCTAGGTTGCAGGTTCAATCCCTGACTGGGGTGCATATGGAAGGCAATCAATCGATGTTTCTCTCTCTCTCCAAAATCAACAAACATATTTTTGAGGGAACAAAACCCCTCCAGCTGAGAGAGGGGCACTTAGTAGGGAACAAGCATACCAGATAACACAAGAAGGAAACGAAGGTACAGTATCCTTTTGGAGGAAGGTTTCACTCTAGAATTCATTAACAGGGAAGGTAAACTGCCCAAGGACAAATGGTAATGAGAAATTTTATTTAAAATTTATTGCAAACAAATCAAAACATGAACTTTGATGTTAATGAAATGCTAAGTAAGAAGTAAATCTAACATAAGATTTAATCAGTGAAATATACAATGAGAATAATGTCAGGATAGAAAGATTTTGTGAATGTATCATTAAATAGGTCACAACTAAAGATTACTTATCCTGTTTAAAAATGAAAAAGCTGCAACTGGAGATGCAGAAACATAAGAAACTTGAAACTAAATGATGACAAACTGATATACTTTGGAAAATAATTTGATGTTCTGATTTGTTTCTAGATTAACTACTTTAGGAAATACATTAATTCAGATTTCAATTTAATTAATATAACAGCTCTTTGTTTAAGAAATATAAACAGTTCCGATTTCAAAAATTAACATTTGGGCTTGGAGCAGTTTGGCATTCTACATGTTAATGTGCTCTATAACAGACAATTTGATCCAGTTCAACATCCTAAAAGACATTATCTTAAGCAATGCGACAACCATATCAAATTGAGAGAGAATGGAATCAGCCTTTTATTCAAGTGGAAAAAAAGAATGAGTAGCGAGCACAAGGACTTGAAAGTAGTTGCTTGAGAAGGGAGATGGGAAAGCAAACTACTGTTTTTCTTGTTCATCTTTCAGTATGCTTCTGATTTGAAAAATTATGTTCACATATTCTGGTAAAAAATAAGTTAATTTTGATATTTTTGAATTTTAAAACTTCTGTATCATTAATTATTACATCTTTTTGTGTGGGTTGTTTTGTTTTGTTTTTCGTTTTTGGCTTATAGCAACTCATTTATTATGTCACAGTCCCATATGTCAGAAGCCCAGGCACAGCTCAGCTAGATCCACTACTGATGGTCTAAAGGCCAAAATTTAGGTGACAGTTGGAGCTACGGTATCATCTGAAGTCTGGAGTACTTTTCTAAGCTAATTTAGGCTGTTGAAAGAATTCAGTTTCTTATGGTTATACATCTGATATATATCCCAGTTTGTCTTGCTGGCTAACAGTCAGAAAGTAGCTCTCGTCTCCTGGAGGCCACCCTTAGGACTTAGCCAATGTGACCTTCTTATAACGTGGTAGCTTCCTTCTTTACGGCCCACAGAAGGATGTCTCAGATGCCCTATAAGAGCTCACCTTATTAGATCAGGCCCATCCACCACAGTCCCCCTGCTGATACTCAGTCAGCTGATTAGGAATCTTAACTGCATCTGCAAAATTCCACCAACTTTGCCATGTAACGTAATTTAATTACGGCCATATCATGGCAGTATCATCTGGGTATATTTGGCTTGTGGTGAATAACTGCTTAGAATAGCACACTGTGAACATGACCCTATAAACAAGTGACTGTAATAAAATTTTATAATCAACTATGTAAATCTTAAGTTTTATATTACTCTTTAAGGTACAAAGTACTTGTAAACATTCTGCATCCTTTGATTTTCATGATTACCTGCCAGAGAGGCATAGTAGGTATTATTAGCCCAATGTTACAGGTGGAAAAACCAATGCTCAAAGCAGCTAAGTGATTGCCCACAGCTTCACAGAAAATCAGTCATGGAGCTGGGCCTCAGCCCAGGTCTTTGCATTCTATAGTCCAGTCCTCTTTTTTGCTAAGCCTGTAGTTTTCAAATTGTGTTTGATGAAGTTCCAAGAAGATGTCTCAGGGATTACTGCACGAACTGAGTGACACTAAGAAGACAGAGCTAAGCACTGATAAGGCAGCTCTGCTTTTGTTTGTTCTGTATGTTTGGGGTTCTGCCTAAGCTTTAAGAACCACTGCGCTGTACCATGCCTCCTTGTTAATGGTAAAGAAGAATGCTTACCAAAAAAATTTAGTCAAAAAAATGGTTTTGATAGCTGTGTATAAAAAGCCAAGTATCTATTCTACTAAAGTTTCAAGAAGCTGTCATTTCTTGCAGCAGCTGTTGAACCTTCTTAATATCTGGTCTCTTATTTTTCTTTTCATGCACTGACTAGCAACAGAGTACATACTTTCAATAGAAGTGAAATCAATGTCATTCATCTTCTTATCAATATAATCTTCAATGGTCTTTTCTTCACCTTCAATTTCCTCTTTAAAATCTAGCAATAATTGAGGTTCCCAGCACTCATCCACACTTGGAAGTCCAGTTATTATTTCTAGTAAAACAAAACCAAAGCTGTAGACGTCAGATTTGGGTGTTATTTCTCCTTGCAAAGCTGCAGGTGCCGTATAAACTGTTGTTCCCACAATTCTGCTAGTCATGACTGTCTGTGAAAACTTCTCAGAAGCCTATGTAGGCCCAAAGTCAGATATTTTGGTTGGAAAGTCTTCATCTAGTAAAGTATTTGCACTTTTAATATCTCTATGAATTTGATGGTTTTCATGTAAAAAAACCTGATATCATTAGCTGCACCCTGAGCATTCGTGCATTTCATGTGCCAAGAAAGTGGTGGAGTACCATCCACGCAAGACAGTCTGTCTAGCAATGAACCATTAGGCAATGTACACATATACTAAGCAGAGGTCATCTCCATCACTTAAGAAACCAAGTAGTTCTACTAAATTTTCATGTTGGCACTCTGCCATTACTTTACTTCTTGATCAAACTGTTGTCTCAGTTCTTCAGTACTAATGTCAACCACTGCTGCAAGCCTCTTCACTGCCACGGTTCAGTTGTTCACATAGACTTTACAGACAATTCTAAACCTGCCCTCTCCCATTTTGTTAGCACGGACAGAAATGGGTCATTCATCACAGTTATTGGTGACATCCTTCAATTCATAAAATGAAAAACTGTGAAAACATGTATCACTAACTTCTAAACTCTCTAAACTTGAGGAGTCAGGTGGCATATAATTTTATTCAGGATTCCACAGAAGTACACAGATGTCTTTCCTATCTTTGCCACAGAGAGGCCTCTGATTCTGCTCAACCGTTACAGCTTCTTTACAAGGTAGAGTATTGACAGTTTCGGGAACAGCATCAGGTAGCAAAAGACTCGCAGGGGCAAAAAACTCATTTTGGACCAACAGGTCCACAAGATCACCAACTGTGCAATTTGTTGTGCCCTGGTCAAACGGTAATTCACCAGCAGGACTTTTTCCAGTTTGAAGTAATGCTTCACATCTTATGTGAAACTGATTACATCTATCATCACCACATGGTTTGTTAATAGCTACTGCTAACTTCTTCCATCCTTCTTGAGGATCAATAAAATCTGACAGCTTTCTAATTAGTCCAACATTGAGGCAGTGCACATATGCTGATAGTGTTACGGGTTTGTTCATCTTCTATCCTCAATTCACTGGACCTTGGTTTCTTCATCTGAAAAACAGAGGTGGTGATACCTGCCCAAGCGCTGGAACTGGTGGCCGGACCGACCATGCCCAGCGGAGCCCCCTTGCATGTGTTTTATTGACCATCCATAGTCCTACTTATAGTGAACTCCCTGTTAAGTTTTACCCATTTTTAATAAGGTTATTTTTATTTCCCCAAAGATTATTTGAATCAACATAAGATGGTCACTGACACAATCTTAAATGTCTGAAACATAAGACCTGTCTAAAGTAAAATGCGCATAAGCATTTCCTATGGGCTGAGCATATCCCCCTAAATTTCTACGATGAAATCCTAACCCGTAAGGTAAGCGATTAGGTCATCAGGGCATAACTCCCATGAATGAGATCAGTGCCTTATAACAGAGGTCCAAGGGCACTTCCTTGACTCTTTTCTGCCATGTGAGAATACAACAGGAAGTCTGCAAAATGAAGAGGGTTCTTGCCTGACTATGCTGGCACCCTGATCTTAGAGTTCCAAACCCCAGAACTGTGAGAAATAAATTCGTTGTTTACAAGCTACTCACTCTGTAGTATTTTGTTACAGTAGCCCAAATTGACAAAGACATGAAAGCAATCTCTTCAATATACTAAAAACCACTGAGTTGTACATTTAAGTGGGCAAATTGTATAGTATGTATATTCTATCTTAATAAAGCTATTAACAAAAAAAAAAATGAACAAACAAAGAAGGAAAAAATCTCTTCCCACTGCTCTAAGTAATATGTACAATTTATTTCAACAAAGGAAAATGATTTATCTTATTTTCGAAAAGCAGTCAATTCAAAGACTTTAGAGTACAATATGTTTGGAACTGTCAAGTTTGCTATGAACACATATTTCTTACCCTAAAAGCATTACCACAAATGTACAACATGGGAGGTCTCATCTCATTATACAGAACATAATGCTGAGAAGGAACTGGTAAAATTATACAAGTAAGCCAATAACTGCACAGCAGGGTGACTCCAGTTAATACTATATTAACTGTGTACTTGAAAGATACTGAGAGTAGATGTTAAAAGTTCTTATCACAAGAAAAAAATTGTAACTATGTGTGGTGACAAATGTTAACAAGCTTTACTGTGGTAATCATTTCCCAATGCAAGTATATCTCAGAGATACTGAGGGTTTGGTTCCAGACCTCCACAATAAAGCAAGTCACAATTTTTTTTGGTTTCCCAGTGCACATAAAAGTTACAATTACACTACACAGTGGTCTACTAAGTATGCAATAGTATTATGTCTAAAAAATGGAAATACCTTAATTTAAAAATAGTTTACTTCTAAAAAATGCTAACCATCATCTGCACCTTCCACAAGTTGTACATTTTTTTGATGATGGAGGGTCAGGCCTCCATATTGATTGCTACTGGCAAATCAGGGTGGTGATGCTGAAGGATGGGTGGCTGTGGCAATTTCTTAAACTAAGACAATGCTGCCCTGACTGAGAACAATTTTTCTGTGGGATGCAATGATGTTTGATAGCATTTTACCCACAATAGAACTTCAATTCTCTGAAACCCTGTTGCTGCTTTATCAACTAAGCTTATACAATATTCTAAATCCCTTGTTGTGTCAACAATTTTCATAGAATCTTTAAGTATTTTTATTGATTATGCTATTCCAGTTTTCCCCATTTCCCCCTTTATCCTCCTTCCACCTGATAGCATTCCCCCCACCTTAGTTCATGTCCATGAGTTGTACATATGTTCTTTGAGTCCTCTGTTTCCTAAACCATTTTTATCTTTCCCTGTCTATTTTATGCCTACTAATCATGCTTCTTCTTCCCTTTACCTTTTCCCCTCCATTCCTCCCTTCTCCCTCCCCACTGAACTCCCTTTGTGTGATGTCCATTTCTCTGATTCTGGTCCTGATCTGGTTATTTGCTTAGTTTTTGTTTTTGTTGTTTTTCTTCTTTTAGGTTCATTTGTCAATAGTTGGTGAGTTTGTTGTCATTTTATTTTCATATTTTTTATCTTCTTTGTCTTAGTTAAGTCCCTTTAACATTTCATAGAATAAGGGCTTGGTGATGATGAACTCCTTTAACTTGACCTTATCTGAGAAGCACTTTATCTTCCCTTCCATTCTAAGTGAAAGCTTTGCTGGATAGAGCAATCTTGGATGGAGGTCCTTGCCTTTCGTGACTTCAAATACTTCTTTCCAGCCCCTTCTTGCCTACAAGGTTTCTTTTGAGAAATCAGCTGATAGTCTTATGGAAATTCCTTTGTAGGTAACTGTCTCCTTCTCTCTTGCCTCTTTTAGGATCTTTTCTTTGTCTTTGATCTTGGGTAACTTAATGATGATGTGCCTTGGTGTATTTCTCTTTGGGTCCAACTTCTTTGGGACTCTGAGCTTCCTGGACTTCCTGGAAGTCTATTTCATTCACCGCACTGGGAAAGGTTTCCTTCATTATTTCTTCAAATAAGTTTTCAATTTCTTGCTGTTGTTCTTCTCCTTCTGGCACCCCTATAATTCAGATATTGGAACTTTCCAGGTTGCCCAGAGAATCCTCAGCCTCTCTTCATTTTTTTGGATTCTTGTTTCTTTGTTCTGATCCAGTTGGATGTTTATTTCTTCCTTTTGTTCCAAGTTGTTGCTTTGAATCCTGGTTTCTTTCTCGTCACTGTTAGTTCCCTGAATATTTTGCTTTATTTCACTTTGGGTATCTTTCATTTGTTCTTTCATTTTTCGACCAAGTTCACTCAGTTCTGTGAGCATTTTGATTACCAGGGCTTTAAATTCTCCATCAGATAGGCTGGCAATCTCCTCATCGCTTAGTTCTGAGGTTTTGTTGTGTTCTTTCATTTGGGCCATATTTCTTTGTCTTGGAGCACCTGGTAAGTTTTAAGGAGCTAGGCCTTAGGTGTTCACCCAGGCAGGGCCACCCTCCTTGCTGAGCTGCCTATGGGGGAGGGGCCAGAGAGGGAGCAGTGCAGTTCTCCTGCTCGTCTGTAGTGCACTTTCCAACAGTCTCTCCTGTCAGACTGTAAGTATCTCCCACTGCAGCAACTCCAGCCTTACCCCTCAGTCGGCTCTGCGTCTCAGTTTTCCCCTTAAGTGAGTCACTCCTGTGCAGCTCTGCCCAGCTCAGCAGTCAGCCCCACCCCTCAGTCCCTCAGCTGCCTCGCCAAGGTTTTTCTGAGTTGGCCTGTGTGGTCTGCCTTACCAGTCTGGTTGTTTTTTTCTTTAATTCCTTGGTTGTCGAAGATTGATTTTCTGGCACTTTTGGCTGTTTATTGATTTTAGATGGGTTGTTGTCCTCCTTTTGGTTGTGTGAGGAAGTGAGGGGTTTCTACCTACACCTCCATCTTGGCTGGAACTCTGAATTTTCATAGAATCTTCTTGATTCCAAATCATGTTACCACTTTTATTGCTCGTCCAGAAGAAGCAACTCCTCATCCATTAAAGTTTTATCATGAGTTTGAAGCAATTCAGTCACATCTTTAGGCTCCACTTCCAATTCTTATTCTTGCTATTTCTACCAGGCATGCAGTTACTTCCTCCAGTGAAGTACTGAACCCCTCAAAGTCATGAATGGGTGTTGGAATCAAGTTCTTCCAAATTCCTATGAATGTTGATATTTTGATCTCTTCCCATGAATCATGAATATTCTTAATGGCATCTAGAATGATGAACCCTTTCCAGAATGTTTTCAATTGGCTTAGCCCAGATCCATCAAAGGAATCAATATCTGTGGTAGTTATAAACTTACAAAATGTATCTCTGAAATAATAAGACTTGAAAGTCAAAAGTTACTGCTTAGTCCATGGGCTGCAAAATAGATGTTATGTTAACAGGCATGAAAACAACATTAATCTTGTTGTATTCAATATATCTCTATCAGAGCTCTTCAGTGACCAGGTAAAGTATCAATGAGCAGTAATATTTTGAATGGAATATTTTCTCCTTAGCAGTAAGTATAAACAGTGGGCTTAAAATAGTCAATAAATCATGCTGTTAACAGATGTGCTGTCATCAGGCTTTGCTGCTACATTTATAGAGCACAGGCAGAGTAGATTTAGCATAAATCTTAAACGCTCTAGATATGCAGAATGTTAAGTGAGCATTGGTTTCAACTTAAAGTCACCAGCTGCATTAGCCCCTAAACAAGAGTCAGCCTATTCTTTGAAGCCAGCATTGACTTCTCTTCTCTAGATATGAAAGTCCTATAGATGGTATCTTCTTCCAACAGGAGGCTGTTTTGTCTACTGAAAATCTGTTATTTAGTGTAGCCGCCTACATTAACTATCTTAGCTAGGTCTTCTGGAGAACTTGCTGCAGTTTCTACATCAGCACTTGCTGCTTCACCTTGGTTCTTAGGTTTGGGAGATGGCTTATTTCCTTAAATCCCATGAAACAACCTCTGTTACCTTCAATTTTTTCTTCTGCAGCTTCCTCACCTCTCTCAGCCTTCATGGAATTACAGAGTTAGGGCTTGGCTCTGGATTAGGCTTTGGCTTAAGAAAATGGTGAGGCTGGTTTGACCTATCCACATCACTAAAACGTCCTCCATTTCAGCAATGAGGCTTTTTTACTTTCTTTATCATTCATGTGTTCACTGGAAAAGAAATTTCATCTCACTCAGACACTTAGAGGCCTACTGAAATTGGCCTAATCTCAACACTGTTGTGTCTCAGGAACTACAAAGCCCTAAGGAGGGGGAGAGACATGGAAGCAGGGAAATATCCAGTCAATGGAGCAGTCAGAACACACACAATATTTATAGACTAAGTTGGCCGTTTTATATGTGTGTGGTTTGTGGCTCCTCAAAAACAATTATAATAGAAACATCAAAGATCACTGATCATCAATTACCATAACAAATATAAGCAACAAGTTTAAAATATAGCAAGAATTACCAAAATGTGATAAAGAGACATGAAGTAAGTAAATGCTGTTAGAAGGATGGCACCAATACACTAGTTATGTGTAGTGTGGCTGCAAACCTTCACTTTGTAAAAAACACAGTATCCCCTGGCTGGTGTAGCTCAGTGGATTGAGCATGGGCTGTGAACCAAAGGGTCGCTGGTTCGATTCCCAGTCAGGGCATATGCCTGGGCTGCAGGCCAGGTCCCCAGCAGGGTCCATGTGAGAGGCCACCACACGTTGATGTTTCTTTCTCTCTCTTTCTCCCTCCCTTCCCCTCTCTCTAAGTAAATAAATAAAATCTTAAAAAATAAAAAAACAACCAAACCCACAATATCTGTGAAGTGCAATGAAACAAAGTACAATAAGGTATACCTGTATATACAAATATTGAATCATTATGTTGTATTCCTGAAACTAATATAATGTTATATGTCAATTACAACTCCATATAAAAATAATTGATTATCTAACACCAAGATGATGCAATGAACCTAATGGCAATAATAGAGCATTTTGGGATATATTTCATTATATATGGATTAACACAAATATTTTTCTTTCGCTCCTTTTATAGAAAGATGGTTTACAAGATATGAAGATTGGGGTTAAAGAGACAATCTACAGGATTTCCAGCCAAGATGGAGGCATAGATAGATACACATTGCCTCCTAGAATAACCAAAAAAAGAACAACAAATTTAAAACAAAAAATAATCAGAACTTCCAGAAAATTGAACTGTATGGAAATCCAACAATGAAGGAATTAAAGAAGAAACATTCATCTAGACTGGTAGCAGGGGTGAAGATGGGCAGCTGGGGTGGAGAGGACGTGTGGAAAGGCAGCGGCTGGGGGACCGGGGCAGGTGAGGCAGTAGCTAGCAGACCAGGTGATCCCACATTTGCGTGCAGATCAATCCAGAGGAACAACTGGGGAGCAAGCCAGACTGTGCAACCCAGGGTTCCAGCGTAGAGAAACAAAGCCACAAAACCCCTGACTAAAAAAACCTGTGGGGGTTGAGGCAACAGGAGAAACTCCAAGCCTCACAGGAGAGCTTGTTGCAGAAACCCACAGGGTCCTAAAACTTACACAAACTCACCCACCTGGGAATCAGCACCAGAAGGGCCCAATATGCTTATGGGTAGTGGAGGAAGTGACTGAAAGTCAGTAGAGAGCTGAGCAAGGAGAAGTGTTCTCTCTCTGACATCTCCTCCACATATAGCGCCACAACACAGTAACATGGGTTGCCACGCCCTGACAAATACCTAAGGCTCTGCCCCTTACTACATAACAGGTATGCTAAGACAAAGAAATATGACCCAAATGAAAGAAGAGATCAAAGCTCCAGAAAAAAATACAACTAAGTGATGAAAAGATAGTCAATCTACCAGATGCACAGTTCAAAACACTACTATTCAGGATACTCAAAGAAATGGTTAAGTATGGTTGCAAAACAGGAAAAGTGAAGACTATGCAAAGTGAAATACAGAAAAATATACTGGGAACCAACTGTGAGGGGAAGGAAACTGGGACTCAAATCAATGGTTTGGACCAGAAGGAAGAAATAAACATTCAACCAGAACAGAATGAAGAAACAAGAATTCAAAAACATGAGGAGAGGCTTAAGAAGCTCCTGGACAACATTATAATGTTCCAACATTTGAATCATAGGGGTGCCAGAAGGAGAAGAGCAAGAAATTGAAAACTTATTTGAAAACATAATGAAGGAAAACTTCCCCAATCTGGTGGAGGAATTAGACTTCCAGGAAGTCCAGGAAGCTCAGAGTCCCCAAAAAGTTGGACCCAAGGAAGCACACACCAAGACACATCATAATTACATTACCCAAGAGTAAAGATAAGGAAAGAATCTTAAAAGCTGGAAGAGAAAAGGAGACATTTACCTACAAAGGCATTCCTATACGACTGTCAGCTGATTTCTCAAAAGAGACCTTGCAGGCAAGAAGGGGCTGGAAAGAAGTATTCAAAGTCATGAAAATCAAAGAACTACATCCAAGATTACTCTATCCAGGAGAGGTACCATTTAGAATGGAAGGGTAGATAAAATGCTTCCCAGATAAAGTAAAGAGTTCATCATCACCAAGCCCTTATTATATGAAATGTTAAAGGGACTTATCTTAGAAAAGATAATGATCAAAACTATGAACAATAGTATAACAACAAAACACAACTATCAATAAGCAAACCCCCCAAAAAACAAAAACAAAAACAAACTGAGCAAACAACTAGAAAAGGAACAGATTCACAGAAATAGATATCACATGGAGGGTTATCACCAGGGAAAAGAGGGGAGAAGCGGGGGGAATGTACAGAGAATAAGGAGTATAAATGGTAGGTACAAAATAGACAGGGGGAGGTTAAGAATAGTATGGGAAATGGAGAAGTCTAAAAACTTACATGTATGACCCATGGACCTGAACTAAGTTCGGGGAATGCTGGTGGGAAAGGGGGTGGTAAGGGCGGAGGGGAATAAAAGGGAGGAAAAAAATGGGACAACTGTAATAGCATAATCACATTTAATAAAATATATTAAAATTGTTTCAAGAAAAGAAGGGGCAATCTACATAATGATGAAATTTAACAAGGCTATTTTTCCCAGAAGAGTATAAGACTGTTCTTTTAACTTTTAAAATTACTGTATTTCTGGACTATAAGACATACCCCCCAAATTTGGGAGAAAAAAGGGGGTGCATCTTATAGTCTGAATGTAGCTTACCTGGCTCCCTGTGTGTGCGGGGGTGGGGGGGGTGGCAGCAGTGGAGCGGGGTCATGGGTCATCAAACATTTTACCACATTTTTTGCTTAATAATTTGTTTTCCTGTCTTCCTCCTTTAAAACCTAGGTGCATCTTATGGTCTGGTGCGTCTTATACTCCTAAAAATACGGTATTTCACTTTATTATTTTACTAAATTCTCAATTGAGGCATTTTTAGCAAGTTGGCCTAATCAATTAGTTAAGAAAATGTAGAAACAAAGGCTAAGTGTGACCGTGAAACTTAAGATTCAGCTTTTTACAAATCTTCACTGCTAGAAAGTTCACCTATGTTGTTAAAAGAAAATATTGTTAACACTGACAATTAAGTAACTGTTCTTTTTTTGCCATTTCAAAATAACAAAGGCTGCCAGTTTGGGAAAAATGACTAATCTTTGAAAACTGGCCTTTTCTACAGTTGGAGGGATTGCCCCTGGCAGAAGCAATGCCCCTCCCTATCCTAGAACAATCACTTGGATATGGAAGCAAACTCCCCAGACAACCAGTGGCCAACAAATCTTTGTAACGGGCTTCCACATACAATGATACACACCCCTGCCCCTTCTTCCATGTTCTCAAGTTGTCACTGATCTCAAATGTCACTTTGAGTATATACTCAAGTTTATATGAGCTTTCTTACTGTTCCACTTCGGAGACTTTGTCAATAATATTCTATAATATTACATAAAAGAAAGTTGTTGAATGTTGGGGGAAGAAGTTAACTTATTCTCTGTTTAAGAAAGAAAACAAAGACTTGGGGTGATGAACACACAATACAATGTGCAGATGATGTGCTGCAGAATTGTATACCTGAAACCTGTGTACTTTTGTTAACTAATGTCACGCCAATAAATTCAGTAAAAATGAAAAAAGAGAACAAAAATAGTGCTAGGAACAAAGTGACTTACATTTTTTGAAATTATTATTTTGTATGTCTTTTGAATGTGTAAGCCTTCAACAAATTACAAAAAAAAATTTAACTGAGGTGAAAAAATACAAAATGAAAAGGCTCCCTTGACTTTGCTTTTTTTCTTAAATAAAAGATGGGAGCCCTGGAGAACTGATCTTTTCAGTACAATAAGAACTCCCACCAATTGAGGTTCCAGCCAAGATGGAGGTATAGGTACAAACCTTTCGCTTCCTCACACAACCAAAAGGAGGATAACAACCAATCTAAAATCAATAAACAACCGGAAGTGTCAGAAAATTAACCTACATGGAACTCCAACAACTGAGGAATTAAAGAAAAAGTCAATGAGAATCACCGGAGCAGAAAGAACCCACAGCGAGTCAGTGGACTGCATGGCTGGGGCTGGCCGAAGGCGAAACTGAGACTCAGACCTGACTGTGGACTACTGAGGTTGCCGAGGTAAGAGAAAACCCCAATCTCACACGAGAATTCATTGGAAAGTGGGGCTAGAGACAAGCAGGCAAGCTGCATTGTCCCCTCTCTGGCCCCGCCCTGACAGGCAGCGTGGCAGGGTTGCCCTGCCCTGGTGAATACCTAAGGCCCCACCCCCTTACAACTCAACAGGGGCCCAAAGAAATATGATCAAAATGAAAGAACAGAGCAAAACTTCAGAAAGAGAGCTAAGTGATGAGGAGATAGCCAACGTATCTGATGGAGAATTTAAAGCCCTGGTAATCAAAATGCTCACAGAACTGATAAGCTTGGTTGAAAATGAAAGAAATGAAAGATACCCAAAATGAAATAAAGCAAAATATTCAGGGAACCAACAGGGACAGGAAGGAAACCAGGACTCAAAGCAACGATTTGGAACGAAAGAAGAAATAAACATCCAACCGGAACGAAATGAAGAAACAAGAATCCAAAAAAATGAAGAGAGGCTGAGGATTCTCTGGGACAACCTGAAACATTCCAATATCCAAATCATAGGAGTGTCAGAAGGAGAACAACAGCAGGAAATTGAAAACTTATTTGAACAAATAATAAAGGAGAACTTCTCCAATCTGGCAAAGGAAATAGACTTCCAGGAAGTCCAGGAAGCTCGGAGAGTCTCAAAGAAATTGGACCCAAGGAGGAACACACCAAGGCACATCATAATTACATTAGCCAAGATTAAAGATAAAGAAAGAATCCTAAAAGCAGCAAAAGAAAAGGAAACAGTTACCTACAAAGGAGTTCCCATTAGACTGTCAGCTGATTTCTCAAAAGAAACCTTGCAGGCAAGAAGGGGCTGGAAAGAAGTATTCCAAGTCATGAAAGGCAAGAACCTACATCCAAGACTGCTCTATCCAACAAAGCTTTCATTTAGAATGGGAGGACAGATAAAGTGCTTCCCAGATAAGGTCAAGTTAAAGGAGTTCATCACCAAGCCCTTGTTAAATGAAATGTTAAAGGCACTTATCTAAGAAAAAGAAGATGAAAGTATGAACAGTGAAATGACAACAAACTCACAATTATCAACAAATGAACCTAAAAGAAAAGACAAACAATGAAAACAAAAACTAAGTAAACAGCTAGAACAGGAACAGAATCAGAGAAACAGACATCACATGGAGGGATTTCAGTAGGGAGGGGAAAGGGCGGAATAGGGGGAAAAAGTACAGGGAAGAAGCATAATTGGCAGGCATAAAATAGATGGGGAGAGAGAAAAAATGGTATAGGAAACACAGAAGTCAAAGAACTTGTATGTACAACCCATGGACATGAACTAAGGAAGGGGGAATACTGGAGGGCTGGGGGGTGCAGGGTGGAGGAGGGATAAAGGGGAAAAATTGGGAAAACTGTAATAGCATAATCAATAAAAAGTTCTTAAAAAAAAAAAAAAACAACTGCCTTCTAATTTTTCATATCCCGCTTTGACCTTTCCTAAGACCTCCAACTTCCTGCATATCACCCCTATTTGGATTTCCTAATGTTATTTCAAACTATGTATGGCCCAAACTGCCTTTAAACAATTACATTTTCATTAGTGTTTCTACTATACTTTAAAAATGTCTGAAAACCATTCTTTCATATATTTCATTTTATAGCTGTTTAAGGTAAGAAGGAAATTCAGGCTCTGTTATTCTATCATGGCCAAAAACAAAAGTCTCCAAATGAGAATGAATTAGAAGCAATATGATATAATATAAAAACATAGACTTTGGAGTCAGAAGTATTTGGGTTCAAATTCTAGCATTATCATTTATTTTTCTTATTTTTTAAAAGATTTTATTTATTCATTGTTAGAGAGAGGGGAAGAGAAGGAAAAGGAGAGGAAGAAAAACACTGACCTGTTGTCTCCTGTACATGCCCTGTCCAGGGACTGAACCCACAACCCTGGCATGTGCCCTGACTGGGAAATAAACTGGCAACCCTTTGCTTTGAGGGATAATGTCCAACCAACTGAGCCACACTGGTCAGGGCTAGCATTATCATTTTTTAAAAGTTTAAAACCCACACCAATACCATTTCACACCCATTAGAATGAGTATTATTTTAAAAGTATAGAAAATAGAAAAAGAATGTTGGTGAGCATGCAGAGAAATTGGAACCCTTGTGCATTGCTAGTAGAAATGTAAAATGGTGTAGCCACTATGGATAATGGTATGGGGATTCCCCAAAAAGTTAAATATAGAATAAGCATATGATCCAGCAATTCCAGCTCTGAGTACACACACACAAGAAGTGAAAGCCAGGACTCAAATATTTGTACAGCAATATTCATAGCAACACGATTCACCATAGCTAAAAGGTAAAAGCAACCTTACTGTCCACTGACAAATAAGTAAATAAAATGTGGTACACACGTGCAATGGAATATTATTCAGCATTCAAAAGGAAAGAAAATCTAACACACGCTATAGTATGAATGAATATTGAAGATATTATGCTAATTGAAATAAGATAGTCACAAAAGAACAAGTATTCTATGATACCACTTAAATGAGGTACCTAAGATAATTAAATTCACAGAGACAGAAAGTAAAATAGTGGCCGCCGAGGACTGAGGGAGGCAGGTGTTTAATGGGCACACAAGTATCAGTTCAAGAAGATTCAAAGAGTTCAGGAGATAGGTCATAGTGATCATGGTAGTGGCTGCTCAACAATGTGAATATATTTGATGCCACCGAACTGTACACTTACAAATGGTTTAAAATGGTCAATTTCGTTATGTGTATTACCACAATTTAAAAAATAAAAGTTTAATCCTCCTGCTCCACAAATGCCAATTTTACAAAGTCTTTACAATAGCTGGCTTTGCTACTTACTAACTTCCCTGTGTGGCCTTGGACTGGCTATTTAAACTCTCAAGGTCCCAGAAAAGTTTTGAGAATTGTACACAAAACAGGCACCTAACACATATCTGCTTGGTGCCTCCAAACCACCCTAATAGCCTAATTACTGCAATTTTTTTAATAAACCCAATTCAAGTAAACAAGTGGTTATAATCCTAAAATAATTCACTTCTGAGGCATTTGGAGGCTGTAATTTGGAAGATACAACTCTTCCCACCCTATAAAAAAGAGAAGAGGTCATCCGACTTTTAGAAAACATGGTAAATCCTTCCATAAAAGGTTTCCCAGCCATGTTTATACTCAAGTACTATCAGGATATAAAATTATCATCCCCAATTCTGGTCTCTTGGGAGAATGATGTGTCACAGAATAATCAAAATCACACTTACCTGTACTGCCACCCAGTGACAAGGTTGGTATACTTCATTAAGTAGCCATACACATTTTCCATGTGATCACTGTTTCAAAAAATCAGAAAGTGCCAGAGTCAGTGAAAATTCCAAGAAATATCAGGAACTTATCTGTAGATACATATGTTTTACAAGTGCCTCAAAGTTTCTTAAGAAGTAAAATTTATAGGTTAACAAATAGAGGTAGTCACCCAAATTTCATATACATGGGACTTTATTTTACCAGATTTCTTTTAATGAAGTATCAGCCAACATAAATCATTACATAATATATTTCAACTATAAAATCACTATACAAATATAAACAAATATACTGTAAATATAATTATAAATAAAAATATTTCACCACAATTCAGTGCTTAAGAAATAAAATCTAGTTTTATGGTTCTATAAGAAGTAGTGCCTCGTCACTCTGACAGGACACACAAGAGACCAATCTGCACTGTCTCTGACAACTTGGGCTCCCACAATGAAGACCCTGTTTTTGATGAGCTGTGACACCTCACTCCTATCCCCCACCCCAGACAGGCATAAAAGGCACCATGCTCACTACAAGTCCTGCCACTAGAAAGATTTGATTTGTGACCTGTACCACATGCCTTACTGCAATTGAGTTTCTTTACTTTCTGCCCTCTTTTTTCATTTATTACAGGTAAATTCTGTTACAGTGGTTCACAGAAAATGCAGTATCTCACTGATATTTCCTTTCCAATATTTTAAGTTTCCTTAGGAAAATACATTAAAGCTAGACCTACAATGATGTATCTTTTTTTATATCTGGACTTCATTTTTTAAATTTTGTAAATTACATTAAAAATTCCTTTCAAATGCACCTAAAGCTTTAACTTTATCCTATAAAATGCAATGGATATAAAATATTTATTTTCTCTACTATCCCTGAATCACTGGGCATATGGGTAAAATTTCAGCTAACATCTAGGAAACTAAGTGTCAGAAAATGGGCAACCTTTAAAACATGAATGTCAAAGGCAAAAAAGCAAGGGACAGTTCACACAACCAACAGAACAAAGTCCAAAAAGATTTAGATTGATCCAAATGACAGATGAAAAGGGTTGATGATAGGAAATTCTTTCAGGCAAACAAAATAACCAAATTTACTGTAAAATTCTAGCAGCTGTTACTGGAGAATGAGTAGGGGGTGCTTCTCAGTGTTTGGTGCCTTCCTAATCTCACTTCTCCAAAGTGCTTGAAAATAAAGATCTAATCTGAAAATACTGAATTGATCTCATGACTAAATATGTTCTTTTCCCCCTGTATTTTTCTTCCATTCTAAGGCTAGCAAGGAACACTACTTATTCATGTTAAGTGAAACTGCTCCAGTCCTTTTGATTTGCTAAGGCAGGCTGTCTATTTCTAAAAATGCTGGCCTGATGTTCTGATAATTATATATCTATACTGTCAAATGATTTCTCATTTCAGTATTTTCTAAGGTCCATATCTAGAGGAAACCATTCTTCTGTAAAAACTTAGGGCCTTGGGTTTTTACTAGTTCCTCTACTCCCAGCCGCAGGTCACACAGCAAAGATATTTCTTTCAGTTCCTTTGTTACTTGAAAAAGCACAGAGATATTTTGTTGTTGGCTCTTACATCTTTCCAAGACTTCAGCCTTAAACAGTTCCTTGGACCCACAGGAATGCCAATATCCCAGACTCTGCCCAAAAATAATTTCCAAAAGAGTCCCTCCTGTTTTAGATAGTTAACACACAGCTCAAATTGCCTCAACTGTTCTTGTCTTCAAAACTTACTCCATCACTTCACTTATATGCTAGGGGAGAAAGGAAGAGGAGAGAACGAGGGAGGAGGGGAGGAGGAAGAAGGAAGAGGAGAAGAAGGAAGAAGGATGAAGAAGGAGGAGAAGGAGGAAAAAGGAAGAGAAGGAGGAAGGAGGAGGAGGGAGAGGAGAAGGCAGAGGTGGAGAAAGAGAAGAAATATTCAGATGCAGAGAAGACTGGTGGTTTGGGTGCGGGGAGGCAGTGCATGGGGATGGGCCGAAGCAGGTGAAGGGTGAAAGGAGTAGAGAATGGGTGGGTAAAAGATAAAAATTTTCAGTTATAAAATAAGTAAGTCCTGGGGATGTAATATACAGCATGGTGATTGTAGTTAATAATACTGTAATGTATGTTTATTTTAAGTATATTTTATTGATTATGCTGCTACAGTTGTCCTTTTTCTCCCCTTTATTCCTCCCCACCCTACACCCCTGTCCCACCATCAGTCCCTCACCCTAGCTCATGTCCATGGGTCCTACATATAAGTTCTTGGGCTTCTCCATTTTCTATACTATTCTTAACCTCCCCATCTATTTTGTAGCCATCATTTATGATTCTTATTCCCTGTACCTTTTCCCCCATTCTCCCCTATCCTCCTTCCCACTGATAACCCTCCATATGATCTCCATTTCTGTGAATATGTTTCTGTTCTAGTTGTTTGCTGAGTTTCTTTTTGTTTTTTTGGGGGGGTTGCTTGTTGAAAGTTGTGCTTTGTCATCATACTACTGTTCATAGTTTTGATCATTATCTTTTTCTTAGATAAATCTCTTTAACATTTCATATAATAAGGGCTTGGTGATGATGAACTCCTTAACTTGACCTTATTTGGGAAGCATTTTATCTGCCCTTCCATTCTAAATGACAGCTTTGCTGGATAGAGCAATCTTGGATGTAGGTCCTTGCCTTTCATGGCTTCCAATACTTCTTTCCAGCCCCTTCTTGCCTGGAAGGTCTATTTTGAGAAATCAGCCGACAGTCTGATGGGAATTCCTTTGTAGGTAAATGTCTCCTTTTCTCTTCCAGCTTTTAAGATTCTCTCCTTATCTTTACTCTTGGGTAATGTAATTATGATGTGTCTTGGTGTGTGCTTCCTTGGGTCCAACTTCTTTGGGACTCTCTGAGCTTCCTGGACTTCCTGGAAGTCTAATTCCTCCACCAGATTGGGGAAGTTTTCCTTCATTATGTTTTCAAATAAGTTTTCAATTTCTTGCTCTTCCTCTCCTTCTGGCACCCCTATGATTCTAATGTTGGAATGTTTAACGTTGTCCCAGAGATTCCTAAGCCTCTCCTCATTTTTTTTGAATTCTTGTTTCTTCATTCTGTTCTGGTTGAATGTTTATTTCTTCCTTCTGGTCCAAACCATTAATTTGCGTCCCAATTTCCTTCCCTTAACTGTTGGATCCCTGTACATTTTCCTTTATTTCACTTTTCATTGCCTTTACTTTTTCCTCTATTTTGTGACCATACTTAACCATTTCTGTGAGCATCCTGAATAGCAGTGTTTTGAACTGTGCATCTGGTAAGTGGGCTGTCTCTTCGACACTTAGTCGTATTTTTTCTGGAGCTTTGATCTGTTCTTTCATTTGAGCCATATTTCTTTGTCTTGGCACACCTGATACATAGTAAGGGGCGGAGCCTTAGGTGTTCACCAGGGCAGGGCAATCCACATCACTACATTGTCTCCTGTATGTGGGGAGGGGTCTGAGAGGGAACACTGCTGCTTGTTCAGATCTCTGCTGGTTTTCAGTCACTTCCCCCACTACCCACAATCAAATTGGGCCCTGCTGGTGCTGATTCCTGGGTAGACGGTTTTGTATAAGTTCTTGGACCCCGTGGATCTCTGCAACAAACCCTCCTGTGAGGCTGGGAGTCTCTCCTGCCACCTCAACCCCCACAGGTTTTTTTCAGTCAGAGGTTTTGAGGCTTTATTTTTCTGTGCTGGAACCCTCAGTTGCACTGTCTGTCTCGCTCCCCAGTTGTTCCTCCGGATTGATCTGCATGCAAATGTGGGACTGCAGAGTCCACCAGATACCACCTTGACTGCCCAGTCCTCCAGCCACCACCTTGCCAGAGTCCTCTCCACCAGGCTGCCCATCTCCACCCAGTCTACCAGTCTGGATGATTACTTCTTCTTTAACTCCTTGGTTGTTGGACTTCCATACAGTTCAATTTTCTGACAGTTCTGGTTATTTTTTTGTTTTTAAATTTGTTGTTGTCCTTTCGGTTGTTCGAGGAGCCAAAGTGTTTCTACCTACACCTCCATCTTAGCCCAAAGTCCTATACTGTATATTTAAAAACTCCTGAGAATAGATCTTAAATTTTTCATCACAAGGAAAAAAAAATGTGTTACTATGTGTCATGATGGATGTTAACTAGACTTACTGTAGTGATCATTTCACAATATTGTGTCTATAAAATCAAATCATTATATTGTGCTCTGAAAATACTATATTATAGTTCAATTATATCTCAATTTGAAAATATATTCCTTATCTGTTAAGTCTTATAGCTTCATAACCTGAATATTATTTATTTCTTTATGCTCTATATCAATCCTCAAAAGGCCTAGGTGTCACATAACCTAAATTAAATATTTCCTCTAAGTGCCAAGATATTCCATAATTCACCATTTTCTGTTTTCCCCATTAATCTGTATGCTAAGCCTCATTACACAGTTATGAGTGTGTAATAAAAACATTATAACACAATATAGTCAATTCCTCTGGTTCTAGGACTATATATATTCTTAAAATGCATAGGTAGGGAGAATGTTTCTTAAAACTTCAAAGTATACTATCTACAACAGAGAAAAAGAAAATTTGCATTTCAAATCAAAGATTTGCCTCAAAGATACAAAGATAATGCCTCATATCCTTTGTTCAGTTTCTCGTATCACTAAAGGTATTACTAATTTTGGTCAGATCTAAGTTATCTATATCATTTAATGGCTATCAAATTTTTAAGAGTACAATTTCAGTAGCATCATTCACTAAACAAAATCAAATTATAGCTTCATAGTTCACAGTATAGCAATATCATATGTTCAGTTTTTAATGTTATTAATATTCTGCTGATGCTTATATCTAAAAAGGGTTAACTTTCTCACAGAAACTACAAGAGGGATACTGACATGGTTTATTTGGTAGAAGCATGAAGCCAGTCTCAAAAGAATGAGATCTGAACATGCAATTAAAAATTACTGATCTGTTTTTATTATATAAAACATATATCCCAGGTTACAAAGAACCAACTTAAGAACATCCTGTTCTTTATTTTTTAAAGATTTTATTTTATTTTTTGAAGAGAAGGGAGGGAGAAAGAGAGGGAGAGAAATACTGATGTGTGAGAGAAACATGGATCAGTTGCCTCTCATATACCCCCCAATCAGGGACCTGGACCACAACCCAGGCATGTGGCCTAACTAACTAGTTTGCCAAAGGACACCCAACTCACTAAGCAACACCAATCAGGGACATTCTATTCTTTAGAACAGCAGGTGGCATAGTCCCTCCTCTCGTCCTTCCACTTCTACTGTACTCAGTGAAACCAGGTGATGTGGAATGACTGTGCCATCTGGTGGCTAGCATAAAGAGCTTTGTGGATGAACAACTTTTGTTCACTGTCTCTCTGCCTCCTTTTAATTGAGTTATCATGTAACACCTTTAACCCTCATTCTTTGCTCCCATTTGAAGTGTGTGAAGTTTTATAGATTTAAAATGTATCTGTTAATATAAATAAAATCTAGTTGTTAAATTGGAAACACATCCCATATTTGATTATATCATACTATCTTGTGTTCTATGAAGTAGAGATGATAGTCCAAAAAACTAATACACTAAAAAATAAGCCATGACATGGTTAATTTCTTTTTTAGTCCTTCAGCAACTTCTCTACTCAACAAATTGGTATATTCAGATTTTTTAAACTTGTTAACATTTAATTAGGATTAGCTCTAGAAGCTGATAGTCTATAATAATAGTTAATAACTATGCTCCTTTTTAGGTCTCAAATATACCATATTATAATTTGAATCTGTATATACCACGAAGTCATCACCCCCAAAGTCTAGTTATCATCTATCACCATATAATTGACCCCCCTTCACCTCATCACATACCTACCCCCTTTCCCTCTGGTAATCACAATCTATCCTCTATGAGTTGTTTTTGTTTATTTGTTTTTTAGACTTCACATATGAGTGTAATCATATGGTACTTGTCTTTCTTCTCACTTATTTCACTTAGCATTATATCCTCATGGTCCATTCATATTGGCACCAATGGCAAGATTTCTTTCTTTTATGGCTGAGCAGTATTCTGTTACACACACACACACACACACACACACCTTTACACTATTTTGAACAGTTTCAAATCCTTTTATTTCAGTTCAGCACAATTACTCAGTACCTTCTAAATGCAAAGCACTCTGAAAATCCACTGAAAAGGATGGGAAAATAAATAAAGGTCATTCCTCTCCATCCCCAATCCATAATCTAATGTAAAAGAACTCTATCTCCTGAAGAAAAAGGCAATGGTAAGGGCTCCTACTGGATTAGAGACATAGTTCAGTGTTTTTAGCTGTTACACACAAAAATAATTTTGTTAAAGACTAAGGGTTCACTAAACAAAGACAGGATTCAACAGTAATTGAGGTTAAAATGATTGGTCTTGACTGATTACATGTTAAGTGAGAATGAGAATAAGGGTGAAAGAGAAGGAACAAGGGCAACACCTAGATTTCCAAATGGCACAACTGTGTACATACTAATGCTTCAGAGAAATTGGGATCATAGAGAAAGTTCTGGATTTGTTCCAGTGTAACAAACTGAATTTAAGGGACCTGTGGGGCATGTAAGGGAAAATACCCAACAAGTTAGCATGATTTGGGTTGGACACATAGATTTATTTGGTAGCAATTAGTAGATAGGCATGAACTGGTATTTGAAGCCATGAGAGTAAATAAAATAACCCAGGAAGTATCAGAAAATGACAAAAGATGGCACAGAGTCTAACAGAGAACCCTTAGGAGAAATTTTAAAGGGAAGAGGAGTGCACATAGGAGGTAAGTAGTAGCTGAGTAGTAGGAAAAAACCAGGAGTATTTTGAGTTGCGGTCAAGAATGTTCAGTGCTACTAAGGGGTAAAGTAAAACAATTATTGAAAAGTTTCTATTAGATTTAGCATCCAAGGGATGGAATAACGAAGGAAGAGCCAGCTGACTGTAACTGAAGACAGACTGGGAGAAATAGGAGTGATTAAGGGAATGTGGGCTTAGGGAAGGTACCATATTTTGCTGTATATATTGTGTACTTTTTTGCCCAAATTGTTGAGGGAAAGCCAAGGATGCACATTATACATGGGTACTACTTAAAATACCTTGTATCTGTTCTTGTTTTTTAATTGTTACATAAAATTTCTTGTACCATAATATGTTCAAAAATAAATGCTGATATTCCTTTATAATACCAAAAAAACCCCAAGTATCTAAATATAAATAAATAAAAAATTGAATTAAAATATTAAAATGAAAGATTTTTTTCCCTGAAAGTTTGGGCCAAAAACATTATACTCAGAACATTATACTCAGCCAAATACAGTATTTCTAAATGCCTAACAAAAAGGAGATAAAAGGAGAAAGGCTCAACACTCAGGAGAAAGACAGCGGAGAAACAGGGGAGAGGTGGGCTCCAGAGTGCAGTTAGAGAAATTAGTCTTAGAAACTTTTTTTAAAAATATATTTTATTGATTATGCTATTACAGTTGTCCCATTTCTCCCCCATCATTCCCCTACACCCTGCACACCCTCTCCCACCCACATTCCCCCCCTTTAGTTCATGTCCAAGTGTCATAAGTTCTTTAGCTTCTACATTTCCCACACTATTCTTGCCCTCCCCCTGTCTATTAAGGCATTTAACTGCAGGGAAGAATTTATACAAGCTGGAGAAGGTATAAAGAAGGTGCCAGTCAAGTCCCATCAAAATTCCTCCTTTCACCCTGGCTAGCATGGCTCAGTTGGTTGGAGTGTCACCCTCTATCAAAACATTGGGGGTTTGATTCCTATTTAGGGCACATACCTCATTTGCAAGCTTGATCCCCAGTGGGGTGCATATGGGAGGCAACCAACCTCTCACATCAATGTTTCTCTTTCTCTCCCTTCCTCACTCTAAAATTAAAAAAAACAAAATTCCTACTTTCTACTAGGCAAACACTGTCCTCCAAAAAAGGCTTGGTTTTGGATCATTCCCTCGATAACATAAATAGTATGACTAAAGCCTGTTTAGCTGAAGAAGAAGCAACAAACAACACAAGGCAGTGACAGCAAAACTTGTACCACCTTCTGTAAAGACATTCCACAGAGCAGTGATTGCCTCTTGCTCATCCTAGTATTTCTTGCAGCACCTAGTGTATGGCCTGGGATAGAATAAATTTCTGTTGAATGAATCAAACAATGGGAAGATAAAAGCAGAATTTTTCTATAAAACCTCAAGACAATGCTGAATAGTCTCCAAAAAACCTATTCAATTCATAACCTGTATACTCAAATCAGTTTAAACAAATTCTAAATCCAACTGTGCCTTTTTTTTTTTTAAGATTATTTATTTATTTATTTATTTATCTTTAGAGAGGAAGGGTAGGAGAAAGGGAGAGGGAGAGAAATATCAATGTAGGGTTGTCTCTCGTGTGTCCCCTGCTGGGAACTGGCCTGCAACCCAGGCATGTGCCCTGACTGGGAATCGAACCGCGATCCTCTGGTTCGCAGGCCCGCGCTCAATCCACTGAGCTACACCAGCCAGGGCTCCAACTGTGTCTTAATCTGTAAAAAATATAAAGTGAAGCAGACATCCTCCCTCCTACTAAGAGCCTTAAAAACACTTCTAGGTACCCAGGCTAAGACAAATGATTAAAAATGTAGAGAAAGATAACAGGCAGCCATGTCAATTATAGCACTACTTATAATAGTAAAAAATAAAAATGGAGAAAAAGGAAATGAATGGAGAGAAAAGGAAGAAAAACAAGCTAAATAAACAACATTAGAGGATAATTAAGAAATATCATAGAATATTCCCTGGCTGGTGTAGCTCAGTGGATTGAGTGGCAGCCTGTAAACCAAAGGGTCACTGGTTTGATTCCCAATCAGGGCACATGCCTGGTTGCAGGCCAGGTCCTAGGTGGAAGCGCACATGAGAGGCAACCACACATTGATGTTTCTCTCCCCCTTTCTCTCTCCCTTCTCCTCTGTCTAAAAATAATAAATAAAATAAAATCTTTTAAAAAAAGAAATATCATAGAACAGTATCATCAATTAAAATGTTTATGAGTTGCTAACAATATGGGGAACTGCTTATTAAGATCATTAAAACAGCAGGTTACAAAATTTTATATAACATGTAAAACATACGCACAGAAATAAGAGTATACAAAATAGTAACTGGATATCACTGGATAGAAGAATTATAGAAGACTTAACTTTGCTCCCTTTTTAAGTATATTTTATCGATTATGCTATTCTAGTTGTCTCATTTTTTTCTCCCCTTTATCCCCCTCTGCCCTGCACCCCTCCTCCCACCAGCATTCTCCACCCTTAGTTCATGTCCATGTGTCATAAATACAAGTTCTTTGGCTTCTCCATTTCCTATACTATTCTTAACTTCCCCCTCTCTATTTCATGCCTACCAGTTACGTTTCTAATTCCCTGCACCTTTTCCCCTATTTTCCCCCAGCCCCCTCCCTGCTGATAACCCTCCATGTGATCTCCATTTCTGTGATTCTGTTCTTTTTCTAGTTGTTTGCTTAGTTTGTTTTTGTTTTAGGTTCAGTTGTTGACAGTTGTAAGTTTGTTGTCATTTTATTCACAGTTTTGATCTTCTTTTTCTTTCCTTTAATGATTATTTTGAATAGGTGGGATAATACAGGCACAAGGCTACTTATTATACCTAGTCATAGGTATGGATTAAATTGTTTTGTTAACTTTCCAATGTGACTGAGCATTGCTCTTTTGGGATGTAGAACTGTTTCCTATAGTTCCTTATTTCCCAAATTAGGTCACACATATCCAAAACTGGGCTAGGTGGCTAGGAGAACAGGATAAAATCAGACTACCTTTCTATAGCGAATTTATTTAACTGTAAGAAATTGTATTTGTCTTACACTGCCTCACTTATTTCACTTAGTGTAGCGCTCTCCAGATCCATCCATGCTGTTGCAAATACCATATGATCTCACCTATAGGTAGAACCTAATCAACAAAACAAAAAGCAACGAAAATATAACCAGAGACATTGAAATAAAGAACTGACAGTAACCACAGCAGAGGGGGGAGAGGGATAATGGGGGAAAATAGGGGAAGGCCCAACAAATACTACTTCTCTCCTGCTCTAACACATCAATTTTTCTGCAGGCGAAGGATTCATTTTCTATATCAGTATTCTAAATCGGTCTTATCTTGTTAGCCTTCATTTTCAAGTCAGAATGATGGCCATGAGACTTCCACTTCTCCTTTTTTCTTTCCACAGTTGAGCAAAGGAGGAGAAACACAGCCTCAATAATAGCAGAGGCAGCTATGGTGAAACTCCAGCCCTCTCCTCTTGGTATGGCAGCTGCACGTGGACTGGGTGAGGAGCCAAAGTGACAGCCAGGGCAGTAGCCTGCCCTCCCACCACGGGAACCAGTTGGCCTCGGAGAAGCAGTGGGAAGCAGTGAGCAGCTGCTGCAGCAGCAGCAGCAGCAGCAGCAAGTTATAGATGGCGTCAGGAAGTGTTAGTTGAGCTGGCTGATACCCATTCCCCCATGGGTGGTGCTTGGTAAGGACACAGGGAGCAGGATGGGAGGGTGCAGAGTGCGAGGTGGGGCATCTGGTGTGTCTCAGTCGGCAGCAAAGAAGTGGCTGGACATACTATCCAGGAGCAGTCAATACTGGACAGTTGGTTCTCCCCAACAATGGCACTGCAACCTTGGCTATACCAGTGGCCTCACGGATTGTGTTAGAGGAGAGTGCTCCAGGCAGGTCCTGCTTGTTGGCAACGATAAGCAGTGTAGCTCATTCCAGACACTCTTCTACCAACAGACTCTGGAGTTCCTGCTGTCAGTCCTGCATGCACTGGTTGTCGGTATTGTTCACTACCCAGATGAGGTTGTTGGTATACTCAAAGTAGTTCCACCAGTAGGATCACTGGGACTTCCAGCTGCCAGCATCTCAGATGTTCAGCTTAAATCTCTGGTGTCCAGGTCTTGACATTGAAGCCCAGCATTGGAGAGATGGTGTCAATGTCTTCTCCACTGAACTTCTTGAGGATGACAACCTCATCGCCCAGGCCAAGCATGAGCAGTCACAGGTTCCACTCTTTCTACCTCACCTTCTTTCTTCACTTCTTTCATTGTATTTTTTTTCCAGTAGGTATTCTGTCAAGAATTATAAAGGGTCTGAGATATTACCTACTTGCAAACTAACAAGTTAGCCTGCCGTAGTTTCACTGGATACTGGCAGAAGACATAACACTCCTGAGTCAGAGACAAAAGATTTCAGTAGTCACAGCAATAGCAGCAGACAGATTATCAACCCAATCACATAAGGCAACACAAAGCGGGCAGGAGATGTCTGCACATGCAGTGGGTTGTGGTACAAAGGAGGAACCCCCAGTTCCCAAATATTTTAATGGAGAGTAAGTCTGCCTGACTTCTGAGTCAAGGAGACATTATTTTTATTATTCTACACAGTTAATAAATATAACTTTTTCTCAGGAGAAAGATTATACCTCTATCTTCCAAAACTGTTTGCTATACCAGCGTTTTTGAAAAAACAGTACAGAACAAAGGGCAGTTGGTGCCTCTGATCACAAGACGTGCAGAAACATGAGATATCCATGAAAAATTGTTCCCAAGTAATACATGCATACTACAGTGAAAAGTCTCCTATCCAACTCTTCTAGCCACCAGTTTCCCTCCTCAAAGAGCTGCCCTCAACTTCTTATGCATCTCTTCAGAGATATTCTATGTATCTACAAGCACATATACATTTTATTTTTTAAACAAATGGTTGGAATTATGCACACTCTTCTGTAACTTGCTTTTTCAGTTTCTTAGGGATGACTTCACTTTGACACATAAGGATCTAACTCATCCTTCTTTTAAAAATATATTTTATTGATTATGCTGTAACAATTGTCCCATTTTTTCCTCCCCTTTATTCCCCTCTGCCCTGTACCCCCGTCCCACCATCATTCCCCCCACCTTAGTTCATGTCCATGGGTCATACATATAAATTCTTCAGCTTCTCTACTTCCCATACTATTCTTAACCTCCCCCTGTCTATTCTATACCTATCATTTATGCTTCTTATTCCCTGTACCTTTAAGCCCATTCTCCCCTTCCCCTTCCCCATGATATCCCTCCTTGTGATCTTTATCTCTGTGATTCTGTTCTTGTTCTAGTTCTTTGCTTAGTTTGTTTTAGGTTTAGTTGTTGATAGTTGTGAATTTGTTGTCATTTTACTGTTCATATTTTTTATCTTCTTTTTCTTAGAAAAGTCCCTTTAACATTTCATATAATAAGGGCTTGGTGATGATGAACTCCTTTAACTTGACCTTATCTGGGAAGCACTTTATCTGCCCTTCCATCCTAAATGAAAGCTTCCCTGGATAGATTAATCTTGGATGTTAAGTCCTTGCCTTTCATGACTTCAAATACTTCTTTCCAGCCCCTTCTTGCCTACAAGGTTTCTTTTGAGAAATCAGCTGACAGTCTTGTGGGAATTCCTTTGTAGGTAAATGTCTCCTTTTCTCTTCCAGCTTTTAAGATTCTCTCCTTGGCTTTCATCTTGGGTAATGTAATTATGATGTGCCTTGGTGTGTGCTTCCTTGGGTCCAACTTTTTAGGGACTCTCTGAGCTTCCTGGGCTTCCTGGAAGTCTATTTCCTTTGCCAGATTGGGGAAGTTTTGCTTCATTATGTTTTCAAACAAGTTTTCAATTTCCTGCTCTTCCTCTTCTCTTTCTGGCACCCCTATGGTTCAAATGCTGGAATATTTAAAATTGTCCCAGAGGTTCCTAAGCCTCTCATTTTTTAAAATTCTGATTTCTACATTCTGTTCTGGTTGAATGTTTATTTCTTTCTTTTGTTCCAAACCATTGTTTTGAGTCCCAGTTTCCTTCCCTTCACTTTTGGTTCCCTGTACATTTTCCTTTATTTGACTTTTCATAGCCTTCACTTTTTCCCATTTTGCAATCATACTCAACCATTTCTGTGAGCATCCTGACTACCAGTGTTTTGAACTCTGCATCTGATAGGTTGGCTATCTCTTTATCACTTAGTTGTATTTTTTCTGGAGCTTTGATCTGTTCTTTCATTTGGGCCATATTTCTTTGTCTTGGTGTTCCTGTTATGTAGTAAGGGGCAGAGACTTAGGTATTCACCAGAGCAGGGCAATTTACCTTGCTGCATTGTCATGCTGTATGTGGGGGAGGGGTCCGAGAGGAAACAATGTCACTTGCTTGGCTCTCGGCCATCTTTCAGTCACTTACCCCACTACCCATAAGCAAATTGGGCCCTTCTGGTGCTGATTCCCAGTTGGGCAGGTTTGTGTATGTTCTAGGACCCTTTGGGTCTCTGCAACGAACTCTCCTGTGAGGCTGGAAGTTTCTCCTGCTGCCTTAACCCCCACAGGTTTTTTTAGCCAGAGGTTTTGGGGCTTTCTTTCCCCATGCTGTATCCCTGAGTTTTGCTGTCTTTCTTGCTCCCCAGTTATTCCTGCAGGTTTATCTACACGCAAACATGGGACCACGCGCTTCACCAGCCTCTGCCTTGCCCAGTCCACCAGCTGCAGCCTTGCTGAGAGTCCTCTCCAACCTGGCTGCTTGTCTCTGCCCCTCCTACCAGGTCTGGAGGAATGTTTCTTCTTTAACTCCTTGGTTGTTGGGCTTTCATACAGTTCAATTTCCTGGCAGTTCTGGTTTGTTTGTTTTTTCTTTTTTTAGTTCTGGTTATTTTTTGCTTTTTAATTTGTTGTCCTTTTGGTTGTGCAAGGAGGCAAAGTGTATCTACCTAAGCCTCCCTCTTGGCCAGAAATCTGAATCTAACTCATTCTTAACATCTGCATAATAATCCCTTTTATAGCAGTTATTATTATGTATTTAACCAGTCCCCCTACTAATGGACATTTGTTTCCAGACTTTTATTACAAATAATACTAATGCAACAAATAAGGGTTGTACATATCTTTGTGTACTTTTGCTAAAAGTAGAATTGCTAGGTAAAAGGCATATGTATTTTTAATTTTCAGAGATATTGCCAACCTGCTCTCCAAAGAGGCTTTACCAATTTAAGTACTACCATTCAATGTAAACAAAAGTAATGTCAGAATTTTCAGACATTACTAGTAGACTTTTCAACATACCTATGTTAAAATTAAGTTTCTAGAGTTAAGTGTAAGATAGTGTTAGGCTGTGGAATGAGTACCTAAAAGGGATGGTAGACTTAGTTTTTACTTTCCCACTGACTAACACTAGAGTGGGACCTGGCTAAATCACTTAATCTCTCTCTGCCTTGCAGTTCTTGGTCAAAACTGATTAGAATTACATGGTGTCAAGAGAAGTGGGATCCAGAGTGACTGCTTCCTCCTCAGGCACCTGAGTAATGTACCTACAAAGTCACTGCTCTCTATTGCCATCCTAGTAGTCCTGGATGATTGTGGGAAGTCCTCCTGGACCCTAACCTCCCACCCTGGTTGAAGTTCAGGCTCTAATTGTGTGTCCTCTGTTGCCAGCATTTTGTCTACAGGACTTAAAAAATGTCCATCTAGTGAGCAATTATGCTTTTGAAAAATAGGAAGTTCACTTTCTATGGGAATAATTGCTGAACAGTCACCTTCTGGAATTCCTGATGATTTATATACAAAAATAATGGGCCCTCATCTGGGAACTTTCTATCTCATTGGACCATAATTACCCAGCATGGTTTACAATTAAACTGGCCAACCTGGAGCTCTTTTGAAATCCCCAAGCTAGTCTATCTGCACAGTCAACTGGAAAAAGACTATAAACTAAGCAACATGAATGGGAAATACATTATAATCAGCATTTCTGAAGCCTCCAAACATTTATTAGCAGTCCCTAACCTTTTTGGCACCAGGGACCAGTTTTGTGGAAGGTAATTTTTCCACAGACCAGGGGTGGAGGGATGGTTTTGGGATGATTCAAGTGCATTACATTCAAGCTCACCTCCTGCTGTGCAGCCCAGTTCCTAACAGGCTATGGACTGATATTGATCCATGGCCCGGGGGGTTGGGGACCCCTGATATAAGTGATTCAAAAATTGCTTCCTGCCCTTGCTGGTGTGGCTCAGTCGACTGAGTTCTGGCCTGCAAACTGAAGGGTCACTGGTTCAATTCCCAGTCAGAACACATGCCTCAGTTGTGGGCCAGGTCCCCAGATGGCAGCTCGGGAAAGGCAACCAATCTGTTCCTCTCACACATTGATGTTTCTCTCTTTCTCCCTTCCTTCCCTTCTCTCTATGACTAAATAGAATTTTTTAAAAAATGCTTCCCTCTAAGACACAAACTCTAAATTAACCAAAGCAAAGTTGAATTGTCTCAGAGGCTTCCTAAACTTGAGGAAACTTCCAAATGTTCCTCTGACATCTCATCATCTGCACTTCAGCTCCTTTGCTGCTTTCCTGTCCTCCCCTCTTTTGCCCTTCACTGGGTGAATTTCATCTTTCTTTTTTTAATCCTCACCTGAAGACATTTTTCATTACTTTTAGAGAGTGGAAGGGGGAGAAGGGGAGAGAGAAACATCAATGTGAAAGAGAAACATCAATTGGTTGCCTTCTCATATGCACCCCAAAAGGTGATTGAACTCACAACCTCTTGGTCTACAGGATGACGCTCCAACCAACTGAGCCACAGTGGCCAAGGCATGAACTCTCTTTTTATAACAATGAACCCAAGTCTCTATTAAATCACCCCACTCTTACTGTTCCATTTAAAGGTAAACCATCAGATGGGTCTGGTCCAGAATGGTAACCCCTATTTTTCATATCCCTGTGGACTAAAACTGAACTCCATGCCATTACTAAAGAATTCCCTAATCCCAAAGAGGGTCCCACTGAGTTTGCTAGAGAATTTCTGTTCACTATCCAAACATGAGCCAGGATTCTCTGACCTCCATTAGCTGATCCATGGGCTCAGAGAGAAAAACATCCTTATTACCAATTGCCTTTTTTCCTTTTCATCCATGAAAGAGAAGGAAATGCCTTAGGTGTGTTGACCCAATGACAGGGAAACCAACATGAACTCACTGGATACCACAGCCAGCAATCAGACCTGATGGTGAAAGGTCTCCCTCCTACTGTGTATGAGAGATATTGTGGCCACTGCCAATTTACTTTCATAGGTAGAAAGGAATATAACAATGGGCTCTCCAATAACTCTTATATGCTTCATGGGAACTATGTGCTAGAAGACTAACCTCCCTGACAAAATTCTTTTATTGTCTTCATCTAATATGACTATTGCTCAATGTAATACTCTGAACACTGCTACTCTCCTCCCTCTGAGGAAATCCCTCATGATTTCCTGACGTTAACAGGCTGAACACTAACTCCCTGAACTGATTTACAGGAAACACCTCTTAAAAATGCTGAATTAGTTTGGTTTACTGATGGTTCTTACATAAAGGATGAAGTAGGCCCCGGCCAGGTAGCTCATTTGGTTAGCATCATCCTGATCCTCGAAGATTGCAAGTTCAATCCCAGTCAGAAGACATACAAGAAACAACCAATGCATGAGTAAGTAAGTGGGACAAACCAATGTTTCTCTCTCTTTCTCCCTTCTTTTCTCTCTAAAATAAACTTTTTTTCCATTTCACTAATTAATTAATGCATTTTATTAATCAGACAGCCATCAGCTTGCTCAGCCCAGAGAAATAATTGCTGCCTAGAGCTTTCTGGAAGCCAGGGCCCTGCTCCCTGGGCTCTCTTCAGGAATCCGGGTCTGCAGGGCCTCAGCTGAGTCCCTTCTGCTGGATGTACAAGTGACAAGCAGACATGATGGCAGCCACAAACACTATGAACTTGTTGAAGTCCACCGTGGTATCTCCATTGGCATCCAGGTCCTTGTGCAGTTTGTCCATGGCCTTCTTGTCCCTTCCACTCTGCAGGAAGCCCGGCAGCTTTTTCTCCAGGAGCACCTTCATCTCCCACTTGGTCAGGCTCTGCATGGTACCATCTGTGCCCAAGTATGGGGCAAAGACCTCGATGATCAAGGCCATGGCCATCTCCAGTCGCAACACAGTGCTGGCTGTGGGTTCACACGCCTTGGGGTGGCTGGTATGACTGAGGAAACGACCTAATTTTTTAAAAAAGGATGAAATAGGCCACTATCAAGCAGGCTGTGCAATCATCTCTCTAAATAAAACCACTAAAGACAACTCAGGCAACTTCTGCTCTATGCTTGCAATCCGGCCAAAGATAGCTAACATTTATTCTGACAGCAGGTATATCTTTGGTGTTGCCCATGACTCTGGTATGCTCTGAAAACAGAGAGGATTCCTGAGATCTTCCAGACAAAAGATAAAAATCAGTTCTTATGTTTCAGAACTCATAGAGGCTATCCAATTACTTAAATTTTTAGCAATCATAAAAATTTCTGGACATTCAATGGCAAACACTGAAGAAAGCAGAGGTAATCATTTGGCTGCTGCTGCTAAATGCCATATCTAGCCTAAGCACTACCCTTCTTTCATACCTGCATGGGGCATTTTCCCTTGCCTTTGGGACCCTTTGAGGTCTGCCCCCTTCTCAAGGATACAAATGTGTTAGAATGATTTGTATGTTTTCTCATTGAGTGGAAGCATTCCCAGCCAGCAGAGCCACAGCCTCGGCAATAAATAAAAGACTCCTAGAGAAGAGCTGCTAAGTTAGAAGCATTAAAACAATCTCAGCCCCCCAACAGAAGCACCTACACCACCAGCTAAAGTAACTGGAGATTTAAAAGAGATGGAAGCGCAGCATTTAGCTGGTTGACAAAATAGAAAGAAATGGTTACAACAAGGCTGTAAATTTGACCCTAAAAAAAACTTATCACTACATCAAAAATGCTTGACCACGCCTCCCTGACTGCATACAACATCACACATTACAATACGCACATGACTTAATTCATTCCAACTCTTACAAAATGGCTTTATGGGGGAAAAAAACAATGCTACTGGAAGCCATTTTCAAAGACAACTTTGCTGATATACCATTAATGCCATATCTAGCCTAAGCACTACCCTTCTTTCATACCTGCATGGGGCATTTTCCCTTGCCTTTGGGACCCTTTGAGGTCTGCCCCCTTCTCAAGGATACAAATGTGTTAGAATGATTTGTATGTTTTCTCATTGAGTGGAAGCATTCCCAGCCAGCAGAGCCACAGCCTCGGCAATAAATAAAAGACTCCTAGAGAAGAGCTTTCCCCAGACGAAAGAACTTTCCTCAGAAAGAGAAGAGTTCTTCTCTTTCCCCTAGAAAAGAAGAACAACTTGGGGAATCCCCACAGAGCTCCACTTCACAGGACAAATTACACAATCCATTTATAAGATCTGGTTGACTTAACACTTCCACTGTGTTTATCACCCACAGTCCTCTGGTCTTGTAGAAGGGACTAACTGGGTAATCAAAACTCAAAACACAGTTGGCAAAACTTGTAGAGTCTTTTAACCTACCTTGACATAAGGCTCTTCCCTTGGTATTACTCAACCTGAGATTACTCTACTCCTTTACCAAAAACAGACTGTCTCCTTTTGAAATTATTACTGACAGACCCATGAGATTAAATCAAGGAATGTATGAACCTGCACTGCTGAAAGGAGACCTGATTTACTGTAAAGAAATAGGAGCCCATTATCTAGAGATGTTACCATGAATAAATCCACCCGAGAAACCCTCTACAGAGTACTGATCCAAGGAATATGAGACTTAGCTCTGCTTCCAGCAAGCCTCCTTATTGCGAAAATATGGCCATAAGCTCTCTTACTGTGCACTCAGATTTATTTCTCTCCTACATGGGACATGCCATACCAGACATGAGCCTTCCAGTGACGAGGGATCCTGGCTGCTGCTTCAAAGATGGACCAATGCTATTTCCTAATAATTGACTATTGATGCTTTCTAAGGAAATACCTTGATTAAGAGGGGGAATGTGAAAGAAAACCTACAAAATGGAGTTGTATTAATATACGGAGATCCAGCCAGATCGCTGGGGAGAGGAGAGAGGTCCCAAAGCAGCACGGGAGAGACTACACTCCCCAGAGTGAGGGAGGGGTTGCAGGAAATGCCGGGCAGTGTGGCACTGCACAATGTGTGACAACAGATTCCCAGCCCTGGGCAGAGATGCAGCAGGAGGAAGCCTTGCATGGAGTCTGTGTGAGGATGGAGAGGGTGACTGACAGAGGGAAAAGTCCTCTTATTACCTTCCATAACATGGTGGCAGGGGAGGTGCTGGCCTGCCAATGTAGCCTGGGAAAGGATGGGATGTGCTGAGGAGCATGGAATGTGTGGCCCTTCCAGAGCCACAGAATTCTGGGCCAGGAGATTTAAACAAAGGGTAGGGAGAAACATGCAGTTCTTTCCCTTCACTCACCCTGTTGGGGGACAGGAGCAATCCTGGACCTGCAGGCACTGGAAGCCATGTAGCCAGGTGGCAGGCCCCTAACCCCTGCAGTGAGAAGTGGTGGCAGGTGTAGGCAACTAGTGCCGTGTGATCCTACTCGGCCTGGCGCAGGGATGCACCAGCAAGCCAACAGCTGGAGGGATGGCGTGCAGGTGCTAGGCTGGTGGGCAGTGAGCAGAAGAAAGGGCAGAATGCACACAGACTCCAAACTGAGGCCCAACAGTGATGGGGAAAGACATGGAGCACCTTCAAGGCCAACTCAGTGGATGCCTGCAGTTTACCAAAGGAGTGTATTTTTAAATAGGAAAAGAAACTCTGGGTGCAGCCTTGGATTGGTCAAGCAGAGGGTGGAAGGGTTATTTTTCTGAGTGTTCTGAAGAGGAGGGACTCTGAGGCAGAAGCTTGCCATTCTTCCAAAACTGTGTACCTTTGAATAAATGACCTCTTTCCTTTTTCACCAAACTTCTGTCTCCAGAGTTTGCCTATGGGCACTGGGAAGTAGAACCCCATTTCTGTTCGGTAACAATATTTCAAGAGAACAATCTAAAACAGAGCCTGGAGGCATCTGGGAAGCTGAGCTACCTCACCTTCCTCACGTGAAAAATGAATTTAAACTGGGCTAAACCAAATGACTACATAATGATGAAGTTCCTGGAACTGGCCCTGCATCACTGAACTCTCTATTAAAAAATAAATTTTCACTTGGCACAGACTTAAGCAATTAACTATGTATAGCATAGTGTAAGTGTGCTTGCCAGCACCAATCACAGCTTTCAGAATAATTGATGTAATCCCTTTGAAAGTCACTTTTATTTTTAAGATTTGACTTATTTATTTTTAGAGAGAAGGAAAGGGAAGGAGAAAGAGAGGGAGAGCAACATCGACTGGTTCCCTCTCACATGCCCCCAACTGGGGACCTGGCTTACAACCCAGGCGTGTGCCCTGACCAGGAATTGAACCAATGACCTTTGCAGGATGATGCCCAACCAACTGAGCCACGCTGGCCAATGCCCTTGTTGCCCTCTTTCTCTCAGAGTACAGTTGGGTTTCTCCCTAAATCTGTAACTCCTGGATTTGCAGATCACATTTTCATTTCGTGCCATTCCCTTCCCTTCCTCCCCACCTCCATCTCTGTCCCTCTCTCTCTCTTTGCTACCCTCTTTTTCTTTTCCTGTTTTCCCTCTTGTTCCTTCTCATTTTCTCTCCCTTCTATCCATCTGACTAGGGTTTCCAGCTGTAGCCAGTAGCAATCCCAGACTTAAGTCTATCCCCTGAGGGATCTTCCAGCTAACTTCAAGAACAGCAATGCAAGTAAACTGAAAAAGCAGCCAAAACTCTAATTCAGGGACCGAGTAGGAAGACGTACTTTAACACCTAATAAACCAGAAAGAAAATCCATTCTTTCACCAACAAACTAAACTGCTCTATAAATTGTCCTAAAACCCAGGGATTGTAATGCCAAAACAATAATGTAACTATTTAAACAGGTAATTTAGTTTTAAGTTTAACCTGAATAAGTCTGAACACAAATCATTTTTCTAAACGAAGTCAGTACAGGGGAAGATTCTTACCTAGTGGAAGATGTTCACTCAAAGGGAACAAAGATGTTCCTTCTCTTCAAGGCAATATGATTTACATCAAAAGTATTTTCCACTATTTTCAAAAGCAAAAACAATAATTTTAAAAGACAAAAGTTCCCACAAGTCTATTTGGTGAATGATTACCTCTGGGACTTAAACTATGTGATTTATTTGAGAAAACCTAAAACAAATAATTTGGAACAGTGTTTTATAGTTTTCAGTTACCTGTGTACAAATAGTCATTCTTTTGTTTTTACTAGCATCTATAGCAGATTCAAGAGAAGGAAAACAAAAACTAGGGTACAGAAATATACATTCAACTCTCCTTAACCCCTACAGAGGAAAAAAGCAAACATTTAAGACTTTTTCTTCAAATTATCCTCAAAACAAGTGGTAAAAACTAGAAGACAGTACACGTTAGGTTATATTCAGGCAGATCGCCTTCCTCCATTTGTAAGTAGTTACTTTTTCTTTTGAAAGAATATTTAGAATGGAAGACACAAGGTTTGACCACAAACATTCTTTCTATACTGTACATTTGTCGACTTCTACACATACTGAAACACGTAACTATTTGCTAATGAGGAAAAAAAAAGCCTACCAGTTTGTTAATGGTAATTAGCCATCACAGAACCCAAATAAGAAAAAGCAGGCTTATCATATACCCAAATATGCTTTTCAGTTCCTCCTCTGGGTAGTTCTTTTCTGTCCACTTGAACAAACAAGAGGCAGATTTGCAGATCTGTAAATTTTTCTGAAAGCTCACATACAGAATACAAAAATAATTCAAACATGCACATTTTATAAACTTTGAACATTTACTATGAAAAAGGAAGAGACTCCAGAATTAAGAAATTTAATTTCCTTGGACTTCCAAGTAGGCAGCGTAGGCAGACGTGGCTCGCCTCTTTGCACAGCCACACCAAAACTCGAACTAAAATACAGAACGACCATCACTCAGAACCATCTGAAACTGAGTTGAATGGAAGTCTGACAACTGTGGAATTAGAGACACCACATCCATCCAGACTGGTAAGAGGGGCGCAGATGCAGAAGGGGCTGGTTCCACACCCATGTGTGGTGGATGAGAATTCAGAAGGGATAGCGAGGAGTCCCAGTCCCACATCAGGCTTCCCAGTCCAGGGTTCCCTTCCTAGGAAGATAAGTCCCCATATCTTCTGCCAGCAAAACCCGGCAGGGATTGAGTCAGTGGAAGAAACTTCAGGAGCCCCAAGTAGTTCCTTTTAGAGAACCCGCACACAGACTCACCTACTCAGACTCACTCTTTCTAAGCTCTAGCACCAGTGGCATAATGGGAGAAACTGAAGTGTCTGGCATTAAGGCAAGCAGAGGCCACTGTCCCCTTTCTAAACCCTTTCTCTATAGAGCCACAGAGCCAGCAATCTGGTGCCATATCTGAGACTCCATCACCCTGGCTAACACTGTTTGACCCGTCTTGGAGATCCCCAGATACTCCATCCCACCCAACTTACAGGCCCACCCAAGCTGCTTTCCCATATGAAAGGCTGGTCTTGGCTCATACTGCACAACTTCCTAAATCCTTTCAAACAAGCAACAGCTGGCCTCAGTGAGCCCCAGACCTCAGTGAGCCCCAGGCCTGACACTAGCAACAGCCAACCTAGACTCACAGCTTGACTTCACCTGGGAATCTCCAAACCCAGGGCAAATAACAGCCATCTCAGATTGGTTTAAAGCTCAGGCAGGATGGCCCTGGGCAAAACACAGGTAGGGACTAACTCTGGCCTGTACCACCTGGGAAACCTCAGAGCCAGCATACCCAGTGGACAGCTACGGACCACATCAGAGTACCACCACCCTGCCCCCGCACAGCTGAACCTCCAGAGGGCAGAGGTTGGTGCTCAGTGATCACAGCCAATCCTTGTAGCTAACTGGTCTGGGTAGATCTCTCCCATTGATCTGCCAACAGCAGCCAAGGCTCAACTACAAGAGGAGGGTGTACTCAGCCCACACCAAGGGAGCAAGAGCAACTCAAGTATCCAGCTTGAGTGATAGAGAAAGCAGTGCCACTGGACCCTACAGGACACCTACTACATTAGGGCATAAATCTTCGTAGTATAATCAGCCTCTGGGACAACTTCAAGAGGCCCAATATTCACATCACAGAGGTGCCAGAAGGAGAAGAGGAAGAGCAGGCAATTGGAAACCAATTTGAAAAAATAATGAAAGAAAACTTCCCTAATTTGGTGAAGGAAATAGACATGCAAGTCCAGGAAGCAGAGTCTCCCAAACAAAATGGATGCAAAGAGGCCCACTCCAAGACACATTATAATTAAAATACCAAAGGTTAAAGACAAAGACAGAATCTCAAAAGCAGCAAGAGAAAAGAAGTTAGTTACCTACAGGGGACTTCCCATAAGACCGTTGGCTGATTTCTCAAAAAAAAAAAAAACAAAAAAAAACAAAACAAAAAAAAAACAAAAAACAAAAAACTTTGCAGGCTAAAAGGGATTTCCAAGAAATATTCAAGGTCATGAATAGCAGGGACCTACAGCCAAGACTGCTCTACCCACCAAAGATATAATTTGGAGCAGAAGGGCAGACAAAGAGTTTCCCAGACAAGAAAAAACTAAAGGAGTTCATCATCACCAAAGCACTATTATATGAAATGTTACAGGGACTTATTTAAGAAAAAGAAGAATATCAAAACAATGAACAATAAAATGGTAATAAATACATATCTATCAACAATTAAATCTAAAAAACAAACTAAGCTAACAAGAACAGAGACAGAATCACGGATTCGGAGATCATGTTGATGGTTGCTAGGTTGGAGGAGTGTGTGGGGGAATGGTAGAAGAGGTGAGAGGATTAAGAAATATAAATAGGTAATTATAGAATAGCCATGGGGATGTAGAGCACAGTATAGGAAATTGAGTAGCCAAAGAACTTATACGCATGACCCATGGACCTGAACAATGGTGTGGGGATTGCCTGAGGGAGTAGGGAGTACTGGGTGGGGGGGGGGGTCCCAAAGGAGGAAAAATCAGGACAACTGTAATAGCATAATAAATTATACACACACACACACACACACACACACACACACACACACACATATATATAAAAAAGATGAGGCTGCTTCTTTTGGAAAACTTTACCTGAACTTCTATACTCACACAACAGTTTGTTCTTTAATCAACTAGAATTTAAGTACTCCCCCAAACCGAATACTTCTTTGTCCATTTTTAGACTCAGAATTTAGCAATGTTCCTGACATATAGTAATTAAGAAATATTTATTGAAAAAATAAAAAAAGAAATTTATTTTCCTCTTAAATGGTAAGCAGATTGCATCATATAAGTATCAATTACTCTGAAAAGAAGAAAATTTAAGGCTAATCTAATAGATTCACTTCTCAGTTTTGGTTTTAAAAAAGGTCATTGTGATAAATTTTGCAAATGCGCAGCTGAAGTTCTTCCATTTTCTGATTCTTTTTCATGATCTTCCCAAAATAAGCATTGGGGCTCCTACTTTTTTTCTTTTTTTTTTTTTTTGCTTTGAGTGTACACATTAATTTGGGCTTCAGAGGGTTTCACACATGACAGGCTCAAAAATATTTGCCGCATGTGTCAGAATACTAGTAAATGATGAAACACCATGACCTAAACTAATTGTCAATAATTATTCATTCCGTTAGAGAACTTATTTACTTTTAATATCTCTATGAAAATAACTACCTAAGAATAAAAGCTCTTCTATTTATTTACTGGCTCTGTAATTTGGCCAACTCATTTTGACTTCCATTTCTTCAACTGCAAAATGAGTATAACAATGCCCTAAAGAACTGTTGTGAGGTTTAAATGTGATAACAGCCCTGGCCAGGTGACTCAGCCGGTTGGAGCAGGTTCGATTCCCAGTCAGGGCACATACCTGGGCTGCAGGTTCAGTCCCCAGTTGGGGCATGTATGGGAGGCAACCAATAGTTGTTCCTCTCTCATATCAGTGTTTTTTATTCTCTCTCTCTCTCACTTCCTTTCTCTCTAAAATCAAAATACATATCTCAGGTGACACATTTTTTAAAAAAAGTAAATGTGATGATAGAAGTGAAAACATTCTAGATACTATAAAGGGAATGATCCACACTTCTAATGCCCTGTGTGTCTAAGGTACTGATGGATATGCCACTTAACCATTCTTGCAACTTAAGCTCAACAAACCTAAAATCAAAAGTATCATTTGACTTTTCTTTTCTTCCTGTAGACTTTCCAAAGTTTCAAATCTGGATGAGTGAGGTCAATTTTACTTCCTTATCTCATCCTCACCCTCCACCCAGTCAATCACCAATGTCTACCAATTTTTCTCTAATGCAGCAATTTTCAACCTTCTTCATCTCACAACACACATAAATTACTAAAATTCTGTGGCACATGAAAAAATGTATTTGTTGCCAATCTGACAAAAAATAGGTATAATTTTGATTCATTCATACCGCATGGCTATTGTTGCATTGGCTGTTGTCATTTTTTTGACAATCCAAGGGAGAAGAAGTCAAAGTCCCTAACTAAATAGTCAGGTATTGCATGTTTTAAAAACTCCTGTGGCACACTGGTTGAAAATCAACACCCTGCTTCCTTCTTTTCCAGCCTACTGACACCTTCCCTTTATTATCTCATGTCTAGGTCAATGCAAATGATCAACAGTTGTGTCCCCTTATAAGTCCTCTTATTTCCCAAGCAGCAAATTCTGTCCCAAACTTTCAACTTTAGAAACAAATTTCCAATTGCCTGTCAAATCTGTCTCAACAAGAGATGACAGTCTAAACTTTAGATTTAGATTGATGCCTGGGATGGATATGAATGTAGTCCAACACAGTATCATAAATTTACTTAAAACATTATGAGATTTTCTTGTGATAATGTGTCACAATGTATTTAATGTGTGGCCCAAAACAACTCTTCTTCCAGTGTGGCCCAGAGACACCAAAAGGCTGGACACCCCTTAAAAGTATCTTTACATTAACATCTGTAAGAGACACCTTGCATGTCTTCCAATGATCTCAACCTGCTGGTATTCACACCCTTGTGGGCTGAACCTCATCACTTGCTTTTAATGAATAGTGAAAAGTGATGTGACTTCATTTCCATGCTTTGGTTACAAAAGACTTCATGACTTCAGTACCGCTAGCACTCTCTTGCCTTCTTATTTCCTCTCTCTGAGGAATCAGGCTGCCAAGTAATAAGTAAGCTGCTCTGTGGAGCAGCCCATGGGCCAAGAACCAAAGGAAGCCACTAGCAGTCAGTTCACGAGGAAATGTGGTCTTTGTCCAGCAGGCAAAAATAACTGAATTTTGCCAGGAGCCACATGAGTGAGCCAGGAAGTGACTCCTTCCCAGTCGGGCCTCAAGATGACTGCAGCCTTGTGAAAGACCCAAAGCCAGGGTACCTAGCTAAGCTGAACTAAGATTCCTGACCCACAGACAATGAGATAAAAAATGTTGCTTTTTCAATACATTAAATGTGGGAGTACTTCATAGCAAAGTAATAGGTAACATACTATCTATACATTCCAGGCAGATTAAAAATTAAATATAAAACAAAGTCATTTCTTTTTTTTTTTAGATTTTTGTAGTTTTATTTTATTTTTTTAAAATATATTTTATTGACCATGCCACCACAGTTGTCCCGTTTCTCCCCCATCATTCCCCCCACCCTGCACACCCTCTCCCACCCACATTCCCCCCCTTAGTTCATGTCCATGTGTCATAAGTTCTTTAGCTTCTACATTTCCCACACTATTCTTGCCCTCCCCCTGTCCATTCTCTTCCCATTATCTATGCTACTCATTCTCTGTATCTTTTCCCCCTCTCTCCTCCTCCCACTCCCCTGTTGCTAACCCTCCATATGATTCCATTTCTGTGGTTCTGTTCCTGTTCTAGCTGTTTGCTTAGTTTGCTTTTGTTTTAGGTATGGTTCTTAATAGCGGTGAGTTTGCTGTCTTTTCACTGTCATATTTTTGATCTTCTTTTTCTTAGATAAGTCCCTTTAACATTTCATATAATAAGAGCTTGGTGATGATGAACTCCTTGAACTTGACCTTATCTGACAAGCGCTTTATCTGTCCTTCCATTCTAAATGACAGCTTTGCTGGAAAGAGCAATTTTGGATGTAGGTCCCTGCTTTTCAAGATTTCAAATATTTCTTTCCAGCCCCTTCTTGTCTGTAAGGTGTCTTTTGAGAAATCAGCTGACAGTCTGATGGGAACTCCTTTGTAGGTGACTGTCCCCTTATCCCTTGCTGCTTCTAGAATTCTCTGCTTCATTTTAATCTTGGCTAATGTAATTACGATGTGCCTTGATGTGTTCCTCCTTGGGCCCAACTTCTTTGGGACTCTCTGAGCTTCCTGGACGTCCTGGTAGTCTATTTCCTTTGCCATGTTGGGGAAGTTCTCCTTTATTATTTGTTCAAATAAGTTTTCTACTTGTTGCTCTTCTTCCCCTTCTGGGACCCCTATAATTCGGATGTTGGGACGTTTAACGATGTCCCGGAGGTTCCTAAGCCTCTCCTCATTTTTTTGAATTCTTGTTTCTTCCTCGTTTTCTGTTTGGTTGTTAGTTTCTTCCTTCTGGTCCACTCCATTGATTTGAGTTCCAGTTTTCCTTCCATCTCTATCGGTTCCCCATGCGTCTTCTTTCATTTCACGTATTGTAGCCTGCATTTTCTCATCTAATTTATGAGCAAAATCAGCCAATTCTGTGAGCATTTTGATGACTAGTGCTTTGAACTGTGCATCTGATAGGTTGGCTATCTCTTCATTGCTTAGAGGAATTGACTCTGGGGTTTTCATTTTTTCTCCGGTTTGAGACATTTTCGGTGGGGTTTTTTGTTTTGTTTTGTTTTGGTTTTAGTCTGGTCGAGGCTATTACGTATGAGGGGTGGAGCCTTAGGTGTTCCTCAGGGCGGGGCAGCCCAGTCACTGGGTTGTGACGCTATAGGTGGGGGCGGGGTCCGAGAGGGAAGAATGGCGCCTGTTCTGCTCTCTTCTGGACTCTGGTCCCTTCTGCTGCCTCCCCTTCACCTGGATTATCTGCGCACGTGTAAGTGCTGTTACGTAGTGAGGGGTGGAGCCTCAGGCGCTCCCCAGTGTGGGGCAGCCCAGTCGCTGGGTTGTGACGCTGTATGTGGGGGCGGGGTCTGAGAGGGAACAATGGCGCCTGCTCCACTCTCCCCTGGATTCAGTCCCTTCTGCCACTTCCCCTCTGCCTGGACCGTCTGTGCGCGCGAATGTAGGACCACCTGGTCAGCCAGCCGCCTTGTGTGGCCTCACTGGGTCTGCACAGTTGCCCCCCTGTGCCCGGGGTCCGCCAGCTGCCGCCTGTGCACCCGAGAACCGCCAGCCACCGCCCGTGCACCTGGGAACTGCGAGCCGCTGCTACTTCCGTTCCTGGGTCCGCACCTCCACTTTTTCCTACCGCGACTCTGCCCCTCTTACCGGTCTGGATGAATGGTTGTTGGACTTCCATACAGTTCAATTTTCTATCAGTTCTGGTTGTTTTCTTGTTTCTAAATATTTGTTGTCCTTAATTTTGGTTGTGAGAGGAGGCACAGTGTGTCTGCCTACGCCTCCATCTTGGCCGGAAGTCCCAAAGTCATTTCTTAAAAGATTTTATTAATTTATTTTTAGACAGAGGGGAAGGGAGGGAAAAAGAGGAGAGAAACATCAATGTGTGGTTGACTTTCACGCACCCCTTACTGGGGACCTGGCCTGCAATCCAGGCATGTGCCCTAGACTGGGGATCAAACCAGGGACCCTTCGATTTGCAGGCTGATACTCCACCACTGAGCCACACCAGCCAGGGCCCAGATAATTTTAAAACTACATGAAAATACGTATTTATAAAAATAACTTTCTATAAGAATAAGTGAAAGAAAAAGAGTAAAAGTTCTGACTTACAAAAGTTTTTTTATGCACCTGAAAATATGTAATAAATTAAAATATAAAGACTAGGAAAATCTTTGCAGCAAGTTTGGCAAAGAATTTTACCATACAAAATTAAAATATATCGTACGTAATTATATATTTATTATATAAAGAATATAAACTTTTCTGGACCTATAATGAAGAAATTAATAAAAGACAGTATTTCTAGGGAGGGAAACGGGGTGGCTGAGACAAGAATGTAGGGTAAACACTTCACTCTTTTACCTACTCAGGACAAAAATATTCCAACAAAATATTTTTAAAGAAATACTGATATTTAAAGATGATAATAATATGTAAATTGGAAAAATAAACATCAAGTATATTAACAAAAAATACAGAAAATAAACAACAGCAGATATTTCACAAAAGAAAAATACAATTAATCATAAGGTTAACTCAATGGATCAGAGATCTAAATGTAAGTGTTAAAATATAAAACTCTTAAATTAAATTAAAACATTTCTATAAGTCTTTGTGACCTTGGACTAGGCAATGGTTTCTGAGATGTGACACCAAGTATAAAAAAAAGGGGGGGAAGAAAATTAAAAACTTTTGTGCTACAAACAATAACATCAAGAAAGTGAAAAGATACACCATAGAATGGGGAAAATATTTGCAAATCATATAGCTGATAAGGGACTGTACCCAGAATGCATAAAGAACTCTTAAAACTCAATAATAAAAAAATAACTAAATTTAAAAATGGGCAAAGGATCTGAATAAACATTTCCCCAAAGAAGATAAACAAATGACCAGAGCTCAACCTTATTAGTCATCAAGGAAATGTAAATGAAAACCACAATGAGATACACTTCAAAACCACGAGGATGGCTAAAATAAAAAGACAGGCAATAACAAGTGTTGCTGAGAATTTGAAAAAATTAAATCCTCATACATCGCTGGTGAGAATGTAAAAAATCAAGCTGGCAGTTCCTCAAAAAATTAAGCATAGAGTTAAACAAAGAGGATTTATTATATACCCAACAATTCTCCCCTATATATATAGTAAGTCCTCATTTAACGCCATCCATACGTTTTGCAACTCAACTCTAGGCAAAATGAAGTATGACCAAACCAATTCACCATAGGCTAACTGATATAAACAAGAGTTAAGTTCCTACAGCATCTCATTAACATCATAACAAAATGGCATCATTCAAAGACCTGCTATATACTTAAGAGATATGAAAACATATTCCCACACAAACTTGAACACAAACATTCCTAGCATTATTCATAATAGCCATAAAATGGAAACATCCCAAATGTCCATTGATGAATGGATAAGTAAAATGTGATATATTCATATAACAGAATATTATTCAGCCATGAAAAGGTACAAAGTAATGATAGATGATACATTTATGAACCTTGAAAACATGCTAATTAAATTTCTAAGTCTGCAAAGTCAAACCAGAGAATCTTTACTAAATTTCAACTACTCCATGAGATAACCTGAAATCTCCATTTTAAAAATGGGATAGTAGCAAATTACAGGTAGGCAGCTGGATATATGGCTCTTGAGTTGCAAAAAGAGCTGACACCATGAAACAGAATAAGAAAAAGAAAACACGTAAAGTAAGAAAAGAAGATAAGGTATCTGTCATACCAAACTTTAAAGAGCCAAGCAAAGAAACTGAGAAACGAATAGTCAGAGGAATAAAGAAATCAAGAAAGCAGTATCAAAAACTTCAAGAAAAGAATTCTAACAGATATACTTAGAGAGAAATCAATTGGTATTAAGAATCTAAAAACACTCCTTGTTTTTCATGCACATCCTTGGTGAGAACAGAGCCAACTGTCATGGGTTGAGCAATAAATGAAGTTCAAAGAACTGGAGGCAGTGAGTACCAACTGCTTTTTAAGAGGAAAGAATTAGGTTGGTTTTTATTATTGTTGTTGTTTTTAAAGTCTAGAGACCTTGAGCCTCAGATGAAGAAGCCAGGGAAGAGGGAGCAACACAAGACAATGGAGAAAACTGCTTGTCTTAGAGGACAAAGGGATGAATTAGATCGAGTGCTAGGTTGAAGGATAGCCTTAGAGAAACCTCAAGAAAATAAAAGTATATATCAGTATGTAAATGCAGTAATGCCTTATTTATTTGCATCCTTGGGGAAGAGTTCCACATAACTGAATTTTCCAGACACATAAGCATCTTTTTTTTTTTTTAAGTTTAGCTATTTTCTTTGCAATTATTCACCACTGTTTCATACATTTCTCTACCTTCTTAAACAGAGTGTGCTTTACTGGATGATTGAAGGTCATTGTGACCATAATTATTGTACTAGGAAGTAATATAGCTGAGCCTGTGTGTTAGTTTTTCAAACCTTTGACTGTCCCAGATTGTCAGATGACATTTCCTCTGGTACATTTCCCATGATAACCTTTTTCATTTGTGCTTCCAATAGATTCTAGTTTGAAAATTATGTAACCGTTAAGTAATACCCTAAATAAGGGATAGTAGGACTCTGAATGAAAGTACACAAGTAAAGTGCATGGCTTTATGACAACTCTCCCCGGTATTTCTAAGAAACTTGTTTCACTTTTCCATTCAGTTGAGACTGGGTTTCAAAGAGCTGAGGAAAATTGATCTCTGACTACATGGAATATTATTTTACCTTGCTTTAAGCCATGTCAAAATATCCCTGCCAAGTAACTGGTAATTTTACATGGTTAGTCTTAAATCACACACAAAAATACATCATGCTGATTCCAAAAGAGGGCCTAGATACCTCACAGTAACCAAATATACTTTTGTGTCATACATTTACCAATAAAAGTTATAACCTACACTTTTGTTCTGTATGTTAATATAGTCATGCATAGTTCACATGCATAGATATTATTCACAATAAAATGTATATCCTTCACAAAATCTTGGCTTTAATCTCTCTTAAATTTCACAAAAATTTCACAACTACAAGCAGCACAAGGGCTGAAAAGGACTAGAATTAGGCAAATTTAAGAATTCATCCCTTTAGTTCCAATACCATGGGATATCCTAATTTCATTCATTCTTAAGATACTAGAAGTGTATATCCCTCTGTATTTTACATAACAAAACTACTGTTGCTTCTCCAGGACTCTCTTCCAGTTCCTTGTTTTTCATTCGCATTAATGAAAATTAACAAATGTAGAATTTCTCATCAAGACAGAGAGCTTTCAAGTGGCCTGATAACTCAAGGCACTCAAAGCACTAGCATACGTACCTCTCAGTATTTAAACTATCTGTGTACCCCTCCCCTTCTAAGTCAAAAACACCAGGAGGGCAAGAAACTTTCTGATTCAATTATTTCATTCAAGCATGCGACAAACACGTTTTGAGCACCTAGTATTTGCTAGCTTCTGGAGACAGCTGAGTTACACAGCCCCTGCCCTCACAGTCAAGCAGAGAAAGCAGTCTTGTAAACAAATTGCCCCCCACCGCCACACACACAAAAAACAGAAGTGAGTACAGAATTAAATCAGAGGAAGGAGTAACTCTAGGGTTGCAGAGGAAGTTCAAGGATACGTTTATATATTCTCCAATAGGCCTCAATAAATACCTGTTGAGCGGACGAATGAATGAATGAAATCTTGCTAATGAAAGTTGTGATTCCAGGCCCAAATGAAATTAGTTGCTTCTGGAAGTCAGTGAATAAACTTTACCATTCAGCAGCTGCAGGAGCACAGACTCCAGCATACTCACCCCCAATCTCTACCTCAGGAAATCCCCTTGGAGAAAGGGCCATACCTGTACTGCCAGCCTTTTGCACTGCCTCCGCGGCTGCTGCTGCTGCTGCTGCTACTGATTCCACCCGCACAACTGCTGTTGCTGCTGTTCTTATTCGGGGTCAGGGCTGTGGCCAGGCTCTCCAGCTTTCCTTCCGTATCTGTGACTTTCATGGTTGATACTGGTTCACCCCCCTGCATCTTAACTCCAAAGTCCATTTGCCCTTCTTGGGCGGAGAGAACAACTCTGCCGTTTTGTGAGTGATAATTTTTAAGATCTGATCTAAGGTGATTCCACGAGCTAAATCATACGGTGGGAACCATCAGATAGTCCAAAGAAGGAACGAACCTTTCCCAATGAAGGAAAACTTTTAGAGGACAGGGGTTGGGGTGCAAAGAGGGCAGCGATCCTTGAAATATGTATCTTCTTCCCGGCAAAGCAAGGAAGAAAAGTCACCCTGCTAGATTTGCTGGCATACTCGAAGGAGAAGCAGAAGCAACTCGGGGAGGTCGGGGACTCTTGCCAAAAGGGCTGGGCGAAAGACGGAGAACCACGGACAAGGATCAGCGGCCTGACCTCTGCGCTGACGGACTAACCCGCCGCGATCCTTCTTCTCCGGCGGGTCCTCAGGAGATGGTCCGGTCCAGCCCGCTCTGCTGTTCCCGCCGCAGCCCCGGAGACAGAGCTGGGGCCGCCCACGCGCAGACCAGTAGGAGGGTCCGGGGAGGAGGCCTCCGGGGGCGGGACGCCGGCTCCCAGAGCAGCCTCTCCTTTGGACAAACGACAGCCGCTCTGGGCGACTTCCTTCAACACCCACGGTCCTGGGCCCTTGACTGGGTTCGCAGACACAAGCGAGTTCTTCACCCTCTCTCCAGCCCCCAGTGTGAACACCACTGCCCCGGCCGCTGCCCCACCCACAGCCCCACGGTGGGTCACCCCGCCTTCCCTTCCGGAGTAGCGTGAGCTCACTTCCTCTAGAGCAGAAGCTCCTGGCGCCATCTTGGAGCAGGGCACGCAGCGCTGGTGGGGGCGGAGTTTCTGAGGGGTGGTTGTGGGTGGGTTAGTGGAGAAAACGTGAGAGGGAAGGAGAGGGAGGGTGAGGGAGAGGAAGGTTAAGGCAGAGGGAGGGAGGAGGAGGTGGGGCAACCAGTGAAGCAGAAACAAAGGAATGGTTGGAGATAGTGCCCTTGTGGGGTGACTCTTGGACTAGCTAACCAGGTTTTGCCCTTCCATTCAAGGGTTCATTGCAGGCCTTTTGGGAAGAAAGGTAGAGAAATAATGTCACTTCTATCAGAAATTGCAAAAAGAAACATTTTAGCAATTTTTCAACAAGCGCATGACACTGAAATAAGGCAAATAAGTGTTATAAATGAAAAAGAAACTGTTGTGAATATTAGAGTTCTCAGAATGAAAGCTAGGTATGCTTTCTGACCCCAGACAAATCTTTCATTCTCTTTAGATACTGGTTTTTGCTTATGTAAAATAATGGTGGTGGAGCCCTCTGGTTCAGTTGGTTGGGCAGCTTACTGCAAAGCAAAAGTTCTCCATTAGATTCCTGGTCAGTTCACATGCTTGCGTTGTGTTTCATCCTGGTGTACAGGAGAAGCAACCGAAGGCTATTTCTCACATTGATGTTTTTCTCTCTACCTTCCCCCTCTCTACAAATAAATAAAATCTTCTTTTTACATTGTATGCCATTTTTTAACTGATTGTGCTATTATACTGTTCCCATTAATCCTCCTTTGCACCCTTCTATCCAGTGCCCTGACCCCTTCCAGCTATCCCCTGTCCTTTGTTCACATCCATGGGTCATGCATACAAGTTCCTTGGCAACTCCATTTCCTATATTTGCTCTTAGCATCCCCCTACCTATTCTGTAACTACGAATTTGCAATTCTTAATCCTTTCACCTTTTCCTCTATTCCCCCAAACACCCTTCCCAACTGGCCACCATCCCAATGTTCTCCGTATCTATGATTCTATTTCTGTTCTGCTTGTTTGCTTAGTCTGTTTTTGAGATTCAATTTTTGATAGATATGTATTTGTTTCCACTTATTGTTCTAAGTTTTGATCTTCTTTTTCTTAAATAAGTCCCTTTAACATTTCATATAATATTAGTTTGGAGATGATGAACTCCTTTAGTTTTTTTCTTGCCTGGGAAGCTCTTTATCCACCCTTCTTTTCTAAATGATAGCTTTGGTGGGTAGAGCAATCTTGGCTGTAAGTCCCTGCTATTCATGACCTTGAATGTTTCTTGGAAGTCTCTTCTAGCCCATGAAGTTTCTCTTGAGAAATAAGCCGACAGTCTTATGGGAGCTCCCTTGTAGGTAACTAACTTCTTTTTTCTTAATGCTCTTTTTGATGTGTCTTGATGTGGAACTGTTTGTGTTCATCTTGTTTGGGACTCTGTGCTTGTCTATTATATGTCTATTTCCTAAACCTAATTAGTGAAGTTTTCTTTCATTATTTTTTCAAATAGGTTTCCAATTTTTTGCTCTTCCTCTTCTCCTTCCGGCACCCCTATGATGCAAATGTTGCAACATTTGAAGTTGTCCCAGAGGCTTCTTATACTGTCCTCAAATTTTTGGATTCTTTTTTCTTTTTCAGCTCTACTGATTGAATGTCTTTTTCTTCCTTATGTACTAAATCATTGATTTGATTCTTGGTTTCATCCACTCCTCAGTTCATTCCCTATAAATTGTTCTTTATTTCAATTACTGTCTCCTTCATTTCTGATTGGATCTTTTTTATGCTGTCGAAGTACCCCCTGAGTTTCATGAGCATCCTTATAACCAGTATTTTGAGCTCTGCTTATCTCCATTACATTTAGTTCTTTTTCTGGAGTTTTGGTCCATTCCTTCATTCGGGCCATGTGTCTTTGTCTCCTCATTTTGGCAGCCTCCTTGAGTTTGTTTCTATGTATTAGGTAGACCTGCTATGTCTCCCAGGTTTGGTAGCATGGCCTAATGTAGCAGGCGTCCTGTATGGTCCAGTGGCACAGTCTCCCTATCTACCAAGCTGTGTACTCAAAGTGTACCCTCTGTATGGGCTGTGTACTTCCTCCTCTTGTAGATGAGTCTTGATTGCAGTCAGCAGGTGAATGGGACAGATTTACCCAGTCCAAACAGCTGGTAGTACTGGCCATGACTACTGGCTGGCAACCACCTCCCTCTGTTGCTTGTGGAAGTAGTCTGGGTGGTGTTCCATGTGGTCTATAACTGTCCACTGGGTGCATAGGCTCTGGGGTTTCCTGGGTGGTGTAGGTCAAGGTCAGTCTTCCCCCGTGTTTTGTCTGGGGCTCCTTGGTGTAAGCTATAAAGTGATCTGCAGATGGTTCCTGCTAGTGCCAGGCCTGTGGCCACTCAGTGAAAGGTACGGGACCCAGGTCCAGCTGTTGCTTTTTTGAGTGCATTTAGGAAGGTCTGAAGCCTGCGCCTAGTCTAGCCCTTCATATGGAAAAGCCACTGTTACCAGCTTGCATGACCCGTAAGTTGGATAGGGCGGACCTTAGGTAATCATCAGGGTGGGGCTTACTGTGTGAACCAGGTTGATGGAGATTCAGATATAGTGCTGCCTCACTGCAGTTCTGTGTGAGGGAGGGCTCAGAAAAGGTACAATGGCCGCTGTCTGTAGTTCTGTCTGGGAGGAAGCTGCCCCCAGTTCCTGCCATTCTGCCAGTCCCTTCAGTTACTCCCCATATGTCACTGGTGCCTTTCAAGTTGCTGCCCCAGTGCTGGACCCCAGTGGGAATGAGTCTGAATAAGTCCATGTGCATTACAAGGCTCTTTAAGAGGAGAGGCTTGAGAATCCTGCTGTTTCTTCAGCTGACCAACCCCCACTGGTTTTTACAGCCAGAAGTTATAGGGATTTCTCTTCCTGGTACTAGAACACTGGACTGGGTGTTCTGGTGTGGGACTGGGATCCTTCATTCCTGATATGTCTCTCCATTTTATATCTACCACATGTGGGTTTGAGACCAGCTGTTTCCATGTCTCCACATCTCTTCCCCTCCATCCGTCCTACCCGTCTAGATGAATGTGGTTTCTTTAATTCTTAGTTGTTGGACTTCCATCCAACTCAATTATCTGATGATGCTGAATAATATTTGTTCTGCAGTTTAGCTGTAATTTTGCTGTGGTCCTGTGGGGAAGTGAGCCACATTTACCTACACCTCTATTTTGACCAGAAGTCTTAAAATAAATAAAATCTTTTTAAAAAACTGGTTGACCAGATGATTTTTAATGTTCCCTCCAATTGTAAATCCTCATTTCTAACCACTTCATTTGTGAATTGAATTTATAGCATATGCAAAACAGTATGGTAGATGCAAAGAAATATTACTCAAAGTAAAAAAAATAGCAGCACACTAAATATGAATATACAGATAATTGAGGCTATAAAGAAAATAAAAGTGGAACAAATAACGAACAAATGGGATGGATAGAAACCTACTTAAGAAGAATAGTCGAGAAAAACATCTATGAGGAGACAGTATTTTAAAAAGAAAGATGAGGAAGCTAAGGGAAAAGCAACTTTTACTTATTCTGAGAAATGAGGCACCTGGGGGCCTAGAGCATGGTGAGCAAAAGACAAAGTGGTATGAATGAGAGTGAAGTCATAAGCAGAGAAATTGGTATTTCCTTGTAAGTTCGGTAGAAAAATCACTGACAGTTTTAATCAGAGAGTTGTGATCCAATCTATATTTTAAAAACATCTCTCTAATCTTTTCAACAAATGTTGTTGTGAAAACTGGATATCCACATACAAAAGAATGAAATTGGACCCCTACCTCACATCATACACAAAATTTAACTCAAAATGGATCAAAGACATAAATGTAAGAGGCAAAACTGTAAGAAAAACAATAAATCTTTATGTAAGAGTAAATAAAGAGTAAATCTTTATGACCTGTGGAAAGGCAAAAACTTCTTAGATATGACATCAAAGTGACAAAAAGTATAAGTGACAAAAAAATAGATAGACTGGACTTTATGAAAATTAAAAGCTTTTGTGCTCCAAACAATACCAATAAGTAAAAAAAAAAAAAAAAAAACCCACAGAATGGGAGAAAAATATTTGCAAACCATATATCCCATAAGAGACATATCCAGAATATGTAAAAAGTTCTGTCAGCTCATTATTAAAAAGATAATTAAACCTATTAACCAATGTCATCCCAATAAATTCAATTAAAAAATTAAGCCAATTCAAAAATGAGTGAAGGAGCTGAAAGGGTCAGGCCAGATCCCTAACCCCCAGACTGCTTGTGACCAAGTCAGGCCAGTTTCCAACCCACTGGACTGCTCAAGACTCAGTTATCCCAACTCACTTGATAGCCTGAGGCTTCATTGAAACTCTCTCCCACCACACACAATAGAAATCTGGCACCAGCCACAATGGCCCATGATCAGACTGACCCTCCTGTACCTGGGAACAGCCCAGCCCTTTACCTAACCCACTGTCCAGGCTCACATCCTGGAACCCTGAGGTACCCACCTGGAAGAACAAGAAACTAACCCCTCCCATATCCTCTCACAAACCCCATACTTTTTCTTTTAAAAACCCCAGTCTTGCCTTCCTCCAGTGCTGAAGTCAACCCCGACTCAGTCCACATCTCAGCCCAGCATCAAATAAATGCACTTGGATCAGATCACCTGGTTCCTGCCATCTCTGTTTCTCACACATTCCTAACAGGAGCTACATAGACATATCTCCAAAGAAGATATACAAAAAGTCAATAAATACATCAAGAGATTCTCATCATCATTAGTCATAAAGGAAATACAGATTAAAACCATGAGCTAGCACTTTACACCCACTAGGATGATTATAATAAAAAAGATAGACAACAATAAATGTTGATGAGGGATGTGGAGAAACTGGAAACCTCATAAACTGCTGGTGGAAATGTAAATGTGGTATGTCTGTATGATGAAATTTTATCTGGCCATAAAAATGAATGAAAAGTGAAAGAAGCAAAACACAAAGAGCCATTTATTGTGTGATTCCGTCTATAAGAAATGTCCAGAAAGGAAAATCTACAGATACATAAAGTAGAGTCATGATTTTCAGGGGCTAGGAGAGAGGAAGAAAGGAGAATAACTGCTAAATGGGTATGGGGTTTTCTTTTTAAAAAATATATTTTATTGATTATGCTGTTACAGTTGTCCCATTTTTTTCTCTCCCCTTTATTCCCCTCCACCCTGCCCCCCCACTAGCATTCCACCACCTTAGCTCATGTCCACGGTTCCTACATATAAGTTCTTTGGCTTCTCCATTTCCCATACTATTCTTAATCTCCCCCTGTCCATTTTGTACCTACAATTTATGCTTCTTATTCCCTAACCTTTTCCCCCTTTCTCCCCTCTCCCCCTCCCTGATGAAAAGCCTCCATGTGATCTGTGATTCTGTTCCTGTTTTATTGTTCATTTAGTTTATTTTTGTTTTTTAGGTTCAGTTGATGATAGTTGTGAGTTTGTTGTCATTTTACTGTTCAGAATTTTGATCATCTTCTTTTTCTTAGATAAGTCCCTTTAACATTTCATATAATAAGGGCTTGGTGATTATGAACTCCTTGAACTTGACCTTATCTGAGAAGCACTTTATCTTCCCTTCCATTCTAAATGATAGCTTCACTGGATAGAGCAATCTTGGATGTAGGTCCTTGACTTTCAAGACTTGGAATACTTCTTTCCAGATCCTTCTTTCCTGTAAGGTCTCTTTTGGGAAATCAGCTGACAGTCTGGTGGGAACTCCTTTGTAGGTGACTGTTCCCTTATCCCTTGCTGCTTCTAGAATTCTCTCCTTCATTGTAATCTTGACTAATGTAATTATGATGTGCCTTGGTGTGTTCCTCCTTGGGTCCAACTTCTCTGGGACTCTCTGAGCTTCCTGGACTTCCTGGAAGTCTATTTGCTTTGCCAGATTGGGGAAGTTTTCCTTTGTTATTTGTTCAAATAACTTTTCCCCTTGTTGCTCTTCTTCTTCCCCTTCTGGTACCCCTATAATTCAGATGTTGGGATGTTTAAAGATGTCCTGGAGGTTCCTAAGCCTCTCCTCATTTTTTTGAATTCTTGTTTCTTCCTTCTTTTCTGTTTGGTTGTTTCTTTCTTCCTTCTGGTCCGCTCCATTGATTTCAGTCCCAGTTTTCTTCCCATCGCTATTGATTCCCTGTGCGTTTTCCTTCATTTCACTTATTGTAGCTTTCATTTGTTCATCTAATTTGGGACCAAAATCAACCAATTCTGTGAGCATCCTGATCACAGTGCTTTGCACTGTGTATCTGATAGGTTGGCTATCTCTTCATCGATTAGAGGAATTAGCTCTGGGGCTTTGATCTGTTCTCCCATTTGAGGCATTTTGGGGGTTGTTGTTGTTGTTGTTGTTGTTGTTTAGTCTAGTCATGCCTGTTACACATGAGGGGTGGAGCCTTAGGTGTTCACCAGGGTGGGGCAGCCCAGTCCCTGAGTTGTGATGCTGTATGTGGGGGCAGGGTCCAATAGGGAACAATGGTGTTTGTTCCACTCTCTCTCGTATTTCAGTCCCTTCCACCACTTTCCATAAACAAAGTGGGCCCTTCTGGTGCTGATTTCCATGTGGGTGGGCTTGTGTACATTCTAGGATCCCATGGGTCTCTCCAACAAACTCTCCTGTGAGGCTAGGAGTCTCTCCCAGCACGTCAACCCCCACGAGTGTTTTCAATTGGTGTTTTTAGGTTTTACTTCCTGGCGCTGGGGCCCTGGGTTGTGAGGTCTGTCTCACTCCCTATTTTTGCCTGGATTATCTACAGGCAAATGTGGGACCACCTGGTCAGCCAGCCGCCTTTGCACGGCCTCACTGGGTCTGCCCGTTGCCACCCTGCACCCAGGGTCTGCTAGCTGCCGCTGGTGAGCCTGGGGTCTGCTAGCCTCTGCCTGCATGCCTGGGGCTCCTGCGCGCCCAGGTCTGCTAACCTCCACTTTTTCCTGCCACAACTGCCCCTCTTACCGGTCTGGATGAATGGTTGTCGGAATTCCATACAGTTCAATTTTCTGTTAGTTCTGATGTTTTCTTGTTTCTAAATCTTTGTTGCCCTTAATTTTGGTTGTGTGAGGAGGCACAGCATGTCCACCTGCGCCTCCATCTTGGCTGGAAGTAAGTTTTTGATATCTTGCTCTTCCTATTCTCCTTCTCATTCAGATGTTGGAACCCCCTGTGATTCAGATGTTGGAATGTTTAAAGTTGTCCTGGAGCTTCCTAAGTCTCTCCTTCTCTTTTTGAATTTTTGTTTCTTCATTCTGTTCCAGTTGAATGTTAATTTCTCCCTTCTGCTACAAATCATTGATTTGAGTCCTGATTTCCATCCTGTCACTGTTGGTTCCCTGTATATTTTCCTATATTTCAGTTTGCATAGCCTTCACTTCTTCCTCTATTTTGCAACCATACTCAACCATTTCTGTGAGCATCCTGATTACCAGTGTTTTGAACTCTGCATCTGATAGGTTGGCTATCTCTTCCTCGCTCAGTTGTATTTTTTCTGGAGCTTTGATCTGTTCTTTCATTTGGGCCAAATTTCTTTGTCTTGGTACACCTGTTATGTTGTAAGGGGCAGAGTCAGTAGGGTGGGGCAATCCATGAAGCTGTGTTGTGAAACTGTATGTGGGGGAGGGGTCAGAGCTGGAACAATGCCACTTGCTTAGCTCTTACCGTGCTTTCAGTCACTTCCCCTGCTGCCCACAAGCAAATTGGGTCCTTCTGGTGCTGATTCTGGGTGGGTGGGTTTGTGTACATTCTAGGATCCTGTAGGTCCCTCCAGTGAACTCTCTTGTAAGGCTGGGAGTTTCTCCTGCTGTTGCAACCCCCCACAGGTTTTCACTGTCGGAGGTTTTTTTCCCTGCACTGGAACCCTGGTTTGTGCAGTCTTGTCTTGCTTCCCAGTTGTTCCTCCCCATTTATCTGCATGCAAATGTGGGACTGCCTGGTCCTCCAGCCAGTGCTTTGCCTGCTCTGGTCTTCCAGCTGGTGCCTTGAAGCAATTCCTCTCCACCCGCCGCTGCCCATCTCTGCCCTTCCTACTGGTCTGGATGAATGTTTCTTCTTTAACTCCTTGGTTGTCAGACTTCCATACCTCTGATTTTATGGCAGTTCTGTGTTGTTTTGTTTTGTTTTTGGTGTAAAATTGTTCTCCTTTTGGGTTTGCAAAGAGGCAAAGTGTATCTACCTATGCCTCCATCTTGGCCAAAATTCCCAGTATGGGGTCTTCTGAGGGATAATGAAAATGCCTTAAAATTAGATAGCGATGATGGTTGCACAATCCTGTGAATATACTAAAACCCACTTAACTGTATGCTTTAAATTGTGAATGTATGATAGGTAAATTATATAAAAATAAAGCTATTTAAACAAATTAATTATCTAGCTGTCATATAGAGAATTGATTTTAATGAGAGAAAAAGAGGAAGCAGGGAGACTAGTTAGGAGGCTATGACAAGTGAGGTCAGAGGTAATAATGCCTTTGGTCAGGGTATTGCATTGGGAATGTAGAGAACTGTATGGGGTGGCAGGGTTGGGGTAGCTACAGTGCTGCAAATAGATTGGATTTGCAATAGTGCAATAATGTTCTTACATGCCTCTCCACTTCCAGTCTATTCTGCATGTGTTACAGATCATGCTCCTTTGAAACTTAGAAATCTCCAAAGACCTTTCATTATTTATGGAATAAAAATGGTGTGGGAGCTGTTGTAATAACCTGCTGTAATGTATAGAGTCTATAGGATTTAGAGTTGTCTTTTTTATAGTTCAGCACTGGGAGAAATGAGGATCTCTATGTAATGAATGAGGTCAGACAGCTGTAGAAGTAAGCCATACTAATCCATGATCATTCCAACTCAAATCAAAGAAAATAAGCCTTGTGAGTGGATGCCTTCATTGGAGCAAAGTCAGCTGTAAAGGAGGAACATGCCAACCCAAATATGAGAACAACATGGACTGCGGAAAAGCCTTCAGTTTTAGAGACCTAGAAGATATTCTGTCTTTGCCACCAGTGGTGATGAGACTTGGCGACTGACTCATTCTAACCAAATGCACACCAGACTGATATAGCAAGTGTAAAGACAAGTGTTAATTAATAATGAAAAATACAGCTTAAGGTACTCAAGTTTGAATGTCAGCATATTCTGTGCAAGACACTCCCCAGGATAAGCTAAATTATTTCCAAAAGGTTACACGATGCTCACAGAATCAGAACTAGGGAAGTTGGTTGGATAAATGTCTTTTTTTTTAAGGCAGAATCTTTTTCTGTTGTTGTATAATATGATCTGAGTCTATTTCCTTTAATATCTAAGGAGAAAGGAGACCATATGATTTGAAGAAGGAAGATTTTAAAAGGGCATTTTTTTGAAAGCTGTCAAGAATACACTTGTCTCCGTGAAGAGTTTAAGGTGATTTTCCCAGTAGTCCTGCTGGATCAGTTCATCCTTCCCATGGAGAGAAGCTGCATAGCATAATGGTAAAGCACATGGGCTCTGATGTCAAACCGATAATGTTTGGGTACTGATTCCACTGCATGTGACCTTAGGCAAGTTACTTAAGCTCTTTGTACATGTTCATTCCTTTGTAAAATGGGAATAATAGTAACATCTCTGATATGGACTGAATTGCATTCCCCTAATATTTCTTTGTTGAAGCCCTAATCCCCAATGTGCTTATATTCAGAGATGGGCCTTTGGGAGATAATTCAGTTTAGATCAGGTGTCCTCCATGATGGGATTTGCCCTTATAAGAATAGATGCCAGAGACTGAACTTTCTTACCTCCACCCAGCTCCCACCATGTGAAGATACAGAGAGGCCATCTATAAGCCAGAAAGAGAGATTCTTTCTGGCATATCCCTTTCCACCTGAGAAGTGTGAAGACTAAACCCCAAGCTAAGATCCCTAACCTACAGCACCAGAGGTGGAAAGGGACCCAGATAACACCCAGCTGTGCAAAGCAGCAGGGGTTCTGTCACCAGGGAGAGACAACTGGAGATGCAGAGAGCCTTTTGAAGGGCCAAAGCACAAAGTTTCATTTGCAGCCACTTACCCTGGGTGCCAGCAAAGGAAGGCAGAGTAGACTAGAGATGCTTGAGGAGAGTCTAGAGTTGGTGGCTCTCAGTAGAGAACTGACGGAACAGCCACCAGGATCCCTGTGCTGAGTCATGCCCCATACTGCAGGAGCCATATCTCTCAGGCAGAGCACTCCTCCCTGAATGGCATCAGCCTGAGGGGAGGCAATAGTCCTGCCCCCAGAAATTACTCTGCCCCACTCTGTGTTACTTAAGCCTGACTGCTGGTTAAAAATTGAATAGATTAACAGCTGATCAGATTAAGGCTGATTAGTTTAATATCTAAGGCAAAAAATAGAAACAAGCAGCCAAAATGGAAAGACAAAGAAACAGACCCAAAATAAAAGAACAACAGAATTTTCCAGAAGAACTAGATGAAATGGAAGTAAACAATTTATCAGATACAGATTTTAGAGTAATGATTATAAGGATACTCAACAGCATGAAGCATGAAACAAGATACAGAAACCGTAACAAAGGATCAGCTAAAAATAAAAAAATGATACTCTGAATGATTAAGGAATAAACCAGAGGTTAGAGGAAGCAGAGGATTGAATCACTGTTTTGGAAGACAAGGTAGAAAAAAACAGTCAGGCAGAGCAGAAAAAGAAAAAAGAATTTTAAAAAATGATGAGAGCTTAAGAAAAATCTTGAACAACATGAAGAGTAACAACATCCACATCATGGGAATACCAGAAGGAGAAGAGAATGAGCAAGGGATTGAGAACCTATTTGAAGAAATAATAACTGAAAACTTCCCCAATCTGGTGAAGGAAAAGTCATACAATTCCAAGAGTTCAGAGAGTCCCAGACAAGCTGGACCCAAAGAGACCTACACCAAGACTCATCATAATTAATATGACAAGGCTTAAAGACTAGGAGAGAATCCTAAAAGCCACAAGAGAAAGTAGATAGTTACCTACAAGGGAGCACCAAGTAGACTGTCATCTGATTACCCATCAGAAACATTTCAGGCCAGAAGGGAGTGGTGTGAAATATTCAGGATAATGAAAAGCAAGGACCTACAATCAAGGCCACTTCACCCAGCAAGGCTATCATTTAAAATTGAAGGGCCCTGGCTGGCATAGCTCAGTGGATTGAGCGCGGGCTGCGAACCAAAGGGTCGCAGGTTCGATTCCCAGTCAGGGCACATGCCTGGGTTGCAGGCCAGGCCCCTAGTGGGGGCCACGTGAGAGGCAACCGCACATTGATGTTTCTTTCCCTCTCTTCCCCTCTCGAAAAATAAATAAATAAAATCTTTAAAAAATAAATAAATAAAATAAAATAAAATAAAATTGAAGGAGAAATAAGGAGCTTCTCAGACAAGAGAAAGGTAAAGGAGTTTGTTAAAACCAAACCAGTACTGCAACAAATGTTAAAAAGGCTTGCAAGAAGAAGGAGGTGAGGAAGAGGAGGAGGAGGAGGAGAGCAAGTGGAAAAACCAGTGGAAAACAGTCTAACAGTAAAATGGCACTGCACACGAATTTATCAATAATCACCTTAAAGGTAAATGGTTTAAATGCTTCAACCAAAAGAAAGAGGGTAGCTAAATGCATAAGAACCCAAGACCTATATATTTGGTGCCTTAAGAGACCCATGTCAGATCAAAAAGATACACACAGACTAAAAGTAAAGGGTTGGTAAAAGATATTTCATGCAAGTGGAAAAAAGTACTTATATCAACAAAATAGACTTTAAAACCAAGGCTATAGTAAGAAACAAAGAACACTACATAATGATAAAGGAAACGATCCAACAAGAGGATACAACCCTACTAAACATTTATGACCCAATATAGGAGCACCTAAATATCGAAAGCAAATCTTGATGGACATAAAAGGAGAGATCAACAGAAATACAGTCATAGTTGGGGATTTTAAAACCCCATTAACTTCAGTGGATAAATCTTTCAGGCATAATATCAACAAGGAGACATCAGCCTTAAATGACACACTAGATCAAATGGATTTCATTGATTTCTTCAGAGCCTTTCACCCTAAGATAGCAGTAATATACATACATTTCAAGTGCACATGGAACGTTTTCTAGGGTAGACCACATGCTAGGACACAAAACAAATCTCAATAAATTTAAGAAGAATGAAATCATATTGAACATCTTCTCTGACCACAATGCTATGAAAGGAGAAATCAACCTCAAGAAAAACACTGAAAAACATGCTAGACATAGTGCAGGGGACCCTGTCCTGGGTGCCAGATGTTGGGGGGCTCTGCCCACAGAGCCCCATCTCTCTGTCACAGATGAAAATAAAAACTACCAAGACATGACTGCTTGGGGAGGAAAGGGGTCAAACTCTCAGAGGAGAATGACCCAGAGCCCCTTCCTCACTAGGCTTTTATTGGGCTCAAATACACCAGAATACAAGTTTAACATGTCAAAGAAATCTGAGGGCTTAATCCAAGCCAGTGTTTGTCAGGAAGGGGGGTTGCCAAACTTTGGGAGACATGCTCATTTCCTCCTGGGACACTTGTCACCTCAGGAAGAGCACTCCTGGCAAAGCAGGTTTCACAGGACTTTAGGAATTCTTTCTTATGTCCGGATCACCCAGGGAGCCGTCCTGGCCAGGACAGGGCTGCACCGCTCACCCCCACAGTTTCAGGCTTTAAGCCTATTAGGAAGCAGGAGACATCTCCCAGATGGAAATGAGGACTCCGGCTATGTCAGAATAGCCGGGGGGTGAGGGTCCATCACATCCTCTTTGCTGCAACCCCCCGAGTCCTTCTATGAGGCCTCCCAAGTGGTTGTGTCTGGCTTAGGTTGCCCCTCCCATGAGGAGTCTTACCCGTCATTGACTGCCAACCAAGCAATTGGGCCAGAGAGGCAGAAGCAGCACTCCTGCCAGGGAGATAAGCTTTGTCTCCTTAGTAGGTCACATCCTTGTGACAGAACAGACCCAGATGAAGTGGGTCCCTTGGGCTCTTACACAGCCCACCATGGGGTGAGGGTTACAACTCCTGAAACCAGGCTGAACGGTCCGCAACAACATGGACGCTAAATAACGTATTATTAAACAATGAATGGGTCAACAATGAGATCAGAGAAGAAATTAAAAGATACCTTGAATCAAACGAAAATGATGACACAACAATCCAAAACTCTGTGAAACACTGCAAAAGCAATCCTAAGAGGGAAATTCATAGCATTATAGGCCTATCTAAAAAGCAAAAACAAAAACAAGAAAAAGCTCAAATAAACACACTTCAAGGAACTTGGAAAGGAAAAACAAACAAAGCCCAAAGTGTGCAGAAGAAAAGAAATAATAAATATCAGAGCAGAAATAAATGAAATGTATTTTTTAAAAAAGATACCAAAAAATCAATTAATCCAAGAGCTGGTTCCTTGAAAAGATAAACAAGATTGACAAACCTGTAACCAGATTCATCAAGAGAAAAAGAAAAAGGACCCAAATTCATAAAATCAGAAATAAAAGAGGAGAAATAAAAATGGACACCAAAGAAATACAAATGATTGTAAGAAAACATGAACAATTATATGCCAACAAACTGGACAACCTGGATGACATGAATAAATTCCTAGACTTACAATCTTCCAAAAATAAATCACAAAGAATCAGAGAATCTGAATAGAAAGATTACACCTAATGAAATTGAAGCAGTAATCAAAAAACTACCAACAAACACAAGAACTGGACTGGATGGCTTCACAGGTGAATTTTATCAAACATTCTGAGAAAAACTAACATCTCTCCTTCTCAAAATATTTCATAAAATTCAAGAAGGGGGAAGGCTCCCAAAGTCATTTTAGGAGGTCAACATTATCCTAATTTCAAAATCAGATAAAGATACTACAAAGAAATAAAATTATAGGTCAGTATCACTGATGAACATAGATGCAAAAATCCTCAACAAAATATTAGCAAACTGAATACAGCAATGCATCAAATAGATCATACACCATTATCAAGTGGCTGCTATTCCAGGAATGTAAGGATGATATAACATTCACAAATCAATAAATGTGATTCACCACATAAACAAAATGAAGGATAAAAAGCACATGATAATACCAATACATGCAAAAAAAGCATTGATAAAATCCAGCATCCATTTATGATCAAAACTCTCAGCAAAGTGGGAAGGGAGAATACAGGGAACATATCTAAACATAATAAAGGCCATATATGACAAACCCACTGCCAGCATCATACTCAATGGGCTAAACTCCAAGTGTTCCCCTTAAGATTGGGGACAAGACATGGATGTCTGCTTTCACCTCTCTTATTCAGCATAGTACTAGAAGTCCTAACCACAGCAATCAGATAGGAAGAAGAAACAAAAGGCATCCAAATTGGAAAGGAGGAAGTAAAACTGTCTTTATTTGCAGACAACATGTTACTGTACATAGAGAACCCTAAAGATTCCACCAAAAAACTGCTAGAACAGATAAATGAATTCAGCAAAACAGCAGGATACAATATTCTGTATGGCCACTGTGGAAAGCAGTATGGAGATACTTCAAAAATTAAAAATGGATCCGCTTTTTGACCCAGCAATACCACTTCTGGGAATATATCCGAAGCACCCAAAACACTGATTTGAAAGAACATAAGCACTACTATATTCATTGCAGCATTATTTACAATCATCAAGATATGGAAGCAGCCCAAGTGTCCATCAATAGATGAGTGGATAAAACAACTATGGAACATTTACATAATGGAGTTCTGCTTGGCCGTAAAAAAAAGAGGAAAATTTTACCCTTTGCAACATTATGGATGGATCTGTAGAACATTATGCTAAGTGAAAAAAGTCAGTCAGAGAAAGACAAATACCATATGATTTCACTCATATGTGGAATCTAATGAACAAACTGAAATAAGAAGTGAAACAGAGACAGACTCATAGAAGGAGAACAAATGACAACTGGTGGAGGGGAAGTTAGGGGGTAGAGGGATTAAGTAAAAAAGAAAAAGAACTCAGGGACATGGACAACACGGTGGGGATTGCTGTGGGGAGGGGACTAAATGGTAATGGAAAAAATATAATAAAGATTATATATTCAAAAAATAAAACATGTAATTGATTAAAAATAAAATGAAATACATGTGAGAAGTGTCAAAATATATGTAAGCATGGAGCTGGAGGAGAAATGGGTGGTTGAGTGGATGGTTATTTACCCAATGTCATAATCAGAGAGGGTCTTCTTGGGAAAAGTGGTATTTTAGTTTATTACTGGAAGGATGAGTTGAAGGCAGAGTAAGAAAATGATCTAGGTAGAAGGAAGAACGTATCCATCAATGACAGAGAAGAGGTGTAAGAGGAACTTAAAAAGCTGGGGTGACCAGAGCTCAAAAAGATATAATAGAAGATGGGTCTGGGGATGTAGTCAAGGATAAGATGGCAAACCAAGAAATTCAGACCTTTTTCTAAGCACAAAGGTGTTACTGAATAAAGTGGGATTGGGTAACCCACTGCTGTACACAAGCATAGCACAATAATTGGTGAGGAGGGGAAAAGGTCTTTATTAAAAGGTTGCCCAATTTAGGGGAGCTGTTATTCTATGACTCCAAGCCATTCTTTTGTGCAAAACACAGAAGGAAGCCAGCCACCCCCAGGATCAGAATCAGTGTCCAGACACCCAACTCCATTCTTATCTGCCCTCCCGGGTCCCAAGGTTATTATGTAAATGGGTCTCCATTCTCAGGCTCTGTCTTTCTGGAGTGTGCACTTGGGGACCAGCATCTCCATTGCATTGCTGCAGCTTCTTCCCTCTCCCAAGACTGGGCCACAGTGCCAGATCCCTATACCAGAGGTGTCCAACCTTTTGGCATCCCTCACTACACTGGAAGAGGAAGAGTTGTCCTGGGTCACAGCCTGCAGGCCGTGGGATTGGACACCTCTGCATAGACAGTCATGCTAGGGGCTCCTTCTGTGGGGCCCCAGCGTCTAAGGATACTTGTGCCCCAAGAACTGGCGAATGTTCCCAGCCTGCATGTTGGGGCACTGCTGTCACAGCAAGAGAAGAGGCACAGTCTGGGATGCAGTGCAGCATGGAGCCACAGCACCCCATGGGTCACTGCTGACCAGGTGTACGTCCAGACTGGTTGAGCAAGGGCAAGATGAGAGCTGAGAGCAGGGCTTGGCATCTGCTCTGAGACCCCACCCCTGATTGAGCAGGGGAGGGAAATGCAAAAAGGGGTGAGATTTTGTCCCCTCTGCGTAAATCTTGCACCCCCAAACCCTGCATGCTGTGGGAACATACAGCTTGCCAGCTGATCTAGGCTAACGTCCATCACATGCTTCAGCTCTCACAGCATCTCTGCCCCTCCACCTGATGACATGATTGAGAATTGGGTAGGAAGGTTTTTCTAGTTCTTCACAGGGGCCTTGATTGATCACCTTGGAGTTTCCAGGAACCTCTCCCTCATTTTGGAGAGTGCAGCCTTTCTTCTGTCCTTCTTTCTTCTGTCCTTCTTTCTTCACTCCCTACTGCTCTGCTGGGTTGCTAGGGCAAGGCATGCTGGCCCCTGGGCTGGTTCACGTGCAGCACTAGCTTGTTTACTGTTGCCTTGGGCAGCCTCCTCCTATGATCCCTCCCTTCGTTGGGGAAGGCAGGCTCTTCTGCTGCTTCCTGGTTCTCCATTCCTCTCTGTCCAGTGACCTGGCCAGATCCCTACTGTTAGAAGGGTAGCCACTGAATGATTTTAAGCAAAATAATGAATTGCATGAAGAGAGTTAGGTTGTTTAATATAGAATGACATTATTTCTAGACATGGCTTTTACCTGGATCTAAGTATACTCTTGCCCTAAATTAGGTTATTAAGAAAATATTTTCCCATGCACATTGCTGGATTTCAAGTAGAAAGACCTCCACTATAAGGTCTTGCAAGCCATCAGATAGGCATGGAAACTTCCAGCAAGGAAATGACTGTAAGAGAGTTAAGTAATGGATCTTTATCCTACCTGTTTATCTTTCTCAATTTCCTACTCATTTGACCATAAACAGATGTGTCAGTTCTCTCCTAGTTGTTCTTTTCTTCTCCTCCTTCCATCCCTACAGTTTTTTAAAAAGTGGCATTGGGCACCATACGGCCTTGTGAAAAGTTGCTTAAGAGATGACATAAAGTAACATTCTGCTCCTTCCTTCCTTCCAACTTTTGAGGCAATTTTGCATTCATCATCAGCTGTTCTTCTTATGGTAATTATAGTTGTTTGTAGCTCTTTCACCTGCAACAAAACCTGTTCTAGCTTTTCTGAACCACTCCAAATGTTTTACAGTTTAACTGATCGGATCTTAAACCAATTTCTCATATGTTCTAGGAAGAGAACGGATGAAGGCATTTTGTACAGACCATAGCCCAATAGTATCAGTTCATTCCAAACAACCATAACAAAGAGACAGTGTCCTCATTCATCCATGCAAGGTGTGCTTCTACATGCTTTCAATCCTGGAGAGCTTGAGGCAACAATTTCTTCACCTTTCTTAGCAATTTAAGTTACTTTTTGCAAATGCAGTACCCTTGGGAGGCCAAGCTACTATTTTAATATTGAAGATGGAGAAAATATGCAACATTTCAGCACATTATGCTTTATTATTGTTTCAAGAAAGGTAAAAATGTGACTGAAAGGCAAAAAAAATGATTTGTGCTGTATAGAGAAGGTGCTGTGACTGATTGAATGTGTCAAAAGTAGTTTGCAAAGCTTTGTGTATGAAATTTCTTGCTGGTTGATGCTCCACAGCTGGGTAGACCTGTTGAAGTTGACAGCAATCGAATTAAGACATTAATTGTGGAAAATCAGGTTCTGGCCAAGATAGAGGTGTAGGTAGAAACCCTTCACTTCCTTGCACAACCAAAAGGAGGACAATAACCAGTCTAAAATAAATAAACAATCAGAAGTGACAGAAAATCAAACTGCATGGAACTCTGACAACCAAGGAATTAAAGAAAAAGTCAAAGAGAACAACCAGACCAGTAAGGCGGCAGATGGAGAGAACCTCATGGAGGCTACAGGCCTTGTGGGCGGGGCTGACTTAAAGGGAAACTGAGATTCAGATGTAGCTGTGGACTACGGCAGTTGCCACAGTGGGAGTAACTCCCAGTCTCACACAAGAGTTCATCGGAAAGTGGGGCTAGAGACAAGCAGGTGAGCTGCATTGTTCCCTCTCTGGCCCCTCCCCCACAGGCAGCCCTGCAGTGCCACAAAGAGGGTTGCCCTGCCCTGGTGAACACCTAAGGCCCCGCCCCCTTACAATGTATCAGGTGCCCTGAACAAAGAAATAGGGCCAAAATGAAAGAACAGAGCAAAACTTCAGAAAGAGAGCTAAGCGATGAGGAGATAGCCAACTTATCTGATGAAGAATTTAAAGCCCTGGTAATCAAAATGCTCACAGAACTGATTGAGCTTGGTCGAAAAATGAAAGAACAGATGAAAGATACCCAAAGAGAAATAAAGCAAAATATTCAGGGAACCAACAGTGACAGGAAGGAAACCAGGACTCAAAGCAATGATTTCGAGCAAAAGGAAGAAATAAACATCCAATCCGAACAGAATGAAGAAACAAGAATTTTAAAAAAATGAAGAGAGACTTTTGAACCTCTGGGACAACTTGAAATGCTCCAATATCCAAATAATAGGGGTGCCAGAAGGAGAAGAACAGCAGCAAGAAATTGAACACTTATTTGAACAAATAATGAAGAACTTTCCCCAATCTGGCAAAGGAAATAGACTTCCAGGAAGTCCAGGAAGCCCAAAGAGTCCCAAAGAAGTTGGACCTAAAGAGGAACACACCAAGGCACATCTTCATTACTTTACCCAAGATTAAAGACAAAAAGAAAGTGTTAAAAGCAGCAAGAGGAAAGGAGATGGTTACCTACAAAGGAGTTCCCATCAGACTGTCAGCTGATTTCTCAAAAGAAATCCTACAGGCAAGAAGGGGCTGGAAAGAAGTATTCTAAGTCATTAAAGGCAAGGACCTACATCCAAGATTACTCTATCCGCAAAGCTATCATTTAGAATGGAAGGGCAGATAAAGTGCCTCCCAGATAAGATCAAGTTAAAGGAGTTAATCATCCCCAAGCCCTTATTATATGAAATGTTAAAGGGATTTATCTAAGAAATTAAAGAAGATCAAAAACTATGAACAGTAAAATGATAAACTCACATCAACAAATGAAACTGAAAAAAAAAGAAAAACAACGAAAACAACAACTAAGTAAACAATAGAACAGGAAGAGAATCAGAGAATGGACATCACATGAAGGGTTTTCAGTGGGGGCAGGGATGAGGGAGGAATAGGGGAGAAAGGTACAGGGAAGAAGAATCATAATTGGTAGGCAGAAAATAGATGGGAAGAGATAAAAATGGTATAGGAAACAGAGAAGTCAAAGAACTTATGTGTACAACCCATGGACATGAACTAAGGGGGCAGGAATGCTTGAGGGTTGCAGGGTGGAGGAAGAATAAAGGGAGAAAAATTGGGAAAACTGTAATAGCATAATCAATAAAATATACTTTAAAAATACATTAAAATTTTTTAAAAAGAGAAAAATGAATGTTATACCACATGGGAGATAGCCAACATACTCAAAATATACAAATCAATAAAGTTATTGGTTAAAATGAAAAAATGTGTCTTTTATTTTACGGAAAAAACCATATGGACTTTTGGCGAACCCAGTAATTATTTGGAGCATTTGGTCAGGCTGACAGGCCAAGATCAGCCAGTCTCTGATCTTCTATGTTCAGTCTTCCCTAAGCCTGAGCTTTCTGTGCTTCTATGATCCTTTCTGATGCTCCTAGTTTGCTGTTCAACTTTTTTTTCATTGCTTTTTTTTTCTTAGAGAGAGGGAGAAAGGGAGAGAGAGAAACATCCATATGAAGAGAAGCATTGATTTTTCTGCCTCCCACACAATCCTGGACTGGGGATCATAAGTGTCTGGTCAGGGAACCAAATCCGCAACCTAGGTATGTGCCCCAACCAGGAGCTGAACCCACAAACTTTTGGTTACAGGACGACACTCCAACCAGCTGATCCACACCAGCCAGGGCTCCTGCTGAACGTTTAATCTAGAGCCAAAGAACCAAATGTGGCATAGACTTTGCTAGTTTAACAAAAGGCACAGAATATATCACGTTTCTACTCTATTGCTGTTGAGGAGAAATTCTGTGATGACCCTTGGAGGGTGGAGTGTAACAGATTTTTGGCCTTCGTAGTTGACAGGAGGCAGGCAAATGCCGAGCAAAGCCAGGTAAATGAATGCAGCAGGCCAGGTGGGAAGTGGAGGCCGCCTGCCCAGCCCAAAGGGAAGACCATTGCTGCACTCCAACAGACTGTTGCCCTGAAGGCCCAGTGAAGCCAAATCTTCTGACTCCCTAAAAGAAGCCAGAGATATGGGATTTAATGTGATCGTCCTTGCGTTTTAAGTGTATCTCCCCTCAAAAGTATAATATGTAGGAACCAAAACAAAGCAAGTTTGTGACCAGATTCAGCCTGTAGGTCACTAGTTTGGGATCTGGGTCTAGAGTCTGTTCTAGTTGCAAGGCTCTGCAGCCAGAGTAAAAGCATCAGGTTTCTGAGGAGGACTGATCAAATCCAAGTGTAAATATTAGCAGAGACCTTATAACTTGCCACTTTTTGTAAGAATTTTTCATAAGCAAAACCATCTTATTCCTATTTTCCCATCCCTATGTGGGAGCAGCAGAGAGGTGAAAATAGCAGGTGTATTAGTTTGCCAGGGCTGCCATAACAAACTCACAAACTGGGTAGTTCAAATAACACAAATTTATTTCCTCCCAATTCTGGAGGCTAGAGGTCTCAGGTCAAAGTGTCAGCAGGGTTGGTTTCTTCTGAAGCCTCTCTCGCTTATATTCAACAGATGGCCACACCCTGTGTCTTCATGGACCTGTCTGGGTCCTAATTTCCTCTTCTTCTTCTTCTTTTTTTAAGATTTTATTTATTTACTTTTAGGGAGGAGAAGGGACGGAGAAAGATCAATGTGTGGTTGCCTCTTGTGTGCCCCCTACTGGGGATCTGGCCTACAACCCAAGCTTGTGCCCAGGCTGGGAATCGAACCAGCAACCCTTTGGTTCGCAGACTGGCACTGAATCCACTGAGCCACACCAGCCAAGGCTAAGTTCCTCTTCTTTTAGGGACACCATTCATATCAGATTAGGCCCACTCATATGACCTATTTTAACTTAATTACTTCTTTAAAGACTCTGCAAATAGTTACATTCTGAGGTACTGAGGGTGAGGATTTCAACATATAAACTTTTGAGGCACATAATTCAACCCATAACAGCAGCTTCTCTATCCTCATGTAGCCTCTTCTAGAACAGCACACAGTTCCACTCCTCTCATTTACTGGAACCAGGCAGCCAGGGAAACAAGTGAGTATTAATGCCCATCTGTACCGAGCCATATGGAAAAAGTAAAAAGAAAAAGAGAGAGAGATATTGATTCAGAGACACAGTCTGTGAGAGCAGAAAAGGAGCTTGAGGATCAGAGTTCTGCTTAAAGCTTATGTTATAGATGAGGAAATAAGACACAGAGGAGTCCTGTGACATGCCAGAGGGACAAGGTCACAGCTTATCTAGACTTGGAAGGGGCTTTGAGTGTCATCTGTTCTATCATTCTCTGAGGGATGCCTTCCCTGCAAAGTGTTCCTGCCAAAAGGCCCAAGTTCATTTTGTGTCTGCATGTCAGAATGTTACTGGGGAGACCCGAGTTAGGGAGCCCCACCCCAATCTTGTTCCTCAGTTCTTGTCTTGCTTGCAAGAGATGAATTCAAGCAAGACACTACACATATAGTGGAAATCAGATAGCAAGTTTATTTATGAAGCACACGAGCAAAAAACTATAGGCAAGCAACCAGCTAGTATGAATGCCCCAGGTATACAGGACATAAAGTTTGTTCTATGCTTTTGAGCCAAGGCTACAAGTGGGCACTCAGCTAACCTGAGTGCACCAGCTAATGGGGTTCTTCAGGGGTTATATACCTTAGTCAGCTTTTAGGTACCCCTCTTTCTCCCTCTTCTAAACTTTGAGAATAGTGTACAGCTACAAAGCCTTTCTTTCTCAGCTAGTAAAGGCTCTTTTGTCTTAGTGAAATTGTTACAGAGGCACCCTTTTACAGTACACAGAGTTTTTAAAGGACTCCCTTCCTCCTGTGCTATCTTTGCTTGTGATGTTCGGAACACCCAGCAATCTTAGGGGACTGGGCTCAGGACTGCTGAGTTATTTGTTGAAATATGTCTCTCTTTTGCTTCTAGCCTCCTGTTTTAAGTTCTTTGTTTGATTGTAATGGTGGGGGCTCTGCTGTATTTCCCCTCCAGCCTCTCATTTCCAGCTGCCACCTAACAAGAGCTCCACCCATTTCAAGACAGAGATCATGTCACCATAAATATTGTTCTTATAGATAAAAAAATCTTTAATTCTAAATAAAATAGTCCATTCCTTTTAAGTCATGATGTGAAGTGTCTTTATTGTCCTATACACTTGCTTATATTTGTTATTTTACAAGATGTGTCTAGAATAGGAAGAAGCAAACTTGTAGAGGTGGCCAGATCTTTATAAAGTAGATCAGATCAATTACCTCCCTCACTCGTGACATTGTGCGTCTAAAAATACAACCTTTAGTCATCTTAGTGAATCTCTCTGCCCTTGCACATTAACCTGTCTTAAAGTCTTTACCCGTGTACCGGGAAAAGCCTATCTCCCCACCTAGTGCCTGGGTACTTGGCTTTTCTCCTGTTACCTTACATCTTACCAAATCCTCATTGCTCCAGCCTGATGAGCTGTCTTTGAATTTTGATCTGGACATCCTCTCTGTTCACTGCCTCCTATGGCTTCCTATAGGCTGCAGATTCATGAGGTGGCCAACTGGCAAAATTTTCACTAGGGAAGAGCCTGAGTAGAGTCTCTCCCCTGGACTGACATGGGTCGAATCAAACAGAACTCTTTGGTGTGGTACATTGTCTCCATTCTCACCCAGCTTGTATTTCTCCACCTACTTCAAAAGGCTGTTATAACACATTTGGTTGAAATCCTGTGGCTACAGCATTTTCCTACCCTATGGTGTAGCAGCCCTAATTTTAAATAATCACCCAAGTTAGTGGCTGATCTTAAACAGTGTGATATCTGCTGTCCTAAACCTCCCAGCCTATTTAGAGACATGAGAAACATACAGTTGAAACACGGTCAAGAGCGCTGGGCTCTTCTCTTCCCCATCACGCAGACGTGAGAAGGGAGGGCTTTGGAGTAACCTGTCCATGATCCAGACAAGAACTGAGCAACCTCTTTGGCTGAATCTGCTATGAGTATGCCGTGTCCTTTCTTATTTTTCTCTCCTACAGCTTGGAAAAAATGATATTTTCTTTAAGTATGGGCTGTTAGTCATTTGAAACAGTTGTCCTCAGCCCTTGTGGACTCTCCTTCCCAGAAATGTTGTTAGAGTTGTATACGCTGACCTTGAGGCAGCTCTGGCAGGGAATCTGGGCCACATGACTGTTACGGCCCTTCCATGTTCCTTTAGCAATGAGGGCCAAGAAGGAAGGCATTTGTCCCAAGCATCCACAGCAAGGAAGATGTTTCATGTCTAAGTGCTGCTTGGTCGCAGGTCAAGGAGATTTGAGTCATCTCCCCTGCCATGCTAGTGTCAACAATGGGTCCAGCACTGTGACTTATAGAAACTTCTTAGGAATATTCTGTTCTCTTAAGTAAGAAAACGTTTCTATTATGTGACTAGTTAAGGGAACTAGCCATTACTAAATCTGCACATACTAATCTGCAGACAGTTCTGGTCTAGTCCAGTGCTCAAAAATTTCTATCGCTGTCTTGAGTTTCATCCTCCTGTGATGTCATAACTCTAATGTCACAACTGACCTCCTGTCTTCATCTTTGTTTCTAAAATATGAACAGACAAAGTCCAGCTTAGGTATGGCTCAGTGGATTGAGTGCTGGCCTATGAGCCAAAAGTTCACATGTTCGATTCCCAGCCAGGGTACATGCCCAGGTTGTGGGCCAGGTCCTCATTTGGGGCTGTGGGAGAGGCAACCAGTTGATGTATCTCTTACACATCAATGTTTCTCTCCCTCTTTTCCTCCCTCCCTTCCCCTTTCTCTAAAAATGAATTTAAAAAATCTTTTTTTAAAAGAAAACTCAGTTTAGCTTAGATGGGAGACATAAGGGTATCTCCCGACTATGAAAGCAGGAGAGACTCTGAGATCGGTCTACAAGAAAGATACAGGGAATTCCTGATTCCTGCAGAGCTTTAGGCAGAGGATTAACACCAGTCTGTCAGAGATGGGGTTAGTACAGACCCTGAGGCAGGTGTGACCCCATACAAATCTGACTCCAGACCTTGGAAGGTTTTTAGTTTGTTTCACGGATCGGCAGGCCACTTGTAAGGGAATTGCCACACAGAGGGAAAAGTGGAAGGATGGTACGTGTTTTAAGCCTCACATATCCAGATGACCTTCCAGGACCAACACTGCCAGCAAAGGTGGTTGTGTTATGGGATAGCACCTCCTGGATGCCACCTGGACTATCAGCTTCATGTGCTGCATTGCTCTGAAAGCCTCTTCCTCTCAGCCCGACTTTTCCCCTTTGTCACTAGTTTCCTCTCCAGCCTAGACCTTCCTAGGAAAATATATCACATTTCTAGTATGTTCACCTTTCCTTTCCAAGAGTAGATACTTGAGAGCTATCTTAGTCATTTTGAGCTGTTATAACAAAGACACTGGTGGCTTAAACAACAAACATCTATTTCTCATAGTTCTGGAGGCCGGAAGTCCTAGATCAAGGCACTGACAGATTCAGTGTCTGGTGAGGACTCACTTCCTGGTTCACAGATGGCCTTCTTTTTACTGTGTTCTTTCATGGTGGAAGGCTGGAGAAACACCTCTGAGGTCCCTTTTATAAGGTCATTACCCCTTTCATGAGGGTTCCATGCTCATGATCTAAAGCACCTCCCAAAGACCCAACCTTCGAATACCATCCTACTGAAGGTTGGGATTTTGATATACGAATGTTGTGGGGAAACAAACCTAACTATTTGGCATGGCAAATGTAGCCCAGCCCTATCAGAAAACTGACAGATGCAAGTCGGCGCACAGGAGCCAAACCCATGGATCAGCTCTCCTGTGGGGAATCAGGCCTGTATTATACCTAGGCTGCTTTGTGACTTGCTCTTGCTAAAAATCCCTCACCCTGAGTTGAAGCAACAAATGCTTACTGCATATCTTTAAAGTAACTTCCTAAAGTCTGTGCTAATTCTCCCAAGGACGGAGTGTAACCAGACCAATCATTCCTATTGTTCCTTTGCATTTGCAACATTTTTTCCTTGTTAATCTGTAAGAAATAATCCTTTCCTTTGTTATCTGTAAAAAGAATCACCTAAAACAAACCTAAGCATAATGAATGAAAACCTTTGATGTATGCTATTGGAAAGCAATAAAAGCCTGTCCAGGCAAGGGTCAAGGTGCTCTCTTTCTCAGAGAGTGGCCATGCCATCCCTTTTTCTCCACAGGACTTCTGTAGTCCATGTGAATTTGTTCGTCTCACCCACAACACTGCGGACACTGCTGGCTGGAGTCTGCATCAAACAACATTCAGGCCATAACAAGAGCTGTGAAAGTTCTTCTGCATTTCAGACTGGGTTCAGAGTACACCCTCTATAGTCCTGGCTTTAGTCACATTTTGACTAATGTTAACTGGGTCCCATGTAATCTTTTTTAAAAATATATTTTATTGATTATGCTATTACAGTTGTCCCATTTCTCCCCCATCATTCTCCTCCACCCTGCACACCCCTCCCACCCACATTTCCCCCCTTTAGTTCATGTCCATGTGTCATAAGTTCTTTAGCTTCTACATTTCCCATGCTATTCTTGCCTTTCCCCTGTCTATTTTCTACCCACTGTCTATGCTACTTATTCTCTGTACCTTTTCCCCCCTCTCTCCTCCTCCCACTCCCCTGTTGCTAACCTTCCATGTGATCTCCATTTCTGTGTTTCTGTTCCTGTTCTAGCTGTTTGCTTAGTTTGCTTTTGTTTTAGGTATGGTTGTTAATATCTGTGAGTTTGCTGTCTTTTTACTGTCATACTTTTTATCTTCTTTTTCTTACATAAGTCCCTTTAACATTTCATATAATAAGGGCTTGATGATGATGAACTCCTTTAACTTGACCTTATCTGAGAAGCTCTTTATCTGCCCTTCCATTCTAAATGTCAGCTTCGCTGGATAGAGCAATCTTGGATGTAGGTCCTTGGCTTTCATGACTTGGAATACTTCTTTCCAGCCCCTTCTTGCCTGTAAGGTCTCTTTTGAGAAATCAGCTGACAGTCTGATGGGAACTCCTTTGTAGGTGACTGTGCCCTTATCCCTTGCTGCTTCTAGAATCCTCTCCTTCATTGTAATCTTGACTAATGTAATTATGATGTGCCTTGGTGTGTTCCTCCTTGGGTCCAACTTTTTTGGGACTCTCTGAGCTTCCTGAATTTCCTGGAAGTCTATTTCCTTTGCCAGATTGGGGAAGTTCTCCTTTATTATTTGTTCAAATAACTTTTCCACTTGTTGCTCTTCCTCTTCCCCTTCTGGTACCCCTATAATTCAGATGTTGGGACGTTTAAAGATGTCCTGGAGGTTCCTAAGTCTCTCCTCATGTTTTTGAATTCTTGTTTCTTCATTCTTTTCTGATTGGATGTTTCCTTCTTCCTTCTGGTCCACTCCATTGATTTGAGTCCCAGTTTTCCTCCCATCACTATTGGTTCCCTGTGTGAAAACATTCCCTGAAATGTTTTTCATTTCACTTATTGTAGCCTTCATTTGTTCATCTAATTTGTGAGCAAAATCAACCAATTCTGTGAGCATCCTGATCACCAGTGCTTTGAACTGTGCATCTGATTGGTTGGCTATCTCTTGGTTGCTTAGATGAATTAGCTATGGGGGTTTGATCTGTTCTCCCGTTTGAGCCATTTTTGTTTTGTTTTGTTTTTTTTTTTGGTCTGGTCGAGGCTGTTACGTAGTGAGCGCTGGAGCCTTAGGTGTTCCCCAGGGTGGGGCAGCCCAGATGCTGGGTTGTGACGCTGTATGTGGGGGCGGGGTCCGAGAGGGAACAATAGCGCTTGCTCTGCTCTCTCTCGAATTCCAATCCCCTCCGCTGCTTCCCCCAAGCAAATTGGGCCCTTCTGGTGCTGATTTCTGTGTGAGTGGGTTTGTGTACATTCCAGGACCCTGTAGGTCTCTCCAGTGAACTCTCCTGTGAGGCTGGGAGTCTCCCCTAGCACCTCAACCACCACAAGTGTTTTCAATTGGTGATTTTAGGTTTTATTTCCTGGTGCTGGGGCCCTGGGTTGTGAAGTTTTTCCTGCTCTCCATTCTCACCTGGATTGTCCGCTCGCTAGCTGCCCTGCTCAGCCCCACTGGGCCTGCCCACCACCACCTGGTGCCTGGGGTCCACTAGCCGCAGCCTGTATGCCTTGGATCCAACTGAAGCCTGCACACCCGGGTCTGCCAACCTCCCCTTTTTCCTGCCATGACTCCGCCCCCTTACCAGTCTGGATGAATGGTTGTCAGACTTCCCTACAGTTCAATTTTCTATCAGTTCTGGTTGTTTTCTTGTTTCTAAATCTTTGTTGTCCTTAATTTTGGTTGCGCGAGGAGGCACTGTGTGTCCACCTACACCTCCATCTTGGCCAGAAGTTAGATGATCCCAAGTAATCTTAAAGAGTTATTTTACCACCCCTTAGCTCCCAGAAAAATATATTTAGTTATGCCAAGAAGATGGGCATCTAGTTTTTTAAAAATATCAACTGGTAAAACTTTATCTTACAAGCAATAGGAATTGGATAAATGATTATTACAATCCAGAGGAAGTATTTTATAACCATAGCAAATGTCATTATACATACTGCCAATACAAATTTAATAGACAATACTGAACTGTATAAGAGTTATTTATTTTTCCTTAATCTCAAATCTATTTTTAGTAATAGAAGAAGCCATATTAACATTTTTCCATTAGAAAACAATGTAATGTATGAAACTTTGGATGAAAAGATATATGTCAAATCTTATTTAATTACTTGGTAGAAAACCCACCACTCCATCAATACCACCCAAAGTGTTCTTAGGCAATGATTAAAATCAAAATAATGCATCTTAATAATCCAGAACACATAGGGAATGTAGTCAATAATATTGTAATAACTATTTATGGTGCCAGGTGGGTACTAGAATTACCAGGGTTGGGGACACGTTGTAAAGTATATGATTGTCTAACCACTATGTGGTACACCTAAAACTAATGCAAAATAATATTAAATAAAATCTGTAACTGAAAAAAATGCTCTTCACCAAGGGGAAGAAAAGGTGGTCATCTAGTTTTTTAAAGACCATTTTACAAAGTAATATTTTTTATAAACAATTTATTGAACACCTGTATAAGGTTATCACAAGAAAAATTGGAAATCACCTAAATATCCAATAGTGAGATACTGTGTTGTTCCTGTAATAGCTTCTGTATTATTTAAATATTTTATAATAAAAATGCTTTCCTATTACTTGCATCAAGTCACTGCTGTCACCTTCTCAGTCATTCTCCACCTGTGTCCTTGCCTTTTATAATCCTTCTCAGGACTTTCTCAGTGATCTGTTCGTGTGCAAATATGGTTGTGGCACTTCTGGGCTTAAAGTTTTTTTGTGTATATTTCCCCCTCTTCCATCTGCACCACGTCCAAGCTCTTGGTGGTGTGTAACAGCCTTCACCATGCGTCCTGCCCTCCCCTGCAGCCTCAGCTCCCATGCCCATCCTCTGCTTTCCGGCCCCACAGGACTTGTCTCCATGCTCCGAACCCATCAGTTTCTTTCACAACTACATGGCTTTGCGCTTCCTCTGCTCTCCGCTTTCAGTATCTTCCTCCTCCTCCAAAATAACATCTGAGCATCTCTGCCCCTCTCTACCTTCAGAAAAGTTAAGCTCACCTGTTCCCATAGCCCCTATGGGCTCTTAGCATGCTGCTGAAGTTGCATGTATTCACGCCTTGTCTGCCCACTAGAAGTGTGTTCATCTCATATTCCCCACTGAAGCATAGACTCTCTTGGGTGCTAGACATTGAATGAATGAATAAATTAATAAATGAAGAAGCGTGTGATTCTTCTCACACTTATGTTTATTAATTCCTGGTGTTTGTGTTAGGCTGTTTAAACCATCTGAATCATTTTCACATGTGTAAAAATGTTGGGCTGGGGGAAGGGAGGCCCCATGAAAAATGTCCAGGCTCAGGCTCAAACCCTCCTGAAGATGGCTCACAATAATAAAGCCCATCTATGGTCCTCAGCTTTGCAAGATCTTCTGTGACACCTGTAACACATTTGAGGACTTCGGCTAAGACATCCTATCTTCTGGGATCACAGTTATCTCAGGGTTTGAGTCCAAACTCAGTCCTCCCAACTCATTATTTGGTTTTTCCCCAAGCTGGCACAGGGATGGCAGTCTCTATTGTAGAAACCTTTTGCCAGAACATTTTTGAAATATGAAAATTTCCAAGTACAGTGAAAATAAATTCCCCTAGGGCACAGTATCTGCAGATGGGTGTGAACGTGCCTTAAGAATAATTGCTGGTGCTGACAAAAACACTGACCCCTCCAATGCATCCCATGCTTCTAGCACAGTATCTATAGTGCACTTACAATTGATCCCCTACTGCCCCACTGGAAAGTAAGTCCCACAGGGCAGGCAGGTTCCTTTTTCCTACAATAATGCATAGAAAGGGATATATATATAACATACATAAGTAAACCAGAGAGAGAAGCATCTCCCAGATAAAATATCCATCAGTTGTCAGAGAGCTAAAGATAACTGAACTTCCCCACCAAATGTATGAGAACCAAATTTTGTTCTTCTTTCCAGACCGATTCTTTTCCTGTCTTTTAGAAGTTCAGTAGTGTGGCTTTTTCATTAAGCTGCTTTGTGGAGATGACATGGTATGGTCGAATGACACTGGACTAAAGTCAGACCATATTGGCTCCAACTGCAGTTGCATGACCTTGGGCAAGCTACAAATCATCCCTAAGAATCAGTTCCCTAAACTATTGAAGGTGGCTTACTAATTTTTACATGCTTAATTTATAGGGAATGACAATGAAGTAACATCTGATGTTAGTTACATTCTCACAGTATTTCAAGTAAAGAAACCTAATCTAAATATTTCTAGGCAGAATTTACCCAAGCTGTGCTATTGATGGCACACTAGAAAGTTGATTAAAAGCTATAATTACCTAGGATTTTCATCAGCTGGTAGGTTTCCACTTCCTTCTTGAACTCAAATTTTTATATGTGCCATATAAAAATTTCATTCTCATCACCTTTCAGTTTCATCTTTCCTTGGTGGCTTCATGTGGCTTTTTGCCCTTTGTGGCAGCTAATTCCTACATATGGCATCCACAGAGTCTTGTCTTTCACATGCTCTTAATGAGGCCCTTTGTTTCCCCCCTTGACTTAATCCTAGAGACAAATCAATAGGTAACTGTGGCTGTCTCCCAAACAGTAAAAGAAAACTGGAAAAAAAAAGGGAATTTCTCCACATGGTAATATCTCACAGTTTATAGTAATGCCATGACTTAGTATTCTTTTCTGAAATATCTACTGTATTTCGTGCATTTGCATTTGGTTCTGTACAAACAGTCCCCACTTCCAGAATAGGTTATGGATTCCAGAAAACCAGCCATTTAAAACTGACAATGCCAGTGCCCGTGGAAATGAGGTTACCTTGGGTCATCAGGCTCTTAGGGCAGTCTACAGAATTCCATCTAATCCTGAATGTTGCCAACCAGGCACACTAAATACACAGTTCATTTACTCCCAATACCTCTGTACAGCCTTGATTTTGTAAGAGAGGGAGAGAGGGCACTCTGTGTTCCAGCTTCGGGTGCCAGGGACACAGCTCTCCCCTATTCCCCACTTGGCTGGGCCAGCAGCAAAGGGTAAGGCTATGCCAGGAAAGGGGCTGGAGAGCAGGGCAGATAATCCCACCAGCACCAGAAATCTGATGCCCTGCTTCAGGGCTTCTGTCTAGTCCTTCTGCTCACAGAAATGCTGAAGAAGAAGTAATATTAACAGTAATGACATTTGTATAGTGCTTTATATTGGGTTGGCCAAAAAGTTCCTTTGATCTTTTCCATAAGATGGCTTTAGTAGCACTTAATTATCTTTAACTTCATTCGAAACAATTTTGTTAAATTGTATTGTGAGAGCTGTCATATCAGCGTGCATTTTTAAAAAAAACTTATTGAAATTGGTGAACTTTTGTGTAGCCAGTTGAACATTGAAGATGGAAGAAAATCCACAACATTTTTGGCATATTGTGCTTTATTATTTCAAGAAGGGTAGAAACACACAAAAAAGATTTGTGCAATGTATTGAGAAGGTTCTATCACTGATCGAATGTATCAAAAGTGGTTTGCCGGCCAAGATGGAGGCGTAGGTGGACACACTGTGCCTCCTCTAACAACCAAAATTAAGGACAACAAATATTTAGAAACAAGAAAACAACCAGAACTTATAGAAAATTGAACTGTACGGAAGTCCAACAACCATTCATCCAGACCGGTAAGAGGGGCAGAGTCGCGGCAGGAGAAAGTGGAGGTGCGGACCTGGAACGCAAGCAGCAGCAGCGTGCAGTTCCCAGGTGCACAGGCGGTGGCTGGCGGTCCCCGGGCCCACAGGCAGCAGCTGGCGGACCCCAGGCACAGGGGGGCAACTGTGCAGAATCAGTGAGGCCACACAAGGCTGCTGGCTGACCAGGTGGTCCCACATTCGCTCGCGCAGACGGTCCAGGCAGAGGGGAAGTGGCGGAAGGGACTGAATCCAGGAGAGAGCGGAGCAGGCGCCATTCTTCCCTCTCAGACCCCGCCCCCACCCATAGCGTCACAACCCAGCGACAGGGCTGCCCCGCACTGTGGAGCGCCAGAGGCTCCACTCCTCACTACCTAACAGCACTCGCGCGTGCACAGATAATCCAGGTGAAGGGGAAGCGGCGGAAAGGGCCAGAGTCCAGGAGAGAGAGGAACAGGCGCCATTGTTACCTCTTGGACCCCGCCCCCACCTATAGCGTCACAAACCAGCGACTGGGCTGCCCCGCCCTGAGGCTCCACCCCTCAGTACGTAAAGCTGCGACCAGACTAAAACCAAAACAAAACAAAACAAAAAAAACCCACCGAAAAATGGCTCAAACTGGAAAACAAATAAAAGCTCCAGAGCCAATTCCTCTAAGCAGTGAAGAGATATCCAACCTATCAGATGCACAGTTCAAAGCACTGGTCATCAAAATGCTCACAGAATTGGTTGATTTTGCTCACAAACTAGATGAAAAAATGCAGGCTACAATACGTGAAATGAAGGAAGATGCATGGGGAACCGATAGAGATGGAAGGAAAACTGGGACTCAAATCAATGGAGTGGACCAGAAGGAAGAAACTAACAACCAAACAGAAAACGAGGAAGAAACAAGAATTCAAAAAAATGAGGAGAGGCTTAGGAACCTCCGGGACATCGTTAAACATCCCAACATCCGAATTATAGGGGTCCCAGAAGGGGAAGAAGAAGAGCAACAAGTGGAAAACTTATTTGAACAAATAATCAAGGAGAACTTCCCCAATCTGCCAAAGGAAATAGACTACCAGGAAGTCCAGGAAGCTCAGAGAGTCCCAAAGAAGTTGGACCCAAGGAGCAACACACCAAGGCACATCGTAATTACATTAGCCAAGATTAAAATGAAGCAGAGAATTCTAGAAGCAGCAAGGGATAAGGGGACAGTCACCTACAAAGGAATTCCCATCAGACTGTCAGCTGATTTCTCAAAAGAGACCTTGCAGGCAAGAAGGGGCTGGAAAGAAATATTTGAAGTCTTGAAAAGCAGGGACCTACATCCAAAATTGCTCTATCCAGCAAAGCTGTCATTTAGAATGGAAGGGCAGATAAAGTGCTTCTCAGATAAGGTCAAGTTCAAGGAGTTCATCATCACCAAGCCCTTATTATATGAAATGTTAAAGGGACTTATCTAAGAAAAAGAAGATAAAAATATGACAGTGAAAAGACAGCAAACTCACAGCTATTAAGAACCACACCTAAAACAAAAGCAAACTAAGCAAACAGCTAGAACAGGAACAGAACCACAGAAATGGAGATCATATGGAGGGTTAGCAACAGGGGTGTGGGAGGAGGAGAGAGGGGGAAAAGGTACAGAGAATGAGTAGCATAGATAATGGGAAGAGAATGGACAGGGGGAGGGCAAGAATAGTATGGGAAATGTAGAAGCTAAAGAACTTATGACACATGGACATGAACTAAAGGGGGGAATGTGGGTGGGAGAGGGTGTGTAGGGTGGAGGGGAATGATGGGGGAGAAATGGGACAACTGTAATAGCATAATCAATAAAATATATTAAAAAAAAACAAAAGTGGTTTGCCAAGTTTTATGTTGGAGATTTCTCCCTGATGACACTCCACAGCTGGGTAGACCAGTTGAAGTTGATAGCGATCAAACCAAGACATTAATTGAGAACAATCAATGTTATATACCACATAGGAGACAGACGACATACTCAAAATATCCAAATCAATAAAGTTATTGGTGAAAATGAAAAATGTGTCTTATTTTATGGAAAAAACCATATGGACTTTTTGACCCATCCAATAGTGTACAAATAACATATTCTCATCCTTAATATCCCATTGGTCTCATCTGGTACTTACAACAACCCTGTTAAGTTAGTTATTGTTATGACTTTTGTTTTACAGGCAAGAAAACTGAGATTCAGAAATGAAATGATTTTTCTAAGGCCAGTAAGTCATAAAGACACTCAACTGCCACCCAAACGTGGGTGTTTCTAATTAGGTCTCTTCCCACACCTACATGTCAATATTTTATTTGTTTGTGAAACACTTACAAAACTAATATTTACTAGGTGCCAGGGACTGTTCTAAGAGTTCTACACAGATTAGTTCACTTATTGTGGCTCAGTCCTAAATTAAGGTTTGCCTTCTTTTCTGACTTTACTTTTAAATTCATGCCTTCATCACTATGAAATCATCTTGGAAATAGGTAATGACTTTAATAATGTTCCCCCATGGTAGATTTTTTAAGTCAGAGAGGCATGGACTACATAGTCAAGTGATTTCTGACTCTTAAATTTCAGTTATCAGATGAGTAGCTTTCAAGGTTCAGAGTCTTTGCCCAATAGTTTAAATATGACATGAACCTTTATATTCACAAATCCACTAGGTCTTTCCACAACAGCCTTTCTTATGTTAAGGCAAAATAAACTGTCTGTAGCTCTGGGTGGGTAGCTTGGTTATTTAGACTATCATACACTAAGGTTGCGGCTTTGATCCCCTGTCAGAGCACATACAAGAATCAACCAATGAATGCATAAATAGGCGGGACAACAAATTGATGTTTCTCTCTCTCTCAATTTAAAATCAATAAATTAAAAAAAAAAAAAAAAAACCTGTCTCTAGCCACAGCTAAAGTCTCAGCCAATGGAATATGTCTCTTAATGAAATTCCTCTTAAATATCTCATCTGAGTCTGGCAGCTTGTGCTTGTTAGCTCCAGAGATCATTTGGCCAGCCTAAGAGACAGAGTAGCTTAGAAGCTGTCAGACTGGGCTCTGAAAATAGACCTCCTGGCTTTGAAATTTAGCTGTCTCTCTTTGCATTTTGTGACCTTAGGCATGTTACTTGCCCTGTCCCTCGCTTTTCCCATCTCTAAAATGGGAACAGTAATAGTACCAACCTTATCGTGTTGTTGCATTTTACAGATGAGGAAACTGAAGCTCAAGAAGTGCTAAGAGATTTTCCAAGACTACACAGCTGGTATGTGCTGGAGCTGGGGTCTGAATTTAGAGTTGCCTGTTCCCTGAAGCTGCATCAGGCTGAAGCGAGTGTGGTCACTGAGTGGCACCCTCTGTAGGCACAGGAGTAATGGCATATGTGTCATCTTCACTCCACACATCCACTGATAGACCGGGACATCGTTAGGAGGGAGGCCTCAGCCAGGGAACTCCTTTAGGGCAGGCACCATGGCTTACTGATATCTGTCTCCCCAGTTCTCAGCACAGTGCCTGGTATAATAAGTAGTACATATGTATTAAACTGGATTGAACTCAGTTGTTCAGAGACATTCCCCTGAGGATGAGTCCCCTTTGTTCTAGGTTGAGGCAGCTTCTTTTGGTTTGCCTTAAAAAGGGCTTTCTAGTAAGGCTCTGAGATAAAGGAAGGATAGTATCTTAGGAACTCTGGAGTCTTATTGATTTTATAGTGCTTATTTGGTTGCCATGAGTCAGTTTTTCATTGGAAAACTGAAATGAAAACATCAGATCAGCCCTGGCTGGTGTAGCTCAGTGGACTGAGCACTGGCCTGTGAACCAACGGGCTGCCAGTTCGATTCCCAGTTGGGGCGCACGCCTGGGTTGTGTGCCAGGTCCCTGGTTAGGGGTGCGTGAGGGGCAGCCACACATCAGTGTTTCTCTCCCTCTTTCTCCCTCCCACCCCCTCAGTCTAAAAATAAATAAATAAAATCTTAAAAAAAAAAGGCAGACACATAGTCCTAGGTGACACTTGAAGAAGCTCATATGCCAGATGTTAAGACCTTCTATGGCTTCCACTTTTAAAAAATGTTTATTGAGCCCCTGCTATGTGCCAGACACTGGAATAAACTCTGGACATACTAAAATAAATAAGAAGTAGCCCTCTGTGAGCACTCAAGAGCTAGTCCAAGGACACAGATGGATCTCTAAACAGTTTATGTAAGAGGATGTGGTGAAGAAGTGGTAACTGTGTGGAAAGGGCATCATGGGAGCCCAGGTGGCAGAACTCGACTAGCTTGGGAGTCAGGAGACATCCTGGAGGAGATGACCCCTAAATGGATCTTAGATGACAAGTAAGCATTAAGGAAGGAGGGTTGAAAAGGCATGGACTACATCCCAGGCAATGGCAGGGGGCCAGGTAGGGGGGCAGCACAGGGCATGAACAAAGGCATGGAGGTGAGAAATAACACTGTGAGGGTGAAATTCTCAAAGTCAAGACTTTTGGAACAGTGGTAATGTGGAGATGGGGCTGGTGTGGTGAGCAGAGTTGAGGTCAAGGCAATACCTGTTGTGCTTTTTCACTGACCTATACTCTTCCTGTTGAAGCCCATGCCCTGCTGAGTATCCAAAAATGGCCCCAAACTCAAGTTGCTCTTATGTGAAAATCACTCAAGTAGTCTTCTGGGAGGGAGGAAGACATGTTGCTGTGGCTCGGTGAATCATTTCTCCTCTGACAGACTCCTGGACCATTTCCTAGTGGAGCAAGTATCTAACTGGATTAGCCATTGAAGAGCTAGAAACAGAGAATATGGTCCGAGTGCAACGAACGGGGTGGTTCCTCAGGATCCCACACCCCCACTGAATGGTTCTGATGCAGCAGTTAACCTCAACCTCCTGAGTCCCCTACTCCTCTCTCACTCTAGCTTCCCCTCTGTCTCCAGCCTCCTACATACTATCTCTATGCACCTCTGCCTTTTTCCTATGTTGTCTTTGCTGTGCCACCTTTTGAGTCTGCATAGGATGCTTGTCATGAGATGAACTGAATGTGTGAAGCTTGACCTCCAGAACAGTGTTTCCTAACTGAACTATAGTGCCTTTGAGTCATCTGCATAAATCCTCTATCTAGACTCAGAATTAAGAGAGAGGATGAGATGGAAGCTTCTAGGTGGGAAACACTACAGCTAGATGAGGGTTCCTCGAAGTGTGGTCTGTGGACTACCTGCACTAGAAGTGCTTGTGATAAGTGGCTATAAAAGGGTCCCAACCAGGCCTACTGATTCCACATATCTTGGGATGCAGCCAAGAATTCTGTATTTTTAACAAGTCCCCTGAGAGATCCTTAAGCAATAGTTAGGAACAATGGCTTAAAACAGGATTCACAAAGTGGCAGCAGTAGGTCAAATTTACATGTAGATATATTTTGTTTGGCCCTTACAGTGTTTTAAAAATCAAAACAATTTACTCAAGAATCTTGGGAAAATTCTTAGAGAGGCAACAGTGAGATGGTATAATCAGATAATAATTACCTGAAGCTATACACTGACCACCCCATTTCACCCAGCATGCTCTCCAAACCTCAGAGCCACCAGAGCCCCTCACAGTCTAATAGCCCCTCTCCTTCTACTTGGGCTCTTCCAAGAAAGATACCAGACTTTTGTCATTTCTGAGTCCTGTGTCCTTAAAACAAGTTGACAGAAGAGAGTGAATAAATGTGTGTTAAATGAATGGCACAAGCCTGATGATATCTCCTGGCATGTATTGTTTAACTTAACTGAAAGCTAAAAAAAGGCCTGATCTGTGCTTGCTTCAGCAGCACATATACTGAAATTGGAAAGATACAGAGATTAGCATGGCGCCTACACAAGCAAAAAATAAAAGGTCCTGGCTGCTGGGAACACTGGGTCTCATCCTGGTTCTGTTGCAGCCACTGCCTTTGGCCATATCACTTCACTTTTCAGTCTGTTATCTTAATTATAAAAAAAAGTTATGAGGATGAATTGGTCAAAATTCTTCTATCTCAGAAAGCATAGCTTCTCTAGGCTGCAGGTAGGCATTTGGGTTCCATTTTGCATTTGTATGTGAAACTCAGTTCCCTCCATTCTTAAAATGTCATCTGTTGAATTTGCAATTTGGAATCTTAGTCTGACCTGAGGAGGCAGCTGTCTCTCTGTGGTCACAGAATGGTGGGTATTTATGAAAGAGACTGGGCTCACTCCTGTAGTTAGACCTCACAGTTGGAGTCCAAACAACGCAGCCTGGTACAGATCCCTGCCTGTTGACCCCGTGACTCTCTCCCTTCCCTCCAACAATACTCAATCACCTATGCTGCCCCCAGATGCCATGCTGTTTCCCCTGCTCTGTCTTTGTACATGCTGTTCTCTCTTGTTCGTCCCATTCAGCCATCTGGACCTTTAACAGCCGTTAGAAGGGACCTCTCTGGGAAGTTGCTTTAGTCTCTGCCTCTGATCTCCTTCTTCAGACCTAACTTTTCACTCTGTCCCTCCTTAGTACTTTTAACTTGGCCTTGTGGTACATAACCTGTCATCACATCCATTGCACTCCTGGCTTCTTTATAGACTGGTTCCCCTACTAGACTGTAATCTCCTTGAGAGCCAGGATCTAGGGCACATCACAGAAGCACCATCAGTGCATATTTACAAAAGCTGACCAGCCCTAAACCCCAGATATGCTGAGACAGACTCTGTATGTCAAAGAGGAGTGACCTTGTCCTACCCACATTACTCCTCCCCCACTACACATACTTCTGCATTTTGAGATACAGAGTTTACTGCTGATCTTTAGAATGACTGGTGATGTTTGTCATTGGCTGAGTATCCTGTGTCTCAGCATCAGTGTTGCATAATGTGGATTGTAGGGATTATGTTAGGCAATTTTTTTGTGCAGCACTTCATAAAAGCATGATGCAGGGCACTGTTTCCTAAACTGTTATGAGAAATCCTCTAATTCCCTTCTAGAGAATGTACGTGTGTGGACACTATATTAAAAAGTACTCTGGTCAAAAAAGCTTGGGGAAGTCTGAAAACTATAGTCCCCTCTTAGAAAGACCCAGTGCAAGTTAGCATATTAAAGGCTCAGAAGTCTGGTGATGGCTTAATTTTGTTCCTCCCAGCATTTCCCAAGCATAGTGTCAAGGAGCAAACACTGAAATCGGAAGTCAGAAGACCTGAGTTCTCATTTCCCCTCTGCCAATAATGCAAATGTATGATCCTGGACCAGATACTTCCTCTTTTGGAGCCTCAGATTTCTCATTTGTAAGTGGAAAGAATTGAAAATAAAACTCTAAAATGATAGGGCTATGTTCTAATGGCCCTTCTAATCCCCACTTTCTATCCTGCTGGGAGGGATGAACAGCTCTGGCTTTGAGGGCTTCGCTGGGGCTAAATGGCTCACACAAGGGGCGCTTAGCAGCCTAGTATCAGCTCTGCCCTGCCCCACCCCTAGAACAGCTGGCCAGATCAGGAGGGGAAGGAGCTTGGTTGAGCTGACTGTGCAACTCCAGGGCAACCTTTAACAGTGTTAAAATCAGCTGTTCACTTTTCTTCTCCTCCTTTGCAAGGGATTCTCCATTGCAAGACTCATTGCTTAGAATATCCAAAACCCAATAAATCTGAAGTAAAGTGAAACTCTGGGTAAGGAAGAGTTGTTGGGTAGGAGAAATTTGATAGTGATCATCAACTAGGACCATGAAAGCCCCAAGTATTTTCCAGAAAACCAGACACCCAAACATGTAGTGAGAGAAGTCAGATGGAAAGTTCCCCCAGTCTTGAGAGAAAATACAGCCAATCCTGTTCCCTTTAAATGCAGCTGTGGAAAATACATCTGGAATCAGGCTGTTCACGTGGACAGCAGTCAGCCCATTGGTATTTACTGCTGACAGAGGCCTTATCAGCATGATGCCATGTTCAGAATAGAAAGCCCACAATTTCTGCTCTGAAGGGTAGCCCTCAAATGACCCCAGTTTAGGGCCCATGTTATATATAAACAGCGTGGTTCCCTCTGAATATATTCTCAGCAAAGTCAGAAATATCATTACTCCGCATAATCTGAAGCCAGGAGTTTTTTCTTAGTAAGGTACACCTACTCCAGCCCAGGGTCCTTCCTTCTTTCCTTTCCTCTATCCTGAAACATCATGGAACATTCCCTCTTGTCAAATGACAAAATGAAAGCAAGTATAGTTTGACGTCCTTTCTTCAAGGGAAAACAATCCATGCATTGGGGCTATACGGTGCCTCACAAGCCGTGGAACCCTCTTCCCAAGATACTGTGGTCAGGAGTAAGTTTCATAGAATATTAGAAGTGGTGATGCAGAAACAATGCATGCTTGGCTAGGAGGTCAGGGGTTTCCTTAGAAAGCTAGTGGGTCCTATTTTCTAGGGTAAGGTAACCTAAGGCTGAGTTGGAAGATTACCATTGGTGTTAAGTTTCCTTGACAGTGACATTTACATTTCTCTAAGTAAATGTAGGATGACCAAATTTAGATTTATGGGCTGGACCAGTGAGACAGCCTTCGTTTACTGGATCTTGATATATGAATTAAATTTATTATTGCATTTCAGGTCTTGCACTGGGCATCATTGTACCTCATAGATCCTGAGTGGATGTATAAAGTGCAACTCTTACAGGGGTTGGATTCAAATGTTGATGTTTAAGTCAAAAATCAAGTGTGGTTAGTATTACCCTTGAAAATATTTTAAATCATAACCAAGGGTGGTAAAATTGGCATGCTCTGAGAAGCATAGGACAGCTCTGAGACCTGGCTTTTAAGTGAGGGATCATGTCATTCATCCTACACTTCTCCAGGCCATCAACTCAGTGTGTGGAATGGTATGTATTTTTAATACTCACCTGAGGTTATGTTTATTAATTTTAGGAGAGAAGAAGAAAGAGAGAGAGAGAAACATCAGTTGGTTGCCTCTCCTGTATGACCCAACCAGAGTTTGAACACACAGCCTAGGTATATACCTGGAACAGGGATTGAAACTGCAACCTTTTGGTGTACAGGACAATGTTCCAACCAACTGAGCCACCCATTCAGGGCTCTGACTATAACTTCTGCTGTCTTTTAAAAATTTTTCTATTTTATTTTTAAAATATATTTTATTAATTATGCTATTACAGTTGCCCCATTTTTTCTTCTTATAAATAGACATAAATAGACCTTATAAATAGACATAAATGATCATATGGTATTTGTCTTTCATCGCCTGGCTTATTTCACTTAGCATAATGCCCTCTAGTTCCATCCAAAGACATTGAAATTGCGAACAGGCTGACAGTGATCAGAAGACAGAGCGGAGGGGATAAAGGGGGAAAAGGGTGAAGGGTTTACAGGAACAATTATAAAGGACATATGGACAACAACAAGGGGGGTGGAAATGGAGGAGGGAGGTGGGGAGGGCTGGGGTGGTGATGAGGAGTCGGGGGGAAGGCAGAAAACTGTACTTGAAAAAACAATAAAAAATTGTAATAAAAAAACCTATGGTACATTACACAATAGAAATTCTATGTAGCAGAGAGAAAGAAGGAGGTCCTACCCTTTGTGAAAGCATGGATGGAACTGGAGAGCATCATGCAAGAGAAATAAGCCAGGCAGTGAAAGAAAAATATCATACGATCTCACCTCTAATAGAAACCTAATTAACAAAATAAACATGGAAGCAAAATATAACCAAAGACATTGAAACTAAGAACAGGCTGACAGTGACAAGAGGGGTGAGGGGAGGGGATTACAGAGGAAAAGGGTGAAGGCTTTACAGGAACACATGGACAATAACAATGGGGGTTGGAAACAGGGGAAGGAGGTGGGGAGGGCTAGGGTGGTGGAGAGTTGTGGGGGGAAAAGGCAGAAAAGTGTATTTGAACAACAATAAAAATGTTTAAAAATAAATAAGACTGTTAAAATGAAAAAATAATTTTAAAAAAATTTTTAAAGGAGAAATAGTTATTGAATACCTCCTTTGTACCAGGAAATGTTCTTGGCTCTGGGACACATCAATGAACTAAACAGACAGAAATCTCTGTCCTGTTGACCTAACACTCTAGTGAGGATGAATGAGCCCTATGAAAATGCTCACAGCTTCTTTTTTTCTTCTTATTCTACTCCTGTCATCTCCCCCAGAGGTAACCTGGGAAAAGCCAGATGAGACAAGACTCACATTATTAAAAGCAGAAGGACCATTTAAAAATTATATTTTACTGATTATGCTATTACAGTTGTCCCAATTTCCCCCCTTTGCCCCCTTCCACTGAGCACCCTTCCCCCAACTCCTTTAGGTAATCCTCACACTGTTGTCCATGTACATGGGTCATGCATACGTGTTCTTTAGCTACTCTATTTCCTATGCTGTACTTTAGATCCCCACAGCTACTCTGTAACTACCTATTTGCCCTCCTCAATTCCTTCACCCCTTTTGCTCACCCTCTGAACCTCCTCCCATCTGGTAACCATCAAAATGCTCTCTGTATCTATGATTCTCTTACTGTTCTGCTTGTTTTTATATTTTTGGGTTTTTTTAGATTCAATTGTTGATAGACATGTATTTCTTGCCATTTTATTGTTTATATATTTCTTCTTCTTCTTCTTCTTCTTCTTCTTCTTCTTCTTCTTCTTCTTCTTCTTCAAAAAGACTCTTTAACATTTCATATAGTACTGGTTTGGTACTGATGAACTACTTTAGCTCTTTCTTGTCTGGGAAGCTCTTTACCTGTCCTTCCATTCTTAACAATAGCTTTGCTGGGTAGAGTAGTCCTGCCTGGTTGTAGGTCCTTGCTTTTCATCACTTTGAATATATCTTTCCAATCCCTTCTAGTCTGCAAAGTTTCTTTTGAGAAATCAGCTGAAAGTCTTATGGGAACTCCTTTGTAGGTAATTCTCTGCTTTCCCCTTGCTTGCTCCCTTTATCTTTAACCTTTGGTATTTTAGTTATAATGTGTCTTGGTGTTGACCTGTTTGAGTTCATCTTGTTTGGGATTCTCTGTGTTTCCTGGACTTGCATGTTATTTTCTTCACCAAATTAGGGAAGTTTTATTATTTTTTCAAATAAGTTTCCAATTTCTTGCCTTTTCTCTTCTCCTTCTGATACAAATGTTGTAATGTTTGAAGTTGTCCTAGAGACTTCTTATGCTATCCTCAATTTTCTGGATTCTTTTTTCTTCTTGCTGTACCGATTGGATGTCTTTTTCTTCCTTATGTTCTAAATCATTGATTTGATTCATGGCTTCATCCACTCTGCTGCTGATTCCCTATAAATTCTTATTTCAATTACTGTCTCTTTTACTTCTGAATGGATTATTTTATGCTATTGAAGTACCCACTGAGTTCCCTGAGCATCTTTATAACAAGGTTTTGAACTCTGCATCTAGTACCCTGATTGTCTCCATTTCGTTTAGTTCTTTTTCTGGAGTTTTGTTCTGTTCTTTCACTTGGGCCATGTTTCTTTGTGTCCTCATTTTTGCAGCCTCCCTGAGTTTGTTTCCATGTATTAAGTAGAGGTGCTATGTCTCCTAATGCAATCGGTATCCTGCAGAGTGTAGTGGCAGAGCCTCCTGTATTATTCAAGCTGGGTATTCGAGTTATGCCCTCTGTGTGACCTTTGTGCATCTTCCTGTTTTAGTTAATCCTTGATTGCTGTTGGCATGTCCAAGGTTAGCCACCACTTGTGTTCTGTCCATGGTAACACAGCATAAGCTACAAAGTGATCTGCAGATGGCTGCTACTTGCGCTTGGCTTAGAGGTACACAGACAAGGCCAGGCTGTGAACCAAGGTCAGCTGCTATTAGTCATGTGCCTCAGACAACTTAGCAATTGGTACAGGGCTCACTGAGGCCAGATCTGCTTTTTTTTTTTTTAGAGAGAATTTAGGCAAATATGAAGCATATGCCAAGACAAATCATTTGTGTAGAAGAGACACTGGAAACAGCTTGGGTAGGCCTAATAGTTGGGTAGGGCAGCATCTCAGGGAGTCAGTAGGGTGGGGCAAACAGTGTTAGCCAGGTTGATGGAGTCCCAGATATGGTGCCCGCCTACTAGCTCTATGGCTCTGTGCAGGAGGGATCAGAAAAGAAATAGTGGCCTCTACCAACACTTCTGTCTGGGAGAAAGCTGTCCCACAGCTCTTTCCCTGATGCCAAACAATTCAGTTCCCCCTCCTATGTCTCTGGTGCCTTTCAATCTTCTGCCCCCACAATGCAACTCAGAGGGAGTGGGTCTGAGTAAGTCTGTGCATGGGCCCTTGAAGAGGAACTGCTAGGGAGTCCAGCAGTTTCTGTCTTCCACAGCCTTAATCCCCACTGATTTTTACAGCCAGAAGTTATGGCAACTTCTCTTTCTGGTCCTGAAATCCTGGCCTGGGGTGCCTGATGTGGGGCTGGGATCCCTTGCTCTTGAGATATCCCTTCCTTCTCGGATATCCCTCCAGATACACGTGGGTATGGAACCAGACTGTTCTGCATCTCCATCCTTCCTACCAGTCTCTATGTAGCTTCTTTTTTAATTCCATAGTTGTAGGATTTCCATTCAGCTCAATTTGTGATCCTTCTAGTGATGGTTGTTCCATAGTTTAGTAGTAATTTTGATGTGGCTGTGCAAGGAGGCCAACCGTGTTTACCTAGGCTACCATCTTGACTGGGAGTCAGAAGGGTCATTTAAAAGATAAGCTGCTAGGACTTACAGCCAAGATGGAGGCAAAGATAGACACACTGTGCCTCCTTGCACAACCAAAAGAAGGACAACAACAATTTAAAAACAAAAAACAACAGAACTTACAGAAAAAATCTAACTGTATGGAAGTCCAACAACCAAGGAGTTAAAGAAGACACATTCATCCAGACCTGTAGGAGGGGTGAGACAGGCAGTCGGGGTGGAGAGGACTCGCAGCAAGGCAGAGGCTAGCAGACTGGGGCTCACATGGCGGAGGTTGGCAGACCCAGTGAGGCAGCGAATTGTGGAACAGGGTACGTAAGGCTGCAGCTGGCCAGCAAGGCAGCAGCTGGTGGACCAGGCAGTCTCACATTTGCAAACAGGTAAACCAGAAGAAACAAAGGGGGAGCGGGACGTACTGCACAACCCAGTGCCCCAGCGCAGGGAAATAAAGCCTCTAACCACTGATTGAAAACACCTGTGGGGGTTGAGGCTACAGTGGGAGAAACCGCCAGCCTCACAGGTAAGTTCATTGGAGAGACCCACAGGGTTCTAGAATGTACACAAACCCACCCACATGGGAATCAGCACCAGAAGGGCCCAATTTGCCAGTGGGAAGTGGGGGAAGTGACTCAAAACCGGCAGAGAGTGGAGCAAGCACCATTGTTCCTTCTCAGACCCGTTCCCCACATACAGCATCACAACTCAGCAATGTGGGTTGCCCCGCCCTGGTGAACACCTAAGGCTCCACCCCTCACTATTTAACAGGAGCATCAAGACAAAAAAAATGGCCCAAAGGAAAGAACAGATCAAAGCTCTAGAAATAATATGACTAAGCAATGAAGAGATAGCCAATCTATCAGATGCACAGTTCAAAACATTGGTAATCATGCTCACAGAATTGGTTGAATTTGGTCACAAATTAGATGAAAAAATGAAGGCTAAGCTAAGTGAAATAAAGGAAAATGTACAGGGAATCAATAGTGATGGGAAGGAGACGGGGACTCAAATTAATAGTGTGGACCAGAAGAAAGAAGGAACATCCAATCAGAAAAGAATGAAGAAACAAGAATTCAAAAAAATGAGGAGAGGCTTAGGAACTTCCAGGACATCTTTAAACATCCCAACCGAATTATAGGGGTACAAGAAGGGGAAGAGGAAGAGCAACAAGTGGAAAAGTTATTTGAACAAATAGTAAAGGAGAACTTCCCCAATCTGGCAAAGGAAAGAGACTTCCAGGAAATTCAGGAAGCTCAGAGAGTCCCAAAGAAATTGGACCCAAGGAGGAACACACCAAGGCACACTGTAATTACATTAGCCAAGATTCAAATGAAGGAGAGAATTCTAGAAGCAGCAAGGGATAAGGGGACAGTCACCTACAAAGGAGTTCCCATCAGACTGTCATCTGATTTCTCAAAAGAGACCTTACAGGCAAGAAGAGGCTAGAAAGAAGTATTTGACATCATGAAAGGCAAAGACTTACATCCAAGATTGCTCTATCCAGCAAAGCTATCATTTAGAATGGAAGGGCAGATAAAGTGCTTCCCAGATAAGGTCAAGTTCAAGGAGTTCATCACCATGCCCTTATTGTATGAAATGTTAAAGGGACTTATCTAAGAAAAAAGAAGATCAAAACTACGAACAGTAAAATGACAACAAACTCACAACTATCAACAATTGAACCTAAAAAACAAAAACAAACTAAGCAAACAGCTAGAACAGGAACAGAATCGCAGAAACAGAGATGATATGGAGGGTTATCAGTGGGGAGGTGGGGAGGAGGTGAATGGGGGAAAAGGTACAGGGAATAAGAAACATAAATGGTAAGTACAAAATAGACAGGGAGAGGTTAAGAATAGCATGGGAAATGGAGAAGCCAAAGAACTTATATGTATGACCCATGCATATGAACTAAGTTGGGTGAATGATGGTGGGAGGGGGTGTTCAGGGTGGAGGGGAATAAAGGGGAGAAAAAATGGAACTACTGTAATATAATAATAAAATATATTTTTAATAAACTCCAGAAAAAATGCTAAGCGATGAGGAGGCAGATAACCTGTCTGATGCAGAGTTCGAAATACTGGTGATCAGAACACTCACATAACTACTTCAGCTTGGTCACAAAATGAAGGAAGAAATCAGGGCTACTCAGAGTGAAAGAAAGCAAAATATACAGGGGACCAACAGTGATGGGAAGGGAACCAGTACTCAAATCAATGACTGGAACAAGAGAAATAATCATCCCACTGGAACAGAATGAAGAAACAAGAATCCAAATAAGTAAGTAAGTAAGTAAATAAATAAATAAATAAGGAAAGGCTTAGGAACTTATGGGACAACTTTGAGTGCTCAAATATCCAAATCATAGGGATGCCAGAAGAACCAGAGCAAGAAATTGAAAACTTACTTTACAGAGGAGGAGAATGGGGGGAAAGGCACAGGGAATAAGAAGCATAACTGGTAGGCACAAAATAGACAGGGGGAGATTAAGGATAGTATAGGGAGTGTAGAAGCCAAATAACTTATATGTAGGACCCATGGACATGAACAAAGTGGGAGGGGGTATGCTGTTGGGAGGGGGGGATGCAATATAAAGGGCAGGAAAAAAATGGGACAACTTTAATAGCATAATCAATAATATATAGTTAAAATTAGTGAAAGAAATAAAAGGTAAGTCTGTGATTTGCTGGTATTGACTACCTAAATTAGAAGGAATATATATATATATATAAAAATTATATTCTGAAACTGGAGTTCTCCAAGCTGAAAAAACGAAAGAATTAGCTACACCAAAGAAATACATTATTATTGAAGGCAATATGATAAGGTCAGGTCTCTGGTTGGCTCAGAGGAGGATTATAAATTTTTCGTTACCACTAGCCTTCAGATTTCATGTCCCTGGGTCCGAAAGCCAGATTTCAAACAGATCCAAAACGGATAGTGGAAAAATTAACAGACAGAAACCTCATTTAAAATAAAGTTGGGACGCCAGAAGGGGGAGCTCTTATCCTCTACACCAATCACGAAGCTCAACAGGAAGGACTCTTTGTTTAGAATAATATTAATGACGTCTTCTTCTTTTCTACAAAAGGGTTTCTTTTCCTTTGTTTCTCGGGACTTGAACATGGTTTAATAGATTGCATGCCCCAAATTGCAATTCTTTGTTTTGAATAAACCCATTTTGCTGGAGAAATACCTGTTTATTTGTTTAAGGTCAACAGTGGCCTGTGCTTGCACCTACTGGGTCTAGGGTTATTCAGCAGAGGTGTGCTTGAAACTTAGTGAGATGTTTCCTTAAGATTCTTACATCAGGGGCTCCCAGTGCTAACCACAGGCTGTGTTCTAACACTGACTGTACAGAAAGAGGAGGCAGAGTAAATCCATCCCATATACACCTTAGCCCAAGCCCTTTGCCTGGTCTGCATTGTGAACAGGGGGACATGGAAAAAGAAAAAGGAAAAGAAAAACAAAAAAAATTCTTGTATCAGAAGACAAACATCTTTTTTGCTAAAGCCCTCCTCCATGCAGGAATGAGAATGAAAGTTGGTGAGAGAGAGAACCTCAATAGCTGCACCCCACCTTATTGGCAGAGGCTCAAATTCTCAAAACGTCCTTATATTGAGCAGAAATATAATTACTATAGATCAGGTCTGCACTTTGAACACCACAGAGAAAGAACTTTCTCTTCCCAATGTCAACCCTTAAGCTTCTGTTCTAAAGGAGAAACTTCCCTATTACCTTGTGACATATACATGTGTATTGGGTTGGCCAAAAAGTTTTAGTTTTTTTCTGTATGATGGCTGTAGTAGTGCTTAGTTGTCTTTAACTTCATTCAAAACAAATTTGTTAAATTGTATTGTGACAACTGTCATATCAGAGTGCATTTTTAAAAACTTATCAAAATTGGTGAATTTTTATGTAGCCAGTTTAATATTGAATATGGAAGAAAAAACACAACACTTTTGGCATAGTGTGCTTTATTATTTCAAGAAAGGTAAAAATGCAACCAAAACACGGAAAAGACTTGCACAATGTATGGAGAAGGTACCATTACTGAGCAAACGTATCAAAAGTGGTTTGTGAAGTTTTGTGCTGGAGATTTCTTGTTGGACGATGGTCCACAGTTGGGTTGACCAGTTAAAGTTGATAGCGACCAAATTGAGACATTAATTGACAAAAATCAATGTTATACCACCTGCCAATATACCTTTTTTTCTGTTTAATTTTTATTATTGAGGTATAACTGACACATAAGATCACATTAGTTTCAGATGTATAACATAATGACTCAATATCTGTATATATTACAAAATGATCACCACAAAAATGTAGTTAACATCTGACACCATATATAGTTACAATTTTTTTCCTTGTGATTAGAACTTTTAAAATCTCTTCTCTTAGAAACTTTCTTTCTTTTTATTTATTTATTTAACAAATTCATTATTATTATTAACCTAGAGACAGGGGGAGGGAGAAAGAGAGAGAAATATCAAATGGTCACCTTCTGTAGGCCCCCTTACCAGGGACTAAACCCACAACCCAGCTATGTGCCCTGATGGGAAATTGAACCACTGACCTTTTATCTTCTTTTTCTTAGATAAGTCCCTTTAACATTTCATATAATAAGGGCTTGATGATGATGAACTCCTTTAACTTGACCTTATCTGAGAAGCACTTTATCTTCCCTTCCATTCTAAATGACAGCTTTGCTGGACAGAGCAATCTTGGATGTAGGTCTTTGCCTTTCATGACTTGGAATACTTCTTTCCAGCCCTTTCTTGCCTGGAAGGTCTCTTTTGAGAAATCAGCTGACAGTCTGATGGGAACTCCTTTGTAGGTAACTGTCTCCTTATCTCTTGCTGTTTCTAGGATTCTCTCCTTCATTTTAGTCCTGGCTAATGTAATTGTGATGTGCCTTGGTGTGTTTCTTGGGTCCACCTTCTTTGGGACTCTCTGAGCTTCCTGGACTTCCTGGAAGTCTATTTCCTTTGCCAGATTGGGGAAGTTCTCCTTTACTATTTGTTCAAATAACTTTTCCACTTGTTGCTCTTCCTCTTCCCCTTCTTGTACCCCTATAATTTGGATGTTGGGATGTTTAAAGATGTCCTGGAAGTTCCTAAGCCTCTCCTCATTTTTTTGAATTCTTGTTTCTTCATTCTTTTCTGATTGGATGTTCCTTCTTTCTTCTGGTCCACACCGTTAATTTGAGTCCCAGTCTCCTTCCCATCACTATTGATTCCCTGTACATTTTCCTTTATTTCACTTGTGTAGCCTTCATTTTTCTCATCTAATTTGCAACCAAGTTCAACCAATTCTGTGAGCATCCTGATTACCAGTGTTTTGAACTGTGCATCTGATTGGTTGGCTCTTTGTCGCTTAGTTGTATTTTTTATGGAGCTTTGATCTATTCTTTCATTTGGGCCATTTCTTTTGTCTTGATGCACCTGTTATACATGAGGGGCAGAGCCTTAGGTATTCGCCTGGGCGGGGTAACCCTGTCAGGTTGCTGGGTTGTGATGCTGTATATGGGGGGCCTGAGAGGGAACAATGGTGCTTGTTCTGCTCTCTGCCGGCTTTCAGTCACTTCCCCCGCTTCCCACCAGCAAATTGGGCCCTTCTGGTGCTGATTCCTGTGTGGGTTGGTTTGTGTATATTCTAGGACCCTGTTGGCCTCTCCAATGAACTCTCCTGTGAGACTGGGTGTTTCTCCCACTGCCGCACCAACCCCCACAGGTGTTTTCAATCAGTGGTTAGAGGCTCTATTTCCATGCACTGGGGCCCTGAGTTGCGCAGACTATCCTACTCACTAGTTGTTTCTTCCGGTTTGCACGCAAATGTGGGACCACCTGCTCCACCAGCTCTAGCCTCACTGGGTCCGCCAGCCTCCGCCTTGCCGTGAGTCCTCTCCACCCAACTGGTCTGGATACATATGTCTTCTTTAACTCCTTGGTTGTCAGACTTCCATACAGTTTAATTTTTCTGTCAGTTCTGATTGTTTTTTGTTTTTAAATTGTTGTCCTTTTGGTTGTGCCAGGAGGCACAGTGTGTCTACCTATACCTCCATTTTGGCTGGAAGTGCTCCGATAAAATATAATTTTTTAAAAAAGAAATTCAATCTAGGAATTCCTTGTAACTTTCCAGCAAAGTTGATTTAAGAACGCATATATGATCAGTTGCTATTCCTGTTGTATTTACGCAAATAATCAGGCTAAATTGAAAGTGCACTTAATGCAGTAGATGATGGTCTTGATTTAGCTTTTTGATAAAATGAGGGTGATTTAGGGGAATAATTATGTTTTAATTGAGTATATAATATATAATTATGGAAATTAGACTCCAATATAGTGAATAGCCTGTAAAATGTTACTTCTCACCTATGAACTAGACTGGATCCTGAATTTTTCTTTTTCTTTCCAGAGACATTTAAACTAGAAATAAAGAGAATCTATGAGATTCTCACTGATTAATTTCATCCCAGCAAAGGCTTTGCATTTGGAAGTCTTCTCATTTGATTTTCTTTCAGACTCAGAAACTGGTTTATGATTTGCTGTGTTCATTAATCTTTGGGTTCTGTCTGTCCTCACAACTAGTTGCTTGTTTACACAGTATAAGGCTCACTTTAGAAGCCCATCTGCATCAGCAACTCCTGAAATTGTACTCAATAACTTGGCTGAATGGACTCGTCAGCACTGTGTGGTTGAATTGAATAGAACCATTCCATATCAAGATGATGATGCTTCAGGGATTCCAGCCTATCCATACTTGGAAAGGATCAGCTCACATCCTCTCTGTTCCAGTCTCAGATCCCATTCCCTTGTCTCCCTTAGATCAGACAGGAAGAGACTTCCATGCCCTATGCAGGCAGGATCTGGTTTCTCTGTCAAAATCTTAGGGGTTGTCTGGTCCAGTAAAACAAAAGTCAAGTCCTCCTTGGCCTTCTTGGCTTCTGCTTTATTCTCCTCCTCTTAGGGTACAGCTTATATTGTACTTGTCGCATATGGATGCAACATGCCAATGCTCTCACCACCCAGGGACTCCCTGTCCAGAAGAACTGATGCAAATATTGTGAGGTAGAAAAGTAGTATTAGGGGGAGTGTGGTATAACTCAGGACATGGCCCCTCCATGACCTCAGAGAATGGGTGGCTGCCTGGCCAGCAACCATAAGGAGTGAGGAAAACACTCTGTATCTGGAGTCTCTGCCTTCTCAAGGCCCATGTTTATCCCAACCCAGTAGCATTTTCACATACTATTGCTGCTCCCTCCCCAACCCAATTAAATAGCACCAAGAATGGAGGTGGGGTGAGGTCTCTCTCGCACTCCTCTGCCTCCATTGGTGCAGCCCCTGTAATGTGAGGAATAAATGGCATGTCCACAGCATGCTCATATCTGCTGATCCTCTGGGTGGTTTTTCAAAATATCATGAACACAAGTGCAGTGCAGCTCCCCAGATTGGAGCTCCTGCATTACAGTTTCTGTCTCACATCAATCACATCAATAATTCTCCCCCTTTCTTTCTCCCTCCCTTCCCTTCTCTCTAGAATCAATAAAAGAAAAAATGTTTTAAAAAGAATCCTTATAAGTCATACATACTGCAGTGAAGACAGTCTCTTCAATAAATGGTGTTAGAAAAATTGGATACATGCAAAAAAAATGAAATTAGACCACTTTCTTACATCATATACAATAATAAATTGAAAATGGGTTAAAGTCTTAAACATAAGACCAGAAACCATAAAACCTCTAGAAGAAGAGGTAGGTAGACTTTCTGACATTGCCCTTAGTAATATTTGTTTTTGGCTATGTCTCCTCAGGCAAGGGAAACCAAAGAAAAATATTACAAATGGGACTACATCAAACTAAAAAGGCTTTGCGCAGCAAAGGAAACCATTAACAAAATGGAAAGACAACCTACTGAATTAAAGAAGATATTTACCAATGCTACATCTGATAAGGAGTTATTACCCCAAATCTATAAAGAACTTATACAACTTAACAACAAAGAGACAAATAATCCTATAAAAAAGTGGACAGAAGATCTGAACAGATACTTCTCCAAAGAGGACAGATGGCCAATAGTCATATGAAAAGATGTTCAATGTCACTAATCACCAGAGAGATGCAAATCAAAACCACAATGAGGTATCACTTCATACCTGTCAGAATGGCCATCATCAATAAATCAACAAGTAACAAGCATTGGCAAGGATGCAGAAAAAAGCATACCCTGATGCACTGTTGGTGGGAATGTTGATTGGTATAGCCTCAAGAGTTAAAGACTTTAACTTCTGTCATAGTTGATAGGCTTAAGTGATTAATGCCTGTGGAAAGCTGTTATCCCAGGAACCGGAATGTAGGATTCCAGGAGGTGGACAAGCAATTCAACCTTTGTGCCCCAGGAGGTCTGCAAACACCAGGGAGATGGTATTTGAGCCATTATGTGATGCAGACACCGGCCAGCAGTGTCAGTGTCATTATGGATGAAATAAAACATTCACAAAGACTACTGAGTCCGGTGGAGGAAAAAGGACAGCATGGCTTTTCTCTCAAGGGGAGCAAAAGCCACGGCTTCCGCCATGACAGACCTTTATTTTTTCTTCTGGTAACATTACATGATGGTCCTCACTCACTATGCACTGGTTCGCTATAGGTGGTTACCTTTTACAGACAACAAGGAGCCAATGCCGCTAATCACATCACAGAAGGATATTAGCAAATGAAAAGGGAAAAGTGGTTGAGCCAGTTACACTCCATACTGGGGAGTTTTAGCAAGGACTTTAGGAAGTTACAATAAGCACTTTCTATATCAATTCAGGGTGAGGGAGTTTCAGCAAAAGCAAGACTCAAAGTGGCTTAGGTATATTGCAAACCTGATTTCCCACAAGAGAATCTATCTGTGCGCATGGGTCCTGTGCATCTCTGAGTGGGAGCTGGGTCCACGCCATGTAGAAGGGTCTCCCACAATTATGTTCCAGGGAGGAAATGCAGATATGGAATTGTTGACCAACAGATAAAGAAACACTAGTGCAACTCTGATCCCACTAATCTTTTTTCCCCAAACACCTTACCTACATTTTCTTCTCCTTATAAAAAGGTTGGCTTGAGATGAAATGTTAAGATGGTTTTTGAGGGTACAAAATGCACTCTCTTCTCAGAATGTTGGCATCTGAATAAAGCACCCATAAAGATTCAATCCTTGTCTCTAACTTCTTGGTTCTGGTAGTGACAGGCAGCACAAACACTGACTTTTCCTGTTTCACAGCCACTATTACACAGGATGCAAAAAGAAAAAAATAGCCCTGGCTGGTGTAGCTTAGTGGATTGAGCTTGAGCCTGCAAACCAAAGGGTTGAGGTTTCATTCCCAGTCAGGGCACATGCCTGGGTTGCAGGCCAGGTCTCCAGCAGGGGGTGTGCGAGAGGCAACCACACATTGATGTTTCCCTCCCTCTCTCCTTCCCTTCCCCTCTCTCCTTCCGTTCCCCTCTAAAAATAAATACATACAATCTTTAAACGAAACAGTATGCAGGTTTCTTAAAAATTAAAAATATATAACTTCCATATAACCCAGTGCCACTTCTGGGTATTTAGCCAAAGAAACCTAAAACACTAATTTGAAAGAATATATGTGTATACACTCCTATGTTCATTATAGTGTTCTTTACAATAGCCAAGATTTGAAAGTAGCCCAAGTGTCCATCAGTAGATGGGTGGATAAAAAAGTTGTGGTACATTTACACAATGGAATACTACTTGGTTATAAAAGAAAAAAACCTTACCTTTTGCAACAGTATGGATGGACTTAGAGGATATTATGCTAAGTGCAGTCAGAGAGACAAAGACAAATGCCATATTATTTTACTTATATGTGCAATCTATACAAACAAACAAAACAGATACAAACTCATAGATACAGAGAACTGATGGTTGCCAGATGGGGGGTGGTACTGGGGGGATGGGTGAAAAAGGTAAAGGGATTAAGTAGTACAAATTGGTAATTATAAAGCAGTTACAGGGAGAATTGAGAGCCCAGATATAAAACCACATGTATATGGGTAAATCATTTTCAGCAAAGGAGCCAGAAATACACAATAGAGAAAAGAAAGCTTCTTCAATAAATGGTGCTGGGAAAATGGGAAAGCCATGTGCAAAAGAACGAAACTAGATTACCGTTTGTCCCCACGTAAAAAAATTAATTCAAAGTAGATCAAAGACTTAAATATAAGATCTGAAACAATACATTACACAGAAGAAACCATAGGTACTAAACTTACGTACCTTGGTTGTGAAGAACATGTTATGAATTTGACCCCAAAGACAAGAGGAGTAAAGAAAAAATAAATGAATGGGATTATATTAAACTAAAAAGCTTCTGCACAAAAAAAGAAACCAACACTAAAACAAAGAGGCAACCAACTGAATGGGAGATGATAATTTGCAAACAACAGCTTTGACAAAAGTTTGATATCCAAAATATATGAAGAACTTATAAAACTCAACACCAAACAAACAGTTTTATCGTAAACCTCTCCCAAGAAGACATACAAACAGTGAACAGATATACGGAGAGAAGACAGATGGAAAGACGTTCAACCTCACTAGCTATTAGGGAGATGCACATCAAAACTGCTGAGAGTCCTGACTGGTGTGGCTCAGCGGATTGGGTGTCACCCTGCAAACCAAAAGGTCACTGGTTTGATTCCTGGTCAAGGCACATGCTTGGGTTGTGGGCCAGGTCTCCGGTTCGGGGGTACATGACAGGCAACTGATCGTTTCTCTCGCACACATCAATGTTTCTCTCACCCCCTCTCCCTCTCTCTAAACATAAATAAATAAAATCTTTTTAAAAACTAGCATGAGATGGCTATTATCAACAAAACAAGTGATAACAAGTACTGGAGAGATTGTGGAGAAAGCCTCACTCACTCCCGGGGGGAACACAGACTGGCACAGCCACTGTGGAAAACACTCTGACAGTCCCTAAAAAAACTAAGAACAGAGTTACCATATGACCCAGCAATCTCTCTCCTGGGTATCTACCCAGAAAGCTAAAAAATATCCCTATATTCATTGCAACATTATTCATGGTGGTCAAGACATGGACACAACCAAAGAGTCCTTTGATAGAAGGTGGATACAGAAGATGGGGTGCACGTATACAATGAAACACTACTCAGCCATAAGAAAAGATGAAATACTGCCACTTGTGACAACATGGATGAACCCTGATAATATTATGCTAAGTTAAACAAATCAGTCAGAAAAAGCTAAGAACCATATGAGTTCACTCACATGTAGGATACAAAACTGAAACTCATGGATGCACACAGCAATGTGGTGGCTGCCCCAGGGGAGGGGAGCGGGGAGTGCATGTGGAGGGGGCCTAATATATGGTGACAGAGATGGCTTGACTTTAGGTGGTAGGCACATTGTGGAATATACAGACCTAGTACCACAGACACACACACTTGAAACCTATATGACCTAATTAAGCAATGCCACCCCAATAAATGTAATTTTTTAAAGAAAAAAGTTATGGGGATGTCAAGTACAGTACAAGAAATATAGTCAGTAATATTGTAATAACTAGGCGTGATGCCTGGTAGGTACCAGTTATTGGGAGAATCACTCTGTAAATTATGTAAATGTGTAAACACGATGCTGTACACCTTAAACTAATACAGTACTGAGTGTCGACTGTAATTGAAAACCATTTTTAAATTTAAAAAGAAATGAAAGACAAAAAAAGAGAATCCTCATGACTGCTAATAACATAGAAAAATACTTATAACCATAATGTTAGATTAAAATAAAAGATGATAATTACTTTTGGATTCAAGATGTAAAACCTTTTTGGAAATAAATACATATTTTAAATTACAGAAATTTAAAACAGTTTAAATTTAAAATTTAAATATTTTGTACCTAAAATATGTATCTTTAAATACTTTCATTTTTTGAGAAAGATAAAAAAATGTACATGGGGAATTAAGCAGGAAAGAGTGAGAAAGATGTGTGTGTGAGAGAGAGATAAAGAAAGAGAAAAAGAGACAGAGAGAGACAGAGAGAGGATGAAGAGCCAGCATGGGAAAGACAGAAAATCAGACCTAGGAGATGGAAAGAATAAGCTATAGGTACCAAGGCTGGGCACTAGATTTCTAAATGGAAGGGATCATGGACATGAAGGATCATTTGGTTATATAAGAATGAACAAAGAATAAGGGAGAAAATATTAGACAGTAAAAGCTTGTGTAAGCTTCCTTGGGTAAAATAGGATCCCAGACAGAGACCTGCAGGACGAAAGGATGAGAGAGGAGGACAGGCAGTGGAATTGGTGGGGGGCGGGGCTGAGGGAGGACACCAAAAGGGAAGGTGCACACACGCAGATCAGAGTGCATCAAGAGAAAAGCAAAACCCAGAGAGAACTGCAGAGTTAAGAAAAGTACAAATATGTAAAGGTTAGGAAAGCAAAGCACTAAGTCCCTAGAGAGTCGTCCCAGAGGGGCTGAGTGACAAAGGAGAACAATGGTGCTTCTGGAACCCTGGGGAAGAGGAATATTAATCTTGTCATCCAGACTGTGCGCTCTGGGAATGTTTGATAATGCCTCATACTCATCCTATATCTTCCTTAAAAGTGCACTACAGGGAACCAAATCCCCAAATTGAGGGTGAGTGTGTATGTGTGCATGTGTATACATTTTTATTATATGCTTTATCATTCATGTTGTTTTTCTTCTCGCATATCTCCCTTACAATGAATGGTAAGTCAGTGAAGACCATCACCACTACCATCATCATCATCATCATGGGAATAACACAATAGTGAAAATAATAGCTATTACATGCCAGATGCTGTGCTAGCTGTTTTACATATATTACTTCAATCAATCATGAAAAAAATGAAGTTCAATTCCTTAGGCTAAACATCAAAATTAATTCCTGTTGGATTACAGAATAAAATATAAAATTAAAATAACAATAAAATATAGGTGAATAATTATACTGAAAATAACATAAATTGTCCATCAGCAGGGAATGGCTAAACAAATGATGCCATATGCACAATAAAGTATCATGAAGTCACTACAATCTATGAGGTAAATCTAAGTTTACTGACCTGGAAGCATGATTGTGCTGAACCAGTAAGCAAAAATGCAAGATACCAAAGATATGTGTAGTGTATACAGTAAAGTCTGAAAGAGTATGTACCAAACTGAAACCCTCTAGGTCACCTCTAGGGGTATGGGAATGGAGGGGTCACAGGAAGTGGAAGCACTTTTACTTCTTTAAAGAGTGGTAGAGCTATGAATTATTTCAATTAGTTGTTATAAATTTTCCAAAGAAAAAAATTTTAACAAACTCGTATGTGGCAGACTCCAGCCAGCAGAGTCTGCGTGTTGTGGCTGAAGACGAGAACAAATGCACACAGACCACAGCAGTCCTGTAGGGAAAAGGGACGGTACAGGTGCTCTCTCAAGGGGAGAGCGCCCCAACCCTTACCTGGACAGGCTTTGATTGTTTCTTTTGGGTCTTACATCAAAGAAGGATTTACTATCTATCACACAGAATGTTGTTGTCTACATTTTAGGTACAATCAAGGCAACAAAAATAAATGCAGAAGAGAAAAGTAGCAAGCTGATTATGCTCAGTCCTTGGGGAACTTCACACAGGCTTTGGAAACTACCTTGAAGATAGGCAACGAACATCTACTGTTTCAGACCAGGGTGAGGGAGTTTTAGCAAGAGCAAGCTATAACAGTCTGGATGCATTTTCTAGGCCTGATTCCCAGGGGAAAACTGGTGTGAGGGTCTGGCTCTTGCCCACCACTTCACTCCTGTCGGCTTTCGATACAGGGCTGAGTCACATCTGCCAAATTCAAACAAACCAGTTCCCTACACTTTTAAAGTGAAAATAGTATATAATAGGAGTAAAGAAGGCCTTCTAAGCACAATGCTAAAGACAAAAACTGTAGAGGAAATTATTTAAAATGTAAAACTTCCAACAAATGACAAACTTAAAAAGTATTTGCAACATAGAAGATTACGATATAAACTGTGGACCAGCTCATTCAACCTCCATTCCTCCATCCTTGTGTTTGTGTCTGCAGCTAGGATTCTGGACATAAATTAGGTTCTGCTCATCAAAGCCCATTTTTTCTGCTTCTGTTGCTATTAGCAACCAAGATGATGGAGACCTAAGTGTCTGGAGGCAGCTGCAGCCATACCCAGAAACCCAGTGTCTAATCATCAATTTCGAGAATGTTGAGAGGCAGATGTGGGCTAAGGAAAGATACACCACCGAGAAGCAAAATCACAGAAACACAAAGCCATAGAAAAGAGAGCATAAATGAAAGGAGCATAAGGAACAACAGACATTGTTAAAAACACCATAAAGGAGATAGTGGGCCGAAATGAGACAGACAATGAAACAAAGAATTAAAGGATTACAGAACAAGGGATGGTAACAAGACAAACATACATTATTGACTTTCCCAAAGAGGAAAACTGAAAACAACAAATAAAGATAAAATTTTAAGAAACTTTGAAGTGAAAGAAGACTTGCATCTATGGACTGAAAAGGCATACACTGTCTTCTAGAAAAAAGATGAACCCAGAACAGTCACCACCAAAACAGCTCTCTCTGCAGAAGCTCAAACCTTTAACACTCTTCAGATTTCAGACCGAATCTACCGCAGACAATAATGACTTCCTTTCCAGAGCCAGGAACTTGGCTTTCAGTCACCAAACCTAACAAATGGGTCCCTGCTTCTCTCCAGGTCTTTCCCATCTTACAGCGGACGGGCGGTCCATCCCTCAGCTCTGGTACCAGCTTCTATTTCCTCAGAGCCTGACTCCATTGGGCACCTCATTCTCTTTTATCTTCAGCCTTGATCTCTCCACTATTTCTTACCAGCATGCTACGTATTTTATCCCATCAATTTCAAGTCTATGCTTTACTGTATGTTTAACAGTCCCCTTCCTTCACTAGCTCCAGGACAAGGACCATGTCTGTCAATTTCTTGTGTTCCCATGTCTGAGTAGAATGCCTGACAAGAGTGCTAAATATACACTGAATACACTAAACACTCAAAAATACCTTTTCAGTGTTAAATCACTAGATTCAGTATCTCCTGCTTCTAAGTTCCTTCTGACATTGTGCTGTCAGAAGGAATGCTCAGTGCACTTAAACCTGGGAGCCAGAAACAAAGGCAGGATCTTTTTTAAAAAATATTTTATTTATTTACTTTTAGAGAGAGGGGAAGAGAGGGAAAAGGAGAGGGACAGAAACACTGACATATGAGAGCAACATTGATTAGTTGCTTCTCATAGGCACCCTGACCAGCACCCCAGACTTTGCAGGATGACATCCAGCCGAGCCCCCAGTCAGGGCTTTCCTCATCTTTCACTACTTTCTCAGTATCAAATCCCTAGACTTCTACTCTCCCCTGTACTTAGAAATCACCTTCACTATTTGCCTCTGCCTCTAGGCTATAATAGTTTGTACATCTCCGCTTTTGGTTACTTTTAGTATCTTACTGGCCTTACCCAGGTGAGTGCCTGCCCACCCTAAAGCCAACCCATGATAGTTTCTCAACAGACTCCAATCTGCACTTCCACCACCATGCCTCCTGGGCCACAGTGCACTGGCCGCTGCACCAAGCACCGTCATTCCCAGCCTGGAAAGTGAATCGTGGTATGAAAATCATAAAACAACAAAAGCAGACTAGAGAGGGTGGGGAGTTTCTGGTTTCTGACAAATCAGTAAATAAGGGAGGGTGGCTGGCTCCCTCCCTCTAAATCAATCCTTGAGAAATGATGGAGACATAAAACCTAACCCCCATCCCCAGGTGATAGTACCACCACATTGGTAGGTATATACACTTGAGAAAACTAGGTTGCTTGGAACTGGGGATGGGGAGACAGGAAAAGGAGTGGCCACAGCCTGGGGTGGAAGACAGCTGGGAAGGCCGCGAGAGAAGTTAGAGGGAAAATGGAGACCACCCGCCCCGGGCGTGGCGGGGCCGCTGACTCACCTCGGTCAGTCTGAGGGCTGACTCTCCTCAAATATTTCAGCTCTTCATTTTTCCCTCCATTATGATGATCCTCATCCCTAATGGTTATTGAACACCTACCTATATAGTACTTAGTGGCTCTCTCTTTACTCCTTTGTCAAACCTACTGTAAGAAATACAGATTTTTCACATTTTATTTTCTTAACAATAAGAAAGCTTCACAACTAACCAAATCATTTTAAAACAGTGGCATATCTGTTTTATTTACTCTCAATTGTGATTCAAGACTCTGGGGGCTGGGCTGGCAAGCTGTGCTGAGGCATGCAACATTTCTCTATTCTTTTGTTTACATTAAATGTTCGTATCCTCAGCCAGATACAGCAAAACCTTTACTGTGTACACTCATGAACACCTGTGTGTGAGCACAGGTGAAAGCTCTTCCAACCAACCTGCAGCCCTCTTGAAATGTTATTAGGAGACACCGGTTCAAGGAGGGAGGAAGCCAGGTAGGTGTACAGGGGTGGGCAAAAGTAGGTTTACAGTGGCATGCAACATTCTTTTGAGTTGATAAAACTATTGTAATAATCATAACCAGCATGTCTTTTTTCCATATGAACAACTGTAAATCTACTTTTGTGATTTCAAATGGAACAATGACAAAGTCGTTGAGTCACTGTTTCTGCTAAAACTGAGAACATGGACTGTCAGCAGCACTGAGTCAGAGTGGCACTGGATCTAAGGTGCACTAATGTCTACAGGCAGAAAAGACATTCCTACACACACACGATGGGGATGGTATTGGTCATCTCCTAGGACATCAGATCACATATATTTGGACAACTACCTCCAAATACGTCCAATTTACTTTCAACACTAAAGAACAAGTATCTGGTTGAACACTAACAAAACTGATTTAAATAAACCCCTCCATTTCAGCAAATCTAGAGAGGTTGTGGACAAAAGGCCAGTTTACATAACGCCTACTAAATAAGGTGTATTCTATGAACATACTAAAAGTATAAACAGGTAGCGTATGAGACTTATCCTCAGTACAATGGGCAAGTAATATTGGATTTACTCAAGTATTTGAAGGTATGTGCTGTATAGAGTTTTAGCTACTTATAGTGAAATATTTAAACCTCAAAAAAATAGCTAAACATTATTATTAAAATTTCCCACAAAGATCTCAGCTCAGCGGTCTGGTCACACAGGCTATGTTCAGTCAGTTTCACAAAGTGCTTGGCTCCAGGCCACAGGGCGGAATGGCTCTTAGTGCACACGGTGCAGTCAGGTCCCAGGTACGTGCTCTCAGACTAGTAGTTCAGGTTCTGAGGAAGAATCACCCTCTAAGACTACAGACACAATCTACCTGCCACTGCCATATGGAGTGTGGAACTTGAATGCACCAGGCTGGTCATGCAATGTAACTCCTGATGGCACAGCACAGAACTAAAGGGACTGGAACAATCTTCAGCCAGAGGTGGCTGCCCTAAATTGTTTTAGTCGGCTCTCTTTTCTGCTTAACTATCTGAGGAAGGCTACTCTGTAGCTTTACACAACATCTATCTTCATTCTTTATGTACGAGAATTTTCCTCCAGTTAAAATAAAAACTGAGTTATGCTTTGTAACAAACACTTTATCTTCCCCAAACAGAATGCATGGCTGTTTGTGTTCCTCATCCATGTTTTTAAACATTGACAGTGTTAAGTAAAGACATGATGCAGGTTAGTTTTCATTTTTTATTAAAGTTGTGTTTTTCCCAAGGAATATATTACACTTAACATTCGATACCATAAATAAAGACTAGTGTTTAAATCTTCTATTTTACTATTAAAAATGTAAACATAAAAGACAATAATAACCACTCCTTATCCAACCCTCACTAAATGTATCTCTCTCTCTCTCTCTCTCTCTCACACACACACACACACACACACACACACACACACACACACACACACACACAGAGTCATCCCTTCAGGTAAGTTCTTTCTTCAGAACGAGTAGCACAGACTTTATTAAAATGTGCGTCCTCCTGGGCAGTAAGGACCCAGCACGAATGGCTGGAGCCCATTATAAAACGGGCCAGTGGGGCTGTGACTGAAGTCCGCCTCCACGTGCCATGACTGCTCAAAGGCCCTGAGAGCCAGGCTCCTCTCCTTCCATTCAGCTCCCAAGGACATGGATGGACAGTGCTAAGGCACGACACTGTGATGGACAGGACGTGCAAGCCAGCACACTCCAGAAAGAGGTGGGTCAGAGCCAGCAGTGGCCCGGCAGTTCTGGGTGAGTGTCAGTCATAGAGTACTGGAGCCGGAAAGGTTCGGACAAAGCATCTGGTTGTTTTACAGATGGTTTCAACCAGTGAGTCTTCTAATAGTAAAGAGAGTATCAATACTGAATTTTATAGAGTACTCTAGTATGCTTATTTATATATCTTCCTAAAACTATTTAAACTTAATTTATGTTTCATCTTCAAGTATTGATAAAATCTAAGCCAACTTATTAGACCGAAACTAATTTTAAGCATAATTGATAACATTTTTAGAATGTCTACTTGGTCTTAACAAAAATAACTATCCTTAAGAAATAAGTAAGGGAAAAGGGCGTTTTTTAAGGAAAATATTGGAGGGATTTACATGGGGACCTCCTAACTGCTTGCCAGTTTCTTTAAAGCTGTCAGCTCAAGTCCACTGACATGGCTTTTGCTTCCTTCCAATAAATTCTGTTCTTGAAAACCTGAGAGACAAAGTCACTTGATACAATTGGGACCTTAACACTATCAAAATAAACCTAAGTCTGAACTGAAAACTGAGGTAGTCAGTTTTTACAAGCACTTGACACTTTCTGAGTCAGAAAGGGACTCTAACCTACTATTCCCCAATCAGCTACTTCCCATTCCCCCTCCCTACCCTACCTGCCTTCTACCACGGCTGCAGTCGGCCCAGCCTCTTTCTCAGGGAACTGGTTTTGCTAACATGAAGGGCATAACCTGCCACAGAATACTGACATTTATGTCATTTGTAATTTTTCAGTTCAAAACTGAACTCTAGCCCACTGTTTCTGCATTGAAATCTCAGATTTTAAGTCTTTTTTAGAATATTGTCATAATCTAAGTGACTAAAATGTATCTCTTATAATTTCTTACAAGTCTTCACTGAGAAAACTATGAAAATCAGTGATAAGCAATCACTTTTAAGACTTGAAGACAAAGGAAGACACCAGCACATTTAGTTACCCTCAGAAATTCAAGATTTGTTAACATATACTTTATCAAGTTTCATATTTGTGCAGAGAAAACACTGGGCTACCAGATTCCAAGCTTAATAAATATATATAGAAAAAAATGTCATCTATCATATTTTTTTCCAGAAAGTCATTAGTGCAAATATAATTGTATCAGTAAAAAATAAAGTAAAAATATATTTCAAGTATAAAAAGCACCATGCTCAGAAACAATACTACCTAAATGGCATTACTGCACAACAGTCAAAAATATAATCAAACCTATCGTAAATCTCAAATGTATTCTTAATCCATAGTATTTTTGGTGAAATTCTTTATACAACTTTGCAGGATGATTCATAATTACAATAGGCATATAAGTTTAGATTTCTGTAATTTTCTTTAAAAATATACTCTATACTCTTCTCAGACCTTGCTCGACTGAAGGTATACATGACATGGGCAGGGAACAGAGCGCTGACCCAACACCTTCTACACTTAGCTTCTCTTTAGCTGAAGGTGGATATGCTAGAGACCCCCGGCTTTTCACAATGACAAATACCTTAAATTCAAAACTGCATGCTTAAATACATATTTAAAATGTATGCATTAAAACAGGCAACCTTCTTTTATACTGGGGTTGCTATTTGGCCCCAGTGCCCAGCAGTCAGCTGGAAGTACTCCTTAGTAATTATGCTACTTGCTTGTTTGCACAATTTCACATATGGAGTGCTCAATAACTATATGCTGAATTAAAGGGCTAACCAATGAATGAATGAATGAATGCTCGTCCAAGGGCTGTGCTTATAATGCCACAGGACTTATTAGCTTTAGAGAAAAACTGGGCATCATTCATCCTTAAAGAATTTAATTAATAAAGTGGGGTTGGTGAGCTCCAGAGCAGAACTGCTTCTGTGGACCAGAGTCTATACAGTAACGGAAGTGTCAAAAGCAGGAGGTAAAGGACATCACCTCCTTTGAAAGCAAAGGCCATCTTCCAACTCCTGAGAATTAAGCCATGTGTTATATGGGAAAGTGGACACCACTGCATAGGCCGTACACCAAACCCACACTTTGCTATGGTAAACAATTCAGATGATCTTGTTTTGACTTACATTTTTCTTCTCATATATAAAATAATTTTCAGATAGAAGTTCTTCTGAAACATTTCCTAAGCCCATGTGAAGACAACTACATATTTGTCTGCACCAGAATTTCTTTTCTATTTCTGTAGAATCATAGTTGTCATAACTCTTATTTGAAAAGTATACATTTATGTTTTCTTCTGTTTGCATGTCGTCAATGTTTTCTACAGGGCACATTACTTTTCTTTCTCTGCTTCTACAGCTTTTCAAGTCATTGAGACAAATGGAGAAGACCACAGGACGCTGAGCTGTGAAGATCAATGAGTAAGAGATGCAGCTGGAAGAGGCCTACCAATACATGCGTGGTGAGCTGAACCACATAGCTAGTTTTAAAAAGGCAAGCATGGTTAAATCGTAAGATTTAGTACAACGTAGTTTTAAAAAAGAATTTTTAGAACAATGAGAATAATGATTTAAGTGTACCACGTACAGCCACTAAATTCAAAACAGGTGTAACAGTGACATAGGAACCTCAATTCAATTATTTTCTCTAAGTCAAAGGACAATTTATACTTCCGGGGACAGGATCCACAACTTATAATCTTGCTGTTCTTTAAACTATTGCAGTATTGATGAACTTTCCCATCATTTTAGATTAATGAGAATGCTGAGGTATATACTCTGAAAATTTCACCAATATCCCATTTTCAAAAGAAAATTTCAGGAAGGTTATGTATCCTGAAAAATAGAGAGACTTGATGACTTGGAATTCCTTCCGCTTCTCCAAGCCGAGGCTGTTGGGATGCTGATGAAGAGTGAGTGCTGTAAAGCTCTGCTTCAAGGTCTGATTGTGGTCAGCACTTTCAAGCCAGGAATGTCACTTCTGCCATCTGTATAGGCTGATACTCGCCCAGATTTTGTGCTTTGTTCAAGGGAACATGACACAAAGGAATGTCTTGAGAATTCTCTTTTCCATTCTTAGTGCCATGCACACAGAAGAAATCCAGCTAGCAGAGGAAATAGATTGCCTAGCAGTAGCCAGAAGGTGACCACCAGGCTAGAGGAACGGGAACAAAGATCTAGGGTTGAAAACAAAAAATTGACTTTCTATAGACATTTTTGGAATACATCATATCAATTAAATAGTGACAGGTGAATACAGATGATTATTAAAAGACGAACAAGGACCACCTTGGAGAGCAGAATCAACGACTTCCTAAAGCCCAGATGTACAAAGTCATTTTTTTTGCATTTTTGGAAAAAGAACAAAATATTTATGCTGAAAGAAAAGATGTACCCACCATATCAAGGTTAAAAAGTAGCACCCAAGAAAAGAAAGAAGTGACTTTGGCTAGTATCCCAGCAAAATTAAAGATGCTACACAGGGCTCTCGGTGGGTGGCTCAGTTGGTTGGAGCGTTTTCCTTACACCAAAAGGTCATGGGTTGGATTCCCCATCAGGGCACATACCTAGGTTGTGGATTCAATCCCAGGTTGGGGCACATACAGGAGGCAACTGATTGATGCTTCTCTCTCACATTAACGTCTCTCTCTCTCTCTATCCCCCAACCCTTCCTTCTCTCTCTCTACAATCAATAAGAACATATCCTTGGGTGAAGATTACAAAAAAAGATACTACATAGGAAAGTAAAAAGATGCTACATAGGAAAGTAATATCTTGGCTATTCTGACATGGGAAGTAGAACTCTCTTCTGTTCTTTCTTGTCCATTGTCTGATGGTAACCATATAATTTATCATCCCAAATCAGGACATTTTGAGACAAGTGTGGAAATAAATTGTTAATTCCAAGATGGCACCACACCAGCAAACTGAAACTTAGATAAAATCCATGTGCTTGACCAGAAACACAGTATAACCAGTCAGCCAATCACCAACCAACAAGACAACTCAGGGTTCTATACTTACTTCCTTGTTCCTTGATCTTTCAAAATAAGGTCAGATACACAACCCTGGCCAATCAACTTAAGCCAAGTGCTTCTTCCTTGTTTTCTGCTTGCAGCCCTTTTCCCTTATTTTGCAGCTTTCTGGACTCTTGAGAGTGGAGACTGCCCGCTTCGTGAAGTGTGAAATAAAATTTGCTTAGATAAACTAAATTGTTCTCTTAGATAATTTTAACACAGGGAATGCTGTTATCAGTTATATCAGGACAAAAGGCACATGGTTTGTCCCAGACAAACCAGGGCATGTAGTCCCTGAGCTCCACATAACTACCCATCTATCCACATCCAGGCTTAATCTGGAAACAGTAAAAGATTCTAAGGGCTCTGGGCACTAGTATATTTTAACCTAGCCATGAGCTCTCTCACAGCTAAAACTATTTCCCAAAACAATTCTCAGAATGGGAAACATTTTTACAGTAGCCAAGAGACCAGGTCAACCTGACTTTATCTTCGGGTGAGTTATGCTTTCTAATACTTTGACCAATACAGAATCAACCAAGCTTCAAGTCTGACTTGCTTAAAAGGTAAAGAAAATAGGGCTGGTCTTCAGCTACAGAATGTATAGGATGATAACGTCAAGGCACTGCAGCCTGTTCTTCTGAGCACTATATAATGTGGTACAAGTATTTTAAAAAATTATTTTACTAAACGTAATTCAGGTAAACCATGAAACAATTCTACTCTTTCCCAATGGAATCAGCTGGTAATTGTTAAATTTTAGAAAAATACCACTTAGCCAAGAATAGTCCTTCTCAAAGTATGGTTCTTGGATCAACAACATCAGCATCACCTGGAAACTTGTTAAAAATGCAAATTCTCAGGCTCTGACCCAGATCTTCCAAATCAGAAACTGTGGAGGCAAGACTTAGCAACCTGTGTTTTCACAGGATTCTGATGCATGCAACAGTTTGAGAAACTCTGACCTAGCACTGCATTGTCCAATATGGCAACCACTAGCTGTATGTGCTACTTAAATTCAAATTAAGTAAAATGAAATAAAATATTTAGTTCCTCAGTCACACTAGCCACATTTCACACATTCAACAGTCACGTGTGGCTAATGACTATTATACTGGGCAATGTAGATTACAGGACATTCCCATCACCCCAGAACTTTCTCCTAGATAAAGTTCTGGCCCAGTGCATCAGGTAGAGCGGTCTTGGCTGGAACAGGGAATGGAACCTGGAGTCTAATACCACAGGCATACCCTTTTATCTCCTGATTCTCAGTTTGGCCTCAAAGGAAATGGAGGAGGACTAGCTGTTGTTTATCTACTGTTGGCACTAAAATTTAATAAGCTATTAAAACATTAATGGCAGCTCTGGAACATTTGTTATCCTTCAAAAATGCTGACCTTTCTGTGATAGTACTCTAAAAAGAAAATATTCAAAGAGGGTATTTCATGAATTACCAGTATTTCAATGAATTAGAGGTGATCAGATTTGGGTTTTGATCTGAATTTCACTATTTATTAGCCACGACAGTACACACATTACTTCATATCTTTATACTTAGTTTTCTTGTGTATAAAATGATAATTCCTACCTCATTAGGTTTTGTGATGATCAAATGCAATGATATAGACATAAAGCATTTGGCTAGCATTCCACGAATGGAAACAAAAATACCCCTACTATCTAAAGAGACCAGAAAGAATTTAGAAATAAATCTTTCATATTCATTATCTTAGGCAAAACAGAACAACTATTTAATCACACTCTAGCATTTACAACTGATGACCAGAGAAAAGGAAGAAAGATGAGAGTTTTACATTGCAAAGAAATTATAAATGCAAGAAAAAGTTACGTGAATCTGAGATCAACAGTAACAAAAATTAGAAGAATCTGGAGAAAAGGAATATCTTTTTTACACTTCCTCTAGAATACTAGCAGTTTTAGTGTTTTAAAAGTGTACTAAAAAAACCTAAAAATTTTAATTCACAAAATAGATGAGAAGGGAACTAAATGGTAATGGAAAAATACAATAAAGATAAAAATAATAATAATTAAAAAAGAAAATTTTAACCAAAAAAACAGATTAGGATGATCATTTAATAAGCCTCATCGTAGGTTAATTTAATTATACTATTTCTCATATAAGTACATTTAAAGAGTCAAATATTACTTTTATAAGTTTCGTGGGTCAAAAAAACTGTATTAAAAAGAAAAAACTATTTACGAAAAGAAAGAGGACATGTAAAGTCTGCACACGGCTCAGTGAGGGCCTAGTGTGTGCTCTGCTCCCACATTAACACACATGGGAAGTCAGGGTTTTAGAATTTCAACAGTGATACTTGTAAAGTTTAAAAAGCAATGCCTACACACATCTATTCTTGTAATATTTTATATATTTTTCAAAATTGGGGCAATGATTTATAGATTACAATGCTTTTTTGGGCATGCTTCCTTATAGAACTAATTAACAGGGAAAAGAGAAATCACACCATAGCACCGTAATTTCAGAAGGGTGACTGAAAAAGAGGGAACAGAATAAGCAGAAGTGGAGTCTAAGGTGCAGGTTGGTGGAGGCGGACAGGCTGGGATGGTGTGCAATTCTACTTCCCACCTCGTTTCCACAGATTCATTTATCTTTGTTAGGTTCCAAGGGCAGGAACTAATAATTTCCTAGCCCCTTGCCCTGGTCTGGCTTTCTCCACATTCCTACACATTCTTTTAGTATACTCCTAAAACTTTTATCCCTGAACCAGCTGGAAATAACTCTCTCTTTATTTCAACTCTAACTGCTAATCACTTAATCCTTACCCATCTCTTGGACAATAAGATGTTGACAGTTTCTTATAATTAACTCTGAGATTAGGCCTGAGGATGGGAACTCCATTAGAACAATTTATTTGTGGACTAGCAGCCTGCTAATTTTAGCCAAAGCAATTTAACAGTAACGATAAAATTAAGTTATCCTACCTACTTCACATGAAAGCAAGAGTTAATTAAGAGTACTTAACACTACATATACTATATACCACATCAAAGGGACCTAAGATCTCATATTACTTCAAACAATTCATTGTGTCATGACTGTTATAACTGCAAAAAACTCAGCTGATTCACTGGAATACTGCACAGAAGAGTTAACATAGCAGGCCTGAGATCACCATCCAGGGTCAGATACAGTACATCAAAGCTGTCAGTGCTGCCTTGGGATTGGGGATGTGGGCTGGATTGATTGGAAACATTGAGAAGAAACTGGCTGGGTAAGGCATAAATCACAGCACTGACTGTCAGGAAGGAGTAAAAAGTGGCCTGGGGATCAGTAGGTATAAGGAATCAAGACGGAGAGAGAAAAGAATACAGGGGGGTTGTCATGGCAACGTGGTTTTGGCTATTGAATGTTGGAACAGTAGTTTGATTAAGGAATTCTGTGGTATTCATTTAAAAAAGAGAGAGGTTTAACATGAAGAGGGTGTAAAAACTGAGGACTCAGTATTTTGACTTTGGGAATTTGTTTTTCATTCCATTGAACCTATCTGGCACAAAGCATTCTCTCTGGCATTGAACCGATGGAAGAAGTAAAACTTATCTAGGCTTCACATTATTACAACCTGAAATATTTCCAAGGTACAGGAACAGGCTGGCTCCACACTACCTCAGAGCACTTTTACTGAAGGAGCAGTGGCTCCTGTGGACCTGTGTCCTTGGGCAGGAGTGCAGGTCCTCAACAAAGAATTCAGAGCAATGAACTCTGCAGACCATCAAGCTACATCCAGGAGGCTGTAGTGCCCTCTGAACACGTAGTGCTGGGGGAACAGGCTCCTCCATGCTGAAACAGGTCAATGGTTGGGACGTAATGTGTGTACTGAAATGTGACGTACTGTGAGTGAGAGGCAATCTACTGTTAAGAACTGAGACTGGTAAAGGTAGTTGACTAACCAGGTTAACACTAGGTTAACACAAGTGTGAAGCAAAGTACTGAAACTGATTTTCTTAAATGGCTATTAAACTATTTCTAAAGGCAATTTCAAAAGAGGAGTTCCAAAACTGTATTTCAACAATGGAGTCATTTTTGAAATAACATGATTAACAAATATTGCTCCAATTAGGAAATTTTTTAAAAATTCAGTAGGGGAAAGGAGATTTTCCCATAAAACTGCAATTAAAAGAAAAGATGCTCAACCTGTTTTAAAGCTTCCTTGAAGGGAATTTTCAGCATCTTACAAGAAGAGTCTCTCTTTTTACACCAACCAGAGACTACTTACCCAGTGGCAGAGCTCGGGTCAAGTTAGTAGCTGGAGGATCTGTTTCTGGAGGACAGAGCTCACAGAAGTCCCAGCATGATGGGCAGAGCAGGTTTCCATCGTGAATCCAGCCATTCATCTGAGTACTAACAAAGAGGACCTGCCCAGCCCGACTACACAAATATGAAGTATTCTGGACCCAAACCTTTAGGCCTTGTGGAGAACAAGAAACCTTCAAACAGAATTAAAAGAAAAAAAAATCAGATCGGTAAGTGTATTGACCTTCTTCATTTGCAGGAAAAAAATTAGAATCTACTAAAAATACTGGCTATAAAACACAATTTGGGATATAAACATTTTAAAACAAATGTTTGTTTTTCAAAATTGTTTTCTAAAAGGACTTCATGTTAACTTTAACTATGCTACTTCACTTTAAATATTTTAAAACTTCTCTCCTGGAACTGTCTTCAAAGCAAATGCATGTTTCTGAAAACGCATGTTTGTTGATAGCAAATTTTTACTTTACAAGTGGATGTAAAGTTCCTCAGAACTGAATCTGATAAAGGTAGTTGACTAAACTGGTTAACACTAGGTTAATGGAGCTGTGATGTAAAGTACTAAAAGCGAGTTTCTCAGATCGCTACTCAACCATTTCTAAAGGCAATTTCAAAGGAGGAGTTCCAAAAATGTATTTCAATAATGGAGTCACTTTTGAAATAACTCTATCATCAATTAAGTTTAAATATAATACTCATTTGGAAATTTAAGTTATAATATGCTTTTAAGAAAATAAATAACAAAGAGTAATCTCTTCCATAGCCTGTGATTCAATGACCATCACCATAGCTATCTGCAATGCAATCATCTTTTAAGTGAGAAGTGATTATTGTGTTTAGTACTGAAAAAGATACCAAAGAAGTTCACAAAACAATGCCTGCCCTCTAGCAGCTTTAACTGAGGAAATAAGGGAGAGGATATACATTTTTTTCTTAAAGATGTGCACAGGATTTGGATCACAGGCAGGGAGAGGGGTTGTGACCTGGTGGGTTGCATAAGAACCTGTGTGGGAGAGGAGGGCAACGATGTGGGGTGGGAGAAGGTGAGAACGACATGGACAGATCGCATAAGTAAACATACGGAGGACAATGAAAGCCAGATTTCTCACTGTCAGAGAAAGGAGTTACAAATATAGAAAAGGGGAAACTAAAATGAACCGTTTGGTGTGAGACTGGAATCAAAGACACTGGTGCAAAATCATGGTTATATATTTACACATGTATGAGCAGTGCATATAAAAATTACATTATGCATATATTTCCTAGCTCTGTTTATGAAAAGGCCCTGGAGAGTTGCTATATTTCAATAGCAATGAACAGTCCATCTAACACCAGACCTTAGTTTCTAAATACCACGCTCCACTGAAATATACTAGAATTCCTTGGAGAAATGGTTGATTCTAGACAGGGGCAAAGAAAGTAAAGATGGTTCTAGGATATCTTGAGCCAGAGAGCTAGGAAATATTAAAAGAAAGATGGGGACAGGCCAAAAAACACAGGATCCAAACTGTAGGAGGTCCCTCTGGCCAAAGCTAGAGCAACTTCAGTATCAAAATAAATAATGATAGTAATGATAATACTCCCCCCAATACTTATTAATTACAAAGGTAATTAATTAAAACAGAAAAAAAAACTTGTCAAGGGAGAAGCCTGGTATACCAACACATTAACATCACCAACAAAGGGACAAAATCAAAAGAATGTACCATCAGAACACGAGCATCACTTCTGTGACATTGGTGCCCAAAATACATGACCTGAATTTAATAAAATATCAGATATCTTTTCTCCTAGAAAAGAAATGGCTTGTAATCTTTAAATATGCCATGGTTATGAAAGTCAAGAAATGAGTGAGGAACTGTTGCAGACTGAAAAAACAGAGACAGAAACACAACTACACAATATGTGATACTGATCCAGGTCCTACTGCTACAAGGACATTATTGGGACAACTGGCAAAACTGGAATGGGGTAGAATAATTTTATGTATCAATGTTAATTTCCTAGTATTTTTTATAGTATTATGGTTGTGTATGAAGACATCCTTGTTTATAAGAAATACATGTTAAGCTCTAGCCAGTTTGGCTTAGCGGGTTGGGCACTGTCCCACAAACCAAAAGATCACTGGTTCGATTCCCAGTTGGGGCACATGCCTGGGTTGTGGGTGGGGTCCGGCTGGGGGCCTGCGGGAGGCAACTGATCAATGTCTCTTTCGCATACTGATATTTCTTTCCCTCTTTTTTCTCCCTCCCTTCCCCTCTCTCTAAAAATAAATAAATAAAATCTTAAAAAAAAAAAAAAAAAAAAAGAAACATTAATATAGAGGGTCCGGCACAAATAATGCCCCTTTTTTATTACAAAATCATAAGTATGTAATTCTGTAACATAACAATATCGCACTCAAGCACACTGTATGACATTTTGGTAAAATGTTCAAATTAAAACTAAATTATTACACCCATATTATTACCCTACCAACCACACTCAAGCAGGCATTACTTCTGCCAGACCCTGTATTTGGGACTGAAAGGGCAGCATGTCAGCAATTTATATTTCAATGACTCAAAAAATTTTTTTGCCCGTGGGAGGAGGAGAGAGGGGGAAAAGGTACAGAGAATAAGTAGCATAGATGGTGGGTAGAAAACGGGAGGGCAAGAATAGTGTGGGAAATGTAGAAGCTAAAGAATTTATGACACATGGACATGAACTAAAGGGGGGGAATGTGGGTGGGAGTGGGTGTGCAGGGTGGAGGGGAATGATGGGGGAGAAATGGGACAACTGTAATAGCATAATCAATAAAATATATTAAAAAAATTTTTTTTTGCCCTGGCCTGTGGCTCAGTGGACTAAGTGCCAGCCTACAAACCAAAGGGTTGCCAGTTCAGTTCCTAGTCACGGCACATGGCTGGGTTGCAGGCCAAGTCCCCAGAAAGGGGCATGCAAGAGAAAACCACACACTGATGTTTCTCTCCCTTTCTCTCTCCCTTCCCCTCTCTCTAAAAATAAATAAATGAATAATCTTAAAAAAAGTTGTTATACTATTCTTGCAATTTCTGTCATAATAAGGAAAACAAAAACATAACTTTAACCTCTATGTGAATTGTTTAAATCACATACACTTTTCCCCCTCATAAATAGTGGCTAGTATTAAATTAGCAAAGTTAATTGACAATACTAGGTACAGGGAAGTCAGTAGTACATTCAGTCTTTATGGATGGTGTTTCAAATTTGCATAATCCCTTTCTGATGGTGGTAGTGCTGATTAAACATTAAGATAGCCTGAAAAGGTCATCTTCATATTATAGCTGCCACTGTTCTAGCTTTATGCCTTTAACCTAATATTCTCACTTATAGAAATTTATTTCAAAAAAAAATTTTTAAGGTAAAATATGGAATTATACTTATAAAAGCATTTCTACATAGTGAAAACTCAATATATAACAAGAAAGTGACTGTCCAAATTATGATTCAATGTTCTAAAATGATAAAGAATAGTAATTATTATTGAAAAAATATGAAAAGGGTGTTTTGCTCTGCATAAAAAAATACTAAGTGAAGGAAGTAAAAATTATGTATTATGACTACAATAGGTTAAAACTATGTGTTTGTTTAATCAGTATATAAATCTTTAATGAAATTTATCAGAAAATGGTTGCTAAATTACAGTTGTCAGATTACATCTAAAAAGTGTTCATTTTTAATCATCTTTTATAAGGTTTCAAAGATAATATTATATGAATAGTATGATGTATAAAATATATCTCAACAAAGCTGTTACTCCAAAAATGTTAATTTTTTAAGTAACTTTAAAAATAATATTTAAATTCCCAGCTACAGAAGTCCATTTAGCTTTTGCAGCTGAAATGGTACAACAAATTCTCATTTTTCACTTCTGAGGAGCACATTCTCTTCCTTCACATCCATTAGTATGTTACATAATATTCATTAAATTGAATCCTCCTAAGTTACAGAATGCCTGCGTCTCAATAAGTTTTTAATAAGGTGATACACTCACTTAATACCAGACATGCAAATAAGATAACTAAGAAAAGAGTAATTTGCCCCCTGTGGAGTTCTACTTTCAAAGAAAAAAACTCTATCATTAATGAGTAGTTGATTTATTAATTCTTAGAGCTATGTGTTCCTCAGGGCTTATGGAATAAAATTGTAAAGTTGTTCCATTTAAAGTAATATGTATTCAAGAACAAAATTATATATTTTCCAGTATTTCCTTAGGATATATGCCCAGGAGTAAAATTATTGTAAAACTTACTGATATTATCAAATATATACATATTTAAACAAATGGAGAAAGGCAATTTCTCTAAAAAAAAAAAAAAAGACAGTATTTTCACAAAACACAAACATCCAAACTAATACTGACATAAATAAGCCTAAGTTAAAGTATTAATCAGTAAATTAGCTATAATAAAAAGAAAAAATGATTTTTATCTTTTTGGTTTTTATCTTAAAACCAAAAAAGATATTTGGTTTTATAATATAAAAACCAAGTAATCGGATAAAATTATACAATATTTGGTACAATTATTAACAATCATGTACTTTACCTGATAACATCCACTCCCCCAGTCTGGGTAACTCAGCTTCCTTTCACACTTTTCCATGACAAAGGCTGATTTCTGAATCAGACAGACTGAATGAGGTCCATACTTTTCAGCACCGTAGTTTTTAAAAAGGTCTGAAGCAAACCAGAAAAGTTTTCTTAAAAATTGATTGTTGGCTCAAAGAACAAAAAATTGAAGTATTCCATTCTTGTGATTAAAGGTTGTTTTAAAAACAAACATGTTTAATGGAAATTTTCAATTACAGAAAATCAAGAGAAAGAGGGCTCCAAATGCATACTGTGTTCTCAATACAGGAACTAGTGAGAGAAAATTATTATATCAGAAACAAGTGATAAAACTGAGCCTAAAGGATTTAAATGAGATACATAGAGGAAATGGCACTAAGAGTTGTTCACTAGTTGTTCACTAGTTGCCTAAATAGGAGTCACCTCCCAAATGACCCAGAATAGAATGAGGACAACGATGAAAGCTTTTGGGGGGTGTAACTTTTGAGAAACTTCTTTTGTATTTTCAACTTATGCCATCCAGTTAAATATGCCAGGTTTAAGAATGAAATTTTATGGAAATTTAAAATTTAAATGACTTAATCTGTAATAAAGTATGGAATAAGGAAGGAGAGGTGGAAGGATCAAGTTAAAAATTTTGATGACCACTGAAAGGAAAACCACTAATTGCTGTTTGGTAACATATCAGATGTGAGTACATTTTATTTACAAAGGTGGATACTATAAGCTCTAACTATTACTGCTAAATATCCAATTCCCATATTGTTTATTCTGTTGATAACCTGACATTCTATTAATTTATATGTATTAAAAAAGAATAAATAATATGACAACATCTTACTAGCCACGGATAACAATATTATTCTGATATCTGAAGCATGTTATTTCTAAATTATATAAATGCACATTCCTCAGGAGGGGAAAAAATAGGACACCTAATGTGATTAACTAAAAGGAGCTCTCCATTGGAGAATCTTGCACTAACACTAATTAACTGTATCATTCAGTGTCTTTTCATTCATCTGTGAAATTCAGTATCTTCTCTATGTCTCTCATCAGGTTTTTAGAAGGACAAAATGAAATATAAGTCCTGGCAGGTATGGCACAGTGGTTGGAGCATCCTCCCTTAACCAAAAGGTTGCAGCTTTAATTCCAGCTGGGGCACATGCCTGTGCTGCGCATCATCCCCCATCTGGACCAGGTCATGTACAGACCAGTACAATCCCAGTCCCAGCTTGGATCGCTGGTCTGGATGCAGGCAAGGGCAGCCAATCAGTGCTTCTCCAGCATTGATGTTTCTCTCTCTCCACAAAAGCAAATGAAAAATGTCCTCAGGTGAGTATTAAAAAAACAAAAAGAAATACAAAAATGAAAGTGCTTAGCAAATGAAGTGTCATGCAGATGAAAGGTATTACTAAAAAGCAGTGTGCGTGCGTAGACAAGTGCAAATCTAATAGCTAGCAATCCTTTCTATGTGTCATGGTTCTAAGCTCCTATTACATTAATTCATTTAATTCTTATTACAACTCTATTAGATAGGTATTATTATCCCCTTTGCACAGAGGGTGAAACTGAGGCACAGAGAAGCTGGGTTATTTACAACAGATGGAACCACAACACAGACACTCTAACTCCAGGGTTTATGCTCTTAACCACCATTGCACATTGCTGATATACAACTGTAATACGTTTATAGCATTTCATTTCACTATACTACTAACCTGGTTGATTTTCCAATATTCTACAGTCTGAGCTGCGCTGATATTCACCACTTAAATGCCAACTGAATTCCTGACTGAAAGGGCAGTAGTCGGCAATTTCTACTGAACCACCATAATAAGGCAAATCTTCTGCAGGTATTCCATTAAGTTCATCAAAGTACTACAAAAAAATTATTAGGAAGACAGGAGAGAAAGAAACATTTTGTATAATCAAAACAAAGTCCACAGGCAATTTATAGCAACTCTCTAATGCTGAATAACACAAAGGATATTAATGTAATTTTCTTCATATATAGTACAACACAAAGATAGTAATATACTACCTCAGGGGTATGTTAAAGTTATTGTAGTTTTAGAAATAAGCAAAGTAAACGAGTCTAAGTTTTTTAGTAGATGACAAATTTGACTATTGTTTTTATAGGATAAATTGGAAGACTTTTAAGAGTTGACAAAACATAAAACAAGTATAGAATTAAGATTTTAAATAAAATTTACTGGAAGTAATTTTAGGAGACTTAATTTATATGTTGTTTTGACAAACTTGAAGAACCAAAACTGAGGAAATTGAAAGACATCACATATAATACTTTCAACACCAAAGGAATGAAGTACCAGATAAATCTTAAAGACTTCACATTTTGCACCAACTCACTGAATTATAGTACTATGTCTAGAACTATAGTTGCCATCATATGGTGTCTGAAACATTCAAAGAAAAGTCATAAATATATGTAGGAAGCTCAAAATTTAGCTGCAATCATTTTAAATCAGCTTCTTAGAAATAATTTCTGACTAAAGTATCCTTCAAAAATGACAGGCAGAGCTGAGGCTTTTTAGGGATAGCCATGGCAACAAAAACTTAGATACATGGAACACACTGACAATGTTAGAGGGGAGGGTGGTGGTGAGATCAGAAGAGATTAACCAAAGTACATATATGCATATATGTACAGCCCATGGACATAGGCAAAACAATGTGGTGAAGGCAGGGGTTGGGATGGGAACAGGAGCTGGGTAGTCAAGGGCAGAGGAGGGAAAAAGAAGGACATCTGTAATAGTGTCAACAATTTTAAAACTACTTAAAAGGTCAAATCAGAGATTCAGACTGAACATGTAGGACCATTTCCTTCACTTTTTAGATGTCTTGAGTGAAACCTTTTCTAAAGTATAACTTCCAAGCCTTCTAATTAATTGGCTTAGAGTACCTCAGTTATTTTCTTTAAAGAACTTTGTTTTCTGTGTAAATTAGAGGAAATTAAAGATGAAGACTTTGGAAACAATTAGAAAGGAAAACATACAGTTTAAGAATATTTAAATTAAAAAAATAAATATTCTAAATATCTCTTAACTATTTCTATAAAGCACTGCCAGATATTAATTACTATCAATTAGCACAACCAATTACTATCAATTGGTTAAAAGAAATGGAAGAATTCCTCAGTTTTGTCTGAATTATAGAAAACAAATGAGGCCTTATAAATTGAAAAACTTAAGAGAATTTACTCTTCTAAGTCAAAAGGGAAACTTATTTTTAAAAAGCTGATTCCCCAAATTGTGCCTCGAACAAGTGCTTACCTGGTATTCTTGAGGCAAAGGTTTTGGAAACTTCTGCAAATTACATACTGCAACTGCTCTCTGGTCCTGTCTGCAAGTTAACTGCAACGGGTTACTTCTGAGGGTGTCACAGTACGGGCTCAGCGTCTGCCTCCTGCATACAAAGATAAGCACAACAGTATAGAACTGTAAAGAAAATAGTACAAGTCTATTCTTTTCCATTATAATTTCAATGTGTTTTAATAACTTAAGGCCAATTGTTAAATCAAGTTATAAACTTGTTTTTCAAAGGGTAAAGGGAACATAATGTAGATGTGAAAGATTAACTCAAGATGTATTATAACATTATTTCACTGCTATTAAATAAAATCCTATTTATCTCCTTCTCTGTGTTTGTCAGTAAAATGGAGATTTAAAGACCTGATTTTCATTTTTGATGACAAATAATGAAAATCCAGACTCTGCTGTAAACTACAAATCTTCATAATTAACAAATGGAGTCTCAGAAACAAATGGACATGTTGTCTGTCCCCTTTGTCCTGCAGTTACAAAGAGTGAAATACTTTCTTTGCCACAATCTAGTTCAAAGAATCTTGTTTGATAATTTGTTAAATTAAACACATTCATAATACAATCTTGCTTTTCTGTGCAAAATGAAAATTATGTGAATATCTTAATTGTTACAACTTGTTCTATTCTCTGTTAAATCTAATCTTGGAGGTACGATTTCGAAAAAAGGGTCTTGTATTCTCCAAATGCGTCAGAATCTGTTGCATTGTCCTATCAAAATAGCCTCCAAACAAACCTATAACTCTGATCAGTCAGCTATTGATAATTACAATACAAATATATTAATGTCATAATAGTACTGTTATAAATGAAATTACAGTATTCCTAAACAATATAAATCCCATTAAGACTTGTCTGCCAAATTATAACAGGATCACTGATAATTTCCCTCTTCTCTCATATTCTTATTAAGGAAAAAAGTGCAGGTTAGATTTATTTTAAGGGAGACTGATACTTGCCTCATCTAACTTATCATAGTATAACACAAAAAGAAATCTCTAGGGAATCATAGCTTCTTGAGATAACATGTGCAAAACACCGACCAGTCTTTGGTCGGCGTGAAGTAGCGCAGTCTGATAGGAAAGCACAGGCACTGAAGTTGTTACACAGGCTTAGTTTCACACACCGGCTCACCTGGTGTTAACTTTCCTGAGCTTCAACTGTAAGTCCCTCAGTGCCTAGCACACATAAGTTACTCAATAAATATGATTTCACCATGTATACCATTTTTATAAAATCTTCACATAAGGCAATTTTATAACTTCCTATAATAAAGTGTCTAAGAATATGACTAGTAGTTCTTACTAAGGCACTTTCTCGATTCCATGAAATGAATTTCCTTTTTCTCTAAAACAGTACATAATATTTACTTTAATTAAAAAGTGAGTTATGGCTAAATACATAAAAAAGAATAAGGACATTAAAAAATAATGATTTAAAAAATCCCAAAGTTAGAGTTGTGCAAGATTCATGGGCTATATTCCACAGCAGCACTGCCCAGGAGAATTTTCTGTAATGTATTTGCGCAGTCCACAGTAGCCACTAGTCACATAGTGGCTACTAACGCCTGAAACGTAACTAGTGCAACTGAAGACCAGAATTTTCAATTCTATTTAACTTTAATTAATTTAAATAAACATTTATACAGTCAATTGTGGCTAGTGGCACCATCCTGAACAGCGCTGCCCTTGAGCTGATATTAATGTCAAAGAAACTAGGCAAAGGAGTTGGGTAATTTATCATTTTAGTTAGAACCTTCTTTTGTGTGTACACACATTCAAGTAATTCAAATAAATATGGCTTTGACTGTGCTCAGCTGTACCTTTTTCACACCAGTCACCCAACAATGGAAAAGAAGGGGTGTTGCAGCTGAACTTAAGCAAAGATGGTCATGCTCAAATTTCTGTGATGACTTAGGGATATATCTAGACTTGGATAGTGGTGCCAGAAGTTGGCTTCTGTCCTGTAAATGCTTGTGGACATCGATACTGTACAAGTAGGACATTTGAATTTTATGGCAGGGGTTAGCAAAATTCAACTTTTTGTCTGCGATCCTTGCCCACAACCTGTTTTTCTTTCTTTTGTTTCTCCCACAACCTATTTTTGTAAATAAAGTATTACTGGAACATGGCAGCGGCCATTCATTTTGTCCATGGCTGCTCTTGATGTACAAAAGCAATGCTGAGAGTTATGGCCACAAACTGAATGATCTCAAAGCCTAAAATATTTACATTACTTTTATTTAAAATATTTATTAAAATAAAATATCTGACTCTTATAAAAATAAGTCTGCTAATCACCAGCTTACGGTTCAAAGGATAAGAGAGAATTCGGGGGACCAACAGTTTCAGTTCCAAAAAATGAGGAAGAGGGAATTTCCTTCTGTTTTGGTTTTAGGTAATCCTAGAATCTGAACCCAAAGGGGAACAGACTTGCAACTATTAAAAGAAAAAATAATATTTCTAAACTCTTGCAGCCGCAAAGTTAACTACACACTTCCTTTAACACACGGGAACAGCGGGTCCCAAATTTTGCTGTACATTGAAATCACCTGGCAATCTCTTTAAAAAAACTAGTAATGCCTGGTTCCCACCTCCACACATTATGATTTAACTGGTATAGGCAGCAACATGGGCATGGAGACTTAAAAAGTCTATCTAGATAAGACCTAGCCAGGTGGCTCAGTAGGCTTGAACATCGGACATCCCACACACCAAAAGGCTGTGGGTTCCATTCCCAGTCAGGGTACATACCTGGGTTGTGGGTGCAATCCTTGGTCGGGGCAACCAAGCGATGCTTCTCTCTCTACCTACCCCGCTTCCTCTCTCTCTAAAATCAATAAACATACCCTCAGGTGAGGATTAAATAAAATTTCTCTAGATGATTCTAATGTGCAGCAAAATTTGGGAAACACTATTATTAGCAGTACAAATTGTAGTGCTGGAGTTAACTGGTTAGCTCCGAAGTAGCTGCAGGTGCTTTCTGCTACTGCGTATCAGCTACTCTTTTTACCACGGGGTTATAACTAAGGTGTCAGACTTCTTAGTAGAAACTGTGAGTAATATAAACTGCTTTGAGACCTAACCTAGGTAAGAAATGATAAGAATAACATCTTCTACAGCAAAAGAAGTACCTGTGATTTAATGGGCAAGGTACTAAAGTTGGAGAGAGGAGTTCAAGTCCCAGCTCTGTCCTTCATCAGCTATATGACCCTAGCCAAGTCAAGCCACTTATCTCAACCTTTTTACTTATCAGTAAAATAAGAATATTAGTTTTTTAAAATTATATTTCAAAAAATATATAATTTTTATGAATTATAAGATAAACAGAAATGTTTTATGTATTAATGAATTATAAGCTAAACCAAAATGTTTGACAGTTCTGGCTCTCACGCGTAGATTCTTTAAGTATCTGATTTAAAACAAGACTGCAACTATATCACCAAACACCACAGAATATGAACTGTTCAGACCATATTTTGAAAATAGTGACATTGTAGGCTCCAGATAATGAACAAAATTAGAAATAAATTGTGTTATCAAACAATCTGAGGAAATGTATTCTTACTCTTTTCTCTGCTGATCAATCCAGAATTTACAGCTCTTCCTGACAAAGTCACAGCCCATTCCTCGGCCCCAGTCTAACTTCTCAGCCATGCTATAATTAGCTTTATACCAGCTGTGGAAATAATTCAAACGAAGCACTTTTCATTATTGTCAGTTAAAAAGAGCCCCAGCATACCAATGACAGATCTCAACAATGAGAAAACCAGGATCTCAAAAAGGACTCTGGTGACCATTGCCACAGATAAACATTACTGAGAAAGCCCTTGCTGCGCAGGATCACTGGAGCAGGGACTGGGAAACTTCAGTCTTATGGTGAGGGTATTCACAGTTGGAAAAAACATGTTTGCATTGTAATTTCCACTGTAATTGTAGTTTCATTTAAAGATAACACAAGTCAGAGAACAGAAACTGGTTAAGGTGGGAGACAAAGGGAATAAGGAACAAAGACACAGAAATAGAATGAGAGAAAAAAAGAGGAGAGTAAACTGAGAAATAAACAGAGGAATTATTAGTTGGCTAGCCTTTACCTAATCTGATTCAGTTGGCCCTAGCTCCTTGCTTCTCTGGCCTTGAATTTGTGCTGTTTTATCAATACAGGTCCTACTTGTGATTAAACAATACACTGTTATAAGACAAGTGAATAAAATGTGTAACACTTTTTAAATGTTCTCATTTCAGAAAAAAAAAGAATTGATTCAGTTTCCTGGCAAATTTAATCACAAGCTTACTTTTATTAGTTTTTCTTTTCTAAATTATTTTTTTATTTATCAATTATAGTTGACATACAATATTATATTACTTTTGGGTATACACCCCCAGTAATTAGACATTATATAACTTACTAGGTGATCATTGCTGATAAATCTTACCCATCTGACACTATAGTTATCAGAATATTATTGACTATATTCCCTATGCTGTACTTTACATCTCAAGACTATTTTGTAATAACCAATTTGAATTTCTTAATCCCTTCACCTTTTTCACCCATTCCCTCAACATCCCTCCCATCTGGCAACCTTCAAAATGTCCTCTGTATCTATTATTCTGTTTCTGTTCTGCTTATTTGTTTTTTTTAGATTCAATTGTTGATAGACATGTATTTCTTGCCATATCAATGTTCATATTTTTTAATCTTTTTTTCCTTCTTAAAAAAGACCCTTTAACATTTCATGTAATACTGGTTTGGTGGTGATGAACTCCTTTAGCTTTTTCTTGTCTGGGAAGCTCTTTATATGTCTTTTTTTGTTTTAATATATTTTATTGATTATGCTATTACAGTTGTCCCATTTCTCCCCATCATTCCCCTCCACCCTGCACACCCCCTCCCACCCACATTCCCCCCCCTTTAGTTCATGTCCATGTGTCATAAGTCCTTTAGCTTCTACATTACCCACACTAATCTTCCCTCCCTGTCTAATTTTCTGCCCACCATTTATACTACTTATTCTCTGTACCTTTTCCCCCTCGATCCTCCTCCCACTCCCCTGTTGCTAACCCTCCATATGATCTCCATTTCTGTGGCTCTATTCCTGTTCTAGTTGTTTGCTTTTGTTTTAGGTGTGGTTGTTACTATCTGTGAGTTTGCTGACTTTTCACTGTCCTATTTTTATCTTCTTTTTCTTAGATAAGTCCCTTTAACATTTCATAGAATAAGGGCTTGGTGATGATGAACTCCTTGAACTTGACTTTATCTGAGAAGCACTTTATCTGCCCTTCCATTCTAAATGACAGCTTTGTTGGATAGCGCAATTTTGGATGTAGGTCCCTGCCTTTCAAGACTTCAAATACTTCTTTCCAGCCCCATCTTGCCTGGAAGGTCTCTTTTGAGAAATGAGCTGACAGTCTGATGGGAACTCCTTTGTAGGTGACTGTCCCCTTATCCCTTCCTGCTTCTAGAATTCTCTCCTTCATTTTAATCTTGGCTACTGTAATTATGATGTGCCTTGGGGTGTTCCTCCTTGGGTCCAACTTCTTTGGGACTCTCTGAGCTTCCTGGACTTCCTGGAAGTCTATTTCCTTTGCCAGATTGGGGAAGTTCTCCTTTATTATTTGTTCAAGTAAGTTTTCCACTTGTTGCTCTTCTTCCCCTTCTGGTACTCATATAATTCGGATGTTGGGACATTTAAACATGTCCCGGAGGTTCCTAAGCCTCTCCTCATTTTTTGGAATTCTTGTTTCTTCTTTTCTGTTTGGTTGTTTGTTTCTTCCTTCTGGTCCACTACATGGATTTGAGTCCCAGTTTTCCTCCCATCTCTATTGGTTCCCCATGCATCTTCCTTCATTTCACGTATTGTAGCCTGCATTTTTTCATCTAATTTGTGAGCAAAATCAACCAATTCTGTGAGCATCCTGATCACCAGTGCTTTGAACTGTGCATCTGATAGGTTGGCTATTTCTTCATCGCTTAAAGGAATTGTCTCTGGGGCTCTTACTTGTTTTCCGTTTTGAGCCATTTTCGGTGTTTTTTGTTTTGTTTTGGTTTTGGTCTGGTTGCGGCTGTTTTGTTGTGAGGGGTGGAGCCTTATATATTCCCCAGGGCGGGGCAGCCCCGTCGCTGAGTTGTGACGCTGTACGTGGGGGCGGGGTCTGAGAGGGAGCAATTGCTCCTGCTCCTCTCTTGAGTTCCCGTCCCTTCCGCCGCAGCTTCCCCTTCGCCTGGATTATCTGCACGAGCGAATGTGTGACCACCTGGTCAGCCGGCCACCTTGCTCGGCCTCACTGGGTCTGCACAGCTGCCACCCTGTGCAACAGCCTCCGCCTGTGGGCCTGCCAGCCTCCTGCACACTTGGGAACTGGCAGCCACTGCCTCCTGTGCTCCCGGGTCCGCACCTCCACTTTTTCCTGCTGCGACTCTGCCCCTCTTACTGGTCTGGATGAATGGTTGTTGGACTTCCTTACAGTTCAATTTTCCATTAGCTCTGGTTGTTTTCTTGTTTCTAAATATTTGTTGTCCTTAATTTTGGTTGAGAGGAGGCACAGTGTGTCCACCTATGCCTCCATCTTGGCCGAAAGTCCTCTTTATAGGTCTTTATATTTAATTCTAAACGACAGCTTTGCCGAGTGGAGAAATCTTGGTTGTAGGTCCTTGCTTTTCATCCCTTTGAATATTTTTTTGCCACTCCTAACTGGCCAGTAAAGTTTGTTGAGAAATTAGCTGACAGTCTTAGGGGAGCTCCCTGGTACATAACAAACTGCTTTTCTCTTGCTGCCTTTAAGATTCCCTCTTTGTCTTTAAATTTGACATTTTAATTATGTGGTCTTGGTGTGGGCCTCCTTGCTTTCATCTTGGTTGGGACTCTCTGTACTTCCTGGACTTACATGAATGAAAAAAATTCACCAGGTTAGGGAAGGTTTCTGTCATTATTTTTTCAAATAGTTTTCAATTTCTTGCTCTCTCTCTTCTTCCAGCATCCCCATGATGCAAATGCTGGTATGCTCGAAGTTGTTCCACAGGCTCCTTACATTTATTTTCATTTTTTAGAGTCTTTATTTTTGCTGTTCTGATCGGGTGGTTTTTGCTTCTTTATATTCCAAATCACTGATTTGATTTTCAGCTTTATTTACTCTACTGTTGATTTTCTATAAATTATTCTTCTTTTTGGTTAGTGTATCCTTCATTCCTGACTCGTTCTGTTTTACGGTTTCTAAGTACTTTTTCATGCTGATGAATTTCTCACTAACTTCCTTAAGTTCTCGCTAAGTTACTTCAACATCCTTACAACCACTGTTTAAACTCTGTATCTAGTAGTTTGTTTGCCTCCATTTCATTCTGTTTCTTTTCTGGAGATTTCTCCTGTTCTTTCATTTGTCTCTGCATTTTGGCTGTTTCCCGAGGTTTGTTTCTATGTATTAGGTAGAGCTGCTATGTCTCCTGGACTTGGTAGAGTGGCCTTGTGAAGTAGGTGTCCTTAGGTCCAGTAATGCAAACTCCCCAGTTAGCTGGGCTGGGCACTCCAGGTGCACCCCCAGGCCAATCAGCTGTGAGAACCCACTGCAACTGCAGTAGTGGAGCTGCTGTGCAGGAGTTTACTCTACAAAGCAGGACTTGCCTCAGTGGGGCTTTGGCACTCATTGAGTTTTCCCCTTGAGTGTGCTGCTCGTAAAGGTGCTAGGGTTGTAATCTGGTGTGCTGTGAAGCTGTCCACTACGTGCCCTGCCTGAAGCCACCTGGCAAGAGCTACAGAAAAATCTGCAGATAGCTGGGTTTGGAGGTGCTCAGAAGAGGCCAATCTGTGAACCAAGGCCAGCTGCCATGACTGCTGAGACTGGGGCTACTTAGCAAGAGGTTCGGGGTATGCAGAGGCTAGATGCTGCTTGTTGAAGAGGTTTTAGGAAGGTCCAAAGCATGAAGCAAGAGAGGCCAGTTGTATGGAAAAGTCACTGGAAATGACTTGGGTGGGCCTGCAAGTTGGGTGGGGCAGGGTCTCAGGGAATCACTAGGGTAGGTTGAACAATGTCAGCCAGTTGGATAAAGGCTCAGATATGGTGCCTATCTTCTGGCTCTGTGTGGGAGGGGTCTCAGAAAACAAAGGGAGGACATCTGGCCAAGATGGAGGCATAAACTTTGCCTCTTCATACAACCAAAAGAAGGACAACAAATTTAAAAACAAAAAAATAACCAGAACTACCAGAAAAATCAAACTATATGGAAGTCTGACAGCCAAGAAGTTACAGAAACATTCATCCGGACTGGTAGGAGGGGTGGAGATGGGCAGCTGGGGTGGAGAGGACACTCAGTAAGGCGGGTGGTTGGAGGACCAGGGCAGGCAAGGTGGCAGCTGATGAACCAGGCAGCCCCACATTTACATGCAGATAAACCAGGAAGAACAACTGGGGAGCGAGACAGACTGTGAAACTCAAGAGCTCCAACACGGGAAAATAAAGCCTCAAAACCCAACTGAAAAAACCTTTGCGGGTTGTGGTGGCAGGAGAAACTCCCAGCCTCACAGGAGAGTTCATTGGAGAGACCCACAGTGTCCTAGAACATTCACAAACCCACCCTCCTGCTGGGAATCAGCACCAGAAGGGCCCAAATTGCTTGTGAGTTGTGGGAGAAGTGAGTGAAAGCCTACCGAGAGCTGAGCAAGCACCATTGTTCCTTCTTGGACCCCTCTCCCACATACAGCACCACGACATAGCAAAGTGGGTTGCCTTTCCCTGGAGAATACCTAAGGCTCTGCCCCTTACTACGTAACAGGCACACTGAGACAAAAAAATATGGCCCAAATGAAAGAACAGATCAAAGCTCCAAAAATAGAACTAAGTGATGAAGAGATAGCCAACCTGTCATATTCAGAGTTCAAAACACTGGTACTCAGGATGCTCACAGAAATGGTTGAGTGTGTTGCAAAATAGAGGAAGAAGTGAAGGCAATTAAAAGTCAAATAAAGAAAAATGGACAGGGAATCAACAGTGAAGGGAAGGAAACCAGGACTCAAATCAACATTCTGGACCAGAAGGAAGAAATAAACATTTAACCAAAAAAGAATGAAGAAACAAGATTTCAAAAAAAATGGGGAAAAGCTTAGGAAACTTTGGGATAACTTTAAACATTCCAACATCTGAAGCATAGAGGTGCCAGAAGAAGAAGAGGAGTAGCAAGAAATTGAAAGTTTATTTGAAAAAATGATGAAGGAGAACTTCCCTAATCTGGCAAAGGAAATAGATTGCCAAGAAGACCAGGAAGCTCAGAGTCCCAAAGAAGTTGCACCCAAGGAAGCACACACCAAGGCACATTGTAATTACATTACCCAAGATTAAAGGTAAGGGGAGAATCTCAAAAGGAGCAAGCGGAAAGGAAAGAGTTACCTACAAAGAAGTTCCCATTAGACTATCAGCTGATTTCTCAAAAGAAGCCTTGCAGGCAAGAAGGGGCTGGAAAGAAGTATTCCAAGTCATGAAAGGCAAGGACCTACATCCAAGATTACTCTATCCAGCAAAGCTATCATTTAGAATGGAAGGGCAGATAAAGTGCTTCCCAGATAAGGTCAAGATAAAGGAGTTCATCATCATCAAGTCCTTGTTATATGAAATGTTAAAGGGACTTACCTAAGAAAAAGAAGATCAAAACTATTAACAGTAAAATGACAACAAACTCACAACTGTCATCAACTGAACCTAAAAACAAAAACAAACTAAGCAAAGAACTAGAACAAGAACGGAATCACAGAAATGGAGGGTTATCAGCGGGGAAGGGGAGGGGGAAGAATGGGAAAAAGGTACAGGGAATAAGAAACATAAATGGTAGGTACAAAATAGACAGGGAGGTTAAGAATAGTGTGGGAAATGGAGAAGCCAAAGAACTTATATGTATGACCCATGGACATGAACTAAGGTGGGGAATGCTGATGGGAGGTGGGGTGCAGGGTGGAGGGGAACAAAGGGGAGAAAAAGAATGGGACAACTGTAATAGCATAATCAATAAAATACATTAAAAGAGAAAACAAAGGCCTCTGCCAGCATTTTTGTCTAGCAGAAAGCTGCTGCCCTTCCCCCTGACCCTCCCTCTTATCCTGATGTCAGACAATTCAGTTTCTCCCTGTGTGTTCCTGGTTCCTTTCATGCTACTGCTGGAGCTCAGAGGGAGTGAGTCTGAGTAAGTCCATGCTTGGGCCCTTTAAGAGGAACTGTCTGGGACTCCAGAAGCCTTCGATCTCACTCAGCCACAATCTCCACTGGTTTTTACAGCAGCCAGAAGTTATAGGAACTTCTCTTCCTGACACTGAAACCCTGGGCTGGGAGGCCTGGTGTGGGGCCGGGAACCCACGCTGCTCACTGGGAACCTCCACAGTTGAGATATCCCTCCCAATTTTAAACTGCCATGTGTGGGTGTGGGACCAGTCTGTTCCATGTCTTCATGACATGGAGCCCCTCCTACCAGTCTCCATGTGGCTTCTTTAAATGCCTAGTTGTAGGACTTCCATTCAGCTAGATTTCAGGTAGTTCTGAATGATGGTTGTTTTGTAGTTTAGTTGTAAATTTGATGTCTCTTCTTTATTTTTAATAACAAGGTTTGCTTATAAAAGTTATAAAATTATATAAAATAGTTTCTTACCTGTTCATATTAAACCTTATCCCTTTAAGACACTAAATCAAAACACAGGCTCAAGTGCTAGCGGAATGACAAGAATCATACCCTCCACTCCAGCCATCTTCCCACAAAATCAAACAAAGGAAGAAATATATGATGTAGGAACCTCCAAATTTCCTCTCCTTTCAAAGATCAGAGTTCTTTCACTGAGTGGGAAATCTAAACTAGTCTGGGAATTAAGAGTTTTGTTTTGTTTTGTTTTTTAAAGCAACTTGAAGCTATATTTAATGGGATGAGCATAAGTTAGCTGAGAAAGCAGGGTGGAGAGGGCATTAAAAATAAGGTTTCTTAGTGGCATTAGTGGGTTGTGAAATCAATTTAGGTGGATTTTAATCAACATTTCTTTCTTTAAAAATCAAAAGAGTACCAAAAAAGAGGACTGCTTTGTATGTAGTAAGGGTAAACATTGTTTCATGACCTTTGGTTCAGTTTTATGCACAGGCCTTTGTATATTTTGAATAGTCCTTTACTAGAAAATGCCTTTACAAATATTTTCTCCTACTTTGTAGCTTGTTTTCTCATTCCTATCACTTCATCCCTTTTTATGGCTGAATAATATTCCATTGTAAAGATATACCACATTTCTTTATCCATTAATCAGTTGATGGCCTTTTGGGCAGTTTCTGCTTTTTCCTTGTATGAGTAATGCCGCTGTTAACCTTCACATACATATTTTTGTGTGAACATGGTTTCAATTCTCTTGGATATTATTATACCTTGGAGTAGAATTAGTGGATCATATGGTACATCTTTGTTTAACATTTTAGGAACTGCCAGACTGGTTTCCAAAGTGGCTGCACCATTTTACATTTCCACCAGCAATGTATGAGGGTTCTAATTTTTCCACATCCTCATCAACATTTGGTATTGTCTGTCTCTTTCATTATAGCCATCCAGTGGGTGTGAAGTACCAATAGGATCTGTCATTTTAATTTGCTTTTCCATGAGGACTAATGATGCTGAGAAACATTTTATGGGCTTATTGGCCATTTGTATATCTTTTTTTGAGAAATAGTTATTCAAATCTTTCACTTATTTTTAAATCAGCTTGTCCTTTTATTGCTGATTTGTAAGAGTCTTTCATATATTTTGGATACTAGACCTTTATCAGATGGATGATTTCCAAATATTTTCTCCCATCCTATGAGTTGTCTCTTCACCTTTTTCATTTGATTAATTTTTATTTTTTAACTTTGATCTTTATTGTATATTTTCCATTACCATTTAATGTCCTTATAACCCCCTCCCACCCAGCAATCACCACAGTTGTCCCTGTCCACAAGTCCTTTTTCCTTTTTTGTTTAATCCCTCCACTCCCTAACCTCCCCCATCTGCTCTCCATCTATGAGTCTGTCTCTATTTTGCTTCTTAGTTCAGTTAGTTCATTAGATTCCACACATGAGTGAAATCATATGGTATTTGTCTTTCTCTGACTGGCTAATTTCACTTAGCATAATGTTCTCCAGGTCCATCCACACTGTCGTAAAGGGTAAAATTTTCTTCTTTTTTATGGTCAGGTAGAATTCCATTGTGTAAATGTCCATTAGTTGTTTTATCCACTCATCTACTGATGGACACTTGGGTTGCTTACACATCTTGGCAATTGTAAATAATGCTGCACTGAACATAGGGGTGCTTATGTTCTTTCTTTCCTTTTTTAATTTTATTTTAATTGTTGTTCTTGTACAGTTTTCTGTCTTTTACTCCCATCCCAGCCCATCGCCCCAGCCCTCCCCATCTCCTTCCCATTTCCACCCCCCCTAGTTTTTGTCCATGTGTCCTTCATATTTGTTGCTCTAAACCCTTTCCCTTTTCCCCTGAAATTCCCTCCCCTCTCCCTTCTGGTGACTGTTAGCCTGTTCTCAATTTCAGTGTCATTGGCTATATTTTGCTTGTTCGTTTGTTTTGTTGTTTAGGCTCCTGTTAAAAGTGAGATCATATGGTATTTGTCTTTCACTGCCTGGCTTATTTCTCTTAGCATGATGCTCTCCAGTTCCATTCATGATGTCACAAAGGGTAGGAGCTCCTTCTTTCTTTCTGCTGCATAGAATTCTATTGTGTAAATGTACCACTGTTCTTTCAAATTAGTGCTTGGGGTTCCTTCAGATATATTACCACAAGTGGGATCTCTGGGTCAAAAGGCAGACCCATTTTTAATTTTTTGAGGTATTTCCATACTGCTTTCCACAGTGGCTGCACCAATCTGCAGTCCCACCAGCAGTGAAAAAGCATTCCCCTTTCTCTACATCCTCACCAGCACTTGTTGTTTGTTGATTTATTGATGACAGCCATTCTGACAGGTGTGAGATGGTATCTCACTGTGATTTCACTTTGCAGTTCTCTGATGATTAGTAACATTGAGCATTTTTTTGATACGTCTATTGGCCATGTGTATATCCTCTTTGGAGAAGTGTCTATTCAGGTCCTTTGCCCATTTTTAAATTGGGTTATTTGTTCTTTTGGTGTTGAGTTTTTAAGTTCCTTACAAATTTTGGATATTAACCCCTTATCAGATATTTCGATGAGTATGTTCTCCCATTCTATGGGTTGTCTTTCTATTTTGTTGATGATTTCCTTTGCTGTGCAAACATTTTTAAATTGATGTAGTCCCATTTACTTTTTCTTTTGTTTCCCTTGCCTGTGGAGATATATTCCATAAAATACTGCTACCAGCAATGTCTGAGATTTTAGTGCCTATGTTTTCTTCTAGGATTTTTATGGTTTCAGGTCTAACATTTAAACCTTTGATCCATTTTGAATTTATTGTTTTCTGTGGTGTAAGAAGGTGGTTTAGTTTCATTTTTCTGCATGTATCTGTCCAATTTTCTGAACACCATTGATTGAATAAACTCTCTTTAGCCCACTGTATGCATTTGCTTCCTCTGTCGAATATTAATTGACTATAAAGATATGGCTTTATTTCTGGGTTCTCTATTCTGTTCCACTGATCTGTGTGTGTGTTTTTATGCCAGTACCAGGCTGTTTTGATTACTATGGTCTTACAGTATAGATTCATATTAGGTAGTATGATTCCTCCAACTTTGTTCTTCTTTCTCTAGGTTGTTGTTGCTATGCAGGGCCTTTTGTAGGTCCATTTAAATTTTTGAAATATTTATTTTAATTCTGTGAAATATGTCATGGGATTCTTTTTTAAAAACATTTTATTTTTAGAGAGAGGGGAAGGGAGGGAGAGAGGGAGAGAAACATCAATGTGTGGTTGCCTCTTGTGTGCCACCTACTGGGGACCTGGCCCACAACCCAGGCGTGTGCCCTGACTGGGAATGGAACGAGTGACCTTTTGCTTCAGAGTCCACACTCAATCCACTAAGCCATGCCAGCCAGGGCTGTCATGGGATTCTTGATAGGAATTGCACTGAATGTATAGATTGCGTTCTGTAGTATACACATTTTAATGATGCCAATTCTTCCTGTCCAGAAACATGGTATGTGCTTCCACTTATTTGTAACTTCTTCAATTTCTTTCTTCAGTGTCTTATAATTTTCTGAGTACAGGTCTTTTACATCCTTGGTTAGCTTTATTCCTAGGTATTTTACTCTTTTTGAAGCAATTGTTGAATGGAACTGTTTTTTGGATTTCCCTTTCTATTATTTTGTCATTAGCACACAAAAATGCAACTGATTTCTGGATATTAATTTTGTATCCTACTACTTTGCTGAATTCAGTCATCAGATCTAGTAGTTTCTTCGTGGAATCTTTGCAGTTCTCTGTGTAGTGCCATGTCCTCTGTAAATAAAGAAAGTTTTACTTCTTCCTTTCCAATTTGGCTGCATTTTATTTCTTTTTTCTGTCTGACTGCTGTGGCTATTACTTCCAGTACTATGTTAAATAAGACAACTGAAAGCTGACATGCTTGTCTTGTTCCCTATCTTGTAGTTTTTGCCCGTTGAATCTAATGCAGGCAGTGGGTTTGTCATATATGGCCTTTATTATGTTTAGGTATGTGCTCTCTATCCCCACTTTGCTGAGTTTTTATTGTAAATGGGGGCTGGATTTTATGAAATGCTTTTTCTGCATCTATCAATATGATCATGTAGTTTTCACCCTTCAATTTTTTTTGTGGTGAATCACATTTATTGATTTGTGAATGTGGTAACAGCCCTGCATTCCCAGAATAAATTCTACTTGATTGTGGTATATGATCTTTCTGATGCATTGCTATATTCGGTTTGCTAATATTTTGCTGAGGATTTTAGCATCAATGTTCATCAGTGATATTGGCCAGCAATTTTCTTTATTTGTAGTATCTGTATCTGGTTTTGGAATTAGAATAATGCTGGCTTCATAAAATGAGTTTGGGAGCCTTCCCCCTTCTTGAATTTTATGAAATATTTTGAGGAGAGGTGTTAGTTCTTCTCAGAATGTTTGGTAAAATTCACCTGTGAAGCCATCCAGTCCAGGGCTCTTGTTTGTTCAGTTTTTTAATTATTGCTTCAATTTCATTAGGTGTAATCTGTCTATTCAGACTCTGATTATTGTTAATATATTTTGGAAGATTATATGCTTCTAGAAATTTATTCATTTCATCCAGGTTTTCCAGTTTGTTGCCATACAGTTGTTCATAACATTTTCTTATAATCTTTTGTATTTCTTTGGTGCCCATTGTTATTTCTCCTCTTTCATTTCTGATGTTATTAATTTGGGTCCTTTCTCTTTTTTCTTGATGAGTCTGGTTACAGGTTTGTCAATCTTGTTTATCTTTTCAAGGAACCAGCTCGTGGATTCATTGATCCCTTTTATCAAATTTTTTTACTCTATTTCATTTATTTCTGCTCTGATCTTTATTATTTCCTTCCTTCTATTCGCTTTGGGGTTTGTTCTTCTTTTTTAAGTTCTTTAAGAGTAGTTAGGGGACTTCTGGCCAAGATGGAGGCATAGGTGGACACACTGTGCCTCCTCTCACAACCAAAATTAAGGACAACAAATATTTAGAAACAAGAAAACAACCAGAACTTATAGAAAATTGAACTGTACGGAAGTCCAACAACTATTCATCCAGACTGGTAAGAGGGGCGGAGTCGCGGCAGGAGAAAGTGGAGGTGTGGACGCAAGCAGCAGCAGCTAGCAGTTCCCAGGTGTACAGGCGGCGGCTGGCGGACCCCGGGCACAGGGGTGCAACTGTGCAGACCCAGTGAGGATGCACAAAGCGGCTGGCTGACCAGGTGGTCCCACATTCACGCACACAGACAGTCCAGGCAAAGGGGAAGTGGCAGAAGGGACTGAATCCAGGAGAGAGCGGAGCAGGCACCATTCTTCCCTCTCAGACCCCACCCCCACATACAACGTCACTACCCAGAGACTGGGCTGCCCCACATTGGGGAGTGCCTGAGGCTCCATTCCTCACTACGTACCTAACAGCACGCGCGCACGCGTGCAGATAATGCAGGCGAAGGGGAAGCAGCGGAAGGGACCGGAGTCCAGGAGAGAACAGAGCAGGCGCCATTCTTCCCTCTCGGACCCCGCCCCCACCTATAGCATTACAACCCAGTGACTGGGCTGCCCCGCCCTGAGGAACACCTCATATGTGATAGCCACGACTAGACTAAAACTAAAACAAAACATTAAAAAACCCCACCAAAATGGCTCAAACTGGAGAACCAATCAAAACCCCAGAGCCAATTCCTCTAAGCCGTGAAGAGATAGCCAACCTATCCGATGCACAGTTCAAAGCACTGGTCATCAAGATGCTCACAGAATTGGTTGATTTTGCTCACAAATTAGATGAAAAAATGCAGGCTACAATACGTGAAATGAAGGAAGACGCATGGGGAACCAATAAAGATGGGAGGAAAACTGGGACTCAAATCAATGGAGTGGACCAGAAAGAAGAAATTAACAACCAAACAGAAAACGAGGAAGAAACAAGAATTCAAAAAAATGAGAGGCTTAGGAACCTCCGGGACATCGTTAAACGTCCCAATATCCGAATTATAGGGGTCCCAGAAGGGGAAGAAGAAGAGCAACAAGTGGAAAACTTATTTGAACAAATAATAAAGGAGAACTTCCCCAATCTGGCAAAGGAAATAAACTACCAGGAAGTCCAGGAAGCTCAGAGAGTCCCAAAGAAGTTGGACCCAAGGAGGAACACCCCAAGGCACATCATAATTACATTAGCCAAGATTCAAATGAAAGAGAGAATTCCAGAAGCAGCAAGGGATAAGGGGACAGTCACCTACAAAGGAGTTCCCATCAGACTGTCAGCTGATTTCTCAAAAGAGACCTTACAGGCAAGAAGGGGCTGGAAAGAAACATTTGAAATCTTGAAAAACAGGGACCTACATCCAAAATTGCTCTATCCAGCAAAGCTGTCATTTAGAATGGAAGGGCAGATAAAGTGCTTCTCAGATAAAGTCAAGTTCAAGGAGTTCATCATCACCAAGCCCTTATTATATGAAATGTTAAAGGGATTTATCTAAGAAAAGGAAGATAAAAAATATGACAGTGAAAAGACAGCAAACTCACAGCTATTAACAACCACACCTAAAACAAAAGCAAACTAAGCAAACAGCTAGAACAGGAACAGAACCACAGAAATGGAGATCATACGGAGGGTTAGCAACAGGGGTGTGGGAGGAGAGAGGGGGAAAAGGTACAGAGAAAAAGTAGCATAGATGGTGGGTAGAAAATAGACATGGGGAGAGCAAGAATAGTATGGGAAATGTAGAAGCTAAAGAACTTATGACACATGGACATGAACTAAAGGAGGGGAATGTGGGTGGGAGAGGGTACACAGGGTGGAGGGGAATGATGGGGGAGAAATGGGACAAGTATAATAGCATAATCAATAAAAAATATTTAAAAAAGAAAAAATAAAATAAATAAATAAAAATAACAAACAAACAAACAAAAAGAGTAGTTAGGTTATTTGAGCTTTTTCTTGTTTTTGAGATAGGCCTGTAATGCTATGAACTTCCCTCTTGGGATTGCCTTCCCAGTGTCGCATGGATTTTGGGTTATTGTGTCCTCCTTTTCATTTGTTTCAAGGCATCTTTTTTAAAAGATTTTTTTAATTTATTTATCTTCAGAGAGGAAGGGTAGGAGAGAGGGAGAGGGAGAGAAATATCAATGTGCGGTTGCCTCCTATGCGTCCCCCGCTGGGAACTGGCCCGCAACCCAGGCATGTGCCCTGACCGGGAATCGAACCGCGACTGTTCGGTTCACAGGCCCGCGCTCAATCCACTGAGCCACACCAGCCAGGCTCAAGGCATCTTTTGATTTCTTCCTTGATCTCACTGTTGACCCATTCATTGTTTAATACCATGTTATTTAGCTTCCATGTCTAGCACGTTTTTCAGTGTTCTTCTTGTGATTGATTTCTAGATACATAGCATTGTGGTCAGACAAGATGCCTGATATGATTTCAATCTTGTTAAATTTATTGAGACTTGTTTTGTGTCCTACTATGTGGTCTATCCTAGAGAACATTCCATGTATACTTGCTAAGTATGTATACTTTGCTCATTTAGGGTGAAATGCTCTAAAGATATCAATTAAATCCATTTGATCTAGTGTATAATTTAAGGTTGATGTCTCTTTGTTGATTTTATGCCTGGAATTTATCCACTGAAGTCAATGGAGTGTTAAAATCCACAATTATGACTGTAATTCTGTTGTTCTTTCCTTTTATATTCATCAAGATTTGCTTTACATATTCAGGTGCTCCTATATTGGGTATGTAAATGTTTACTAGGATTATATACTCTTATTGGATTGTTTCCTTTATTATTATGCAGTGCTCCTCTTTGTCTCTTAGTCTAGCCTTGGTTTTAAAGTCTGCTTTGTCAGATATAAGTACTGCTACCCTAGCATTTTCCTCCCAATCCATTTGTATAGAAAATCTTTTTATCTCTTTACTTTTAGTCTGTGTGCATCTTTTCATCTGAGACATGTCTCTTGGAGGCAGCATATATACGGGTCTTGTTTTCTTATCCATTCAGCTACTCTATATCTTTTGTTGGAGCAATTAGGCCATTTAAGGTGATTATTGACAGACATGTATGTAGGATTATTTTATTACTAGACTGTTTTCCTCTTTTTTTTCCTTCTCTTTTTCTTCTTATTTTGTTCTTAAAGCAAGGCCCTCAACATTTGCTGCAGTACTGGTTTGGTGTTAACAAACTCCGTTAGTTTTTCCTTGTTTAGAAAGCTAATTTGTTTTGATTTTAAGTGAGAACCTTGCTAGGTAAAGTAGACTGGTTATAGGTCCTTGCTTTTCATCACCTTGAATATTTCACACCACTCCTTTCTGGCCTGAAATGTTTCTGTTGAGTAATCAGATGACATTTTAATTGGTGCTGCCTTGTAGGTAACTAACTGCTTTTCTCTTGTGGCTTTTAGAATTCTCTCCTCTTTAAGTCTTGTCATTTTAATTATGATGGGTCTTGGTGTAGGTCTCTTAGGGTCCAACTTGTTTGCAACTCTCTGAGCTTCCTAGACTTGTGTGTCTTTTTCCTTCACAAGATTAGGGAAGTTTTGGTCATTATTTCTTCAAATGGGTTCCTGATCTTTTGCTTGCTCTATTCTTATTCTGGTATCTCCATGATGTGGATATTGTCATGCTTCATGTCGAAAATGTTTCTTAAGTTCTCCTAATTTTGTTAAATTCTTTTTACTTTATGCTATACTGCCAGGGGTTGGTTTTTTTTCCTACCTTGTCTTCCAAATCACTGATTCAATCCTCTGCTTCATCTAACCTACTATTTATTCCTTCTAGTATATTATTTATTTCAGATATTTCTTTCTTTATGTCTTCATATCCTCTTTTTATGGTTTCTACATAAAAAGATACCATTCTACATATCCTCTTTTATAGTTTCAATGTATTTTTACACACTTGCATATTTTTATAATCATCATTCTAAACTCTCTATCTGATCAATTTCGTACCTCCATTTCATCTAGTTCTTCTTCAGGAGAATTCTTTTGTTCTTTCATTAGGGGTCTGTTTCTTTGTCTTCCCATATTGGCTGGTTCATCATAATTTCCACCTTAGTTTGTTAAATTAATCAATGCTAAGCTTCTCAGTGATTAAGCTAATCAGGTGTTAGAAGGATTGGTTGTTAAGCTAATCAAAGTGTCATCAACAGTCAGCTTAAGCTCCACAGATTCGGGCAGATTAATTCCTATGGGTGTAACTACTGCTTTCCCTCAGGCTGATGCCACTTGGAGAGGAGTGCCCTGCCTAAAAAGATGCCCTCTACAGTATGGGGGATGACTCAGTACAGGAATCCTGGCAGCTTTTCATTCAGTTCTCTCCCCAGAGCCACGAAACACAGACCCTCCTCAGATGTCTCTAGTCCACTCTGCGCTCCCTATGCCAGAGCCCAGGGTAAGTGGCTGCAAGTGAAATTTTGTTCATTGGCCCTTTAAGAGGTTCTTTGTATCCCCAGCTGTCTCTCTTTGGCAGACAGAAACCCTGTTGCTTTACACAGCTGGATTATCTAGGTTCCTTTCCAGCTCTGGTGCTGTAGGCTAGGGAGCTCAGCTTTGGGTTTAGTCTCCATACTTCTCAGTGGAGAACTCCCCAGTCACTGGAAACCCCTCCAGAACTTCAGTTGCCGTCTGTGGGAGCCCAGTCAGTCCTCTCATGCCTCCTCCGAGCACTCCCTACCAGTCTTATTGTGGTGAAGTGGCTTCTTCTGTCTCTCCTTGGTTATAAGGCTTCTCTCCAGCTAGTATTCAGTTGGTTTTTCAGGATGATTTCTCTACAATTTAGTTGTAATTCCAAATTGGTTCTGGGAGGAATTTAGTATAGCTTCCACTTATTCCTCCACCATCTTGGATCATCCTCATTTGATCTTCACTTTCTTTTTTTTATTTTTATTTTAATTGTTGTTCATGTACAGTTTTCTGTCTTTCACTCCCATCCCAGCCCACCCCCAGCCCTCCCACTTTCTTGATAATGTCTTTTGAAGCACAAAAGTTATTAATTTTAAGTTCATGTTATCTATTTTCCTTGGTTGCTTATGCTTTTGGTGTCAGATCTAAGAAATCACTTCCTCATCTAACAGTAAGACTGACACATATGCTTCCTTCTAAGATTTTTATAGTTTTAGGTCTTGTATTTTGGTCTTTGATCCATTTTGAGTTAATTTTTAACAGTCATGTGTGGTACAGATTAATTTTTTTGCTTGTGGATATCCTGTTGCCCCAGCAAAATTTATTAAATAAACTATTCTAAAATAAATAAATAAACAAACTATTCTTTCTCCACTGAATCATCTTAACACCCTTGTCAATTTATTTGCTCTTAATAGTATGTATGTATATGTGTACTTTGGTCATGATGTATTTCTTACCGTGTAAAGTACTATGCCTAATAAACTTCTAAAGAACACTTGTGCAAAGTGTGTGAAAGCCTGTGGGCAGTAGAAAGAACCATTTAAGATGTAGGGAGATAGATTTTTAAAAATCTGCTATAGTAATCCAGGTAAAAGATAATGGTGGCCTTGATAAAGGAAAGGGTGACCAGAAAAGTAGACAGACTCTAAGGATACTAGAGAGTTAAAAATCAAAAAAGATTTATGATTGACTACATATGAGAAGTGGAGGAGCATGTTGTCAAAGATGATTCCTGGGTTTCTGGATGGATAAATGATAATGTCTTTTACTGGGAGAAGCAACTCAGTTAAGTTACACTGAAGTCATATGAATTTATGAAAATTCATTTCCATGTCTACAATTTTAATATATTCCCAGAAATTTAGAAACATATGGACTATGTTGCTGTTGTGTTACCTCAGAAAAAAGAAAAACTGTTTAAAAATTCACTGGTGCCATGATTTTTCATTAGTGATTCACACATTCCACAGTGCTTCCATACCCAACTGGTATCTTAAAGAAACTAGCATTGTTTATAAAAGGGCTACAAATAGGTTATTAAGGATCACAGCAGGACCACTTCTGCTGGCCACTGCTTATTCAGGGATAAATGAAAATATGTTATAATGGCACTAAAAAAATCCAGCAGTTGTTTTTCCCTTTGCAAATATATGAATTTCCTAACTTGGTCTACTGTAAAGTATGATAATCTAGTAGTAATGAACAGTGCCTAGGCTGTGGTTTCTAAAAACTACTCCTATTAAAAGAAACCAGTGCTCCTTGGAAGACTGGCTGATGCCCAGGGGGATGTGCTGATGGCCTGGTACAGCCTACCACACCAGAAAGCAAGGAAGCTATCAAAAAACAAATCTTGTCAAAAGGACCCAGGAACCAACGAAGGAAAAGATTCCCATTGGAGTCACTAAAAAACGGTATTCTACCACTTTATCAGAAGGTTCTACCGCTTTAAAAATCAGTAATCTATACATCATCTATTTCATTTATAATTTTAAAAATTGTTTGAATTAATCTTTCCTTCATATTAGCCTGGTTCTACTTATTGGAAAATACATCTCATAATACCAGGAATTTTGTTTCATTCATTACTTCACCTCAGGGCCTCAAATATTTATTGAATGAATATAGTTGTTATAGGTAACGAATAGCTAACTACACAAAATTCAAAGAATATTTTGCTGCTGTGTAAAATGCCAGTATTTTTTTAACCTCACCTGAGAATATTTTTTTTATTGATTTTAGAGAGAGGAAGAGAGGAAAGGAAGGGAGGGAGAAAGAGAGAGAGAAACATCAATGTGAGAAAGAAACATCAAATGGTTGCCTCCTGTACACGCCCTAACTGGGGATCAGAACCCGTAACCAAGGTTTGTGCCCTCACCTACAACCTTTTGGTGTATGGGACAATACTGAGTCACTTGGTTAGGGATATCAGCACTTTTTTTAAGCTAATATTCATTTCGTCTTAATCATAATGTTAATATTCATTTCATTTTAATAAACAAGTCATATAATACTCTCAAAGCTGTCTTACCCAGTGTCCTCCATTAATGCCAGAGTGATTCGAGAGAGGACTCGGTTCTGGGTGTGAGAACCAGTCATTGCTTCATTCTGAAAATCACCAACAGATTTTAGTTAGAATAGTGGACTCCTTGCAACTCCCAAAAATTTCATGATTACTTTGATGTATATTTAAAATGTCTCAAGTGTGAGAGGCTGATGAAATACGCACTTAAAATAGTGAAATACTTAAGCCTTCTTTAAAATGATAAGACGGAAGCTTAAAGCCAAATCTAATTTCTGCCTCAAATGTCTACATTATGTACAATTTTCCTTGCATGGCAGACAACTGTAGGGAACCGCTTTGCATGGCGTGGAAATGAAGCTCAGTACTCACGTGGAAAACCAGTGGAGAGAGAGTGGCATGCAGGACCACACCCACGGAAAGGTTTTCCTGTAGGGAATCAGGCCTGCATTGTACCTAGGCTGCTATGAGACTTACTTTTGCTAAAATTCCCTCACCCTGAATTGAGGCAGCAAGGGCTTACTGTAACTTCCTAAAATCTGAGCTAAACCTCCCAAGTTTGGAGTATAACCGGTTCGACCACTTTTCCCCTTGGTCTGCAACATCCTTCTCTTTGAAGTAATTAGCAGCATTCTTTCCTTTGTTATCTGTAAAAGGCAGTCCCCTGCAGTGAACCTGTGCACAGTAAATGTGGACTACTCTCCATGTAATGTACCCAGAGAAGCAATAAAAGCCTGGCCAGGCAGGGACTGGGCTCCCTGGCCCTCTCTCCCCCACTCTCTCTCAGGTAGTGGCCATGCCGTCCCTTTGTCTCCACAGGACTTCTGTAGTCCATGTGTATTCGTTCTTTAGCAGCCACAACATACACGGATCCTGCAGGCCAGGATCTGTCACAGACAACCAGCATTTAGAACTCTGTGAGGAAAATGATAAATATATGGAAACAGAAATACTGTAAAAATATTACACTATTTAGGCAAAGTAAAGTGGGTGACTGAGACAGATGCCAAGGTAATAATTAAACAGAAATGATTTCATAACCCTCAACTTTGTGTTCACAGAAATACATACATATGCAAAACAATTATTATAGAATCACAGGATCAAAGGATTTGCCTTGAGGGACCTAAAATATCATCAAGGTCTATCTACTCAATGTTTTAATTCATATCATAAAATTCCTATCAGTAAGGCACCTAATGGTAGGGACTTCACTGCTGCTTAAGAAAGTGTATTCCATCTTTGGGCAGCTCTGATTATTCTTCACATCTTTATGTTGAACACTAGATGATCTTCTCAAGCACTTGAATATCATCTTTTAAAAATACAGTTCAAGAACACAAAGTTCAGTTCAGAGAAAGGCATAAGTCAATGAAATTTATAAAAGTATTACTCTCAAGTTTTCTACTGAAAAAATAAATTTTCATTTCTGGTCAATCTACAGCTTTCTAAAGGGAATCACTTCATAAAATTGCTTAAAGAAAGTGAACTGAAACTCACATGGGAGAAATAAATGTGTCTTCCATAAAATTCTATCACTGATACTTTGTGGTCACCTAGGTAAGAACAATCAGCCCAAGTACTAATTTTACTCTTTTCATAACTTTGCTAGCTCGAGTCATGATATATGTAAGTTGCAACTATCTAAGGAGACAAACACCTCTAAAATATATATTCATATTCAAATCCTTCACCATTTTTAAATCAGATTGTCTTTTTATTGCTGAGTTATAAGAGTTCTTTATATATTCTGGATACTAGACCCTATCAGATAGATGATTTACAAATATCTTCTCCATTCTGTGAGCGTCTTTTTCTTGACAGTGTCTTGTGAAGCACAAGTTTTTAATTTTGATGATGTTCATGTTATCTGTTTTCCTTGGTTGTTTATGCTTTTGATGTCAGATCTAAGATATATATGCATCCTTTGAGAAATGCCATTTGCAGTGGTTTATCTTTTCTCTTTCTATATAAACAAATCTACCTTGAGTTAATTTCCTAACTCTGGCCCTCTCGAAACCTAATAGAGGTAAAATGTCAACTGTGTACAGAGAGAAAAAGACCTGATATGCCTCTGGACTTAGAATTACTATAAATGAACATGAATAACTATTGGTAAGCCAGTTTGGGACTTCCCTGTGTGCAGTGGACTCTTACAGGTATGTCGCTCAAGGGTTCTGGAAATTACGTCCATACACAGCCCCGAGACTGCTACATGGAATAAAGGGGAAATGCCTGATGGCCATGCTGGCATGCTGTGCTTTCTTTCTTCTATCCTTCTAAGTGAATGTTTTTTCACTGTGGCCTGTTTAGGTCTTGTTAGTTTGATTGTGTAGTTGAACCTAAGAACTACCACTAGAACAACACTCCTAACTCCTAGAAGGCATTGCAGATATAAATAGGTTGCTCGTTACAATATTTTTAAGTAAAAAATTTAAAACATGGTTATTCATTAACACAGGAACATTGTTACATTCATATAATACTCTACAGCTATTTTAAAAAATGAGTAGATCCAATATACAGTCTATTCTGCTAAAGCATGTGTTTCTGTGATATAAATGAGCTCATTGAGACTGATAAATAAGAAGACATCATCATCATCATAAGGAGTCCTGTTGGTTCATAATGATGTTTCCCCTGGATTTTAATGTTTGTGCAATGGAGCAACAGTAGCTGAATACAAAATATACTAAGATAGCTAGACACAACAACAGAGAAATGCTATACTGTACATGATGCCCATTCATTCCATGCTCTTCCACCTGGCTTAGTATGGCCAGATGTGCTGGCTTAGAAGTGCTTATTGCATACTCTTATCTTTGTACAGTTTTACTCGTTTCCTTCATTGCTCTGATTTATAGTCTCCCATCCAGCTATCACTGTTGTTATTGTTGTTTAATGTAAAGAAATACTACAGTAAATATAGGAGTTTATTTATTGGAAATACGATGTACTTTTAAACCAAGCTAGTACTTTTATTATGACTTACTGCTTTTATTAGTGCTCTGGTATTTATTATTCCCACAAGCCTTATTATTTTTAGTTTTCAATTTTGAAGAGGTTTCGTTTTGTTTTTATTTGTTTGTTTTAGGAAAGCATACATTGCATTATAGCAGAAGCACTTTACTACCTTGGAAAAATATGTATGATACATCTCTAAGTGAAAAAGGTTGCATAAATGTATGAATCCGTTTTTTAAAAAGTATGTATATTAAGTTCATATTTCTCGAAAGGATATACAAAAAAACTTAAAAAGTGATTACTTCAGGAAAGTGGATCTGGGAAGCTAAAGGGGAAAAGGGACTTAAAAATTTTTTACTTTATATGCTATAACTATTTGAATAACTTTCACCATGAGTAAGAAAAAATGTCCAAATATTTTTTTAAATATGTCTAGTAAAAATTTAAAATAAACTGACCTCTAACAAACGCTTTTCCCAATGATTGAGCTCAGTGCCCATACCACCTTGATTTTCAAGTTCCATTCCCTCCAGAATTGGACAGTTAAAATGTTTTCGTGCTTCATCCTAAAAATCAGAAAAAAAAAATAAACTCTACAAAAGTACGATAAGGAAATGACAAATTTTCTATCATGCTAGATGTAATAAAGTAGACATTAAAAAATTACTTTGGTGCACTGGCCAGATGACTCAGTCAGTTGGAACATTATCCCATACACCAAATGGCTGTGGGTTCAATTCCTGGTTAGGGCACATACCTAGGTTGCAGGTTAGGTCCCCAGGTAGGGCATGTATAGGAGGTAATCAATCAATGTTTCTCTCTCATATCGATGTTTCTCTCTCTGTCACTCTCTCTGTCTGCCTTTCTCTTTCCCTCTTCCTCTCTTTCTAAAATCAATAAACATATCCTCAGGTAAGATTAAAATAAAAAAAGAACTACTTTAGTGAGGGGAAAGAGAACATCTTTTAAAAATATGGTTTTTAATTAAATAAAATATTTTCATAAAGTCACACTCTGCTAGTAAATTACCATTCTCTTTATATTTTGTCTATTTGAAGATTTTGATCTTAAATCATATATATTTCAAAAAGTTATAGATTAGTATCATTGCCATTTGTAACTGCGTGTCAGCAATGTTAATTAGGTATAAACTGTTTTTGTTACGGATATAGTATCCATATCCACATAGTAGGAAAAGTAAGTTCCTCAGAATACAATTTTGTTCATTTTTTTCTGTCTGTCTTTCAGTTAAGACACTTCCAGGAATGGAAAATATGCCAAGAGCAGTGCAAAAGTTCAGAAGGCAGAGAGAGCTGTGTTCAGGCAACAAAGATGAAAGAAAGAATATGTTTCTGTCATTATATAAGAGTGTGATGGTTAATTTTATGTTCTCTTGGCTGCACTGCAGTGCTCAGATATTTTGGTCAAACATTACTCTGGATGTTTTTGTGAGGATGCTATTTTTTTTTTTAATCTTCACCTAAGGATATATTTTATTGAGTTTAGAGAGAGAGGAAGGAAGACAGAGAGAGAAGCATTGATGTGAGAAACAAACATTGATCAGCTGCCTTCCACACATGCCCCAACTGGGGATTGAACATGCAACCTAGGTTGTGTCCTAATCAGAAATCAAACCCTCAGCATTCCAACTAACTGATGAGTCACCTGGCTAGGGCGTGAAGATACTTTTGGATGAGATTAACATTCAAGTTAGTTGAAAGGATTTAGATGGGCCTCCTCCAATCAGTTAAAGGCATTAAAAAAAAAAAAAAAAAGACTGACCTTACCTGAGCACTAAGGAATTCCACTAGCAGACTCTGCCTTTGAACTCAGACTACAACTCTTCCCTGAGACTCCAGCCTGCCAGACTGCCAGCCTACTCTATCAGATTATGGATTGTCTAAACCTACACAATTACATGAGCTAATTCCTTAAAATAAAATCCCTCCACCCAAGACTTCCAGCCAAGATGGAGGCGTAGGTGGACACACTGTGCCTCCTCTCACAACCAAAATTAAGGGCAACAAATATTTAGAAACAAGAAAACAACCAGAATTTATAGAAAATTGAACTGTACGGAAGTCCAACAACTATTCATCCAGACTGGTAAGAGGGGCGTAGTCCCGGCAGGAAAAAGTGGAGGTGCGGACCTGGGAACTCAAGCAGCAGTGGCTGGCAGTTCCCAGGCGGTGGCTGGCGGACCCCGGGCATAGGGGGGCAACTGTGCAGACGTGAGGCCACACAAGGTGGCTGGCTGACCAGGTGGTCCCACATTCACGCACACAGACAGTCCAGGCAGAGGGGAAGCAGCGGAAGGGACCGGAGTCCAGGAGAGAGCAGAGCAGGCGCCATTCTTCCCTCTCGGACCCCGCCCCCACCTATAGCGTCACAAGCCAGCGACTGGCCTGCCCCGCCCTGAGGAACACCTAAGGCTCCACCCATCACTACATAATAGCCACGACCAGACTAAAACCAAACCAAAACAAAACAAAAAAAAAACGACCAAAAAAGGCTCAAACCGGAGAACAAATGAAAGCACCAGTGCCAATTCCTCTAAGCGACGAAGAGATAGCCAACCTATCAGATGCACAGTTCAAAGCACTGGTCATCAAGATGCTCACAGAATTGGTTGATTTTGCTCACAAATTAGATGAAAAAATGCAGGCTACAGTACGTGAAATAAAGGAAGACGCATGGGGAACCAATAAAGATGGGAGGAAAACTGGGACTCAAATCAATGGAGTGGACCAGAAGGAAGAAACTAACAACCAAACAGAAACAAGGAGAGGCTTAGGAACCTCCGGGACATCGTTAAACGTCCCAACATCCGAATTATAGGGGTACCAGAAGGGGAAGAAGAAGAGCAACAAGTAGAAAACTTATTTGAACAAATAATAAAGGAGAACTTCCCCAATCTGGCAAAGGAAATAGACTTCCAGGAAGTCCAGGAAGTTCAGAGAGTCCCAGGGAAGTTGGACCCAAGGAGGAACACACTGAAGCACATCATAATTACATTAGCCAAGATTCAAATGAAGGATAGAATTCTAGAAGCAGCAAGGGATAAGGGGACAGTCACCTACAAAGGAGTTCCCATCAGACTGTCAGCTGACTTCTCCAAAGAGACCTTACAGGCAAGAAGGAGCTGGAAAGAAGTATTCCAAGTCATGAAAGTCAAGGACCTACATCCAAAATTGCTCTATCCAGCAAAGCTGTCATTTAGAATGGAAGGGAAGATAAAGCGCTTCTCAGATAAGGTCAAGTTCAAGGAGTTCATCATCACCAAGCCCTTATTATATGAAATGTTAAAGGGACTTATCTAAGAAAAAGAAGATAAAAAATATGACAGTGAAAAGACAGCAAACTCACAGCTATTAACAACCACACCTAAAACAAAAGCAAACTAAGCAAACAGCTAGAACAGGAACAGAACCACAGAAATGGAGATCATACGGAGGGTTAGCAACAGGGGCGTGGGAGAAGGAGAGAGGGGGAAAAGGTACAGAGAATAAGTAGCATAGACGGTGGGTAGAAAATAGATAGCGGGAGGGCAAGAATAGTGTGGGAAATGTAGAAGCTAAAGAACTTAGAACACATGGACATGAACTAAAGTGGGGGAATGTGGGTGGGAGAGAGTGTGCAGGGTGGAGGGGAATGATGGGGGAGAAATGAGACAACTGTAATAGCATAATCAATAAAATATATTTAAAAAAAAATCCCTCCACCCTGTATCTATCAACAACACAGCCTATTGGTTCTGTTTCTCTGGAGAACTCTGACTAATACAGACTCAAATTAAATGACCAGCAATTAGGCAAATAGTACTAGTAATCCTAAGAGGTATCAAAACAGGTGTACTGGCTTAAAGCAGTGGGTTGAATAAGAATCCGGAGAGTCATTGCCAAATTTCCATTTCCTCAGATTTCTCTGAGCCTATAGCTTTACTGTACTGCCTTTATATTATTTTTCCTATTATAGTCTCTAAAATTTAATCATACATTCTTAATTAACAATGATTAGTAAAGAAAGTCCAATAGTGAAGGAAAAAAGCAGATGGCTCATGAGACATTAAGTTCAGTAATACTTACAACAACTCGAGGTGTTACTAGGAGATACACAGTGTGAGGAACTATCTTGTTATCTCGAACATCCCATGATCTCTCCACTTTTTGAACTACTTTATCACTCCACTGATATAATCCAAGACTGCAGTTAAAAGATATGGAGACAGTCACTTTTATAAATTCACCACATTAAATTCAAGTGTCTATGAATATCAATAAAATTAAAATGTTTGACCTTCCTATGTACCAAGTCCTTCCAAAGTATTTGATAACACTTAATCTTTTAACAACCTCAGGAGAATATCATTGCCATTTTGTAGATAAAGAGACAGAAGCTTAGAGAGATGAAGTAACTTGCTTAAGTCCACATAGTCAATACTTGGCCAAGATGGCAATAAATTATTTCCTTTTATTAAATTTATTAAAAATAAAAGTAAGTCCAGAGACACATCCAAGTATATAAGGAAACTTAACCAAAAAATGATGGCACTTGAATGTAGTGGGAAAGTATAATTTACTTGCATGCAGCAAGTGTATCTTTTTATACTGCTTTGTAGTTTTCAATTACAGGAATATATCACAATTTATTTCTTCATTCTATTACTGATGAACCTTTGGGTAGTTCCCATTTGGGGGGTATTAACAACAAAACTGCTATGAACATTCCCGTGCATGTCCTTTTGTGGACATGAGCTCTTAGTCTGGAGATTTTTATATCAACACACGCAAAGAATTACAGTTCTATAATTGATATTCTATATATAATTCTTGATAACTTTTTAGTGTTTCTTAATATTATTTATTTTAGGCCCTGAACCTCTAAGATCATAGCTAATATGCTGTGCTAAATAAAATAAGTGTCAGTTTACATGTAAATATCTCCATGTATAGGCAATAATTATTAATAAACCAAAATACAACCAACCCACATTTTCTCATGGCCTTACTGTAAAGTAGTATCCATTAAAATGTGCTGGAAAAGAGCCCTGCCTGGCAAGAAGAGTTTTGGGCCTTTGAAGTCACTTAACCTTTCTGTACTCAACTGCTCCATCTTTAAATGAAAAGTGAAGCTAAATAATCTTTTGTATCCTATCTTGTTTTAATAGCTACAATTTCCTTAGGCTAGCCAGAAAATCACTGTTATTTATGGCACCTAACATGCTATGATTCTCAAGTTCTAGTCTTAGTATCCTCCTAAAAGAGAACAAGAACAAATATAACAAATACCTATAATTAAAATATGGCAGACCATCTGCTAATCTTGAAGTTAGAGGCATTCCGTCTTTATCATGGTAGAATGCAAATAGCCCAGCAGAGAAACCCTATAAGAGAAAGTTCAAAATATCTTAAGTGGAAAATACCAATCCTGATTCAAGACATCATACACTGATGTAACCAAATGAAAGCTACAGGAACTTCTCATACTGGAACTGGACAAGTGCTTCATGTTTCTGAATTTTAAATTCCAATTACTTTAGGTTACAGAGTAAGGAAACCAAAAGTTAGTTGTCTATAAATGCATAACGACAATGCATTTATTTGTTTAATAATGTGTTTATCACAGTTGATCTTCATGAGAACTTACTAATCTCTATAACTGCACCCAGGGAATGCTACTATTAAGAACAATACAGTTTAGAGTAGGGGGTGAGTGACCAAGTGTGCTCCTAAGAACATTAATAAAAATTCAGTCATTGATCCCAAAGTCCACATTTAATATTTTCATTTTTTTAAAGTGTAAATGTGTATGTGTGGTGTCTGTGTGTGAGTACATTAAGAAAGACTAGCCCTGGCTGGGCTGCTCAGTTGGTTGAAGGTCCTTCCATACACCAAAACATTGTGTGTTCCATTCCAGGTCAGGGCACACACCTAGGTTGCGGTTTCAATCCCCAGTCAGGGAGCATATGAGAGGCAATCTTCCCCTCTCTCTCTCTCTCTCTCTCTCTCTCTTGCTCTTGCTCTCGCTTTCTCGCTCTCACTCTCCCTCTCTCACTCTCTCTCTCCCCCCCAAAAAAAAGAAAAGAGAGAAGAATGGAAACATATATATCAAAATGTTATCTGTGGTTCTTTTGCTGGTAGAGTAATATGTAAAGTCACTCACATTCCCAAAATTGTTTTACAATGTGCATTTGTATTTTATAATCACATTTTTAAATAGCATTTTAAGAACACTTCAATTTTAATGATAATGTATTCTTCACAAAAAGGTATTCAAATTCCTATTTTCTATCTCTCCTCTTCCAAATAAGATGAGAAAATGGGCAAAAATAAAAATCATTGACATTTGATATCTCCTATTTCATTACTGAGATTTCTTCTCTTGCTTTCTTTCCTAATCTCATAACCAACACAAAGCATTTCTGTAACTACTACTTTATGTACGTTTTATTCATGAGAATATGCTATAGCTTATATTCAAATAACTAACAATCATAAATGATCACTTAATTTCACTGGCAAATTTCCTTGCTTACATAACTGTGGCCTCTGTGTTATTCAAGGCTTGTCAAAATGATTAATGGAATCCAGATTATTCTTTTATCCCTGTATTTCTTCTTCTGTTTTAATCTCTGAAGAAACAAAGGACACTTAATGGAATCAGCTAAGAAAATCTAAATAGTTTTTAATATACAATTCACCGGTTATATAAAGCTTAACATAGTATGATTTGTCTCAAAAATTCTTCTAAGCACTCCTATTTCAGGACTATCTAGTATTCAAAGTACCATGGTTGATTGTAGTTGATAGCTATGAACATATTTGACTTTACAGGGAGTATCTGTAGTTGTTAAACATTTCATTCTTAACCATCTTCCAGGATAGTTTTTGAGACTTAAACTAATCTTTAATTTTTTTAGGGTTTTTGAACCCTTTTATTCAAATATACAAAAAAGTTTCAAAAATCTAATAGAAACTTATACATCCTCTTTAAGAAGATTTAAGATGTTAGTTTTGCCATATTTTCTTCAGATTTTTTTTAAAGAATTAAAACACTGCAGAGTAAATACTGCTGAAGCTTCGTTACCTAAACCTTTTCTCTTCCCTCTCCTCCCAGAAGGGAATCACTAACTTCAAGTCAATTTGCCTAACTCTTATACAAGTTTTTAGATTCAATGGTGCCTCACTTTCATTTGAAATTACCTGACTGTTTACAGTAAGTGTGAATAACTTCTCATACATTTCTTGGCCAACTAAATTTTTTCTTTTGTGAATTGTCTATTAATAACCTAATTTATCTCATGTTTGGGACCTCTGCATTCATGTTCATTTATGAACTAGACTTAAAACCTGTTGTTTTTCTTTGGTACTTTCATCAAGTATCTGTAGATTTTAAAACTTAAAGTTTAAAATGCTACTTAGAATGATGCTTGTCTTTTACCAAATTTAGTGGGCACAACTTATTTTTTTAATAAAGGGAAAACAGATGATTCATTTTAGAATTTCCTTACTTGAAAGATATGAGTGCTATCTGGTTACACTACAGTTTTGCCGAATCATTCAATGTATTTGTGGATTTAAAGACTGTGGCTTGCCCTGGCTGGTGTGGCTCAGTGGACTGAGTGCCAGCATGAGAACCACAGGGTCAGCGGTTCAATTCCCAGTCAGGGCACATGCCTGGGTTGCGGGCCAGGTCCCCAGTAGGGGCACTCAAGAGGCAACCACACATTGATGCTTCTTTCCCTGTGTCCCTTCATTCCCCTCTCTCTAAAAATAAATAAATCTTGAAAGAAAAGAAAAGAAAAGAAAAGAAAAGAAAAGAAAAGAAAAGAAAAGAAAAGAAAAGAAAAGAAAAGAAAAGAAAAGAAAAGAAAAGAAAAGAAAAGAAAAAAGACTGAAGCTTCATAAGAAGGATACAACCAAGGGAAAGAACAGGGAAATGGAGTTGGACTGCAAGGTTAAGTTAGTCCTGAACCCCACACTTCATATTTCCAGTAAATCAATACATTTCTTTAATGTTTGGGTTGGGGGAAGGCCCTGATCAGGTAGCTCAATTGGTAAGAGTGTAGTCCTGATACACCAAGGTTGAGGGTTCGATTTCCAGTCAGGGCACATGCAAGAAACAACCAATGAAAGCATAAATACGTGAAACAACAAATTGACATTGCTCTCTCTCCCATTTTTTCTCTCTAAAATCAGTTTTAAAAAACCTGAGGCATGCATTTCAAGGTCATACACGATAGTTCACTAAGTAAAACTAATAAATAATAGTCACTAATTTTATTACACCTTACTATGTATATAAAGGTGCTAAGCCATTTAAATGCTTTGTCTTATTTAATCTTTAAGAAAAGAAATCCATTGTAGTATGTACTACCATCTTCATTTTACAGATGAAACTGAGGCTTACAAAGGCTAAGTATTTGCATAAGATCCCACAGATTTTTAGTACAGAATTAAGAGGAATTACTGTGTGACCCATTGTCTCTATTTTACTGACATGTACTTCATAAACACACAAATGATATCAGAGGAACATTTCCTAGGGTGTTAGGCAATGTTCTTTAATTCCCCAGACATATAGTAAAAGTTCACTATTTTGGATATATTAGAGAAATGGAAGAAGTTCTGAATCAGGTAGTATATATAACTTTAGAAAACCTAAATAGACCAAAAGGACTTTTAGAAATGAGATCTCTGTAGGAGATTAGATCTATAATTTGTCTATCAGTTGTCATTTTAGGAAGTCAGTTTTTCTAAATTACTGTTTTTTTCCTGAAGAAATTTAATCATTTTCTCAAAAACCCATTTGCCTAATGGATTAACTTGTTTAATTATTTAAAGTAGTATAACTCAACCTAGCTCATATGCTAATCATTATAAATTTTCTGTAGGCAGAGGCTTAATCAACTAAGTTTTACAGAATATGAATCTAAGAATCTACATAATCTTAAGATTTAATATATACATCAAAATGAGAGCACAATAAACAGAAAACCAAGACAAAAAAATAAAAACAAAAAACAGTTAACAGCAAAATTTACCAGGGCATGAATAATCTCATGTTTCACTGTGGACAACATCCCAATAAATTCCTGGGGCTGGGTAGAGATCATATTTGGACACAGATTAGCATATCCTGCTATTGGCCTGTTAAAATAGACATTGAATTTTCATTATATTCTAAACAATAGGCACTATAATATGACAATAGGCACTATAATATCTACATTTTTCTATCATAAACTGCCCAAGGTCAGAAAAATCTTTGCTAAATACCAAATGTCATTTTGTACCATAACATTTAACTTTCACTGCATTTTACTTTGAAGATGTATATTTCTGTGTTCTTATGGCATGGCTAATCAACACCACAAAAGAATTTAATCAGTCAATTATACTGTAGTATGAATTTTTAAAAATGTCAATATATACCAAAAAAGGAATGTACTGAAAAATTCAAATTCTAACACTATTTTACTCGAGAAATTCACATTTGACTTCACCATTTCACTGTAAGTAACAGGCAAAGGAACAAACAAGTAAGTAGGGCCTTTCTTCCACCACTACCTTAACATTTACCATAGAAATACCACAAAACTCACTAAATTTTGATCATCTATTTACAAAGTAACATTTGTCTTATTTAAATAAAGAACTTACCATTTCTTCACACTTGAAAACAACAGACTTATACTTAGGAAAAATATGTATATAATTCACTTACCAAAACATCACTAGTAACCTTTAAAATATAAAATGAATGTCATGGACAGGCTTAAAACCCATCAGGGACTTCTACAGCATTTAGACTAAAACAGCCCTGTCTTCCACTTCAAGCCATCTCAAGAAGCTCTCATCCTCAAACACAGTGTCCACCAAAGTGTCTTATAACAGCAGCAGGTTCACATGGCTTCTTCCTAACATAAGCGCTTTCTCTACCTCTTTGTTTGGCGGAAGCCTATCGATGTTCATGTTACAGCTAAAATTTCGCTTTTTCAAAGAGGCCTTGTTTGTCTAATTGATCTAAATTGTGTTCCTGCTTTTTGTTTTCTTTTATATTACAGCACTCTGTTTTTTCCTACAAAACATATTTATCATATTTTAAAATTTATTTGTAAGAAAATTTAACTAATATCTCTCTCCCTCTGAAATTTGTAAGTCCCATGAGGCAAGTATACATCTCTTTTGTTCACCTAGTCTGCCAGCAACATCAGGCAGTCCAATATACATGGAATGAATTAATGCAATACAGTAGTTCTGAAGGAAAGTTTTACTTCCTTTGAAAAAATTACAAAAGGACAACCAAAGATACTGTTCTTTCTTCCAACATCAACATTCTCCTCAGAAGAAACAAATCTTTCGCCCTGGCTGGTGTAGCTCGGTGGACTGAGCGCGGGCCTGCGAACCGAAGGATCGCGGTTCGATTCCCAGTCAGGGCACATGCCTGGGTTGCCAGGCCAGTTCCCGGCAGGGGACATACAAGAGGCAACCACACATTGATGTTTCTCTCCCTCTCTCCTTCCCTTCCCCTCTAAAGATAAATAAATAAAATCTAAAAGAAAAAAAAAAAAAGAAACAAATCTTTCCCCAGCTACGAGAAGACATAGATGAATAGCTCTATATTCACTGATGCAAAGAACATTTATTCTTTCAGCTACTTATTTATATCAAAGTGAACCAAATGTTAAAATGCTTTAAACAAACATAACAGCACAGCAATGAAACTGAAATTCACTTCTGGGCTATGGGATTCTCATCTGTGTGACAACTGCCATGCTGGATTCTCTTCATCAAAAGACTATTAGATACTTTAGGTACTTTAAGCATTATTAGATATCGGCATTACCTAGACCAGTGACTTTCAACTGGTGTACTGTGGCACATTAGTGTGCCGCAAGAATTTTTTTAATAGTTCATTTTTTAATTGTATTTTTTCCATTATCATTTATCCCCCTATCCCCTCTGCCACTTCCACCCACTCCTTCTTCCCTCAACATTGACCTCTTTTCCCTTAGCTTGTCAAATTAATAAGGGCATAGCTGTCCAGTGTGAAAGTTCTGTCTTTTTTTTTTTTTAACTGAGAGAGAGAGGAAGGGGGACAGAGAAAGAAATATCAGTTTGTTGTTTCACTTATTTATACACTCACTGATTGCTTCTCTTATGTGCCCTGACCGGAGATTAAACCCATCACCATCACCTTGACATATCAGGATGATGCTCTAACCAACTGAGCTGCCTGGCCACAGCATGAATGCCCTGTCTTGAACCATAAATATAGAGGTCATATAACAGTTGCATTGGTCACTTCACATAATAAGGTTCCGTCTGATTGGTTAATTCTTGGTACCAGAAATCCTTATATGTAAGTATAGGCACCTGATTTTTTAAAAAGTCACTTTGGAGCAAAAAGGGTAGCTAATTACTATTACTTTTTTTTTGGTAAATCAATCAAAATTATACCTTTTCATCAGATCAGCAAAAAATATATTTTTAGTGTGCTGCAGAATTTTAGTAATTAGTTTATGTGTGCAATGAAATGAAAAAGACTGAAATCATGATGATCTAGACCCATCTCAACATGGGATTTTATATCCTTCCCTCCACTTCCCTAGGGGAGCCATTCTGTTCCTAATAACATGTTCACTTTAGAATGTCTTTTATATAAAAAAGTAATAAAAGCTCATTGCAAAAAGTATATATGCAAGTAATATAGAAATATATAAAGGGCCCTGGCTGGGTCACTCAATTGGTTAGAGTGTTGTCTTGATATGGCAAGGTTGTGGGTTTGATCCATAGCCAGGGCACATACAAGAAGCAACCAATTAATGCATAAGTGGAACAACAGACTGATGTTCCTCCCCTCCCTAACCCTCTCCTTGCTCTTTTCTCTCTCTCTAAAATCAATTTTTTAAAAAGAAAAGAAATATATAAAGAAAAAATGAAAATTTTTTGTTTTACATTCTACCTCCACTAAATTCCACTATCAGAGATAACTGCTACCAATGATATGGAGTGCTTTATTTTTAGGGTGACTAGCCATCCTGGCTTGCCAGGACTGAGGGGTTCCCCAGGACATGGGACTTTCAGTGCTAAAACAAGGTAGTCCTCGGCAACGGGATGGTTGGTAATACTATTTATTTCTGACTTTTCCCTTAGCACATTCAAATATAGAGAGTTTGAAAACAAATATGGAATCACATATACACTGTTTCACAGTGTTCTTTTGACATTAAACCGTACATTCAAAATGAGATGCTGTGTGTATGTGTGTGTTTTATCCATTCAGTTCAAATCAAGATAAAGAACCATGGTTTTACAGTACTACTATTATGAAGATGTATTTCTCAAAGTCATTTACTTTAAGAAACTATATCATTTTATCAAGTAACTTATTTTATCATTAATTTAGCACTTCAAATACCACTTTTCCTTGATACCAAAGCACCATTAATTATAAACTACCACAAATTTAATGACAGCTTCTCAGGAAAAAAGGAATACTCTATTAAATATATATACTTTTTACTAAACAATACTACTGACATATCTGAAAAACATATAGTACTTTCTTCAGTAAAACATACATTCAGTATCTTACCATAAGCTTTTTGAAGATTCAGAAACTAAAGATTTTTAAGCTAACTTCATGGATCAACAATTATGTAGTATCATGGTTACAGACTATTTTTCCTAATCCATGATGCTGATTTTGACCTCCTTACCACCATCAGTATTGACAGTATAATTCTGAAGCACATGTCAGTGTAGCCTTTGTATGACTATTTGGTTCAACAAATAATTTTTTTCTTTAAGTAAATTATATGTCAATACAAGTGAAATAATTCTTTAAAGCCAGCAAGTCTTTTGACAGAGACATGAATGTTCAGGACCTCAGCGATGTCCTTATAGACACATGAATTGATCACATTAACTTTCCTAGATTTCAGAATGTTACATAGAGTCTATGCTGAGACTGAAATTTCTACTGCCTTTAATTGAGTTGTCTGTCTTCTGGATATATAATAACTTTTCATTTCAAGGCTGCTCCATGGGAAATATCTTTTAGAAACCTTTATAAATTAAAAAAAAGGACTTTAATTTTTAAATGATAATTTAGGTAAGTAAAAGCACATATCAAATGATATGACAATTACAAAAGATGAAGTTATTTTTAATATCTTACAGCTTAGCACAGAATTGCTAAAATTTAAGTTCAAATTCTTTCCTCAGAAAAGTATTTACTGCCAAAGAAAATTCTCTTGACAGTAGACTTTTTCTCTGGAGTTGGTACTGACATTACCATATGCATAAAATCCTATAACCTGATTCTCCCACTCCCTACCCGATCCCCATCCAGGCGGTATGCTATTTCTTAGTACTGAAGGCAACCGGAAGATGCAAACTTCTTGTATTCTAAACATGTACAGTTTGTATTAAGAGCTCCCATATTAGATCTTGGGAAGAAGTTTCATGTAAAGTTTACCTGTCCATTTTTGCTTCCTGCTGACAATAGGCTGCATAAGAGATGATGTTTTCATGGCTGCACCTCTCAGTGGCCAGAGCACCAACATAAAGAACAAAGTCAGCATCCTGGACGCCCTCTTGATCAGGCACACCCACGGCTCCACAGGGCCACTTACCCCCACGGCAGACCCTGCATTGCTGTGCCCATGGTGGGCAACAGAAAATCAGACCAAGACAAAGTTAGCTGTGGTGACTTTCAATTTATAGTGAATCCAGACTGTGAATACACATAATTTTTATGTATCCCTCAAATTTTATCAAAATCCGTATCTCCCTCTATTCACTTCTTGTCTCTAATTTTGAATTTATTTTACTAAAATTTCTCTTTATGTAAAATCATCATAAATATATAATCTTAATCCAAACAAACAATTGCTATTTATAAAGGACAGCTAACCAGGATGGAAAAAAGAAATATAAAATATTTTTAAAGGTTTTATTTATTTTAGATTTATTTATTTTTATTTTTAGAGAGAAAGGAAGGGAGAAAGAGAGGGAGAGAAACATCACCGTGTGAGAAATACATCGACTGGTTGCCTCTTGCACGCCCCAACTGGGGACCTGGCCTGCAACCCAGGCATGTGCCCTAACCGGGAATCGAACTGGTGATCTTTCAGTTTGCAGGCTGGCGCTTAATCCACTGAGCCACACCAGCCAGTGCAGAAATATAAAAGGTTTTAAACCCTGAAACTAGGTGAAACTTATAAGGGACCTACTTATTCATTTTTTTAAATATTTAATAAATCATTTATTTATAAATCAATACATTTAAGTATACCAAACCAAAACTTTAGACAATCAAGGTTACATTACCAATGCATATGCATGCCTAATGAGACTATCTGCACAGATCTGAATGTTTTATAAATAGAATAATTGTTGCATTAACATACCCTGAACGGACAGTATTTGTGTCATTTTAACTACCAACTCTCCTCAGAAACAATTCTACTTAAAATATTATAAATCCCACATTGATAAAGGTTACCGTATTTGGGGATCACTCTTTGGCTAAGGTAATAATCACTTCAGCCATTTGTTTTGTACTTAACATATGTATACACAAGTAAGTCGCAAGTATGTTTTTTGTTTTTAAAGTTTTATACAATATAACATTAATAACTGGTACAAACCTGCTGTGGGAAATTATCTTTCTAAAGGTAGTTCAGCTGCTTTTACTGTCCACACCTGAGTGTGTACAACTGTCATACATGGGAGTAAAATACTGGGACCTTCAATCAAAGTGATTACTTTCACTGGTTTACTGAAGATTCATATTTAAATATAAATCAAGATGTTAATCCATGCAGTTTGAGATATCTTAGAACCCTATGTTCTGACACTATCATTCTTAAAGAAAAGTGATGCGAAATTTTTGGACAACTTTACAGCAAAGTTATGACATTTCCAGCTAGTTTAATAACAAACAGTCCTTCTGTTTATTAAATTTCTCATTTAGTCTTTGTAAATTCACTGGTTTCTAAAACTGGCCTTAAGCAAAGGTCTGAAATTTAGGTAACTATCAAAAGAACCATGAAACCCAGACCACTTCAAAGTGTCTTAGAATTTCTCAACTTAAACAATAGATTGCACTAAATCCTGAAATTAGGTGTAGGAGTTTATAAGATGCCTAGGACAAGTCCAAATTGTACCGGGGAGCTTTAAAGTTTTGTTTATGGGTAGATGATGGTTATTCTCAATAACTTCTCAAACTAACAACATTATCACCTATCCTTTATTACACCAAAGAAGCAGAGATAGTAAAATTTTTACCTACACAGTAATTACAACTATCAATTTCTTTTTTATCTGGGAAGAGTATTTTAAGAGGTTCTGAAAAGTAGAGAACTAAGGATAAAAAGGCTTAAGAATATCTAAAATTTAAATATCACATCTTTCACACAAACTTTTCTTCTTACACGAAAGGTACTAAATAATTTACATTAAAAGTCCTACTTAAAGTAATTTTTTAAGAGGTAAGACACTTCTTTAAGAGAAAGTGGAAATTATTTAAAATGAGAGGCAAGAATAAAGGATGAGCTACATGTTAAATTCAAATTTCATTAAAACCCAAATATAAAATATAAACAGAAGTGAAATTTCCCTAAAGGAAATATTCACTATTCTGTCTCCCAAAGTAGGTAAATTACATTACGCAACATAAATCTATACACACTAAGATACTTTCTTGCTTTGATACATGTAAAACAATAAAATTTCATGTCTAAATTTTTAGATATATATAGTTAGAAACATATAAACCTACTTTTATAGGTAGGTCAACTAGTAGAAATAAATTAGCACAATCATTTGAATTGGTTGTCTACATACTGGGCAGGGCTTCTATTTTGTGTGTGTGTGTGTGTGTGTGTGTGTGTGTGTGTGTGTGGCTTTGCATATGTAAAGAAAGCATACCCTAAGATGTCCTTTGTTGCCATGGACAATGCAATCATTTTTAGGTTGGTTTCGGCAAATTCAAATCACACACGGTTTGATGGCATTATTGGAAAAATGAGATTCCACACTTCCTTCTTGGTCTTGTGTTTCTTCTCTCTTAAACTCTTTGATACCTTCTTAGCTGCTATAAATAATACTACTAGAAGGTAATGGCTGAGAATAGTCATCATTTTGGGGGGATTGGGAGGCTCATGTGGTCTTTTCATTTTCCTCAGCACATGATTCTTGGAAATCATTTTTTACTTATATATGTATAAATATATATTCCTTACAATCAGGGACATCAAAACCCTCTTCTGCTTATGCTTTCTAGTTTGGTCTTCTCAGGCATGTTCCCATTTTCTTTGCCTTTGTCTTCAGGAAGCCAATTCTCACAAAGGGCCCACAATGTGATGGAAGGGGAAGGCTCATTTCATTGCATGCAAGACACTTCTAATAGCTGGCTAAGAACATTTCAGGATCATCTTCAAATCAATCTGTACCACTCTCCCCTGCCCGATACACAGTAACTTGATATACTTCATCATCTTCATCTGAAAGTTCTTGTCTTTCTCATAACCTTAGCAAGGTTATAATCTTCTGAATTGAAAGACTCAATTTCAAATTCTACACTGAATCTATCTGAAACTTAATCTTGATCCAACCAATCACCTGATGGTTCACTTGCACCAGCATCAAGATCTGGGTTTGATGGAGTCCCTGTTGACCCACTGCTACTGCTTCTTTTAAAACATATTTCCTTTATTACACACAGAACAAGGCTTTCATCAAAGGAAAAGTAAATACTATCATATTTGTGGCACTTTCTTTGACATTCCCCAGGTAATTCATCCAAGTTTTCTTCTGTCTCACTAATTGTTCTCCGTCTAGATGATGGAGATGGTTCAGAAACCAAGTTCGAAGATGAAGGTTTCACTTCCTGCAGCTCTTGCACAGGGTTTTTTTCATCATGCCTGTCTTCAAGGTGACACCTGTTTTCACTCACAGATGTGCCCGAATCTGATGGTTCCTGCTGATTGACTGCTACCAAGTTTCTGTAGATCACTGTATATATTCTCCTGTGTTCTTCCACAGAGAAACTTGACACTCCAAACAAATCCCCTTAGATCATTTGAACGATACACAATATGTTGTTCCTCCTCATCATATAATTGTTTATTCATAATATATTGGTCAAGATAAAAGATAAACTGTTGGGAACCGCCCTGCCTGGTTTCAGAAGTTGTACTAAGGAGACAAAGCTTATCTCCCTGGCAGGGGCGCTGCCTCTGCCCCCTTTACTTCACCCTGTTTGGCCCCAAGCCTGACCTGTTAGCCAATGATGGGTAAGATTCCTCAAGGGAAGGATGACCTAAGACAGGAACAGTCACAAAGAGCCCCAAGGGAAGGACTTGGGGGGCTATGGAAAAAGCGTGTGATGGACCCTTGCCCCTCGGCTTTAACATAGCCTGAGTCCTTATTGTGTCTCCAAGAAGTCTCCTAATCTCTTGGCTGCCTTACTTCCCCTGCCTGACTTAAGCCTGAAACGACAGAGGGCGGTTCAGCCCTGTGCTGGAAAGGGCAGGTTCCTTAGGGCGATCAGGCCTAAGAAAGAATACATAAAATCTTATGAAACCCACTTTGCTAAGAATGCCCTCAATTTTCTGATAAGGGTCCAAGAAGGAAATGAGTTTGTTTCCCAAAGTTTAATAGCCCCTTAGTTAACTGACCCTGACTCAGAATAAGCCCTCATAGTTCTTTGTATGTTATCTATTGTTTGATCCTTACAGACTGACGATGATTGATGAGCTTTACTTGTAATCCTGTGCAAACTGAACCCAATAAAAGCCCACTGAGGAAAAGGCTCCTGGTCCTTCTCCTTTGAGCGATCAGCCACCTTTCCTCCCCAAGTAGATCATGTCTTGGTAGACTTATTCTCATGCACAGCAGATGGGGGCTCTGCAGGCAAAGCTCCCCCACAATAACCTCTTCCATAGTATAAGTGTCTTTTGTGTACCAACAGATTCTGACAACTTCAAAGCAATGGGTTTAGTTTCACCAGGGTCTCTTGTTCCAAAGCTGGAATCTCTGAGGTGCTTATTGCACCATCATTAGACATAGATATGTTCGTATCTGCTATGTCTAGAGAAGGAAGCTCCTGATATAAAAAGTCACAGGACCTTGGTCAGAGGGCTGCCCTCTGATTGGGCTTTTTGCTCCCTTTTCCTTCTAGAAATACTGGCCTGTACATGCCCCAAGAGGGGTCGAGCAGGACAAGGGGCACAAACTCAAGACACCTGCTGCCCAGGGAGAGCATGTCCTTATACATTGTTTTTTGCAACTTCCAACGAATCTATAGTTACTTCAAAATTAATAAAAAATGTTTTATTTAGTACATTTCCTATTATAAATAATTCATGTATCTTTAAAAAAATTTAAATACAGAAGTATATAAGGTAAAAAGGTTAGTCATTGTGTAATGTTACCCTAGTTTCTAGCTTTCTAAGCAAATCTTACTTTGTCCCTGTAATGTCTGTTTTGAGAGAACTTCTTTTATTTAAAAAGTTCCTAAACAACCATAATCTTCAAATTATAAATAAAAAAAATCAGTAAATTGTGATTTTTTTAGGCATAAGTGATGCTTGCACAGAAAGAAAAATCAGAAATGCCCATTTCATTATATTGTTTACTCTTGTTTCTCTAACAAATATATATATTTTTAAATTCAATTACTTTAACCTATTAATAGTTGGTGTTCCTAAAAGTTGTGATTTTAAAGCTTTCCCATGATCACTCATTTATTTAACAAAAAAACACAAGTCTCTCAAGAAGATAAGTAGAAAGCAGAATCTGGAAAAGTCAAGATAATTAAATACACCCAAAAACTGCCTTAGAACCAAAGCAAAGATATATATTTTAAAATGTGTAGGAAATGTCTAATGTCTTAGGAAAAGAAATGGATATGTAATTAACAAGTTTTTTAATTTTTATTAAAAATTTTATTTATTAATTTTTAGAGTGAAGAGAGGGGAGGGAGAAAGAGAGGGAGAGAAACATCAATGTGTGGTTGCCTCTCACACATCCCATACAGTGTACCTGGCCCACAACCCGGGCATGTGCCATGACTGGGAATTGAACAGGTAACCCTTTGGTTTGCAGGCTAGCACTCAATCCACTGAGCCACACGATCTAGGGCTGTTTTAATTTTTAAATGTGTCCCTACAAACCTTTATACTCTAAAGAAAATTGAGGAAAAAAGTAAGTTAGTTGTTTTAGTGCTAATGAATAAGGATCTAAAAGCATTTACTGAGCTTCAAATACCTTAAGAAAAAAATTACACAAATACCATATGATCTCACCTTTAACTGGAACCTAATCAACAAAACAAATAAGCATGCAAAATATAACCAAAGACACTAAAGTTGAGAATAGACTGACAGTGACCAGAGGAGAGAGGGGAGGGGATTATAGGGGAAAAAGGTGAAGGGTTTGCAGGAACAATTATAAAGGACACATGGACAATAACAAGGGGGGGGGGACAGGGAAGGGAGGTGGGGAGGGCTGCGGTGGTAGGGAGGGGTGGGGGGAAAAGGCAGAAAACTGTACTTGAAGAATAATAAAAAAATGTTAAAAAAATTACAAAATAAACTTCATCTAAACAAACGCTTAACTTTGGTTACAAATCGATGTTTAATAATGTATTCATTTTCTATAAGTAATGTGAGAACACAGTCCAACATACAAAATATAGAAATAATCATATTTTCAAAGGTATAATAAACTGTATTCTGATATATGCACTTAAATTTTTATCTTTTCTGATATAATATATACTTACTATGAAAAATCTGAACATTACAAAAATACATACCATACCAAAGAAAAGCCCTGCACAATACAACTCTTAAAGAAAAGCACATTTTGGTATGTGTCCAGATTCTTTAACATGTATATACCTCCAGAAAGTTTCATACTTTTTTATTATATGAATGTATCTTTTTAAAATTTGTTTTTATTTCAGCTTTATTGAAAGCTGAATAATTGAATAATTTTTTTAAAAAATAGGCTAACTACATACACTGACTTAAAACTTTTTTTTCATTTAAGAGCTTAAATATCTTTCCAAATCAGTATATAGAGATCTACTTCATTCTTCAACAGCTACATAGTATTCTATTATATGATTGGACTGTAATTTAACTAATACAGGCATATTTATAGTGTATTTTAGTGTTTGTGGTGTGGCAACAAGGTTTACTCATGTGGAAGGCTGCCCCTGTGTTCCTTCTCCATCCATTCAACCATGGAAAAAGTCAAACCTTATCTTTAGCAAGGCCAAAACAAAAGCCAATGTCCAGAGTTTTCACTTCATATTAAGCTTAGTTCTTGCTCTGGCTGGTGTTGCTAAGTGGACTGAGTGCCAGCCTGCAAACCAAAGAGTTACCAGTTTGATTCCCAGTCAGAGCACAAACCTGGATTGCAGGCCAGGTCCCCAGTAGGGGGCACGTGAGAGGCAACCACACATTGATAATTCTCTCCCTCTCATCCTCTCTTCCCCTCTCTTTAAAAATAAATAAATAAAACCTTAAAAAAAATAAAGCTTACTCTTTTGGAGCCCGCACCACCTGTTGTGGGCCCCAGTAGCTGCTAGACTTGTGTGATTGCACACACCCAGGTGAGAAAGCACGCAAACACAGGTGGCAAGTACAGGTCACAAGCAAGAGAGATTGAAAGTTTCTTTGTTCCCCTGGGATTACATTATCTTGGGTTCAGGATGAACCAGGTGCTTTTTCAAAATAACTAATGAACTTCCCAAGCTTTCATGGGATTGTTGATGGGTTCACCCTCTGGTTAGACTGCAGACCTCTATGGTCAAGAACATCCTTTTGCACCCCTAGCAATACAGTACCAGAGCAGATGAAAGAAGGAGTGTTAATTGCCTTGGTGGAGCAAGGCTATCACGCCCTAGTGTGCAAAGCTGTAGCCCCCTGGTAAAGCAAACAGGCTTATGCACACGAGTTTATTAAGCTCAATGTCTAATTCCCTTTGCTTCACTTTCTTTATTAATAATTAGCTAACTACCTATGTTAACAATTCCCCCTGAAGACTCTGAGCTTTGTAATCTTACAAGGGTAGGATGCAGGTCTCATCTTCTGTAGCTGTTTTTTACTGTCAAAGGGTGTAGTCCTGTCTATCCCCAGGCTCAGAGGATCTTTCTGTTAAAGGAATAAAGGAATGAAAAGGTAGGAGAGTCTTCATACAGGGAGGAGGAATTTTGCAAAATTTAGGTCAGTGAGCTGTCCCTCAGAGGAAGCAGATGTAATATCTACAGGATTACAATGCTGGACAAGTCAGCATCCTTGTTATATTCACAAACCACAGATCCCCTCCCTCCTGCTGGCTCACAAAACGTTGCAGGTGGAAATCAGGCTCTTCCACGGGATCACATGGAAAACATTTCAAGGACCCACGCAGGGAGATTGTGGTATGGTAGCAAGGTTTATTCATGTAGAATGCTGCCCCTGTGTCCCCTCTCTGTCCATTCCACCATGGAAAAAGGACCAACCTTGTCTTCAACAAGGTCAAAACAAAAGCTTGTGTCCAGAGTTTTTGCTTCATATTAAAGCTTAGTCCTTTGGAACCCACATCACCTGTTGTGGACTCCAGCAGCTGCTACACTCATGTGATCACATGCTCTGGGCCAGCGTGACCATGCCAACACACAGAGTGAGTTCAGGTCATGAGCAAGAGAAAGAGAGAGTCACATTTATAGTTCTACAAAGAATATCCTGGTACATATATTACATAGTTATAAGTGTTTTTATGGAATATATTTCTAGGTTGGGTTGAAGCATAAATTTTTTTTTTAATTTTAAGAGATAATGTCAAATTGCCCTTCATAAGTTTGGGGTATATACCTGCTAGAAGATGTTTTAGAGGATGAAGATGAAGGTCTAAGCTGAACTGATTAAGCAGTCTTAGAAATAAATTTTTTAAATTTTAAAAAGGAAAGAAAATATCATTAAATTCATTTTAGAACCAATGAAAGAATAAAATCAGTATACCTAACTGTGATTACTTTGGGTAGAAGAATGAAGCTTTTAAGTCTAAAAATTTCTTGACACAGATTCAAAATTTCCACTATGTTTATTCTAAGAATAAAAACATTGCAAGAGCAGGCTGAATTACCTGGAGGTGCTCTTCAGGCACTATAACTGGGCCACATTTTGTATGCTGTGCACATTCTCCAGTACAGTATCTATGGGGATCATTTTCCTTCCGTAGGTATTGGTTTGTTGCACATTGTCTTCAGTTCATTTGAACATCAAAGTTTAATACAAAAAAAAAAAAAAAAAAAAAAGGAAAGAATAGTTCACATCAGTGAAAGGCATTTAAAAAAAACTAGTAACTGCTATATTAGTTAATTGATAATTAGAAAGTGACTAAGAAAGAATTTTGGTTTCATGGGAAATCCTCCTGATCTAGGTTTTCAAATACTGAAATTTCATAAAGCTAATACTCATGACAAACAAAGGAAGGAGAAAGGGAACGGAGCAAGTGAGGGAGAGAACAACTACACCCTAGGAAAAGATCTGGTAAGTCACCATATAATAGAAAATCGGGAGAGAATGATTACCCAACAGATGCTTTTATAGTCTTTTGAAATACCTGCCTGTTAGTCTGTGAGAAAAAGCATAATAAAATAGTCTAGTATAAATTTAATAATTTGCCATACCGGTTAGAATGGGAAGAGCAGAGTACCAAATGACAAGAAAAGGATCTGAGGTTAACGTGACATACATACCTGCTAAGTAAGATAGTGCCTGCAGGTCTGCGAATCTGAAAAGTCTTCTCTAAATAAGAAATAGCTTGTGGAAAAAGTTTGTTCTAAATAAAAGTTGAAAAAAGGAAACCAGTCAGAATTATACACAAATTATAAATTACATTTAAAGCAAGTAAGCACAGGATTTTAATGACTGAGGGTAAAAAAAGAAAAAAGCCTTACAATACTGGAATACAGATATTCATTAGTCAAAGGTTGTATGGCACGGAGTAGGGGAAAGAGTTAATAAGTCTAGGAGCAAAGGAATTTCCTACTTTTCTAGTTGATTTCGAGGAGAGAACACTAGATGTAAACTTCCTTCCTTATCTCCATTTAAAGAGAATATTGGAAAACATAAATCTCAACTATTAATCTAAATTACTTCATATTTGGAACTGAGTTAGTTGGTTCCAACATTAAGGTAGTTTATGTTAAGAAAATTTTATGTTGCTGAAGGGATTGAGCAAAAAACAAACAAACAAAAAACTCATAGACATAGACAACAGTATAGTGATTACCAAAGGGAAAGGAGGATGGGGGAGGTAGAAGAGGGTAAAGGGGGGATGAATGGTGATGGAAGGAGATTTGACTTGAGGTGGTGGACACACAATACAGTGTACAGATGATGTATTACAGAATTGTACACCTGAAACCTATATAATTTTATTAATCAATGTTACCCCAATAATTCCATTTAGGAAAACAAAAAGAAAGTCTTATGTTTAGAAGATTTGCTTTACCTCACTTATTTCTGTAACCAATAATGAATTGGCTTTGTGTGTGTTTGTGTCTGAGACTCTCTGTAACAGTTAAAAAACTAATGAGATTAGCACTTCTATAAACAACGTTGGCATATCATCCTTTCAGGTCAATTAATCTTCAGAAAAATAAGCATTTCCACCACAACATAATCTCAATGTGTTTCAAAAATCAGCCTTTTTACACTGTCCTCAGTATATGTTATCCTGCCCCAAAACTTAAGAGAAGAAGAAAATGAGAAGACTAACTTAATATTAAATTATAAAATGAGAAGACTAATTTAATACCAAATTCAGACAAGTCTTACTGAGTGCATCACAAAGACACCTTTGGTGAAAATAATAAATATATTTATCAGTTCACTACCAACATCTTTATTCAGTTGTTCACAAAAGTCATGTATATACTTTTTTTTTACTGAAGTAGAATTTACATACAATAAAATATAGCCATTTTAAGTACCCAGCTCAAGCCATGAGTATTTTTTTTACCTACCTTAACAAGGTATCTTTTTTCAGGGAGCAACCTGAAATTGACAACATGAAACATAAGAATTGCCATGCTGGGGCAGAGCACCATCTCACTTGTTCAGAACGCATCTGACAGAAGCCCCAAGGAATGCTTTGTGGAAGCATACAGTATCAATCCCCCCAAATTTCAATTTATCTCAATGAACAGTTGAGAGTTTACTCTGTTCCAAAACACAGCACTATACACAATCATATGCTATTTCATTCATTTGGGCAGTTAAAGATATAAAAGGACATCAACTACTCTTAATAGAGCTTCATAAACTACCATAGATTCATAATTTATCTGTTTTCTGGACCCCTCTTACACTAAATAATAAATTTAGACTATATCATCTCTGGTTAATAATTTTGTAAATGTTCCTATTATTGTACATATAAGCACTTCCTCTTACTTTTCTTCCAAGTAATTATTGAAAAGTTGCCTTCTAGGTCTGTTATTGACCACAGCTAAATAGGTCTACATTTTTTCTGTTTAAATTATTCAGATGTATAAATTTTAATCATACTCCATTACCATCATCTTTCCCAACTAAAGAGCATTTTTAGCTTAATTCCATCTTGAAGGTGCATTGGCTCCTAGTTCAATCTATGAATCTTCAGATAACACATAAAAATATCTTTAATAATTTAATTCTTGCCCTGGCTGGTGTAGCTCAGTGGATTGAGCGCGGGCCTGCGAACCAAAGGATCGCGGTTCGATTCCCAGTCGGGGCACATGCCTGGGTTGCCAGGCCAGTTCCCATCAGGGGACATACAAGAGGCAACCGCACATTGATGTTTCTCTCCCTCCCTCCTTCCCTTCCCCTCTAAAGATAAGTAAATAAATAAATAGATAATAAAAATAAATAAATAAAATATTTAAAAAAAAATAATTTAATTCTTAATAAAAAAGATAACAATATAAATATGCACTTACTCTTCAATACTTTTATCATAGATAGTCTTGATTCTTAGATGTTCATTAACATCTCTCTTTACAATATGATTTGTCTTAAGATGGACCTTATTTATGACCTGAAAAAAAGATTTTAAAAAGATGTTGTACAGATCAGCCAACTGAGGTCTTGGCTTAAAAATTAACAAACTACCTAAAACAAAAGCAAACTAAGCAAACAGCTAGAACAGGAACAGAACCACAGAAATGGAGATCATATGGAGGGTTAGCAACAGGGGCATGGGAGGAGGAGAGAGGGGGAAAAGGTACAGAGAATGAGTAGCATAGATAATGGGAAAAAAATAGACAGGGGGAGGGCAAGAATAGTATGGGAAATGTAGACGCTAGAAAACTTATGACCCATGGACATGAACTAAAGGGGGGAATGTGGGTGGGAGAGGGTGGGTAGGGTGGAGGAGAATGATGGGGGAGAAATGGGACAACTGTAATAGCATAATCAATAAAATATATTTAAAAAAAGAAAAAAAGAGAGAGAAAAAAAATAAAAATAAAAAATTAACAAACTAGCCCTGGCTGGTGTGGCTCAGTGGATTGAGTGCTGGCCTGAGAACCAAAGGGTCATTGGTTTGATTCCCAGACAAGGCACATGCCTGGGTTGTGTCAGGTCCCCAGTAAGGGGTGCACAAGAGGCAAGCACACATTGATGTTTCTCTCCCTTTCTCCTTTTTCTCCTTCCCTTCCCCTCTCTCTAAAAATAAAATAAATAAAATCTTTTAAAAAATTAATAAATTAGCCCTGACTGGTTTGGCTCAGTGGGTTGAGCTTCGTCCCACAAACTGAGGGGTTGCTAGTTCCATGCCCGGTGAGAGCACATGCCTAGGCTGTGGGCCAGGCTCCCACTTGGGGGTTGTGAGAGTCAACTGATCAATGTTTCTGTCCCCCTCTTTCTCCTTCCCTTCCCCTCTCTCTGAAAGTAAATAAACTCTTCAAAATTTTTAATAAACTAAAATTCAAGTATAATACCAAGAAAAAATAAAAGAATGAATAAATGAAAAGATATTTCATATTCATGGACAGAAAGACTCAATACTGTCAGGATGTCAGTTCTTCCCAACTTAATGTATGGATTCAATGTAATCTCAATCAAAAGTCCACCAAGTTATATTGTGGATATAAACCAACTGATTCTAAAATTTATATAGAAAGACTCTACTTTCAGGGATCACTTCTATAGTTTGTCAAAACTTATATAGAGAGGCAAAAGACTGAGGACAACCTACACAATATTGAAGAAGAGGAATAAAGTTGGAAGACTGATTGACACTACCTAACTTCAAGAATCACTATAAAGCTACAGGAATCTTCTTTTGCCTATAGAGAGGCAAAAGAAGAGACAAAAAGACCAACAGGACAGAATAGAGAGTCCAGAAATAGTACCACATAAATACAGTCAAGTGATCTTTGAGAAAGGTAAAAAGGCAATACAATGAAGCATATAATCTTTTCAACAACAGGTGCTAGAATAACTAGATATCCACATTGAAAAAAATGAATCTAGACACACATCTGATATTCTTCATAAAAATTAACTTGAAATGGATCACAGATCTAAATGTAAAATGCAAAACTATAAAACTCTTAAAAGATACAATAGATGTGAACCTACATGATCTTGGGTATGGCAATGACTTTTTACATAGAACACTAAAGGCATGATCCATGAATGAAATAATTGATAAGTTTAACTTTATTAAAATTCAAAACTTCTCAGTGAAAAATAACTTCATGAGACTAAGATAACTCACAGGCTAAAAGAAAATATTTGCAAAAAGCACACCTGATAAATGAATATTATCCAAAATATACAAAGAACTCTTAAAACTCAACAATTAAGAAAACAATCCCATATTTTTAAAAGGCCAAATATTTTAATAGACACCTCAGAAGAAAATATACAAATGGTAAATAAGGATATGAAAAGATATTCCATATTGTATGCCATCACAGAAACACAAAACAACGAGATATCACAACACGCCTATTATAATGGCCAAAATTTGGAACACGGACAGCACAAAATGCTGATGAGGATGTGGAGCAAGAAGAACTCTCACTCATTGCTGCTCAGAATGTAAAACAGTACAGCCACTTTGGAATACAGTATAGCAGTTCCTTACAAAACTAAACCTATGCCTACCGTAACAACTGAGGAAATGTGTTCTTGGTATTTCCTCAAAGGAGAAAAACATATCCATACAAAAACTCATGCATGGATGTCTATAGCAGCTATATTCATAATTGCCAAAACTTAGAAGAAACCAAGTTGCTCAGTATTAATGGATAATTAAACTGTGATACATTCAAACAATGAAATATTATCCAGAGCTAAAAGATAAGCTTTTATGCCATGAAAAGACATGGAAAAACCCCATATGCATATTATTAAGTAAAAGAAGGCACTCTGAAACACTACATACTGTATGATTCCAACTATACAACATTCTGGAAAAGGCAAAAATATAGACACAGCACAAAGATCAGTGTTTGGGAGATGTTCAGGAGGAGGAAAAATGAATAGAGTACAGATTTTTTATACATTATTTTTAATATATTTTATTGATTATGCTATTACAGTTGTCCCATTTTTCCCCTTTATTCCCATCTGCCCTGTACCCCGCTACCAACTAATAATCCTCCAAATAATCTTCATATCTATGATTCTGTTCTTGGTCTGCTTCTTTGCTTAGTTTATTTGGATTCAATTATTGGTAGCTGTGAATTCATTGCCATTTTAATCTTCATTGTTTTTTTCTTTTTTTATTATTATATTTTATTGGTTATGCTATAACAGTTGTCCCATTTCTCCCCCATCATTCCCCTCCACCCTGCACACCCCTCTCACCCACATTCCTCCCCTTTAGTTCATGTCCACGTGTCATAAGTTCTTTAGCTTCTACATTTCCCACACTATTCTTTTTTTTAATATATTTTATTGATTATGCTATTACAGTTGTCCCATTTTCCCCCGTCATTCCCCTCCACCCTGCACACCCTCTCCCACCCACATCCCCGCCTTTAGTTCGTGTCCATGTGTCATAAGTTCTTTAGCTTCTACATTTCCCATACTATTCTTGCCCTCCCCCTATTTTCTACCCACTATCTATGCTACTTATTCTCTGTACCTTTTCCCCCTCTCTCCTCCTCCCACACCTCTGTTGCTAACCCTCCATGTGATCTCCATTTCTGTGGTTCTGTTCCTGTTCTAGCTGTTTGCTTAGTTTGCTTTTGTTTTAGGTGTGGTTCTTAATAGCTGTGAGTTTGCTGTCTTTTCACTGTCATATTTTTATCTTCTTTTTCTTAGATAAGTCCCTTTAACATTTCATAGAATAAGGGCTTGGTGATGATGAACTCCTTCAACTTGACCTTATCTGAGAAGCACTTTATCTGTCCATCCATTCTAAATGACAGCTTCGCTGGATAGAGCAATTTTGGATGTAGGTCCCTGCTTTTCAAGATTTCAAATATTTCTTTCCAGCCCCTTCTTGCCTGGAAGGTCTCTTTTGAGAAATCAGCTGACAGTCTGATGGGAACTCCTTTGTAGGTGACTGTCCCCTTATCCCTTGCTGCTTCTCGAATTCTCTCCTTCATTTGGATCTTGGCTAACGTAATTACAATGTGCCTTGCTGTGTTCCTCCTTGGGTCCAACTTCTTTGGGACTCTCTGAGCTTCCTGGACATCCTCGTAGTCTATTTCCTTTGCCAGATTGGGGAAGTTCTCCTTTATTATTTGTTCAAATAAGCTTTCCACTTGTTGCTTTTCTTCTTCCCCTTCTGGTACCCCTATAATTCGGATGTTGGGATGTTTAATGATGTCCCGGAGGTTCCTAAGCCTCTCCTCATTTTTTTGAATTCTTGTTTCTTCCTCGTTTTCTGTTTGGTTGTTAGTTTCTTCCTTCTGGTCCCCTCCATTGATTTGAGTCCCAGTTTTCCTTCCATCTCTATCGGTTCCCCATGCATCTTCCTTCATTTCACGTATTGTAGCCTGCATTTTTTCATCTAATTTGCGAGCAAAATCAACCAATTCTGTGAGCATCTTGATGACCAGTGCTTTGAACTGTGCATCTGATAGGCTGGCTATCTCTTGGTCACTTAGATGAATTGGCTCTGGGGATTGATCTGTTCTCCCATTTGAGCCATTTTTGTTTTTGTTTTCATCTGGTTGCGGCTGTTACATAGTGAGGGGCGGAGCCTTATGTGTTCCTCCATGCAGGGCAGCCCAATTGCTGAGTTATGACGTGGTATGTGGGGGCGGGGTCTTGGTGTTTTTAGGTTTTATTTCCTGGTGCTGGGGCCCTGGGTTGTGAGTTCTGTCTTGTTCTCCCTTTTTGCTTAGATTACCTGTGCATGAATGTGGGACCGCATGGTCAGCCAGCGCCTTGTGCCTGGGGTCTGCTATCCACCACCGGTGCGCCTGCGTGCCTGCAGCCTGCTAGCCACCGCATGCTGACCTGGGTTCACCAGCAGCTGCCTGCTTGCCCGGGTCTGCCAAACTCCGCTTCCTCCTGCAGCAACTCTGCCCCTCTTACTGTTCTGGATGAATGGATGAATGGTTGTTGGACCTCTGTACAGATCAATTTTCTCTCAGTTCCGGTTGTTTTCTTGTTTCTAAATTCTTGTTGTTCTTAACTTTGGTTGTGCAAGGAGGCGCAGTGTGTCCAACTACGCGTCCAGCTTGGCCAGAAGTACCTAATGTTCATTGTTTTGATCACCTTCTTTTTCTTAAATAATTCCCTTTTGCACTTCATATAATAATGGCTTGGTGATGATGAACCCCTTTAGTTTTACCTTGCCTAGAAAGCAATTTATCTGCCCTTCCATTCTAAATTATATCTTTGCTGCATAGAGTAATCTAGGTTGGAGGTCCTTGCCTTTCATCACTTGGAAGATGTCTTGCAAGTCCCTTCAAGCCTGGAAAGTTTCTTTTGAGAAATCAGCTGACAGTCTTATAGGAACTCCCTTGTAGATAATTGTCTGTTTTTCTCTTGCTGCTTTTAAAATTCTCTCTTTGTCTTTAACCTTTAGCATTTAAACTATGATGTGCCCTGGTGTGGTACTCTTTGGGCCCATCTTGTTTGGGACTCTCTGTGCTTCCTGAACTTGATGCATATTTCCTTCACCGAATTAGGGTAGTTTTCTTTCATTATTTTTTCAAGTAAGTTTTTGATTTCTTGCTCTTCCTCCTCTCCTTCTGGCACCCATATGATTCAGATGTTAGTACATTTACAGATGTACCAGAGATTCCTAAGCCTACCCTCATTTTTTTTAAATTCTTTTTTCTTCCTGCTGTTCTGGTTGAATGCTTTTTCCTTCCTTGTGTTCCAAATCACTGATTTGATTCTCAGCTTCATCCTCTCCACTGATGGTTTCCTGTAGATTTTTCTTTATTTCACTTAGTGCAACTTTCATTTCTGACTAGGTCTTTATTATGGCATTGAAGTACCCAATAAGTTCCTGGAGCATCCTAATAGCTAGTATTTTGAACTGTGCATCTGTGAGGTTGCTTATTTCCATTTCATTTAGTTCCTTTTCTGGAGTTTTGTTCTGTTCTGTCATTTGGGTCATATTTGTTTGTATCCTCATATGGCAGCCTCCCTGTGTTTTTTTCTGTGTATCAAGTAGAGCTGCTTTGATTCCCTGTCTTAGTGCACCTGTCAAATTGTATGGGCCACCAATGCAAAAGAACCTATGCACCCCAATGCTCACAGCAGCACAATTTACAATAGCCAAGTGCTGGAAGCAACCTAAGTGCCCATCAGCAAATGAGTGGATCAAAAAACTGTGGTACACTTACACATTGGAACACTATGCAGGAGAAAGAAAGAAGGAACTCCTACCCTTCACAGTGTGGACAGAACTGAAGAGCATTATGCTAAATGAAATAAGCCAGGCGGTGAAAGACAAATACCATATGATCTCACCTTTAAGTGGAACCAAATCAACAAAACAAACAAGCAAGCAAAATATGACCAGAGACACTGAAATAAAGAAAAACTGACAGAAAACAGAGGTGAGGCAGAAGGGAAATAACAGGGCAAAGAAGCAGAAGAGCTGTTAAGAAACATGTATAAAGGGCCCATGGACAAAGCCAAAGTGGGGAAGGACTACAGGTGGGTGGGGTAGGGGAAAGTGCTGTTGGAAGAATGGAGACAACTGTACTTGAACAACAATTAAAAAAATTAAAAATAGCTGGGACTTCTGGCCAAGATGGAGGTGTAGGTAGACACACGAGGCCTCCTCACACAACCAAAAGAAGGACAATAATTTAAAAACAAAAAACAGCCAGAACTGACACAAAATTGAACTGTATGGAAGTCTGACAACCAAGGACTTAAAGAAGACACATTCATCCAGACTGGTGGGAGGAGCAGAGTTGGGCAGCAGGGGCGGAGAGGACTCGCAGCAAGGCAGCAGCTGGTGGACCCAGTGAGGTGGCAGATTGTGTAGCCAGGCAGGCAAGGCTGCAGCTGGCCAGCAAGGCAGTGGCTGGCAGACCTGGTGGTCCCATATTCCCACACAGATAAACCAGGCAAAACAAAGGGGGAGTGGGAACTCCTAGTTGCACAGGTTACTTCACTGCAGAGACCCACAGGGTCCTAGAATGTACACAAACACACCCACGTGGGATTCAGCACCAGAAGGGTCCGATTTGCTTGTGGGAAGCCTGTGAAGTGACTGAAATCCAGCAGAGAGTGGAGCAAGTGCCATTGTTCCCTCTTGGACCCCTTCCACTCATACAGCATCACAACCCAGCAACGTGGGTTACCCTGCCCTGGTGAACACCTAAGGCTCCGCTCCTCGCTATGTAACAGGTGCGTCAAGACAAAAAAAAAAAAAAAAAAAAAAACCAGCCCAAATGAAAGAACAAATCAAATCTCCAGAAAAAATACAACTAAGCGAAGAAGAGGTAGCCAACCTATCAGATGCACAGTTCAAAACACTGGTAATCAGGATGCTCAAAGAATTGGTTGAGTTTGATCACAAATTAGATGAAAAAAAATGACGGCTACACTAAGTGAAATAAAGGAAAATGTACAGGGAAATCAATAGTGATGGGAAGGAAACTGGGACTCAAATCAACGGTGCGGACTAGAAGAAAGAAAGAAACATCCAATCAGAAAAGAATGAAGAAACAAGAATTTAAAAAAATGAGGAGAGGCTTAGGAACCTCCGGGACATCTTTAAACGTCCCAACATCCGAATTATAGGGGTCCCAGAAGGGGAAGAAGAAGAGCAACAAGTGGAAAACTTATTTGAACAAATAATAAAGGAGAACTTCCCCAATCTGGCAAAGGAAATAGACTTCCAGGAAGTCCAGGAAGCTCAGAGAGTCCCAAAGAAGTTGGACCCAAGGAGGAGCACACCAAGGCATATCATAATTACATTAGCCAAGATTAAAATGGAGGAGAGAATCCTACAAGCTGCAAGAGATAAGGCGACAGTAACATACAAAGGAGTTCCCATCAGACTGTCGGCTGATTTCTCAAAAGAGACCTTACAGGCAAGAAGGGGCTGGAAAGAAGTATTCCAAGTCATGAAAGTCAAGGACCTTCATCCAAGATTGCTCTATCCAGCAAAGCTCTCATTTAGAATGGAAGGGCAGATAAAGTGATTCTCAGATAAGGTCAAGTTAAAGGAGTTCATCATCACCAAACCCTCATTATATGAAATGTTAAAAGGACTTATCTAAGGAAAAAAAGATAAAAAATATGTACAGTAAAATGACAGCAAACTCACATTAACAACCACACCTAAAACAAAAACAAAAGCAAACTAAGCAAACAATTAGAACAGGAACAGAACCTCAGAAATGGAGATCACATGAAGGGTTATCAAGAGGGGAGTGGGAGTGGGAGAGAGGGGGAAAATGTACAGAGAATAAGTAGCATAGATGGTAGGCTGAAAATAGACAGGGAGAGGGCAAGAATAGTATGGGAAGTGTAGAAGCTAAAGAACTTATGACACATGGACATGAACTAAAGGGGGGAATGTGGGTGGGAGGGGGTGTACAGAGTGGAGGGGAGTGAAGGGGGGAAATGGGACAACTGTAATAGCATAATCAATAAAATATATTAAAAAATTAAAAATAAAAATAATAAAATGACAATAAATACATATTTATCAATAAAACAAATTGTATGGGGCAGATAGATAATCACTAGGGCAGTGCAACCTGCATGACTGCTCTGGTGCTATGTGGGAGAGGTCTCAGAGAGAGGAAAATGTCACTGCCTAGCCTCTGTAGTTTTGCCCAGGAGGAAGCTGTCTCCCTACTTGTACTTCACTTTCTCTCCATAGGCCACTAGTGGCCTTCCAGCTATTACCCTGGTGCTGAATCCCAGGGGTGGTGTGTCAGCATGAGCCATAGGTCTGTTGTGAGCCCTTCAAGAGGATGCAATTTCGTCCACTGGTTTCTACAGCCAAAAGTTATATGGACTTATCTTCCTGGTGCTGGGCCTCTGGGCTGGGTGGTCTGGACTTTGAGCTGGAATCCCTCACTCCTGAGCTATCCCTCCCATTTTTTATCCACCACATGTAAATTGACATGTATAAAAACCTATACTACAAAATACATATTCTTTACAAGTACACATGAAAAGTTAAATAGGATAAAACATATGCTGAAGTATAAATAAAACAATACCAAACTTCAAATTTCTGAAACCTTATAGAAGATACTCTCTAAATTAGAAATTATTAACATAAGGTATCTAGAAAAGACCAAATATTTAGAAATTATATTTTAAACATTTTTAATATCCCATGGATCAAAGAAAAAATTGCCAGGGAAAATAAAAACGCTTTGAACTAAACAATAATTAAAATACAATGTGTCAAAACCTGTGACACATAAAGTTGTACCTACTTAGAGCAAAATTTGTATCTTTGAATGTTTATATTAGAAAGAAAAAAGGCTCCATAACAATGATCTAAGTTTCCATTTAACAACATGAATGAAGTAAATCCACAATAATGAGAAAGAGGAAATTAAATCAAGAACAGAAAACAATAAAATAGATATCAATCATTATCTATTTTACCATTACCTTTCTAACAACCAAAGCCAACAATTGGTTATTATAAGGGTTAATATAATTAATCATCTCCTAGCACAACTGAACTCAGATAAAATAGAATAAACATCAATTATCCCATTAGAAATGAAGAGCAGATATCACTCCAGATCCTACAGAAACAAAAAAATAACTTTTTTATATATTTGTTTCAAGTGTTCAGCCTAGTAGTTAGATAATGATATAATCTGTGAAGTGATTCTCTTGGTAATTCTAGTACCCACTTGGCACCACACATAGTTATTACAATATTATTGACTATATTCCCTTTGGTGTATTTTACATCCACATGACTATTTTCTAACTTCTTACTTTCTCCACCCAAAAGGATCAATTATTATGAACAACCTTATGCCAATAAATTCAACAATTCAGATGAAATAAGGTCTTTGAAAAATACAAGTTACCCAAAAGGACAAGATCAAATGGAAAACATGAATAAACTTATATCAGAGAAATAATTTTATCTAAACCTCTCTACATAGTGGTTGCTTGAAAATAGGGATTGAGTATAAATGAGTACAAAGGATCTTTTTGGAGTGACAGAAATTTTCTAAAATTGGATTATGGTGATGGCTGCATAACTCTGTAAACTTATTAAAAACCAATTGGACAATTAAGTGGGTGAATTTTATGGTACAGTATATAAACTATAGCTCAAAAAAGGTACTTTAAAAACTCTCTATAAGGAAACTCCAAGCCTATGTGGTTTTAGTTATAAAGTATACCAAAATTTTAAGGAAATTATTTCAATTTTATTTTTATTTTTTAAAAATTGTTATTGATTTTAGATTTTTATTTTTTTTATTTATTGTTGTTCAATTACAGTTGTCTGTATTTTCTCCCCACACCCCCTCCAAACCCACCCCCCTCCCTTGCTTCTAACTCCCCCTTGGTTTTGTCCATGTGTCCTTTATAGTAGTTTCTGAAAACCATTCTGCCCACAGTCCCCTTCCCCCTCCCCTCTGGCTATCGTTAGATTGTTCTTAATTTCAATGACTCTGGTTATATTTTGTTTGCTTTTTTCTTTTGTTATGTTCCAGTGAAAGGTGAGACCATATGGTATTTGTCTTTCACCACCTGGCTAATTTCACTTAACATGATGCTCTCAGTTCTATCCATGCTCTCACCAAGGGTAGGAGATCCTTCTTTCTCTCTACTGCATAGAATTCTATTGTGTAAATGTACCATCATTTTTTGATCCACTCATTTGCTGATGGGCACTTGGCCATTGTAAATTGTGCTGCTATGAACATTGGGGTGCATAGGTTCTTTTGGATTGGTGTTTCAGGATTCTTAGGGTATAATCCCAGCAGCAGAATTGCTGAGTCAAAAGGCAGTTCCATTTTTCGTTTTCTGAGGAAATTCCATACTGTTTTCCACAGTGGCAGCACCAGTCTGCATTCCCACCAACAGTACACTAGGGTGCCCTTTTCTCCACAGCCTCTCCAACACTTCTTTGTTTATTTGTTTATGTTGGCCATTCTGACCAGTATGAGGTGGTATCTCACTGTGGTTTTAATTTGCATCTTTCTGATGGTTAGTGATGCTGAGCATCTTTTCATGTGTCTTTGGGCCCTCTGTACGTCCTCCTCGGAGAAGTGTCTGTTCAAGTCCTTTGCCCATTTTTTAATTGGGTTGTTTATCTTCCTGAAGTGGAGGCGTGTGTTCTTTATATAGTTTGGAGATCAAGCCCTTGTCCAAGGTGTCATTGGAAAGTATGTTTTCCCATACAGTTGGCTCTCTTTTTATTTTAATGCTGTTTTCTTTAGCCATGCAAATGCATTTTAATTTGATGAGGTCCCATTTGTTTATTCTTTTCTTTATGTCCCTTGCTTTAGGGGACATATCCATGAAGATGTTGCTGCGTGGCATGTCTGAGATTTTCCTGCCAATGTTTTCCTCTAGGACTTTTACGATGTTACAACTTATATTTAAGTCTTTAATCCACTTTGAATTTATTTTTGTGTATGGTATAAGTTGGTGATTGAGTTTCATTTTTTTTTTATCATGTAGCTGTCCAGATCTCCCAACACCATTTGTTGAAGAGGCTATTTTTGCTCCATTTTATGCTTCTTCCCGCTTTGTTAAATATTAATTGACCATAGAGACTTGGGTTTATTTCTGGGTTCTCTGTTCTGTTCCAGATTTTTTTTATTTTTAAAAAATACGTTTATTGATTTTAGAGAGAGAAAGAAACATCAATGTGAGAAAGAAACATTGATTGGCTGTCACTATACACGCCCCAACCGGGGATCAAACCCACAACCTAGGTATGTCCCCTGACTGGGAATTGAACTGCCAACCCTTTGGTGCATGGGACAACACTCCAACTGACTGAGCCACACCAGCCAGGGCTGATTTTATAAGTGGATGGAACACTTCAAAACTCATTCTGTGAGGCTAGTGTAATTCTGATATCAAAAGCTAACAAAAGCTTGACAAAAAAGGAAATTGTAAACTAACATCACTCATAAACATAGATACAAAAGTCTTTAACAATCTGTTAGCAAATTGAATTTTCAGGTATATAAAAAGAATACATCATGACCAAGTTAAGGCCTATCCCAAAAACACAAGGTTGATTTACTACTGGAAAATTCAATATAATTTACCATATAATAATATATATCGCTCCATTTATGCCAACTAAATTTAGAACAGGAAAACTGATCTGTTGTGAAATCTAAATCTAATATAAAATAAAAATCAGAATAATAATTGCCTGGAGTGGACGGGAGACTGACTGGCACAGGACAGAAGGGAACTTCCTGAAGATATGGAAATGTTCTGCATTATGATTGGGTTGTGAGTTTTATATGAATTTATATGACTGCATCTGTTGCATTTCAATATATGTAAATTATACCTCTCCAAACTTTTAAAAGTAGCAAGTGGAAGGATGGGGAATGGATAGAAGTACATAAAACAAGAATGACAGAATACTGATGTGTTGAAGCTGGGTGATGAATCCATGAGAATTGATTATACTAGTCTGTTTTTTGTTTTAATTTGTATAATAAAAAGTAAAAACAAATCAAAACACAGCCCTGGCTGGTGTGGCTCAGTGAATTGAGCTCTGGCCTGCAAACCAAAAGGTCACCAGTTCAATTCCCAGTCAGTGTACATGCCTGGGTTGTGGACCAGGTCCCCAGTAGGGATCACATGAAAGGCAACCACACATTGATATTTCTCTTCCTCTTTTTCCTTCCCTTCTCTTCTCTCTAAAAATAAATAAATTAAATATTTTTTTAAAAACATACAGAAGTTTTAATTGAGAACAAGTTAAATGGGTCTACATTTTGTGGTTCCCCACCATCACCAGGAAGTTATTATAATTTCCTGTACCATATAATTAATCAGAGTAGAATGAATAGTTCTTGCCTATACATTCTGTTTAGGTTAAAGCAGAAAATGGTTAAAAGGGCTTGCTATTACATAGTCTACCAAGAACTAGTAAAATTTATTAGGGATGATAAATGTCAGAAACTTAATATCTTCTTTTTAATATCTGAAGCACTGTCACTACTTACTTTGTTTAGCCAAGAGGCATAATTAGAAACTGGGGCGGGGGTTGGGGGGGCATGGAAGTTTCAGAAACAGTTTTCAGCTCTTATAAAAAGAAAAGCTTGAAAAATCTAGTCTCCAAAGACCATAGGGGCTGCCTCTGGAGATAATTCCCCTATTCATGGAGCTGTTCAAATAGAAGTAGGACATTTGTACACTGGCAAAAACCACTAGGAGAAAACAACTATTAAGTTCCCTTCTAGCAGAGATTTTGCAGGTGTTTTAACTACTTCTTATTTTAATCTAAATTAAAAGAGAGAAGCACAGGGCCTTGTAGGAATTATTTTAAAAAGAATTTATCAGAGGGGTGAGAGAATTGGAGATATGTTGTTTAAGGGTACAAACTTGCAACCAGCAGATAAATGAATCCTGGAAATCTAATGCATTAGCATAGTGATTATAGACAAGAACAATGTACTATAAACTTAAAAGTTGATAATGGCCTAAAAATATAAAATAATTCAGCCACAATGCAGTGTGCTGATAAAAACTGTAATACCACTACAAAACCCAAACTCAGTATTTTGGTACATATAGTTGAACAGTATGCATAGATATTTTTATAAATTACCACAAAAGCAAGTGGTTGTAGATTTTTGGGCTGAACTGAAAATTTCTAGGTTAACATTTCTTGATAAAGTAATAAGACAAATTGTACAACCAATCACAACATGCAACCCCAGGTACTGCGTCTCCTCAAAGAATAGTGATTGTTTTGAGACCTTCTTCTGAGCTAAGTACTGTGGAGTAATCAAAGCACAAGACAGGAACTTGATTCCAAGGAACCCTACAATTTACAGCCCTGGCTGGTGTGACTCAGTGATTGAATGTTGTCCCGCAAAGTTAGGGGCCACTGTCACCAGTTCGATTCCCAGTCAGGGCACATACCTGCGTTGCTGGCCAGGTCCCAGGTTGCAGGCATGCAGGAGGCAGCCAACTGATGTTTCTCTTGCACATGGATGTTTCTCTCCCTCTCTTTCTCCCGCCCTTCCCTCCTCTCTCTAACAAATAAACAAAAACTTTAAAATATATATTAAGAAAAAATTTAACTACCAAGGCAAGACATGCCTATAAAATAAGCCAGCATCACACAGTAGTACCCGGTTAAGTGAGAGAAGAGAGTACATATAAGACCTACCGAGAAATGGAAAAAGCATTCCGCTGGGGTGGCTTCAGCAGGATGACACAAGCTAAGGGAACTTGAACTAAGACTGAAAGAATTTAGACAGGAAGCAAAATGGAAATGGGAAGGAGGCAGGCACTTCCAGGGCAGGAGAACAGGGTAAAGCAAGCAATGTGATGAGGTAACTTGAAAATAAGCTGAATTTTGTCTCCACTAAACCCCCAATATCTCTCCAATGCCTTTGGTTCTCCAATCGGTTCCTTCTCAAATCTTTAAAAGTGTGGTCCTTGAACAAGTAGTATCACCAAACATCTGGGAACTTGAACTGCAATTACTGAGGACCCATCCCAGACTTAATGAGTTAAAAAGTAGGGGAGTTGGGCAGCAATCTGTGTTTTAACAAGCCCTTCAGATGCTGTAATACATGCTCAAATTTGAAAACCACTGTTCTAGGAATACCTGCTACGCACAACTCTCCGCACAGGAAAGTGATGAAGATCTGAGTGCCACACAGCCACTTCGCTGGGTGTAGGAAGGGAATTGATGGCAGATCTCAACCATCCATGAGTTCAGTCTTTGGCCCAGTTTTCGCTCCCTCCTCCCGCACACCTAGTTCAAATCATTACTCTCTTTGCCATAGTCTCCCGTTTTACTCTACCATCACTGGGCCCGCTCCGGGCCCTCTCCCGCCCCACCGCCGCCCTACCTCAGTGTCAGAGGGGACGTGGTGCCGGCAGGGAGGTGAACTGTCCAGGGAGACAGGAATAGATGTAGCGCTGGCCCGCAGCGCGCCCAACAAGAGTAAAACGCCTCGGGCCCATATAGGACCGCTCCAGTGCCAATGGCTTGAGCCCGGGCCTGAACCCGAGGAACCCATTCCTCCACCCCACTCGGGCGCCATCTTCGGGCTGAGCGTTGTTACCATGGACTACGTGACGCCTCCGCGCCGGCGCCAGCCCCGCCCCACACCGCTCAGAACAGGTGGAGGGCGGGGGTGGGGGGTGGGGCCTCTGGCGAAAAGCTGTTTTTCGATTGGCCAGCGTCACCCGCAAGAAGTTCACCGCGAACCTGAGACTTGTCTCTTTGCGCGAAGTCAGCCAATAAATGACGTCTAGCGGCCCACGTGAGTTGCCCTGTGAGTCTAGTGATGTTGATGGTGATAGGGGTGGTGGTATGTAAGAGGTGTCTTTACTGAGGAGTTTTTCAGTCTTTAATGCAGTTAGTTACGGAAAGCATATGCACCCACTAGGTGCCAGATGGCTTAGACAAACATAAACTGCTGCAGAATTTTTTATGGTTTAGCACTATGTATAAAAAGTGAATGGAATATACTTTTCATTTTTACTTCTTATTGTAAGCCACCAATTGCAGGCACATTCCTCCTAAAGTCATTTAGTGTAAAATCAACGATTTCAACCCCACCCCTTATTTAAAACCCAAAAGTTGAAATTGTATTAAGCCTGTAAGAGATTTGGTGGATCCTTGCCATTAAGGGCACTACCTTCAAAACTAAGCAGTGCAGGAGGGTGGGGGGTTAGGGAATGGAGGAGCAAAAAACAAAAAGGACTCATGGGCATGGACAGCAAACAGTGTGGTGATTGCAGAGGGTAGGGATGTGGGTGGAGGTGGAAGAGGGTATAAGGGGGATAAATGGTAATGGAAAAAATACAATACAAAGAAAAAACTGAGCTGTGAGGAACTACAAAAAATTTTTGAAAATCAGGACAAATTTCCTGTGGCCCCATTGATGAAACCATTAAAATCAGAAAGTGGAAACACTTAGCCGGGACAGTCATTCAACAGGAAGTGGATATTGTAAATTGCTATACTAGGAACCATATGGGTAGGAAGAATATGAAATCCCTAAAACTTTATATTTCGTTGGTGGAGACCACTTAACTAACACAGCATGGTTGGGGCATTTTACAAGACTCATCAGATAATGTCTGTTATCCCACAACTAGTGGAAGTTGGATTCCAAACCAATGTATCACTTTCAGAACTTGTGTTCTTTCCACTACAAAACCACAAAGAAATTGGGGATTATCAACAAAGAACACCAGCCATTTTCAAGTTCCTAGTTGTAATAGTAACGCCATGATGGGGAGAGACTGTTTCAGTGGTTTAATGGAAAGGTCCCTAGCCATCCAAGCCTGATTTTTGTGAAACATGGAACTCATCCAGTGGTAACTTTGGCTTGAGGACTACTTTTGCACTGACCAAACCTCATTATGAGAACAGAAAAGTGCAGACATGCTCATTTACAAGCGCTGCATTATATCAGTAGAAAAGAGGATGAATTTGCATGCAAGGCTCCTTTGCTACTGCATTTACTTAAGTTATCTTAAGAATTGTCAGCTTTCTTATCCCTGATTTGCTCAAATGCCTATCGCTTCTTGTGTATTCACCCCATTGCACTACTGCCATCATCTATCCTACTCAGAATACCACGTTCCCTTGACTCCTACAAAGGTGACAGGCACTGAGATTTCTTTTCCTTTCCTCTACGTGACTAGCCCAAACCTGAATATCCATCTGCCTTCCTGGACATATTCTCAGCTTAGCATCCTACAGTTTCCTCAAACTCAACAACTCCCCCACCCTTGCAAAAGAAAAAACAAAACAACAACAAAAAAACTATCTCCTGGTTCCCAACTTTGTAAATGCATTACCCATCTGAGAAACAAAGGTGGAAACATGTAGCCCGTAAATAATCCTCTTCACTTGCTTTTAAAATTGTTAATGTTTATAGAGTCTGCTCTATTTCTGTGCTCAAGAAGTCAGTTAACTTCTGGTCAAAATGGCAGCATAGGCAGATATGGCTCACCTCTTCGCACAAACACATCAAAATTACAGCTAAAAGGTAACAACCATCACTCAGAACCATCAGAAATTAGTCGAACAGAAATCTGACAGTTATGGAATTAAAGAAATCACATCCATCCAGACTGAACCAACAAGCTGGTGCCATATTGGAACCTCCATCAACTTGGCTAACATTGTTTGACCTGCCTTGGATATCTCCAGAGACTGCGTCCCACCCAACTTATGGGCCCACCCAGGCCGATTTTCCATATAAATGGATGGTCTTGGCTCATGCTGCACTACTTCCTAAATCCTCTCAAATAAGCAACAGTTGGCTCAGTGAGCCCCAGACCCAGCAGTAGCAGCAGCCAGCCTAGTTTCACAGCTTGGCTTCACATGGAAATCTCCAAGTCCAGCACAAGTAGCAGCCATCTCAGATTGCTTTATAGTTCAGGCAGGGTGGCCCTGGACAAAACACGGGTGGGGGCTTACCTTGGCTTCCACAACTGAGAAAAACCCAGGACCAGTACACCAGTGGACAGCTACAGACAACATTGGAGCAATGAGCAACACCACTCTGTTCCTGCACAGCTGATCCTCCATGGACAGTGGAGGTAGGTGGTCAGTGGTCATAACCAATCCCAGTAGCTGACTAGCCTGGGTAAATCCCTTCCATTGATCTGCCAACAGCAACCAAGGCTCAACTACAAGAGGAGAGTTTACTCAGCACACGTGGAGGCTGCACCTTGAGTACCCAGCTTGGGTGATAGGGAAGGTAGTGCCAGTGGACCCTCTAGGACGCCTATTACATTAGGCCATGCTACCAAGACAGGGAGTCATAGTGTCTCTACCTAATACATAGAAACAAACGCAGGCTCCCAAAATGAGGCAACAAAGAAAGATGGCCCAAATGAAAGAATAGATCAAAACTCCAGAAAAAGAACTAAACAAAATGGAGATATGCAACCTATCAGATGCAGAGATCAAAATACTAGTTATAAGGATGCTCAAAGAACTTAGCGAGGACCTCAACAGCATAAAAAAGATCCAGTCAGAAACGAAGGATACACTAATTGAAATAAAGAACAAGTTATAGGGAAACAACAATAGAGTGGATGAAGCCAAAAATCAAATCAATGATTTGGGAATAAGGAAGCAAAAAACAGCCAATCAGAACAAGAAGAAAGGAGAATCCAAAAAAAGTGGGGATAGTAGAAGCTGCCTCTGGGACAATTTCAAGAAATCCAAAATTTCTATCATAGGGGTGCCAGAAAAAGATAGAGGAAGAAATTGGGACTCTATTAAAAAAATAATGAAAGAAAACTTCCTTAATTTGGTGAAGACAATGGACAGCAAGTCCAGGAAGCACAGAGTCTTCCTGGGCAGAGAAGCCCACTCAAAGACACATCATAATTAAAATGCCAAAGGTTAAAGATAAAAACAGAATTTTAAAAGCTGCGAGAAAAGCAGTTAGTTACCTATAGGGTAGTTTTCGTAAGACTCAGCTGATTTCTCAAAAGAATTTTCACAGGCTAGAAGGGATTGGCAATAAATATTCAAAGTCATGAAAACCAGGGACCTACAGCCAATATTACTCTAACCAGCAAAGCTATAATTTATAATCGAAGGGCAGATAAAGAACTTCCCAGACAAGAAAAAAACTCAAGGCTGGTGTAGCTCAGTGGATTGAGTGTGGGCTGCCAACCAAAGGTTTGCTGGTTCCATTCCCAGTCAGGGCACATGCCTGGGTTGCCGGCCAGATCCCCAGTAGGGGGTGCGTGAGAGGTCAACCACACATTGATATTTCTCTCCCTTTCTCCTTCCCTTCCTCTCTAAAAATAAAATCTGTTTTTAAAAGAAAAAACTAAAGGAGTTCATTATTACCAAACCATTATTATATGGAATGTTAAAGGACTTAAGATTAAAAAATGGCAATAAATACGTATCTATCAATAATTGAATCTGAGAAACAAACTAAGCAAACAAGATCAGAGACAGAATCATGGATACGGAGAGCATTTTGATGGTTGCCAGATGGGAGGGGTGTGCGGGGGAATGGGTTGTATAGTATAGGAAATGGAGGAGCCAAAGAACTTATACACATGACCCATGGACATGAACAATGGTGTGGGGGTTCCAGGGTGAAGGTGGGGGCAAAGGGGGAAATATCAGGACAACTATAGTAGCATAATCAATAAAATATAATTTAAAAAGTAAAATAAAAGACCAAAAAGAAAGAAGGAGGTGGGGAGGGAGGGAGGAAGAGAGAGAAGGAAGGAAGGAAAAAAGGAAGGAAGGAAGTCTGTTAAAGACTGCAAACCCTATCTGGGTTTCCTTTCAGTTTATGCTGGGTTGCCAATGGGTTCTAAAGTATGAATCTGATCCACCTATTAATCAAGTTCTTTAATAACACTATGAGATACAAGAACAGTAGGTCTTAAAGTCCATTATACAAGACCTTGCATAATTTTCATCTAATTTTCAATTCTTTCCAAATATCAATAGTTTTCAGTCACATTACATAACCCAGTTGAATGATTCCTCGAATGCCTTTTCACATAAAAATGTCATTTCCTTTTTCTGAAATGTCTTCCTAAATATTCCAAGTTTAACTTCCTCATGGCCCTAAAAAACCACTCTAACTTATGCTGGCCTTGAATCGCACTGCTTAAATCTGGTTAAGAGCATAACTGACTCAGCCTTGAGGGCATTTTTTTTTGTTTTTGCCTTAAGGTTGCACTTCCTAAGTACTGCCGGTAGTGCACTTCCCAGCACTCCTAACCAGTCAAATGAGCCTGGTGTTACTCTTTTCTGACAGCAAATTTGGCTTGAGAATCACTAAGCAAACCCCTCTCCTTCACAAGTCTTTCACACCCCAGTCCAATATTTTAAGCATGCTAATTATTTCTTAGCATATGCTTGAGAACCCAAATACATCAGTTTAGCAAACTGTCTCTATAGTCAGTATTGTTTAATGAAAGGACTGTTACTGCATCAATCACCTACAACCACCTTGGTTCCAACGTTTATTTCAACACATTTTGAGGTTTAAACTATTCTGCAGCCCTGCTTCATTTCCTTTCTATTTAAAGTACCTCAACCCTACACTTTTACATTAAAACATGGAGTTAAATAAAGCTACACTGACTGTTACAGAACCCCAACATTATGGAGGTATGAGTCACTATTTAGACATTTCCATCTACCAATTTCTTTTACCCTCAACCTAATGAAAGAGGCAGTTACAAAAAAAGTTAATAAAATGTAGTACCAAAGTTGAAATTTTTACAGGGAAGTTGTAGATTTGGACATGCAAATCTAGAAGTGTCATGGTGCATATCTGTACTGGCAAAAACTGACGGCTCTGTACTTCATGGAATATTGTCTCCATTTGTCCACAAGCTTACCAGAGGCTAGGTTTAAGTGCTCCATCACTATAAACCTTCCAAGGTACTCCTTTTTCCACTGTCCCCAACCGAAGTTTCGTTACACGTACAGCCCTCTGACTTCTTTTATACCTGGTAACTGCCACCATTTAAGGACACAGGAAGTGAATTTGGGCAAAGTGATTTTTAAGTCACTTAATAAAAAACACAAGAGAACAAATCCATTACATTTACTCTTTAAAATAGATTTTATTTACTTATTTGAGAGGGAAGAGAGAGAGAGAGAATGATGACAACCACAAATGTGTAAGAGAAACATTCATTAGTTGGCTCCCCTTTGCATCTTGACCAGGGACTGAACCTGCAATCCAACCATGTCCCCCAACCTGGAATCCTTTGCTTTGCCAGAGGGGCCCCAACTGAGTCACACAGTCAGGGTTGTTATTTATCAATAAGTTTAAATCCTGGAGGGGTACAGCATCTGGAGGGGGGAAAGAGCACATTGTCATTAGGTGCATGTTATATACAAATTTACAAATGTTATTAACACAATATGGGTAAAACGCCCATTGCCCCATTACTCATATCTGAAAGGCATCCAATGACATATGCAGGTGGGCAAGGAACCAAGTTTTATACCCTTCAGCTTTTAGATGAATGTGTTAATTAAGAACCATTCTGGGAACACTGAAAGTTCATTTACTTCTGCTCCGTTAACGACAGTAAGCAACTTCCTTTGGTAAGAGCCCACAACTGCTCAGCAAGGTTCAAGAGTACACCATGGCCCTGGCTGCTGTGGCTCAATGGATTGAGTGACGGCCTGGGAACCAAAGGGTCCCTGGTTCAATTCCCAATCAGGGAACACGCTTGGGTTGTGGGCCAGGTCCCCAGTTGGGAGTATGTAAGAGGCAACCACACATTGATATTTCTCTCCCTCTTTTTCTCCCTCCTTCCCCCTATGTAAAAATAAATAAAAATTAAAGAGTACCCCATGACCTCAAGCCTATAGCTATAACTGTTAAAAACATATCCTAACTAAAAAAAACAGTAATTATTTTAGAAAACCACAGGATCTAGAGTCAAAGATTTGGGCCAAAGTCCTGGGACCTAGAAATATGAACATCAGTTTTCTTCTACAAACTACAAGACTAACTGTCATGATGATGAGATACTATTAAGAATTATGTCAGGAAACAGTATATTTTCAATTTTCTAGCAACTACTTCAAGTGCCCAATAAATATTTTTGCCAGAAAATTATTCACTTAAATAATATTTTCCTCCTACACCACTTTAGCAAAATCTGAAATCTAAGCACAGTTCATTTGAAAAATTTTGTATTCACTTTCCTTCTAATGCCAAGAATCTAATGTTCCATAATACATTTACACAGAGCTACTAATTTTGCAGCATAATCTCACTGGCAACATTTTATAATCCCAAAAGCTCTTAGAGATCAAAGCACAACATCTTGAGCTTAGTTTGACTCAACAGGGTGTCATATTGCTAATAATTGTACTTACTACACGAATTCTGTGTCCAATGGCCTTAGCAGGAAGGTTGCTTCGGAATTTAGCACGAACCATGCCACTGTTTCCATGAGCACGAGTTACCTTTCCCCAGATTACTCTGGTTTTGTTTGGTTTACCACCAGGAGTCACCGTGTTGCTGGTTTTAAAAGGGAGTAAGAACCCAAACAATTAGTACTATAATGTGCCACAAATTCAAAGTGATATCTGGACCAGTGGCTCTGAGCTCTAATGAACCACTGAAGGCACCATTTAAAACCTCAGAGGCATCATTCATTCAACAAATACTTGAGTATCATACCTACTATATGCTAGGCCCTTTATAAATATAGTTTTCGGAGAACTTTGTAAAATATAGTTTACAAAACGTAAATCTCTTTCAGAAGATGATGAAGTATATAGCCTTCAGTTTTCTGTTAAGTAAAATACACAGAATTTAAGGTAAGAGCTGCAATATTGAGAAAGAAAAAAAAGAATGGTGGACAAGTAATTTGAAAATATTTGTGTTTCAAATTTTAAATAACCAGGAAGGCCTCACTGAGAAGGTAACACTGAAACAAAAACTGAGGAGGTGGTGTCCCTTGCTTGGGGAAAGGCAGAAGAGACCAAGGAGTGAATCCTAACTGGATTAAGAATAGAAATAGAAAGCCCTGAATGGCTAAGGTCTTTAATGACATGGGACTCAGTTGGGGTTTGAGCAGCATGCAGATGACCTGACATAATTTAAAGGATCACTCTGGGTGCAGGAGGAAAGGAGGACAGAGATGAAAGCACGTATCTGGAAATTTTAATTGGCCTGGAATGGGTTTATGAAACCAGGATAAAGAATCAATGCTCTAGAGACATAACATCTTTAAGTATATATATAAAATATAATTTCAATCAAGGAATCAACAAAATAAAGGTACATGAAAAGTGCTTTATATTATCTTAATGAAGCGTGACAATACCATAAACTTACTTCTTGGCTTTGTACACATAAGCACACCTCTTTCCTAGATAGAATTCAGTTTCATCTCGAGCATAAACACCTTCAATTTTAAGAAGAGCTGTGTGTTCCCTCTGGTTCCGGAGACCCCGTTTATAGCCAGCAAAAATGGCCTTGGACCACAGCCTGAAAACACAGAAAATATGTATCAACCACAAGCTCAACAACTAGTATGATTTAACCTGTAATGACCCCTACCCAAAAGTTTCTATAGCAAACATCTTATTTTCCCCCCACTACTTTAAAGCTCACATTTAATTAGGCTTGGACCTAGTAAACAAAAAACTACAAGAACAAAGCAATTATATTAAAAACGCGTACCTTCCAGACATTGTTGTTGCAGAAGTTCTGTTCCTGGCAGGCTTTGAAACAAAAAGAATCAGTTTAAAGTCTTGCAAAGCCACGTTCACCACCTAGTTCTCCTATCACTTCTTAAACCTGTTAGGCAAAATCACTTTCTGATAGGCATTTCGCGTTAAGAGTCTGGGGAAACGTAATCATTGTTGCAACATCTACGTGAATCGCAGTCTGGCAAGACATCTCAACCTCAGAATGCCTGATAGCTAGGCAAACTCCAAAATGAAACGAAAGTGGCAAGACTGTACACTAAGCCTCTGGAAACCCGAAAAGTAAATCCTAAGAGAATTCATGCCATGATCACTACCAAAAAAAAAAAAAAAAAAATCAAGGAGTCAGACGAGCATCGGGAAAACAAGACTCTAAAGGAGCTCTTCTCCTTCCCTTCGCTCCCACCACCCAAAGCAATGAATGAAAGAAAAGCTGAAAAGACTGGGGACAAGCAAAGTCAGGTAGGAGGGTGAGCAAATAGAAAGAATCCAGCCAAAAGCAGCCACTGCCTCAAAAAGGTAAATGCAGAAAACAAAGTGCATTTATTTCACTCCCTTAGGGCCCAGGAAGCAACTATGACTACGGGAGCACCCGTTGTCGGGAGTCAGGGGACCAGCACCATCGGTCCTACATCTCCTCCATCCTGTCCTCCCTGTTGCTGGAATTCACAGCCATCAATGCCTGGCAGAGCCTTCGTGCCACAAAAATGCCTCGCCGAGATATGTGGTAGAACCCGCTCCAGTTATTTACCCAAAAAGTTCAGCAGCAGGAATTCAACTCACCACCACAGGCCTCAAGATGGCGGAAAAGAAAAGCAAGGCCTCCACCGCTTGGCCTTGTGGGATAAACACGCCTCGGCCACTCCCTCAGTTTAGGCATCTTCCGCAATCGCCAAAAAGAAAGCCTTAGAAATCGTTCTCTGCCTGAAAGAAGCTACACTCAAGAGCACTCGTACAATTTTTTCCTAAGTCATTTCATTTTTGTAAGGTGCAGTGTGTATTATTTTAGAAAAGAGGAGGGCAAAAGTGGTAGCCAGCTAAAGGATGAGACGTAAAGGACCCACAAAGCTACGCGTTGCTATAGAAACACCTCGGTTCGGTTCCTGTGCGGTCGGTTACGGTAGGTGGGAAAAGTTAAGCCCGAGTGGAGGACATCCCTCGGCTTCGGGTACTCCGGACTTGATTCGCCAACATGGGGGTGCTATTCTTTCTTAACACACAGGAGTAGGGCGGTCTGAGACTCTCGGATCCTGGCCTGGGAGAGAAAGGCCGGTAGCAGGGAGTGAGGAGCTCGTCTCTTGATCTTCCTCCTCACCCCGCCCCGCGCTCGCTCACTCCTTCCTTCTACTCCTTTTTTTTGTTGTTGCACCAATGACTTAAGTTCTTACCTCTGTCCTTTGTTTTGTCCCCGAGATTAAGGGCTGTCCTGGAAAAGACTTACTCCTTAAAAAGAAAAAAAAATTGTTTATTTGTTTACTTTTAGAGAGAGGAAGGGAGGGAGAAGGAGAGGGATTCGTTGCCTCTCCTAGGAGTCCCGAGTCCCGACTGGGGAGCCGAACCGCGGTGGCCCTGGAAGACGCCATCTAAGTGAGCCACACCCGTCAGGGCAAGCCTTATTCTTTACAAGGAAAGCGACTAGGCAAACTGTCCGGGCGCCCAACATCATGCCTGAAATGTAGAAATGACTTAAGTTCTTACCTCTATCCATGCCATGTAGCACTGTGCACACACATAATAAGTCTTTAGTAATTATTTGTGGAGACAAGCATGATGAAATAGATTAATGGGCGTCGGAGATTTACTTTTCCTAATTATTGCACATTCATTTGGGTTATTCTATGGATCCATTAATTTATTGAACAGTTTATCGAACGATTCCCCTGTCCCAATCTTTGTTGTTTGGGGGACAGTGCAGTAAACAAAGCAACAGAAGTCTCTGTCCTCATAGAACTTGCTTTCTAGTAGGGGAGCAAGACAATCAGTAAAGTATTTGGCACATTAGAAGGTAATAGAAAAGTTTTCTCTATGAGAAAAAATTAAGCAAGAAGGACTAAAAGAAGGCTTTTAGCCCTGACTGATGAGGCTTAGGTGGTTGAGTGTTGTTCAGCTAAGCTAAAGGTCGCTGGTTCATTCCTGGTTCAGGGTACCTGCTTGGGTTGTGGAATTGGTCCCCAGTAGAGGCAACCCGTCCAGGTTTCTCTCCCTTCCCCTCTATCTAAAAATAAATAAATAAAATCCTTAAAAAAAGAAAAGGAGTCTTTTACTCTGAAATGGGAAGCCACTTGAGAGTTCTCTACAGAGGAGTTACTCAATCTGACTTTTCATTTTAACAGAGTCACTGTGTTGGGTCTGAAGGGAAACAAGGGTGCCAGCATGGAGATCATTTGGAAGGTATTGTAAAGATCTTGGTGAGAAATTACAGGTGAAGACATAGATGATTAGTACTGGAATTCTGAATATATTCTAAATGTATTTAAATACATTTTTACAATACAATCTGTATTTAAAATACAGATTTTAAAATACATTCTGTATTTTAAATGTATTAAAATATATTTTAAAATACAACCCGTATCCACCAGATTTGCCGATGGATAAGGAATGAGAAAGAAGAGGTGCAGAGCAATCATATTTTAAAGTAGATCCTTATAAATACATTAGGATAGAGTTTATGTACCCTTTTTTAATTTTTATTTAATTGTTGTTCTTGTACAGTTTTCTGTCTTTTACTCCCACCCCAGCCCTCCCCACCTCCCTCCCATTTCCACCCCCCATAGTTTTTGTCCATGTGTTCTTTATACTTGTTGCTGTAAACCGTTCCCCTTTTCCCCTGTTTACGTACCTTTAAAGCCCACTCCTCCCCATCAATTCTCTGTCCCAAAAATATACTAGAAATCCCACTATTAGAGAATGTGCTAGCAGTTCCACTATTAAATGTACTAGAAAAGTACTCCTGGGAATAATAACACATTGTGAGTTTTATTCCTTTGTTCATTCAGCGTAGTGCCTGAAACTTAGGATACAATAGTATCATTATCATCGTTCTTGATCTCACTGAACTTAACAGTCTAGTGGGGGAAACCAACATAAACATTACAAATTGTGAAGTAAGAAAGTAAGTACAGTGAGTGCTTGAAAGTAAGTACAGTGAGTGCTTGAACAGAGGAATCCCGATCCAGCCTGATGAGTCAGGGAAGTGTCACTTGCAGAAGTGTCAGTTAAAGTATTCTTCAAACTACAGGTAATGGCCCATTAGTAGATCATGATTATAATCTTGTTTAAGCAAAATATGATAGAATCAAAAATATCAATGTATCACCCATGTTATAGGTAAATTGTTTTATAAAATATTGTCAGTTATTTTCATCTATGCGTATATATACATATATATGTATATATACACGAGGTCTTTTTAGAAAGTATCCAGCCATGTAATATGAAAAATAGAGACATTTATTAAAGAAGATAAAAATAAAAGAAACATTGTACACGGGATAATGATGCCTGAGACCTCCAAAGTAGACACCTTAGGACCTCACATAGTTATCTTAATTGCCATCAGCTGCCCTGGTGTATTTTCCTGAATCTCATTGACTGTCTGAAATCTCTTCCTTTTCAAAGGTGATTTTAGTTTTGGGAAAAGTCGCAGGGCACCATATCTGGGCTGTAAGGGGGCTGCGTCACCTGGGTGATTTGAGGTTTCACCAAACAGCTTTACACAAGACATGATGCATGAGCCGGTGTATTGTCATGATGAGGCTCCCAATCACCAGTCACCCATAGCTGCAGCCTTCTGAATCATCCGAATAGTTTCTGCAGAGTAATGTCCAAGCCTGACCACAAAATTTTATGCAGATTCGTTGCCCTACTCACTCAGTCATTTTGAATGCAATGACCACACAGTATACATGCTCACTCAGTGGTGTATGCCATCCCGAGTGACTAGTACAGTGACATCATCATGGTTCACACGTACATTCCAGTCCACTCCTTGGCTGCCAGGTTACATTGATGTTGGGCAAACCATTCTTGTTCTATTAACAATGGTTGGACTTCTTTCTGGACAGACCTTGTATATTGCATCTAAAAATGTATGCATGTCATTGTAGGACATTGTATCAGTGTTGCCTTGGAAGAGCTGGCAGAGTTGAAGAGAATTTAATAGAGTTTGCTTACAAAGGTGCAGGCAGGAGTGAAACTATAAGGGATAATGCAGTCTCTAGGCACATGGGGAAGAAGTTACTTGAGCTTCTGAGAAATTAACAAGGAAAGGATTGTCAGGATTGACAGGAGCCGTGGCCTTTGGTAGAGAAACAGCCAACCAATGGTGGTCTGGTAGGGAGGGAGCTGCGGAAATAAACACATGACTTTAAGGTCTTATACTTTGGATCTCTTTTGGAATCTACCATTGATTCATAAAGATCAGTCTTAGGGCACAGACAACGGTAGAAACAGATCTAGAGGGGCAAAAGGCAGATACTTAGCAAAATGCCAATGATTTACGCTGCCACCTGGTGGGACTTTTGTTTGCCTTGCAGTTCTGTATCAATTTTGAATAAGAACTGCAAGGCAAACAAAAGCTTTATTTGGGGGTGTTATTTAGGAATTGTAGTCTGGGAGACACAGACTTTGGGTAGAAACCCCATCTATGTTCTAGGGAGGTAAAGGAGAGTTTGTAAAGACAGAAAAGGGGGGCTTCCAAAGGGATCATACAAGTTGCTTTGAAAAAGCTGTGATTGGTGCTGGCAAGTGTACTGATACTATGATGCTATACATGATTAATTGGTTATGCCTATTGCTAGGTGAAATTTTTATTTTTTTAAGTGTTTTTTATCGTGTTACTACAGTTGTTTGATTTTTCTCCCCTTTATTCCCCTCCCCCCTGTACCCTCCCTCCCACCAGCATTCCCCACCTTAGTTCATGTCCATGGGTCATACATATAAGTTCTTTGGCCTCTCCATTTCCCATACTATTCTTAATGCCCCCTTCCTGTCTATTGTGTGCCTACCATTTATGCTTCTTATTCCTTGTACCTTTTCGCCCATTATCCCCCCCACTCACAGCTGATAATCCCCCTTGTGATCTCCATTTCTGTAATTCTGTTCCTGTCCTAGTTATTTGCTTAGTTTGTTTTTGTTTTTGTTTTTTAGGTTCAGTTTTTGAAAGTTGTGAGTTTGTTGTCATTTTTGACAAAAATTGCAAAGCAGTTCAGTGGGGAGAAATGATAGCCCTTTCAACAAAGGATGCCCTAGGTGGTGAAGATGCTCTTTTACATTTTTCTTAAAGTGTTATCATTTTATATTTTCATTTAAATCCATGATCCATTTTGAGTTAAATTTTGTATGAAATTTTATTTTTTTTAATGGAGAGTTCACTGATGCAGAGTCATATCTAGGAACTGTATCAGGATGTAGCTGCTTGTTTTACCCCGGTTCAAAAGTTCAGTTTCATATAAAGGGAGATGAGTTAACTCAGCTTCCCAGAGGACTTCTGGCTCCCTTTTAGATTGTTCTCTTGACAGTATTAACTCCATTTTGTTTTTCTTTTCTTTTCTTTTTTTTAAGATTTTATTTATTAATTTTTTTAGAGAGAAGAGGGAGGGAGAAAGAAAGGGAGAGAAACATCAGATTTATACATGCCTCAACTGGGGGCCTGGCCTGTAACCCAGGCATGTGCCCTGACTGGGAATCGAACCTGCGACCTTTCAGTTCACAGGCCAGCACTCAATCCACTGAGAAACATCAGCTAGGGCTGTTGTTTTTCTTTTATGTTGAAGAACTGGAGGAAGCCCATTGAGGCTGGAGCCATGACAGCAAGAAAAGGACAGTGCCAAATGGATCTGGAGAGGAACAAAGAGGGGGAGCAGATCATGAAGGTCTTATGAGTAAAGTTAAGAAATTTTAATTTTTGCACTAAGACAATGGGAAACCATTGATAGGTTCTACGGAGAGACATAATCAGGTTTTCAATTTTAAAAGATCAGTCTCATTTTTAAAAGATCACTTCCAATTTGAAGATCATTAGAGTAGTTCAAGCAAGAAACAACATGGTCCAGCATGGAGTTGGGGAATATGGAAATATAAGGTAAAATTTGCAGGACTTGGTGATGGTTTAGATTGGAGGTTGTCGATGTCAGGATGAAGGAGGAAGCAAGAAGCTACAACAGCACAAAAGCACTGGATACTGCATACACATAGCCCTACTTTACTTATATGAAGTGCATTGATCTATGCCCCAAGCTGAAAAAATGGAAAAATAAACAACACCACAAAAGAAAAGAATCCGAGGGGAGGGAATTTCAGGGGAAAAGGGGAAAGGTTTAGAGCAACAAGTATAAAGGACACATGGACAAAAACTATGGGGGGTGGAAATGGGAAGGAGGTGGGAAGGGCTGGGTTGGTAGGCTGGGGTGGGAGTAAAAGACAGAAAACTGTACAAGATCAACAATTAAAATTAAAAGTAAAAGATGAAAAAAGAATCCTATTAACATCACATTACTTCCTCCTAAGACTGCCCTTGCACCAGAAAATTTGGCTAGTTTGCAGTATGGGTTTGTTTGTTTTTTTTTAATTCACATACGCATTTTGTTTTATGTTTGAATTTTTGCATATGAAATTTTCATTGTGTGAGACATTTTTGTACCCCCCTTCTCAGGATCATTTTATTGTGGACAAAATCACACTGAAAACTTACCATTCACTATTTATTCAGTGTAGAGTAAAATTCTCCACAGAGAATTTAAAGCTCTTTTAAACAGAAAGGACTTTAGTTTATTGAGGAGTAGTAACATTTTTTTTTTAAGATTTTATTTATTTATTTTTAGAGAGGGCAAGGGAGGGAGAGAGGGAGAGAAACATCAATGTGTGGTTGCCCATCACTTGACTCCTACTGGGGACCTGGCCCGCAACCCAGGTGTGTGCCCTGACTGGGAATCAAACCAGTGACCCTCTGGTTCTCAGACTGGCACTCAATCCACTGAGCCACACCACCAGGCCTGAAGATTGGTAATATCTTGATAGATGTATTAAACTGATTTTCAGGATAAATACATTTTTCTAGGTACATTCTCAAATGTTCTTTAAGTCCAGCTGGAGTAAATTCTGTTATGTATAGATCAGAGGAACAGAGTAATCTAATTAAATATGTTAGTAAACAGTACAACAGAAAAGTAAATCCATTACATGGAGATTACCAATTTAAAAAATCAGAATACAATAAAAATATGAAAACTATGTTGGATATTAATTTCCCTTAAGAAGAGACTTACAGATTGCATTTATCTACTAATAATTAAGCTAGTAACTTAATAGAACTGCACTAGATGATGATTCTTCCATCTCTAGGACTTTTCTGATAAGCAAAAAGGAGATAAGCCACACCTCTTGTAATTCTTTAATTTTCTCTGAATGGAAGAGTATAGAAATTACTTAAATGTCATGCAGTACTCAAGCTAATCTCAATGTTTTCTTCTCATTTTAGGTTATTTCATCTTTGTGAGATTATAAATGTACCTTGGACATTAACAAAACTAACAAGAAGAATGGCAGCGTATGTTCAAAATTTCAATTTATTTTGTGTATATTTATTTAAATTATCCCTTATGTTAAATTTCTGCATATGACTTATCTAATGATGTGTAACAAATTACCCCAACAACTTAGCTACTTAAAATATAAACATTTATTTCAGAGTTTCTGTGGGTCAGGGATTTGGGAGCAGTTTAGATGATGGTTCTAGCATGGGGTCTCTCATAAGGTTAAAGCTGGCCAGGGCTGCGATTATCTGGAGACGTGGAGCAGGAGGATTCACTGCCAAGATGTCTCATTTATAGAGCTGGCGTGTTGGCTGGCTGTTGGCAAGAGGCCTTTGTTCCTCACCCTCATGACCCTATCCACAGCGCTGTCCTCCTGACAAGACAGCTGGTCTTCCACAGAGAGAGATATGAGAGAGTAAGGTAGAAGCTGCAGTGTCTTTTATCACCTAGCCTTGGCACCCACAATATCCGTTTCATTACATAGGTTAGTCCTATTCAATGTGGGGGAGACTACAAAAGGGCATGAAGATGAGAATCACGTGGGCCACCTTGGAGACTAGCTAGCACATTCTGTTTTTCACTAATCGTGAGATACTTGGTTAGCATCTGAAGATGTTACTAGGAAAAAAGGTGATTTTGGTTTAAATTCAAATTGGGTAAGCATAGCCAAATTTCATGGGTTACATAACTTTATTAAACAGTAAGTAGCTTACCTATGGTTGGTCAAAATGTCACTGAGAAGTATTTAGCAGAATCACATGTGAACTCCTACTTTTGTGCTTTGTCTTGGTTATAATATATGACAATACTGATTTCACAGAAGCCAATGTACATGCTGCCTGTGCTTTTGAATTTAAGTAATTTTAAAACATTTGGTGGCTGACTTATTTTTTCTTTATTCTTTCTACAGAGGCCATCTGGAAGCCTCAAGTCTTCCTCCAAAAACTTGGCATTCTGAGGTGACTGTGTCAGTGACAGGCGAACCACCTAGTGTTGTAGAAGAAGAAGAAGAAATAGCCAAAGAAACAGACATAAATAACGTCCCAGAAGTCATAGAGCCACTCTCCATTCTAGATACACTGAGGATCTCTGCAGTTCTGGAGGATACCATAGACCAGCTCTCTATTCTAAACTATATCATGCCAGTTCAGTATGAAAGAAGACAAAGTACCCTTGTGGTATATATATGCTCACTATTATTTACTCTCTTTTTTCTTTTTCCATCATTTATAGTACCTGTGTCATTAAATTTAACTCGGGAAGTAGCATCTCTATCTCAGATAAGTGGCTATAATAGTTACCTAACATGTGGGCTCTAAGTTGATGGAGTGAAATAGCCATAGGTCAAGGTATGTTACCAATCACAATGTCTTCCACTATGATGGCATTATTCAAAAGGCCTGTAGCTAAATCATTATAAATATAGTATATGCTCTCAGGTCAGACAAATTACTGAATTGTCTGTTTATATTTCTCAGTTGCTAAAAGCTCACTGACACTAGCGGGAGGAAATTGAACTACTGGACCCTCTAAACATTGCTTTAATCAGAATTACTGTTGTCATCGTAGAATATGTTGCAATCTGCCTTTCTGAATATCTGTCACAACACTGTATCAGCCATTACATTTTCAGTGATGTTATGGACTTCTCAAAGCACTTACTGAGTTATCAAAAAACTCAACTTGGTAGTGTGCAAAAGCTTTATAAATTCTTAAACTCTTACTAATTTTAATAACTTAGGTTGTAGATATAAAATAACAATTTTAAATACAAATACATATTTATTGGTAGCTGGAGATTGTTGGAGAAAATGGCAGCTGCCCCAGCGAAGGTGACCACGATGATGGAGCTGTCTCATGGAGCCAGAACCAGCCAAAGCACGTTACCCGCTGGCGCTGTGGTGACCACTCGAGTTCTGCCAGCCCACTGTCTGTTGCCCTGCACTGCTATGGCCTGCGTGGTACCATGGCTCTGCTTCTAGTGCTTCTGTCCTTGGTGGCAGGTGTGTTGGGGAATGAGTTTAGTATATTAAGATCACCAGAGTATGTTGTTTTCCGCAACGGAAATTGGCCTATACCTGGAGAGCGAATCCCAGACGTGGCTGCATTAGCCATGGGCTTCTCTGTGAAAGAAGATCTTTCTTGGCCTGGACTTGCCATCGGTAACTTATTCCGTCGTCCTCAAGCTACCATTATGGTGACAGTGAAGGGAATGGACAAACTCACTCTACCTCCAGGCAGTGCCATTTCATATCCTTTGGAGAATGAAGTTCCTTTTAGTCTTGACAGTGTTGCAGATTCCATTCGCTCCCTATTTTCTGAAGAAACACCTATAGTTTTGCAGTTGGCTCCCAGTGAGGAAAGAGTATACATGATGGGGAAGGCAAATTCAGTTTTTAAAGATCTTTCAGTCACATTAGCACAGCTCCACAATCGCCTATTTCAAGAAAGCTCTGTTCTTAATTCACTTCCCCTCAATTCTCTAAGTGGGAACAATGAGGTCGATCTGCTCTTTTTTTCTGAACTGCAAGTTCTATGTGATATTTCAGGTTTGTTGTCTCAACATAAGCACCTAGCCAAGGATCATTCTCCTGATTTATATGCACTGGAGCTGGCAGGTTTGGATGAAATTGGGAAACGTTATGGAGAAGGTTCTGAACAATTCACAGATGCTTCTAAGGTCCTTCTTGATGTTCTGCAAAAGTTTGCAGATGACATGTATAATCTTTATGATGGGAATGCAGTGGTAGAGCTAGTGACGGTCAGATCATTTGACACATCCTTTGTGAGGAAGACAAGGACTATTCTTGAGGCAAAACAAGAGGAGAGCCCACCAAGTCCTTATAAACTTGCATATAAGTATAATTTTGAGTATCCAGTGGTTTTCAACATGATACTTTGGATAATGATCACCTTGGCCTTGGCTGTGATTATCATCTCTTACAATATTTGGAACATGGATCCTGGATATGATAGCATCGTTTATAGGGTGACAAAACAGAAGATTTGAATGGATTGAAGTTTCCTAATGCCAAAATTAGTAAAAGGGTTTGGAAATTGGCTGTTTTATGAAAATAAATTGTTCAGTGTAATTTCAAGTAGATGGTATACTTTAAATTTTTAAAAAAATGTTTTCTATTTTGTGTGTGTCTGTGAAGTTGTTTTTGAGTAAAGTATGGTATTGACATGAATTGATTTATGTGATAGATCCCAAAATCTGCTTAAATATAACCATTCATTATAATTTAATTCTATTTAGTATTAGAAAATAATGCACTGATACAAACGTAAAATACTTGTAATAGCTTGTGTTATTTATGTTGAGAAAATGCACTTAATTTATTAGAGAAACTTATGAATGCTTAACTCCCTTACACAGGATAGGTGGAAATGATATTTGGATTGTCATATCTGTGAACCATTGTAAATGTCTTAATTTGATGTAATATCTCTGAAACAAGAGAAAAGGTTTTTAACTTTAGAGCAGCCCTAAACTATGAAAGTGCATATACAGTTGCTTAGGTTTGGAATTGCATCTAATTAGCAGAGGATAGCTGTTTTTAACCTCTTCCGAAAGTTTGGTAATCTGAATGGTCTAGTGTGGATATTAAAAGTACTACATGGATCTAAGAAGAAAGTAGCTTTGTGGAGTTATAAATTCTTATACACACAAAAACAAATATTTGGGGGAACATCTTGGAGCATGAATAGAAAAATCTTTTTATTTCAGTAACTTTTCCCTCTGTATAAATTACTATGGTTTGTGTCTTCATAGACTATGGACAGCATCATTGTAGAATATTAAGTGTAAGTGGATGCTCCCTACTTTTCATGTAGAAGTGGACCAATGTCTATAAAGAGTGACTAAGTTAATAATGAATCCCCCAAAGCCCCCAAATATATATTTATTAAGTTTAATGAAATTACCTTATGTAATTTGTACAGAAAGTATTCTTATTTCTGATTCTATGACAAATGAAAATTGCTACGTTAATGAGAGGGTAAATTGATTTCTATGTCTAACAGAAAAGAAGTATATATTTGTTGTGACTAGATAATTAAATTTCCCTTTAATTGTACCTTAGGATTTAAAAATTGTTGTTGTTGTTGTTATTTGTATAATCTGGGTTTCCAAAGTTTTAAAAAAGTTTTCCAAGTTCATACAAGATTTTAATAGAACACTGGATCTGGAGTCAGGAGACCTTTGCAGTTTAGTTGTGTGCTGTGAGCAATTCATTTTACTGTCTTGGTCTTAGTTTCCTCACTTGTAAATGTGATGAAATTTTAACTAAATGATCTATATGGTCACTTCCAATGCTAACATGCTGAGTTTTGGAGTAATTTTAAAATGACCTTAATGGATATTGTAGGAACTTCACAGCAAATTAATTTCCTTATCAATTTATGAATGACAAAGAGATTGGAAACCCAAGAACTCAGCCTTTCAATGCATTTAAAATAATACTCTAATAAATTAAGATAATTAACAAATAGTATGTAAGAAACTAGTGTTTCCTTCCTACTTATTGTCTCCTTCAGTAAGCATCAAAAATAAAAAGAGAAGATACTCAGTTAACAAGATGAAGTCTTATAATACTTATCAGTGCTAATTTCAGTCATAAAAAATGGTAATTTGCCACTATAGAAATTTAAGAAAGAATGAAAAACACAAATTTATAAACAGCACTTGGCTGTACTCACCACTCCAATAAGTAAAAGAAAAAAACTTTTGTGCTGTTTTATTCTTTTTAATGATATGGTATTTAGTCACAAAACTTTCTCACTTAAGTAGAGGTTCTGCTTATGATTTTATAGAAGTATAAATAACAAAGGCTTGCTCTCTTACCTTGATTAATGGCAGCCTGAAACCTCTTTCTCAATGCAAGTTAGTTTCATAATTTAAGAAAATTGCGGATCTCTTAAGATAACTTTTTTGTTTTTACTTCATAATACTATAGTTGTTCTAATGCATTAATTTTACGATGCCATTACCTGTATGGCATAGGATATAATTTTTAAAACCTTAGTATGTATGTGGATTTTTTTCTCCAAAGTCTTTATATTGTTTACCCTTATAATAACTTTGGGATGAAAAGTTGGTTAGCATTATTCCTTTTTTTACAGCCATTTTTATAGCTAAAGACATCAAGTAGATTTCATTTGTTAGAATCATGAAATGGAATGATGAAACTATACGAATATACCAGATACCAGAAGTGGGAGTAATTGGACCTAAGTTTGGAAAGAGACTCCTTGAAGGAAATACTATTATCTTATCTTATCTCTTGGGATTTAATACCTTATATTGTACATAGTGTGTGTTATATAAAAATCTTTTTTAGTGGCTGGACTAGGTAGAACATTTATCTTAAAAGTTTTCTTCTTAAAATTCATATTTATTTCTAGTGATCAGTAAATCAATTTGACCCATTTGCTTCCTTTTCCAGATGCCTAAGCATAGAGGTAAAGAAAAAATGGTTAGGTCAGTCAAAAAAACAAAGCTTCCCAGCCCTTGCATTTCCCCTTTCTTTCCTAGGCAAAACAATCTAAAATAATAACCATCCATGTATTGGAAGTTTTCCTTATGTCCAGATAAATTTCAGTCTAATTGCTGAAATTCTGTTGCTTCTCTTTGTAGTCAATCAAATCAATTTTAATTTAAAGCGTTATTTTAAAATTTAATTTCTTTTAAATTTTATTTATTTTTAGAGGGGAAGAGGAGAGGGAGAGAAACATCAATGTGTGGTTGCCTCTCGTGCGCCCCCTGCTAGGGACTTGGCCCACAACCCAGGCATGTGCCCTGACTGGGGATCAAAGGGCGACCCTTTGTTTCACAGGATGGCTCTTAATCCACTGAGCCACACCAGCCATGGCTGTATTTACTAATCTTTTAAGGATATTTAAAAAAACGACATTTCTAGGCTAGTTGAAATTTTGCTAAGGAAGGCCTAGGCTTTGTGTATTTGATATGCAGACAAACCTTTACATGGGATCAGCACAAGAATTTAAGTGAATCATAACAAATGTAGGACTTACATAGTTCTGTATACTATTCTAAATCCTTTATGTATATGAATTTATTGTACCTTCATGATAACTCTGAGGGCCGATGCTATTCTCAGACCAATTTTACCAATGAGAAAATGGAGGCATAGGGGTGCTAAATAGTTGCCTAAAATCAATACAGTTTAGTAAGAGATAGAGCCAATATTCAAACAAGCAAGTCTAGTTTCAGAGTGCATATGCATATTCACTATGTTATATGGCTTTTCCATAGTTTAAGGTTTTAGTCACAGATTAAATAGGAATCATCAATTAAAAGACATATGCTGTTCCTGTGGTAATGCTTGCTCCATAGTATTCAGGTTTGCATCTAAAAAATAAATTATTTTGAGCGCAGGCCAGGTAGCTCAGATGATTAGAATGTTGTTTGGGTATGCCAAGGTTGTGGGTTTGATCCCTAGTCAGTGCACATATAAGAATCAACCAGTGGGTTCTGGCCAAGAATGGAGGTGTAGGTAGAAACCCTTCACTTCCTTGCTCAACCAAAAGGAGGATAACAACCAATCTAAAATAAACAACCAGAAGTGCCAGAAAGTCAAACTGCATGGAATTCCAACAACTAAGAAATTAAAGAAAAGTCTACCAGAACAACCAGACTAGTAGGTGAGGAGGTGGACTGCGCAGATGGGGCCAGCTGAGGAAAACTGTGATGATGTGGGCAGGGCTGGCTGAAGGCGAAAATGAGACTCAGAGCTGACTAAGGACCACAGTGGTTGCCACAGCAAGAAACTCCCAGTCTTACATGAGAGTTTGTTGGAAATGGGCTGCATTGTTCCCTCACTGGCCCCTCCCTAGCAGGCAGTCCTGCGGTGCAGCAAGGAGGGTTGCCCTGCCCTGGTGAATACCTAAGGCCCTGCCCCCTTACAACTTGTCAGATGTGCTGAGACAAAGAAATATGGCCCAAATGAAAGAATAGAGGAAAACTCCGGAAAGAAAGCTAAGCAGTTGGGGATAGCCAACCTAGCTGATGGAGAATTTCAAGCCATGGTAATCAAAATGCTCACAGAGCTGATTGAACTTGGTGGAAAAATGAAAAAACATGAAAGATACCCAAAGTGAAAAAAAGCAAAATATTCAGGGAATCAGGTGACAAGAAAGAAACCAGGACTCAAAGCAATGATTTGGAATAAAAGGGGAAAATAAACTTCCAACTGGAACAGAATGAAGAAACAAGAATTCAAAAAAGTGAAGAGAGACTTATGAACCCCTGCGACAGCCTGAAACACTCTAATATCTGGATTATAGGGGTGCAAGAAGGAGAACAGGAAGAAATTGAAAACTTATTTGAACAGATAAAGAAGGAAAACTTCCTCAATCTGATGAAGGAAACAGACTTCCAGGAAGTCCAGGAAGCCCAGAGAGTCCCAAAGAAGCAGGGCCCAAAGAGGAACACACCAAGGCACACCATCATTACGTTACCCAAGATTAAAGATAAGGAGAGAATCCTAAAAGCAGCAAGAGGAAAGGAGAGAGTTACCTTACCTATAAAGGAGTGCCCATAAGATTATCAACTGATTTCTCAATACCTTGCAGGTAAGAAGGGACTGGAAAGAAGTATTCCAAGTCATGAAAGGCAAGGACCTACATCCAAGATTACTCTATCCGGCAAAGCTTTCATTTAAAATGGAAGGGCAGTAAATCGCTTTCCAAATAAGGTCAAGTTAAAGGAGTTTATCATCACCGAGCCAGTATTATATGAAAGATCAAAGGGACTTACCTAAGAAAAAGAAGGTAAAAAATATGAACAGTAAAATGACAGTGAACTCACAACTATCAACAAAGGAACCTAAAATAAAGACAAACAATGAAAACAACAACTAAGCAAACAAGTAGGACAGGAACAGAATCAGAGAAATGGATGTCACATGGAGAGATTTCAGTGGGGAGGGGGAAGGGAGGAATGGGGGGAAAAGGTACAGGGAAGAAGAAGCATAATTAGTAGTCATAAAATAGATGGGGAAAGATAAAAATGGTATAGGAAACAGAACTCAAAGAACTTACATATAAAACATGAACTAAGGGTGGAATGCTGGAGGGTTGGGGGTTGCAGGGTGGAGGGGGTTAAAGGGAGAAAATTGGGAAAACTAATAGCATAATCAATAAAGAAAAATATTTTTTAAAAAATCAACCAGTGAAGGTATGAATAACTGGAACAACAAATCAATGTTTCTCTCTCCCTCTGTCTAAAATCAATCAATAAAAATTTTTTAAATTAAATTATTTTGGCTTTTCACCACATGACCTTTGAAATATACACCACTAAATATACTATCAACTTCTGCTTTTTGGTATGAATTCATTCTTTATATTTCAAATTCATATGTGTTTAATGAATATTTAAGTCTCTACCTTAGGCATTGGTCTAAGTAATGGAGTTATAAAGATGACCAATTATTTAATATCCAATCTTATACCAAAAATAATTTAAGGTAAGCCAATATCTCTAAGACACTTTTGCTTCTGTCATAGAATTTACAATCTAATGGAGATATTTATACAAATAATTACAATATGATAAGTGGTTGCTAATAGATTTTATAAAGAATTTTACCTTTGGTTATAGTCTGAAAGTTTACCAGGTGATAAGTTGGGAATGTTTTCTAAAGTCAGGAAGATACAAACAGCAGGACATGTGGTTTTGTGTGGCTGAAGAAGAAGGTAATTTTCTTCTAGTATAGAGTACAAGTGGGAGAAAATGAGGTTGAAAAATGTGGGAAGAGACCCTCTTATAGCTTTGTTTTTTTAACTCTTTAAAATCTATCGTACATAAAACATCATTTATTGTTTTTAGAAGAAAAACAATGAAATGAATTTAGAAGAAAAAAGTTTAGAAAAACCTCCAGTGGTCTCAGGAACCCCCAAAATACCCGGTGCATTCTCGCCTAAAGAACCCAAGTTGCCAGAAATCAGACAAGGAGGCCAATTTGCCAACGAATTTAACAAAGTGCAAGATTTTGTCCTCCAAAAACCTACAAAGCAGACCATAACTACTACAGAGACACTGAAGAAAATTCAAATTGATAGGTAAGAAAGGAGAACATATTTGGAATTGTAACATGGTATTTTTAGATGGATTAAGAGTGGGTGGGTGCAAGGGTGGCTGGCTGTTCTCTTACAGATTGGTCCTTACGTACAAAGTGGCTGCTGATGTTATGGTTAGCTAACCACTGCCTAGAGGTGGTGTGGTAATTGAAAGTAAGGAAGAAAGTATTGAGAGAACAGTAGCAACTTTGCAACATTATTGTGGCACAAATTGTGATGCTTTATCCATAAATAAGAGACAGTCATTATCAAAGTAGACAAAATTCAAGCTATGTTTTAATCCTCATTTTTTTTAAAAAATTGTTTATACTATTACGGTTGTCTCAGTTTCTTCCCTTGTCCCCCTCCCCCCATTCTGACAGGCCCCACACCGTTGTTCATGTCAATGGGTCATGTATGTTTGTTCTTGGTCTAATCCCTTCACCTTCTTTCAACCAGTCCCCACCTTCCCTCTCCCCTCTAATAGCTGTCAAGTCTGTTCTGTGTTTCTGTGCCTCTGATTCTATTTATTAGTTTATTTTGTTCATTAGATTCCGGTTTTATGTGTGATCATATGGTATTTGTCTTTCATTGACTGGCCTATTTCAGTTATAATCCTGATGGTTTTTTAAACACAGTCTTGTCCTGACTGGAGTGGCTGGGCGTCATCCTGCAAAACGAAACGTCACTGATTCTGGACCAGATCCCTGGTGGTGGCCTGAGGGAGGCAACCAATAACCAATTCGTTTCTCTCTCTCTTTCTCCCTCTCTTAACCTCTCTCTAAAAATGAATAGATAAAATCTTTTAAAAAGAAGGCAGTCTCAATTTCCACTGTCTCGTTAGGTTTTTGTTGTTGTTGTTGTCAACTGACTTGCTAACAAAAAGTCTGTTAAGTTTAAAAGAGGGTATAACATATGATAAGGATTTTCAGTAAATGAGAGCTTATAGTAATTACCTAGGGCCTGTAGGCAAACCCAGCCTGCAGTCAGTTTTTGAAAATAAATGTTACTGGAATTTATAATTGCCCATTTGTTTATATATTGTGTATTGATTGTTGTTTTCATACTATAACAGCAGAGCTGAGTAGTTGCAAGAGAGAATTTATGGCCTGCAAAGCCAAAAATATGTACTGTTTGTTTCTTTACAGAAAGTGTTTGTGGACCCCTGCATTAGAAGATTAATGTCTCTTGTTAAAATCAGCCTGGGCCAGATTTACTGACATGACAGAAAGGTGTCCTGCTTGTAAACTGCCTGATCTAGTTAATGCCCTTTGCATTCTTAGTGTGAGGCGCATAGATTTTCAGTTTCTTGACTTTAATATACTTTATTAAGAAAAAATTATTGAATTTTGAATGAGTTATTACTTATAAATTACTGTGTAACATAGTAATTGTAATTCTTGCTAACTCTATATCAGAACGTTAAATAGCGTTTTAAAAGTTTTGCCCTTAAGCCCTAGATACTGTGGCTCAGTGGACTGAGTGCCTGCTTGTGAATCAAAGAGTTGCTTGTTTGATTCCCAGTCAGGGCACATGCCTGGGTTGTGGGCCAGGTCCCCAGTAAAGGGCATGTAAGAGGCAACCACATATTGATGTTTCTCTCTCTCTTTCTCCTTCCAATAACAATAAAATAAAATCTTTTAAAAAAGGACTGTACAGAGGCTTATCTCAAAATTGAAGTCAAATAGTTAAAAAAATAATTTTTAAAAAATTATGACCTATTTCAAAAATGATGAAAAATATAAAGAATAAAATAATGAATATATATCAGCATAACCACCAAATCAACATTTTACCATAATTGCTTGAGCTTTTTGTTGGGTTAGCCAAAAGGTCCATATGGTTTTTTCCATAAAATAAGAGGCACATTTTTCATTTTCACCAATAACTTTATTGACTTGGATATTTTGAGTATATAGGCTGTCTCCCATGTGGTATAACATTGACTATTGTCAATTAATGTCTCAATTTGATTGCTATCAACTTCAACTGGTCTGCCAGACCATGAGCATCATCCAACGAGAACTCTCCAACACAAAACTTTGAAAACCACTTTTCATGCATTTGCTTAGTTATAGCAACTTTTCTTTCTTTGCATTTCAGTTGTGTTTTTACCTTTCTTGAAATAATAAAGCATAACATGCCAAAAATGTGATGTATTTTCTTTCATCTTCAATATTAAAATGTCTGTATAAAAATTTACCAATTTTGATGTTATTTTTTTAAATGCGTGCTGGTATGACAGCTGTCATAATACAGTCTAACAAAATTGTTTTGAATGAGGTTAAAGACAACTAAGCACTACTAAAGCCATCTTATGGAAAAAACCAAATGAACTTTTTGGCCAACCCAATATTTTTATTTTTTTAAAGATTTTATTTATTTACTTTTAGAGAGAGGGGAAGAGAAGGAGAAAGAGAGAGAGAAACATCAATATGTGAGAGATACATCCATCATTTGCCTCTCACATGCCCCCAACTGGGGACCTGGCCTGCTACCCAGGCATGTGCCCTGACTGGGATTTGAATAGGCGACCTTTCGGTTCACAGACTGCCATTCAATCCACTGACCCACACCAGCCAGGGCCCAATATTTTTTTAAATAAAATAACTTCTGATACAATTGAAGTCTCTGATCCCTGTCGCCATACTCTTCCCCCAAAGATAAACTCTTTAGAATTATTCTTTTGCAAATTGTGATACTTATTAGGTATGCATGTGCATTATTTAAACAATACCTAGAGTTTTACATGTTTTTAAATGTTGTATATGTATTATCGTACTGTACATTCAGTGTTTGTCAGTCCTTGGTATGTAGACTTTTTCAGGTTAAGAAAGTTGTCTTTTATTTCTAGTATTTTAAGAGCTTTTTGTTTGTTTACAAATAAATGTGTTGCATTTTGCCAAATGCTTTTTCTACATTTATTGCAAGGATCATATGGCTTTTCTCCTGTTGCCTGTACTAGTGTGATGAATTCTTTCATAGATTTTCTGATACTAAACTACTCTGGCATTCCAGAATTAATTCAAACTTACTTATCTTATTTCTTCTTCACTTGTCTGACTTCTGTAGCTCTTTGTGAATGTAGGGAAATATGCATATCATTAACTTATTTTTTTCCTCCTCACAGGCAGTTTCTCAGTGATGTGATTACAGATACCATGCAGGAGTTGCAAAATTCAGGCACTTTTACCAATCTCCTAAAGTCTTTAAGAGAAGAGAGGGACAACAAAATGCATTTCTACAATATCATTGCCAGGTCAGAGTAATATTAAGTTTATTTTCTTTGTTGTGTTTTAAAGTGCTATAAAACTCTTACCAGAAGTCCTTGATTTCTAAATCAAATAAAATTTGTGCTTCCCAGGGAAGATGACTAGAAGTTAGAAATGCAGGTTATATTCCTAGTTCTGTTCGGACAATAATTCAGATTTCTGGGCATCAGTTATCGGTATGTACAATATATCAAGAATATCCCACAGTAATCTTTCATTTCTTTTTTTTAATTTAATCTTTATTGTATTTTTTCCATTACCAGTTAGATGTTTATACTACCCTCCCCCCAGCAATCACTAAACTGTTGCCCATGTCTACACTCTTTTTTCCCTTTTGCTCAATTGCTCCACCCCCTCACCATCCCCTCCCTTAGCTGTCATCCTGTTTTCCTTCTATGAGTCTGTCTTTGTTTTGCTTGTTAGATCAGTTTGTTCATTAGATTCCACATATGAGTGAAATCGCATGGTATTTGTCTTTCTCTGACTGGCTAATTTCACTTAGCATAATGTTATCCAGGTCCATCCATGCTGTTGTAAAGGATAACGTTTTATTCTTTTTTACAGCTGAATAGAATTCCATTGTGTAAATGTCCCCTAGTTGTTTAATCCACTCATCTATTGATAGATACTTGGGCTGCTTCTGTTTCTTGGCAATTGTAAATAATGCTGCAATGAACATAGGGGTGCTTATGTTCTTTCAAACTAGTGTTTTGGATTCTTTCAGATATATTCCCACAAGTGGGATCACTACATCAAAAGGAAGATCCGTTTTTAATTTTTTTAAGTACTTTTTAAAGATTTTATTTCTTTCTAGAGAAAATAGAAGAGAGGGAGAAAGAGAGGGAGAGAAACATCAGTGTGTGGTTGCTTCTTAAGTGTCCCCTATTGGGGGCCTGGCCTGCAACCCAGGCATGTGCCCTGAGTGGGAATCAAATCAGCAACCCCTTGGTTCACAGGTCAGCACGGAATCCACTGAGCCACACCAGCCAGGGCCATTTTTAATTTTTTGAGGTATCTTCATACGGCTTTCTATAGTTGCTGCACCAATCTGCATTCCCACCAGCAGTGCAAAAGCATTCGCCTTTCTCCACATACTCACCAGCACTTGTTGATTTATTGATGGTAGCCATTCTGACAGGTGTGAGATGGTATCTCATTATGGTTTTAATTTGCATTTCTCTGGTGATTAGTGATGTTGAACATCTTTTTATATGTCTATTGGCCATCTCTATGTCCTCTTTGGAGAAGTATCTATCCACTTCCTTTGCCCATTTTTGGTTGGGTTGTTTGGTTTTTTTGGTGTTGAGTTTTGTAAGTACTTTATAAATTTCAGATATTAACCCCTTATCAGATGTATTGGCAAATATGTTCTCCCTTTCTGTGCGTTGTCTTTTTATTTTGTTGATGATTTCCTTTGCTGTGCAAACATTTTTAGATTGATGTAGTCCCATTTGTTTATTTTTTCTTTTGTTTCCCTTGCCTGTGGAGATACATCCCATAAAAAATTGCTATGAGCAATGTCCAGGATTTTGCTGCCTGTGTTTTCTTCTATTATTCTTATGGTTTCAGGTCTAACATTTAAGTCTTTGATCCATTTTGAATTTATTCTTTCTTTTTTAATTGTTGTTCAAGTACAGTTTTCTGCCTTTTACTCCCATCCCAGCTCACTCCCCTGAATTTATTCTTTTGTGTGGTGTAACAAGGTGGTCTAGTTTCATTTTTCTGCACATATCTGTCCAATTTCCCAACACCATTGATTGAATAAACTCTCTTTAGACTATTGTATATATTTGCTTCCTCTGTCAAATATTAATTGACCATAAAGGTGTGGGTTTATTTCTGGGTTCTCTGTTCTGTTCCATTGATGTGGATCCTGGCCTGCAGGATCCGTGTGTTGTAGTTGTGAGACAGATACACATGTACTACAGAAATCCTGTGGAGACAAAGGGACGGCATGGCCACTACCTGAGAGAGATGGGGAGAGAGGGCCAGGGAGCCCAGTCCCTGCCTGGCCAGGCTTTTATTGCTTCTCTGGGTACATTACATGGAGGGTAGTCTGCATTTACTGTGCACAGGTTCACTGCAGGGGACTGCCTTTTACAGATAACAAAGGAAAGAATGCTGCTAATTACTTCAAAGAGAAGGATGTTGCAGATCAAGGGGAAAAGTGGTTGAACTGGTCACACTCTAAACTTGGGAGGTTTAGCTCAGATTTTGGAAAGTTGCAGTAAGCCCTTGCTTCCTCAATTCAGGGCGAGGGAGTTTTAGCAAAAGTAAGTCTCATAGAAGTCTAGATACAATGCAGGCCTGATTTCCCATGGGAAAACCTCTCCATGGGCGTGATCCTTTGTGCCATTCTCTCCCCACTGGTTTTCCACGTGGAGGCTGAGCTACATTTCCATGCTGTGTGAAGCGGTTCCCTACATTCCACTGATCTATGTGTCTGTGTTTATTCCAGTACCATGCTGTTTTGATAACTATGGCCTTATAATATAGTTTCATATTAGGTAGCATGATTCTTCCAACTGTGTTCTTCTTTCTCAGGGTCAGTGTTGCTATGCGGGGCCTTTTGTGGTTCCATATAAATTTTTGAAATATTTGTTCTAGTTCTGTGAAATATGTCATTAAAATCTTGATAGGAATTATGTTGAATCTATAAATTGCTTTGGGTAGCATGAACTTTTTAATGATATTAATTCTTCCTATTCATGAACACAGCATGTACTTCCACTTATTTGTATCTTCTTCAGTTTCTTTCTTTCGTGTCTTATAATTTTCCATGTACAAGTCTTTTACCTCCTTGGTTAGGTTTATTCCTAGGTATTTTATTCTTTTTGAAGCAATTGTGAATGAGAGAGATTATTTTCTTAATTTCCCTTTATGTTAGTTTGTTATTGGCATGTAAATATGCAACTGATTTCTGGATATTAATTTTGTACCCTGCTACTTTGCTGAATTCATTTATCAGTTCTAGTAGTTTCTTGTTGGAATCTTTGCAGTTCTCTGTGTACAGTATTCATGTCACCTGCAAATAAAGACAGTTTTACTTTCTCCTTCCCATTTGGATGCCTTTTGTTTCTTCTTCTTGTCTGATTGCTGTGGCTAGGACTTCCAGTATTGCGTTGAATAAGAGAGGTGAAAGCAGACATCCATGTCTTGTTCCTGATCTTAAGGGGAATGTTTGTAGTTTCTTCCCATTGAGTATGATGCTGGCAGTGGGTTTGTCATATGTGGCCTTCATTATGTTTACATATGTTCACATATGTTCCTTCTATTCCCACCTTGCTGAGAGTTTTTACCACAAACAGGTGCTGGATTTTATCAAAAGCTTTGTCTGCATCTATTGATATGACCATGTGTTTTATTGTCCTTTTTGTTTATGTGGTGAATCACATTTATTGATTTGCAAATGTTATACCAACTTTGTATTCCTGGAACAAATCCCACTTGATCATGGTGTATGATCTTTTTGATGCATTGCTGTATTAGGTTTGCTAACATTTTGTTGAGGATTTTAGCATCTATGTCCATCAGCAATATTGGACTATAATTTTCTTTCTTTGTAGTATCTTTATCTGGTTTTGGAATTAATGCTGGCCTTGTAAAATGAGTTTGGGAGCCTTCTCTCCTCTTGACTTTTATGAAGTAGTTTGAGAAGGAGAAGTATTAGTTCTTCTTGGAATGTTTGCTAAAATTCTCTTGTGAAGCCTTCTGGTCCAGGGCTTTTATTTGTTGGGAGGTTTTTCTTACTGCTTCAATTTAATCACGTGTAATCTGTCTATTCAGATTTTCTGATTCTTCCTGATTTATTTTCGGATGATTGTAAGTCTAGGAACTTATCCATTTTGTCCAGATGTTCAGTTTGTTGGCATATAATTGTTTATAATATTTTCTTACAATCCTTTGTATTTCTTTAGTCAGTTGTTATTTCTCCTCTTTCACATACGATTTTATTAATTTGGGTCCTTTTTCTTTTTTTCTTGATGAGACTGGTTAAAAGTTTGTCAATCTTGTTTATCTTTTCAAAGAACCAGCTCTTGGATTCATTGATCTTTCTATTTTTTTCTTAGGGTGACTCTATTTCATTTATTTCTCCTCTGATCTTTATTATTTCCTTTCTTTTACTAACTGGGTATTGTTTGTTATTTTTTTCAAGTTCCTTTAAATGTGAAGATTGATTTTTTTACTTAAGCTTTTTCCTATTTTTTTGAGATAGGCCTGTAGTGCTATGAATTCTCCTTTTAGGATTTCATTCCCAGTGTCCCACTGATTTTGGGTGATTGTGTCCTCATTTTGATTTGTTTTAAGGTACCTTTTGATTTCTTTCTTGATCTCATTGTTGACCCATTCACTGTTTAATAATGTGTTATTTAGCTTCCATGTCTTTGTGTGTTTTTCAGTGTCCTTCTTGTGATTAATTCCCAGTTTCATAGCATTATGGACATAGAAGTTGCTTGATATAATTTCAGTCTTCTTAAATTTATTGAGACTTGTTTTGTGTCCCAACATGTGGTCTATCATAGAAAATGTTCCATGTGCACTTGGAAAGTATGTATATTTTGCTGCTTTGGGGTGAAATGCTCTGAAGATATCAATTAAATCTGTTTGATTTAGTGTGTGGTTTAAGGTTGCTGTCTCCTTGTTGATTTTCTGTCTGGAAGATCTATCCATTGAAGTCCATGGGGTGTTAAAATCCCCAACTATAACTGTATTCATGTTGATCTCTCCCTTTATGTCCATCAAGTTTTGCTTTACATATTTAGGTGCTCCTAATTGAGTACCTAAATGTCAACTAGGGGTATATCCTCTTGTTGGATTTTTCCCTTTATCATTATGTAGTGTCCTTCTTTATCTCTTACTATAGTTTTGGTTTTAAAGTCTATTTTGTCAGATATAAGTACTGCTACACCAGTGTTTTTTTTCTTTTCCTTTTGCATGAAATACCTTTTCCCAACCCTTTATTTTATTTTGTGTGTATCTTTTCATCTGAGATGTATCTCTTAGAGGCAGCATATATATATAGGTCTTATTTTCTTATCCATTCAGCCATCCTGTGTCTTTTGGTTGGGACATTTAGGCCATTTACATTTAAGGTGATTATTGATAGATTGTGTAGTGCCACTTTATTGTTAGATGTTTTCCTCTTGTTGTTTTTTTTTTTTCCTTTCTCTTTTTCTTCTTCTAAAAGCAAGCCTTTTAACATGTGTTGCAGTACTGGTTTAGTTTTAACAAAGTCCTTTAGCTTTTTCTCATCTGGGAAGTTCCTTATTTCTCCTTCAATTTTAAATGATAGCCTTGCTGGGTAAAGTAGCCTTCGTTGTAGGTCCTTGCTTTTCATCACCTTGGATATATCACATCACTCCCTTGTGGTCTGAAATGTTTTTGTGGAGTAGTCAGATGCCAATCTAATTGGTGCTCCCTTGTAGATTACTACCTGCTCTTCTTTTGGGGCTTTTAAGATTCTCTCCTTGCCTTTAAGCCTTATCATTTTAATATATGTCTTGGTGTAGGCCTCTTTGGGTCCAGCCTGTTTGGGACTGTGCTTCCTGGACTAGTGTGACTTTTTCCTTCACCAGATTGGGAAGTTTTTGATCATTATTTCTTCAACTAGGTTCTTGATCCCTTGCTCACTCTGGTATTCCCATGATGTGGATGTTGTTATACTTAATGTTGTCCTAAATGTTTCTTAAACTCTCCTCATTTTTTAGAATTCTTACTTCTTTTTGCTGCTCTGCTTGAGTGTTTTTTTTCTACCTTGTCTTCCAAAACATTGATTCAATTTTCTGCTTCATCTAATCTACTGTTCATTCCTTCCAGTATATAATTTCAGATATTGCATTTTTTATTTCTGACCCATCTGTTTCTATGGTTTCTATGTCTTTTTTCATGCTGTTGAGTATCCTTATAATCATTACCCTAAACTCTCTATCTGATAAATTGCTTACTTCCATTTCTTCTGGAGAATTCTCTTGTTCTTTCATTAGATGTGTTTCTTTATCTTCCCATTTTGGCTGCTTCTCTGTATTTTTCGCATTAGTCATTAAACTAATCAGCTGTTAAACTAATATTTTAATGTAATCAAGCTGTAATCTGCAACCAGCTTAAGCACCACAGGGCAAGGCAGAGTAATTCCTGTGGGCAGGGCTATTGCTTCCCCTCAGGTTGATGCCACTTGGAGGGGAGTGCTCTGCCTGAGAGGAATGGCTTCTGCAGTGTGGGGGTGACTCAACACAGGAATCCTGGCAACTTTTCCTTCAGTTCTCTCCCCAGAGCCACCAAACCCAGGTCTCCTCAAGTGTCTCTAGTTTACTTTGTCCTGCCTCTGCCAGAGCTCAGGGTAAGTGGCTGCAAAGGAAATTTTGTGTGTTGGCTCTTTAAGAGGCTCTCTGCTTCCCTAGCCATTTGTCTTTGGCAAACAGAAACCCTGCTGCTCTTCGGAGTTGAGTGTTATCTGGGTTCCTTTCTGACTCTGTTGCTGTAGGCTGGGGAGCCCAGCTTGGGGGTCACAAGGACAACCCTCAGCCACTGACATATCCCTTCTGGAATTCAGCTGCCACCCGTGGGAACACAGTTAACCCTCTCATGCCTCCTCCACACTCCCAACCAGTCATGTTGTGGTGAAGTGGTTTCTTCTGTCTGTCTGTGGTTATAAGTCTTCTCTCCAGCTAATAATGTTCAGTTGATTATTCTGGATGATTTCTCTACAATTTAGTTGTAATTCCAGATTGGTCCTGGGAGGAGGTTAGTGTAGCTTCTATTTATTCCTCTGCCATCTGGCATCCCTTCAGTAATCTTTCTTAAGACTGAGTTCACTGAAAATTTCTGAATAGTAACAATTATAATAAGAAGCATACTGATGGAAATTTTCCTTTCCTGAGCCTTTCAACTAATTCTAAAGATTTTCATGCTTTAAGAAATTTAACACAATCAAAATGTGTTGGGATCAAGATAAAATTTCTTTATGTGAACCCTGAGTGCTCAGAATGAGAAAATACTGATTTTCTCTCCATAGGTGGAATTGTTTTTCCTTGAATTTATTACTCCTCCTGTATACCTTAGATTGGTAATAAATTCTATCCTAGAATTATTATGAAGATTTGATTTATTTACACATGTAAATCTTTTTGGATAGTTCCTGGTACATAGTAAGTAGTACCTAGTGAAAATAATAGCTATTATTATAAACTTATATTTATTCTTGGCAAAGAAGCAAGAAAATGAGCAGTTTTGTACATTGGTGGTGGGAGAATAAATTGGTATAACTTTTTGAAAAGTGATTTATTTACGAAAGTGAAAATATATATACTTAATTTCAATTTTACATTTAATAGAACAAATGTACTATTCCATAATTAATTTAATCATTCTCTGAACTTTTTCCAAATGTTTGCTATAGCATAATGTGTCTGAGTATATCTTTGTATATAAATATTTATCAGTATATGTCTCAATCTGTCATTCCATTAGGTTGAATCACTATATGTCGCATTACAGAATCAAAAAGTCTATAGTTTAATGAGTGATATTATGAAACTGTTAAAATTGGTATTGCTTACAGGCCCTGGCTGGGTAGTTAAATTGATTACAACATTATCCCAATACACCCACATTGTTGCTTTGATCCTTGGTCAGGGCACATATAAAAATCAACCAATGGACTTCTGGCCAAGATGGAGGTGTAGGTAGAAATGCTTCGCTTCCTTGTGTAACCAAAAGGAGGATAAAAACCAATTTAAAAACAAAAAACAATGAGGACTGACAGAAAATTGAACTGCACGGAAGTCCGACAACCAAGGAGTTAAAGAAACATTCACCCAAGACTTCTGGCCAAGATGGAGGCATAGATAGACACACTGTGCCTCCTTGCATAACCTAAAGAAGGACAAAAGCAATTTAAAAACAAAAAACAACCAGAACTGACAGAAATCGAACTTTATGGAAGTCTGACAACCAAGTAGTTAAAGAAAACACATTCATCCAGACTGGTAGGAGGGGTAGAGATGGGCAACTAGGCGGAGAGGACTCTTAGCAAGGCAGGGGCTAGCAGACCCAGCGAGGTGGTGGATTGTGGAATTGGGTGCGCAAGGCAGTGGCGGGTGGGCTGGGTGGTCCCACATTCTCACGCACATAAACCAGGCGAAACAAAAGAGGGAGCGGGATGGACAGCACAACCCAGGGTCCCAGCTCAGGGAAAGAAAGCCTCAAACCACTGATCGAAAACACCTGTGGGGAGACCCACAGAATCCCAGAACATACACAGACCTACCCACACGGAAATCAGCACAAGAAGGGCCCAATTTTGCTTGTAGGAAGTTGGGGAAGTGACTGAAATCTGGCAGAGAGTGGAGCAAGCGTTGGAGCAACCATTGTTTCCTCTCTGACCCTTTCCCACATACAGCATCACAACTCAGTGTAATGAGTTGCCCCGCCCTGGTGAACACCTAAAGTTCTGCTCCTTACTACGTAATCAGCACATCAAGACAAAATAAATGGCCCAAACGAAAGAACAGATCAAAGCTCCAGAAAAAATACAACTAAGTGACGAAGAGATAGCCAACCTACCAGATGCACAGTTCAAAACACTGGTAGTCAGGATGCTCACAGAATTGGTCGAATTTGGTCACAAATTAGATGAACAAATGAAGGCTACACTAAGTGAAATAAAGGAAAATGTTAAGGGAACCAATAATGATGGGAAGGAAACTGGAACTCAAATCAATGGAGTGGACCAGAAGGAAGAAAGAAACATCCAACCAGAAAAGAATGAAAAAGCAAGAATTCAAAAAAATGAGGAGAGGCTTAGGGACCTCCAGGACATCTTTAAACGTTCCGACATCTGAATCATTGGGGTACCGGAAGGAGAAGGGGAAGAGCAACAAGTGGAAAACTTACTTGAACAAATAATAAAGGAGAACTTCCCCAATCTGGCAAGGAAATAGACTTCCAGGAAATCCAGGAAGCTCAGAGAGTCCCAAAGAAGTTGGACCCAAGGAGGAGCACACCAAGGCACATCATAATTACATTAGCCAAGATTAAAATGAAGGAGAGAATCCTACAAGCTGCAAGAGATAAGGCGACAGTAACGTACAAAGGAGTTCCCATTAGACTGTCAGCTGATTTCTCAAAAGAGACCTTCCAGGCAAGAAGGGGCTGGAAAGAAGTATTCCAAGTCATGAAAGTCAAGGACCTACATCCAAGATTGCTCTATCCAGCAGTTTTCATTTAGAATGGAAGGGCAGATAAAGTGCTTCTCAGATAAGGTCAAGTTAAAGGAGTTCATCATCACCAAACCCTCATTATATGAAATGTTAAAAGGACTTATCTAAGGAAAAAAAGATAAAAAATATGTACAGTAAAATGACAGCAAACTCACATTAACAACCACACCTAAAACAAAAACAAAAGCAAACTAAGCAAACATCTAGAACAGGAACAGAAACACAGAAATGGAGCTCATATGGAGGGTTAGCAACAGGGAAGTGGGAGGAGGAGAGAAGGAGAAAAGGTACAGAGAATAAGTAGCATAGATGGTAGGTAGAAAATAGACAGGGGGAAGGTAAGCATAGTGTAGGAAATGTAGAAGAACTTATACGTATGACACATGGACATGAACTAAAGGGGAGAATAGTGCATGGGAGGGGATGTGCACGGTGGTGTGGAGTGAAGGGGGAGGGGGGAATGGGACAACTGTAATAGCATAGTCAATAAAATATATTTTAAAAAGAAAAGAAACATTCACCCACACTGGTGGAGGGGCAGATATGGGCAGCCAGGGTGGAGAGGACGCATGGCAAGGTGGTCGACCAGGCAGGTGCAGCAGCAGCTGGTGGACTAGGCAGTCCCACATTTGCATGTGGAAAAGCTGGGAGGAACAACTGGTGAGCAAGAGAGACCTTACAACCCAGGGTTCCAGTGCAGGAAACTAAAGCCTCAAAACCTCTGGCTATAAATATCTGTGAGGGTTGCAGCAGCAGGACAAACTCTCAGTCTCATATGAGATTCTGTTGGAGGGGCCCACTGGATTCTAGAATGTACATAAGCCCACCCACCCAGGAATCAGTACCGGAAAGGGCAGTCTGCTTGTGGAAAGTGAGGTAAGTTACTGAAGGCAGGGCGAGGGCCAGCCAAGTAGCATTGTTCCCTCTCTGACCCCTTCCCACATAATAGCACCACTGTGTAGCAATGTGGGCTGCCCTACCCTAGCAAATATAGAAGGCTCTGCCCCTTACAATATAACAAGTGCACTGATACAAAGAAATATGGCCCAAGTGAAAGAATAGATTAAAACTTCAGAAAAAGAACTAAGTAATGAGGAGATAGCCAACCTATCAGATGCAAGGTTCAAAACACTGGTAATCAAATGCTCACAGAAATCATTGAGTACAGTCACAAAATGAAGGAAGAAATGAAGCCTATACAAAGTGAAATAAAGGAAAATATATAGGAACCCAACAGTGAAGGGAAGTAAACTGGGACTCAAGAAAACAATTTGGAAAAGAAGGAAGAAATAAACATTCAACTGGAACAGACTGAACACAAGAATTCAAAAAGATGAGGAGAGGCTTACAAACTTCTGGAAAAACTTTAAACATTCCAACATCTGAATAATAGGGGTGCCAGAAGGAGAAGAACAAGAGCAAGAAATTGAAAACTTATATGAAAAAATAATAAATGAAAACTTCCCTAATGTGGCAAAGGAAATAGATATGTAAGTCCCGCAAGCTCAGAGAATCTGAAAGAAGTTGAATCCAAGGAGAAACACACCAAGACACATCAAAATTAAATTGCCCAAGATTAAAAATAAGGAGAAAATCTTAAAAGCAGCAAGAGAAAAGGAGACAGTTACCTATAAAGGAGTTCCCATGAGGCTATCCTCTGATTTCTCAAAAGAAAACTTACAGGTAATAAGGTGTAGAAAGAAGTATTCAAAGTCATGAAAAGCAAAGACCTACAACCTAGATTACTCTATCCAGCAAAGCTGTCATCTAGAATGGAAGGGCAGATAAAGTGCTTCCCAGATAAGATCAAGTTAAAAGAGTTCATCATCACCAAGCCCTTATTATGTGAAATGTTAAAAGAACTTATCTAGGAAAAAGAAGATCAAAACTATGAACAGTAAATTGACCACAAACTCAACAACTATCAACAACTAAACCTAAAAAATGAAAACAAAAACAAACTAAGCAAACAACTAGAACAGGAACAGAATCACAGAAATGGAGATCATATGGAGGGTTATCAACAGGGAAGAGGTGGGGGAGAATGGGAGAAATAGGTATAGGGAATAAAAAGCATAATTGGTAGACACAAAATAGGGTTAGGTGAAACTAGTATGGGAAATAGAGAAGCCAAAGAACTGTGTATATGAACCATGGACATGAACTAAGCTGGTGGGGGATGCTGGAGGGATGGAGGGTGCAGAGCAGAGGTCGATAAATGAGAGAAAAGAAAGGGACAACTGTAATAGCATAATCAATAAAATATACTTAAAAAAAGAATCAAGCAATGAAAGCAAAATGTAAGTGGAACAACAAATCAATGTTTCTCTTAAATCAATAAATGAAAATTAAAACAAAATAAAATATTGCTTACAATGTTTTAATAATACAAGGAAAAGATTTATGTTAGAATTTCAAGTAGAAAAAGGAAGGCTAGATATAACATAGTATTATCACATATGTGTAATAAAACTAACAAAAATGTATAAAAAGGGAAGGGGAGAAGAGAGAAAAACACAATTGGCCTTAAAATAACACGGAATCTCCCAAAAGTTCTCATAGTAAGAGAAAATGACAGATTGTGTTCAGAGATTATTTTATCAAATTGGTATGTAAAAAGATTTCTTTAAGCTCTGTTTTGCAGAGATCACCACTTAGAGATTCAAGTATTCCTGTTTTGATACTTCTAAGTTAACTATATGTTACAGTTTATCTGGTACTTCATTTTTTTTAACTGAAATTACTTTTTACTTTAAGCTTGAATAAAAATCTTCATTGGAAAAAGTAAATTTTAAAAAATGTGTAAAAAAAATGAGGACTGGGAGGAAATACACCAATGTGTTAACATAAGGGTGTTTTTTCAAAAAATATTTTATTTTTTAGTATTTTCTCAACTTTCACTTTATCAAGGCAGAAAAACATACTAGTAGAGCCCTAACCAGTATGGGTCAATTTGTTGATGTCTTCACGCAAAGCAAAAAATTGCCTGGTCAGGGCATGTGCCTGGGTTACTGCTTAGCTTGGGGTATGTGTGAGAAGCAACCAATCAGTTTCTCTCTCACGTAGACGTTTCTCTCCATCTTTTCATCCTTTTCTTCACCCTCTCTAAAAGTAAATAAATAAAATCTTAAAAAATTAAGTATTAACAGAAAAGCTAAACAAAATGCATATACCCTTTGACCTAGCATGCCTTCTTATGAAAATCTAGGCAACAGGAAAAAAATTAGACATATGTACAAATGTCGATTGTAGCACAATGGCGAATACCTAGAAATAGCTTAAATGTACTTCAACAAAGGAGTACTTGAATGATTCTTAATTAAAAAAAAATTATCTATCTATCTATCTATCATCTATCTTTCTATCTATCTATTTATTTTTAGAGAAAGGGGAAGGGAGGGAGAAAGAGAGGGCAACACTGATAACGAGCGAAAAACATCAATAGGTTGCCTCTGGTATGTGCCCTGACCTGAGATCAAGCTTGTAACCCAGGCATGTGGCCTTACTGAGAATCAAACTGTCAACCTTTTGCTTTGTGGGATGACACCCAACCAATTGAACCACACTAGTCAGTGCTGAATAATTGTTAATTTTATAAAAGAAAAACATACAACTGTTAAAAAGAATGAATTAGAGCTATATGATTGATCTGTAGGAATGTTTTTCATACTTAGATAAGTGAAAAAAGTTACAGTGTAATGTGTATAGCATGATTTTTATAAAGAATACCTGCTCATTCATATGTGTAAGAGCATAACAAAGATGTGCATGTATGTACATCAAAAGGTTTAACACTGATTACCTCATCAGAGTGGAATTGGAGGGGAAAAAGGAGATGGCAGATTGTCTGCTTTTCCTCATACATTCCTATTCTGTTTTGAAATACTATAATGTGCACTTATTACTTTGTAATTTTGAAAAAACTAATCAAGTAAGAAAAAAAGAGATATGTACCATTACAAAGGAGGAAGAAAATAGTTTAAAGTTCAGTGTAGACAGTTGAGCATCAATTGATTTTACATGATTTACAATAATTGCTTCTTTTAATTTTTCTTGCAATTAGATAAGTATCAATTTAGATTTATTTAAATTTGAAAATTATATCTAGTTTTTGGTAAATCAATGACAAAAGGTTTTTAGCATTTTAAGTATTGTGTGATTAGTATTGTTTTAAATTTTATTTATTTTTAGAGAAATACCAAAGTGTGAAACATCTATCTGCTGCTTCTCGCACACCTCCAGCTGGGGACCTGGCCATCAATCGTGTCGGTTCACAGGCCAGCACTCTAATCCACTGAGCCACATCAGCCAGGGCTGACTGGTACTTTAAGGTCACATACAGTTTAGTAATAGTTATGAGATAGATGAGATTTTCTACTTAGTTTTTTTTTAAAAAGCTTTATTGAGATATTTCTATAGTGTCAAAAAGTTATTCTGACACTTGTTAAAATGGTAAGGATGACTTCGTTCAGAACTACTGCAACAGGTGTCAAAACTGTCACAATAGGGGAGAGAGAGATCAGGCTCAGCTCCGAATACAGAAAAGGCAGCTGGGGGTTTATAGCCAATGAGAACAGCGAGGGATTCAGTGGATGGAAAACTGCTAAAGGGAGACATACAGGGTAGGGGATTCTTGCTAAACTAATTAACAAAGTTCTTGCCGAAGGTAGGCCAAGGCCTTAGACATCAAGGTTGGGAAATGAGGTATTTGATCAAATATCCAGGGTGATCAGATATCAATAGTGGGGGATGCTGTCTAAAGTGACTTCGCAGGATTCTTGCTAAAACTGGGTTATGCAGGCCTAGCAAGGATGTGGGGGTGAGGAGCATCCTAATACACAGAAGGGTCCTCTGAGCCTTCTTTTCTATTAGGCCTTGACCTTCCCCTCATGCCTCCACTACTCTTCCAAGAGAAGTTTCATAAATAGAGGGCTGAGGGAAGAGGAATGGAGAGTGAGTAGAAATGAGTATAGGATTTCTTTTGGTGGCTGATGAAAATGTTCTAGAATTAGGTAGTGGTGACGGTTGCACAACTGTGAATAAACCAAAACCACTAAAGTGTACTGCTTAAAATGATGATTTGTATGGTATTTACTTGACCCAACTAATCAGGATCCCCTGATATTTTTGTTATAGCAGCCCAGCTAAGACAGTTGTTGTTTAGTTTTATCTTTATGTCATTTTATTTTGTTTGTTTTAAACATAAGTAATGGGATTGCTGGAGATAAACAGAATTCTGTTTCTGAGAGCAAACAGAAACAATAACATAAAGTAGTAAAGTTCTAATTCAAACAGTACTGAGTTTGAATCCTGCTGTGCCATTTACTGTTTGCATGATCATGGCGAGTGTGTTAGGTCTGTGTCTGGTGAGAGATAGATGCCAAGATGAAATTAGTCATGCAAAGATTTTATCAGGGGAATCACCTGTGTGACAGAAAGTGGAAGGGAAACTTCACATCCAATGCTGGACTGTCCCCAAATGCAGGAGAGGGAAGGTTGTGTGGAAAAGACTGCCCAGCAGTGTAAGAATGGTTCAGCAAGGTCATCAGGAAGCCCTTGGGCTAAAGTAAACCATCAGAAAAGTGGTCTCTCAGAAGGAGCCTGCCTTAGTATCCCTGCCACACTCAAGAACTGGCTGGGTGCAGTAGGTGGGATGCGAGGCCTTAGAACATGCACAGTAACGGATTTCAGAGCCTTGCGCTAAAACCCTTGTTTGTTTACATTCTCTGTAGTGGGAGGATTATGAGGCATGTTCTCATGTCCACCACAGCAAGTTATCTCAGCTCTCTATTTTCCTCATTTGTAAAATAGGGATAATGATAGACACTACCTCATAAGGTTATCATGAGGTAAGAATATGTGAAGTGCTCAGAATAGAAATTATTCTTTTTTTCCTCTTCCTGTACCTTCTCTTACTTTTTCTTAGCAGCAGCTATTTTATTTTATTTATTTTATTTTATTTTATTTTTTATTTTATTTTATTTTGGAGGGGGGAAGAAAAAGGGAAGCTTTTTATTTTTAAACAGAAGAATGCCAGTTCATAAATGTAGAAGGAATGATAGAATTACAAATTCACCATTTTGCAACTTTTTATAGTAGGTAATATTTCAGTCAAGAGTTATCAATGCTACTAAAAACATTAGGTAAAAGGTGCTTGGGGAACAAGATATTTGCACGGTGTCACAGTAAGAGCCCACACATTATTACAAAGGGGAAAATGTACTTGTACAATGGAGAGATATAATGATTACCACTTTAACCAAGAGCTTGAACTTAGCATAAGTAATTCAACAGCAACTATTTTGGATACAACACTGAAAAACCACAAAAATCCTCCTTCAATTTATTAAAACAAACCAGTCTTAAAAAGTGTCACAAAGTGTGCTCCATGGCCTAGCACCATGAACATCACCTGGGACAGCTGCAAATTCCAGGGCCCTATCCCAGACCTACTGAATCGGAATCTCAGGGGAGAGCCCAGGAATGTTTTTCAACATCCAGGTGATCCTTGTGCATGCTGAAGTTTGAGAAATACTACTTTAAACACAAATTGTTCTTATTTCTTCTAGGGAAGAAAATGGACGAAAACAAGTAAAATATCTTCAAAAACAGCTTCTTAATGTCAAAAGAGAACGGCAGGTTGAAGTACAGGTAAGAATTTCCTGGGCAACACCAAAAGTTACTGACCTAAAATAGTGATATAGAAACCATTTTTAAGCAAAAAAAAAAAGTTGCATATGAAAAATTGTCATTTCTTCTGGGGTGCCTTTAGTATGGAAAATATAAAGAGTAACTGGAGAGTTGGTCTGATATGTACAAGTATATATATATATATATATATATATATATATATATATATATATATAATGTCCAGAATAGAACTCTGGAGCTCTTAGTTCTTACCCCTCCCATCTCACCAAACCAAACTACCCTCTCCCTCCCTACAGGAGACCTTATCTCAAGCAGTCTTACATTTCAGCATTCCAGATGGGAGACTATAGTCTTTGGTAGGACATTAAGCATATTATAAAGCTTCTTATACATGATGGTTAGGGTTAATAATGTCATTTGGATTGTATTTAAGTTATTTTTTATCCTCACCCAAGGAAAATTTTTATTGCTTTTTAGAGAGAGAGGGAAGGAGAGAGGAAAGGAGAGAAAGAAACATTGGTGTGAGAAAGAAGCATCGATTGGTTGCCTCCCATATGCACCCTGACTAGAGATTGCATGGGCTCAGACCAGGGACTGAACCTACAACCTAGGTGCGTGCTCTGACTAGTAATCAAACCCACAACCCTTAGGTTACTGGACAATGCTCCAACCGCCTGAGCCACACAAGCCAGGCCATTTGTACTGCATTTTAAACACAGAGTGGATATACTGAGTTTTTATAGCTATTAGGACCTAACATTATATCTAGTTTACATCTCTAAGAAAATGCCCTGACTGGTGTGGCTCAGTTGGTCGTGTGTTGCCCAGCAAAGCGAAAGGTTGTCCATTTGATTCCTGTCAGGGCACATGCCTGGGTTACTGGCTGGTCCTGGCTGTGCAAGAGCCAACCTATCAATATTTCTCACATCGATGTTTCTCTCCTTCTCTTTCTTTCTCTCTTCCCCTCTCTCCAAAAAGTAAATAAAATCTTTATTTAAAAAAAATTGTATTGTATTTTTCCCATTACTATTTGTAAATAAAATCTTTTCAAAAAAAAAAGAAAATGCATCCAAATTTTAAGCAATTGACTTGCAAAACAAAGTTTGGGCTACAACCTAGGCAGTCAGAAATTAGTTCTATCAGAATGACTAATACTATTAGCAGTTTAGAAAGTTACAAAATATGGCCTAATATCAGCTTATCATTACCTAACTATTTGCATAAGCTTATACTTCAGATCAGGGAATCTTCATCATTCCCTACATGGAATTTAGAAGAATATTTGAAAATACATTTGGAAAAATTGTCTAAAAAAGTTCACTAGACTTTATTCCAAGGTATTATCTTTAGGTCTTCTGAACAAATTGCTTCCCATCCTCTCTTATTTTCTATTACCAGTTATAAAGTAACTTTGGTATTGATTTTTACATCATTATTACTATTAACCTCTGTTTATTGCTTACATATTTGAAAACCATTTTTCTTCTCTGAAAAGTTTTACAAAAAGTGGTGTGTGCTTAGATTTTCTCTATAATGAGTAGACTTCTTCTGAGGTTTCTTAGCCTTTTTTGCTGAAAAACTCTTCAATTATTTAAAAATTCCTCTAGCTTCCTTGACTGTTAAAATAGAAACTATGTATATTAATTTCTCTTTAAGCCTTTAAGCCAAACAGTATGAAAGGAAACCTCAGGTTTGGCACTCTGCCAGTTAACTCCCCTATCCTACTAACAGGACCATGTTTTTTCTTTTTCTTTAAACACCTGTTGAAAATAGAGTTTTCCAGACAACAGCTAACATTTGCTTGTGAAACTTAACCTCTTTCATTACATTCCCAGCCATTTAAATTATATTTACGTGAAGTGAAACTAAAGCAAAATATCACTCAGATATTTTGATCATCGGAAAAGGAATAGATGAACCTGAAGTTGAAGCTCCAAGGCAAACCTTTGAATAAAAAACAGATACCAAGATGTAATGAATCCCGGCTGGTGTGGCTCAGTGGATTGAGTGTTGGCCTATGAATAAAATAGTCACTGGTTGGATTCCTGGTCAGGGCACATGTCTGGGTTGTGGGCCAGGTCACCCATTGTGGGTGTGCCAGAGGCAAAAAATTTATGTTTCTCTTGCACATCATCAATGTTTCTCTACTTTTCTTTCTCCCGCCCTTTTCCTCTCACTAAAAATAAATAAATAAAATCTGGACTTCTGGCCAAGGTAGATACACTTTCCCTCCTCGCACAACCAAAAGAAGGACAAAAACAAAAAATAATCAGAACTTCCAGAAAAATCGACCTGTATAGAAGTCTGACAACCAAGGAGTTAAAGAAGAAACATTCTTCCAGACTAGTAGGAGGGGAGGAGACAGGCAGCCAGAGCAGAGAGAACTCATAGCAAGGCAGCAACTGGTGGACAAGGCAGTCCCATATTTGCATGTGGATAATCCAGGAGGAACAACTGGGGAGTGAGATAGACGGTGTAAACCAGGGTTCCAGCACAGGGAAATAAAGCCTCAAAACCTCTGACTGGGGGGTTGAGGAGGCAGGAGAAACTCCCAGCTCCACAGGACAGTTTGTTGGAGAGATCCACAGGGTCCTAAAATGTACATAAAACCACCAACCTGGGAATCATCACCAGAAGTGCCCAATTTGTTTATGGTAGTGGGGGAAATGACTGAAAGCCAGAGAGCTGAGCAAGTGGCATGGTTTCCTCTTGGACCACTTCTCTGCATACAGTGTCACAACACAGCAACTCAGGTTGCTTGGCTGTGGCAAATACCTAAGGCTCCACCCCTTAGTAACTAACAGGCACGCCAAGACAAACAAACAAAAAAAAATTATGGCCCAAGTGAAAGAATGGATCAAAACTCCAGAAAAAAATAAAACTAAGTGATGAAGAGATAGCCAGCCTATCAAATGCAAAGTTCAAAACACTGATAATCAAGATGCTGACAGAACTCATTGAGTATGATCAAAAATAGAGGAAAACGTGAGGGCTATGAAAAGTGAAATAAAGGAAAATGTATAGGAAACCAACAGTGAAGTGAAGGAAACTGGGACTCAAATCAATAATTTGGAGCAGAAAGAAGAAATAAACATTCAACCAGAACAGAATAAAGAAACAAGAATTCAAAAAAATGAGGAGAGGCTTAGGAACCTCTGGAACAACATTAAATGTTCCAACATCTGAATAATAAGGGTGACAGAAGGAGAAAGGAAGAGCAAGAAATTGAAAGCTTATTTGAAAACATAATGCAGGAGAACTTCCTCAATCTGGCAAAGGAAATAGACTTCCAGGAAGTCCAGGAAGCTCAGAGAGTCCCAAAGAAGTTGGACCCAAGGAGAAACACCCCAAGGCACATCATAATGACATTAGCCAAGATTAAAACGAAGGAGAGAATCCTAGAAGCAGCAAGAGATAAGGAGGCAGCTACCTACAAAGGAGTTCCCATCAGACTGTCAGCTGATTTCTCAAAAGAGACCTTGCAGGCAAGAAGGGGCTGGAAAGAAGTATTCCAAGTCATGAAAGGCAAGGACCTACATCCAAGATTGCTCTATCCAGCAAAGCTATCATTTAGAATGGAAGGGCAGATAAAGTGCTTCCCAGATAAGGCCAAATTAAAGGAGTTCATCATCACCAAGCCCATATTATATGAAATGTTAAAGGGACTTTCTAAGAAAAAGGAGAAGAGCAAAAAATACGAACAGTGAAATGACAACAAATTCACAACTATCAACAACCAGACCTAGAAAAACAAAGACAAAAACTAAAGTGAAATAAGCAAACAACTAGAACAGGAACAGATTTACAGAAACAGAGAGCACATGGAGGGTTATCAGCAGGGAGGGGAAGGGGGAGAATGGGGGAAAAGGTACAGGGAATAAAAAGCATAAATGGTGGGTACAAAATGAGGCAGGGGGAGGGTAAGAATAGTATGGGAAATGAAGAAGCCGAAGAACTTATATGTATGACCCATGGACATGAACTAAGGTGGGAGAATGATGGTGGGAGGATGGGTGCAGAGCAGAGGGGAATAAAGGGGAGGAAAAGTGGGACAACTGTAATAGCATAATCAATAAAATATATAAAATTAAAAAATAAAGTATTTTTAAAAAGATGTAATCCGGTTAAATCCCAGTTACTAAAAAACTAGTGGTCATGTCACAGTTGGAATATAAGCAGACAGTGAGGCAGTACATGGATACTACTGACCTGTGGGCCAGAAAGTGATACCAGCAATTTTGACATCAGATTTGTGTGTGTGAAAGAAAGAGGGGACAATCAGTGCATTAGTTATGAAGCTTCCTATTATGTCCCCAGGCAAAATGAAAAAGTCACAAAGAAAGAAAAAATCAGGCTGTTGTCAGACTTCTGAATATGAGCACACAAAGTAAGACGGCCGTGGAGCAGCATGTTCATAAAATTAGTGGGGAAAAGAGAGAACCAAGATCAATATATAAAAATCAGGTTATCTTTCACACACATCAGCCTCAGACTTAGACAAGGAAATTGAAAAAATATATATTATTTTCAGTTGCATCAAAAATATAAAATAATAACAATGAATTCAACAATTGCAAAATGTGCAGTATTTCTTTACAGAAAATTATCAAACAGTTTTGGAAAATTAAATAATACTTAAATAAGTGAAGGGATATGCTATGTTTATGGTTAGAATACTCAAAATTATAAAGATGTGACTTCTGGCCAAGATGGAGGCATAGGTGGACACACTGTACTTCCTCTCACAACCAGAATTAAGGACAACAAATATTTAGAAACAAGAAAACAACCAGAACTGATAGAAAACTGAACTGTACAGAAGTCCAACAACCATTCATCCAGGCCAGTAAGCGGGGCAGAGTCGCAGCAGGAAAAAGTGGAGGTTGGCGTACCCGGGCACACAGGCAGCAGCAACTGGCAGTTCCCAGGCATGCAGGTGGCGGCTAGCGGATCCCGGGTACGGGGTGGCAACTGCGCAGACCCAGTGAGGCTGCGCAAGGCGGCTGGCTGACCAGGTAGTCCCACATTTGCTCACAGATAATCCGGGTGAAGGGGAAGCAGTACAAGTGACTGGAACCCCAGAGAGAGCGGAGCAAGTACCATTGTTCCCTCTTGGACTCTGCCCCCATATACAGCGTCAAAACTCAGCGACTGGGCTGCCCCGCACTGGGGAATATATAAGGCTCCACCCTTCACTACGAAACAGCCTCGACCAGACCAAAAACAAAACAAAAATTAACAAACAAAAAAAAATGGCTCAAACCGGAGAACAAATCAATGTCCCAGAGCCAATTCCTCTAAGCGACAAAGAGATAGCCAACCTATCAGATGCACAGTTCAAAGCCCTGGTGATCAGGATGCTCACAGAATTGGTTGATTTTGCTCACAAATTAGATGAAAAAATGCAGGCTACCATACGTGAAATGAAGGAAAACCGCATGGGGAACCGATAGAGATGGGAGGAAAACTGGGACTCAGATCAATGGAGTGGAACAGAAGGAAGAAAGAAACAACCAAACAGAAAAGAAGGAAGAAACAAGAATTCCAAAAAAAAAAAAAAAAAAAAAAAAAAAAGAGGAGAGGCTTAGGAACCTCCGGGACATATTTAAACGTCTCAACATCTGAATTATAGGGGTACCAGAAGGGGAAGAAGAACAACAACAAGTAGAAAACTTATTTGAACAAATAAAAAAGGAGAACTTCCCCAATCTGGCAAAGGAAATAGACTTCCAGGAAGTCCAGGAAGCTCAGAGAGTCCCAAAGAAGTTGGACCCAAGGAGGAACATGCCAAGGCACATCGTAATTATATTAGCCAAGATTCAAATGAAGGAGAGAATTCTAGAAGCAGCAAGGGATAAGGGGACAGTCACCTACAAAGGAGTTCCCATCAGACTGTCAGCTGATTCCTCAAAAGAAACCTTACAGGCAAGAAGGGGCTGGAAAGAAGTATTTGAAGTCTTGAAAGGCAAGGACCGACATCCAAAATTGCTCTATCCAGCAAAGCTGTCAGTTAGAATGGAAGGGCAGATAAAATGGTTCTCAGATAAGGTGAAGTTGAAGGAGTTCATCATCACCAGGCCCTTATTATATGAAATGTTAAAGGGACTTATCTAAGAAAAAGAAGATAAAAAATGTGACAGTGAAAAGACAGCAAACTCACAGCTATTAACAACCACACCTAAAACAAAAGCAAACAACTAGAATAGGAACGGAACCACAGAAATGGGATCACATGGAGGGTTAGCAACAGGGGAGTGGAAGGGAGAGAGAGGGGGAAAAGGTACAGAGAATAAGTAGCATAGATGGTGGGTAGAAAATAGACAGGGGGTGGGCAAGAATAGTGTGGGAAATGTAGAAGCTAAAGAACTATGACACATGGACATAATTAAAGGGGGGAATGTGGGTGGGCGGGGATGTGCAGGGTGGAGGGGAATGATGGGGTGAAATGGGACAACTGTAATAGCATAATCAATAAAATATATTTAAAAATTACAAAGATGTCAATTCTTCCAAAATTGATTGATACATTGAATTCAATCCCAATTAGAGTCCTGATTGGAATTTATTTAATTTATTCATATTTTGTTAAACTGAATCTAAAATTTATATTGAAATGGCAAGGATCAAAAATAGCCTAGACAGTACTGAAGAGGAACAAAGTAAACAAACTTGCTTTCCTGAATTAAAACAGTATATATTGGTGCAAAGGATTGAAAAATAGCAATGGAGCAGAACATAAAGGAAAACATTTATGAGGAGGGTGGCACTCTGGAGTAGTGGTGTTTTTAGTAGATGATGCTGAAAACACCTAGAAATTGGGTACCTATATGGAAAAAATTAAGCTTTACTCTGATCTGACACTGTACACAAAAATCTGTTCCACATGATTATAACTCTAAATGTAAAAGGCTACAGCATACTATTTTTAGATATGTAGGAGACTATTATCTTGACTTGGGGTAGGGAAAGATTTTTTTTCATTTAAAAAAAGAGTTGTTTAACATATTTCAGTTAGCACAACATGCCCAAAAGGAAATCAAAATACAATGAAAGATTTAAATCAAAGCCTCAGAATTTCATACACACCCAGACCAAAATCCTAAAGTATTAGCGTTGTGCCTCAAATTTTCCCAATTAACTTAAAAAAACTTTAACGTACACGCCTTTAGAAGTTATTAAACGAAATTAGAGTTAATAAACATGCCAAATGTTTGCCTTTTAATAGTAGACACAGCTTCTATATTGTTTTACGAAAGAAGCATGTTTTCCAATATGCATCCATTATTCAATATAATGTGGTATAAGAGCAACATTTAACATAATTCAAGTACTTTGACCTAAATATACTTAATACCTAAGTACATCCTACAATAGAACTAAAGAGAAAAACTAAAAATTGCTTAACAGTTATAGCTTACTCAACTCAGTTGCCACATCCTAAACAAATGTTTGTGTTAAAAAATACTGAATCTTGAGTCTTGAAAACAATTCTGTTTTTAGGAAAAGATTTCTTTTTCTTTAAGATTTTATTTATTTATCTTTAGAGAAAGGAGAGAGGGAGAGAAATATCAGTGTATGGTTGCCTCTCGTGCATCCCCTGCTGGAAACTGGCCTGCAACCCAGGCATGTGCCCTGACTGGGAATCGGACAGTGATCCTTCGGTTGCAGGCCCATGCTCAATCCACTGAACTACACCAGCCAGGGTAGAAAATATTCCTTATACAGGTCACTAAAGGTAAAGTTACAAAAGAAAAGGTTGATAAATTTGATTACATTGAAAGTAAAAAGTTCTTTTCATCAAAAGACACCAATAAGAGAGAGAGAGCAAGTCACACATAACCAACAAAGGGCTTATATCCAGGATATATAGAGAAGTTCTATTGGGTTGGCCAAAAAGATCATTTGGTTTTTTCTGTAAGATGGCTCTAGTAGCGCTTAATTGTCTATGACTTCACTCAAAACAATTTTGTTAGATTGTATCGTGACAGCTGTCATATCAGCATACATTTAAAAAAGTATCAAAATTAGTGAATTTTTGTGTAGGCATTTAAATATTGAAGATGGAAGAAAATACACAACATTTTTGGCATGTTATGTTTTATTATTTCAAGAAAGGTTAAACACAACTGAAATGCAAAAAAAGATTTGTGCAGTGTATGGAGAAGGTGCTTTGACTGACAGAATGTGTCAAAAGTGGTCTGAGAAATTTTGTGCTGGAGATTTCTTGAGGATGATGCTCACGATTGGGTAGACCATTTGAAGTTGATAACCATCAAATTGAGACATTAATTGAGAACAATGTTATACCACGTGGGAGATAGCCTACATACTCAAAATATCCAAATCAATAAAGTTACTGTTGAAAATGAAAAATACATCTTTTATTTTACGGGAAAAAAACCACATGAACATTTTGGCTAACATATACAAATTAATGAAAAAGGGACAGTCACGTAATGGGAAAACAAGCACGAGGATAAAGAAGCACTTCAAAAAGAGGATATCCATCTGGCCATTAAACATATGGAAGTGAGTTCAATTCAATTGTCAAGGAAATGCAAATTGAAACCACCAAGAGACAATTATCTTCCCATCAGATTAGCCAATTGTATTATGTTAGTATTATATTTGATATTAATTAATTTTTTAAAGATTTTATTTATTTATTTTTAGAGAGAGGGGAAGGAAGGGAGAAAGAGAGGGAGAGAAACATCAATGTGTGGTTGCTTCTCACACACCCCCTACTGGGGACCTGGCCCATAACCCAGGCATGGGCTCTGACTGGGAATCGAACCAGCGACCTTTGCATTCTCAGACTGGTGCTTAATCACTGAGCCACATCAGCCAGGGCTGGTATTAATTTATAATATCAAATGCTGACAGTGTAGAGTAATGGGAATTCTAGTGCACTAATACTGAGCATTTATGTTGGTACTACCACTCTGGAAAAAGCTTAGCATTATCAAAGTTAAAATACAGGCATACCCTGTGACCCAGCAGTTCTCCCCAAGAGAATCTGTGCATTTGGAATCATGTACAGAAATGACCAATAAAGCATTATTTGTGGTAGTTCTAAATGTAAACAATCAAATGATTATCATATTTTCTATGTTCATTCAGTGGAATACTAAACTTGAAATGAATGAACTATTGGTACTACATCATAAACTTAATGTGCAGTAGAATAGTTGAGGAACGAAAAAGACATACTATATGATTCCATTTTTAGAAAGTTCATAAAAACTAAACTAGTGTTTAAGGACAGATGATTAGATTGTGGGACTATAATGAAAATTAACATAAAATAAAGAATAGTAGATAATTTTGTGGCAGAGTGGTGATTAAGGAAAGATATAATGAGAATTTACTGTCAATCTTGTTTCTTATCCTGGGATAGTGTTATGTAAGGTTCTCTTTATGATAACTGAGACACACAGTTTTTTTTTTTTCCATTTTTTTACATATGTTTTGTATTCAACAGAGAGAAAACTACATGTGTGTTTTGTGTTAGGGCATGTACAGGGGGTTATGGATACAGAGAGAGAGGAAGGAGCTTTAATAAGGGTAGTGAATCAAGGAAGGACACCCTATAGTAAATATACTTAAGCTGAAACTTAAAGGATGTCTACAAGTTAGCCAGGTGAAGAGGAGGAGGAGGAGAATATTTTAAGCAGAAGAAACAGAAAAACTTGTTTGAAGACATTATTATTATGTCTTCTGATGAACTGACCCTTTTATCATGATAAAATGCTCCTTTTTTGTGTGGTAATACCATTTGTCTTAAAGTATATTTTCTTGCATCTGTTTCTAGTCATTCACTTTTAACCTATCTATGTCTTTATATTTTAAAGTACATGTCTTGTTAGGGATAGCATAGTTGGATTTTGTTTTTATTTCTTTTATGCATTTTGACAATCTCTGCCTTTTAAAAAAATTTAATATATTTTATTGATTATGCTATTACAGTTGTCCCATTTCTCCCCCATTATTCCCCTCCACCCTGCACACCCCCTCCCACCCACATTCACCCCTTTAGTTCATGTCCATGTGTCATAAGTTCTTTAGCTTCTCCATTTCCCATACTATTCTTGCCCTCCCCCTGTCTATTTTCTACCCACTATCTATGCTACTTATTCTCTGTACCTTTTCCCCCTCTCTCCTCCTCTCACTGTTCCTAGCCCTCCATGTGATCTCCATTTCTGTGGTTCTGTTCCTGTTCTAGTTGTTTATTTAGTTTGCTTTTGTTTTAGGTGTGGTTGTTAATATCTGTGAGTTTGCTGTCTTTCTACTGTCCTATTTTTTATCTTCTTTTGCTTAGATAAGTCCCTTTAACATTTCATATAATAAGGGCTTGGTGATGATGAACTCCTTTAACTTGACCTTATCTGAGAAGTGCTTTATCTTTCCTTCCATTCTAAATGAAAGCTTTGCCAGATAGGCTAATCTTGGATGTAGGTCCTTGCCTTTCATGACTTTGAATACTTCTTTCCAGCCCCTTCTTAACTGTAAGTTTTCTTTTGAGAAATCAGCTGATAGACTTATGGGCACTCTTTTGTATGTATCTCTCTCCTTTCCTCTTGCTGCTTTATCTTTAATCTTGGGTAATTTAAGTATGATGTGCCTTGATGTGTTCCTCCTTGGGTCCCATTTCTTTGGATTTTCTGAGCTTCATGGACTTCCTGGAAGTCTATTTCCTTCATCAGATCGGGCAAGTTTTCCTTCATTATCTGTTCAAATAAGTTTTCCATTTCTTGCTCTTGTTCTTCTCCTTCTGGCAACCCTATGATTCAGATGTTGGAGTGCTTAAAGTTGTCCCAGAGGTTCCTAAGCCTCTCCTCATTTTTTTTTTGAATTATTGTTTCTTCATTCTATTTCAGTTGAATGTTTATTTCTTCCTCTTGTTCCAAATTGTTGATTTAAGTCCCACTTTCTTTTCCTTCGTGGTTGGTTCCCTGTATATTTTACTTTATTTCACTTTGTATAGCCTTCATTTCTTCCTTCATTTTGTGACCGAGCTCAGTCAGGTCTGTGAACATCCTGGTTACCAGTGCTTTGAACTCTGTATCAGAAGGGTTGTCTATCTCCTTGTCACTTAGCTCTTTTTCTGGAATTTTGATTTGTTTTTTCAATTGGGCCCTATTTCTTTGTCTTGGTGCACCTGTTAAATTGTAATGGGGTGGAGCCTTAGGTATTTGCCAGGGCTGGGCAACCCTCTTTGCTGTGTTGTGGTGCTGTCTATGGGGGAGAAGTCTGAGAGGGAACAATGCTGCTGGCTTGCTCTGCTCTAGCCCCACTTTCCAAGGAGCTCTCCTATGAGACTGGGAGTTTCTCTGCCGTTGCACCCCCTGCAGTATGTTACAGCTGATTTTGAGTCTTTAATTTCCCATTCAGCAAGCTCCGCCTTGATTGTGCAGGTCAGCTGCCTGGCTGGGCATCCTCTCTGTTTAGCTGCCTGTCTCTAATCTCCGGCCTTTCTACGGGTCTCGGTGAATGTTTTTTTAGATCCTAGGCTGCCAGAGTTCCATGCAGGTTGATTTTTCTGGAACTTCGGATTGTTTATTGATTTTAGGTTGGTGGTTATCCTCCTTTTGGTTGTGCGAAGAAGTGAGGGGTTTCTACCTATGCCTCCATCTTGGCCGGAACTTCTTTTTACTTTTTATCTTTTTATTTATTATTAGTATATTTATCTTTAATTTATTGAGCTTTGTCTAAACTCCTTGGCTACTAATTTCAATATACGTGCATTTTTTAAAAAACCCTCTCCCAAGGACACACTTACTGATTTTAGAGAGAGGGAAAGGGAGGGAGGGAGGAAGGGAGAGAAACATCCATGTGATAGAGAAACATTGACTGGGGACTCCCTCTCACACACGTGACTGAGGACTGAGCACACAACTCAGGCATGCTCCCTGACCAGCAGTCAAACCAGTGACCCTTGGCTTTGCGGAATGATATTCCAACCAACTGAGCCACACTGGTCTGGGGTGGGCATTTCTGTTTTATTTCTAAAGCATATTGATATTTTTGTTTTAATAGTCAGTTGACTTGGTTAAATTCAAACTAAAAACTTTTTTAAATCACTTTTTAATTGTTGTTTGAAAACAGTTGTCTCCATTTTCCCACCACCATTTTCTCCTGCCTCACCCATACCCTCCTCCCACCCTCAATGCTACTTGCTTTTGGCTTTGTCCGTGGACGCTTTATACATGTTCCTTGATGACCCTTTCCCTTCTTTACCCTGTTATATCCCACCCCCTCCCCTCTGGTTACTGTCAGTTTATTCTTTATTTCAGTGTCTCTGGTTACATTTTGCTTGCTTGTTTGTTTTGTTGATTGGGTTCCACTTAAAGGTGAGATCATATGGCATATGTCTTGCACTGCCTGGCTTCATTCACTTAGCGTAATGCTCTCTAGTTTCATCCATGCTATCGTGAAGGGTAGGAGCTCCTTCTTTCTTTCTTGCATAGTATTCCATCCTTTCTTTCTTGCATAGTATTCCATCGTGTAAATGTACTGTAGATTTTTTATCCACTCATTTACTGATGGGCACTTAGGTTGCTTCCAGCACTTGGCTATTGTAAATTGTGCTGCTATGAACATTGGGGTGCATAGGTTCTTTTGGATTGGTGTTTCAGGATTCTTAGGATATAGTCCCAGCAGTGGAGATCTTGGGTCAAAAGGCAGTTTCATTTTTACTTTTTTGAAGAAATTACATACTGTTTTCCATAGTGGCTGCACCAGTCTGCAATTCCACCAACAATGGGCTAGGGTTTCCTTTTCTCCACAGCCTCTACAGTGCTTATTATTTATTGATTTGTTTATGATGGCCATTCTGACCAGAGTGAAGTGTTATCTCATTGTAGTTTTAATTTGCATCTCTCTAATAGCTAGCGATGCTGAGCATCCTTTCATGTGTCTCTGGTCCCTCTGTATGTCCTCCTTGGAGAAGTGTCTGTTCAGGTCCTTTGCCCATTTTTTAATTGGATTGTTTGTCTTCCTGGAGTGGAGTCATTTGAGTTCTTTATATATTATGGAAATCAAACCCTTGTCTGAGATATCATTGGCAAATATATTTTGCCATACAGTGAGTTCCCTTTTCATTTTGCCTATGTTTCCTTCAGCCGTGCAGAAGCTTTTTATTTTGATGAAGTCCCATTTGTTTATTCTTCCCTTTATGTCCCTTGCTCTGAAGGACATATCAGTGAAAATGTTGCTGCATGGAGTATCTGAGATTTTCAAACTAAAAACTTTTTAAAAAAGATTTTATTTACTTATCTTTAGAAAGGGGAAGGGAAGGATGAAGAGAGGGAGAGAAACATTGATGTGTAAGAGAAACATCTATAGGCTGCCTCTTGCACACCCCCAACTGGGGACCTGGCCCACAATCCAGGCATGTGCCTTGACCAGGAACGGAACCAGTAACCCTTGGCTTTGCTTTGTGGGATGACGCCCAATTCACTGAACCAGACCAGTCAGGGCTTAAGCTAAAAATTCTTACAGTCAGTAGTAACTCAAATGTCAGTTCAGCTTGTCTCATGGCAAAATTGCCTGCCTTATTCCTAGCACCTCTGTGGTTCAGGAGTCAGCAAAAGGTTTGGATACAATTTATACATGGAGTTTGAAGTTTTCTTTCTTTCTTTTTTTTTTTCAGGCCTATTTAAAATGATGTGGCTATAGTTATCCCAAAATTTGTTGTTTTGTTCTTTGTTCTCAAAACATTACATAGTTTTGAGTCAATACAAACTCTTGCCCTTTGACTCTTATAGTGCCCTATCTTGAGGTCTACTGCTAGATGAAGAGTGTTTTGTACTTCCTCCTTAGCAGGGGCTAATCATGGATATTTCTTCCTTGGAATTGGGTTCACATGAATGTCTAGATTGTGGGTGGCCGTAAGCCAACTGCAGCACTGCTAATTCCTCATGCTTTTGTTCTTCATTCAGCAACCCCATTGCCATCCATGGTCATTGACTGTACTTTGGAAAGCTTAGTGCTATCTTGGAAGCTTTGCATGATACCTTAAAACAGGCCTGAATTACTCTACCCTCCAAGACATACTTCGTTTTTTCTCTGGCCACCCTGTTACTACTATCCACATTACCTGGCCCTTTTCTTCACTCTGGCCCCTCAGTTCTTTGCAGTCTTTGATGACTCTAATTTCTTTTGGGCGAGCCAGATAGACAGAGAGCACCAAAAAGAATGGGCTTAGATGACCGTGATGATCTCTATGGTTCAAAATGCATTCAAGAATTAAATGAAGATACAGAAAGTGTGTTTGTTAAATTTGCAAACAACTCAAAGCTGGTGTGTCATAAATAGTGGACATTGGAATTCAAAATGCTATTGTTAAAACTTGGCAGTGTCTCCAAAAAGAAGCAAAGGTGAAACTAAAATCTCTAAGAGAACCTTGTAAGTTAAGAATTGTGAAGACCTGACTTGCCTTCAACGGTTTCATTAGAGATTTAGCCAGATTCTAACATAGCTGAGTTTAGGCCAAGCTCCACCACTGGTTGTTACAGAGGCAGCATTTTTAAAAGGTATGTGCCCTCCTGTCTTCTTTAAACCTCTCCGAGTCTTGCATTCATAGTGTTTTGTTCTTCTAATGGTTGTCATCAGTCTTAACAATATGACAACATATTACCATACACTGTGAAAGCATTTGAAGTACTTTCTCTTTGTTTTGATTACTGAAACTTGTGTGGTGTTGATATAACAGGGAAAAAATACTCCCCTATCCTCTGTTGTGGTTAGATGGCAGCTATGAGAATGTGTACAGTTTTAGGCATCACATTTCAAAAGGAGTTTACTCAGAAGAGATCAGCCAACAGAGTGAGATGTGTGGAAACTTTATTACAAAAGGAAAGAAAAGAGGAATTGGCACTATTGGGAAGAGAATAATTCAAAAGGAAACGAAAGTGGTGGGTGGAATTAGAGCCTGAAACTTTAGAAGTTTGGTCTTGATTACGTTTAATCTGCATCTCAGAATGGGAGGCTCTGTTTAGCTCAGAATTTATTCATAGATTCTTACAGAATCAGCCAGTATTCTTAGCGACATAGACAAATACAAATGTTAATTTAATACAGAACTGTGTTTTTTCCTGTGACTGTTATCACTTTAATAGATCACATTCCCATTCTCCTTTTTCTATCCAACCAAAGAGGGCAAGACAAGTTCCAACTTCTCCAGACAGTAGTTTCCAAAAATTCCAGGAGCCAATACTCTTCTCCCTACTTTGTGTTCAGTTTTGAAAACAGACACTACCATTAAAATCCTTTGGTTCACAATAATGTGGCAGCCGTCAGAGCCTTATTAACTTTAATTTGTTGACTGCTAAATCAGTCATGCCTCTTTGAATTCAAGTAACAACTCCAGAAGTCCATATCTGAAGGCAGTTTTGGGATCTGGAGGTAAAGTTTGGTCTGCTACAAAAACCCACAGGTATGCTGCACAGTCCACAGGCCTTGCTCATGGGGAAAGCTCCAGACACTGTGGACAACCAGGGTTATGATAGTGGCTGGTGGTGAAGGCAGATCTTTTCATATTGAAAATCTTAAAAGGAATGCATACAAGTCAAGATACTTGGCCTATATATATATAACCCACTTCTCTTTTGTGCACACTGGGAAGATGAAGAAGTAGAATCATACTTCAGTTCATTTATTTGTCTGCCTTGATTGTGATTTTACCATCACTAGCCTGTCAGTATTTTATATCCTCTTCTGTTTCCACACTGTTACCATCGAAGGCCATAAATCTGTGTAGAACAGAAATATAGGTGTAATCAGAGGCCTATGGTAATAACATGAAACCCAGATGCCTTTGACTTGGAACAGTGTAATTGTAGACCAATGTTGTATGGCCTTTTTAACAGCTACATAATGTAATGCCTCCTGTTTGCCATAGACAGAAACTTCTAGAGTTTTAACTCTGTTTCTGATCTTCATATTGTTACTCTGAAAGTATTCAATTTGATTTAAAAAGAAAAAAACCTGACCAGAACATTCTCTTGGGTTTTTGAAAGTGTACTTTTGTGTGGACACTATTTAATGAATGCCTGTTTAACACTATTAGGTTCTGATAAAAACAACAACAACAAATCTACAATTATCTATGTGGGCTGAGGTTTTCTGCAAAAAGGTTTTATGGATTTAAGTGATATATAAGTAGGACCTTGAAGAAAGTCTAAATGACTAAATAGGTAAAGTGGTTACAGTTGATGAAGTGAAAGCATTACATTTCACTTTAACTCAAGTTGTCTAGAAATTCAGACTTTATACAAGTTGACTGCCATACAAGTTGGAACTAGAAGAGAGGAGAGAAGAGAAATGGAGAAGTGTGGAGAAAAAGGGAAAGTGGAAGGGAAGGACAAAATGTGAGCCAAAAAAGTCATGTCTTAACATTGATTTAATGAGCATTTATTGAGCATCTAAGTTGTGCCAGGCACTGGCAGGATTTTACAGATGAGAAAATAGTCTTGGAGAGAGAGGTTAAGTAATTTGCCCACAATCCTACGATGTGTAAAAGCCTATGAAATACTATAACATGTATTATCAACTGGGCTTGTAGCATGTTCTCTGCCAGAGATACTTATCTCTTTGGAATGGCTGTAATACAGTTGCAATAAGTGCTATACAATTGGAATGATTCCATAGAGTTACACCAAGAAGTTAGACAAAATGACTTGAATTCCTTTCTGCCTAGTTTTAGGGGTCTATGATTCTTTAAAGTGGGTTGTCTTTTCATTATGGATTATCATAACCAATTTCTGCTTTGTTTCTTCTAATACTCACTTAGAACCAGTTCTGCTCAGTTTACATTGTAAGTTAAAGTTGGTTGATATTTGGAGAAACATAGACCAGTGATTAGAGCCAAGCATTTTTGTTATTAGTTGTGTTTGCTTATTATGCTGTCAGATAATTCCTTGAAATTACTCACTCTGATTCTTTTTAAACAACCAGATGTTACTGCCCTGACTAAAACTCTTCCAAGGCTTCCAGGGGCACTTGGAATAGAATTCAAACTTCTTCTTTTTGTTTAAACAAATGAGGCCTTTCATGTGCCTATTTCTTTTTAAGATTTAATTTAATTTATTTTATTTATTTATTTTTTTAGAGAGAGAGGAGAAGGGAAGGAGAGAAACATCAATGTGTGGTTGCCTCTCACATGCCCTTCCCTGGGGACCTGGCCCACAACCCAGGCATGTGCCCTGACAGGGAGTCCAACCAGTGACCCTTTGCTTCGCAGACGGGTGCTCAGTCCACTGAGCCATACCAGCCAGGGCAATTCGAACTTCTTGATAGTGCCTCCGAGGTTCTGCATGTTTTATTCTCACCTACCTCTCCAGCCTCAACTTTTCTAACTGTCAGCCGCCAGTGTACTAGAGCCTCCAGAGTTTTGTTTTAGTCCCTGGATTATATCCAGGTATTTGCTGCCTCAGGACTTTGGCACACGTATTTCCTTTTCCTTAGAATTCTCCTTGTCACCACTTTCCATGTGACAGCCATACTTATCTTTCAGGTGCCATATTTTTTAGACCTTTGCAGAGAACGCTTTTTAGACCATCCCCTCTAACATAGGGCTCCATTGTTGGTTTCTCCCTTAGCTGGTTGCCCTATCCTTTCATACCATTTTGCGTCTTTGAAATAGTTTACACATATTTGTTTGTTTCCTTTTAACTACTTGTTTACCACTAAATCATAAACTTCATGAGGCTGAGAACTATGTCTAGTTAGATCTCTACTATTTACCTAGTGTGGAACTGAATAAGTATTTTTAAATAAATATTGAGGCCTTAAAATTGCTAACTACTTTGTAACCTGCAAAGCTTTTTCACACATATTCTCAATCCTTATAATCACTTCTGAGATATTTCATGCAGGGTAGATATTAATTTTCTATTTAATAGAAGGTAAGACTTGGAGAGTTTGCCTGACTTGGCCAAGGTCAAATAGCTAGTGGTGCTTGGGTGTGAAGTGTTGGGTCATTTGGTCATTAGACCAGTGCTCTTTCTACCAAAAAGAGATAGCAATGGGAAATTCTTGTGGATACAGAGTAGCCAAATAGTGTGCCTAGGAAAGAATCTCACCGTCCAGATGCTTAGAACTACTTATCTTTCATTTTCATTTATTCTATCTGTGATCATTACTGGCTAAATTTCCCATAGCATGATAGCAGAAAAGTAGATTCTGTTCCTTGTTGATATATACATACAAAAGCTAAGCTTAAACCACTGGCTGAACTGAATGGAGGTAGAATGTATTTTAATTTAGAAATCTGGCTTCACCTCTGCAGTGTCAGAATGAATATATTGCTCACCTGAAGGACCAGTTGCAAGAGCTGAAGGCAAAAACTAACATGGAAAATCACTATATGAAGAAAAACGCTGAGGTGCAGATTTCTCAGACCCAGAAAAAATGTAACAAAACAGAGGAGCTCTTGCTAGAAGAAATTGAGGTAATCACTGCTACATTAGGAATGAGCCAGGTAGTGGCATGTGAACTGTCATTCCTGACATTGCCTCAGCTAACGAAGGAAGAGGGAGAGGGAGAGTTTCACCATCTTTGTTTGACCTCTCCTGCTACCCTAACATCTGCATTTAAAAATAAGAATGGAAAGAGGACTTGCATATTTGTAACCAGAGATTCTGATGGGCTGTATAGCCTGAATCTCTTGTTTTTGGAAAACTGGTTGTACTTTCTTCCTTTGGTCACTTTATTTTGTAAAACCACTTGCCATTTCTCTGGGAAATTATAGGAAGAGAGCAAAATAATATAGGTAGTAACTGCAGGATATTGCTGCTGCTTTCCTTACTCAGCCAGTACCTTTTATCCCTTCACTAAGAAATACAAAATCTAGAGAGCTGAACCTCATTCAAACCCACATTTATAGAAATGAGAAATCACAGTGAAAAATACCAGGAGAAAGAAACAAGTCTTAAGCCGCACCTGGGGATTGAGCTCCAAAGAAGCAGTTAGACCCTTATTAGATGATGAAAGCTAAAAATGGCTAAAAGAACAATAGGGAGGTGACCAGGAGCAAACTCAGTAGTGTGTCTGTGCAGAACTCCTTTTTTTTGAGCTTCCTGCTTCTTTGGAGCTTAATCCCCAGGTGTGGTTTAAGACTGTAACAGCAAACTTTTTTCTTGCTCCCTGGAATTTCCTTTTACAGGCCTAAGAACCTGTCCCCAGGAAGCATTGTTTCTCTCCTTAAATCGATTTCGCTTTCCAGGCAACAGGGTTATGGTCTTTCTGTTCTAGGCAACTGCGTGTGTTTAGCACAGTGTCTGACACACAGCTCAGCACTATTTGTGAACACCGAGTAGGAGGGAACAGAACTGCAGCTCTGGAGCAGTAGGCAGAGTTCTGGGGATTCCCGCTAGCAAAGAAAACTTGTGCAGCTGTCACAGCCACACCTCTGATCTTGAGAAGTGCTCATTTCCAACTCTGCAGGGAAGAATTCCTGATGTTGGTTTATTATTCTCACAGAAACTAAGGTTGAAAACTGAAGAAGAGAACCAGATTCATTTTGCGATTGAAATGTTCCTTCGGAAGGAGCAGCAGGTGAGTCACCTAAACTTTTTTATCCTCTGACGCGTGTGTTCAACTTTTAACAAGGACAGCAAAACCATTTTTTTTAGGGAAAGAAAAATCAATCTTAATTCTACCAGCCTAACGAATGAGCTGTAGCCCATGTTTTCTTTAAAAGTTATTCATCTTAATAAATATTTTATAAAGCTGTGATTTGAGTAGAGAAAAAATTTTGTCCTCTGCCTTTATCATATAGCATTACATAGAAAACTTTTCTTGTTCTTTTATTGCCTCATCATCATAATTTTAAAATATGACTTTGTTAGATTATAAAAATAACATTCTTGGTTGAGGGAAATTTTTTTTTTAATTGTCAATCACTTTTATACTCATATTTTCCAGGTAATCAGTCTCTTCATAAAAAAATTTTAAATGGTTTTATAATTTGTTTATGCTGTGGTTTACTTGTTACTCTTTATTTTAGATATTTAGGTTATTTCCAAAGTTTCATTATTATAAATAATGCAGTGATGAAAGCTTTGCCCGAGTAAGTAACTGTTTTTTGTCATTGCAGTTATTTACCCAAAGTAAATCTCAAGCATGAGATTGCGATGCCAGAGAGACTGGTATTTTGTGAATTGCTAATATTGTTAGTACTTTTAAACTTACACTGCCATCAACAGTGTATACAGGTGCTACTTTCAAGTATCCTCAACAGCACTAGCCATTTTAGATATTATTAAGTCTGCAGACTTAATGAGTTGTTTTATTTTGCATTTTTTGCTTACTAACAGACTTGACCATTTTTCCATATATTTATTTACTCATTTTATTTCTTCTTGTGTGAATTATATGGTTTTAATTAGTATTTCTAATACTAACAACAAACCAAAGTGAGTAAAGCCTTTCAAAATATCTCTGTTGGATGAATAAGGAAAAAATGAATTTCCAGTAAACAATTCCAAGTTCGTAGTTAAAGAAAAGAATTTCTAGATCCTATCTTGTAGACCTTTATTGAAGAAAATGTCTGGTAGGCTAGTAGAATCAGAGGCCTGTAACCTGTGATTTGAGAATTATGTATCATTTTACCTGTGTCAAGTGCTAAGACACAGCAGGTATTTGAAAACAGGCAGATGAGCTAGTAGATTCAGTAAATGGTAGATTTAGTAAATGGAAGTCAGTGTTTCCCAGATCTTCAGCCCAACACACAAGCAATATGCAAATGCTTTTATGTGAAAATTTGAAAAGTACAGTAATATGTAAGTTTTAAAAATTGGGGAGGGAAGATGGTGGCGGGGTAGGAGGGAGCGGATTCCACTTCCTCCTACACACAGGAGAAAAACCTAGCTGATCTACAGAGGAACAGAGCAAACAACCAACAGTACCCCAGCGTATATGAAGATAGGAGACCAAAAATTGTAGCGGACATTGAAAAAACCAAAACCAGACGGAAAGGAGAGTGCTTCAGGACAATAAGGTCCCTGGGACCAGGGCGGCTGTAGCCCCAGGCCTGGTGCCCACGGGTCTGCCACAGGGTTCTTGGGAGAGAGCCGGGTCAACGGCTCCCTTCCCAGCCAAACAAGGTTTGAACAGCACCAGGAGAGACCTGGTTGTTTGAAGTTGCAGAGAGTGAAATAAGGATTAAGTGACAAACAAACAGGGGCTATAAATACCCAAAGTCTATGGACGCCGGCTGGGGAGAGTTGAGAGTCGGGCCATGATGGGCCTTGACCTGGATAGTCCCTGGTCTGGCTAGAGAATTGGGCTGTGTGAGAGGCTAGGCCGCTGTACTGAATGGCAGGCTTGAGCAGGAGGAATTTCTCAAAAAAAAAAAAAAAGTGAAAAAAGACACACTATTTGGGGAATTGTGCAGCAACCACTCCAGCCTCCTCCCCACCCAGCCCGGCAGCACTCCCGAGGTGGTGTGGAAAGCCCTGTGCATCCCCATAGCCCTGGGAAGAGTGCACTGAACCTGAGGGACCAGAGGCAGCCTGGCTGAGTGAACACGCCCGCAACCCCAGGAGAGTGCGCTCTGAGGAAGGCCCCACCCCATAGTGGTAACCCCAGCCAGAGTGTGCTCTGAGGAAGACCTGGATCCCACACCCAAAGCCCTGGGGAGAGGCACCCAGCTAGCCCTGGGGAGAGTGCTCTGCCAAGGCTGACTGAGTGCAGATCAGGAAGGGAGAAAAGTGAAACCAATCACCCCTTAGCCTGCTGCAGCGAGCAAGACCAGCAAAACTGGTTTGGGCAGTTTGAAACCAGCAAGAGACTTTTTTTTTCTTTTTAAGTAATTCTTTATTTTTTTATCTCTCAATTCCTTTTTCCTCTCTGTCCTTCTTTCTTGTTTTATTCTTTCTTTCCTTCCTTCCTTCCTTCCTTCCTTCCTTCCTTCCTTCCTTCCTTTTCTTTCTTTCTTTCTTTCTTTCTTTCTTTCTTTCTTTCTTTCCAATTTTATCTCTTCTTCCTTCCATCTTCTTCTTTTTCTTATTTTTAAATACCCACAAGTGAGACAAAAAAACCCTGAAACTGTGAAAAGACCAGAGTTGGACCCAAAGAGGGGTCATCACAACAGCTGAGACAGTGAGACAAATTTCACTTTGTTATTACAGAGAACCTGCAAGTTACTGCATATTTGTATTACTATTTTTTCATTATTCTTACATCATTTATTTTAATAGTATTTTTGTATTCCTCTTCTTTCTGTTTAGTCTTCCTTGCTTGGCTGGTTATATTGTATCATTTGACAGGTTTCCCCTGTTCTCCTTCAGAGTGTATTGCTAATTTACTGTCCTTCACTTTACTTGTGTTCCATTAGGACACTACTCAAGGTCCTGTACTCCCTATTCTTGTTATCCAGATCACATGGATTCTGTCATATGATTGTTGCTCATTTATTATTGTAAATAACAGCTGTTCCATACACTTGTAAATACTACACAACACCCTTCCCAGACCTTAGCCCACTTCACGGTTTCCTGAACTCTATCACTATTGTGGTTAACTCTATTCTCTCACACACTACACCTATTTTCTATCCTTTACTCTCACCTTACCTCAGAATCTGCCTCCCACAACCTCACTGCTTTCTAGATCCAACTCACAATCCTTCCCTCCCCAAGAAGAGTCTTATCTTCTTTCCATCCTTTCTAAAAAGTGTCTAGTTGGGTGGAATATCACGGTTAACACTATACATATCCAAAGGATCTCCTATCTCTTCTCTACCGGTTGCTACTGTATATATCATAGAATATACTCTTGCTGTCTTAAACTATTTTGCCTTCCCCCTCCAACTGATCACAAAAAAGAGTAGGTAGAAGCTGTGAACACCAGGATACCCACTGAAAGAGGAAACCCAACAACAAAGGAACCACCAACAGATAAAAACAGAAGAAGGTGAAGGAGGGAGTGGAAGCCACACTAACCTCAATCTAGGACCTATCTGGAAATACAACTAAATGGTGGAGAAATTACCCAGAACAAAGAGAGAATCCTCAAAACCTTGTACACATGGAAGAACCAGCTTCAACATAACCTGCCCATACCAGCACAAGAAAATACAAGAGGTGGTGGACGGAGTGACCCTCGGTTAACCAGCTGGTGGGAAGGACCCACCAAAGAAAGACCAACAACAATCAAAGCCCAAAGAAACACAGAGCCAACTTAAACAAGAGCCCAAGACCAGTGAGCTCGGAAGATCAAGGAGATGGCACCACTGAATCTCACAGGTATTCTACCATGGAAGTTCACACCATAAACCCAGGGAATCCGAACAGATTAATTTAACAAGCTGAGGCTAACAGAAAGAGTCTCACAAACAATGGGAAGACAAAGAAACAATCCCCAAATGAAAGGAAAGGAGGAAGCCTCAGAAAGAATGCTAAATGAAACAGAGGCAACTCAACTATCAGATATTGAGTTCAAAGCAATGGTTGTCAGGAAGCTCAATGAACTCTCAATGAGCTACCAGAAACTACAGGGAAGCTACAATGAACTCACTGCAAACTATATCAACATGAAAAAGGAAATAGAAACTATCAACAAGGGCCAAGAGGAAATGTAGAATACAATTTCTGAACTGAAGAACACAGTAGAAGGAATCAAAAGCAGAATCAATGAAGCAGAACATCAGAACAGTGAGTTGGGGGACAAAGTAGAAAAAAACACCCAGAAAGAGCAAGAAAAGGAAAAGAGGCTCAGAAAGAATGAAGAGGGATTAAGAGAAATGCAAGACAATATGAAACGTAACAATATCCATATAATAGGGATACCAGAAGGGGAAGAAGAAGAGCAAGGGATAGAAAACCTATTTGAAAAAGTAATGATGGAAAACTCCCCTAATTTGATGAGAGAAAAAGTCACACAAATTCAGGAAACACAGAGAGTCCCAATCAAGAGGAACCCAAAGAGCCCCACTTCAAGACACATCATCATTAAAATGGCAAAATTCCAAGACAAAGAGAGAATCTTAAAGGCAGCAAGGGAGAAATAGGAAGTGACATACCAGGGAGCCCTGATAAGGTTAGCGGCTGACTTCTCAATGGAAACACTCTAAGCCGGAAGAGAATGGCAAGAAATATTCCAAGTTATGAGAACCAAAGGCCTGCAACCACGACCTTACCCAGCAAGGCTTTCAATCAAGATAGAAGGCCAAGTAAGGAGCTCCCCAGACAAAAGAAGTCTAAAAGAATACACCTCTACCAAACCAGTTCTGCAAGAGATGCTAAAGGGACTACTTTAAGGAAAGGAAGAAAAAGACAGAGAGAGGAACACAGGTACAAAATTGGCAATGAATAAGTACCTATCAATAATAACCTTAAACATAAATGGATTAAATGCTTCATTCAAAAGACATAGAATAGCTGAATGGATAAGAAAGCATGATCCATACATGCTGCCTACAAGAGACCCACCTCAGGACAAAAGACCTACACAGACTCAAAGTGAAGGGCTGGAAACAAATTTTCCAAGCAAATGGACAGGAAAAAAAAAGCCGGGGTAGCAATACTCATATCAGACAAAATAGACTTCAAAAAGAGGGCCATAAAGAGAGACCCAGAAGGTCACTTCATAATACTCAAGGGAAGAATCCACCAAGAAGACATAAACATTGTAAATAAATATGCACCCAACATAGGAGCACCTAAATACATAAAGAAAATGTTAGAGGACTTCAAGAAAGATATTGACAGCAACACAATTATAGTAGGGGATTTTAACACCCCACTGTCAAAAATGGACGGATCTTCCAAACAAAATATCAACAAAGATATTGTGGCATTGAACAATGCCCTAGATGAGATGGACTCAACTGATATATTTAGAGCCCTTCATCCCAAAGAAACTAAATACACATTCTCCTAAAAGGCACAGGAATCATTCTCAAAGATAGACCACATGATAGGACACAAAACAAGCCTCAACAAATTCAAGAAAATTGAAATCATATCAAGCATTTTCTCCAACCACAAAGGACTGAAAGTAGAAACCAACCCCAAGGGGAAAAACCCAAAAACCCTCAAAATCATGGAGATTGAATAGTATGCTGTTAAACAATGAATGGGTCAAGAATGAAATTAGGGAAGAAATCAGAAAGTTTCTGGAAACAAAAGAAAATGAACTCACAACAACCCAAAACTGATGGGATACAGCAAAGGCAGTCCTGAGAGGGAAGTTCCTAGTGATACAGGTCTGCTAAAAAAATATAGAAACATTTCAAACAAACAACCTAACCCTACACCTACAAGAACTCAAGGAATAACAACAAAGACAGCCCAGAGCAAGTAGAAGGAAAGAAATAACCAAGATCAGAGCAGAATTAAATGACATAGAGACTAAAAGCACAATTCTAAGGATCCATGAATTCAGGAGCTGGTTCTTTGAAAAGATAAACAAAATTGACAAGCCTTTAAGTAGGCTCATCAAGAAAAAAAGAGAGAGGACCCAAATAAACACAATCAGAAATGAAAGAGGAGAGATTACAACTGATACCACAGAAATACAAAGATAGTAAGAAATTACTATGAAGAACTATATGCCAAGAAATTTGAAAACCTAGGTGAAATGGACAAGTTTCTAGAAAAATATAGTCTTCCAAAACTCAATGAAGAATAAGCAGAAAGCCTGAACAGACTAACAGCAGATGAAATTGAAGCAGTAATCAAAAAACTCCCGACACACAAAAGCCCTGGACCAGATGGTTTCACAGGAGAATTCTACAAAGCATTTAAGGAAGAGCTAACCCCTATCCTTCACAGACTATTCCAAAAAATCCAAAATTATGGAAGACTCCTAAACTCTTTTTATGAAGTCAGCATCATCCTAATCCCAAAACCAGATAAAGACACAACAAAGAAAGAAAACTTCAAGCCAATATCACTGATGAACATAGACGCTAAAATCCTTAACAAAATATTGGCAAATAAGTGGGATTCATTCCAGGGATGCAAGGATGGTTCAATATTTGCAAATCAGTAAATGTAATACATCACATAAACAAAAGCAAAGACAAAAATCACATGATCATATCAATAGATGTGGAAAAAGCATTTGATAAGGTACGACACCCATTTATGATAAAAACACTCAGCAAAGTGGGAATAGAGGGAGCGTTCCTCAACATAATAAGGGTAGTAAATGAGAGACCTACAGCCAACATCATACTCATATACATCATACTCAACATCATCATACGCAAAAACCAAGATCTTTTCCACTAAGATCAGGAACAAGACAAGGATGTCCACTTTCCCTACTTCTATGAAATATAATATTGGAAGTCTTAGCCACAGCGAATAGACAAGAAAAGGAAATAAAAGGCATCCAACTCGGAAAGGAGGAAACAAAACTATCATTGTTTGCAGATGACATGATAGTGTACATAGAAAATCCTATAGACTCGGCCAAAAAGCTGCTGGACCTAATAAATGAATTTGGCTAAACAGCAGGATACAAAGTCAATATCCAGAAATCAAAGGCATTTTTGTATACCAACAATGAAACAGCAGAAGCAGAAATCAAGAAAAAAAATCCCATTCGATACAGCAAAAAGAAAAATAAAATACCTAGGAATAAACCTAACCAAGGAGGTAAAAGACCTATATGCAGAAGACTACACAATACTGAAGAAAGAAATCAAGGAAGACACAAACAAATGGAAACATATACTGTGTTCATGGATTGCAAAAATCAACATCATTAAAATGTTCGTACTACCCAAAGCAATTTACAAATTCAAAGCAATACTTATTAAAGTACCGATGGCATATTTCACAGACATAGAACAAACACTTCAAAAAGTTATTTGGAACCATAAATGACCCCAAATAGCTGCTGCAATTTTGAGAAAGAAGAGCAAAGTAGGAGAGATTACAATGCCTGATACCAAACTGTATTACAAGGCCACTGTAATCAATACAGCCTGGCACTGATGTAAAAACAGGCACATGAACCAGTGGAATAGAACAGAGAGCCCAGAAATAAACCCAAGTCTCCATGGTCAGTGAATATTTGACAAAGGGGGCAGCAACATAAAATGGAGTAAAAATAGCCTCTTCAACAAGTGGTGTTGGGAGAACTGGACAGCTACGTGCAAAAAAATGAAACTTGAGCACCAACTTACACCATACACAAAAATAAATTCAAGGTAGATAAAAGATTTAAATATAAGCTGTGACACCATTAAATTCCTAGAGGAGAACATAGGCAGGAAAATCTCAGATATTTCACGCAGCAACATTTTCACTGATATATCCCCTAGAGCAAGGGTCATAAAGGAAAGAATAAACAAATGGGATCTCACCAAAGTAAAAGCTTCTGCACGGCCAAAGAAAACAGTATTAAAATAAAAAGAGAACCAACCGTATGGGAAAACATATTTGCTAATGACACCTCAGACAAGGGTTTAATCTCCAAAATATATAAAGGACTCACATGACTCCACTCTTAAGAAGACAAGCAACCAAATTAAAAAATGGGCAAAGGACTTGAACAGATGCTTCTCCAAAGAGGACATACAGAGGATCCAGAGACACATGAAAAGATGCTCAGTATCACTAGCTATCAGAGAGATGCAAATTAAAACCACAATGAGATACCACTTCACACCAGTCAGAATGGCTGTCATAAACAAATCAACAAATAACAAATGTTGGAGAGGTTGTGAAGAAAAGGGGACCCTAGTGCACTGTTGGTGGGAATGCAGACTGGTGCAGCCACTATGGAAAACAATATGGGATTTTCTAAGAAAACTAAAAATGGATCTGCCTTTTGACCTAGCAGTTCCACTGCTAGGATTATATCCGTAGAACCCTGAAACACCAATCCAAAAGAACCTGTGCACCCCAGTGTTCACAGCAGCACAATTTACAATAGCCAAGTGTTGGAAGCAACCTAGGTGCCCATCAGTAAATGAATGGATCAAAAAACTATGGTACATTTATACAATGGAATTCCATGCAGCAGAAGAAAAGAAGGAGTTCCTACCCTTCGTGACAGCATAGATGGAACTGGAGAGCATCATGCTAAGCGAAATAAGCCAGGCAGTGAAAGACAAATACCATATGATCTCACCTTTAACAGGAACCTAATCAACAAAACAAACAAAGAAGCAAAATATAACCAAAGACACTGAAATGGAGAATAGGCTGACAGTGACCACAGGGGAGAGGGGAGGGAATTTCAGGGGAATTTCAGAGGAAAAAGGGAAGGGTTTGCAGGAGCAAGTATAAAGGACACATGGACAAAAGCAAGGGTGGGGAGTGGAAATGGGAAGGAGGTGGGGAGGGCTGGGGGGTGGCCAGGGATGGGAGTAAAAGGCAGAAAACTGTACTTGAACAATTAAAAAAATAAAAAGATTGAAAGCTCTCTTAATTGCTCCCTTTTAAAAAAGATTTCTTTCATGTTTTTTAGTATACATATTTTTTGTGTGTACCTACTTACATGTTTTTAGTATTTATTTATATTTATTTTTAAAGTAAATAAGATCATATTATATATATTGTTGCAGACCCTATTTTTTAATTTACCTTTTAAAAATGTATTTTATTGATTATGCTATTACAGTTGTCCCATTTTCTCCCTTTTATTCCAATCCACCCTGCAGCGCATGCCCCCTGCCCCACATTCACCCCCGTTAGTTCATGTCCATGGGTCATACATATAAATTCTTTGGCTTCTACATTTCCAATACTATTCTTAATTCCCCCCCAAATCTATTTTCTACCTATCATTTATGCTACTTATTCTCTGTATCGTTCCCCGCTTTCTCCTCCTCCCTCTCCCCTGCTCATAACGCTCCATGTGATACAATTTCTGTGATTCTGTTCCTAGTCATTTGCTTACTTTGTTTTTGTTTTAGGTTCACTTGTTAATAGTTGTGTTTGTTGTCATTTTACTGTTCATAGTTTTGATCTTCTTTTTCTTAGATAAGTCCCTTTAACATTTCATATAATAAGGGCTTAGTGATGATAAACTCCTTTTACTTGACCTTATCTGGGAAGCACTTTATCTGCCCTTCCATTGTAAATGATAGCTTTGCTGGATAGAGCAATCTTGTATGTAGGCCCTTGACTTTCATGACTTGGAATAGTTCTTTCCAGCCCCTTATTGCCTGCAAGTTTTCTTTGGAGAAATCAGCTAGTAACCTTATGGGAACTCCTTTGTAGGTAAACTCTCCTTTTCTCTTGCTGCTTTTAAGATTCTCTCCTTATCTTTAATCTGGGCTAATGTAATTATGATATATCCTGGTGTGTGATTCCTTAGGTCCAACTTCCTTGGGACTCTCTGAGCTTCTTGACCTTCCTGGTAGTCTATTTCTTTTGCCAGATTGGGGAAGTTCTCCTTTATTATTTGTTCAAATAAGTTTTCCATTTGTTGCTCTTCTTCTTCCCCTTCTGGGACCCCTATAATTTGGATGTTGAGATGTTGAAAGATGTCCTGGATGTTCCTAAGCCTCTCCTCATTTTTTTGAATTCTTGTTTCTTCCTTGTTTTCTGTTTGGTTGTTTGTTTCTTCCTTCTGGTCCACTCCATTGATTTGAGTCCCAGTTTTCTTCCCATCTCTATTGGTTCCCCATGCATTTCCTTCATTTCATGTATTGTAGCCTGCATTTTTTCATCTAATTTGTGAACAAAATCAACCAATTCTATGAGCATCCTGATCACCAGGTCTTTGAACTGCACATCTGATAGGTTGGCTATCTCTTCACAGCTTAGAGGAATTGACTCTGGGGCTTTGATTTTTTCTCTGGGTTGAGCCATTTTTGGTGGTTTTTGTTGTTGTTGTTTTGTTTTGGTTTTGGTCTGGTGGCGGCTGTTACGTAGTGAGGGGTGGGGCCTTAGGTGTTCCCCAGTGAGGGGTAGCCTAGTTGCTGAGTTGTGATGCTGTTTGCTGGGGCGGGGTCTGAGAGGGAACAATGGCGCCTGCTCCACTCTCTCCTGGACTCCAGTCCCTTCCTCCGCTTCCCCTCCACCTGGGTTATCTGCGCTCGGGAATGTGCGACCACCCGGTCAGCCAGCCACCTTGCTTGGCCTCACTGGGTCTGCACAGTTCCCACCCCGCGCCCAGGGTCCGCCAGCTGCTGCTGCCTGCATTCTTGGGTCCGCACCTCCACTTTTTCCTGCCGAGACTCTGCCCCTCTTACCGGTCTGGATGAATGGTTGTTGGACTTCCGTACAGTTCAATTTTTCTATCAGTTATGGTTGTTTTCTTGTTTCTAAATATTTGTTGTCCTTAATTTTGGTTGTGAGAGGAGGCAAGTGTGTCCACCTACGCCTCCATCTTGGCCAGAAGTCCTCATTGGTTGCTTCTTGTATGTGCTTTGACTGGGGATTGAACCAAAAACCTTGCATATTGTGATGATGCTCTAACCAACTGAACTACTCAGCCATGACTTTTTTATAGTTTCTGTTTTTTTAAGGATTTTCTTTATTTATTTTTAAAGAGAAAGGAAGGGAGCGAGAAAGAGAGGGAGAGAAACTTTGATGAAACATTGATTGATTGCCTCCTGTATGTACCTTGACCAAGGATTGAACCCACAACCTCAGTATGTGCCCTGACTGGAAATTGAACCTACAACCTTTTGGTGTATGGAAGTATGCTCCAACCAATGAGCCACACTGGCCAGGACTAGACGGAGTCTTCGGTCTGACTTACTCTGGAACTGCTTATTCTATGGACCCACCCTTTGATTATTTCCTTGGTTACTGAATATATAATTGCAATAGACATACTTGGCAACTGACAGAATTTCTCTCTGACTCATGCAGTGAAGGCCATTATGGTAGTTATGACCAAGTAGTAGTCTCTGGAACATTCCGTCTCTACCAAGATCATAGATCATAAGTATGATGCTTCCCTGATGTAACTGCAGAAATCAGTGCAAACATCGAACTTGAAGGAAGTAGAGGTAGTGATACTTATCACATCCCCATTTAACTTGGCTATTTGACCTTTGCAGTTAAATGATCTTGAAGATTGCCTGTGGACTCTTCTAAATAATGTAAGCAGATGGTTACTCCATTTGCAGCTATGGTTCCAGATGAAATATCTTTACTGGGGAAAATCTTCAACAACCACTGTCTCTTGGTAGGCAGCTGTTAACCTGACTGAAGCCCCTGCATCCACACCAGTTTGAGAAAAACCTCCAGATGTAGTTTGCTTGTACCTGGGAGGGCCAACAGTGCACCCTCACATTCTGACATCAGGACTATTATGTGAGTTCTGGTCTCTGCATAACGTGGTCTGTAGAGATATTGCTTGCTTTGACTTTCCACAAAACATCCTAGTAGTCCTTGGCACTTTGTTGATTGTGATGAACAGGAAGTAGCAAGAATTGCAGATGCCTCATTAAGGCATATGTGAATTAAAAGGTTGGATATAAGCTCTATTTTTGGTACCAATTCTGTATCATTATGGTCTACTTAGGTGACAGAAACCAGACCGGTAATTTGAGCAGGGAACATGTAGCAAAAGAATCATTAAATTGATAATGAGAGATTGACTACACAGAATAAAAGAGAACTCTAAAGAACACCTTATGGCTGAAGGACAGTATCCAAGAAAGGAATAAACAGAGAGGTTTGCTTTGTTGCCCTGGGTCAGAGTGAGACAAAGCTAGCAATCAGGGAACTGTGGATTGTGTTTGGCAAGCAAGAACCCTCTTGTGTCAGCAAAATTATGTGAAAAAGTGTCACTGAGTGTCCCACACACATGACACTGTCAGCCATGCCCCTGTTAGCCATGCTCCAGGCACAAAGGAGGAAGCACACTGGAACCAGGGAGAGGAGCTCTCCTGTCACTTCCTTCCAGTGCCCTCTACTGACAAAACTTAACATTGTGCCAACTGGCAAAAGTGCGACATTTAGAGCAAACACCTGATTTCCCTACACTAGCCAGTGAAGTATTCATTTGGAGTTGAGAGGCAATAAATTGATATTGACACAAATAGGGATTGGGTGAGGTTTGCTCTGTAGATTTATGGTAGATAAACTTTACCAAATTAAGGGACTTTCTACCCTGCCTGGTGTGGTTTGGTGGATTGAATGCTAGCCTAAAAACCAAAAGGTCACTGGTTCGATTTCCAGTCAGGGCACATGCCTGGGTTGTGAGCCAGGTCCCCAGTTGGACCTGCAACAGGCAACCAAGTGATGTTTCTTCTGTGCATCGATGTTTCTCTCCCTCTCTTTCTCTCTTCCTTCCCCTCTCTAAAAATAAATAAAATCTTAAAAAAAAATCAAACTTTCTTTTGGTCTTACCTTCCTACGTTTTCTTTTTTTTTTCAGGATGAGTATTCAGCTTTATGAAATGGATTTTTCATCCATTGAGATACTATTTTTCTCTTTTAATATGTTAATAAATTAAAATATATTATTATTGAGTTGAATCATCTTCATATTCTTGAGCTAAACCCTACTTGGTCAGTCATATTCTTTTACTAGACTACTGGAGTTTATTTGTGGATTTTAATTTTGTATTTGTATACTCCACAAACAAACTTAACCCATAGATTTTTTTTGGTGTTTCTTTGTTGTATTGCTGTCAGTTATGTTAGCTTGGCAACTTGAGTTGGGGAGCTTTGTATCCTTTATACTCTGAAACTTAAAAATATAAATAGGACAGAACAGATTATCTGTTTCTTGAAACTTTGATAAAATTCAGTCATCAACAACTGTGTGTGGGTGTCAGTTTATAGCGGAGATATTTGGCTACCTTTTCAATCAGTAATTGTAGATGTCTTCACTTTTAAAAAATCTTTTTGAGTCATTTTTTACATCTTCCTAGAAAATAATTCATTTCATATAAACATTTATTTCAAATTTATTAGTATAAAGCTGTGCACTGAAGTTTCTTACAATTAAAAATTTTTTCTGTTTTTGTAGTTATCCTTTTCAGCCTTTATTTTTAAAATTTGTGTTTTCTTTCCCTTTTTCTTGCTGAGACTTGTCAAAGGTTTGACCATTTTATTGGTCTTCAGAAAAACCATCTTTTAGTTTTATTGAACACATCTGTTTTTTTCCGTCACAATTTAATTATATTATATTGATTATGTTATTACAGTTGTCCTGATTTTCCCTCCTTTACACCCCTCCACAGAGCACTCTGTAGTCCTCAGGCAATCCCAACACCATTGTTCATGTCCATGTGTCATGCGTATAAGTTCTTTGTCTACTCCACTTCCTATACTGGACTTTACATCCCTATTGCTATTCTGTGGCTACCTATTTGTACTTCTTTTTTTAAAAATATATTTTATTGATTATGCTATCGCAGTTGTCCCATTTCTCCCCCATCATTCCCCTCCACCCTGTACACTCACTCCCACCCACGTTCCCCCCTTTAGTTCATGTCCATGTGTCATAAGTTCTTTAGCTTCTACATTTCCCATACTATTCTTGCCCTCCCCCTGTCTATTTTCTACCCACTATCTATGCTACTCATTCTCTGTACCTTTTCCCCTTCTCTCCTCCTACCACTCCCCTGTTGCTAACCCTCCATATGATCTCCATTTCTGTGCTTCTGTTCCTGTTCTAGCTGTTTGCTTTTGTTTTAGGTGTGGTTGTTAATAGCTGCGAGTTTGCTGTCTTTTCACTGTCATATTTTTGATCTTCTTTTTTCTTAGATAAGTCCCTTTAACATTTCATATAATAAGGGCTTGGTGATGATGAACTCCTTGAACTTGACCTTATCTGAGAACCATTTTATCTGCCCTTCCATTCTAACTGACAGCTTTGCTGAATAGAGCAATTTTGGATGTAGGTCCCTGCTTTTCAAGATTTCAAATATTCCTTTCCAGCCCCTTCTTGCCTGTAAGGTCTCTTTTGAGAAATCAGCTGACAGTCTGATGGGAACTCCTTTGCAGGTAACTGTCCCCTTATCCCTTGCTGCTTCTAGAATTCTCTCCTTCATTTTAATCTTGGCTAATGTAATTACGATGCACCTTGGTGTGTTCCTCCTTGGGTCCAACTTCTTTGGGACTCTCTGAGCTTCCTGGACGTCCTGGTAGTCTATTTCCTTTGCCAGATTGGGGAAGTTCTCCTTTATTATTTGTTCAAATAAGTTTTCCATTTGTTGCTCTTCTTCTTCCCTTTCTGGGACCCCTATAATTCGAATGTTGGGACGTTTAACGATGTCCCGGAGGTTCCTAAGCCTCTCCTCATTTTTTGAATTCTTGTTTCTTCCTTGTTTTCTGTTTGGTTGTTAGTTTCTTCTTTCTGGTCCACTCCATTGATTTGAGTCCCAGTTTTCCTTCCATCTCTATCAGTTCCCCATGCATCTTCCGTCATTTCACGTATTGTAGCCTGCATTTTTTCATCTAATTTGTGAGCAAAATCAACCAATTCTGTGAGCATTTTGATGACCATTGCTTTGAACTGTGCATCTGATAGGTTGGCCATCTCTTCACGGCTTAGAGGAATTGGCTCTGGGGCTTTTATTTGCTCTCCGGTTTGAGCCATTTTGGTGGGTTTTTTTAATGTTTTGTTTTGGTTTTAGTCTGGTCACAGCTATTACGTAGTGATGAGTGGAACCTTAGGTGTTCCTCAGGGCAGGGCAGCCCAGTTGCTGGGTTGTGATGCTGTATGTGGGGGTGGGGTCTGAGAGGGAAGAATGGCGCCTGCTCCGCTCTCTCCTGGATTCATTCCCTTCCCCCACTTCCCCTCTGCCTGGACCGTCTGCGAGCGCGAATGTGGGACGACCTGGTCAGCCAGCCGCCTTGTGTGGCCTTACTGGGTCTGCACAGTTGCCCCGCTGTGCCCAGGGTCCGCCAGCTGCTCCCTGTGGGCCTGGGGACCGCCAGCCGCTGCCTGTGCACTTGGGAACTGCCAGCCGCTGCTGCTTGTGTTCCCGGGTCCGCACTTCCACTTTTTCCTGCCGTGACTCCGCCCCTCTTACTGGTCTGGATGAATGGTTGTTGGACTTCCGTACAGTTCAATTTTCTATCAGTTCTGGTTGTTTTCTTGTTTCTAAATATTTGTTGTCCTTAATTTTGGTTGTAAGAGGAGGCACAGTGTGTCCACCTACGCCTCCATCTTGGCTGGAAGTCCCCTATTTGTACTTCTTAATCCCCGCACCTCTTCACCCATTCCTCCACACCCCATCCCATCTGGCAACCATCAAAACAATCTCTGTATCCATGATTCTGTTTCTGTTCATGTTTGCTTAGTTTGTTTTTTAGATTCAATTGATACATATGTATTTTTGCCATTTTATTGTTCATAGTTTTAATCTTCTTCTTTTTCTTAAAAAAGATAAAAGTCCCTTTAAGACTTTTAATTCTTAACTAAGTCCTTTAACATTTCATATAATGGTTTGGTGATGATGAATTCCTTCAGTTTTTACTTGTCTGGGAAGTTCTTTATCTGCCCTTCAATTCTAAATGATAGCTTTGCTGGGTAGAGCAATCTTTGCTGTAGGTCCCTGCTTTTCATGACTTTGAATATTTCTTGCCAATCCCTTTTATTTTGCAAAGTTTCTTTTGAGAAGTTAACTGACAACCTTATGGGAACTCCTTTGTAGGTAATTATCTACTTTTTTCTTACTGCTTTTAAGATTGTCTCTTAATCTTTAAACTTTGGCATTTTAATAATGATGTGTCTTGGAGTGGGCCTTTTTGCATCCATCTTGTTTGGGACTCTCTGTGCTTCATGGGCTTGAATGTCTATTTCCTTCACCAAATTAGGGAAATTTCATTCATTATTTTTTTCAAGTAGATTTCAAATTCCTTGCTCTTCCTCTTTTCCTTCTGGCATCCCTATGATGCAAATGTTGGAACACTTGTAGTTGTCCCAGAGGCAGCTTATACTATCCTCACTTTTTTTGGATTCTTTTTTCTTCTTGTTATGATTGGTTGTTTTGGGTTTTTTTTCTTCCTTATGTTCCAAATTCCCAATTTGATTCTTGGCCCATCCACTATATTGTAGCTTCCCTGTAACTTATTCTTTATTTCAATTAGTGTATCCTTCTTTTCTGACTGGATCTTTTTTAGGCTGTTGAGATCTTCACTAAGTTCCTTGAGCATCCTTATAGCCATGTTTGAACTTTGCATCTGATAGATTGCTTATCTCCATTTCGTTTAGCTTTTTCTGGAGTTTTGATCTGTTCTTTCATTTGGGCCATGTATTTTTGTCTCCTCATTTTGGCAGCCTCCCTGTATTTGTTTTTATGTATTAGGTAGCGCTGCTTTGACTCTGTATCTTGGCATTGTGTGCTAATATAGTAGGTGTCCTGCAAGGTGCAATGGTACAGCCTCCCCTATCATCCAAGCTGGGTACTCAAGGTGAGCCCTTTGTGTGGGTTGGGTATACCCTTCTCTTGTAGTTGAGCCTTGGTTGCTGTTGGCAGATCAATGGGAGGGATTTACCCAGGTCAATCAGCTGCAAGGATTGGCTGTGACCACTTACCATCAACCTCCACCCTCCATGGAGGATCAGCTGTGCAGGGGCAGGGTGGTGGTGCTCCAACATGGTCTTTAGCTGTCCACTGGGTGCATGGCCCTGGGGTTTCCCAGGTGTGCAGGCCAAGGTCAGCCTCCACCTGTGTTTTGCCCAGGGCCACCTTGCCTAAGCTATAAAGCAGTCTGAGGTTGTTGCTACTTGTGCCAGGCTTGGAGATTCCCAAGCGAAGCAAGTTGTGAATCTAGACTGCCTGCTGCTAGTGCTAGGTTTAGGGTTCACTGAGGCCTGCTGTTGCTTGTTTGATAGGATTTAGGAAGTTGTGCATCATGAGCCAAGACCAGTCATTCATATGGAAAGGCAGCCTGGATGGGCCTGTAAATTAAGTGGGGTGGAGGCTTTGGGGATCTCATAGGTGGGTCAAACAGTTTTAGCCAGGTTGATGGAGTCTCAAATATGGAGCCAGCTTACCAGCTCCATGGCTGTGTGTGGGGAGGGCTCAGAAAAGGGATAATGGCCTCTGCTCATCTTGCTGCCAGACACTTCATTTCCTCCCTGTATGCCAGTGGTGCCTTCCAAGATGCCACCCCGGTGCCAGAGCTCAGATGGAGTAAGTCTGAGTAGGTAAGTCCATGTGTGTGGGTTTTTAAAAGGATCTGCTTAGGATTCCAGGAGTTTCTTCCACCGAGTCAGTTGCCACTGATTTTTGCCAGAAAATTGTGGGGACTTATCTTCCTGACACTGAAACCATAGGCTGGTGGGGCCTGGTGTGGGACTGGGACTCCTGGCTCCTGAGATATCCCTCCTGAATTTTTATTCACCACACACAGGTGTGAGATCAGCCCGTTACACGTCTGCGCCCCTCCTACCAGTCTGAATAGATATAGTTTCTTTAATTCTGTATTTGTGAGATTTCCATTCAACTTGGTTTCTGATGGTTCTGAGTGATGGTTTTAATTTTGATGTGGTTTTGTGAAGAGGCAGGCCAAGTCTGCCTATGCCACCATCTTGACTGGAAGTATAATGTTTTTTTATTTAATTTTGAGTAGTTAAATCTTGTACCTTCTTTGAGCCTATGTTGCATTCTTAAATGCTCAAATCATTTATTTTCAAATTTTATTATTTTCTAGTAAATGTATGTAAACCAACATTTTCCAAGTAGTGTTTGGCTATAATCTACAGATTTTGCTACAAAACGCTACATTGTCTTTCCTTTCCAAATAGCTTGTAATTTTTTTTGTTTTCCCCCAGAATTTTATTATGAATGTTTCTAAATATACAAAGTTGAAAGAATTTTACAGTGAACGCTCATATACCCACCATCTAGTTGTAGATTCTACCATTAACATTTTATTATTTTTGCTTTATCACATATCTATACATTCTTCTTCCATTAATCCTTCATCTTTTTCATGCCTTTTTAAAAAATATATTTTATTGATTATGCTATTACAGTTGTCCCATTTCCCCCTTCATTCCCCTCCACCCTGCACACCCTCTCCCACCCACATTCCCCCCGTTTAGTTCATGTCCATGGGTCATACTTATAAGTTCTTTAGCTTCTACATTTCCCACACTATTCTCACCCTCCCCGTCTATTTTCTACCCACCATCTATGCTACTTATTCTCTGTACCTTCCCCCCCACTCCTCCTCCCACTGCCCTGTTGCTAAACCTCCATGTGCTCTCCATTTCTGTGGTTCTGTTCCTACTCTAGTTGTTTGCTTAGTTTGTTTTTCTTTTTGTTTTAGGTGTAGTTGTTAATAATTGTGAGTTTGCTGTCATTTTACTGTACATGTTTTTTTATATTTTTCTTAGATAAGTACCTTTATCATTTCATATAATAATGGCTTGGTGATGATGAACTCCTTGAACTTGACCTTATCTGAGAAGTACTTTTTCTGCCCTTCCATTCTAAATGAAAGCTTTGCTGGATAGAGCAATCTTGGATGTAGGTCCTTGCCTTTCATGACTTGAAATACTTCTTTCCAGCCCCTTCTTGCCTGCAAGGTCTCTTTTGAGAAATCAGCTGACAGTCTGATGGGAACTCCTTTGCAGGTAACCGTCTTCTTATCTCTTGCAGCTTCTAGGTTTCTCTCCTTCATTTTAATCTTGGCTAACGTAATTACGATGTGCCTTGGTGTGTTCTTCCTTGGGTCCAACTTCTTTGGGACTCTCTGAGCTTCCTGGGCTTCCTGGAAGTCTATTTCCTTTGCCAGATCGGGGAAGTTCTCCTTTATTATTTGTTCAAATAACTTTCCACTTGTTGCTCTTCCTCTTCTCCTCCTGGTACCCATATAATTTGGATGTTGGAATGTTTAAAGATGTCCTAGAGGTTCCTAAGCCTCTCATTTTTTAAAATTCTTGTTTCTTCATTCTGTTCTGTTTGTTTGTTTCTTCTTTCTGGTCCACTCCATTGATATGAGTCCCAGTTTCCTTCCCATCACTATTGGTTCCCTGTACATTTTCCTTTATTTGACTTAACGTAGCCCTCATTTGTTCATCTAATTTGCGACCAAATTCAACCAATTCTGTGAGCATCCTGATCATCAGTGTTTTGAACTGTGCATCTGGTAGGTTGGCTATCTATTCGTCACTTAGTTGTATTATTTCTGGAGCTTTGATGTGTTCTTTCATTTGGGCCTTTTTTTTTTTTTTTTTTTGTCTCGACGCACCTGTTACATAGTGAGGGGAGGAGCCTTAGGCATTCACCAGGGCACATCAACCCTGTAGCTAGGTTGTGATGCTGTATGTGGGGCAGGGGTCCAAGAGGGAACAATGGCACTTGCTCCACTCTCTGCTGGATTTCAGTCACTTCCCCCGCTTCCCTCAAGCAAATTGGCCCCCTTCTGTTGCTGATTCCTGGATGGGTGGGTTTGTGTACCTTCTAGGACCCTGTGGGTCTCTCCAAGGTACTCTCCTGTGAGGCTAGGAGTCCCTCCCAGAACCTCAAACACCACAGGTGTTTTCAATTGGTGTTTGAGGCTTTATTTTCGTGAGCTGGGGCTCTAGGTTACCCTAAAGCCCTCCCCAGTTTTACCTGGTTTATCTGCCTGTGAATGTGGGACTGTCCCGTATGCCAGCCACCTTGTGCTCTGCGCCCCTCCACAATCCGCCACCTTGCTGGGTCCGCCAGCTGCCACTTTGCTGCGAGCTTTCTCTATGCTGCCGCCTGACTCCGCCCCTCCCACTGGTCTGGATAAATGTTTCTTCTTTAACTCCTTCATTGTCAGACTTCCATACAGTTTAGTTTTCTGTCAGTACTGGTTGTTTTTTTGTTTTTAAGTTTTCGTTGTCCTTATTTTCGTTGTGCGAGGAGGCACATTGTGTCTACCTACACCTCCATCTTGGCTGGAAGTCCTTTTTCATGGCTTTAACAGTAAATTGTAGGCATCATAATGTGTAGTTTATAAGTTACTTCCTTTTTACCCAGGAGTAATTTAAAAGGGTGTTTCTTACGAGTCTTTGTACTTAGAGTTGCAGTGGGAAGAATGGAGTCTATTGCTCATAATAACCCTTGGATGTTTCTGCTGTGAACCTCACAACCACCGTTTGAGGTTTATACCATTGCTGTCTTCCACTCTGGTCTCAGATTGTGAAATGTAAGATTTATGCTTGTTGGGATTTGTTGAGTTATTTGGGCTTTTCAAAAATTGAGGTAAGCTCTGGGTAGTGTGTCTCAGTGGACGGAGCACTAGTCTGTGAACCGAAAGGTTGCCAATTCATATCTTGGTCAGGGCACACACCTGGATTGCGGGCTGGGTCCCCAGGTGGGGTGTGAGACTCTTACATATCATTGTTTCTCTCCCTCTCTTTCTCCCTCCCTTCATCTCTCTCTAAAAAATAAATAAAATCCAAAAAATAAAAATATAAAAAAATTGAGGTAACATTGGTTAATAACATTATATAAATTTCAGGTGTACAATTTTATATTTCATTATCTGTACACTGTTGTGTTCTTGCACCAAAAGTCTAGTTGCCTTCCATTACCATGTATTTGACACCCTTTACCCATTTCACCCTCTCCCCAGCCCCTTCCCCTCTCATAACCACCATCCTCCTCTCTGTATGTAAAGTTTTCATTTCGTTTTGTGAGTTTGTGACTTTTTGTTTTATATTCTATGTATGAATGAAATCATACGGCTTTTGTCCTTTCGTGTCTGACTTATTTCACTTAGTATAATACTCTCAAAATCCATCCATGTTGATGTAAATGGCAGTATTTCATGTCTTTTTTAAAATACATTTTATTGATTATGCTATTACAATTTTCTCATTTTTCCACCTTTATTCCCCTCCGCCCTGCACACCCCAACCCACCCACATTCCCCCACTTTAGTTCATGTCCATGGGTTGTACATATAAGTTCTTTGGCTTCTCCATTTTCCATACTATTCTTGCCCTCCCCTGTCTATTTTCTACCTACCATTGATGCTACTTATTTCCTGTACCTTTTCTCCCATTATCCTCCCTCCCCCTTGCAGCTGATAACCGCCCATGTGATCTCCATTTCTGTAATTCTTTTCTTGTCCTAGTTGTTTGCTTAGTTTGTTTTTGTTTTTAGGTTCAGTTGTTAATAGCTATGAATTTGTTGTCATTTTACTGTTCATAGTTTTGATCTTTTTCTTAGATAAGTCCCTTTAACATTTCATAGAATGAGGGCTTGGTGATGATGAACTCCTTGAACTTGACCTTATCTGAGAATCACTTTATCTGCCCTTCCATTCTAAATGAAAGCTTTGCTGGATAGAGCAGTCTTGGATGTGGGTCCTTGCCTTTCATGACTTTGAATACTTCTTTCCAGCCCCTTCTTGCCTGCAAGGTTTCTTTTGAGAAGCCAGATAACAGTCTTACAGGAACTCCTTTGTAGGTAACTGTCTCCTTATCTCTTGCTGCTTTTAAGATTCTCTCCTTATCTTTATTCTTGTCTAATGTAATTATGATGTTTCTTGATGTGTGATTTCCTTGGGTCCAACTTCTTTGAGACTCTATGAGCTTCCTGGACTTCCTGGAAGTCTATTTCCTTTGCCAGATTGGGGAAGTTCTCCTGTACTATGTTTTCAAATAAACTTTCCATTTCTCGCTCTTCCTCTTCTCCTTCTGGTACCCCTATAATTCGGATGTTGGAACATTTAATATTGTCCTGGAGGTTCCTAAGCCTCTCCTCATTCTTTTGAATTCTTATTTCCTCATTCTGTTCTGGTTAAATATTTATTTCTTCCTTCTGCTCCAAACTGTTGATTTGAGTCCCAGTTTCCTTCCTGTCACTGTTGGTTCCCTGTACATTTTCCTTTATTTCACTTTTCATAGCCTTCACATTTTCCTCTATTTTGTGGTCATACTCAAAGTGTATCTACCTGTCCCTCTATCTTGGCCGGAAGTTCCCCATATTTTTAACATACACATTTGTACTTGATTCTTTCTCTTAAGTGTAGAGTTAATATCTATATCTTCTTGCATTTATTAGGGGAAAGCTTTCACTTACTACTTCTCTTCCTTCCCTATATTGCATATTGAAACCATTCATTATATATTTCCATTTTATAGATTGAGGGGACTGAGGTTTAGAGAATTTAGGTGAACTTATTTGAGTGCCACATTTGGGAGTTGAACCTAGGCAATCTACCTTCAGACCTTGTTTCTGCTCTTTCCATTAGACTTTACTGCCCGATTGGAGAGTTTAATTCCAGATTTTGATTTATTATTAAAAAGTATATGAAACAGCTTAAGGATACATTTTACTGGTTCTCTCCCATTTCTTATACATATACTTTTCATTTTATTATGCTAAGGTACATTCTTGAGTCACTATTCCAGAAAGACTAAGTATAGTCTTTGCTTACATTCACATACTAATTTGGCTAGGTATAGAATCTTAGATTCACATCTATTACCTTTTAGAGTTTTGAAGACATTGCACCCTTCTCAACTGGCATTTAGTGTTATCAATCAAAGAGATGTCTGAAGCCATTCCTTATTCTTCTGAATTTTCTACTGACTCTATTCCTTTCCTCTTCATTGCAACTTCTCTTATCCAGAAAAGACTGTGTTCCCCATTTTTAAATTGAATAACAAAGTGCACAAACATTAAGTATATAGTTTAATGAATATTTATGTATGTATGCTCCTATACCCAGCACCTAAATAGATAGAGAACATTTACAGAATACCAGAAGTCTCCCTCATGCCTCATTGCCAGTCAGTAAACTAATGCTCCCTCCAAAAGTAGCCACGATTCTGACTTATATCACTATAGAAAAGTTTTGCCTGTCCTTGAACTTTATATAAATGATTTTATACAGTATTTACTGTTTTGTGTCTGGCAGAAGCCATATTTAATATTTTTTTCAAATAGAAACTTGAGGAGAAGCTAGAGTTCTGGATGGAGAAATTTGATAAGGACACTGAAATGAAACAGAATGAACTGAATGCTCTCAAATCTGCTAAGGCCAGTGACTTAGGACACCTTCAAGACCTTGCAAGGATGGTAAGGAAGCAGTGTTTCAATTGTGTAAGGCTCAGCACTGAGGAATGGGTGGTAGTTAAGCTAAAGTTGCTGGGTAATGCTATTTTTGGTCACAGAGTGGAGGTTTGCCTGTAAACCAATGGGATTCTAGTTTGATGAGCATGATGCTGATGATAACAATGACGACAGCAACATTGCTGGTGGGGACAGTAATAGCAGTAGCTAACACTTGGGTAGTGCTTACTCTGCCCAGCCACTTAATTAGTATTTCACATGTACATCTTCTTAAACCTTCATAGCAGCCTCTTGAGATAGATACTGTTATTATTTCTACTTTATGTTCTCTGAAGGCAATTAGTAAATTATGATTTCCCAAATGCTTCTGATTATGGCTTTATCCTTGAAGGCAGGACTTCCCAAATTTCTCTTTTAAAAGATGGCTACTATCTGATATGTACATTCTATCACAGCTTGTAATTGTAAAAAAATTACATTATTTTGAGCATGTAATTGTAAAAAAATTACATAATTTGAGGTCATTAATCACAGCATTAATTAGTATTTTATTTTTATGAAATTTTTATTTTAAAGATTTTATTTATTTTTATAGAGAAGGGGAGGGATGGAGAAAAAGAGGGATAGAAACATCGATGTGAGGGAGAATCACTGGTTGGCTGCTTCTCACATGCACCCTGACCAGGACGGAACCTGCAACCCAGGCACGCGCCCTGAAATCAAACGGTGACCCTTTGCTTTGTGGAGTGGCACCCAACCAATGGAGCCATACCACTCAGGGCTTTATGAAATATTTTAAAGCAAATTTGAATTATTTAAATGGAAACAAACTTGGGAACAATTCCAAAGTTAATACATGAATATTTATAACATAGGAATCCAGTTAATTTTTTTCCTGTGGTTTATGTTTAGATTTGGTGTGCTTTACTTTAAAATTTTTATTAAAATTGCAGTGCTGGCTGGTCACAGCTTAGCCAAGAGAGTCCTTTAACATGATTAATGTCTACTTTTGCAGATAAGAGAGTATGAGCAGGTCATCATTGAAGATCGTGTAGAAAAGGAGAAGAATAGGAAGAATTTAGAACAGGCTCTCCTGGAATTAAAGAGCATCATAAAGGTAGAAAGCCATAACTGGCATGTTGGGGCCCCTTCAGTTCTATAGCTGGTGTAACACTGAGGAATGCAAAGTGCCTCCCACTTATTACCAAAGACAGCACAGGAGGTCTGTGAGGAGACCTGCCCTTCGTTATTACTGGAACTTGCCAGCACCGTCCAGTGGTGCAGAGAGACAGTTAACAGAAAAAGACACGCCCCCAACTCTTAATCCTGGGAAAAAGAGGGGGCTCGCAGTGGAAGCAAAACAGTTTGTGCCCAGAGGTCAAATTTAAAGATACTATTTTTAACCAAAATAGCTCTCGAAGGAGTTCTCATATCCTACTGCTTTTGAAAATACAACTTAAAAGTTAGCTCAGGCTATCTGCTAGATTCTGATAAAAGCCATTTGAAAAAAAAGAAAAAGGTAGAAGGGATAAGTTTAGAAAAGAGGTATTTTAGTTTTACACGAACTTCTATATGTGATTATTGACCTGGCAGGTCAGATTCTAGGAACTATCAAGCAAACATAACATCAACTAAACAAACTGTTGTTTTGAGGATTGTCCTGTCTCTGAAAGAGATCTGCTGAGATCGAATGTATGCAGACTGGTGTTTGGTTCGGGATGTTTATTAGGGGGTAGATTAAGAAAGTAAGCTTTAAAGTACATTCAGGACCAGATATCCAGATCCAAACTTGAGCTTTCCATTAGGAGAGTCAGATATAGTTAGCAAATATTTATTGAACTCCTCTGGTGTTTTCTATTTGCCAGGATTCCTCAACTGAGAGCAAAAATCTAAGAGCTAACGGAAGACCACCTTTCTATTTTCACTAGTGGGTTTACTTCCAGTGTTTAGGGCCTAGTGTGACTTTAAAGTAGCCCCGACTGTATTCAGAACAGTTGTGTCCAATGACTAAGATATTCAAGGTAGCTATCTAAAGCTTGCTTTTTGAAAATAGGAGTATTGATCCTTTAATCAACCATTAAAGATGTGAAGTGCACCAGGAAGTCTGTTGAAGTAATCTAGATTATCTGCACATTTTTGACGAATGCTTGCTTTTGCCTGCAGCCAGGGTAACTCACACCTCTTTTGGATCCAATGGTTAGATATGGGAAAGGATGTTCATAAAGAGCAGAAGTATAAGGGAGTCAGGCTTCTAAGTATAAAAGATTCCTTTTTTTTTTTTGTATTTCCTGAAAACTTCAGAGTCCAAGGCTTGAGCCCTGCACGACTGGGAACTTTGCTGTAGGGAGAGCACGCCACCACGTGTCAGTCCATCCTTTGGAAAGAAGTTACTTTAACAGAAACCAATTCCCTTACGTAGGAAGAGTGCAGCTTGTCAGGCACACTATAAATTGTACTCACTCCCCCTTTCTCTTCCAGATCCAGTCCTGGTGGCGAGGCACTGTAATACGGAATGAAATTGGTGGTTTCAGTATGCCTAAGAAGGACAAAAATGACAGCAAGGATTCAAAAGGTAAAGACAAGGACAAGCAGAGAGGCAAGAAATAGTGACCAAGTATCTTCTCTTTTCCTCTGGTATTCTGGAGATGGGAAGGATTTGAATGGAATAAGAGACATCTTTTATCATCAGATTACTTATCTATAGGTTGTTTCTTATTTGGATATTCCCAGGTGTGGCTTTGTTATTTCGCTTTGCCCATCATGTTAATTTTCAGACCCCAGATTAGGATTATATGATTAAGGGCTTTTCCATATTTTGAAAAAATTTTGCTGGGAAGTATTTCTAGGAGCCTGGTGAAGATTCCTCCTGTTCTTTCTTACAAAAAAAAAAAAAAAAAAAAAAAAAAAAAAAATCCTAACAGTGACACATTAAAGCTTCTGTAATTCCTGTAATACGTCTCTGACTCTGATTTTATTTGGTCAATAGTGAAATAACTCTTACGAACGAAAGTGAAGTGTCCAGTAGGAAGTACAAGATGACATTTATAAAGTGTCCAGTGTAATTTACATACATAGTGAAGTATTATTAAAGGTTGGTTCTTTCGTGTCTTAGATTATCATTTGAGTGTTTTTACTGGGGATTGGTGGTGGCATGAAATGTATACCTTATAAGCTGCATCAGCTCCTTTTCTGGGAAATAGGTAGGAATATAAATGATAAATATGACAGAAATGAGATTTTTAGGATAATCCACACATGGTAAACATGGGGAACCCTGGTCCACTGGAAGACCAGTTTGGAGATTTTCTGTTAAAGATGTTATTTATTTTCAGAGAGAGGGAAAGGGAGGGAGAGAGGGAAGGAAACATTGATCAGCTGCTTTTCATTGTCCCCATCTGTGGACCCTTTGGTTTGCAGGACAACACCCAACCCACAGAACCACACGTGTCAGAGTTAAAAATATTTTTGAAAACGAGAAACTAGGGTCTATACCTACTTGCTTACTCAACAATTCTAGCCGTATGGGGTACTGAGTAAGAGAGATAAAGCATGTGAAAATACCCAGCCTGTGCCTGATGGTTGGTTCTTCTCCCTATTCCCCTATAAAACAATGTGCTTGCTTTACTTAATCAAAACAGAGTATCTTGGGATGCTAAAGCTTTTCCAATGGCACAACTGGTAGTTTCTGAGAGGAAAACTGTCCAAAAGTGTCACATATTTCATGTACTAATAAGCCTTATATTTAACTCCAATACACGGCACTATGGACAGCTGTACTTCCTTTAAAAAGTACATTTGAACAAGGGCTTATTATGAGGACTCAGTGTCTACTGATCTCATGTTTCTTTGAGGAATTAGATACTCTTTCATTTTTGCCAAGAAAACCATGCTTTAAATATGAACATTTTCAAACCAGGCTTTATTTCATGCTATTGAAGTGTTAGCTTTTATTTTAATGTGAAGTGTAAGGTGGCAAGAAGGCAATTTAAAATAACATACATGATATTGACATATTTATACTTACAACTTATGTATATTTACAGACACACAAACATAGGACGTTTCACAAATCATTTACTAATTACATGTTTACAACATTTTCAGAAATAAAATGAATCTGCTGTAAACCACTTCACTGCAAAGTGTATATAACAAGGCCTGTAAATATCCATGTTTTCCTTCATTTCTGTAACCATTTAAGTGCTCAGGTTTTAAAAATTCATCACACTTATCAGCATAGTCACACATCATTAGTCACTGCTGAGCAAGAAAGATAAATCAGATTCCTTGATTAGGCCTAAGGCTGTATTTCAAAAAGCTATTAAAGAAAGTGACCTACCAAGAAGCCTCCTATTCTGTTCTAGCCAAATACAAAGGCCTCTCCTCCCATGAGTTGTTTCCAGAGAAAAATGGTTTGGAGTGGAATGAGTTTGAAAGTCCAGAAACCTGCTGACTTACTACGTATTTCTGCAGCTGGCAGGCAGGGGCCCTGGTGGGTGAGCACACAGCCTTGTCTTCCTTCACACTCAGCACTGGGAAGACTGTGGCTTCAGTAGGAAGCTCTTCCGTAAGTGTTAGGTGGAACTGTTACCAAGTCATCTTCATCGTACGTTGGAGTCTAGCAAGGCTAAATGTTAAACCTTCTTTTCAGTTAAACAAAGGTACAACTTAAAAAATTGCACATTTCTAAAGGCAACTGATTTTTGTTGACATGTAAATTATACCTCAATAAAGTTTTTAAAAAAGTGAAAAAAAACAAAAACAAAGGTACAAACACTGAATACAAAAAAAATTTCCAACAAAACCATCATGTTTTTGCATCCTGACAAATATATTCGATATTTTCCTTTCATTATCAACCAAAACTGCACACATTTTTTTCTAGCAATTCAAATGTAAATATGAATTAATCTGATAAAAATTCATTAATAAGTTTCATGCTATATGTAAAATGTGAAATAAGTTTAAATTTCCACTTACTCCTCTAGGAAAATTAGTTGCAAACGTTCTGAATGTTGCATTAAGTATGTCTTCCAGGATTAGTCCTTGCATACTACGTGACAGAGTCCTGTCCTTTGTTCAGTTTCAAACAGCTCTCTGTAATTTGGAGACTGTACTGAAGTTTAATGCTGACTAGAAGGAAAAATACCTATAGTTTAAAAATGCACACAGTAAATTCTAAACAAGTCCATGATTACTGCGTGTGTTTGGAACTGTAAATACAATGGGCCTGACTCTAAGCCCTTAAGACATTTCACTTCTGTGAGGACCCTGAAGCATTGGGCTTTGAGCGCAGATGTTTTGTGTTATATAATTTTAAATTTGGGCAAGTGGTAATGTTGTGATAAACTTGTTTCCTTGTGAGAACAAGGAGAGAATATTAACCAGAAACTCAACTTTCATCTGAAGTTACTTTTGGATGCTACATTTACATGATAAAAAGAGCAAGAACATTATGCTCAAATGCATGTGTTGGTAAAGGAAACCCAGAACAGTTAATGGAAAAATCCTAGATAACGAGTATCTTCACTAACTCTACTTACTTGGTTTATAAAGGCAGTGAGTATCAAAACACATCACTGACAACTGAAAGGGGATCAAAATACAAGGGAAGAAAGATCCAAGAGGCCTGAACTTTTTGTCTCCCCACATGGCTTCGATTAAGGCTCCCGGCTTTGTGTTTTGTGTTGCGGGAGACCTTGGGCCCTTTTATTCCACCCACAACTGAGTAAATGCGCTAGTGGTGGAGCTAGATGAACAGACAGCAAGCTGTTTTTAAGATGCTACAAATGCTTTAATTCAGCTACAGGAACTGGCATTTACCTCAAAGAAATATGACTCTTGGCTTTTCCTTTATTACTTTTGCTTTGTTTTTATAATCTTCCATTAGTTAGGGAGCTGGAAATACACAGCTCTGACTGGAAGGTGCTGACAGGTCCAGGTATCCTGGGAGCGGTGTGGGGGAAGGGGGGGGGGGTTCAGTGAAGCCCATGCCCGTGATGCTGAGCAGTGCCTTCACTAGCCCGAGGATTTGGAACCATCTTCTAAGTACGGTGGGTTAGAGTTGCAGGTGGGGAGGTTAGGAGACTGGCCTTAAGTACAACTGTGTTTGTTTCACTGTTTTATTATGCGAAATCTAGACCTTCTACATTTTTTTTTGTTTTACCCTGGACAAAAGATTTTTTGTTCAACTCCCCCCACCCCCGCCCGCAGTTCTATGTTACTGTTTTGCCTTGGACAGAACTGTCCAAGTAGTCATGATATAGTTTTTGACTTTAAATGTGTCTGAAAACCACAGTGGAGTCGTTACTCCCCCAAATCATACAAACATCTTGTTTGGAACAGTGGTCTCCATTATGTGAAATACCTGGAATGTCTGTGGAAAATGCAGACAACCAGGCTTCACTCTGGACCCTACTGAATGAGAAGTTGTATTTTAACAAATGCTCCAGGACATTCTACTGAACAATCAAGTTTAGACACCAGTTGACTCTACAGGTCTTGGAAACAGGTAAACAGAATAGCATGTCTGTGCCTTTGAAAGAGCTAAATATGCTTCTGAGAAGATCTTTCTGGTATGCGGGAAAAAGCCTGCTCTCTGGGAAAGCACTGCACACGCAGGCTTCAGTGTTAGGTTCTCAGTAATGACAGGACTAAGTTTTATTTGTGAAAACCATGCCTTCAAAACAATTCAGTGGAAATGGATATAACCTCCCCTACAATGGAGAAATAAAGCAAAATATTCCTGTTAGGAATCATGGAAACAGTCCTTTTACCCAGATGGCGGGCAGCAGCAATCACGTTGTCCTGCTCCGTTTTGGCCAGGCCAGTGCCCAGCGTGCTGGAAGTCCTTACACAGCAGACTGCTGCTGCTGCTGCTGCTGCTGCTTGGGTGGGGCAAGTTCCAGGAGAGCCTGGACCGTCACTGCAACCTGGCTCAAACCTTTCTCTTCTAAAATGTGGAGAGGCAAACATAATTGCTCCTGAAATGGGATAATGTGACATAAAAACAAACACAAGAGAAAATAGGGTGAACACCACAGAACTGAAAGGAAAAAATAAGCAAGCATCTCTTCTCCCCCTCATAATAATCAACTGAAATATGACAAGTCACTACCTGGGAAGCTGACCTCTGTTAATATGAATTACACAGAGATGATATCTGACAGTATCACTTTATTAACATAACCGAAAGGACATACAGACCCTTTTGAAAAGTGGAAAATGGACAGGTTAGATACACTTACACACACAATAGAGGAAACAGAATACTGTGGAGTGAAAGCAACATTCTTCATTCCTGATAAATAACAGCAGTACAGATCAGGACCATGAAAACAGAAAAAGTTACACATTATTCCAGATAGATGCCTCCAGCCTGAAAAGATGTAACATGGTAGGAAAAAGCACTTTGGAAATTACATACCCGAGGAATGCAAGGTTGTTTCATGCCCTCCCCACACTGCCCTGGAGGGCCACTCTGTGACAGAAAAGCAGGGCTGTCCCACTCAGAGCCCCAGTACTGGGCAGGGATCATGGGAGGAAATGGAAATACATCCTTGAGATTTAGATGTATTTGAGAAACTTTCCCCTGCCTTGGGTAATTCATGGAAGGACCAGTTTGAATTAGTTAAAAATCTGAATTATAAAATTTAAAAAGAAGAAAAAAAAAGAAACTGTATTTGAAAAAGTAAAGTATTTCATATCCTGCTGGTATTTAATGAATAAATTATACTGGAGAATTATGATGTGAGTTTAGTCAGGAATAACTTAATCACCATGTATTTAAAAACCGTTTGCATGTTTGCTTAAGGAAGTTAAATACTTCTATCTTGTTTATATCATTAATTTGTTTGGTTGACCCTTTCTTGTAAGAGAAAAAAAGGCATATGTTAAAGATAACACCTATCATTGGTTTTTCTATTAAGACTAAATATTCAGAAAGAAGAGATTGCTCTCACAAGAGACAAAGGGGAATTCTGGTTTCATTCAAAAGAAACTATACATATTAAATAAGATAACAGGATTTTCTCAGCTTTTCATTGGCACTTAACTATATTATTAGGAAGACTTACAAAATAAGTTGCAATAAAAAAATATACCAAGTATTTATTTTGAGCAGTTATTAATCCTTATGCTTGTTTCTTTTTTTAAAAAATACGTATCTGATAAAACAAGGTAACTGCTGTCTTTTGCTCTTATAAAACTATCAACTTTGTATAAATACTTTGAGTGTAACTGGCAAGTAAGGGCTAACTACACTCAGAATGAACCATCAGGGCGCTTTGCCCCTGGAAGAGACCTATTCTCGGCAGCGCCCCTGCGGCCTGCGTGGCCGAGGCCATGCTTTCCAGATGTATGGCTACCTTCAGCTGCTTGGAGGGAACCTGTGTAATTTGAAAAGAATGCACAATTACTCCTGCAAAACCACACGCAAGACAATGTGTTTTTTATCAGGTGTTTTTTTTAAAGGGACAAAAGTCTACAAAACTGAATGATCCCTGACTCAGAAACAGGTTAAAAACAGCCCCCTCCCCAACCCTGAAAGGCATTATTACTGTATAAAACTAAAGTTTTCAACATAGTGTTCAGTGTTTCAGCATTAACAGTAAACAGTTTTTTAATGTGGTAAGTAACTGTCTCATTTAACGTGGAAGAAAATGGAAGCAATCAGGCTGACTTCTACAACAGCGTGTTACCCACTCCTTCACGCTTGTGTTCAGTTGTCCAATTTTGATAACAGAGTCTGGGGTCCTGAATATTCAGAAACACTATTCAGGAGAGCTGGAATGTGCAATTATAAAGTAGTTTCAAGCATTAAGGTTAGCAGCTAATGTACTAACAAACAATCTGAAAGCGACAATCTTCACTGCCTTGGGTACAGAACACAGACTGCGGCCTAACACTTTACCTACTACTGTTGATATCTCCTCAACAGCCTATAAAACACAAGTTCACCTATTAAGGTAGTTCAAATGTATTGGTACTTACATACATTACAATTTTAAATTCTCAATTGGATTCTAGAAGTGAAGTTTAGTTAAACACACAGTAAACTCGGACAGGTGCCTACCCCTGCAAAGTCAGCTCCAGCCCATTTGCTTGTCGTGGACTGAAATGTGCACATCAGGCTCGGAATGGCCATCTAGAGAACCGCTATGACCTCTGGACTGAAAATTCTGATCAAATTAAAATTTTAAAAGTTAAATGACTAGTGGCTTTCAGATGCCCGGAAAGCCAAAAGGGAGATTTCAGGGCACAGTTCAATGCAGGGATTTAGGTGACCACGTGCCCCCCAAACCAGAAAGGGTACAATTCTTTTCCTTATGAGCAGCTGTTGAAAATGTTCAGCAACTTAGTTTCACCACTTAAGGTGTGTTCAGGCATGGAAAAATGGCCAGAGGGGAATTTTATTATATAATTTGAAAATAAAGTTCTTAGTCATATTGTAAGAACAGGCTCAGGATGGTATTAATAGAAACGCTTCAGCACTTAATGAAAACACCACCACAGGCCAGAAGAATGGATGAATCACCAGGAGAAAAAAACGCTGGCCTTTTACTCTTTGTTAGTCCTCACAAATGCTCATTAACTAATGTGATGGGCTGCTCATCTGGACATCCAAGGAAAGGACTGATCTACTTTATCGGTTCGCTCTCTGATGGCCAGGAAAAAAGCACGCATGTAAATATTTCTGAACAAAGAAACAAACCTCCTTTACCAAGCAGAGGAATGAGGTGGAAACCCATGGGAATGCAATCCTTCTGCTAGAGGGGGAAGATCCAGTAATAAAGCATACAGAGAGTCAACATTAAAGTACAATAAAATGCCACAAAACCCAAAAGCTGGACAGACAGACAGACAAAACTGGATTCTTCTGAATGTGCCCCAAGAGAAAGTAGTGTTTCAACAGTTCTCTTAACGCTGAGGTTTAGCTGAAGGATGTCAGAAGGGGAACAAAGATTGTCCTGTCCAAAGTGTGAGCAGGAAAGGAAAACAGAAAAACAAAGTCAGTGGATCAGAAATACAGATTTGAGTATAGAATTCAATATGATCGTCTCAACCATATTCAAAGAAATACAACATTTTTTACTATGATGAATTAAAATGCTGAAAAACAAAATTACAAAGAATTCTCTGCACAAAATAGCTGAATAAAACTGGCTGGTTGGTGACTAGTGTGAACATTCAGGACACAATGAACAGCACCGCTGCCGGCTGAGGGTTGTGGGAAGCCTGAGAACGGTGAGGTCTGCAGGAGGGAACCTCTTTCCTGACTCTCATTCTTTCTTTTTTTCAGAAAGCAAGGACAAAATCTGGGTGCAGGCTTAGCAGGAGGTTTTCAAAGCCAGATAAATTGAAAAGGCTCAAAAAGGGGGAAAGCCTAATCATCAGAGAAATTTACTGGCTGGAAGTAAGGTGCACTGGATGATTTGGGGTTCCTCTAAGAATCAAGGCAAACCCATCTTGACCACGTGTAGTTCATGAATATGTACAAAATGAATCTACAGCCGAGAGGGGCTCTAGAGAGCACCCAAACCCTCCAGTTCACAGATTAAGAAATTAAATAAATAAATACGTCATTGGACTTGATAACGGGAAAATATTCATCACATAATAATTTTAAGACATAAGATACTGATCTTATCTAGAAATTTTTATCCCCCACTATAGTTTTTTTTAATGTAACATATATTTAATAAAGGCATGGTAATAAAGAGAATAGCCATATGTCCAACCTCATCAAATGTTTTTAATAGTCAACTTTTTTAGTATTTCATTCATAGTTTACCTTGTAAACACTCTAGAAGTTATACTGAGAAAGGAAATTGATTGCCTTTATACACAGAATCTGATAGTTACAGTATTAAGTTTTACATTCTACCATCTGATTTTCTTTACAAGTCAGACAGAAAGAGTGGTTGGCAATTTCCAGGTAATTTAGAATACTCAGAAGCAGGGGAAAACAAAGGAAGAAGAAAAGGCATAGATTTTCCCTTTCCTCCTGTAGCAGAGGGTCCTGAGAATGCTAGTTTGAACCTATGAGTTTGTGTATTTGTTCATTTTCCTTCACTCTGTTCAAAGCAAGTGACTAATTTTTGTAGCAGAAGTAGCAGCCTAACAGGAACCCCTCCACAAGAGGGGGCAGCGGTGGTGGTGGGGGAGACAGGGTGGAAGGCAGGAGAGGAAGAGGCGGCCTGTGTGGGGGGGCCGTTTCCCCTTTCTGGTGGGGGGAGGGAGAAGGAGGAAGGACGTGTCAAGAACCTCCATCTACCCACCCAATCTTTTATTTTTTTTTTCTCCTGCCTTCAAACAGCACAGCTCTGATAGGCGTAGCAGCAAGCTTGGCCCATAATACATGCTGTTAACCACTGCTTGGCAAATACTGAAGTAAACACATGCTTTAAGGAACTCTAGTTTTGTATTTTGCTGACCGATGGCAAGTACATTCTGAAAGAGTTTCAGTGTATGGACTTTCAATCTGGGACAGAAGATGGTTCTGTAAAGCCTAGGGTACAGGCACCATGACAATAAACACCAGTACACAGTACTTTTAACCAGTTCGGCAGAGGCTAATTCTCTAACACATCTTGCTGTTTGGGGCTATTTTTAGCACTCTTCTCTCTCCATATGCAGTGACTCCTTTCACTCACTCATATGTTTTTTCTAGTCGCCATTACCAGCGCAATGTGATGTCCAGGTAGGAGCATCTTCAGTAGACAGAAGGAGAGCGCTGGATGTTAGCATAACATGTACATACGAATATCAGAACTTGCTTGTTAATATGGAGAAAATGCACGCTATTTGTTTGAACAATTTATTAACCCTCTTTTACTGGCTATATGTTTAAAAATGGTTTGTTCTAAAAGAGATGAACCTTTAGAAAACTACATGATATAAAAATGAGAAAAACTTCTTGAATTTGTTCACAGGAACAATAAAGGTCCTTGCTAACTTCTACTAAATGAAAATTTCAGTTCTATAATTCAGTTAAAAAAAAACCCACAAAAGTGAAAAATAAGTAGTAGAATCATGATCTATTTAATAAAAGGAGAAAAAAACCTTGGGAATTCACACGGTCTAATGAAGATGCTCTGCGGACTGGGCTCTTTCTCTTCCATTTTGCAACGTGTGAAAGAGCTGACAGAAAACTACTCATGGGTCTTACGACGCTCTGCCCTCCACTCATGGTCAGTTAAGAGGCAGCAGCGGTGAACGGGATGAGGAGAGCGGCGACGCTGCTGTGACGGTTACTAGGACAGGGCCTCGCTTCAGGAGAAACCGCAGTTGTGGGCGCGGGGCTGGCACTAGGTTTCTGACAGCTAATTAAGGAGGAGGGAGAAGAACCTCGTTCTTCTTGAGGGTTGGATAAAATATGATGACAGGAACTGTAATGGTTGTGATTAATGGAAAAGTATCAAACATCACCAAATTATTTATTTCTTTAAATTTGATTTCATTAAATATTTCTTAAGAGTACCAAAAGTACCATGCTTGGTTGGTTTAACAGAATTGTTTTTTTATAAGGCTAAATGAATAAAAAGTGTACAAGTTCATGTCCCTTAATCACATCTATAAAGTTTAATTTTTTATACTACTAAAGGGCAATAAAGCTGTAACTGAAGGAGCTGGAGGAAATAAATCCCAACAGTGGGACAAGTGCCTAGAAATGGCCTCTTGGGTGGTAAATTCCAAAGTATTAGAGCTTGGTCACCAGTTCCATTTGGTTTGCGGGACGATGCCCAACCCACTAAGCCACACCAGTCAGGGCCTCTGTGATATTTTTGCAACATTTCTCTAAGTCTAAAATTATTTCAAAGTAAACATGTATTAAAGCAAGTGTTAAAAACCCTGAAACCAACTAAAGTATTCTCAATCTGAGATGCACTTATTTTGAAGCATAGACTCTACTATATGCAAAGATGTATTACAAATCAAACAGTGAGTGGGATGTTTAAGAAAATATCAGAATACCTATTTTGATTACTTAGCATGAATTATTACAATATATTTAAATTTATATGTGTATGGTTTCTTTGCTTGGTCCTTGCAAATAATTATGAAAACTGCTCAAAAGTATATTGATTGAATCTAGCAACACAAAATCATGTTGCATTTCTGGAATATTTTAGGAAAATAACACCCAAGTCTATTTAGGCAATATAAAAAATGATAAATTTATTACCTGAGGTACACCAATTTTTCTGCAAGCTTCTAGGAAATTCTCCACATTTCGCCTGCATTTTGCCATTGTTAATTTAGGCTGCAAAGGAAGAAAAATGTGGTGTTACTAGCAAAGGCTTAAAAATTTTGCTAACTTTAAATAAAAATATTCTTGCCGATTCCTTTATAAACTCAAAGTTCTAGATCACAGTTGGCAAACTCACTCTTTTTCTATTTTTTAAAAATTGATTTTAGAGAGAGAGAGAGGGAAAAAGAGGAGGGGGAGAGAGAGAAAAAGAAAGAGGGAAAGAGAGAGAGAGAAAGAAAAAAACACTGATTTGTTGTTCCACTCATTCATGCATTCACTGGTTGCTTCTTACATGTGCCCTGACCAGAGAGTGAACCTGCAACCCTCGTGTATTAGGATGACACTCCAACCAACGAAGCTATCCGGCCAGGGCAGCAAATTTTCTCTTAAAATATCAGCTAATAAGTATTTAAATCTTGGGGGGGATATGATCTGTTGCAACTACTCCATTCTGCTAAGAACCTGAAAGCAACATAGATAATATATAAACAAATAAGTGGGACTGTGTTCCAATAAAACTTTATTTACAAAAATAGGTGTTGGCCTTAAGCTTATCTCTCTAACTACATCTCCTGCCATTTACACCCACACATTGTGTATGATCTGTTCTGAACAACTTTAAAATTCCTTGAATGTGCCATGATCTTCCTTATCTTTCAAATTTAGCAATACTATGTCAGAATTCTTACAATTTTACCTCTTCTGGGAAGGCTTTCCTGAACTCTCCAGGCAGAATTAAGCGGTCCATTTCTTGTATTCCTATAGCAACCTCTTACCTCCCGTGTAACATTTAGCACACTGCTATCAGTCACTATTTACGTGCCTTTTTTTTCTCTAGTCGAAGTGACGGGAAGGCAGAGACTGCACTACTTCTATCTGTATCTCTAGCATTCTGCACAATGCCTGCCATCATACTTAATAAGCCACCATTTTTTAATGTTACACACTTACTACAGCTGGTGAGGGAACGTGAATACTTGGGACAGATCGAGGCCGCACGTGATTGGCCAAATGGCAAAGAACAACACCATCGGTTAGAGCTGCTCCAAGATCACAAGGCAGGGATACTTTCAACCGGTACTCAATATGCTAAAAGAACAGAACATGTAATGTACTGCATTAGAAATCAAGACGAAATGCAAATACCAAGTTGAGAGTCCCTATTTTATCCTTTTATCTAAGTCAATAGGTTAAGAAGAACAATTACACATGTGTGGCTATCAGGCCACAGTGGTGCAAAATACAACGAGGAATTCGTTTATAATTTTCTGTTACAAAAAAACTAGATTGTCTTTCAACTACAAAATAAAAAAATACACTATGATGTATAATATGTATATTAGCACATACATATAAATTACTGTTACTCTTATAAGAATTCTATACATGGGGCAAAATATTTTTAAAATGAGTAGGACCAAGGATTAAGCTTTACAGAATAACCCATCTCACTGTCCTAGTAAAGAACTGAAAAAAATTTCCTTAACAGCAAAATTTCTTTGATATTCATCACACAATGGGCACTTCTTAATTCCATTAGAAATTATAAGACATGTAAACGAGTGATTGCAGGATTATGGACTATAGCAATATCAATGAAAAAAACGAATTTAAAGGTAATATACACACTTTCCGTAGTTGATCTATCGATTCCAGTTCTTCTTCCCTCTGCCTGGAATTCTGCCTTGTTATGGAATCTGTAGAATCAGCAGTAGTTGCAGGAGACGAAAGAAGGGGTGAAGCATGACCTAAAAAATATTAACGTGTAAGACAGAAAGGTGATTTGCCAGTGTCAGAAAAATACTCTGATCCACCTGATCACACTTTCCTTGCAAGTACAGCATTTTCTATTTCAGGATTCATGCTTTTGAAAAGGTTTTAATCATGCTAATTTTCAAATACACAAAATCAAAGTGAGAATAGTATTAAAAAAAAAACCAACAAATGTCCATTACGCATTTGGATCAACCACTTTTGTTTGATTACATCCACTCATAATGTTTTTATTGAAAAATAACATACATGTAGAAAGTTACAACTCACAAGGGAGAAGCACAGTAAATTATCTTCGCAAAGTGAACACAACCAGGTCAATAAAGGCAATGTTACCAACATCTAGAAGCTCCTCTCAAGCTCCCTCCCCATCAGTACGCAAAGGTTACTTCTGTGTACTTCCTGATTTCTAACACCAGGTTAGTTTTGTCCATTTTTGAACTTTTTATAAATGAAACCATATTTATGTATGCATGCTTTTGTGTCTGCTTCTTTTGATCAATTTATGTTTATCAGATTTGTCCATGTTATGTATATTAATTTGCTCATTTTCGTATGGTATCCCAATGCATAAATATACCACATTTTTTATACATTTTGTCATTGACAGATGTTCAGTTTGGGGTGATTATGAATAATGTTGCTATGAATATTTTTGTACATATCTTTTTGTATACATGTGTACATATTTCAGAAAGCAAAACTGCTAGTCATAGCATATACAAATGTTCAACATTAGTAGGTAATGTGAAGAGTTTTCCATACTAATTTACAACCCTATCACCAGTAGGTCTCTGGCTTGATTTTTACATCTCACTGCAAGTGCATCTATCAGTTACATTAAAAGTAGTTGTGGACTTAAAATCTATGTTTTTCATTTCAGGCAACTTCTTTTGGACGGGGCAGAAATTTGTCGTATTAAGTAAAAAAAAAAATGAGGCCAGTAGATGTAAAAAAATTACTGATTCACTTATTCAAGAACACAGAAAACAGCTTTTAACAGAAAAATCTGAAACAAAGCTTATTATAGAGAGGAGGAACATTCTCTAAAGGCTTGAAAGATGATTTTATTTGTTAAAATACTATAGCCTGCTTTTAGATGGTACAAAGAAACTTTCCAATTAAAACAAATTCAAAGAAGTCTCCTGCTTCAATGTCGGCGAGACTGCAGATAAATGCAGAGTTTAAAGCTTTTGCCAAGGTGACATCTCAGGGTAGAAGTAGGAAAGCATGTAACAGTGCGTCATTGTATAAAGCCTCCCCTCCCCCGCTGTGAGTTACAACCTCCCACCTTTATTTGTTTCCGTTCTGACAGCTGATCGGAAAAGGAAGCTTTCCGGGCGCTGGGGTTGGTTTCTCTGCATAGCAGCAGGAAAAGAATATGCAGGGAAATGATGAACTACATCGGCAAAGAAAGAAAATTAGATAAAAAGAAATAGAAAGTCATTAAATATGTAACAGACACGTCACCCAAGTTCAATAAATGGAAAATAAAAAATAAAATCAAACATGGCAATGATATAAAAAGATTATTTTGTTAATACAAAATCTGGTACAGAAAGTAACCCTGTCAGCAGGAAGGCTGCTTATGTGTATTTTTAACTGTCACGTTATTTTTGGTGTATCAGGAAAGGCAGAATGAGCGTTACTGCACTGAACATGGTCTCCTGCAAACAAACCTACAGCACTGCTGGCTCATGCTCACTTGTTCACCTAAAGAGGTGAACCACCAGCTGAATTAAAAAGTTGAAAATGGGCCGAAAGTTCCCAATTTTGCATCTGATTTCTCTTCTCAGGAAAGGAAGCCACAGGTCTCTGATAGGTAATTTGTCAGCTAGGTGGGTACTTGAAATATTGGGAGGGAAATACTTTGTAAATATATGATTGTCTAGCCACTATGCAGTACACCTGAAACTAATACAAAATAATACAGAATGTAAACTGTAACTGAACAAAAAGAAGTACTTTATCAAGAAAATCCTGGTAAAGAATTACAATCTTGATGTGGTGAATTGCACCTTTGTGTCCATTACCTGTTTCTGTTGTGGGTGAACTTGATACAGCATTAGATCTGTCATCATTCTGTGGAGAAACAGAAAACTAATTGTTATTCGAGAAAAGATACTCTCTGCATTTATGACAACTTTGGGATTATAAAAGAAAAAAAATCCATGCAACTCTCCTTCAAAATTAAGTCTAGAAATGATGTTTAGCCTAATGTATTAATTCTGTATATTTTTGTTCAAAGGCCAAATTTTTAATTAAATTCTATAGAACACAAGGTCTATGATAGTATTGCAGCCTCTAAAGACAGTCCTATTACATAACAGGCCGTTCCTGTGCTTGTAAAAAAAGATCATCCTAAGGCAGAAAACTTTACTGGGAGATGTACAGAAAAGAATAAAATTTTATTTTATAATAGTTTTTTTTCTGGTATAATTTCTAAAGTATTCCCCCACCCTTCTCTGGAGAATAAAATTTAATGTGTTAAGAAAGAGTGATGAAGATTTCTTCACTTCACTTAGGAAATAAGGTGCTTAAATATTATAGATAGCTGTATTCCCAGACTAGTATTTGAGTCTAAGACGTTTTTAATTCATTGAACAAAGGAAGAAGAGCTAGTAGGTAAACTGGTATAAAGTTTAGCTTAAAAAAAAAATGTGGTTAAGTTAATTTAGAAAGAAGTACCAGTTGGCTGGATTAAAGATGCTGCAGACTTGGCAGGGGAACAGAATCAAGAAAAGCTGGAATAATAACAATTTTTCAGGTCTTACATCTAATTATACTCAGTTTAAATATAACTTTATAATAACTATGACACATTCTTGAACTAACAAAATGACTTTAAAACACACACACACATCTGCTCCCATGTTTTTTCTCTTTTCTGGTTTCAATTTTGCAGAAATCTTTTATATTTAATTGGAGATCAGTCTGATGAAATTACTGACAGAGAATTTTAACCGCTAAAATGAATGAATGAAGGAAGGAAGCCATACTATTAAGTAAATTCTTGGACTGATCTGAAAGACAGTTTTGCAGTAACTATTCCTTGGTTTGATAATCTTAGGTTGAGAATTATGACTTAAAGAGCAAGCTGCATTCTTTAGTGAAGCAATGTACTATTTCTTCATTAGTTAAAAAGACATGTTCATTAAGTCTACAGACAGCAATAAACTAAATTTAGAATGTTGAGATGAAATGGAAATTTAAATAAATTTATAAAACAACAGGAACTAGTGAAAGAAATGAGGAAACAATGAAGCAAACCTGGATGTCTTTATAAGGAAAAGACTATCCTTCTTTTCTAAGAATATGAGACAGGAAGGAGAACGCTAGTTAGCTAAACAAAGATCTATTCTAGGACCAATGGCACAAACAGGGGGAAAAAGTGGAGATTATTCCAATATAAAGTAAGAATATTTTAAAAATATTTAAAAAGACTTATTATTAGTAGGAGTTAGGCTAAGGAATAAAGGGAGAAAGTTAATAAGCAACTCTTAGATGAGAGAAGAAAGAGTTGAGAATAATTCCACCAAATGGCAGAAAATGTTCTCTAGTTCCAAAAACACCAGAAAACAAAACACAGGAGTAATGAAAACCAAAACTAGACATCCCATATAAATGGCAGCAAAGGTAAATACAGCTTGCCTTCTTCTACAACCACATCAAAATTACACCTAAAATATAGAACCATCACTCAACAGTCAGAAATCAAGTGGAACAGAAGTCTGCCAACTACGGAATTTAAGACCTCATCCAACCAAATTGGTAGGGGGGCAGAAACATGGAATGGGTGTCATATCTACATGTGGTGGATAAAAGTTCAGCAGGGGTATCTAGGGAGTGAGGAGTCCCAGCCCCACACCAGGCCCCCCCAGCCCAGGGTTCCAGTGCCAGGCAGGTAATTCCCCATTAGTTCTGGCGGCAAAGAACACTGGGGATAGAGTTGATGGAAGAAACTTCGAGTCCCAAGCATTTCCCTGTCAATAACCCACACACGAACTTACTGAGACTTATTCCCTGAGCTCCAGCACCGGAGTAGCAGCTTTAAAGACACCAGTGGCATACAGGGAGGAACTGAAGTGTCTGGCATCAAGGTGGGAGCTGGGGGCACAGCTTTCTCCCAAAAAGAAAGGTCAGCAGAAGTCACTGTCCCTTTTCTAAGCTGTCCCCCACACAGAGCCATAGACCCAGCAGGTGGGGGCCATATCTGAGATGCCATCAACCTGGCTAACACTGTTCTGTCCTGTCCTGAAGATCCCCTGCGACTCCATGCCACCCTACTTCCAGGTTCACCCAGCTGTTAACCTTGACTTTTCCATATGAATAACTGGTCTTGGCTCATGCTTCACAACTTCCTAAATCCTATCAAGCAAGCAACAGCCAGCCTCAGTGAGCGCCCAGCCCCAGCTCTTCCTAAGTGGTCCCAGGCCTGGTACTAGCAGCAGCCAGCCTAGATTCACAGCTTTGCTTCACGTGGAAATCTCCAAGCCCAGCACAAGTAGCAGCCTTACCAAATTGCTTTATAGCTCATGCCGAGTGGCCCCAGACAAAACATAGGTGGGGGCTGACCATGGCTTGCACCACCTGGGGAAACCCCAGAGCCTGCACATCCAGGGGATAGCTACAGACTATGATGAAGCACCACAACCCTGCCCCTGGGCAGCTCATCCTCTATGGAGGGTGGGGGTTGGTGATCAATGGTCACAGCCAGTCCTTCTAGCTGATTGGCCTGGGTAAATCCCTTCCACAGACCTCTTTCAATAGTCAAGGCTTAACTACAAGAGGGGGGTGTATGCAGCCCACATGAAGGGCACACGTTGAGTACCTAGCTTGGGTGATCTGGGAAGCTGTGCTACCAGACCCTACAGGGCACCTACCACATTAGGCCACACTACGAGGACAGTGAGTCAAAACAGCTCCACCTAATACATAGAAACAAATACAGGGAGGCTGCCAAAAGGAGCAGATAAAAAAACATGGCCCAGATGAAAGAACAGATCAAAACTCCAGAAAAAGAACTAAACAAAAGGGAGATAAGCAATCTATCAGATTCAGAATTCAAAACACCGGTTATAAGGATCTCAAGAAACTTAGTAAGAACCTCAACAGCATAAAAGAGATCTAGTTAGAAATGAAGCATACACTAATTTAAATAAAGAACAATTTACAGGCAAACAACAATAAAGTGGATGAAGCCAAGAACCAAATAAATGATTTGGAACATAAGGAAGAAAAAAACAACCACTCAAAACAGCAAGAAGAATTTTTTAAAAAATGAGGATCAACTGAGGAGCCTCTGGGACATCTTCAAATGTGATAACATGAATCATAGGGGTGCCAGAAGGAGAAGAGGAAGAGCAAAAAACTGAAAACTTACTTGAAAAAATAATGAAAGAAAACTCCCCCGTATTTGGTGACGGAAATGGAAATGCAAGTCCAGGAAGCACTGAGTCCCACACAAGATGGATGCAAAGACGCCCACTCAAAGACACATCATAATTTAAATACCAAAAATTAAAGATAAAGAGAGAAACTTAAAAGCAGCAAGGAAAAAGCAGTTAGTTACCTACAGGGGAGTTCCCATAAGATGGTCAGCTGATTTCTCAAAAGAAACTTTGTAGGCTAGAAAGGATTGGCAAGAAACATTGAAAGTCATGAAAAGCAGGGACCTAGAGCCAAGATTACTCTACCCTGCAAAGCTATCATTTAGAATTCAACAGCAGATGAAGTGCTTCCCTTCAAAAGAGGGAGAGAAACATCTAACCATATGCTCTGACTGGGAATTGAACCAACGACCTTTAATTTTGTAAGACAATGCCCAACTAACTGAGCTACTCTGGTCTGAACTACCTGTTCATTTTCTTAGTATCTTCTTTTCATGATAGATGCCTTTATTTTTATTTATTTATCTAAAAAATTTTGATGAAATCTCTCATTTCATTTTTTATGGTTATTGCTTTGTGTCCTCAGAAACCACTGCCTATTCCAAGTCAAAGTTTTATAGCTTTAGTTTTTGCTTGTTCTTAAACATACTACAAAAAGTTAGCCCAGACTTCCGGCCAAGATGGAGGCATAGGTAGATACACGTTGCCTCCTCGCACAACCAAAAGAAGGATGACAAATTTAAAAACAAAAAACAACCAGAACTGACAGAAAATCGAACTGTATGGAAGTCCAACAACCAAGGAGTTAAAGAAGAAACGTTCATCCAGACGGGTAGGAGGAAGGAGACAGGCAGCCAAGTGGAGAGGACTCACGGCCAGGCAGCAGCTGGCAGATTGGGAGAAGCAGTGGCTTGCAGACTGGGCAGTCCCACATTCTCGTGCAGATAAACCAGGAGGAAACAATTGCGGGGCAAGACAGATAGCAAAACCCAGGATTCCAGCAAGGGGAAACAAAGCCACAAAGCCTCAAAGCCTCTGAGTGAAAACACCTGTGGGGGTGGGGTGGCAGTGGGTGAAATTCCCAGCCTCACAGGAGAGTTCATTGGAAAGACCCACAGGGTCTTAGAAGGTACACAAACCCACCCACCCGGGAATCAGCACCAGAAGGGCCTAATTTGATTGTGGGAAGCAAGGGAAGTGACTGAAAACCAGCAGAGAGCAGAGCAAGCAGCATTGGGACTGAATGAAATGTCAATGGGACTTATTTAAGAAAAATAAGATCAAAACTATGAACAATAAATGGCAATAAACATGTTTCTATAAACAATTGAATCTAAAAAACAAACTAAGCATAAAAGAAGAACAGAGACAAAATCATGGATATGGAGAGCGTTTTGATAGTTGCCAGATGGGAAGGGGTGTGGGAGAATGGGTGAAAAGGTGAGGGGATTAAGAGGTACAAATAGGTAGTTACAGAATAGCCATGGGGATGTAAAGCACAGTATAGGAAACGGAGTAGCTAAGGAACTTATATGCATGACCCATGGATGTGAACAATGGTGTGGGGACTGCCTGCTGGAGTGGGGCTAAGGTGGAATAATAGGGGTAACTGTAATAGTATAATCAATGAAATATACTTAAAAAATTAAAAACAAAGTCAGAATAGAGGTAACTTTTAAAACGATTTTAAAAATGTATTTTTATTAACACTATAAATCTCAGTGACTTGCATTCTAGGATACTAAAATAATTAGTTCGAATCACTTGCAAGCCATTGACTAAATTTGAGAACTACTGGAAAATGAAGAGCAAAAAAAAAAAGGAAATTAATATGAAGTCAACTTTTATGACTCGTTAAGCAACAAAAGAAATAAAATCATTCCTAATCATAGTGTATACCTGCTCTAAAGTATGTGGGATATCAACAAATAAAGAATAAATCTTTTTAAACTAATCACTTGACAGTGTAGCAGGTCTGATAGAAAGGTAGACCATACGAAATTTTCGGTTCATTCACATCTGGCCTTTCTCAACTATGATTCTTGGTAGAAAAAGCCCCGATGCCCTAAGGTATCCATTTAGTATAATAAATTTAATTTCTCTCCTCCACAATTCGAATGCTGCTACTTATATAACTTCCTTGAAAGAATTTTGAAAAAGTCCCTCAAATAATGTTCTGTGTTGCTGCTCAAATGAGGAACCTAGTGGAGGCAGACTAGCAAAGGGTTAACACAGAAGAGAATTATAAAATTTCTTCATGAGTGATTCAGGTACCTGTAGCATCAGAAGGAAGGTTTTATCAAGTTTGCAGATGTTATAAAGCTGGAGTCAGCATTTAGAAGGACATGAAGGAGAATTTTAAAGTACTCTGGTAAATTAGAGAAGTAAAAGTGTTCAAGAGCAAAATTAAGTATTCTGGAAAACAAAAAATACAAGATGTGGAAATTAACTATCATTTAGGTGTATTACTAAAACATTTGAGAATTACAGTAGACACAGAGCAAAATGAGTACAGAACAGAAAAGGCCAATGCAATGCTTAATAAGACACGTGAAAGACCCTTCTTTCATGCTCAGCACCAGGTGAGCTCTAACGATGGATACATTTGTAGTTGGGGACTGTGGCGCCAGAATGGGAGACAGAGAACTTGTGAAAGTTCCTAAGGAGTGACAGGCTGGGAAAGACATGTAAAAGGATCAGAGTTTATTTAGGGAGAAGACAAGGGCAGCATTGTAATAGTTTTCAAATAGGATCTGGCACAAATAATGCCCCTTCTTTATTACAAAATCTTTTAATACAAAAGCTACATGTAACTCCATAACATAACAATATCACACGCCAGAACTCTGCAGGATATTTTAGGTGAAATGTTCAAATTAAAACTATAAATTACTATATTCATATTATTACCCTACCAACCATATTCAAGCAGGTGTTACTTCTGCTGGACCTATAGATGATTCTTACATAAAGACTGCTATTTACTAGAAAATCCCTACTCTGGAAAGAAAAGAATCAAGCGTAGAACGAAGAGGAGACAGGAGTTAGAAAAGAATAAGATCTTGACAGTGAGGATTATTAATCACTTCTTATGTATCATATGATAACAAATACAGAATTACCATCCCTAGAGGCCTTCAAAAAATAATATACTACAGGTTCTTATTTAGGTTCCTACACCATAAGATCTCTGGCACAATTTCAACTTTGCTGCTAATCACAAAAGCAGCCACAGATAATACATAAACAAGGGAATGACTGAGTATTAGTAAAACTAGTTACCAAAACAGATGTCCTAGGGGTAATAGCTTATTGACCCCAACTGTAGAGGGTGTTGGCAGTTTAAAATAGTTTTGGAGACTAGGACTCAAAATATTTTACAGGTACATTAGATATCAAAGCCAAAATAAAATGACTCATGACAAAAGAATAACCATTGATAGGAAAATTAGAAAGACATTTCAGTTAGAATCAGAATATAAAGAATTAACACAGTCTTTATGACTATCTCTGGCATGATAAAACTTCCAAAAAATTTCAAGTGAATTAATGTTAAACTCAAACAGTTTTATAAGCTTAATGTATTTCACGCAATCCTAGATTTCAGATTGTTTGCTATTAGACCAATCCATTGGAAAAGTTAAGACCTGCACTATGTAACCCCTCCCCAAAGTTCCTGATGAATTACAATAACAAAAGATACCTTAACAGGTGTGAAGGCAGACAGATGAGTCAGGGTAGCAGCACAGCCCACCTGATTCAACCCTGACAGCGACTAAATTTCAAAAGAGAAAGAGAAGAAACAGAAAGCAGAATTTTTGTCAGCAAAACATCAGGCAGGGAGGCAGGCAGATCTGGTCAGTAAAATTATAAAAGGAAAGGTCACTGACACACTTTCAAATGGTTTACAAAGATACTAGGGCAGAGAGAATATTTGGGGGGGACATATTTTATAAAATAGTTTTCCACTTGTATAATTCAAACTATTTCAACACCTCATACCACATCAACAAATGAAAAGCATGATGTTAAAAACAATTCTACACAGAAATAAAACAAGAAACATCAATTTTTTTTAAGTAAAATAGCCTTGAAACTAATGAGTCCTGTGCCGTTCCTATGACATAAAAGAAAAATCCAAAGAGCTCATTTTATTTTTTTCATATATAACAGGCTTTTAAAAATTGATTATGTTATTACAGTTGTCCTGATTTTTTCCCCTTACGAACCCCCCCCCCAGCACTCTCCACTCCCTCCAGCAATACCCCCTGCTTTGTTCCTGTCCATAGGTCCTGTTTATACATTCTTTGGCAACTCCATTCCCACACTTGCTCTTCATCCCCTTGCCTATTCTGTAACTACCTATTTGTAATTCTTAATCCTGTTACCTTTTCCCCCATTCCCCCAGACCACTCTTACAACTGGCCACCATCCTAATGTTCTCCATATCTATGATTGTTTCTCTTCCATTGTTTAAGTTTTTTGTTTTAAATATTTTGTTTATGCTCTTAGAGCATTTTTTCGCTCCCCTTTATTCCCCTCCACCAGGTACCTCCCATTCCCTCCAGCAACCTCCCCCTTAGTTCATATTCATGGATCACGCATGTAAGTTCTTTGGCTTCTCCATTTCCTATACTGTTCTTAATATCCCCCCGTCTATTCTGTACCTACCAACTGGTGTTCCTTAATCCCTGAACCTTTTCTCTCATCCTCCCTCTTCCCCTCCCAACTGATAACCCTCCAAATGATCTCTATATCTATGATTCTGTTTCTGTTCTGCTTGTTTGCTTAGTTTGTTTCTTAGATTCAATTGTTGATAGTTGTGAATTTGCCATTTTAATGTTCATAGTTTTGATCTTTTTCTTAAATATGTCACTTTAACAATTTCATGTAATAATGGTTTAGTAATGATGAACTCCTTTAGTTTTACTTTGTCTGGAAGCATTTTGCCCTTTGATTTTAAATGACAGCTTTGCATGACTTTGAATATTTCTTGCCAATCCCTTCTAGCCAGCAAAGCTTCTTTTGAGAAATCAGCTGACAGTCTTATGAAAACTCCCCTGTAGGGAACTAACAGCTTTTTTCTTGCTGCTTTTAAGTTTCTCTCTTTATCTTTAACTTTTGGCATTTAAATTATGATGTGTCTTGGAGTGGGTGTCTTTGCATCCATCTTGTTTGGGACTGTCTGTGCTTCCTGGACTTGTATGTCTATTTCCTTCACCAAATGTGGGGGAGTTTTCTTTCATTATTTTTTCAAATAAGTTTTCAGTTTTTTGCTCTTCCTCTTCTCCTTCTGGCACCCCAATGATTTGTATGTTGGCACATTTGAAGATGTCCCAGAGGCTCCTTAGACTGTCCTCATTTTTTTAAATTTTTTTTCTTCTTCTTGTTCTGATTGGTTTTTTTTTTTTCTTCCTTATGTTCCAAATCATTTATTTGATTCTTGGCTTCATCTACTTTATGTTGTTTCCCTGTAAATTGTTCTTTATTTCACTTACTGTATCCTTTATTTGTGTCTGGGTCTTTTTCATGCTGTTGAAGTACCCCATGAGTTCCTTGAGTATCCTTATAATCAGTGTTTTGAACTGTGCATCTGAGAGGCTGCTTATCTCCATTTTGTTTAGTTCTTTTTTTTGGACTTTTGTTCTTTCCTTTGAGCTATATTTATCTCTTCATTTTGGCATCCTTCCTATCTTAGTTGTGTGGCTTATTGTAGAAAAGCACACTGGTAATTTGCATGTGGCAGAGTCATAGGTAATCATCAGGGTGGAGCAAGCCGTGTCACCATTCTGTGGCTGTGTGTGGAGGAGGGCTCAGGGAGGGGACAATGCTGCTGCCTGGGCTCTGGAGTTTTGTCCAGCAGGAAGCTGTCTCCTGAACTCTCCCTATGCCAGTCACTATAATTTCTCCCATATTACACTGCTGCCCTTAAAACTCTTGCCCTGGTGTTGAACCCCAGAGGGAGTGAGTCTGCATTAAGTTCTAAGTCTGCTGCAGGCCCTATAAGAGAACAGTCCTGAGAATTCCCCAGTTTCTTCCACCACCCCAGTCCACACTGGTTTTTATAGCTAGATGTTTATAAGGTCTTATCTTCCTGATGCTGTAACTCTGGGCTGAGTGGTCTGGTATCCCTTGCTCCTGAAGTATCCCTCCTGATTTTTATCCACCACACATGGGTGTGGGACCAGCCTGTTTCACATCTCCGCACCTCTCTACATCTCCGCACCTCTCTACATCTCCGCACCTCTCTACATCTCTGCGTCTCCACCCCACAACCCATCTGTAGCTTCTTCAATTCCTTGGTTGTTAGACTTCCATAAACTCAATTTTATGATTCTGGGTGATACTTGTTTTGTAGTCTAGTAGTAATTTTTGCTGTAGTTGTGTGAGGAGGCGAGCTGTGTTTACCTATGCCTCCATCTTGACTGGAATTTTCCTAGGGTATTTTTTAAAAAATTCAGTTGCTGTTATGTATTTATTGCCATTTTAATGTTTATAATTTTGATCTTCTTTTTCTTAAGTAATTGCCTTCAACATTTCATATAATAATGGCTTGGTGATGATGAACTCCTTTAGCTTTACCTTATCTAGGAAGCGTTTTATCTACCCTTTGATTCTAGATGACAGCTTTGCTGGATAGAGCAATCTGGGTTGTAGACTGCTTTGCATCACTTTGAATACTTCTTTTGTGAGTCCCTTCTTTCTTGCAAAGTTTATTTTGAGAAATCAGCTGACAGTCTTATGGGAACTCCTTTGTAGGTAACTAACTGCTTTTCTCTTGGTGCTTTTAAGGTTTTCTCTTTAACCTTTGGTATTTAATTATGATGTTTCTTGGTGTGGTCCTCTTTATATCCATCTTCTTTTTGGACTCAAAAAGGTCATTTTAACTGAGTAGAACTAGTATGAAGAAGAACAATATTTTTTCAATATTAATCCAAATTCAATTTAATAACTCTGATGTTAGAAGACAAAACATGAGAATTCTACATCACCCCTTAAGGCATATTATTTCTGCCTCTGAGAAAGTCCAAATGACCTACAGGAGGTTAAGTAGAATTCTCCTTTTCCTTTATCCATTCACCAACCTGCATACAACTAGTTAGACATATTAGAGTAACTATTAGTATTTGTTGTACACAATTTTGATTACAGATAAAAGCTGCTTGAAACATGACAGTTTTTTTCATTTGGTGGGGAATGGAAATCAGAGAAGACAGGACTTTCACAGAAGGTGTTGGATAAGATCGTACCTATTGAAAGACAACAAAATGTCAACAGCTTAATGATAATAAAGGTTTTATTAGTTAAATAATTTTCAGAAATTTAAATTAGGGTCACAAATATATGAATCATGGGATAGATGAACAGAAACATATGTGAGTGTTTAGAAAAAAGGTGTGTAGGTGGTCAATAAAATAAACACAACTACTTTTAATGAGAGATGACATACAGCAATGTCCCCCTGCACCCTGTGTGTGTAATATATACTGCAACATAACCTGCCTTAAGCCAGAAAAAACTGAATAAATGTACCAAAGAGCAAGACTGTGACAGCAGCAATACAATGTGTATATGTTACCTGTTGAGATTTCCTGGGCCTCCTTATAATCAAATGTACCGGAATTATTGTCAGTTTCAAATATAAAAAGGCTAAAAGCCACTATGTTGACAAAGAAGAAAAAAGGGAGGGAAGGGAAGAGGAAGTAGGTAGAGATGGAATACAGATGCAGATGGGACATAGAAGAAAGCCATAGAAACCTGAAGAGCAGCCCAAAGAGAATGTTAGAATAACTGATATTAAATATTACTAATACTTATTTCAAATTCTATATTTCAAGTTATTTAAATTTCAATAAATGTATTGTTATAATTATTCAAATTCAACATTTACCTTGCTTTATCAGAAGACCTTTTTATCATGAAACAATTTAATGAGGATTATCAGATACATAGCATTTATGGGTTCATTCAGGAAATACTTATTGAGCATGTAATATATCCCAACAACTATGACATGGATTGAGTATACACATGTAAATGCAACAGAGAATATCCCTGGGCCCTTGAAGCTTACAGTCTTGTAGTCTAGTAAGGGAGAGATATATAATAATAAATGCCTACCTAAAGATACTATAAAAAATTAATAACAGAGACATAAACTTGACTTGAGGGTGGAGAGTTGCAGAAAAGACATTTTAAAGATGTGACATTTGAGCTGATACCAGACAGATGAGAAAGAATTAACCATGGGGTAAATGCTGGGAGGAAGAGGCATTCCAAGCAGATGAAATAGCATTTGCAAAGGTAGGTAGGAAAGGGCTTACTGGATTTGGAAAGCCAAAAACTACTGGCAAAGCATGAACACAGAGATGAGACAGACAGTAGTCAGAATGTGCAAGAGCTTACAGGCCATGTTAAGAAGTTTGGATTTTAGTCTAAAAAACTTGTAGGCCATATTAAGAAATATGGACTTTATCTTACTGTATGAAGCCACTGAAGAGTAATTTTGGAAAGATCAAAGGCAGGATTTAAAATACGACTTTTTTGCAGTGTTGGACACTAATTTGCACTCAAAAATATGTAACATGGACCTTGTGTTTTTTTCTTTTTACAAGAAAACAAATCCAGTTTCTTTCCTAAAAACTTTATTTTTTGAGAGTGGAAGGAAGGAAGAGAGGGAGAGAAACATCAATGTGTGGTTGTCTCTCAAGCACCCCCTACTGGGGCCCTGACCTGAAACCCAGGTAGGTGCCCTGACTGGGAATAGAACCGACCACCCTTTGGTTCACCAGCCAGCACTATTACTTTTCTCTTTAAAATGTTTATTTATTTTTAGAGAGAGGGAAAAGGAGAAAGAGTGGAAGAGAAACATCAATGTGTGAGAGAAATATCAATCAGCTGCCTCTCCCACGCCCCCAGCTGGAGACCTGGCCTGCTACCCAGGCATGTGCCCTGATGGAATGGAACCAGCAATCTTTCAGTCTGGTGGCTGGTACTCAATCTACTAAGCCACAACAGCCAGGGTTATTTAGTTTTCAGTAAATTTAAGTCCCTGAGAGGTATAGCATTATACAGATTCTGTGTCCAATGGCCTTACCAGGAAAGTTGCTTTGGAATTTAGCACGGAATTCATGCCACTGTTTCCATGAGCACAGGTTACTTTCTCCCAGATTACTCTGGTTTTGTTCGGTTTGCTGCCAGGAGTCACTGTGCTGTTCTTTGCTGTCTATACATAAGCACATCCCTTACCTAGAGAATTTGGTTTCTCCTTGACCATTAACTCCTTCAATTTTAAGAAGAGCTATGTGTTCCCGCTGGTCCAGAGACCTCGCGTATAGCTGGCAAAAATGGCCCTGGACCACAGCCTTCCACACGTATTTGTTGTTATAGAAGTCCTGTTCTCAGTAGGCCCCCTCAGACTCCAAGATGGCAGAAAGAATAAAGACCATCTAATTTAGGTGAGACACGAATACTGATAACTAAAGGACAAGTGCATGTGTTTTGAAATGGCCGAAGGGGATTTTGTTGTTCTTCCAACTTCCACTTTTTCCTTGACATTAAAGTCTGGAAACTCAGACTTATATCACTTACTATACACGTGTTATTAAACCTCATCTTGGGTTTCCTAAATTGTTTTCTATTATAGTGTGGGAAGGAATACAGCATAGTGTTTAATGAAGGTTTTCAAGTCAGCCAGATTGAGATTTAAACCCAGCCTGCACACTTAGTAGCTGTGACCTTGGACAAGTCACATTCTGGACAAGACATTCTGTGCCTCAGTAATCATCTGCAAAGCAGTGATAAGCTTAACCTTAAGGTTGCTGTGAGGAGTGAATGAGATAACTCTGGTAAGGTGTCCGAATCATCACAGGCACTCAATAGTTTTCTGCATTAATTTAAAGTAGTTGCTTCTCATGTCAATTAACTTCCACTGAGAGTGCAAAAGCTGCTGGCTACATTCATCTGTACGACTGCCTAGTTAAAATGTGCTTTTTCTATTTCAAAGGAAATGATGACCTCAGAACACATAGAAATTGGAACAGACAATGGAAGTTTACGTAACAGGAATCTCATACTTAAGTACACAGTTCATGCAGCGGCACACACAACAGGGGCAGTTGCTAGCACATAAGAGAGGAGTTGACAGGGAGCGCAGACTTTTCAGTTGCTAATTTTCAATACTACTGTGAAAATAAATAGGACATGATGGGAAAATTATGTAAATGGTTAGAATTATCTTTCAAGCCTGATAATAGTAAAACTTTTGATAAAGTTCTCGTGTTATACTGATTTTCAGCTCATAAAGAGGGAATAAAATAAAAGTAAACCAGTGTTAAAAATGATCAGTAGCCCTGGCTGGTGTAGCTCAGTGGATTGAGCGCGGGCCTGCGAACCAAAGGATCGCGGTTCGATTCCCAGTCAGGGCACATGCCTGGGTTGCCAGGCCAGTTCCCGGCAGGGGACATACAAGAGGCAACCGCACATTGATGTTTCTCTCCCTCTCTCCTTCCCTTCCCCTCTGAAGATAAATAAATAAAATCTAAAAGAAAAAAAAAATTTATAAAAAAAAAATAATAATTAAAAAAAAAAAAAATGATCAGTAGATAGCATTCCAAAAGTTAATGTTTCCCAGAGTTTAAAAATAGGCACGGAGGGATAATCTTGAGATGTAAGTCATTTTTTAAAGTTTGAGATTTTCAGTAGCTTAAGATAGATGACAAAACAGGATGCCAAATCCACAGTTGTATGATTAGCATCACAGAGTAAAGCAACCCATTTAACACATGTGACTCATTAGCTAAATTAATGATTAATAAAATAAGTGCACCTGGAATTAGAAATGACATGTAAAAAACTCCCAACACACATACAAAGCCAATATGGTTCTCAATGCAAATGTTTCACTTTTGAAAACATTAACAAAGATATTTCAGCCATAGCTGCAGAACACTGGGCGACTGTGTAAACCATGAGTAGTAATGTAGAAAAACAGTTTTAGCCACTTTGAAAAGCATTTAGTAATGATGCCCATCACATTTTATGATATTTAGATCACTTTTGAATGAGAACTACAATAGCTATTCTCCAATCTCTAGACATAGCAATTTAAAACTCCATTTTGTGCAAGGTTCTTACCACTAACAAGGCACTATCATCAGTGTGTTGAGACCTTCTGGATGGGAAGGGACACTGGAGAGGTGGAGAAAATGAAGCAATGTCAAAAATAAGCTGCACACACGTGACATAGTTTACAAATACACAAAGAGACATATTAAGACACACTTGTGAAGATGCTTACAGGACCACACTGAATATAATTTGGAATTCATATACCACAATAGCTAATAAGTTGGTTCTGAGTAATGATTTTCTTCCAAAGAGTTTGAACAGTTTCAAATATGATCTTGTTGCCTAAAAACTTTCTAAGCCAAAGTGGCAACAGGGATTAATTATTCTTTGTGCACAGAAGAGAAAGCCAGAATTTGTTATTTAGTGAGCCAATGACAAATAAAAACAATAAATTCAAGAGTCATGATTTCTAGTCTATGCGTCTCTTTATTACCTTTATCAGATAAAACAAGAGTATAGTTGAACATTTTAGAATTGTTATTTTCCTGAGAAGCTTTAAGTTTTAGATAATGAATTCTCCAGAATTACCATCAAGAAGGAAATGTGGGGTAAAAAAGGAAGAGTGCATTAACTAATGTGGACAAGTATAATCAACACCACACACACTTAGGAAATGAGTGATGAAGTTGAAAATACTATGTAGAGTTTTTTTTTTAATGCTGACACCATCCCCCTGTGCTGGATACGCCTCCCTCTCAGGACTAGTCCTCACTATGTGATACACTTCCAAAACAGACAAGGGAGATGATGCCTCTGGTCGGGGTGGAAGGGAAATACTCTCCAGATGGATGTGTACATTTTAAAAAATCCCTGATCTGCAGATTCTGATAAACTCCCTGGCCTGTGTCTTATTCCCCTTAATAAACAGAATTTTGTGAAGAGAAAAGAGAAAATAGCAATATTTAGATCACTGAAAACACATGATAATCATAAGCCAAACATTTCATTTCCACTGAAACAAGAAATTCCAAAGTAAAGGTGATTATATAGACTTACCTCGCCATTGAAGGGGGGTTGTTTTTGTGGACTGTGTGATGCTTTTTGCTATAGACCCCCAGCCCCCCCAAAAAGGGAAGTTGATTAGAATCTTTAAGACTAGAAATGATAAATTCTATTTACTAAAATAATTGTATTAATTTCTGTATCTCTTGTGTATAACATGTTTCTACACTTACTGGTTAGAAGATATTGCTCTTTTACTTAAGTAGCTTACAGTTGAAATGAGGAAAGGCAATAAAATGACAAGCTATTTTTATGTCTATAAGCATCTATAAATAGACATTTAAAAATCTATTTTTATATATACATGCATACAAACAGATTCACAAAGTGGTGAACTCTCACTATATTCTCTCAGTGAAATTGGTCTCTCTCTAATGACTTCAAGCACCAGCAGAATGCTCAGAGTTTTAGCTCTCATCTATCAGCCAAATTTGACATTTGCATTTCAACTGCCTATGGAAACACTCTACTTGGAAACTCCACTCTCACCTCATCTCCAACATGTCCAAACACAAATTTATAATTTTCAAAACCGATCGGCTCTTTTTCCCAATTTGCTAATTTCTGTTATTATGTTAAAAAACAATATTATATCATCTGTATAGTCAGTGCTTTACAGTGTGTTCTCACATACAATATCTCAAGTAATTCTTCCTCTTACTCTGTGAGATAAACAAACATCGTAATCATTTAAAGATGAGAAAATTAAGGACAAGAGGGATTATGTGATATGCCCAAGGTTGCAAAGTTGGTAAATAGCATAACTGAGATTTGCACCTATGTCTTCTGACTCCAAATACTACATTCTTTCCAGAACGCTAGATTCCTATTAAAACCAATTTTTTAGCCTCAAAATCTTGCCCTGGCTGGTGTGGCTCAGTTGGTTGGAGCTTTGTCTTATAAACAAAAAGTTGTGGGTTTGATCCCTCGTCTGGAAATGTACGGGAAGCAACCTATTGATGCTTCTCTCCCCATCAATGTTTTTCTTTCTCCCTTCCTCTTCCTCTGAAAGCAGTAAAGAAATGTCCTCAGGTGAGGATAAGAAAGAAGTCTTGCTTTGGGACTCCTGCCCACCGCCACCATCATCTTCAATGAGTTAGTCAATTTTCACTACACATCTATATATAAGACATGATGATGTTTCTCTTAAAATCTCTCCTACAATTTTTAAAATCTATTGTTGTGGTAGGGTGTGTAGCATTCATCATACTAGTAAAAGTATTAGATGTATCATAATAATTTTGAAACAGTCACTAAAGGTGCAGAATGGTTTAGTAACTTTATAAAAGTTAAGCACACTGAGAGGTTAAGCTGGATTCAAATTCAAATACTTCTGATTTTAAGCTCTTACTACAATGTAACACTGTTTCTGCTTAGGAACCTTAGAAATCATATAGTTTTATGCCTTTAATTTGCACCCTAGTCTAATTATTGTAATTATTCTCCATTTTAATTCCCTCCTTTCTTAGTCTCTTTCTAACATATTCAATACCAATATATTAGGTTCTCATAAGTATCTTTCCTGTTTTTTTTTCTGCTTAAGTACTTACAATTTTTTTCTGCCTAACAGATCAAGATTAAACTCTAATTTGATATTTAATCAAGACTATCTAAAATGTGATTATGTCTTACTAGCTATGACTTCTCCAGAAGGCAAGCTAAATGAGTTAATTTATACAAAATGCATAGAACAGCACATAGAACATAGTATGAGGTAGCCATTATTTTTACTGAGAGTCAGTATAGCATTGCAGTCACAGCATGGGGTTCAGAGCCAGCCTGCCTTTTTTTCTTTTTTCTTTTTTTTTTTTTTAAAGAAACTATTTCTTTTCCATCAACCTTATTTCCATTTTCTGTTCAGCCTGTCTTGATTAGAATCCTTGCTTTGCCACTTACTAGTTAAGTATTTTACCTTAGGCAAATTATCAGACTCTCTGATACCTTGGGAAAAAATAGAATTTATTGTGTGTATGGTACTTAACGAAGATAGTCTTTGGCTAGAATTAAGAAACACAGGAGGGAAAGTGGAGGACATGAGTGATTCCTTCATTTACCAAACATTTATTGAGCTTTACCACCAGCTAAGACAGGCTAACATGTAGGGACACAGCAATGAATAAACAAGACAGGCATGGTCCCTGCCTTCATGAAGTTTACAGATAAATGAAACAGATATTAAACAAACAAAAATACAAATAATTATTTAATTATGAAGGAAAACTCCAAGATAATTTCAGAACAGAACGACCTAAGCAATTAAGGCAAAAAAAGAAAAAAGAAAAAAAGAAAGAACCAGATTTAGAAGCAACTATAAAGGTTGTAAATGTTAAAAAAGGAAAACAGAAAAAGTACTAACAGGAGTTGATAACTGAGTAAGTATGGAGAGAGAACAGAAAGGAAAGAATCAAAGATGACTCTAAAGGCCCGTGAGTCTTACAAATTTCCGGTACTGGGCAGACTGAGGAAGTTAGAGATAGGTTAGCTAACAGTGCTTTACATTGGCACAGCACTTTCATTTTCATAGCATTATTGATCTCTACTAATGCACTAGCGATAGAGAAAATGGCAGCTGGACAGTAAAGTGGTCCCTAACTACGAGGAAGAGACTACTGTCCTAAGAGCAAGAGCATCCTGTCTAATTGTCCTCAGGCCTATCTACATGAGGACAATTAACCTAATCATAAGTAGGAGACGATTACACTATTTACTCAAGATTCCTTATATGAGGGAAAAAAAGCTGACATTTTTAATTAAGACAGTAAGTAATGACAGCCTTAGCAAAACAAATAAGCATTTCTAAGAAACTTTAGGAGTATTACTAAATGAATTCAAAGGACTCACCTTGACAAAGTCCAGGACAGCATCTCTCTGAATCTGCTTGGTCCTTATTTTCTCCTCTTCATACTGTAAGGCAGCAAGCTGTGCCTCTCTCCGAGCGCGCTCTACTAATTGTTCTCTCCTCCGATGAAGTTCAAAGTCTGTATGTGATGGCTGAAACAAAAGTCAGTTTGCATATGCAAGTACGGGTAAGTATCAACTCATCAATTCAGGGAACTACTACTGACCCAACTTTTATTTTGTAGTCACCTAGCATTTCTTTAAATGTGTTTACTGCGAATTTTTCCTCATTTTTGCATTGTGTTCTTACATGTACTATAAAGCCATCATGTGGGTAAAGATTTATTTTGTCTGGTATCTAAAACATTGTTAGCAAGTATCAGGGGTACATGTTATACTAACTATATGACTGAGAAGAAGGGTAGCAAAGTTCAGATATCTGACAAATAGCAATTTAAGAATTGTAAAAGAATAAAACCATCTTTGTTAAAAAAAGATCAAAACTGCTCTTCCCAAAAGCTACCAGAGGTAACCTCTAAAAATGGTTTGTTATTCACTTCATCCAGAAAACCCTACAAAATCATGCAAATCAAGTGGTTCAAATCTTTGTGTTCACTTTAAGAACATTTGCAAAACTGCCATGCATATTCAAAAAGCCACTAAGAATCTGAAAGATGTCCCTTTGAAGAAGCAATGTATGTCATTCCGTCATTACAATGGTGGAGCCAGTAGGTGTGCCCAGTCCAAACCGTGGGGATAGACACAAGGTTGGTGGCCCAAAAAGAGTGTTGAATTTTTGCTGCACATGCTTATAAGTGCAGAGAGTAATGCTGAACTTAAGGGTTTAGATGTAGATTCTCTGGTCATTGAGCAGATTCAGGGGAACAAAGCTCCCAAGATGTGGTGCAGAACTTTCAGAGCTCAAGGGCGGATCAACCCCCATGTGAGCTTTCTCTGCCACACTGAGACTGTCCTTCCTGAAAAAGTGCAGACTGTTCCTAAAACAGAAGAGGAAGTTGCCCAGAAGAAAAAGATATCCTGGAAGTAACTGAAAAACAAAAGCTTATGACCTGGGAATAAATTCAGCATAAAATAAATACTAGTAAAAGTCTAAAAAATGTATCGAAACTAGCACAGAATATAATTTTTACCTGATTGTGACTTGGTGATAGTGACAAGAGAGATGGCTCAACTGGAACCCTGACCCAAAAAAGAAAAAGAAAAAAACTCTTTGATAAGAGAAACAGATATATAAATGACAAGTGAAACTTCATTGTTAATGTAGCTTTCTATTAATCAGTAGGCAAACTGTTAGCACTGAAAGACTAAATGAATTTTTTTGGAAACTTGAGCCCAAGTCATTAATGAAGCTACAGAAATACCTGATCATGTTTCACAGGACGGTATCACTGACCAAGCTGCAGACAGCTAACAACTGTCTGTGATCAGCCAGCACTGACAACAGTCATTTGAGATCACTTTCAAACAGTATCATTTCTTTATAGCACAAATAACTATTATCTCCTTTACTACCATGACTGAAACAAGATATGTGTAAATGAAGATTGTTTTATATACAAAGTCATTTATCAACAGAAATATGGAATACTACAGAACCTGGTGATAGTACTTGGAAAGCACTCCTCCTCCCATTTTCAGCTGATGAAGAAATTTTAATAACAAAAGTAAAGATTCTGTTAGTTTTTATTCTTAAGAAAAAGATGAAACCGGATTTGATGCTTAAGAAATAGTAAAACTTGTCTCCTGGTTTTGTCAGTGTTAATTCCTATAGTTTTGTATTTATCTTTTTCCTGAACTGGAGTTAGTGTTTCTAGTTTTTGTTACTCATCTGTGTTTTTAAAACTAACAATGTTGCAGCAGTGACTTTTTGACATTTAGGATGTGGAAATTTAAACTATGAATATTAGCCAAATGTTTTTTAATTCTATACTGCTTCTAATAGAAATTACTAAACTTTACAAGACTTAGCCTGATACTATCATCTCTCCTGAACTAAAATGCCATTCAAATAAGTAAACCCTTTTTTAAAAATGATAATACTTGTTAGTTTTAACTTTACATTTATTTAATCCATCTTGGCAAATAATTACAAAATACTTACCAATTTATCATAATTCATCTCCTCACCTTTATTATCCTGCAGGCAGGTAGTGTCTATGTGTGTAAGGAAGGGGAAGGTAGGAAACAACGTACGTGGTGGGTGAGGGGAGGAAAAGAGAATTAAGGCAAAAAACTGAGCAACTTTCTTTTCAGCAATGACTAATGGGCAAGTAGCAGTATGTTAAACTGCTTCGATTCCTTTTAGTCTTTGTGCTTGGAAGACTGGTAAGATTTTTTTTGGTTAAGAGAGGTGCTGACAGCCTGAGAGTTGCCAGTCATTTCGAGGTAATTTTGTCTTTCTAGATTCTTTTTTTTTTTTTAAAGAACATTGTTAGTATTTTATTTTATTTTTTAGATTTTATTTATTTTTAGAGAGAGGGGAAGGGAGAAAGAGAGGGAGAGAAACATCAATGTGTGGTTGCCTCTCAGGTGGCCCCTCCTGGGGACCTGGCCCGCAATCCAGGCATGTGCCCTAACTGGGAATCAAACTGGTGACCCTTTAGTTCGCAGCTTGCGCTCAATCCACTGAGCTACACCAGCCAAGGCTGTTTTTCTAGGTTCTAATTAATGTAATTCTATTTAAATATAAGCTCTATAGGAGGATGGAAACTTTTGGATTAAAGTTCATAGCTATTTCCTAATACCTGGAAAAGTACCTGGCACACAGAGTGGCAGGTAAGATATTGAGCAAATATCTAACGAAACAAGTGAAGTACAGTTGACACTTAAACAATGTGGGGGTTAGGTGCACCAGTCCCCTCTCCCTTGCAGTCAAAAATCCACCTGTAACTTTTGACACCCCCAAAACATAGTTATCCCTCAGTATCTGTAGGAAATTGGTTCCACCTCACCCCTCCCCAGCTGATACCAATATCGACAGATGCTCATGTCACCTACATAAAATGGCATAGATCAGTGCATGAAGTTGGCCTTCCACATCTGTAAACTCCCAAATGCAAATCAAAAACAGAACAAGTATTTACTGAAAAAAAATCCATATATAAGCAGACCCATGCAGTTCAAATCCATGTTTTTTAAGGGTCAACTGTATGCATTGATCTGAGAGCTTAAACTGGTTACTGGGATAAAGTACTGAGCTCCTATCCAAAGACTGTACTAAGATCTAGTGATTTGAAATGCCCAATTAAAAGCACAGTCAGCCCTCTACATCTGCAGGTTCTGCACTGGGATCCAACCAACATTTTCAATCCCTGGTTGGCTGGAGCCCCAGTGCAGAACCTGAGATACAGAGAACCAACTAGGACTCTCGCACTGTGGAGTCTGCCGAAGTGGTCCTGGCACTGACCCCTCTGGATAATGAGGGACAACTGTAATCATGGCTTCAGTGTGCTGCACTGTGGCGGACTAGACACTCTGAATGACTCTTTCGATGGAAACAATGAAAATGTTGAATAAAATAATTTTCAAAATCCTGCTGAAGTGCCATTAAAAATAAAGAACACATAGATTAAAAAAAAAAAAAACCCTCTGGATTGTTTTAAAAATAGGAACTCTGGATTAAGGTTTGATAGGCAGATTTTTGGCTCCTATGATCTCACCTGGTGTTATTCCAATGAAAACATTACACATCAAAAGGACTTTGCAGATGAAATTAAGGTTATTCATCAGCTGACCTTAAAATGGGGAGATTACCCAGGTGGGTCTAATATAATCACATGGGTCCTTAAAAGAAAAGGAAGGCAAGAGAGTTCATAAGATGCAGCAGAAAGGGAAACCAAAGAGATTCAAAATGTGAGAAGGATTTGGCTCACCAATTGCTGGGTTGATATAGAAGGAGCCAAGAACCAATGAATGTGGGTGGACTCTAGAAGCTGAAAATAACTCCCAGCTGATAGCCAACAAGGTAAATGGGGACTTTAGTCTACAATTACAGGGAACTGAATTCTGCCAAAAACCTGTGCAAGCCTGGAAGTGGATTCTCCCCAAGGGTCTCCAGATAAGGATCCAGGCCAGCCAACACCTTGACTTTGGGCAGAGAACCAAGAAAATCCTGTCAAGATTTCTATCCAACAGAATTGTGATATAATAAATGAGTGTGTTTTAAGCTGTTAAATTTGTGATAATTCATTACATTAGAATTATAAAACTAATACACATAAGGCAACTGAGTGAAAAAAGCTGACTTTCACCTTGAGGGTATCTACTAAATTCTGGAGATCTTGAGCTTTACTGGAGATGAATGTGGAAACCAAGAGGGATGGGAGGTAGAGTCTACGTCCATCCAAAGTGGGAATATGTAATAGGAAATCCCTGCATAAAACTGGATTCTCAGAAGACCATACGCTCAGTATAAGTAGACCCGGTAACTCAAAAACCACTTTGAGACAAATTTCAAAAATATAAAATTTAACTGAATCACTATGAACTGACTGATATGACTATAAAAGGCCAAGTTATAAATTTCTTTAATTATTCTCCCCATTTTCTTTATCCAGCTATGTCTCAGTGCCCTAAAAAACCGTAATACCCTGTCAAGTATAAGTGAAGAACTATGTATGACGCTTCCACATAGGAAATTTACCATTGTTTAAGAATAGGCATATCAAGGCTACTGCTTTAAAGAGTTCATAACAGAGAGGAAGCAAAAAGCAAAGGCTGGAAATTTCATTTAGCTGTATTTGTGCAGACATAGCACCATAAAAACCTCATTGTTATGAAGTATTTTCAAATCAAGCAACTCTTTAGGTAATGCTTTAGGTGATCTGAATTTAGAATCAATAAATCAGTTTTACTTCTTTTGCTATTACATGAACTGAAAGGCACATTATCAGCTCTAAATACACAGTATCTAAAACACACAGGATCTAAAGTCTTCATTCTACCTAGAGTTATATAAAACTGAAATCATTTCATACTTTTTATTGAGTTTTAAGACAGAAACAAATGAATAAAATTGGTTTTTTGAACCTGTTTTGATGTAAATATCTTCTCGTGTCTTCTGTTTTTTGAAACTCCCTCATGGGAACTGGCTTTACTGGTGAACCCTACACCAAAAAACAAAACAGAAACCAACCAAAAATAAATAAATTTAACATATGTACCAGAACACTGTGATTACAGAATGCACATTCAACTTGGCATTTAGAGATATGTATATTACACTAAAAAATATTATAAACAGAATCTTCAAATGTGAATTTTTATATTTAAAGCATTACAGGCAATCTTACTGCTTTGATAAATGCAAAACAACTCATAATACAAAAATGTTTATTTTATTTTCAAAAAAGTAGATTTCCTTCTCACCGCACTATGTAAATTATAGTGGTCATACAGTATGAATGCATAAGATGTTTGAGTTGAAAAGGATATTAGAGGCCACCTAGTACAAACTTCCACCTAGAACAGAAATTCCTACCTACCCAACCAGTAATAGGGAGTTCATTGGGCAGATGACATTTCTTCTTCATAATCACAAATTGTTACTTATATTAGTCATACACATAGTCCTCAGATGTTGGTGGAATATCAAGATAAAGAACAAAGTAATTTCTTTTGATGGTAAAATACTAATTAATGAAAAATACTGGCAATTTATTTATAAATGAAAGGGTAAAGGTCATTTCAAAAAACATTACTGAGAAAAATTAAACTGATTCAAGTGATATAGACCACGTAGTGAAAAATGAAATTATAAATCAAAGAAACGTGAAGGTTATCACGGCATGTATTTTGTCAAACGAAAATTTATACAAACAATGCAATCTTATTTCAAGACTAGAAATAATAATCAAAATGGGTATTCTTGAATAAAAAGAAAACAACTTATCTAAAAAGTGTATTTAAAAATCAAATGTAAAACTAGTTATGGTCTAGTTCCAAAAAACAGGTATATCACATATAACTAGAAAATCTTTGATGAGTTATTGCAAAGGGCTACAGCTGTCTGGGTATGAGAATCAAATAAAATGAGTTACAATTTTAGAATTCTGATAAGAAAATAATTATTCTAATTTCAGTCAATATGATGTTTTAAAAAATAAGCAAGAATCTCTCCTAGTGTGTAACCACCAGTGACTATCACCCTGTTGTACACTACAATTATCTGAAATTACTGCCAAGAGGTAAACAAAATTTTCACAACAAAATGAATGTGACACTATTTAATTTAAAAAAAGATGTTATATTCTATAAGTGTAAATTATACCCTATTTTATCATAGTAATTCTATATATGTGAGAGCTATTATAATCACTTTCAGTAGAAATACCTCATTTAGGACTTCTGGCCAAAATGGAGGCATAGGTAAACAAACTGTGCCTCCTCACACAACCAAAATAAGGACAACAACAATTTAGAAACAAAATAACAATCAGAACTGACAGAAATTTGAAGTGTATGGAAGTCAGACAACCAAGGAGTTAAAACAGACACATTCATCCAGACCAGTAGGAGGGGCGGAGTTGGGTGGCTACTCAGAGAAGGGTCACAGCAAAAAAAGTGGTGGCACCAGGAGTGCAGGCAGCAGCTGACAAATCCAGGGCATGCAAGACAACAGCACGCAAGGCGGTTGGCTGATGTGGCGGTCCCATATTCGCATGCAGATAAACCAGGAGAACCTGGAGAGCAAGACAGACTGCGCAACCCAGGGTACTAGCTCAGGGAAATAAAGCCTCAGACACCAATTAAAAACACCTGTGGGGGTTGAGGTGCTGGGAAAGCCTTCCAGCCTCACAGGAGAGTTCGTTGGAGAGACCCACAGGGTCCTAGAACATACACGAGCCCACCCACATGGAAATCAGCACCAGAAGGACCCAATTTGCTTGTGGAAAGTGGCGGAAGGGACTGAAATATGAAAGAGAGTGGAGCAAGTGCCACTGCTCCCTCTTGGACCCCGCCCCCACATACAGCATCACAAACCAGCGATTGGGCTGCCCTGCACTGGTGAACATCTAATGCTCCGCCCCTCATACGTAACAGCCGTGATCAGACTAAAAAAAACAAAAACAAAAATGGCTCAAACGGGAGAACAGATAAAAGCCCCAGAGTCAATTCATCTCAGTGACAAAGAGAGAGCCAACATATCAGATGCACAGTTCAAAGCACTGGTGATCAGGATGCTTACAGATTTGGTAGATTTTGGTCGCAAATTAGATGAACAAATGAAGGCTACACTAGGTGAAATGAAGAAATCACACAGGGAACCAATAGTGATGGGAGGAAAACTGGAACTCAAATCAATGGAGTGGACCAGAAGAAAGAAAGAAACAAAAAGAAAAAAATGAAGAAACAAGGATTCAAAAAGATGAGATGCCTAGGAACCTCCAGGACATCTTTAAATGTTCCAACATCCGAATTATAGGAGTACCAGAAGGGGAAGAGGAAGAGCAACAAGTGGAAAACTGATTTGAACAAATAATAAAGGAGAACTTCCCCAATCTGGCAAAGAAAATAGACTTCCAAGAAGTCCAGGAAACTCAGAGAGTCCCAAAGAAGTTGGACCCAAGGAGGAACACACCAAGGTACAACGTAATTACATTAGCTAAGATTCAAATGAAGGAGAGAATTCTAGAAGCAGCAAGAGATAAGGGGATAGTCACCTACAAAGGAGTTCCCATCAGACTGTCAGCTGATTTCTCAAAAGAGACCTTACAGACAAGAAGGGGCTGGAAAGAAGTATTCCAAGTCATGAAAGGCAAAGACCTACATCCAAGATTGTTCTATCCATCAAAGCTGTCATTTAGAATGGAAGGGCAGATAAAGTGCTTCTCAGATAAGGTCAAGTTCAAGGAGTGCATCATCACCAAGCCCTTATTATATGAAATGTTAAAGGGACTTATCTAAGAAAATGAAGGTAAGAAATATGACAGTAAAAAGACAGCAAATTCACAGATATTAACAACCACACCTAAAACAAAAGCAAACTAAGCAAACAATAGAACAGGAACAGAACCACAGAAATGGAGATCACATGGAGGGTTAGCAACAGGGGAGTGGGAGGAGGAGAGAGGGGGAAGGTACAGAGAATAAGTAGCATAGACAGTGGGTAGAAAATAGACAGGGGAGGGCAAGAATAGCGTGGGAAATGTAGAAGCTAAAGAACTTATGACACATGGACATAAACTAAAGGGGGGAATGTGGGTGGGAGGGGGTGTGCAGGGTAGAGGGGAATGATGGGGGAGAAATGGGACAACTGTAATAGCATAATCAATAAAATATATTTAAAAAAAAGAATGATAATACCACTCCATAACATGCCCCATTTGAAGTGATTATTCTCTATTTCATGATTCTCCAAAAAGGCCCAAGTGTTTCTCAACAACCCCTGCTCAGAGCCTGGGACCAACTCCAGACATCAGCAACACAGACACACTGAAATGGAGCCATTTTATTACGCTGACCAGATACACTGAAGAATGCTATTTCTACTTGAGATCCTTGGGGAATTGGCAGAGAGTCTGCAGTGGACTGAATGCTCATTTGTTTCGTAAGGCAACTCAATGCTCCACTCTAAGAGACACCTAAGAATTTTAATGGAAAATAATTCATATTCTCTGTGACTGAGCATAAAAGCTCCAATATAATTAAGCTCATTATAAAAATTCTATTGGTCTGGCCATTTCTGTCCCCATGAAATGCTGCATCAAACAATTCCTCTCCTATCCCACTTTCGGATTGACTTGCACTCTCACCAGTGTAGAAGGTCAGGAGGACCCCTGCTATCTGGTCTACAAAGTGTGTACTGTATAAATACTCCGAAAAAGCAAAGGTTTTATGACCTAGATCTCCATTTGCACCTATTAAGACAATAGAATAATGGCTACAATCATCCAGAACAAAGTGTGAGAAACAGGCAAGTTAGCAAAGTAACCACCCAGTACCAAGAGGCAACTTGACTCAAAATGCATTAGAATGAAGGACAAGACAAACAATCCAGAGGCATTCTTTTTACTTTTTGATGTTCAGACTCTCCTATCAGGGAAAGAAAACTCCCCGTTCCAAGTATACAACTCATGCCCCCAGCTTCCGAAAATCCAATCCCAAGTAATCAGATTTGGGGGGAGGGTAGACTGACAAAAAAAAAAAAAAATTCTATAGGGCCTGCGAATCAAAGGATCGCGGTTCGATTCCCAGTCAGGGCACATGCCTGGGTTGCAGGCCAGTTACCAGCATGGGACACACAAGAGGCAACCATACAGTGATATTTCTCTCCCTCTCTCCTACCATTCCCCTCTAAAGATAAATAAATAAAAATCTTAAAAAAAAATGTTTTAAAAATTTCTATAGTTAAGTTTGTATGTTGCTCCAAAAGTCATCGGTTTCATTCAATTCTTTTTTCGTTTTTACCAATAACTTTGTTGATTTTGATATTTTGAGTATACTGGTTATCTGTCATGTGGTATATTTAACATTGTTTTTAATTAATGTCCCGGCTTGATTGTTATCAACTTCAACTGGTCTACCTGACCTTGGAGCATCGTCCAGTGAGAGATCTCCAGCACGAGACTTTGCAATTCTTAATTACTGATCAAAACATGATTTATCAGTTAGTAATAATACACCTATCAGAATGGCCATCATTAATAAATCAACAAGTAAGTGCTGGCGAGGATGTGGAGAAAGGGGAACCCATCTGTACTGTTGGTGGGACTGCAGAGTGGTGCAGCCACTGTGGAAAGCAGTATGGAGTTACCTCAAAAAATTAAAGATGGATCTGCCTTTTGACCCAGTGATTCTACTTCTGGGAATTTATCCAAAGAAACCTGAAACACTGATTTGAAGGAACATAAGCACCCCTACGTTCAGTGCAGCGTTATTTACAATTGTCAAGATTTGGAAGCAGCATAAGTGCTCACCAATAGATAAAACAACTATAAGACATTTATATAATGGAATACCACTCAGGCATAAAAAAGAAAAAAAATTACCCTTTTTGACAGCAGATTGACCTGGAGTCATTATGCTATGTGAAGTAAGCCAGTCAGAGACCAGTTGAAGTTGATTTCATTCAACTACCATATGATTTCATTCACATGTGGAATCTATATGAACAAATTGACCTAACAAGCAAAACAGAGAGGCTCATAGATAGAAGGATGACAGCTGGAGGCAGGACTGGGGAGTGGAGGGATCGAGAAAAAAGGAAAAAGGACTCATGGACACAGACCACAATGTGGTGCTTGCAGGGGGAGGTGGATGGGTGGATGGGTGCAAAAGAGGGCATAAGGGAGATAAATGGTAATGGGAAAAATATAACAATAAAAACTTATTAAAACAGCGATAAGAACAATGAAAAGCATCATATTCCTTTGCATTTTCTTCAAAGGCATAGGACATTATTAGGACACCTTTAATTCCTTTTCAAAATTCTAAAATCCTTTTATTTGAAAAACAAACTTAAACCCTATTTAAGACTACTGTCTGATTTTTTAAAAAATGAATCTGAAAAAAATTAGTAATGAAATGGGAACTGAAAATAAAACAAATAATGAAGTCTAAATCAACAAATCACTACTATGACAGAAATTTATGCCACCATAAATTATTTGTACTAGAGGACAGCAACACAGTTAGGCTTAAACGCGTATACCACCTCATGAGAGATTCGCCGTTGCTCAATGTACGCCATGAATTGTGAACTGAGGCTGTCCGAGTCCAGGCCCCTGGGCTGTCTCGCCTCGTCCTCTTCATCCTCTGCGGCGCAGCTGTCAATGTAGTCAATCTGGTCCAGATCATGCTCCACTGTCCACATCACACACGCCGGAAAAAAACATTCACATTAGAGAGCTAGTGAAAGACATTAAATTGCATTCTTTCCTTTTCCCTAACATTTTCTATTCTGAAAGTGGAAGAAATGAGTTTACATTATGTGACGCCTTTATTACTTAGCCCGTAACCACTCACAGAAACAGGCTGCAGACAAATCTTAGCCCTAGTGCACTAAGGGGTAATTATTGGAATACAGACCTCTGATACTTCTTTTTCCTTAGGATAGCTCTTTACTGTTTTAAATAAGACCATCTGAGTTTGTGACACAAACAAAGGAAGAATAATTTCAAACATCGAAAGGTACATCTTTTAGGTTCTTTCCCTACGTTTTCTCTCTCTCTGAAAAGGTGGAAGGCATGAAACCTAACACAATCAACTCAAAAGGAAATAGAAAGGGTGGGAGGAAAGTAAACTTGAGGATGAAGAAATAGATACTGACTGCTGTTTCTCTTCCTATAACTGGTGTCCATAACTAGAACAAAGGTTTTCTATTTTAAAAATGATTTTCTAGAGGTCAACACTGTAGATATTTTAGAAAGTTTATGGATAGAAGAAAATCATTTGGGAAATTTTTCCTTCTCAAAATGTTTTGGGTTGAGGAGAAGCATATAAATAAGATTTAACCACATCATTAAGTGTGGGAATGCCCCATTATTTTTACGTTTAGAAAGTAAGTAACCATTTTTAAAAGCCTGTTAAAATACCACACTAGGGAAAAAAACCCTGCTAGTTCCTTGACGGTTTCTTCAGAGATGTATTAACCCCAGTTACTACTGTATGATGGTCTATAGAATGCCTAAGAGTTGAAGTTTCTGGGAACAGTGAATTTAGAGAATTCCATAACTGCAGTTAATACAAAAATAAATTTTGAGTTACCAGAGTTATTAATATTAATAGGTACACCCACATTAGAAACCAGGTACAGAAATGCTAAATGCAAGTTTTTTCCAGTGTGCTAAAACTTGCATGGCTAAATAATTCATTTTGTTAGGACTAATTCTAAAGAAAGCAACATCATGTTTTCATTTCAAAAGAAATAGAATGTAAGCCACAAAAGTGAACCACAAATGTAATTTTAGATCATCTAGTCGCCACGTTTTTAAAAAGTCAAAAGAAAAGGTGACTAATTTTATAATATATTTTATTTTATCAAATATATCTAAAATATTATCATTACTACATATAATCAATATAAAACATTACTAATATTTTACATTCTTTTTTCATGCAAAATCTTCAAAATCTGATGTTTTAAACTTATAGTACATCTCCATTCAGAAAAGCCACATTTCAAATGCTCAATAACCACATGTGGCTAGTGTCTACCATATTGGACAGCACAGATACAGACATTATTTTAAGTCAGAAATGAACCAATGAGAAAGATATCTTATATACAAGCAAGATTAAAAAGAAAACCACTGAAATATGAATAAAATAAGTGACAAGAGTTAAAAAAAGAATATAATATGGTAAGAAAAAATGACAGCAAACTACTGAATTGAAGTGATTCAGAGACAAAAGCTCTTCTCAAATAATATAATGGATTTCTGGAAAATCACTTCTCCCTTATAGCTAATCCTCAAAATTTAATAATTAGGATTTGGTAATTCAAACTAAAGCAATATTAAATAGAACACTACAATCAAGAGTCTATCTCAAAAGCACAAAGAAGCAAAAATGTCTATTAATGAACTATAAAAACAATTAAAAATGAAAAAAATTTAAATCACAAATTTTAAAATATCAGAATAAGGAAAACTCAGATTCAGATGCCTTGGAAAAGCACAATTCGAGATGAAAGAAAATGTAATAAAGAACAGCACTGAATTTCTAAAAGAGGTCAAATAATGACCACACGCAAAAAAAGTCTTTTAAAAGGAGAACAACACTACAAAAGAAGATCCAGGTTAAATCAAAGTTAACAAAGGTCTAGTCCAGGTAAACTGTCTTTTATTTAATAAAGTTTCCTCCCAAAATAAAAGTAAGAGAGAAACACTGTATTTTAACTGAGAGCCTGAACACAGAGAAATCCAAGTTTAATCCCAACAGAAAACAATTTTTTGCAATCATATGAAAAGAGAAAGTCTTGCGTTTGTTTGCTTTTTAAAATACTTTATTAATTTATTTTTAGAGAGAGGGGAAGGGAAGGACAAAGAGAGGGAGAGAAACATCAATGTGTGGTTCCCTCTTACATACCCCCTACTGGAGGACCTGGTCTGCAACAAAGGCATGTGCCCTGACTGGGAATCAAACTGGCGACCCTTTGGTTCACAGGCTGGCACTCAATCCACTGAGCCACACTAGCCAGGGCAAGAAGAGAAAGTCTTTAAGAGCTGAAGAATCTACAGATACACAATCCAAAGGAGTAGGTGTGGAAAAGACTACTAGAAACAGTTACAGTGGCCCTGGCTGGGTGGCTTGGTTGGTTGAAATATCATCCGGTACACCAAAAAGGTTATGGGTTACGTTCCCAGTCAGGGTGAATACAGGAGGCAACCAATGGATGTTTTTCTCTCACATCCATGTTTCTTTCTCTCAAATAAATAACATATCCTCGGGTGAGGATTAAAAAAATAAAACTTAAAAAAAACCTAGAGTGATTATAAAGACTTCAGATGTCAATCAGGAACTGTTTACCTCCACCATTTGTTACTACTAAACTGCTGCGATTCTCTTGGTACTGGTTTTCTCTTCGTAGTCTTTGTTCCTTAGTAATTTCTGCTACTCGAAGAGGTAAATCTGAAAATTCATCTGTAGGCTTAAAAAAGAGTAGAAAGATTAAGAAACATCATCCTAAATCTTACACAACAAAGTATTTAAAAGCATGGATATAATAGAAACTCATTAAAATTTATACTTAAGAAATAGCAGAAAAGCTCTGGATATGCATGATGGTGACAATTTCTCAACAATGTTAATGTACTTGATGCCACTAAAATGTACACATAAAAATGGTTAAAATGATAAATTGTATGTGTATTTGACCACAATTAAAAAAAGAAATAGAAGAGCATATATGACTCTATAAATATGTATACATATGTACATGAACTTGAAGTATAGGTACATCTATGTACCTGTATGGATACAGCCACAATTACAAAGACGCCAACCCACACAAATACAGAAGCAATTCCAAATTACAAATTGGCGGTTGTCTGAAATCACTTTGCTTTGGATTTCCAATGAAACAATGTTATGAATGGTAAGTCTTGCTAAAGAAAAGTTGATTTAATCATTTAAACCAATCTATAGCTAAAATATTGTATCTCAGTAATTTTTCAAAAAGAGAAAACATAATACTAAGAACTAAATAAAAAGAGAAATATAATACAATGAGCCAAGAAAGTTGTTTATCTTGAGCACGTGGATATTCTTCACTAAGGTTCCCACCTCATTACCCATTAGTTGTTACTGACTCAGTTCCCGCTTAGGATTTTAGGATATAAAACTATTCATACAAGACAATGAGGTAATTAAGATGCAAAACACACATAGTAAAAAGATGGTAAAAAACATGATACCATTTTTGGATAGTATGACTATGTGCAATTTTTACCATTATTCTGGCTTTTCTGTATTTTATGGAATGGTAAACTGAGTCCAATCAAGAAACTTTTCATTTTCATCATTTTATTTTCTCTTAGTCAGGAGTTATAACGTGCAGAAGAGAGTACCACTTACTTCATTCCCTGACCATCTCTTATCACCACTGTCAACACTGTTGAAACCTGAATCAAGAGCTCCATAAGGGCGACCTGAGTATAGTTCTTCATGACTGCCAAAAAGAGATGTTAGTTATTACTGCAAAGTTTGATATATTAAAATTAACATTTGAAATAAATCAGATTCAATTTTATAAACAAACATTTTCATGGCATTCAGAGACTTAACTATTTAGAATTAAATGAGCATTCTTTTCATTTTTGAATAGGAGAAGTTCCAAATTAAAACACAGTAAACAGAATAATATAATGAACTCCCAGGTACCTATTACCAGCTTCAACACTAATAGTCCAGCATTTTTGTTTCACCTGTTCTTCCACCCACTCCCAATGGCCCTCTCATTTGTTTTTAACAGTACTCTTACATACACTGAAATGCACTCAACAGAAATGAAGATATCCTTGTAATAACATACACCTCTATCATGTTCCAGGATATTTCTACTTTGCCAGAAAATCCCCAAATATCCATCCTTTCCCACTCAACTTTCCTCACCTGGCTGCTGTGTGCTCCTAAGAGGCAAACTCCATTCTGATTTTTTCATGTTATATTATTATGGAAGGAAGAATAATGGTCCCCCAAAATGCCCAAGACCTTATCCCTAGAACCTGTAAATATGTTACTTTACATGGCAAAGGAGAATAAGGATTGCAGATAGAAATAAAGTTGCTTATCAGATGAGCTTAAAATAGGGAGATTATTTTGAATTATCTGAATGGGCTCACTGTAATCACAAGGGTCCCTAAGACTTGAAGAGGGAAGCAGAAGAGGTCATTGTGATGCCATGCTGGCTTGAAGATGAAGGAAGGGGACCAACTGCCAGTAATGCCACAGCCTCTAGAAGTTGAAAAAGGCAATGAAATGCATCCTACTGAGAGCCTACAAAAAAGAATGCAGCTTTGCCAGCATCTTACTGAGACCAGGATTTATACTTCTGACATATAGAACTGTAAGATAATAAATTTGCCTTGTTTAAATCTCTAAGTTTTTGGTAGTTTGTTATGGCAGCAATAGAAAAGTAATGCATTTAGTTTTACTTATTAAAGAACTCATAAATATGGAATTATATGTACTTTTTAAAATTCAGCATCATGTCAGTGAAAACCTCAAGGTTTTTAATACCCTGCAGCGAACGAATGAAAATAAATGGTAAGTGTGGATGTAACTTAAAAAAAAGCTGCCAATCTGTTTTCAGTAGCTACATCATTTTGCATTCTCACCAACAGTGTATCTGAGCCCAAGTTGCCAACACTTGTATTCTCAGTTTTTAATTTTAGCTGTTATGATGGGGGTAAATTATTATCTCACTGTGGCTTTAATTTATATTTTTCTCATGACTAGTGACACTGAATATCCTCTTGTGTGCTTATTGGTTATTAATTTACCTTCTTTTGTAAAATATTTAAACCTTTGTCCTTTTTTAAATGCAGTTATCAAAAATCTTTAAAATTTTTTTGCTAAGTAAAAGAAGCCAGACGCAAAACACTACATAATGCTTTATTTCCTTTATATGAAATTCTAGAAAAGGCAAAACTACACAGACAGAAAGGTCAGAGGTTGCCTAAGGCAAAGGGAAAGGGGAAAACCTTACTACACAAATGGGCAAGAAGGTGATGGAAATATTACATATCTTGATTGTGTTGGTAGTTGCATGACTGTATCCATTTACTAAGACTAATTGAACTGCACGCTCAAAATGGGTATTTATTATTTGAAAATTGTATCTCAATAGAGCTGTTTTTAAAAAATGCCAAATCAGTTTTGCCGAAGCAGACGCCCCATTCAGACAGGTCTCTAAGCCACGTGTGACAGTGCTGGTGCTCCACGAGCTCACTGACATTTTATGTTGTCAGTCTTAATTTCAGATATTCTACTGGGGTAATTTAATTTGCATTTCCACATGTGCTCACTGTTCATTTACATATCTTTTTTTGTGAAGTATCTGTTCAAGTCTTTTGTCCATTATTTAATTGGGTTGTTTGTCTTTTTAACATTTATTTGCAGGTATTCTTTAGACAGACTGCAAACAAGTCCTGGTTGTATATATATTTTACAGATATTTTCTCACAATCTGTGCTTTACCTCTTCATTTTCTTTTTATTTTAATATGAATATTTTACTTATTTGTTCTTACAGAAAGGATAAGGGAGGAAGAAAAAGAGAAAGAGAAACATCTACGCATATGCTCTGACTGAGAATTGGACCAGCAACCTTTAGTTTTGTAAGGCAATGTCCAACGAACTGAGCCACACTGGTCTGAACTACCTGTTCATTTTCTTAGTATTATCTTTTCATGATAGATGTCTTTATTTTTATTTATTTATCTAAAAAGTTTTGATGAAATCTCTCATTTCATTTTTTTATGGTTATTACTTTGTGTCCTCAGAAACCACTGTCTATTCCAAGTCAAAGTTTTATAGCTTTAGTTTTTGCTTGTTCTTAAGCATATTACAAAAAGTTAGTCCAGACTTCTGGCCAAGATGGAGGCATAGGTAGATACACGGTGCCTCCTCGCACAACCGAAAGAAGGACAACAAATTTAAACACAAAAAACAATCAGAACTGACAAAAAAAAAAAAAAATCAAACTGTATGGAAGTCCGACAACCAAGGAGTTAAAGAAGAAACAATTATCCAGACTTGTAGGAGGAAGGAGACAGGCAGCCAGGTGGAGAGGACTCGTGGCCAGGCAGCAGCTGGCAGATTGGGAGAAGCAGTGGCTTGCAGACTGGGCAGTCCCACATTCTTCTGCAGATACACCAGGAGGAACAATTGGGGGGCAAGACAGATAGCAAAACCCAGGATTCCAGTAAGGGGAAATAAAGCCTCAAAGCCTCTGACTGAAAACACCTGTGGGGGTTGAGGTGGCAGTGGGTAAAATTCTCAGCCTCACAGAAGAGTTCACTGGAGAGACCCACAGGGTCTTAGAAGGTACACAAACCCACCCACCCACCCACCCAGAAATCAGCACCAGAAGGGCCCAATTTGATTGTGGGAAGCAAGGGAAGTGACTGAAAACCAGCAGAGAAAAGAGCAACCAGCATTGCTCCCTCTCGGACTGCTCCCCCACATACAGCATCACAATGCAGAACGTGGATTACCCTGCCCTGGTGAACACCTAAGGCTCTGCCCCTTACTATGTAACAGGTGCTCTGAGAAAAAACAATGGCCCAAAATGAAAGAACAGATCAAAGCACTAGAAACAATACAGCTAAGTGTATTTTTGTTGGCTAGAGATAGCCAACTTATCAGATGCACAATTCAAAACACTGGTAATCAGGATGCTCACAGAATTTGTTGAATATGGTTGGAAATTAGAAGGAAAAATGAAGGCTATGCTAAGTGAAATAAAGGAAAACATACAGGGAACCAACAGTGACAGGAAGGAAACTGGGACTCAAATCAACAGTTTGGAGCAGAAGGAAGATAGAAACATTCAACGAGAAAAGAATGAAGAAACAAGAATTCAAAAAAATGAGAGGCTCAGGAACCTCCAGGACAACTTTAAATGTTCCAACATCTGAATCATAGGGGTGCCAGAAGGAGAAGAGGAAGAGCAAGAAATTGAAAACTTATTTGAAAACATAATGGAGGAGAACTTCCCCAATCTGGCAAAGGAAATAGACTTTCAGGAAGTCCAGGAAACTCAGAGTCCAAAAGAAGTTGGACCCAAGGAGGAACACACCAAAGCACATCATAATTATATTACCCAAGATGACAGGAGTGCCCATAAGACTGTCAGCTGATTTCTCAAAAGAAACCTTGCAGGCAAGAAGGGGCTGGAAAGAAGCATTCCAAGTCATGAAAGGCAAGGACCTACATCCAAGATTACTCTATTCAGCAAAGCTGGATAGCATAAATGGGAGGCAGAAAATAGACAGGCAGAGGTTAAGAACAGTATAGGAAATGTAGAAGTTAAAGAACTTATATGTACGACCCATGGACATGAACCAAAGGGGGAAATGAGGGTAGGAGGGGTTGTGCAGGGTAGAGGGGCATAAAAGAAGAGAAATGGGACAACTGTAATAGCATAATCAATAAAATATATTTAAGAAAAGTTAGCCCTGTCTGGTGTAGCTCAGTGGATTGAGCGCGGGCCTGCGAACCAGAGGATAGCGGTTCGATTCCCAGTCAGGGCACATGCCTGGGTTGCAGGCCAGTTCCCAGCAGGGGACACATGAGAGGCAACCGTACATTGATATTTCTCTCCCTCTCCCTCTCTCCTACCCCTCTAAAGACAAAAAAAAAAAAAAAAAAAAAAAAAAAAAAACCTTAAAAAAAATTAAAAAAAAAAAAGAAAGAAATTTCTAAAAAAAAAAAAAAAGTTAGCTTAATTAGAAACCTAAAACATAATAAAGTCTATTTTTCAATGGTCTATTAGCATTTTATTTAATAAGCCTGCCTAGGTTGAAAAATAACTTGCAAGGTACAAATTCAAAAGTGTTCGTCTGGTATTCAATTTTGTAATCTGTATATTCTTACATAGTTCATGTACATAACTTTAAAAAATTTATTATGTCACGTTGTCACAATAATTTAGAATTTAAGGTACAGGGAAAGAGCAATAATGCACTTAGATTTCACAGATAAGGTATCAATTTTACTACTTAGATATCGACTCAAGGAAGTCACTAAATCTTTGTAAAATAAAGTTACCAAATCTAATCACATGCTTTTCATATAAAGTGAAAGCTTTATGTTATCTTAAAAACAAAAGGAAAAAACCTTATGTGAATACAAGACAGTTTTTATAACTTGTCGATTATTTTACTGATAAAGATCTTACTTTGGCCCTGACCAACGTGGCTCAGTTGGTTGAGTGTCATCCTGCAAAGTGAAAGGTTGGTGGTCCCGCGGTCAGGGGGTGTAGGAGAAGCAACTGATCAATGTTTCTCTCTCACATTGATGTTTCTCTCCCTTTTGTTCTCCCTCCCTTCCCCTCTAAAAAGATGTAAATAAAATCTAAAAACAAAACAAACAAACAAAAAAAAAGAAAAAGAAAGCACTTGGGAAAGTTTAACATCAGGGTTTAAAAAGGATCCTACTTTGTAGATTTCCAGCCAAGATGGAGGCATAGGTGGACACACTGTGCCTCCTCTCACAACCAAAATTTAGGACAACAAAAATTTAGAACAACAACAAAAAAGAAAAACCAGAACACATGGAAAATTGAATTGAGCAGAGGTCCGTCAATCATTCACCCAGACCAGTAAGAGGGGCGGAGTTGGTGGCCGGCGGAGAGGGATCTCGGCAGGAAAAAGCACGCAGTGGTTGGCACACCCCAAACGCACAGGCGGTGGGTTACGGGGCATGGGGAGCAATGAGCAGACCCAGCGAGGTGCACAAGGCGGCTGACTGCGTTCACACATTCGAGTGCAGATAAACCAGGCGAAAACGGGCAGCGAGACAGACTGCGCAACCCAGGGCCCCAGCGCTGGGAAATAAAGCCTAAAAGCACGGATTGAAAACACTTGTGGGGGTTGAGGTGCTGGGAAAGACTCCCAGCCTCATAGGAGAGTTTGTTGGAGAGACCCACAGGATCCTAGAACATACACAAGCCCACCGACACCAAAGTCAGCAGCAGAAGAGCCCAATTTGATTGGGGGAAGCAGTGGAAGGGAATGGAATCCGAGAGAGAGCAGAGCAAGTGCCATTGTTCCCTCTTGGACCCTGCCCCCACATACAGCGTCACAACCCCGGGACTGGGCTTCCCTGCTCTGTTGAACACCTAAGGCTCCACCCCTCACTACGTAACAGCCGCGACCAGACCAAAAAACAAAACCAAAAATGGCTCCAATAGGAGAACAGATCAAAGCCCCAGAGCCAATTCATATAAGCGACCAAGAGATAGCCAACCTATCAGATGCACAGTTCAAAGCACTGGTGATCAGGATGCTCACAGAATCGGTAGACTTTGGTCACAAATTAGATGAAAAAAGGAAGGCTACAATAAGTGAAATGAAGGAAAATGCAAAGGGAACCAATAGTGATAAAAGGAAAACTGGAACTCAAATCAATGGAGTGGACCAGAAGGAAGAAACAAACAAACAGAACAGAAAAGAAGGAAGAAACAAGAATTCAAAAAAATTGAGGAGAGGCTTAGGAACCTCCAGGACATCTTGAAACGTCCCAACATCTGAATTATAGGGATACCAGAAGGGGAAGAGGAAGAACAACAAGTGGAAAACTGATTTGAACAAATAATAAAGGAGAACTTCCCCAATCTGGCAAAGGAAATAGACTTCCAAGAAGTCCAGGAAGCTCAGAGAGTCCCAAAGAAGTTGGACCCAAGGAGGAACACACCAAGGCACATCATAATTACATTAGCCAAGATTAAAATGAAGAAGAGAATATCCTAGAAGCAGCAAGAGATAAGGAGACAGTAACCTACAAAGGAGATCCCATCAGACTGTCAGCTGATTTCTCAAGAGACCTTACAGACAGAAGGGGCTGGAAAGAAGTATTCCAAGTCATGAAAGGCAAGGACCTACATCCAAAATTGCTCTATGCAGTGAAGCTGTCATTTAGAATGGAAGGGCAGATAACGTGCTTCCCAGGTAAGGTAGATTTAAAGGAGTTCATCATTACCAAGCCCTTATTATATGAAATGTGAAAGGGACTTATCTAAGAAATAGAAGATCAAAAACTATAAACAGTAAAATGACAACAAACTCACAACTATCAACAACTGAACCTAAAAACAAAACAAAACAAAACAAAAACTAAGTAAACAGCTGGAGTTGGAACAGAATCACAGAAATGGAGATCATATGGAAGGTTATCAGTTGGGAAGGAGATGGGGAGAAATGGGGGAAAAGGTGCAAGGATTAAGAAGCAGAATTGGTAGGTACAAAATGGAAAGGGAGAGGTTAATAATAGTATAGGAAGTGGAGAAGCCAAAAAACTTATATGCATGACCCATGAACATCAACTAAGGATGGGGGGACTGCTGGAGGGAATGGGGGTACAAGGCGGAGGGGAACAAAGACAGCAAAAATTGGGACAACTGTAATAGCATAATCAATAAAGTATATTTAAAAGATAAAAACACTACAGGAAAATAAATAAGAGTTCTATATTATAAGCAATTAACCAAAGTAGAAGGAAAAATAAATGAAATAAAAGTAGACTAATAAGTAGAGGAAACTAAATATTCATGGAATAATGATGTAGGTTGCCTCATATTCTCCCTGGTGCCAAAATCTTGCTCTAACGGAAGCCTAGATCTAGCATAGAGTACGTCAGACCTAATCCCCACCACATGACAAACCTTTTATGTCCTCCTTAACATCACATACCTGCTTTCAGTCGTCTTTTACGACTGAAATATTCTAGGTAGGAATCTCCACTCCCCCACCCCCAAGAAGCCAGCACATTTATTGATGTCTGTTCAAGTCCTTCAGGTCCTGAAGGCTTCTTGTTCTCACTTCTCATGGGGCAAGGAAGCCCAACCAAGACAAACTGTAGACGTGCCTCCAAGGGACAGCACCATGGTCTGTTGGTACAGAATGTTGTCAGTTCCCTTGTCCTTCAAAAACACTGGGAGTTTGCTGTCCACCTGCAAGTTTCTGTTTATCAGCCACTCAGTTCTGCAAGCGGTTCCGGGCAGTTGAGATGAAGGAGCAATTCAATGGGAAACATTCATGGTCCTCATTCTGCATCCTCCTCTTTGGCTGGAGTCACATCGTCTCTCGGCCCAAGGATGTACAGCCTAGGTAAGAATCTTCTACAGGTACGTATTATTTTAGTTAACTTCTCCTTCGGTATATGCTTATTCCTTAAAATATATTTTATTGATTAAGCAATTACAGTTGTCCAAATTTTTCCCCCTTTCCCACCCTCCATGCAGTACCCCCCTAATACCTCAGGCAATCCCCAAACCACTGTTCATGTCCATGGGTCACTTGTATAAGTTGTTTGGATACTCCATTTCCTGTACTGTACTTTGCATCCTCACAGCTATTCTGTAACTACCTATTTGTACTTCTTAATCCCCTCCCCTCTTCACTCATTCCTTCACATAACACCCCTAACCTGACAACCATCAAAAAGCTCTCTGTATCCATGATTCTGTCTGGTCTTATTTGCTTAGTTTGTTTTTTAGATTCAATTGTTGATACTGGCATTTCATTGTTCATAGTTTTGATCTACTTTTTCTTAAATAAGTCCCTTTATATTTCATATGATAATGGTTTGGTGATGATGAACTCCTTTAGTTTTTCTTGTCTTGGGTGCATTTTATCTGCCCTGTAATTCTAAATGATATCTTTGCTGGGTAGAGCAATCTTGGCTGTAGGTCCCTGCTTTTCATGACTTTGAGTATTTCCTGCCTATCCATTCTAGCATGCAAAGCTTACTTTGAGAACTCAGCTGACAGTCTTGTGGAACTCCCCTGCAGGTAACTAACTGCTTTTCTCTGCTGTTTTTAAGGTTCTCTCTTAATTTTTAACCTTTGGCGTTTAATTATGATGTGTCTTGAAATGGGCCTCTTTGCATCCATCTTGTTTGGGACTCTCTGCATGTCCTGAACTTGTATATCTATTTACTTCACCAAATTAGTGAAGGTTTATTTCATTATTTTTTCAAATAGATTTCCAATTTCTTGCTCTTTCTCTTCTTCTGGCACCCCTATGGTATGAATGTTGGAATGCTTGACATTGTCCCAGAGGCTGTTTACACTATCCTCATTTTTTTGAATTCTTTTTTCTTCTTGTTTTGTTTGGTTGTTTTTTGATACCTTATCATTGATTTGATTCTTGGATTCATCCATTCTACTGTTGTTTGCCTGTAAATTGTGCTTTATTTCAATTAAAGAATTCTTCATTTCTGACCAAATTGTTATGCCATTGAGGTCCTCACTAAGTGCCTAGAGAATCCTTATAACCAATGTTTTGAACTCTGCATCTGATAGATTGCTTATCTCCATTTTGTTTAGCTCTTTGTCTGGAGTTTTGATGTTCTTTCATCTGTGCCATGTTTCTGTATCTCTTCCTTTTGGCAGCCTCCCTGTGTTTGTTTCTATGTATTAGGTAGAGATACTATGATCCCCCATCTTGGTAGAGTGGACTAATGTGGTAGGTGTCCTGCGGTCCAGTGGCACAGCCTCCCTTATCACTCAAGCTGGGAACTTTAGGTGTGCCCTTCGTATGGGCTGAGCACACCCTCCTCTTGTGTTTGTGCCTTGGATGCTCTGGACAGGTCAATGGGAGGGACTTACCCAGGCCAGTCAGCTTCAAGAACTGGCTGTGAGCACTGACCACCAACCTCCACCCTCTATGGAGGATCAGCTGGGCAGGGGCAGGACAGTGGTACTCTGAGGTGGGCTGTAGCTATCCACTGGGTGCAAAGGCTCTACGGTTTTCCGGGTGGTGCAGGCCAAGTTCAGCCCCTACCTGTGTTCTGCCCAGGACCACCCTGCATGAGCTACAAGGCAACATGACATGGCAACTACTTGAGCTGGGCTCCCAGGTGAAGTCAAGCTGTGAATCTAGGTTGGCTGCTGCTAGTACTGGGCCTGGGGCCACTTAGCAAGAAGTAAGGGAGCTGGGAGCTCACCGAGACCTGCTATTGCTTATTTGATTAGGCCTTAAGAGAGTTCTGAAGCATGAGCCAAGACCAGTCATTTGCATGGAAAAGTCAAGGTTAACAGTGTGGGTTGCCCTTAGTCTAAGTTGGGTGGGACAGAGTCTCAGGGGATCTTCAGGGCAGGGCAAACACTGTTAGTCAGGTTGATGGAGTCTCAGATATGGCACCTACCTGTTAGTTTTGTGGCAGTGGAAGGCTCAGAAAAGGGACAATGGCCTGTGCTGGCCCCTCTCTCTCCCAGGTCTTGTCTTGATGCCAGACACTCAAGCTTCTCCTTGTATAGCACAGGTGCCATTCAAACTGCTACCTTGGTGCTGGAGCTCAGAGATAATGAGTCTGAATAAGTCTGTGTGTGCGTTGGTTAAGAGGAACTGCTTGGGACCCAGAAGTTTCTTCCACTGACTCAACCCATGCTGATTTTTGCAGCCAGAAATTATGGGGACTTATCTTCTTGGGAGTGGAACCTTGGGCTGGGGGGCCTGGTGTGCGGCTGGAACTCTTCACTCCTGAGATATCCCTCCCATATTTTTATACACCACATGTGGATTTGGGACGAGTCTGTTCAGAATCTTTGCCCCTCCTAACAGTCTGGATGGACTTGGTTTCTTTAATTCTGTAGTTGTCAGACTTCCATTCAACCCCATTTGTGATGGCTCTGACTGATGGCTGTTCTATAGTTTGTTTTAGTTTTGATGTGGTTGTGCTGGGAGGTGAGCCATGTGTACCGATGTCACCATCTTGCCCAGAAGTCCATTTTGTTTTGGTTTTAATGTATCCTTTTGTACTTGTATAAATACTAAAACCTATATTATTGTATGCTTTTACAACCCTATTAGAGTGGATGTTTTAGATATTCTTTATAGTATGTAAGCAAATTCAATCTAATAGCTGTACTAAAAAAACTCAGAATGCCATCACCAAGTTGTTTCTGATAACTTTAAAGCAGAGGAAAGCTGGGAAGCAATGAACATTTTTGCAACCAAACTGACTGTTGACTCATTCAATAAATATTGTTGAGTACCCCCTGTGTGTGCTAAACATTTAGCTATGCTAGGAATGAGTAAGAAAGGCATGGTGTGTGGCAAAACGCAGAAATCAAACCCCTTTGGAGAAATACCCAACATACTTGAGAAATCATGTTCTATGTAAGTAAAATTTTCAAATAGCTTGAGATTACCTCTTTATACCATAAATATTTAAATATTTAATTCTAATAATTTCTGATTAAATGAACTTTTAAGGCATGTTTCCCTTTAGTGCAGGCGATACACCTTAATAAACATTAGCATTTTCTTTTTTTTAAAGATTTTATTTATTTATTTTTAGAGAGAGGAGAAGGGAAGGAGAAAGAGAGGAAGAGAAACATCAATGTGTGGCTGCTTTTCACGTGCGACCCCTACACCGGGGACCTAGCCCACAACCCAGACGTGCCCTACACTGGGAATCAAACCAGTGACCCTTTGGTTTGCAGGCTGGCACTCAGTCCACTGATCCACACCAGCCAGGGCAGCATTTTCCTAATGAGCATGAATTATTATACTGTGCTAAAATGCAGTAATAACTTAAAATATGGAAGGTTCTTTGCAAATATTTCAAATAGCTGGCTTTATAGCTTCACTGTTTTCAAATATCTTGTTAAAATTATGAAATGTATCATAGAGATAAAAAAGAATATAACAGACATAGCTTTTAAAACATGAGACATTATTAATTCCTTTAAAGACTCCTCAACTCCTTTCACACTGAATCTTCCCTTCCTTCCTATCAGAGTTAACCACTAACTTGAATTTTTCATTTAATATATATCTGCTGTTTACAGTTTTATTTTTTCCCTCAGATTACTTTTTATACTTTTCATATGTCTGCAAAATTCTACTAAAACAAAAATTGGTTAAGATAACAAGAAGCAAGCTCATTAGGACTGTGCTTTTGTGGAAAATGTGACAGGTTGTAAGGGAAGGCTGTAGAGGTTCTCTTTTGAGTAAGGTCTATGAGTGTTATTTCACCTTTACTGAGACATCAATTTTACCTGTTAAAGCAAATCTAACCTCTTCACTCCCTAGGGGAAAATCAAAGCAAAGTTTCCTAATTAACAGCAGAGCCAAGGTCAGCATCCAAGTCAATCAGACCAGTGGTTTTCGACTGCAGAACTCTCCAGGGGATATTTGGCAATGTCTGGAGATATTATTTGTGTTTGTCTTACTGGGAGAGTGCAATAGAAGGCAGGGATGCTGCTAAATATTTTCCACGTACAGGACAACTCCGCACAACGGAGAATTATCAGGTCCAAAATAACAAGCAGTGTTGAGGTTGAGAAACCTTGATTAGAATTACACTTTGCCACATCTAAGTCATCAACACTTTACTTAATACGAGGATTCTGAGAAAAATAGTGTCAAAATAGGTTATTTCCCTTTAGTAAAATCTTCAGGTAGATTTAAGGGTCTAATGTATTTGATTTCTTGTGAGATGGAATATGATAAGCAAACAAACAAACAATAGCACATACTCACCAGGAGCCAAAACCCAAGGGTCTCCTATCGTAATCTGGCAGATCTGGAGCAATCTTACAAGCCTGTATGTTCAGGTACTTAAATATGTGGACTTTGCCTTTTATACATATCTAAATAAAGTAACACACAAATTATTACTCATCTGAAATGTGTCCCTTTTTAATCACAATCAGCTTTTAACTTAATATATATTGGAAATAGAAGGCATTTCTATGAAGTACATACAGTAATATTAAAAATCTAATACTCATTTTAACAAATTATACTATTTGTTATTTTAGGTATTTAAGTGATATAAATATAGGTTTTATTTTGTAGACACTAAGTTTCAGTAACATATAAAATAATTTATTGTTACAAAGAGAACATCAAGTAAACTTATCATACTGATTAACTGGTCTCACATGGATTATATTAGCAACTTTTTCCTTTTTTTAAACTTTCTTTCTTTATTTGATCATTGTAATTCCATTTTCCCCACCCCACCCTATATTAGCAACTTTTGCTTTTAGGAATTCAACAATCATGTACAATTATGTTTTCAATCCTACTTTCTGCCAGAGAAAAGCAGGAAATGTTTAAATGTTAAAGCCATAGATATTTTTGTTGCTACACGTTGACTTATGTCCCAGAAGTCAAAACACAAATACTTAAGGACTATGAGAACCTTCTATAGTGATGAGGTTTACTCATAAATTTATAACTGCTATACAGAGGCTTGTACCATCAATTGATTTCTGAAGAGTAAAAAAACTACAGCCTGGACCTATTTTTTAGATTGTATAATATCTAGAATCTATATGTAACACGACTTTATAAATACTTATTACATAGATTTATTTCAGTCACTGCTAAACAAATGACCAAACTAAATAAAATAGGAACTTGAGATTTTAGAAAATGAGAAGGTAGAAAAATAATGGTTGGAAGAAATGTACTAATAATTTTTAGTTTTGAAAGCTAAGTATTTTTATTTGTCTCTAGCAATTACACTGTCCACAATCAAGTTTAATTATAAAAAAATGCACTCATTTAGAAAATACCTTGAAGGGTTTTTCCCAGGAGTGAAAAGTGAGATAGGTTGCAGGCTCCTGGTAGTCAGATCTCAGTTTTAAAGGGTGTTGGTTCTGTTCCTTGAGGACATTCAAATGTTTATTCATGTGTTTTAATGATAGAGGAGATATAGGAGGCTAGAAAAAACTTTAAGGAAGAATCCTACAATTTTTTTAAAATGTCAATTTCATGAAAGGAAAAGCACTTCTGGAAACAGTACCTTCCACTGTTTGGTCAAGGCTTCCAATGAATGCCTAAGTGTGTGAATTTATTATAAAACAACTTACTTTCCAACAAAAAGATAATGTGTATAACTTAAAAGTTTCATCCTTTGCCAAAAAAGTTCACAACATACTTCAGATCAATGACGGTTTACCTGTGCAGGAGGAGACTGTAATGGATTGTTATCTAGGGCAATCATCTGTAGGTGCCTTAGGTTCCGATAACAAATGGGGATTGTTGTAATTTTATTGCAGGAGAAGTCTAACCGTATTAAAGGCAATTCTGCCAGTTCTGCAAAGAGATAAAATGGAAATCAACAATTAATATTTCAAAACTAGACAATTTTAACAGCAGCTTCTAGTTAGGGGATGTAACGTAAGTGTTTAGTTCCACTCTTAGTAATTAACTGACACAGCAAGGTAGTATAAAATGAAATTTAGATGCTTACAGACAGGGAATCTAATGAAAAGCAAGCTGTTTCACTCCTCACAGCTAGGGTCCTATCTATCTCCAATCACCACAGAAGTCAACAAGTTATTCCCTAGTGCAATTGAATTGAAAGGCTCTGAACTCAGGGACCCCAAGCAAAATGGAAAGTCAGGATGAGTTGCTAGTTAAAATGGAAAATTTAAGTGAAAGTCTACACACTTAATGGCAAGAACTTAGTACTTTCCTACCCAACCCCATCCCCACCCCAGCTCTTGAATGCTGGAAATTAGGAATATACACAACAAGGTAGAGGAAATAAATCATTCTCTAGAGAATCTATGAAATCCAATAAAAAAGACCTTCAGATACTGATAGGGAGTCCTCCCCCCAAAAGAGCCACCTTGCTGCTATATTACAATTACACAATTTCTACCCAGTATGCTTGAAACTTCTAACTGGCTCTATACTGACGGTTTACAATCCAGACATTTAGAAAAGCCTCCAACGTAGAAGACAAATCAAAACGCAGAAACCAATTGAAAAGAGGAAGTTGGAAGAAAAAGGTAATATATAGGAAACAGAAGAGTTTGAAAAACTGGAACTAATAACTCTAATTTCAGAGAGATAAGATACTGAGTTACCAAAACAAGAAAGGTTCAAAATCACAATGATAAGCATTAGTGGAAATGAAAACTGTGATGGCAGAAATTAAAAATTCAGGTGAATGGTCAGACTGTATACCACTTGGTAAAAGGAAATGACAAAGAAATAAAAAAAGATAAGAAAAATCACAGGATCAATTAAAGTGTTACAACTTCCAACTCATAAAAAATACAGAAAGAGAGAACAAAGAAAAAAGAAGATAGGATACTATTAAAAAAAACATATATATATGGAGAGGTGGCCCACAGTCAGAGATGTGGAAGCAGCAGTGGCCAGGCTGTGGGGCCTGTTTGGTCACAGTGACTGCTCGGCCGTCAGGCTGCGGCTATAAAGGATCCTCTTCAAGATGAGGTGGCTTCAACAGCCACCTCTAGAACTGCGAAATCTAAGGCAGAGAGAATGCTTGACCTGCAGGCTTCCTGAAGAGAAGGCTGGAACTTTGCCCCAGGAAAATACTATCAAGTTTGCCAAGAAGTAAATGATGCTAATACAGAAAGCTAAATTAAAATGTAAAGTATTAGATACAGAAATTAAAGAACTCAAATAAAACCCTGTTGCTGGAGGAACTGACGATATTACTAAGTACACTTCAAAAGAAAGATGCATGGAAACTACCATATACTACACATTTTTTCCTTCATTTTCTAGGAAAACAACATGTGTGACTTATAACATGAAATAAAATCACTTCAGATTTCAGTGACAATTCAGCAGGAAAGGCACAAGATCTTTTTGGCAGAATGCCTCCCATACCTCCTCTATCATTAAAACACATGAATAAACATTTCAATGTCCTCGAGGAACAGAACCAAGACCCACTAAAACTGAGATCTGACTACCAGGAGCCTGCAACCTATCTCACTTTTCACTCCTGGAAAAACGCCTTCAAGGAACTTTATTAATTTCCTTATAACTAGGAAGTTTAACATGACTATGTATGATCATCTGAAAGGTATTAGTGCTCAATTTCAGGTGTATGGGAGAAAGAAAATTTTCTGGAAAATGAAACATCAAACATGGGGAGGTTTTAAATTGGGTGAAAGAAGGCAACTGGAAAATGTATATATAATTCCATTTATCTGATATTGTAGAAAAGACAAGTTATAAATATGAAGAACAGATCAAATAGTTGCCAGAGGTAAGATGTAAGGGGCGGGTATAATTATAAAGGGAGTGTTTTTTGAAGTGATGGAATATCTAGGTATCCTGATTGTGGTGGTGGTTGCATAAAAAATGAGTTAAAATTCATAGAACTGCATTATTCCCACTCAAGAAATCAATTTTACTATATGATAATTTTAAAAATAAAAAAGTACTTAAAAAAGACAAATATAAGACAATTTTCCAGAATGAAGGATATGAATATCTGGTTTAGAAAGAAACCCACCAAGTATCTAGTACATTGAATTAAAACAACTCATACTGCCCTGACCGCACATTGCTCAGCTGGTTGAGTGCTGCCTAGCAAAGCAAAAGGTTGCAGGTTTGATTCCTGGTAAGGGAACATGCCTGAATTGTGGGCCCAGTGCCCTATTGGGGTGTCTGTGTGAGGCAACCAATCTATGTTTTTCTCACACATCGATATTTCTCTTCCTCTCCTTCTCCCTCCCTTCCTCTCTCCCTAAAAATAAATAAATAAATAAAATCTTAAAAAAAAAAAAAAAAAAAAAAAAAACCCAACAACTCATGCCTTGACTGGTGTGGCTCAGTGGGTTGGGCATTGACCCAAAGGGCAAAATGTTACTGGCTTGATTCCTAGTCAGGGCACATGCCTGGGTTGTAGGCCAGGTCCCTTGTTGGAGGCGTGCAAGAGGCAATCGATTGATATTTCTCTCACACACTGACATTTCTCTCCCTCTCCTTCCCCCTTTCTGCCCCTCTCTCTAATAAAACAAAACAAAACAAAACAAAACAAAAGGCACATTATCATCTGCCCCTCTCTCTAATAAAACAAAACAAAACAAAACAAAAGGCACATTATCATAAATTTCAGAGCAGTAACAAAAAAGGGAAGATCTTAAAATCTTCTGGAAGAAAAAAATGGGTCACAGAAAATGGACTAGAATTATGAACAGCATCAAATTTTTTTTCATTTTTCTTGAAAAATTGAACAAATGATTTTTATCTGCTATAGTTCCAAGGTAGAAAAAGTGGAGCAGGCAGGGCCTTGTGGCCCTCGTGACCCCCCACCCATGGGGGTAGTGGTGGAGGCAGCACATATTCAATCAAAGGAGAAAAACACAAGAGATTCCTGAGGAATAGTATCAAATTTTCAACCATTAACTTTTAACAATGAAAGCTAAAAGTGAAAAAAGACCTGAAAATCCTGAGAAAATATAATTTTCAACCTAGAATACATAATAAAATTATTCATCAAGAGTGAGCATAGAATAAAGATATTTCAAGTGAAGTATCAAAAAAATGTTTTCCTACTAGAAGATGCTCTCTAGCAAAATGAGGGAGTAAAGTAAGAAAGAGGAGTTATTTGTCAATTATACCTCAATAAAGCTTAAATTTTTTTAAAAAGTAAGAAAGAGAAAGACATGGAGTCCAGGAATAAGAGTATTCAATATAGAACAAAGAAAGTTGGACAGCAATAACAGCACAGGTAGCCCAGAGTGGAAGAGAAGAAAAAAAAGGATCAATGAGGGAGTATAAAATGTATACTCTATATTCTATAAAGAGTATAAAATTTTATCAGGCAATATAAAAATGGTAGGTAATCTGATTAGTCTGACTAATAGGCTGCTCGAAAAAAGGGGAAGAATTAACCACAGGTACTTAAAAAAAACAAGCAAATTAAAAGAAACAGAAAAATTATTAACTCCAGAAAAACAACAACAAAAACAAGATGTACAAGGAAGAAAGCGAAATCAGAGTACATTAATTGGCAGGGAACAATATTTGTATAGCTATAATAATGTAAACAATGAATAACAATTTAATAAAAAGTTATAATAAAAAGTTACACTGAGAAGAGGGAAGTAGAGGTATGATGGTGATAATGTAAGGAAGTTTAATCCTCATCCACTGTTAAAGAAAACTGATACAAAATGTCAAAAAGTTGATAAATTCAGTAATAATGATGCAAAAGCATCATTGTTCATTAGAAAAGTCAACAAATACCAGAAGAAAGTGTCAAAGGAATTGAAAGTAGATGCTTCTTCTGGCCACTGAAATTGGGGAGGGGGATAGTTGAGGTGGGGAAAATGGTATTACTTATTTTAAGCTTTTTAATACTACCTGCTTTTTGGATGATATATTATTTGAAAAACATTATAATTAATTTAAAATCAAATGGCAATGTAACAAAGGATGCAGTATTTTATCTGCTGAATTATAATGTTCAATTAATTAACATGAACTTCCACTCTAACTTGTGCAGCTGTTGGAATAAAGCTTTCCTGCTCTCTCAGTTTAACTGAATATGCTGAGATTACCAGATAAACTGATTTTAAAAAACCATCTGAGCCCTAGCTGGGTAGGCCAGTTACGGCATCATCCTGATATCCCAAGGTTGCATGTTCAATCACTGATCAGGACACATAAAAGAAGCAACCAGTGAACGCATAAATAGGTAGAACAACAAATCAATGTGTCTGTCTGTCTACCCGCCCCTTACCCCTTCCTTGCTCTCTCTCAAATTAATTTTTTAAAAAACATTTAAAGCTATTTGGTAATTTTACAATTTTCTTGGTAATACACATTCAAAATATGATACAGGAACATATTAGATGACAAAACTATTAGACTGCAGTGTCATCCCAAACCCCAAATTTTCATTTTCACCAAAACCCCAATGTTTCATTTAATTGATTTCACATCAAGTCAGTATTATCACATTAGTAAAACTAAAGATCAACCACAGTAGGTGGGCCCTGAGAAGAAGGGCAATCCTAAGTAGAAATCTGGGGTTATAGAACCCTGTGTTACGATTTTGGTCAGTTCTCTTGAGGCCTTCATTCACATTCCTGAGGTGACAGAAGGCAGAAATAGGAAAAAATAAGGAAGGCTCTGAAGATACAAGGTGCAGGGTAACTGAACAAGCCTCGCTGAGAGGAAAGAAATGCAGGATTTAGGGTAGTGTGGTTGCAGTAAGCGTATTAAAGTGGACTGGAAAAGTCACTTTCTGAGATCTTACTTGGGATCCAAAATAACAAACTACACTGCTGTGTTAGAACTAAATATCATACTATTAATATCCAGTAAATATCATACTGAATCAAAATGGTATCAATATTTGGATTCAACAGTAAAATAAAAGTGCCATGATATTTAGTATACAATAGAAGTCATGTTTTGTCAAAGAACCTAGAGAATCAATGTCATGAAAATACCTTTCAAATATTCCTCATCTTAGTGATATACATTCTGAAATGTCTGCAGATGAATTTCTGTAAGCTGTTTCAAATAATCTAGAGGACAGGGAAAGAGAGAGTGTATGGGAGTGTGGATGAAGGGAGAGTTGCCATGAGCTGATGACTGCTGTAGCTGGGTGATTCAGTGCTCTCACTTACTTATGAGAACTTTTCCATAATAAAATTAAAAAAATATCTGATCTAATAAAATAATGGTTCTTATTTTCACTTTCTTTTATAGCTTTTTCTTTCATAAATTTGTATTTTTAAAAGATTGCTAGTTATACTTAATTAACTTATTTAATCATTTTTATCATTCAAATAACAGAGCTTAGAGCCCAAGATAGCCAGTCTCCTACTATAGTCTCTCTATTCATCACCAATAAATGGTCACTTAGCTTCTATTGAACATTTTCAGTGAAAGATAAAGTTATCAGGTTCAAATCAAGTCCACTTTTAAGTCAGAGCTAATTGTAGGAATGCTTCTCATTATATGAAACTATCCCCTCATCAAAAATATGTTGTATGTCTCCCAAGAAGTTATGCTTACTAAAACCTCCAGAGACACACCCTGAATTAACAATTACATCAGTTGACAGGGTTTAAAAATACAATCAGTAGTCAATAGTTATTAGAACCTTTCACTGAAGTCTAACTTTTAAAATTCATAATAGAAGAAATAATATTAAATAGACCATTAAATTTCAAACACTGGCTATAACTCTATACATTTTTGTCTTCTGCCCGTAAGTCTAAGAGATACTTAAAATAAAAAGTCAAATAATAATAAAACAATTATTTCCCAATTTCTTACCTTCAGGCAAACGTACTAAGTGATTTCTTCTTACATTAAGGTCTCTTAATGCCTCCAAATTACCAATTTGGGAAGGTATTGTTTGAATTTCATTGCAGCTTACATCCTATTTCAAAAAGATACAAAATAAAGAATCATTCTAAAATTCCAAACCAGCATGCTTTCAACTATCTATAAAATGAAGTTGGAACAAGATAATTATTGATAAACTGAATACTTGCAGTTCCTCCAAGTTGTAAAAACATTATGCCTGTGTCCAAGAATAATTCCATAGTTTGTAGTTGGCACTGAATTATAAAAATGTACAGACTTTTGACTAATTCTATACATTTAATATATATCAACATTAATTTTATGAGAATTAAAATTAAATGACTTAAATGGTGGATAGAATGCACAGAATATCAGATCAAATAAAAATGTTGATGAAAAGAAAAATAGGAAAAATATAAAAACATCTATTTAGGACAATATTTTTATTTTATTTTGTTCCAAAGAAACTAGAAGAAAAATAATAAAAGGTATTATAAAATTATTTAAAAGAATATCCTATTTTCAAAATACATATTAAACTGTTCAAGAATATAATATAAAAATGCACTGAAGATTACCCAAATCATTCTTTATCAAACTGAAAGTGAGGAGAAAATAGTAAGTACATATAACTCAAAAAGATATGGGAAAAATAGAAACTGTTTTATTAGCACCTGATCTAACTGATTCCAAGACATATTAGACAGGTGTTCTGGTATCTTGGTAATAGTTTGGTTCTGATTCCACTGGTTCTGAAAAGAGACTGACTTTAGGTTCCCGCCCCGATATGTCTAGGATTACATAATTCTGAGACCAGCCAGAGTGACTTGTCAACCTATGTGCAGCAGCAGGAAGCTGCCTAGGTTATTAAAAGTGTCAAGATGTCATACTAACACTTAAAATTCCTCCAATATAGAAGTAAAAAATATTAGTAGACCTACTATTAGAGAAGATAACTTATCAAAAAATTCAATAAGCTTTAAACATTTTAAATTTTCCCAAAATATTTTTCGAGAAAATAATCCTATTTTTAATTTTTCTCCCAATAACTGAAAGAAGAATCAACAGCTAGACCTCTATGTCTAACGCTCTAGGCATCAAAGTTAAAAGAGCTCTTCTAAAAGAAATTTAAAGGGGAGGAAATTCACTGCTGGTGGGAATGTAAACTGGTACAGCTGCTACGAAAAACAGTATGTTGGTCCCTCAAAAAACTAAGAACAGATATACCAAATGACCCAGCAATCCCTCTCCTGGGTATCTACCTGAAAACCTCAAAAACATGTATTTGTGAAGATACATGCACCCCTATGTTCACTGCAACATTGTTCAAGGTGACCAAGAAATGGAGACAAAGTATCCTTGGATAGATGATTGGATAAAAAAATATGGTACATATTTTTTACCATATGGAGTAGTATATATGGAATATTACTACTCAGCCACGAGAAGAGATGAAATACTGCCATTTGTGGCAACATGGGTGGACCTTAATTATATTATGCTAAGTAAAATAAGTGAGAAAAAGCTAAGAATCATATGATTTCACTCATGCGTGGTATAAAATGGAAACTCACTGACACAGACAGACAACTGTATGGTGGTTACCAGAGGGAAAGGGGTGAAGGGGGTAGTAAAGGGTAAAGGGGACCAAATATATGGTGACAGAAGATGATCTGACTCTGGGTGGTGGGTACACAATGCAATATACAGGTAACGTATCATAGAAATGTGCACTTGAAACCTATATGACTCAATCAATGTCACCCTAATAAATTAAACAAAAAAGAAACAAGAAACATCCCAAGTAAACAACCTAACATTAAATCTTAAAACACTAGAAAAAGAAGAACAAAAGCAACCCAAAGCCAGCAAAAGAAAGGAAATAATAAAAATTAAAGCAGAACTGAATGAAATGGAGAACAAAAATGCTATTAAAAAGCCCTGGCTGGTGTAGCTCAGTGGATTGAGCACGGGCCTGCGAACCAGAGGATCGCGGTTCGATTCCCAGTCAGGGCACATGCCTGGGTTGCGGGCCAGTTCCCGGCATGGGACACACAAGAGGCAACCGTACATTGATATTTCTCTCCCTCTCCTTCTCTCCTACCCTTCCCCTCTAAAAAGATAAATAAATAATAAATTAAAAAAAAATGCTATTAAAAAAATACAACAAAGAGCTGGTTCTTTGAAAAGACTTTAAAATTGACAAACCCCTGGCTAGCTATACTAAGAAAAAAAGAGAGAAAGACTCATAAACAAAATCAGAAATGAAAGAGAACTTACCGTAAACACCACAGATATACAAAGGATTATACTAGAATAACTATGAAAGACAGTGTGCCACCAAATTCAATAACCTAGAAAAAATGCCTAAGTTCCTAGAAATATACAGCTGTCCTAGATTAAACCTCCTAACAAATAAAAGTCCAAGACCATTAGGCTTCACTACCAAATTCTAACAAACATTCAAAGAAGGTTTAATATCTGTCCTATTCGAACTCTTTTAAAAAATTGAAGAGGCAATACTTCCTAACCCATTTTTATGAGGTCAACATAATCGTGATACTAAACCCTGGCAAGGATAACACACAAAAAGAAAACTACAGCCCAGTATCTCTGATGAATACTGAAGCAAAAGACCTAAACAAAATACCAGCAAATCAAACACAACACCACATTAAAAAATAATACATCACGATCAAGTGTGTTCATTCCAGGGGCACAGGATGGTTCAACATATGCAAAGTGATCAATGTGATGCATCGCACTGACAAAAGAAAGTAAAAAATGATATGATCTTTTCAATAGATGCAGAAAAGCATTTTGATAAGATACAACACCCACTTATGATTAAAACACTAAATAAAATGGGTATAGAAGGAAAGTACCTCAACATAATAAAGGCCATATATGACAAACCCTCAGCCAATATCATACTCAATGGTGAAAAACTGAAAGCTTTTCCTCTAAAATTAGGAACAAGACAAGAATGCCCACTCTCACCACTCTTATTCATCAATATAGTTTTGAAAGTCCTAGTCAGAGCAATTAGCCAAGAGAAAGAAATAAAAGGCATCCAAATTGGGAATGAAGAAGAAAGGGTGTCACTTTTGCAGATGACATGATTCTGTATATAGAAAACCCTAAAAACTCCACTAAAAAACTACCAGAAACAACAAATACAATAAAATTTCAGGATACAAAATCAATGTACAAACATCCACTTCTTTCTTGCCCTGGCTGGTATAGCTCAGTGGGTTGAGTGCCACCCTGGAACCCAAAGGTTCAATTTCTGGTCAGGGCAGATGCCTGGGCTGCGGGCCAGGTCCTCTGTTGGGGGTGTGTGAGAGGCAGCCAATTGATGTTTCTCTCTCTTTTTCACTCCTTTCCCCCCTCTCTCTCAAGTATAAATTTTTAAAATCTTTAAAAAATTATTTCATTAAAAATAATACACTACTTCTCAATGAAACTTCAAGGAAAAAAAAAAAGGGAAAAAAAGCCTCCACAATTCCTTTGCAAATGCAACCAGAAGAATAAAATATCTAGGAATAAACTTAAAGAAACAATATTTGATAAGCTTCAAACATTATTTTTAAATGCTCCCAAAATATTTTTAGAGAAAATAATCCTATTTTTTATTTTTTTCTACCAATTAATAACTGAAGTAGAATCAGAGGCTGGACTCCTAGTTGAATGCTCTAGACATCAAAGGTAAAGGGTTCTAAAAGAAATTAAAAGGGCAGGAAAATTGAGCCTGAGCCAGAAGGTAATAGCAACCGATAATATTTCTCTCAGAAAACATGTATGTTGAAATAGCAGTTTACTTTCACTAAAAAATTAATAAAGATACTGCAGAAGACCATCAAGTGGGAACCAGGAGCTTTAGGATTACTAATTCTTACTCTCCCACAAGCTGTTTTTATAACAGAGGATTATCAATTCACCTGTTTTGTAAAAAGCTAAAAGCACCTTTCGCAAACATATCTATCTTTTAAGTATTTAAGATTCAATAAGTAGAAACAGAAAATTTTAATAATTTGAAAATCAGAATTCTAATCATAAGTATAATTTACTACTAGTTCATGTTATTAACCCAAGCTCTGAAGAAATGCCAACAAACATAAATTTTTGGACTATTTCCTAGATCTAATTGGCTGTAAATAAACAGTAGTCTAATATCTAGATTTAATGTATTTGTGAATTTTTACATAACCTTTTATATTCATAATTTACCTTAAAATCAGCTAATAAGTGGTCCAATTAGATTATATATGTATAGTATTTATTTTTTTATGATGTTCATCTTTGTTAATAAACCTACATAGAACTACACTCCCAAATATCAATGGACATACTTATATTGGAGCACTTCAGAAATACGAAACACATGCTCTGAGTTTCAATTTCTACTTCAGTTATGGAAACCTGTGCAAATAACAACCTGAGTACTAGTTTCCTCAGTTGTAATATGATGATAATTATAGTACTCAATTAATAATGTTATTGTGGTGATTAATACTAGTGAGAACCTAATTCTAATGACCTTTGCCTATTCCATGTGAGCCTGATAGACTTGTACTTTCAGTTCCGCAATTCTACGCTGAAGCACTTGAGTACTAGTCCATCAGTGAAACTTCATTATGAATACCTGAAAATAACTCAAAACACACCTTAATAATGGATCTTCACCACATAAAAGATTATAGTATGACTATAGACATACATATATGGGACAATCAAAAGATAAAATATTAACTTACAAGTTCTGTTAAATGTCTGAGATGTTCGATTTCTTCTGGAAGTGAGACCAATTTGTTATTACTAGCAATTAAGACTTTCAATGGTAAATTACACAAATGTACTGGCAGTGTTGACAGTTGGTTCCGACTAAAATGGGTAAGTAAAAGAAAAAAGAAAAGTCAGTGCTCACTACTTAAGAAAAAAAAATTCCATCTTTGCCATTCTTTACTCAGTAAAATAACAAACATAAATCTTACAAGAAACAATTTTTGATGAGGTCTAGCCTACATTTCCTTACTTGTCAACTTTCTATTTTTTAGGAACAACATTTAACCTATCTACATCTTACACAGATTCCTCATCTGTAAATTGAGAATCTTAGCATCTTCTCTACCTAATCTTACAGGGCTCTTCTACCATAAAATACCTTTGTCAATAATAAAGTGCTCAACATATTATTTTAATGAAGTTAAATTTATATAAGAAAATGACTTAAAAATAGGGTAACTATAATTCTCTTCTTTCCAAAGAAGTGTTATAAACATAAAAGTGTGTGTAATCTACTTCCCACGTCATCATAACAGTACATAAGGAAAGGCAAAATGAGTATGTCAACTGCACAATAAAATGTTTACATGTGAAAATATTTCAAAAGGATATTTTATTTGCCAATTTTCTTCAATGAATATATAACTTTTAAAGTATCTTTTATTGCTTATGCTATTACAGTTGTCCCATTTAATCTCCCCTTTATTTGCCTCTGCCCTAAACCCCCTACACCACACTCCTGTAATCCCTCCGTTAGTTCATGTTCACAGGTCATACATGTAAGTTCTTTGGCTTCTCCATTTCCTATACTATTCTTAACCTCTCCCTGTCTATTTTCTACCTACTATTTATGCTTCTTATTACCTGTACCTTTCCCCCCATTCTGCCCATGCCCCCACCCCACTGATAACCCTCCATGTGATCTCCATTTCTGTGAATATGTTTCTGTTCTAGTTGCTTGTTTAGCTTGTTTTTGTTTAGGTTCAGTTGTTGATAGTTGTGAGTTTGTTGTCATTTTACTATTCATAGTTTTTATCTTCTTTTTCTTAAATCCTTTTAACATTTCATATATTGAGGACTTAGTGATCATGAACTCTTCTAACTTGACCTTGTCTGGGAAGCACTTTATCTGCCCTTCCATTCTAAATGATTGTTTTGCTGGACACAGTAATCTTGGATGTAGTTCCTTCCTTTTCATGACTTCAAATACTTCTTTCCAGCCCCTTCTTGCCTGCAATGTTTCTTTTGAGAAATCAGCTGACAGTCTGATGGGAACTCCTCTGTAGGTAACTTGTCTCTTCTCTCTTGCTACTTCTAAGATCCTTTTCTTTATCTTTAATCTTGGGTAATGTAATTATGATGTGCCCTGGTGTGTGCTTCCTTGGGTCCAACTTCTTTGGGACTCTGAGCTTCCTGGATTTCCTGGAAGCCTATTTCCTTTGTCAGATTGGGGAAGTTCTCCATTATTTTTTCAAATAACTTTTCCACTTGTTGCTCTTCCTTTTCTCCTTCTGGCACCCCTATGATTTGGATGTTGGAATGTTTAAAGTTGTCCCAGAGGTTCCTTATCCTCTCCTCATTTTTCTGAATTCTTGTTTCTTCATCCTGTTCCAGCTGGATGTTTATTTCTTCCTTTTGTTCAAAATCAACACCTTCAGTCCTGATTTCCTTCCCTTCACTGTTGGTTCCCTGTGTATATTCCTTTATTTCACTTTGTATAGCCTTCATTTCTTCCTTCATTTTGCAACAGAATTCAATAATTTCTGTGAGCATCCTGATTACCAGTGCTTTGAACTTTGAATCTGATGGGTTCTCTATCTTTTCATTGCTTAGTTATATTTTGGAGTTTTGATCTGTTCTTTCACTTGGGCCATGTTTCTTTGTCTTGGTGCACCTGCTATATTGTAGGGGGTAGAGGCTTAGGTATTTGCCAGGGTGGGGCAGACTACTTCCTTGCATTATGGAGCAATATGTGGGGAAGGGGTCAGAGAGGGAACAATGCCTCTTGCTCAGCTCTGAACTGGCTTTCAGTAACTTTCCTCGCTTCCCACAAGCAAATTGAGCCCTTATGGTGCTGATTCCCAGGTATGTAGGCTTATGTATGCTCTAGGACCCCATGGGTCTCTTCAACAAACTCTCCTGTGAGACTGGGAATTTCTCCCACTGCCACAACCCCCACAGATTTTTACAGCCAGAGGTTTTGAGGCTTTCTTTTCCCACACTGGAACTCTGGGTTGTGTGGTCTGTCTTGCTTCCTAGTTGTTCCTCCTGGGTTATCAGCACGTAAATGTGGAACCACCTGGTCAGCCAGCCACTGAATGTCCTCTCCACCCCAGCTGCCTATCTCTGCCCCTCCTAGAGGTCTGGATGAATGTTTTTTCTTTAACTATTTGGTTGTTGGACTTCCATACAGTTTGAGTTTCTGATTGTTCTGATTGTTTTTTGTTTTTAATTTTACTGTTGTCCTTTTTTTGGTTGTGCCAGGAGGCAAAGTATATCAACCTATGCCTCCATCTTGGCTGGAAGTCACATATAACTTTTATAATAAAGTAACAGAAGAATTCTTGTAGGATATGAAAAAATGGAGTAGATAACTCGATGTATTTATACATTCAGAATTGAATACACAAAAACACATAATCAGAAGAACCAAACAAAGAATTACAAGTCTACTATTCTCATTTGATGAAGCTTATCTGAAACTGTCATTGTAGAACCATTGCTACAAGACTGCTGCAAGCCTATAAGGCTAACGGCTATTAGAGTTTTTCCATGATTGCAAAGACAGAGGGAAAAACTAGAGGGACATAGGAAATACTGTTAATTTAGCCTAAGAACATGTACAGAAATTGCTGATATGAATAGGTAATATAAAATTTAGTGAAAGGGAACAGAAATTTAAAAAGGCTACATAAGACCAAATGTTAAAAAATAGGAAACAACTTACCTAATATTTAAGAATGTCAGAGCCTGTAGGTTTAGGATTGCCTCTGGTATATACCGAATACAATTTTGGTATAAGTTGAGATTCTCAAGAGAAACAAAGTGACATGCTTCTATGGGAATTTCAGAGAGGCGATTTCGTGATAGATCTGAAAGAAAAATAAATTAAGTTTAAAATCAATCCTTGCTACTTATTTTATTGAAATGTTAAATAGGCAAGTTTTATGAATGTTTGAATTATCAAGAGTTCCTATTGTAAGGATTGATCAAGAATAAAATTCCAATATTTATTAATTGAATAAACCACTTGAACTCATGCCCCTACACATGTTGCTGGGAAATGCTGATTCCTTTTGAGTCTCCACATATACTACAAAATAAAAACATTATTCTTTGAAAGTAACACAAAATTCTAAGGCATATCTGCCTTACAAATTACTTCAAAGATCATACTAAGTACCAAGTATCCAAGGAAATGAATGGATCCCTAAAATCTGCCTTTACAAAAGCACAGACAATATCCTGAGTTTTTAAAGAGCAAAGCAAAACCAAACCAAACAAAAAATACTGTTCCTTTCTTTACCAGTCAAGATGACCAGGGTTATGTCAAAGAACTCATGAACCACCTTTACTCCCCCTGGCCAAAAATGAGACAATTTGAGCTTCAGTAAAGATAATAATTGTAACAGATTGAAAGTTATCACATACTGAATCATACAATTTGAGCTTCAGTAAAGATAATTGTAATACATTGAAAGCTATCACATACTGAATCGTGCATTTAATGACACATCCCCTCTCTGCCCCCAAAAGCTAATAGAGAACCAATTCATTATTTTGTAAACTGATAAAGGGGAAAATTCAAACATTTATTTTGTGTTCCTTATATGTATCACTGAGTATCCAAAGAGAAAAGGGATGCATCTATATATGTTTTAGCTGTAAATGAAAAATAATGGTGGAATATAACCATTTTGCAACCCTCAATAAATTACTGGATCTAGAATTGAGTATTAATGGCTGTTATCTTTACAGAGAGACAATCAGAAATTATATGCTTCCCACTAAAAGAAGAGAACATCACTTATGGTCCTGCTAGAGGGACAAGGACCTAGGTCTAATCAAGCTTCTGTATCAATTGCAAACTTTCAGGAAATGCAAAGGACAGAGAAATTGGCTGAAATACAGTCACTCTACCACTACCCATTGAGATTTAATAAAATATACTGTGAAATTCATTTGCTCACTACTGTTTTCTCTCTGCCTCTGCCCTACCTTAAAGTCTTTGCTGAGAATTATTTGGTGAGAATCCTTTACTGATAACTTTCCCTCTATCTAATAGAGGACTATTCCCTCATATCTTGCTTTCACCATAGCAAGTGAATGATATTTTGGTTAGGAACAGATACAGTTCCTTACATAGTAACATTTACATATTATTTTACTACTTTCCAGTTCCCAGTGTCACACTGAGTAGCTTAGCACATATCTGATCACTTGTCCTGTATAAGCCGCTAATTCTTTGTCTCTGAACCAACCCCAAGACTCTAGTCTGAAACTCGATAGGCTCTTTCAATCCTTCTTTAAATCAGAGAAATTTCCCTTTTTTATATCTTTAGTTGTTACATCTCTTCAATGTGCTCCCTCTCCTTTATATTTTTTCTGTTTTGATACACTCTTCTATATAATATCCCAAGACCATGAATTTGAGTCTCAACAATAATCATCCTCTCCACAAATTAATAATTTGTTTTGTTTTGCTTGTTAAACTTGTCACCTCTTCCAATAGTTCTAGTTCACTGAAGACACTTACTTGTTCTAGATATAATTTTTGTTAATCCTCTTTCTTGTTGATGGACTTCCCTTAAGAGAATTATTTTCATTTGCCAATTCATGCCTTGCCTCATCCTTAGAGCTCAGGTCAAACTGCTAGAGTTAACACCAAAATAATGGAAGCTACCTCTACAATGCTCTGGAACAACTTCCTTCACATCCAGCCGCCGCATTCTTCCAGGCACAGCTCTTTGTGAAAACTCAAGTTTTCATAATTGCCCCACAGACTTTGGCCTCCTGTTTTTATCCAGATCCCAGACTCACATACCCCCTACAGGACCCACTAGCCTGTCAGCTCCAGAGCTGCTTTACTCTGAAGTGATAGTGACTAACTGAAGTTGGGAAAGTCTATCATTATGCCAAAATGCCATCATTAGGAAAAAACCCAAGTAACAGAGACCATTAAATACTAAATTAAAGATTCCCTACAAAATCACTTCTTTAATACAAAGTACAATGAGAATTATTTTACCAACTCCTATTTAAATTTTATTTGTATGATTTTAAAAGTTGAATAAAAGAAATTAACTTCAATTGCAAACTGTTCCTTAAATATTTACGTTTAACTCAAAAAAGGACAACTTTACGCACCAAATTAAGTTTAAGAAGGGACTATTAAAAGTCATTTTTCCTAATATTTGTATTATAAAGCTAAATTACTTAAAAATTCAGACAAATGGGGGACTTCTGGACAAGATGGAGGCGTAGGTAGATACACTGTGCCACCTCGCACAACCAAAATAAGGACAACAATAATTTAGAAACAAACAAACAAAAAAAAACAGTACTGACAGAAAAATTGAACGGTATGGAAGTCCGACAACCAAGGAATTAAAATAGACACATTCACCCAGACAGGTAGGAGGGGTGGAGTCAGGTGGCTGGGCGGAGAGGGGTCATGGCAAAAAAAGTGATGGCAGGCGGACACCAAGTGCAGACCCGGGGTGGCAGTGGGCAAACCTAGCAAGGCAGTGGATTGTGGATGGGGGCAGCACACAAGGTGGCTGGCTAACCTGGTGGTCCCACATTTGCGTGGAGATAAAGCAGGCAAAACTGGAGAGCAAGACAGACCGTGCAACCCAGGGATCCAGTGAGGGGAAATAAAGCCTCAAAACACTGACTGAAAACACCTGTGGGGGTTGAGGTGCCAGAGAGACTCCCAGCCTCACAGGAGAGTTTGTTGGAGAGACCCACAGGGTCCTAGAACATACACAAGCCCAACCACATGGAAATCAGCACTGGAAGGGCCCAGTTTGCTTGGGGGAAGTAGCAGAAGGGACTGAAAGGCAGCAGAGAGCGAAGCAAGCACATTGTTCCCTCTCAGATCATTCCCCCACATACAGTGTCACGACGCAGTGACATTGTTGCCCCACCCTGGTGAACACCTAAGGCTCCACCCCACATAAGTAACAGGCTTGTCAAGACCAAAAAAAAAAAGTGGGGGGGCCCAAATGAAAGAACAGATCAAAGCTCCAGAGTAAATATAACTAAGCAACGAAAAGACAGCCAACCTATCAGATGCATAGTTCAAAGCCCTGGTGACCAGGATGCTCACAGAATTGGTTGAATTTGGTTGCAAATTAGATGAAAAAATGAAGGCTACGCTAAGTGAAACAAAGGAAAATGCACAGGGAACCAATAGTGATAGGAAGAAAACTGGGACTCAAATCAATGGAGTGGACCAGAAGGAAGAAACAAACAGCCAAAGAGAAAAGAATAAAGAAACAAAAATTAAAAAAACTGAGGAGAGACTTAGGAACCTCCAGGACATCTTTAAATGTCCCAACATCCAAAGTATAGGGGTACCGGAAGAGGAAGAGGAAGAGCAACAAGTGGAAAAGGTATTTGAACAAATAATAAAGGAGAACCTCTCCAATCTGGCAAAGAAAATAGACTTCCAGGAAGTCCAGGAAGCTCAGAGAGTCCCAAAGAAGTTGGACACAAGGAGGAACACACCAAGGCACATTGTAATTACATTACCCAATATTAAAATGAAGGAGAGAATTCTAGAAGCAGCAAGGGACAAGGGGACAGTCACCTACAAAGGAGTTCCCATCAGACTGTCAGCTGATTTCTCAAAAGAGACCTTACAGGCAAGAAGGGGCTAGAAAGAAGTATTTGAAGTCTTGAAAGGCAGGAACCTACATCCAAAATTGCTGTATCCAGCAAAGCTTTCATTTAGAATGGAAAGGAAGATAAAGTGCTTCTCAGATAAGGTCAAGTTCAAGGAGTTCATCATCACCAAGCCCTTATTATATGAAATGTTAAAGGGACTTATGTAAGAAAAAGATAAAAAACTCGTATAGGAAAATGACAGCAAACTCACAATTATTAAAAAACCACACCTAAAACAAAAACAAACTAAGTAAACAACCAGAACAGGAACAGAACCATAAAAATGGAGATCACATGGAGGGTTAGCAACAGGGGAGTGGGAGGAGGAGAGAAGGGGAAAAGTTACAGAGAATAAGTAGCATAGATGGTAGGTGGAAACTAGACAGGGGGAGGGCAAGAATAGTATGGGAAATGTAGAAGCAAAAGAACTTATGACCCATGTACATGAACTAAAGGGGGGGATGTGGGTGGGAGAGGGTGTGCAGGGTTGAGGGGAGTGAAGGGGGAAAAATGGGACAACTGTAATAGCACAATCAATAAAATATATATAAAAAATTCTGACAAATGAAACAAATGACATCCATCCTCTTTTTGTGCCCATATTAGGAAGGGGGAAAAATGATAGCAAGGTATATACTAAAGTTAAATGTATCTCAATAAACAAGTGCTCCCTAATTTTTAAATAACCAGCTAATTTATGGCATAAATTGACTTTTGAATCCAGAGTTTCTAAGAACTCTTATAAGTTCTCCCATTTAAACTGTATTTTTATTTTAATTTGGGAAGACAAGTAACTTCTTCTTTGTGTTAACTGAGTAATTTTTTTATATGCTATCAATTCAGGAAAGAGGCTAAATTAGTCAATTGGGTCATAGATCATATTATGGAAAATACTGCAAAGTCCTACTGGTTTATAAAGGATAATTTTGCCATAGTTCCCCAAGGAGGAAATAATTTTACAGCCAAAGAAGTGTGATAAAAAAGGGAAAAATTACCTTAAAAAAACTTCAGCTAACAAAAAGGGTATATTTCATACTTAAAAATCTTTTTCTGGTTATAAAAGCAATGTATAGTAACTTCATGTATTCAGAAGACTGTATAAAACATATATGCATTCAAAGAAACAAAATATTGCCAGAACCCTAGGACCCCCAATGTTGCTCTTCCTAATCATAACCCTTTCCCTCCCCCAAAGAGGAACCAATATACTGATTTTAGTAATAACCATTTCCTTGATAATTTGCAGATTGACACTTTAAATTTGTAGTTTTGCCTCCTGTATCAGTTTCCTATTGCTGTTGTAATGAATTACCAAAAACTCAGTGGCTTAAAACACAAATTTCAGTTTGGTTCAAGACAGTGATCCAAGGAAGTACCTGAACATACCTGCTCCTACGGACACACTGAGTCTTAGCTACATATGGAACAATGCTGCTTAAAAAAACCCTAAAGAGGGACTGAGTGATGACTACAAATAATGCAAATGAGAAGAAAACCACAATGAAGAGGACGGCAGAGGCTGAGACACAATCTCACCATAAAATCCAGCCTGGCATGGAGACCCACATCAGGGGAAAACTTGAAACCCAGAAATTCTCGTCCAGAAGTTAAAGGTTTGAAGCCTACATCACGCACCTCAACTTTTAGGACCTGCATCTGAGAGATATGTCTCCAAGACATCTAACTTTGAAAATAAACAGGACTCATGTTCTGAGCTTGGACCTACCTGCTCCAGGACCCAGCTCAAAGGAGGCTGACCTGTTTTTATTAAAGCATTGACCTTAGGGGCAGGCATCTAATTTAACAGACACATGTAGGATTCTGCTGGAATACTCTCTGGAGATAGAGACTGGCATGAGCCATCTCTGCACTCTCCCTTTGTCATGCTCCATAGCACCAATATCTCCTAGAAGGGAGCTTTTACATGCATCTGGTGGCCCATCTTTGCAGGGCTGCCCAGGGAATGACTCAATTTCTTGGCTCTGGAGACTAGGGGAGCTTGCATTCCTGGTCTCATACTACTGTAACAATCAGTGTCATTCAGAAAGGAGCTCATACCTCTGCCTAGTGCCTCAATTCTGGCAGTTGGTAACAGGGGACACTCTATATTGCCTGTCTCTGGCTGACAGCGGGGTATATGCTCATGGGCAACCGACTAAAAAAGAATTTTTAAACAGCTCCCACCCACAGGGCACAGCAAGAGGCAACAGACCCAACAGGCTCCGTCATTCTATGAAAGAGGCTTACAGCTAATCATCATAGCTCTAACTGGAGGGTAGCTTTCTAATTAAACAAACATTCAAGGTGTGACTATAATCCTTCCTCAGACCTTGGAGGGCAGGCATTACATTCATGCTCTCCCTTGGCCATATTCCAGAGTGTCAGTGTCTCCTGGAAGGAAGCTTTACCAATTGGTACCCTGGATTTTGCAGCTGCCACCCATGAGCACCCCTTGATCACTGGCTCTGGGTCCCACAGGACTGTGGCAATTGGAAAGAGAGTTCTCGGCAGGTGGCCATCACCAGGGCACTATGCAGGTAGCAGACTGAGGCACTTACCCAGACATTCTGTAAAGAAAGATCCTTTGCTTCTTTGTCCTACAGCTTTGGCCAAAGAGGCATACTTCAGGTTTGGCATACATATAGTTGACTATGGAGCTGTCCTCAAGGAATGTAGGCTGTGGATAACATCCTGGTGCTCCCTCTCTGCCTTGCTTCAGCTCACTGGTATCTCCCAGAAAAGAGCTTATACACTCATGTGGAGACCCAGTTTTTGCAACTGCCACCCAGAAAACATAGCCAGATCAACTAGCAAGTGAGGTTTAGACTTGTGGTCCAACAGAACTGTATATATTTGCATACTCTTAAAAGCTGTTGCCTATGGGTCTGGATTCCACAGAAGTTGAATCTAGGTGCTTAGATCCTCCCTGTAGGGATGCAGACAGGTGTTGGCACATCCTAAATGACTTGGAGCTATTAATAATAAAATAGGCTGCCTGAACAAGCACAGAAGTTTAAGCGACAACAGGGCTGCAGCAAGGGTGAATGACAGTGTTCACCTCCTACATAACACCATTCCTTCAAAACTAGGAGAGGAGACTGTTTCACCCACTGTAAATAAACCAACACAGAGAGTCAAACAAAGTGAAGGAATAAAGCAGCATGTCCCAAATGAAAGAATAACATAAAACCTTTACCAAAAAATCTTAAAGAAATGGAATTAAGCAATTTTTAACTGATAAAGAGCTCAAAGTAATGGTCATAAAGATGCTCACCGAACTAGTGAAAAAGAATGAACAAACAGTGACAAATTCAATGAAAAGATAGAAACTATAAATAAGAAAGTACCAAACAGAAGTGACTGAGATGAAAAATATAAAGATAAATAAATAAAAAAATTAAAAAAAAAAAGAAAAAGAAAAAGAAAAATATAATAACTAAACTGAAAAAAAAAAAAAATCCACTACATGAGTTCAACAGAAGATGAGATGAAGCAGAATAGAAAATAAGTCAACTCTAAGACAATGCAGTGAAACTCACCCAATCAGCAGCAAAAAGAACTAAGAATGAAAAAAGTGACGATAAATTAAGGGACTTATAGGACAGCATCAAACAGACTAATATTTGCATTTTGGGGTTGCAAAGAAGGAGGAGGAGAAAGGAGCAAAAACTTTGTTTGAAAAAATAATGGCTGAAAACTTCTCTAACCTGGAGAAGGAAACAGACATCCAGGTCCAAGGAAGCACCGAAGGAATCACCAAGAGTTCCTAAGATGATAAGATGAACCCGAAGAAGAGACCAACACCAAAATACATTATAATTACATTGTCAAAAGTTAAAGACAAAGAGAAACTATTAAATGTAGAAAGAGAAAAACAACTTGTTAGGTACAAAGAAACCCCCATAAGAGTACCAGCAGATTTTTTTTCTGTGTAACTTTGCAGACCAGAAGAGAGTGACATGATATATTCCAAGTGCTGAAAGGAACAAGGACAAGAAGCTATCAATCATGAATACTCTATCCTGGAAAATTATCATTCAGAATTAAACAAGAGAGAAAGAATTTTCCAGAGAAGCAAAAGCTAAAGGACTTCATCATTGTAGGAGACCATTCATTCTGCATGGCGTGGGCTCAGCTCCCACTCGGAGATGCGCAAGACCCACGCCCACGGATAGGTTTGCTCATGGGGAATCAGGCCTGCAATGTGCCCAGGCCGCTTTGAGTCTTGCTGTTGCTAAAAACTCCCCAGTATGGAGTGTAACTGGTTTGACCACTTTTCCCTTTTTCATTTGCAAATATCCTTCTTCTGTGATGTGATTAGCAGCATTGGCTCCTTTGTTTTCTGTAAAAGGTAACCACCTAAAGCGAACCTGTGTACAGTTAATGACAACCTTCATGTAATGTGCCCAGTAAGACAATAAAAGTTCATTGAAGCAAGGGCCTCAGCTTTTGCTCCTCTTGAGAGAAAAGCCATGCTGTCCCTTTTCCTCCACTGAACTTGGTAGTCCGTGTGAATGTCTCATTTCATCCATGATGACGTGGACACTGCAGGCCAGTGTCTGCCTCACATCATCACTAAACTGACTCTGTGAGAAACATTAAGGGTTCTTTTTTAAGTTGAAAATAAAGAGCACTAATTAATAACAGAACATCTCACCAGGAAAAGTAAATCTCACTAGAAAGGTAAATATATAGTAAAGGTAGTAGATCAATAACTTATAAAGCTAGTTAGAAAGTTAAACGACAAAAGTAGTAAAAATTATTATGATTATAACAATAAGGGATACATAAGTTAAAAACATAAAATGTGACATCAAAAAAAGTAGGGAGGAAAGTAAAAATGTTGAGCTTTAGAATGGGATCAAACTGAAATTGTTATCAATTTAAAATAGACCGTTATAGGTATAAGTAGTTATATATAAGCCTCATGGCAGCCACAAAACAACCACTTATAGTAAATACATAAAATCAACAAAGAGAAAGGAATGTAAGTTTACCACTAAAGAAGGACATGAAACCATGAGAGAGCAAGAAAGGGAACACAAAACTACAAAAAAAATTAGCCAGTAAACAATTAATGAAATAGCAACAAGTACAAACCTATCAATTATTACTTTATCTGTTAATGGACCAAATTCTCCAACCAAAAGACAGAGTGGCTGAAGAGATAAAATAACGCCATCTATACACTGTATACAAGAGATTCACATTTTTAAAAATTCTCTCCCAAGGACACGCTAATTGATTTTAGAGACAGGGGAAGAGAGAGAAAGAGAGGGAGATGAACATCAGCGTGAGAGAAAAACATCAATCAGTTGCCTCATATGTGCCCTGACTGGCAACCGAACCTGCAACCTAGGCCTGTGCGCTAACTGAAAATTGAACCTACAACCTTTTGGTTCACGGGACAACGCTCCAATCAATTGGGCCATTTGGGTCAGGGCTACAAGAGACTCACTTTATTATTTTTTAAATATGTTTATTGATTTTAGATAGAGAAACATCTATTAGTTGTCTACCATAGGTGCGCCCACCTAGGACCAAAGTAGAAACCTAGGTACGTGCTCTGACTGGGAATCAAACTCCCAGCCTCTTGGTGTACTGGATGACGCTCCAACCACTGAGCAACTTCAGCCAGGGCAAGAGACTCATTTTAGATGCAAGGACATAGAGACTTAAAGGGAAGAGATGAAAAATAATATTCCATGGAAATAGAAACCAAAAGAAAGCTGGAGTAGCTATATTTATAAAAGACAAAATAGACTTTAAAACAAAGACCAATTAGAAACAAAGACTGTAATAACAAAGATGGGTGTTACATAATGATAATAGGATTAACCAATAAGAGAATATAATATTTGTAAGCATTTATGCATCCCATGTAGAATTATCTAAATTATAAAGCAAATATTAACAGTTAAAGGGAGAAAAAGACATAAATATAATATTAGGAGATTTTAATTCCCCACTTACATCAATGGAAATATCATCCAGATAGAAAATCAGTAAGAAAACACTGGTCTTTTTAAACAACATTTTTTTATTTATTATTTTTAGAGAGAGGGGAAGGAAAGGAGAAAGAGAGGGAGAGAAACAGCAATGTGTGGTTGCCTCCTGCACACTGCCCCCCATACTGGGGACCTGGCCTGCAATCCAGGCATGTGCCCTAACTGGGAATTGAACCATCAACCCCTTGGTTCGCAGGCTGGTGCTCAATCCAATGAGCTACACCACCCAGGGAAGAAAACATTTGTCTTTAAGATTCATGTTAGACTAGATTGACTTAAAAGATACATACGGAATATTCCATTCAAAAGCAACAGAATACACATTCTTCTAAAGTGTATGTGGAACACTTATTTAACAGGACAGATCATACATTAGGCTAACGAAATGAGTCTCATAAATTTAAGAGGATTGAAATCATATCAAGTACCTTTTCCAACAACAACGGTATAAAACTAGAAATTAATAGCATGAAGAAAACTGGAAAATTCACACATTTGGTGGACAGCAAATAACATGTTACAGAATAACCAATGGGTCAATAATTAAAAGAGAAATAAAAAATACTTTGAGATGATTTGACTTTGGGTTGTAGGCACACAATGCAATATACAGATCATGTATCATAGAAATGTACACTTGAAACCTATATGATCTTATTAACCAATGTCATCCCTAACAAATTTTTTTTTTAATTTTATTTTTAGAGGGGACGGGAAGGAGAAAGAGAGGGAGAGAAACATCAATGTGTGGTTGCCTCTCACATGGGGTCCCCCATTGGGGACCTGGCCCGCAACCCAGGCATATGCCCTGACTGGGAATCAAACCGTGACCCTTTGGTTCACAGCCCGCGCTCAATCCACTGAGATCCCTAACAAATTTTAATTAAAAAATAAAAATTAAAAAAGTACTTTGAGACAAACAAAAATGGGAATATAACATACCGAACCTGTGACATGCAGCAAAAGCATATCTAAAAAAGAAGTTATAAATGTCTACCTTAAGAAACAAGAAAAGTCTCAAATCAACAACATAGCTTTATACCTCAAGGAACTTAAAAAAACGAAGAACTGAACTACACAATTAGCAGAAGGAAGGTGATAACAAAAATTAGAGCTGCAACAAATGAAAAAGAGACTAAAAATACAGCAACGATCAGCGAAAGTAAGAGCTGGTTCTTTCAAAAGATGAACAAAATTGACAGACCTTTAGCTAGACTCAGTAAGTAAAAAGAGAGGACTTAAAACCAGAAATTAAAAGGGCATTATATCCAATATTAGAGAAATATAAAGGATGACAAGAGACTACTATGAACAATTACATGTCAACCTAGAAGAAAAAAATTCCTAGAAACATACAACCTACCAAAACTGAATCTTATAGAAATAAGAAATCTGAACAGATCTATTACTATGAGATTAAATCACTAATCAAAAATCTCCCAACAAATAAAAGACCAGAACCTGACAGTTTCAGTAATGAATTTAATCAAACGCTCAAGAAAGAATTAATACTAATCCTCAAATTCTTCCAAAAAGGAGAAGAGGAAGCTCTTCCAAACTCATTTAAAGAGGCCAGCATTACCCTGATACCAAAATCAGACAAGGAACCTGCAACTAAAGAAAATTAGAGTTCAATATCCCAGCTGAACATAGATGTAAAAATCCTCAAAATATTAGAAAACCAAATTCAACAACACATTAGAAGAATTATAAACCATGATTGAGTGAGATTTATTCCATGGATGCATGGATGGCTCAACTTCAGCATACCAGTCAATGTGATACAACGCATTATTAAAATGAAGGATAAAAACCAAATGATCTCAATAGATTCAGAAAGAGCATTTGACAAAATTCAACATCTACTTATGATTTAAAAAATCTCAACAAAGGGTATAGAGGGAACATACCTCAATAGATTAAAGGTTATATGTGTAAAAGCCCACAGCTAACATCATACTCCATGGTAAAAAGCTGAAAGCCTTTCTTCTAAAATCAGAAACAAGGTAAGGATGTCTACTCTTACCACCTTTATTCAACATAGTACTGGAAGTCCTAGCCATAGCATTTATGTAAGAAAAAGAAATAAAAGGTATCCAAATTGGAAAGAAGTAAAAAAGTCACTATTTCCAGATGACGTAATATTATATATAGGAAACCTTAAAGACTCTATTAGGAAACTGTGAAAATAAACACATTCAGTAAAGTTGCAGGATACAAAATCAACACATAAAATCTATTGTATTTCTATCACTAATAATAAACTATCAGAAAGAGAAATCAATCCTGTTTACAAATGCATCGGAAAGAATATACTCAGAAAAAAAAATAACCAAGGAGGTAAATACATGATATTGAAAACTGTGAGACATTAATGAAAGAGATTGAAGAAGACACAAATAAATGGGAAGATATTTCATAGATTGAAAAAATAATATTTTTTAAATGTCCATACTACTTAAAGCAATATACATATTGAATGAAATCCCAATCAAAATTTCAATGGCTTTTTTCAAAGGCATAGAACAAATAATCCTAAAATTTGTATGAAACCAAAAACCAAACAAACAAAAAAAAAAGAAGCCCCTCTGAAGAGGCAAAGCAATCTTGAAAAAGAAAAAACTAGAGGCATTGATTCTTAACTTCAAACTAAATTACAAAGCTATGATAATTAAAACAGTATGGTATTTTTAAAATTTGATGTTGTTGCTTTTTAATTTGAATTCTATTTTATTGTGGTTATTACAGTTGTCCCAATTCTCTACCTTTGCCCTCCTCCACCCAGAACCCACACTCCCTCAAACAACACCCACATCACAGTCTATGTCCATGGGTCATGCATGTATATTCTTTGGCTACTATATTCCCTATGCTGTACTTTACTTCCCCATAACTATTCTGAAACTACCAATTGCACTTAATCCCTTCACCTTTTGTGACCATTCCTCTAACAGCTTTCCCATCTGGAACCCATCAAAACGTTCTTTGTATCTATCATTCTGTTTCTATTCTATTTGTTTGTTTGCTTTGCTTTTTAGATTCAATTACTGATAGGTATGTATTTACTGGCATTACATTGTTCATATTTTTTATCTTCTTAAAGAAGACCCTTTAACATTTGATACAATACTAGTTTGGTGGTAGTGAACTCCTTTAACTTTTTCTTTTCTGAGAAGCTCTTTATCTGTCCTTTGGTCCTAAATGATGGCTTTTTGGGTAGAACAGTCTTGGTTGTAGGTCTTTGCTTTTCATGACTTTGAATATTTCTTGTCAATTCCTTATGGCCCGCAAAGTTTGTTTTGAGAAATCAGCTGACAGTATTACAGGAACTGCCTTGTACTAAGTGCTTTTCTCTTGCTGCTTTTAGGACTCTCTCTTTGTCTTTAACCTATCGCATTTTAGTTATGATGTGTCTTGGGGTGGGTGTTATTGGGCTCAATCTTGTTTGGGATTCTCTGTGCTCCCTTGACTTGTATGTCTATTTCCTTCACCAAGTTAGGGAGGTTTCCTGTCATTATTTTTTCAAATGGATGTTCAACTTCTTGCTCTCTTCTCCTTCTAGCACCCCCATGAATCTAATTTTGGTTTGCTTTAAGTTGTCCCAGATGCTCCTCATGCTAGCCTCATTTTTCTGGATTCATTTTTCTTCTTGCTGTTCTGACTGGGTGTTTTTTGCCTCCTTATATTCCAAGTCTCTGATTTGATTCTTGGCTTCATCCCCTCTACTCCTGATCCCTTGTAAATGGTTCTTCTTTTCAGTTAGTGTATCCTTCATTTCTGACTGGTTCCTTTTTAGGGTTTCCATGACATTTTTATGCTGTTGAAGTTCCCTCTGCTCTTTAAGTTCACTGAGCATCCTTATAACCACTGTTTTGAACTCTGCACCTAGCAAATTGCATGTCTCCATTTTGTTTAGTTCTTTTTTGCAGTTTTGTTCTCTTCTTTCATTTGGGCCATGTTCCCTGGTCTCCTCATTTTGGCAGCCTCCCCATGTCTGTTTCCGTTTCTATGTATCAGGTAGAGCTGCTACCACTCCCAGACTTGGTAGAGTGGCCTAATGTAGTAGATATCCCATAAAGTCCAGTGGTACAGTCTTCACTATCACCGAAGCTGGGTACTCAAGGTACAGCCTCTGTGTGGGCTGTGTATAGCCACCTCTTGCAGTGAGTCTTGACTGCTTTTGACAGATCAATGGGAGGGATTTCCCAGGCCAATCAGGTGCAAGGACTGGCTGTGACCAGTGACCAGCAACTCTGACCACTGTGGAGGATCAGCCATTCAGGACTGACTCCACAGAGCAGGACTTAACAGGGTTCTGCCCACTGAGTCCACCCCCTTGAGTGTTTCACTTGTGGAGGTGGTTTGGTGACAGTGCTCCAGTATGGTCTGTACCTGTCCACAGGGTGTACAGTCTCTGGGGCCTCTTCAGAAGGTACATGCCAAAGTCAACCACCACCTGTGTTCTGACCAGAAACAACTGGCAGAAGCTACAATATAATCAGCAGACGGTTGTTACTTGTTCTAAGCTTGGAGGTATCCAAGCAACGTCAACCTGTGAACCAAGGTCAGGTGCTGCCAGTGCCTGGCCCAGACCCACTTAGCGAGAGGTAGTGGGCCCACCGAGGCCAGGTGGTGCTTGTTTGAGAGAATTTAGGGAAATCTGAAGCATGAGCCAAGACAAGCCTTTCATATTGAAAAGCCACCAGAAACAGTTTGGGTGGGCCCAAAATTGGGTGGGTCAGAGTCTTGGGGAATCACCATAGTGGGGTAAACCAGTAGGAGCCAGGGTGATAGAGTCTCAGGTATGGTGCCCACTGGCTGGCTCTGTGGGAGATGGGCTCGGAAAAGGAACAATGGCCTGTGTCAGCACTTCTGTCTTGGAGAAAGCTGCTCAACCCCCCCCCCCCCCAGCTCTTGCCCTGATGCCAGACACTGTAAGTCCACCCGTATGTCTATGAAGCTCTTTCAATTTCCTGCCCTGCACTGGAGCTCAGAAGTAGGTCTGAATAAGTCCATGTGTGGGCCCTTTAGGAAGAACTGACTTCAGCAGTTTCTGTCTTCTGCAGCCTCAACCTCCAATACTTTTTACAACCAGAAGTTATGGGGACTTATCTTCCTGGGCTAGGGGGCCTGGTTTGGGGCTAGGACCCTAGATCCCAAGATATTCCTCCTGATTTTTATTCACCACTGTGGCTGTGGGACAAGCCTGTTCCACAAGTCCATCAGTCCTACCTACCTCGTTGTGTTCCACAGTTGTAGGACTTCCATTCAGCTTGATTTCTAGTGGTTTTGAACAATACTTATTCTATAGTTTAGTTGTAATTCTGATGTGATTGTGTGAGGAGGCAAGTCATGTTTACCTATGCCACCATCTTTACCAGAAGTCAAAACAGTATGGTATTAGCATGAAAACAGACAAATAGATCAATGGAACAAAACAAAAAGCCTAGGAACAAACCTACAAATACATGATCAATTAATTTATACCATAGGAACCAAGAACATACAATGGGAAAAGAACAGCCTTTTCAACAAACGGTGTTGAGAAAACTGGACATAGAAAGAAAGAAAAGAAGGAGAGAAAGAGACAGAGACAGAGAGAAAAAAAACTCAACCACTATCTTACACCATATACAAAAATTTACTACAAATGAGATCGAAGACTTGAATATAAGGCCTGAAACCATAAAACTCCTAGAAGAAAACACAGGTGGATAAGATCTTTGACCTATTTCTTTAAAAAAAATATATATATATTTTATTGATTATGCTATGACAGCTGTCCCATTTTTCTCATGTTTATTCCCCTCTGCCCTGCGTCCTGCCTCCCACCCGCCTGCCCCCGCTTAGTATGTCCATGGGTCGTACATATAAGACTATGGCTTCTACATTTCCCATACTTTTCTTAAACTCCCCCTATTTTGCACCTACCAATTATGCTTCTTATTCCCTATACATTTTTCTCCCCATTCTCCCTCTCCCCTTCCTCACTGATAAACCTCCATTTCTCTGATTCTGTTCCTGTTCTAAGTGTTTGCTTAGTTTTTTTTTTTTTTTTTAAGGTTTGGTTGTTAGAAAGTTGTATTTGTTGTCATTTTACTGTTCATAGTTTTGATCATCTTCTTTTTCTTACGTGAGTCCCTTTAATATTTCATATAAAAAGGGTTTGGTGACAATGAACTCCTTGAACTTGACCTTATCTAGGAAGTACTTTATCTACCCTTCCATTCTAAACGATAGCTTTGCAGGATAGAGTAATCTTGGATGTAGTTCCTTGCCTTTCATGATTTCAGATACTTCTTTCCTGCAAGGTTTCTTTTGAGAAATCAGTTGACAGTCTTATGGGCATTCCTTTGTAAGTAACTGTCTCCTTTTCTCTTGCTGCTTTTAAGATTCTGTCCTTACCTTTAATCTTGGCTAATGTAATTACGATATGCCTTGGTGTGTGCTTCCATGGATCCAACTTCTTTGGGACTCTCTGAGCTTCCTGGACTTCCAGAAGTCTATTTCCTTTGCCAAATTGGGGAAGTTCTCCATTATTTGTTCAAATAAGTTTTCTACTTGTTGCTCTTTCTTTTCTCCTTCTGGCAACCTGATGATTTGGATGTTGGAACATTTAAAGTTGTTCCTAAGCTTCCCCTCTTTTTTTTTTTTTTTTTTTTGAATTCTCGTTTCTTCATTCTGTTCTGGTTGAATGTTTCTTTCTTCTGGTCCAAACTGTTGACCTGAGTCCCATTTTCCTTCCCTTCACTGTTGCTTTCCTGTACATTTTCCTTTATTTCACTTTGCACAGGCTTTGCTTCTTCCTATGTTTTGTGACCATACTCAACCATTTCTGTGAGCATCCTGATTACCAGTTTTTTAAACTGTGCATGTGATAAGTTGGCTATCTCTTCATCACTTAGTTGTATTTTTTCTGGAGCTTTGATCTGTTTCATTTGGGCCTTATTTTTCTGTCTTGGTGCTCCTGTTACATAGTAAGGGACTTTAGGTATTTGCCAGGGCCAGGCAACCTATGTAGCTGGGTTGTTGCACTGCATGTGGGGGAGGAGTCAGAGAGGGAACAATGGTGCTTGCTCAGCTCTTGCCCTGCTTTCAGTCACTTGCTCCACTACCCACAATCTAATTAGGCCCTTCTGGTGCTGATTCCGGGTGGGTGGGTTTGTGTATGTTCTAGGACTCTGTGGTTCTCTCCAACAAACTCTTTTGTGAGGCTGGGAGTTTCTCCCACCACTGCAACCCACATAGGTTCCTTCAGTTGGAGGTTTTGAGGTTTTATTTCCCTGCGTTGGAACCCTGAGTGGCATGGTGTGTCTCACTCCCAACTGTTCCTCCTAGTTTATCTGCACACAAACACTGGACCGCCTCATCTGCCAGCCACTGCCTCACCCTCCCCAGTCCTCTAGCCACACAGCCTTGCCGCATGTCCACTCCACCCAGACTGCCTGTCTCCGCCCCTCCTACCAGTCTGGATGAATGTTTCTTCTTTAACTTCTTGGTTGTCAGACTTCCATACAGTTCGATTTTCTGACAGTTCTGATTATTTTTTGTTTTTAAATTTGTTGTTCTTCTTCTTTTGGTTGTGCAAGGAGGCAAAGTGCATCTGCCTATGCCTACATCTTGACCAGAAGTCTGATCATAGAATTTTTATCTGTTATTACATTAATATGGAATTTATTTTACTTTTTTTAAAATAAGATTTTATTTATTTATTTTTAGAGGGAAAGGCAGGGAGAAAGGGAAACATCAATATGTGTTTGCCTCTCCTTTGCCCCTTACAGAAGACCTGGCCTGCAACCCAGGCATGTGCCCATGCTTGGGAATCAAACCAGCGCCCCTTTGCTTTGCAGGCCACACTAATTTTACTCTTTACTCCACACCAGCCAGGGCTACTTTTACTCTTTACTCCACTATTCTTTTATACATCAGTGAATATTTTTGTGGTCATTAAAACATTATTCTCTTAATGTGAAATTAAATTGACTTTCTAATGTTAAATCTTTCATTTCTAATATAAACTCAATTTAGTCATCATGTAACAGTTTGATTTCACACAAATCTCCTAAATTTCTATGTCTGTGCCAGTGTAGAAAATCCAAAAAAAAGGGAAAAAAAAAAGAAAATCTTAGGTTGTTTTCCAGACTGCAAGCTCAATTGAGATTTGCAAAGTATTGTAAAAAGCCATAAGTTGGATAAAAAATAACTTTATAATTAAGCTATTTAGTCACTTCTATACATCATATCCTGAATGTGGCCTAGGTTTTTCACTAGCCATTATGTTTTCTTCTTTTGCTAGAGATAAGAGCCAACAACTGTACCACTGTTGGCCCAGCCCTTGGATATACTATTCAGTTAAGCAAAGTGGAAAATGCCTATTTTAGCCTGATAAAAATGTAAGAAAAATTTTGGCTAAGGAATATATCATGAAAGTTTCAATTAACTAAAAGAAATATCTGTATTTCAACAAAAAAAGATTTAAGACATTCTGTTTGCAATCACACAACTGATTATTTTCCTTACTATAAAAATCTTACCCTGAGAGTTAAACATTCCAAAGATACTATAAGTTTTATAATTATATGTTAAGCAAAAAAAAAAAAAAGTAAAAAGAATCCTTAATATTAATGGGTGAGGTGCATAAAAATGATCACTCTAGATTTATACAGCAAATATTTAATGAGTCTCTATGTTATCAGGGTAGAAACCATGTTTTTTTGTTCAACTCTGTATATCTGGCTGTTAGTAGTGCCATACAGTACACAGAACATAGGGCTCAATAAAATATTTGTTAAAAAAATCAGCAAATAAATGGATGAAACGAAATAAATGGACTTTGAAATGAGTAAGAATTCTATCCCCCATCTACACAGCTTCATCTGCTGTAAGACTATAACATAATTAAAATAATGAAAAAGGACCAAAGCACTATTTTTCCTTTATGACTTTTTTCTTTTAAGAAATACTACATAACCTGGATTGAAAATAACTTCTTTCTAAAGAACTAAGTATTTACAGAAATCAAATCCAGTGACTGAGGGCAAAACTAGGATATCTATCAAACTATAGATCTTTTATAATTATTTTTAAAAAGTATTTTAGAGCCCTGGCTGGTGTAGCTCAGTGGATTTAGTGCCGGCCTGCAAGCTGAAGGGTTGCCGGTTTGATTCCTGGTCAGGGCAGATGCCTGGGTTGCAGGCCAGGTCCCCAACTAGGGGGCCCATGAGAAGCAACCACACATTGATGTTCTTCTCCCTCTTTCTCCCTTCCCCTCTCTCTAAAAATAAATAACATCTTTTAAAAAATAAGTAAGTGTTTGAGGTATAACAGATACGTGCCACAAAAAAGAAATTAGATCACCTTCTTATACCACACACAAGAATAAATTCAAAATGTATTAAAGACTTAAATCTCAGACCCAAAAGCATAAAATCATAGAAGAAAACACAGGCAGCAAAATCCTGGACACTGCTCACAGAAATATTTTTTATTGGATGTATCTCCCCAGGCAAGAGAAGCAAAAGAGAAAAAATAAACAAATGGGACTTCATCTAACTAGAAAGTTTTTGCACCGCAAAGGAAAACAACAAAATAAAGAGACAACCCACAGAATGGGGGAACATATTTGCCAATACATCTGATAAGGAGTTAATATCCAAAATTTATAAAGTACTCACAACACTCAACAACGAAAACAAAAAAACTGAAACAATTCTATTAAAAAAAAAATGGGCAAAGGACCCAAATAGACACTTCTCCAAAGAGGACATACAGATGTCTAACAGATATATGAAAAGAGGTTCAATATCACTAATCATCAGAGAAATGTAAATAAAAACCACAATGAGATACCATCTCACACATGTCAGAATGGCCATTATCAATAAATCAACAAACAATAAGTGCTGGTGAGGTTGTGGAGAAAGGGGAACCCTTTTGCACTGTTGGTGGGAATGCAGACTGGCGCAGCCACTGTGGAAAGCAGTATGGAGATACCTCAAAAAATTAAAAATGGATCTGCCATTTGACCTAGGGATTCCAGTTCTGGGAATATATCCAAAGGAACCCAAAATGCTAATTTGAAAGAACATAAGCAGCCCTATGTTCATCGCAGCATTATTTACAATGCCAAGATATGGAAGCAGCCCATCTCCACCAACAGATGAGCAGATAAAACCACTATAGGAGATTTACACACTGGAATTCTACTAGGCTGTAAAAAAGAAGAAAATTTTACTCTTTGCAACAGTATGGATGGACCTGGAGAACAGTATGCTAAGTGAAATAAGCCAGTCACAGAAAGACAATGCCATATGATTTCACTCGTGTGGAATCTAAAAAACTGAACTAACAAACAAAACAGAGACAGACTCATAGATGGAGAACAGATGACAGCTAGTGGGGGTAAGGGGAGTTAGGGGTTGGAGGGATTGAGCAAAAAGTAAAAAGGACTCATGGACATGGACAGCAGTGTGATGATTGCTGGGGGGGGGGGAGTATAAAGGGACTGAATGGTCATGGAAAAAATAAATAAAGATTATGTATTTTTAAAAAAGTGTTTTAGGTATAGAAAACAATGGTATTGAACTTTTTTCCCATTTGGAAGTATAAAGTGTTTTTAAATTACAATATTCCCTTTCCTATTTTAGGGTAGCTGCTGTATCTTTCTCATACACCACCTTTTTTTTTTTTAATAGCATTTTCTTGTATTCTGGCACAACAAGATGTCCCAGGCTTATCTTGCAACTTCCATGCCCCAATTTTGGAATCAGCTACTTTTCACCCTCATGTAACAGAAACATCTGTGACATGTCAGACCTGCGGGGGGGCAGGGGTAAGAGGAGGGAAAGCCACCAATCCCAAGGAAAGTCTCAGAATAAATGACTGGTTTTTTGTAAGCCACTCAGATTTGCAGGGGTCTGTCACAAAGCAATAGAAAAACAAAACAGAAATCAGTACCTGGAAGTGGAGTGCTGCTCTAACAAAAACCTAAAACATCCGGCATTAGCTTAAAATGAGACAGCAAACAGTGGCCCCACAGGAATTCCCAGAACCTGTTAGTGGAGGCTGGAGAGCAGTGAAAAAAACTGCTATTAAAAGCAGAACAATTAAAGAAACTATAATCTGCAATAATGTGATAGGTAGAAAGGGTACCTAATGAATTTAAATCACCATAAATACATGTTGCTATCTGTAGTGAAATATATTAGTTGAAGTTAAGAAATATATGACAACAAAGATTATTAAATATTAATCTTAAATCTTAATGATGAAAAGGATTTGTGTATATGTGTATATATATATATTTTCCTGAAATTTTCTAGTTAAATTCATATACATACCTGTAATTTTCTAATTTAATTTCCTCCCTCACTTATTTTTAAATATCATTCAAATACATTACATATTTTTCTTTTTCAAATAAGTAAAAGAAAGCAAACAATGTCAACCAACTTAAAAGACCTTCTTTGCTCACACAGGAAAGAACACGAATTTCTACCTAGAATGGATTCTGGTTTCACATAATATTGGAAAACAAACTCAGTTTGAGAGTCTATAAAGACCATCCTTAACTGTGATCCAATTCTTACAACATTTTCTTTCATCTTGAAATACTGCTCATCTCACACTCTGCCAAATGAAGTTTTCAAAACAATACCCTGAAAAAATACAATTTGGAAAAACCTTTTATCTTAATGGAACATACAACAGTGCTTTGGTGCTAGCTCTACTATTTATTACCCTCTTAATCTCTAACAGGGGTGTCCAACCATCCGGCATCTCTGGACCACACTGGAAGCAAAGAGTTGTCCTGGCCACACATTAAATACACTGCGACAAATAATCACAAAGCAATCTCATAATGTTTTAAGTAAATTTACAATTTTGCGTTGGGCCACAGGCTAGACACCCTTGCCTAGAATGTTTCAGAATCCCCATCTCTAGCACTTCTGGTGAAATGCTTTCAATTACTGTATTTCACTTTTTTTTTTTTTTTTTTTTTTTTGCATGTAGAAGCATGCTAAGAGGTACTTTTTTCCTAAGTCTGTCTCTCCCATTAACTGTTCAATAACTTTATGATTTTATGAATTAGAAGTAGCTGGTTCCTACTTTCGGGGAACAAACATGAAGCCCAAGGATATGACGGTAATGTGGCTTCTTAAACCTGAAAAAAAAAAAACTTTCAGGAAACATTTATTTAACTGACATGGCATTTTACTTCCAGCTAATTTTCTAACTGAAGGTCATGAGGTCCAGAAAAAGAATATAATTATTTTAATATCATGATATTGCTCACTTCTCATCAGGTGGCAAAAAGAAAAATGGAAAAACCTTAATTCTGTATAACACAAAACTTGTTAATAATTTAAATAATTTTATTAACTTAAATCTCTCAAAAGAAACTAACTGTACATATCTAAATACTCTTCCAATGTTTAATTCAACAAATTCTTCGCTCTTAGAAGTCTGTTCAATTTTGCCCCTTCTGGGTGTGGTCAAACTGATAATCACTGTTCTCAACTCTTCTAGCAGCCAGTCAGAAAGCAAACTTTTTCTCGGATTGTGTCTGACTTTTACATAGCTGCCTGAGCTCGCTTTCTTTGACCCATCTTATCTAATTCACACTCTCCTCTGCCCCTCTGCTCTTCTCCCTATTTTCATGTAAGCTATCAGAAGAAATAACGTATTTTGCTGAGTATAATCACATACATGCTTTTGGCCCAAACTTTTAGGAAAAAACCTTTCATTTTAATTTTTAATTCAATTATTTATTTATATTTAGATAAGTTTTTTGCATTACAAAGGAATTTTAGCATTTATTTATGAACATATTATGGGGCAAGAAATTTTATGTAACAACTAAATATAAAGCACAAGAACACATACAAGGTATTTCAGATACCACCTACGTATAATGTGCAACCTTATTTTCCCTAAAAAATATAGGCAAAAAAGTACGCATTATACACAGCGAAGTATGGTGATGTGGTAACATTTCTTTTAAAAGTAACCACCTATCTGATTCACAACCAAAATAAGTTAAATTTAGTTCAACCAATTAATAGAAATATTTTGAATTTAAACTTAAGTTTTCCATACCACACACAATAAGTCAGCTTGAACTTAGTTCTATATAGATTACTTCTGAGTGTTTTCAGCTTTTATGTATAAGCAGGTTACCTAAAGCACAGAAGGAAAAGGGACCAAAGGATATCTTTCCCAACTCTCTTATTTTAAAAAAATAGATGTTTTGGCTATCATGCCTTGCTTATTATTATGCAAGTGTGTGTACACACACACACACACACACACACACACACACACACACACAGAGTAAGACATTTTTAGGCTACCTGCTCAGCTTACAATGTTCTTAACATCTTATTCAAAAGGGCTGGCTTTCTCTCCCTCCCAGCAGAGTCATACATACCAGTGATTCTTGCTTAACCTTAGCGACCCTCTCAAAGGAAGTAACAGTGAACTTTGGGTTTTCCTCAGTCTTAATATCCTGGTAAACTGCCCATCATTCAAGAGCCATCTCAAGCATAATCTCACTATACTTCTCATGACTTGTCTAGACACTTAAATAATTCTCCCACTGTGTTTCCATTACTCTTCTGTAGTAATTTCCACATACTATAATTCTTCATTAGATTTTAAGTTCTCTGAAACCAAGACCTTTTTGTCTTTAGCATCTAACACAATACCCGACTTACCAAAAACTCAAGTGTATTTGCTAGAATTAACTCAGTGTGTTGAACTGGATATTTTATGCTGATCAAATCTCTAATTAGCTGTTCTATGTTTTTTATTAAATTGGAAATTATTTCTGAATAATCAAAGTTTATTTGGTAGGTAATTAATTTTTAAAATATGGGCTCCATGAAGGGACTCATAAGAAAGCACTCACACTTAGTAGTAGAAGAAATGCAGGAAACATATCTACAGACCAGGTCAGATTATGCCTATACCATTAACAACCCTCTGTAACATAAATTAAAAATAAAATAGGTAATCTAATAATGGAATATATATGTATTTTTAAAAACTCTAAAACTCAACAACAAAAATCCAAACAGCCCAATTAAATAATGGGCAAAGGACTTGAACAGACATTTTTCCTTTTTTTTAAAGTTTTTTTTTAAATTGTTGTTCCAGTATAGTTGTCTCCATTTTGCCCCCACCTGCACCATCCCCACCTCCTACCCTCAGTCTCTGCACCCCCTTTGGCCCTGTCCATGTGTCCTTTACAGATGTTCCTGAAAACCCTTCTGCCCTTTCTGCCCCATTTATTGTCCCCTCCAGTTACTGTCAGTTTGTTCCCAATTTCAATGTCTCTGATTATATTTTGCTACAGTATACAAAACATACAATGATATACAAATTGCCAATATGCACATGAAAAGACACTCACCATCACTAATCATTAAGGAAATGCAAATCAAAACCACAGTGGGATACCATTCTGCATCAATTAACATGGCTATTATTATTTAATTTTTTTAAAACTTATATTGATTCCTGAAGGAGGAGAAGGGAGAAACTGAGGAAACGAAATTGATGAGAGAAAAACACTGATTGGCTGCCTCCTGCATCTCAACTGGGGATGGAACCTGCAACCCGGGCACATGCCCTGGCCTGGAATCAAACTGGCAAGTTTTCAGTTTGCAGGAGCCACATCGGCCAGGGTGGCTATTATTTTTTTAAAGCCAGAAAATAACAAGTGTTGATGAGGATACAGATTAACTGGAACCCTTGTACATTGCTGGTGAGCATGTAAACGGTATAGCTGCTATAGAAAAGAGTACCATGGTTCTTAAAAAAGTTAAACATCAAATTAAGTTTATAATACATATAATCCATCAGTTATACTTCTGAATATATACCCAAAAGAACTGAAAGCAGGACTCAAACAAGTATTTGTACATCAATATATATAGTAGCATTATTCACAATAGACAAAAGGTGGAAGGAAACCCAAATGGCCATTGGCAGACGGATGAATAAACAAGATGTGGTATATGAATACAACACAAAAATATTCAGTCTTAAAATGGAATGAAATCCTAATATATGCTGCAATATGGATGAATCTTGAAATCACGGTGCTGTAAGTGAAACAGGCCAGACACAAAAGGACAAATACTGTATGATTCCACATGAGGTTCCTAGAATAGTGTATTAAAGAGTCATAAACTAGAATGGTTACCAGAGGGTGAGTGGAGGAGCTAACGGAGAGTTACTGTTGGGATAATGAAAAGGTTCCTGAGATGGACATAGGGTTAACAGTTGCACAACAATATGAATTTACTTAATGCCACTGAACTTACACTTAAAAAATGGTTAAAACAGTAAATTCTGTTATCTCTATTTTACCACAATTTTAAAAAATCAAATGTGTAGTGCACAAATTAAAAAAATAAATGTAATCTTCCTTTTCTTATTGATATGCACTTTAAAAATCTCTAAGATTATGCACTTTTCTAATAATCATATCTTATATTTCAGTAATAAATAATGCATAAGTTACAGAAACAAAAACTCCAAGTATTCTTGAAAGTCAAATCTCAAAAGTTTGTCTTAAAACTGTGTAACAAAGAATGTCAATTATTTATTAACTTCTTCCTGATGCCACATTTTTTCCCAGAGAGAAAAATGTTTAACGTTTCATTCTATTCAGCTATGAAATTATGACAGTAGAATTTATTTCAAATCTCTAGAGCTAAGCCAAGAAAACCTAGGTTCATTCCAGTCCAAACACAAATTAATGTTTTCAACAGTATGGCATTTATTAAAAAATGCTAGCAGTCAAAAGTCTTATGTTCCTCTAATAACCCCTTCAGGCCATCCCACGCAATGACATCATCCTTACCAAATAAAGCCCATTATGCAATACCCACATATACAATACTTTCTATGAGAACGGTCACTACTACTAATATTAAAAGGGCCAAAGATTGTGATAAATATACTGTAAAAGAGATTTTTTACACTGAGCGAGGTAAACTCTAAAAGCATTTTATAGGAATAATATCCTTCAACATGTAAAGAAATCGTAAATACAAATTATAAAAAAATTTCTAAAATATACATCCAATATGTGATAATTAAATAAATACGTAAAATTCTTAGGGAAGTTCAAGTACCTAAAGAACTATATAAAAGTAATCATTTTAAATAAAACTCAAAAACTATCACTGTTCATGGTGCTTCCCACAACCTAACAGATGCCAAGGAGAAAGAATATAAACAGTTGCCCATTAAATGAAGATACTGTGATGATTGACATGTTTGCTACACTCTTAAACTTTCTTTAAATTTGCCACATTTAAAACACACTCTATACTTAGGCATTTCCTTTATGTTTTCAAACACTGTACCATTCCCCTGAAAATTTTGTTGAGAGAGAATTCAATAAAAATCATTTTCTTTTAATTATCAACAAAATTATATAACCCAGGGAGGTCAGAAATGAGAACATTTTCTAATGTTTTTCATTCTATAGTCATAGTATTTTTATGTAAATTGTAGGTTTTCTTTTCAAAGTTTAATTTTCATCAAAGGTAATAAATTTATATAATTTTAAATTCCAAGTAGTGCCTTCTGCTTCTGGGAAGATGGAGATGTACTTTTTCCTATGCCGCCTGCTAAGTACAACTAAAACCCTGTTATATGTAAAACAAATATCAGAAGGCTCTAAAGGGTTGAAAGAAGATGACTAGGAACTTCAGAACCCAAGGAACACCACAGTGATCAGTTCCCTGGGTTCTTTTAGCCTCACGCATCCAAGACTTGGAGCTGTTGACTCCAAGTTGGCAACCCGGAAACACCAATGGACTGAGATAAAACAAAACACTATAGGCCCCAACAAAAGCTGAATCCTTATAGCGAAAGCACCAGGAAAGGGACGACTTAAGACAGAAAACTTTTAAGCCCTGGCTGATGTGGCTCAGCGGACTGAGTGCCTACCTGCGAACCAAAGGGTTGCCAGTTCGATTCCCAGTCAGGGTATCTGCCCGGGTTGTGGGCCAAGTCCCAGTAGGGGGTGCACGAGAGGCAACCACACATTGCTATTTCTTTCCCTCTCTCTCTCCTTCCCTTTCCCTCTCTCTAAAAATAAAATAAATAAAATCTTAAAAAAAGGGGGGGGGCAACCAGAAAACTTTGACAATAACTGCTCTACTCTAGCCAAATACCTCAGAAACTGCAGCCTCACCCCCAACCCTTCCCAGCAAAGGCTAAATAGGGAGCCAAGCTTCCACTCTTGCAAGGCTGTACCTTAGCCATTTCTGCGGCTCCTCTCCAGTCAGCATTGCTGTGGTGTCAAAGAACGCCAAGTAGAAAACTGGGACTTTCATGCCTGTCAGAAGGTAATGTGGCTGGCCCCCTCGCCCCCATGTAGAGAGGCGCCCTCCACCTTCCTGCTGGTGTGATGTCAGAGGAGGACAAGTGAACACAGGCCTTTGTCCGCTCCCAAGTAGTTTGGAGAGGCAGAATAGTTAGAAGATTACTATTCTTTCTCAGGGCCTTAAAGAAATCACTAGATTCCTTAGAGAAAGAAAATAATGGGAGTGTATAGGATTTATAGCAAAATTTCATGGACTGAAAAAATTTTCAAACTGATTTAATTTTAAGTGTTCTGCATTAGAACATGAATATTCAGACCACCATATAACTGTGGTGTCATTACTGAAATAAAAGAAAAAATCAGGGAGGCACATTTCAAGAGAACATGCCATTGAACCTATCTGACTTTTGAGTGAAGCAAATACTTTAACAGCATCCGGTCCCTATAGTTCACAACCTTGAAAGTCAGAAACCATGTAAACTAGAAAGACGTAGGGATTCAACGATAGCGACACTGATAATTGAGTTCTGAAACAATACTGGAAAAAGGCAATTAGAGAAAAATCCATTAATGTCTTATTTTGGTTATAATACTAGAATTCATGCCCTGACCAGTATGGCTCAATTGGTTGGGCACTATCCTAAAAAGCGAAAGGTGGCCAGTTCCATTCCTAGTCAGGGCACTTGCCTCAGTTGTGGGTTCAGTTCCAGGTCCAGGTATGTACAGGAGGCAACCATCTGATGTTTTTCACATGGATGTTTCCCTCTCTCTCCCCTCCCTGCTCTCTAAAAATAATTTTTAAAAAAATCTTATAATATTAGAATTCACACAGAATGATGACCACATGACTCAGAAAATATATATTTTTCTATGAAACCTATGAATGCATCACAACTTTTCCCCCTTATTTTTATTTTCATGTAGTAGCATTTATAGATACCAAATATACCTCATTTTGAGGCAATCTTAATTTTAATCAGTTAGAAAATAAAAAGCATAGTTTATGATGACAAATCAGTCATTTTTAAATGATTCAATGATATCTCTCTTGTGTTTCTCTGTAACATTTTAAAAGTTAGAACTTTATGACTTCTGGCCGAGATTGAAGCGTAGGTGGACACATTATGCCTCCTCGCACAACCAAAATTAAGGACAATGAAGATTTAGAAACAAGAAAACAACCGGAACTGACAGAAAAACTGAACTGTACAGAAGTCCGACAACCATTCATCCAGACTGGTAAGAGGGGCAGAGCCTCGGCAGGAAAAAGTGGAGGTTGGCGGACCCGGGCATGGCGTGGCAACAGGCAGACCCAGTGAGGCCATGCAAGGCGGCTGGATGACCAGGCGGTCCCACATTCCCACACAGATAATCCAGGCAAAAACGGGGAGCAAGACAGACCTCGCAACCCAGGGCCCCAGTGCCAGGAAATAAAACCTAAAAACACCGATTGGAAACACTTGTGGGGGTTGAGGTGACGGGAGAGACGCCCAGCCTCACAGGAGAGTTCACTGGAGCGACCCACAGGGTCCTAGAACATACACGAGCCCACCCACATGGAAATCAGCACCAGAAGGACCCAATTTGCATGTGGAAAGCGGCAGAAGGAACTGAAATATGAAAGAAAGTGGAGCAAGTGCCATTGTTTCCCCTCTGACCCCACCTCCACATACAGCGTCACAAACCAGCGACTGGGCTGCCCTGCACTGGGGAACACCTAAGGCTCTGTCCCTAGTACATAACAGCCATGACCAGACCAAAAAACAACAACAAAAAAAACAAAACCCAAAAATGGCTCAAACGGGAAAACAGATGAAAGCCCCAGAGCCAATTCATTTAAGCAACCAAGAGATAGCCAACCTATCAGATGCACAGTTCTAAGCCCTGGTGATCAGGATGCTCACAGAATTGGTTGATTTTGGTCGCAAATTAGATGAACAAATGAAGGCTACAATACGTGAAATGAAGGAAAACGCACAGGGAACCAATAGTGATGGGAGGAAAATTGGGACTCAGATCAATGGAGTGGACCAGAAGGAAGGAAGAAACAACCAAACAGAAAACAAGGAAGAAACAAGAATTCAAAAAAATAAGGAGAGGCTTAGGAACCTCCAGGACATCTTTAAACATCCCAACATCCAAATTATAGGGGTACCAGAAGGGGAAGAAGAAGAGCAACAAGTGGAAAACTTATTTGAACAAATAATAAAGGAGAACGTCCCCAATCTGGCAAAGGAAATAGACTTCCAAGAAGTCCAGGAAGCTCAGAGAGTCCCAAAGAAGTTGGACCCAAGGAGGAACACCCCAAGGCACATCATAATTACAGTAGCCAAGATTAAAATGAAGGAGAGAATTCTAGAAGCAGCAAGGGATAAGGGGACAGTTACCTACAAAGGAGTTCCCATCAGACTGTCAGCTGGTTTCTCAAAAGAGACCTTACAGGCAAGAAGGGGCTGGAAAGAAGTATTCCAAGTCATGAAAGTTAAGGACCTACATCCAAGATTGCTCTATCCAGCCAAGCTGTCATTTAGAATGGAAGGGAAGATAAAGTGCTTCTCAGATAAGGTCAAGTTCAAGGAGTTCATCATCACCAAGCCCTTATTTTATATGAAATGTTAAAGGGACTTATGTAAGAAAAAGAAAATAAAAAATAGGACAGTAAAAAGACAGCAAACTCACAGCTATTAAGAACCACACCTAAAACAAAAGCAAACTAAGCAACCAACTAGGACAGGAACAGAACCATAAAAATGGAGATCACATGGAGGGTTAGCAACAGGGGAGTGGGAGGAGGAGAGATGGGGAAAAGATACAGAGAATAAGAAGCATAGACGGTGGGTAGAAAATAGACAGGGGGTCAAGAATAGTGTGGGAAATGTGGAAGCTAAAGAACTTATGACACATGGACATGAACTAAAGTGGGGAATGTGGGTGGGAGAGGGTGTGCAGGGTGGAGGGGAATGAAGGGGGGAATGGGACAACTGTAATAGCATAATCAATAAAATATATTTTAAAAAGTTAGAACTTTATGAACATTTTGAGAAAATTTATTAAAATCTCATTACAACAAACTTTAATCACTGATGTCTGGGCTACTTCATTGTGGCCTTCACTAGTATTAGAAAATTTGGTCATGATACTATAAAGAATTTATTTGCAATGAGGTTTAATTTGTGGTTAATAGGTTAAAATTAACATCACCAGATTAAATGAATACACTGCAAAATCTTTTTTAACATAGTAACATGGAAAAATAAGTTGTTAGAAGCAACTTCCTTTCCCATTTTAAAATACCTGTGACTATTAATATTTTACTTGCATGTGTAAATATGGAAAAGGTATATATAAGGTTTCTATATGTTCCTTTACCATTAAAAGACTAAAGCTTCTTCTTCTTCTTTTTTTGGTTATACAGATTGACCAAAGTGTAAGTAATGCCATCTATTTTCATCACAACTAATTCTGGGTGAACGGAGTTTTATTTTTCACTGCAATATAGAATATTTTCATTTCATCTGCACTATTGTACAATTGTCCTTTTTGTCTCCTGCTTGGAATAGTACTCAGGAACACTGTTTTCCAGCACAATTTGAAGAAGATAACTAATCCAAAACCAATCAACTAGATACTTCGCTCATTAATGAAAGGCTACTTAAAAAGAAAACAAATTGTGAATTAGTAAATTAAGTTTTTAAAAAGCAGCTATTTTTCCAGCCTCATAAAGTTTTTTAGATCAGCTTGACAACCATCAGCTTTTGAAATGTGAATTCCTATTGCCAAAGTAAAGGTTTCATTTTTATAATACCATGATGCACTGTATATCTTTCTGCCCTTCCATTAACCTTCTGTCCACAGAGATGCTGGCCAGGAGCCTGCACCTACCTGGGGGCAGTCAAGGTTTGTATGTGGGTGCTTTAACTAACACACAAACAGGCAAACAAACAAGAATTACTAGAAAAGCTACCAAGAATGCTAAAGTCTACAGAACATAGAAAATATAGTGAATAATATTGCAATAACTATGTAGGGTACTGGAAATATCAGGGGGAGCACTTTGTAAAATACATGATTGTCTAAACACTATGCTGTGCACCTGGAACTAATACAAAACAATACTGAATGTAAACTGTAATTGAAAAAATGTGAAAAATAATGCTAAAGTCTAAGAAAGTCCACATACCATGCTTTATCAGTTTGCATATATTTGCTCAAGAAAAGCAATGTATAATGAAGGAATTGAAAAAATAGCTTTTTTTCACTGTTATGTTTTCTACATATTCTAAGAGAGTGGGATGCTAAAAAATGTATGTAGGCTGATAAAATTTAGTACATATTTCCAAAGCTGCTCATGAGAAAATTAAGGAAATTTAGCAAGAGGAATAAAGAACTAAATCAAACAAAGAACTTTAGTTTAGCTAAGAAAACTATCCTTGTAGTTTGAGGACCTGGGTTCTAGTCTTGCTTTGTTGGTGACATATGCTGCAACTCGAATGATACAAAAATCACTTCATTGTGAAATGTAAAAGTTATATAATTAAAAAGAATGAGAAGTCTATTCTTTGGAAAAAGGTACTTTATAAGGCATTGTTAATGACTAAAAACTCTGCTGCCAGACATAAAATTATTTGACAACTTCTCACTTTAAATAATACAAAATCTGAAGGTTAACTAAAATAAAGAATTGCTCCTGAAGTTTTAAATGAAATCTTTACGAGATCCAAGATGGCGACAGATAAGTGGAAGTTACACCAACCTTCGCCCATGACCAAACTGGAATTACAACTAAACTATTAAAAAATCATCCTGAATAACCAACTGAAGACAGGCTGGAGAACAGCCTTATAAACAAGGCCTTATGGAAGAAACCATGTCACCATATCGAGGCTGATAGGAAATGCAGAGGCACCAGAGAGCTGGCTGGGCTCCCATAGGCAACAGCTAAAGTTCCAGAGGGGTATTTCAGTAGCTGGGGGTCGGGGGAGCAGGTTTCTCTGAGAAGTGTGGCATCTAAACCCCAAGTGGAGTTCCCTGGCCTGGAGCACCAGGAAAGGTGCCCACATAACAACTGCTAATGAAATACAGTGGAGGTTCTGCCCACCAAGAAGACAGCTAGAGACTCAAGACACCCTTCTAAAGGGCCAATGCAGAAAATTTCATTTGCAGCCACTTACTCTGGACTCCGGTGGAGGGAGGGCAGAGGGAACTAGAGCAGTGTGACATTCTGGGGTTGGTGAGTCAGTGGAGAGAGCTAAAGGGTCAGCTGCCAGGATCCCTTTGCACAGTCATTCCCCATATTGAAGAAGCCATCTTTCTCAGGCAAAGCATTCCCCTCAATGTGGCATCAGCCTGGGAGGAAGCAATAGCCCCACCAGCAGGAATGGCTCTAGGTCAACTCTGTTCTAAATTCCACCAGGAAACTACCAGAAATGATAAATGAATTTGGTAACATAGTAAGATACAACACTAATCCAGAAATCAGTTGCATTTTTATATGCCAACAACAAATTATCAGAAAGGGAAATTAAGAAAATAATCCCATTCATAACTGCTTCAAAACCCTAGTAATAAAACAGAATAAAATACTCACTAATAAATTTAACCAAGAATGTAAAAGGCCTGCACTTGGAAAATTATAAGACACTGAAGAAGGAAACTGAAGAAGATACAAATAAGTGGAAGCATATACCGTGTTCAAGGAAACGAAGAATTAACGTCATTAAAATGTCCATACTACCCCAAACGATCTATAGATTCAAAGCAATTTCTATCAAGATATTTATGACATATTTCTCAGAACTACAACAAAAATTCCAAAAATGTATACAGAACCACAAAAGACCCCAAATAGCAACAGCAATCTTGAGAACAAAGTTGAAGGAATCATGCTAATATCAAACTATACTATAAGACCATAGTAATCAAAATGGCATGGTACTGGCATAAAAACAGACACGTAAATCAAAGGAACAGCATAGGAAACCCAGAAAAAAAACCCACACTTTTATAGTCAATTAATATTTGACACAGGAGGCAAGCACATACAATGGTCTAAAGATAGTCTATTCAATAAATGGTGTTGGGAAAACTGAACAGCCCTATGTGGATAAATGAAACTAAACTACCTTCTCACACCACACAAGAATAAATCCAAAATGGATTAAAGATTTAAATGTTAGTCTCAAAAACATAGAAATCCTAGAAAAAAGGAACAGGCAGTAAAATCTCAGACAATGCCCACAGCATTATTTTTTCTGATACATCTCCTCAGGAAACGATGCAAAAGAAGATATAAAAAAATGAGACTACATCAAATTAAAAAGTTTTTGCACAGCAAGGGAAAACATCAACAAAATAAAAAGACACCCTGAGTGGGAGAACACATATGTCAATACATCTGATAAAGGGTTAATATCCAAAATTTATAAAGAAATTATAAAACTCAACACCAAAAACCAAACAATCTAATTAGCAAATGGGCAAAGACCTGAAAAGACGTTTTTCCAAACAGGACATACACATGGCCAATAGACATATGAAAAGATGCTCAATGTCACTAATCATCAGAGAAATGCAAATTAAAGCTACAATGAGCTATCACCTCACACTGGTCAGAATGGCTGTCATCAATAAATCAACAAACAACAAGGGCTGGAGAGGACTGGGAAAAAGGGGAACCCTAGCGCACTGTTGGTGGGAATTCAGATTGGGGCAGCCACTGTGGAAAGTACTATGGAGTTACCTAAAAAAATTAAAAATAGAATTGCCTTATGACCCAGTGATTCCACTTCTGGGAATTTATCCAGAGAAATCTGAAACACCAATTTGAAAGAATATATGCACCACTATATTTCTGAAGCATTATTTACAGCAGCCAAGATTTGGAAGCTGTCCAAGTGACCATCAGTAGATGAGTGGATAAAATAACTATAATATAGTTACACAATGGAATACTATTCAGTCATAAAAAAAAATTTATCCTTGCGACACCATGGAAGGACCTGGAGAACATTATGCTGCTAAGTGAAATAAGCCAGTCAGACAAAGACAAATACCATATGATTTCATTCACATGGGAAATCTAATGAACGAACTTAACAAGCAAAATGGAGACAGATTCATGGATAGAGAGCAGCCTTGCAGTAGCGGGGTGGGGTGGTTGAGGGGTAGAGGGATTGAGCAAAAGTGAAAAATAACTCATGGACATGTCCAACAGCGTGGTGATTGTTGGGGGCAGAGGGGTGGGTGGAGGTGGAAGAGTATATAAGGGGGATAAATGGTAATGGAAAAAATACGATAAACATAACAGAAATCCTTAAAAATGGTAATAAAAAACAAAGTAAAACAAAACTTTTAAACTACAATTTAAGGAGGAAACTAAATAATACATTAAAGAAAAAAATTCAACAAAAAACATGATACCAACTACTAATAGTAACCAGTCAACCATCTTTACCTTCTATATTGGGGGGACATATAAGTTTAGAACTATGGCAGTACAGTGTATCAGTTTAATCCTGTCATATATATATATCTATATATATCATTATAATCATTATACATAATCATTATATATAATGATTCCATAATGAAATGTAAAATATGAAAAAATTAGAAATATTTTATAGCAAACAAGAATTGGTTTTAGATTTTAAGCTTTTTTAAAAAAAATCCTCACCCAAGAATATGTTTTTATTGATTTTAGAGAGAGAGTAAGGGGAAGAGAGAAAGATCGATTGGTTGCCCCTCTCTTGATATTGATTTTAGAGAGAGAGTAAGGGGAAGAGAGAAAGATCGATTGGTTGCCCCTCTCTTGAGCCCTGACTGGGGATCAAACCTGCAATGTATGTATGTGCCCGAAGTGTGAATCGAACCTGCAACCTTTTAGTGCATGGGATGATGCTCCAGTTAACTAACTGAGCCAGGGCTACCTTAGGTTTTAAAAGAATACTTTAGAAAGCCACATTCATGCCTAGAACAATGTCTAAAATAGGAGCACACATTTTTCAATAAATAAATAATTTTGGCACTAGATGGGGGAAAGGGAGGAAAGTAAAAGCAGCTAATTTTTGCTGAGCACATACAAGCAATGGAACATTTGTTAATTGCTCCACATGGCTACAATGCATTTAATCCATAACACCTCCTTATGAGGCATGCATTGCACAGAGGAGGAAACTGCCATTTAGGAAAATCAGGAAACATGCCTATTAAGAAGCTATTAATTGAACTGAAATTCAGACAAAGATTTCTCTGAATTCAAAGCTCATGCACAAATAAACTTACACTAAAGCTATTATACCGTAAATTATTATTGTAAAATGCTGAAAAATAAGTACCTGATTAACAGGCAGCTCCAATAGCCTAGTAAACTCAGAGACTTTTAAAATTATACTATTTAATACAGTTATTATACAGCATCGTTAAATTAATTCTTCAAGCAGAGATTCTTACTAGATATTACCTTTAAAAGCCACAGATTATAGATTATCATACCATACTTATAGGTTATAAGTATGATGAATATATTTATTTGGTGCCATGTCACTGGACTGAATTTTTCTTCAGATCTGAAACTAGGAAAGCTGAAAACTGATAATGGGAAGAGATAGAAACTATATTTTTGAAACTTACTCATGCTGCCTGGCCTACCTTCCACTTTCTCCTGGAATTTTTATTCTTTTATTTACCTGCAGGAGCATTAATATAAATTTAAAAAGTATTTAATAAAACTTTTAATAACATGTTTCCATACTGTGGCCAAAGCTTTACTAGTATCTCTCCACCCCTCACCCTTGCAATGGTTCCCAAAAAGTAAAAGGCAGTTTTTCAGTTAAAAAGAAAGTGTGGTGAAGAAAATATCATAAAGTGTCCATAGAGCAGAAAGCAACATACTATGATGTCCAAGTGCAAAGCTGTAACCATAAAAATTTTTAAATATTGGGCATTCAAAATCAGAGCTTAAGAATTTAGATAAATTCCTTAGTTTTTCAACTGTCAAAAATATTTTCATTACATTTTATTGATTCTGCTGTTATAGTTGTTCCAATTTTTCTTCTTTGCCCCCCCTCCCCACCCAATACCTCCTACTCTCTCAGGCAATCCCCACACCATTGTTTATGTCCATGAGCCATATGAGTAAGTTCTTTGGCTACTCCATTTCCTACAGTGTATTTTACATTCCCATGGCTATCTGTGACTACCAATTTGTACTTGTTAATCCCCTCACTCTTTACCCATTTCCCCCGACCCTCCTTCACATCTGGCAATCATCAAAACCCTCTCCATATCCATGATTCTGTGTCTGTTCTTCTTGTTTGCTCAGTTTGTTTTTTTTATTCAATTGTTGATAGGTAGGTGTTTATTGCCATTTTATTGTTCATAGTTTTGATCTTCCTTTTCTTAAAAAAGTCCCTCTAACATTTCACATAACAATGGTTTGGTGATGATGAACTCCTTTAGTTTTTTTTGTCTCGGAAGCTCTTTATCTACACTTCAATTATAAATGATAACTTTGCTGAGTAGAGCAATCTTGGCTGTAGGTCCCTGCTTTTCCATGACTTCAAATATTTCTTGCCAATCCCTTCTAGTTTGCAAAGTTTCTTTTAACAAATCAGCTGACAGTCTTATGGGGTCTCCCCTGTAGGTAAGTAACTTCTTTTCTCTTGCTGCTTTTAAGATTCTCTACCTGTAACATTTGGCATTTTAATTATGATGTCTCTTGGAATGGGCCTATTTCCATTCATCTTGTTTGGGACTCTCTGTGCTTCCTGGACTTGCATGTCTATTTACTTCACCAAATTAGATAAAGTTTCTTTCATTATTTTTTCAAACAGATTTGCAATTTCTTGCTCCTTCTCTTTTTCTCCTTCTGGCATCCCTATGATGCAAATGTTGGTATGCTTACAGCACCCTGAGTCTCCTTACGCTATCCTCGTTTTGGGGGATTCTTTTTATTTCTTGTTGTTCAGAATGGTTGTACTTTGCTTCCTTATGTTCCATCATTGATTTCTCAGCTTCATCCCTACACTGTTGATTCCTTGTAACTTGTTCTGTATTTCAATGAGTGTATCCTTTATTTTTGCTTGGATCTCTTTTATGCTGTTGAGGTCCTCATTAAATTACTTGAGTATCCTTATAACCAATGTTTTGAATTCTGCATCTGATAGATCACTCATCTCCATTTTATTTAGTTCTTTTTTCTGGAGTTTTTACCATTCTTTTATTTGAGCCATGTTTCTGTCTCATTTTGGCAGCCTCCCTGTGTTTGTTTCTATGTATCAGGTAGGGCTGCTATGACTACCTGTCTTGGTAGTGTGGCCTAATGTAAGGTGTCCTGTAGAGTCCTATGGCACAGCCTCCCCTTTCACCCAAGCCAGGGGCTCAAGCTGCACCCTCCATGTGGGTTGAATACACCCTCCTCTTGTAGTTTAGCCTTGATTGCTGTTGGCAGGTCAATGGGAGGGATTTACTCAGGCCAGTCAGCTGTAAGGACTGGCTATGACCACTGACCACCAAACTCTGCCCTCTGTGGAGGATGAGCTGTGCAGGGGCAGGGTGATTGTGCTATGATTTGGTCTGTAGCTGTCCACTGGTTGCACAGGCTCTGGTATTTTCCAGGTGGTGTAGGCCAAGGTCAGCCACCACCTGTGTTCTGCCTCAAGCCACCCAGCATGAGCTATAAAGCAAGCTGGGATGGCTGCTACTTGTGCTGGGCATGGAGGATCCCCCATAAAGCCAAATTGTGATCCAAAGCTGGCTTACTGCTAGTACTGAGCCTAGAGCCACTTAGCCAGAGGTAAGGGATTTGGGGACTCACTGAGGCTGGTTGTTGCTTGTTTGACAGGATTTAGGAAGATGTGAAGACTGAGCCAAGACCAGCCATTCATATGAAAAACCACTGTTAACAGCCTGGTGGGCCTGTAAATTGACTGGGGTGGAGCCAACCGTGTAAACTAGGTTGATGGAGTCTCAATATGGCACCAGCCTGCTGGCTCTGTGGGTAGAGCACTCAGAAAAGGGACAATGGCCTCTGCCCACCTTTCTGTCTGGGAGAAAACTGTCTCCCAGCTTTTGTCCTGATGCCAAACACTTCAGTTCCTTCCCCTATACCACTGGTATCTTTCAAGCTTCCACCCTGGTGCTGGACCTCAGAGGGAGTGATTCTGAGTAATCTGTGTGCAGCCTCTTTAAGAAAAACTGCTTGAGACTCCAGTAGTTTCTTTTATCAACTCCAACCCTGCTGGTTTTTACAGCCAGAAGTTCTGGGGGCATATCTTCCTGGCACTGGAACCCTGGGTTAAGGGTTCCTATTGTGGGGTTGGAACTCCTTGCTGCCAAGCTATCACTCCCGAATTTTTATCCACCACACATCATTGTGGGACCAGCCCGTTCGACATCTCCTACCTGGATGGATGTGGTTTCTTTTGTTCTGTAGTTGTCCAACTACCATTCAACTCAATTTCTGACAGTTGTGAGTGGTGGTTTTACTATAGTTTAGTTGTAATTTTGATGTGGTTGTGCAAGGAGGTGAGCCTTGTTTGCCTCCACCTCCATCTTGACTGTATGTAGGTCTCATCAACTATTCAAATCAACTGATGTTCTAAATTTGATGGAGAACTTTTATTACTAAAATTATGTAAATCACGAGCTTTTTTATATTCCATGGTAATGCCTTTCAAATGTTAGCATGTATCAGATTGACCGAAGGGCTCGTTAAAACACAGATTACTAGGTCCCGTCCCCATAATTTCTGATATCATAGGTCATGGGTGAGACCCAAGAAAATGTATTTCTAACAATTTCCCAGGTGATGCTATTGCCACTGGTCTATGAACCACAGTCTAAGAACTAGTAGTAGTCTATGTGGAGGAAGCTGAAGGAGTGTATAGAGGAAATAAATGGTGATGGGCAGTGAATTGACTTGAGTTGGTGAACACACAATACAATGTATAAATGATGTATTGTAGAATTGTCCACCTGAAACCTATATAATTTTGTTAACCAGTGTTACCCAATAAATTCAGTAACAAGGGAAAAAGAAGACTAATTAATAGGGAGTGTTGGATCTAGGCAGGCCTAGGAGGAATGAAAATCACCAGGTGAGAAAATGGCACCGTGGGAAGCTGCCTGCAGACCTACCCAGGAAGATTAGAGTCTGGGGTCAGCTTATTCTGCATAACAGGATGAAGCTTTCACCCAGTAACCAGCTCTAGCCAATCAGATTCTAAAATCCCAACCACAGGTTTCAAAACCTGATCTAAGAAACAACCCAGTGAGTCCTAACCTCCCTTGGTTGGCTCCACTTTCCCCCTCAAGTCCCAATCTCCCTTGGCTGGCTCCCCAACCTCCCTTGGTTGGCTCCACTTTCCCTCTTATTCCCCGCTAATAAACCCTGCTCTCCTTAGCTCGCTGCATCCGTCCGGTTTATTGAGCGACTCCGACCTAACGGAGGAAAAAAGAATCAGTGGTCTGTGGTAAGTTAATAGTATGTCCCACAGAATTGTGCACTGGTATTGCATGCCTAGGATTTCTAGTTCAAGATGGTAATTTGAATGCTTACAAACAAGAGAAATAGGTTTTGTTTTTTGTTTTTCTGGGAGAAGCTGATTGGTATTCTGTAATTATCTCTGTGTGTTCTTGATTTGTCCACATTAGCAAAATATACTAAGAAGGAAATGAAAAACAACATTGAAGAAAAGTGGCTCAAGGGACCTGGACAGGATTTATCATGAACTTCTCCAAAAAGGCGAGTTTTCAGGAGGTCTGGGGGCTAACATTTACTAATCATTTACTGCAAGCTAATAATTAATATGAAGTTGCAACAGTGATACAGTTGTATGCTGCAGTAAGGTTTCTTACTCCAGAAAACATATGAAAATGAAAATAATTGAAACTTTTGATACATATTCTAATAATATTAACAAAGTTAAAGAAAAACTGAAAGGTATGACTCATACCAAGAACCCTAGCAAAGTACTTTGCTTTTGGACAAGACAGCAAAGAATATATTTTATTCTTCAAAAACCATAACTGCTCACTGAGGCATGAATTATATGTAATAATTCAATACTATTTATTCTGGATATTATTATTTTACATTGAATTTAAATAAGTTACTATATTACTTAGTATGTTAGTTTAAATACATTTTGCTAGAAAGTCATTATGCACAGGGACTATATAAACATTTCCTTTGATAAAGAAAATAAATCTTTGGTTAAATTGGTCATGGTTAATCTGCTGAATACACATATGAAATTACTCTATATTGAGGAAGCTTAATTCAGGATGGTATCAATAGCATCACATAAATGAGATTTACTGAAAATGAACAGTCACAGGTTGGCATTTCAATGTTATTTCTAAAATTTCTGCTAGTACTTTAACTCAAAATATAGTTTGATATAATAATACATAATAACATGGTACATAAAATATGACTATATTGGGTATGAAGGAGAGGAAACGCTCGTAGCCCAAATTAGAACATAAATGAACATAATGAACAAAAAAACCCTGAAGGCCGATTTTTCAGCGGAAATTATGGAAGTCGAAAGACAATGTAATAACACTTTTAAGGTGCTGAAATGTTAAAGCAGAAACAAAAAAACCCCTGCCAAGCAAGAAGCTATACCCAGTGGAAAAATGAAGGGAAAATAATGATTTTCAAACATTAAAAAAACAATTCTAAAAGAATTCAATGCTAGCAGACCTAGTCAGGTTTATGATAGATACATAAAGTAAGAGATCACTCATTCATTTCTGTAAAAGTCTACTAAGGGTATACTACATGACACACTATTTTAAATGCTGGAGATAGAGACAGAAAAGGTTGTTACTCCACTGAAGCTTACATTATAATAAGCAATAAATAGAGACATACTATGAAGGAAATGGAGAACAACACTAAAGAAAAGTGGCTCAAGGCACCTGGACAGGTTTTATCATGGACTTCTCCAAAGAGGTGAGTTTTGAGTGGGAGGAGGGTAACATTTATTAATCATTTACTATGAGCTAAGAATTGCTCTTTAAGTACTTTATATGTATTCACTCATAGTAGAGCTGAAATAAAGAATGTGAGACATACAGTCACAGTCACAAAAAGATTTGGAGAAAGGGCATTCTATGAATAGAGGACACCAAGTACAAAGGCTATGAAGGAAAACCAAGTTTGGTATGTTTAATGACTAGAAAGAAGAAAAGTTTAACTGAACTAAGATTTAATAAGCTAGGTCCAAGAACAAATCCAGTTAAGGCTTAAGAAGTAGGCAGAGGTCACACATAGGCTTTTTCATTCCTGGTTAAGGCATTTAAATTTCATAAGAAAGGCAATGAATAAGTACTGTAGGATTTTATTGGTTTGATTTTAAAGGGGAGTGACATGATCTGATTGAGATTTTTAAAATACCATTTTGGCTGATGTATAAAGAATGCTTGCAAGAGTACATAAGAGTAAAAACAGGAAGGCTACTTAGGAGGCTACTGCATCAACTGATAGCAACACATCAAGGGGCTTAGGCTAGAGTTTTAGCAGGGAAGACAGAGAGAAGTGAACAGATTTAGGATACGTGGAAGTAGATGTGATCTGCTATTAGACTGAGGAGAATCGGAGAAATAAGAGAGAATAAAGGAGGACTACAGGTTTGAGTCCTGAGCTACCTGCCTGAGTAGATGGATGGTGGAGTAATGACATCAATTACTCAACACTAACTGAGATGAGTTCCAGTTCAATAAATAAATTATAGTGTCATTTACTACAAGAACAGGCTTTTAATGTTAGTTTCTTCTCTACCTCTTTTTTAGGGGGGAGTTGGGGAAACAAATCAATAATCCTTTTTGCTCAAGGAACATTTGAAATGCCTATTTAGACATCTAGTGAAAATATCAAGTAAGCAACTAAATATATGTTTGGACTTCAGGTACAAGGTTATGGCTAAAATTATTTGTTAAATGAATACATCACAGAATCAAAGATGATTCTAGTTGAAGCTATTTTGGGGGAGAGGCACAATTTAACTCATACCTGGGCAAAGCACAACCTCTGAGGAGATTTCTCCAAATCTCTAGGCCTTCTAAATTTTAACTCCAATCCAGTCTGCCATTTTTTCAATGAGTAAAGACTGATTTAAGTTAAAGAACTAAATAGTAAAGAATCAAAACTAAAACATCCAAATCTTCTTACTCTTAAAATAACATGGCCCCTACCCACCCCATCATATCAAATCCATGGAAACAGCTCACCTTTACACTTGTTACCTATCCTCTCCTGGTTACCTGTCCTCCCAGGCTGGTTCTCCAATCTGCCCATACATGTTGATTTGTTTTTCACATTCTGAACAAGTAATCCCTCCTTATCTATAGCACTGCTTGAAATTTCTTCAGTTTTTGTCTTCTAATATCCTTTCCTTCTTAACAGGTTATAGCTCTCTATCCTTGAACTCCACACTTCAGATGGTATCCCAGTTCCCGTATTTCCTCAAAGCACAACCTACAATGCTTCCAAATACTTAATATTAAGTCCCCTTTCTCCTACTTAAAGATCACTAAGACGCTAACCACTATCTGAATCTATTGTCTCCAGGCAAGCCTTGTGAGCCTACTGTCCAAGGAATATACAACACAATCCACTGAACTCTGTTAGAAAAACATTAGTACATGCATGTAATGTAAATAAATAAACTACATCTGTTGTCAAAATTTTTTACTATAGATGATTGTCTATAATAAAATGGCTAAAATGACAACAGAATACTGTCTCTAGGTATTGGGATTTGGGACACTGTAGCTGCTTGAAAGAACAGGAGGTAGGTGACACTGTTTATTTTTCTTCTCCACAAATTAATGAAGACTTTAGATCTTAAAGAGAAACTGAGTGTACTCTCAGAATTTAAAAAAAAAAAAGAAAAGAAAAACTGAGGTACTCCTGAAAAAAAAGTCTAATTAATATATCTTTTTCTCTTTTCCCTACTGAACCAAGAAATGGAAAGTTTGGCTGTACAAAAGTTACACTAATTACAGTCAGTAAATTGCCTCCTATCATTTAATGCTTGCTTACTGTGCATTATGAAATCATATATTCCCCTAAAGACTTACTTGCTTACTTGATTTTAGTATAAAATACAACTTGTAGTAAACACATGCCATCTCTTAAAAAGATTTTATTTACTTATCTTTAGAGGGGAAGGGAAGGGAAGGAGAGAGGGAGAGAAACATCAATGTGTGGTTGCCTCTCGGGTGCCCCACTGCTGGAAACTGGCCCGCAACCCAGGCATGTGCCGTGACTGGGAATCGAACTTCAACCCTTTGGTTTGCAGGTCCATGCTCAGTCCACTGAGCCACATCAGCCAGGGCACATGCCATTTTTTTAAGGCTGCCCAGGATGTAAACAGTATTCGTGTGTTTGGAGAATCCAATACTTTAGGAAACAGAGTTCTTTACTCAATAGAAGCTAAAAAGATGCCACTTACAGTATAATTGCTTTCCCAGCCTCTTTTGTGAGAGGCACAAGCATATAATCTAGGTACCCTAAAGCAGACACACCCTCTCCTAACCTTGAATTGAAAGCACAGTGGTAACAATAAACTCCAATTTCCAGAGGAGGTGGTGGCTATGGTTCCAGTGCTGGAGTATAGTGTCCAGTATACTGGTGTTGGTGGTGCAAGTGAGGTGTCTATCCCCAGTGGCAATTCTAGTACTGTCTTCTGAGCACAAGTTCTATCCCAAGAGTTTGGACATTGCTCCTGGTTACCTATCCTTCAGGCCTGGTTCTCCAATCCTCCCAGAGATGTTTGTGGGTTCTTCACAACCACAGCTGAAAGGTTTCTGTTGCTGGTAACAGAGAACCTTGACTAACGATGCTCCATTTTCATACTTTATTTTTCATGTAAATTGGTTATCTATTTGTCACTTTAACAACACAGTTCTTTAGTGACTCTATCTTTAAAACAAACAAAGCAGACTTTTAAGTGTTTATTCTATGCCAAAGTGCCCGATTTTGCTAAATAAATTATGTACTTTACATTTTAAAAAATGCACTTTTAATTGAATAAAATCTCTGGCTTACCTATTTTTAAGATATTTTTAAGATATGAAAAATTGTCTTCCATTTTAGAGTAAAGTAGCAAAAGTCTAAGCAAGAATTTTCCACTGGCCCTGGCTGGTGTAGCTCAGTGGATTGAGCGCAGGCCTGCGAACCAGAGGATCGCGGTTCGATTCCCAGTCAGGGCACATGCCTGGGTTGCAGGCCAGTTCCCAGCAGGGGACACACAAGAGGCAACCGTACCTTGATATTTCTCTCCCTCTCCCTCTCCCCTACCCCTCTAAAGACAAATAAAAAAAAAATCTTTAAAAAAAAAAAATAAAAAAATAAAATCCTTAAAAAAAAAAAAAAAAAAAAAGATTTTTCCACTGGAGGGTTTTAGACCACCTGCACCTAGAACCATCACATCAGGCTGCTTCTTAAAAAAAGGAAGCTTATGCCCCCAGCCCCAAGATCTCCCCAATCAGACTCCTTAGGTCTGGAATCAGGAATGTACATTTTTAAAAAAATGCCACAGGTGATTTTATGCACACTACAGTTTGAAAACGTATAGGCTTCATTTGTCACTTGATAATAGATGGCCAGAAATCACAATGTTACTAAGCTAGAAAAAGCATCCCATAGTTATCAAGCTTAAGATTCCTCAGACAACTGAGGCCTTCAAAATTATCATAGTTATAAATACTGAATATACATAGAAAGCCTACTTCACTGTGAGAAGTTTAAAATTTATTTTTTATTAGCAAATCAAGGCCTTATTTTGAAATTTTTCAAAGACCTAAAAATTCTCATTGCAACTGGTTATATTTTGGGGAACTGACTCTTTGTAGATGTAAATCATCTCTCTTATCTTCTATGACACCAATTAAAAAGGGTTTGAATGCCTGACTTTTTGACATCAAAGGGAAGCCTATTCACTGGTATTATCCTTGTTAATGTTCTGACTGAATTCTACCATCATTAAAGCCCCAAGGGTCCCCATTAAACCCAGTCACACAAAAGTCAGTTGTTTCTATTTCCAAAGCTAAGAAAGTGAATAGGCTCTTCATCATTTTCTGTTTTCCCCTTTTCATTCACCCATCCACCCAATGTACATAACATACATTCAGTAAACACTCAAAGGGCACTGGCACTGTACTAGGTGTTGTACAATAAAAAGAGAGCAAGAGAGAACCCTTTTTAGTAGGAAGAGTCCAAAAATGCCTTCCCACCTCGATATTTCCTACCCTTATCCATGGCACTGTGAATATGAAATAATACCCTGATTATGTTCCTCCTGAGGCAGAAGGGATTTTGCAGATATAATTAAGGTTACTAATCAATTGACTCTGAATTAAATAATCTGCCTAGACCCAAACTCATCAAATGAGCCCTCTCGCTGCTAGCAAAAGAGGAAGTCAGATTCAAAGCAGGATTCCACATAACCACCCTGGGCCTGAGGAGGGGACCTTATTGTAAACAATGTGGGCAGCCTCCAGGATCTCAGAGCAGCCAGAAACTGACAACCAGCGAGGAAATAGACGTCGGTTTTATAACTTCAAAGAACTGAATTCTGCAAAAACATAAATGATCCTGGAAGCAAATTCTCCACCAAAACCTCCAGATAAGAACCCAGCCTAGCCAACAAACTGATTTTGGCTTTGTGAGACCCTGAGCAGATAACTCAGCTAAGTCCCGTTCTCTGTCCTATAGCACTGTAACATAAAATGGATGTTATTTTAAACTGCTAAATCTGTAATTATTTGCTATGCAGCAAGAGAAAACTAACATATCTCCTTCAAGGAGCTCCCAATCTAGTATGAGAAAAACAGTATTATTCACTGTGACAGTAGAAAAATGTACACATGGTATTAGGGAAGCAACAAAAAGTAGTGCTCACTCAATTGGGGAAAAGGAGATGGTAGTAAGAGGAAAAAGAAAAAGAGAAGATAAAAAGGAAATACCACAATACACGAGTTAAAAATAAATAACTAACCCTAAACAAAGAAGTACATTTAAAAAGTAAATAAATCATAAATATCCAACTCATAAAAAGAAATATAGCCCTAATAGTGTGACTCAGTGGATTGGGTATTGTCCTGCAAAGCAAAGGTTGCTGGTTTAATTCCTGGTCAGAGCGCAGTGGATTGGGTATTGTCCTGCAAAGCAAAGGTTGCTGGTTTAATTCCTGGTCAGAGCGCATGCCTGAGCCATGGGCCAGGTCCCCGGTAGGGGGCATGCAAGAGGCAATCAAATGATGTTTCTCTCACACATCAATGTTTCTTTCCCTCTTTCTCTCTCTCTCTTCCCCTCTCTCTAAACATAAGTAAAGTCTTTTTTAAAAAAAGTATAAAGTGAGCAACCATATAGGTGATGAGCCTAGGTTAAGGAACAGAACATTTCCAGTACTTCTGAAACACTTCCACCCCTATCTTGCTGCCTCCTTTCCAGGTTTTTTTTTTTTTTTTTTAATTTACTGGTTTTAGAAAAAAGGAGAGAGTGACATACAGACAGCCATCGATTTATTGTTCCACCCATTCACACACTCCTTGGTTGATTTTTGTATATGCCCCAACTAGGGATCAAACCCCAACCGTGACATTGGAAAGATGCTCCAACCAACTGAGCAACGTGGCCAAGGGCTCCTTTCCAAATTTTAATCTTTTCCCCTCAATACAGATAAGCATTATCCTGACTTTAATGTAATTTCCTTGCTTTTTTCCCTTAATAATTTTAGCACTTATGTACAATTTTGCTTTTTGAACTTTATTTAAATGTATTTGTGCAACATAGTATTCTTCATACTTCATTTGCTCAACAAGTTTCCAAGGCTCATCCATGTAATTTCATATAGTTGTAGCTCATTCATTTTCACTGCAGTAAAGTCATACAAATAAATATATAACTGATTTTTCTATTCTACTGATGATCATTCAGATTGTTTCTACTTTGTCAAATAATAAACAATGCTAAGAACATTCTTATACATATATCCCGTGTACATAAACACAAGTTTTGTTGTGATATACGTCTCAGAGTCTAGAATTTCTGGGTCATGGAGTATGTATTTTCAATGTTACTAGGTATTTTTCTTTTTTAAACATTTTTTTTGCCCTAGCTTATAAGTGGCAAACCCAAGGCCTGCTGGCTGAATCCGGCCCTCTACTTTGTTTTATCCGGCCTGGCACCTTGTTTCTACCCAGCAGCAGCACCAAGCTCCTTGCCCCTAGTTAAGGAGTAGTTACATTCATACAGTCCTAAAAATTATATCCAGCCGTTTGAAGGCAACCGGGAGGCTGATGTGGCCCCCACTGAAAATGAGTTTGACACCCCTGCCCTAGTTACTGTGGCTCAGTGGATTGAGTGCCTGAAGCAAAGAGTCGTTGGTTCGATTCCCAGTCTAGGGCACTTGCCTGGGTTACAGATCAGGTCCCCAGGGAGGGGTCACATGAGAGGCAACCATACATTGAGGTTTCTTTCCCTCTCTCCTTCCCTCCCCTCTGTCTAAAAATAAATAAATAAAATCTTAAAAAAAAAAAGAAAATGAGTTCTAAAAAAAGATTTTTTAAATTTTTAGATAGGAAGGGAGAGAGGAAGAGCAGGGGAGGATCACTGATGTGAGAGACAAACTCCAATCGGTTGCCTTTCATACACTCCTACGATGGACTGAACCCACATCCTAGGCCATGTGCCCTGACCAGGAATGGACTGGTGACCTTTCGCTCTGTGGGATGATGGCCAACCTACTGAGCCAAGACCGTCAGGGCTCAATGATACTAGGTATTTTGCAAAGTCAATTTACCTATTTATACTCCCATTATCAGTGGATGAGTGTTCCCAAGTTCTTACTTTCTTTACAGTCCTTGGTACTGTCAGCTTTTCGAGTAGTATCTCAGTTTGGTTTTATTTTCCATTCCTTTGATTACTAGTAAGGTTGAGTATTTTTTTTCACATGTGTTTTTGTCATTTGGAATTCCTTTTTTTTAAAGAATCTTAAAAAAAAAAAAAAAAAGATTTTCTTTCTTTCTAGAGAGAGGGGAAGGGAAGGAGAAAGAAAGGGACAGAGACATCATTGTGTGGTTGCCTCTTTCACAACCCCACTGGTGGTGACCTGGCCTGCAACTGAAAATGTGCTCTGACTGGGAACTGAACTGGCAACCCTTTGGTTCGCAGGCTGGCACTCAGTCCACTGAGCCACACTAGCCAAGGGCTGGAATTCCTTTTTAAAAGTACCAGTTCAAGTGTTTTCTCACTTTCTTATTGGGTTGTCTTCTTACTTGTTGGTAGAGATTATATACATATTTTTTATATCATTTGTTGGTTGTTTTTATTGGAAATCTCTTACTCTGTGGCTTATCTTTTCACTCTATGATGATGTGCAGATCATTTTTTAAAAACCTGTTTTTACTGGAAAAAATCTATTACCTATTTTTTTAAAGACTTATTTATTGATATTATAGAGGAAGGGAGAGACAGAGGGAGAGAGGGGTGGGAGAAAGAGAGAGAGAGAGAAAAAGAGAGAGGGAGATAGCACTTTATTGTTCCACTCATTTATGCATTCATTGGTTGCTTCTTGTATGTCCCCTGACCAGGAATTAAACTTATAACCCTGGTGTATTAGGATGACACTCTAACCAACTGAGCTACCTGACCAGGGCACTATTACCTATTTTTTGTAAGAAATAAACTTTATAAACTAGTAAAACTGCTTGGTTTTAGACTACCTGCCAATAAAAATTTAGAAATTTGTAAGAGCAAGGAAGAAAGTTAAAAAGTTAAAAGCGAGTAAGGAATTACCTGAAATTTTTAGGACTAGTTTATTCTAAAATTAGTCGCACCGCATTTGATATTGCTGGTTACTTCAGGAATTCAAAATAATGTTCCTTTGTGTGAAATGCCATATTTACCATGTATTTTTTCAATGCTTGAATTAATAACTGTTTCATAAATGAACAGGGAAAAAAATAAACATGTATGTTACTACTTAAAAGTAGTATTTCATGTTATGAGATAATATTAACCATCCAGCCCCTAAATACAGCCAATGTATAAAGAAATAAACCCTAGAAAATCCTTGGCCCCAACGCTGCTGCCATTCTTCCGATCTCAACGCTGAGTTTGTGGTGATCCTACTCATCTTCACATCCCTCTTAAAGGCACCATCCTACTATTTACCCTTCCTCTTTTAAAAACAATGCCAGTAGAGTTAAGTTTAGATTTTTACCTGAAACATAAATTTAAATTTTATTTCAGACACCTTTATACCCAATAGCCATGATCTTTCCCATGGTTTTTGCCTCTCTTTATAAAGCACACTTGCGTTTCAGGAAGGGGAGGGGAAGGACGTAAGTAACAGAAGTCTTTCCTATTGTGTTAATACAATATAAGAATTGTACTGTTTCTCGGGCAAAAAAGAAAGAAAGCAGCATGTAGCTGAAAATATGGGAGGTAAAGTTGTAAGAGGGGGAGTCATAAATGCTGTTTCCTGAGATATGTTCTTAGCATCCCATACTTCAATTCAATATGCATATATCCATAGAAACTTTGTTACAAAAAGTAGTATTATAACCCTAAATGGTATGACTCAGTTGGTTGCTGGTTCAATTCCTGGTCAGGGCACATGCCTAGATTTTGGGTTTGGTCCCCAGTAGCAGTGAATACTAGAGGCACCTGATCGATGTTTCTCTCTCACATCAATACTTCTTTCCCTCCTTCTCTCTCCATTACCCTCTCACTAAGAATAAATAAAAATTTTTAAATTGTTTAAAGATAGTATTATCCATACTTCTGATACTAAGATATGCATGGTGGGAGTGGATTATAGAAAACCAACAGTATAAACATTATAGAAGCTTATTTGGTTTGATCTTCCCTAATGGTTGGTCATTTAAATCATAAAACAAGTATGAAAATACGATTGTGTAGGGTGGAATTCCTAAGAAAACTTCACCAATCCAAAAGAACCTATGCACCCCTATGTTCATAGCAGCGCAATTTACAATAGCTAAGTGTTGGAAGCAACCTAGATGCCCATCAGTAAATGAATGGATCAAAAAACTGTGGTACATTTACACAATGGAATTCTATGCAGCAGAAAGAAAGGAGCTCCTACCCTTTGCAACAGCATGGATGGAACTTGAGAGCATCATGCTAAGCGAAATAAGCCAGGCAGTGAAAGACAAATACCATATGATCTCACCTTTAACAGGAACCTAATCAACAAAACAAACAAACAAGCATAATATAACCAAAGACACTGAAATTGAGAACAGGCTGACAGTCACCAGAGGGGAGAGGGGAAGGAATTTCAGGGGAAAAGGGGGAAGGGTTTAGAGCAACAAGTACAAAGGACACACGGACAAAAACTATGAGGGGTGGAAATGGGAGAGAGGTGGGGAGGGCTGGGGTAGTGGGCTGTGGTGGGAGTAAAAGACAGAAAAATGTACAAGATCAACAATTAAAATAAAAATTAAAAAAAGAAAAAAAAGAAAATTTCAGGTCTTAAATTTCAAGTTCCCTACCGAGGTAACTTCAAACTCTGTACCCCAGACCCTCTCTGAGGTCAGAGGTACTTTAATAAAACTTTACGTCATTAATACATACACATACTCTTTAGAGACAGAAACATGTGGGAGATCGTGGCTGTTAGGTATAAAGAGGTAAGAAATCTGAGTTATGCCAACTTTTATGTTCAGGATAAAAAAGGTTTTAATGGTTGGATTATAAACCTAACTGGGCTACACTCAATATATAACACTGTGTCTATGAGGAATTGCTTTTGAAATTTTGCTTGTGAATTATGTTTAAGTTTTAAAAATTGCATAAAATTTGTTAAATCAATTCCACTTCTAGGAAGTACCCAAAAAAAATAAGAGATGTAAGCAAAGAATTACATGAAGTTATGTTCACAGTGTTATTAATAATAATGAAAAGTTAGAAACAGCCTAAATGTCCCATAAAAGGGATTTGGTTAAGTACGAAGATATGATTAAGTATTCTGCAGCCATTAAAATTCTATTATAAGAAAATTTTAAGACACATGGCACAATATTTCTAATATACTCTAAGATATGGTTATATAAATCTAAGCAAACTACAAAAAGCTGAAAACATGGTTTTCAATATATATGTACATGCATAAAAAAAACCCCTGGAAAATTATGTCAAATGTTCACAGTGCTTTATCTATGCAGTGGTATTACTCATTTTTCCCTTCTCTACCTTGTGTATTTGTTTTTCCAAATTCTCTATGATAATTATGTATTACTCTTACAATTACAAAAGAATTCAAAATAAAAATATAGGAATTTATATACATGCACGAAGAGCTTCTAATTCTTTGTTATCAATCGGTTCAACAATGAAAGAGGGAGGGAGGGAGGGAGGGAGGGAAGGAAGGAAGGAAGGAAGGAAGGAAGGAAGGAAGGAAGGAAGGAAGGAAGGAAGGAATCTTTTCTTCTGGAATTTATAAACTTTTTCTTGAAGAAAAAATTATATTCCTCAAGTTGCAATGAATACATAACAAGGAGATACCAATTCTCACCTATCAGTCTGACATCAATTTAAAAAATGAGAAGAACTATGGGTGCAAAGTGAGGACAATCCATGCACTGTTGTATAAATCTAAGCTGAATAACCCTTCTGGAAGGATGATTTTACAATCTGTATAAGAACATTACAGGATTTCCAGTCAGCGGCATAGGTAAACATGGCTCACCTCTTCACACAAGCACATCAAAATTAGAACTAAAATATAAAACAACCATCACTCCCAACTGTCAGAAATCCAGCTGAATGGAGTCTGACAACTACAAAATAGAAGAAACCACATCCATCCAGACTGGTAGTAGAGGAGTAGTAGATGAGGAACAGGCTGGTGTGTGTGTGTGTGCCTCTCTCTCTCTCTCTCTCTCTCTCTCTCTCTCTCTCTCTCTCTCTCTCTCACACACACACACACACACACACACACACACAGTAGATAAAAAGTCAGGAGGGATATCTGGGAGAGAGGAGTCCCAGACCCCACCCCAGGTGCCCCAGCGCAGGGTTTTAGTGCCATGAAGGTAAGTCCCCACAACTTCTGGCTGTAAAAAACCCAGCAGGAATTGAGTCAGTGGAGGAAACTTCTGGAGCCCCAAGCAGTTCTTCTTAAGAACCCACACATGGACTCACCTACTCAGACTCACTCCCTCTGAACTTCAGCACTGGAGTAGCAGATTGAAAGGCACCAGTGGCATACAGGGAGAAATTGAAGTGTATGGCATCAAGGTGAGCAGAGCCGTTGTCCCTTTTCTAAACCCTCCCCCACAGAGCTGTCAAGCTGGTGCCACATCTGAGACTACATCAACCTGGCTAACACTGTTTGACCAGCCTTGGAGATTCCCAGAGACTATGCCCCACCAAATTTATGGGCCTACCCCAAGCTGCTTTTCCACACGAATGGATGATCTTAGTTGGTCTTGGCTCATGCTGCACAACTTCCTAAATCTTCCTCTCAAAAAAAGCAACAGCTGGCCTCACTGAGCCCCAGGTCCAGCACTAGCAGCAGTGAGCCTAAATTCACAGCTTGGCTTCACCTAGGAATCTCTAAGCCCAGGACAAGTAGCAACCATCTCAGACTGCTATACAGCTCAGGCAGGTTGGCCCTGGACAAACACAGATGGGAGATGATCTTGGCCTGCACCACCCAGGCAACCTCAGGGCCAGTGTACTCAGTGGACAGCTACAGACAATGATGGAGCACTACTATCCTACCCCTGAAGAGCTGATCTTCCTCAGAGGTTGGAGGTTGGTGGTCAGTGGTCACTGCCAATACTAGCAGCTAAGTGGCCTGTATAAATCCCTCCCATTTATCTGCCAATAGCAACCAAGGCTCAAGAGGAGGGTGTACTCAGTCCACACAGAGGTTGCACCTCAAGTACCCAGCTTGGGTGATAGGGGAGGCTGTGCCACTGGGCCCTACAGGACACCTACCACATTAGGCCATACTACCAGGTAGTTACAGAATAGCCATGGAGATATAAAGTACAGTATAGTAGATGGAGTAGCAAATGAACTTATATGCATGACCCATGAACATGAACAATGGTGTGGGGAATGCCTGAGGGAGTGGGGGGTGCTAGGTGGATGGGGTAAGGGGAGGAAATTAGCACAACTGTAACAGCATAATCAATAAAATGTAATTTAAAAAATTAAACAAAAACACATTACAATTGTGCATATCTTTTAAATAATCCATTATATTTCTAGGAATTTATCCTAAAGAAATAGACAAGCTTGCAAAGACACACATATTAAACCATTCTCAGCAATATCATTTGTAATAGTGAAAGCTGAAAATCCCAATGTGAACTAGTAGGGTAAATTATTGAAAATAATGCTACAGATCTCTATTTCCTGATTGTCTCTTATGTAGTTAAAAAAAAAAGATGATAAAACAGCCTTTGTGTGATCCCATTTTACAATTAAAAAAAGGATGCGTATATTCACAAAAAAAATTTTTGGAATATTTCAACCCATTGTTTACTATTAGTTATCTCTGGTAAGTTGTCTTCTTTATAACTTTCTACACTGTACTGATTGTGTATAACTCTTAATATTTTTTTAAGTTTACTAAGTTGAACTAGTCTGAGGAACCAAAATAGTTTTTGTTGTTTTCTAGTCTTTCCTTATTTCCAAGGCTCTTAAAACCTTCTTTTGTATTCGAACACGTAGTATCAGTGGATGGTAAATGTGTCAAATATATAGTCAATGCCTCTATTAACAAAGATGACATGCTTAAAGGGCAGTCACTGTTAACTAGATTTTATTTCTAAAATAAAAAATTAAGTATCATCCCTGACCCTAAGATGCTAGCAAGGATCTTTTAATTACGATGGGGCCTCCATCTGCTGCCACCTCTTCCCTTTGCCTTCGCCTTCTCAACCATTATTTAATAGTTTTCAACTATAGTCCCCATGGTGGCTTATTTTTCATGGGTATAGAAAAACAATGCCAAAAGTAGTATTATTTTATAAAATAATGTAGAAGAAAAGTTCTACTCAAGACTGTATACCTCAATATTACTGTCCAATAAAACTCTCTGAAATGATAGAAGGGTTCTATTATCTATGCTGTCCTATATGACAGACAGATCTAATGTTCTGTCCAGTACGACACAGGTGGCCACTGAACACCTGAAATGTGGCTAGTGCTACTGAAGAACCAGATTTTTAAATTTTTAAATTTTAACTTATTTTAATAACCACCTAAGGCTAGTAGCTACCATATTGGACAGCACTACTCTAGAAAATTTCATAGTGCATTTATTGTGTTTGATTAAAAAAAAATACATTAAATAGGAACCAAGAAAAATATATTTCCACTTAAGATCTGGCACTCCAGTCAGTATATATTTCCAAGACTAATGAAACCACAATTTTGTGGGTTGCAAACTGCTTCCTTGAAAAATTAACTGGTCTTTTAGCAATCCTCATTCTTTTAAGGATCTATTTACAGAAAGTCTCATGGCTTCAACAGGATTGCATTACCTTGGCCCACCCACTACGTATCAATTTTTCTTTTTCTTTTTTTTGTGTGCAATGTTAGCCTCCTCCTTATGCTTCCCTCCAAGTTGAGTCCTTGGTTTCTTGTTTTGTCTTCCATTCAGAAGAGATTTCTTACTTGCCTTCTGTGAAAAAGCATCACACTATATAATCTCAAACACATCATTTAACCTCTTTGAGACTGCTTCTCATTTGTGAAAGAACTCAGGTAGTTACTATTGTTCCTTCAATTTTAGGATTCTCAGAATTCTATTAATAGTACAGGCCTAGTTATGAAGCTTTTTTCTCAGGTTGATTCTTCTTCTTGCCCCTTTAAATGCTAGTGTACTCCACGGTTGTCAGTGACCAGCTTTTCCACTCTCCACATTTCTTTCTCCAAGCATCTCAAACTCTTCATTGTGACTCTCTCAAATTTATGCTGTAGCCCTGACTTCACTCTTTAAGCTCCAAATTTAAATTTTTGTTTGATGTACATAATTAACTAGATGTGCTACCAGCCTCTTAAAGGTACCAAGCAAACCAGAGAAATTATGTATACGTGTACCAAACTTCTTCGTCAGTATGGCTTGTGATCAAAAACATGTATTCTATGATCAGATGTGCCTGAATTTGAATCCCAGTTCTGTCACTCATTAGCTGAGAAAACAAGATCAGATTAATTTTGTCTTCCTTTTTTCATATGTAAAAAGGGGTTGAAAATAGTACTTACAACTCATATGGTTGTTGTGTGTGCATGTTTTATATATAGTTTCACATACAATACCTGGAATATGCTAACAACTCAATATATGTTAGCTACTGTTATTATCAGTAGCATTACCACCTTCCCAGTCATCCAGGTTCCAATAGTTCAGTCATCTTTGATATATTGTCTTTTTGAAAAAATAGTGAATCCAAACAGCATTTGTATATTTTATTTTCGAGCACAATCTGTTTTTCATTCCCTGATAGTTTAGGACTATTATCATAGCCACTTAACCAGATTACTAAATTTTATGTTTAAAGGATAGAACCCTCTTGTTTTTGTTTCCCCTATATTACCTAGCATAATGCCTAACACATAAATTTTGCTATTAGTCAACTAATCTTTACATCTATTTATTCCTCTACTGATCCCTTAAGTTCTTTCTTTTTTTATGAAGCAAATCAGGTAAACTCTTCTTTATGGTTTTTTACTTTTAGATTTTATTTATCTATTCTTAGACAGAGGGGAAGAGAGGGAGAAACAGAGGGAGAGAAACATCAACGTGTGGTTGCCTCTCATGCACTCAGCTCCAGGGAACCTGGCCTACAATCCAGGCATGTGCCCTGACTGAGAATTGAACCAGCAACCCTTTGTTTTGCAGGCCAGCGCTCAACCCACTGAGCCACACCAGCCAGGGCCCCTTTAGTTCTTTGAAAGCAGCGAGTGTCTTGGTCCTCTGTGTATATTTACACCTGCCAAAATCCCTTAGTAAGTAAATGTTTGTTGAATGAATGAATGTTGAGTAGCCTTATTGTCTCCAAACCTATCATCAATCTAGCTATCTCATAAGCAAATGGTAGGGCTTACATTTCCTAATCCAACCATTTATTCTGACCAAACTGGCCTCACTACAACATCAAGAGTAGTCTTACTGTATTAGTCAGAACTCTTATTCTGTATCCAAAAATGCTACTCAAATTCAACAGAAAAGGGAATTTATTAGTGTGCATAATTTGAAAGTCCAAGGTTAGCATCAACTGGCTATTGATCCAAAGGTGTATACAGATCCAAAGGCTCAAACACTATCATTAGAACTTGGCTTTACTCTTTCTTTTGGCTCTGTTTTCCATTTACTGGCAAGCTCCAGGATCATGTTCTATGCTCTCAGCAACCCCAGGGTTCAAAGCATGCCTTTTTCTCAACAGTATGAATAAGAAATTCAGAATTAACACTCATGTGGGCTGACTGGAAAATACACTCTTCTCTGAACAATCACTGTGGCCAGTGGGATGGACAACATAGATCGGCTAGGCCTGAACTACATGCACACCCTTGTGTCAGAATGGGATCCACATAACTGAGAGGGGTGGTTCCCTAGGAAAACTGGAGTACAGTATTGCTATCAGATGAAAGGGGTATGCATGGGATGGACTAGCAAAATTATCTGTTGTGCTCTATACTCTAAGACTGTTTGCATGTCCATCAGTGCCTAGAATGGCTTTCCTTCTCATTTCTCCCTACTCAAAACAAAGCTACATCCTTTCTGACTCCAAAAGACTTCTGTGATTTCTCCTAAGATTCTCCTTGTCCACTGAGATTCTCCTTGTCCACTGAATCAAGTCACCCACTCCCAAATAAGTATCTCCCTTTTTGTTTTCCCTAAAGCTCTACCTTTTAAAACAAACAGGAAAGGAAAATCACCAGAAAATGTCCTGTGATGAATTCTAACCATGTCAAATTATAAACAGTATGGGTAATATGGACTGTTTCTTTTCTTTTTTCTAAGAGAGAGAGGAAGAGAGAGATACACACATCAATTTACTGTTCCACTCATTTGTTTAGATGTGTCTTGTATGTGCCTAGACTGGCAATCAAACCCGCAAACTTGGCATATCAGGATGAAGTTCTAACCAACTGAGCTACCAGGACAGGGCTGTGCTGTTTCTTAGAAAGTAAACTCTTGAAGGATAGTAACTCTACCAGATACATCCTATACATTATGAAAGAATAAAATGTGTGGCAAATTTGATATATGCACCATTCAAATAATTTTTTTGGCTTTGAATTTCCTGTAGGGTCTAACCAAAACATTTTAGCTAACATAAACTGGGTCTGACTTCACCAGTGTGATACGAGAACTCAAGAGTTAAAGATTTTAGCTTCAGCCATACTTGAAAGGCTTAAGTGACTAATGTATGTGGAAAGCTATTCCAGGAACTGGAATGTATGACCATGTGACTCCAAGGAGGTAGACAAGCAAGTCAACCTTTGTGCCCCAGGGGGTCTGCAAAGCAATGGAGATGGTATCTGAGCCACTTCCAGAGAAGGAACTCCATGACACAGATAAAGAATGTTGATCAACAGATAAAGAAGTACTAGGAAAATCACAAGGGACTGCAACTCTGATTCAATCAAGCTTTTTTCCAAACCCCTTACCTACCCTTTCCTCTCCTCATAAAAATGTCCGCTTGAGATGAGGTATTAAGACCGTTTTTGAGGGTACATAACCTGCTGTCTTCTCAGATTGCCGGCGTCTGAAAAAAGTGCCCATCAAGATTCAATCTTTGTCTCTACTTATTGGTTCTGGTAGTGACAGGCAGCACAACTGCTAACTTTCCAGTTTCAAAAGTTCCTAGGTTTTGGAACTACTTCCAACTAGGCTCAAGAACTAGCTAATACCACCTTCCCTGGCATTTAGCTATAGGTCCTTGAGCAAATTATCTTCTCTCTCCAAGCCTTGGTTTCACTATCTGTAAAAACAGAATGGTAGTAACTGTCTGTATATAAGAGACTAGACTACGAGGTATACTGGAGAGAAAAGAATTAGATGGACCTCGGCTGAAATTCTACCACCAGTTAATAGGACTTTCTCTGAGTGATTCCTCACTGTAAATTTTAAGTAATTTCTCATATGTAAAGTGGGGATTATAACACTTAACCCATTGATTGTTACACATTTAACATGACAATGTATTTTAAAACATCTAACACACTGAATAGCAAACAGTTAAAACTCAATAAATGATGTTATCCACATCAAATTATCTGTTTAAAATGATTCAGAGAATAACTAAATGTTTTTGTATTTACCAAGGTCTGCCAAAGACTTCTTATACTTAGTAACATTTCTAACATATTAAAATGAATTTAGTATAATAGGTTATAAAATACTTTGTAGTCTTATTTTCCATTTACACTTTCTGACCAGATAAAATATCAACCAACCAAAAATATGGTTTATATATAAACTATTAAAATAATCAAATAAACATGGATAACAAATTCAAAATTCAGAGAACAAGAAAAAGTTCACTGGGATTACTTACAAGTCTTCATAAATGCCCATGGGTTTTCTTTGTTAGTTAATAGTTCTTAATGGCAAAACACTTTGGTCTTACAACTGTTTAAACGCTGGTAAGATAATGAACTAGATAAACTACTGTAATCAACTTGTCCTTTAGCTTCAGGCTTAATGTAGTAATATGAAATGATTCACACCAATATGAAATTGCTATGCTATCCCCCGAATATACAGCTATTTCCCAAAGAGAATCAGAAAATATGGGGTATTAATGACAATTTTAGATGTAATCTATCAGAACACATGCAAAAGGCAAGTGGTTCATATTTACCTTAGCAATAACGTTTAACTTTAATGTTATTCACTAAAAATACAAACTATATTCAGTACAACTGTTTCCAAAGAGTGATTAGATTTAATAAGCAGGCATTTAATTTCTTCCATTTTATACTAGAGCAAAAGTTTCTTTGGAAAGAAGATTCCCGAAGTAGTTTAACATTGTGTTTTTCTAACAAGACTGAATCATATGTACTACTTATCAATCTTTAATGAGTGCACAAACATAGAAAGGTGTTAAAGATTTTAAAATAAATTATATAGAATAATTAGACACAAAATACTATACATTCTTTGGTTGCAAAAACATTATAAGAAAATAAAATATTTAATTATATCATACTACTCAAACTTATTTAAGGGATTTTTTTCTTTGTATTTGCGCAGAACATGAATAGACTCAGTTTTTAATCTACCCCGAGGAGCTGTATTTTAAACACAAGAGAAACATGGTGAACACCTCAGTTAACAGACATTGCTCTCTACAACAGTTCTATACGACGATGAAAACCTAATTCCTTATTACCTTTCCTGGGTTCAAAAGTATGTATAAAGCAAAATGTTTGTTTTTTTAAAAGCATGAAATACTGATATGGCAGGCAACCTTTATCTTTTCGAAGTAGTTTTCTACTTTGTGGGGGAGGTCATGAGGGGAGAGTGGGCACCGGTAAGTGGAAGTCGGAGGGTGAGCTCTAGTTATATTAACAAGATCATTTGGTAAATCAACCAGATGAAGGCGGAGAAAGCACAGTTACAGCGTTTCGGTTCATGTTAAAAACAATTCTCGAAAAAACACCAGTGCTGAGATCGAAACATTCCTGATCATACAGTGACCAACGCTACTCAGATCTAAGTAAGAGTGCACAATCCCCGATCTTAGCAGAAACCCGGGTGGGGCAAGGGTCTATCTCAGCAGGGAGTGAAGTTAATTTTCTAGGAGAGTAAACCACCACCCATCAATCCCCTACGGTCTTCCCTGAAAGATGCTGCTGTCTGCCCTCCCAGGGATCGGGATCTGGCCCGTAGGCCCAGGAGCAGAGTTGGGGAGTGGTTGGGGCAGCCGCCTTCTTCCTGACCAGAAACTATGGGAACAGTGCAGTAACTACCGAGAGGTCCCCACCAGCTTGGACGGCCTCCTGCCACACCCAGGGCCTCCCGTCAGCAGGGATGTTCCCAGTCCCGCTCACCGGCCCGGGTGGTGTCCGTCAGGTCGTGGTTGGCCGCTCCCCGGGGAAACTCCCTCAGTTTCCGGCCGCTCAGGCTCAGCACCCCAGTTACCGCCGCCTCCTCCAGCGCTCGATCAAGGGAGCGGCTCCACGAGCCTGGGCCAGGACCGGGTCCTGCCCCGGAGCTTGGGCCACAGTTAACACCCGAAAGGTTACCTCCCGACGCTACTGGGCCAGAATATTCTGCAGCTGTAGCCACAGCGACCAAGCCCGCTGCCGCCATTTCCCAGACGACAACTACCAGACCCAGTGTTTCCGCGCATGCGCGGCCAGATGTGATGGTTGGGCGGGGAAAGAAATTTATAGACCCCAGACGGTTCCCTTGATGGACAAGCCTGCAGTGCCCCTCCGTGCATCTTAGGCACTTGCCTCCGCCCACTAGGTTTTCAAAGGAAAATAAAACAAAAATCTGGAGCAGCCACTGCTCCTCTAGGCTCCAAGTACATTTTAAAAATGCCCCTGCAAAAATATCTTTCAGACAGCACTTCTCACCAGCTTTCTTCCCTCAGTGCTGGAGTATTAGAGTGAGCATTAAGTTAAGGTTTCTTTACACTTGCTGCCAGAAACTTTGGCTGGGATGAGACATAAAACATTTCTCAACTTCTGTTATTCTGTAAACCAAATGATCCAAATGGAGACTTGTGCATGTATTCAATATTGCCTAATGGAAAAATAAAAATTAGACTGGCTCCCAAACTCCATAGGTCTCATCTAAAGGATTATACACATATATTGTAAGCCCTCCTTCACTTTTATGAGAGAGTTCTTAACAAAACTAAAATGAATATCTTAAATAGTACTTGTCCCTTCAGGCAAAATTTTAGGCAGCATAAACAGCATTAAAGTCTAAAATTTTGGTTTGCAACCAAAATTGAGCAAATGATCTGACCATAATTTAAATGTGAGAATTAAAGGTAGAACTGAAGAAAATGGTTTAAAAAAAGAAAAAAGAAACTATGTAGTTTCAAAAAAGTGGAAAACACCACATTTTAAACTTATTCGACTTCACTTATATTGCAGACTAGCATATTCTTAGGTGTCTTTTTTTGGGGGGGGACATTTAAGCCATTACTGCTATATCATGTAAATTTCCCCAATAGTCAATCAATCATCAAATATTTACTGTGGGAAATAGAAGAAGCTGTCAGATACAGCACTTTTCCTAGATTATAATCTATTTATAGAATCCAGACATAACAATTAGAAAACAAGACACAAAAAATGACTGAGTAGGGGTGGTATGATTATCAATCAGAATTCAGAGAAAAGGAATCTATATCACGGATAGCTGAGGTTTTGAATCAAATCTGGATTAAATGAGGTAGGCTGGAAGGTGGGAGTAATGTTACAGATTGTGAGGAGGATCAGCATGACCAAACCCAGGTATGATTTATAATGGTACATGTGGAGAACACCAGGGCCATGGGCCAAAGATCATGTCAGAAAACAAAAGCAATGTTGGGGAGATCCTACTAATCATTCAAGGCCTAAATCTTCATGAAACCTTGATTAGCATTTTCCTCAACTCCTAATTGGAAGAAACTGTAAAATGTTTAATCTTGGTGCCAAAGAATTAATTAGTAAGGACTACTCAGAGTTCTATGAACTCAAGACTACATGTTAGGTTTTTCAGCAACAAGTTTCATGTTCAATTGTCAGTGTTCTTTATGAGCATGGGTCACTGCAATGTAAGTAATATACAGATATTCGTTATTCCTGGCAAATAACATTTATCCAATGCATTGTTATTCCTAAAATTTTGTTACTCTTAGAAAGATTTTAAACTATTTAAGAGCAGGATCTCATTTTATATTTAGAGAGGCAGTATTTCAACCACAATGACTGAAAGTATAATCATATATTCCACACTAATGCTACAATGCTATAGAAATAGTTGCCAGATCTAAAATGGACTACATATCATCTATATTTAATTACCTATTACTTTCCACATTTAAACTAAACTCTTCTGACAAGTCCTCTGTAATATGACTTCCTTCCTTTCTACCAATACATATCATTATAACAACATTCCATACAAATTGTGGTCTCTGCATTTCTAGCCAACTTTATAGACTGATGTTTCTTTGCCCATTCAACTAGATTTCAAGGTCCTAAGTAGGTTAAACTCTATCATCTTCCATAACTCAGGGCTGAGCATACTTTTTTTTAAAGAGGGCAAATCTTTTTTTTAAGAGTTTATTTATTTTTAGAGAGAGGGGAAGTAAAGTAGAGGGAGAGAAATATCAATGTGTGGTGGCCTCTTGCTTGTCCACCTCTCCCCGCTGGGGACGCGTGGCCTGCAACCCAGGCATGTCCTGACTGGGACTCAAACTGCTATCCACCCCCTTGGTTCACAGACCCGCGCTCAATCCACTGAGCTACACCAGCCAGGGCAGGGCTGAGCATATTAATAGGAGTTAAAAAATACTAAAAAAAAGCAGGGACAGAAGGTAGGTTATGTACTAACAAAACAGAGGTTATGTACGAATACAGGAAAGATTAGGAGGAAAGAAAAAAGATTACAGCCCTGAGCAGCGTGGCTCAGTTGCTTAGGTGGCATTCTGCGAAGCAAAAGGTCACAGGTTCACTTCCCGGTCATGGCACATTCCTGGGTTGCAGATTTGATCTTGTCCCAACTAACTGATGTTTCTCTCTGGGTCTTTCTTCTGCCCTTCCCCTCTCTACAAATACATAAATGAAATCTTTAAAAAAAATTACAACTTGTGAGAACAAAGTAAGTGTGTAAATATTTGAAGGCCAAAAGAAAGGCTTGTGATGAGGAAAATGAAGGTGCTATATATACACCATTATATATACTAGAATAAGTCCTAACTGGAAGACAGATCAAGGACTTACTTTTGAGACTTTGAAGGCCTTAAGATTTCATTTATAATAAAGGAAAGGTAGAATATGAAGGAATTCTCACTCTATTCCTTCAGTATTCTTCATAAAGCAAGTGACAAGATCATCTTTCAAGAACAAGATACAAGAAATGGAGTCACTGTGGGAAGTTCACCAGTCTAGTGATGAATAAAAGTGATGAGAAACAGTTGCAAAAAAGCTGTGAGCAAAAGGGCTACAGGGATCTATAATTTATTCCACTACTGCTCTGTAGTCTGGAAGCAGTTGAAAAACAGGCAGTGGGAGTTATTTAATGTTAGATATGGATACAGAGAACGCCCCTGCTTCTTCCTGTTTTATAGACTGACAGTGAGGAGCAAAGGTTGCACTCAAATCTCAATAGTTCTCTCCAGCTCTACATCACGTAGAAATAAAGCCTTTCTCCCTCCCTTTCTACTCACTAAAAATATATTAGTCATTCCTTTAAGGCTCTACCTTTATAAACTCAAAAGCAGTAGGGTTAAAATTTCAGTCAATTCCAATCTCTTCAAATGTAAAGCACAGAAACTGGTTTGTTTAATATAATCAATGTTTGGTCCTTCCCTCTCTGATTCCTTTAATAAGCACCAATAATTGGCTTTTTAAAGCTTTATACAAGAAAATTTAGACAATATGATTTTTCTTCTCATTAGGGAAAAATGGATGTATAGATTCAACACATATATACTAAGGAAATAGTTTTCATCTTTATTTTTTTTTTTTAAAGATTTTTTTTAAGTACTTTTTTTTTCTTTTAGATTTTTATTTATTTATCTTTAGAGGGGAAGGGAAGGAGAGAGGGAGAGAAACATCAATGTGTGGTTGCCTCTTGTATGTCCCCTGCCGGGAACTGGCCTGGCAACCCAGGCATGTGCCCTGACTGGGAATCAAACCGCGATCCTTCGGTTCGCAGGCCCGCGCTCAATCCACTGAGCTACACCAGCCAGGGCTAGTTTTCATCTTTAAACATTTGTAAATATGTGAAGACCTTAAAAACAAGGAATTTCAGTCCCAGAATGGTATCACATTTCCTTATTTTACCAAACTTTGTGTTGAAAAGATTTCAGATGATAAACTGTAAAAGCAGGGAAAAAGAAACACTAGAAGTCAACAATTTATAAGCAAATCTCTAAATCCCTATTAATGGTCCACAATAGTTCAAATTTCTTGTAAATGCTTGGGCTCATTGGTATTTTTAAAAAGGGACAAATTCCAAATTGATCTATGCAAAAAGAACTCTCTTTAAAGGAAAGCTTAAATCATGTTTCTTTTTCTACAGTGGCAAAAAACAATCATATAATTCTGATTAAAGTTCAAAGGTATACCAATCAGAAATGAAATCATTTTCTGCCCTAATACTGCCTGAATTCAGAATGTATGTTATCAATGCTCTTTAGTGCAAAGTCAGCTATTTTTTCCTCACTTTTCTCTCCTTATAGTAAATAAACAGAAAAATCCCGCCCCAAAAAACAACTTACCATGACACTATGTACTTTGTGTGAATTATAAAGCTATTGACAGCAAAATATGATATACATGCCTATTCTAACAAGAAATAACCATTGGACAACGAACCCTATTTTCTTCATACTCAGAAGTATTTTATGACTTGCTTATAATTAAAATTGTGGTATTCTGTACCAGTAAGTGATGCTATGTTTGCTTGTGCCATTTTGAAGACTTTAACTTCTCAGGTTATTAATCAAAATCATTGTATGAGTTAGCCAGTAGAATCTTTAGGTTAAAACAACAGATCAGGCGTTTTTTTAATGTTTAATGTAATAGCTATTTTTGGACATTTTTAGTAGTATAGGCCCTTTGCTCAGCATTTGAATGTTTCATATATTTTTATTCCAGTTAATATCCCCTCCCCAAGATTGCTATTCCAATCCAATGCCTCAATGACATTTTCTAGTAGTTTGACATATTTTTTGAGGAATAGTTTGTGATTCCAATGCAGGTGTCTTCGTTACCGTTACCATTACATTGCAAAAAAAGCACACCCCTTTGTTAGAATTACTGCACGTTTATGAGAAAAATACTTTATGAAGACTAGAATTATACAAGTGAGCAAAAACATGATGGTCAGATTGACTATGGAGTGGTGGCAATAATATAAACCAGGGGTGTTAAACTCATTTTCACCAGGGGCCATATCAGCCTCAAGGTTGCCTTCAAAGGGCCAAATGTAATTTTAGGGCTATATAAATGTAACTACTCCTTAACAGTTAAGCAAGAGCTTGGTGCTGCCGCCAGGTAGAAACAAGGTGCTGGGCCAGCTAAAATAAGGTGGAGGGCCGGATTGGGCCTTGTGTTTGCCACCTCTGATGTAAACATTCCAGAAGACAACATTCCAAGAAGAGCTGAACGTAAGCTCCCTTGGAATCTGAACGAACTTAGGAACACGGAATTGCCATTTGAAAACTTCAACTAGGTAGTCTGGACCTCAAGGGCATATCAGCCAGTAGCCTAAAGTCATTTCAAGTACAGGAACTATATTGGGATTATAGTTATATAAATTTGAGCACTGAGTGTAACTTCTTCAGAATATTTGTAAAATCGAGGATAAGCAGAATTGACTCTACTTCTTCAAGTGTGATATTGAGTTGACTATGTTTCTTCCTTTACCACCTCATTATTCCCCTTCCTTTTCCTAAGGCAATAGTCCACAACTTAGGTTAAGTTTGCTTCAAAAATCTGAACAGAAAACTTCATGTTGTGATCTTTTGTTTCTTACAAGACACCTGTTTATCACCTTGTTCAAAAGTAAATGTTCTCTTACGCTTCTGAAATTATCTTTTGTAAAAAAAAAAAAATATGGAGAAGTTTATGCCTATTAGAAACAAATACAAAGTCTGGTTAGGAATACTAGTCTTTTCTAATAAGTCTGTCAACATAACTTGAATACCAAAGTAATGAAGTCTTTTTTTTTTATTGATTATGCTATTACAGTTGTCCCATTTCTCCCCCATCATTCCCCCCACCCTGCACACCCTCTCCCACCCACATTCCCCCCCTTTAGTTCATGTCCATGTGTCATAAGTTCTTTAGCTTCTACATTTCCCACACTATTCTTGCCCACCCCCTGTCTATTTTCTACCCACCATCTATGCTACTCATTCTCTGTACCTTTCCCCCTCTCTCCTCCTCCCACGCCCCTATTGCTAACCCTCCATATGATCTCCATTTCTGTGGTACTGTTCCTGTTCTAGCTGTTTGCTTAGTTTGCTTAGTTTGCTTTTGTTTTAGGTGTGGTTCTTAATAGCTGTGAGTTTGCTGTCTTTTCACTGTCATATTTTTTATCTTCTTTTGCTTAGATAAGTCCCTTTAACATTTCATATAATAAGGGTTTGGTGATGATGAACTCCTTCAACTTGACCTTATCTGAGAAGCACTTTATCTGTTCATCCATTCTAAATGACAGTTTTGCTGGATAGAGCAATTTTGGATGTAGGTCCCTGCTTTTCAAGATTTCAAATATTTCTTTCCAGCCCCTTCTTGCCTGGAAGGTCTCTTTTGAGAAATCAGCTGACAGTCTGATGGGAACTCCCTTGTAGGTGACTGTCCCCTTATCCCTTGCTGCTTCTAGAATTCTCTGCTTCATTTTAATCTTGGCTAATGTAATTCTGATGTGCCTTGGTGTGTTCCTCCTGGGGTCCAACTTCTTTGGGACTCTCTCAGCTTCCTGGATGTCCTGGTAGTCTATTTCCTTTGCCAGATTGGGGAAGTTCTCCTTTATTACTTGTTCAAATAAGTGTTCCACTTGTTGCTCTTCTTCTTCCCCTTCTGGGACCCCTACAATTCGGATGTTGGGACGTTTAACGATGTCCCGGAGGTTCCTAAGCCTCTCCTCATTTTGTTGAATTCTTGTTTCTTCCTTGTTTTCTGTTTGGTTGTTAGTTTCTTCCTTCTGGTCCACTCCATTGATTTGAGTCCCAGTTTTCCTTCCATCTCTATCAGTTCCCCGTGCATCTTCCTTCATTTCACATATTGTAGCCTGCATTTTTTCATCTAGTTTGTGAGCAAAATCAACCAATTCCGTGAGCATCTTGATGACCAGTGCTTTGAACTATGCATCTGATAGGTTGGCTATCTCTTCACTGCTTAGAGGAATTGGCTCTGGGGCTTTGATTTGTTTTCCGGTTTGAGCCATACTTGGTGGGTTTTTTTTGTTTTGGTTTTAGTCTGGTCGCAGCTATTATGTAGTGAGGGGTGGAGCCTTAGGTGTTCCTCAGGGCAGAGCAGCCCAGTCGCTGGGTTGTGACGCTGTATGTGGGGGTGGGGTCTGAGAGGGAAGAATGGCGCCTGCTCCGCTCTCTCCTGGATTCAGTCCCTTCCGCCACTTCCCCTCTGCCTGGACCGTCTGCATGCCCGAATGTGGGACCACCTGTCAGCCAGCCGCCTTGTGTGGCCTCACTGGTTCTGCACAGTTGCCCCCCTGTGCCCGGGGTCCACCAGCCGCTGCCTGTGCACCTGGGAAATGCAAGCCGCTACTGCGTGTGTTCCAGGTCCACAGCTCCACTTTCTCCTGCCTCTACTCCGCCCCCTTACCGGTCTGGCTGAATGGTTGTTGGACTTCCGTACAGTTCAATTTTCTATGAGTTCTGGTTGTTTTCTTGTTTCTAAATATTTGTTGTCCTTAATTTTGGCTGTTAAAGGAGGCACAGTGTGTCCGCCTATGCCTCCATCTTGACCGGCAGTCCCAAAGTAATGAAGTCTTATAATCACCACTGGTAGATTTACTTACAATACCACAAATGCTAAGGTACTACCATTTCTTAGATATCTGACAAGCCATACACCATTCCACAACTTTCTGTGGGTGTCCAATTCACAGGAGCAGCTTATTATGAACTAAGAATTAAAGGTCTAACCTCAGACTTCCAGCCGAGATGGAGGCATAGGTAAATATACCGCTTCCTCGCACAACAAAAAGGACAGCCACCAATTAAAAAACAAAAACAAAAAAACAAAAAACAAAAAAAAAAAAAATAGAACTGCCAGAAAATTGAACTGTATGGAAGTCAGACAAACAAGGAGTTAAAGAAGAAACATTCATCCAGACTGGTAGGAGGGGTGGAGAGTATGTGAGACAAGAGAGCAGCTGGCAGACTGGGCAGTCCCACCTTCAAGTGCAGATAAAGCAGGAGGAAAAACTATGGACCAAGACGGACCAGGCAACCCAGGGCTCCAGCTTAGGAAACTAAAGTCTCAAAATCTCCAGCTGTAAAAACCTGTGGGGGTTGAGGCACTAGGAGAAACTCCCAGCCTCACAAGAGATTCCGTTTGAGAGGTCCACAGGGTCCTAGAATGTACGCAAGCCCATCCACTTGGGAATCAGCACCAGAAGGGCCCAATATGCTTGTGGGTAGCAGAAGAAGTGACTGAAAATAGGGCAAGAGCCCACCAAGTGGCGATGTTCCCTCTCTGACCTCTCCCATACACACAGCACCACAAAGCAGCAATGTGGGTTGCCCAGCCCTGGCGAATCCCTAAGGCTAGCCGAGACAAAGAAATATGGCCCAAATGAAAGAACAGATCAAAAATACAGAAAAATACGGTTCGATTCCCAGTCAGGGCACATGCCTGGGTTGCCAGGCCAGTTCCCGGCAGGGGACATACAAGAGGCAACCGCACATTGATGTTTCTCTCCCTCTCTCCTTCCCTTCCTCTCTAAAGATAAATAAATAAAATCTAAAAGGAAAAAAAAAGTACTTAAAAAAATCTTTAAAAAAAAAATACAGAAAAATAACTAAGTGACGAAGAAATAACCAAGATGCAGAGTTCAAAACAGTGATAATCATGCAGCAGAAAGAAAGAAGGAGCTCCTACCCTTTGCAACAGCATGGATGGAACTGGAAAGCATTATACTAAGTGAAATAAGCCAGGCGGTAAAAGACAAATACCATATGATCTCACCTTTAACAGGAACCTAAGCAACAAAACAAACAAACAAGCAAAATATAACCAAAGACACTGAAAGAAAGAACAGGCTGACAGTGACCAGAGGGCAGGGAATTTCAGGGGAAAAGGGGAAGGGTTTACAGGAACAAGTATAAAAGACACATGGACAAAAACTATGGGGGGTGGAAATGGGAGGGAGTTGGGGAGGGCTGGGGATGGGCTGGGATGGGAGTAAAAGACAGAAAACTGTACAAGAACAACAATTAAAATTAAAAAAAATTTGTAAAAGCCCACTGGTAATCAGGATGCTCATAGAAATGGTTGAGTATGGTCGCAAAATGAAGAAGTGAAGGCTATGCAAAGTGAAATAAATAAAAATGTACAGGGAACCAACAGCGAAAGGAAGGAAACTGGGACTCAAATCAACAATTTGGAGCAGAAGGAAGAAATAAACATTTAACTAGAACAGAATGAAGAAACAAGAATTCAAAAAAGTGAGAGGCTTAGGAACCTCTGGTACAACTTTAACATTCCAACATCTGAATAATAGGGGTGTCAGAAGGAGAAGAAGAAGAGCAAGAAATTGAAAACTTATTTGAAAACATAATGAAGGAAATCTTCCCCAATCTGGCAAAGGAAATACAGTTCCAGGAAATTCAGGAAGCTCAGACAGTCCCAAAGAAGCTGGACCCAAGGAGGAACACACCAAGACACATTATAATTAAATTACCCAAGAATAAAGATAAAGAGAAAATCTTAAAACCAGCAAAAGGAGAGAATTGCCTGCAAAAGAGTTCCCCTACGACTGTCAGCTGATTTCTCAAAAGAAACAGGACTGGAATGAAGTATTCAAAGTCATGAAAGTCAAGGACCTACGTTCAAGATTACCCTATCCAGCAAAGCTATCATTTAGAATGGAAGGGCAGATAAAGTGCTTCTCAGATAAAGTCAAGCTAAAGGAGGTCATCACCACTAAGGCCTTATGAGATAAAATGTTAAAGAGACTTATCTAAGAAAAACAAGATCAAAACTATGAATAGTAAAATAACAACCAACTCACAACTATCAACAACTGAACTTAAAAAACAAAAACAAACTAAGCAAACAACTGGAACAGGAACAGTATCACAGAAATAGAGATCACATGGAGGGTTATCAGCAGGGAAGAGGAGAGGGATGGATGGGGGAAAAAGTACAAGGAATAAGAAGCATAACTGGTAGGCATAAAATAGGGGAAAGTTAATAGTTATGGGAAATGGAGAAGCCAAAGAACTTATATGTATGATCTATGAACATGAACTAAGGAGGGGAATGTTGTTGGAAGGAGTGTTGCAGGGTGAAAGGGAATAAAGGAGTTAAAAAAAAGGGACAACTGTAATTGTATAATCAATAAAATACACTTTAAAATAAGATCTAACCTCAAAAAGATTCTGCACACACATCTTGGAATCCTGGATATCACTTAACTGAGATGTAAATAGAGGGGTTGAACTGGGTGATCTCTAAACATTCATCTAGGCTAACATTCTGCATTTTAAATAAATTTGATTTTCTATTTTATTTTACATAAAAGTTTATTGATTTTAGAGAGCGTGTGTGCAGGAGAATAAAAGAAACATCTATTTGTTGTTCCACTTATTTATGAATTTACTAGTTGCTTCTTATATATGCCCTGACATGGACTGAACCCTGAACCTTGGAAATTCAGGACGATGCTCTACCTAACTGAGCTATCCAGCCAGTGCCTTTGATTTTCTATTTTTACTCATCCTGGCTACTTCCTGTTGGGGCTATGAATGAAATGTTAAAATGCAGTTACCAGGATTCAACATCAGTTTTGATTTACCAATTTAATTGATAGGTAGCTTTTCAAGTCTAAAAATTATAAAAAAAAATATAATCACTACAATGTTTGTTGTTATATAGAACAATCTAAAAACCACAACATAATCTTTACAGCTAAGAATAAATCATTTGAGACCTGTAACATTTTATTTGTTAAAAATTAACAGCTTCAGAATATATCTAAATGTAACTTTTCCAAAAAACACCGGAAAGTACAGTGTAAAGCTTCTCCTCATTAAATATAAACTTTCATTTTGTGATGCACTGCATCAATGTTTTACATACACCTTGATGCAAAGGAAAATTTTAGTTACATCTTGTTTTTGAAAAAAAAATTTAAAGAACTGAAAAAGGATGACTACAACCACATTCCAAGAAAGAAAGATTTCCTCCAACAATGCATATTCTTATGTTTATATATAACACATTAGCACTGGAAAATTTTAATTTAGTTGTAACAAAAGCAAAATTTTATATTAAAAAGAAATGAAATTACAGATGCATGAAGAGCAAAAGTTTAATATACCAAAAACACTGTGTTGTTGCTTGATGCAGTTAATGTTAATATTTGGGGAAATTTTAATGTTTTCAAAAAAATACATTAATAATAGTTCTGTATAATATTTAAATAAGAAAATGAAAACATCCTTATACCATATTTTCACAAACTGTTCTAAAGACAGCAAACTCATGCTCAGTTGTTTTTCCTCTGCTTTAAAATAAACTACCAGTAATTCTAAGCCAGTCTAAAATGTATTGGTCGTGGATCATATCTAAGCATTTGTACTTGCAAAAATGTTTTACAGTGAGTAAGGCCTTGGCCTAAGGAGAGATGAGTGTATTTTCAAATTGTGTGACCAGCTTCCAATAATCCAACATCAACAGATTTACTGGCAAAATACCAGATATTAAGGATCAGATTTAATTCTTTGGTAGAAGCATGAAACTGTTTTTGATAGCTTTCTGTGGCTAGCATAAACCAAGTAACCATGGGAGAGAATAATGGAGTCTAGTATACAATGCAAGGCAGACAGGAGCCATAACTTAATGTCTTCTTTTTTCTTTTTCTTAACAGAGAAATCAATGCTAATTATACTGCAGGGAAGCTAGCACCTACTTAGAGGATTTAACATTATAGCAAACCAAAAGGTTAGGCTTCAACATGATCAAACTTGTAAATGGATATTTTGCTGCATTTTGGCATTATACTGTAACTTATAGTATACAACCGTCTGAGGACTCTTAGCCCTAACTTGGCACAACTGACAACTAACTCTTCCCATCCCTCCAGAGCGTGGCAGGAAATAATCTTTTTCTCACCACAAATGCCTCAACTTTATACAAGTAGTCAGAGTGAAAGGTATAAAAAAGGTTATGACATAACTCTATTTTCATTTCACAATTTTTTCTTTGTGACATATTCAAGTATATTTTTGTTTTTGGAGCTGTATACTGTTTAATTTAACAAGCTTAAATGTCTATAAAGTTTAACTTTTCAAATAAGAGTATAGGACTTTATGGCTATTAATTTTACTATCAAAATATCTAAGGGACTCAAACCATTTTAATCATTACAATTTTTCTAAATACACTTGAAGAATTCTTTGCAAACACTAGACTCAAGACCACACTAAATCCAAACAGTATACCTATGACCAGGGTTTTAAAGTTTATCACCTCAGTAACCTGTCTTCAACCTGCTACTTCCCCTCATGCTTTCTTCGTTTACTTACACAAATTGTCAGATTTTCACATTGGACTTTCTTCTCCAAGGCTCTATTAGATAATTTTGTAAACATGCATTTATGGCCTTCAAACGGCAACATTTTTAAACTGAGACTAATGCCTAGAGTCATATATCTTTTTAAAATTTCAACTTTAAAGATTTATAACTCTGGAGCATTAACCTAACACTATCTGAAAAATGAACCAAGTTTCAGATACTCCCATAAATCTTAAAACCCAAAAGTGCAATTCTAATTTTTTAAATATCACTAGTGAAGAAAAGTCAATTGCACTTTTTACATCAACACTATTAAAGGATAAGTGATGGCAACCAAGGGGCCTACTCATGTTTCCGAAGACCAAGATTTACCATGGCAAAGTATAAAAATGGGCAAAGGAGATGAGATCCTAAGCACCACTATCACAAAAATAGTCAATTTCTGTCTTTCTGTCTTCTTTCTGCTGTATGAGGAACCAAAGAAGTCAAATAGCAAATTGTTCTGTCTGGGTCAACCAAGAAATCTTTAAGAACAGAAAGGCATTTTCCCTGTTATTCTTTCAGGGCATTATTTATACACATTAAAAAAAATTCAAAAATAAAAATAAGAGTATTTAGCCTTGTGAATATTTATAAAGTTTCTTGAATTTCTGTGATGAGCTCTTCAAGCAATTCAACTTTTTTAACAGAGTCATCACTCCAAGTCCCTTTAACATGGGTTCTATCCCACAGTTACAAAGCGGCTTCCACCTTTGCTGAATGTGAGAGTGGCTCTTTGTTCCTTCAGGATCCCAAATCGCTCATTCAAAGTCATTCCTGTCTAGAGAAAGTAAAACAAAACAAAAATTAATAACTTGACTGTAAGCCTTATTGATTTTGGAACAATGTGATCATAATGGTAATTCATAGTAACGATAACTAGCATTTCCTGAAATTTATGTGTATGAACTCTAATTCTAACAAAAACCATTCAAAACAGGTGAATTTAGTGACATTTAGAGAAGTCAGTTCATTTGCCTACTTGTACAGCTCCAGAATTTAAACCAGGAAGTGTGATTCAGAATCTCCCCTCAGTACTATAATGCCTATGTTATTCACTACATAAAACACATATACTATAATGCTTACAAGTCATACACCCAAAGATTTGTCTATCTGAATTATTTTTAGTCTCTGCAAACACTGCCACCAACTCTAGTGATGCCTCTGATAAAAGTATAGTTGGTTAGTCTTGCGAATATTTTCAAATAAATTTTCCTGAATTTCTGAGTTCTTGATTTCTGCCATGAATTCAAAATCAAATCAAATCAAAATCTGGTTTTTGATGAACAGAAAGCACAACCAAATTATATTCACCATTTCTGAAAGGAAAGTAACAAGAACAAAATAAAGCAAAATTAATTTGGTCACATTTCTGTCTATACTTCATATCTTAAATTCTGCAGATTTTTATGTCAATATATGCAAACAAAGCATTTGACCCACTCATGATAAAAATTATCAGCAAATTATGAATAGAAAGGAATTCCCTAAATCTGATAAAGAGAATCTACTATAAACCTACTGCTAATATCATACTCAATGATGAAACATTTAATGCTTTCTCCTCAAGCCTGGGGACAAGGCAGGAATACATGTTCTCACCACTTAATTCAGCATTGTACTGAAGGTCCTAGCCATTATAATAAAGAAGAAAAAGAAAAGGTTTAAAGATTGGAAATGGATTTGGATGATGACATGATTGTTTACATAGAAAACCCTAAGGAATCTACAAAATTATAAATAGTAAGTGAATTTTAGCAAGATCGCAAGATCCTACGTTATTACAAAAATTATCAAAACCATAGTAAGCTATACCATTTCTGCATTTGGGTGGCTATAATCAAATGATATACAGTAACAAGTTTGGTGAGGGTATGGAGAAATTTAGAACCCTCACACATGCTGGTAACAAGATAAAATAGTGTAGCCACTTCTTTGCAAAACAGTCTGGCAGTTCCTCAAAAGGTTAAACATTGAGTTAGAGGCAACCTAGCAATTCCATTCTTAGGTATTTACCAAGGAGAAATGAAAACATAAATTCATATAAAAACCTGTAAACGTTCTGAGGTGTATTATTCATAAATGCCAAAGAATGGAAACACAAATGTCTATCAACTGATAAATACAATATGGCAATCCATATGATGGAACATTATTCAGTAATAAAAAGAAATGAAATATTGATACTCTTTGGGTGAACCTTGAAAATACCATTCTAAGTAAAAGAAGCCAGTTACAAAAGAGCACATATGATTTCATTCATATGAAATGTACAAAATAGGCAAATCTGTAGAGACAGAAAATAAATAGATAAGTAGATTCCTAGGTTTGAGGAGACTTAGGACACCCTATTCAATCATTTTGTTTTGCTAAGTAAAATATTCTTAGTGAATGGCCCAAAGAAATACAAGGGGAAAAATTTACCTGTTTTCCAACACTATTTATGTCAAACTGTAGAGGAACACCTTTAGGAACTTTCTTTACATCCGATTGCTCCCGTTTTGTCAAGAATGAAGGTACAGCAGTACGAGTTAATCGTGGTTTCTGAGTTCTATTAGAAAAAAATTAAAATGAAATTAGACCATCTTAATAATCAAAAGAAGAAAAATAATTTAGTACATAAAGACATCCTGACTTATACACATGTTCAAATGTGTTAGGGCAACTATTTTATTTTGAACTATGTTCTCAAAAAAGTACATGGTTCTTAATTGACTAATTTAGAGACTAAAATGTAATACCTCTTTAAGCAGAACTATAAACTTTTCAACAATCTTGAATGATTGCTGATTTCCAAGTCTTGATCTTCTACTAAAATAAAACAACCTCTGAAGTCTCATTAAAGACCTATCTTACATTCTTTTCATTTCAATCATTAAAATGGCTAGATAGAGCAAAAACTCCATAAACTTAGAAAGTTTATAATGCAATAAATGGAAAGGTTAACAAAATTAAGATTATCTAGATAAAAGAACACCCTATAAAGACTTTTAAAGGAAGATAATTTTGAAAAAAATGTTCAAAATATACTGGAAGAGAAGGGAGCAAGTAGGTATAGTTTTACCTTATTTATTATTACATAAAAATAGATTATCTATTATTTGTTATACATGCACCAAACTTTAAAATAAAAATATAAAATTGTTGCTGTGGCCTGCTGGCTCAGTTGGTTGGAGCGTTGTCCCATACACCAAAAGGTTGTGGGTTCAATCCCCAATCAGAGCACATACACAGGCTGCAAGTTTGATCCCTGGTTGGGACGCGTAGGAGAGGCAACCAAATGATGTTTCTTTCTCACGTTGAATTTTTTCTCTCTCTCTCTAAAAGTAATAAACATATCCTCAGGAGAGGATTTAAAAAGGTGAAATTGTTAAAAGTGGTGACTTTGGGGCTATAGAACCAGGAATCAAGGGAGCTTTTGCTTTTAACTTTATGCTACACTATTTTCTACTTTGTACCTCAAGCATCGGCTTTATCCTTGTCTCAGTTTATCCTAATTTGGACATCATGCTCCGAGCAGAAGTCCAATATTTTTCTATTATCTTACATACTGAGAGATTATAATTTCTGTAAAATAAAGAAAAGACTTACACTGGACACTGCACCGCTCCAGGGTTATCAATGGATACAGTCAAAATTCCTCCATTTGTGGTGGAAGTCCTCCATCTAGTTTCAGAAAACCAGAAACTGCATTAGAATAAAGTTTATAAATCCTATAATGTATTAAACATAAAAAAACATACATTTCAAAGTAGATACTACTTTTTCTTAGCTTTTCAGAAATACAGCATCTTGGGTGTAAGAAATCAATGCTTTATTAAATATTTTTCAGTATAACAAACATATACACATTTAAAAAATCAAATAACATAAAAAGGCTTTTAATGAAAAGCAACAGTCCTTCACCCCACTATTTTCCTTTTCTTGCTCCCTAGAGGCAGTACTTTTAACATTTCCTATTTTTACTGCTTGCTGGTTACCTCCAGTTCACTAAATAAGATGCTTCTATAACATCTTACTATGATTATGATTTAGCTCAGCACACTATTCTTTAGTTTCCTGTCCCAACTCTAAGTGTTTTGATGGCAGTATCACTATTTCTCTCCCATTATAACTTCAAATATACTTAACTATCAGTAATATCTCTTGACACCATCCCCTCCCCATTTAGTATAAAAGAATAGTAGTAGTACCTCTATTCCTTCCTTCCACCTTTTCTCCCACTTTTTATCAATTCCACTTTTATATTTATATCAGTTAGAATTTGACATTTATACTATACTGTTACCAAATTAAGAATTTTGTGCTTTGTTCCATAGGTTGATTCTCAAAGTTCAAAACAAACAGCATTTATATTACAATTATATAAATATTGTTCATGTAGAAGCAAATAGGCAATGATTATTATTTCTTCCTTATCATTTCCACTGTCATGAACCTGAGCAAAAGAATACTGCCAGCATCAAGTTCAAACAGTTCCCTTTCTTATATTCTGATTGCTCAAAATCCTGTCCCAATTTAGTTGGCATCATATCTGGACCATGACCATGTTTTGTATGTTTTCTTTTCCAAAAAGTACCCATAATTTTAAATAATTTAATCTGAAAACCTGACCATATCGATGGAATTAGACTGTTATAACTCATACTTGGGAAGTGCAATACTAAAAGACAAAAAAAAATTAAAACAAAACATCTTAATAGGGGTAATAGGTGAAAAGGGAAAATATTCTAAAGTTTTTAAGGGATTACAAATTTTCTAAAAGCTCTACTGGATTTTCTTCTATTTGTTTGCCAAATAGATTCATTTGTATAGAAGCAATTACAGACAATAAAGGGCTATTTCATTAAAATGGAATAATTAGGCAATAAAAAAATTAAACATAGAGCAAGGTATTTGGTGCTAAAACTTTTACACACCCACATGAAAATACAAGTTTTGGGTGGGGGTCAGAGGAGCAAAAAAAGGATTCATTTATTTCAGCTCAATGGTTAATTTACTTTGGGTCTCATTTAATTTCTTTTACACTAGGGCACAAAGTATTTTGGGTCGCTAATATTCTGGGAGTTTTGAAATGACATCTTGAAAAACAAGTTGAAACTTACTGACGAGTTCTCTTTGCTACTACATCGTCTAGCAGTTGTTCTGTGTTCACCTGGGCCTGAACCTGAAGGGGGAAAAAAAGCAGTAGATCCCACAAAAAGCAGAGGATTTGAATTCCAAACAGCAAACCTCCAAACCTTATAACCCTGTGTGATATGTGTTATGAATATAGGAGGAGGCATGTGCCTATTCTGGCAACACCTCTTTGTTGGGGTTCTGCATCATAAGTAGTAGAAACAGGTTTATTCCTAAATAACATGTTAAGGTTTTATAACATGTTGCTATTGAGGACAAAAAGAGAGTTGTGGGGGCGGGGGGAAGGAACTATCTAATGTTCTCCATAACCAAACCCAACCCCAACCTCAACCATCGGCCATTCCTATCTATGATTGAGGAACTAAAAATGGACGCTCAGGATCCTTTGTTTGGGTAAAAACAAAACATCACCAGGAGTTTTTGGTACCTTTAGGCCTCTTCTGAAAAGAAAAGTTGCCTGACGAGTATCTTTCTGGTGACTTAATTTATTTCCACTCCTGGTATAATTGGTTGGAATGTTATTTCTGGAAAAACAAAAACGAAAACAAAACCACACATATGCATGAATAGTCTGAGCCATTTAACTTTCAAATATCTTGAGAAAATAATACACAAAAACAGTTAATTAAATTCATAGGTTGATAATGTGAGATACACGAAACATAAAGACTCTGAATTATTTCCTTCTTTACACGAAGCTACAGAGATTTGATTTACAAATATCTCCCTCTGTAGCATATTACATAATAACTTGGTTAATTTTGAGCTAATTTATCTTGCAAATATTCAACTCTCTGATATTCAAACATAAAAGATCTCTTCTGAAGACCTTATAAAGCAACATTTTTAATGCTATTTCTTAAATTTGGTGGAAGATGTAAGTAAAGATTTATTTGCAGGATTAGCACAAAGAAAATCATACCCAGGCACATCATAATCAAACTGGATGGAAACTAAAAATAAAGAGAAAATCTTGAAAAATAATATCTTTTCCAGTTTTCTTTTTCATCTAGGAACTTTTATATAGTAACATAAATCACAGAAAAACTTACATCTTCCACAGCTTGCTCTTTCACACGCAGAACAATGTACTACTTGCAATTATGTTTGACTCGACCATTAGCAATTCCTTTCTAATTTCTACAGAAAGTTGGTAATACAGAAAATAAACTTTTATTTATCTACTTATTTTTATAAATAAATGCTTAAATATTGCCTAACATTACCTCTAACCTTACTTACAGAGCCTCAAATGCAAAATTTTCCTAGCTAGCCCAATAAACATGGACTCATTAATGGGTCATGTAATTGACAAGTTATTATTTGAGAAGTTCCCCTTTTCCAAAAGGTACTATCAAATGACTTTCAGCCTTGACTGGTGTAGCTCAGTGGGTTGAGCATCATCCTGCAAACTGAAAGGCTATGGGTTCAATTCCCAGTCAGGGCATATGCCTGGGTTGCGGGCCAGGTCCCCAATTGGAGGCATACAAGAGGCAACCGATAGATGTTTCTCTCCCTCTCTTCCTCTATCTCTAAAAAATAATAAAATCTTTAAAAAAATAATTTTGAAAGAGATAATATTTAAGTAAAACTGCAATTCCAGCCATTCTATTTTTACAAGGACTTTATTTCAGGGGGGTTTTTGTTCTAAATTATCATCTATAAAAGATGAATAAATAGTATTTGAAACTGAAATAAGGAAACTTCGCAGCTTGTCAACTTCCTTTGTGCCCACACTACCCTTAGAAAGAACAGAATACCATAACAATAAGTCATAATTTTTCAGGTTTTCTTATGGTCTTTCAAATTAATATAAAAATAATTTCAACTTAAGAAGCATTAGTACAGAGTTCTTTCTAGTTTGCTTTTTCCACAAATAAGATACATTGTTCTGTTAAAAGCCCTTAAGACTGAGTAACAAATTCAGCTTTCAGAATTCCCAATTTTGAACAATTCCGGCTGAGGTATTCTTATGAAAACAGTCACCTTTTGCAATTGTATTCTATATCTCAAGAGAGGTAAAAGCAGCAGAGTGATTTTTTAAAAAGTTTTTAATTAGTTAAATTCATCAATAACAGTGGATCTAAGAAATACAAAAAATTATCTGCAAATACTTACATGTTGGATGATCAGATAGACATCCATAATATATATCTTGAAAATGACCGGATCAGTAAGAATCACTGAAAATCCATTCCTTTGAACACTTAGGCAAGACGTATATCTTTAATTATGCAGGGTAACATATTATTGTCTTACATTAGAGTACTTACTTTCTATTTAACTGGTTAGGTCTCTTGAGAACTGCAACTGGTTTTCTCTGCACTTCGTTTTGTCTCAGAAGGTTTGTCTTCCTTTTTAACGCTGGAAAATACCGTTCTATATTCTTTCAGAAGGCAAGAAATTATGTTAATCAGATTGTTTTTTGCTATATACCTTATTACAATAAGCATTTCTGAGGCAGAGTGGCCAGGGACTGACCACTGCTTTAGATGTACAGGTTTCAGAAATAGACTAAAATCACTTGAATATTTCCAGTCTAAGTAACTAAAAAGACAATCACATTATACTCAAAATACTTGCAATTAAAGGAGAATTTGGACCAAAAAATGATTTTTTTCTATTTTGGCTCTGTTTAGTTTGAAGTGCTCTGGGACATGCACAGATGATGGAGATATATAGGCCTGGAGCTCAAGAGAATGAAAACCAGAGATGTAAATTAGGGAATCATTTATATAAACATGGTTTTTCACATCAACTAAAAGGGTAAGAAGGACAAGTTCCAAAACAAATGTATAAGAGGAAAAAAAAGAGGTTTTAATAGCACAGAAAACAGCAGAAATGGTTATAGAGGGAAAAAAAATCAATATTCAATGCCACTGAAAATAAGCTCATGAAATGTCCACTTCTTCTCCCTCCACATATGTAAATTCAATCCGTCATTAAAGCCTAATTCAGGTTTCTCTATTTTCCATGAGGTCTTTTCAAAAGTCCTTAACAATATGAGCCATATCTTAATCTGAATTCCCTTATATTTTAAGCATATGTAAACTACATAAATATCAGATAGACTAAAAACTGCAAAAATTGTGAAAGTCTTCATTTTCATGAACATTTGGCAAAGAAATAAATATAAAAACAGGGATAAAGAATTATCAAGAGTATAAGAGAAATGCTATGAAATCAGACTAATGGCCCATTTCAAGCTTTGTATTTTGTTTTTAATAACACCACCAAGAACGTTTTCATAGATAAAAGTGAAAGCTCCTTCTATGATGCTGTTGTCATGTTATTTTCCTTCAAAGCACCTGTCATATTATAATCATAGAGTTATTTGTGTGATAATTTATTTAATGTTTATATGTGCTCTCCATGAGGACAGGGATTTTCCTATTTATTGCAGAATCCCTTGCATCTAACATGTAGTGGGTACTCAGTCAACATTAGTTAAATGATAAATACATGGAAAAGAACTGTAGCAATCCATTAATATATAATGAATGTGTGTTCCACGGATTCAATGTTTGTATATGTGTATAAACGTATACCTAGAAATAAGTTTGTGTGCATGTGCATGTATACATACATAATTTTTTTTGAAAGGCAACAAGCATTTATTTGCAATCCAAAAAAATAGCTATTTGGGAAGCACCAATTCAGGCCAAATCCAAAGTGTCCTTTCATAATAATTTTGATATAAAAATATTATTCTTGAGGAAAAGAAATCAAGGTATTCAGTTTATTTTTAATGTTAATTGTATTAAGGTATTACTTAACATACAATGAAAATTTAAGTGTACAGTTTAATAAATTTGGATAATTACATATAATCATGTAACCGTATCATAACCAAGACATGGAACAGTGTCTTCACTCTAAAATGTTTCCTTGTGTCCCTCTGCTGTCAATTGCCTTCCCTCACCAGACTCCTATCCTAGGCAATGACTGATCCATAACTATAGTTTCTCCTTTCCTACAGTTTCAAATACAGCACGTCCTGGAATAAAGTTGCTTTGTTCAATGTCATTTCGTTATAATGTTGATGAAATGCCATCAGAACCTAACTCTTGTTTATACCAATTAGCTTATGGCTTAAAACTTAAGGCTTGCACTTAAAGCTAAAGAATCCATCCTCAATGTTAAGTGAGGATTTACTGTAAGTAGAATCATACAATACCTAGTCTCTGTGTTTGACTTCTTTTGCTTAACGATGTTGAGATATATCCTTGCTGTTTTGCGTATTAACATTTATTACTTTTTTATCGCTGAAGAGAATTCAATAGTATGGAGATAAGGTGCTTATTTTTAACTGTCTAAACAGACAAATAATTAAAACTACCTATTAGAAAATAACGTATATATATACATATATACCTATATACACATATATACACATATACACACACACACATACATACACACAGCAACAGTATTTTTTTTTAACTTCACAGAAGTACTAAATGGTTTAGTATTATCAGAAGCAAGTTAAAAGTTCTATAAAATATAACACACCTACAGTTTTGGGAAATTCTAAATCTAAAGGAAAAAAGCTTTTAATGGACACTAACAAAATCCTTGAATAACTTAAACACAACTTTACTTCTTGGTAGATATTTTAAATTGACTTTCTCTAACCAAAAAGAAAATTCATTCTTAGAGACAACCATTCCCTTCTTAGCACAGCTATTTGCTCTATTTACATTAGTAGTATTCAACAGTAATGTAAATGAGTACATAACCTTTTCCACTTAGTTATTCATTTCATAGGTAAGAAAAACACGTTTCTATTGAAATTAAATCTACAGTTTATAAGCTACGAGACAAAATAACAAATCTAATTAGAACTTTTTAAAATATATTTTATTGATTATGCTATTACAGTAGTCCCATTTCTCCATCATTCCCCTCCACCTTGCACAACCCCTCCCACTCACATTCCCCTCCTTTAGTTCATGTCCATGTGCCATAAGTTCTTTAGCTTCTACATTTCCCACACTATTCTTGCCCTCCCCCTGTCTATTTTCTACCCACCATCTATGCTACTTACTTTCTATACCTCACCCCCCCTTCTCCTCCCACTCCTCTGTTGCTAACCCTCCATATGATCTCCATTTCTGTGGCTCTGTTCCTGTTCTAGGTGTTTGCTTTTGTTTTAGGTGTGGTTGTTAATAGCTGTGAGTTTGCTGTCTTTTCACTGTCATATTTTTTATCTTCTTTTTCTTAGATAAGTCCCTTTAACATTTCATAGAATAAGGGCTTGGTGATGATGAACTCCTTGAACTTGACCTTATCTGAGAAGCACTTTATCTTCCCTTCCATGCTAACTGACAGCTTTGCTGGATAGAGCAATTTTGGATGTAGGTCCCTACCTTTCAAGACTTCAAATACTTCTTTCCAGCCCCTTCTTGCCTGGAAGGTCTCTTTTGAGAAATCAGCTGACAGTCTGATGGGAACTCCTTTGTAGGTGACTGTCCCCTTATCCCTTGCTGCTTCTGGAATTCTCTCTTTCATTTGAATCTTGGCTAATGTAATTCTGATGTGCCTTGGTGTATTCCTCCTTGGGTTCAACTTCTTTGGGACTCTCTAAGCTTCCTGGACTTCCTGGAAGTCTATTTCCTTTGCCAGATTGGGGAAGTTCTCCTTTATTATTTATTCCAATAAGTTTTCCACCTATTGCTCTTCTTCTTCCCCTTTTAGTACCCCTATAATTTGGATGTTGGGATGTTTAAAGATGTCCTGGAGGTTCCTAAGCCTCTCCTCATTTTTTTGGATTCTTGTTTCTTCCTTGTTTTCTGTTTGGTTGTTAGTTTCTTCCTTCTGGTCCACTCCATTGATTTGAGTCCCAGTTTTTCTCCCATCTCTATCAGTTCCCCATGTGTTTTCCTTCATTTCACGTATTGTAGCCTGTATTTTTCCATCTAATTTGTGAGCAAAATCAACCAATTCTGTGAGCATCCTGATCACCAGGGCTTTGAACTGTGCATCTGATAGGTTGGCTATCTCTTCGTCGCTTAGAAGAACTGGCTTTGGGGCTTTGATTTGTTCTCTGGTTTGAGCCATTTTTGGTGTTTTTGTTTTGTTTTGTTTTTGGTCTGGTCACGGCTATTACATAGTGAGGGGTGGAGCCTTAGGTGTTCTCCAGTGCAAGGTAGCCCAGTTGCTGGGTTGTGATGCTGTATGTGGGGGCGAGGTCCAAGAGGGAACAATGGCGCCTGCTCCACTCTCTCCTGGATTCCAATCCTCCCCTCCACCGCTTCCCCTCTGCCTGGATTATCTTGTGCAGGCGAATGTGGGACCACCTGGTCAGCCAGCTGCCTTGCGCGGCCTTACTGGGTCTGCACAGCTGCCACCCTGTGCCCGGGGTCCGCCAGCTGCCACCTGTGGGCCTGGGGTCTGCCAACCGCCTGCACGCTTGGGAACTGCCAGCCACTGCTGTCTGCGTTCCCGGGTCCGAACCTCCACTTTTTCCTGCCGAGACTCCACCCCTCTTACCAGTCTGGATGAATGGTTGTTGGACTTCCTTACAGTTCAATTTTCTATTAGCTCTGGTTGTTTTCTTGTTTCTAAATATTTGTTGTCCTTAATTTTGGTTGAGAGAGGAGGCACACTGTGTCCATCTATGCCTACATCTTGGCCGGAAGTCCTAATTAGAACTTTTTTTTTTTTTTTTATACTTTTGGCCTGGTTTTTTTTTTTTTTTTTCTTTTTTTTTAATTTTTTTTTTTTTTTTTTCTTTTAGATTTTTTTATTTATTTATCTTCAGAGGGGAAGGGAAGGAGAGAGGGAGAGAAACATCAGTGTGCGGTTGCCTCTTGTATGTCCCCTGCCGGGAACTGGCCTGGCAACCCAGGCATGTGCCCTGACTGGGAATCGAACCGCGATCCTTCGGTTCGCAGGCCCGCGCTCAATCCACTGAGCTACACCAGCCAGGGCAGAACTTTTTTAAAGTATAAAATTTTGAAGTACATATAGGGATTCAAAGACAATTAAGTTATTTAGGTGACTTATGTAAGGAATGAAAAGGGATGGTGTGAGTCACTCATATGTAAATAGACATTTTCTAAATTGCTGAAAAATAATCTGCTTCACAATTGCTATATTGTACCCTAATCAGGCTAGTAATCTATATTCAGGTTGAGGAAAGGGTTTTTAAAAGAAACAGCAAATTTCAAACCTATCTGCAAAAAAAAAAAAAAAAAAAAAAAAATCGAACTTTGAATATATGAATTTTATAATCCAGAACATTGTTAGCATTCTATAATTTAACACTTTCAATTTTCACACAACTCAAAAGACTACCACATATGGTAAACTTAAAGGTTTTACTAGAGCGAGTAATTAATTAGCAGTTAAACCTGAACTCCCTTCCAGTATCCATATATCATGAATTTTTTTTTTTTTTTAATTTCAAGATCTGTGATAAAGTTTTAGAGGAAAGAACATCTGTTGTTGGTGGCAGAATTGAACTTAAGTAGAGATCTAATACAGTTGTGGTTCTTAACCAGAACACACACACTTAAGATAATTTAAGGAATAAATGTTGTGAAATTTTCTACAAGTATGTGTTATTTTCATAATCAGAGAAACCACAAAGATTAAAAGTAGAAGAACAGAACATTAAATTCCTTGGTGGCTCAGACCTACTAAACAAGAAATAGAAGAAAAACCATTTCTGAAACTATTTTAAGGAATGCTTTAGCTAACTCAAAAATGACTCATTGAGATGTAAGTAAAACCAGTTAAAATTTGAGAAGTAGTAACTTATAGTAGGTAAATCTTTGTAACTCTAATTAAAAATATCAATGAGGGGACAGTTTTCTACCCAAGAGAAATGAAATGTTCATAGAAACATTATTTATAACACCTAAAAAGTGAAAACTACTAAACTATCAACTAGTGAATGGATAAACAAAACATAGTATACCCATATAATGGAAAATTGTTCAGTAATAAAAAGGAATGAATATCGGTACATGCTTCAACATGATGAACCTCAAAAAAAATTATGGCTAAATACCTGACCAAATATTATTGTATGATTCCATTTATGTAAAATGTGCAGAAAAGACAAATTTACAGAAAATGTACAAAAAGTAGGTTAGTGGTTTCCCAGGGCAGATGATGAGATGTAACTGCAAATGGAAATGAGATTTCTTTTTAGAGTGACAGAAATGTTCTAAAATTAGATTGTTGTGATGATTGTATAATGGTAAATTATTTAAAATTCATTGAATATATGCTTAAAACAAATAAATCTTGTAGTATAAAATCATACCTCAATAACCTGTTAAAAATCTCTCTCTCACACATATACAACACACTCAAAAGTGTACACATGCACGCAGAAAATCAGGAACCTGTCCTGGTTCGTGTAGCTCAGTGGATTGAGTGCAGCCTGCGAAGCGAAGGGTTGCCGGTTTGATTCCCAGTCAGGGCACATGCCTGGGTTGAGGGCCAGGTCCCCCATGTGGGGTGCTCAAAAGGCAACCACACATTGATGTTTCTATCCCTCTTTCCCTCCCTTTCCCTCTGTCTAAAAGTAAATAAATAAAAATTTTTTTTAAAAAATAGAAAATCAGGAACTTGTAAATTTTTATATTATTTAAGAATGTGGAAATTTAGGCAGTACTCATGAATAACAATGATTTTTTAATCTCATTTAATTAATTATATAATTATGTAAAAATGAAAGAACTATGTAAAAAAATGAAAATACTCAAATAAAATGCTCTCTCAAGGTCATTCACAAATTAGTACAAATACAGAAAAACAGTATCTCACCCAAAATTAAGTCATCATCCTACCTTGTCACTTAGAGGTGGCCGATTCATAGGACTCATCCCTTTTCGAATTCCAGTTGTTTTCCTAGCTGCAAGGCCAGTGATAACTCCATAAGGACGTCTCTTGCCAGGCATTATTCTTCCTCTACGACTCAGACTATTCTTACCAAAACCTGTAGGGGGAAAAATAAAGAAGAAAAAATATCAATCTAAGAATGCAACTGAGGGGCACTCATGTCACAAGATATTCTATAGTATTTTTTATATATTTATGAAATTACATAAAATATCTCAATTTTAATGAGACAGTATGTTGCACTGGAAAGGGTTCTCTTGTAGTAATAAACTACAAAGGACTACAGGATTATCACATTTCACCTCTAGCTATCCCTCTCTCCTTTGGCATTACTTTCTTAACAGGACAGTCTCAACTTTCCCTGTGATGTTTTGGCCACTAACCACATGTGGATATTGAGTACTTGAAAAATTACTAGTCTAAAATGAGATGTAATAAAATGTACATTTCATAAATAATTTTATATTTTATGTTACAACAATAATATTTTGGATATATTGGATTAAACAAAATATATTATTAATATATTTCTCACACTTTAATTTCTACTGATGGCACTGATTTAGAGTGCAATCACTATCTTTATCTCCTATTCACTTACTACATTGCAATCAGGCTTCTTTATTTTTAGTCCTACCATATTCAAACTGTTTTTGCTAAATCCCCCAATGAGTTCCAATGGACATATTTTATTTATTTTTAAATTGTATTATATTGATTATGGCACTACAGTTGTCCCAATTTCTCCCTTTTCCCCGCCTCCACCCAGTACCCCCACTCCCTCAGGCAATTCCCACACCCAATGATATTTTAATCTCTGTGGTGTGTGATATTACTGACTTTGCTTTTTCATCATGTATCTTATTTACTTTTTTCTAATTATGAAAAAATAAATAAGCTCACTGCAGAACACTCAGAAACATAAATTTACGTTACCCATTATTCCACCACCTAGAGATAATCACTACTAACATTCTATGTCTTTCCAATCTTTACTTGCACATTTTAGGGTTAACATTTTTAGTTTCCACTATTTTTAAGCAACTCCAAAGACTATCACATGAGGTAAATCATAATTTTGTAGTAGTAAGTGCCTAGAAGGTAGACTGAATCAATCTTCCAGCACAACCACTTTGTGGTCTATGAGGAAGGAACTTAAAAAAACCCAGTATTTATAAAAAATTGTGTATTTATTCTTACATGTTTAAACTTCAGTCACCTTCAAAGTACTCTCCATTTGATGCAATACACCTAACAAAATTTTTTCCCCCTGATCAAACCTGCTTGAACTCGTGATTTTGATGCCTTTTAGTGCTTCTGCCTTGTTTCACTTCTTCCACATCTGCAAAATGTTTCCCTTTGAGGACTTTTTCATCTGGGAAACAAAACAAAATTGCTTGGGGCAAGATCAGGTGAATGTGGAGGAAGGTGGGGTATGGGGATCATTGCCACTCTTTAGCCAAAAACTACTCAACACTCAGCAGGGTGTGGGTAGGTTGGCTGGTAAATTGCCCATCATAAAATGGGCAAAGGCACTGAAAGAGTCTTGACAGGGGGAGGTTAAAAACAGTATGGGAAATGGAGAAGCCAAAGAACTTGTAAATACAGTCCATGTACATGAACTAAGGTGGGGGAATGCTAGTGGTGGGGGCGGGGAGAGGGCGGTGCAGGGGAAAAAAGGGGAGAAAAAAATGGAACAACTGTAACAGCATAGTCAATAAAATATATATATTTTTAAAAAGTCTTGAAAAAAATTCACTGAAGCCGAATGCAGCTTCTCACAACAATGCCAGCTGGTGTGCACTGATACAGATGGGATCCTAGAACACTCACCTAGCAGGTATAGCTTGCATTACAAGGGGCTACCCTCCAAAAGATAATTCCAGTATTTTTTGGGTCCCCCTCGTGTATTAACACTATATTGTGACTATTATTTCAGGTATTTAATATTCTTTTATGACACTATTTTTTAATGTACATATACTTAAATCCAACCAATTTCATACTAATCATTTCAGTTACTTCGAATGTTACACTATTATAAACATTGTAGTAACACTATAGATAACATTTTTACACACATTCATTATTTCCTGAATATATACATTTCCAGAGGCTGAAATGCTATATCAAAGAGTAAAGCAAATTCTTAAGGATTCTCATTTACATTATAAAACTTCCCCCCAGAATGATTATATTTATTTATATTCCAGGAACATAAAGGTACTACTTTTTCCATATCATTGACTACTCTGAATATTATTCTTTTTAATCTTTATCATTTGGTATTTTAAAAGAATCTTGGCAATGAAATGAAGCTCAATGTGAGTACGCTGAGGTCCAGTAGGAAAAAATAAATAAAATTTTATCTTATTTGGTAGTTTACTAGTGAGAATAAACATTTTCCATGTGTTTTTTCGCTACCTGTATTCTTCTATTCACAAACTATCTTGTTCATAAATCAGTTTTCGAGGGTCAAGTTCTAATTTCCTTTGATGCTTTGATAAAAGAATTACATTAAATTTACAATTAATTTTTCAGGAATTTACTTCCTTACAATATTCAGGAACAAGGTATGTTTCTCCCCTTATTCAAGTCTTCTTTTGCCACTATACTGGCTCAGTAAAGTTGTAAGCTTTCCTTCCTATAGGTCCTGCTCATTTCTTAAGTTTATTATTAGGTATTTTTTTGTTGTCAATCACAAAAGACCACTTTTCTTATAATAATTTTCACTGCCATGCCTGGAATTACAGAAAGCTATTGAAGTTTTAATTATTACCTTTTAACCACCCATCCCAATGAACTCACTTATTAGTTTTAATAGTCTTTCAAATTATTTTCTGGGGATTGCTGAGTGGCAATTATATTACCCACAAGTAATACTGTCTTCTTCCTTCTAATAACTATACCCCAAATTCTTTTATTTCTTAATGCAATGGTCAGAAATTCCAGAGAGCCATGCTACATAATACTTATGATACTGGGCATTTATAATTTTAATATTGAGGAGAATATCTTTAGAATAGTATCTTCTATAATACTACATAACTGCAAGATAGTCCAACTGCAGGTCTTCCAACAGAAAAGTTTCATGATCAAACTATATTAAAAGTTTTCTTTACCACAAGATTTCTCAGGGCTAATGTGTATGAAGATTCTCTAACATGGGCATAATAGAGTATAAGGTCTGCCCAGAAAAAATCCAGCCATTGTTAATATAAGGAGAACAGTTTGTCCGACATCAATGTAACCTGGCAGCCAAGGTGAGTGGACTGGAATGAGCATGCATAAACAATGATGACTTCACTGTGCTAGTCAGTGGGGACAGTAGATGCTGCTGAGTAAGGGTGTGTACTGTGTGGCTGTCACATTCAAAATGGCTGAGTAGAGCAACAAATCTGCACCAAATTTTGTTTGCATTAAGCTTGAACATTCCTCCATGTAAACTATTCAGATGATTCTGAAAGCTGCAGCTATGGGAAACTGGTGATTGGCAGCTTTATCATGACAACGTGCCTTCTCGTGAATCATGTCTCATGCAGAATTTTTTGGTGAAACATCAAAAATGACCCAGGTGACTCAGTCCCCCTATAGGCCAGATTTGACACCCTGTGACTTCTGGCTTTTCCCAAAACTAAAATCACTTTTGAATGGGAAGAGATTTCAGAGCATCGATGAGATTCAGGAAAATATGACATGGTGATTGGGAGAACTGTGTAAGATCCCAAGGTGCCTACTTTGAAGGGGACTGAGCTATCATTTCCTATGTACAATGTTTCTTGTATCTTCTTCAATAACTGTTCCTATTTTTAGTGTGTGGCTGGATACTTCCTGGACAAACCTTACATGTCATTTCCAAACTTACCTATTTTGAAACAAGAGTTAAGCAAGAAAGTTAGGAAAACTTTATTATGTTATGATGGTTGAAAGCTCCCAATTCACTTTATACTGCCCTTCAGTTACAGGAATCTTTCTCTTACCGGCAGGCACCAGGTTAAGCTTTCTCAGTGAGGGCTCTGGAGGTACATCAAGGCTTGTTCCTGTGGCATAGGACACCCAATGGCAACCTCACAAGCTAAGATTATGGTGAGGCAAAAGAGGTGCCCAGGGCACAAAATTTGAGAGTGAGTGATACCTTAAATATTGAGCCCTAGGTAGTTCTCTAGATCTCATACCAGGCATCACTATACTGACCCTACTCAACCTCCAGTGAATTTAAGTTGTGTCACCCCCCCAGATGGCTTCCCAGTAAGTTCCATCAGCATGGCAGCTCAGTTCGTGGGAAGATCTTCCAGATTTGTTCCTTTCTTGGGGGCTCTGCCTCAGAACTAAAGGTACTGAACTTACTACTTTTATAATCAAAGAAAAAAGCAATGAAGTTATAGTTTATTTTTTTAAGATTTTATTTATTTATTTTTAGAGAGGGGAAGGGAGGGAGAAAGAAAGGGAGAGAAACATCGATGTGTGGTTGCCTCTCACAGCCCCTACCAGGGACCTGGCCTGCAACCCAGTCATGTGCCCTGACTGGGAATTGAACCAGCGACCCTTTGGTTTGCAGGCCAGTGCTCTCAATCCACTGAGCTACACCAACTGGGGTGAAATTACAATTTAAAAAATCAAATTATTGCTGCTCTATGTGTGGTCTTCTTCTGGAATTGCAACCAAAAGAAGAGTAAACATGTTGGGAGAACATGTCTATTCAAATTAAATATACAATTACTTGCTATTTTATTTATATTACATGAACCAGCATTGTGCTGAATACTTTAACCTAAATGAGAACTCGATGAGGTTGATGCTAACAGCTGAATTCTGTAGGTGATCAAAGTGAGGCAAAAAACAATGATGACTACCCAGAGGTTATAGTTAGAAAATGAAAGAGCAGAATTCAAGTTTGTATGGCTCCAAAAACTGAAGATTTTTCCATAATGCTATGTAAAAACTAAAGAATAAAAGGAAGAATATACTCTATAGTATAACTCCAAAGAGAAAAAAACATTATAGAAAAAGTGCCTCAAAGCTAGATATTACAAAATTTGAATAGTTATATAGACATGTATATAGAAGTGACAAGTACAAACACATGGACAACTACAGCATATTGAGGGAAAAAGCAGTCTAGGGAAAAGGATAAGAAGTGAATGAATGTGGTGGGCTCAAATCACAGGGCTTTAGGCAGGGATAAAAACTACACATGACTAGGAATGAGGGGGTCACAGAATTCATGATCAGATTATATCAGTCTAGAAGCAATATCTGAGACTGAACAGAAGAGGGAGGGAGAAAGCTATGAGACCATTTCAGATGCTATTGCAGGACTCAAACATGACAATGATAAAGGACTGGAAGAGGAACAAAGAAATGTGAAAGTACTGTATTCTGAAAAACAAAACAAAAAAAGAATGAATTAGTGGAGCAAAAAGATTGATTAAAAAGAGGAGGAACCTATTATTATACCAAAGTTTTAAACTCAGATGAGAAAGAGTAATGAGAAAGTCTCATTAACAAGAATAAAACTGATTAAAAGGAGAACAGTATGGGACAGAATTCTGTTCCTGGTTATTCTATTTCTGACTGTTACAGTCATTGTTTCCACACTCATTAACCTTTCCACTACCTTCTCTTTCTCATAGGTGGATTCTCCTCCTCCACCTTCTGGCAAGCCTAGATCATCCTTTGTCCGTCCCTCCCCCTTCTACCTTCACCAGCCATACCTCAGTTTTAGTAAAGGTACTATTTGTCCCTCTTTCGTCATGTTTCATAAAGACCTACATACTGCCCCAATTTTCTCCCTTCTTACACTCTGTAACTGCCTTATATTCTAAAAAGCACAATAAAGAGGTCCTAAAGACAATCTAATACAAGTTTTTTTAGCTTTTATCCATTTAGCCCCTCTAGAAAGTTCTCTTCAGTCTTTCCAGAGTACATTCATTCTCATTACTGCAATTACTACCTCTATGAAGATCCTTTCACACTTTCAGCTCCACTACAGCAGCAGTTTAACACTAGCCATTTATGAGAACCACATATGGAACTTTAGAAGAATCCCTAGGCCCTACTTCTGCAGATTCTGGTTCAGTAGAAATAGAGTGGAGCCAGAGCATTGGTCTATTTTATAAAGCTCCACAGGTGCAAATAAGGTTGAGAACAACTAGAACTAAAGGCAGAATTTTTATTTTTCCTTTGAATCCTTAACCTAACCTCTTCATGAATTTCTTTCACACACATCCCTTGCCCCAGTAATTTCTGGAGTTTCATCGCTTACATGAAGATACGAGGGGTTTTCTGGGAAATGTCATATCACAGAGAGTATGCAATTGTATTACTGACTCTTTTCTGAAACAACATGGAAATATTCCTGTCTCTTGTACCTCTGTAAAAGGAACAGCAATCTCAAACTTTTTGGTTTCAGGACCTCTTTATGTTCTTAAAAATTAGTGAAGACCTCAAAGAGTTTTTGCTTCTGTGGGTTTATGTATATTGAGACCTACCATACTAGAAGTGAACACGATGACATTTAAAAACTATTATTTCATTAAAACAATAACAAACCCATTACATGTAGAGCAAATAATTTATTTTTAATAAAAAAATAACAATTGTTTTCCAAAACAATAAAAAAAATAGGAAGAGTAGCACTGTTTGCATTTTCTTTAGTGTTTAGCTTAACAGAAGATAGCTAAATTCACAGACTGTTTCTGCATTCAATCTGTTTTAATTACCACACATCACGTAAACTCTGGAAAAGTCCACTGTACATTTACAAGACAGTAAGAGTGAAAATACAATTAATGGCTTAGCATTATTATAAAAATAGTTTTGACCCCTTGAGTCTTGGGGATTCCCTAGGGTCCCTGGATAACACTTAGAGAACTGTAGCTATATAGTATTCCACCACTGAAGGATATTTAGGTCACTGGTACAAGCCAGTACTTATTGAGTGACTAAATTATATTTTGGGCACAATTAGGAAGGCTTTACTCACTTATTTGTTCAGACATCAAAATAATTTCTTGAGTATAGGCCAAGGGCTCCCTGTCCTACTTGTGCTCTTACTTCAAGCTAATATCCTCACTGACATTACAATGTGGAAATCTGAACTTTTGCTAACCAATCAGGGCTTAAGACAATCCCATGTCTTTCTACACATTCAGTGACAGCAGTAGCTGTTCTATTTTAGGCTCTGTCACATGCAAGTGGAGAACATACAAGCCCAAGTTCAATCTTATAAGATTCTAAGCTGCCCCTAGATATCACTTATCTCTAGACTCAGATCATAACCTACTGTTAAAAGGGAAACCTTTTCTGATCCTTTATGGACCAGATCCTATTTCATCTTATCCATTCAATCACCACTGATCTTGTTAGCACAAAAGTTTCTACCTAAAGTTCTATGTCAGAATTTCTCCTATGACATTTCTCAAGTCAGTATCTTCTACCTTATCTCAGTTAGCAAAAATTCCTTGAAGTAAAAGTCTGCACCTTTACATATCCTGAACACCTGGTCAGTTCGTATTTATCAGGTACCGTATTTTTCGGACCATAAGATGCACCTAGGTTTTAAAGGAAAATAGGAAAAAAAATTTTGAAGCAAAAAATGTGGTAAAATATTTAATAACATATATAATATTTCACCAATGTAAATGTAAAGCTACATTCGGACTATAAGATGCACGCCCATTTTCTTCCACGGGGGTGGGGGGGGTGGGGAGGTGTTTCTTATAATCCGAAAAATATGGTGTTTAACGAATGGTTAGCATGAATGACTATATTTCTGGCTTCTATGAACTCCAAAATTATTTTAAAACAAGTTATATCTAAAATATGGTGTAGTATATGTAATATTCATTTTTAAATCTTTAAAATATAAATTACTGGAATTAAATATTAATTTGCTATAGCTAATACCGGTCATGAAATTTACTCACTTGGGTTCAGCTGTTCAAGAAATTATTAGAGAAAAATAAGTTATTTTCTTTCAGGTCTAATCTTAGCTATACACCCTCTATATAAAAAATGTATGTATTTTAAGAATATGTTTGCATGTTAGCTGTTAATCACAGAACTAATTATGTTTGACTCACTGGAGATTATTTTTTGTATTTTTCAATGTATAAGATAAAAACCAATTTAGAAAACAGTTTATCAAACATTTTTTCACATATGTAAAAAAGATGTACAGTTCTAAAATTTTGAACAAAGCTTTATTCTAAAATGCTGATATAACTGCTAAAAATGTTAATGAATCATATATAATTAAGTGTTCAGTTACTGCCTTAAATCCATTTTGGAATAAGATGGTTATAAGTAAATAAACTTCCTGATTACCAAAAATAACTGTATATGTAGAGTTCCAAGATCATTAGATCACACCTAAAGCATTCAATTCTGAGTGTCACCTTTGGAAGATTTAACAAATCCTAAAGGTCCCAGATAAAAGGATAAAGAGTCTAGAAGTCATTTTCTATGCAGAACAGTAAACTGCATATACTTAAAAGATTTTTCATATAGAAAAGGGAGTTTGCTTCTTATAACTGTAGGATTAACAGGTAGGCATGATTTAATTCAAGTCAAGAGAATTTTCTAGTAAACAGCTATCACCAATAATGAAAGAACTCTAAAAAGGTGGTATGCTTTGTCACTAAATGTATTTAAGCTGGAGTTACATAGTTATCCACACAAAATACTGTTAAAGGAACATATAAGAAGTCCTCATGCATATTATGTTCATAATTCATACAAGGTCTGTCTAGAAGGTATCCAGCCACATACTATGAAAAATAGACATTTACTAGACAAGATACAAGATACAAGAAACACTGTACACAGGACAATGATGCCTCAGTCCCCTTCAAAGTAGGTACCTTGGGACCTCACACAGTTCTCCCAGTCACCATCAGCTGCCTAGTCATATTTTCCTAAATCTCATCAATGGTCTGAAATCACTTTCCTTTCAAAGGTGATTTTAGTTTTGTGAAAAGACAGAAGTCACAGGGTGCCAAATTTGGGTTGCAGGGGAACTGAGTCACCTGAGTGATTTGATGCTTGGCCAAAAAACTGCATGAGATGTGATGCATGAGCAAGTATGTTGTCATGATGAATCTGCCAATCACCAGCTGCCCATAGCCGCAGCCTTTGGAATCATCTGAATTGTTTCCATGGAGGAATGTTCACGCTTAACGCAAAATTTGGTGCAGATTTGTTGTTCTACTAGCTCCTTTTGAATGTGACAGCCACAAAGTACAAATGCTCACTCAACAGCATCTACTGCCCCCACTGGCTAGTACAGTGAAGTTGTCACTGTTCACGCATGCGCATTCCAGTACACTCTCCTCAGCTGCCAGGTTACATCGATATCGCACAAACTGTTCTCATTTATATTAACAATGGCTGGACTTTTTCTGGGTAGACCTCATAATCTGCACATACTTTTAGACTATTTCTATACTGAGGCTTAGAAAAATTTAAGGCAACTTAAATTTTTACCAGATTTTAAGATTAAACAAAAACATGACAGTAAATACAAATCCCAAACAAATGGTAATGATATATTTCCTCCATATTTTAAGTATGTACCAAAAATAGTATACTATGAACCCCAAAATAACAACTCTTCAGCCTTACTTGCAAAACTTACCAGAATTTTGTTGGATTCCCCATCGTACTCTCATCCTGAATTGCCGGGCACCACTTTGCTGGAGTCTTCTATTTAGTCGTGGAAAATTCTGTTTCTTTCCTTCCTTTCGATTCAATTTGATGATATCATCTGTGACAGAGGAAATTCAATGATTATTTATTTTCATTTTAGCTTAATGACTCAATTACTTAGTCTTATTTTTTAGTTGATAGATTTCCACATCCCTAACTTTTCTACTTTGAAAGCACTACCATAAGAGGGTAATAATGACAAGATAAAACTTCAAATCAACCAATGTACTAGGACCACTAAAGAAAGGTTTGTAGGAAATGTTTAAATCAAAAGTCCAAAGAAGAGACCTACCAATTAATGAATATTTTGGTTACCCATAGTATGGTATTTCTTTCCCTGATTAATGTAAATAAGCAAAAGCCTGTTTATAAAAAATTACTAATACTTCTTTCCATAATCACAGAAGTCTCCAGTTTTTAAAGATAACCAACGTTCAATAAATCCACAGTCAGAAAAATACCATCCTATTAAAAAACTAGATTTATACATTCATTTCAATACAGCATTTATTAAGTATATACTATGTGCAATAAATATATGTGGCAGACTATTCTGTAATAGAAACAGAAGTAAAATATGATCCCTCAGTAAGTTTAAAACTACTGATGGAAACAGACATGTAAACAGCAAATAAAAATTAAATAAGTATCATTATAAAGATATACTGCCAAGAGAAAATACTCTTGGTTTCTGCTCCTCTAGCAAAGTAATTCAGGGTTAATTTGTTTTTCTTTTACACTACTCTCTCTAAGCCTCATTAGTTCCCAAAACACTTTCAAAGTGCCCCAAGGTAATTTACAAGCCTTACATTGCTTCAATACCATAACAAAACAACGTGAAGATCAGAAAACAAAATGTTCTTCAGATTTCCATTTACATTTATTAAAAGGAGGTTACTACATACTGGCTGGGTGGCACAACTGGTTATAGCATTGTGCCGGATATGACAAAGTTGTGGGTTTGATCCCAAGTCAGGGTACATATAAGAAGCAACCAATATATACAAAAATAAGTGGAACAACAAATTGATGTCTCTCTGTCTTACTTCCTTCCTCTCTTTCAAATCAATAAAAAGAAAAAAAGGAGGTTACCAAACAGGAAATAAAATCAATATTTTAAAAACTATGCACAGTTAATAGACTTATAATGATGATCACAAGGTAGTATATTAATGTTGAATCACTATGTTGAACACCTGAAACTAATACAATATTGTATGCCAACTATATTTTAATAATTTAAAAGGTTACTAGAAGCCAAAAATATTTATAAAGAAATATCCAATTTCTCCACAGTCCCAACTCCAATATTAATTCTGATGATTGACAATAACGCCAATAAACCAAAGAAATTGAACTTAAGAAAATTTCACAAAACTAATAAATAACGTGTGATTCCCCCCTAACTGCTCTGAACACAAATAATCTAACAATGATATCAGTAAATCTATTACTACTCTACCTAACCCATCTGCAATCTTTAAGACTCTTAATCACATTCAAATAAACATATAGTTATAGAAAATAATTAATTTCTCCCCAAAGTACTTTGTTATCTTCTGGAGATCAATCCTTCAACTACAAAAGAGTTCATCAAAGTTAGACACTCAAAAACAGTTTTTAAAAAATAAAAATTAAAAGGTTTAATGAATATCAGATACATGAGCCTGTTCAATCCTGAGCAGAAAGAAAATGGTGAGAAAGACACTTTTTTTTTAAAACACTACTTTCCTTTAACAAGGTAAGGTGCTATTATTCTTCATCAGAAGTCTAAAGTCTCAGAGCCATGAGAGTACACACAAAAAAATGAATTTGGTCTGGAGAACATGAAAAAAGTGGAAGGGCAGGGGATACAAGGGTATAATTTTGACTAACCAGCTTAATCTTAAAATACAACATTATAGTGTACAAACATAACAAAAAATAAAAAGTATAAAGCACATCAAATATAAAATTATGTTTAAATATTTTATTATCTAAGTCCTCAAGTTAAATGAGCTACTATGACAGAGAGGAGTCTTCCAATCTAAAAGGAGAGAATGGCTTTCTCCTGCTCATGGAGCAGAAAGGGTAGGTATCAGAAGAAAAATCCATTATGATGAGCCACTTTTATAAAAAGAACTTTCTTCCATAACACTAGGGGTATATATATATGGTAATAATAATAGTAACAGTAACAACTGAGTATTAACAGGCATTGTTCTGCATGTATTCATTTAATTCTCAAATCAATTCTATGAAATAAGTATCATACTTATTTTCAAATTAAGAAAATAAGCTAAAAGGAGGCCAGCTATTGGTAACCTTGGTAGATATTCTGTATGAATATTCATATAATCCTGGTAAAGAAACAATTTAAAAGCAAAAGAAAAAATTAGATTCTAAAACTCCTGCAGACCTGATAAAACAAAATATTCACAAAACATAACTGTTTAAAATAGATATTTCTCCATCCCGTCTCTGTAAAATTCTCACTAAAACAAAACAAAATGACACCTGACAAAATGCTCTTGGGAGTATACCTAACAATATGTTCTTCGCGGAGAGAAAGAGATCAAGTTCTGTTTTAGCTATCCGCAGCACTTCATTTCTATCTTCAAAGATAATTATTCCTCAGTCTTTTCACTTGAACATCCTAATCAAACAAAATACATACAAAACCCCTAGAAACTTAAGATAATGTATTGGTAATGAAAATACCTGCTTAACACTTCCTAAAATATTTATAGCCAAACCCAACCAAAATCCCTGTTCCACCACTTACTTGTTCTAGGACTTGGGACAAGTTACTTAGTTTCCCTACACCTCAGGTTTTGTAAAATGGAAATAACAATGGCTTATATAGTGTGTGTCTGTGTAAGTACAGAGCTACTGTAGTTTGCTGTGTATAATGGTACCTTTTTGCCCAGATTTTTGAGGGAAAAATTATACCCTTGTGTCCCCTGCCCTAGCACATTATACATGGGTAATACCTGAAATATCTTGTATCTGTCCTTGAGTTTTGTAATTATTTGTTACATAAAATTTCTTGTACCACAGTATGTTCAAAAATAAATGCTAAAATTCCTTTATAATACAAAAAACAAGTATCTAAATACAAATAAGTAAATAAATGGATTAAAAAATTAAAATGAAAGATTTTTTCCTGATGTTTTGGTCAAAAACATGGATGTGTGTTACACCTGGGACTGCACTATACACAGCAGAATACAGTATTCTGTGTACCAGCTACTACTGTTCTAAACAGTTTACATATGTCTTTTGACTTGTTTGATATTTATATCAACCCTCTAAAGCAGATAAACCTATTATTATCATCAGCTTTTTACAGATGAGGCACTGAGAAGTAATTTGCCCCCCATCACGTGGCTATTAAGTGGCAAAAGCAGGATTTGAACTGAGTTCTGTCTGGATTCTATGCTTTTTATCATTAGGAATACATACATCATAGGATTATTATGAGGATAAACTGAGTTTACATATAATGTGTATAGTCCAGTGTCTGGAAGGTAGTAAGCACTCAATAAATATTATTATATTTTTTTCTTGGCCTTAGCTCAAAAGATTTCTCATTTATTTGGGGTTCACTAAGACAAAACTTGAGGCCAAACATATTATTTCTGATGACTGACTTAATTCATATAGTGAGTTCTGACTTGTGGCAATCATAGAAACCAACAATTTTTGATTTTGACTAAAAACTTTGCAGATAAATCACAACAACAAAAAAATACCGTCTTGGGAAAAGGTACACCTCTGTATCCACTAGTCAGGTACTTTTCAAATATGCCCAAAAATGTAGTCCACAGAAAGAGCAGGCAGAGCAAACCACACCTAATACTGTAACTTGAATCCCGACAAAAACGGAATTCCTTTCAAACGAGCTAAGCCAGAGACTCGTGCCTCAGTAGTGCCAGGTCTCAATTTTTAATTAAATCACCGATCCTCCCGCTTTTTACATAATCTTCACCAAATCACCCCACCCTTCTTATCCGTGCTAGATACTACGTTACCCGGCTTTGCATCTATCCATGTAAATCTCTCCTCTGATTTTTTTTTCTTTTCTAATTGGCGAGGCCTGGATAAGAAAATATTCTTTTTTCCTGGTCACTGCCTAATAACGTACCATCTGATGAAGTCCATTTTAACGATACTTTCTTTCTGACTAACGCTCCGAGGTCGGTGCCCCGCTGTGGCCGAGACCGTGCGAGGTCTGACGCCCGTCAGAATCGCCAACTCTCGGGAGGCGTCTTTACACTTCTGGTTCGGCTCCCAGCGTAGGCCTGGGCACAGAAAATGCCCAAAGAGCCCTTTTCTGGAAGCACTGATTTTAACCGAACGCAGAGCCAGCCGGTCTCTCCGAGCATTCCTCAGAAAGGATGGCTTAGTAGGACCATTCCCCTCACTCCCGGAATAACGCCCACAGGGAACACGCTGGAAGGGAAGCTCGAGGAGTTTTCCTCACAAAGAGCCGGGGTTCACCCGCAAGTGGTAGCGCCTCTCTGGGGGAACACAGGCTATGCACCCCTCGACCCACACCCCTCGACCCTCCAAACCTTCGGGCCCGCAGCGACACCCGTCCCAAACGCCACCCCTCAGACACAGCCCCGCCGAGGGGGCGGCTCGACTGGCTCAGGCTCGACCCTAGCACTCCACACCAGCTAGCGCTCCCCGAGTCCCCAGAGGCCCTCGTTCCGTTCCGCCCACCCTCAAAACAACAACAGCAGCAAAAAAAAAAAAAAAAAAAAAAAAAAACCCTTGACTGACAACTGCAGCCAACCGCCCCTTCCCCCACAAACCGGGTTACTTGGTCCCACCTACACCCTCCCCCCACTCCAACTCTATCCAACTCTGCTCCTCACCGAGAGACATATCAATTTTGTCGAGGTTTTCATTACTGCGGGATTTCGGCGGCGGTGGCGGGGGGGTCGCCGAGGCTCCCACTAACCGGGTACCAAACCGGTTCATGGTTAGAGACGTCGCGCTGGTTCAGTCAGTAGAGAAGGCCGGAGTCCGAGGCCTGCCACCTCCCACTCACGCTCACAGACTAGCTGCACCGAGGGAGCGCGCACGCGTACTGGCTCGGCCCTCACTCCCATCCGCGGCTGCGGGCGGGGGAGGGGCTACAGAGACCAGCGGACGAGAGTGGCCCCACACGGGTACTCGCTTCTAGCGGCCCCTTTCGGACAGGAGGAAACATTGCACTCGCTGCTCTGGGCTCTTGGAGGGCCGTTGTTTCAGCAGTTTGCCTTTTCGCCCAAATTTGGGGATGCTGGACCATGAGCACCTCAGAATCACATGTCTTAAATGAGATCATGTTCCTCCTTGTCCTTCGAGTCTCTCCTGTTACAGAAAGGCCCCTAAGCTTTGGCATACACGAACCTTTCACACCCCACTGCAATGCAGCCTCGGGGGCAGGACAGACCCCAGTGAACGAAGATTGCAGAACAGCGTCCCAGCTCCCCTTTTCCTAGCCAAAAACTCCACCTGCAGCATGCGGAATCGCCGCGTCTGGACGCAAACCAAAGGCTGAAATGGTAATTCGTGCGTCACTAGCAATAAAAGTAAATGCCGATGTTTTCTGTATCTGTACCATTTCTCAACCTGCACTCTCAAAACATTGAGGAGGGTACTCACTACGTTAATAAGACTTCATCTTCCCTTGAGAGATAGGTAAGTACCTCTGCTTATTTGGCTACACTATTCTCTAATTCATTTGCGTTGGGAATTAATAAAAGGATTCGTTTTCTTTCTAATCATCCCTACAGGATGATTTAGAGAGGAAATATTACTATTTGATGAAGAATGCTTGCATAATATCTTTTTTCCTATTTACAAAACGTTCTACTCCCTTTCCTCTTCTTCCCTTCTCCTCCAGAGTAATTGCACTTATGTGGAAACGTTTAGGTCATACCATCTTCGTAACAGCTTAAAACTACCTAAGATATTTGCATTCAAGGGGGAAAAAAGGGGGGGCGGATATTCTATCCGTTTAGAAATCTCTGCCACCTTCCTTCTTTTCACTTCCTGAAATGTCTTTTTGCATAGAAACAAACCAGTAACCTAAAGTATCTCAAAACCACATAGCCTGTACTTAATTTTTCTCTGCCTGGGACAAAAATATAATCACATAAAAAGAGTGAATCAGGCAAGGACAAACCTATGAAGGGGTATAAGAAACTTTAGTGCGGGAAGAAACGTTTGGACTCAAAAAGACCTAAGAACAACATTCCGCATGTCAAGGAGAATAGCTGGTATGCTCTTAGCACAATGTGCTTGATTTTACTTCTGTTCCATCCTACAGCTGCCACCCCTCTCCCAACTGCTAAGAACTAGGGAAACTGGATTATTAAGATAAAAGTAGGAGAGAGACCTAGGTTTTATTGAGTTGTATTTTTTTTACTCACTTTAGTCATGTGACCATTATGTGAACTTGGAAGAGTGTGTGGGCCTCATACACATCTTCAATACAAGGAAGTAATTATACTAAATATATGTTATACTTAATTATTCCTAAGATTCCTTACAGTTCTAAGCTCTTCGAAGCACAAGACGTTTTTCTCCACACTATCTTTCTTTTACTAGAAACAGCTTCTACAATCTCTGCTTGTTTGTGGTTACAGGAAGGAATGTTAGATTAAGTTATTAATTTTGTGGAAGAAAATTAGTACATTTAGAGTTTGGATGCATTTTTGTAAGTCAGGTACTTATAGCACAGATAATAAAAAAAACCCAAATATATATATAAAATCCTTCCCAGCACTAGTATATTCTTTTGTTCTGGTCGTCTCCCCAGCATTGAGCCCCATCCCAAATCTCCTTAGCTCTAAAAGGACCATGCCCCAATATTTCATAAGCAAACCTAGCTGTTGCATTTCAGACTTTCGGATTTTTTTTTTAAAGTTTTTTTTTTTAATATTTTATTTATTTATTTTTATTATTTATTTATCTTTAGAGGGGAAGGGAAGGAGAGAGGGAGAGAAACATCAATGTGCGGTTGCCTCTTGTATGTCCCCCGCCGGGGACTGGCCTGGCAACCCAGGCATGTGCCCTGACTGGGAATCGAACCGCTATCCATTGGTTCGCAGGCCCGCGCTCAATCCACTGAGCTACACCAGCCAGGGCAGACTTTCGGATTTTTCAAGGACTGAGGGTTTCAGAGTCTTAGAGCAATCACCCAAATTCCAAAGGGAACAACAAGGAAATAAGAGACATTATAGGTAAAGATAGGTCAGTTACACACAAAACAGTGCAAAATAAAACAGCAACCTGCGACACACACAGCAATAGTGAAGAGAGAGATAAGCCAAGAAAGGAGAACTGGGGCTTGTCCAAGAAGTCGATCAGTTAGCTTCAAGGGCAACCTTGCAATTGTCTAGGGCATGAGAGGCAACTATTCATTTAATCATATATCCATTGAGCACCAGGCATTGTAATAGGCCCTGGGGATAAAATGGTGAGCAAGGTGGATGCACATTCCATCTTCACACAGCTTCCAGAGCAAAAATATTTTCTGAGCACCTACTATGAATGAGACGCTGTGCTGAACACCAAGCATGCAGCCTTTTTCTGGAGTATGGTAGTTGGGCAGCCTCACGAAAGTCAAAGGAAACATGGAATTCAAGTAGCTGCCCTTTTTAGAGGCTTCAGTTCATGCACTGTAGATAAAACAATAACTAGGATTGCCAGATAAAATATCAGACTAGTTAAATTTGAATTTCAGATAAACAATGAACAATTATTTAGTAGTATAAGTTTGTTCCAGGTTTTAGATAAACAGCAATTTTTTTACTATGTTGCATGCAATATTTAGGATAATTTATACCAAGCAATTATTCATTCTTCATCTGAAATTCAAATTTAACTGGAGTCTTACATTTTTATTGGCTTAATCTGGCTTAACCTTAACAACATTATACTTTTCGATTAATATGTTCAGGATCTCTTTTCACAAGAGATTTACATTCTTTTCAAAGGTAAGCACAAGTCTCACGTATATAACCCTTAACTATTCTGATTAGCTTGATATGTCTTCTAAGCCTCCCTTTTTTCAACTTTATTGAGGTATAGTTAATGGACAATAAAAGACATATTTAAAATGTGCAGTTTATACAGATGTATAGTATACATATCTTTGAAAATACCACCATAATCAGGATAATAAATATATACATTGCCCCCCCAAAGTTTTCCAGTGCTCTTTTGTAATCCTTTCCCCCAATCACTACCTAAGCAACCACTGATATGTTTTCTGTCACTGTAGATTAATTTGAATTTTCTAGAATTTTATAGAAATGGAATTATATAGTATATACTTTTTTAACCTGGGTTATTTCACTCAGCATAATTGTTTCAATCTGTATGCCTTGTATTCTTTTTCTTGCCTTGTGCACTGACTGGGTATTCTAGTACCATGTTTAACAGGAGTAGAGAAAGTGGACATCATTTAACTGGAAGTCATATATTTTTATTTGCTAAATTTTTGTCTCATTCCCAATCCCAGGGGGAAAGCATTCAGTTTTTCACCATTAAGTATGATGTAAGATTTTTTTGTGGATGCCCTTTATCAGGTTGAGGAAATTCCCTTCTACTCATAGTTTGCTGGAATTTTAATCATGGGTGAATGTTGAATTTTCTCTGATGCTCTTTATGCATCTATTGAGATGCCCAAATGGTTTTTCTTTTTAAATGTATAAATGTGGTCAATTACACTGACCGATTTTCAAATGTTGAACCAATATGAATTTCTATGATAAAGCTACTTGGACACGGTGTATTATCCTTTTTATATATTGCTGGATTTGGTTTGCTAATGCTTTGTGAAGGATATTGTTTGTCTTTTCATGAGTGATATTGGTGTATAATTTCCTCTTGTAATGTCTTTGTCTGATTTTGGTATCAACTCCTTTGCATTACAGATGAGGATTTTAGAATTCATATGTTGATGTAATTTGTATTATACTAGTATAATAAGGGAGTTGGGTATAACTGCATTATATGTGGGTATAATATATATTAGTTAGGTATAACTATTATTATTATACTTAACTCCCTTAAGCTACGTGTAGGTATAGTTTTTCTTCTGTGCTTGATTCTTCTCATTCTACCTCCTTTGTCATTGTTTTCTGATGCCAGTTTTCTTTTTCTTTGCCAGTTTTATAACTTCCTGTTCCTCTTCTGTGTTGCCCTTTCCTTTGTTCTAAGCTTTTCTAGCTGTTCTGGTCTTCTGCCTTTTGATCTCAGTATTCATTCATTCATTTACTGAAACAGAGTTTGACTTCCTAGTATTTGCAAGACATTTGCTACAGTGCTATGATACAGCAGAGAACACGACAGGCAGGGTTATAGGCATAGCTGGAGTCATTAGTGGTCTCCAAGTTCCTGACCATCATCAGTTTTTCTCTGAGTAAGCATGGGAACCTAAAGGGGAAATTTTCCTGGACTCAGAGGTTGGACCTCTAGCTCACTCCTTATTAGGCTTCATCTTCTCTGGGCAGGGTTGGAGTCCTGTCTACTAAGGGTTCTAGGCCAGTTCACTGAAGGACTAATTGTGGAATTTTCTAAAGCTACACAAATTTACATAAATCACAATTTCTCCCTATTCACATAATTTTTTCTTTTTAAAATATATTCTCAATTTGTGCTAAATAGGTTGGTATTCAAGAAGGTCTGGAGAGCCAGAGCCTAGGAGTCATGGGGCCTTTAGGCATTTATCCTTCTCCTACACTTCTCTCTTTGCCCCTTGGCCTCCCTGCTCTGGGAAGAAGAGCCCAGGCTGGATGGACTAACTCTTCTCTCTCTCTTTCCCTCAGTAAAGGATCCCTTCTAGAGTTGCAGGGAGCTGGGACCGAGACATGGCAAACATTCTTCAAATGTGTTAAGGATTTGATCCATCCAGAAATAAGATTTTTAAAATTTTCATTGCAACTTTCTAAATTGTGGAGTTGTATGTATTGCCTGTGGCTGGCAATGAGCTTTACTGTATAACTGAATAAATGAACTCAATACTAAGTGCTTCAAGGGGGTAGACATGTTACTGTTAACACAAAATAGAAACCAGTAAATTAAAACTTGGTAAAATTCTTCAAAAGCTTTTTAAAATCAACTCATCCTTTATGAACTGCTATAAGCTTTCTTAAAAGAAGGAAAAAAGAAAAAAGGAATTTCAGTAAATCAGTAAATTTGGTAAAGTCAGTGAATTGGTCATGGCAAAATTGTCTAATGATATCTAAAGATGCTGAACTGTGGAAAAACCTAACATTAACTTAAAATATGTTCAAAATTAATCATAAACTAAGAAAGTTCCATCTGAAACACTAAAATTTTGGTTTTATTGATTAGGATGCAGTAACAAGAAAACAAATCATATTAAGATACGTATTAAGATACTATTTTTAAAAATAATTAAAAAAACCTTTTACTGTTTTCAAATCTAAAGATACGTGGTAACAATAGTGCAGTACTCACATACCCTTCACCAAGATTCACTAATAATTAGTTTTGCCACATTTGCTTTCTCTATGTATAGATGTATAGCTATAAATAATACTATTTGTTGTTGAACAATTTCACAGTAAGGTGCAGACATGATTATGCTACAGAAAATTTCTCTAAGTGTTGTTTTTTATACAGCCAAGCTAAAATGATCAAGTTTAGGGAATTTAACATGCAACTCTATCCTCTAATATATATAGTCTATATTAAAATTTTGCCAATTGTCCTAATTACTATCATTTTAACAATATATTTTTCCAGTCTAAGATCCAATCCAGGTTTACATGTTGATATTCTTTGTCTTGCCTCTTTTGTCTACTTTAAACTAAAAAAGTTTGTCTGCCTTTCTTAATCTTTTATGATATTTACATAAGTTTGAAGGCAGTTTTTGCATAGATTGTCCTTCAATTTGGTTTTGTCTTATTGCTGCCCTGTGATTTGATTCAGGTTATCCACTTTGTCAAGGATAAGTGATGTTGTGTCCTTGTGAGCACTCAACATCGGGAAGTACATGGTATCTTTTTGTCTTCTTGGTGGTCCTTAATCACTTTGGTAAAGTGATGTTCACCAGATTTCTCTATTGTAAAGGTATCCATTTATATTGTGGGAAGATAGTTTGAGACTATATGAATATCCTATTTCAGATTTCACTAATGGTTTTAGCATCTATTGATGACTCTTGCCTTAATCAATTATTACTATGGTGGCTATAAAATAATGGTTTTCTAACAATCATTCTTCTACTTTCATTAGCTGATTTTTATTGTAAAAAAAAAAAGATTTTCCTCCCCCATTTCTTCCTTCCTTTTTCTATTTATTTATTTGTATACTTATTAATATATACATATAAGTTTCCATAGAAATTCAGACTCATTTTGGGTTCAGAAATTCTCTTATGAAAAGCAAAGGGGTGAAGAGTGTAAGGGTTGTACTTACACTTGAGAAGAATGTAGATATGTCTATATATCATGAATTATGATGCTCAAATTGTTTTGGACTTGGCCAGTGGGAAACATCCCTTAGCTTTCAAAAACTGAATATTTTCCAAAATGCTGCTAAGAATAATTTCAGTGAGTATAATGATAAAAAGAACATATTCATGACTATAATTGATATTTGTTGATATATTCAAGAAGACTTTCTTAAAACCAAGTTTTTGACAAATAAGCAAAAAATGAGCTTTTAAAATTTTGTTATTTGAATAACTGATTCTTGAGTGAAATTGGTTTCCTGCCAGTGGTTTTTTAGGACCTACTATTGTTTATATAAAAATAGCATCCTGGTGATCATGGTACAAATAGGTTGTCCTGATGAGTGTGGCTCAGTTGGTTGGGTATTGTCTGTGGTCGCTGGTTTAACGCCTGAGCTGCACGCCCAGTTTCCCGTCTGGGTGTGGGTGAGAGGCAGCCCATTAAGCTTCTCTCTCACATCGATGTTTCTTTCTCTCCTTTGCTCTACCTTCCCCACTCTCTAAAAAAAAAAAAAAATAAGTAAAATCTTTAAAAACAAAATAAGTAGGTTGATCAAGATCAAATAAACTTCTTCAGGTTTCTTGACTTTTAAAATATTAATTCATCAAGCAGTTGCTAAGTAAGGCCATTTCATTTATTGAGTCCTGATACTAGATATTTTTGTATATTTGACCTTTTTTTTCCATTTGGACCCCATGCACGAAATTGAATTAATCATAATCCTTGGTTCTTTACATATTCTCATCATTTTCTATGTGTGGCCAATTTTCACTTAGTTGATTATTTTAAATAACATTATAATTAGTTATGATTTCATAACTAATTTGATATTTATTTTTCTAATTAGTTATTTAAAAAAACTGTGTACCTACAAACCCACTATTCCAAACAAAAGCTAGAGCAGACAATAACCCTACGATCTCACAATTCCTCTTCTAGGTATGTACCCAAGAGAAACCCTTGCCTACGTACAAGAGGAGACATGTAAAAGAATGTTCATAGCAGCACTGTTTATGATAGCAAAAATGTGGAAACAACCCAAATGTCTATCAGTTAAAGACAGCATGAATAAACTGGTATAGTCACACAATGGACTATTATATAGCAGTCAAAACTAATGAACTGTAGTGACACACAACAATGTGAGTAAATCTTGTCAATATTGTATTAAGGGGGAAAAGTAGGCCCCAAAGAATAAATAGAGCTTTATACCCTTTATATAAAGTTAAAACACATACATTTTATTTATTTTTTTAAAAGATTTTATTTATTTTTTTGAGGGGAATGGAGAGAGAGAGAGGCGGAGAAACATCAATGTGTGGTTGTCTCTCACATACCCCAAACTGGGGACTTGGCTGGCAACACAGGTATGTGCCCTGACTGGGAATTGAACTGGCAACCTTTTGGTTTGCAGGCCAGTGCTTAATCCACTGAGCCATGCCAGCCAGGGCTAAAACACATAATTTTAAAAACAATACTTCTTAGGAGTAAAGATAGATGCAAAGAAACTATATAAAGATGGAAGCAGTGGAATCATAGAGATTCAGAATATGGCTACCTGGGGTGAGGGAAAGCACAGGGATAGGTGGGAGGGTGGTGAACACATGGTAGGTGTGGGTTATTGTCATGTTTATTAACTGAATGCTTTAAAGAAAATACATGTAAACCCAGACTTGGTCATGTGAGGAAAGTCCTGTTATCTAGAACTGTTACTACAGTTCTACAATTCCCAGATAAAGCTGACTTTTATATAAATATATGTTAAGATCATTTGGGATTATATACTGTATAACAAAAAATGGAAATTCATACATTTGCAGAAACAAGGTAGTGAAATCCCAATGACTAAAATGGCTTTTTTTAAAATTTTTTAAAAGACTTTATGGATTTACTTGTAGAGAGGGGAAGTGAGTAAGAAAGGGAGAAAAACATCCATGTGAGAGAGAAACATTGATTGATTGCTGCTTGCCTGCCTGCACCTGACAGGTACCAGACCTGCAAGCCAAGCTCGAGCCCTCAAAGGGAATCCAATCTCCACCTTTTGCTTTGCAGGATGATGCTCAACCAACCGAGCCAAACGAGTCAGGGGAAAATGGCCCCCTACTTTAAAAGTGTAAGCCTGTTAGGAAAATATGAGAAAGTTTGAACAAAGAGTATTTTTTTATATAAATGGAAATTGGAAATCATAATTTGCATTAAGAAACTCTTTCATTACACTTTTTACTCACAAAAAAAGGTTATCTCATGTATGAAAATTCCTCAAAGTCATAAATTACTTATAATACAGTAGCTATTTTTTCATGGAGTTAACCTAAATCCCTCCCTTACAGACTAGTGCTGTGCCGCTCTCTCCACTTTCCCTTCCATTCTTCTCCCTAATTTATAGGCATCCTGAAAAATTGTTCATCCTCAGTCCTCCAGAAAACCTTTGTCCAAAGCCTTTTCCTCCTGCACTTTCTTTGTAATCCCAAAGTAACCCGTGCTCTTCTGAGCTTGTTAGCTCTTCATTAAAATACTTGAGGTCGGCTCTGGCCATGTAGCTCAGTTGTGAGAGCGTCGACCCCAAGACTCAAAGGTGCCAATTTGAGGCCCAGTCAGGACACGTACTGCAGTCAACCAATGAATACATGAATGGGTGGAAAAACAAATCAATGTTTCTCTCTCTTAAATCAAATTTAAATATTTAAAATGCTTGAGGTCCCCAAACACAGCAAGAGTTAAAAACCAGTATAAACTGAAGAGAGATTAACCACAATTGCACTTCCTAGTCCAGACCTCCGACCAAGTTCGATTCCCAGGGTGAAAAGAGACAGCTGTAACTAAGTATGCACACCCGTAGGGTCTCCGGAGGCAGGCGCGGGAGGAATTTCAGCTTGGTGCACGCCCATAAGCACGACGCCAGAGTCCGCAATCCTAGGCGAGCGCGGCCTCCGATTGGATAGAACGGTGCATGCCGGGAACGACAGGGCCTTTGTAGTGCTTCCTGGGAGTTGTAGTTTTTGGAGCCGGAAGTGGGGGTGGCAGGTACAGAAACCGCAGCTGAAGCAGCATTTATGCCACCGCTGCTGTCAGGCGCGGATAGTGTGCATTACCCTGAGCCCTGACGCCGTGCGTTCCTCCTCTGTTCCTGGGAGGTACCCGAGAACCGTGAGGGGCGAAGCGGCCCGGACGCCTCTTTAGAGAGGAGGCATGTCGCAGCCCGGAATGGGGCCAGAGCGCGCGGGAACGGAGCTTGGCGACTGCGGGGAGCGCCCCCCGGAGGAGAGCAGGTGGGCTGAGAGGGGGGCCAGGGAGTCGTGGGCAGATGGGTGAGCTGAAACACCGGGAGGCTTGGGAGGAGGGCTCGGAGAGCTTGGGGAGACGTGCCGGGTGCAACAGACGTGAGGCGACTGCCGTGGCGACTTGTTTGGGAAGAAATTCTGAGAGGAGGGACGGGCAGGGCGTGGATAGGGTGGAGGAGCGAACCGGCTTAGAGAGGGTGAGAGAGGGTGGATAGGATATGTTAAGGCCAGGGGGGAGCAAAAGTGGGTGCTGGAGAAGAGGTGAATATTGAGGGGTGCTGTAGTGAAATTTTCTAGGCCAGAGTCTATAGATAGGAGTAAGGCACAGGGTTGGTGCCTTGATTGAAACTTGCTGTGACAGCAAGCAAGTCGAGCCGATATTACAAAGATCGACGTAAAAATTCGAAGCGAAGGTTAAGCATTGTGAGTGGCCTAGAAAAGTGTAGGCAGCGATGAGTGTGAGGAAGAAGGCGAAAAGGAGGGCCCTTGGATGGAAGTGGACGATTGTAATGGCAGTGGTGTGGGGTGGTGACTTGCCAATGAGACTAGAAATTGTGTGCATGCCCTTTGTCAGTGCTGGATCCCTGTCGGAGAGTGTGGCAGGACCTCTCTGCCGTATCCTTTTCATTTTCAAACCTTTCACTCCTTCCTCACAATGCAGCAATTTCACATTTATATGGAACTATTGTCATTGAGTTCATACTTTCTAGAAGTTAGAGGGTTTAAGATTTTAAAAACTATTTTAAATGGTGACTTAAATAGAGGTGCTTCCCATATTTAGGGTTTGCTTCATTAATAACTCTGATCTTAACCACTTAATCAGCAGTGGTGGCAGGATAGAGCAAGACTGTGGCTTAAGGGAGTCTTGTTTGACTTCTAAAAACATTCACATACAGTTATGGTCTCAGGAGCAGCTGGTATCCAAAGACCAGAGGTAGAATATTTAATTCTGAGAAAATTAATGAGATGTGCCTCGGTGAAGATCTGACTGTTTTAAAGGCTGACTCCTATTTTATGTTCACAGTTAGCCTGTTGCCTGCTCTACAAAACTTGGGGACTGAAAGGACATTGGGGTACCCGCCTGAGATCCATGAATGATGTGTTCAGTGAAACTGAACATCTTACTTCCCTTTTCCATGTTTCAGTTTCTGCTTGTGTATATTTGGCTATCTATTCTTCCTCCAGATGTCTGTGAAATGCTTCGTGTAAGAGGTCCCATATAAATTCTAAGCAAGTCTTAGGGTTATTTTCATTTTCCTTTACCAGTTGGGAGAAATTGGGTTGGAAATTCAATTTCAGATTTCTTCCCCATCTAGCTGGACATCCAGCTGGGTTAGTTACTTAGTATATTTAACAAAGATTTATTTATTTCCTGCCAGGGCTGCTTAAGAGCCTTACAAATATTACCTTGTTTAATCCCCATAACAAGTGGATGAGAGAGATACTCTATTCTCACCATTGAACACATGAGAAAACTGAAACATAGGATAAATAACTTGCTAAAGTCATACGATGAATCTCTAATGGAAGTGGGACTCAAACCCAGGCAGTCTGGCTCCAGAGTTTGCTCTTTTCATACCTATGCTATGCTGTCTCTCACTTTGGTAATGTATAGTGAAAAAGAAATTTATAAGATAGTGAACTTTGTAGCATTCTTTGCCTTTTATTCAGGCCAGTAAGATATTTCCTTTGCAGGTATCTTTTTCTTTCTGTTACTCTGTCCATGCTTGACTATATATTTATTTATTTTTTGATTCCAGTTGACATTCAGTACTATTTTATATTAGTTTCAGGTGTACAGCACAGTGGTCAGACAGTATATAATTTACGAAGTGACCCCTTTGATAATTCTAGTACCCACCAAGCACCATACATAGTTATTACAGTATTATTGACTCTATTCCCTATGCTATGCTTAAATCCCCATGGTTATTTCGTAACTACCAATTTGTATTTCTTAATCCCTTCACCTTATTCACCCAGTCCCCCAAACCCCACCCAGTTGGCTACCCTCAGTTTGTTCTCTATATCTATGCATCTGTTTCTGTTTTGTTTGTTCATTCATGCTTGACTCTTAACCAAGGAACTCAAGTCAAAACTTAATTTCAACAGTGGTATTATTCCCATAAAGCCACTCATGTTGTTGCTATAGTCTGCTCTCTGTTGATTAACTCAAAATGTGTTATTTAGTGAGGCTTCATGGCATTGATGGCCTCCTTAGCTCCAGATAGGCAACTGGTCGATGCATACCTTGTGCCTGAGAATTGAGGAATTGTGGCTGGGTTATTGCAAACCTAACCTGGATGTGGCCAATAAAACACCTAATTTACAAAAATCTTCTTGATGAGATAGCATCTTTTTTAATATGTGAAGGATACAACTTTTGAGTATATTTTCTGAAAGCAGTCTATATAGTGAAACATGCATAAGCCGTATAGCCAGATAGACCTGCATTTGAATACTAGTTCTACTGCCTAACTTGGTTCATCCTGTCTGCAAAGGAAGAATGATGCTTTCCTGACTTGTAAGTTGTGAGGATTCAATAAAATAATGTGCATAAAGTTCCTCACAGAGCGCCTGGTGTGTACTAAGCGCAAAAAATGCTACCGTCCCCTCCCCAGTTTCCTTGAAATAAGGTAGGTGTGTGCTCTTTTTGTTGCTGTTTGCAGTGGTATAGTCTGTTCTTCCTCCTTCCATGGCTTCTCTATCCGAGTTGAGCACACTGAGGACTAGGGTGTTGGTTTAGCTTTTAACTTCATCCTTGGAGTGTAGCTATGTCATAGTTTCCCCAGTTGTTTTCCACTTACCTGATTATCACTGTAGCAAAATGCTGTAGTGCTTAGGAATGATACTTCACTTTTCCTAGGGTTTTTTAAGTGCCAGTTCTTTTTGGAGATTTTTCTGGTGAAAGTACTGAACAATTAAAAAAAACAGTTCTTCTAACACTGCTCTGTTACCCTAAACTACTTTACTTTAGTACTTGGAACCCAGCTACATGTACAGTTTTCCTGGTGCAGTGATCTAAATAGAGTCAGAATTCAAGTATTAAGATACATTTTAGTGTCTCTAAACTGAGCCCATTCCATTGACAAAAATCTTTTCCTCTTCTGCTCTCTATCTCATTTAATAGAATTTTCCACTCAATCAGTCAAGCTAGAGGCCTCAGGGTATTTTTTTTTTTTAATCTGCACCTGAAGACATTTTTTCCCCATTGCTTTTAGAGAGAGCAGAAGAGAGAGAGAGAAACATTAATGCAAGACAAAGAAACATCTATTAATTGCCTCTTGTATGCTCCCAGACCAGGGATTGGTGGCCAGACCTGAGATTGTAACATCTGGACCAGAGGGTCACATGGGTTCGGATTGGGGGTCGCATTTGCTGCACCCGGACTGGGGATTTACTGGCAACCTAGGTATGTTCCCTGACCAAGAATGGAACACACAACCTTTCATTTATGGGACGACACTCCAACCAACTGAGTCACTCTAGCCAGGGCCAGGGTGAAATTTGATGATATTCCCCTCTTCATTTTCCATATCCAGGCAGTCACCAGGTCCTCTGAATTCTGTTCCTGATTTTTCTCTTGAGGATTTATTTTTTTCTCTATTTCCAAATATATTGGCTTATGTTAATGAAAAATCCAGAGAGTAGTATTGTTTCAGGAATGACCAAATGTAGGTTCGTGCTTACACAAGACTTTGTCCTTATCTGTGTGGTATTTTTCTGGTATGTTGGCTCCATTCTTCATTCTCAGGCAGATTTTTCTACAGCTCAACTCTTAGAAAATTCAAGTTTAGCAATAACAGAAAGGGAGGGAGGGAGGGAGGGAGCGAGGGAAAGAAAAGAAAAGAAAAGAAAAGAAAAGAAAGATCTCAATAGGTATAAAAAAGCAAAAATTCTGGGCTCTTTTTAAACTGACTTGAATTATGTTCCTGTTCCAGAGTATGGAATATGCTTCTGAGTCAGGCCTAAATTATATGCCCAACCCTGGGTCCTGCGTAAGGTGACACTTCTTTAGAACTTTATGGGCCAAAGTGGCAAGAGGTATGATTTCCCTGTGGAAAATTGGGGTTCTGTTACCAAAAGAAAGGGTCATGAATTCTGGGCAGATATAAACAAAATATTCACTGAAGACCCTTATTACCTGTCATAGTGGATTATCTTGGTAGCCTTTTAACTAACCTCCCAATCTGAACTCAGTCTCCCAATTCCAGATAGCCTCTTACATTGCTGTTAGCTTAATTTTTCAGAAGTAAAGTTACTGTAGTATTTTGCTCAGTGGTTTCTCATTAAAAATATAAAATAGTTAAAACTCCTTCCCTGTTATTCAATCTGTACTTCAGTCCCTATGAAGTCCCAGTTACAAAACCATGCATTCACTTGCTGTCACATCTCCTTCCTCACCATTCTCATTGTTGCCTCTACATTCCCTGTAATACCTCTTCCTTTGCCTGGAGAGCTCTTAGTCATCCTTTAAATACTGTTCCTTCAGAAGGCATCCTTTAACTGTCTTTTCATCTCTCTTACTGTAGTATTTCTTACTTCACAGCTTCACTTTTATGTAAGTGCCCATTTTCCCCATTGCATTCTGAGTACCCTGAGAGATGGGGACTCTTTCTCTTTAACCACCATAAGCCTAGCATGATGCCTAACATATAATTGGTGTTCAGTGAACATTTGTTCAAGGAATGCAAATGGTAACAATTTGGCTATGCCTCATAGTTGGGCAGGTGCCAGTGGTACTGTCACCATTGAAAGGGCCTCTTTTTTCCCTTTCTCTTTATTCATTGACCATGCTAGGAACTGACAGTTTATACAGCACTGGCAGCAAAGCAGGATGATCGCATGACTTTTGAACAATCCATACTGCTAGTCCAATTAATACAAGAAGACCCTGCAGAAACATACTGTTGAAGTTTTGGGGAACAAATGCTATTGTCAGAACCTAGAAAGGGGAGATGTATCAGCTGACAGCAGGATTCCTAAGCTGAAGTTTTTCTCAGGATCTACCTTTCCCACAGCTGTTTCTACTTTTTATAGCTAGTTTATCACTTCTTTCAATAAATGGATTTTTTCCTGTTTTTTTTTTTTTCTGTTTTGTAATTTTTGTTAAGTTTCAGAAACCTACCTTGGTGGTCATAGAAGAGCTCTGTCCAACATGGTAGCCACTAGCAACATACAATTATTTAAGTTTAAATTGATTGAAATTAAATACAATTTAAAATTTCAGTTCTTTAGTCATACTACCCAGATTTCAGGTGCTTAATGGCGAGGCTGCTGTATAGGACAATGCAGATATAGAACATTTCCAGCATCACAGAAAATTTGACTCAACAATGCTGTTACAGATGTAAATCTGAATTTTTCAGGAAACAACTATAGCATACTTACATGTTTTTAGTTCTTCTGGATTGGGTCCACTTGAAGTTCAACCCACACTTCATTGGGAGGAGACAAGATTGTTAAAGGAAGTCATAAATTGTAGTGACTAAATAGGGGGGACTTGACAAAATATCTTTCAGAGTTTGTGGAGCCATGGCCTTTGCCAATGAAACTTGTAATAACCCTGCTGGGTTGTAGGACCGAAGAGAGCTTTTACTAGGAAATAGTCAGTAAAATCCCATAGTTTCTAAAGGATCCTCAGACAGTCTCCCTATGTATGAGCTCTGTCATTTGGATGCTTTTGAGAAGAAAACAGTAAGAGTCATAATGATTCCTCTTTCACTCCCTGTCAACACCATTCATTATTTTATTTTTTCCTCCTCAAGAGTTCTTTGAGAATTTAAAAATTTCCATGGAATTTTTTTCTGTTTGTTTGTTCTCCTTTCATTTTCCCCACAGATGCACAGGCAGTTTGTAGAGACTTATGATTCAAATTTAGTTTGGTCTGATTGTGAAGTTTGTTCTCTTTCCACTGAATGACATTTTCTCTCTGCTTATTAAAAATACAAACAAGCCCTGGCTGTTTGGTTCAGTGGATTGAGCACCAGCCTGAAAACCGAGGAGTCGACGGTTCGATTCCCAGTCAGAGCACATGCCTGGGTTGCAGGCCAGGTCTCCAGTTGGGGGTACGCAAGAAGCAACCACATATTGATGTTTCTCTCCCTCTCTTTCTTCCTCTCTTTCCCACTCTCTAAAAATAAATAAATAAAATCTTTTAAAAAATACAAATGAAATAGAAAAGACATGGTCCCTGTTGTTAAGGAAACAAACCACATACTGTTAAATGACAATGTTTTGGGTTTTTGTTTTTTTTTTTAAGGATTGTTAGGAGGAATGATTTATAGCAAATCAGATTATTTAGTATTTTTTGAGAGAAGGTTGAATTAGACATCAGCCTGAACCCCTGAATGGGACAAGAAGAGAAGCCTTCCAAGTGGAAAGGTCTGCATGAATAAAACCATGGTAGTAGGCTTGAGGTTGGCATGGTTGTAATAGAGTGTTTTAGGGAGAGAGAGACAGAAAGACTGTATTTACAGTGAAGAGTACTGAGCAGGAAAGTTAGTATTTAGATTAGGCACACAGGATAGAGAATTTTGAACTCCATACTAGGGAGTTTGTAAACCTTCCATGGTTAGGTTTCTAACATAGAGGATTTTACCTCCTTTTGTTAAATCTACTTGTTGAAATTCAGTACATTTGATATCATTCAAATTTAGTGTGATTGGTGAGACTTTTTTTGAATGGGTATGAAGTTACACAGTGTGCCTGCAAGTACCGATGATTCTCTCCTAGACATTAAGATTCTGCTGTCAGCCATTAAAGGGATGGTACTTGCCAGTGGTTAGGTTCTCCTAGGTACACCAGCGTGAAGAGACAATTATAACAGAGTCAGGTATGGTTTTTTCCGTAATAAACATATTATGGTATTTCTTTTAAAAACATCAATATTTAATGATAAGTTCTACAAATTAAATACTTTCTAGTTAAAAACAGAAAATATGGAGCCAGATAAGAAGAAAATTGCTACCTCATTGTTACCAATCATTATTTTATTTAATTATGTTTTTCTGTACTTTAAGAAGGAACCCATTACTTCTTTCTTGGAAGTGCTTTCCAGCATTAAAAGTCCCAGGTACTTGCCTGACCACAATCTTTCAATATAAGCTGCCCTTGATACTTGAGTATTTAAAAAATCCTCATGATAGTTTACAGCTTCTTGTTTAAGAACTTTGTTTAGCTTGTTGATCTTTCATTAATTGATAGCCTCAAGGAAGGCCTAAAGAACTCTTTTGTACTTCCCCTCTTATAACCAAAATTAACCACTATTAACATATTACTTCTCAGTATTTTTTTAAAGATTTTATTTGTTTTTAGGATATAATCCTAGCAGTGGAATTGCTGGGTCAAAAGGTATATCCATTTTTAGTTTTTTTAGAAAATTCCATACTGTTTTCCATAGTGGTTGTACCAGTCTGCACTCCCACCAGCAGTGCACTAGGGTCCCCTTTTCTCCACAACCTCTTCAACACTTGCTGTTTGTTGCTTTGTTTATGAGGGCCATTCTGACTGGTGTCAAGTGGTATCTCATTGTGGTTAATTTGCATCTCTCTGATAGCTAGCGATATCGAGCATCTTTTCATGTGTCTCTGGATCCTCTGTATGTCCCCCTTGGAGAAGTGTCTGCCCAAGTCCTCTGCCCATTTTTTAATTGGGTTGCTTGTCTTCTTAGAGTGGAGTCGTGTAAGTTCTTTGTATATTTTGGAGATTAAACCCTTATCTGAGGTATCATTGGCAAATATGTTTTCCCACACAGTCGGTTCTCTTTTTAATATTGTTTTCCTTGGCCATGCAGAAGCTTTTTATTTTGATGAGATCCCATTTGTTTATTCTTTCCTTTATGTCCCTTGCTTTAGGGGACATATCAGTAAAAATGTTGCTGTGTGTAATATCTGAGATTTTCCTGCCTATGTTCTCCTCTAGGACTTTAATGGTGTTACGGCTTATGTTTAAATCTTTTATCCACCTTGAGTTTATTTTTGTGTATGGTGTAAGTTGGTGCTCGAGTTTCATTTTCTTGCACGAAGCTGTCCAGTTCTCCCAACACCACTTGTTGAAGAGGCTATTTTTACTCCATTTTATGTTGCTGCCTAGGACTATATCCTAAGAACCCTGAAACACCAATCCAAAAGAACCTATGTACCCCTATGTTTATAGCAGCACAATTTACAATAGCCAAGTGTTGGAAGCAACCTAGATGCCCATCAGTAAATGAATGGATCAAAAAACTGTGGTACATTTACACAATGGAATTCTATGCAGCAGAAAGAAAGAAGGAGCTCATACCCTTTGCAACTGCATGGATGGAACTTGAGAGCATCCATCATGTTAAGCGAAGTAAGCCAGGCAGTGAAAGACAAATACCATATGATCTCACCTTTAACAGGAAGCTAATCAACAAAACAAACAAACAAGCATAATATAACCAAAGACACAGAAATTGAGAACAGGCTGAAAGTCACCAGAGGGGAGAGGGGAGGGAATTTCAAGGGAAAAGGGGAAGGAACAAGTATAAAGGGCACATGGACAAAAACTATGGAGGGGTGGAAATGGGAGGGAGGAGGGGAGGGCTAGGGTGGTGGGTTCAGGTGAAAATAAAAGACAGAAAACTGTACAAGATCAACAATTAAAATAAAAATTTAAAAAAAATTAAAAAAATTTTATTTTTAGTGAGAGAGGGAGAGAAATATTGATGTGAGTGAGAAACATTGGTTGCCTTCTTTTAAAAAAAATTTTATTGATTATGCTATTTCAGCTGTCCCAATTTTTCTCCCTTTGTCCCCTCTGTCCGGTACCTCCATTCCCTCCAGCAATCTGCCCCCTCCCCCACTGCCCCATTCATGTCCATGAGTCCTGCGTATCAGTTTTTTGGCTTCACATTTCCTATGCTATTCTTAACATCCCCTTGTCTATTTTGCACCTACTAATTTATGCTTCTTAATCCCTGCACCTTTTCTCCCATGCTCCTCCTTCCCACTCCCAGCTGATAACTCTCTAAGTGATCTCCATCTATGGACATCTATGATTCTCTTTCTGTTCCAGTTGTTTGCTTGGTTTGTTTTTTTAGATTAAGTTGTTGATAGTTGTAAATTTGTTGCCATTTTAATGTTCATAGTTTTGATCTTCATCATTTTCTTAAATTTCATATAAAATGGCTTGGTGATGATGAACTCCTTTAGTTTTACCTTGTCTGGGAAGTATGTTATCTGCCCTTCAATTCTAAATGACAGCTTTGCTGGATAGAGCAATCTTGGATGTAGGTCCTTGCTTTTCATCCCTTTGACTACTTCTTGCCAGTCCCTTCTTGTCTGCAAAGTTTCTTTTGGGAAATCAGCTGACAGTCTCATGGGAACTCCTTTGTCGTTAACTCCCATCTTTTCTCTTGCTGTGTTTAAGATTCTCTCTCTTTATCTTTAACCTTTGGCATTTTAATTATGATATGTCTTGGTGTGTTCCTCTTTGGGTCCAACTTGTTTGGGACCCTCTGTGCTTCCTGGACTTGTATGTGTATTTCCTTCACCAAATTACGGAAGCTTTCTTTCATTATTTTTTCAAATAAGTTTTCAGTTTGTTGTTCTCCCTCTTCTCCTTCTGGTATTCCTATGATTTGGATGTTTTCATGTTTGGAGATGTCCTAGAGGCTCCGTATTCTGTTTTTGTTTTCTTGAATTGTTTTTCTTCTTGCTCTTCTGATTGAATGCTTTTTTCTTTCTTACGTTCCAAATCATTGATTTGATACTCAATTTCATCCTCTCCACTGTTGGTTCCCTGTAGGTTTTTCTTTATTTCACCTAATGTAACCTTCATTTCTGCCTGGGTCTTGTTTATGCTGTTGCAGCACCCAGTGAGTTCTTTGAGCATCCTGATAACCAGTGTTTTGATCTCTGCATCTGATAGATTGCTTATCTCCATTTTGTTTAATTCTTTTTCTGGAGTTTTGTTCTGTTCTTTCAATTAGGGCATATTTCTTTGTCTCCTCAATTTGGCAGCCTCCCTGTATTTTTTTTTCTGCATATTAGGTGCTTTGACTCCCTGTCTTAGTACCATGGCCTATTTTTAGAAGAGCAGACCTGTAAACTGTGTGGAGTGGAGCCTGAAGTGACCGCCAGGGTGGGGCAACCCCTTTCCTTGCTTTGTAGCTCTGTGTGGGGGGAGGGCTTGGAGAAGGGACAATGCCCTGCTGTGCTTCTGGAGGTTTTCCTGGGAGGAAGCTGTTTCCCACCATTCACCCTGTTTCTAGTCTCCTTACTTTCTCCCCTGTGCCACTTGTGCCCTTCCAGCTGTTGTCCCGGTGCTGAATCCCAGAGGGAATAGGTCTGTGTAAGTCCTAAGTCTGGCTGGGCCCTTTAAGAGGAGTCTCCTGATAATCTGGCAATTTCTTCTGCCACCCCACTGGCTTTTACAACCAGAAATTATGGAGATTTATCTTCTTGGTGCTGGAATCATGGGCCACTGGGTCATCTTGTTTGGGGCTGGGATCCCTTGCTCCTGAGGTATCCCTCTTGATTTTTATCCACCACATGTGAATGTGGGACCCCCATGCCACTGCCTCTCCATCTCTCTCCAGGTCTCTGCCCTGCTACCTGTTTGGATGAATATGGCTTCCTAAATCTTTGGTTGTTAGACTTCCATACAGCTCGATTTTCTGATAGTTCTGGGTTATATTTACTTGTAGTCTAGATGTAATTTTTTTCTGTAGTGGTAGGAGGAGGCAAAGCATGTTTACCTACACCTCTATGTTGAACAGAAGTCAACTGGTTACCTTCTGTGTATGCCCTAACCAGGGGCCAAACCTACAACCCAGGCATGTGCCCTGACCAGGAGTTTAACCGGCAACACCTCACTTTATGGGATGACACCCAAGTAACTGGGCCACTCTGACCTGGGCTATTTCTCAATATTGTTGTGTTGAGATCACAAATATAATTTTATATTCTGCTTTTTATACTTCAACTTACTTTTATTAGCTTTGGAAACTTCCTAATCAAAGTTTTTGATGGTTTCACAATATTCCATTGTATAATGTCATATACCTCTCCTCACATTCCAGAGATCAAGTCATTACCTGACTTGAGACAACCTGATTTTCAACTCTGATCTCAGGTAGATACCACTATCCATTTCACATAAATGACACATTGTAGAGGGGATATGCCAATAAGTTGAAACTGTTTCATTTTACCACTAAAAAGAACATTGGGGATTGAAAATGGGCCATTATATATTTCTTGGATTGAGTATCACTTTATAGTTGCATAATACTTATTTTCTATTTATTTCACCTATTCAGTGTAACACTTTAAAAGGTAACATTTGCCTGTAGCTTTTCTGTTTTAATCTTGAGTGTCACTGCTAATAGCGATTTGGCAAATTTAAGACTGAGTTGGTATTTAGGAAAACTCTTTTTCCTTGGATATCCTCATTTGAGGTTATTAAGAAATTCCTGTTCCTCTTTAAAGGAGGAATGTAGTCAAAACCTTCCCAAAAGAAAATAGGTAGGACTTTATTCTGAGGCTGGCTTTACTGCTTGTTGATGAAGATTATTGAGGCAGAGGTAAATTATGCTGGCCCTTGCCATTCAGGCCTGGTGCTTCCTTGGTACAGGGTGAGCAGCTTAGAAAGACTACTTTTAATTTATGGCGATTAAAGGAGAATACTCTGTGTACCTGCAGAAGTGGCTCTGCAAAGGGGTACTTTAAACCTAATATACTTCAAAGGGCTGGCCTATGCCCAGATAAAGGTTATCTGTGAATACAAAGTGATAATTATCAGATACCACCCAAGTAATAATTATCAGACAGGCTTAAGCTAGGAAAGACTGATCATACTTGCTAAAATGTGGTTAAAGAATGGGGAGGGATATCTAATTTCTGGTGGTGATCTGTTTAATTGCATCTAAGATTCAGATATGAACAGATTACTCCAACCACTGTGTATGGGCTTCAGTTGAATTTAGTATTTAAATTCTCCGAAAATGATAAGTATATAATTAGGATAAAGGATCTTAAAAAAGGTTAAGACACTAAACAGACTAGCTATGTAAATTAAATTTTTTTTAAAGTTTACTTTTCTTCTACATGAGTATGTACCAAATATAGATGGTTTGGTGTATCTTAGAGTAAGAGCACATTCTTTTGTAGCTTTGGTATCTCAGGGACACTTTAATGTGGGGAAAGAAAATTCTTTAGTTTTGTCTAGAGAAGTTGTCAAAGATCTGAATTTCAAGGTTTCTAGGATTTCAGTATTCTTTGTACAGTTTTGGCATCAAAGCCCCAGGATGATAAGGTACTTGGTGTCTGCTTTCAGGATTTATCATGATGCTCTTTGACAATTAAGCTTGTAAGATCAGTAGAGAATGAATCAGAACACAGATATGCATATTAACTTGGGAACCAGACTGGCTGTCAGGCCTGCAAGACCCAGTTGAAACTCATTGGAATATAAAAACTGTGTCAGTCTAAGCAGGCCAGGTTAGCTCTGAGGAAGCATAGGAGATGGAGAGTCACTTAAGCAAAAGTTGGCAGCCAGCTGGTCTCTGTAATGGCAGTTTCTCGCAGTATAACAATAAATGGCATTTTAATGACCGCCTCAGTTCTGTGTACATCTTAGTTATTTTAAAATATCTCTCAGGCCTGGTATAGAAAGAAGACGGAAATTGCCAAAGGTACATGACAAGGTGTTCCATGTCACAAATTATCAGGGAAATGTAAATGAAAACCACAATTAGATGTCACCTCACACCTGTTAGAAGGGCTGTCATCAAAAAGACAAGAGATAACAAGTATTGATGAGGATGTGGAGAAAAGGGAACCCTTGTGCACTGTTGGTGGGATTATAAATTGGTGTAGCCACAATGGAAAACAGTATGGAGATACTTCAAAATATTTAAAATAGAACTGCTATATGATCCAGCAATTCTCTTTCTGGGTATATGTTCAAAGGTAATAAAATCAGAATCTCAAAAAGACATCCGCAATAATTAAAAAAAAGATTTCTGCACCGCTGTGTTTATGGAAGTGTTATTTATAATAGCCAAGACATGGAAACAACCTACATGACCACTGAAAGCCTAATGGATAAAGTAGATGTGATATTGATACACACACAACGGAACATTATTCAGAAGAAAATCTTACGTTTGCAACAATATGGATGGGCTTTGAAGGTATTATTCTAAGTGAAATATGTCAGACAGCAAAAGACAAATACTGTATGATCTTACTTACATGTGAATCTGAAAAGCCCCAAATCATAGTAACAGAGAACAGATTATTGGTTGGCAGAGGTGGAGTATGGCAAGTAGGGGAAATGGGTGAAGGTGGTCCAAAGGTACAAACTTTTAGTTGTAAGACAGATAAGTTCTGAAGATGTAATATACAGCATGCTGACTATAGTTAACAATACTGTATTGTTTATTTGAAAGTTGCTGAGAGAGCAGGTCTTAAAAGTTCTCATCATAAGAAAAAAATTGTAACTGCGAGGCGATGGATGTTTACTAAACATATTGTAATCAGTTTGCAATATATACATATACCAAATCATTGTGTTGTATACCTGGAACTAATATGTTATATGTCAGTTATATCTCAGTAAAATTGGAGGTGGGGAGGAAGAAAATAGAACAGGACTCTCTCTAGTGGCTGAAATATTTTTGTTTTCTTTTTAAAGATACAGTATTACTTTTCATTTATTTTATTTTAATTAATTAATTTCTTTTTAGACAGAGGGGGAGGGAAGGAGAAAGAGAGGGAGAGAAACATCAGTGTGTGGTTGCCTCTTGCATGCCCCCAACTGGGGACCTGGCCTGCAACCAAGTCATGTGCCCTGACTGGGAATCGAACTGGTGACTGTTTGGTTCACAGGCCGGTGCTCAATCCACTGAGCCACATCAGCCAGGGCTGGTGGCTGAAATGTTTAATGGTGTCAGGTTTAGAAAGTCTGGTGTCTCCCAGTTTGAATAAATTTTTGATCTCAAGGCTTTCAGAGCATAAGACCAGAGTGAGATCCATCTAGATTTCTCTTTTTAGATGGTATTCCTATACCAGACCTAGCTCAATTCATTTTATTTGTCTGCCTTTACTGTCCTCATCCATTTTTTTAAAATGGCTCAGAAAATGTACAAAAATGTGTAAGAGAGGTTAATCTTGAGTACAGATAGAAAGGATTCCAATTCAGGACCCTCCTAAACCTGTAGGAATTTGAATGATGTAAAATGGTTATGGTGAAAGTTTTTTGAAGAAATGATTACCATTCTCATTACTGTTCTTGAAAAGAGGAAAGAGTAGTATTCTGAGGAGAAATTAAGGGGCAAGGTAAAGTGTCCACAATAACAGTTGGGGACCCAAAAGGGGGAATTTGACATTTCCTCTCCTCCATCCAGTTTGATTCAGTGCATCCAATTGTTTTTCATTCAGTTGAAGTTGGTTTTGAGTTTTTATTGGGTTGGAAGCTGTGGTGAGAAAATGCTGGAGACCTAGAAAAACCTTAACGATCATCTAGGGCAGCCATTTGTAAACTTTTCCACTAGGAGAATAAGTGAATAGTTGACTGATTTGTTGGCATGTCCCAAAGTGTCTCAGTGTAAAGTTAAGACATTTTTGTCTCAATTTTAGCTTAAAAAATCATGGGAGAAAATCATGGACAGTTTATATTCTTATTCATAATATTTTCTATTGATATGTGTACTCAGTGCTGGAAATATAATGAATAAAAAGTTGTTTGGGGGGCTTTTTTTTTGGCAAAGATTTCTGGTTTTGAGCAAATGTCCTCATTTCTTTGTGTATTGTCCATGTAAACTCATTGTCCAGAAAAGGATCTTGCTGGGACAAACTCCTAGAAACACAGGGTTATTTGCTACTTATGTTAGGATTGAATAATAGTAGACCAAGATTATCTGCCAAGGCATAATATGCTATGTAAATATGAGGGTTGTTTTTTTTTTTTTAAATCTTGGTGTTCTTTACAGCTTCAGTCCTCTCAGAATTGGGTCTTATGACCAAGTAAAAACTTAACAGGGGAGAGAATGTTAGGATGTGAGGCAGAAGGATTCTTGCCTTAATCTTTCTCTGACATCATGAGGGTTAGGTACAACAAGTTAACTAACCATTGGTATAACTGATGCTCTTGCAGGAGGGAACACTGGCAGTTGCTGGGTAATTTGAAGACTACTGTCGAGGGTTTAGTGTCAGCCAACAACCCCAATGTCTGGTCCAAGTATGGTGGCCTGGAACGACTTTGCAGGGACATGCAGAGCATCCTCTATCATGGGCTCATCCATGACCAGGTATGTAGAACTTTTTTTTTCCCAGATTGGGTGAAACAGTTGTTGGAAAGAAACAGTTGCATTAAGATGCTGGGAGGGAGAAGATGATGGCCACTAGTCTGTGAGCCCTTGAAGGAAGTACTGTACAATAAGATGATGATGACAAGTTAGAGGATAAGGACAGTGATGATCAGTCATTGGGATTTTCCTCTTAGGATCATCCTAGGACACATCTGAGAAACATTGACAGAATATTGTTATTTTCAGAATATCCTATAGCATTATTTCATAGACAACTGGTTCATGCTTATGAATAGTAGTTGTAGCTATAGCTTACTTTTTAAAATATAAACTTTATTGATGTTGAGTTTTTTCCCCTTAACACCCTCAAACTACTACTACTAATAATAAGCTTTGAGTATTGACAATGAGTTGAGGGAGTTCCGACCAAGATGGGGGCATAGGTGGAAACGTTTTACTTCCTTGCACAACCAAAAAGAAGGATAACAGCCAATTTAAAAATAATAAACAACCAGAATTTCCAGAAAGTAGAACTGTGTGGAACTCTGACAACCAAGGAGTTAAAGAAACATTCATCCAGAACAGTAGGCGGGGTGAAGAAGGGCAGAGAGGACTCATGGAGAGGCAGCAGACCACTCAGGCGAGGAGGAGACTAAAGATTCAGAACATCTGGATGTAGAATCCGTGGGAGTTGCTAAGGCAGGAGAAACTCCTAGTCTCACAGGAGAGTTGGTTGGAAAATGGGGCTAGAGCTGAGCAGCATTGTTCCCTCTCAGGTCACTCCCCTACGGACAGTGCCACAACACAGCAAAGAGGGTAGCCTGGCCCTGGTGAGGCCCTGGTGAGGCCCTGGTGAATACCTAAAGTGTTCCGAGACAAAGAAATAGGGCCTAAATGAAAGAAAAGATCAAAGCTCCAGAAAAAGAACTACATGACCAGGAGATAGACAACCTATCTGATGCAGAGTTCAAAATACTGGTAATCAGGATGCTCACAGAAGTGATTGAGCTTGGTCACAAAATGAAGGTTATAAAAAGTGAAATAAAACAAAATATACAGGGAACCAATAGTGAAGGGAAGGAAACTGGGACTCAAATCAACCATTTGGAACAAAAGGAAGAAATAAGCATCCAACCAGAACAGAATGAAGAAATAAGAATGCAAATAAATGAGGAGAGGCTTAGGAACCTCTGGGATAACTTTAAACATTCCAGCATCCAAATCATGGGGATGCCTGAAGGTAAAGAGGAAGAGCAAGAAATTGAAAATTTATTTGAACAAATAATGAAGGAAAACTTTCCCAATCTGGCAAAGGAAATAGACTTCCAGGAAGTTCAGGAACCTCAGAGAGTCCAATGAAATTGGACCCAAGGAGGAACACACCAAGGCACAGAATAATTAAGTTACCCAAGGTTAAGGATAAGGAGAGAATCTTAAAAACAGCAAGGGCAAAAGAGATAGTTACCTGCAAAGGAGTGCCCATAAGACTGTCAGCTGATTTCTCAAAAGAAACCTTACAGGCAAAAAGGGGCTGGAAAGAAGTACTCTATGAAAAGCAAGGACTCATCCAAGATTACTCTATCCAGCAAAGCTATCATTTAGAATGGAAGGGCAGATAAAGTGCTTCCCAGATAAGGTCAAGTTCAAGGAGTTCATCATTACTAAGCCTTTATTATATGAAATGTTAAAGGGACTTATCTAAGAAATAGAAGATCAAAAAGTATGAACAGTAAAATAACGATAAACTTACAACTATCAACAATTGAACCCCAAAAAACAAAAACAAAAACTAAGCCAACAACTAGAACAGGAACAGAATCACAGAAATGGAAATCACATGGAAGGTTATCAGTGGAGAGTAGGCAAGGGAGAATAGAGAAGAAAGGTACAGGGCATAAGAAGCATAATTGGTAGGATAAAACAGGGGGAGATTAAGAATAGTATAGGAAATAGAGAAGCCAAAGAACTTATGTGTACAACCTATGGACATGAACTAAGAGGGGCGGAGGGAATGCTCGAGGGTAGGAGGTGCATGGCGGAGAGGGAATAAAGGGGAGAAAAGAATTGGAACAACTGTAGTTGCGTAATCAATACAATATACTTAAAAAAAGAATTTAAAATAAGAAGATGAGTTGAAGCTAATAATATTTAATGGTTTTTGCTTTACCTTTGGCAGTTACTCCATTTGCAGTGTTTTAAATAAGGTTAGGTCTGAATAAAATTGTTAAGTGAGTCATTGGGTCTGGTATCCTATTCCTTGTTAAAAATCATACCTCACAAATATGTTCATAATTGTGTGTTCCTAAACACTCATGTTCTTTCCATGTCAGAACCTAGTATTTTTTCCTGAAACTCTTTTCCCTGAGCCAGGCTTATCTTCCTTTTTTTATCGAAATTTATTCTTAATTATTAGTCACATTGGAAAAGGTATAATCAGTGAATTTATATTAAGGTATTTGCAGTTGATAGGATTTACTGTGCTACCTTCCCTTCTAAAAATGTGTGTGTTTAAGTAGTATCCGTAAACCATTGTTCCTGTTGGATATTTTTAGAATTTAGTGAGAAACTTGGCCTAGGTTAGATTTTCTTTATTCAGATTAAATTCTAAAGGTAAGGCCTTCTCTTTTAATGAGTTTTGAAAGTAGGGGAAATTTTTTATCCTTTAAAGAATTGTTCTTAATGGTCATCATTGTTAAAACACTATTCCAGGAATTTGGAGGCAACATTGTGTAGCAGACTAACACAAGTATTTAGAATCAGACATAACCTGAATTTAGATCCAGACTCATTGCTCACATCCATGGGGAGTGGGGGAAATCACATAGTAGTTATAATTATGGACTTTTGAGTCAGACTACTCATGTTTTAATCTCAGCTTCACCACTCTGTGGTACTGGTAAGTTATTTAACTCTTTGTGTCTCTGTTTCCTCATTTGTTAAATGAGGAAGTAACACTGGTACCTATCTCATAGGGCTGTTGTAAGAATTGAATGAGATAATACGTACAAAGCTTTAGAAAACAAATTATCAGTCTTAGCTGCCAGGTTATACTACCTTTTGAGCCTTGCTTTTGTCATCTGTAAAAATGAGGATAATGTTATTTATATCATAGTGTTTGATGGAAAGATTAAATGAAAAAGCATACAAATTTGTCCATTGAAGTTCATGGCATGTAGAAAGTAATTCATAAATGTTCCTTTTTCTTTAAAGTTTCAAGTTACATGTACTCTTATAAAAAAATAATTGTGAACATTAGAATTTCAAAACAGATTAAGCTAATCCTCTGTAATCTGGTTTCTTCCCTTACCACTGGTGCTAAAGTTTAAGTAATAATGACACATTACCAAATCCAATTAACATTGAACACTACCTTATATTCTTCACTATTGATCACCAGCAGACCTTGACTTTTATGGCATTATTATTATATGGATGGAGACCTTTTCTTACCTCTGTGACCACTTCTTAGTTTCTTTCCCTGGAATCTCTTCCTCTTGGATTTTAGTTTTGAATGGGGTTCTGTCCTTATCTCTTCTTATTTGTTCATTTTCCTGAAATAATGTTACCCACCTGCATTGTTTCATTTATTATCTATACAGTAATAACCCCAGGCTCAGTCATCTCTGCTGAACTCCAGATCCATAAGACTAGCTGTCTGCTATACGTTACTGGCTCTCTGTTCTACAGACCAAACACATGACCCAAAACAAAATTATTTTCTGCCACGAGATTGCCCTTTCTCCTGATATTTTCAATACTAATTTGTGGCATTGCCAGCTACTCAGTCTTCCAAGTTGGAAACTAGGGAATCATGCCTACATGTTTTACAAAAACTCAATACAAGTTTCCCAGACTGATGACCAAAATAGATACAAGATTAGTGGCCCTGCCTTCTAGTTCTACTACTAATCTTACAATGTCATCTAGAGTAATCATTTAACCATATTACAAGACAGTTTTACCATCTGTGCCAGAAAAATGTGTCATGATGAATTAGTAAAGTCAATGAAATTCTCAAATGAAAGACACTCGATAAATGCAAAACAATATTAACATATCTTGTTACAGTTGTTAAAAGTGTTGATATCTGTGAAGGCACCTAGTTATCACAGTAAAAAATATTAAAGTATGCGAGCACCTGCAATATAGCAGTTGTGTTAGTAGTGAAAGCAGAGTGAACCAGGCTGATCTGTCATACACACACACACATACAGCAACTATAGGCCTTAGTGTGAAGAATCAAAAGCAAAGAATTCATAGTAATTTCACCACTGCTTTGTTCTGCCTTGTAAAGACCTAAAAATTGAAGTCTCTGTCAAGGACTTGTTTTTCTCTTTCATTTCCTCCCTAAAGATTAAGGCTTTCAAAAGTCTGCCTGCTGTGTCATCCAGAAACTATTCTGGGTGTTGTGCCCTACTAGAGGGGGAAGGGGTAATAATGATTTATGCAGGTCATTTCTTCTGTGCTTTCATGAGGATGTGTTATGGAATGTGTATCATATATTTTTTTTTAAAAATCAGGGTCTTAGAAAAGCTATAATGTCATGATTATATTCTTAGAGGGATCTCGTTTTTCCTTGACAGCCTGCATCTGGGCTATCTTTTAGTCTTTCCATAGCAATAACAATCACTCTTTAATATTTTGGTAGATTTTCTTATTTTTTTCCTGTGCCCTTATGTGCTTTTTAAAATATTAAGATTGCACTGTATATATATACCACTCCATAACTTGCTTTAAAATATTTAATTTTTTAAATGGACATTATATTTATATGGTTAAAAAAACAAAAAAGTGTCAAACCATATATAGTGAAATATCTCATTTCCTTCTGATCCCACTACTGTTTACCAGTTAATGTCCAGAGTTTTTATGCTTATAAAAACAAATATGAATAATTTTCTTTGCTACACCTTCTGATTTTTAACACAAATAAGAACACACTATAATCTGTTCTGCACCTTGCTTTTTTTCACTTGATATAGCTTGTAATTTATTTAAAATAACTACCAAAAGAGCTTCATTCTTTTTTACAGCTGTCATTTTGTAATGTTCCATTGTATGTATATATCACACACCATTTAACTAGTCTCCTGGTAGTGGACATTTAGATCACTTTCCGTCATTTGCTGCTGGTAAAAGTGCTACAGTGAATAACTTTGTATGTAGGTCATTTTGCCCTTCACTGTATTCCTAGAAGTAGAATCCTTAGGCTAAAGGGTATATCTTTTTTGCTTTTCTTTCTTACCACCAAGTTGAACTTTTTTACTCTGCTAATGTACAACTAGAAATAACAGTCCACTTTCTATGGTTTCTAAACACTTACCACTGATGATTTCCATAAGATGCCGTTGTCCTTCATAAGTCCAGGTGCCTGATCGTCTGTGAGAATCCAACTTGCCTTCCTTTCTACCCACTAAATTAATTTGTCTTTTCAGAAGTTTTGTTGGATGTTTTCTTAGTTGGCCTCTCCATATTGCTACTTTATTTGAAAGACTTCATTTTCTAATTGCACAATAGTCCTTTCAGTCTCACAAATTCTTACTGACCAAGGCTACGCCATTTGACTTCCTTTCTCTTAATTTAGATCTACTGTGAGTTGCATGTTTTTTCACTACCATTTTAAATCTCGAATATGTTTCCTTAACTTCTGGAATTCTTTCTGTGCATGTTCAATTATGTGAACTAGATTTTCATTATATGCTTTCCAGGCATTGCATCCATGCCGTGACATTAGTTCCAGATTCTCATTTGGAACTGTCCAGTGCTATAGCTACATCATAGAAATGTTTACACATTCTTGCCATGCAGTAATGTCATTTTTCTGACCTGAGGAAGAGGCTGGAAGTTCATATTGTTTTATTCTGAGCAATTAAATTGGTTGTCCAGCGGCTAGTCTTTCAAATTCATTTTTCATTATGTCTGTTTCAAAAGCAGAACAATTTGGGGCTGTCAGGTGGCTGAGGTAGTTCTTAGAAGGCTGGTATCTGCGAAGTTTCCTTCTCTACCAGTGCTGCAGCCACTTCCCACACACCAGGTGCTTCATGACTTTGGTCAAAATACAGCAACCATCCACTATAACCTTTCCAACCACCAAATCCATGCCCACCATTCTTAGGTTCACCTCAGTTTTCTCAAGGGTATGTGCTTTAAAGTATTTTTTAAAAGATTTTATTTATTTAGGTTTAGATAGAGGGGTAGGGAGGGAGAAAGAGAGGGAGAGAAACATTGACCTGTGAGAGAACCATCCATCAGTTGCCTCTCTTGCATGTGCCTGGCTGGCAACTCAAGCATGTACCCTGACCGGGAATTGAACTGGCAACCCTTTGCTTTGCGGGAGGACGCCTGATCAACTGAGCCATACCGATCAGGGCTGTGCTTTTGAATTTTGATAGCTGTTGCTAAATTGCCCTCCAGGAAGTTATGCCTGTTTACACCCTCACTAATGTGTAAGAGTGTCTAATTCTTTATACCATTGCCAGTATAGGGTGTTCCTAAACTTTAAACTACTGTCAATAATAATAGGTGAAAAGTTACATTTCTCTTACCATTAAAGATGTTTATAAGAGTCATTAAATTATTTTTCTGTGAACTTTTACTATTTTTTCCCATTTCCCATTTTCCTAAGATTTTTAGTCTTATCCTGTGGATTTGTAGGAGCTCTGTATTTATTAAGAAAACTTGTAGCAAATACACAGTGCAATATTACAGATGATGTATGATAGAATTATACACTTGAAACTTATATAATGTACCAACCAATGTTACCCCAATAAATTTAATTAAACAAAGAAAATTAGTCCTTTGTAATGTGAGTTAAAAATATTTTTTCATAGTTTGTCTTTTGACTATTTTTTTTAAAGATTTTATTTACTTATTTTTAGAGAAGGGAAAGGAGGGAGAAAGAGAGGGAGGGAAACATCAATTTGTGGTTGCCCCTCAAGCACCTTTTCCAGGGGATCTGGTCAGAGCACAACCCAGGCATGTGCCCTGACTGGGAATCGAACTAGTGACCCTTTAGTTTCCCGGCTGGTGCTCAATCTACTGAGCCACAGCAATGAGGACTCTCTTTCTACTTCTCTTCCTTCTCCTCCTCCTTCCTTCTTTCCCCTCCCCCTCCTCTCTATCCTCCTCCTCCTCATTCCTCCTTCCTCCGTTCTTTCTTCTCATTCATATTTAGGTCTTCAATCCAGCTGGAATTTATTTTGGAATATAGTTTGTGGAGAATGCTTAAATTTATCTACTTGTAACTAGCTGATTTTCACAATATTTGTTGATAATCTGTTTCTTTTCCATTGATTTTTTTCCAAGAGTGGTTTATTAAGTGATCCTAAAATTTTTTAAAATTGACTATTTTTTAGAGCAGTTTTAGGTTCACAGTCGAATTGAGCAGAAGGTACAGAGATTTCCCATTAACTCCCACCTTCACTCACACATAACCTCGTTATCACCATTCCCCACCAGAGTGGCACATTGGTTACAACTGATGAGCATATATTGATACATCATTATCACCCCAAAGTCCATAGTTTACATTAGGGTTCACTTTTGGTCTTACATATATAGCCTATGGTGTGGACAAACTTTTAATGACATGTAACTACCATTATAGTAGCACACAGAGTAGTTTCACTGCCCTAAAAATCCTCTTGTGCTTCACCTACTGTTACTGAACAGACCCATGGGGGTGAGGGGCAAAAAACTATTACCGAATGGACCCTCCCCTTCTCCCGGGGTCCCCCTGTACTAGGTTCACCTTGCCTACCATCAGGGAATTATAGCTTTCAATGTCAGAGAGTGGCGAAAAGGTAAGGAATTATCCAAAAGTTATACAGACTTCGAGTAATGACTTAATGTCTTCATAAAGATCCCAAAGTCCCTTAAAACACCCACAAACACACACAGTCCTTCCTTCCTCCCTTTGCCCAGTCAGGGGTATCATATCTCAGGGAAAGAAATAGAAGTCTGTGGCTCAGGTAGCCCCTGGTTCTTCCCAGTCATCCGTGCTCAGCTAGCAGGCCTCCCTCCGTTCCCAGCACCAGCAGCTGTGTCGCTGCCCTGATCCCCTGTTAATCCGAACCCGAGTGGCACCTTCTCCTGGCCCACAAGCAAGAGTCCTTTCACCCCTTTCCTTCCTGCATTGTCTCTCCTGCATTCTTCCGAACTGCTAAGAGAGAGCTCTGGATCGCTGCTACGTCTTGCTTTCTGGCTTCCTAAGCTGCATAGCAAAGGGAGCCCCAGCGCCACATGGTTCTCCCTTTCTCACCAAAAGCTGCATGGTCCTAACCTTTCTTGACAAAGCCACATGGTCCCCTCTTTTTCTTAGCAAAGCCATGTGGCCTCAACCTAGCATGGCTGCTGCACCTGGGTTTAAATCCCAGCGCCAGTTTTCCTCCGTAGCCCCATTTCCGACTCCTCCCACAATCAGTTACACTTGCCAGCATTCCCATATTTGTCTAGCTTTTCTGGGCTGCCATAATAAGTCTGGACAGGCGTGGCCCCATGTTGTGGAGCCAATAATCTCTTAGCTCTTAGGCACGCCCTGTAACCCGGGGGAGTTGCCTCCCAGTTATGTCATTGGATTGAAGTCATTCCCATCTCCCTGGCTCAAAGCGTGGCTATAGCTATTTAACATATCCATGAAACCACTTCTGGCCAAGATGGAGGCGTAAGCGGACACACTGTGCCTCCTCACAACCAAAATTAAGGACAACAAATATTTAGAAACAAGAAAACAACCAGAACTCATAGAAAATTGAACTGTACGGAAGTCCAACAACCATTCATCCAGACCGGTAAGGGGGCGGAGTCGCGGCAGGAGAAAGTGGAGGTGCGGACCTGGAACGCAAGCAGCAGTGGCTTGCAGTTCCCAGGTGCACAGGCGGCGGCTGGCGGTCCCTGGGCACAGGGGGGCAACTGTGCAGACCCAGTGAGGCCACACAAGGCGGCTGGCTGACCAGGTGGTCCCACATTCATGCACGCAGACGGTCCAGGCAGAGGGGAAGTGGCAGAAGGGACTGAATCCAGGAGAGAGCGGAGCAGGCACCATTGTTCCCTCTCAGACCCCGCCCCCACCTATAGCTTCACAACCCAGCGACTGGGCTGCCCCACACTGGGGAGCGCCAGAGGCTCCACTCTTCACTACATAACAGCACGCATGCATGCGCAGATAATCCAGGTGAAGGGGAAGCAGCGGAAAGGGCCGGAGTCCAGGAGAGCGGAGCAGGCGCCATTGTTCCTTCTCAGACCCCGCCCCCACATACAGCGTCACAACCTGGCAACTGGGCTGCCCCACCCTGAGGAACACCTAAGGCTCCACCCCTCATACGTAATAGCTGCGACCAGACTAAAACCAAAACAAAACAAAACAAAACAAAACCCCACCAAAAATGGCTCAAACCGGTAAACAAATAAAAGCCCCAGAGCCAATTCCTCTAAGCAGTGAAGAGATAGCCAACCTATCAGATGCACAGTTCAAAGCACTGGTCATCAAGATGCTCACGGAATTGGTTGATTTTGCTCACAAACTAGATGAAAAAATACAGGCTAATACGTGAAATGAAGGAAGATGCATGGGGAACCAATAGAGATGGAAGGAAAACTGGGACTCAAATCAATGGAGTGGACCAGAAGGAAGAAACTAACAACCAAACAGAAAACGAGGAAGAAACAAGAATTCAAAAAAATGAGGAGAGGCTTAGGAACCTCCGGGACATCGTTAAACATCCCAACATCCGAATTATAGGGGTCCCAGAAGGGGAAGAAGAAGAGCAACAAGTGGAAAACTTATTTGAACAAATAATAAAGGAGAACTTCCCCAATCTGGCAAAGGAAATAGACTACCAGGACATCCAGGAAGCTCAGAGAGTCCCAAAGAAGTTGGACCCAAGGAGGAACACACCAAGATTTAGCCAAGATCTAAATTACATTAGCCAAGATTCAAATGAAGGAGAGAATTCTAGAAGCAGCAAGGGATAAGGGGACAGTCACCTACAAAGGAGTTCCCATCAGACTATCAGCTGATTTCTCAAAAGAGACCTTCCAGGCAAGAAGGGGCTGGAAAGAAATATTTGAAATCTTGAAAAGCAGGGACCTACATCCAAAATTGCTCTATCCAGCTAAGCTGTCATTTAGAATGGAAGGGCAGATAAAGTGCTTCTCAGATAAGGTCAAGTTCAAGGAGTTCATCATCACCAAACCCTTATTATATGAAATGTTAAAGGGACTTATCTAAGAAAAAGAAGATAAAAATATGACAGTGAAAAGACAGCAAACTCACAGCTATTAAGAACCACACCTAGCCCTGGCTGGTGTAGCTCAGTGGATTGAGCGCGGGCCTGCGAACCAGAGGATCGCGGTTCGATTCCCAGTCAGGGCACATGCCTGGGTTGCAGGCCAGTTCCCAGCAGGGGACGCATGAGAGGCAACCGTACATTGATGTTTCTCTCCCTCTCCCTCTCTCCTACCCTTCCCCTCTAAAGATAAATAAATAAATAAATAAATCTTTAAAAAAAAAAGAACCACACCTAAAACAAAAGCAAACTAAGCAAACAGCTAGAACAGGAACAGAACCACAGAAATGGAGATCATATGGAGGGTTAGCAACAGGGGAGTGGGAGGAGGAGAGAGGGGGGAAAAGGTACAGAGAATGAGTAGCATAGATAGTGGGTAGAAAATAGACAGGGGGAGGGCAAGAATAGTGTGGGAAATGTAGAAGCTAAAGAACTTATGACACATGGACATGAACTAAAGGGGGGAATGTGGGTGGGAGGGGGTGTGTAGGGTGGAGGGGAATGATGGGGGAGAAATGGGACAACTGTAATAGCATAATCAATAAAATATATTAAAATTAAAAAAATGGTTGTTTACAAAAAAAAACAAACATATCTATGAAACCAGTTAAAAGTAATAGACCTATTAAATGACCATGCCTGAGGTTATTTGCAAAACTGTTGCTATGCAGAGCAACTCTCAATGGCCCTGCCCCATGTGTCCCATTCCCCAGCTCAGACTCGGGAGGGTAAGGACATCCTATATGTATTTTCAAATATTTCCTGAACACCCTGCGTTCTGGACCCCATTACAAATCTGTATTTGGGGGCCCCTTGGCTGCACCCTGTTCCACTAATTTTTTCTAGCCTTCCATTGCTCCAAACCCTCACAACCACTGTCTTTTTACTGTCTCCATAGTTTTGCCTTTTCCACAATGTCATGTAGTGGGTTGGAATCATAAGGTATATAGCCTTTCCAGATTGAATTCTTCATTTAGTGATGTGAATTTAAATTTCCTTCATGTCTTTTTATAGCATGATAACTCATTTCTTTGTAGTGCTGAATAATCCTCCATTGCCTGGATGTACCACTGTTTCTTTATCCATTTACCTACTCAGGGACATCTCTGTTGCTTCCAGGTTTTGGTAATTATGAGTAAATCTGCTATAAACATCCATGTGTAGGTTTTTATGTAGGCATAAGTTTTCAGTTCCTTGGGTAAATGAGTGTGATTGCTGGACCACATGGTTAAGAGTATGTTTAGTTTTGTAAGAAACTACCCAACTGTTTTCCAGAGTGGCTGTAACATTTTGCATTGCTACCAGCAATGTGTAAGAGTTCCTTTTGCTACAAATCCTTGCCAGCATTGGTTGGCATTGTTCTGGATTTTGGCCATTCTCATAGGTATATAGTGGTATTGTATTGTTTTAATTTGTATTTCCCTGATGACATATGATACGGTGTATCTTTTCATGAGTTTATTTGCCATATGTAAATCTTTGGTGAGGTGCCTGTTAGGGTCTTTGGCCATTTTTTAAATCAGACTTTTTTCCTTATTGTTGAATGGTGAAAACAGATGGTTTTCACTCTGACCTTCTATATCATACAAATGAATTACTTTTTCACTAGAACAATTAAAATAATTTTAAACAGTTACCCTTTAAAAAGGTGAACATGTATATATATGTACTCTTTGATTACTGCTGAGAACTTTTGTTTTAGGCAAAGGAAGGTTATGCTTGTTTTCTCTCTTTGAATGCCAACACTGGAACTAGATTTGGTCCAAAATGGTAGTGATCTGTTTACTATGTGTATTCCCACAGCAGGTGTGTTGCCGCCAGACTGATTACTGGCAGTTTGTGAAGGATATCCGCTGGCTTAGCCCCCACTCTGCCCTTCACGTGGAAAAGGTAAGACGTGAAGGTAACCACATGGCTTTGTTGTTTGATGTTCTATTTGGAGAGTCTCCTAGGGTAGAAGGATGGTGTGTGTCAGGTTTCATATTAACTGAGGAGAGGAAATTATCCCTGTAGGACTGATTTGGAGGGGAAGATTATTTGCTTTAAAAAATAAACCTTGCAAACCCATTTCTCTAGGTCACTTTCTGTCCTCTGGGGAAGGGGTGAAAAAGTTTTGTTGTTTTCAAAAGGTCTGCATATATGGGACCAGAGCGAAGCTTTTCAAAATGCAGGGCATACGGCAAGAGATTCCCTGAAGTGGTTCAGGGAAGTAGGTCTGAAATGTTAATAACTGTTTAAGAAGTAAAGAATGTACCAATTAGAAAGCAATGTGAGGTTTCTGGAGGCCAGTATCAAAAAGAACTAAGCATATTCCTAACAGCTTTGGCTACCATCGCACCACTCTACTCTTCCGTCCTCTCAGCTGTCACGGTACTCCTGATTTCTGGTCAGGGAAACGGAGCTTAAGATGGTTAGGTGTCTTCCCCAGAGTTTCTCAGCTAGTTCCAGATCAGTAACTGCTAAATTTATGTATCTATCTATTTAACTCTTTATTATGGAAAAATTCAGTATATTCAAAATTAAAGAGAATAGTGTAATGAACTCTAAAATAGCCATCACCCATCTTTAATACTCATTGATTCATGGCTGGTCTTATTTCATGTATTACTCCACCCACTGCCAGATTCATTGTTGAGATGGTGTTCGGAAAAGTAATTTGTTTTTAAATGGTTAGGGAACCAAATAACAAGGTCTCACACTATCCTTTTTTGTGAAGAAGAACCCAGAGCCCCATGATTTTCTTATCTAGATGTTTTTTGTCTTCATTTTATTTTTTCCACCAAACCTCCCACTATTTTTTTTTTTTATGAAGTATATTGCTGCAGTCAATTACTCTGAGAAGCAGCTTGAAATTGTCATCCATACATTTTTTGATCATGGGCTATTATACCTTGCTTTCAGAAACAGCCAAGTAGAAGGAGGTTCCAAATAGAGAATACTGTGGCTAGAGGCAAAAAGAGTTGTTTAAATGGTCTCTCTTTGGGGATATTTTTCCTAGATTTCCAACCCAACCCTTGCCCCCTGCCGCCAGGTATTTGTTGCATTCTTTTATGAAGGCCATCTTAAGTAGAGGACTCTGTGAAGAGAAGGCAAGAGGTCAAGTTTATTTTTCCTCTGAACACCCCAGAATAGATGCCTCTTTGGAGATAGAACACTAAGGGACAGGTGTAGCAGCTTTGTTGTCTCTAGGACACAGGTGGCAAACACAAGGCCCATGGGCTGAATCCAGCCCTCTACCTTGTTTTATCCGGCCAGCACCCTGTTTCTGCACTGTTAAGGAGTAGTTATAGTTTTAGTCCTAAAACTACATTTGGCCCTTTGAAGGCAGCTATGAGGCTGATGTGACCCCTGGTGAAAATGAGTTTGTCACCCCTGCTCTAGGAGCAGCATATTAGGTCTTAACTGCTTAGTCCCTTTCCAGTGGCCCAATCTGCCAGCGGAACCACTAATCCCTTCCTTCCCTCTCCTTCCTCAGTAACCTCTAAAGCTAGCCGGAGGAAAAATACCTCTGATTGCCTCCTCTTAAACCTGTCTCAATTTAGTTCTCAGGTCATTAGGCTTCAATCTTGCTGTGTTTTACCAGTATACATATTTTGACTCATGCCTTTTTACCTCCTAGTTCATCAACTTGCATGAGAATGGCCAGAGCAGCACTGACAGTGTGAGTGAGCGTGTCGTTGCAGAGCTGTGGCTGCAGCATAGCTTGCAGTGCCACTGTCTCTCAGCTCAGCTCCGACCTCTGCTTGGGGATAGACAGTATATCAGAAAATTCTACACAGGTAGGTAGAGGTCACTTAGCCAGGATCGTGGCATATACTTCCTCGTTGTTTTCCACTTTACTCTTCCTTTATAGACTCATTCTTACCCAAGGTCTCATGCTTTTACTTGATGCCATAGAGATTTTAATCAGAAATACGTAGTCTTGTCTCTCATTTCCTATGTAATGCATAAACTTATTCCCCTACTCCCATACACACAAACCAATAAGAAAAATGCTATTTACCAAGAGTTTCTATGTACTAATACTGTTACATACTTTTTGTTCATATACTTTTTTTAAAGATTTTATTTATTTACTTTTAGAGAGAGGGAAAGGGAGAGAGAAAGAGAGAGAGACATCAGTGTGTGAGAGATATGTGGATCAGTTAGTTGCCTGTCACATGCCCCCAACTGGGGACCTGGCCTGCAACCCAGGCATGTGCCCTGACTGGAAATTGAACCAGTGACTTTTCAGTTTGCAGGCCGGCACTCAATCCACTAAGCCACACCAGCCAGGGCTATACATGTACTTTTAACATAGCCCTGAGAGTTGGGTATTAATATGCTTGTTTTCCAATCAGGGAAGTAGAGCTCAAGGAGGTCAGGTTACTTGGCCAAAACCACCCAGAACCAGGATTCAAATCAGGGTCATTCTGACTTTGAAGCCTCTTGTCCTGGTCCCTCTCCTGTACTGTACATCACTTAGCTCTCTTGTACTTTATTTGTTACTAGCTCCCCTTCTTTCCACAGTGGCATGATTCTCCTCAAGTCATGTTTACCTTTTCCCCTTCTTCTTTCCTGAGCTGCTCCCAGGATCATACAGGGAAGCTGAAGATCTCCCTATTGGGCTCCCTCACTGTGGCAGCTTTTCTCTCCCCAGATACTGCTTTCCTGCTAAGTGATGCCCATGTCACGGCCATGCTCCAATGCCTAGAAGCAGTGGAACAGAACAACCCCCGCCTCCTGGCCCAGATTGATGCATCTATGGTAAAAGAGGCAAAGAATTATCTATGTCTGTGCTGGCCTCCTAGACCTCACCAGAATGTAACCCTCTGTAGCTAACTGTTTCTTCACTTAGGCAGTTGTGAACTGAAAGGCTTTCATTAACAACAACAACAAAAAAAACAAAAAACAAAACTTGGAAAAGAAGGGGTGGTACTGTTAAGTACCTATTGAAGGCAAAAGTCTAAACTTAGGTCTGTTTGAAAACGGAGGTGTCTATTTTTTTTAATTCTTTTGAAAATCCTTAGTTTGAGTAAGCACCTCCTTAAGGGCAGGTTTGGCAAAGGGCTGGGGAGAAGAGGAATGATTTTTGAATCAGGAGTAGGATTTATAGTGTCAGACCTAGTGTGGCCTAGTATTATACTGAATCATTTTTGTCCTTGAAGTATAAAGAAAATTCTGTTGCTTGATATTGGTTGTCATTAACTCCCCAATTCACTTACCCCATCACTCATACCAGTACCGCAGCTAGAATGGAATTACATTCCCTATCTCTCCTGGTTTTAAAATTTTTATTCTTGGTTACTACCTGTTGAATGCTATGGATGTGTCAGGCATGATGCTATACACAATTAATGTATCATCTCATTTAATACTCGCAACTCTAGGAGGTTGCCATTAACCTCATTTTATAGAGGAGGCCACTGAGGGACAGAATAGATAAGTCACTCACCCCAAGTTTGGACCAAATAGCTTATAAGTGATAGGGCCTGGATTTGAACGCTAGTCTGACTTCTGACTCCATCTGCATAGCAGTCCAAGCCTGTTGCCAAAGGTCAGCTTCTACTAGTGTTTCTGTAGTCCTTAGTACCCTTCTGAGGACATCTGTCCTTGACTCTGACACATGTTTTTTTGTAGTTTGCCAGAAAGCATGAGAGCCCACTGCTGGTGACAAAGAGCCAGAGCCTGACAGCTCTGCCTGGTTCCACATGCACCCCTCCAACCAGCTTTGCTCAGCATTCCTACTTTGGGTCCTTCTCTAACCTCCACCAGTCCGTGCCCAACCATGGCCCAGGTACGGGGGCAGGAAGGGGTCGTCATGACATGTATCCCCAACCTGGAAAGAAGACTTGGTGGGTGCTCACAGGCTGGGTATAGATAGAGCCTTGGGTTGGTGCAGTTTGTCAAGCTTCATGTCTTAATAATGGACTTCTTAAAAAGTTATACAGCAACTAGACTAAGATAATTCAGTAGAATCGTTAATGTAACAGAGGAAAGAGAGGTGTTTTTAGATTCCCCTGGGTTTCTAATCTGCGTTTCCAAGAAGGCATTTCAATAATAATAACTAACGTGTATTGAATGCCTACCATACACCAGGCTCTGTTGTAAGCAGTTGATCCTCAAAACAGTCCTATGAGGTGGGTGTTATTATCGCTCATTTTACAGATGAGGAATGCATACTAATAAACCACGAAGCCACTGTTTTAAGAGCTTATTTTCTTGGCTCAGCTGCTTCTAAGTAATTTTTTATTCACCTTAAATGATTTAGCTTTTCTGAGGTGACACCATGTGTTCTGAGCACCCAGTAATGATAGGGAGTTTGATCCTTAATTGTGGAGAAGCTCTTCATATATACCAAAGGCTTCCAGCTCACCTTTTCCTTCCTTTTCTTTTTACACCCTAGAAAGAAGATCTACTTCCTTTTCTCTCTCTGGCTCTTCCTGGAAATCTCAAGAAAACAGAGGACATGTCTCCCCAGCAGAAGATCAAACCATCCAAGCCCCTCTGCTTCCAGTCTCTGCATTAGCCAGGGATTCCCCCTCAACACCAAATGAGATGAGCTCCAGCACTCTGACCAGCCCCATAGAATCATCCTGGGTCAGCAGCCAGAATGACTCCCCAAGTGATGTCAGTGAGGGGCCGGAGTACTTGGCCATTGGCAACCTGGACTCTCGAGGCCGGACTGCCAGTTGTCAGAGTCACAGCAGCCATACAGAGAGCAGCAGCTCCAATTTGTTCTCCTCCAGCAGTTCCCAGAAGCCAGATTCTGCTGCCGCTTCCCTAGTGGACCAAAAGGGAGGTGGGCAGAGCCAGCTGTCCAGTGTCCTTCGCAGGTCCAGCTTCTCAGAGGGCCAGACACTCACTGTCACCAGTGGAACAAAGAAGAGCCATATTCGCTCCCATTCAGATACCAACATTGTCTCCAGAGGAGCCCCAGGTAATGGTAACCACCAGGCCCCAAGTTAGTACGGTGGCCTCCTGAATTTTTCTTAGGATAGAAGGCAGAGTTTGCTTTTAGGGGTCTGCAAGTGGCAGAAAGAGAAGTTGTGTTTTGGATGACATGATGGTATGCTGCTTCTAACAAAAGAGAGAAGTTTGTAATGTAACACAGATAACCAAGAAATCTCTGAGAATGTTTGTGTTTGTTCCTTTATACACTGCTAAGTAGTGAATGCTTTCCTGGATTCTTTCACTAGTTCTTTAGCATTAGAACATACATAGGGTGACTCATCACAGTTGGAGTTTTAACTGTATCTTTGAGACAGAGGAAGTACTAATAAGCTTTAAAAATAATTCCATTAAATTCCTCCCCTTCCTGTGATTTCTGAGAAGTTTGGTCAGCATGTACTATGAATATGAGAGAGGCAAAGTGATATTAAGGTCTTCTTATTAAAACTAGGGATATAGTGAGTGTAGGGTGATGTAAGGTAGTAAACAAGTAGGTAGGACAGGCTGCATCACTAATTCAGGCTGAAAGACAGTCAGGTAAGGAGGCTTTGGCCACGGAGACCTCCCTCCCACAAACACCGGCTGCTAGCAGCAGAGAGAACTGTAGGCACAAGGAAGGTGGGTCTCATTGCTTTTGCCATCTTCCTGCCCTCATCTTTCCTGGAATGTTGGTGCCTGGCAGGCTTTGGTTGGGTTTCATTTGTAAGAGAGTCTCCAGAACAGCAAATACAACATGGACCTTTATGCTTAAAGTCAGTTCTGTGTGGGAAAGCCCGAGAAATAAAACATACAAAGTTAAGAACAAAAAAGGATTTCCTTTAGCAAGTAGAGCTGCCATTGATTTCTCTTCATAATTTATCAAAAAGTGAGAGCTAAAGCCCTCATCCAAAACTTCTGAATGGCAAACTTTGTCTCTGTTTTCCTGTCAAGAGTGTGGTTTGGCTTGTTGGAACCCTTCAGGAAAACAAAACTCCAAGTCAAAGCCTGTCTGCCCAAGAGCTTTTTCAGATGTGAAGAGTGCTTAGGTGAGAGCCTCAATTCACATTTCCTGCTGCAGGCCTGGTGTCTGCTGTATGCCAGGCCACTGGTTGTTGAACATGTACTATTTCCCTGTCCTCATTCTTGAATCCTCCTGGATTCCAGAAACCATGATAACCTGCCTTGGAAAAGGGAGCCAGAGAAAACCTAAGCAGAATGGTCTGAGGGAGTGTGGGTGACGTGCAGCTTCTTGAACGAGTCATTCTTCCTTCAGCGCCAGGATTCCCTCTCGGGAGTTGAATCCCCACCTCCTCTAAATAAAAGGACACTCTTTTTCCCTTTCTCTATTCTCCTTTCCTCTATCTGGATTCTCCTCTGCACCTGTCTGTCTACATGCAGGACGCCCCAGGAATATCACCATTATAGTTGAAGATCCTGTTGCAGGTTTGGGAGCCAGTCCTCCTCCTTTCTGTGTGCCACCTCCTCCTGCTGCTCCTCTGTGACCAATGTGCCTAGTTCAGATCCCTCCTTTTCCATTCTGGTGTCAAATCAAGTCTGGCTAGTCTGGTCCTGCTGCGATGCTTGTACCTGTCTGGAAAATGGCACCAATGTGTTGCATGATATGTTTTCTGCTCACAACTTCCAAATGCTTCATTCACTCTCCTGACTACTCTGGGTAGCAAAGTCAAGACTTGTCAGTCCTGTTTGTCCAAAGATGAAACTGAGGCCTGCCATTTATGTAAGGCATTATGATGAATCAGTGGCAGAAATTTTCTTAAAACTGAGAACTTAGAACACATTACTTTATTTTCCTTGAATTAACACCAGAATGTCTTTTCTTTGCTGTCTATGGTCTTGGATGTGGATGCATGTTTTTTCACTTCCCCTAGAGTCTCCTGTTTCCTTTCTCTGTTATCCATCTTCCTTCCCCTATCAGGTTCTCCCCACCCCTCATTCCGGCCATTGCACAGGATTTTTCTAATGACTTAGTTTGTTTCTTTGGTTTTCACAGTGGTGTTCAACTGAATGTTGTGTACCATAACGCGTAGAGATAGTAACCCTAGAATGTGTCTGCAAGACAGTGGTGAGGGAGGACTGAAAACCATGTTCTCCTGGTAATGGGTGAAGTCACTGGGTACGTTAACTTGGAAAAGAGAAGGTTAAAGAGGCATAAGTCTGTGAGACCATTGTTTACAGGAGCATCGTTCTTAAGGAGATGAGAAATTTTGAGAAGACAGATTTCAAGTGAGTATGAGAAAAGTCTAAGAATTAGAGATGTTCACTTGAGTGGGCAGCGTCAGGAGGTAGTGAGCTCTGTAAGCAAGACTGAGTGGCCTTTACAATATTGTAAAGGACTAGGGCGCTGGTGTTGGAGTTTGTGTGGTGCTCTGAGTTTGACTGGGGACCTCAAAGATCCCTTTCAAGTCATGGTTTCTTAACAAGGCATCATGGTGACTGCTGGTTTGCCTTCAGGTCAGTACTGAGGAGCAGAGGCAAGACTAACAGAAATCTTTGAGGCCCAAGGAAAACACAGAGTTATTGTCACCATGTTGTAGCATATTTTGTGAGAGGAGCAACTGACAGATTGGCACCATCCGCTAGGGAAATGGGTTGGATGCAGCTCAGTCGTTTCTTCTCCCTGAGCACACGGCTCGTTTCTCAGGCACCCACCTGCTTTCCTGCCTGCCCTTCCTTCTGCGATCCTGGAGTTTTATTTACCTTTGGAGAATTTCAGTTTCTCAATTCCTGCGAGCCCTGTCTGCTGCTGTTCCTCTACTCCCAACTTTCATTGTTCCTTGAAAACTTCTACACACGCGCTTGCTACTTTGCCAGCCTTCTCTTGAAACCTCTCCTTCTCTTCTCCAGTAGGGCTGGGCCTCCAGCCCTTTTAGTTACAAGGCATCATCCTTGGCTTCTCTTGCACTGTCTTGATGCTTCTTTTAAGGATTTTGCTGGATTTTAAGGATTTTAAGGATTTTTCTTTTACTGGATTTTGGATTTTGTTTTGCTGTTCTGCCATTTCAAAAATGGGTTATATTTGTAAGTATGACAAATTTACATTGCAGGTCGAAAGGAAGCCATATTTTGGTGTTTCCTTAGTGAGTTTAACCCTTCTGATACTGTTTTAAAACCTAGTGTCAAGGTTTTAAATCTGGAAAACTTCAATGTGCTTATCTTTGTTTTACCACATGAAGACAGTTTTGTAAATTGGTTTGTCAAGGGGGTATAAGTTGGCTGGTATTTCTTGAACATTTGGTAAGAAAATGGAAGAACAGAGAACTAAACTCATGAATCCACTTTCATTTGATTCTTTTTCACCTCTGTGTTGTTTCATTCTGTGTCATGCTTTTCTCTTCTCCCCGTAGAATAGACTGACTTCCCACTCCTTCCCGCCACGTGTTCCTGCATTCTTGGACTGCCCCCTGTTGGTGTGCCTCCTCTCTCCTGTTTGGGAGGGCACTGGGAATGGGAGCAATTAAATGGTAAAAAGCCAAAGTTGGGAATGCATCTGTGTTCACTTTGTATGTGTGTTTTTACTCCCTGCTGGTCACTGACACTAGAATCCTGCAATGATAAGTCGAAGTTGAGAGGCCACTTGCCCTACTCTGGCCAAAGCAGTGAAGTCAGCACACCCAGCTCCCTGTACATGGAGTATGGTAAGTGAGGACTGGGAAGGCTGGGGCTGCATTTGTGTCTTTGCTCTCCCCTTGTGCCTGCTAAGCTCTGAGCCATGTGGGTCTTCTCAGCTCTTTGGAGGGTACACGTGGTACAGTCTCACTCTCCCTTTCATCGTTTTCAACCCCTGTGCTAGAAATGACACAGCCCCTCCATTTCTCTTGCTTCTCTCTGACTTAGGGGTCCCACCCTCTTTGGCTGTGGGTATTATCACTGTGAATGTCTGTTGAGCGAGATGGAGTGGCTTTCTGAGAGGGTGGAAAGAGGCCTCAGAGTGTCTGGGCTTAGTGACTGGAAGATAAGCTCTCCATGGAAATCATCCATAGGAGGGAACCAGTTGTTTCCTTGTCTGACTCTCAGCACAGGTTTTTTGTTTTCTTTTTTGTGGCGTAGGAGGGTGAGTATGGCATCTCAAATTTAGGTGGTAAAAGAACTTTCTCCAGGTCCTCTCTATATATTCCATCATTCTTTAACCAAGAGGCTTAGTGCCCTGGCATCCTAAAATTCTGAGAAATTCCTTTAGAAGGTAGATATCTTTTTTTCCAACCTGTTACCTGGGAAAAACGTGGGACCATCATTAGTGGAAGAAACATTAGACTTCTTGAAGAAGCATGACTGTTACAGATTTGCTTTTCAAAGGAGAGTTTTTCATATCCGTATTCCATTTTCCCCACAGAGGGTGGTCAGTACCTATGCTCAGGTGAAGGCATGTTCCGAAGACCATCAGAAGGACAGTCCCTTATCAGCTACCTGTCTGAGCAAGACTTCGGCAGCTGTGCAGACCTGGAAAAGGTGAGGAATCTAAGGGGCTATTGAAGAGCCCATAAGTCAGGACCTGCAGTGCCGTTTGTCCTAAAGAGGTCATGGGGTACATGAGTAAAGACTACAGTAAAGTTAAGTTCACAGTAGAGATGAGCTCAACAAATTCTATCTCTGGAGAACTCTTCAAGGAGTTGTGCTTCTTGAGCCCAAAAATATTATTGATTATGCCTTAGAAGCTGCCTTAGACAGAGAAGCATCGAATTTTAGCCCCATGATTATTGTTCCCTTGAGGCTGGAACCTTAGAGGAAAACTGTTTCCAGAATTAACTTCTGTATTTTGTTCTAAGATTCAGATTTGTTTGTAATAAATAACATCCCTGTAGAATTTACAGCTTACAAAGCATTTGATCTTGAGATATCACATTTACCCTAATAATTTGTGTACAGGTGTATGGCTTTAGTAAAGACCCTGATATGAAATTCTGGATCTCGTCTTTCATATTTTTATGTAGAAAGTAGGACAGGAAGACCAGACATGAACAGGTATGAGAGCAGAGAGAATGTAGAGCACCTTTTCTGACCATGAGCTTTCCTTATAGAAGTGTACATTTCCCCTGGGTGATTTGAATAGAAGCAGTACATTCTTTGGAAGCTTTATCTCCAACACTGTAATCAGTAAGGTGTTCAATACTTCTAACCCTTTGCTGAACAACTTCATTGATGCTTTCCTTCCCCCAGGAGAATGCCCACTTCAGCATCTCCGAGTCCTTAATAGCTGCCATTGAATTAATGAAGTGCAACATGATGAGCCAGTGCCTGGAAGAGGAGGAAGAGGAGGGGGAAGACAGTGACAGGGAGATCCAGGAACTGAAGCAGAAGATCCGCCTTCGTCGCCAGCAGATCCGCACCAAGAACCTACTCCCTGCGTACCAGGAGACTGAGCATGGAAGTGAGTGATGTGTGAACACCTCCGTTCCTGCTTCTTCAGGGCTTCGGGATAAGACTCGGTGCTTCTTGGGTTTTCTTTTCTGTCTTAATTTGAGATGTTATAACCAAGCCAAGGGTCCCTCTTTCTGTCAGAGTTCTGTCCTATTTTTTTTTTCTAGCAGACCAGAGTCCTAAGGTTTATCTGTGTCCTACCTCAGAAATACCCTCCAAAAAATGGGTTTCTGATATGAAGAGAACTAAGACCATTGGCTCCAGAATCACTTCCCAGATAGTAGTACCTTCTATTTATATGAAATTTTCTAAATTTCATGAATAAAATGGGGATCAACCAGCAAGAAGAACTAGTTTCCACTTCCCCAGTATCATTCTCAAGGTTCTATTAACTTCTTTGTTGAAGTTGTACCACGTCCCTTTTGTTGTTAACCCAGAAGAAGTAGATGTTTTTCCGTCCTGTTTATTCCCTCCCTGACTTTTCTTATTATTAACAGGCTTTCGAGTCACGTCCAGCAGCTCCCAGTTCAGTTCACGTGATTCCACACAGTTCTCTGACTCTGGCTCTGCTGATGAGGTTGATGAGTTTGAAATCCAAGGTAAGAAGTGACACTTTGTTTCAAGGGAGCTTTCATTACTTGTTTCTTTGAATTTCACGGCATAGGCTGAGAAACTTTCCCTGAGTAGGGATCTTCAATATAGTCCATTAGGGAATGTTGTTGGCTATTGTAAGGGACAGCGTCTTTTGTGGAAAAACAAAACCCCTGTAAATTTTAAGCAGAAAAGAACACAGAAAGGAAGTGTTCTGGGAGAGTGGACCGGCTGTTGAAGTCACCCTGCTGCTGCTTCCTCATTTGCACCTTTCTCTTGGCTTCTCAGATTCCTCCTGCCAAGAGCCTAGGACTGGCCCAAACCTACGTGAAATTAGGGTCTTATTCTCTTGTATACCACAACACAACTGCAATTATTTCGATATATTTAAAGGGAGCTTTATTATAATCCTAAGGAAAGGACAGAAAGAGTCACTGGAAGTGGGGAGGAAGAAAAGTAAAGTTTACAAAGTAGAACTTTATTTTTCTGTCCTACTAGTGCTAAGTAGCAGAATCACAGACTCTTGTAGCTGTTCTTGCTGTCGTAAGCCATCTGTTTAGAGAAGGGGAGTTCTAATCTGGGAAGGCAATTGTGTTAAATAAGGTTAACCCATGATTAATGGGTTAATTAATTCCTGCAAATCATAGATTTCTTGAAGTTCCTATTAGTGTAACAAACCAACAAACAGACAGACAAACCAACCAAAAAATTGTTCATGGACATAGCTTTTCTTATAGAGGATGGATCGTACCTGTAATTCTCCATTGTAACATGATGATGAATAGATAGATCTTTTATTGCATGAGGCTCTGACTTCCTGTTTCCACCAATCTAGAGTGCCCATTCATCTGCATAGACCTCCGGGTGTTGTAGCTGGGTTTTTTCCTCATTCAGAAATGCAATTTTTATGCATATTTTTCCAGGTTTCCAGGAAGTCTTTCTGTATTGCCCTTAATGTATCTGATGTCTATCCATTACAATAGTAGTCACTGAAAACTCATTATTATTATTTTTTGGCTTGTGTATGGTTTTCCAACAATTCTCTAATTCTCTGCCACCAACCGAGTGTCCTGTGATTCAGTTCTAACACTAACTTCTGGAGCACACACCTGACCTCACAGCTTACGGCCTCAGTCCCACGAGACTATCCCCACTTAGATGCCAGCCGCAAATGGGGTTACCAGGCTACCCATAGGTCTCCCCAGCCAACTACAAATTCAGGGGTTCCTATGACTCCCTACTCAGGTTCAATAATTAGCTAGAATGACTCAGAACACTATAAAATACTATGCGTACAATTACAGTTTATTGTAAAGGATAAAAATGAACAGTTACATGCTCATTCTTACGTACATAGGTACAATAAAGCAAGGTCCCCAAGTGTCCACAGGAACCTCTGTCCCTGTGGACTCAGGGTATGCCACTCTCTTAGTACAATAAAATGTTTGTTCACCAACGAGGAAGCTTTCCCAGACCTCATCATTGTGAGTTTTTATCAAGGTTTCATCATGTACACCTGAGTGATTAAATCATTGACCATTGGTGATTAGGCCTAATCTCAGGACCTCTCCCTTCCTGGCGAACTGGGGTTGGGGCTAAAAGTCCTTCTGGTAACCTGGCCTATTCAAGGTATCTGGATGCCCTCTAAGGGTCCCCCTGTTAAATAGCATAAACTCAGATATAATAGAAAGGGGCTTATTGTGGATAACAGAAGACATTCCTGTCACTGAGAAAATAACAAGGATTTTAGGAGCTCTGTGCCAGGAACGGGTCCAAAAACCAAATATATATATTTTTATTATACTGTAGTCTGTGATTGACTTGATCTCCAAATTAGAAAAAAATAAAATAAAAAGATTAGCCTCTCTCTTGGGATCAAAGTCAGAATTTCATGAGGATAATATTAAAGTAAATTTAAAACATGCTACTTCACTGGGTGTGGATAAGTCTGTTCCTTGCAGCAAAGCAAAGAGCGGGGGGAAGCTGTGTAAACTGGAAGGGGCCAAACTTGGAATAACCTGCCTGAGGGTGGCATGAAATACACCGGTGGGCCTAGAAAAGATGTTTAATCAACTGTCTAGTCAGTTGAAAACAGAAATCCTTAAAGGAAAAGACCTTGAGGCAGATTTTCTTAGACTCTAGGCCCCGTAATTCTTTGTTGTGATAGACTGTCCTGTGCGTTGTGGAATGTTAGCATCATCCTGGCCTCTGCCCACTAGATGCCAATAGCACACCACCCTCTCCCGCAGCTATGACAATCAGTCAGTGTCCAGGCATTGCTAGTTACAAAATCTGGCAAAATCTTCCTCCAGTTGAGAACCAACTATAGTGAATAGTATACGTATAGAGTACCTGTAGAGTATGCCTATAGATTTAAGTTCCTAAAAGTACTGTAGTTCCATCTTTTGGAACAAAGTCAAGTCCTGATTCCAGGAATGTGTGGTATAGAACTGTCATTTTCATTGATTTACTTCCTGTCTGAATACTAAAGGGCCCCCTTTTATAATCATTATTACACAGATGGTAGCGAAGGATCTAACCTGACTCACATGTCAAAGAACGGACTCTCAGTGTCAATGGCCTCGATGTTTTCAGGTAGTCTGTGTTGCAGGAGTGGGTGTGCTTATAAATGCATGCGTGTGAATGTTTACACTAGTCTTTGTACATAGTTTATGTGACACCTATGAAGGTTAGGAAACCTACTGGGTCTGGAGAACTAGCTGGACAAAACTGGACTTAAGCCAGCTAACACTTTAGCTGTTCATTTTCTTTTTCCTCGTATGACCCCAACAATCTTCCTCACTGAGATTGTCCTTTTTTATCTTTCCCTACAGTGATACTTATAGAGGGAGTAGTCATTATGGCTGATGCAAGTAGTAGATAGTTTAGAAGGGAATGGTCAGGTGAAGAAATTTTAGTTCAAATCTATAGCTGAGCTACTGCCACACATCCAGATAGCAAAAGTCAGATAGAATGGTATGAAACCTAGTGCCTTTTTAGAGTTTTGAATTTGCAGAACCAAAAGCTATCTCTTTTAGGTACTTTGCATTCAATTGGGATTTACTGCTACAAATGTTGGACTTTAGTAATTGCTTTGTGATGCAAACACATAGGCCTTCTGTAGGTGGGGCTGACTGTGAGAAAGCAGTTTTCTACTCCAAGTGGCTTTGCAACACACAAACAACAAAACTCAAGACTTTAAAAAAAAATTTTTTTTTAATTTTAATTGTTGTTCAGGTACAGTTTTCTGCCTTTTACTCCCATCTCAGCCCTCCCCAACCCTCCCTCCCGTCTCCACATCCCCACCTTGTTATTGTCCACGTGTCCTTTATACTTGTTCCTGCAAACCCTTCCCCTGAAATTCCCTCCCCTCGCCCCTCTGGTCACTGTCAGCCTGTTCTCAATTTCAGTGTCAAGACTTTTATTAAACAGTTAATTTTATCTTAATATTGTCAGCAACTAGAATTTGAAATAATTATATAAAATTAGATTAAGATTTAGAGAAATAAAAGTAATTAGGTACCTTTTTCTCTATTTCTGAACTGTTACAGTTCATTCTGACATACTCTTCCCTTGCTCAAGATGTAATTACCCTGCCATTTTTTATTTATTTTTTAAATATATTTTATTGATTATGCTATTCCAGTTGTCCAATTTTACCCCCTTCATTCCCCTCCACCCTGCACACCCCCTCCCACCCACATTCCCCCCCTTAGTTCATGTCCATGTGTCATAAGTTCTTTAGCTTCTACATTTCCCATACTATTCTTACCCTCCCCCTATCTATTTTCTACCTACCATCTATGCTACTTATTCTCTGTACCTTTTCCCCCTCTTTCCTCCTCCCACTCCCGTGTTGCTAACCCTCCATATGATCTCCATTTGTGTGGTTCTGTTCTTGTTCTAGCTGTTTGCTTAGTTTGTTTTTGTTTTTGTTTTAGGAGTGGTTGTTAATAATTGTGAGTTTGCTGTCATTTTACTATATGTGTTTTTATCTTCTTTTTCTTAGATAAGTCCCTTTAACATTTCATATAATAAGGGCTTGGTGATGATGGAACTCCTTTAACTTGACCTTATCTGAGAAGCACTTTATCTGCCCTTCCATTCTAAATGACAGCTTCACTGGATAGAGCAATCTTGGATGTAGGTCCTTGACTTTTATGAATTGGCATACTTCTTTCCAGCCCCTTCTTGCCTGCAAGGTCCCTTTTGAGAAATCAGCTGACAGTCTGATGGGAACTCATTTGTAGGTAACTGTCTCCTTATCTCTTGCTGCTTCTAGAATTCTCTCCTTCATTTTAATCTTGGCTAATGTAATTATGATGTGCCTTGGTGTGTTCCTCCTTGGATCCAACTTCTTTGGGGCCCTCTGAGCTTCCTGGACTTCGTGGAAGTCTATTTCCTTTGCCAGATTGAGGAAGTTCTCCTTTATTATCTGTTCAAATAACTTTTCCACTTGTTGCTCTTCCCCTTCCCTTTCTGGTACCCCTATAATTTGGATGTTGGAACATTTAAAGGTGTCCTGGAGGTTCCTGAGCCTCTCCTCATTTTTTTGAATTCTTATTTCTTCCTTGTTTTCTGTTTGGTTGGTTGTTTCTTCCTTCTGGTCCACTCCATTGATTTGAGTCCCAGTTTCCTTCCCATCACTATTGGTTCCCTGTGAACTTTCCTTCATTTCACTCTGCCTTCATTTTTTCATCTAATTTGTGACCAAATTCAACCAATTCTGTGAGCATCCTGATCACCAGTGCTTTGAACTGTGCATCTGATAGGTTGGCTATCTCTTCGTTGCTTAATTGTGTTTGCTCTGAAGCTTTGATCTGTTTTTCTGTTTGGGCCCTTTCTTTTTTTTTTTGGTCTTGTCACTCCTGTTACGAATGAGGGGTGGAGCCTTAGGTGTTCTGCAGGGTGGGTCAACCCAGTATCTGGGTTATGATGTTGTGTGTGGGGGCGGATTCTGAGAGGGAACAATGGCGCTTGCTCCACTCTCTGTTGGATTTCAGTCCCTTCCGTTGCTTCCCCCAAGCAAACTGGGCTCTTCCGGTGCTGATTTCCGTGTGGGTGGGCTTGTGTACATTCTAGGACCCTGTGGGTCTCTCCAACGAACTCTCCTGTGAGGCTGGGAGTCTCTCCCGGCACCTGAACCCCCACACGTGTTTTCAATCAGTGTTTTGAGGCTTTATTTCCCTGCTCTGGGACCCTGGGTTTCGAGGTTTGTCTTGCTCCCCAGTTTCACCTGGTTTATCTGCGTGCAAGCCACCTTGAGTGCCATTTCCGGCTTCACAATTGCCACTTCGCTGGGTCTGCCTGTTGCCAGCCTGTGCCCAGGGTCCGCTAGCCACCGCCTGCGCGCCCAGTGTCCACTCACTGCCATACTGCGCGCCCCAGGTTTGTCAGCTGCTGCCTTGCGCGCCCAGTGCCACCACTTTTTTTTCTGTGACCCCTCCCCTCCCGGCTGCCCCCCTGATTCCGCCCCTCCTACCGGTCTAGATGAATGTGTCTATTTTAACTCCTTGGTTGTCGGACTTCCATACAGTTCAATTTTCTGGTGGTTCTGGTTGTTACTTTCTTTCTAAATTGTTGTTGTCCTTTTGGTTGTGAGAGGAGGCACAGTGTGTCTACCTACGCCTCCATCTTGGCCGGAAGTCACCCTGCCACTTTTTAAATAGTTTCTAATGTGCTTTACAACTACAGTCCTTTACTAGTGTGTTTATTCACTGTAAGCCACTTCTCCATCAGGCTGCTAAATAAAGCTTACATTTATTTATTCTTCCTAGTGTCCTTCACCTATTTTGGGAGTGTTAAAGCATTTTTTATACACCAAGAATGTGAAACATTTTTCAATTAAAAAACTACTTTAAAAAAATACTTTTTCTTGTGACCCATATCCCAACATATTGTGAGGCTTAGGAGGAAAGCAATCAGAACAAGCCTCTCACAAAGGTTTTACCCTCTTTTTATACATAGATTCCCAATTATGAAAGTATAATATACAATTCATCTTTTTCTACTCTAGATTTCTTTACTGCTTTCTGTTTCTTTTCGTCTGTTTCTGGCCTTTAATCAAGTTTATTACTGGTACCAAATTCATTCTAAAAAGTGTCATACTTTTTATTAGCAATCTTTTTTTATCACGTTTAGAGGTTTACAGATCATGTCTAGGGGGTTTTCTCTCTCTCTCTCTCTCTCTCTCTCTCTCTTTCTCTCTCTTTTATTACCTTAAGTGAGCTATTCTATTCAAGAATCCCTTGGGCTCTGGCTGGTGTGGCTCAGTGGATTGAGTGCGGGCCTGAGAACCAAAAGGTCATCCGTTCAATTCCCAGTGAGGGCACATGCCTGGGTTTCGAGCCAGCTCCCCAGTAGGGGTTGCGCAAGAAGCAACCACACATTGATGTTTTCTTCTCCTTTCTCCCTTCCCTTCTCTCTAAACATAAATAAATAAAACTTAATTTAATTTAAAAATGTATAATAATTTTTAGTAAATTTACGAAGTTGTACAACCATCACCACAATCTAGTTTTAGAACATTTTCAACATCCCATAAGTGCCCATTTACAGTTATTCTCGTTCCTACCTCAAGCCACAGCCGATTGCTAATTTATTTTCTATCTCTGTAGATTTGCCTTTTTTGGACATTCCATATTGATGGAATCATACAATATGTGATCTTTTGTGTCTAGCTTCTTTCACCATATCTGTTTCTTCTGATGGTCTCTGCCAAACTGGTATGATATCATTCACAGGCTCCTGGTTCCAGATAGTCTTTTCAACTTCTTTAATTTTAGCGTTTTCTTGTTGTTTTTTACCTCCACACCCCCTCTTTGACCTCTTCTATTACAGCTGCATCAATCTTCCTTTGTACAATAGATTCTTCTAGAATTTCAGTCTTCTGCACATATGTATCTAGTTAGGGTCCAATCAAGGGACAGAAATCATACAGTAATTTGAATAAAGAAAGTTTACTATAAAAATTATTAACTATAATAAGGGATCAAAGTAATGGGAAACTGGCTCATAAGCAGTAAAGAGCCTGGTAAAGCATACAGAAATAGCAGGTACAGGCAGCAGTCACTATCCCTAGGGCTAGGAAGAAATGCAGAAGAGGGCCACATCTCCAAGGCTGAGATTCAGACCTCCTGGCTCACTGGATGGTAAAGAAGTTCTCTGAAGGTGCAGAGCTGCTATGAGGGAGTGCCAGGGGATGCTGTCCACAGGAGGGGCCATGCCAATGGCCCTCACCAGGAAAGCATTCTCTGGGTGCAGGAGGAGGCTTCCGGCAGAGAGGTGTCATGCCTCAAATCTCAAGGGGAGCCGGAAGTGGTGCTTGCTGTGAAACTTCTCCAGGAGATGCCAAGGGAAGTTGTTTAAGAGAAGTCCCAGTACGGCTGGTAAGCGCTCTGCTTCAAAGCCACCAAAAGGCATGCTTACCTTGGGGAAAGTCGCTACCGGAGTCAGCCTAGTGGAGCACACAAGAACCAGCAAGAGAAACCCCTTCCTCCTCCAGTGTCCCTCCAGCGCCCTCTACTGGCAAAGCCTACCATTGCACCAGCTAGCAAAAGATTAATGTTTACAAGTTGGGGCCCACTATCACAGAATAGATGACAAAAAAGATAGGTTTGGGCTGAAAGGCAATAAATTGATAACTGGCACAGTATATAAAGAGGGAGTTCATCAACTATATTTTCTGACAAGTTTTAAAATTATATACTACTCAAAGCAATCAGTTACTTCTCTCTACCCTTCCATTTTAAATAATTTTTCTCCTTTTATAACAAGAATAATTGTGGTTCTTCATTTTGAAGTGTTTCCTCTTGAGTCAGCAGTTACATAAAATTCACTGGAGTTGAATTTCTAGATGCGTTAGGTATTATCTTAACTGCTAGAAGCAAAGCAGGATGGAAACTAACATTAAACTGGCCAGTAAATTCTGAAGTTGACTCTATTCCTATGCCTTTGTTGTTTTTGCTAGGGTAACGAGGTTTAACCACTTCTTCACTGATCATTGCTATACCAGTGTCTGGACATGTAAAAGTTCTTCTCATAACATGTCATTATTTTTGTTATTTGTTTTTATATTTTTGAACTTTTTATCCTATTAAAACATCAGAAGCATTTGAAATCATCCTTTTCAATGAATTGATTAAAAGTTTCATAATTATGTTAACTTCCATTTGGAAGGCAAGCTTCTTAAACTTCTTTCTAAAGTGTTTTCATTTGGGGTACATTTAGTCCTTCCAGGTGAATAACTTCCTCCTCTTTCTTTACTCCCTAATTATCTTATACCCTTGTCTACTTTTATCCAAATACTCGAGTAGCATTTCAACCACATTAGCTTAATCATCTTCTTGAATGGACTTGAGAGTCAACAGGGTGCAGCAGAAGCCCAGTATCCACAAGGCCTTCATGTTACTTGACCAGTGTCAGATGTCATGTCCCTTGTTTCATATGAGGCACTGCCTTTTCCTCTTCATTCCTGGGGTAACATCCTCACATCTAAACCCGTGTGGTCTTCTGCACTCTTGGAAGTATTCGTGATTAGCCAGAAAGTCATTGCACCTGTGGTAAAAAGAAGACACACGATAAAATATGACTTGACTATATTGAATATTTTCCAAAGAGGAAAGACTGATGTTTTTCTCTCAAAGAATATAAGACTTTCTCTCTTTGAGGATGAATAATTGCTGAATAGTTTTTTATGAAAGATGATGGTTTCCTTAGAAATCATGAACTATCATTCACCTCTCTGATGTGCAGTGTTTTTAATAGTCTGGCCCTAAAGCAACAACATTAGTTAGCTCTTTATTCAAGGATATCTGTCTTAAGATTTTATCTCATTTTTCCTTTTTTAATCACACTCAAACAAGCTAAAGTTTGCTGTTTGCCTTTAGCCAATTAATCATTTATTTGGGAAATGGTTTCTAAAAACCTATTATGTACAAACCACTCTGAAGATTATAAGGATAATGCAAGGCTGAAGTACAATCCAAGACAGTGTAAGTGTTATTTGAATAAATGTCATGAACCAAATGGTCTATGAAGGTTTACAATTGCCTAGAACTTTTTTTCTTCTCTTTAAAATGGAATAGACCACTAGCAGTATATTGGGGCCTGGGTTTGGGTGGTACAAATTCAGATGGATAGTTATGATATGTGTGAACTTCTTTGTTAAATAAAATAAAATTTGTCATTAACTAGTCAAAAATGTTGTTGCTGTCTTAAGTTTTTCTATGCTTAGAGAGTTGACAGATTTCAATTTTGTTCTCTTGTGTATATAGCTTTGAAGACATTGATTTGTTAGGAATATTATTTGAATATATACTTGTATACAGAGCCCAGTGTTAAGTATTTTAGGACCAAACAGAGGAATTAGACAACGATCTCAGTTCCTCACAAGGAGATTTTTATCATCTAATGATACATACAAAAAAAAAAAAAAGAAAGAAAGAGAGAGGAAATGTGAAGAACAATTCAGCTACTCATGGCCAAGTGCAGAGTGATGTCATAAAAGCTCTTTGAGGGTCTTGAAAGCAGTAGATTGATCATTGTGTAGGTTTAATTAGGAAAAGAATGTCTTTTCACTGGCATCAAAGGAAGTGAGGGACTAGATTTGTCTGAACAGTCTTGTTTTCATGACTCGAATAGGTTCTGTTTGCCTTTCTTGAACATGGCTGCTACGTTTCACATTCCCCCCATCAAAGTTTGTGGGTAGATGAGGTCTCTGGAGGTTCAGGCATATCATTATTAGAAATCCTCTTCAAAATCCTTTATCAGAAATATGCACTGAAAAGCCTGAGAGTGCTGTAGTAAAGACTGTGTTGACTAGCTCTGTGAAAATATGTTGGTTTTGAAGCATCTCCAGGGAGTTGCCAAGCCATAGAGAAGTTCTTTTCTTTCCTGTACCACCAGACAGGGAGCAAATCTTTCCATGAAGCTTTTTCGTGGATATGGAAGACTTCTCACATTCAGGGGTAATAGTAATAGTGCTCAAATGTTAGAAGCAAAGTTCCAATTCCACATATAGTTAATGAGTAACTTCTATGATCCAAGTTTTGTGTTAAGTACTGATTCTGTTTTTAAAAAGAGCTAGCTAGAGTTCTTGCTTCTAAGAGTTAATTATTTAAGAGGGTTTGAGATTTACAGAATGAGGGAGAGAGTGGAATAATTTATTTTATGTTTCAGCTTGGAAGAGGATGTGTCCCTGTGTGCCTTAGGATGCTTCCTTTTCTTGTTCACCGTTTGGCACCAAGTCTGAGTTTGTTATTTCACCTGGATTTGTAGCCACTTTGACCTTCTCAGTGCTATGCTTACTGTCACTAATTCAGCCTGGTTGTGATGTGAACAGAGCCAAACTATAAATTATGTGTAGAGCTTCACCTGGACTTTGCTCCTTATCCTGCATAGAATGTAGCACCTAGCGGCTACCCTGAGTGCTTAGCTGGCAATAGTTTGGAAAGGTTTCCATTATTATCCCTTACCACCTCTCTTTCCATTTCCTACTCCACTCACCTCTGATTTCCATTTAGATGCGGACATCAGAAGGAGCACAGCCTCAAACAACAAATCCTTGATTTCCTCCCAGACCTTGTAAGTACTTTTAAAAAATAAATAAAACCTTTGTTCATTTATGTTGTTCTTTAGATTTCATATGTAAGTGAAATCATATGGTATTTGCCTTTCTCTGTCTGACTTACTTTACTTAGCATAATATCCTGTAGGTCCATCCATGTTGCCACGAATGGTAAGATTATGTTCTTTTTAAAGGCTGAGTAATATTCCCTTGCTTATGTATACCAAACTTTTTTTATCCACTTGTTTGTTGATAGGTAATTGAATTGTTTCCATATCATGGCTGTTGTACATAATGCTCAACAGACACAGGGTGCATATATCCTTTTGAATTAGTGTTTTGGGTTCTTCAGATATATACCCAGAAGTGGAGTTTCTAGGTCTATCAAGCACAAGTTGGCAGTTACAAAATAGGGGATGTAAAGTGCAGCACAAAGAATAGAGTCAACAATGTCGTAATAATTATGTACGGTGCCAGGTGGGTAATTGAAATATTGGGGGATCACTTTGTAAAGTGTATGACTGGCTAATCACTATGATAAGCACCTGAAACTAATACAGAGTAGTATTAAATGTAAACTGTAATTGAAAAATAAAATTAAAAAATAAATGCTTTGGGGTATGTGACGAAACAAACCCAGTTCCTGGCATATGGGTGAGAAAGACCACGGACAAGGCCATCCATGTTCACAAAAAGGCAAGATGAAAGCAATGGGCCTACCTGATGGTGTCCAGCCCAGGGGAAGAGAGCAGAAGACCATTGGTTCAAACGTGTTAGGGCTGTGGTGGAGGCAAAGCTTGCAATGTGGGTTCTTCCTTCTTTTCTAACAGATTATACCAGAGGCCCCCATAAGATTAGATCTCAAAATTGAAAAGAGTGATCATGATTTCTGACTAAGAAATCAAATCGAACAGGTTCCACACTGTAGTCACTCATTTTGGAGTAACAATACCTCTTCATAGTCCACAAAGCAGTTTTCACACTTTATTTTGTAAACAGATGTTATGATCCCCATTTTGCAGTAAAGAAACTGGAGTTTAGAGAAAGGGAGTGGTACAGAATTCTTAACTAGCAATGCCATACAATGCTAGTAAGTGGGATATGAGCCTAAGTCTTAGGACTATAAGACCAGTTTATTTTCCACTATACATGTGTCTAAAGATGATGAGAAAAGAAACTTAGCAGACCGGGGGCACTGCAAGTGTTTTCGCAGCCAAGAAGTCACTGCATGTGGTATCAGGCTCTGAAGGGAGGCTCCTGTCTTTTCTGTGTTCACCCTTCCTTGAATCTCTTTTTTCCAGCTCCCACTGCTTCCTGCACTCCACATCTGCCGAGGCAGTGGCCATGGGGCTCCTGAAGCAATTTGAAGGGATGCAGCTCCCAGCCGCCTCAGAGCTGGAGTGGCTCGTTCCAGAGCATGATGCCCCTCAGAAGGTAGATTCCTCAGCTCTTTTTCTCCACCCTCTGTCCAGCCCCAGAAGGTTGTGAGCCTTTTTTTTTTTTAAAGACAGAATGTTTAGTTTATATTTTATTTATTTATTTTTATTATTTATTTATTTATTTATTTATTTATTTATTTATTTATCTTTAGAGGGGAAGGGAAGGAGAGAGGGAGAGAAACATCAATGTGCGGTTGCCTCTTGTATGTCCCCTGCCGGGAACTGGCCTGGCAACCCAGGCATGTGCCCTGACTGGGAATCGAACCGCTATCCTTTGGTTCGCAGGCCCGCGCTCAATCCACTGAGCTACACCAGCCAGGGCGGTTGTGAGCCTTTTTGATACTATTCTCTTTTGTCACATGTCCCCAGTCTAGAATGAGCCTATGTCTCCTTCCTTACTCATGTAAGACATTCATTACAATTTGTTGGATGAATGAATGAATGCTTGCCTGGGTTTTCCCTAGCAATTGTCAAAACAGGAGGTAATGGCTCCTTCACTGTCCTTATTCCACATAACTGCTCACTAGACCCAGAGGTAGAACTCCTGTGTGTGACCACCTTTGAGACACTGTGAGAAAGTGAATTATTCAGATTCTTCTTTGCTCTGTAGTTGAGTAAGGCATGAAGCACCCTGGAATACCAGGGGTCCTGGCGCGGGGCGGGGGGGTTCTGGGACAGCATCAGCAGTGGATGCTACCACACTGGGATGCTGTTTCTGACCCTTTTGCTTCTTGGAACCAAGGACCTCACTTCTAGTAGGCAGGTGCCATATGGTTTCAAGGGCCAAGGTTCCCTGAATCCCTTACCTAACCTATGATGTTCCTGAAATGTCTTTCATTGACTTCTTCTTTCAGGATCAGAAGGTTCAAGCATGTGTGTTCCCCCAGACTGTTCATGTTACATCACCCTGTGCTCTCTCCTGCAGCTCCTGCCCATCCCCGACTCGTTACCCATCTCACCAGATGATGGGCAGCACGCTGACATCTACAAACTGCGTATTCGTGTTCGTGGCAACCTGGAGTGGGCCCCACCCCGGCCTCAGATAATTTTTAATGTTCATCCAGCCCCAACGTGAGTAGCCAGTGGCTATGCCCTCTGAAAAACAGATACATTCTCTTTGGATTGTTAGAGCTGTCTCCTCATCCTCTTTTCTCTGTATCAACTGTACATCCCACACAATTCTGAGAGGCAGAAGGGGAGGATTATCCATTTTGTCTGTAAGTCTTATTCTTAACCCTCCCACTCCTTCCCAGAGCTAGCTACATGGAAACAAGGTCTCTCATCATTGGCCTTTCTAAACCTGGTTCCTTCCTTCCAATAGTTCTGTGAACTTACTGGTTTTTCTCCCTTTTTTAAGGTGGATGGATGATTGTTTTTCTTTTCTGTTGTTTTCTCTTCTTTACTATTTCTCGTCTCTCACATTTGTACAGGAAGTGGGGCTCATTATTGAGGAGAGTCACTGGCTAGACCTAAATTCTATCCTTATAATCCTTGGTTTGAATTGGTTTTCCCAATAGGTTCAGTTTGTCCAAATCTAAAAAATAGTTGAATGCCCCTCTCTTCCCATCCTTAACAAGAGCCCTATGTTTGTATCATCATCCTTCACATCTCAGAGGCCTCATACTGCTGTTGTCTGCCAATCCCCTCTCCTTCCCCTTTCCTCAGGAGGAAAGTTGCTGTGGCCAAGCAGAATTACCGCTGTGCAGGATGTGGCATCCGGACTGACCCTGGTTCGTATCTTCTGACCCCGATACTGACTTCAAGGGCTTTACCCTTTCACATGCTTGGGCAGGGGGCTGGTCAAAGAAGGTAGTGAGAGGAGGTAACAGACAGAATTGGGGAAAAGAATGGAAGGGGTCTGGAGGGGAAGGGACAAGAGTAGGCAAGAAGACTGTCAGTCTGAGAGAAATTATTTCTGGGAGCACATTATCAGGATTCGGTACTTTCGACTAAGTTCTTGGAGGCTGGATCTTACCAGTCCTGGCAGGGTTTGTTTCCGGAGTTGCCTCCAGGTGGTGCACAGAAATCACAGACCCCGCTATGTGGGTTTCTGCCAGCTTTGGGAGCTCAGAAAGAGCTGGCTAGAGCTCACTGGCCAGCCCTTCCTGCTCTTTCAAAAGGAGCAGCACAGCCCCCTCACCATCTTATAGATGGGAAAGCCACATCTGACCTTCTGACTTCTGGTTTTTCCAGATTATATCAAGCGTCTGCGGTACTGTGAGTACTTGGGCAAGTACTTCTGTCAGTGCTGCCATGAGAATGCCCAGATGGTTATCCCCAGCCGGGTTCTGCGCAAGTGGGACTTCAGCAAATATTATGTCAGCAATTTCTCCAAGGACCTGCTCATTAAGATCTGGAATGATCCTCTCTTCAATGTGCAGGACATCAACAGCGCCCTCTATAGGAAGGTCAAGCTACTCAATCAAGTTCGAGTAAGACCCTTGAAATGGTCCCATCATAGGTTATCCTTCTCGTCCTCTCCCTGTGTTCATTCGTATAGGCTTGCCCAACATCACCACGCTTCTCTTTGTCACCATGTCAGAGCTGTAACCATCTCATCATTCATACTTTGTCTGTGTACTTTCTCTTGCCATTTCCAAGGTATCTGTCCAGTTAGCATTTGAAACCTGCCAAAGCAGCTCTGAAGCTGTAGGTAGCACACAGTGTCCAAAGCAGGATTTCTCCCATTTCTGAAAATATGAGTGGAGAAGAGGGTATCAGGTGGGAAATTCAACTTCTGGGTTTCTTAGCTGCTCCTAGCTGTGTATGTGATTTGGGCAGACTGGCCCAGTAGAGGGGCTGACTGGAGTGCACTTTAAAGTGGGTTGTTGAGTTACAGGTATAGAGAACAATCTGGCTTCCAGGGTTTAAAGGCACTGGTCTGATGGTCGTTTCTCTCCTTTTCATGCCCCTTCTTACCCCCCACCTGCCACCACAATGTCTCTCCTCAGCTGCTACGGATCCAGCTGTATCACATGAAGAACATGTTCAAGACATGCCGATTGGCCAAAGAGTAAGTCCTATGTGGAGGTCAGAGGCCTCTGGCTGAGTTAATGTCTCTGAAAGAAACATGGCCCAGCAATTGGCCCTTGTTGTGTGAAGAAGAGTGGTGGGATGCTGCAGAAAATTCTAGAAGTGGTAAATGAGAAGCAGTACCTGTCTATATCCTTCTCTCTGGAAGGGGAAGGCTGTGGTGGTTCTATCCAGGCAGACCCACCACTCCTCGCAAGCTGGCATGAATCATTCTGCAAAAGGGTGTTACAGTCACGTCTGCCATCCAGACACCTGGTAGTGTGGGAGGGTTGGGGTGGCCTGGAACACCTGGCTTGGCCGAGTGTTGCCAGCTTTATTACCTGTGCCTGGGACCCTTCTCTTTCCTTATCCTGCTTCTGAATAGAAATCCTTCTACTCTGATGTACCACACAAGGGTTCATTCTCTGCTCCCACCAATTCCCCTCTTCTGTAGCCTTCTGGATTCCTTTGACATCGTTCCAGGCCACCTGACAGAAGATCTCCACCTGTACTCATTGAATGACCTGACTGCAACCAGGAAGGGGGAGCTGGGGCCCCGGCTTGCTGAGCTCACCAGGGCAGGGGCTGCCCACGTGGAGCGGTGCATGGTAAGAAAGCCTTGCTTTAGTAGGTAACTGGACCCTTGCTTAGGGATGTAGGTTATGGAGTGGACCCAGGGTTCTTGCCGTTTAGTTCTAGGAAGTTGAAATGTCCTGTCAACACTGTGAGAGGAACTGGACAGGATTGCTGTTCCCTGGGTTAGTGAACAGCTCAGTCATCCAGATCAAAAAAACCTAGAATCGGAAGAGGATTTGGTGCTGGCATCGCCCCTGGGTAACTGGGCAGTTCTAAGCAGACCTTCAGTAAAGAGCTGTCACGATGTGGGGGGAGAACCTGGATTAACACCTGCAGAGGGCCTGGGTCTCAACTTATCATTTTCAGTCACTGTGACCAATGGAAATACTTTGCCTTCTCTGAGGTGAGCCTCAATTTTTTGTCTCTAAAAATGAAGTACATAATTGCTATGCACTGTCCTTTCCTCTCAGTGTTTTTGAGAATTGATGAAATAATTTATGTGAAAGCCTTTTGTAAGCTTTAGTTGTTCTGTAGATTAAAATTATTGTTCTTGATATACCCAACACGCCAGAAATTTAGAAATTTTATTTTTAGAATTTCCCATTTTAGAATATACCCAGTTTGTGTTCCTGTTATAGTTCCAGAATTAGATCTTAAAATGTAACAGAGGCAATTTGAAAGACATAGCTGTAATGTGACTCAAGGCTGGGTGTTGTTTTGGAGAAATATTCTTGCCTTCACATTTTGCCTTAATTGACTGTGGTTCCTATTTCAAAATAAAATCATTACCCAGACTGAAATTTTGACTTTAGGAAGCCTTTTGGGCACTGTTCTTTTCTTCTTTTCATCTCTTCATTGGGAGCCACTCTCATGGTTGGGGTTTCTCAAACTCATGCCTCTCATCTCCACCTTAAAGCTTTGTCTAACACTGCGCAGCCTCATCCTGGTGTGGTTGTCATGCATCTAAGTCTAGCCCGGGTCTCTTTTCCGAAGGTGGGAGGACACCTTAGAGCCCACTTAAGTCTCATTTATATTTTTCACCTCCCTTCACTTTGGTTCACCCTCTTGTGCCAGTTCCTGGTGTGCTGTCCCTCATTTTGCTGCCTGTCCCTTTCTTCCCCAGCTCTGCCAAGCCAAGGGCTTCATTTGTGAGTTCTGTCAGAATGAGGATGACATCATCTTCCCTTTTGAGCTCCATAAGTGCCGGACCTGTGAAGGTGAGGGCTGCTGCTGGGTGTGGAGTGGGGCAAATAAGGCTGAACACAAAGCTAATTTACTCCCCTTCAATCACTTAGTAAGTGATCTCTCAATAAGAGTTTGGTTTGATTCAGCCACTCCCTGTGTTTCATCACAGGCACCCTAGGCCACCACAGTGAAAAGGGGCTGTAGCAGCAACTTCCTGCCTGAGATAATACAAATTGTGCTCTTCTCTCTCACCTCCCCATCCTGAACAGAATGTAAAGCATGTTACCATAAAGCTTGTTTCAAGTCTGGAAGCTGTCCCCGGTGTGAGCGGCTCCAGGCCCGGCGGGAGTTGCTGGCCAAGCAGAGTCTGGAGTCCTACCTGTCAGACTATGAGGAGGAACCCACTGAAGCTTTGGCCCTAGAGGCTGCCGTCCTGGGGACCACCTGAAGAAAGCACGTTATGCCCTTTCTCTAGGTGTTAGGGTCACAAAATGCAGAGCTGAGCCACCCGTATAAGGACTTTCCCTACTTGTTTTTTTTTTTTTTAATTGTTATCATTATTATTTGTTTATGATTTGTCTAATGTCCATGTGTAGCCAACTTTTGTTCGGTTGGTGGGGTCCAGTCTGTTGTGACAATTTGTAGGTAGGTATTTCCATTAGAACTGACACATGGGTCCTTAAGTGAAGCTTCTAGTGCCTCTGTTAAGGGAATGGACAGTGAGACCCAATTCTTCTGACATCCTTGGCCTACTTCACTTAGACCAGATCTGGTTTCTGTTGCATCTCAAGTATCATTTCCAGGTTTATTTTGTTTTAGTTCTGGAGCTTCTGAGCCAAGCCTGTCTCAAACAACTCACTTCTCCTTTGCTGCTGAAACAGGAGGATGGAGTTTTCTCTCTCCCAGTCCTGAAATTGGGTCAGACTGTGCCCTAAGGAGAAGCAGCAGAAAATGGGACTACATTGTAGACATTCTGTCCAGCTTAGGTATTTTTGAGACCATAAAGACAGCATTATTACTACCCTGGAATCCACAGAGACCTCAAAGAGGCAGCCACAACTTTCTTGTTTGAAATATTCTAGGCATAGATGATGTGACACCTAACTTTTTTTACCCCGGTGTGCTTGAAGCAAAGAACAGAAGTAATACCTAGGCCAGGCCCATTCATAGCCTCACACCAAGCATCAGCGAGGCTATGGTGCTGTTGCTTAAGGCGAATATATTCAATCAGAGGAGCTGTTGGTCTCCTCTTAGGTGATAAGGTCCCTAGCTCTGGTGTAGGTCTGATACCATCCTAAACTGAGGACAGAAACCCTATCAACCATTGTATTTGTGGGTCTCTTGTCAATGTGTCCTCTTAGATGGTCGTTGTGATTCTGAGTAAAAGTACGGCCCAACTCCATTCTCTCTTTCCCCTTCCTGTAACAGAGCTGGGACTTACTGGTGGCTGATCTCTTGCCTTAGTTTTTTTTGTCAAAGTTGGAGAAAAAGCTTCCTGCTGTTAGTGGTGTTAGAGAACTTGACAGTTTATAGACATGAGTGTGAATGTTCCTGTATTCTTGGGATAACAAGAGCCTTTATGCCAATTATGCACTGAACTCTTTAGCCTGGCGATAGTCATATGTTCATTCATTCTTTTCACATTACTAATTTTAACACACAGTTTTAATGTGTGATGTATGGGAAAAGTTTTTGATGGGACCATGTATATGCTTGTGGTGTTCTTTAAGTTGCTGTAGCTCCTGAGAGCTATATAAAATACTACCCGTATGTAAAATACAGCAACTTAAAGAACCCTGTTCTGAGGACTGGCAGCTCTGTGAACTAAAACCCACAGTTTTCTTCTGGAGCGTCCTGTGTACCTCTCTTTCCATACTTGCTTACTAATAGAAAAAACTTGGCATGTGTGCTGCCCCAGGAAGCTAAACAGAAAGTTGCACATGGTTGGTGGAAGCTGATTAAGTGCCGGAGCTGGAGGCAACCAGGAGTCACACCGGAAGTAGAAGGTGCAGTAAGGTAACAGTCAGGTGTGAGGCTTCACCAGGGCACGAGGGAGCGGGGAGGAACTGACCAGTGACATTGGTCCTTCTGCCTCAAACTTAGGATTTGAAGGCTGCATCAGGATGGAAAACCCTGAAGTTGTTCTCCTCTCAGTTCTTGGGGGAATTTCTGAAAGCCAAGACCTCCAGCCCAGCCCTGTTTTGAAGGCCTGACCAGCAGCTTCCTTGTCTTTCAAGGGCCTTTGGGAATGATCCCATAAACCTCAAGGCTCACTAAGCCTGAGATTCAGATTCGGGCATTTGTAAAAATGGTGAGCTCTACATCCAGTTTCGGTTCAAATGACAAATCCGGTTCCTTACTTCAAGACACTACACTGGAAGAGAGACATCTTCTCATTATTGTCCCTCCTGTTTCATATTAGCTTAGGATCAAAGGATGGAAAATGCTGACACGGTTTCTAAAGCTGAGCTCTACAATCTTACAAGCGCCTGGTTTTTCACTTATGTTTCGTCACCTCCCCCACCACATCCCTTTAGGTTGCATATCTGTTTTAGTGACCCTGACACTCTGCTGTCATCACTGTCCAAATACCCATTTATTTATTTATTCGAGAATGGGGGAGAGAGGATTGGGGTGGGATATTTTGAAAGCACTTTGCAACTTAACAGTACCTGAAAACCCCTGCTGTTGTGGGGAGAAGTGTTGAATGCACTGAAGAGAGTTCCTTCTGAATGAAAGCGGGAGGGCGTGTTCTTTTCTATAAACAGAGGGGAAATTTTTTGCTTACATGGTGGAAACAAGATTCAAGACATAGTGGAAGAGTGGAAGGCAAATATTTTCTACTTGAATGAGGCTGTAATTGACTTTCTCTGCTAAGGCTTTAGAGCTTTACGTTAAATGAACATAAAAGGAACAAGAGTCTAAATCGAGATGGTCTGTATGTGTACAACTCATGTTCTGAACTGGATTCCTACTTACTGTAATTCATACACACCTAACAGCTCATCGTAATCTTTAATAAACTAAGGAAATGAAATTCTGCCTTTTAATTGCCTGCCTTGACTTACAAGAAAATGGTATTGAGCATCCACTGTAAAGAAGGCATGTCTGAAAATTCAGGACTTTTCTGTTATAAGGCCAAGAAAACTGGATCTTGCAAGTCAGGAAAAGTAGGTTGGAATGCCTTGTCACTGACTTGCAGTGTGACTTTGAGTGGATCACTTCACCTCTCTGGATTTCTCTTTCCCCACGTGTAAAAGGCTTTGTGGCACATAGTCCTTTTCCAGGGCACGAGTGTGCCCCCATCCAGCCCCTTGCTGTGATGATCACTTAAGGTGAGGTCCATCTTCCTCTCCACAACATCTGAATTGTCTTAGGTGCTTTAGTCCCCTCTTCTGTGAATGATGAACTCTGAGTTTCTCTCTTGTGGCCCACTGGAGCTCCACCCTGCAACTTTCTGCACATGTCCCCTTCTAAGACTTTATTCATCTCCAACTGGTATATCTAAACCAACATAAATATCCTATTTCCCCAAACCTAACTATTAGTGACCCCAGTTTGAAAATGTAGTTGTCTTTGACTCCTTCTCTGAGTCAGGTCGCATATTAAACAGTAAAGTATTATCTCCTTTCCACTACCTGTCATTCTGTTGATTTTTCTCTTTAAATTAACCCCATCTCTTTCCTTTTGTACGGCTAGCACACAGATCAGGTTCTTACATCTCAGCCAACTCTGTTCACACCAATTCTTTCCTATTTAATCATCCACCAAATATTTGGGAATCTGTTGTATTCTGGTTTCTGTGTTAGGCTCTGGGGCTACAGAGGGGGACAAAATGGAGACAGTTCTTACCCTTAAGATGCTAAGAGCCTTGTGGGGGAGGCAGACTCTGCCCAAAGGTCGCCAAAATAAATATGTGATTACAACCCATAATAAGAGCTATGAAGGAAAAGTGTAAATACTATTAAAAAAAATAAGTAACAAGGGGAACTAATTTAGATTGGAAAAAAGTAAGTTTCCTGAGAAAGTGATACTTCAACCAAGACCCAAAGAATGAGGCTGAGAGTAGGGAGAAAAGGGCTCCAGACCTGACTAGCACAAGTCACGACCCTAAGATAGGAAGAGTTTGGGCAAGGAACTACAAGGGCTTACTAAATGTTTTAGATTTTATCCTAAACATTGGAAAGCTGTGGAAGAGTTTTAATCAGAGGAGTAGCTGATCTGGTTAAATGTCAGTGTCCGCTTTGCAGAGAGTAAGTGGAGTAAAGCAAGAGTAGAAGCAGTGGGGTATTCTAGGGAGAGGGCTGCCATCATTCAGGAAAGATGTCAGACTAGGGCGTGGCTTACCATCGCCATTCACTGACACCTCGTTGCCCAAAAACCTCTAAAAACAAGATAAATTCCGAAGCTTCTGCTCTGACATTTTAAAGCAAGGAACAAAAGACTAGAGGGAAGATATTGGGAAAATACTGGCATAAATTATAGAATCCAAGGAAAATGAACAACTAAGTTTTAAACCATACAAGGGTATACAGTGAGACCAGGTTTAGTTGTGGGAACTTCAGCTGCAGGATTTGCAGACCTCTTGAGTCAACTGCCAGCAAAGTATGCCAGAGAATAGAGTTATGGGGACTCACCCCTGAGCATAAGAGTCACACCCCAACGAAAGGGGAACTGTGAGCTGGCCAGTCATCCTTTGTGGCATTGATGTTACTCATCATTCTCTGTGGCCCCAGGTGTGTGTGGGTTTACTATGCCCTCCAATGGTAAAGAGTAGGTGTAATCTTTACAGCATGTCGGTTTAAGTGAGGCCCATCCCTGCTTCATTTTTCCTTTGAACTTTTGGCTTAGAGTATGGGAGAAAGGGGTCACTGTGCCCACCATCCCCTGGCTTTTCTGCCCTCATCAACTACAGTCCTCTCCCATATCCAGTCTCTAGGGCAGGGGTGTCAAACTCATTTTCACCAGGGACCCCATCAGCCTCTCAGTTGCCTTCAAAGGGCCAAATGTAATTTTAGGACTGTATAAATGTAACCACTCCTTAACAGTTAAGCGAGAGCTTGGTGCTGCCGCTGGGTGGAAACAAGATGCCAGGCCGCATAAACAAGGTGGAGGGCCGCATTCGGCCCTTGTGTTTGCCACCAGTGCTCAAGGTATCAAACTGCTTGTTTTTAAAATTTCAGTGATAGTGACTGCCAGGTGGTCCAGACTTTCCTGTCGTGAGCCTTATGTTCTTGGGATCAAAGAGGAATGTGATGAAAAAGGAAGGAGAATCTGCCTAGCACTACTCACCTAAAAGCACGGAGAATATGGTATGCTTTGCATACACACTTGCCTCCTTCGGTTTTGTGAACTGTTTCCAGAGGAGGAACTGAAAGCCCAAGGAGCTGTGCTCTGGCTTTGAAGGGTACACTCACTAGCCAGGTGACGGTTAGTCGTTTAAAATAAACCTTGAGTGGTGGAAGGGTCTTAGGACATAGGTGGGAGTTTTGGTGACCAGCCCTCTGAGAGTGCACAGCAGACCAGTTAGACACAAGTCTGCAGCAGCAGCGCAGCTCACATGACCTATAACCTTTAGGCAAGGAGCCCTAGGTACAGGTAAGTCCTTTTTTTCTCTCAAAGCCCTGGAATTTCTCACCTGTTTTCCTTTCAAACAGTGACCTCTGTAGTTCCCAAATGGTTTTATCTCCTCACTGGCCCACTGCCAGCCTCTCCTCTTCTCCCCCAAGCTTCCACAGCAAGCACAACTACTTTAGCACTAGCAGTAGTGAGGGGAAACAAGTAAAGAGCACCTTTCTCTCCTCTGCCCCTCACCTCCAGCCTTTTTTTTTTTTTTTCTTAGATTTGAAAGAAATCAACCTAGATGCCAACAATGTGTCTCTACACAAAGGACTAAAATAAGTTTTGTGTATTTCTGCCCTTACCACGGGGAAGCCCCCTAACCACAAATTAACTACAAGACAGTCCTGACAAAGGGAAAAGAGGGAAATGAGGTCTTCAGAGGGAAAGGGAATGAAAGAGCTTTCTCTTTCTCTCTCTGACTCTGTCTCTCATTTATTTAACAATATTTAAACTTAATATTCTAATATAATTACATGCTTACAATCCAAAGACACACAGTGAAAAGTCTCCCTTGCATTTCTATAGCCATGTGCCCAGTTTCTGTTTTGCCCCTTTTGGTAGCCACTCATTACTTTTCTGCTTATCTTTAGAGTTTCTTTATGCAAATAGAAGCAATTGTATTATATATATATATATAGAGAGAGAGAGAGAGAGAATATATATATATTCTTAGGCTTTACCGTTCTTTTTTAAGGGTTTTAAAATTTTCTTTTTAATTTATTCATTGATTTTAGAGAGAGAGAGAGAGCAGAAGACAGGGGAGAGAGAAAGAGAGAGAGAGAGCAAAACATTGATTTGTTGTTTTGTCTGTCTGTGCCCTGACCAGGGATTGATCCCACAAACTTGGTGTACTGGGACGATGCTCTAACCAACCTGGTTAGGTAGAGTGAGGGTGCTCTACCTAGCCATGGCACCCTTCTTTTTTTATTGAATTTACTGGGGACACTTGGTTCACAAAATCACACAGGATTCAAGTATATACAACCCAGCATATCATCTGCACACTTCGTGGTGCACCCATCACCCCAAGTAAAGTCTCTTTCCCTCCCATTTTCCCCCCTTTGCTCACCTTCACCTACCTCCCACCCCTTTCACTCTGGCTGTCACCACACTGTTGTCTGTGTCTATGTTTTAGATGTAAATTTGTTTTTGGCTTAATACCTTCACTTTTCATCCAGTTCCCCAGCCCCTCTCCCCTCTTAACAGATGTCAGTCTATTCCATGTATCCATGCTTCTGTTTGTATTTTGTTCATCAGTTTATTTTGTTCATTAGATTCCACATAAAGTTAGATCATATGGAATTTATCTTTCTCTGACTGGCTTATTTCACTTACCCTTCTTTTAAAATTAGCATGCTATTTACACATTTCTGAATGTTGCTTTTTCTTTCTTTTTTCTTTTCTTTTTTTTTTTTTTTTTTTTGCTAACAGTAGTCTTAGAGAAATTTCTATATCATCCATGAATAGTTACCTTATTCTTTTTTATAGCTGCACATTTTTCATTGAATGGACGGATTATAATTTGTTCAACCAGTTACATATTGATATCCATCAATATGATGGATATTTAAGTTGTTTCCAGTCTTTCATTATCACAAACAATGCAGCAGTGAAAAACCTATTCATATATCATTTCACATGGGTGCAGGTATATCTGTAGGATAAATTTTCAAAAGTGGAATGACTGGCACAAAATGTACATGCATTTTTAGTTTGCATAAATATTTCCAAATTGCCCTCCAGAGTGAGGATGAAGAGACTGGAGCAGTAGGGAGGAGAAAAAACATTACAGTGGGATCACACTCCCTTGCCTAAAACCAATATTTTTCTCCCCTATATGATAATGTTTGGTCCCTTCCCCTAGCACATAAGGAATCTTCAGAGACTTCCAGTCAAGATGGCAGCATAGGTAAACACAGCTTGCCTCATTGCACAAGCAGACCAAAATCACAACTAAATTTTAGAACAATCATCACTTAAAACCATCAAAAATCAACTTGAGTGGAGTCTGACAACTATGGAATTAAGGAAACCACATCCATCCAGGCTGGCAGGAGCGGGGGAGACATGAAACAGGCTGGTCCCACATCCATATATGGGGATAAAAATTTGGGAGGGGTATCTCAGGAGCAAGGAGTTCCAGCCTGGCACCAGGCCACCCAGTCCAGCATTCCAGTGCCAGGAAGATAAGTCCTCGTAACTTTTGGCTGCAAAAACCAGCAGGGACTGAGTCAGTGGAAGAAATTTCTGAGTCCCATGCAGTTCCTCTTAAAGAACTAACGCACACTCAGACTCACTCCCTCTGAGCTCCAGCGCGAGAAGCTTGAAAGGCACCAGTGGCATACTAGGAGAAATGGAAGTGTCTGGCATCAAGGTGAGGGCTTGGGGAAAGCTTTCTCCTAGACAGAAAGGTGGGCAGAGGCCATTGTCCCTTTTCTGAACCATCCTCCCACAGAGCTACAGAGCCAACAGGAGGGTGCCATATCTAAGACTCAATCAACCTGACTATCACTGTTTGCCCCATCCTGGAGATCCCCTGAGACTTTGTCCCATCCAATTTACGGACCCACACAAGCTGTTAACAGAAACTTTTCCATATGAATGGCTGGTCTTGGCGCATACTCTACAACTTCCTAAATCCTCTCAAACAAGCAATGGCTGGCCTCAGTGAGCCCCCAGACCTCTTATCTCTTGCTGAGTGGCCCCAGGCCCTGCACTAGCAGCAGCCAGCATAGATTCACAACTTGGCTTTGTCTGGCAATCTCCAAGCCCAGCACAGGTAGCAGCCATCTCAGATTGCTTTATAGCCCATACAGGGTGGCCACAGGTAAAACACAGGTGAGGACTGACCTTGGCCTGCACCATCAAGGAAACTCCAGAGTCTGCACACCCAGTGGACAGCTACAGACCATGTTGGAGCACCATCACCCTGCCCCTGCACAGCTGATCCTCCACAGTGGGTGGGTGTTTGTGGTCAGTGGTCACAGCCAGTCCTTGCAGCTGACTGGCCTGGGTAAATCCCTTCCATTGACTTGCCAAGAGCAATCAAGTCTCAACTACAAGAGGAGGGTATACTAAGCCCACATGAAGGGCACACCTTGAGTAACCAGCTTGAGTGATCTGGGAGGCTGTGCCACTGGACCCCACAAGACAACTACTACATTAGGCCACACTACCAGGACACAGAGTCAAAGCAGCTCTACCTAATACATAGAAACAAATACAGGGAGGCTGCAAAAACAAAGAGACAAAGAAACATGGCCCAAATGAAAGAACAGACCAAAACTCCAGAAAAAGAGCTCAACACAATGGAGATAAACAATCTGACAGATGCAGAATTTAAAACACTGGCTATAAGGATGCTCAAGGAATTTAGTAAGGACCTCAGCATCGTAAAAAAGATTCAGTCAGAAATGAAGGATACACTAATTGAAATAAAGAACAAATTACAGTGAAACAACAGTAGATTAGATGAAGCTGAGAATCAAATCAATGATTTGGAACGTAAAGAAGCAAAAAACAATCAGAACAGCAAGAAGAAAAAAGAATAAAAAAAAAAACAAGGATAGTGTAAGGAGCCTCTGTGACAACTTCAAGCATTCCAACATTTGCATCATAGGGTGCCAGAAGAACGGAACAGGAAATTGGAAATCTATTTGAAAAAATAATGAAAGAAAACTTCCTTAATTTGGTGAAGGAAATAGATATTCACAGAAATGGAATGCACAGAGAGTGCCAAACAAGATGGATGCAAAAAGGCCCACTCCAAGGCTCATTATAATTAAAATACCAAAGGTTATAGGTAAAGAAAGAATCTTAAAAGCAGCAAGAGATAAGTAGTTACCTACAGGGGAGTTCCTATAGACCATCAGTTGATTTCTCAAAAGAAACTTTGCAGGCTAGAAGGGATTGGCAAGAACTACTCAAAGTCATGAAAACAGGGACCTACAACCAAGATTGCTCTACCTAGTAAAGCTATTATTTAGAATCAAAGGGCAAATACAGGGCTTCCCAGACAAGAAAAAAAACTGAAGGAGTTCACCATCACCAAACCATTATTATATGAAATGTTAAAGGGACTTATTTAAGAAAAAGAAGATCAAAACTATGAACAGTAAAATGGCAATAAATACCTACCAATCAAGAATTGAATCTATCAACTTCCGGCCAAGATGGAGGCGTAGGCGGACACACTGTGCCTCCTCTCACAACCAAAATTAAGGACAACAAATATTTAGAAACAAGAAAACAACCAGAACTTATAGAAAATTGAACTTTACGGAAGTCCAACAACCATTCATCCAGACCGGTAGGAGGGGCGGAGTCGCGGAGGGAGAAGGTGGAGGAGCGGACCCAGGAACGCTAGCAGCAGCAGCTGGCAGTTCCCAGGTGCACAGGCAGTGGCTGGCGGTCCCTGGGCCCACAGGCAGCAGCTGGCGGACCCCGGGCACAGGGGGGCAACTGTGCAGAACCAGTGAGGTCGCACAAGGCAGCTGGCTGACCAGGGGGTCCCACATTCACACTCGCAGATGGTCCAGGCAGAGGGGAAGTGGCGGAAGGGACTGAATCCAGGAGAGAGCGGAGCAGGCGCCATTGTTCCCTCTCAGACCCCGCCCCCACATACAGCGTCACAACCCAGCGACTGGGCTGCCCCGCACTGAGGAGCGCCAGGGGCTCCACTCTTCACTACGTAACAGCACGCGCGCACGTACACAGATAATCCAGGTGAAGGGGAAGCGGCGGAAGGGACCGGAGTCCAGAAGAGAGCGGAACAGGCGCCATTCTTCCCTCTCGGACCCCACCCCCACCTATAGCGTCCAACCCAGCGACTGGGCCGCCCCTCCCTGAGGAACACCTAAGGCTCCACCCCTCTTACGTAATAGCTTCGACCAGACTAAAACCAAAACAAAACAAAGCAAAAAACCCACCAAAAATGGCTCAAACCGGAGAACCAATCAAAACCCAGAGCCAATTCCTCTAAGCAGTGAAGAGATAGCCAACCTATCAGATGCACAGTTCAAAGCACTGGTCATCAAAATGCTCACAGAATTGGTTGATTTTGCTCACAAATTAGATGAAAAAATGCAGGCTACAATACGTGAAATGAAGGAAGATGCATGGGGAACTGATAGAGATGGAAGGAAAACTGGGACTCAAATCAATGGAGTGGACCAGAAGGAAGAAACTAACAACCAAACAGAAAACAAGGAAGAAACAAGAATTCAACAAAATGAGGAGAGGCTTAGGAACCTCCGGGACATCGTTAAACGTCCCAACATCCGAATTATAGGGGTCCCAGAAGGGGAAGAAGAAGAGCAACAGGTGGATAACTTATTTGAACACATAATAAAGGAGAACTTCCCCAATCTGGCAAAGGAAATAGACTACCAGGACATCCAGGAAGCTCAGAGAGTCCCAAACAAGTTGGACCCAAGGAGGAACACCCCAAGGCACATCGTAATTACATTAGCCAAGATTCAAATGCAGGAGAGAATTCTAGAAGCAGCAAGGGAGAAGGGGACAGTCACCTACAAAGGAGTTCCCATCAGACTGTCAGCTGATTTCTCAAAAGAGACCTTCCAGGCAAGAAGGGGCTGGAAAGAAATATTTGAAATCTTGAAAAGCAGGGACCTACATCCAAAATTGCTGTATTCAGCAAAGCTGTCATTTAGAATGGATGGACAGATAAAGCGCTTCTCAGATAAGGTCAAGTTGAAGGAGTTCATCATCACCAAGCCCTTATTATACGAAATGTTAAAGAGACTTATCTAAGAAAAAGCAGATAAAAATATGACAGTGAAAAGACAGCAAACTCACAGCTATTAAGAACCATACCTAAAACAAAAGCAAACTAAGCAAACAGCTAGAACAGGAACAGAACCACAGAAATGGAGATCGTATGGAGGGTTAGCAACAGGGGTGTGAGAGGAGGATAGAGGGGGAAAAGGTACAGAGAATAAGTAGCATAGATGGTGGGTAGAAAATAGACGGGGGAGGGCAAGAATAGTGTGGGAAATGTAGAAGCTAAAGAACTTATGACACATGGACATGAACTAAAGGGGGGAATGTGGGTGGGAGAGGGTGTGTAGGGTGGAGGGGAATGATGGGGGAGAAATGGGACAACTGTAATAGCATAATCAATAAAATATATTTAAAAAAAATTGAATCTAAAAAACAAACAAAACAAACAAGAACAGGGACAGAATCATGGATATGGAGATGGTTTGATGGTTGCCAGATGGGAGGTTTTGGGCAATAGATGAAGAGGGGAGGTTATAAAGTAGTACAAATAGGTAGTTACAGAGTAGCCATGGGGATATAATGTACAGTATAGGAAATAGAGTAGCCAAAGAACTTATATGCATGGCCCATGGACATGAGCAATAGTGTAGGGATTGCCCAAGGGAGTGGGAGTTGCTTGATGGAGGGGGGCAAAAGGGGAAAATTGGGACAACTTTAATAACATGATCAATAAAATATAATTTTAAAAAAGAATTTTTAATGTATGGCCACACTTTAGCTTCCTGGCCAGATTTCCTGTCATTCCCTGAACCACCAGTTTCCCAAATACACCTCAATGTTTCCTCTTTTAAAGAGATAATTCAGCTACATTATGGCTTTCCTGATTTCATCCTACTGTACTCAGCCTCTGTGAGTTCTTGGAACTCTCTAAACCTACTGTTAGATCACTTCTCAAACAGTCTTATTATTTTGTATATTCCCTAATAGAACAACAAACAAGTGAATGAATGGAAATAATGAATGAATTGCCAGGTGGCCATTTGAATGTAAGGAACTGTCCTATGTGGAGGCAGATGGACAGATGACATGACACTTTAAGGGTTCTTGTTGACAAGGATTGCTTTTGCTGCAGCGATGGCCCTGATTTACCACTGTCAAGTTATCCTCATTAATCACCCTAAGTGCAGCAGCCCTTCCTCTGTAGGAACTCAATAGTTCCAAAGACCCAGCACAAACCTTTCCAAATGGAGCCAGAAGAACGCATGCTGAGGTCTTAGGCAGAAAGCAGGCCCTGACAGGGTCAGTCCACATATGCTCTTCCTGGCTGTCTCCCTTTCCCTTGTAGTCACCGGAGTCCTGCAGTCAGATGAATTTGGTCCATTTTCCTTTTTGCCACATGGATCTTTGTAATAATGGTTCTCTACCTTATTACTACCAGCATGAGCAGATATGCTTTCTTCCAACCAAAAGAGCCTCAATAGAACACTCACCCAAATCTGAGATTAATATGAAGCCAACTGACCCTGGGGCTCTCTAGTCTAATTGCATGGTCTGTCTTTATGTTGTCCCTGTTAATTTTCCCCAGACAAGGGATCCTAGAGGGGACTCTAATATAGACAAGTTCTATGGGTGCCCACCACCTCAGAGTCTACATGGGTTCAACTAGTCATTGGCTTTCTATGTAAATAGACTTGACTTCTTAGAGAGTGGGAGAACCACTTGGGGTTTATTCTCTTCTTGATGTTTTCCCCTCCCTGCCTCTCAGTGGGAGTAAGAATGATCAGAAATGAGACAAGAGACAGAGAATATTCCGATCTTGCCTCTGACTATATTCCCTCTTAGCTGTCTTAACTTTTACCACAGAAGATCTGCAGTGGTTACTGGGATTTGATTTGATTCGATTTGTACAGAGTGTAAATCTTGAAGTTATGAAAATGTTCTCATCTCCCTTCTCCTCCCTCAACTACTTTTCTTTAGCTTTATTTGTTAAATATGTTTTATTGATTATGTTATTACAATTGTCCGATTTCCCCTCTTCATTCTCCTCCTCCCTGCACACCCCCTCCCACCCACATTCCCCCACTTTAGTTCATGTCCATGTGTCATATTTATAAGCTCTTTAACTTCTACATTTCCCACACTATTCCTACCCTACCCCTGTCTATTTTCTACCTACCATCTATGCTACTTATGCTCTGTACCTTCCCCCCTCTCTCCTCCTCCCATTCCCCTGTTGCCAACCCTCCATGTGGTCTCCATTTCTGTGTTTCTGTTCCTGTTCTATTGTTTGCTTAGTTTGTTTTGTTTTTGCTTTTTAGGTTCAGTTGTTGATAGTTCTGAGTTTGTTGTCATTTTACTGTTCATAGTTTTGATCTTCTTTTTCTTAGATAAGTCCCTTTAACATTTCATATAATAAGGGCTTGGTGATGATGAACTCCTTGAACTTGACCTTATCTGAAAAGTGCTTTATCTTCCCTTCCATTCTAAATGAAATCTTTGCTGGATAGAGCAATTTGGGATGTAGGTCCTTGCCTTTCATGACTTGGAATACTTCTTTCCAGCCCCTTCTTGCCTGGAAGGTTTCTTTTGAGAAATCAGCTGACAGTCTGATGGGAACTTCTTTGTAGGTAATTGTCCCCTTATCTCTTGCTGCTTCTAGAATTCTCTCCTTCATTTGAATCTTGGCTAATGTAATGATGATGTGCCTTGGTGTGTTCCTCCTTGGGTCCACCTTCTTTGGGACTCTCTGAGCTTCCTGGACTTCCTGGAAGTCTATTTCCTTTGCCAGATTGGGGAAGTTCTCCTTTATTATGTGTTCAAATAACTTTTCCACTTGTTGCTCTTCCTCTTCCCCTTCTGGTACCCCTATAATTCGGATGTTGGGATGTTTAAAGATGTCCTGGAGGTTCCTAAGCCTCTCCTCATTGTTTTGAATTCTTGTTTCTTCCTTGTTTTCTGTTTGGTTGTTTGTTTCTTCCATCTGGTCCACTCCATTGATTTGAGTCCCAGTTTCCTTCCCACCACTATTGGTTCCCTGTGCATTTTCCTTTATTTCACTTAGCATAGTCTTCAGTTTTTCATCTAATTTGTGACCAAATTCAACCAATCTGTGAGCATCCTGATCACTGGTGCTTTGAACTGTGCATCTGATAGGTTGGCTGTCTCTTTGTCGCTTAGTTGTATTTGTTCTGGAGCTTTGATCTGTTCATTTGTTTGGGCCATTTTTTTGTCTTGACACACCCATTACATAGTGAGGGGTGGAGCCATAGGTGTTCACAAGGGCAGGTCAACCCACTTGCTGGGTTGTAACACTATATGTGGGGCAGGAGGGGGAACAATGGCACTTGCTCCACTCTGCTGGATTTCAGTCACTCCCGCCGTTTCCCCCAACTAGAAGGGCCCACCCTTCTGGTACTGATTCCCAGATGGGTGGGTTTGTGTACATTCTAGGACCCTGTGGGTCTCTCCAACAAACTCTCCTGTAAGGCTGGGAGTCTCTCCCAGCACCTCAACCCCCACAGGTGTTTTCAATCGGTGTTGCATGGTTTGTCCCACTCCCCAGTTTCTCCTGGTTCATCTGCTCGTGAATGTGGGACCACCCAGTCCACCAACCGCCTTGTACGCCATGCCCATCCACAATCCACTGCCTCACTGGGTCCACCCACTGCCACCTTGTGCACCTGGGGTCCACCAGCCACCGCTTTTTTTGTCGAGACCCCTCTCCACCCAGCCAACCAATTCCACCCCTCCTACTGGTCTAGATGAATGTGTCTACTTTAACTCCTTGGTTGTCAGACTTCCATACAGTTCGATTTTCTGTCAGTTCTGGTTGTTTTTTGTTATTCAACTTTTGTTGTCCTTATTTTGGTTGTGCGAGGAGGCACAGTGTGTCTACCTACACCTCCATCTTGGCTGGAACCTCCCTCAACTACTTTTTCTGAAATCATTCTGTTTTGTTTTATCCAGCAGTCATTATCAGAGTAGATAACATTCCAAATGTCCTTCATTCCCTTTATTATTAAACTGCCAACTTTTTGCTTGCCATAGTCTAAACCAAGACATATGATGATATTTGTATGTCCTAAAAGCACCCTAGTTATTTAAAATCTTCACATCTACAAGGTAAGCTGAGAGAAAAATGTTAAAGCCATAAGAAAGGCTATTGCAACTGATAAAATATCCAAATGTGTTCCAACCAGAGGTAGGAAACTAGCTTATAGTCAGTACAATTTTTTTTGTTGTTCCAAGGACCTTTGTTTATTGTTACAAACTTGGTGTGGTTCACAGGCAGCCAGACTTTTATTTCCATCAAGTTCTCAGTTTTCTTTTCTCCATGTTCAACCTAGACTTGAGATCTTCATAGGCCAAGAGTAAGAGGACTATTTGGAATTTCCTGAAAAAAATTAAAAATGGAACTGCCCTTGACACAGCAATTTCACTACTGAGAATATACCCTAAGAATCCTGCAATACCAATTCAAAAAGAACTTATGCACCCCTATGTTCATAGAAGGGCTATTTACAATAGCCAAATGCTGGAAATAGCCTAAGTGCCCATCAGTAGATGAGTGGATCAAAAAACTGTGGTACATTTACACAATGGAATACTACACAGCAGAAAGAAAGAAGGAGCTCCTACCTTTTGCAACAGCATGGATGGAATTGGAGAATATTATGCTAAATGAAATAAGCCAATCAGTGAAAGACAAATACCATATGATCCCACTTATAAGAGGAATCTAATGAACAAAATAAACAAGAAAAGCAGAACCAGAGACATGAAAACATGGAACAAACTGACAGCAGCCAGAGGAGAGGGGGGCAAATAATGGTGGAAAGAGGGGGAAGGGATTAGTCAAAGAACATGTATGATTGACCACCGACATAGATATTAGTGTGGTGACTGACTGTGGGAGTGGGAGGTGGGCTGGGCAAAGGAGGGCAAAGGGGGATAAACTGGGGCAACCATAATAGAATAACAACAACAACAAAAACACTTTCAAAAGATATTTACTGTAGCATAATTTATAAGAATGCAAAGTTAATAATGGAAAGTATTCAAACATAGATGCACCCATTACAATGATTGTTATAAAGACCATGATATGAACATGGAAAAAAATCTTGTAATACATTGTTATTGTGAAAAAAAGAAGGAAAAATTGTAGTCAAATGTACATGAGTCCATACTGATATAAATAATGGAATAAATAAGTAAATGGGGAAGAAGAAACAAATCTTCCTCACAGAAGAATTCCAGACTCCCTCCAATCCCCTCTCCCCTTTTGGGTGGCCTGAAATTAGTGATTCACTTACAAAGAGTATGGAAAGACAAAAATAGCAACTTGACACAGGATAAATATGACCAACGCTATCTTAACCAATTGATCAAGGTTACCATCATTTAGAGGTATCATGTGGACATTATGTACCCTGACTTGGGAACATCATCTCTGCAGTATTCTTTCCAAAAGCCCATAATACCAGTCTAATAATGACAAAACATAATACAAACCCAATCTGAGAGACTTTCTACAAAATACCTGACCAGTAGTCAAAACTCTCAAGGTCATGAAAAACAAGGAAAGACAGAGTAACTCTCACTGACCAGAAGAGCCTAAGGAACATGCCAATTAAATGAAGTGTGTTACCCTGGATTGGATCCTTAAACAGAAAAACAGCATTAGAGGAAAAATTGGCAAAATATGAATAAAGTCTGGAGTTTGGTTAAAAGTAATGTATCAATGCTGGTTTCTTAGTTTTGAAAAAATGAAAGATGGTAACATTAAGGAAAACTGAAATTGGGTAAAGAATATACAAGAACTCTCAAACTATTTTTTGCAACTTTTCTGTAAATCTAAAATTACTCAGAAATGAGAAGTTTAGATATAAAAATATATATATACTATTATTATAATTATGGAAAAATATTCATGGGAAGAAAAATACATAAAAGAAAGGAAGGAAATACATAAAAATAAATGTGGTTCTGTTGAAATGATGGGATTGTGGAGTGATTTTTTTCCTTTTTATCTGCTTTTTGAAATATCTGTAAAGCAGTCATTTTTTTTATACTTTCCAAAGTTAATTTTCATTAGGTTTTGTTTTAGGAAAAATTCATTCCCCTTGAAATTCAGGGGGAATGTACAAAAGTATATATAGATATTGAAGGGCAGTCAAGACAGCTATTGCTTTAAAATACCCCCCAAACTTTCTTCTGCACAAAATAAGCTGGTGGTCCAAGTTGACCCCGGAAACATCCAGGGCTTCTCCCTTGGTGATCTTCCCAGTCTCTTGCCCAGTCCCTCTGAGAAATGATGCCTCTGTCCAGCCATTTTGTCCTGAGAGCATGTAGGAAAGGACACCTTGGACTTTCCATAAATTACCTGCATATCCAAACTGGGAAAACTTAGATCCATCCTTGATAGTCTTTAGGGTGCCCACCATTACCTTAGTCATGGGGGCACTTAGGCTTCTGGATTGGCTTCCTTGAGAATGTTGGGGAAGGGTGGGTTGAGAACAGAGCTAGTGGGACTAGGGAAAACCCCTCTTACCTGCCAGGTTTTAGAATAGAAGGTCCGGACAGTTACTGTCTAAATCAGGGGTATCAAACTCATTTTCACCAGGGGCCACATCAGCCTTGCAGTTGCTTTCAAAGGGCTGAATGTAATTTTAGGACTACAAATGTAACTACACCTTAACAGCTAAGCGAGAGCTCAGTGCTATCGCCAGGTAGAAACAAGGTGCTGGACGAGATAAAACAAGGTGGAGGGCTGGATCAGGCCCACCAGGCTTGTGTTTGCCACCTGTGGTCTAAACAGTTTTCCAGAAGCTTCTCAGACTCCAACTATTCCAAAGACCACAAAGAGCACTCTGACTCTAGCGTGCAACTTTCCCCATATACACCTGTGAGCAAAAACATCCTTCATCTGTGCTTACTTGCCCTTACCATTGTGGACCCAAATACAGGGTCCGGCAGAAGAAAGGCTTGCTTGAGTGTGGTTGGTAAGGTATGTGAATGTCTTGCATGAGATGGACAGTAATTTTAATATTTTAACTAAAATATCACATGGTGTGCTTGAATGTGATATTGCTATGTTACACAATTACATGCTTATGATTTTGTAAGAAAAAGGTGCATTACTTGTGCTGCACTCTGTAGAAGTAAAGTCTTAAAACTAAAGACAAAATGTTTAATAGTCAAACAGAAATACTTATTCAGTCTGCCTTCTTTCCATAATATGACAATCAACTCAATAGTCCCAGAGAAAAGAGATAGAGCAAGCTTCTGCTTCAGTCCTTAGAGATTTTCCCCACAAAGGGGGAAACATCTTTCCCCAAAAAACTTTACCAGAAACAAGTTTTTGTTTTTGTTTTTGTTTTTGTTTTTCAAACACCTGACCAATAGGTAGACACATGGGCCAAGTTGGACTTCGAACCTTGAACAAATAAGGAAATGACCAAAAGAGTGGGCTGGTGCTTATTCATTCCAGAGTGGTAGTGAGACTGTTGTCCTTGCCTCATGGACTCTGGGGCTCACCGTTTCCTATCCTGTTCTGAGTCTAGTTCTTTAGCCCTCTCTGAAAATCTTTTCAGTTCTTTCCTTTTTCTCCTTAAGTTAATGGGAGTCAGTTTCTGTTGCTAGCAAACAAAGAGCTATACCACAAGAAGTGAACAGGCAACAAGGAGGGAATAACTGGAATAATGCCATCATTCTTCAGATAATATTCAGCAGTAGGTGGCTGAATATTTATCTGTAGGTCCTTCTTTATCCCTGGGTATAGCTTTTGTTTCAAAGTGTATGTTGTCTGGTATAAGTATTGCTATGCCCCCTTTTTTTCATTTCTATTTTCACAAAATATCTTTTTCCACTTTCAGTTTGTGTGTCTTTTGATCCAAAGAAAGTCTCTTGCAGACAGCATATGGAAGGGTCTATTTTTCTTATCTGTTATGCCACCCTATGTCTTTTTTAAAATCCTCACCTGAAGATATGTTTATTGATGAGAGAGAGAGAGAGAGAGAGAGAGAGAGAGAGAGAGAGAGAGAGAGATTGGTGTGAGAGAGAAACCTTGATCAATTGCCTCCTGTAGGTGCCCTGACCAGAGATCGAACCCGCAGCCATTTGGTGGTGTATAGTATGATACTCCAACCAACTGAGTGACAAGGCCAAGGCAAGCTACCCTATGTATTTTTTAAAATTTATATTTTATTGATTATACTATTACAGTTGTCCTGATTTCTCCCCCTTTGCTCACCTCCACCCAATACCTGCCACTCCCTCAGGCAACCCCCCCACCCTTATTCATGTCCATGGTTAAGTTCTTTGGCTACTCCCTTTCCTATACTGTACTTTACATCCCCATGATTATTCTGTAACTACCTATTTGTCTTCTTAATCTCCGCACCTCTCACCCATTCTCCCATCTCTTTATCTTTATCCTTTGAGATTTTAATATGCGTCTCAGGGTGGACTTCTTTGCTTCCATCTTGTTTGGGATTCAGTGCTTCCTGGACTTGAATGTCTATTTCCTTCACCAAATTAGAGAAGTTTTCTTTCGTTATTTTTTCAAATAGACTTCCAATTTCCTGCTCTTTTTCTTCTCCTTCTGGCACCCCTGTGAAGCAAATGTTGGATTGCTTAAAGTTGTCCCAAAGACTGCTTACACTGTCCTCATATTTTTTTGGTTCCTCTTTTCTTCCTGTTGTTCTGATTGGTTGTTTTCGCTTCCTTATGTTCCAAATCATTGATCTGATTCTCAGCTTCACCTGCTCTACTGTTGTTTTGCTGTAATTTGTTCTTTATTTCAATTAGTGTATCTTTCGTTTCTGACTGGATCTTTTTTATGCTGTTAAGGTTCTCACAAAGTTCATTGAACATCCTTATAACAAGTGTTTTGAACTCTGCATTTAATAGATTGCTTATCTCCATTGTGTTGAGCTCTTTTTCTGGAGTTTTGATCTGTTCTTTCATTTGGGCCATGTTTCTTTGTCTGTTTGTTTTTGCAGCCTCCCTGTGTTTGTTTCTATGTATTAGGTAGAGCTGCTTTGATTCTGTATCCTGGTAGTAGCCTAAGGTAGCCTATTGTAGTAGTTGCCTAATGTAGCAGTTGTTCTATAGGGTGGCACTACTTCCCCTATCACCCAAACTGGGTACTCAAAGTGCACCCTTCCTGTGGGCTGAGTACACCCTCCTCTTGTAGTAGAGCCTTGGCTGCTGTTAGCAGATCAATGGGAGGGATTTGCACAAGCCAGTCAGCTGCAAGGAATGGCTATGACTGCTTACCGCCATCTCCGCCCTCCTGGAGGATCAGCTGTGCAGGGGCAGGGTGGTGGTGCTCCAAGTGGTCTGTAGCTGTCCACTGAGTGTGCTAGCCTGGGGTTTCCTGGGTGGTACAGGCCAAGATCTGTTCCCATCTATGTTTTGCCTGGGGCCACCCTGCCTGAACTATAAAGCACTCTGAGATGGCTGCTACCTGTGCTGGGCTTGCAGAGTCCCAGACGAAGCCAAGCTGTGAAACTAGGCTGGTTGCTGCTAGTTCTGGGCCTTGTGCTCACAGAGGCCAGCTGCTGCTTGTTTGATAAGATTTAGGAAGTTGTGGAGCATGAGCCAAGACCAGTCATTCATATGGAAGTGCATCATGGGTTGGTACTTAAGTTGGGTGGAATGATGTGTTACGACCATTTAAGGCTGGGCAGGTTCATGGTATTCATGCAGATGGAAAAATATTCATGGAGCACTGGGATGTCTGGCATGCCTTTATTCATGGTAGGAGAGCCATGCATGCTGCAAGCTGCATGTCTATCTGCATGTCCCATGTCGTGGCCCTTGCTCCCCAGCGTGGCCCCCATCATGGCACCTCTCCCCTTGTGTGTCTCTCATCATCACACCCAGCAGGGAGTCCCTACCTGTTTTAAGTGCTACAGGGGAACAAAGCTGGAAAGCTGCCAGACCATTACATAACATAACGTAATTCTGTGCATGCGAGCTCACTTCATGCTATCGGAACAGTTTAGTGGACCAAGTCTCAAGGCTATGTGAACACTGGTTATCAGTCCCCTCCAAGGCTATGGGAACACTGCTTCCCTTATTTACCCAGAACCTGGGTGAGGAGCCAGACTGCCTCCATTTACACTACAAGTGGAGTTTCTAAGGATCTCCAGCATGGGTCAAACAATGTTAGCAAGGTTGATGGAATCTTAGGTATGGCACCAGTCTGCCAGCTCTGTGGGTGGAGGGCCCAGAAAAAGGACAGTGGCCTCTGCTTGCCTTGACACCGGACACTCCAGCCTCCCCCTGCACACCTCTGGTGCCCCTCAAGCTACCTCCTCAGTGCCAGAGCCCAGAGGGAGTGAGTCTGAGTAGGTGAATCTGTGTGTAGGTTCTTTTTTTTTTTTATAGTTTAATTTTTATTTTATTTTATTTTTTTTTAATTTTTAATCAGTATTTTTTAATTGTTGATATTGTACAGTTTTCTGTCTTTTACCCCGCCCCAGCCCACCACCCCAGCCCTCCCCACCTTCCTCCCATCTCCACCCCCCATAGTTTTCGTCCATGAGTCCTTCATACTTGTTGCTCTAACCCGTTCCCCTTTTCCCCTGAAATTCCCTCCCCCCGCCCCTGGACACCGTCAGACTGTTCTCAAATTCAGTGTCTTTGTTTATATTATGCTTGTTTGTTTGTTTTGTTGACTAGCCTCCTGTTAAAGGTGAGATCATATGGTATTTGTCTTTCACTGCCTGGCTTATTTCGCTTAGCATGATACTCTCCAATTCCTTCCATGCTGTCGCAAAGGGTAGGAGCTCCTTCTTTCTTTCTGCTGCATAGAACAAACTGCTTGGAGTTCCAGAAGCTTCTTCCATCAATCCAATCCCTGCTGGTTTTTGCAGCCAGAAGTTGTGGGGACTTATCTTCCTAGCACTGGAACCCTGGGCTGGGGTACCTGGCATGTGGCTGGGACTCCTTGCTCCCAACATATCCCTCCTGAATTTTTATCCACCACATGTGGATGTGGGACCAGCCCATTCCACGTCTGTGCCCCTCCTGCCACTCGGATGGATGTGGTTTCCTTAATTCTGTAGTTGTCAGACTTCGACTCAACTCAATTTCTGTTGGTTCCAAGTGATGGTTGTGCTATATTTTAGTTGTAATTTTGTTGTGGTTGTGTGAAGAAGCAAGCCATATCTGCCTATGCCACCATCTTGACCAGAAGTCCTACCCTGTGTCTTTTGATTGGACCATTTAATTACTTGCATTTAAAGCAATTATTGATAGACATATATTTATTACCATTTTATTATTCATATTTCTTCATCTTTTTTCTCTTCTTAAGAGAAGACCCTTTAACATTTCTTGTAATATTGGATTGGTGGTGATGAACACCTTTAACTTTTTCTTGTCTGGGAAGCACTTTATCTGTCCTTTGATTCTAAACGATAGCTTTGCTGGGTAGAGTAATTTTGGTTGTATATCCTTCCTTTTTATCACTTTGAAGATTTCATGCCAATCTCTTCTGGCCTGGAAAGTTTCTTTTGAGAAATCAGCTGACAGTCTGTCTTATGGAAGCTCCCTTGTAGGTAACTGCTTTTACAACCTATGTAGGTAACTTCTGTGGGTCATTGTATCCAGTCTCCTACAGAATACAGTCTCCATCATGGCATCCCTGAGAGTGGTTTTCCAGCATGGCCCGAGCAATTCCAAAGATTATTACTATGTGATTATGCATTGTGTGTTATAGAAATTGTAACTAAAAATAGCGAACAAACAGAGGTTTCTTTCCCTCACATTCTAAGAAGCCACAAGGAGGTGTAGGTAACCCTGGTTTAATTATTCAATGATGTCTTTGAAAAAGCCTGGTGCCCAGGCTTCTTCCGTCCTTCTGCTACACTAGCTTCAAAATGTTGCCTCTCCATCCTTGTGTAATTATTGCCTCATGATTATAGAATGAGTGCCACAGCTCCAGGCATCCCATTACATTAAAGACAAGAAGATAGGAAAGGGGGAATTGCCAGCAAGCTCCCCTGTTCTGCCTGCTTCTTCTATAAGAAAGAAAAACCCAAGAAGTTCTACAGCATATTCCTATCTATGTTTTACTGGCCAGAATGATATCATTAATCACAAAGTGAAGGGAGGATAGAAAATTAAGATTTAATTTTTCTGCCTTCTAGAGTGGAAGGTGATAGGGTAGGGATAGGAATGACTATTGAGGCTGTTTTATGCAGCCACTGCCTCTTTTATTTTTTTAATTTTTAAATATATTTTATTGATTATGCTATTACAGTTGTCCAATTCCCCCCTTCATTCCCCTCCACCCTGCACACCCTCTCTCACCCACATTCCCCCGCTTTAGTTCATGTCTATGTGTCATAAGTTCTTTAGCTTCTACATTTCCCATACTATTCTACCCCCCCGTCTGTTTTCTACCCACTGTCTATGCTACTTATTCTCTGTACCTTTCCCCCCCTCTCCTCCTCCCATGCCCCTGTTGCTAACCCTCCATATGATCTCCATTTCTGTGGTTCTGTTCCTGTTCTAGTTGTTTACTTAGTTTGTTTTTGTTTTAGGTGTGGTTGTTAATAACTGTGAGTTTCTGTCATTTTACTGTTCATATTTTTTTGAAAATATGGAATGCTTCACAAATTTGCATCATCCTTGCACAGGGACCATGCTAATCTTCTCTGTATCGTTCCAATTTTAGTATATGTGCTGCCAAAGTGAGCACCACTGTCTCTTTTAAAACAGACCCTCTGCCACATGTAGGCATTGAACAGAAACCTGGTTGGGCCATAGATATGACTGGTACCAGATTATAGTTAGAAATTTCCTAAGTGACCAGTGGAGTCACCTGATTTTTCACATTTTCCTGTCACAGATATTACCCTCAAATATCTACCCCTGACTTCTGGCCAAGATGGAGGCATAGGTGGACACACTGTGCCTCCTCGCACAACCAAAATTAAGGACAACAAGGATTTAGAAACAGGAAAACAACCGGAACTGAGAGAAAGTTGAACTGTATGGAGGTCTGACAACCATTCATCCATTCATCCAGACTGGTAAAAGGGGCGGAGTCATAGCAGGAGGAAGCAGCGGACCAGGCATGCAGGCAGCTGCTGGCAGACCTGGGCCTGCAGGTGGTGGCTGGCAGGCCCCAGGCGCAAGGCGGCTGGCTGACCAGGTGGTCACACATTCGTGCACAGATAATCCAGGCAAAAACAGGGAACAACACAGAACTCGCAAAGGGCCCCAGCACCAGGAAATAAAACCTAAAACCACCAAGACCCCACCCCCACATACAGCCCTCACAACCCAGTGACTGGGCTGCCCTGCCCTGGGGAACACCTAAGTCTCCACCCCTCACAACGTAACAGCCATGACCAGACCCGCCCCCCTGCAAAAAAAAAAAAAAAAAAAAAAAAAAAGGTTCAAACAGGAGAAGAGATCAAAGCCCCAAAATGAATTCATCTAAGCGACCAAGAGATAGCCAACCTATCAGAAGCACAATTCAAAGCACTGGTGATCAGGATGCTCACGGAATTGGTTGATTTTGGTCGCAAATTAGATGAACAAATGAAGGCTACAATAAGTGAAATGAAGGAAAACGCACAGGGAACCAATAGTGATGGGAGGAAAACTGGGACTCAAATCAATGGAGTGGACCAGAAGGAAGAAACAAACATCCAATCAGAAAACAATGAAGAAACAAGAATTCAAAACAATGAGGAGAGGCTTAGGAACCTCCAGGACATCTTTAAATGTCCCGACATCCGAATTATAGGAGTACCAGATGGGGAAGAGGAAGAGCAACAAGTGGAAAAGTTATTTGAACACATAATAAAGGAGAACTTCCCCAATCTGGCAAAGGAAATAGACTACCAGGAAGTCCAGGAAGCTTAGACAGTCCCAAAGAAGTTGGACCCAAGGAGGAACACACCAAAGCACATCATAATTCCATTAACCAAGATTAAAATGAAGGAGAGAATTCTAGAAGCATCGAGGGATAAGGGGACAGTCACCTACAAAGGAGTTCCCATCAGACTGTCAGCTGATTTCTCAGAAGAGACCTTCCAGGCAAGAAGGGCCTGGAAAGAAGTATTCCAAGTCATGAAGGTCAAGGACCTACATTCAAGATTGCTCTATCCAGTGAAGCTTTCATTTAGAATGGAAGGGAAGATAAAGCCCTTCTCAGATAAGATCAAGTTAAAGGAGTTCATCATCACCAAGCCCTTATTATATGAAATGTTAAAGGAACTTATCTAAGAAAAAGAAGATAAAAAATAGTACAGTAAAAAGACAGCAAACTCACAGCTATTAACAACCACACCTAAAACAAAAGCAAACTAAGCAACCAACTAGAACAGGAACAGAACCACAGAAATGGAGATCATATGGAGGGTTAGCAACAGAGGAGTGGGAGGAGGAGAGAGGGGGAAAAGGTACAGAGAATAAGTAGCATAGACGGTGGGTAGAAAACAGATGGGGGGGGCAAGAATAGTGTGGGAAATGCAGAAGCTAAAGAACTTATGACACATGGACATGAACTAAAGAGGGGGAATGTGGGTGGAAGGGGGTGTGCAGGGTGAAGGGGAATGATGGAAGAGAAATGGGACAACTGTAATAGCATAATCAATAAAAAATATTAAAAAAATAAAATATAATTAAAAAATTATCACCCCTCACCTTCTCCTGTTCTCTACCCCTCAAATCTCCTGTTCAGCATTTAATAGCCATGTAATGTAGACAACTTACATCAACTCTGGGGTGAGGTGGAGAATAAAGCTGCTCAGCTGATTTTCCCAAGGGGTGTCTGTGAATACCTCCATGGCATTTTGATGAAAAGAACACTGGACGGGAGCAAGGAGATTGGGGTTCTCATCTCAGCTTTATAATATTTGAGCTGTGTGAAAATGGGGTGCTGCTTATGTTCTTTGGGCCTCCTTATCCTTATCTATAAAATTGAAGGGTCAGACTGGATGATCTCCCAATTCTCTGACAGCAATATCACTGTTTCTCTGATTCTGCTCCTTTCACAGGCTCTGAAGACCCCAGGAGATGGAAAAATAGTTGTTTGACTGCATTACCTTTGCTTGCACAAGCTGTTCTAAGCAGCTGGGACACTTGTGTCACTCACTATCTTAGTGCCACACCCCAGCCCTTGCCCAGGTGTCAGCTGGCTCCTCCTAGGGTGCAGATACCAAATGAGCTTGCTGGAATGGGATATTAAAAGCCTCAGTCTTCGTCCCTGAAACAGTTGGTTTCTGCTCAATACTTGCAGCTATGTGGCTGGTTCTCCTACTCCTGCTGTGGCTGAGTCCTGCGGCCCCAAACTCAGAGACAGGTGAGGAGATGCTCACAGGTCAAAGGGATCCTGGTCTCTAGTCTCTCTCCTTCCTTCCTTCCTTCCTTCCTTCCTTCCTTCCTTCCTTCCTTCCTTCCTTCCTTCCTCTTTCCTTCCTTCCTCATTCATCCAATCATTCATTCAATCATTTATTCATGTGTTCATTTTTGTCCCTGCATGATCCACCTCCTGGGGGCTAATGTTTACTAATTCATTAATTAATTCATTTATTCAGGTACTTACTAATCACCTGCTAGTGCTTAATGTGGCTTTTCTGTGTACTATACTTATATTTATAATTGATGATTAACTTAGGAAAGTCTGTTTTCACTGGGGAGTCCAGAGGAATGACCAGAGAGGTTCCTGTGAGTAGAAGCATCATGTAGCTCTAGAGTGTGCACTATTGGGTGGGAGAAGGAGGGAAGGTGGTGTGACAAAGCCAGATTCAGGTTAACAGGCTGACTCACTGGTCAACCACCACGCACCAACCTGTTAGGTTTGCTTAAATATCCCTAGAAATGCTATGGATGGATACAGTTGTATTTATCAGAACTTCTTTGGGGGAAAGCTAGATGTCATTAGTAGGAATATAATGGGAGTGGGAGTCTTAAGGGATATGCTTAAGTAATAAAAAGCATATTAAATTGCTTTGTAATAAAGGACTTTTGGGGAAGGGCAGGGCTTCAGTTTTGCTGAATGGGGTTTGTGAGTTTGGGGCTGGAGCAGGATTTTGGGGAACCATAGAGGGGAGGAGGAGGCTACCTTGGGCCTGCCTGCCACACCCTACCCAGCAGTGTGTGAGCTCACCTCTTCAACACAATCATAAAACATGTTTAAAGAGAATTGCTCTGGAGGGGAGGCATACTATTAGTGTTGGGTTCTTCATCCGGCCCTATTTGGGCCTGTTCCTGGCTCCACAGTTTGTGCCTTTTTTAAAAAGTATATTTTATTGATTATGCTATTACAGTTGCCCCATTTCTCTCTCCTTTATTCCCCTCTGTCCTGCACCCCACCTCCCACCAGCATCACCCACCTTAGTTCATGTCCATGGGTCGTACATGTAAGTTTTTTTTTTTTGGCTTTTCCATTTCCTATACTATACTTAACCTCCCCTTGTCCATTTTGTACCTACCATTTATGCTTCTTATTCCCTGTACCTTTCCCCGCATTTTCCCCTCTCCACCTCCCCACTGATAACCCTCCATGTGATCTCTGTGTCTGTGAATCTGTTCCTGTTCTAGTTGTTTGCTTAGCTCATTTTTGTATTTATTTAGGTTCAGTTGATAGTTGTGAGTTTGTTGTCATTTTACTGTTTATAGTTTTGATCTTTTTCTTAGATAAGTCCCTTTAACATTTCATATAAGGCCTTAATGGTGACAAACTCCTTTGACTTGACCTTATCTTGGAAGCACTTTATGTCCCCTTCCATTCTAAATGAGAGTTTTGCTGGATAGAGTAATCTTGGATGTATGTCCTTGCCTTTCATGACTTGGAATACTTCTTTCCAGCCCCTTCTTGTCTGTAAGGTGTCTTTTGAGAAATCAGCTGACAGTCTTATGTGAACTCCTTTGTAGGTAACTGTTTCCTTTTCTCTTGCTGCTTTTAAGACTCTCTCCTTATCTTTAATCTTTAATGTAATTATGATGTGTCTTGGTTGTGCTTCCTTGGGTCCAACTTCTTTTGAACTCTCTGGGCTTCCTGAACTTCCTGGAAGTCTATTTCCTTTGCCAGATTAGGGAAATTCTCCTTCATTATTTGTTCAAATAAGTTTTCAATTTCTTGCTCTTCCTCTTCTCCTTCTGGTACCCCTGTGATTTGGATGTTGAAATGTTAAAGGCTGTCCCAGAGGTTCCTAAGCCTCTCCTCATTTTTTTGATTTCTTGTTTTTTCATTCTGTTCTGGTTGAATGTTTATTTCTTCCTTCTGGTCCATATCATTGATTTGAGTCCTGGTTTCCTTCCTTTCACTCTTGGTTCCCTTTATATTTTTCATTATTTCACTTTGCATAGCCTTCACTTTTTCCTCTATTTTATGACCATTTTTAACCATTTCTGTGAGCACCCTGATTACCAGTGTTTTGAACTGTGCATCTGACAGTTTGGCTATCTCTTCATCACTTAGATTTTTTTCTGGAGTTTCGATCTGTTCTTTCATTTGGGCCATATTTCTTTCTCTCAGCATACCCATTACGTTGTAAGGGGAAGAGCCTCAGGTATTTGCCAGGGCGGGGCATCTCACTTGGCTGTGTTGTGGTGCTATGTGTGGGGGAGGGGTCTGAGACAGCACAACACCTCTTGCTCAGCTCTTGGCTGGCTTTGTCACTTCCCCAATACCCACAAGCAAATTGGGCCCTTCTAGTGCTGATTTCCAGCTGTGTGGGCTTATGTACTTTCTAGGACCCTGTGGGTCTCCTAGTGAACTCTCCTGTGAGGCTGGGAGGCTGCTGCTGCAACCCACACAGGTTTTTACAGCCAGAGGTTTTGAGGCTTTCTTTTCCCAGCACTGGAACCCTGGGTTGCACGAACTTTCTCGCTCCCTAGTTGTTCTTCCCAGTTTATCTGCCTGCAAATGTGGGACCACCTGTTCCACCAGCTGCCACCTCATCTGCCTAGTCCTCCAGCCACCACCTTGCCATGTGTCTCTGCCCCTCCTACTAAAGAAGAATGCCCTCTCCCCTTCTAAAGGAGAAGGAATGTTTCTTCTTTAACTCCTTGGGTTTTGGACTTCTATACAGTTTGATTTTCTGGAAGTGCTGGTTGTTTTTTCATTCTTAAATTTGTTGTTGTCCTTCTTTTGGTTGTGTGAAGAGGAAAAGTATATCTACCTATGCCTCCATCTTGGCTGTAAGTCCCACAGCTTGTGCTTCACTAGCCTCTTGACATGAAGCCAATGGGATGGTCACAGAGCATCCACTTGAGGTATGACTCCTTAGCAGGAAGCCATTTTCTGAGGGGCTCACCACCCCTCCACCAAACCCAATGGTTCTCTCCTCTTGACTACAGCACAGCACTTTCCATACAGTATGACGACATTCTGGTTACTTGTAGCTTGATGATGCTCTGTTCACTAGACTGAACTACTGAAAGGTGTTTTTGGGGTGATGATGGGACAGGGCAGTGGAATATGTCTCCATGATTCACCATGGCACTCGGCTCAGACAGTCACTCAATAGACTGAAATGAATGAATGAATGAGTGAATGAGTGAGTGAGTGAGTGAGTGAGTGAATGGGTGCTTGCTCATTATGGAATTGGACTTCCTTTCCCTCACTGTGCTGTCATTTTTCTGTCGTTGCCAGTCAGGACTATTAGGAACTGTAACTTTCTTCTGGCTCATGGACACTGTGGGAGCTCAAGTGTGAGCCCAAGTTCAATTAGGATCTTTTAAATTAAATTAAGTAAAAATTATTTGGCACTAGATATACAAAAATGCATTTTTTGCCCTCTGGTTTCTGGTATGAAAGACAGATACACACCTCCAGAAAGAAGGCTGTAACAATGATGGAGATAGGGATTGGTGCTATGTTAGAAGTTAAAATCAATATGTTTTAGGAGTAAGAGAAAAAGGTTAATCCCAGTTGAGAGGATGTAGGAAGCCTTCTCAAAATAGATTGATTTTATTTTTAAAAACTATTATGGAAAATTTCAAACACATACAAAAGTAGAGAGAATAGTATAATGAATCTATTGGCTAGCTTCAAAATTATTAACCAAGTTCTTATCTACCATATTTTAAAAGTATAACCAAAGTAGTGTATCAGAGCTGAAATAATTAAAATAATTACTGTTATTTAATGCCTATCAGTGCACATATTTCTCTAACTGTCAAAAAGGACTTTTTGTAGTTGGTTTATTTGAATCAGGATCCAAACAAAGTTTATACATTGCATTTAACTGGTATATTTCCTAAAGTCCCTTTGAATCTATATCCATCCCTGCCTTTTTTCTTATGCTGTTAATTTGTTGAGAAGAAACCAGGTCATTTGTCCTCTAGAATGTCCAACACTCTGGATTTGTCTAATTGAATCCTTGTGGACATCCCTCTGTCCTCTGCATTTTCTGAAATCTGGTAGTTAAAGTTCATTTCTTCTGGGAGGAATATTTATAGATAGGGCTGTGTACTTCCTATTGCCTCTTGAAGAAGACATACAATGCTTAGTTGCTCTACTTTTACTGGTGTTAAACTTAATCAGCCCACTGCATCCATTTTAAGTCTACTATAATAGTTCCGTCTCAGTCATTCTTTAATGGTTTTAGCCTCCACTGATGGTTGTCTATTAGATTCCTTTGTTTTATTAGTGGTTTCAAAATGGCAGTTTTCTAATTCTATCATTCCTTCTGAATTTATTAGCTGGAATTCTCCTATAAAGAAGGTATTTCTCTTTGGTTGGTATGAAAAGATTGGATAAATGTTTGATTCTTCGTTTGTCATTTTCAGAATAATAAGCTATTCCTTAGCAACCCTGGGAAGGTTGGATTTAAACATGACCTTGAAAGATAAGAGTGTTTTCTGCTAGTGTCTATGGGAGGAAAGGTCTTTTAAGAAGAGGAAACAGCTTGAGCAATGGCTCAAAAGCAGAAGTATATGGGGTGTTTAGATAATGGCAGAGGCTGGTGGCAAGTGCAACCTGAGGCCTTTTACACATGAACCCTGAGCGTGGATTGGTGGGAGAGCAGGTGAAAAGTCAGGATTGCTGGTTCTGCTTCCAGCGCTGTCACCCTCTCAAACAGGACCTTGGGGGAATGGCATCTTTTATTTCTAGATCAGTGAGTGGCTTTTAATCTTTTCTGGCTATAATCCACATTAATAAATGTATTTTACACTGTGACCCAGTACATACATGCACATATATAAAACACAAATTTCAAACTCCAACTTACACTTACATAAACAATATATGTGGATATTTTCTATTCCATCCTATCTTATCCTATCCTATCCTATTCCATTCCAAAAACTGTTGGTCATGATCACTGAATTGATCTCTGACTCACAAATGGGCTACAACCCTTGTTTGGATGGTCCCTGGGGCTCTTTTCCAGCTGCAGTTCTCTTTGTTCCATCCCTGGTATTAGTGACAACCTGAGGCTGGACCAGGCATTTGGGAAGAGAGATGTGAGAAGGGAAACTGGTCATTTACAGGAGACTCCTGAGCTAAACAACAGGCAGAAGCCAGGCCAAACTCAGAACCTCCACCCTGGCCCCGCCCAGCCATCTCATCATTACCGTGAGGGGTCTGAGCCCCCGGCCTGCTGGCCCTGCTTCCCTTTCATCAGACACCTGCTAGCCCCTATTTCCATAACATGCTGGGCTGGCCACACCTGACCCTACATTCTCTCAGAGGCCTGCTCCTTGTTGATCATGTCAACTTTGGAAGGCCCTCAAATTTATTTCTAAACAGAGCCCCAGGCAGTGCTAATGCACCAGGAGGCAATTGGGAAGGTCAAGGTAAAGTAGAGAATAACATTGAGAGTCCTGGGCATGAGAACACCTGGGGCCTATTTCCACCTGAGTCACAGAATTAGCATGTAACCTGGACCGTTGTCCCTATATGCCAATGCTTTGCTTTCCGCATCCCTTAAAGAAGATGAACTCCTCATCATGAAGTGGATGGTGGGTGAATCAATACTTCATTCTGTTTTATGGCTGAATAATATTCCATTGTGCAGATAGACCATATTTGTTTTATCCATTCATCAGTTGATGGACATTTGAATTGTTTCCACTTTTTGGCAATTATGAATAATGCGGCCAAGAACATTCATGTGCAAATTTTTATGTGGAATTGCTGAACCATATGGTTAGCTCTGTGTTAAACATTCTGAGAAACTGTCAAACCATTTTTCAAAGTGGTTGTGCCATTTTTCAATTGTACTAGCAGTGCATGGGCTTCCAATTTCTCCACATTCTCATTAACACTTGTTTTCTTTTCTTTTTGTTTTAGTCATCCTACTTGGTGTGAAGTGGTATCTCATCATGGCTTTGATTTGCATTTTCTGGATGACTAATGATGTCTCCTTTCATGAGCTTATTGGCCATTTGTATATCTGCTTTTAAGAAAAAAAAAGATTTTATTTATTTATTTTTAAAGAGAGGAGAGGGGAGGGAGAAAAACATTGATCAATTGCCTCTCACATGTGCCCCAGCTGGGGACAGGGCCTGCAACACAGGCATGTGTCCTGACTGGGAATTGAACCGGCAACCTCTTGCTTTGCAGGATGATGCTCAACCAGCTGAGCCATGCTGATTAGGGCTGGATATATTCTTTGCCTATTTAAAAGTTGGGTTATTTGTCTTGTTGTTGTTGTTGTGTTGTGAGAGCTCTTTAAATATTCTAGATAAAATGTTTTTATCACTTACATGATTTGCATATTGTTTCTCCCATTCCATAGGCTGTCTTTTTACTTTCTTGATAGTATACTTAAAGGCACACAACTTAATTTTTGATCAAGTCTAGTTTGTCTACTTTTTCTTTTGTCACTTGTGCTTTTGGTATCATATCTGAGAAACCATGACTTAGTGTAAGGTCATAATGATACACATCTTTGTATTTGCCTGAAAGTGTTATAGCTTTAACTTTTACATTTAGATCTGTGATCTATTTTGAGTTAGTTTTTGTGTATGGTGTGAGGTAGAGGTCCAAATTCATTCTTTTGCATATGGATATACAGTTTTCCAGCACCATATGTTAAATACCTCTATTTTTAATGTCTCTTTTTCTGTAGGCAGCTGCCTCCAACCCCAGCCCCTCTGCTGCCTTGGAACAGATCACCACTGCAAGAGAGGGAGCTGCTACTGTGATGCGTTCTGCCATGTGGTACCTGACTGCTGCCCAGACCACCATGACCTCTGCAACTCTGGTAACTCACATGCAGGCTTTTTTCCACCCCCAGCACAGCTGGGTGCTGCAACTGACAGAGGCAAGCCCCTCTTATATACTTCAGGCCAAGGCCAGGATGTAAATGCCCGAGGTCCCTAATAAGCCTGAGGTCCTTGCAGTCTGTCTGTTTTATGTCAAAATTGCCTACACATTCCTTCCAGCTTTGTTTTCTCACTGCTCCTTACCATCTGCTGTCCCCTCTGAGCCACTTTTCCAGGTCCCACAGGGAGAGGTTAAGCTGTTGGTGGCTGGGGATCAGGGTGAGGAACTGTGGCGGACTCCGGCCAGCAGAGTCCGCCTGTTGTGGCTGGAGACAAGAACAAATGCACAGGTGACAGCAATCCTGTGGGGAAAAAGGGACCGGCATGGCTACTCTCTCAAGAGGAGAGCACGCCGACCCTTGCCTTGACAGGCTTTTATTGTTTCTCTTGGGTCTTACATCAGAGAAGGATTTATTATCTATTACATAGAATATTATTGTCTACATTTTAGGTACAATCAAGGAAATAAAAATAACATGCAAAGGGGAATGGCGATGAGCTGATTAGCTCTGTCCTTGGGAGAATTCGTATAGGCTTTGGAAATTACCTTGAAGATAGACAATACATATTTGTTGTTTTAGACCAGGCTGATGGAGTTTAGCAAGAGCAAGCCGTAAGTCTGTATGCACTTTCTAGGCCTGATTCCCACGGGAAAACTCAGTTTGAAGGTCTGGTTCCTGCCCACCACCTCACTTCTGTAGGTTTTCCATACAGAGCTGAGTCACATTTGCCAGACAAAACAAACTGATCCCCTACAGGGAAAGAGTGGTTGGGTTCTACCTAACTGCTCCACTTTCTCTTGCAGTGTAGCTGCCTCTTGACTGTCCCATGTAGACTTTTGAGGGAAGACAGGAGTCTGCAGAGAGGTGCAGAGGATGTTGGGCAGGAGCAGGGGGATGGAAGGCAAGGACAAGCACAGGAGCTTTCATCCCATGTTTCCCAGCTTCTCGGAATACCAAGATGATGCTGCAGATGGTGTTGAGGGTGGAGAATGCACCAAGTGCTGCCAGAATCAGTGTCGACAGGATGCAGAGCATGGTGAGTGCCCTAGAGATTCTCCCAGAAGGGGTGGTGGCAACCTGCTCCTGCCTCCCTGGCTTTCAGGCCCCAAAGTCAGGGAGCGATTGCCAAAGTCAGGAAAGAGGCCTGAGCTGGGGCAGAACTCCATCACAACCATGGTTTTAGGGCTAGAAGCCAGGGTTTTTACCCATGGACTCTGACTCTTGGATTTTATATAGTCTTCATGTGTCATGAAATTTTATTCTTCTTTTGACTTTTTTCAACCACTTAAAAATGTAAAAAAAAATTTAGGTTCATTTGTTGATAGTTGTGAGTTTATTGTCCTTTCACTGTTCATATTTTTGATATTCCTTTTCTTAGATAAGTCCCTTTAACATTTCATATAATAAGGGCTTGGTGATGATGAACCCCTTCAACTTGACTTTATCTGGGAAGCACTTTATCTGCCCTTTCATTCTAAATGATAGCTTTGCTGGGTAGAGTAATCTTGGGTGTAGATCCTTGCCTTTCATGACTTGGAATACTTCTTTCCAGCCCCTTCTTGCCTGCAAGGTTTCTTTTGAGAAATCAGCTGATAGTCTTATGTGAACTCCTTTGTAGGTAACTGTTTCCTTTTCTCTTGCTGCTTTTAAGATTCTCTCCTTATCTTTAATCTTGGGTAACTTAATGATGACGTGCCTTGGTGTGTGCTTCCTTGGGTCCAACTTCTTTGTGACTCTCTGGGCTTCCTGGCCTTCCTGGAACTCTATTTCCTTTGCCAGATCAGGGGAGTTTTCAACTTCTTGCTCTTGTTCTTCTCCTTCTGGAACCCTGTAATTCAGATATTGGAATGTTTTAAAGTGTCCTAGAGGTTTATAAGCCTCTCTTCACTTTTTTGAATTCTAGTTTCTTCATTCTGTTAGGGTTGGATGTTTATTTCTTCCTTTTCTTCCAAATCGTTGCTTTGAGTCCTGGTTTCCTTTCTGTCACTATTGGTTCCCTGAATATTTTGCTTTATGTCATTTTGGGTGTCTTTCATTTGTTCTTTCACTTTTCAACCAAGCTCAATAAGTTCTGTGAGCATTTTGATTACCAGGGCTTTAAATTCTCCATCAGATGGGTTGGCTATCACCTCATTGCTTAGCTCTCTTTCTGAAGTTTTGCTCTGTTCTTTCATTTGGGCCCTTTTTTTTTCATCTCGGGGCACCCATTAAGTTGTAAGGGGGCGGGGCCTTAGGTATTTACGAGGGCAGGACAACCCTCTTTGTACTATGGCAGGGCTGCCTGTGGGGGAGGGGCCAGACAGGGAACAATGCAGCTCACCTGCTCGGCCCACTTTCCAACAAATTCTCATGTGAGACTGGGAGTTTCTCCCACTGCAGCAACTGCTGGAGTCCACAGTCATCTCTGAGTCTCAGTTTCCCATTCAGTCAGCCCCACCCGCGTGGCCTGCTGCCTTGCCTTGGGTTCTCTTCATCCGCCATCTTACCAGTCTGGTTGGTCTCACTGACTGTTTCTTTAACTCCTTGATTGCCGGAGTTCCATGCAGTTTGATTTTCTGGCACTTCCGGGGTTGTTTATTGATTTTAGATTGGTTGTTATCCTCCTTTTGGCTGTGCGAGGAAGCAAAGGGTTTCTACCTACACCTCCATCTTGGCTGAAACTCTAAATGTAAAAAAATTCTTAACTTGTTAAATACAAACAACAGGCAGCAAGACAGATTTGGCTCACAGACTGTACTTTGCTGCTTTCTGCCTAAGTCATCCTCTGTTCTTTACTTTTCTTCTGAGTCCTGGCTTCAGCCCTGACCTTTTCAGGGCTCTCTGCCTAGCATTGGAGGTAAAGCCTTGGGCCCCATCCTAGTATATGATGACTCTGAGAAGAGAGAAAGGCAGCATAATGCAATGGAAAGAGCCTGGACCCAGAGCCATGTAGACCTGAGTTCAAGCCCTGGCTCCATCACTTATTACTTGGGTGACTTCCTGCAACTCCTTTAGCCTTTTCAAGCTTCCCTTTCCTCATTGGTCCCCAGACTTTTTGGCACCAGGGACCAGTTTCATGGAAGGCAATTTTTCATGGACTGGAGTGAGAGGGGTGTGGTTTGGGGATGATTCAAGAGCATTACGTTTATCGTGAACTTTATTTCTATTATTATTACATTGTGATATATAATGAAATAATTGCACAACTCACCATAATGCAGAATCAGTGGGAGTTCTGAGCTTGTTTTCCTGAAACTAGACAGTCCCATCTGGGGTCACGAGAGACAGCGACACCCAAAGTGTGTTGCTTATATCCAGTCTACTCTGTAATCTCATTTTGGTTGCTGTCACTGCAGAAAACCCTTCTTCACAAAGATAGGATGTTGGAAATGGAAACAGGCTTTCCAGGGCTTTTGTGGCAATCTCAGGATATTCCACCTCGACTTTAACCCAGAATGGATGGAGATTTGAAGTTGTCTCAAACATAATTTTAAGCCACCATCATCTGCGATCTCAAGCAGTTGATTTTCTTCTAGTACCTGGCTTATTCATAAATGGGTCACGGATCCATTTCTTCCAAGTTTGGGGGTCTTTTGTGGTTGGGAAGTAATGTTCACACTCTTTTGAAAGCTGAGGGGATCATGCGCCAGCTGGGAGAAAGAAGGCTCTGGCTCAGTCTCTTTCAAAATCTCTGCTAATGTTTGAAACATGTCAAAAAATCCCGGCATTCACTCATTGCCCCCATAATTCCAGTTTGGCTTTGAATGCAGCCACTTTATCTGCCAACTTGAACACAGTTGTTGTTGTCCCCTGAAGTGACAGATTAAGTTCCTTGAGCAGTTTGAATATGTCACACAAGTAAGCAAGTTTTGGGACCCATTCTGTGTCACTGAAATGTGCTGCCAGGGGTGACTGTTCTTCTAAAAGCAATCTCTGGAGCAGCTGTCATAACTCAAAAACTCTGGCTAGTGATCTACTTCTAGCAAACCATCACACTTCTGTGTGTAAGAGAAGACGTGTGCTCTGCGTCCATCCCCTCACAGAGCCACATGAACAGACACGAGTTAAGGGCACGTACTTTAACGTGGTTGATCATTTTAATCACATCCTGCAAAATGTTATTAAGTTCAGGTGACATTTTTTGGCTAGCCAGCATTTCTCTTTGGATGACACAGTGCGTAGACTCACATTCAGAAGTGACCTCTTTGACCCAAGTAGTGAAACTGGAAAGCTGTCCAGTCATGGCAGCTGCTCTGTCTGTGCACATACCAACACAACATGACCAATTCGGTTTTCCTGATGTGTAATCATTCAAAGACTTGAACCGTTCCACAGCTGTGGTGCTGGTTGGCAACAAAAGTGCACATAAAATATGCTCATGCACATCTTCCTGAAAAATATATCACACAAAAACAAGCATTGTTGCCTTGTTGTCAGCATCAGTAGACTCGTCAACCTGGATTATGTACCACGGTGACTTATTAGTCTTCTCTAACAATTGTGCCTCAATACCCTCTGCTATTTCATCAATTCATCTAGTTATGGTGCTAACTGAAAGAGGAGCATGTGCCACCTTTGGAATGGGAACTTCTAAAAACTCATGACAAATGTCCTTAGCAACAGGCAGGATCAACTCTTCACTAATAGTGAAGGCCTTCTTAGCCTCAGCAAGGTGGTTAGCCACTAAAAATAATGCTCTCATTGTAGACATTTGATGAAGTGGCGGCCTTCAATAATTGTCTCTGTTCTTCATGTTCATGTTTTTTTTTTTCTTTTGAAAAACTCCAAAGACTTGTCTTTTAACGCAGAGTGCTTGGTCTGCAAGTGGCAGAGCAGTTTTGAAGGTTTCATGACTTCGTTGGATAGCTGGTTGCCACATATTATACAAAGCAGTCTTGGAGAATGTGATTCACCTGTTGCAAGGAGCCCATAATTTAAGTAGGACTCTTGATATTTTCTTTTAAATGCAGCTTTGTTTCTTCTGGTAGTCTTAGAGTCTTCTCCGGTCTCATCATTGGGTCTTTCCCACTTTTTGAAGAAGCTCTCCAGCAGTGTATGTATTTTACTTATTTTGGCTAGGGTCAGCTTGTGGGCTTACCAAAACTGTGACTGAGTCAAGTGCACAGTGTGAGAAAGAGGCGCAGATGGAAATGGTAAATAAAATAATGGGCGGGCCATGTGTGGACCAAAATAAGTGTCAGATTCTGACTTAAAGCCTGCCACCATATGCAGCTGTACAATTGAAGTACATTAACTCACTTGCCACTATAAAGCCTTCCACCAGATGCAGCTTAATTGTCACTTATCACTCACTGATGGAGTTTTGATATAAGTATGCAAGCAATTGATTTATTATCGTCTCTGTGCAGTCAAACCTCTGTGCTAATCATAATCTGTATTTGCAGCTGCTCCCCAGGGCTAGCATCACAGCCTGAGCTTCACCTAAGATAGATCATCAGGTATTAGAGTCTCACAAGGAGCATGCAACCTAGATCCCTCGCATGCGCAGTTCACAGTAGGGTTGCACTGCTATGACAATCTAATGCTGCTCTTGATCTGACATTAGGCGAGGCTCTGGCAATAATGCTAGCAATGGGGAGCAGCTGTAAATACAGATGAAGCTTGGATCGCTCCTCCTCCACTCACTTCCTGCTGTGCTGCCTGGTTCCTAACAGGCCACAGAGCCACACTGGTCTAACTGAGCTAGAGAGGAAACAGGCCTTCACTTTCTGTTCACATAGGTCCAGCGGTCTCTCCAAACCAGCCTCCCAGGGATGTCCCTCTCCATCTCCGTGAAGGGAGTCAGGGAGAGAGCCTCACACCTCTCCTGAAGCTCCTCCCCAGGCCGGAGCAGAGTTCACTTCACCCACCTGGACCTGCTGGGCACAGCGGTGCTTGTCTCTCAGGTGCCATCCTGTGTGCTTCCACAGTGGTCCAACCAGAGGAAAACGGAAATCTGCAATTGTTGTAAACACATTTAAATCTGCATAGAATCAGCCATACAAATTAAACGCATACATTTGGCTCATGGTGTTTGTTATTTTGTGATAGTTACAGCAAATCTTGCAAACCTTTCTTTAAAGTAGAAAGTAAGAACCTAGCACCCTTTGGCTAAGTAATTTGTGCCTCTCCAATATTCCTTCCCAGGTACCATATAACTGCCTGTAAGTCCTGTACTAGCATGGTCTGACTCCTGTAACCTCATGCCCACCTCTTCTCTTCCCAGGGTGAAAGGAGAGGCAGGGGTCCATCTTCTGGTGGGCTTGGACTGGCTTCTGGGGGAGGGTTTCCTCATGTGAGGATTTCAAAGCGGTAGGAAGGTAATGCCAGGGGTTTTAGGGGTCTGCTGAGCCCTTCGCCTGCCCTCCCAGACCTGCTCCTCCTCCTATTCTATGAATAGGTCCCTGCCCTCCAGCCTTCTGGACTCTAGACCTCAGGGTCATCTTTTACTTCTCTCTGCCCCTAGCTGTCCTCTGCAAGGTGCCAAATCTTTCTACTTCTACTTCACAGCATGGTTCATATCTGTTCCCCTTATAGTCACACTGCCCAAGTCCCAGGTCACAGCCTCCTAACTGGTTCTCTTGCCCTAACTGCCCAAAGCAGAGCTCTGGTGTTGCCATTTCCCTACTCAAAAACCATCACTGGCTTCATGGCCCCAAGGCACATTTTTACCTTACTACCTACTAGCTGTACTCCTTCCCACTCCTGTGTTCCAAATCAATGGAATGACCCATTACCCCCATCCAAGACTCGCTCTACACTCTCGTTAATCTTAATTTCTCTGAAAGCAGAACATGAATAATTTATTTAGAAACACAATCCCAATGAGTAGGGGTGAGAGAAAGGGACAGTAGAACAAGGAACAAGTAAGACCCAGTACAAAGATGCTTACCCAGTTGGCCCCTGCTATGGCTGACTGGTGGCTTCATCCTGTGGGATCCTCTAAGAAGTTTTATAAAGTGTGTCTGAGAAAGGAGTGAAATGGGAAGCATCTACCCACTGGCTCCCATTCCCATTGTCTATGGATTGCTCTATAGATGGTTAACTCTTCCAGTCCTTTGTTGCTGGTATGTGAGAGCTGAGCAGCTCCCAGAAGCATCCCATGCCTTGGTGTCAGGGAGACCCTGAGGCAGAGAGCAAATGGCACATGGCAAGACACTGCCTGGTTGCTCCTGGGGAAATGGTCTCTGCAGTAGTGCCTGGAGTAGGGCATGAGGCCAAGAGGACTGGAAATGGTGTACGTAATGGTATCCCACCCATGGACTTTCAGAAACATAGGTTTCTTCCCTCCAGCTCTTTCAGCTGCAGGTTTCTCCTCCTGCAAGGGACGGAGGAGCCTAGGGTAGAGACAGCGGTGGGCCCTCTTTGAGAGTGCCCACTCATACTTCCAGAGCCTGAGCTCTCCTTTCCTTTCTAGGAAGAGTTTTGTGGGTGAGACTGTGAGATGTGGCCTCTCCGGTTGTGATGGATCATCCTGTGGGCATCCTGGCCCCTCATAGCTAAGTTTATCCAAACTAAAGAGACAGTTTCTGAGATGTTCCAGTATTGTCACAGGTTCCTGTCTAGTTGAGTGTGTATGTGTCCATATGTGCATGCACTGTTTTAATCCTCATCCAAGGATATGTTTATTGATTTTAAAGAGAAAGGAACAGGGAGAGAGAGAGACAGAGACAGTGAGAGAAACATTGATCGGTTGCCTCCCGACATGGGGTAGAACCCCCAACCTAGGTTATGTGTCCTGACCAGGAATTGAACCTGCAACCTTCCGGTGCACAGGACGACACTCCAACTAACTGAGCCACCTGGCCCAGGCATGCATGTATATTTTATTTCTACTTGGCCCTTCATTCTTCCTTCCTGTGTCTTCCAAATACCTTCCCCGTGAAAGTCATTTCCCTGGCAGCATCATACCACCTGGGAAAACAGAGGGCTGCAAGTTAAACTACAATGCGAAATCCACATCCACAAGATTGTCTAAAGTTAAAAGGACCAATGATACCAATTATTGATGAGACTGCGAAGTGTCTGGAACTATCATAATTTGCTGGTGTGGTATGAGCTGGCACAGTCAATTTGGAAAATTGTTTGATTCTATATGCTAAAGTAAATACATATACACCCACAGACCCAGCAGTTCCACTCTTGTGTGTATACCCAAGACATAACAAGAATGTTCATAGCAGCTTTATTCAGAATAGTGAAAAACTGAAACAATCCAAATGTTCATCCATAGGAAAATACGTCAATAAATTGTGGCATATTTATACAACAGAATACTACCCAACAACACAAAAGAATGAAGTACCATTATATACAACAACATGAATGAGTCTTGCAGGCATAGTGTTAAGAGAAATAAGCCAGACACCATATAATTATGCATTATAATTATGCATTATATGAAGTTCAAAAATAGGTAGCACTAATCTATGGTGATGCAAGTAAGAATAGTGGTTTTGGGGGGATATTGACTGGAAGGGAACACAAGGGAGTCTGTTGAGGTGCTGAAAATGCCTTATTATTGTTATTTGAGTGGCAGATACATCCTGGGAGTATACATATGTAAAAATTCATCAAGCAATATACCACTTAAAGTTGATACAGTTTACTGTGTGTAGGTTCCATTCGAACAAAAGAAATGAGTGGGCAAATGAACAAAGGGCTCCCTTCAGTTTCCTATGCTACCACCCAAGGAAGCAGGGCTTGGAAGGGGACCCACTCTCAGGGCCTGGCATACTTAGGTGATTCTCAGTGCCTCTCCTGCCTGACAGGGTCCCATCTACACAGTCTGTGCACACTCAACATTTTGAGCCTGTGAGGATCTACTTGGAACCCCAGACTTGGTATGGAGATTAAAAGTGGAAGCATTTGAGCTACTGAAGATACAGAAAGAAATGTTATCTGAACTTTCTTTATCTGACTAAAGCAGTGCCTTCCAAAAGTCCAGCTGCCATTACTCCCCCTCAGAGGGATTTTCCAGCCAATTTACCTCAATAGAACTTTCCAAACTTTCCCCTCCCTCACTCCATCCCCTTGTTGAGTTTGGTAAATACACCTGTATTTCTGGTTATTCAGTGAGTTGGCCACTGCTGAGCAACTTCCTGGTGTACCTGTAAATAAACTTTGTCTTTTCTCCTGTTAATTATTTGCAAGTATCCAACCACTGTACCCAAGTTATTTTCTTCTTTCCATAGTATTCATCCCTATGTAATTCACTTATTTATATGTCTGCTGTTGCCATCTCTCCTCACTGGGAAGTTAGTTCCATATTTCAGGAATCTGTTTTACTAAGTGAGGCATTCCAAGTACCTAGAACAGTGTCTGGCTTACAGCAGGTGCTTCAGGTATGTTCATTAAGTTAATGAATCGCCTATGATGATTCTGGTTGAGAGCTGAATTTGGCTGAAAAAAGGGATCCAGGAACTGTCTGAATAGATTATTATGACCCTGAAGCCAACAGTGATGTGCCCAGGCTTGGAAATTTCCCCAGAAACAGAGGAAGATGGACCAGACAAATTCAACAAACCCAGGGAAGCATTCAGCCAGCCTTCCCTCCTAGAGTGTTCCTCACTTCCTCACCTGCCATGTCTGGAGCTGGGCTGTGGACCATTTATGTGATGAAAATAAAAAGGAGATGGAGAGGGGGAATCCAAACTGAGGAGAGGGGAGGCACCCGGAACACCTCTGTTTGTAGATTAAGCCACTGGCTACCGGAATGCGGAAGTTCCTCTTCTGGCCAGGGTGGTAGCTCAGGAGGGGAGGGAGGTGGCAGAAAGGAGCTGCATTCTTGCTGCATTCTTGCAGGATTTCTTTTCATCTTCTCTAGGAGGAAGACTCATGCAAGATCACACACTACGCTACGGGTCAGGGTTGAGCAGGATTCAGATCATTGCTGTGGCCCTAGGTCCCCCCTCCCACCTGAAGCCACCCAAGCGGAAATCCATCCTCCCACGTTATAAAGTGAAGGACTGAGTTTGAATGGGAGGACTAAGCTCGTTACAGGAGTACTCTACAGATTGATGGTGTAGTTGGAACTGGAGTCCAAGATCCTTGACCCTGAGTGCTGGGTTGTGTCTCAGTTGGAGGCCCCTCAGTCTCTTATTGTAGTGTCTCCCCTCATCACATGCCCTGGAATGATTCTCTCCTTCCAGTAGCAGATCCCTTTATCCAATGCAGGGTCAACTTCTAGAGGATAGTCACAGACCCAGTGCAGAACCTCAGACTGCATGCCAAGAGGATTTCAGAGCTCTTGTTGACCAAAGCCCAGAGAGGACAAATACGTTTGCCAGATCACACAGTCCTCGGCCACTGTTAAGGAAGACGCAGGAAATAGAACCTAGACCTTCTGATCCCACTTTAAATTTCCTTCAGCCCTGACGTTTTGTGATTTCTTGATGCCAATCCAGCGAGCTTTCCTCTACTCTAGAGCTGCTTTCATCATAAAATTCTTGTCCTGAAATGCCCAGGGTACCTTGTCTGACCACTGGTGGTGGCTTTAATAGCTCATTGATCCCTCATGGGGATAAGTCTTCTCTAAGGCATTTGGATATATATTCAGTAGCTTCATTCCCCTCTTTGTGGCCAGATCCTCTAAGTTTCCCTACGTCATCACCCTCACACTTTCCTCCTCTCTGACCTTGTGACTGAGACCAGCACACCTACCCCTTCCCTTCTCCCAGCTAGTGCCTTCCTACCCAACACCTCCAGGCCAGTGGAGGGACGTGTTCCTGCCTCTGACTGGGATGCAGAATCATAGGATATGGCACTGGAAGGATGTTAGAATCAGAGTTCTGCCTGCCTCACCCTGGCAAGCTGTCTCCTCCAGACCTCAAGGGGCTGTCCCTTCTCTACTGCGTGAGGTTCGGAGCAGACATCAGGGCCCTCACTCATTTACTGAGTGCCTAAGATGCATGTTTTGGGTGAGCACCAAGTGTGTAGCAGGCACTGTGTAAGACTTCACTCTCTCATATAATCCTTACAAAACAGTTCAGCAAGGTAGGAATTATGCCCATTTAACAACCAGGAAGCTGAGGTTCAGGAAGTTTCTCTAATTTGCCCTAGATTATACTAATAAAGTCTAAGATTAGGAATAAGACCCAAGTCTGTCTAACTAATAGCCAAGACAGAGGCATAAGAAGGTGGGGAGGGGGGAAGGTGTATGAAGCACCATCATCCATTACCTCCTGACTGTGGAACTGCAGGGTGAGTGTCACTGTGGAAATGATTCCCTATCTTTAAATCAAAGCTAAGAGAGGAGAGGTCACTGGGCAAGGGAAGGCAGGAGGGTTATCTTGCTAGCAGCCCTTGAAGTGCACCCTGTGGGCTTTCAGCCTGTGCATCTGTGATCAGCTAGCTGGCTGCAGTCTGGGAACTGCTTGGTCACACCTAGGCAGGTGGCCGGCCCCTCCTCCTTGGGTAGAGGAAGCAGGAACAGGTGGCTGTGAGAGGCGGTGAGAAGGCCTGTTGGGCAGCGGTGGCTGGAGGGAGTCCCAGCTAGGATGGGCTCTCTCTGGGGCCTGGCTCTGCCCCTGTTTTTCTGCTTCTGGGAGGCTGCGGCCGCTGGGAGCTCGGCAGGTAAGGGGGCGAGAGAGTCCCGTGGGCTTCTCTCCTGGCAGGTCTCTGGGTGTGCATTTCTATCCTGGCAGCTCTTTTGTGGGTGAGGGTAGCTATCCTGAGCAAATTAATTAATTGTTAAGCTATATGTGAAGTATTACTTGTGTTATCTAACAGAAAGAGTTCATCCACCTGGCACTAGCAGAGCTGAACACCAAACACTCAGAATTACAGTAGAGAAAGATTGGCTATTTTATTATGAATGGTGCCATCCAGGAGAACAGGAAGCTAATGCTCAAAAATCTGAACTATATAATATCACGTAGGTCACAGATTATATAGGGCAAAATCACGAGACACTGTGGGTTAGGGGCTTCAGGGTCATGCTGGGAGCTGATTGGTTGGAGGTGAGGTAAGGGTCATAAATCATTTCTCTAGATCTTAAGGACATCTCTGATACCTATTTTGGGTTCATGGGAAAGTAGGCAGGGGCTCTGTCCACCTTAAGGCTCAGGAACTAAAACATAACTTAGGTCAAGATGTTATCTTTAGTCTGCCAGAGGGCCAGACCTTGTGGCCATCAGTCAGGTTCAGGCTACTGACTTCTGGTGCTGATTGTGTTGGAAAGGCTAGGTCTTTGAGGGGTGTGTGTGTGTGTGTGTGTGTGTGTGTGTGTGTACACGCACACACAGAAAGAAAGAGATGATTTCTAGTGCTGGGATTTAAAGGTAAATTAATCAAAGTCACAAGGACCTTCAGTTTCACTATTACTGATAAAGAATATACCAATAGCAGTGTGTCCCCTTAAGCACGTATGACACTTCAGTCCACACAAATGAGCGATGTCACTGTGAGGTCACTGAGGGCTTGCCTTTCTGCCTGTGGGCGTGTGAGCAAGTAGCGGGCAGGGAGGTGCCAGCTCATGGTAAACATGACTAAAGCTAAAAAGCATGGCTTGACAAGATTCTAACTCCTTCAAGTTTATCCTTTAAAAGACAGTTTTTGTGTGAAGTATCTGACTCTCACAGACTATTTGGAGTGGGTGAATTTGAGAAGCAGGACTTTTATGAGAGAACTAACATGATGTATAATAGGAACTGTGCCAAGCTTGTCACATGCATTTTTTTTTAATGGACTATTTTTTTAGAGTACTTTTAGGTTCACAGCAAAATTGAGCACAAAATACAGAGACTCCCACATACCCCACACTCATCATCCTGTGCCAGAACGGCACCTGTGTTATAATCAATAACCTTCCATCGACAGATAATTATCATGCTGTGTTGCAGGCGGCCAAGGCCTGGCAGGTCCAGTCTAGATTCAGGGAGATGGAAGAAAACGCCGTGGGGATGCTTGACGTGCCTTTGTTCATGGGTGGGTGAGCCACACACGCCGCAAGCTGCGTGTCTCTCTAGTGAGAAGCCTCTGCCTGCTTAAGTACTAGAGACAAACAAAGCCAGCAAAAAGCAAAAAAAATGATAGAACATAGCATGATTCTGTGCAAGCGAGCCCACTTCATGTTACGGGAACCGTTTATCGAACCCAGTCTCAAGGCTGTGAGACCACTACTTATCTGGACCATTCAAGGTTACAGGAAAACCACTTCCCTTAGTTACCCAGGCACCTCAGTGAGGAAGCCAGACTGCCTCCATTTACCACCCTACACAGGCCTTATCTTTTTTCCAGCTTAAGCAATAAAAATTTATCGAAGATTTCTGGGATGATTATCACTTCCCAGCCTGAGGGAGAAGCCAACACTGTAGGAAATCACTGAGAAGTCACAGTGTCCCAACAACCCTGGTAAACACAGGGAGGAGGAAATGGGTCGGTCTCCATTCATCGGAGAAGGGCTGGAAGGACAGATGCAGAGGGGACCACACAGGGTCCCGGGGGAGGGAAGGGGTGGCCTGGACTCCAGGCCGGCTCCTCAAACACCAGGGAAGACACAGCTGCTTCTTCTCTGGGGGTGGAATTCTTGGTCATCAGGCTCATTTCTTACCTTGATGAGGCTCTCATTTCCCCAGGTTTAAAAAAAAATATTTATTTATCTTTAAATATTTTATTTAGAGAAAGGATAAAGGAGGGAGAGAAAGAGGGAGAGGAATGTTGATGTGAGAAACATCTATTGGTTGCCTATCGTACGTGCCCTGACCAGGGACCGAACCAGGGAATCAAATCGGCAACCTCTCACCAAACCAAGCCACACCAGTCAGGGCCAGAACTTTTATTTTCTTAAGAGAAATTTTCGATTAGCAAAATTGAGAAGAAGGTACAGAGATATCCCGTATTACTCCAGTACATTATGTTTTTAATCCTCACAGGAACCCAATGAGAGAGATACGATTCTTACCCTCCCCTTCCTAAAAGTGAGGAGACTGAAGTCTACCAGGATTAAGTAAAACCTGCAGAGCCAGGTTTTGATGCCACACATGCCTGACCAGTGGACACACCAGCTACCTCTTGCATGCACTCTGACCTATAAGGCTTGTGCTGCACATTTTACATTTAATTTAACTTAACTTAACTTAACTTAATTTAATTTAATCTTCACAACTTTATGAAAATACAATCTGGGAGCCGGGAGATTTGGCCAGCGTCACGCAGGTGGTAAGCTGCAGGGCAAGCAGCAAAGGGAGAACTCAAACTCAGGGTTCAAAGTCCACACGCTTCACTGTCCACTAGTTTGATTTAAGTTACGAAGCAGGAAGGTTGGAACATTCTAGAGCTATAGAGGCCAGGGTGGACTTTGAGAACACCCTGTTTTGAGGTCTTCTGTTTGAGAAGACCCTGTGTGTAAGAGATGTGGGTAGGGGACTGTGAAAGCCCTGGAAATGAAGAGGCTATGGGTTTGGGAAGCAGGATGATACCACGTGGCTCCTGGAAAAGGACAAGAGGGTGTCAGGGGAGGTCAGTGGTCAGACCCCAAGAATCCAAACCACTGTTTGGGTTTCAGGCTGTGTGGGCTGACCCAGAAAGTCTCTGCTTCCTTCCATTGTGTGGGGACTGAGGAGGCTCAGAGAAATATCTTGGGCTTTGAAAGTACATTCTTGTAAAAGCACGATCTGTGTGTGTAGTTAGACTGCACGGAACACGGCATGAGAGCAAATGCTGTGACCTACCTGATAGGCACGTGGGTACAGCCGGAAATTTTCACTGTGTTAAAATAAGTTGTGTGCTCTCAAGGAGTCACATGGTGGGGAGCAGATGCTCAACAACCCTTGGCAGGCTTTGGAATATCAGAGTTTTCCCATTTCCCTTCTCCTCTTTGTCCTCATCACCACAGCAAGGCAGGGACTGGGGCCGTCTTTCACAGGCTTGGGGAGGCCTAGTGGCTGCCCTCACTAGTAGGAGGCAGAGTCAGGATTTGAACAATTAAATCATTAGACTCCAAACCTAGTAAACAACAGACCTGGGACTGGAGCCCAGTGCTCTTTCACCATTCGGTGGGAGACACAGGAGGACAAGCTGAGGACCTGGGGCCCTGTCCTGACACCCTTGGTACATGTGACACCCTTGGTACATGGTTCTGGACCTCCTTTAGGTCCTTGGGTTCTTTTGGGACAGTAGATCTCAGTAAAGACCATCTCAAATTATCAGAATTCTAAGAAAGGGGGCTTACATTTTGATTGTCTTCCTTCCTAGTAGGATTACTAGTAAAACACAGTGTGTCCCCTTAAATTTGAATTTCAGATAATGAAGGGTTTTTTTAGTATGTCTCAAATATTTCATGGGAACCAAATACACATACTAAAAAAATTATTTGCCGTTAAAATTATTCCTTGTTTATCTGAAATTTAAATTCAAATTTAACTGAACATCCTGTATTTTTATTTGCTAACTCCAGCAACTCTCCCCAAGAGGCTCCTTGGTCCACTCACAGAGTGCCCCCCCTCCCCCCTTTGGCAGACAGGAGAGGCACTTTCGTCAGCCTGTGAGAGAGCTTGTTGCAGCGTCTCTCAGAGCAATGAGTGCCCACTGGCCCTCCACTTACACAGTCTCAAAGGACTTGTCAAGTGAACAGAGACACTGTACCCTGTGGAGAAATGCTAGGAGAATCTCTAAAAAGTGGACTTTTACCTCACCTGACTCCCTGTTACCTGTGACAACTGCTGGGTATGTCATTCCTGGAGTTCTGGGGTTCTGTCCCTGCCATCTCAGGCACATGTTTAGGAGAGGTTTGAGCAGGAACAGGAAACCCGCCCCTTTCCCCTTGCTAGAGCCCCAAGGACTCTGCCTGCTCCCCTCCCCTGTGCAGCAGCCACCACCCATACTGTCTCTGGAGGTTCCTCTCTCCTAATCCCCCAGCTACCTCTAAACACAAAACCACAGATGTTCCTGCCCTGACCTGCGTGGGGAGGAGGTCCCTGAGGAGGGGCAATGGGAGATTAAGAAAGACACAGACACAGACAGTGAAAGGAAAAGCGGAAACCAGGTGGGACATTGTCCTCTGATGGAGAGACAATGACCCTGAACATGGTCTCCGTGTTTATTTTATAAGAGTTAGTTGAATAAAGCTCAAGGACGTTTCGCAGGCTCAGGGAAAAACTGCAGGCATAATTGCTCCGTTCCTAGGCTGTCTAAATGGTAAATATTTCTTCTGCAAAACTTACAGTCACATTCAGCTGAAGCTTGTGGTTAATGATTTAACTATCTCCTTCTTAACCCCTGCGGGTTCCGGCTGTATGACGCCAGCCTTCACCATCCTCCACAGTTTCTTGTGGTTGAAGTGTTTTTATTTCCATGGGGAAACATTTACTGGATGAGAAGAATATTGATGGAAAGTGATAAACATTCTTTTAGAAAGTTCTGAGAATTGAGGTCCCTGCTCTGTAGTTCTTGGCTCATGTGGATTTCTGCCTTCTTTGCTCCCCCTTGAGGCTGGATCCTGGCCCCACACAGTCCCTCTGAAGCCTTCAGACCAATAATCAGCTAGATTCTGGGGTTTGCTTGACTCAAGGGGGCCATCAGAGGACGTCAGGGCTATCCCAGTTCTGTGGCTGTCACATGGAACTGGTCTTCCGAATACTACTTCCTTCTTCCTTGTAAACATGGATGACCCATGGAGTGAAGGCAGCTCTCCTTCCCACCCTCTTCCCAGCAGTGCCCAGGGCATAAACATAAGAACTTCTGTGAGGTAAGTCCACTGGAACTCATGGCTCACAAAGTTATCTTACCCAACGCAGGCCCCAGCACCCGTGAACCAGACCCTCTAGTGACGGTGAACCCAGAACTGCCTGCTGTGACTCTGGGGGTCAACGCAAGCTCAGAGGGAACTTCCCAGACTATCGGCCTTGCTGAGCCCTCCGTGCCGAGCCACATCCCTTTAGAAACTCAAACCCTGGACACCCAGACCTTTGACAGGATCTTAATAGCAGTCGGCGCCATTTCAGAATCAGAGATCAAGGAAACCAAAACCATATTTTCTGCAACAGAGACCAGGGCCCTCACAAAAATAACGCCTTCCAAGTTAATGGTTGTGATGACTGTTCCTGTGGAGACATCAGCCACAAGTGGCAGCTCCTCAGGAGCTGGCGTGACCACAGTGGAGACTGTTACAGGTCGTGATCTCTTGGTCTTTGATATCCTTCACACTGATGACAGCTCTGAAGAGTCAAAGAGGATCACAACTGATGCCTTGCCATGGGCTCACATGTCCACAGAAGCCAGGGCTCTGGCCTTGGAGATCAACTCAGTTCCAGCCATCACCAGCTCACCAACCCTGGCACCTGACGTCACTGTTCCACCTAAAGCCTTGGCTGCCTACACCATCGCTAACATTACGGTTACCAATTGCAGCATTATAGAACTAGAAACAACTGCCATCATTGCTGGGACCTCAGACATAGATCATAGCCCCATAGGAGGAAGGGGGACCCCGTCCACCCCTGAGACACCAGCTTTGCCTGACTTCACTGAAGCAAAATCACACGTCACCAGGATCATGACCTCTTCTGAGACCTTGTCAACTACTGAATCAGTCACTCCCGATACCACAGTTGAGACCCCATACACCGCCAACAGCAACACAGGAGAATCAACAGCAGCTCAGGCCACCGCCTCCAGTGGAACTTTGATGACAGTAAGCATAAACCCCTTGGAAGAAACCTTTCCCCTCTCTGTTGAGACAGCAAGCCACACTAAGGTCTCAGGAGCAGTTACAATCTCCACAGAGGCTGCATCAACAGTGGGCAAAGTGACTTCCTCTGCTGGATCCTCAGGTGTGGTCTACAGCCTTTCGGAAGTAGCTCCCATCCAGAAATCCACCCACTCAGAGACTTCTACCACACACAGCACAACCAGTGGGCCTGTTTTCATCAGCAGGAGCCCTCTTCCTTCTGTCCTTCTGACTACAACCAACAGCAGCCAAGAAACTGACATCACCTCAGCCGAGACCACAGCCTCAGCAAAGATTTCAAAGACAGCCAGCACAGCTGGAGGGAAGTCCCCAACAGCCACACCTACCACTTCTCAGAAAAGGTGGACCACGGAAGATACTACAGGTAACAGGCTATTCAGGTGTGATCTTGGGGATTTGGGGTTTAGAGTCTCCAGGATGTCTACATGCTTAAGGTGTAGGGAGGAAGGATCTGGAGGGCCAGTTCTGAGCCCTGTCTCTGATGTCTCTCCTCTTCATGACCTTCTAGTGGTTCTTGCTAAAATCAGTAACGAGCAGAGTTAGGGTGGTGTATGGAAAGAGCATGAGGATGAATGTCTGGAGAAATTGTTTGAGATCTTAGCTCTGCCCTTAACTTGAGTGACCTAGGAAAGGTTCCTCTCTCTCTCTCTCTCTCTCTGAGCCTCAGTTTCTCCACCAGTAGCTGGAGGGGGTTGCAATGGATGAATGATGAGGTCCTCCAGCTCTGCCCTTCTATGAAGGTAACTGTTGAGTAACTAGTGTGCACCGGGCGAGGCCCCAAAGTTTATTTAGAAGACATAGTCCTCATGCTGTAGAAGCCTCTGATTCAGCCAGAGGCACACAGGGGAGCACCATGTGGGCATCTGGCCCAAGCTGCTGCCCTCTGAGCAGATTGGACCCCATGAAATGGGGCTCACTGGATGCAATCACTGGGGTTGGCACCATAAATCGTGACAAAATAAATAAACTAGGCGAAAGTTTGAGAGTTCAGAGCAACATCTCTAAGACAACAGATAATTCTCAGAGAAGTGCCGTGTCCAAGGCTGCTTGGTTAACTCAGCTCCTGGTCATCCTGTGGCCTCCACCTCCACTTGCCATCACTCTGTCCTCATGCTTCATCCCTGCAATATCCTCCACTTGCTCTGCCTTTCTGGGAAGGTAAAATAAAAATACTGATTACAATCACCTTGCTGAATTTATTTTTATTCCAGGCAGAAGCGATATAAAAATACTTCACAACCAATGAATGTTTCCTCTGATGCCAAGCATGTACTATGATCTTTGCATGTTATCTCCTCTAATTAAATACTCAAATCCACCATATGATGAGGAGCTAGGAGAAGAAGGGGAAAGGATTAAGAAGTACACATTGGTAGTTACAAAATAACTGCAGAGATGTAAAGTTCAGCATAGGGAATATAGTAAATAATGTACTGTGTACAGTGCCAGGTGGGTGCTTGAAATAGTGGAGGATCACTTTGTAAATTATAAGATTGTCTAACTACTACACTGTACACCTGAAACTAATATAAAATTATATTAAACGCCAAAAGAAATTTAAAAATAAAATTTAAAATGATAATTAACAAATCCATCACTTGGGTTTGTTATAATAATAAAACTGGGTATTATTATCCCATATGACAGGTGATGAAAACAGATTTAAAGAAAAAAGAGAGCAGTAGGGTTCCAAATGAAAGTCTCTTTGATGCCAAAACTCATAGTCTCCTATTGTATTTTTATTTTTAAAAATTCAATTTGTCAATATATTTTTATTTTAATATGTTTTTTAAATTTTGCCTTTTTATTTTTATTTTTTCTTTTTCCTTTTTAAATTTAATCTTTATTGTATTATTTTTTTCCATTACTACTTAGTCCTCTTGTAGTCCCCTCCCCCAAGCAATCACCACACTGTTGTCCATGTCCATGAGTCCTTCTTCCTTTTTGTTCAATCCCTCCAACACCTAACCTCCCTTCCACCCTATCATCCTGCTCTCTATGAGTCTGTCTCTATTTTGCTTGTTAGTTCAGGTTGTTCATTAGATACCACATATGAGTGAAATCATAGGTATTTGTCTTCCTCTGACTGGCTTAATTCCCTTAGCATAATGTTCTCCAGGTCCATGCTTATCATTGCAAAGGATAAAATTTTCTTCCTTTTTTTAAAAAATATATTTTATTGATTATGCTATTACAGTTGTCCCATTTCTCCCCCATCATTCCCCTCCATCCTACTCACCCTCTCCCACCCACATTCCCCCCTTTAGTTCATGTCCATGTGTCATAAGTTCTTTAGCTTCTGCATTTCCCATACTATTCTTGCCCTCCCCTGTCTATTTTCTACCCCCTATCTATGCTACTCATTCTCTGTACCTTTTCCCCCCTCTCCTCCTCCCACACCCCTGTTGCTAACCCTCCATATGATCTCCATTTCTGTGGTTCTGTTCCTGTTCTAGCTGTTTGCTTAGTTTGCTTTTGTTTTAGGTGTGGTTAATATCTGTGAGTTTGCTGTCTTTTTACTGTCATATTTTTATCTGCTTTTTCTTAGATAAGTCCCTTTAACATTTCATAGAATAAGGGCTTGGTGATGATGAACTCCTTGAACTTGACCTTATCTGAGAAGCGCTTTATCTGTCCATCCATTCTAAATGACAACTTTGCTGGATAGAGCAATTTTGGATGTAGGTCCCTGCTTTTCAAGATTTCAAATATTTCTTTCCAGCCCCTTCTTGCCTGTGAGGTCTCTTTTGAGAAATCAGCTGACAGTCTGATGGGAACTCCTTTGTAGGTGACTGTCCCCTTATCCCTTGCTGCTTCTAGAATTCTCTCCTTCATTTTAATCTTGGCTAATGTAGTTATGATGTGCCTTGGTGTGTTCCTCCTTGGGTCCAACTTCTTTGGGACTCTCTGAGCTTCCTGGACTTCCTGGTAGTCTATTTCCTTTGCCAGATTGGGGAAGTTCTCCTTTATTATTTGTTGAAATAAGTTTTCCACTTGTTGCTCTTCTTCTTCCCCTTCTGGGACCCCTATAATTCGGATGTTGGGACGTTTAACGATGTCCCGGAGGTTCCTAAGCCTCTCCTCATTTTGTTGAATTCTTGTTTCTTCCTCATTTTCTGTTTGGTTGTTAGTTTCTTCCTTCTTGTCCACTCCATTGATTTGAGTCCCAGTTTTCCTTCCATCTCTATCAGTTCCCCATGAGTCTTCCTTCATTTCACGTATTGTAGCCTGCATTTGTTCATCTAATTTGTGAGCAAAATCAACCAATTCTGTGAGCATTTTGATGACCAGTGCTTTGAACTGTGCATCTGATAGGTTGGCTATCTCTTCACTGCTTAGAGGAATTGGCTCTGGGGCTTTCATTCGTTGTCCGGTTTGAGCCATTTTTGGTGTTTTTTTGTTTTGTTTTGTTTTGGTTTGGTTTTAGTCTGGTTGCGGCTATTACGTAGTGAGGGGGTGGAGCCTTAGGTGTTCCTCAGGGCGGGGCAGCCCAGTCGCTGGGTTGTGACGCTATAGGAGGGGGCGGGGTCTGAGAGGGAACAATGGCGCCTGTTCCTCTCTCTCCTGGACTCCGGTCCTTTCCGCTGCTTCCCCTTCACCTGGATTATCTGCGCACGAATGTGGGACCACCTGGTCAGCCAGCTGCCTTGCGTGGCCTCACTGGGTCTGCTCGTTGCCACCCCGTACCCGGGGTCCACTAGCCACTGCCTGTGCACCTGGGTCTGCCAGCCACTGTCTGTGCCTGGTCCACCAACCTCCACTTTTTCCTGCCGTGACTTCGCCCCTCTTACCTGTCTGGATGAATGGTTGTTGGACTGCTGTATAGTTCAATTTTCTATCAGTTCTATTTGTTTTCTTATTTCTAAATCTTTGTTGCCCTTAATTTTGGTTGTGCAAGGAGGCACAGTGTGTCCACCTACAATTCCATCTTGGCTGGAAGTCTAGACATCTTAATGATATTAATTCTTCCTATCTGTGAACATGGTATATGCTTCCATTTATTTGTATCTTCAATTTCTTTCTTCAGTGTCTTATAATTTTCCATGTACAGGTCTTTTACCTCCTTGGTTAGGTTTATTCCTAGGTATTTTATTCTTTTTGAAGCAATTACAAATGGGATTGTTTTCTAAATTTCCCTTTCTGTTAGTTCATTATTGGCATATAAAAATACAACTGATTTCTGGGTATTAATTTTGTATCCTGCTACTTTTCTGAATTCATTTATCAGTTCTAGTAGTTTCTTGATGGCATCTTTGGGCTTCTCTATGTATAGTATCATGTCATCTGCAAATAAAGACAGTTTTACTTCTTCCTTTACAATTTGGATGCCTTTTATTTCTTCTTGTCTGATTGCTGTGGTTAGGACTTCCAGTACTTGTGTTGCATAAGAGAGGTGAAAGCAGACATCCCTTTCTTGTTCCCAATCTTAAAGGAAATGCTTGTCGTTTTTGCCTGTTGAGGATGATGCTGGCAGTGGGTCTGTCATATATGGCTTTTTTTATATTAAGTATGTTCCCTCTATTCCCACTTTGCTGAGAGTTTGTATCATAAATGGGTGTTGGATTTTATCAAATGCTTTTTTCTGCATCTATTGATATGATCATGTGGGTTTTATCCTTCATTTTGTTTCTGATGAATCACATTTATTGATTTGCAAATGTTGTACCACCTTTGCCGTATTTTTATCATCCTACTGTTCTCAACTTGCAGATGGAGATGAAGGCTTCCTCCTCCTGCGACTGAGTGTGGCCTCCCCAGAAGACCTCACTGACCCCAGAGTGGCAAAGAGACTGATGCACCAGGTGAGTAGACACTTACTGAGATAGTAGGAGAGTCAGGAGAGTAGAGGAGAATGAGAGATTCTGGGGAACTCCTGGGAAGATCTGCAGGACACAGAAGAGCAACTGTTACACTTGGGAGGAGTCTAGTTTCTTATGAAGTATTAAAAGCTAAACCTAACAATCCCTGCCTGCCTTTACTTTTGCCTGTTTTTCCTGAGTTCTGAATTCCCCTTCTTTGCTATGTAAAAAAAAAAATCTTTTCTTCACCCCCAGTTTCCTCAGGCTTTTAGAAAGTCAGGCCTTCTAGGAGAAGGCCAATCATATTAATAGGCAGATAGGCAGAACTTTTGGTTGCAACAGGCAAAAAATCAACCCATCATAGTTTTTACAGAAAAGGCAAGGTATTGGCTGAGATACTTAGAAGTGGCTGTTTCAGGTTCAGTTATGCTGGATCTGGCAGCTCGAATATGATCATCAGCATTTTCTCTTTCTCTCTCTGTCTCTTAGCTCTGCTCTCTTCATTGTTCAGAGCCTTTCTCCATATATAAAAAAGGTGGCTGTGACAACCTTAGATTCACAAGGCACTTTCTCTCCCAAGATTTGAATATCATACTCAAGAAGGACTGATCTCATTGATCTATCAGGGCCACCATGACTGACAGCCCAACTTGAACCACATGAAATGGGCAGGACAGGCCCCAAAGGAAATAGGGGTACTAGGCAGAAAAAAAAGCCCATTGACGTATGCTGTAGATTGGGACCAAGATTGGAATATATCTGTATAACAAATTGGGAAAATTTTCCTAAAAGCCAGATCACTGAATAAAACTTCTAGTGGTAAAATTCTGGGGTTAGGTTTTTCAGGAATGATTGAATTTTTGAAGGTTAAAATGGGTCAGCTCAGCCTAGCTCTTGTACCCACATCTTGCTACCAGGGGATGGGAATATTTGGGCCCTTGAAATTCTGTTTGGGAGAAGGAGACCCATCAGACTCCCATGATAAGTAGTTCCCTGAACATGGCATGGAGAGTTTGAAGCAGGACGGCCAAATAAATGACAAATGCCCACTGCACATAAGAATCAAAGTAGCAAGTGTGAATCCCAGTTGGAGAGGAAAGCCAGGGTTGTGTCATTTCTGAGCCTCGCCCCCAAACTGGAAACTATTTCAGGGGTCAAAAAGAAAGTAGGGAGATAGGAGCAGGTCAGGAGTGGAGGTGCAGGAACCAGGCCATTGTGGTGTTAGGCATCAGTTCTTGGGGGCTGGCCATTGGTGTAGGGCCCAGGGGTCAGACAAACAAGAAACTTTTGAGCCACATAGATCTGGGTGTAAACCCTAACTGTGCAATATCAGGTAAGTTACTCCACATTATCCTCCTCTCTTATAAAATAAGGCTAAGAGTACCTGCTTTAAAAGTTCACTGGGAAGTTTAAATGACATAATGTGGACAAAGCCCCTAGCCCATGCCCAGCCTGTGGGAGGCTCAAGAAATGTTGCTGGCCTCCTCATTTGTTCTCTCCCACTCTCCCTTCCCGTACTAGGTCTGTGGGGAACTCACAGGCCAGACGGGCTGGAATTACTCACCTGCTTTTTTTGCCCTCCAGCTCCGCCATGAACTGCACACCCACATGCCTCCCACCCAAGTCTCCCTGCTGCGTGTCAGGAGGGACTAAAGAACTCAGCTGCAGCCAGGCATGGCTGCATGCTAAGAGGGGGGCTATGCTGCTTATGGCCTGAGATCCACAGCAGAACGAACTCCTTTACTACACCAAGATGTACCTGGAAGGTTCCCATGAAGGTTAGCTGGCCTAACCCTTAATCCCAGAAGTGGCAGTGTGACCCTGGCTCACAGATGCCTGAGTTGTGTGGGGAGTGGGGCTTCCTCTGTTCCATATGTCCTTGGACTTATCTTGCATATAGATGGTCTTTCAGTAAAGAGTGACCTTAGATCACCCATCTGTTATTAACTATGTGCTTCCATCTCACAATAAAATTACACTCAGTGTGACCCAAATGTTATATATTTGACCTGTGTGTTTTTGACATTTTTATGACACATCCTCACTGCCACCTTCCTCCTTCATGCTCCTCTGGATCTTGGTGTGGATCTGGACCACAGCACTTACTGAGGCTGGCCCTGGAGACTGTTGAACTGTGAGCTCCTTCAGAGCAGGGACCATATTTGTTTATCTCAGCATCCCCTGAACCTAGCAGAGTGCCTGCCCTGTAGTGAGATTGCAGAGAATGTTTGTTGCATTGACTTGAACTGCAAGTTCTAGACTCAGGCAGATTTAAAAGAAAGTCTGTAATACTCAATTATTCCTTTACTTATATCTCATAAATCATATTATTATTATTTTTAAACTTTAGTGTGGCTTTTTTCTATTGTAAAAGTAGAACTTGGTTATGATTTAAATTTTTTTAAAAAAAATTCAAAAGGACCAAGGGAAAAGAAAGAAAAAGAAATGAAAAGAGGAGGGGGAAAGAAAGAAAAAAAGTTCCTAAAATCTCACCACTTGTATATAACTATTGTTAACATATATACTCAACATCTCCACTTGGTCTGATACCTCACAGTCAACATTTCCAAAATCACATCCTCATCTTTTTCCCTGAACCTGCAGTGCCTGCATCTTCTTCATCTTAGTTAATGTCAATGCACATTTTACATCCAATTCATCAGGAAATTTTGTTGATTTTATTGTTGTAAAAATATGCACAGACTCTGACCCCTCCTTACCTCTCCACTGCTCTCACCCTGCCATCATCTCTTAACTAGATTATTCATATCCTCCTAACAAGTCTCCCTAATTCTACCTTTGCCTCCCACCCCCGGTCTAGTTCCAGTATATCAGCCAGGTCTGTCTTTTTATAATGTAAGACAGATCATGCCATGCTTTTGCTCCAAACCCTTTCATTTCATTCAGAGAAAAAGCTAAGTTCCTTCAAAGGCCTGCAAAGCTGTACGCGATCCGCACCCCCTTGCCAGCCTCCTTAACCCGCAGACTGCACTCCAGCCACACTGACTTCCTTGCTGTTCCTTGGAATGCATGAGGCCTTAGGAGCAAGGTCCTGCCTTGGGACCTTTGCACACATTGCTCAGTCTGCCTACAATGCTTTATCTTCTGTTGCCCACTCAGCTAATGCTCCACCTCCTTAATGTCCTTGGCGGGTCTACATGATAACCCTCTTCGGCTTCCATTTTCTTCATACCACTGGTTACAACATGACATAATACATATTTTATTTATTTGTCTTGTTATTATCTGTCTCTCTCAACTAGAATGAAAGCGTTTGCTCACTGCTGTATCCCTAGTGTCTATGACCATGCCTAACACATAAAAGGTGCTCAGTAAATATATGTTGAGTGAATGAAGGAAACAAGGCAACTTGAATATTGTTCTGAATAAGGGGAGTATGTGTATTCAATTGATTCTCTTCCTCTTGCAGAATGGGGGAATAATGAGTTTTATAAGGTAGGTTGGACAAAATTAATTAAAACATTCATCCTGGCATACTCGTTGAGCACCGTTAATAGAAGAAGCATTATGTTACGTGCCATGGAGGACTCAAAGACGTCTTAAGCCACAGGAATTAAAGTTAGTAGGGGAGGTTAGAAATGTATAGAAATAACAATCTGAAAGAACTTATTTATACCATATATGGCAAAACCAAAATACCCTTAATTTACAAAGAGCATTTACAAAGCAATAAAAAGGCAAACATACCATAGAAAAGTGAACAAATGAGCCCTGGCTGGTGTAGCTCAGTGGATTGAGCGCGGGCCTGCGAACCAAAGGATCGCGGTTCGATTCCCAGTCAGGGCACATGCCTGGGTTGCCAGGCCAGTTCCCGGCAGGGGACATACAAGAGGCAACCGCACATTGATGTTTCTCTCCCTCTCTCCTTCCCTTCCCCTCTAAAGATAAATAAATAAATAAATAAATAATAAAAATAAATAAATAAAATATAAAAAAAAAGAAAAGAAAAGTGAACAAATGGCAAAGACAGACAATTCACAAAGAAGAAATGTAAGTGCCTCTTTTCCACAAAAAAGAAACTTTGACTCATCAGGAAAAAAGGTAAATTAATACAATAAGATATTTTTGTTGTGTGTCAATAAGTAAAAATTTATTAAAATCACAACATTTGTATTAATAAAGATATGAGAAAAAGGGCACTCTTAAACCTTTGTTTAAATAAAACAACCTTTTATTTAATAGGTTTGAATACAATTGGTACAACTTTCTAGAGAACAATTTGACTACCCAAAGTCTTAAAAATGTGCAACCCTTTAACCCAGATTTTATTCCGAAGAGTTTATCTTAAGGGAATAATTAGGAATTTGTGCAAAGACCAATAAATAATTATGTTCATTACATGTGCATGGTTTTGGATGGGTACTACACTTATTGGGGTGGTCACTTCACAGGGTATATACATGTCTAACCACTATGTTGTACACCTGAAACTAATATAATACTGTATGTCAACTGGAGTTAGAAAATAAATTAATTTTTAATGTTTATAACAGAACTATTTATAACAGCCAATAAAAGAAAAACAAAACAAAATAAAACATAAATAAGATATCCCAGTGTAGACATTTGGTTAATCATAGTGTTGTTTTACACAATCTATAGAAGTGTTATTGAGAGGTATATTTATTTACATGGAAAGAAATTAATGAAATATTATTCTGTTCTCTTTTATTTTCTTAAGGTGAAACCACTTGTTTTACATTTTAAGATACTCTTCACACTGTATCCAGAGCTTTCCTTTCTAAAATCAAAGCTAGTCCTGTTCTTACCTACAGGGTTGACTGCACCCCCCGCCCCCCGCACCAACTTTAAATATAAAAATATAAGGGTCTATGTGATACAGCCTCAGCCAACTTTCTCAGCTCTGTGTCCTATGGCCTCATCTCCTGCATCCTATGTTCCTCCTACAGGGAACTTTTCACTACTTCCTAGTCACACTTTCTTTGGTCAAATGTGTTTTCACATCATGATTCCTGTCCCTGGAATACTTCTCTCCCTCTGGTCCCTTCATCTGGAAAACTCCTGGTCATGCTTTTAAGCTCAATTCATTCTGCGCCTCCTTGTGGTGGCTTTCCCCAAATTCCCTAAAGAGGAAACTTCTTAGTCTATTTAGGTTTCTGTTACAACACTTAACATGCTATACCATGATTGGTTTATTTACAAGTTTGTTCAATCATATGCACTTCAGGACCAGAGCCATACGGTATTTGTCTCTGTAGCCACAGAGCCCTGCACATGGAGGTCACTCAAATGTTTGCTGAATGACTGAGATGATGGGCCAGTGAGCAGACAGCCATGAAATATAGGCTCTGAATTCTGAAAGTTAAGAAAATGACATTCAGCCCTGGCTGATGTGGCTCAGTTGGTTGGAGTGTTGCCCCCATAAACTGAAACATCATGGGTTCGATTCCTCGTCAGGGTATGTGCCTGGTCACGGGCTCAGTCCCTGACCAGGGTGCACGCAAGAAGCAATCTACTGATGCTTCTCTCTCATATTGATGTTTTTCTCCCTTTCTTTCCCTCTCTCTAAAATCAATAATCATGTCCTTGGGTGAGATTCTTTTATAAAGTAAAAAAAGAAGAAGAAGAAGAAGAAAATGGCATTCAGTGTTGAAGTCAAACAAAGTATAAATTTTATGATGTAATTATTATTAAGCTGCACTATAATTAGGCATAAATGGGGAACAGTTTGCAGAAATGACTATAACCCTGCTGTTATATGAATCTAATTCTTTAAAATTTTTTCTTTTCTTGCTTTGCACTTATTCAATTCAGTGATACCTAACAAAGTGGATAATTTAATCTTAATTAAATACATTTAAGGACATACAGGTACATACAATGCTGATTAATGTTATTGAAAACCAAAAAATTTGTAAAATATGGGATACACTAATTAGAAGCATTTGGGGATCGAAGTATATAAGTGTGTGTGTGTGTGTGTGTGTGTGTGTGTGTGTGTGTGTGAGAGAGAGAGAGAGAGAGAGACTATGAATTACTAGAGATGACCAAAATTAGAGGAAGTAGTGTTATAAAACCAACAAGAACCAAAAATGCCTGGAGAAAATTCTCCAGTTATTTAAGATTCAAAGTTGTGTGTATATGAGGTGAAAATGCCACATATTTTATAAGGACAAAGGTGGGTGTGGACCTAAACAAGATAGCCTGTCTAAGGTCACCTGTGACTCAGCACAATCTCAGAGGGAAAAACACAAGGCCATGAGGACAATGAGAGGTGGAACTTTTCTGACAAGAGACTTCAACTGAAGCTTCTGCCCGAGGCTGGCTTTTCTTCATCCCTTGTGAGGGGGACTGGCCACCAGATAGTGGAAAGCAGTGAATGGTAAGTAATCCTGTAAGTGTGCCCCAAATTCAAATGAATGGGCATCATTTTTTGTTATCAATAAATACTTGTATTGGTATATTATGCCAGTTATCTATTGCTGGTCATCTTGGTCATTAACAGCTGCTTGCCTTTGGCTCATGGGCAGTTTCTGAAAGGCTCCTCTCAGAGCAGAAACGGATGGGCAAGGGAATCTGTGTCTCTGGCAAAGCATATCCCAGACAGCTCTCCCAGTGTCCACTGAGGGTGTCTCAGCTGCCCGCCACCAACTGGGGGTGAGGGTGGGTGGTCTGCTTCTCCTCTCTGCCAAGCAAATGTGTCTGGAGTCCTGAAGAAGTGCCCATCAGTTCTTCAATCCAGGTGCATAAATGGTAGGATCCAAACCATAGAGAGTCAGGGAGTGGGCTGATGAAAATTTGCCACAGTGTCCTTGATCTAACTGCACCATTTACAAAGAGGCCGTTCCTTCCTAGTCAGAGGAGGGTGTCCCCCACAGGTACCTTCCTCCTTTCTCATGACACCCTTTCTCTACATGCTCAGTGACTCAGTCGTCATGAGCAGGTTACCAGATTAAACACAGGACACCAGTTAAATCAGAGTGTCAGATAAACAATGAATACTTTTTAAAGTATATGGATGTCTCAAATATTCCATCCCTACACTAAAATATTATGTACGATTTGAAATTCAGATTTAACTGGGTTTACCGTATTTTTATTTCCTAAATCTGACAACCCCCCTTTAAATGTCCTTTCCCACCAGGGAAAAGGTAGGCCTCCTCTCTTTTCCCGATCTGTGGGTTTCCTCCTGGTACAGTGAGCCCCGACCTCCTGTCAGGATTTGGACATCTCCAGTGCCTCCAGCCTGGTTGTCTGCCACACATTCTGCTTTCCTGCTCCCTTTACATTGCTCAGTGGGAGGAGAAGAAACACATTGTATGAAGACGGATGGGGGGAGGAAGGACTTTCGCAGGGAGCAAGTAGGGGCCTTGCTCCCTACTTACCATTTTGCTTTTGTTATTTCAGGTCCTCCTTTCCCACGTTTGATGATGCAAAGTAACTATAACAATCATGTCTTGCACCACATGAGTCCTCCCTGGGTTTAGGATGAGATGTAACGTTTGGACCTTATGCTAAAATAGAGCCTTTCCCTCCCTGACCTCGAGTCACATTACGAAATACTGATCACTTAATTTAGGATAGCAATGGTCAGGGCCAGAGCAGTCTCATCAGTCCACTGTGCTTGCCTCGTCCCTCCCTCCTTGTTTAACAAACATCTCTCTCTCTCTAACTGCTGCACAATGTGCCCCACCTCCCCACCCCATCTCTAGTGCTATATGTGCTTCATTCTTTTTATTTAAATGTTTTTATATTTTTTAATTAATAAGCTTTTTTTAGAGTAATTTTATGTCCACAGCAAAACTAAGCCAAAAGTACAAAGAATTCCCATATGTTTCCTCTGCCCCCATGTTTACAGCCTCCCCGACCAACAATCCCACCAGAGTGCATTTGTCTCCTGCATGGGCACATCGTAATCACCCAAAGTCCACAGTTTACATTAGGGTTCACTCTTGGCGTTGTCCAGTTTGTGGGTTTGAAGAAATGCATGACATGCATCCACAACTGTAGTATCAGTATTTTTACTGCTCTAAAAATCCTCTGTGCTCTTCTCGTTCATTTTTTCCTGCTCCTTAATCCCTGGCAACCACTGATCTTTTTACTGTCTCCATAGTTTTGACTTTTCCAGAATGCCATACTTGGAATCGTAGGTATGTAGCCTTTTTAGATTGGCTTCTTTTATGTAATAATATGCAGTTAAGTTTCCTTCATGTCTTGGCTTTTTTAAAAGCTCATATCTTTTTAGTACTGAATAATATTCCATTGTCTGGATGTACCATAGCTTATCCATCTACTGAAAGACATTTTGGTTACTTCCAAATTTTGGCAATTATGAATCAAGCTACATATAACAGGTTTTTGTGTGGATGTAAATTTTCTACTCCTTTGGGTAAATATGAAAGAGTGTGATTGCTAGATCATATGGTAAAAGTATGTTTAGTTTTGTAAAAAACTGCCAAAATGTCTTCCAAAGTGGCTGCGCCATTTTGCATTCCCACCTACGATGAATGGAGTTCCTTTTTTCCCATGTCCTTACCAGCATTTGGGGTTGCCAGTGTTTTGGATTTTGAGTATTCTAATAGATGTGTATTGGTTCTTATTGTTGTTTTAATTTGCAATTCCCTAGTGACATATGATGTTGAACATCTTTTCATATCCTTACTTGCCATGTTATATCTTATTTGGTGAGGTCTATGTTCAGGTCTCCTGCCTATTTTTTAATCAGATTGTTCATTTTCTTACTGTTTAGTTTTAAGTGTCGTTTGTATATTTTGAGCATTCTAATAGATCCTTTATCGGATGTGTTTTTACAAATATTTTCTCCTAGTTTGTGCCCTGTTTTCTCCTTCTCTTGGCATTGCCTGTCACAAAGGAGAAGCCTTTAATTTTAATGAAGTCCAGCCTATCAGTTCTTTCTTTCAAGGATCATATCTTTATTATTGCATCTGAAAAGTCATCACCATCCCTAAGGTCATCTACGTTTTCTCCCATGTTATCTTCTAGGAGTTTTAAATTAAATCTGTAATCTGGTTTTGTGTTTTACACTTTGCTCTATGATCCATTTTGAGTTAGTTTTTGTAAAAACTGTAAGATCTGTGTCCAGATTCATTTTCTTGCATGAAGATGTTCAGTTATTCTGATACCATTTGTTGAAAAGTCTACCTTTGTTCATTGTGTTGCCTTTGCTCCTTCATCAAAGATCAGTTCATTAAATCTATGTGGGTCTAATTTGGGGCTTTTTAGTCTGTTCCATTGATCTATTTGTGTATATATATTTTTTCCACTACCACATTGTCTTGATTACAGCAACTTATAAAATATTTAGAGTAAGTCTTGATGTTGAGTAGTGTCGGTCCTCTGACTTTGCTCTTCTTCAGTATTGAGTTGGTTATTCTGGGTCTTTTGAGTTTTCAAATAAACTTTAGAACCAGTATGTCAATATCTACAAAAAATCTTGCTGATATTTTGATTCAGATTGCACTGAATCTATAAATCAGGTTGGGAAGAACTAACATCTAAACAATATTGAGTCTTCCTATCCATTAACATAGAATATATCTCCATTTACTTAGTTCTTTGACATCTTTTATCAGTTTTGTAGTTTTTCTTTATACAGATATACATATTTTGTTAGATTTATACCTAAGTATTTAATTCTGGGATTTGCTGATGTAAATGGTAATGTGTAATTTCAAATTCCATTTATTCATTGCTGTTACATAAGAGAGCAATTGACTGCCATACATTAACCTTGTATCCTACATCCTTGCTAAAATCACTATTAGTTTCAGATTTTCTACATCAATGATCATGTCATCTGTGAACAATGACAGTTTTATTTTTTCCTTCCCAATCTGTATATCTTTTATCCTCCCCTCTCTTTTGGTATGTGACTTAGTTAGGACTCCCAGTATGGTGTTGCTTTTCAACACCATACTGGGTTGGAAAAGGACATCCTTGTTTTGTTCCTAATCTTAGCTAAAAAGTTTTGACTTTCTCACTATTAAGTATGATAATAGCTTTAGTTTTTTTGTAGATTTAAATTTAATTTTTCAATTGCAGTTGACATACAATATATTAGTTTCAGGTGTACAACATAATAATTAGACATTTATATAACTTATGGCATGATCACCCCATAAGTCTAGAATCCATATAACACCATACATATTTATTTTTATCAGCCTGAGGAAGATCTCTTCTATTCCTAGTTTGCTGAGAGTTTTGACCATAAATGGACATTTGATTTTGTTAAATGCTTTTTCTTGCATCTGTTGATGTAATCATATGATTTTTCTTCTTTAGTCAGTTGATGTGATAGATTACATTGTTTTGTGTGCGTTGAACCAGGAAGGCTTGCATACCTAGGATGAATACTCTTTGGTCGTGGTGTATAATTCTTTCTATTCATTGTTAGAGTTGATTTGCTAATATTTTGTAAAGGATTTTTTTTGCACCTATATTCATGAGAATTATTGGTGCATAGTTTTCTTATGATGTCTTTTTAAAAACATATTTTATTGATTATGCTATTACAGTTGTCCTATTCCCCCCCTTTATTCCTCTCTGCCCTGCACACCCCCTCCCACCCACATTCCCCACCTTTAGTTCATGTCTGTGGGTTGTACATATAAGCTCTTTGGCTTCTACATTTCCTATACTATTCTCAACCTCCCCCTGTCTATTTTCTACCTACCATTTATGATTCTTATTTCCTGTACCTTTTCCCCTCTCCCCACCTTCCACTCCCCTGCTAATAATCCTTCATGTGATCTCCATTTCTGTGGTTCTGTTCCTGTTCTAGTTGTTTGCTTAGTTTGCTTTTGTTTTAGGTGTGGTTGTTAATACTTGTGAGTTTGTTGTCATTTTACTGTTCATATTTTTTATCTTCTTTTTCTTAGATAACTCCCTTTAACATTTCATATAATAAGGGCTTGGTGATGATGAACTCCTTTAACTTGACCTTATCTGGGAAGCACTCTATCTGCCCTTCCATTCTAAATGATAGCTTTCCTGGATTGAGCAATCTTGGATGTAGGTCCTTCCCTTTTATGACTTGGAATACTTCTTCCCAACACCTTCTTGTCTGCGAGGTTTCTTTTGAGAAATCAGCTGATAGTCTTATGTGAACTCCTTTGTAGGTAACTATCTCCTTTTCTCTTGCTGCTTGAATTCTTCAAATAAGTTTTCAATTTCTTGCTATTCCTCTCCTTCTGGCACCCCTATGATTCAGATGTTGGAACATTTAAAGATGTCCTGGAGGTCGTCACTTGTGGTCTATCCTCGTTTTTTTTTTAAACATTTTTTATTGTTGTTCAAGTACAGTTTCCTGCCTTTTCCCCTGACTCTGCACCACCACCCCAGCTCTTCCCACCTACCTCCCCTGATTCCACCCCCTTGTTATTGTCCATGTGTCCTTCTTTCCTTATTGTTTTGAATTCTTGTGACTTCATTCTGTTCAGGTTGAATATTGCTTTCTTTCTTCTGCTCCAAACTGTTGATTTGAGTCCCAGTTTCCTTCCCATCAATGTTGGTTCCCTGTACATTTTCTTTTATTTCACTTTTCATAGCCTTAATTTTTTCCTGTATTTTTCGACCATATTCACCCAGTTCTGTGAGCATCCTGATTACCAGCGTTTTGAACTGTGCATCTGATAGGTTAGGCTATCTCTTCGTCACTTAGTTGTATTTTTTCTGGAGCTTTGATCCGTTCTTTCATTTGGGCCATTTTTTTGGTTCTTGTCTTGGCACACCTGTTAGTAGTAAGGGGTGGAAGCCTTAGGTATTCACCAGGGCGGGGCAACCCGCATGACTGCAGTGTGACTCTGTATGTGGGGGAGGGGTCTGAAAGGGAACACTGCCGCTTGCTCTGCTCTCTGCCAGCTTTCAGTCACTTCTCCTGCTTCCCACAATCAAATTGGGCCCTTCTGGTGCTGATTCCTGGGTGGGTAGGTTTGTGTACATTCCAGGACCTTGTGGATCTCTCCAAAGAACTCTCCTGTGAGGCTGGGAGATTCTCCCACTGCCGCCTCAACCCCACAGGTGTTTTCAGTCAGAAGCTTTGAGGCTTTAATTCCCAGTACTGGAAATACTGGGTGTGTGGTCTATCTCACTGAGTTGTTCCTTCTGGTTTATCTGCACTCAAATGTGGGACTGCCCAGTCTGAAAGCCACCACCTTGCCGTGAGTCCTTTCCACCCAGCTACTGGTCTCTGCCCCTCCTACTGGTCTGGATGAATGCTTCTTCTTTAACTCCCTGGTTGTCGGACTTCCATACAGTTTGATTTTCTGTCAGTTCCGGTTTTTTTTTGTTTTTAAATTTGTTTTGTCCTTCTTTTGGTAATTGAGGGGGCACAGTGTGTCTACCTACACCTCCACCTTGGCCAAAAGTCTTTTCTTATGATGTCTTATCAGGTATTAATGTCTTATTAAGTATGATGGCTTTGGTATTAGAATAATGCTGGCCTTGTAAAATGAGTTAAGAAATATTCCTTCTGCTTCAAGCTTCTGAAAGAGATTATAGAGAATTGGTAGAATTTCTTCCTGAAATGTTTGGTAGACGTCACAGTGAGCCCATTGGGCTCCGTGCTTAATTGATAAATGAATACTGGGGTTAAATGAATGTGGTTTTATATGGATACACAATTGCATTTGGGGGCATTTGAGGCTAAAGCTACAGCTTCGTACACATGAGAGGGGCTTCGCCTGCTGGGAGAAGCCATTCTCTATCTAAAGCAGATAGTTTGGAGCACTGCTCAGATCAAAGACCAAGATTCTGTTGGAACTTCCTCCAACACCACTACTCACTCATCTACAAGAGTGAGCCTGAGCATCAGGTTTGTAACGTGGGACCTCCTTTCCTACCCTAGGGCCACACTAGATTGGACCAGAGATGGACAATTGACATAATGTGGACCAATCAGATTATCTCTTCAGGGATTTGGTGTTTAGGACCAAGAGGCAGTTACCCAGTTTCTGCATAGAGTTGGAATCCAGGTCCAGGAGACACAGGAGTTGTGGACCAGTTGTTGGAGTTGTTACATGAGGGAGGTGTAAAATTCTGTCCGCAAAGAGAGAAGGATAAGGTGGAAACAGATCTGGTTGCTGGGAGCAAGCAGACAGAGTGGTGCTGAGGGACTGTGGGGTGGACAATCTCAGAAGACTCTGCCTGGAGTCCAGGAAAGGACAAAGTGTGGGAGGTATCGCTATGGTCCTTCAGAGGGGCATGCTTCGGCTTGCATTGGGGTGAGGGGGAGAAAGTGATGTGGAGGGAGAAGCAAGGGTCCAAGTCTGGGCTGGAGGAACGTGGAGTACTGAGGGCTGGAGCGGGACTGGGTCTAACCCACCTCTGCTGCTCCACCCGCTGTGCCTGGCCCTTTAGCCAATGGAGGAAAACAACGAATGGAACCCAAGGCTCTGCAAACACAGTAAGTCAGGGAGATTTTATTTAAATAGACTTCACTTAGAAGTAAACTGGAGAGTTTTATGTGCAAATGCATTTTGGGTATTAAGTTAGAGCCATCACCCCATCGTTAACTCTCCCGCACGCGCATGCGTATGTCAGTGTTCTCCTTGTGAGAATCCATTGGATTATGTAGTAGATCTTTACAGTCTCTTCCAGTTCACCTCTGTGTCTCCTGATAAGTCGTGCTTGTCTTTATCATTATCCATTCCCATTATTCACTTTCCTTGAAGAATCCTTAATCGCCTTCAGTCCTCTTCCTTTTTCCAATCTGTCCAAAGGAGAGGCTCCTGGAAGTATGCAGGTGAGGCTGGGGCGGGTCTTGAGGTATCTTAAGGCACAGCTACCCCCCTTGGGGCGAGGTTTCAACTTTCTGAGTCCAGGGGGTAGGAGTACCGGGTCCCTGAGCGCCAGAAGTGCAGGACCACAAACGCTATGACCCCAAGTAGCAAAAGGGCGCCCAGGGCCCCAAAGAGAATCCCGAAGAAGGCGCCGAGTTTCATGCTTAGGTGCTCACAGCGCTCGCCCCAGGGCATGTAGATGGAGAAGGGCACACAGCTGCGGACAAAGAGAGGGGACGCGGTCAGTAGTGGGGAGGCCAGCGCTCAGCCTTGCCACCCTCTCCTGCGGCGGGGCCTGGGGTTTTCGATTCCTGTGGCTGGGCTCCCCTTTATGGAAAGAGGCCGGGTTAGCCCTGAGGTGGGGCTGAAGAGCGGCCACCGTGCAAACGAAGCAGATGCGGTGCCAGTTCACACAGGGTCAGTGGAGCAGGGGTAGGCCAGGGGCTGGCCACAGTTGAGCGTGTGCGCAGTCACAAACCTCTCTCCACCCGAGGAGAGCTTGGCCCTGCGCACCCCCAGACCCCATGCCCCGGCTCTATCCCCTGCCTCCTTGAGAGAGGGCAAGCTGGTCTGCAGCTGCAGTGGAGTGAGGGTAGGCGGAGGGCTCTGCTGTGACAAGAGCGCCCAGGTGGCGCTGTCCTTCTTCTTACCATGCCTACAGACTTAGTGCATTTTCCTCACCTGGAGCCCCTCAGACTGTTGATGGATCAACAGGACTTAAGGCACCAGTCTGAGAGGGCCTCCCATGCCTGGTCCTCTTAAGAAGGGGCACAAGATAAAGGGTTCCTTTTTTCCACAAGGAGACAGCGGGGTGTCCGTCCAAGAAGGAAAATCAGGTGGAAGAGTTTGACTTTGGAACACACATCCTGCTACTTCACTTCACTGGGTACCTTGGGCAGGGCCTTCATCTCTGAACTGCAGTTTTCTCATCTTTAAAATAGTCATAACACTTACCTAGTAGCCAATTTGAGTTCCAGAGGTCATATAGCACCTTTATTCTCCACGCAGAGTAGGCACTCACACCTTTTCTTTTCCATTGTCCCCTTTTCTCTCACATCCCCGTTCTCTCAGTTGCAAAGGGAACCGTCGTAATTTTCAGGTGCCATGACTCTTCTGGACCCCTTGCAGTGTCTTTGCTCAGCTTGGATTCCCTAGCACTGCCCTCTGCCTCGTGTACCACTCACCTGCAGTGGGGCCCATCTGGCAGGTGCTGGCACTGGCCTCCGTGCTCACAGTAGTCCTCACTGCAGGGGGACACGCAAGTGAAGCCGCCCTGCGGGCTGTAGACCAGTTTGTAGCCCTTGTAGCCAATGCATTGTAAGTACCTCTGCAGCGTGCTCACATTCACTGTTAGGTAGGACACAGACGAATACGGGAAGCAGTTGATTAACACCGAATCTATACCTTGTCAACCAAGAATTCCACTTTAGCCATTTATCCTTAGAAATGATTGGAAGAGTGCACAAATACTTATGTTCACGGATGTCCAGAGAAGCATGGTTTAAACAGTAACAATGTTTAACAAGTTTTGTTGAATAAGGAATACTGTGCAGCCACTAAGCACCGGTGCGGGCAATGCATTGGTTAAGAGCATATGCTTTGAAGTCAGCCAGGCCTGAGTTGAAATTCAACCTCTACTACTAACCAGTTGTGTGATTTGGGGAAATTTCTTAATTCTTTCAGTCTTAGTTTCCTTATCTTAAAAAAAAGAAAAAGTTAATAGCACCTACCTTGCTGAGAAAGTTTAAATCAGATTCAATATGAGAGTATTCAGTATAGTGTGTGACACAGTAAGTACTAAATTAACAGTCACGATTAGTATATTCTATTTAAAATATATTATACCAAACCATATTAAAATATATAAAATAATATTTTACATGAGAATATGCACACAACATTCAATATAATGTGTTCACAATTGTTTAATAAGGTTATGGAAAATTTGGTGCGATTTGAACCCTTTACTGTAAAAAAATGTGATATGCGTGAAGGTGCCTGTGCATAAAAGAGAACTCAGAAGGGTATGTGCGAAATGGCTTTGTCTCTGGGGGATGGAAATGCAGGTGATTTTTTTCTCTTCTTTTTGTTAAGTTTTGTTTCCTGAATTTTCTAAAACAAACATATAGTACTTGTGTAATAAAAATTGTGGGGTTTTGTTTGTTTTATTGAACAAAAGGTGTAGTCTTATCTGGGGCAGTTGTTCCCTTACCCCCAACCCTACTCCCCTACCACACATACCCATAGTAATTTGGAGGATTTCATATTGTTGCCCCCAGGAGGGATGAGGCTTAGCCTGCATTGTAAAAGAAGCTCTTCCTTGGTCCTGGACCTGAGCAACACAAGGGCTTCTATTGGATTTGGCATGGCCACTGCCCTGTTCTCTGTTTTAGTCCAAAATAGGTTGGGCTATTCTTTTCCTTCTCTGACAAGGCTGTCAACTTATTTCATCCCTGTTCGGGGACAGTCAAGGGCTGCCAGAGCTGAAAGGGACCTCAGAAATCCCATCTCATTTTCTAGGTGGGAGACCTGAGGTGGGGACTGGGAATAGCTTTTGCAAAGGATCACATACCCTTTTAGGGAGGGGATATCTCTGCCCTTGGGCTGGGTCTCCAGCCTTCAGCTTAATGTCCTCCAGCTGGAGGGCAAAGGCAAAAGGATGTCCTTGTTTACGTATATGAAGTACAGTGGTACTTTAACAAAATCACTAACACTGGCTGATGTGGTTCAGTGGATTGAGCACTGGCCTGTGAACCAAAGGGTTGCCAGCCTCACTCCCAGTCAGGGCACATGCCTGGGTTCCTGGCCAGGTCCTCAGTAGGGGGTGCACGAGAGGCAACCACACATTGATGTTTCTTTCTCCCTCCCTTTCCTCTTTCTGAAAATAAATAAATAAAATCTTTTTTTAAATGCTAAAAAATCACTAATAATTTTATTAAAGGAAAGTAAACCATTAGTAGCAAAGGTTAGGAAGGCAGCAGTTGGCTCTGTAAAACTATGCACATGAGTATTCATCAAGTAGTATCTTATGCTCTTGCTCTTAAATCTAGATAGCTGGTGGGTAAAATGTTTACAATTTCTCAAAAGCTACAAACAAAAAGAACTAAATTACCTTGCATCTTGCAAGTAGAATACTTTTTTTTAACCGTGGGTTTGTGTAGGCTGAATATCTGTGACAAGCTCCCTCCATTTACCTCCTCCCTCAACTATCCCTGTGACTGTCCCCAAGATAGTAGTGACTCACAGGCCGTCAAACTGTGCACGTCTCTTCTGGAGATGGTGTTGAAGACCACGTTGTTCCTGGGCCCCTCACTTGCCTTCCACCTCCCCCGCGGGGCCTGTAGCAAAAATGCCTCCACCACCGCATCCAGCAGCCGGGTGTTCAGGAAGTCGATGACGGGACCCCAAGGGCGGTACTGGAACTTCGATATGACCTTCCATTGTTGAAGGGGTTTTTCTGAGGTCAGTGCTGCTGGAGGATCACTGTGTGAGAGAGGCCGAGTGAGGAGCTAAGAGGTGAGTGGTAAGAAGGAGGATTCAGGGACCCGATGGGAACTATCCCACTTACATTTTTTTCACTTCACTGTTCATTACGAAGGCCCGCACATCCAGGTTCTCCAGTCTATAGGCCACCTAAGGCAGATGGTTGGGGATAATGGGGGTGCGGGTGAGGCTGAGTTCAGAGAGGAGACCTCTCACACTTTAATGCATTTACTCATCCCTGGCTGTTTCCATCTTTGAGCCCCACGATCCCATCTCATCCATTTCTGCATCCTAATGCCCCAGCCTAGCCCTGTCACTGGCATGGGTTCCCGCTAAATAAAGGTTTGTTGGTAAGTGAAGGACTTTACAAACCTCCTCCCACCCCAGCCTCCTGTTACAAGGGGATAACCTAAAATGAATGGCCTCCACCTTGCCTTTGACCCCTGACTCACCCACTCATTCTCTCCCCACATGTATACTGAACATAGATTATGTTTAGCCAGACCTAGGGGAGTGTCCATATTCAAAGATCCATAGTCCGGTGCAGTAAACAAGTGTCCACAGATGTTACCAGACTGTAGAGTGCTGAGTAGTAGTAGTAGTAATTATTATTCTAATTTTTTTTGAACACTTGTGTTTCAGGCACCATGCTTAATGCTTTACATACATTATCATTTAAACCTTGACACAACCCATCAATACAGGTATGATCATTATTTCTCTTTTTTAGATGAGACATCAAATAATTTGTCTAATTGTTATACCTTGTCTAATGTATGGTAGAGCCTGGGTTTGAAACCCAGGTAGGTACAATTCTAGAGCCTTAGTAACTCAACCACTGTGCTACTTTGCCCGTGACTGAGGAATGATCAGGGGATGGGAGTCAGGAAGAAGGAGCCCCCGGTTCCCTTTGGGGAGTCAGAGAAGGCTTCCTGGAGGTAAAAGCCCTTCTTGTGTTTCTTCCATATAACACCCAAATGCAGCTCTCAAGGGACTCTCAGACAGAAAGGCTGGAGTGACTTGGCCACCCTAGATTCTGCTCATTCCAAGTTGGCCATTCCAACCCCCTCAGAGGTCTCTGTTCTGAGACTTCCTGCCTTCCTCACCCCTGGCCTTTCCTGAGGCAGGAGGCTCCCATCTCCTCTGGTAATTGAATCTAAATGGATGATAAAACTACAGAATGCACAAGCGATGGCTAAGACCATGCCCAGAACCTGCCAATATCCTGCTCAGAGCCATCTATGGTACTGACCGAGGCATTGACATCTTCTACAGAGGCATTTTCTTCTTCACTGAGAAAGAGCTGGATGATTCTTAATGGAAACTCTGGAGATGGGAGAAACAGTTTCATGATCACCTCATGGGTTTACCCAGACTTACCAAAAAGACTGTTGGGCCAGTCTTTTGGGGAGATAGTCCTATTCTACAGTGATAGGTCACAAGAGGAATCAGGAGAAGTGGCTGGGTCTGCTGACCCTCACCTGGGAGCTCACTTGACTATGATCAGAGCTTCCCTGACTCTCTTCTCACTGAGCCATAAGGTCACCTTCAGTCTTTTCTCGTAAGATCACTCAGGCCCATGGTTCATGTTGGGACAGTTCCCCCTACCCGCCCTCATGGCCCACACAACATACCATCACCCAAATGAAAATTGGAGTTCTCTCCCATGAGTTTGAGGAACTTTGCCCTGGCCCCCCAGAGTAGCCCCATCTTCCCCCAAGTGAGAAGAATGGCAGCAAGGATGGTGGAGGCATCTGGTGGTACCTGACTTGAGGGTTGGAGTGAAATTGTTCCCAGCCAGGAAGCAGCGGGCATCTGTAAAGGCTGGGAGGCAGGTACAGGTGGGCTGGCAGCCCGGAGTCTGGGAGATGTAGCAGCGGCCTTGGTTGTAGCAGTAATTCACAGGACAGGATGCATTCTGACAGAGTTCATAGTGCTGCAGAGCTACAGAGAGAACAGAGGTCAATAACACCGTGCTGGACAGCAGTGGGGAGCCCCCCTCCCTGCTGCCCACCAGCGGCCATGGAAACCTGCTCCCAGGGCTGGCTTGGTTTCCTCCCCCCAAAGCCTGCACAATCTACATTCTGCTTGTGGGCCACTCTGAACCCCAAACTATCCTTCTCCCTTGTCCAAGTTCTATACTGAAAACTTCTATACTGGAAATCCCTATTCCTTTACTAGGCAGGTATCTCCCACTTCTGCTGAGGGAAGGACTGTTTATCAGACCCTGTAAATCAAGAAAGGACTCAGAAGGCTTTCCCCACTTCTGTCTCCTTTTCTGCCTTTTATAAGTCTGTGGTTCTTTCCACTCTGGCCAGTGCTCAGATGTCACTTGGGTTCAGTGGAGGCCTCCCTGTGGTTTCCCTCCTCACGACTCCAATGGCTCAGAGGTCAAGGAACAGATGGTTGGAGGAGGACTCAAAGGAAAAATGAGGCACCCCTTCTGCCAGATACCTATGACAGTCCCTCCAAGCATCCTAACTTGGGGTGGCACAGGTACAGAGACTCCTGGTCTTGCAACTCAGAAGATCCCAAGGAATCTGAGGGCCCAGCTTGCCTCTTGTACCCTGGCTCTGCCAGAAGTCTCCTCTCTTCTCTAGGCCACCTTTAGTCTTTGGCCCTAGGTTGTCCCCATCAATGTCTCAGGGCTGCTCTGCCCTGCCTCTCCCAATCTCTTCTCCTTCAGTCTCACACCCCAGCATGCCTGCTGTACCTCCTTAGCACGTCCACCTGTGTTGATCATTCTAAATACTTGCTAGAAAAGGGAGAGAAATGGTTTGCGCATGGCTGTCCTTGACCTTCCAGTTGTCACCTCTCCCCAGAACCTTTCTCTGCCAGGGTCCTTTTCCCAGCTTACGTGCACAGTGACGTCCATCCCCAGTTAGGTTTGAAGGACAAGCCTCGCAGCCCTGCCCAGGGATGCACTTCACATTCGGGAAGCACTGCTCATCACAGAGGTCCTTGGAGCGTTCACAGTAGTGACCAAAATTGTTGTCGTCACACTTGCAACCAGCCACCTGAAATGGGTTGCTGATCACTGGGTGGCCAAGAGGCTGAACCATTAAGGGCATCTGGGTGGTTAAGTACTGACTCCTCCTGTCTGAGAATCCATGGATCCCAAGTCCTTATCTTCTTTCCGCCAGTGTCTCCTGAGCACCTTCTTGACCTGGCCCTGGGCTGGCACATCCCTACCCAAAAGCACACCGTCCTCTAGCCCACTCACCTCCCTGGGCCATTCTTTCCCCCAAAGCCTTCTACCCCAGGTTCTCAGCCTCTTCCCTCTCACACCATGTCTCCTTGCCTGAAATCCTTTCTAGAGTAAGATGGGGGCTAAATACCTAAATAAATATTCTACTATCCCTTGAAAACTGGATCCCCTGTAAGACGTAGTTTCCTGCTTATTCTTCCCTTGTTGACTCCCAAACCAGGAAGACAGAGCCTCACTGCTCAGCACAGCGAGAACACGTGTAACCAGAGCCATGGCACAGGGGAGGTACGGTTCTGGAAACCTCATCAAGCTCCCTGGTCTCTCTTTTCTGACCCTTCTACTGAGATGACTCTGGAAATCTCCCTGAAAAGCAACTCTCTAACACTTTCCCTCTCCAAAACTGGATATTTTGGGATATCTAGAATAATGTATTGACTTTAATCTCTTTCCCCCCCACTTTCTACGTTTTTTCCATTTTCCAGCCCCTGGGTTCCCCCTACCTCTCTTCTCAGCACCATGATGATGAGACCCCAGAGAAAAATGGCTATTCGGGACAGGAAGCTACTTTATAAAAGATTCCCTGTGTCTGAGCAAGGCACAGAACTGCAGAGCACCAGCCTGGGTCTGAAGAGGAGTGGGTATGGAGCTTGTGATCAGTGTAGACTCGTGCCCAAGGACCACACTTTCCTACCCCACACCTCAGTCCTCGTTCCAGAAACATGGAGCTGGGAACCACTGAGAATGCCAGAGGTGGAAGTTTCCTGCCAGCCTGGCAGAATGGGAGCTGGGAGATTGAAATTCAGCCAAGCTATAAGCAGTAAAGAGAGTTCTATTTCTCACACAAATAAGCTTGTGGCCTGAGACTAGTATCTATTCTACTCACCTACCACAGCTTCACCCACCTCCCAACACAGACATACCACAGAGGGATCCCTTCAATTCCCACCTCTTTTCCCCTCAAAAGGAAAACCTCCTTCCCACTCTCCTCTCAGCACTCACCTCCAGGGAGGAATTGCCCACCCAGCTGGTCTGGTTGTATAAGCACTGTTTCTTTTCCTTACAAGCACAGACCATAGTCTTCGGCTGGAGTACAGATGATAAGTTGTCCTTGACATTTCTTGCTAGAATCTCCAGAGTGAATGGCTTCAGCAAACTTGGTGTCCATAGCAATGTTCCATTCTCTGCCCCAGGGAAGATGAGATTGTTGAGAGAAGAAAAAGCCTTTTCTTCTCTGCCATCTCACCCACCTTGGCATCTGACACCCTGAGAGCTGATGCTAGATTTCTGCCACCTCTCTCAGGCCACCCCTCAAACCTCATCAGGAATTTCCTCGAGCAAGGCTGATTTCTTGGGCTGATCCGGGACATGCTCCAAGATGGAGGTAACACTAGACCAACTAACCGATAGTAGGGTGAAACTCCATAAAGGGGAAGCTGTTGCTTCCTGAAGAAACTCCTGAAGGGCAACCCGCTGGGCCTGCACAGGATGGGACACCCAGGGGCGGGGGGGATGGAGGAGGAAGGTCAGGATCCTCCTGACGCATCCCCAGGCTACACTGCAGGCCGAACTAGCTTCCCCTTCACAGCAGCTCCATCCCTTGCCCTATCGTCTCACCCATTTCTCTCACTTACTGAGCCTTTGACTAGCCGCCCCTTCAAACACCAGACTGCAGTAAAAACACTGCTGCATATCAGTAAGGACTCTTCTGATCAAACCTACCTTATATTTTTCAAGAAAATAGGAAAGTCTTCTTAAAACAGCAAGTTAAGAGGAGCTGATAGTAGGAAAAGACAAGAGTAATTTCCAGGCCATCACTCTCCAGGAGAAGAGTCCAGTGGAGGAGAAAATCTCCTGATGCTATTGTCCAGCCCCTGGGCAGATGCCACGTGGGGTAAAAAGGGACAGAAAAAGCAGTCCCTTCTTATGGCCAGAGGAAGAAAATGAGGCAGAGAGGTGCTCAGAAGAAGGTAACTAAGGGCTTTGATTTAGCAAAGAACCGTCACCAGCTTAATTAGTGCCGGCAGCAGAAGGCAAGCTGCCGGCATGGGGGTCTCCACACCATTGCTGAGAAAGAGAGATGAAGCCCTGCTTTGACCTAGCACAGAAAAGCAGCCAAAGAGAGACGAAGTTAGGTAAACATGGTTGACAAACATAAAAGTAGTGACAAATGGTTCGACTGATGGTATTTGTATTTCTTTACATCTTGTTCCACATTATATCCTTTTAAAAGGTAGATATGAAAATGTCTTAAATTAGTATTTGTTAGCTGTTACACGTTATTCTGATAATCTGGTGATTAGACAAAGAGATGAATAAAGGTGATTGCATATTATTAGACTGAGATGAAATGATCTTTGAGTCAATTGTACATGCCCAGCATCAGTCTAGCTGGCCATCACTGTGGAGGTGGGTACCTATTTAAATTATAGGAGTCATTCCTAAGAAATGCTGATTCCAGATATTCAAATGGAAAACTGACATGAAGTTGCACAGGGTATAATAATGCAAAATTATCCAAAGTTTGACTCTGACTCATCTCTTATGGTCCCAGTCAGGCATCCTTACCAAAAAGCTTGAAGTCATCAGTGTTGTTGTTTTTGAGAGTGAATGTGACGTCCTTAGAGTTGCTTTTGTAGTGAATCAGCGTGGTGTTCCCCATGTAGGCTTTCAGCTCTTGGGCACCATCGATAGAGGGAGGGTACTGATCTGGAACACAAAGAGGGGGATTGGGACCTGAGGCAGGATGCTCTCTAGCCTTGAAGGCCTCCTTCCTCTTTCTCTAGACTTCTTGCCTGTGTGAGGAATTCATAGGACTGTGACTCTCCTCCAGAAGCAGGAATTATTCTGTGTATCTGCTCTCAGAACTATGCAGAGCAGGTTGGGGTCATATTGCCCTCATGGCCAAATCTTTATTTTTCCTTTATCTGCTCCTCAAACAAGATTCATCTTAAGTTCTTTCCTGATCAGAACATTATGCTGGGCTTGGTATGAACTGAATCCAAAAACAGGGTTGTTTAGACCATCACAGAGTTTTACCTTTGGAAGAGGGCTGAAAACTGTGAGGGTAATATCTAAACAGGCATTGTGTTTATCAGGAAATAGAAAGTTAAATCTTTTCAATGGTGTCTGTTTTTGGAGCTCTGCTATTTCCATGTCATATTTTGTTCATTAAGTCAGTCAGTTACGTAACAAGTATTTATTGAGCACCTACTATATGGCTGGCACTGTACTAGATAGCAAGGTCACAGCAATGAACAAATAATAATAAAGATACCTATGAAAATTAGGAAATATGCTTGATAATTATAAATGCTAAGGAAAAAATAAAACAAGGAAAGGAACCAGGAAGTGTGGATGAATGTGAAATTTTAGACAGGCTAGCCAAAAAAGGTGACATTTAAATATAGACTTGAAGAGGTGAAGGGCTAACATGTGACTGCCTGGGGGGAGGGCATTCCAGGCATAGAGAATAGCCTATGTGGAGTCTTGGGGTTGAGAGTTAGCTTGCATGTTTGGAGGACACAAAGAAGCCAGTGGGGCTGGAGCAAAGGGAACGAGGCGGGAGTATTAGGAGAAGATTTCAAGAGGCAAATTGGATAAGGCTTTGAAGGTAGTTATAAGGACAGAGTGAGATGGGGAATCATGGGAGGGTTTGAGCAGATGAATAACATGAGTCAAAAAAAAATCTACCAGCCAAGATGGAGGCACAGGTAGTTATACTTTTCCTCCTTGCACAACCAAAAGAAGGACAACAACAAATTTAAAAACAAAAGCAACCAGAACTACCGGAAAATTGAACTGTATAAAAGTCTGACAACCAAGGAATTAAAGAAGAAACATTCATCCAGACTGGTAGAAGGGGCAGAGATGGGCAGCCAGGGCAGAAAGGACACAAGACAAAGTGGAAGCTGGAGGACTGAGAGGGTTAGGTGGAGGCTGGCAGACTGGCAGTCCCACATTTGTGTTTGGATAACCCGGGAGGACCAACTGGGGAGTGAGACAGACCACACAACCCAGGGTTCCAGAGCAGGAAAAGAAAGCCTTAAAACCTCTAGCTATAAAAATCTTTGATTTCTCAAAAGAGACCTTACAGGCAAGAAGGGGCTGGAAAGAAGTACTGGAAGTCTTGAAAGGCAGGGACCTACAACCAAAATTGCTCTATCCAGCAAAGCTGTCATTTAGAATAAAAGGGAAGATAAAGTGCTTCTCAGATAAGGTCAAGTTCAAGGAGTTCATCATCACCAAGCCCTTATTCTATGAAATGTTAAAGGGAATTACCTAAGAAAAAGAAGATAAAAAATAGGACAGTGAAAAGACAGCAAACTCACAGCTATTAACAACCACCCCTAAAACAAAAGCAAACAACTAGAACAGGAACAGAAACACAGAAATGGAGATCACATGGAGGGTTAGCAACAGGGGAATGGGAGGAGGAGAGGGGGGGAAAGGTACAGAGAATAAGTAGCATAGATGGTGGGTAGAAAATAGACAGGGGGAGGGCAAGAATAGTGTGGGAAATGTAGAAGCTAAAGAACTTATGACACATGGACATGAACTAAAGGGGAGGAATGTGGGTGGGAGGGGGTGTGAAGGGTGGAGGGGAATGATGGGGAAATGGGACAACTGTAATAGCATAATCAATTAAATATACTTTAAAAAATCTGTGGAGATTGCAGCTGTGGGACAAACTCCCAGCCTCACAGAAAAGTTCATGGAGTGACCCATAGGGTCCTAGAACATACACAAAATCACCCATCCAGGAATCAGCACCAGAAAGGACCAATTTGCTTGAGGGTAGCAGAGGAAGTGACTGAAAGCCGTCTAAGAGCCCAGCAAGTGGCATTGTTCCCTCTCAGCCCCCTCCCCCACATACAGCACCACAATACAGTGAAGTGGGTTGCCCCATGCTGGTGCATACCTAAGGCTCTGCCCCTTACAACATAACAGGTGCACTGAGACAAAGAAACATGGCCCAAATGAAAGAACAGATCAAAACTCCAGGAAAACAACTAAGTGACCAACAGATAGCCAAACTATCAGATGCAGAGTTCAAAACACTGGTAATCAGGATGCTCACAGGTGGTTGAGTATGGTTGCAAAATAGAGGAAAAAGTGAAGGCTATGCAAAGTGAAATGAAGAAAAATATACAGGGAATTAACAGTGAAAGGAAGGAAACTGGGACTCAAATCAACAATTTGGAGCAGAAGGAAGAAATAAACATTCAGCTGGAACAGAATGAAGAAATAATAATTCAAAAAAAAATGAGGAGAGGCTTAGGAACCTCTGGGACAACTTTACATTCCAACATCCAAATCATAGGGGTGCCAGAAGGAGAAGAGGAAGAGCAAGAAATGGAGGAGAACCTCTCCAATCTGGCAAAGGAAATAGACTTCCAGGAAGTCCAGGAAGCTCAGAGAGTCCCAAAGAAGTTGGACCCAAGGAAGCACACATCAAGACACAGCATAATTACATTACCCAAGATTAAAGATAAGGAGAGAATGTTAAAAAGCAGCAAGAGAAAAGGAGACAGTTACCTACAAAGGAGTTCCCATCAGACTGTCAGCTGATTTCTCAAAAGAAACCTTGCAGGCAAGAAGAGGCTGGAAAGAAGTATTCAAAGTCATGAAAGATAAGAACCTACATCCAAGATTGCTCTATCCAGCAAAGAGATCATTTAGAATGGAAGGGCAGATAAAGTACTTCCCAGATAAGGTCCAGTTAAAGGAGTTTATGATCACCAAGCCCTCATTATATTAAATATTCTTAAAGGGACTTAAGAAAAAGAAGATAAAAACTATGAATAGTAAAATGACAACAAACTCACAACTATCAACAACTGAACCTAAACAAAAACAAAAGCAAACAACTAGAACAGGAACAGAATCACAGAAATGGAGATCATGTGGAGGGTTGTCAGCGGGGAGGAGGAGGGAGGAAAATGGGGGAAAAGATACAGGGAATAAGAAGCATAAATAGTAGGTACAAAACAAATGGGGGGGAGGTTAAGAATAGTATAGGAAATGGAGAAGCCAAAGAACTTATATGCATGACCCATGGACGTGATATAAGGTGGGGGAATGCTGGTGGGGGGGGTTCCAGGTGGAGGGGAATAAAAGGGGGGAAATGGGACAACTGTAATAGCATAATCAATTAAATATACTTTTAAAAAATTCTTGTAAATTAAAAAATTTGTAGCTTAGGGCTCCTCATCTGTCCCCTAACTCTGAAAATGCCTCCCTGGGCCTCATGCCACTTACTGAGGGTGTTGTTCATCTTCTGGTAACTTCTCAAGAACATCTTAGTATGCAGTCCAGTTCCTATGTTTCCTGTGGCCAGGGTGTCATGGATACATTGTGTATCTCCATTACACCCGGAGGTCAAGGATTTGTTTTGCATCAGTTGGTCAAAGAAGAGTGGAGTGAAGTTGGAAGGCAGATGGTTGTCCCTCTTGCCAAGGAGGCTTGTTCCATTGATTTCCCCTATAACACATGAGGTTTGATGGTGGTGGTACCAGGGGTGGGACTCCAGCTATATTTTTGCAGTGTCCCCTTATCCTCACTTTATAGGGCTTGGGGTGGGGGAGAGGAGCATGGAAAGACAGGTTGGCTTCTGACTTCTGAGTCTGGAAATCCCTGCTCTAGAGACTGAGGGCCACCCACTTCCCTCATCCTCTCCTCAGGTAGAGAAACACGGGTGGGAGGGGGTGGAGGGGACAAATCTGGGGTGGCACCAGAATCCTGTGTCTCCTCCTCACTTTTCCACCCCTCCCTTATGAAGGACAAAGCTCTGGTTCCCACAGGCCCGAGGGAGACAACCTGGCCTTGTCCCATGTAACCCAGCACTCTGAAGTCCAGACTCACAGGTCATTCCATAGTGAAAAAGTTCCTTTTCAGTGCTCCCTGGGGGAATAACAGTGCCATTGGGCATCTTGAAGTCATCACCTGGATAGCCGTTCCAGACCCCTGTGGGACAGAGTGGGAGGTCAGCTCCTCTGGGACTGTGGTTCTCCTCATTCCCTGGGGAGCCTCCTGCATGTCACACTCAAGGTGTGAGGAGGAGCAGGGGGCCCAGGAAGCCTCTTTCTGTTGCATCTGTTCTTCGTTCAGTCCTCCAGGAGGAGGGTAGAGGATGGACCATAACCTCAGCACCCACCCCTCTGCTTCAGGGATCAGGGAGAGGAGGAGGAGGAAGGGAATGGCGCCGATGGAGGGAGGGTTGGGAGGGTGTGAGGGGCAGTGAGAAGAAGGGTGGCTGCTGGCCCCACCCTCCTCAGAGCCCTTCCTGGATGTTCCCTCGGGAGCTTTAGGAGGATAGGAAATGGGCCTCAAAGGTAGCTGAGGAGGTCCCAGTCCTTCCCTGCCACTCTGTGCCCACAGGACTGTTCCAAGGAGGCGGAGAAAAGGAAACAGCCCTTCCTGGGATGTCCACAGCCAACGGGAGGGGGGCCCGCCTGGGGCCTGGAGGTCTGAGCTCCTGTTGTGGCTGCTGCCTCAGAGGCAGCGTCCTGCCTGCTTCTTACCCAGGAGGCCCTCTGTACGGTTTCGGTACTCTTCTGGGAAGCTGCAGGAGGCATGGAGGATGTTGGAGAGAGCAATCACTGAGACGATCACTGTCCCGTCTAAGCTGGCTGACACCAGGGAACCATTGCGGTTCATTACAACTCCAGTGGTATTGAAGATTTCCTGGTCTGGAATGTTGGGAGACAGATGAGGCAGAAACCAGCATCGGGTCCCTGCAGGCCCAAGACTTGACAGTAATGAAGGCTCAGGAGACTGGAAGCAGCTCTGGGATATCCTGCAGGTGTTTTCTCCGGGGACCCCAAACCAAACATACAGAACACCCCTCAGGGTTGCACCACCAATTCCGCCTGGGCCCAAAGACAGGGGCTACCACAGACGAGCTGTCACAGCACTGGGAGAAGGAGAGAAGTGACCTCCTCCTAATGTGGAATGCCTAGCTGCTGGGTGAAGAAGCTGCTCAAGCACAGGGGAGGCCACCGCCCTCCTCTGCCCCAGTGCTGCCGCCTCCACACCCCATAATTCTGCTTCCAGGCATGGGACACGCTCTGAACCCTCACAGCTGTCCCCAGCCTACCTTTTCCATCTTCAAAGGTCACAGTCTGATTATTGAGCCACACGTGGATTGTGTCGTTGGGCTCAAGGAGCCACTGAATCTGGAAGGAAATTGGAGGAGGACTAAGCTTGACCGAGAGGTGGTCCCAGAGGCTGAGAAAGGAGGCTGCACAGAGCTTAGAACCTGAGCCCTGGACAAAGATGAAGGTGATAAAGAGTGTGATGATGAGGTTTTTCTACCTAATGTCTATGCAGTGCTTAGCATGGGCCAGGCTCTGAGCTAGGCACATTTCTTAGATCATCTCATTAAAATCTCACGACAGCCCCGTGGGGTAGGTAATATTATTATCCCCATATTTCTGTAAGGAAACTAAGGCACTTGGAGTTAAGTTATCTCTTCAATCACATAGTTGGTGCGGTCTGGACCCAAATCTTCTGTCTGCGGGGTTGACTCTCAAACTATACACTGGTAGGAGGCATCCTCCTACTTCCTGCCCCCTTCCCTTCTTCCTTCTCTTTCTCCTCCTGGGCCTTGATTTCCAGCTGAAGGTCCCCGAGGGCTCTCTAGGAGGTGGTGGGTAGGGGCAGGGATGTGTGTCTAACACCCTCTGCCTCACTCACCGTGATGGAAGCCAGGCTGCTGGTGTTGTATTGAGCAGCAAAGGCAATGAAGTTGGTAGCCTGGGCTGAGCCGGTCTGGGCAGTGCGGCCCTGCAGCAGGAAGGAGGAGTTTCCGTCCCTGGCCCGGACTAGCAGGAAGTCCCCCAGCCCATTGAAGGTATAATTGACACCATCGAAGGTGGTGATGTGGGGGTCCCCAAACATCCAGGCTGGAAAAAGGAGATACCACATTGGCATGGCAGACAAGGGAAAGGTCTGAGGTTCCCCACTGCCCCCAGGCAGGGCATGTGCTCAGGTAGACTGAAGCCTGGGGACGCATTGAGCATGGCTTATAGAACCCTCCCTGGAAGCCCTCTTGCATTTTTGTGCCCCAACTCTACCTATGTCTGCTCATTAACTCCCACCCCCCATTCCCACCCCTTCCCCAATACCATGTACCAAACACCAGAACCATCTCCACCTTCCCTTGTGGTCACAGCCCTGACCCAGGAATCTAGTTCTGCCCTCGTCCAGGCCCCAAGAGGCTATCCTTCCCCAGGCATCGGCTCCAGGGCAGGGCCCAGCAGCCTCACCAGGCCTTGGGGGCCGGTACCAAGCACAGCTGATGCGGGGCTGCCTTTGGTGGTACAGGGCGCAGAAGGAGGAACGGTCAGTCCTGTGGCAGCACCAGTCCTGCAGCTGCAGTTCTTGCTCTGTGGAGAAGAGCAGCATGTTGAGAAGTGCGGGGGTGGGGTGGGGGTGGGACAGGACATGGAGGACCTGCAGAACCCAGATGGAAGGTTCACGGGGCAAGGTGAAATGTGTGGCAAGGGGATGCTTTGGGAATCAGGAATACCTCTGTACAGATCCCACCCTGTTCAATGACCTTAGGCCATCAACCAGTGACTGTTTCCCCTGTAGGCTTGTTGCAGCCAAGCCCCCAGGTGGGCCAGCACAGGGTCAGAGATAAAGATCTTTCTTTCTTGTAGGGTGGGGTGCTGAGTTCAAAGTGCTGGGGTGAAAGGGCATGGCTGATGGTCTGGGACTGTGGAGGCTGCTTTGATTACAGGGAGGAGTGGGAGGGCACCTATTACCTGCCCCACCACACCTGTGCCCTCTAGCTCCTTTGAAGAGTCAGTCTCTGACGGAGATGATTCCGTGTCTTCCCCTGGACCGCCTGCTAATATGGGTCCAGAGGAACAGGGTCAGACTAGACCCCTCTCCTTCCCAGAAAGATGCCTCCACTCTGAGCTGGGGCTATGGAGTCAAATGGAGATGGGGCAAGAAGAACTCAATCATGATCCCCTCAGATGTCGCTGGAAGGGATGTTGGGAGCTGCCTAAGGTTATAAGATCAGGAAACTGAGGGCCAGCGAAGGGAAGGAACTGGGAGGGAATGGGGACAAAAGGCGACTTTCCGTGGGTCCCCTTGCTTAGTGTGAATCCTGGGGCTGATCCCTGACAGAGAAGAGGAGAGAGCTCCAAAGGAAGGACTCAGATCTCTGTGGACACACATACCAAGCTGCCGAAGACTCTGCACTCTCCAGCCTTGGAGAAGCTCTCCCCAGGGCCCGTAGCTGCAACACACGCCCCCACGCCAGGAGGAGAAGCTGCACAGCTGCCTGCTGCCGAGGCCCCACCAGCCTGCAACAAGTCCAGACATACTCAGGCCCAGAATGCCAGGATTCAGCGGGGGCGGGGGTCTGTTTCTAGGGAGGAACAGGTTAGGCGTGACCAGAGGGATGGTGGGTAGGCTTGTGGGAGACAATGGAGATGTCCCAAGAGACTGGGAGGAGGTATTACCTATTTGGATGGGCTGGAACCGTAAGTCCCATAGTCCCTGCTGCCAAGAGCAAGGGCAGGAGATGTGGTCCCAGCCCAAGCTGGGCAACTGAGGCTGTCTCTTCAACTGCTGCAGGCACCTGAGACGGTAGTTGGGTCTTTCGCTACTGTGTAACTGATAGACCTGTAGCCCCTTGAGGCCTGAGGAACAAAGGAAGAAGGGGTTATCCCAGGGTTTTGGACCATAGGTTCTGCTTTAGCTTTAGGGAAAACCAAAACTCAGAAATGTGCCCTCTGTATGCCACTTTTCCCCTCTGGATAGCTCTTCCGTGGAGGAGACCCAATTCAGATTGGCAGCAAGTCCTCCCCAAAGACTCCATATGATGTGACCTCCAAAAGCCCTCAAAGCTTGGATCTTTGGGCAAAACCCAGAGACAAGGATTGGGCAAGGAGACCTCACATGTACCCAACTCAGAACCAAAGCCTGGCGCTGACCTTCAGTTCATCCCATCCTCTACTCTTTTGTTTGTCACTGTAAGCTCCAGCACCTTCTAATGCCTCCCCCCACCCCAAACCAGTTCCTCCGCATGTACCCTGTATGTCAACGAATGATGCCACCAGCCACTAGCCACCTGCTCAAACACTTGGCTTTCACCCTGGACCCCTGGTTCCCTCAGCCCAGACATGTCAGTGGCCAAAGCAGTCAGGGAAGAGGCTGATGCTCAGAAGCCAGCTGGGGAGCCACAGAGAAGGTGGCAAGTGATGATGCTGGGACTTGCTCCAACACCACAAGGCTGAGGAAGCATCCTCTGTGCCCAGATACCATCCTTGGAAGGGGGAAGTAAGTGGGAGAAGAAACCCTGATAGGGAGTTTGAACTGAAATAGACCTTCAATTAATTAATTGTAAATTACATACTGCCCACCCCAGCTGCCATGAGTAAGAAGTGGGACTCCAGAGTCCAATAAGATATGATAGGACATTAAATCTTTACCCTGTTCTCACACCAAAGAAATAACTGTCAAGATAATTACAATTTGTTAAGGCTTTGAAAAGAATAATCATTGTTTATGATTATCTGTTCATGCGTCTTCTCCAGAACAACCTGGTATCAGGGAAAACATCAGATACTCTCCCCAAAACACACACACACACACACACACACACACACACACACACACACACCCTGTCTTTCTATTGTAGTGCACCCCTTAGGTCACAAGTTGATGCATCTTGATAGAAGGGCCCTAATCCGACTTGTGAAGCATTCTCCACAAGGTGGCACCCATGATTTGATTTAGCTTCTGTTTACCAAAAATTCTTGCCACAGAACAAGTAGAACTGCATTTACACTTCACAATTTACATGGCTGATTTTTAATGCTAAAATGTTCTTTGTTCTTTCTCATTTTGTAAATGATGCTTTCTTTCCCTTTGGGGCTTCCAGACAGTACACTGAGTCATGGAGGAAGCCCCATGGGCTTCTTACCAGAATGAGAGTTCTTTGAGAGCAAACATACCAGTCTTTTCCCTCTTGTTTCATATTCCTGGTTCTCACAGTGTCCAGTGCATAGCAGGTGCTCAGTTAAATAATGACTAAATGAATGTCAGACCTCTCTCTTTCTAGATTCCCTTAAGGGATCTCATCCAGATTCACATTCCATTTCTGGGACAGGACGCGTGGAGTATTGTCCCAACTATCCACTCACATTCCCATACCCTGCCATATCCCCGTCCTCACTTCCAGAATCCGGACCCCCACTGAGAGACCTCCTAGGTCTGGCTCATCCCAGGAAGGAGACAAAGTCCCAGCCAAGCTACCAGCTGCTCCCTGGGCAGTGCCAAGGGCTTATTACATCTGTGGGAAGTCAGTTTATGCTGGGGACACCCCGCAGAATGGTGGACATGCCAGGGAGCTGCCCCCTAGGACTGTCATAGCCCACAACGCAGAGGACAGAAGAAGATTGTGTGACTAGGTGGCACTTCTTACCTGAGCTGGAATTCAGGAATTGGTCTGGACGATACCTCTCCCACGCTGGCTGGAACGTCAGTGGGCTGTTTTTATAATACCCATCTCCACTGCAGGCAAAGGAAAGAATTGTAGGCCTCTGTCACACACAGTTGGCAAGTTATTCATTCAGCTAGTCAGCCAGTCAGTCACTCAGTCCAACTAGTCATCAGTTATTGGCTGGTCAGGTTATTCAGTGAGCTGGTCAGTCAGCCAGCACAGAATCACTGATTCCCACCAAGCAGGAAAGGGGAAGAGGTGGGTGGGGAGACTAATCCATTCCACATCTGATCAATAAGATGCCAGAAACTGGTCATGAGGCAGGGGTGTGAAAACAGCAGAGGTCAGGCCTCCTTCAGGTTTGTTTCCCTTCAGCTAGGGATTGATTGGGGGGGACAGTATGTTGGGATGGTTAGGTTAAGAGCCAGTCTCTGAAGTTAGGCAGTCAAGAGTTCAATTCTTGATTCCAGCCCTTAGTAGCTTGGAAACCATGGGCAAGTTACTTAATCTCTTTGATTCTTAGTTTTCACATCTGTGTAAAAGAGATTACAGTTGCACCTACCTTGCAGTATTGCAAAGATGAAATGTAACATTTGTAAATCTCTTGGAACTGAGGACCTGATGCAATAGGTGCACCGCCCGCCCAGGGGTGGGGTTCAAATCTCTCCGCTCCAGGAAGGAGAATATCCGGCACAGATCCTGCAGCCTCACTCTAAGTGCGTGTCTCAGAGCAGTGACTCCTGATCTTTTACTCTGCTCTGACACAGATGGGTGACTCACACAGGCATGACACCTTGGGCAAGGGGTCAGGCACACTCAGAATGTTGGGAAATTCCTAGGTAGTTGGATAATTCCACTCCTTTCTCCTTCACAGACATTAAAAATCAAGTAAAAGCCATACAATTATAGGGGCAAACCTGAACACTCTCTAAGAGAAAATTATTTGCAGCAATCACCAGTAACAAATTACATGGGACGTTCACAACTGATTACACACACCAGCACCGGGAAGTACCGTGGCTGAGAACTGCTGTGTCAGAGACTAAGCCACCTTCACTCTCTCTCCCTCTGCTCTACATCTTTCCCAGTGACCCTACACAAGCTGCTGACCGCCCTGGGGGAGGAGTTAATTCTCCATCAGAGGCACCAGGAGCCAGGAAGGCAGATTTTGGCCTCAGATGTTGAGTTCAAATTCCTGCCTTGTCACGTCCCAGCTCTATGACTTTGGGCAATTACTAATCTATTTGTACCTCAGTTTCCTTATCTGTAGAATGGGTAACAAATAGTATCTCTTTCATGGAGTTGTGATAATTAAATGAAATAATGAATATTAAGCACTTAGTACAATCAATATTTGCTATCATTATTAAGATATTTGAGAAGTCAGGAGAGGTCATCTAACATCAGCAGAAATCTGAGAAATTAAAGCTCGGGGAATTATTATACTGCATGGGTTCTGGGGAAGGAAAGACAATGGCAGTGAATAGAGATATTTTCATGTGAAATAGCAAGAAATAGGATCTTTTAATGGGAAGTAGCACCAGGGTGAGTCAGAAGCATCAGCAATGAGGAATCAGCCTGGTCCTGGGGTATGGGAATGTGCCTGCAGTCAAAACACTGCTCTGCACCATTTTCTATTATTTGCTTAGTGCTGACAGCCCCTCCCTCCCTGTCCTACCTGGAGAAGCCTGTGAGGACCCAATTGCCTAGGTGCTGGGTCACATCCCACTGCATCCCACCACTTTGGTAGAGAAACAGGGCGAAGGATCTGCTTCCATCTGTGGAGAGGATGGCCTGGTAGGTGCTGGTCTGGGGGTTGGTTGGAGACAAACAAGGAGATGCCTGTGAGAGAGCTGGAGTGTCATCCCTGATGTCCCGTCGTTCACCCCACACCCGTGCCTCGATGCACACATTACCTTTTCCTGGCCTACCTAGAGGAAAGGCATGGGCTTAACATGCTGACAAGTTTGGGAGCCTGTAGGACACCTTTCACCCTTGGTGTCAAAGCATGTAGCATGGTAGATTTGCCTTCTTTGTGACTTCTTTCCAGGAAGGGGCCATAGAAGGCTCTGGGTTAGAAATCAGTTGGAGACAATTTGTATAAGACAGAATCAGGAACCTGAGTGATTAGCCAAGGCACCAGAGAGCTGGGAGCAGCCTATGTAGCTTCCTCAGGGACATTTAAGGACATTGTGCAAACGTCTCCTCAACCTGAATGGTGGGGAGAACCACAGCAGGTGAGACTGGAGGTTCTCTGAAGGCGAATGCCAAGCACTGTGCTTGTATGAAGTAGGTAATCAATGAACTCGTTGAACCAGTGAAGAGACAAGTGACTTCAGACCAGACACAAGGAAGAACTTCTGACTATAAGAGCTGTGCATCCCCAGAGGGGAGACTAGGGGGATTATGTGGTGTGCCCATTTCCACTGGGGGGCTTAAGGTTGAGAGCCAGCATTTGAAGTCAGAAAAACCTTGGTTCTGGGCCTGGCTTTGTTATTTGCTAGCAGGGTGACCTTGTGCAAGTTGCTTAACCTCTCTAAATATCATCTTTCTCATCTCTAAAATATGGATAACATTATCAGGTTGAGCCATATAAAATGGCCAATAGCCAGCCATTTGACTTACAAAAATTCCATTTCCTAAATTTCAGCCTCCTAATATCCAGTGATCTGGGCTGCTGAGTTCATAGAAGTAAAGTGTTGGGGCAGCCTGGTGCAGGGTAAGTGCTCAGCATCAAGGTAGGGGTGGGCAGGAGTGCTATAATCAGCAATTGGTCCTTGAGTCAGAGGGTTTGAGAAGACTGGCCCCTGTCTGACTTCCAGATGCTTCATACGGAGCTGTCCATCAGTCCACTCACCCCATAGGTCCACTGGGCAGGATAGGCAGAGGCATTGACCCATGTGACCTTTAGGGTCCACCTGGCTTTGTAGTTCCAGGCGTTTGTAAACTTTTCAATCCAAGATTCCACCTGCTGGACTACAAGTGGTTTGTAGTCATCATAGAGTGTCTCATATTCCTAGGAAAGGCAGGCAGATAAGGACAAGGAAATGAGGGTCCCAGCTCAATACTCCCGAAGGACCCCACTTTCTACATGGTGATGCTGGTCACCTTAGTCTACCCACATATGGCATCCTTCCCTCCTCCAGACCTACATTTTCAGGTAGCTCCTTAGACCTTAAGATCTATTCATACTGGGCAGCAGGGAAGCCTGGGGTGTGTGGAGTGGAGAGTCAAGGCCCAGGAACCCAAGTCTTATGGACTTGAACTCATGCATCTCTTAGCACAGACTGGTTCTGACAGCATCAACGACCTGTGCCTATTTGAACCTCCCCAGGTCCAACTGAAGGCTCCTCAAGGACAGGCATATGTTTCTCCATCTTTGGACCTTCTCCAGTGCTTTGTCTAAGGCAGGTACACAGCCTGCATTCGCCTGCAGGAGCTTTTGTTACCTACTCCCACCGACTGGAATCATTAACCTGATCCAGGAGCTCACGCAGGCGCCCTGCTTGACTCAGGCCTGGTAGGCAAGACCCCTACAACCTTATTCTAAACTAAAACCCTGGATTGCCAACCCCCATCCCTGTCACCTGCAGACCTTCTCGCGGTTGTGTCAGGGTATTCCAGAGTTTGTATAATAGTCCTAATCTGCTTCCTCCCCACCCTCATATTTAAGCACCAATCCCTGCCCAAACCAAGCCCAGCTCGGACAGCAGTAACTCGTGCACCACCTTCCACACAGCCCTTTGTCTCTCCTTGCTGGCTTCTGGGGGAACCTGAATGCCATGCTTTGAAAGGCCCACCTGGTAAAATATGGTTCCCTGGTGGCTGGAGAAATCAGCATCGCCCCAGAATGGAGCCACAATGGCCAGCTGGTCCCTGTCCGTGAAGCCTCTAAGGGGAGGGTTGGGGTAGGCGAAAATCTGGTACTCTGATTCCGGGAAAATGATCTGACCATTATCTGTGAACTGAGCACAAAGGTTCTTCCAGTTAGCATTCAGGGAGGGAGGCAGAGCAGCCTAGGAACAGCTCCTCAGAAGTACAGCCCCCAAGGGCCTCTCTGGGTAGCACTTCAGATGTGTCAACAATCTCTGGAAGGTCATGTCATCCATCTCCCGGCCTGCTGGGAGAGCCCCTTTTCCCAATTCTCACACAAATACGCTTCACCCTCAGGACATTCCTCCTCAAGTCCTTCCTAAGGTGGTAGGTTTCGTCCGGCTTCAACAGCAGCACCATCTATAGACCAGCCTGTCACAGAGCAGACTCCCCTGGGTAAATCCCCTCCACCCCATCTTGAAGCTGGTGCCACACCGGATGGGGCTAAATGACTGAAACCCTCACCTCATCACTTTCATAGAATTACAGACAGTGTAAACAGCATCAAACAGTTGTTTCCCAGATGGAGCTTTCTGTTCATAAAAAGGGCCCTGCAGAAATGGTAGAAAGCTTACTCTACCGGGATCTCTTTACTGTGGTAAAGACACTTTTGCTCACGTGGCTAGGCGAGCCTTGCCTAGCTCCCTGTCTGCCTTGGCTGATGCTCTGCTATTAAAGACTGTGAATGCAAACTGAGCCAGAGGCAGAGATACAGTAGGTGCCTAACAAGTGTTGCTTTCACTCTCCCTTCCTTTCCATCAGGATCAGGTCACCGTCACAGAGCCATCTTGGAGCTCTGGAGAGTGAACCAGAGCCCAGGGAACACAGGTCTCAAGTCCTGCCCTTTGGGCTGCAGCCGGGGACTCACGTAGAGGAAATCTTGGAGAGAGGAGCCAAAAGGGAAGCCAATCTGAGGCTGGAAGAGCGGTGAGGTGAAGTCTATTTTCCTCCTGACAAACTCCTGGTCTCTGACATGTGGCCCGTAGGGGAAGAGGGAAACACCTGGACCAGAAGAAAGAAGAACAGAAAGTTCTCATGGGCTCCCACTTTATTCGGGCTGGCAGGGATCCCAAGGGTGTTTCCCCAGCTGCTCCTCTACCCGGTCTTCTGTTCCCCTAACTGGGAGCCATTGAGTTGTCCTCTCTCCACTTTCCCACCTGTGTTCAACCCATCTCCTCATTTTACCCTTTAAACTGGTATTGTCATTCTTCCCCAGCTTGGAGAAAATCAAGTCCTGCTGTCAGAATACCAACAAATTATTCAGCATCTGTTATGGTACTCATAATTGTTTTAAAGGGGGAAAGACAAAACTCCTCCAATGCAGGGAAGTTGAGTACTTGAAAGATCACTTCATAGAATGAGACATTTCCTGAGATGGTATTCCTCTAGATAAACTTGAAGATGCCCTAGAAGTTGTCCTAGGACCCCCTAGAGGTCCTTGGGTGGTTTGAGAAACCCTATCCTAAACATTTCTGCAATGGGTCTCCTTTCCATACTCACCTGCTGTTGCTTGGAATTCACAGCAATCTCTACACTGCTCTCCTGGCCTGTGAATCCATCCTCCACCCCAGTCACCATAGCATCATTTGTAAATGCAAATCTAGCCACATACTTCCCGGTTCCCATTATTCACAAGACTCCCTTACGTCACAGCTTCACTTCTCAATACTCTTCACCTTACTTCCAGCAACCCCCGCCATGCTTTGGGAATCTTCTCCCCATGCTATACTGAGACTGTTTTTCACATCTATACCTTTATTCCAGCTTTTCAGGCCATCCTGCTGGCTTGGAGTGTTTCCTCTCCCCCAGTTCCTATGAATTCTTTCTAGGAAGCCCCCTCATCACCTTGAACCCACTTTCACATCCCTTAGGGGCCTTTCATTGTGTATGCCTAATACTCTGGACTTATTCCTGTAATTGCACCTACTGAGGCAGCAGATCTGTCTCTTGCTGGACAGCACCTTGATAATTTCTCTATCTTCACCTCCTACTCCAGTGCCATGTACAAAGCCAGCCCTCAGCACCCAACTCTGATGCTGTCTCATTGTCCCCTATGAGGCCCTTTTGACATGAAAGAGCAGAATCTATGAGCAAGCAGGCTGAGACTGAGCATTCAATTACATCATCCTGTAAAGAAGACATGGGGAGAAGCTTGACTTCCCATGGCCCAAAAGGGGCAGTGGAGGTATCCACAGAGGACCCTCATTGGTAGCTCCAATCCAGCTGCCACAACTACAAGCTCCACATCTAGCTCAATCTTCTCCACATCAGGGCTGAAAAGTCCCAGCTCTATGGCATCACTTACCTTTCTCGGGATTGATAGGGACTGGGGTAACTATTGAGTGTGTGCCTGTGGATGTGCTGGGAGTTGAGGTTATAAGGGTCTGGGAAGTTGTTGAGGGCAGTGATGTTGCTGTGCTTCTCTCACTGTCTGTCCTCAGTGAGGTTGTGATTGCTCCTGGCATGCAGGGAGAGAAGACTGGAGTGGGTCTTACAGTCACAGAGTGGCAGAGTCAAAAAGAGTCATAGACTTAGAGAGCTGGAAGAGACAACTAGAAATCCTTTTGTCTGTCTTCTGATCACACCTGAACCACTCCCTGCAGGCAAGCAGTTGTCTGGTGGGACAGAGAGAATGGTGACCTGGTCACCCACCACACCCCCATTCACTTCACCCTCTTGTGGACCTCACCGCAGTCCTAACCAGGTTAACAATAACCTGGTATTATTAACTCACCATCCTCTCAAGCATTCTTCTAGGCCAGATTGAGCTAATGGGGCCAGAATGAGTAAGAGGCCAAGACCGTGGGGTCCCCTCCTACCTGATGTCTCAGTCTTCACAGTGGAGCTTGAGGGTGCCGTGGATGGTGAGAAAGTGCTGATACCAGACAGGAGTGTGGAGTTCCAGGTGGCTGCAGGGCCAGGGGCTGCTTGAGAGAATAAAGAATTACTGGTTGAAGTATAGAAACTCGGTATGGTCTAGGTTTTGCTCACATTACCAGAAAAAGTACAGTCAGAGAAAGCATAGCCTATTAATGGCTGTAGTGTAGGCAATATACTCTTAGAAGACTTAGATGCTGAAGAAGCATCAGGGGTCATCTCGATTAAAGGGTAAGTTGTACGTGGAAATGACAAAGTCAGGGTGGATCCAGTTATGCTGTCGTGATTACTCACAGAACTCATTTATGTTGGCCTTGTAGTAGAGTTGGTAGTGGAGGCTACCATTTGAACAGTTGCAGAATGCTCAGGGGTGGGTGTGCTTGACTTGCTCACTGAGGATGTTGGGATTTGCATGGTATTTGTCAAGGAGTTACTGCCAGAATCTACAGTGGGAATGACCACTGTGCTCATGTTTTCATGGATGAGTGAGCTTAAGGTTGTTGTCAGAACTTCTCTACTTCTGGACAAAGTAGTGAAAGGAGAACGAGAGGCTGCATCACTCAGGGTGGTAGAACTGACGGTAGTTAGACCTTCAGCTGCCCCAGATGACAAAGTTGGCATTGCTGTTTGGGTCCTGTGGCTACCTCTGACTGGGTTTGAGATTATTGTTGTGCTGGTCCTTGCAGGTGACAGAGTATGGGTAACAGTTTACCCATACTGTACCCAGTGTGCACATTTGGTGTGAATGGAAATGTCACTGTTGAGAAGTTGTTAGTCACTGGGGGGATGGAACTGACAGTTTCAGATCTTCCAGTGGTTCCTGTACATTGAGTCTGAGCTATCTGGGAAATAGCTGATGTTCCCTGAGGAGAGGCACTGGGAGAAATGAGGGTTGACTGTCTTGTTGGTCTCCCTGTTGTTGAAACCTCAGAGATGATGGCTGAAATGGTGTTGGGGACAATAGTGAGCATGATTCCCATGGTTCCTGGAGTAGTCTCATGACTGGTTGCAGTGGACAATAATTCAGTTGTAAACTGAGTTGTGTAGCTTTCCCTGGAGGAATTTGGAAAGAAACTCTTGATCTTATCTGAGATGGATGTTTCTGGGAAAGCACTTCCTGAAGTTGTTTGGCTGCTTGCAGTGAAAGAAGAAGCTGTAACTATGCCCACCAAGGTGGTTTCCATCACCAAAGATGCCATTGTGCTGGTAAGCTGTTCCCTAGTTGTCACCATGTGTTGAAACTGGTGGGTCTGGAAAATGGCTGATGTTGTGTTGGGTGAGGTGCTGGTAACAGGAAATGTTGATGGTCCTCCTGGGCCTGCCAGTGTTGACACTACAGAGGTGGACTGCGGAATGGTGCTTGTTATGGAAAATGATATGTCTCCTGAGGTTCCCAGGGTGGTGTCAGGGCTGGTGGGTGCTGTCCACAATATTGTGGTAGGAGTAGTGACCTGAGTTGTGTGACTTTTCCTGATGGGTGCTGGGGTGAATGTGGTCACTTCACCTGCATTGGATGTATCCTGAGGAACATTTTCTGAGAATGAATGTCCAGTTGGTTTGAATGAAGAAGTTGCAGATTTGACTGTTTTGATTGTGTTTGTCATGGGAGAGACTAAACTTGTGCTTTGTGATTCTTGTGTGGTCTGTGTGCCTTGAGTGTGATCTATCTGGGGAATAGTTGACGATTCTTGAGGAGAGGTGGTGGTAGAAAGTGATGCTAACTGCCTTGTTGGGCCTACTGTTACAGATTGTTGAGAAGCATGTCCACTTGGTATGGATGAAGGAGATGCAGATTTGACAATCTGAGTCACACCGGAGCTTGTGCTTCTGGCATGAGTGTCTGTGGTTGTCCCTGTGCCTTGTGACTAGTGAGTCTGGGAAAGTGCTATGGTTGTTTCCTGAGGAGATATGCTCAGAGAGGGGTATTTGGTTAGCTCTCCCCACTCACCTATTGTTGAGACATTAAAAGTAACCCAGGAAATTGTGCTAACAGTAGAAGTAGATACGTTTTTTGTGACCAGTATAGTGGCAGCTATTGATGTTGACAACAGTTCTTTTTGTGACTGAGTGAGATGGCTATCAGTGAAGGATGAAGTGAGGGTTGTTGTTTCACTGGGAGTGAATGTTTCATGAGAAATATCTGTAAAGCATGAGCTGCTCTTATGTGGCCATCCCATTGTCTTTGTGCCTTTGTTCTGGTGGGTGTGGAAAACTGTAGATCATTTTGGAGTTGGAGAACTGATAGAGAGCGGTGTTGATGGTACATCTGACCCCCATGTTGTAGAAACTTTAGAAGTGAATGGAAGAAAACTTCTAGATACGGATAGTGATGTCTCCCTGGTATTATCTACCGTGGTGTATTTTGAGGTTGGTGCTGTCAACATTTCAGATGTTGACAGAGCTGTGTTGCTGACACTGAAGGAAGATGAAGGAGTTGTTTCACCAGAAGAGGAGGTTGCCAGAGAAATGCTCCCAGACAGAGTATGTTCACTTGGTAAAAGGAAAGGAGTGGATGTGCTCACTACTGTGATTTCACTGATTTCAGGTTCCACAGTGGTCTCCACGGCCTCAGTCTGGTAGTTCTGAGAAGGTGCAGGTGTGTCCTGAGTAGATGTACTGAAGGAGGAAGCTTTGGGTTGTCCCTCTAGTCCAGTTGTCACTGGTACTATTAAGGTGACCGTACTAATACTTTTACTTGCAGGTAGTGGTGCGTCCATTGTGTTCCTTACAGTGGTATAAGTTGAAATTGCTGCTGTTGAAATATCTGATGATGGCAGAGATGTAAGGCTGATACTGGAAACAAGTAAAGTGCTTGTTTGATCAGTAGTGGTTCTCTCCTGAGAAATGCCTTGTGTAAAACTGTGTTCACTTGTGGAAGATAAAGGAGTGCTAACTGCTGAGACACCACTGGTTGGAGATTCCCTGTTGATCTCCATGCTCGGAGTCTGATGTTCATGAAAAGATGCTCGTGCGTGCCGACTAGAGGCGCTGGAGGATGCTGTAGCTAGTTCATTCACATCAGCGTTCACTGAGACTGCTGAGGAGACTGGACTGGAAGCTGCAGTTACAGACAGTGACATGTCCTCTGCTTTCATAAAGCTGGTGTGTGCTAAGGCTGGTGCTCCCACTGTTAGGGAAGTTGTTGGTGGGGTGTGGCTGACGTGAGAAGGGGGCACAGTGGTAGTCTCACCGGAGCTGAATGACTCCTGAGTAACAATGTTTCCACTAGATGAGGAAGAAGGAGCTGAAGTGCTCCTATCTGTGATAATGCTGGGTTGTGATTCTTGGTGGTCTCAGTGCTCTCACGGTGGTGGCTTTATAAGGTGCAGCAGTGTCCTGAGCAACAGTGCTAAAGGATGGTGCTGTTGTGTTCCTATCTCTTCACTTGTCTCTGACACTGCGGAGGAGACGGGACTAGAGGTCATAGGAACACACAGTGACAGATCCTCTGTTTTCCCAAAAGACATGTGTGCTGAGTTTGGGACTATGATAATTTCAGGAAACATGAGATGTGTCTGGCTGACACTAGAATGATATCAGGTGGTTGTCTCACCTGTATAGGATGTATCCTGACTAACATGTGAAATAACAATGTTTCCACTTGGTGAGGATGAAGGAGATGATATGCCCACATCTGTCACAATGCTGTTTGCAATTCTGAGGTGGATTCAATGCACGAACTGTGGTGTTTCTGTGAAGATGCTGCTATGTCAGGGGTACAAATGCTGGAAGAGGGTGCTGTTGGCCCTTCATTTACATCAGTGTTCGCTGGGAAGGCTGAAGTGCCTGGAGGAGAAACTGTACTTACAGACAGTGACAAGTCCTCTGTGTTGCCACAGTGGAGTGTGTTGAGGGTGGGGCTGTTGTCATTTCTGATGTTGTGAGATATATGTACCTGACAGTAGAATAGGATGAAGTGGAGGCCTCACCTGAATAGGATGCCTCCTCAGTAACATGTGAGGTAACACTGTTTCCTCTTAGTGAGGTTGCAGGAGGTGATGTGCTCACTCCTGCGACCATGCTGGTTTGTGGTTCTTTGCTGGGCTCAGTGCCACCAGTGTGATGATCCTGTGAAGATGTTACTGCGCGTGGAGCAGAGGTAATAAAAGACGATGCTGTTGTGTTTCCATTTTCTTCACTTGTCTCTGAGAGGGCTGAGGTGAGTGGAGTGGATGGTGCAGTTAAGAAAAGTGACATGTCCTCTGGTGTTCCAACAGTGGAGTGTGATGAGATTGGGGCTGTCGTTTCTGATGTTGTCAGATGTGTGGTGCTATCAGTAGAATGGGAGGGAGATGTGGTCTCACCTGAGTAGGATGTCTCCGGAGTAACATGTGAAGTAACATTGTTTCCACTTGGCAAGGTTGAAGGGGCTGCTGTGCTCACATCTGTGACCATGCTGGTTTCTCCTTTCTTGGACGTCTCTCTGCTCTCAGTGAAGGGGTTCTGTGAAGAAGCTGGTGTCTCCTGAGTAGAGGTGCTGAAAGTGGATGCTGTTGTGTTCCCATTTTCTTCGGTTGTCTGTGAGAGGGCTGAGGTGAGTGGAGTGGAATGTGTAGTTACAGAAGGTGACTTGTCCTCTGGTGTTCCAACAGTGGAGTGTGTTGAGGTTGGGGCAGTCGTTTCTGATGTTGTCAGATGGGTGGTGCAGTCAGTAGAATGGGAGGGGGATGTGGTCTCTCCTGAGTAGGATTTCTCCGGAGTAACATGTGAAGTAACATTGTTTGCACTTGGCAAGGATGAAGGGGCCGCTGTGCTCACTCCTGTGACCATGCTGGTTTCTGCTTTCCTGGACGTCTCTCTGCTCTCAGTGAAGGGGTTCTGTGAAGAAGCTGGTGTCTCCTGAGTAGCGGTGCTGAAAGTGGATGCTGTTGTGTTTCCATTTTCATCGGTTGTCTGTGAGAGGGCTGAGGTGAGTGGAGTGGAATGTGTAGTTACAGAAGGTGACTTGTCCTCTGATGTTCCAACAGTGGAGTGTGTTGAGGTTGGGGCAGTCATTTCTGATGTTGTCAGATGGGTGGTGCTGTCAGTAGAATGGGAGGGGGATGTGGTCTCACCTGAGTAGGATGTCTCCGGAGTAACAAGTGACGTAACATTGTTTCCAGTAGGCAAGGATGAAGGGGCTGCTGTGCTCACTCCTGTGACCATGCTGGTTTCTGCTTTCCTGGACGTCTCTCTGCTCTCAGTGAAGGGGTTCTGTGAAGAAGCTGGTGTCTCCTGAGTAGCGGTGCTGAAAGTGGATGCTGTTGTGTTTCCATTTTCATCGGTTGTCTGTGAGAGGGCTGAGGTGAGTGGAGTGGAATGTGTAGTTACAGAAAGTGACTTGTCCTCTGGTGTTCCAACAGTGGAGTGTGTTGAGGTTGGGGCTGTCGTTTCTGATGTTGTCAGATGTGTGGTGCTGTCAGTAGAATGGGAGGGCGAAGTGGTCTCACCTGAGTAGGATGTCTCCGGAGTAACATGTGAAGTAACATTGTTTGCACTTGGCAAGGATGAAGGGGCTGCTGTGCTCACTCCTGTGACCATGCTGGTTTCTGCTTTCCTGGACGTCTCTCTGCTCTCAGTGAAGGGGTTCTGTGAAGAAGCTGGTGTCTCCTGAGTAGAGGTGCTGAAAGTGGATGCTGTTGTGTTCCCATTTTCTTCGGTTGTCTGTGAGAGGGCTGAGGTGAGTGGAGTGGAATGTGTAGTTACAGAAGGTGACTTGTCCTCTGGTGTTCCAACAGTGGAGTGTGTTGAGGTTGGGGCTGTCGTTTCTGATGTTGTCAGATGGGTGGTGCTGTCAGTAGAATGGGAGGCGGATGTGGTCTCACCTGAGTAGGATGTCTCCGGAGTAACATGTGAAGTAACATTGTTTGCACTTGGCAAGGATGAAGGGGCCGCTATGCTCACTCCTGTGACCATGCTGGTTTCTGCTTTCCTGGACGTCTCTCTGCTCTCAGTGAAGGGGTTCTGTGAAGAAGCTGGTGTCTCCTGAGTAGCGGTGCTGAAAGGGGATGCTGTTGTGTTCCCATTTTCTTCGGTTGTCTGTGAGAGTGCTGAGGTGAGTGGAGTGGAATGTGTAGTTACAGAAGGTGACTTGTCCTCTGGTGTTCCAACAGTGGAGTGTGTTGAGGTTGGGGCTGTCGTTTCTGATGTTGTCAGATGGGTGGGGCTGTCAGTAGAACGGGAGGGGGATGTGGTCTCACCTGAGTAGGATGTCTCCGGAGTAACATGTGAAGTAACATTGTTTGCACTTGGCAAGGATGAAGGGGCTGCTGAGATCACTCCTGTGACCTGGCTGGTTTCTGTTTCCTTGGACGTCTCTGTGCTCTCAGTGAAGGGGTTCTGTGAAGAAGCTGGTGTCTCCTCAGCAGTGGTGCTGAAAGTGGATGCTGTTGTGTTCCCATTTTCTTCAGTTGTCTCTGAGACGGCTGAGGTGAGTGGAGTGGAATGTGTAGTTAGAGAAGGTGACTTGTCCTCTGGTGTTCCAACAGTGGAGTGTGTTGAGGTTGGGGCAGTCATTTCTGATGTTGTCAGATGGGTGGTGCTGTCAGTAGAATGGGAGGCGGATGTGGTCTCACCTGAGTAGGATGTCTCCGGGGTAACATGTGAAGTAACATTGTTTGCACTTGGCAAGGATGAAGGGGCTGCTGTGCTCACTCCTGTGACCATGCTGGTTTCTGCTTTCCTGGACGTCTCTCTGCTCTCAGTGAAGGGGTTCTGTGAAGAAGCTGGTGTCTCCTGAGTAGCGGTGCTGAAAGTGGATGCTGTTGTGTTTCCATTTTCTTCAGTTGTCTCTGAGACGGCTGAGGTGAGTGGAGTAAAATGTGTAGTTACAGAAGGTGACTTGTCCTCTGGTGTTCCAACAGTGGAGTGTGTTGAGGTTGGGGCTGTCGTTTCTGATGTTGTCAGATGGGTGGTGCCATCAGTAGAATGCGAGGGAGAAGTGGTCTCACCTGAGTAGGATGTCTCCGGAGTAACATGTGAAGTAACATTGTTTGCACTTGGCAAGGATGAAGGGGCTGCTGTGCTCACTCCTGTGACCAGGCTGGTTTCTGTTTTCCTGGACATCTCTGTGCTCTCAGTGAAGGGGTTCTGTGAAGAAGCTGGTGTCTCCTGAGTAGCGGTGCTGAAAGTGGATGCTGTTGTGTTTCCATTTTCATCGGTTGTCTGTGAGAGGGCTGAGGTGAGTGGAGTGGAATGTGTAGTTACAGAAAGTGACTTGTCCTCCGGTGTTCCAACAGTGGAGTGTGTTGAGGTTGGGGCTGTCGTTTCTGATGTTGTCAGATGGGTGGTGCTGTCAGTAGAATGGGAGGGCGAAGTGGTCTCACCTGAGTAGGATGTCTCCGGAGTAACATGTGAAGTAACATTGTTTGCACTTGGCAAGGATGAAGGGGCTGCTGTGCTCACTCCTGTGACCATGCTGGTTTCTGCTTTCCTGGACGTCTCTCTGCTCTCAGTGAAGGGGTTCTGTGAAGAAGCTGGTGTCTCCTGAGTAGAGGTGCTGAAAGTGGATGCTGTTGTGTTCCCATTTTCTTCGGTTGTCTGTGAGAGGGCTGAGGTGAGTGGAGTGGAATGTGTAGTTACAGAAGGTGACTTGTCCTCTGGTGTTCCAACAGTGGAGTGTGTTGAGGTTGGGGCAGTCATTTCTGATGTTGTCAGATGGGTGGTGCCGTCAGTAGAATGGGAGGCGGATGTGGTCTCACCTGAGTAGGATGTCTCCGGAGTAACATGTGAAGTAACATTGTTTGCACTTGGCAAGGATGAAGGGGCCGCTGTGCTCACTCCTGTGACCATGCTGGTTTCTGCTTTCCTGGACGTCTCTCTGCTCTCAGTGAAGGGGTTCTGTGAAGAAGCTGGTGTCTCCTGAGTAGCGGTGCTGAAAGGGGATGCTGTTGTGTTCCCATTTTCTTCGGTTGTCTGTGAGAGTGCTGAGGTGAGTGGAGTGGAATGTGTAGTTACAGAAGGTGACTTGTCCTCTGGTGTTCCAACAGTGGAGTGTGTTGAGGTTGGGGCTGTCGTTTCTGATGTTGTCAGATGGGTGGGGCTGTCAGTAGAACGGGAGGGGGATGTGGTCTCACCTGAGTAGGATGTCTCCGGAGTAACATGTGAAGTAACATTGTTTGCACTTGGCAAGGATGAAGGGGCTGCTGAGCTCACTCCTGTGACCTGGCTGGTTTCTGTTTCCTTGGACGTCTCTGTGCTCTCAGTGAAGGGGTTCTGTGAAGAAGCTGGTGTCTCCTCAGTAGCGGTGCTGAAAATGGATGCTGTTGTGTTCCCATTTTCTTCAGTTGTCTCTGAGAGGGCTGAGGTGAGTGGAGAGGATGGTGTAGTTACAGAAGGTGACTTGTCCTCTGGTGTTCCAACAGTGGAGTGTGTTGAGGTTGGGGCTGTCGTTTCTGATGTTGTCAGATGGGTGGTGCTGTCAGTAGAATGGGAGGGAGAAGTGGTCTCACCTGAGTAGGATGTCTCCGGAGTAACATGTGAAGTAACATTGTTTGCACTTGGCAAGGATGAAGGGGCTGCTGAGCTCACTCCTGTGACCAGGCTGGTTTCTGTTTTCCTGGACGTCTCTCTGCTCTCAGTGAAGGGGTTCTGTGAAGAAGCTGGTGTCTCCTGAGTAGAGGTGCTGAAAAGGGATGCTGTTGTGTTCCCATTTTCTTCGGTTGTCTGTGAGAGGGCTGAGGTGAGTGGAGTGGAATGTGTAGTTACAGAAGGTGACTTGTCCTCTGGTGTTCCAACAGTGGAGTGTGTTGAGGTTGGGGCTGTCGTTTCTGATGTTGTCAGATGGGTGGGGCTGTCAGTAGAACGGGAGGGGGATGTGGTCTCTCCTGAGTAGGATGTCTCCGGAGTAACATGTGAAGTAACATTGTTTGCACTTGGCAAGGATGAAGGGGCCGCTGTGCTCACTCCTGTGACCATGCTGGTTTCTGCTTTCCTGGTCGTCTCTCTGCTCTCAGTGAAGGGGTTCTGTGAAGAAGCTGGTGTCTCCTCAGTAGCGGTGCTGAAAGTGGATGCTGTTGTATTTCCATTTTCATCGGTTGTCTGTGAGAGGGCTGAGGTGAGTGGAGTGGAATGTGTAGTTACAGAAAGTGACTTGTCCTCTGGTGTTCCAACAGTGGAGTGTGTTGAGGTTGGGGCTGTCGTTTCTGATGTTGTCAGATGGGTGGTCCCATCAGTAGAATGGGAGGGCGAAGTGGTCTCACCTGAGTAGGATGTCTCCGGAGTAACATGTGAAGTAACATTGTTTGCACTTGGCAAGGATGAAGGGGCTGCTGTGCTCACTCCTGTGACCATGCTGGTTTCTGCTTTCCTGGACGTCTCTCCGCTCTCAGTGAAGGGGTTCTGTGAGGAAGCTGGTGTCTCCTGAGTAGCGGTGCTGAAAGTGGATGCTGTTGTGTTCCCATTTTCTTCAGTTGTCTCTGAGACGGCTGAGGTGAGTGGAGTGGAATGTGTAGTTACAGAAGGTGACTTGTCCTCTGGTGTTCCAACAGTGGAGTGTGTTGAGGTTGGGGCAGTCATTTCTGATGTTGTCAGATGGGTGGTGCTGTCAGTAGAATGGGAGGCGGATGTGGTCTCACCTGAGTAGGATGTCTCCGGAGTAACATGTGAAGTAACATTGTTTGCACTTGGCAAGGATGAAGGGGCTGCTGTGCTCACTCCTGTGACCATGCTGGTTTCTGCTTTCCTGGACGTCTCTCTGCACTCAGTGAAGGGGTTCTGTGAAGAAGCTGGTGTCTCCTGAGTAGCTGTGCTGAAAGTGGATGCTGTTGTGTTTCCATTTTCTTCAGTTGTCTCTGAGACGGCTGAGGTGAGTGGAGTAAAATGTGTAGTTACAGAAGGTGACTTGTCCTCTGGTGTTCCAACAGTGGAGTGTGTTGAGGTTGGGGCTGTCGTTTCTGATGTTGTCAGATGGGTGGTGCCATCAGTAGAATGGGAGGGAGAAGTGGTCTCACCTGAGTAGGATGTCTCCGGAGTAACATGTGAAGTAACATTGTTTGCACTTGGCAAGGATGAAGGGGCTGCTGTGCTCACTCCTGTGACCAGGCTGGTTTCTGTTTTCCTGGACATCTCTGTGCTCTCAGTGAAGGGGTTCTGTGAAGAAGCTGGTGTCTCCTGAGTAGAGGTGCTGAAAAGGGATGCTGTTGTGTTTCCATTTTCTTCAGTTGTCTCTGAGAGGGCTGAGGTGAGTGGAGTGGAATGTGTAGTTACAGAAGGTGACTTGTCCTCTGATGTTCCAACAGTGGAGTGTGTTGAGGTTGGGGCTGTCGTTTCTGATGTTGTCAGATGTGTGGTCCCATCAGTAGAATGGGAGGGCGAAGTGGTCTCACCTGAGTAGGATGTCTCCGGAGTAACATGTGAAGTAACATTGTTTGCACTTGGCAAGGATGAAGGGGCTGCTGTGCTCACTCCTGTGACCATGCTGGTTTCTGCTTTCCTGGACGTCTCTCTGCTCTCAGTGAAGGGGTTCTGTGAAGAAGCTGGTGTCTCCTGAGTAGAGGTGCTGAAAGTGGATGCTGTTGTGTTCCCATTTTCTTCGGTTGTCTGTGAGAGGGCTGAGGTGAGTGGAGTGGAATGTGTAGTTACAGAAGGTGACTTGTCCTCTGGTGTTCCAACAGTGGAGTGTGTTGAGGTTGGGGCAGTCATTTCTGATGTTGTCAGATGGGTGGTGCTGTCAGTAGAATGGGAGGCGGATGTGGTCTCACCTGAGTAGGATGTCTCCGGAGTAACATGTGAAGTAACATTGTTTGCACTTGGCAAGGATGAAGGGGCCGCTGTGCTCACTCCTGTGACCATGCTGGTTTCTGCTTTCCTGGACGTCTCTCTGCTCTCAGTGAAGGGGTTCTGTGAAGAAGCTGGTGTCTCCTGAGTAGCGGTGCTGAAAGGGGATGCTGTTGTGTTCCCATTTTCTTCGGTTGTCTGTGAGAGTGCTGAGGTGAGTGGAGTGGAATGTGTAGTTACAGAAGGTGACTTGTCCTCTGGTGTTCCAACAGTGGAGTGTGTTGAGGTTGGGGCTGTCGTTTCTGATGTTGTCAGATGGGTGGGGCTGTCAGTAGAACGGGAGGGGGATGTGGTCTCTCCTGAGTAGGATGTCTCCGGAGTAACATGTGAAGTAACATTGTTTGCACTTGGCAAGGATGAAGGGGCTGCTGAGCTCACTCCTGTGACCTGGCTGGTTTCTGTTTCCTTGGACGTCTCTGTGCTCTCAGTGAAGGGGTTCTGTGAAGAAGCTGGTGTCTCCTCAGTAGTGGTGCTGAAAATGGATGCTGTTGTGTTCCCATTTTCTTCAGTTGTCTCTGAGAGGGCTGAGGTGAGTGGAGAGGATGGTGTAGTTACAGAAGGTGACTTGTCCTCTGGTGTTCCAACAGTGGAGTGTGTTGAGGTTGGGGCAGTCATTTCTGATGTTGTCAGATGGGTGGTGCTGTCAGTAGAATGGGAGGGAGAAGTTGTCTCACCTGAGTAGGATGTCTCCGGAGTAACATGTGAAGTAACATTGTTTGCACTTGGCAAGGATGAAGGGGCTGCTGAGCTCACTCCTGTGACCAGGCTGGTTTCTGTTTTCCTGGACGTCTCTCTGCTCTCAGTGAAGGGGTTCTGTGAAGAAGCTGGTGTCTCCTGAGTAGAGGTGCTGAAAAGGGATGCTGTTGTGTTCCCATTTTCTTCAGTTGTCTCTGAGAGGGCTGAGGTGAGTGGAGTGGAATGTGTAGTTACAGAAGGTGACTTGTCCTCTGGTGTTCCAACAGTGGAGTGTGTTGAAGTTGGGGCAGTCGTTTCTGATGTTGTCAGATGGGTGGTGCTGTCAGTAGAATGGGAGGGGGATGTGGTCTCTCCTGAGTAGGATGTCTCCGGAGTAACATGTGAAGTAACATTGTTTGCACTTGGCAAGGATGAAGGGGCCGCTGTGCTCACTCCTGTGACCATGCTGGTTTCTGCTTTCCTGGACGTCTCTCTGCTCTCAGTGAAGGGGTTCTGTGAAGAAGCTGGTGTCTCCTGAGTAGCGGTGCTGAAAGTGGATGCTGTTGTGTTTCCATTTTCATCGGTTGTCTGTGAGAGGGCTGAGGTGAGTGGAGTGGAATGTGTAGTTACAGAAAGTGACTTGTCCTCTGGTGTTCCAACAGTGGAGTGTGTTGAGGTTGGGGCTGTCGTTTCTGATGTTGTCAGATGGGTGGTCCCATCAGTAGAATGGGAGGGCGAAGTGGTCTCACCTGAGTAGGATGTCTCTGGAGTAACATGTGAAGTAACATTGTTTGCACTTGGCAAGGATGAAGGGGCTGCTGTGCTCACTCCTGTGACCATGCTGGTTTCTGCTTTCCTGGACGTCTCTCTGCTCTCAGTGAAGGGGTTCTGTGAGGAAGCTGGTGTCTCCTGAGTAGCGGTGCTGAAAGTGGATGCTGTTGTGTTCCCATTTTCTTCGGTTGTCTGTGAGAGGGCTGAGGTGAGTGGAGTGGAATGTGTAGTTACAGAAGGTGACTTGTCCTCTGGTGTTCCAACAGTGGAGTGTGTTGAGGTTGGGGCAGTCATTTCTGATGTTGTCAGATGGGTGGTGCTGTCAGTAGAATGGGAGGCGGATGTGGTCTCACCTGAGTAGGATGTCTCCGGAGTAACATGTGAAGTAACATTGTTTGCACTTGGCAAGGATGAAGGGGCTGCTGTGCTCACTCCTGTGACCATGCTGGTTTCTGCTTTCCTGGACGTCTCTCTGCTCTCAGTGAAGGGGTTCTGTGAAGAAGCTGGTGTCTCCTGAGTAGCGGTGCTGAAAGTGGATGCTGTTGTGTTTCCATTTTCTTCAGTTGTCTCTGAGACGGCTGAGGTGAGTGGAGTAAAATGTGTAGTTACAGAAGGTGACTTGTCCTCTGGTGTTCCAACAGTGGAGTGTGTTGAGGTTGGGGCTGTCGTTTCTGATGTTGTCAGATGGGTGGTGCCATCAGTAGAATGGGAGGGAGAAGTGGTCTCACCTGAGTAGGATGTCTCCGGAGTAACATGTGAAGTAACATTCTTTGCACTTGGCAAGGATGAAGGGGCTGCTGAGATCACTCCTGTGACCTGGCTGGTTTCTGTTTTCTTGGACGTCTCTGTGCTCTCAGTGAAGGGGTTCTGTGAAGAAGCTGGTGTCTCCTGAGTAGCGGTGCTGAAAGTGGATGCTGTTGTGTTTCCATTTTCTTCAGTTGTCTCTGAGACGGCTGAGGTGAGTGGAGTAAAATGTGTAGTTACAGAAGGTGACTTGTCCTCTGGTGTTCCAACAGTGGAGTGTGTAGAGGTTGGGGCTGTCATTTCAGATGTTGTCAGATGTGTGGTGCTGTCAGTAGAATGGGAGGGGTATGTGGTCTCAGCCAAATAGGCTGTCTGTGGAGTAACATGTGATGTAACATTGTTTCCAGTAGGCAAGGATGAAGGGGCTGCTGTGCTCACTCCTGTGACCAGGCTGGTTTCTGTTTTCCTGGACGTCTCTCTGCTCTCAGTGAAGGGGTTCTGTGAAGAAGCTGGTGTCTCCTGAGTAGAGGTGCTGAAAATGGATGCTGTTGTGTTTCCATTTTCTTCGGTTGTCTGTGAGAGGGCTGAGGTGAGTGGAGTGGAATGTGTAGTTACAGAAAGTGACTTGTCCTCTGGTGTTCCAACAGTGGAGTGTGTTGACGTTGGGGCTGTCGTTTCTGATGTTGTCAGATGGGTGGTGGCATCAGTAGAATGGGAGGGAGAAGTGGTCTCAGCGGAATAGGATGTCTCCGGAGTAACATGTGAAGTAACATTTTTTCCAGTAGGCAAGGATGAAGGGGCTGCTGTGCTCACTCCTGTGACCATGCTGGTTTGTGGTTCTTTGGTGGTCCAAGTACTGGCAGTTTGATTGTTCTGTGAGGAATGTGCTTTTTCTTGAGTAGAAAATCTGGAAGAGGTTGCCATTGTGTGTCTATTTTCTTCAGTTTTTGTTGAATCTTCCAAGGTGACTGTCGTGGAAACTGTAGGTGTATAATCTCTCATTTTATCTAATTTTTTTGTAGTGGTTTCTGGTAAGGTTGGTTTATGTAGGGAATATGCTGTCCTGGTAGATGTATGGGTCACAGTAAAAGGAGATGTATTGTGATGAACTTCTCTTGTTGTAGTTTGTGCTGTTGAATTGCCATTTCCTTTAAATTTAGAAAGAAAGACAATGAGATATTACTTTTGTATAACAGCATAATGTATAACTAGATTATTTTGTTCCTACATCATTCTGTATTGTGGTGCTCCAGATTGTATGGCTGTAAGGATTTAGCTATTTAACCATAGCTAATGTATATACCAACACAGATGGCACCTAATCATAAGTAATTTTGCAGTGAATATCTTTGTGGTAACTTTTTGTCTCCATTACCAATTATTTTATAAGGATAATATTAAAACATTTTTAGTGTACCTCCTAGTTTTCCCATAGAAGGCATTAATAGCCAAGAACATACGCTTCAGTCTCAGAATGGTGTTTAAATTATATAATACACATGCATTTCATGTGATCAGGAAAATTTTAAAAATTTACCTATCCTATACACACATTTCTTTAATACTATATTGGGAACAAGTCTCTCCCTCTCTCTCTCTCTCTCTCTCTCTCCATCTCTCCATAGAGGTTTTTGTTCTTGTCCTTATTCCAGTTTCTATTTCTGCCAGTTTATTTTTCTGTTGGTCTTGTAATATCATTCCCCAAAATCGGCCAGTTTTTACTACAATTGATAATCTTGTGACCTTTTCTCTTTAATTTCTCTCTACTACTTTACTTGAAATGCCCTGAAAGTTTCTAGCCTATTAGGACCTGCTCTGAACAGACAGAGGGTGGGGCGGGGTGGGGGGGATTGTGAACTATACATTTGAATGCCCTGCATACCAAAATAAATGCACTGTTGATGGTGCATGTGAACAACTGGTCCTGTTGTAATCAACTTTGGCTTCAATTTAAAGCATTTTGGGGTGTACCCAATAACACAAGAAATTTATAAGGACTCAGGTTTAAGGTGAATCAGTTTTCTCTGGAACAATGTGGAGTTTCTTTGAGGGGCATACGCTTTGTCTCACTTTAAGATATATAGTTATTTTTATTTCATTTTACTTCCCCGGAGGACTTTCTCTGTGGCAGTCCCTCTACTTACAATCCAGAACTTTCCTTTCCTGTATAATTTTTTCTTTTTATTGAGAGTAAATTCTGTTTACTCTTCAGAATCATGTGAGGGACCGATGTCAGGACAATCTACTTTTTACAAACCTCAGCAAGCTTACAATTTTTTGGAGAACCACCACTTTGCAATTCCCAGCAAAACCATGAATAGGTAAGGTGCAGAGCCCACAGTGCCGGGGGCCCAAGCTACTTTTAGAATCCCACAAAACTGTTTTTATGTTCATTTCTTTCACAATCAGAAGGAAAAAATAGTGTAATCATAATGAACATGAGAGGCAGGCCACAGAAGTCTCGTAAACCCTGCTGTGGTGTTTGAACTTTGTCTTGTAGGCTATAGGGAGCCTTAACGGGATTTGGGCTAGAGAATGACATAAAGTTTTGTTTTTGTTTTTGTTTTTCAGAAAGATGACCTTGGTGGCAGTAGGAGGTCAGCAAGACTAAGGGTCAGGGGGACTTCCGGCCAAGATGGAGGCGTAGGTAGACTCACTGTGCTTCCTCGCACAACCAAAATAAGGACAACAAAAATTTAGAAACAAACAAACATACAAAAAAACAACCAGTACTTACAGAAAAATGAACTGTATGGAAGTCCAACAACCAAGGAGTTAAAATAGACACATTCATCCAGAGTGGTAGGAAGGGCAGAGTTGGGTGGCTGGGCAGAGAGGGGTTGTAGCAAAAAAAAAAAAAAAAAAAAAAAAGCAGAGTCTAGCGGACCCAGGCACTCAAGGCAGCAGCTGACGGACCCAGGAGTGCAAGGTGGCAGTGGGCGGACCCAGGGCATGCAGGCAGCTGCTGGCAGAACCCATATGTGAGGTAGCAGCGGGCAGACTCAGTGAGGTGGTGGATTGTGGAGGGGAGTGGCGAGCAAGGTGGCTGGTGGACTGCGTGGTCTCATGTTAGCTTGCAGATAAATCAGGCGAAACTGGGAAGTGAGACAGACCGTACAACCCAGGGTTCCAGCACGGGGAAATAAAGCCTCAAAACAACAATTGAAAACACCTGTATGGGTTGAGGTGCTGGGAGAGACTCCCAGCTTCACAGGAGAGTTTGTTGGAGAGACCCACAGCGTCCTAGAATGTACCCATCCACCTGGGAATCAGCATGAAGGGCCCAGTTTGCTCGGGGGAAGTGGCGAAAGGAACCGAAATCCGGCAGAGAATGGAGCAAGCGCCATTGTTCCCTCTCCTGCCCCACATATGGCATCACAACCCAGCAACTGGCTTGACCTGCCCCGGTGCACACCTAAGGCTCTGCCCCTCACTATGTAACAGTTGCCTCAAAACAAAAACAAAAACAAAAACAAAAACAAAAACAACAACAAAAAAAAGAAGGCCAAAACAGAAGAACAGATCAAAGCTCCAGAACAAATACAACTAAGTGATGAAGAGATAGCCAACCTATCAGATGCACAGTTCAAAGCCCTGGTGATCAGGATGTTCACAGAACTCCTTGAATTTGGTCACAAATTAAATGAAAAAATGAAGACTATACTAAGCGAAATAAAGGGAAATGTACAGAGAACCAATAGTGATGGGAAGGAAACTGGGACTCAGATCAATGGAGTGGACCAGAAGGAAGAAAGAAACAAACAAAAAAGAATGAAGAAACAAGAATTCAAAACAATGAGGAGAGGCTTAGGAACCTCCAGGACATCTTTAAATGTTCCAACATCCAAATTATAGGGGTACCAGAAGGGGAAAAGGAAGAACAACAAGTGGAAAAGTTATTTGAACAGATAATAAAGGAGAACTTCCTCAATCTGGCAAAGGAAATAGACTACCAGGAAGTCCAGGAAGCTCAGAGAGTCCCAAAGAAGATGGACCCAAGGAGGAACATGCCAAGGCACATCGTAATTACATTAGCCAAGATTAAAATGAAGGAGAGAACTCTAGAAGCAGCAAGGGATAAGGGGACAGTCACCTACAAAGGAATTCCCATCAGACTGTCAGCTGATTTCTCAAAAGAGACCTTCCAGGCAAGAAGGGGCTGGAAAGAAGTATTCGAAGTCTTGAAAGGTAAGGACCTACATCCAAAATTGCTCTATCCAGTGAAGCTTTCCTTTAGAATGGAAGCGTAGATAAAGTGCTTCTCAGATAAGGTCAAGTTCAAGGAGTTCATCATCACCAAACCCTGATTATATGAAATGTTAAAGGGACTTATCTAAGAAAAAGAAGATAAAAAAAACATGCATAGTAAAATGACAGCAAACTCACAATTATTAACAACCACTCCTAAAACAAAGACAAAAGCAAACTAAGCCAACAATTAGAACAGGAACAGAACCACAGAAATGGAGATCACATGGAGGGCTAGCAACAGAGGGGTGGGAGGAGGAGAGAGGGGAAAAAGCTACAGAGAATAAGTAGCATAGATGGTAGGTAGAAAATAGACAGGGGGCGGGTAAGAATAGTATCAGAAATGTAAATGTAAATAAGTATGGGAAGCTAAAGAACTTAAAAATATGACACATGGACATGAACTAAAGTGGGGGAATATGGGTAGGGTGTGTGCAGGGTGGAAGGAAATGAAGGGGGAAAATGGGACAAGTGTAATAGCATAATCAATAAAATATATTTAAAAAATGAACATGTAATAATGAATCCACCCTTGATTGCATTAGTCTTTAGTCCAACTCAATCATAAAACGTAATTAGATTTTTTTTTTTTAACCAGAGAAAGGGGCCTAGAAAAGCAAAAGTACCTAGGTTCCATGGAAGGCATTGTACGGCCCTCTTGCCAGATGGCCTAAACAAGAGTTTAGACACATTAACAGAGATACAGATATACAAACATCAAATCATTACATTGTACATTTGAAACTAATATAACATTTTATGTCAATTATAGCTCAATTAATAAAAGGCTTAATAGTATAAGTTCACTGATGACAATCTACTTGTTTTATATTTCACATTAGTTTATGTACCTTGTTTTGGTTTTCCCCAAAACTATATTTACCTTTAGAAAAAGTTTATTTAAAACCAGAGCCAATTTTTTGACTCACCCCTTATGTAATGCTAAAGTTTTCCCCATACAGTTATTGAAATAGAACAATGAATCCAGTTTTAATAAATGTGTAATATGTGGTTCTTTACTAAAATTTTTTTCTGCTTGTCAAGAGATGTTCTCTCAGGAGTTATGAACATCAAGCCCTGGCTGGGGTAGTTCAGTGGACTGAGTGCAGGCCTGTGAACAAAGGTTTGACTCCTGGTTATGGCACATGCTGGGTTGCAGGCCAGGTCCCTGGCGGGGGGCATGTGAGAGGCAACCACACGTTGATCTTTCTCTCCCTCTCTCCCTCCCTTCCCCTCTTTCTAGAAATAAATAAATAAAATCTTTTAAAATAAAAAAATAGAATTATGAACATCAAGGCTAAGACACTGCTCCTTTTTTTGAAGAGAGCTTTTTTTCTGAAAGGTTTCAAAACAAATGGAAGAAGGAGATTTTTCATGATTAGTCAAATTCAAATATTCAGAGCATTAATAAGGTTAATATTTAGTAGGAAGTGCTTCTCTGGTGTTTGAGGGTCCTGGTGCATACATTTAGGACTCAAAAGTAAATTTATCAACTACATACTCTATTTTTTTATATATCCTATAATGTGACCCTGGCCATGTAGCTAGCTGGTTGGAGCATCATCCTGTACACCAAAAGACTAGGTTCAACCCCCCGTCTGGGGTACGTGTGGGAGGCAACTGATGGATGTTTCTCTCTCACATAGATGTCTGTCTGTCTGTCTCTCTTTCACTCTCCCTCTCTCCCCCATTCTACTTTCTCTATTAAAAAAAATCAATGAAAACATACATTTAGGTGAGGATTAAAAATAACAGTGATGATAATAAAAAATAAAAACCTGCTCTGGGTACAAAGTTTAGACATGCCTGGAGGAAAGCTTAAAGGAAAAATTCTGCAATAAAGACTAAGAGGTGGAGAATTCAAAAAGATACATGCACCCTTGTGTTTGTTGCAGCATTATTTAGAGTAGCCAATATATGGAAGCAACCTAAGTGTCCATTGATAGATGACTGGGTAAAGAAATGGTACGTATATATAATGGACTAATACTCAGCCATAGAAAGAATGAAATCTTACTGTTTGTGACAACATGGGTAGACAGAAGGTATTATGCTGAAATAAATCAGAGAAAGACAAATACCATATGGCTTCAATTATGTGTGGAATCTAAGAAACAAAATAAATGAACAAACAGAAACAGACTCATAGATACAGACAACAAACTGATGGTCGCCAGGAGGGAGGGGATTGGGAGGGAGGGTCAAAAAGGTGAAGGAATTAAAAAGTACAAACTGGCAGTTACAAAATAGTCACAGGAATGTAAAGTACAGAATAGGGAACATAGTCAATAATATTGTAGTACGTATGTACGGAATCAGGTGGGTACTAGAATTTTCTGGAGTATCACTTCCTAAGTTATATAAATGTCTAACCACTATGCTGTACACCTGTAACTAACATAATATTGAAAGTCAACTGTAATTGAAAAAAAAATTTTAAGTACTAGGCCTTGGCTACGCAGGTCAATTGGTCAGAGCAGGGGTCCCCAATCCCTGGGCCGAAGACCAGTACCAGTCCGTGGCCTGTTAGGAACCTGGCCACACAGCATGAGGTGAGCAGCAGCAATCGAGTTAAGCTTTCCTCACATAACCTCCTGTTTCGCCCCACTCTGACCCTCTATATTCCATGACAGGAAAAATTGTTTTCCATGAAACCAGTCCCAGGTGCCAAAAAGGTTGGATACCTCTGGGTTATAGTGTCATCCTGAGACAACAAGATTGTGGATTCAGTCCTAGGTCAAGACACATATTAGAATCTACCAATGAATGTATAAGTGGGTAGAACAACAAATCAATATTTTCTCTCTCTCTCTCCATTAAAAATCAATAAGTTAACCAAAAAAAGACTAAGAGGTGGAAGTGCAGGATTATCAAAGAATGAGGTGCCTTATCAGGGTTGCTTCAAATTAAAAAAAAAGTCCAGGAATATGACAACTTATGGCTGTCTTTCTTGTGAGGAAGAAGTCAAGGTTAGACTACAAAGGTGATCCGACCATTTAAAACTCTGTGGTGGCAGGAAGTGTTAACTCTTTCAACCTGAATCATAGCATTTTTTAAAAAGCAAATTAAATTTCTACCCCCCCCCTTTTTTTTTTGTTTCTAACATTTGTCCCAATCTAGCAGAAACCTAAATAGGTGCAAACTCTAGCCCTGGTAACATCATAACATGGTGTTAATTTAAATTGATCATTTTTTTCCAGTTTATTTTATAGGCAGAATATTTAAATACCAATGTGTTTTGTTTAAAATGTTTGAGTGCACTCAAACTAGCTACGGACAAAGCCTGAGCCACCTCTCATTTATTAAAAATAAGTGACTCACAGAAAACTGTACAAGAACAATTAAAATAAAAATTAAAAAAAGAAAAACACATAAATCCTGATTAAAAAGTAATAAGTGACTCACTTCTGAACTCAATTAATAGTCACTAACTACAGGTGACACACTCCTCAGGTGTGCGCAAATTCATGGTTTGAGCTTCAGAGTGTGTTAGGAGAAACTTGGTCCCTACTTAACCCAAAAAGACTTTGTTTCAACTTTAAAAGGGAGCTTCCTTTTTTAAAAATTATTTTATTGTTGTTCAGTTACAAGTGTCTGCTTTTTCCCCCTCACCAGTCCCCCCACCCCAGCCAAACCCACCTCCCTCCCTCGCTTCCACCCTCCCCTTGATTTTTGTCCATTTGTCCTTTACAGTAGTTCCTGAAAGGAACTTCCTTTATTTGGAATAATGAGTAGCTTTGTTTAAGGGATAGCAAATTCTGGGCCTGCCCTCTACTCAATAAAGTTTCAAAATATTTTCTCCAGATAAAGTTTAGATTGAAAAACATTCACTAAGTTTATTATTTTTTTAATATATTTTATTGATTATGCTATTACAGTTGTACCATTTCTCCCCCATCATTCCCCTCCACCCTGCACACCCTCTCCCACCCACATTCCCCACTTTAGTTCATGTCCATGTGTCATAAATTCTTTAGCTTCTACATTTCCCACACTATTCTTGCCCCCCCTGTCTATTTTCTACCCACCGTCTCTGCTACTTATTCTCTGTACCTTTTCCCCCTCTCTCCTCCTCCCACTCCCCTGTTGCTAACCCTCCATATGATCTCCATTTCTGTGGTTCTGTTCCTGTTCTAGTTGTTTGCTTTTGTTTTAGGTGTGGTTAATATCTGTGAGTTTGCTGTCTTTTTACTGTCATATTTTTATCTGCTTTTTCTTAGATAAGTCCCTTTAACATTTCATAGAATAAGGGCTTGGTGATGATGAACTCCTTGAACTTGACCTTATCTGAGAAGCACTTTATCTTCCCTTCCATTCTAAATGACAGCTTTGCTGGATAGAGCAATTTTGGATGTAGGTCCTTGACTTTCATGACTTGGAATACTTCTTTCCAGCCCCTTCTTGCCTGGAAGGTCTCTTTTGAGAAATCAGCTGACAGTCTGATGGGAACGCCTTTGTAGGTGACTGTCCCCTTATTCCTTGCTGCTTCTAGAATTCTCTCCTTCATTTGAATCTTGGCTAATGTAATTATGATGTGCCTTGGCGTGTTCCTCCTTGGGTCCAACTTCTTTGGGACTCTCTGAGCTTCCTGGACTTCCTGGAAGTCTATTTCCTTTGCCAGATTGGGGAAGTTCTCCTTTATTATTTGTTCAAATAAGTTTTCCACGTGTGTCTCTTCTTCTTCCCCTCTGGTACCCCTATAATTTGGATGTTGGGATGTTTAAAGATGTCCTGGAGGTTCCTAAGCCTCTCCTCATTGTTTTGAATTCTTGTTTCTTCCTCATTTTCTGTCCTGTTGTTAGTTTCTTCCTTCTGGTCCACTCCATTGATTTGAGTCCCAGTTTTCATCCCATCTCTATTGATTCCCCCATGCATTTTCCTTCATTTCACTTATTGTAGCCTTAATTTGTTCATCTAATTTGTGAGCAAAATCAACCAATTCTGTGAGCATCCTGATCACCAAGGCTTTGAACTATGCATCTGATAGGTGGGCTATCTCTTCATTGCTTAGAGGAATTGGCTCTGGAGCTTTCATTTGTTCTCCGGTTTAAGCCATTTTTGGTGTTTGTTGTTGTTGTTGTTGTTTTGGTCTGGTCACGGCTGTTATGTAGTGAGGGGCGGAGCCTTAGGTGTTCCCCTGTGTGGGGCAGCACAGTTGCTGAGTTGTGACACTATATGTGGGGGCGGGGTTCGAGAGGGAACATGGTGCTTGCTCCACTCTCTCTGGGATTCCAGTCCATTCTGCCACTTCCCTTTCACCTGGATTATGTGTGCACGAATGTGGGACTACCTGGTCAGTCAGCTGCCTTGTGCAGCCTCACTGGGTCTGCACAGTTGCCACCCCATGCCTGGGGTCCGCTAGCCACCACCTGTGCGCCTGGGGTCTGCCAGCTGCTGCCTGCACGCCTGGGAACTCCCAGCCACTGCTGCCTGCATGCCTGGGCCCACACGTCCACTTTTTCCTGCCGTGACTCTGCCCGTCTTACGGTCTGGATGAATGGTTGTTGGACTTCCATACAGTTCAATTTTCTATAAGTTCTGGTTGTTTTCTTGTTTCTAAATATTTGTTGTCCTTAATTTTGGTTGTGAGAGGAGGCACAGTGTGTCTACCTACACCTCCATGTTGGCCACCGCTAAGGTTATCATTAACCTTATTTCATTCTCTTCAGAACATAAAAAGGAGCAATGGTCTATCATCTGTATTTGAGTTACCAGACAAAAGCTACGGACATGCCAAATATACTAAACTATTATAGATTCTTGGCAAGTAGCATCTTTTCAGAGCCTACATCATCTCTCTAAAAATCAATATCAGCAGCAAAATTTTCTTGAGAGGAGAGTCCAATTTTTTAAGTAAAGACTTTGTTTATAAAAGTAATACAGCTCTATTTTCCAGCAATATGGGAGAAGAGATAAGCCTTTAACTACAAAACCTGCCAATGAATGCCAGATAATGTGCAACAATTGTTTTCTAAATGCAAAGCTGAGATCAGAAGGAAAAAAGGAAAACACGCAGAGCTGAAGGAGTTGAAAACTAAGATGGTAAGTTAGTGCTCTCACAGGATTTGCAGATTTCTGAGATTTAGTGTTTAGGGTATTAAGGACTACATGGAGGAAAGCAGACACTGACCTTAAATCAGGACACTATGAATTGAATGTTTTCTGCATAAAGCTGGAACCCTCAGTGACAAGGTAAGCTAGAAACATCAGGAAGAAATAAGAAAAAGATAGATGATTGAAGGACCTAATTAAGAAAAGAACTGAAGTTAATATAAAAACAATTGAAAATAAAATTAATAAAGTCAAAAGCTGGTTCTTTGAAGATAAAATAAACAACCTCTGGCAAGGTTAATTAAGAAAAAGAGAGAAGAAGAAAAAGGAAGGGAGGGAGGAAGGAAAAAGATAAAGATTAGAGCAGAGATAAGAAAAGCAGTATAGAAAATCAATGAAACCAGAAATTAGTTCTTTGAAAAGATCAACAAAATTGACAAAATTTTAGCTAGATGGAGTAAGAAAAAAAGAGAGAAGACTAAAATAAAACATGAAAATGGAGACATACTACAAATTCTGCTGAAATGTAAAGGATTATAAGAGAGGACTAGGAATAATTATACATCAAAACATTGGGTAACCTAGCTGAAATGGTCAATGTTTATATCAGAAACACAAAACCTATCAAGACTAAATCAAGAATAGATAGGACTTCTGGCCCTGGCTGGTGTAGCTCCCTTCTCCTCTGTCTAAAAATAAAATCTCTAAAAAAAAAAAAAAAAAAAAAATAGAAGGACTTCTAAGAAGGACTTCTAGTTGATATAGTGGCATTGGTAAACACAGCTCACCTCCTTGCACAACAGCAATCATTCAGAACTGTCAGAAATTGAGCTGAATGGAAGTTCTAACAACTATTGAATTAAAGAAGAAAACACACAGAGACTGGTAGGAGGGGTGAAGATGAGAAACGGGCTGGTTCCACACCTGCATGTGGTGGCTGAACATTGGGAGGGTATCTCAGGTGTGAGGGGTCCCACATCAGACACCTCAGCCCAAGGTTCCAGTGCCAGGAGGATAAGCCTCCGTAACTTCTGGTTGTAAAAACCAACAGGGATGGGGCAAGCTAGGATGGGGGTAAAAGGCAGAAAACTGTACTTGAACAACAATTAAAATTAAAAAAATAAAAACAAATAAATAAAAAGCAACAGGGAATGAGGCTGTGGAAGACAGAAACTTCTGGAATCCCAGGCAGTTCCTCTTAAAGGGCCCATGCACAGACTTACTCGAACTCACTCCCTCTGAGATCCAGCCTGGAGGCGGCAAACTGAAAGGCATCAGAGAAATATGAGGAGGAACTGAATTGTCTAGCATCAGGGCAAGAGCTTGGGAGTAGCTTTCTCCGACAGAAGTGCTGGCAGAGGCCATTGCTCCTGTTTTGAACCCTCTCCCCACAGAGCCAGAGCTGGCAGGCAGCACCATTTCTGAGACTCCAGCCACCTGCAGATCACTTTGTAGCTTTATGCTGTGTGACCCCAGAAAGAACACAGGTGATGGCTGACCTTGAACATGCCAACATCAATCAAGGCTCAACTATAACAGGTGATACAGTGGACATTCAGCTTGGGTGAGCACCCTGAGCACCCAGCTTAGATGAGAGGTGAGGCTATGCCACTGGACTCTATAGGACCCCTATTATATTAGGCCGCTCTACCAAGCTTGGGAGACATAGCCACTCTACCTGATACATAGGAACAAACACAGGGAGGCTGCCAAAATGAGGAGACAAAGAAACATAACAAAAATGAAAGAAGTGAACAAAACTCCAGAAAAAAAAACTAAAAAGATGGAGACAAGCAATCTGTCAGATGCAGAGTTCAAAAACACTGGTTATAAGGATGCTCACTGAACTTAATGAGAACCTCAACAGCATAAAAAAGATCCAGTCAGAAATGAAGGACACACTAATTGAAACAAAGAACGATTTACAGGAGAGTGAATAAAGCCAAGAATGAGTGAAGAATAAAAAAAAAAACAATAAGAACAGCAAAAGGAAAAAGAAATCCAGAAAAATGAGGATAGTGCAAAGAGCCTCTGGGACAACTTCAAATGTTCCAACATTTACATCATGGGGTGCTGAAAGGAGATGAGAGAGAGCAAGAAATTGGAAACCTTTTTGAAAAAATAATGACAAAAATTTCCTAACTTGGTGAAGGAAATAGACATAGACATTCAGAAAGTATAGAGAGTCCCAAACAAAATGAACCCAAAAGAGGCCCACCCAAAGACAAATTATAATTAAAATACTGAAGGTTAAAGACAAAGAGAGAATCTTAAAAGTGGCAAAAGAAAAGCAGTTAGGAGGTTCAGGCCAAGATGGACACATAGGTAGAAACCCTCTGCTTCCTTGCACAACCAAAAGGAGGATAACAACCAATCTAAAAACAATAAACAATCAGAACTTCCAGAAAAATCAAGCTGCATGGAACTCCAACAATGAAGGAATTAAAAACACATTCAACCAGACTTGTAGGAAGAAGCTGGGCAGTCCAGTGGGTGGAGAAGACCTGTGGCAAGGTGGTGGACTGCATGGGCAGGGCTGACTGAACAGGAAACTGAAACTCAGAGCTGATTGTGGACTATGGTGGGGGTTGACCCGGTGGGAGAATCTCCCAGTCTCACATGAGAGTTCATTAGAAAATGAGCTAGAGCCAAACAGGCAAGCTGCAGTGTTCCCTCTCTGACACCTACCCCACAGACAGCACCAAAAAGCAGCAAAGAAGCTTTCCCACCCTGGTGAATACCTAAGGCCCCCCACCTTACAACCCAACAGAGGTGCTGCAACAAAGAAATATGTCCCAAATGAAAGAACAGAGCAAAACTCCAGAAAGAGAGCTAAGCAATTAAGAGATAGTCAACTTATCTGATGGAGAATTTAAAACCCTGGTAATCAAAATGCTCACAGAACTGATTGAGCTTGGTCAAGAAATGAAAAAACAAATGAAGGATACCCAACATGAAATAAAGCAAAATATTCAGGGAACCAACAGTAACCGGAAGAAAACCAGGACTCAAATCAATGATTTGGAACAAAAGGAAGAAATAAACATCCAACTGGAACAATGAAGAAATAAGAATTCAAAAAAATGAAGAGGCTTAGGAACCTCTGGGACAACTTTAAATATTCCAACATCTGAATCATAGGGGTTCCAGAAGGAGAAGAACAAGAACAAGAAATTGAAAACAAGAAATTGAACAAATAATGAAAGAAAATTCCCTCAGTCTGGAGAAGTAACTAGACAGGCAAGTCCATGAAGCTCAGAGGGTCCTAAATAAGTTGGACCAAATGGCACATCATCATTAAGTTACCCAAGATAAAAGATAAAGAGAGAATCTTAAAAGCAGCAAGAGAAAATGAGACAGTTACCTACAAAGGAGCGACCATAAGACTATCAGCTGATTTCTCAAAAGAAACTTTACAGGCAAGAAGGAACTGGAAAGAAGTATTCAAAGTCATGAAAGGGAAGGATATACATCGAAGATTACTCTATCCAGCAAAGCTATCATTTAGAATGGAAGGGCAGATAAAGTGCTTCTCAGATAAAGTCAAGTTAAAGGAGTTCATCATCACCAAGCCCTTATTATATGAAATGTTAAAGGGACTTATCTAAGATCAGAAACTATGAACGGTAAAATGACAACAAATCACAACTGTCAACAACTGAACCTAAAAATAATAATAATAATAATGAAAACAAAAATAAGCAAACAACTAGAACAGGAACAGAATCAGAGAAATGGACACCACATAGAGGGTTTTCAGCGGGAAGGGGAGGAATAGGTACAGGGAATAAGAAGCATAATTGGAAGGCATAAAATAGACAGGGAGAGGTTAACAATGGTATAAGAAATAGAGAATTCAAAGAACTTATATGTACAACCCACAGCCATGAACTAAGTGGGAAGAATGCCGGAGGGTTGGGGGTGCAGGGAAGAGGGGGAATAAAGAGGGGGAAATTGGGAAAAGTGTAATTGCATAATCAATAAAATATACTTAAAAAAAGAAAAGCAGTTAGTTACCTACAAGGTAGCTCCCATAATACAGTCAGTTGATTTCTCAAAAGAAACTTTGCAGGCCAGAAGGGATTGGCAAGAAATATTCAGAGTGATGAGAAGTTTACCTACAACCAAGATTACTCTAACCAGCAAAACTATCATTTATTTCTTATTTTTAAGTAGATTTTATTGATTATGCTATTACAGTAGTCCCATTTTTTTCTCCCCTTTATCTCCTTCCACCCTGTAACCCTACTCTCTGCAGCATTCCCCACCCCTCTTAGTTCATGTCCATGGGTTGTACATATAAGTTCTTTGGCTTCGACATTTCCTATACTATTCTTAATCTCTACCTATCTGTTTTGTAGCTACCAATTATGCTTCTTATTCCCTGTACCTTTCCCCCATTCTCCCCCTGCCCCTCCCTGCTGATAATCCTCCATGTAATCTTCATTTCTGTGATTCTGTTCCTATTCTAGTTGTTTGCTTAGTTTGTTTTTGTTTTTGTTTTAGGTTCAGATGCTTACAGTGTGAGTTTGTTGTCATTTTATTGTTCATAGTTTTGATCTTCCTTTTCTAGGATAAATCCCTGTAACATTTCATATAATAAAGTCTTGGTGGTGATGAACTCTTTCAATTTTACCTTATCTGAGAAGCACTTTATCTGCCCTTCCATTCTAAATGATAGCTTTGCTGGATAGAGTAATCTTGGATGTATATCCTTCCCTTTCATGACTTTGAATACTTCTTTCTAGCCCCTTCTTGCCTGCAAAGCTTCTTTTGAGAAATCAACTGATAGTCTTATGGGCACTCCTTTGTAGGTAACTGTCTCCTTTTCTCTTGCTGCTTTTAGATTCTTTCCTTATTTTTAATCTTGGATAACTTAATTATTATGTGTCTTGGTGTGTAGCTCCTTGGGTCCAACTTCTTTTGGACTCCCTAAGCTTCCTAGTCTTGCATGTCTATTTCCTTCACCAGGTTGAGAAAGTTTTCTTTCACTATTTGTTCAAATAAGTTTTCAATTTCTTGCTCTTTCTCTTTTCCTTTTGACACCCCTGTAATTTGGATGTTAGAACACTTAAAGCTGTCCTGAGTTTCCTAAGCCTCTCCTTTTTTTTTTTTTTTTTTTTTTAAATTCCTGGTTCTTCATTCTCTTCCAGTTAAATGTTTATTTCTTCCCTCTGTTCAAAATCTTTGAGTCCCAGTTTCCTTCTTTTCACTGTTGGTTTCCTGTATATTTTTCCTTTCACTTTGTATAGCCTTGACTTCTTCCTCTATTTTGTGTTTGTACTCAATCACTTCTGTAAGCATCCTGATTACCAGTGTTTTGAACTCTGCATCTGACAGTTTTGCTATCTCCTTCTTGCTTAACTCTTTTTCTGGAACTTTGATCTGTTCTTTCATTTGGGCAATATTTCTTTGTCTCAGCACACCTGTTACATTGTAAGGGGCAGAGCCTTAAGTATTCACCAGGGTTGTGCAACCCACTTTGCTGCATTGTGGTGCTGTATGTGGGGAAGGGGTCAGAGAGGGAACAATGCTGCTTGCTCAGCTCTCACCATACTTTCAGTCATGTCCCTGCTATCCACAACTGAATTGAGCCCTTTGAGATGCTGCCCTGGTGCTAATTCCTGGTTGGATAGGTGGGTAGGTGAGGTTGTGTACATTCTAGGACCCTACAGACCCCTCCAATGGACGTTCCTGTGAGACTGGCAATTTTTTTTTCCACCACCACTACCCTCACAGATTTTTATAGCCAGAGGTTTTGTAGCTTTCTTTTCCTGCACTGGAACCCTGGGTTGTACAGTTTGTCTTGCTCCCCAGTTGTTCCTCCTGGTTTATCTACACACAAATGTGGGACTCCCAGCCATTGCCTCGCTTGCCCAGTCTGCCAGCTACCACCTTGCCACTCATCCTCTCTGCCCCAGCTGCCTGTCTCCACCTCTCCTACTAGTCTGGATGAATGTTTCTTTTTTAACTCATTGGTTGTTGGATTTCCATAGTTTGATTTTCTGGAAGTACTGGTTGTTTTTTTTTTTTTTCTTAATTTGTTGTTATCCTTCTTTTGGTTGTGGGAGGAAGCAAAGCATATCTACCTATACCTCCATTTTGACCAGAAGGCAGCAAAGTTATCATTTAGAATTGAAGGACAGATAAAGAGCTTCCCAAGAAAAAGCTAAAGGAGTTCTTCACCACCAAAACAGTATTATGTGAAATGTTAAAGGGTTTTGTTTAAGAAGAAGACCAAAAACATGAATAATAAAATGGCAATAAATACATCTATCAAAAATTGAATCTAAAAACCCAAAATAAACAAACAAACATAGTGGAAACAGAATTATAAACACAGAGAACATTTGATTGTCAGATGGGATGGGGTATGGGGCAATAGGTGAAGTGTTGAAGGGATTAAGAAGTACAAACTGGGCCCTGGCTGGTGTAGCTCAGTGGATTGAGCGCGGGCCTGTGAACCAAACAATCGCGGTTCGATTCCCAGTCAGGGCACATGCCTGGGTTGCAGTTCCCAGCAAGGGACACATGAGAGGCAACCACACATTGATATTTCTCTCCCTCTCCCTCTCTCCTACCCTTCCTCTCTAAAGATAAATAAATAAAAAATCTTAAAAAGAAAAAAAAGAAGAAGTACAAACTGGTAGTTACAAAGTCATGGGGATGTAAAGTAAGGCAATGGCAATGGAGTAGCCAAAGAACATATATGTATGACCCATGGACATGTACAACAGTGTGGGGATTGCCTGAGGGAGTGGGTGGGGAGGCTTGGTCAGAGGGTGTAAAGGGGGAAAAATTGGAACAACTGCAATAGCATAAACAATAAAATACTGTATAATTTTTTAAAGAAATTAAACATGAAAGCTGTAAAAAATAAAATATTCTTAATATTTTAAAATAATGAATAAATAGAAAATCTGAATAAACCTGTAACTTGTAAAGAGATTGAATCAGCAATTAAAAAATTCCCAATAAAGAAAAACCTTGGACCTAATGGATTCTATGATGAATTCTACCAAATATTTGAAAAAGAGCTAATGCCAATCCTTCTCAAAGTTTTCTAATAAATTAAAGAGGAAGAAGCACCTCCTAACTAATTTTCTTAGACAAGTATTATCTTAATACTAAACCCAGATACAGATCCTATAAGAAGAAATACTATGGCCAATATTCCTTATGAACATTAATGCAAAAATCTTCAATAAAATAGCAACAAATCAAGTTCCACACATATTAAAAGAATTATACAGTATGAAATATATTAAAGAAAATACACTCATTAAATAAAAGTTGCAAAATATAGATAATTGAGAGACCAAAAACCCATAATTCCACTACCCAAACAACCACATTGTTATGTGTCATAGATATATACTTAAGATTTTATTTACTTTTAGAGAGGAGAAGGGAGGGAGAAAGAGAAGGAGAGAAACATCAAAGTGTGGTTGCCCATCATGCACCCCCTATTGGCGAGCTGGCCTGCAACCCAGGCATGTGCCCTGACTGAGAATCAAACCAGCAACACTTTGGTTTGTAGGCTGTCAGTCAATCCACCAGCCAGGGCTTATATCCTGTTTTTAAACTTTGCCTGATACGAGCATTTCTCCATGTTTTTATTTTTTGTACCCATAGCCTGAAGATAGACAAATATTTTATGTCTTGGATGGTAGTTTTGTTTTGTTTTTTCCTCTTCCCTCTTTTGGAAGCATGGAGGAGGTGGCCCAGGGGCACTGGGCAGCAATGCCCAACAGCAAGATCTTACGTGTTCCATACCAACATCTTTTGCTGAGCTCTGGAGGACCCCTTTCCAACAAAGGCATTCCCTCAACTGGAATCCTTTCTTTGTTACTGTTCCCATTTCCCTATAAATAGCAGCAGCACAGGGGTAGGTCTCCCTCTCTGGGAGCACTTCCTGAATGTGTCCAGCTATACCCACCTATCTGTGACTTGATGAGAGCTCAGAAATTGAGAAGCATATTGCCTCTTTGCTTGTCATGTTTTCCTTAAGAAAATGTACTTTATGTTTGCTCCATCATGTTGTTAGTACATATGTGTATAGTGTGCGTGTCCACGCCCCTTATGGAACACCAGACATTGCCTTTATACGTTAAATAATATTCCATCATAAGCATAGCCCATAATTAACTTACTGTTTTCAGTGTGTTGCTCTTATATGTAAAGTTTTGATGGCTATCTTTGTGCATAATATTTGGTTTTGTTTTCATTATTTCAGCTTGCTTCCTTAACATAAATTTCTCTAGGAGAAATTATTGATTAATGCTGTTATAAAATCTTCATGTCATTAATACATACTTTGCAGAAAAGTCATGTCAATTTAGTCTCATTACCAGTATATGAGAGGGTACCTGTTGCCTAATATCCTCTCCCTTTGAAAAAATCTTTGCTAATACCAATTTTAAATTTCATCAAATAGGGGTGTGCCTGTGTCTTGAATCTTTATTAAAAGAACTCACTAGTCATGGGCTGAGTTGATCAGAGTCTCCTTCTCTAGCAAATAGCAAGGTGAGCCCCTTCATGTCGATGACAGTTTTATTGTGTAAGGAGGGTAGGAGGTGCAGTCTCTAACAAGACTCTAAATCTCTTGGTCTTGTTGCTAGAAGGAAGAGATTAGCATTGGTTAAATCCAAACCACAGTGTTGTATTTGTCTTTCACCACCATTTAAACAATAAATTTAAGCCACTCCTTCAACGGGTTATTCATCTATTTAGGAGAACAGTTTTCAGGTAACCCAGTGTACTAAACTTGAGTAGGTTATTCTTAGGCTAGTAATCCTGGTGGGATGGGGTCAGGGGGGAGGTTGGTACAGAAAATTTCTTTTTGTCAAGAAAGTGATTCTTAAAGGTTAGGGTGCATCTGAATCTCTGGGAGAGCCTGTAAAAATGTATTCTGGAGCCCATGACCAGAGTCCAAGGACCTAAATATAGGGTGGAGTCCAGGAATCTGCATTTTAACAGGCACCCAAGGTGATTCTGGTACAGGTGGTTTATGAACTACATTTTAAGAAACACTATCCGCCAACAACAACAACAAAAATTTAAGGAAAAGAAATATTATCCTTAAAACAAAATGACGGAATCTGCTCCTAACATTTATTATACACTAAAACCACCTTACTGAGGTTGTAAGGCACAGAAATGTGGTGATTAAGCTGTATTCTAAAGAACATTCCCAGACTTATTCTTGCTGCTCAAGCTTTGCTGGAATGAATGGACCTAGTCTTTTACCAGAATGCAAGTCAGGTTCCTCAGTCGCCATCGGTGTGTTGGATAACCGAAGCCTGTTTTTCTCCCCCTGGCCAAATACATAACATTTGCAGAGCAGAGAGCTAGAGTTTTGACTACGAAGAATCTGTATCTGAGAGAAATGGGTTTCTTTTCTGCTCTCCTCTCCTCTCCCTCCTTTCTCTATGACGCTTTATTTTCTACTTCACTGTAAAGACCAAAACCATCTTATTTGATCTCCTTAATGTCCCAGAACCCTCTCCACTAGAAAATGTCTCTGCCTTCTCCAGGCCCCTTATCCTGAACCAAAAGAGAGGCTAAATCTCCACTGAAAGGCTACACACACACACACAAACACACACACACACACACACACACACACACACACACACACACACACTCTGCCCTGTCTGCTCCCCTCCTCCCTCCTTGGATGGCTTAGTCCATCATGTTTCTCTGTCCAAGAGCCTCTTTCTGCATTGCTCCTTCTCTTTGGCTGACAATCACATTTACGACTCTCTTGACCTCAAGTAAAAGTCTTTCATGCATCTTATTTTCTCCTTATCTCCCTCTTTCGTTTCACCCATGAGCATCACTTCTTTTTCATCATCTACTTCTCAAAACGTGCCCTCCACCTGAATCACCTCACTGAAAACATTTTCCTCAAAAGTTACCAAAAAACTCCTTTCTAGTCACCAAAAACAATTTCTTCTCAGTTCCCATTAGTTTCTGTAAAATTTGGTGCCATCCATTTATTCATTCATTCAACAAATATTCATTGAACATCTACTTCACCGTTCCCTTCTTGAACAGTGTCCCTTGGTGTTTGCACAGACTTGCCCTCCTTGAAGCTGGACAATTCTTCTCCACCCAACACTTCCCCTGTTCCTTCTACTCTTTGCTGTTACTCTTCTCTTGTCAGATCCCCGATGAAGTCAGTCTTCTGGGTGCCATCTCCAGCCCTTGCCTGCTCTTTCCACACTTTTTTTCCTGGCTAAATTTCACCTATTTTCATGCCTTACAAATCCACAATACCACACTGACTTCACACCCATTTTCCAGACTCACTTTTCCAGGGGTTTCCTGGCTGGTCTGTCAAATGCAACATGCCCAAATTGAACTTTTCCCTGAACTGTTTCTTCTATCCTCCTTCCTTATGTTAATTGTAACATCAGGCCCCCAGATATTGGGGCCAGAACCCCCTGAGTCACCTTTCATTCCTTCTTCTTCCTTGTCCCCAACATCATAGTTTGGTACCAACTATTATTCCTCCAAATTATGTCTCCCATCATGGTCTCTTGTTCACTTTGCTGTGTTACTCTCATTAGTCTAACTATTGCCACAGCCTCTTAACTGCTCCTCCTGACTCCTCCATTCCCCACCTTGACTCTTAGCTTTCATCACATCATTGCTGGATTGATCTTCAGCTATGCAGACCAGGAAAAAGAGTTTCTTATATCATTTTCTTAGCAGAGATTGCTTTAGAAAAGGCCTGTATTGCCTGCCCTGGAAGCAGCTGCTTGGATCCTGGGGACAAGGATCTAGTTGTCTTATTCGAGCCACAGAGAATGTTGGTTGGAATTGTTCCTGTAGTTCTCTCACAACTGTGATAAGAAAACCAAGGTCCTGAAGCATGTGTCCTCAAAGGGAGGACATTTGGAATTGGCTAACCTTCCTTTGGTTGTGGCTGAGAAGTGTTGAAGAGTCTTGTCAATGGCCCTGATTGGCATGGCTCAGTTGTGAAAGGTCCTGCAAAGTGAACCCGCAAAGTGAAAGGTCATCTGTTTGAATCTGGTCAGGGCACATCCCTGGATTGTGGGTTAAATGTTTTTCTCCCTCTCTTTCTCCCTCCCTTCCCCTCTCTCTAAAAATACATTTTAAAAACTTTTTTTAAAAAGCGTCTTGTCAGTGGGTCTGCTGGCACTGTAGAATGATTTGTGTGATGAGGAATGCCCACTACCAAGGCATTTCCACCCCACAGGCAGGTTCTGCAGAAGTTGTTGTCTTCACTTTGAGTCCTTGAGTATCAACTGACTGGGGACTTATGACTTGTACAGTTGTGTTGATACCATGTATTTGTATAGTTCTTTATAGTTTCTCTTAGTTAATAGTACAGAGGAAAACTGAGATTTGAAAAGGCTAAGTGTATTGTCCAACATTACATAACTTGTAAGTGACAGGGCTGGGGCTCACAGGTGAGAGTAAAGACTTGGAAGGTATGATCTGTGTCTCAGCAGTGGGACTGTCATTGAGTGCATGGCCTCACCGCAGTTGGGCTCTTCTAACCCGTTCTCCAAAGAGCTGATGCAAGAAGTGGAGAGATGATGACTGACCTGCCCTGAGTTCTTGGCCTGCCACACGTGCAGTGATCCAACCCTGGGGATGAGTCCGGCACATTTTCGGGGGCCAGTGATATGATTCCAGGATGTTTCTGCCAGTTTTTCTATAGTCTCCTTTTCTGTGATGATATCAGAGTGAGTTGTGATGGCTCTTGATCCCCTGGGGTGACAGGACTGTTGTCAGAAGGCATGAGTGTGGTATCACCTAAAACTGATCATTTTAAAGAAGTTCTGTATGGGACAGTGAGGGCCCTGGAGCCAGCACTGAGATGTGGCATTCCTCACTGTGACTCTTGGAGCCCTCTTGGATTTCTCTGCTACCTCTGCAAGGTGGTTTTTCTCCCCTTGAACTGTGTCTGCTGGGAGATGTCTAGCAGTTGTCCTAGTCCTCTCAGGGTTGCAGGGGTGACAAGGTCAATGGTGTCGATAGGCTTTTCTCCTGTGTGGCCCACAGGGATGATGAGGTGATGGGAGTGCTGTTAGGTAAAGGAGTGGTGGCAGAAATGGTGATGATGGTGGGAGATAACATTCCCACAGAGTGATGAAGCCCCTCCCTGAAGAGGAAACAAAGCCTGTGTCTTTCATGCCTGTGTCGTGGGCAGAGGCTTGTTTATAGTGCCTGGTCTGTTTGTCTTGAGTTATTCCTGGAACCCATTAGACATTTCACCCACAAAGTTTCACTTTTCTGCTGTTATTTCCTGATTTGTGAGGCTCTTCACCAGGCTGTGCCTAGGGCAGTATAGAGCCAAGGAAAGCCCAGAACTGAAAGGATAGCTTTGAAGAGAAAACTGACTCTGAGATGGGCAGTGTGTGCCCTGAAAGGTGTGAGGAAGTTGGAGGAGAGAGGCAGACCCACCAGCCTTGCTGCCCCATGTAGGGAGCCCAGAGCCACTTGTGTGTGTGTCTCAGCTTTAGAATGGGCACAACGCCCCTCCCCACATCGTGTCTGGATGCAGCCTCAGCCCCTCTCACAGAGGAGGAAGCAGGCTATGGAAACTGTTACACACAAATCGGCACTTTCCAGGATCAGGGGTGAAGATTCTCTATCCAAACATTGAAAATTCCAAGAAGTTCCAAGGCTGTGGGTGATTTCAGGCTTCTGCCCCTTTCTGGTCAGGGTTTGAGAGCTGCAGGCACCCAGAGGTGCCCCTCAGAGCTGGTATGAGCTGGTGGATATGATGGTTGTTAAAGCTGCTGCTGTAGGGACTGTGACAGGTGACAGTGGTTTGTGTTCCTGCTGTTACCTTAGTGGAAACAGAAACTGACCAGTGTTGGGATTGAGGGGCATTTTTCCTCCATTGTTCTTAGAAACCAAGATGAGCAGAGAAGCTACCTCAAAGTGCCCTGTCCCCAGCACCTGGAACAGTGGCTGGCGCACAGGAATTACTTCATAGACCTCTGTTGAATCAATGAAGTCCCATATCCCCATCTCTTTGGTTCCTTTAGCTGAGGCTGGAGAGAAGTTCAGGTTGTACCTGTTTTTCCTTTGCCTGTCACAGTGGTCCCAAGCCAGGAGGAGACCTAGGAGGTGTGACCAGCATGGTGGCAGAAGGCAGCCAAACTCCTGGGGGCAGCCCCAGGCTAAGGAGGGTGTGCCTCTCATGGATGGAGCCAGGGAGAAGTGAGCTCCAAAACCAAGATGGTGGAGGCTAGAGACTGAATTTCTGAGGAGGGAAAGGCATGCGGGGAGAGAAAATTGGGGCTGTGCTGGTGAGCATATGGTCAAAGCTGGGTTTTGACACTTGTTGGCTTGGTTCTGGAGCTTCTGGGGTTATTGCCAGGAGTAACCTTGGTGCTTGCCACACCAGATGCTGAGGGAAATTAAGTCAAATGACCCATGGCAATATCCAAGGTGAAGAAATGCCTGTTGATAGGTATTGTTTGAGGTGTGACTTCAGTGATAAGATTCTTGCCTTGGAGCCCACTGTAAAGTGTGGATTCTAAATTATTTTCCTCAGTGTTATTGACCTAATAACAGTGTTATTGAGGTCAGTTCAAAGGAGGTGGATCCATTTACCAATAAAAAAAAAAGGAAGGGGATACTCAAGAAGTCTATAGTGATGTCAGTGACTTTTCTGATATCCCAGTTGCCTCAGAACACAAATCAGCTGGTCTTTGATTTGGGCGAGGAGGAAATGAAGCAGGAAAGCTGTATCGTAGTAACTATTGTGGTTTGGTGATTCCTGACACACATGGTACTTTCTGATACCACCTAACAAACAAGGTCCTTTCTGAGTCTGAGATAGACAAGTACCAGCAAAATCTGACAAGGCCATGAGTTCTAGAGTTAAACCAACCAACATTCACCATGCAACTGGGGCCAGTTACTTGACCTCTCAGTGAAATGGTCTGCCATTTCACTCTTGCCCTCTGCTAATCTGTTTTCCTCCACAGTGTCCAGAGCAATTGTTCCAACGTTCTAATCCAATCATGCTAGTCCTTTACCTAAAACCCATCACTGTCTGCCCACTTAGTTCCTTAAATTCACAACCCATTCCATAGTATATAAAGTCCTGCATGATCTAGCACCTGCCTACTTCTTTCAAGTCCTCCAAAGGGTCAAACTCTTTCTTGACTCAGGGTGCCTTCCCCCCGCCTAGCTCGTGCTGCTCCACCCCACCCCTCCATCTGGTTTGTTACTTAGCATTCAGGACTCAGTTCGTATGTACAGCACTCCCTCAGAGAGGCCTTCCTAGACTTACTGATCTAACAAAGTCTCCCTATTTTACTGTCATCTGATTTTTATTCAGTACTTATAACATGACATTCGTAGGTGGGAAGTTTTCTGTAAATATTTTATGTCTCTCTGTATGCTAGATCTCATACCCAAGAGGCTGGGCCTTGTCTGTTCCATTCCTCACTGTGTACAGACACAGTCTGCCTAGAACAATGTCAAGTACATGGTAGGCAGTGTTTAAATAGTAGTTTAATTAACAAATGTAGGAAAATGACAAGCTCACAACGCTCAATAACTGAACCTAAAAAAAACCCCAAAACCAAAACAAACTAAGCAAACAACTAGAACAGGAACAGAATCACAGAAATTGGGATCACATGGAGGGTTATCAGTGGGGAGGAGGCTGGGGGAAGAATCGGGGGGAAGTACAGGGAATAAAAAGCATAATTGGTGAATACAAAATAGATAGGTGGAAGTTAAGAATAGTATAGAAAATGGGGAAGCCAAAGAGCTTATAGGTAAAACCCATGGACATGAACCAAGGGGGGAGAAATGCTGGTGGGAGGGGGGTGCAGGGTGGAGGAGGATAAAGGGAGAAAAAAAGAATGAGACAACTGTAATAGCATAATCAATAAAATATACTTAAAAAACAAATATATGGATGAATGAATGCATGAATGAGTGAACAAATGAATATATCAGCAGGGGTTGTAAATGCTTCTGTTCTCCCTCCATCGATGGGCTGAGCTGATTTGGAGGTTTGTTTGTAAAGGGTTGTGAGCTGCAGTGCAAACCCAGTGAACAGGATTCAGGATGCTGGATTCTAGTCCCAGTTGCCCCTTTTTATGAGCTGTGTAAGCTTAAACAAGATTTGGAGGTCAGAACCATGACTTACTCATTTTTGTGTCCCCAGAATACTTGGCACAAGTAGAAGGTCAGCAAATGGATAACTCTGAACTCTTTCCTATTTTGAATTCTCCCAAACTCACCAACAGGATTTTCAGAACTCAAACTGCAACTCTGGTTGGGGGTATCTAAATAGAGAGTAGACGTCACATAGACCTTAAAAATGTCCATGTGGAGCAGTGAGCCTCCTGCAGCATAAGCTGGTGCCTTCCAGGTGAGCAAGGCCATGGTTATAAAGGCCCCATGCACACAGATGCCCAGTTTCTGGGACTTGTTTAGAGTCTCAAGGAAAAAGTATAGTATTTAAACCTCTATAAAGTGCCAATAAATTGAGTTCACTTCAAATCAACACCTCAGCACCATGCTGGGGAATGGGGAGACAATGATGACTAAGTGTCTGTTTGCCATGAATTCAGCTTAGTAGGAAGGAAGATGAACACTGGAGGCAAAAAGTTGGAACTAGGAGGAGAGACGGCCTATAATGTCTTCAGTCCTGGTCTTCAGAGGAGTGGCTCTGAGAGCTACATTATATGCCTCTCTGAAGCATAGCAGTTCCACAAAACCAGAGAACAGACACAGCAGCAAACCCAGTTGTTTGAGCACATAAAAAGCAACTGCTTCCTGGCCTCTCCTGGCAATGAAGGCATAAATCACTCACACATAAAACACGGCCAATACAGCCTCTGCCTCCAGAGCTAAGCCCAGAAACAGGGCGTGGAGGAGTTGCCAGGCAAGAAACCGTGAAGCGGTGGTGTCAGCCAGAGCAGCGCCTCTGACTGACGGAAGACCTGGTGTTCGTTCAGTTCATAAAATGAGCCGCCTTCTGAATAAACCAAGCTGGCCCTTGCAAACCCGCAGGAAGGACGGGGTTCATTTTTAGAGACTCAAGGATCCTTGGATGAATGGAAATGCCTCTGAGCTGACAGAAGTGCCCGTTCCGTTCCCGGCCCCGTCACCCTCCTTGCCGCCACAGCTCTAAAACGGAGGGTTCCTCTCTCAAACTAGGTTTCAGGGCTCTTTCACTTTACACTTTGTTTTATCCTCTCTACAGCCTCTTCCCATTTGACTCATCTTGCCAATGGAAACAGTGAATTAAAGGGAACTTTCTCAAGTACCCTGTGCTGGTAAGTGGTGACCCTGACACGAGGTCTTCTGATTTGAAGTTCCTGCTCTTTGCTGTACATTTTGCTGAACAATTGGCCTAAATTTGCTCAGTTTTCTTGTCAGTGTCTCTTGTTCAGAAACTCTCTCCTTTTCGGTGCCCCCAAGCACAGTGACAGTTTGTGGAGGGGTGGGGTGGCGCAGATGGCCTGTGCAGGGTTTTGGTGGCCTCGGTGGCAAGTTGGGTGGGCCTCTGTCAGGTCAACAGACAGATTGGGGGTTCTCTGGGAAAGGGAGAGCAGGAGACCCTTCCCTCTAGGGCCCCTGTGACCATGGATCTCCCCTGTCCTACACTTGTTACAGCCCATATAACCTCCCAGTGGTCCCATAGGGTGGTGGCTCCTTGGTTACTGGGCCACTGACAATATTAGAGACTGGGGCTTATTTTGAGTCAGTTTTATCACTGTAGGGTATGGAATCAGGGTTGCCACGCTTTCGTCCGAGTCATTCTTGCTGAGAGCCACCAGTAGCCACCAAGTTCCTTTGGCTTCCTGCCCAGCCCACCTACATTCACCCTCTTTTTCTCTTTTCATATTCAAGAGTCAGGGCTTTTCCTTAAGGATGCCCTTAGCACTGTGGAGCCTTTGTGGAAACCCTGGGGTTTCTCCCTTTGGCCTGGGCAAGGGTGTTGGCAAGTAAGTGTGGAAACAGAGCTTAGACTCAAATATAGACAGATCACCCACAAGTTCCCTGAGGGATCCAAGGCCCCTGAGGGATCCAAGGCAGTGGTACTGACCACTTTCCACCTTCCCAGAAGCTCCCACTAGAAGATGTGGGCAGCTAACCGGTCGCCCTGTGGAGACTACTTTTCCTCCCAATGTCCTCTTGGTGCTCGATCAGATGCTTAGCATGCCACCTCCCACCTCCCACCCGCTCCTTTCCTGGCCCTTCTCTGTTCTGTCCCCTTCAACAAAGCACAGAGCTCAGCACTGCAGGTCATCCCCGCACTTCTCCAGGGTTATCACAAGGACTCCCATCTGCTCTCAGAGTCCTTCTACCCCTCACACCCTACTGCTCCCTGCCTGGCTTTCCTGTCCAATCCCACTCCAGTTTTTGCCCCTTTGGGCTCCTCTCCACAGACTTCCTGGCTTCTCCTGAGCGTGACAGCTCCAACACAGGACCAAGTGTGGAGCTTGTACCACTTCTTGTGTTGACTTTAAATCACAGAAAATCACCATCTCACTTTTTATGTAGGGAAACTGAGGCCTAGAGAGGGATACAATATGGCCTGGTCACAGAAACCAGATCAGTTAGTGGCAAAGCCAAGACTGGGTCCCAGGGCCCCTAAATCTAAGCCCCCTTCCTATTACCCATAGTCATGACTCCCATGGACACGCCCTCTTCCACATCCATCTATTTTACCCCTAGGACAGGACTCTTAGTGGCTAGGCTCTGAAGGTTCCTTCTGGCTGCTGTTTTCTGTATGCTGAATGAGGGGGGGGGATTGGTGGGGACGTCTGCTTTTAGCTAAGCCTTTAAACATTTTAAAGAAGGCAGAATATTCCCCTTTACCAGCACCATGTCTCTTACTATCTATAAGAGAGCCTGTTCCTTCTGGCCTACTCCCAAGAAATGATTCCTTGGGTGAAAGCCTCTCCAGGCTTCTTGAGCAAAGGAAGGAGCTGTGATTATACCTTTGGTTTGATCTCCTGACCCCTCACAATCCCCTGAGCCCCAGATCCTCAGAAGACTGAGACATCCAGAAATACAGAATGAAACCTGGTCCTAGAGCCAGAGGGGCCGTTCAGGAGGTGGTGAGGAGAGGCCTGTGGGGGACCCAGGGGGAAATTCTGCATCAGGCCTTGCTTCCACACTAGCTCCGTACAGAGGGAAAGTCGGGGTGCGGGGGAGGCTCAGGCCAACATCAGGGCTAAGAGCCCTGCCCTAAAGACATTAACCCAAGAAGAGGTCGGAGACAAGAAGCTGACTGCCCCCATCTCAGCGGCCATCTAGTTCCCACCCTGCTTCTCCCAGCCAGGCTGCCTCTTCCCTTCAGTTCTGCCTGTCTCCTCTGATTTTGTCCTCTCTGTGTGTCTATGTTGTTGTTTTTAATATATTTTATTGATTATGCTACTACAGTTGTCCCATTTCCCCCCTTCATTCCCCTCCACCCTGCACACCCACTCCCACCCACATTCCCCCCTTTAGTTCATGTCCATGTGTCATAAGTTCTTTAGCTTCTACATTTCCCACACTATTCTTGCCCTCCCCCTGTCTATTTTCTACCCACCGTCTATGCTACTCATTCTCTGTACCTTTTCCCCCTCTCTCCTCCTCCCACTCCCCTGTTGCTAACCCTCTCCATGTGATCTCCATTTCTGTGTTTCTGTTCCTGTTCTAGTTGTTTGCTTATTTGCTTTTGTTTTAGGTGTGGTTGTTAATAACTGTGAGTTTGCTGTCTTTTTACTGTTCATATTTTTATCTTCTTTTTCTTAGGTAAGTCCCTTTAACATTTCATAGAATAAGGGCTTGGTGATGATGAACTCCTTTAACTTGACCTTATCTGGGAAGCACTTTATCTGCCCTTCCATTCTTAATGACAGCTTTGCTGGATGTTGTTTTGATTCATCTTTTCCTCTGTCTCTACATTTTTATATAATGTTTTCTTCTGGTTCTGTTACTTAGCTTTCCTGTTTTTCTCTACATCAGTTTCTCTCTTCAACCCTTTCTTCATCTTTCTGTAGCTCTGCCTGTCTTTTTCTCTCTTCAAAAGAAGTGCTAGCTCCCCCAGTGGGTTTCCCCAAACCAGGGCACTCCTGCCCCTGAGACATCTCTGCTTATTTCAGTCTCTATCTGTTCTTTCTCTCTCTAGCATTCTTTCCCTGTCCCTCTCTCATCTTGTCCCTCTCTGTTCGTCCATTCACACCTCTTGCTCTCTCTCTCATTCCACCCCTTGTTTTTGATAGGCCCCAGCTTCCCTGATGGTCTCCCTTCCCCTTGGAATGCTGCCCCAAGGGCATCACTTACCTGGGACCACTGGCCAAAGCAGGCAGGAACATAAGCAGCTCAGGAACACTGAGGGGACCCTGCCCCAGTTCACTCCCCTCATAGCTTCAGAAAAGCCCTTCAGGTTCCCCCGGGACTGAGCACAGAGCAGTGGTGTGAGAAGCAGAGGTGAACCTGTCCCTACCAGCTGCTGGCCTGAAACAGGTATATTTCCCTGAGGGGCCAGAGTACCACGGGAAGAGGACAAAAGAAGGTGGGGCCCCATGCCAATCATCCTTGCCCTGTCTTTTCTTTCTTCAATCTCCACCCCCTTCCCCCACCAGGAAAAAAAACCTATGTATGCATTGCTCTGCTCCTGGTCAGCCTGAGCCAAGTAGGAGGAGGGAAGGGAGGGAACATGAAGAAATAGAAACCAGGGAACACTAGGAATGAGTGGCCCACCCTCTCGCCTGGGATTTTGGGCCCTCTCCTGCCTGCCTAAGGGCTGCCCCTGTCCTGCTGGAGCTTTGGACTGTTATAGTGGGAGGCAGCTGGGTCGTTCCAGAAGAAGGGCAGGGGAGAATGTGGAAGGAAGGGGCTGTATGAATAGGAAAAGGAGTGAGATTTGAGAAGTCCCTAAGAAACATGGGGAGCAGGGGCAACAATGTGGGGTGAGAGGTAGAAATCAGAAATACCCTGTATGTGAATTTGGGGAAGGAGTGTTAGGCTTAGGATATCTGCTTAGTGCTAGGCATGTGGTAGACCCTGGCCAGATAGTGGGTTTCTTGAGGGAGCACAGAGCCAGGGTCTGGAGAGCCATGGCAACCTGGGAAAGTAGCTTGAGGGGTCAGGGAAGGGTAGAACCTGGGTAGAAATAATTGTGACCACACGAGGAAATGCAGGTATAATGGAGATGTTGGACCTCACATCACTTCATTTTTTACTTTTTTGGGGTTCACAGGCACCAAAAAAGAATAGGAACTCCTGGCAGGATGTGCCAAACAGAATTCTGAGGTAAGAGAAGGCGGTTGGTGTAGCTTTGCAAAGGAAAACAGTGAAGACCTTCCCTCACCCTTTGACACAGTGAGAATCCCTGCTTCTGGCTCTGAACACTTGATTCTGAGTGTGGGGTCCATGGAGTGACTGGTCCCAGTGCAGGGAGCTCAGGCTCTCAGACACTGTGCAGTTCAGGACGAGGAGTCGACGTTTCCACATTCCTTGGCATCAGTAGCCTTGCCCAAGGAGAAGTAGATGCCCAACACTGTGGTGCCATCTCAGAGGACAATGAGGACCCCCCACCCTCTTGGCTACTTGATTTCTGAAGTTCAAAGTCCAATTATAGCTGAAGCCCAAAGGCTGGACCTTCCAGTTATAATGCAGATACTACAGAGAAGGAGCATGGTGCCCCCATCAGTCCTTCCACCTCTGCATGGAGAGTTGACTTCATTCTCTCCTGGGGGCAAGAAACTCACAGAAGTAAAGAGAGATTCTAGACCTAGAGCACCCAGACAGGACAGAAGAAGGATATCACTGAAGAGAATTTTCATAGACACCAAGGCCCAACTTGGTCTTCTTAATTATTTTTTGTGTCAGTTCTTGCTCATGAATTCTCCCTATTAACTTGCTGTATATTTTGTTTGCTGTGTGTTTTGTTTGGTGACACTCTCTAGACTTCAGTTTCACATCTACAGAAGAGGGGTAAAAAGCACTCTAGATTAGACCAAAGTAAGAGTGGGATGTCTTGTTGACCTAACATAGACAACCTGTCACTTTTCAATACAAGGAAGGCCAGAGGCACAGAGCATTCTCCAGAGGCCATTGTGGTGGCCAAGACACCAACCCAGGATACCTGGCCTCTGTCATCCAAGGCAAGTCACAGCCTCTTTGAGCCTTGTTTTCCTCACTTATAAAATAAGGGTAATATGTCAAAGAAAAGCCAGAGCTGGACAGTAGTTGAAATGGTAAAAGCTATTCAGGACTATTTTTTATTTAGGATTATTGCTATAGGGGACTTTTATTCAGGACTATTGCAATAGGACAAAAGGGACCTAGGTATACAACTGGGCTCAATTCCCAAGTACAGCGTGGGCAAGTGGGAATTCATAGCAAAGGAGCAGGTAGGAGATCAGTGAATAAAATATTAATAAGAGAACACATCAGGGGGGAGGGGGATTCTGGATAAACCAACCTAACAGGAGTTTTTACTGATGGCAGGCCAGAGTGATCAGGCATCACCTGGGGAATGGTGGAGCATGAAGAGCCTGATCAGACATTGTAGATGACCAGATGTTGAGGAGGGAACACTCTTGCTAAACTGGCTTAGCACGGGTATTGCTAAAACTGGATTTTACAAAGAAGTAGACAGATGGGCCTAGAAGAAAGTTCAGGAGCTTGACTAAAGTTTGACCAAGCAGAGAATCTGTGCCAAATAACACCTACCCAAAAGGTTGTGAGAAGACAAAGAGTCTGTAAACATTAAAGTGTTTCACAAATGTTAAGACACCTGTAGAGGGCACTTGGCTCCTCAGCTCCTCGTTTCATTCTGACAGGTTGTAACAAGTAAGGGAAGGTAGATAGAGAGCAGGATGGCAGTGAAGGGGGTGGGGAGGGGTTAGAGAGTGGAGGGTTTGAGCAAAAAGGAAAAAGGACTCATGGACGTGGACAACAATGTGGTGATTGTGGGTCAGGGAGGGGGGTGTAAGGAGATAAGTGGTAATGGAAAAATACAATAAAAAATAAAAATAAAAACTAAAAATATATGTAAAACTCTGGAAGAAAAAAAAAAAAAGAAACAAATGAGGGAAGCCAGGGAGGAGGAGGAAGAGTCTGGAAAAGAATTTCCAGGCCTATCTGCATACCAAGGTCTTTCCTGTGTCCCCTTTGGGTTTTATTATGTTGGCACATACAAATCTAATTCATTTTCTCCTTGCCTACCTCCATTTCCTTTCTCGGTTTCCCTTGGAGCCCACCTTCATCTTAACTGGCAAATTTTCCAGAGTTGAGATGCTTTTAGGCCTCTGTGACAAATACCTCTCTTTTTATCTATTGTTCCTTCCTTCTCCACTCCCAAGGCATCTGATACGGACAGAGAGAGGTAAGTAGGAGGGGAGGAAACAAGTAAATTCTCTGAGTTCTGTCTTGGGGAGACCTCCTACAAACACAGATAACTGGGTTTACCCAGGGGCAGGGATCCAAAATCAAGTTTAAGTTGACATTCCATGGTGGGGGGCAGGAGGGGCAAGATAACTCAGTCTGGACTTGGGGTATAAGTAAATTGGAGCAAGTATAATATTATAACTTTTTCACATGGAAGGAAGACACAGATTTTGTTTGAACAAACATGGCTTGGGTTCTGGATGGCAAAGTCAAGATCTTAAAGGGAGCCCTAGCTGGTTTGGCCCAGTGGACTGAGCGCTGGCCTGCAACCCAAAAGGTGTCTAGTTTGATTCCCCATCAGGGACATGCCTGGGTTGTGGGCCAGATTCCCACTGAGGGTGTGCAAGAGGCAACTGATTGATGTTTCTCTCCCTCTCTTTCTTCATCCCTTTCCCACCTCTCAAAAAAACTAAATAAAATCTGAAAAAAAAAAAAGAAAAAAGATCTGAAAGGGAGATTTATTTTTTAAGCTAACCAATTTTGGGAGTGCCCTTCCCCCTAAAATTGCTTACCTCCATATAATTTATATCTTGACAGACCCTTATGATGCTAATAAAGTTACTTCTGGTCACACTTAAGCATTTAGACTGAGATGGGGCAGGAAGACAGACATTTATTTAGTTTGATTTATTAAGTCTTGAATAAAACGACTTGTAACTAGAGTACCAGGTCCTGTGTATGTCCCCATTAACCTGTGAGGTGCATATCATTCTCCCCATCTCACAGGTGAGCATCACTGAGTCATGGTCCAGGTTGGGTGATCAAGTAAAACTGGAGGATGGTAATTTCCTTGATCATGTTTGCCCAGGTCACATAATAAGTCAGAAAGCTGGAATTCGAGACTAGGTGTGTCTGCCTCCAAAGCGAAAGAAGGAAATTAACATGTACTGAGTACTCATTCTGTGCTGAATTATGTTATTTTCTGAAGGCAGACATGGAGATGCACCTTTAAAAAAGGATTCAGTTCAAGCTGCAAGAAAGAGTGGTTAGTTGACAGCCTCCAGCTGTTAGCTCCTTCAGGGTGGCCTCAGCTGTCAAGCCAACATCAAGCTCTTCTTGGGGTGACCGTTGGGCCAATGACCGAGCAAGGCAATGGAGCAAGGTCCTGGCTATTTCCACCCTCACAGGATTCCTCTAACAGGCAGTCTTCGCTCCAGAGCACCCCGTAAGGCTGGCAGGGACCCTGTGACTTTGTCAGCTCTGTTGGCTTCCCCCACCCACTTCTGCCTCCTTTCTTTTCCTATCATAAGTGTCACTCCCCAATAAGCCTTTCATTTCATTCCATATCAGTCTTCGCTTCTAGAAAGACCTACCTGAAACACTCACTTACAAGAGGATGCCCATTTCAAAGATACAGAAACTGACCCTCTGAGCTGGGATCCAAACCTAGATCTGCACACTTCCTAGTTCTCTTTCCACTGCTCCACGCTCAACTGTTCAGCAACAGGGTGTGTGGGCCTGGTGGGTCTGGCACCCGACCACACACAGTCCCTGTCCATGAGAAGTACGTGATCTGCCTGATGAGGCAAGATTCTCATATTGCAAAGATGCAGACCAATGAAATTGACACCAGGGCCAGTGACTAGACCTGCATCAGGAGTGTGTAGTATGTTGCTATCAGTGCTACTGCAGAGGAGGGCGCTGAGGTGGTGAAGGGGAAGCTTCACTCCTAAAGACTTGGCTCCCAGGCCATAGTGAAAGCAGGAGCCCTGGCATTTGAGCCACACAAGAGCCCCCATCATTCTCCCAGGATTGGGTTTCTTAGTCACTTTCTAAAAGTACAGAGCATTTTCACACCAATTAGCTTATTTCCCTTCTCACTTTACCTCTGACACAGATGGGGATATAATGCCTACATAAGCAATGCCTTCTGGGCAAAGGATCCTCATGAAGAAGGGGCCATACTGAGTGCACAGGTGGGGATAAAGGGGAAGCACTGACTTGTGACCCAGGAATCTAAATGCACCCATTCACTCAACTTTAAGAAGAAAACTAAGGCCAGGAACGTAGCAACAGTGCTAAGTCAAAAACCCAGAATCCAGGTGCCCAGATTTGCTGTGTTCTACAGCTAGGCTTCCCTCTTTAAATTCTGAAAGAAAAAAAAGAATCTCAACATAATTTTAGAACTGGAAGAGACATTGGCAATCATATAGTCCACACTCTTCATTCTACCAAGAAAGGGAGAGAGAGTGTTCAAGTTCACTCAGGTGGTAAGTGGCAGGTGTAAGCCTTGAACCCATGTCTCCAGTGCTTTTTCTGTTTTGCTGCTCTGCCTCCCATGTTTGTTAAGTTGTCTTTGCATACTCTTAGCACCCCAATCAGAACCACTGACCCAGACTTCTGGTCAAGATGGAGGTGTAGGTAGACACACTGTGTCTCCTCGCACAACCAAAAGAAGGGCAACAAATTTAAAAACAAAAACAATCAGAACTTCCAGAAAATTGAATTGTATGGAAGTCCAACCAAGAAGAAACATTCACCCAGACCAGTAGGAGGGGCAGGGACAGACAGCCAGGATGGAGAGGAGGCAAGGCTGTGGCTGGGGGACTGGGTGAGGTGGCAGCTGGCAGACCACGTGGTCCCACATTTGTGTGCAGGTAAACCAGGAGGAACAACTGTGGAGTGAGAAAGACCTCGCAACCCAGGATTCCAGTGCAGGAAAAGAAAACTTCAAACTTCTGACTGAAAAACCTCTGGGTGTTGAGGAGGTGGGAGAAACTCCCCGCCTCACAGGAGAGTCCATGGGAGAGACCCATAGGGTCCTAGAACATACACAAAACCACCTGCTCAGGAATCAGCACCAGAAGAGCCCAATTTGCTTGTGGGTAGCGGCGGAAGTGACTGAAAGCTGGCGGAGAGCTGAGCAAGTGGCATTGGTCCCTCTAAGACCCCTCCCCTACATACAGTGCCACAACACAGTGAAGTGGGTTGCCCCATGCTGATGAATACCTAAGGCTCTGCCCCTTACTATGTAATAGGTGCACAAAGACCAAAAAATATGGCCCAAGTGAAAGAACAGATCAAAGCTCCAGAAAAAAATACAGCTAAGTGATGAAGAGATAGCCAACCTATCAGATGCACAGTTCAAAACACTGCTAATCTGGATGCTCACAGAATTGGTTGAATTTGGTCGCAAATTAGATGAAAAAAATGAAGGCTACGCTAAGTGAAATAAAGGAAAATGTACAGGGAACCAACAGTGAAAGGAAGGAAACTGGGACTCAAATCGATGGTTTGGACTGGAAGGAAGAAATAAACATTCAACCAGAATAGAATGAAGAAACAAGAATTCAAAATGGTGAGGAGAGGCTTAGGAACCTCTGGGACAACTTTAAACATCCCAACATCCAGATCTTAGGGGTGCCAGAAGGAGAAGAGGAAGAGCAAGAAATTGAAAACTTATTTGAAAAAATAAAGAGAACTTCCCCAATCTGGCAAAGGAAATAGACTTCCGGGAAGTCCAGGAAGCTCAGACAGTCCCAAAGAAGTTGGACCCGAGGAAGCACACACCAAGGTACACCATAATTACATTACCCAAGATTAAAGATAAGGAGAGAATCTTAAAAGCAGCAAGAGAAAAGGAAACAGTTACCTACAAAGGAGTTCCCATCAGAGTGTCAGCTGATTTCTCAAAAGAAACCTTGCAGGCAAGAAGGATCTGGAAAGAAGTATTCAAAGTCACGAAAGGCTAGGACCTCCATCCAAGATCACTGTATCCAGCAAAGCTATTATTTAGAATGGAAGAGCAAATAAAATGCTTCCCAGATAAAGTCAAGTTCAAGGAGTTCATCATCACCAAGCCCTTATTATATGAACTGTTAAAGGGACTTACTTAAGAAAAAGAAGATAAAAAATATGAACAGTAAAATGACAACAAACTCACAACTATCAACAACTGAACCTAAAAAAGAAAAGAAAGAAAAGAAAAGAAAAGAGAAAATGAACTAAGCAAACAGCTAGAACAGGAACAGATTCACAGAAATAGAGATCACATGGAGGGTTGTCAGCAGGGAGGTGGAGGGGGAAGAATTCGGGGAAAGGTACAGGGAATAAGAAGCATAAATGTTAGGTATAAAATAGGTGAGGTTGGGAATAATATAGGAAATGGAGAAGCCAAAGAACATATATATAACCCATGTACATGAACTAAGGTGGGGGAATACAGGTGGGAGGGGGTACAGGGTGGAGAGGAATAAGAGGGAGAGAAAATGGGACAACTATAATAGCATAATCAAGAAAATATATATTTTTAAAAAGAGAACCACTGCCCCTAGTCTAAAACTCTGTGGGTCATGACAACCTTTACTGAGTATTGGGCACTGAATGATGATAGATTGTCCTCTTGGACATGGCAGCCACCCTGGCAGAGACATCCAACGCAGGGTTCTGGCAGAGAGCCCAGCCCATGCCTAACATAGTCTTTTAAAATAAAGTTTACTAGTTGTTGTTGTTGTTCCCATTATAAAAGTAATGCATGCTTATTTTAGCAGGTATGGAAAATACTCACATGCAGAGAGAAGAAAAAGCATCCTGGATGTTTCTTCACTCAAGAAAAACCCCTCTTGACACACCGTTAGATTTCCAGTCTCCTCCCCATGAATAGCTTATACGCATAGCTTTAATCTATCATATCATAGATAAAATTTGAATTCCTACTTTATCACATAACTTTGAACCTAAACATTTCCTGCTGTTATTACAAATATTTTATTCACATATTTTTAAAGACTGCATAATATTCCACTGAGTAGACCACCACTATAAATCATTTAACTACATTGAACCCTTGACACTTGGGTTATTTACAGTTGTGCCTGTTATAAGTAACTCAGAGATGAGAACCTTTCTGCCTAAAGCTCCTTGTGTATTTAGGCTTATTTACTTAAGCTGGAATCAGGGCCTGGTGTGTGTTCATTAGGTTGCTCTGACCTTCGGTTCTCCTACAGCAGGAAGTCAATGAGCATGAATTAGCTAAGTCTACAGGATGTGGGTGTATTCTTGGACACCTGGGGTCCATTTAAAATCTCTAATGCTGACAGTCTAATGGTAGAGGTAAAAGCAACATTAAAATGAGGCAATTACTCAGGTAAGATGAAAATGATGGGTAGATTAAGGACTCTGCAGGTGGGTTGGGAAACAGGTGGAGTCCCTCAAGGATGCCTTCCTGGGTAGGCTCCCAGCCATGATCCAGGACCAACTGCCAGGCCTTCCATTTGAATGCCTGAGTCCTGATACATAGCCCAGGTGAATATCCTAGAGAAGCGATCCAGAAGGAATTCGAAAGAGATGAGGGGTTGAGGGGAGGCATTTAGCCAGAGGATTAGAGCAGAAGAGAATGGAAATGGTCCTGGAACAAAGCCTAGCTGGCTCTCCAGGGAGAGGAACCAGCTGAAGCTGCAGGGGAAGGCCAAGGGCAGCAGAGCCAGGCATCCCAGCAAGCCCCAACACCCTGTGTACGGTGGCAGCACCAGAACTCAAATAGATATGGAGGGTCAGCCTGGAACTTCAAGAGCCAACTTACTTCATGAACCTGTGTGCCTGGCACAGGAAACGCTGAGATGAGCAAGACACAGCCCCTGCCCTCGTAGAGTCACAATCTAGAGGGATCTAGACATGTGGAAAAGAGTGTTTCATGACAGGCCCTCAGCCTGTGGCTCTGCAGTCTGGGTGTGTGTTGGGCAGTGGAGGAAGCTCATCGAGGGCAATCCAAGAGGATCTCTGAGTTAGTTTCCTAGGGCTACTATAACAAAGTACCACCAACTCGTTGGCTTAAAACAGCAGAAATTTCTCTCTCTCTCTCTCACCATTCTAGAGACCGGAAGTCTAAATCTGGTGTTGTTAGGAACAGGCACCCTCTGAAGGCTCCAGGGAGGAGTCAGTCCTTCCTTGCCTCTTCAATAGCTGCTGGTTGCAGGCATCCTGGGCTTGCAGCTGCATCGCTCCAGCCTCTGCCTCTGGCGTCACATGGTCGCCTTCTCCCTGTGTGTCCATGTCTGCTTCCTCTTCTTCTAAGGACACGGGTCATGGGAGTTGTGCCCGTGGTAATCCAGTAACTGATACGTGTGCAAAACCTCTGTTTTTAATACGGTCACATTCTGAAGTTTTGGTGACATAAATTTTGGGGGGATACTTATCCAACTCAGTACAATGTCTCTGAAAAAAAGTTTAAGTAAGTTATGAATCATTACAGTAACAGTGACCTCAGCAGGGAGATCCAGCAGGTGAGCCCACTTCATCCTTGGCTGGCCTTGGTCCCCAAATAATTGCCCTTATTACCACTGTGTCACAAGCCAGGCTGGGTGACCAAAGGTAACAGCTGGACTAATCCCTGATCAAATGTCCCAGGGCAGGAAGTTGGGCAGGCTGGGGGGGGCGGGATGGGGGGCAGCTGAAGAGAAGTGGGGGGGGGTGACAGGGTCCAGCTGGAGCTGACCACATGGCCCCCCATGCCCCACCCCCACCCACTTCAGCCCTGTGCTCTCAAAGGTGAAGTTGCTACAGCTGAGTGAAGATATGGTACTTTCTGGTTTCCCTCTGAACCCAGAGAACAGGGTGGGCAAGGAGAGAGGAACAGGCCAGTATATTTCAAAATAAACTAACCCCACCCTTTTCACAGCAGGACATGTCTCCAACTCCCCACTCCCAAACTGACCCCCCACCAACTCTCTAAGGGTGGAAAGAATAAGTAGACACGTTCATTTTTGCCTACATAATTCCAGATTCCCTTTTTACAGGAGAGAGAGAGAGAGAAAAGCAACTTCTCACCTTGCCCCAGCGCCTTGTCACTACTTGGAATGCCTCTCTCCCCAGCCTTGGGCTCCCACGTACACTCGCTGGAGCCCTGGAGAGAGGAGGTGCTGGGGAGAGCAGGAGGCAAGACGATGTCCGTGAATAAGCCTGTGTCCCAAAACGATGCAATCACTGCCAAGATGAAGTTTTCACTGAAATGAAAGTTCAGCTTCTGGGGTCTTGTGGCTGCTTTAGCCATGAGATCCCAGGTCCTGAAAAAACTGCCCAGGACCTGGCCCCAGGTCCAGGAGATGAGCCTGGGGAGGAATCACCACCTGCTGTCCTTCAGGAAGGAGGGTGTGAGAGGGCAGCCATTGAGTCGAGTCCCGGAGGACAGAGTGAGTGTTCCAGGGAAAGAGCGAGGGCTTTGGAGTCGCTATGGGCAAGCTGCTTCCTAGCTGGACCTCAGTCTCCCCACCTGCGAAATGGAAATAATAATCGTATTTCCTATTAGCTTAGCACATAGAAAGTTCTCAACAGTGTTAGTTTACCCTCTCCCCTACCCCCTAGGTTAAATGGATATGGAAAGTCCAAAGAATTGTTTGGAGAGAGAGTCTGGGGTTTTTCTGGGTGGAGGATCTTGCTCATGGAAGTGAGGGGGTTAGAGTATGACTCCTGAGTGAAGAGCTCTGGAAAGGAGATGAGGGGCCAGGCCAGGCTATTGGGCTCAGGAGGCCAGTGTCCCCACCACAGTCCTGTAAGCAGGGGGCTGGTCACTTGGCTAGATCAGGTATTAATCGTATGCAGATAAGCTCATTTTATGCAATGATTCTGCAGGTTGGTAAGTTCTTTAAGGACTATGGTTTACAGGCTGAGGGAGAGGAGCCTGTTTGAGAACATGAAGTTTGGAGAATCAAAAGCAATAGTATTGAATTAACCTACTAAAAAGCATAATGTGAGGGGAAGAATGAGGTGGTCCCAGAAGGACATTTTTTGATTTGAGGGCTTTTTATATTCTAGCACTAGACGGTCTTACAGAGTAGTGAAAGCCAGCAGGCCCTGGATGCAGCCTGACTGTATACTGGGAGCCCAGACATAGATTCCAATATCTTATTATAATAATTACTATATTATATAATAATGAATATATTGTGATATGTAACATAATATACAAATTTTATTAGCCTAATTTAAATGTGAGATTGGTTTGTAAAAATGCTTGAAAAGGGTTCATGACTGCTACTGCCTGGGAGCCTCTGAACATCTAACTCCCTTTAACGCCCCTGGGTGGCCAGACCCCTGCCACTCTGAGACAATGAGGCCACCATCCTTGGCTAGTTTGCCCATCTACCAAGACACAGGCCCACACGTGCAAGGGCCTGGCTTTCCAAGGACACTGGCTATGGGAAGACCGACCCCACCCCCACCCCATGCCGTCAGAGTAAAGACCACTATACTTTGCCTAAAGTCTTAAAAACATGAAACCCAAATTCTTGTTCTTTGATTAAAGCCTCTCCTTGCCTCCTCACTAGCCATGGGCAGAATGAGAGGCAAAATTAAAATTCATTCATGTTTTTATCTGTATCTGTGAGTCTCTATTTTTGTGTAAATGACTAATGCATTTTTAAAACAACAATGACTCTACCCTTCTCAGGACCTAACTTATATATGACATTTCATCAGGCTTATACAGAGGGTGAAGAAGGCATGGAGAAAATGGGGAGGCCAGAGTGGGGTGCTGAGCAAATCTACAGGTTCATTCAGGCATCCAGGCCAGTCCTTGAACTACTGAATGAGAAAAAAATGCTGCTGTGGGCAGAGTCCCTGGGACATCGGAAGAGTCATTTTGACTGAGGCGAAAGCGGTGGTCCAGCCCCTGTGAATGAAGCCCAGGTGTGAGGGTGGAGGGAGTGTTAACAGCAATAAATGAGGCCATGAAACCAGATCCCCTTTTTCAGGGTGCTAGTGGTTTAATGCTGCCAACCTGCGTGGTACTGTGAGAAATGTGATTAAGTAATCGTAAGGTGACTCACCCAAATTCCCTTAAATGTGGGTGAGATCCTTTGGGTACCTGGCTGGCATGCAGAATGCCTGCCTGGAGTGGAAGAGCGTCAGAAAGGAGGGAAATTGCAGAGAAGAGCCCAACGGGTCTGCTTTGTAAGAAGCAACTGTGCTGGCAAGTGAGGGTGGAGAGGTTGTGTTGGACTCCTGCCCATGGGGTCCATGTGTTGTGGCTACAACGAACAACTTCACATGGACTACAGAAATCTTGTGGAGAAAAAGCGATGGCATGGCCACCCTCTGATTGAGAGAGGGTCCTGACCCCTGCCTAGACAAGCTTTTATTGCTTTTCTGGGTACATTACATCAAGGATGGTCCTCATTTACTATGCACAGGTTCGCTGTAGGTGATTACCTTTTACAGATAACTAAGGAGATGATGTTGCTAATTACATCACAGAAGAAGGATATTTTCGAATGCAAAGGGAAAAGTGGTTGAACTGGTTACACTCCATACTTGGGAGGTTTAACACAGATTTTAAGAAGTTACTTTAAAAATATGCAGTAAGCATTTGCTGCATCAATTCAGGATGAGGGAGTTTTAACAAAAGCGAACCTTATAGCAGCCTAGGCACAATGCAGGCCTGATTCCCCACAGGAGAACCTATCGGTGGGCATGGGTCCTGTGTGCTGGACCTCGCTCCCCACTGGATTTTCTGATTTAGGGGCTGGGCTACAATCCCCACACCATGCAGAATGGTTCCCTGGGGGTGAGCTGGGGGCAGTGCTTTGAATAGAGGGTTATTGTGTTCGGGGGCTTCTTGGGAGTGGATGTCCCATTTTCCACCTGGAATGGAGGACCTGAGTTCATGGAGGGAAGTGAGAAAGAAGAAGGTGGGTGGGAACCAGAATCTGAAGCTATTATTTCAGGGAAAAGGAGCTTTCTGAGGAAACAGCCATGGCCAGTCACCCCCAACTCCCTCCTCCCTAGGCAGCACCTCAGATGGTAAACTCAGAGACCAAGCAAATTGTCCAGGATTATGGAGCTAACAGTGGACCTGAGCCAGAATTAGAATGCAGGTCTCTCTTTCTCCACAGCTTTTTCGCTCTTGTTACTTAAATTTCCCCAAAGCTGAAAGAGCCTGTGATTTCTTCACAGAGTGAAAGAGGGTTCGCTAGTGGAGAGGTCAGGGCTTATGAAAGGACCAATCTGAGGTGAGGGATGGCTGTGCCTGGCGCAAGAAGCAGAGCTTCGAAGGGTCTTTTCTCCCTGGAATCCTCCTGATGAGCCCCTCAGAAATGGGAGCACAGGCACCAGGGGGAGGGAGCTCAGGCCACATGGGCAGAGTGGGATGCCAGCCTTTGGGAAGACTGTCTGGGAAGGAATACATGGCCGGAGCCACCAACATTGCTGCAGTTTTGGATTATATGGAAGGATAATCCAGGATGTAGAATATCCATAGTTGTTCCTCCCTCCCCATAAGCCTTCTGTTTAACTAACTATATGTTTGTAATCTATGACCTGGTAATTGGCAGAGAAAATAAGAGATGGGAAAATGAGATAAGCCTCACTAACCTGAAGAAACTCGTGAGTGTCTGCTTCTGGAGTGTGCATCGTGAGAAGGGAAGAGTTGGGCGGGGGGCGGTGGGCAGTGAGGAGGAGGGGAGAATAACATGGAAAATCCAAGCATTATCATTTTTAGTTTTTGAATGCATTTGGCAATATTTGGAAAGAAGGTTAACCCTATGTGTAAAAACAAAAAGCACGTAAACTTGAAAGCCGGTCTTAAATTACTCAAGAAGAATATTTGAAACATAATTGAAAGATATAATATCCTTAATTATATAAAGAGCCCTTACGAGCTAATAATAACACTTTCAAATCAAATAAAAATGGGAGCAAAGGGCATGAAAAAACAAAGCAGTACCCTGAAGATGTTTTCAATCCCACTAGTATTTAAAGAAATGCAAATCAAAACAGGGTACTATTTTTTTTAAAAAAAATCACATGTCAAGATTTGAAATAAATGGTAATACCCAAGACTGATGGGCATGTGGGGAAACATGTATTTATAATTGTCCTTGGGATTAAAAATTGGTACATTTCTGGAAAGTAATTTGTTAATATACAACAAAAGTCTCAAGATTTTACTTCCATGCTTAGAAATTCACTTCTAGGAATTTATCCAAAAGAAATCATAGGCCAGCTGCACAAAGACATGTTGGTGGCGAAAACTGGAAACTACCTGACGGACGACTACTGAAGTCGGTTCAGTTCTTACGATGCAGTTGTACAATGGCATACAATGCACTCATTAATCAACAAAACAAACAAACAAGCATAATATAACCAAAGACACTGAAATTGAGAACAGGCTGACAGTCACCAGAGGGGAGAGGGGAGGGAATTTCAGAGGAAAAGGGGAAGGGTTTACAGGAACAAGTATAAAGGACACATGGACAAAAACTATGGGGGGTGGAAATGGGAGGGAGGTGGGGAGGGCTGGGGCAGTGGGCTGGGGTGGGAGTAAAAGACAGAAAACTGTACAAGATCAACAATTAAAATTTAAAAAAGAATAAAAAAATTAACCTAAAAAAAGATCATGTGGAAGAATATATAGGAATCAAGAAAAAGTTGATAAAACACTGAAGTAAAATGTTTTATAAAATGATTTATGCAACGTGATCCTCAAAGTTTTTAAGAAAACTGCTTGTTGGTACTTCTAAAAATAAATATTATTTCATACTAAAAGGAAAAACATTTTGTGAGTTTTTTAAATTTTTTTAAATTTTATTTTATTTTATTGATTATGCTATTACAGTTGTCCCATTTTCCCCCTTCATTCCCCACCACCCTGCACACCCACTCCTACCCACATTCCCCCCCCTTTAGTTCATGTCCATCTGTCATAAGTTCTTTAGCTTCTACATTTCCCACACTATTCTTGCCCTCCCCCTGTCTATTTTCTACCCACCATCTATGCTACTTATTCTCTGTACCTTCCCCCCTCTCTCCTCCTCCCACTCCCCTGTTGCTAACCCTCCATATGATCTCCATTTCTGTGTTTCTGTTCCTGTTCTACTTGTTGGCTTAGTTTGCTTTTGTTTTAGGTGTGGTTGTTAATAAGTGTGAGTTTGCTGTCTTTTTACTGTCCTATTTTTTATCTTCTTTTTCTTAGATAAGTCCCTTTAACATTTCATAGAATAAGGGCTTGGTGATGATGAACTCCTTGAACTTGACCTTATCTGAGAAGCACTTTATCTGCCCTTCCATTCTAAATGACAGCTTTGCTGGATAGAGCAATTTTGGATGTAGGTACCTGCCTTTCAAGACTTCAAATACTTCTTTCCAGCCCCTTCTTGCCTGGAAGGTCTCTTTTGAGAAATCAGCTGACAGTCTGATAGGAACGCCTTTGTAGGTGACTGTCCCCTTATCCCTTGCTGCTTCTAGAATTCTCTCCTTCATTTTAATCTTGGGTAATGTAATTACGATGTGCCTTGGTGTGTTCCTCCTTGGGTCCAACTTCTTTGGGGCCCTCTGAGCTTCCTGGACTTCCTGGTAGTCTATTTCCTTTGCCAGATTGGGGAAGTTCTCCTTTATTATGTGTTCAAATAAGTTTTCCACTTGTTGCTCTTCCTCTTCCCCTTCTGGTACCCCTATAATTCGGACATTTAAAGATGTCCTGGAGGTTCCTAAGCCTCTCCTCATTGTTTTGAATTCTTGTTTCTTTCTTCTTTTCTGATTGGTTGTTTCTTTCGTCCTTCTGGTCCACTCCATTGATTTGAGTCCCAGTTTTCCTCACATCACTATTGGTTCCCTGTGCATTTTCCTTCATTTCACTTAGCGTAGCCTTCATTTGTTCATCTTATTTTCGACCAAAATCAACCAATTCTGTGAGCATCCTGATCACCAGTGCTTTGAACTGTGCATCTGATAGGTTGGCTATCTCTTGGTCATTTAGAAGTATTGGCTCTGGGGCTTTGATCTGTTCTTCCACTTGAACCATATTTTTTTTTGGGGGGGGGATCTGGTCATGCCTGTTACCTATGAGGGGTGGAGCCTTAGGTGTATGCTAAGGCAGGGCAACCCAGTAGCTGGGTTGTGATGCTGTATGTGGGGGTGGGGTCAGAGAGGGAACAATGGTGCTTGCTCCACTCTCTCTCGGATTTCAGTCCCTTCGGCCATTTCCCACAAGCAAATTGGGCCCTTCTGGTGCTGCCACCCAGGTGGGTGGGCTTGTGTACGCTCTAGGACCCTGTGGGTCTCTCCAGCGTACCCTACTGCGTGATGCTGGGAACTTCTCCTGGTGCCTCAACCCCCACAAGTGTTTTCAATCAGTGCTTTTAGGCTTTATTTCCTGGTGCTGGGGCCCTGGGTTTCTCAGTCTGTTTCCCCATTTTCGCCTGGTTTATCTGCGCGTAAATGTATGTCCGAGGTCAGCCAGCCGCCTTGTGCACCCAGGGTCTGCCAGCCACTGCCTACGGGCCCAGAATCACCAACCACTGCTTTCTCTTGCCACAATCCCTCTCTGAGGAACACCGACTCTGCCCCTCTTACCTACCGGTCCAGATGAATGGTTGTCAAACTTCCTTACAGTTCCATTTTCTGTCAGATTCGGTTGGTTTTTTTTTTTGTTTGTTTGTTTGTTTCTAAATCTTTGTTGTCCTTAATCTTGGTTTTGCAAAGAGGTAGAGTGTGTCCACCTACACCTCCATCTTGGCCAGAAGTCACATTTTGTGAGTTTTTTAAATAATGATTCATCTTCCTAAATGAGTTTTTTTCTAGAGAAAAGGAGTTTGAGTCCTGGAACTTCCAGGCCAGCAGGCACAATGTTTTCCCAAGGCTGGTGCTGAGCACCTAGCAGTAAGGCCTCCTGACAGTGGTGTGGGCCAGCTGTGTGTGCGCATGCCTAGGATTGCAACATGAAATGTATTTTTATGTAGGTTGTAGTTTAAAAAAACAAAGTTTGAGACATGCTGGTCTATAGCAGCCTCACCAAGCACTCCCCGGCCCTGGCTGAGCCCTTCTGGTGATGGGGAACTCACTACATTTCGTGCTGGTTTTTGACAGTGCAAACTGCTAGACATATTTTTTTTTAAGTTTAACAAACTCCGACTTACCCTGCTGGTCGCTCCAACTCCCTCCTCCCTGGGCAGCACATCAGACGTTTAAAGGCAGCCCCATGTAATCCCCAAGTCAAGGCCTACCTGCTCCTCTCTCTACTCAGATCTGTAACCACCCTCCACTCTCAGGTTCCCAGACCCTTGCCTTCTACTGCTCTTCTGAAGTCATCCTCTCTCCTGCCTGCCCCCTGGTCCGTTAATGTGTGACACACACACATATACACCCACACCCAGGACAGAGGCCACCATGCCAGGTCATGTCACTCATTAAATCATCCATAGATTCATTCAATAATTATTGAGTGCCCACTCTGTGTCTGGCTCTGTGCTGGGTTCAGGGAAGACAACTGGGGGGAAAAGAAAAGGGCGAGCCACCTGCCTTGAGGAGTCCCTGGTCTGGTAGGGTAGGATGAATGGATGCCAGTCATCTCCATCATTACTAAGCTAAGTCGCCCGTGGAGGCTGGTGGAACCACATCCACTCAGGCTTTGTGCAGAGCCTGCAGCCATCCCTTGTGCTTGGGGAGAGAGAAGCCAGCTCTGTGGCCTGTGTATTGCCAGCCACATGCCCTCCAACTCCTCTGGGCCTTGAGCAGCTCCCGGACAGCCCTACCCCTCCAACAGGCAGCCCTAGTCCACACGGACCTCTGCCCTTCACCCCACACCCCTAGAGGCTGTTAACCAGTGCCACCACATGCACAGGCAAGAAAATTGAGCAAACTGCCCTGGCTGGTGTGGCTCAGTGGATTGAGCACCAGCCTGTGAACCAGGGAGTCGCAGATTGGATTCCCAGTCAGGGCACAGGCCTGGGTTGTGGGCCAGGTCCACAGCTGCGGGCACACAAGAGGCAACCACACATTGATATCTCTCTCTCTCTTTCTCCTTCCTTTCCCCTCTCTCTAAAAATACATAAATTAACCTGGCTGGTGTAGCTCAGTGGATTGAGCACGGGCCTGCGAACCAAAGGATCGAGGTTCGATTCCCAGTCAGGGCACATGCCTGGGTTGCAGGACAGTTCCCAGCATGGGATGCATGAAATGCAACCATACATTGATATTTCTCTCCCTCTATCCTTCCCTTCCCTTCTAAAGATGAATAAATAAAATCTTTAAAAAAATAAAATAATTGTGCTGCTATAAACATAGGGGTGCATAGGTTCTTTTGGATTGGTGTTTCAGGGTTCTTAGGATATAGTCCTAGCAGTGGAATTGCTGGGTCAAAAGGTACATCCATTTTTAGTTTTTTTAGAAAATTCCATACTGTTTTCCATAGTGGTTGTACCAGCCTGCACTCCCACCAGCAGTGCACTAGTGTCCCCTTTTCTCCACAACCTCTCCAGCACTTGCTGTTTGTTGCTTTGTTTACGAGGGCCATTCTGACTGGTGTCAAGTTGTATCTCATTGTGGTTTTAATTTGCATCTCTCTGATAGCTAGTGATATCGAGCATCTTTTCATGTGTCTCTGGATCCTCTGTATGTCCTCCTTTAGCCACGTGTTGGAAGCAACCTAGATGCCCATCAGTAAATGAATGGATCAAAAAACTGTGGTACATTTACACAATGGAATTCTATGCAGCAGAAAGAAAGAAGGAGCTCATACCCTTTGCAACTGCATGGATGGAACTTCAGAGCATCATGTTAAGCAAAGTAAGCCAGGCAGTGAAAGACAAATACCATATGATCTCACCTTTAACAGGAAGCTAATCAACAAAACAAACAAACAAGCATAATATAACCAAAGACACAGAAATTGAGAACAGGCTGAAAGTCACCAGAGGGGAGAGGGGAGGGAATTTCAAGGGAAAAGGGGAAGGAACAAGTATAAAGGACACATGGACAAAAACTATGGAGGGGTGGAAATGGGAGGGAGGAGGGGAGGGCTAGGGTGGTGGGTTCAGGTGAGAATAAAAGACAGAAAACTGTACAAGATCAACAATTAAAATAAAAATTTAAAAAAAAAAAGAAAGAAAGAAAGAAAATTGAGCGTACCATTCATTACAGAAAATTTATTTGCTACTAACAATAAACTTCTATGCTGGCTCTTTCATGACAGTTATCACATTTGACTTGCTGTTTTGTTTTGTGTTTTGAAGCCGCCATGAGTCAAGCATGCACTGTGTTTGGCATTTTGACATATTACCTTTAATCATTCACTGGAATGTTTTGAAGTAGGTGTTATCATCCTGTTTTACAAGTGAGAAAAATAAACACAGGGATTGTTTTATTGCACAAATAATGTTTATTGAGTACCTATCTGTGCCAGGTATGGGGCTAGAACATCAGTGGAGAGCAAGACCTCCGGTCTCTGACCTCATCAGTCTTGTCAGGCAAACAAATAATTACAGTTGTGATAAGTACTGTTAACAAAAAGCAGGGAGTGTTCCAGGGGAAAACAGCAAGGCATTTACTTTAGTTGAGTGGAGGGGGCAGGCTGAAGGATGGCTAAGCTGGGCTAAAAGAAGAACACTAGTTAGCCAGGTGGAGGTAGGATGAGACAGCTGTGAGCAGAGGACTGGCATGTGCTAAGGCCCCGAGGTGGACAGAAGCTTTGCGTGGTCAGGGATCTGAAGAAGGCCAGAGGGACTGGGGTTGATGGGAGGGATGAGTGAAATGAGGCTGGAGAGCTGGGTGGGAGTTGGATCCTTCAGGTTTTCGAAACCATCTATGGGCATAAGAACCTCTGGGGAAGCTCATCTCAGTGTCAGCTCCAGAGTCCTCCCTCCCCCAAGCCTCAGCCAGAGAACCTGCACTTTTACCTGTTTCCGCAAGTGATGCTGAAGCAGGTGGTTGGAGGAGGACACTTTCGGGAATACAGACCTAGATCTTACCACCATTTCAAGGATCTGGGACTCTTCCTAAGGGGAGGGAAAGCCGTTGAGACCCAGACTGTGCAGCAGGCTAACTGGCGCACATTTGAATCCAGCTCTGTCTGACTTCCAGACCACAGGGACACTGTCTCTTCTAAAAGGAAGGTGGTGTCAGATGGGTGCAAAGAGGACTGGAGGAAGGACCCTGCAGACAAGGAAATGGTGTCTATGAAGCCAAGTTCCAAGTGGCTCAGAGGTGGGTGGGGCCTGGCAGCCATAGAGCCACTGGCCTTCTCAGGGCCAAAGGGCAGAGGTGCAAGTGTCTTTCTCCCATCACCTTGTACTCGCCTCACACATCCCTGCCGCAGTGCTTTGCATCTGAGTCCCATTTTGGCTTTACAATACCTCTGGGAAGAAGAGTTACTGGTATCATTCTCCCCTTCTCCAGATGAATACACCAAGACTCAACTAAGTGAAGCCATTTACTCAGTGGCCTGTGTTAAGTCAGAGAATAAAAAAATGTCGGAGGGAGCCCGGCTGGACTTGTCCAGAGGCAGACAGGGTTGTCCTTGCACCCGCCAGAAGTTGTGAGACAGCAGCAACCCCTCTTGTCCTTGGGCCTATGGAAGCAGGAGGCAAGACAAAGTGACCTCTGGACTTCAATCCCCAGGGCTCTCTGGGAGGGCACCGCTTTCCTTTAGGGAGGTCGTGGAGATCCCAGAGCTTGAACACTCTCACCACTCTGTGACCTTTGGCAGCTACTGCCCACTCTGTGCCTTGGTTTCCTCCTCTGTGAAATGAGGTTGGACTAGTTGGTAGCTATAGTCTGGAAGTCGCTCCAGCTCTGACACCGTTGCGCTCAGTTCTGCCTGGGTGGGTCCCAGTTGCAGAGGGTGCTGGAACAATGAGTGTTTTGGGCCAGAACGACAGTGACCCAGGTGCCAAGAGGAACAAGGAAGTAAGAAAATGTTTCAAATAAGATTCAATCTGGGTTGTTCTGAGAACTGGGTGGGGAATGGGGTGAGGGGAGGGGGTGCTGTCACAACTCCTACGTACCGGGCAGAGAGGAGGTGGCCGTGAGCTCTGGCCCCAGGCTAAGTAGGAGGAGGCAGTGGAATCAGCTGCCATGGTATCCTGGCAGAGGTGTGTTGGGGGATCACCTAGGGTGGGAGTCTCACCACTCTCCACAGACCCACGAGGAGCTCCCCCTCCTCTCACAACCAGGGTAGGTCAGAAGAGCAGGACCAGGGCAGTGGTTGATGAAAAGGATGTCCAACGGGAAGATGGGGCAGGGGAGGCTTTGAGTCCTCAGTTCCCAGAACTTTCTTGCCACCACCAAGAACCCCAGTCAGGCCCTCACCATCCGTGGGCCCTTTCTCCCAGGTGTGAGAACTCCCCAGAGGTGGCCTCCCCCTGGAGTGGCCTCCGTGCCCTGTCGCCCTGCAGCACCCACCATAGCAGCGCAGACCCTCAGCTGTCCCTCTGTCTCCCGGGCTAGGGCACGTCTCTCCTCCCGGCTGGTTCTTCTGGTCCAGCCTGAAACTGCTCTGAAGCCAGGCCCACAGCAGCCTGGCGCCTCTGCCTTCCCATTTCCCGCACTTTCCGGTCCCCTCTGCCCTCCGGTACTGGGCACTTAACAAACCTGTCCGTGTCTGACCTCGCACCTCCTTGACTCATGTCTCCTCTTCCTTGTACCTCTCGTTTTCTCTCTTCTCTCCTTCCTCGTGCCCTTCAGGCCACTAACTGGCCTTTTGTCCATTGCTAAGGTGGCTGACCCATGACAACCCCTTTGGCCCTCAGAAAATTTAACATGCATGAAAGATCCACAGCAGGGATAAGTGAAAAAGATGAAGGGATTAAGAAGTTCTAATTGGTAATTACGCAGCAGTCACGGGGATGTAAAGTGCAGCATAGGAAACATAGTCCATAATATTGTAACAATTGCGCATGGTGTCAGGTGTGTACTGGAATTACAGCGGGGGACACTTGATAAAGTACATAACTGTCTGATCACTATACTGCACATCTGAAACTAATATAAAATAATATTGAATGTCAACTATAATTAAGAAATAAAAATTTGTAAAAAAAGTACACATTTCCCAGAGCCCATCATTCTAGAGTTGGAAGGTGCTCTGTGAGGAAGAACAAGGAGCCCAGTGATCACTGTGGCTGGGCCTGTCCTTGCAGCCCAGCCACCCAGAGACCGGTCTTGTCAATACCCCAGCCTTTGAGGAAGTGACTCCTGCTAAGCAAATCCATGAGCTCAACTGATATATAAATCAGAATATAGTTTATTAACTAAAAATGTAAGATAGAATTCTCAAACTGGCTGAATGCATGATGCCTATTGATTTATTCTTCCCTCTTCCAGTCTGCTAGTCTTCAGTGGGGGCTGTCCCTTTAAAAAGCTTAGACGACAGGGTGCCCCTTTCACAACTTCTGGGTATCTGAAGTCTCAAATTAGGCACTTTGGTGAGCCTGGAATCAGAATCAGGGGAGAGGGGAATGAAAGGCCACATTTCCCAAAGCAGAACACTCCTGCATGAACAGGAAAAGGATTCTTAAAACCAATTAAGTTTGGAGAAGGCTGTGTACTTCACCTCCTCCTGAAAATTTACAATGTGTGTCAGCCTATTCAAGCCTCTGAAGTGAGCACAGCTTTAACAGAAATTTTCCAAATTTATTTGACCTCAAAACCATTTCCCTCCTATTACCTAACACTCTTGGATGGCTAACACCAGGGATGGTTTCTTGGAAGTGGGCAGCTGTGTCCCTATACCCAGGGCCTCTGCCCACACACTTCAGCTGCCTAGCCTCTGCTGGCAAAAAAACTTTTGATCCTCACCTGAGGATGTGTTTATTGATTTGAGAGAGGGAGAGAAAGAGAAACATTAGTTGGTTGCCTCCCTTATGCATCCTTACTGAGGATTGACCCCACGCCTGATATATGTGCCCTGACTGGGAATCGAACCAGCAACCTTTTGGTGTATAGGACAAAAACCCATCTAACTGAGCCAACTGGCTAACGCTGCTGGCAAATTCTTTATCAGTGTTATTTGCATTGCATAGGCAATTGACAGACTTTTTCTATACCCTCATGTCAGCTCTGGGAGTCTTTTTGTGTTTGAGATGACTTTCAGCAGCAGCAGAGGAGGAAAGTGCTATTTAGAAGAAAAGGATAAAGGAATTCTAGAAAAAAATCTATAAACTGTGGGTGCACTACCTAACACAGGGGCAGATGTCCTCGAGGGATTCAGAAATGCAGGCATGAACCTGGGTTGAGTTGGACGATGAGATCTGGGGGAGTCCAGAATTGCTCTGACTTACACAGCGAACAGAATCTGAGCATCAGAGGTGACCTTGCAAGGGTAAGGAGAAGCCTTGGAAAAGGAAAGGAAGCCAGATTTAACGATAAAAATATGGAATGTCCAGTAAAATTTTAATTTCACATAAACAATGGATAATTTTAATATAACATATCCCATACAATATTTGAAACATACTTATACTAAAGAGTATCTGTTGTTTATGTGAAATTCTTTTTTTTAAGATTTTATTTATTTATTTCAGAGAGATGGGGAAGGGAGGGAGAAAGAGAGGGAGTGAAACATCAGTGTGTGGTTGCCTCTAGCACACCCCATACTGGGGAGCTGGCCTGTAACCCAGGCATGTGCCCTGACTGGGAATCAAACCAGCAATGCTTTGGTTCACAGGCCTGTGCTCAGTCCACTGAGCTACACCAGCCAGGGCTGTTTATGTGAAATTCTAACTTAACTGATCATCCTGTACTTTCTCTGGCAACCCTATGCAGCAGCAAGAGGGGAGGCTCGGGCGGCTGGAGTAAGAGGAGTAGGGGGAGAGGTAGGCCACGCGGGAGGCAGAAAGACTGCCTGCTGCTCTATGACTGGCAGCTGTTGGTCGTCCAGTGAGGCCAGTGACCCAGAGACCACAGTCAGAGTTCTGCTCAAATGGGTGCCTCCCGGGGGTGGGGCATGGTGGCAGCGATCAAGGAGAAAAAGGCCATGTCTCACATTTGGGCTGATACAGGGACAGGGAAGAAAAGCAGAACAGCCTTGTGCAGGGTGGAGTTCAAGACACCATAAGACGGGATAGTAAAGGGGGCTTTGAGTGGGGGGGGGGTGGCACAGAGCTTCACCATTCCCACTCATCAGCAGAGGATTCTCAGTGTCAGTGGGAACCCTGGACTTGATTAAGGAGGCAGAATGGGACCTAGTCCAACCTGCTCCTTAGACCCCAAGGAACGGGTGACTCCAGTTGACATCTGAGTCACTTATAGTTTTGTACATAATACACATGTATGTGTGTGTGATCTTATCTCTTACATGTTAGTTTTACTAGTCTAACTCTTGGAATCATAGTGATATCTTAGTGTTGCCCTTAAAACAGACCTCAGAGATGGGTTATTTCCGCATCTTCATCATAGATGGAAGAAACTAAGGCCCAGAGGAGTGAAATGGCTTGTCCAAAGTCACACAGCTGAGCCAGAATCAGAAGCCCCTGCAGTAACCACAGCTCTTTTTGCTCTTCTAGGTTCTCCCTCCGCAGTCAGAAGAGTTAACATCTCTGTGTCTTGGTTTCTTCATCTTATAAAATGGAGACAGTCATAGTATCACATAGGATTGTTGTGAGGATTAGCTAATTTAATAGGTGATTAAAAGCATCTACCACTGCTACAAGTTCAATGAAGCTTAGCTGTTTTTACAGCCATCTGCTGACACCTCTGTTGTTTCCGTTTTCTGAAACGCTGGCATCATGACAAGGTCAGGCACAAAACAGACAGGAGGAAGTGCCTCAGAAAGAAAAGGGGAGTGTATTAGTCATCTATTGCTGCATAACAGATTACTCTAAAACTTAGTGGCTTAAAACAGCAAACATTTATTATTGCACCCAGTTGCTGAGGATCAGGATCTGGAGAGGCTTAGCTAGGTGGCCCTGACTCAGGGTCTCTTAGAGGGTTGCAGTGAGCTGTCCACAGGGAATGCCGTAGGTCAAAGGCTCCCAAGCTGATGCACATGGCTGCTGGCTGGAGGTTTCAGCTCTTCGCCATGTGGGCTAGAACTGCTCACCAGCATGGCAGCTGCCTTCCGAGAGAGAGAGAGAGAGAGAGAGAGAGAGAGAGAGAGAGAGAGAGAGAGAGAGAGAGAGAAGCTGCAGTATTTCTTATAACCCAGTCTCAGAGGTGACTATCACTTGTGCCATATTCCACTGGTCATGCAGACCAATACATGTAGAGGAGGCTACATAAGAATGTAAATGCAAGAGATGGGGTCATTAAGAGCCATCTTGGAAACTGGCTACCACAGGGAAGGAGCCTGAAAGGGTGAGCAGAACCTTCAGACCTTGATGACCTGTGGGAGGGAAAGGGGGAAGGGAGAAGGACTGGAAGGAAGAGTCCCAAATTGCAGCCCAGTCTAAGAAGATTTCCAGTAGGCCAATAAGATGTCCTGAAGCCAGTGTTGTATATTGGAGGAGTCCCATGTTTTGCTGGAATGTGCCTGCATTATACCCTCACTATGCTCAGGCATTGGCTGGGAGCAGCCCAGGGGAAGCATGGCCTCTGGGCAAAGGTTGTAGTGGATGCAGAGGGGCTGCAGCTAGGGTGTCAGTCAATTATGCTCCCTTCAGCAGGAGAGCTGAGCAGTGTATTTTGGCTGTCACCACACCAAAGTGTCTCTCCACTCTCTATTGTTCATAAATTTAATCAAAGAAGCTGTTCTTCAAAAGATAGCATATGTGGTGCAGAGTATTGTGGGCCCAGGGAGACATGAGGCCAAGGGCCAAGTCAATCAAAACCAAGTAATTATTTTCAGTTGACAAATACTTTTTAAGTTTCTCTGCCAGAGCCTGGGAAGTCACCCTCTGTCCTCCTGGTATTCTCAGCCTGAGCCGGTTTGACAGGGAGGTGCGTATCCAGGAAGGCTTCCCGCAGGAGGTGATGATTTGCTGTCTTTCAAGACTATAGCAATTAACTAGGCAAAGGGAAAAGCATATGAAAACACCCAGGAGTTTTCATTCTCCCCCACCTTTGGGTGGGAGAGTCTGGGCCTAACCCTGACCCCCTGCTTTGTACCCATTGGGAGAGCAACAGAGAGACCCTGGCTAGTCAATCAAATCATTAGGTGTGAGCAGGCATTGGACAGTAGGACTGGAATAGGTGGAGGAGGAACCCAGGTGTGGAAGAAAAGGTGGCTGGCACAGGAAGGGCCAGACCGCAACTCTTCCCTCCCCTCCAGGAGCTGCAGCATGTTCACTTCCTTCCTGGAGGGAGTTGTGAGGGAGGTAGAGGTAGGAGGCACGACTGTGCTCACCACCAAAACAGTGTCCAAACCACCTGCAATCGGGAGGTGTCCTCTCAATCGCTCTCCCTGCCCTTCCTCTGTCCCTCTCACTTTCTCCCTTCCTCTCTTCCTTTATTCCTTTTATTTTAAAAAATAAACGCAATATACAAATGTTATAGAAACCTTAGCATTAGAGGGTAGAAAGTCACATATAACCCATCTTCTTCATAAATAACCCTAAAAATTTTTTGCTTCCAATTTCTCATCCATATATATATATATTAACGTGGCTGGAACAACACTGTAGATATAATTTTGGCATCAGTTGTTTTATTTTACTTTATTAAGTTTCGATATCACTCTATGTCTATAATTTCAAGGGAAAGTTTCATCAAGTAGTTATACCATAATCTAATTAACTATTGAATATTTAGATATTTTGTTTGTTGATTGGTTTAACTATTATAAATAATGTTATGATAAATATGCCAATAACTTTTCCTTCCAGTTATCATTTACTTAAGATAGATTCCCAGAGGCGGTATTACTGAGTTAAAGTGCATAAATTCTTTATTGACTCTTAATACATACTGCTGAATTGTTTTTCAAAAAGGTTGCGCCCAGCCATGTATGAGTATCTGTGTTAATCAGGACTCTCAAGAGAAACGGATGAGAGAGAAACAGAGAGAGAGAGAGAGAGAGAGAGAGAGAGAGAGACTGATTTGAAAGAATTGGCTCACAATTGGTAAGTCCAAAATCTGATGGAGGAGGCTGGCAGGCTGGAGACTCGGGAAGAGTTGCCATTCAAGTTCAGAGGAAGTCATCTAGAAAACCAGGAAGAGTCAGTGTTCAGATGAAGTCAAAAGGCAGTCTGCTGGAGAATTCCCTCTTGTTCAAGGTCAGAATTTTGTTCTATTTATACATTCAACTGATCGGATGAGGCCCACTACATTGTGAAGAGGAATCTAATTTATGTAAAGTCCATAAATTCAATGTGAATCTTATCCAAAAAGCACTTTCATAGAAACATCCAGAATAATGTTTGAACAAATACCTGAGCACCGTGGCCCAACCGAGTTAATGCATAAAATTAACCAGCACAGCACCACTTTAAATAAATCTTTGCAAGCACTAGGAAGTATTTGAAAAATCATTTTTATAGTTTCAGAGTTTAAAAATTATACTATTATTTTAATTTGCACTTTTACCATTTCTGAGAATTAAACAGCTATTTTTCATTATATACATATGTGACCCCAGAGAAACCAACCAGTGAGTGACTCTGAGTGTTGACACTGGGAAAAGCTGGATTCTATTCCCTAAGAACTGACTGTGAGGTCATGCTCTGTGACGAGAAGTGTAAGTCTTTGGTGGGCCGGGTCTGCCTTGGTAGCTCTTTTCGTCATACAGTGTGCACACTGTATATTTCTTTACATGAAAGTATAAAAATCTGCACCACAAAGAAGACTAATAATTAACACAAGGAGTGACCTAACCTTTGTCTCCATGGGCACAGACCTAACGCAGCCAGCAGGGGCTCCTAAGGTAGAATGGACAAGAAGGACAGGGGCAGCGTGGGGCTGAGGCGCCCTCTGTGTGGTTCTATGTATTCGCTGAGAACTACTCTGGAGGCCTCTTTCACTGAGTCGAATGCCACAAATACCTATTGGGCTATTCCACTTGATGTCTCAGACACTCCAACTTCAGGTATCCCCCAAAACTTGTCATTGAATAATGAAACTGCTCTTTAATTTCAATGAAAATTTTTATTAAGATAAAATTCACATAACATAAAATTTATCATTTTAACCATTTAAAAATGTATAATTCAGTAGTGTGACCATCACCATTTATTCCAGAACAGTTTTATCACCCCCCAAACATCATCATATCCATTAAGTATTCCATATAAATGGAACCATGCAGTATCTGGTCTTTTGTATCTGACATCTTTCACATAGCATAAATTTTCAAGTTCATCCATATTGTAGCATGTATCAGTACTTCATTCCTTTTTACAATCAAATAATATTCCTTGTGTGGGTAGACTACTGTTTGTTTATCCTAAACCTGCTCTAGCATCTGTCTCTGTATCTACTGAGTAGCATCCTTTATCCCGTGTTCCAAACCAAGTTTTGGGATGTCTTTCTTGATGTTTTTCTACCATCCACTCTCAAAATCCACTCAGACAAAATGCAAGTCTCGTCAGTTCTATTCTCCTCTAAATCTCTCCTCCCCATCCTTCTTCTTCCCTCTAACATCATGGACCCTCCTCTCTCACCAGATGACTGCCCAAGCCCAAGCCTGTCCCCCTCCCTGCAGCCCTGTCCCTTCCATCCATTCTCTACTTTGTGGTGGCAGTGATCTACCTTAATTTCAGTCTCTATCTTGAGTTCCCTCCAATGTCTGTCTGCCCAGTACCCTCAGGATAAAGTGCAAATTTCTCCTCATGGCTTATAAACCCCTCCAGGACACGTGCCCTGGCTGGCTCTCGGCCTCGTCTTGCATTCCACACTTCAGCTTACTGAACGCTCTGTCCTGGACCAGCCAGGCTGTTCCCATGACAAGCAGGGACTCATCCAGCAAGACTCACAGGGACAGTTCGTTTTTTATTTTCTTACTGAATTTACTGGGGGTGATATTGGTTCACAAAATTATACAGGTTTCCAGTGTACAACTCAACAAAACATCATCTGCACACCGCATCATATGCTCATTTCACCCTGTTTGCCCACTTCCACCTCCCCTTCTTTCCCTCTGGTTGTCACCACACTGTTGTCTGTGTCTATGTGTCATATGGGTGTGGGGGGGGTGATATTTTTTTTTGCTTAATCCCTTCATCTTCTTTCATTCAGTGCCCCCAAAACCCTCCTTCCTGGCAGCTGACACTCTGTTCCGCATGTCAATGTCTCTGTTTCTATTTTGTTCCTCAGTTTATTTTGTTCATTAGATCCCACATATAAGTGAGATCATATGGTATTTGCTTTTCTCTGACCAGCTTATTTCACTTACCTTAATAATCTCCAGGTCCACCCATGCTATGGCAAAAGGTAAGATTTCTTTTTTCTTTTTTTTTTTATAGCTGAGTAGTATGCCATTGTGTAAATATGCCACTTTTTATCCACTCATCTACTGAGAGACACTTGGGCTGTTCCCAGACCTTAGCTATTATAAATAACACTGCAATGAACATAGGGGTGCATATATTCTTTTGAATTAACATTTCATGTTTCTTCAAATATATTCCCAAAAGTGGGATGCCTGGGTCAAAAGGCAGTTCCATTTTTAATTTTTTGAGGAACTGCCATACTGTTTTCTACAGTGGCTGCACCAGTCTGCACTCCCACCAAGAGTGCACATTCTCCACATCCTTGCCAGCACTTGGTGTTTGTCGATTTACTGATAGTAGTCATTCTGACAGGCACGGTTTTAATTTGTATATCTCTGATGATTAGTGACATTTAGCGTCTTTTCATATCTAATGGCCATCCGTATGTCCTCTTTGGAGAAGTGTCTATTCAGGTCCTTTGCCCAATTTTTAATTGGGTTGTCTTCTTGGTGTTCAGTAGTATAAGTTCTTTATATATTTTGAAAATTAACCCCTTATCAGATGTATCATTGGCAAATATGTTCTCCCATTCAGTGGGTTCCCTTTTCATTTTGTTAATGTTTTTTGTTTTTTTTTTCTGCTGTGCAAAAGATTTTTGATTTGATATAATCCCATTTGTTTATTTTTTCCTTTGTTTCTCTTGCCCAAGGAGATATATTGGCAAAAATATTGCTACAAGAAGTGTCTGAAATTTTACTGCTTATGTTGTCTTCCAGGATTTTTATGATTTTGCAACTTACATCTAAGTCTTTAATCCATTTTGAGTTTTTCTTGTGTATGCTGTAAGAAAATGGTCTAGTTTCATTTTTTTGCATGTATCTGTCCTATTTTCCCAAAACCATTTATTGAATAGACTGTCATTACCCACTGTATATTCTTGCCTTCTTTGTCAAATATTAATTGACAATAAAGACATTGGTTTATTTCTGTGTTCTTTATTCTGTTCCATTGATCTATATGCCTGTTCTTGTGCCAATACCATGCTGTTTTGATTACTATGACCTTATAGTATAGTTTGATATCAGGTTGGGTGAAACCTCTAACTTTATTTTTCTTTCTCAAGATTGTTGTGGCTCTTTGGTATCTTTTGTGGCTCCATATAAATTTTTGGAATATTTGTTCTAGATCTGTGAGATATGCCATTGGTATTTTAATAGGAATTGCATTGAATCTGTAGGTCACTTGGGTGGTATGAACATTTTAATAATGTTAATTTTTCCTATTCATAAATACAGCATATGCTTCCACTTACTTGTATCTTCCTCAGTTTCTTTCTTCAGTATCTTATAATTTTCTGAGTACAGGTCTTTTACCTCCTTGCTTAAATTTGTTCCTAGGTACCTTATTTTTTTTGGCCCTATAATAAATGAAATTATTTTTTAATTTCTCTTTCTGATAGTTCTTTATTAGTAAATAAAATGCCACCAATTTCTGAATATTAATTTTCAATCCTACTACTTTGCCAAATTCATTTATTAGGTCTAGTAATTTTTTGATGGAGTCTTTAGGGTTTTCTACATACAATATGCCATCTATGAATAATGACAGTTTTACTTCTTCCTTTCCAATTTGGATGTCTTTTATTTCTTCTTCTTGTCTGATTGCTGTGGCTAAGACTTTGAGTACTGTGTTGAATAAGAGAGGTAAAAGCAGACATCCCTGTCTTATTCCTGATCTTAAAGGAAATGCTTTCAGTTTTTCCCATTAAGTGTGATGTTGGCTGTAGGTTTGTCATAAATTGTCTTTATTATGTTGAGGTATGATCCCTCTATTCCAGCTTTGCTAAGAGTTTTTATCATAAATGGGTGCTGGATTTTATCAAATGCTTTTTCTGCATCTATTATTATGATCATGTGATTTTTATCCTTCATTTTGTTTGTGCGATGTATCACATGTATTGATTTGAGAATATTGTATCAACCTTGCATCTCCAGAATAAATCCCACTTGATCATGATGTATGATCTTTTTAATGTATTGCTGGATCTGGTTTACTAATATTTTGCTGAGGATTTTAGCATCTGGGTTCATCAGGGTTATTGGCCTATAATTTTCTTTCTGGGTAGTGTCTTTATCTGGTTTTGGAATTAGCATAATGCTGGCCTTGTAAAAAGAGATGGGAAGTCTTCCTTTGTCTTGAATTTTTTGGAATAATTTGAGAAGGATAGGTGTTAGTTCTTTTTTGAATGTTTGGTAAAATTCACCTGTGAAGTCATCTGGTCCAGGACTTTTGATTGCTGAGAGTTTTTTGATACTGTTTCAATTTCATTAGTTGTAATTGGTCTATTCATGTTTTCTGGTTCTTCCTGATTCAGTTTTGGAAGACTGTGTATGTTTCTAGGAATTTATCCATTTTGCCCAAGTTATCCAATTTGTTGGCATATAGTTGTTCATAGTATTTTCTTACAAGCTTTTGTATTTCTGTGGTGTCAGTAATTACTTCTCCTTTTTCACTTTTTTTTTTTTTAGTTTTTATTTTCAGAGAGAGGGGAAGGGAGGGAGAAAGAGAGGGAGAGAAACATTGATGTGTGAGAGAAACATCGATCAATAGGTTGCCTCTAGTCCACCCCCAACCAGGAACCTGGCCTGTTATCCAGGCATGTGCCCTGACCTGGAAACAAACCACTGACCTTTTGGTTCCCAGCATGATGCCCAGCTCACTGAGCCACACCAGTCAGGGCTCCTCCTTCACTTCTGATTTTATTTGGATCCTCTCTTTTTTTTTCTTGATTAGGGTGGTAAAAGGTTTGTCAATCTTGTTTATTTTTTTTTTTTAAGAACCAACTCCTGGTTTCATTGACCTTTTGTACTGTCTTTTCAGTCTCTATGTCATTTATTTCCACTCTGCTTTTTATGAATAATTTCCTTCCTTCTACTTACTCTGGGCTTTGTTTATTGTTCTTTTTTCTAGTTCTTTTAGGTGTAGGATTAGATTGTTTATTTGAGGTTTTTCTTGCTTCTTGAGGTAGGCCTGTAATGCTATTAATTTCCCTCTCAGGACTGCTTTCACTATGTCCCATAGATTTTTCTGTTGTTGTGTGTTCATTTTCATTTGTCTCCAGGTAACTTTTGACTTCTTCCTTGATCTCATTGTTAACCCATTCATTGCTTAATAACATGTTATTTAGCCTTCATGTGTTTGAATGTTTTTCAGTTTTTTATTCTAATTGATTTCTAGACTCATACTAGTGTGGTCAGAGAAGATGCTTGATATGATTTCAGTCTTCTTGAATTTATTAAGACTTATTTTGTGTCCTAACATGTGTTCTGTCTTAGAGAATGTTCCATGTGCACTTAATGTATATTCATCCCTGACCAGTGTGGCTTGATTGATTGGGTATTGTCCCACAAACCACAAGATTGCTGGTTCAATTACCAGTCAGGGCGCATGCCTGGGTTGCAGGTTTGGTCCGCATTCTGAGCATGAATGAGAGGCAACCAAATGATGTTTCCTACATTGATGTTTCTCTCCTTCTCTTTCTTCCCCCTCCCCCCCCTCTAAAAATAAATAAAAAAGGGCCTTCTGGCCAAGATGGAGGCATAGGTAGACACACTTCATGTCCTTGCACAACCATAAGAAGGATCAAAACCAATCTAAGAACAAAATATAACCAGAACTTCCAGAAAATCAAACTGTATTGAAGTCTGAAAACCAAGGATTTAAAGAGAAATATTCATCCAGAGTGGTAGGAGGGGTGGACCCGGGGAGCCGCGGAGGAGAGGATGCAGTGTGGTAGCAGTGGCAGCCAGTGGAACAAGCAGTACCACATTTACTTGTAGTGGATAAAAACTGGGAGGGACACCTGGGGAGCGAGCCATCCCAGACCCAGGCCAGACCATGCATACCAGGGTTCCGGCACCAGAAATATAAAGCCTCATAACTTCTGGCTGTAAAAACCAGCACAGGTTGAGGTGACAGAATAAACTGCCCCTCTCTCAAGAGAGTCCATTGAAAGGACCCGCATGGCCCTAGAACGTACACAAACCTACTCACTCTGGGATTCAGCAACCACAGCAGCCACTAATAAGGGCACCAGTCCCTTACAGGAAGTGGAGGAAGTGACTGGAAACAGGGTGAGAGCCAAGCAAGAGACATTGTTCCCTCTCTGACCCCTACCCCACACACAGCACCACAAAGCAGTGAAACAGGTTGCCCTACCCTGGCACATACCTAAGGCTCTGCCCCTTACAACTTAACAAGTGCACCAAGACAGAGTCAAAGCAGCTCTACCCAATACACAGAAGCAAATACAGGGAGGCTGCCAAATTGAGGAGACAAAGAAATATGGCCCAAATGAACGAACAGATCGAAACTCCAGAAAAAGAACTAAGTGAAATGAAGATAGCCAACCTATCCAATGCAGAGTTCAAAACACTGGTGATAAGGATGCTTAGAGATCTCATTGAGTAGGACAAATGCATAAGGGAAGAAATGAAGACTACACTAAATGCAATAAAGAAAAATCCACAGGGAACCAACAGCAAAGGGAAGGAAACCAGGATTCAAATCAATCATTTAGAACATAAGGAAGAAATAAACAGTCCACTAGAACAGAATGGAGAAACAAGAATTCAAAAAATGAGGAGAGCATAAGAAGACTCTGGATATCTCCAAATATGCCAACATCTGAATCATAAGAATGCCAGAAGGAGAAGGGGAAGAGCAAGATATTGCAAATCTATTTGAAAAAAATAATGAAGGAAAACTTTCCTAATTTGGTGAAGGAAATAGAAATATAAGTCCAGGAAGCAGAGAGTCCCAAACAAGTTGGACCCTAAGAGGGCAACACCAAGACACATCATAATTAAAATGCCAAAGGTTAAAGATAAAGAGAGAAATTTAAAAGTAGCAAGAGAAAAGAAGGCAGTTACCTACAAAGGAGTTCCTATAAGACTATCAGCTGATTTCTCAAAAGAAATATTGCAGGCTAGAAGGGACTGGCAAGAAGTATTCAAAGTGATGAAAAGCAGGGACCTGCCACCAAGTTTGCTCTATCCAGCAACACTATCATTTAGAATGGAAGGGCAAATAAAGTGCTTCCCAGACAAGGTAAAGCTAAAGGTTTCATCATTGCCAAGACCTCATTATATGAAATGTTAAAGGGATTTTTTAAAGAAAAAGATCAAAATTATGAACAGTAAAATGGTAACAAATTCACAACTATCAATAGCTGAATCTAAAAAAAACCAAAAAACAAAAATAAACACAAATTAAGCAAACAGCCAGAACAGGAACAGAATCACAGAAGTGGAGACCACATGGAGGGTTATCAGTGTGGAGGAGGAAGGGTGAGAATGGGAGAAAATATACAGGAATAAGAAGCATAAATAGTAGGTACAAAATAGACAAAAGGATGTTAAGAATACTATGGGAAATGGAGACTCCAAAGAACTTATATGTACAACCTATGGACATGAACTAAGGGGGGTGGATTACTGGAGGGAAGAGAGATACTGGGCAGAGGGGGCAAAGGGGAAAAAGATTGGGACAACTGTAATAGCGTAATGAATAAAATATACTTTAAAAAAAGAATCAACCAGTGGTCCTGGCTTGTATGGCTCCTTGTTGATTTTTTTTTCTAGAAAATCTATCCATTGATATCAGTGGGGTGTTAAAATACCCTGCTATGCCTATATTGCTGTCAGTCTCTCACTTAGTGTCCACCAAGATTTTCTTCATACAGTTAGGTACTCTTGTATTGGGTATATATATGTTTACAAGGGTTATGTCCTCTTTTGGGGTTGATCACTTTAGAGACTTTCTTTGTCTCTTGCTATGGCCTTTATTTTGAAGTCTATTTTGTCTGATACAAGTATTACTGTCCCGGGGGGGTGGTTTATTCCATTTGTATGGAATATTTTATTCTATCCCTTCACTTTCAGTTTGTAGTGTCTTTTGTTCTGAGGTTGATTTTCTGTAGACAACATATCGGTCATGTTTTCTATCCATTCAGCTACCCTGTGTCTTTTGATTGGAGCAATTAATCTATTTACATTTAAAGTCATTATTGAGACTTCCAGCCAAGATGAAGGTGTAGGTAGATACACATTGCCTCCGTGCACAACCAAAAGAAGGATAACAACAATTTAAAAACAAAAAACAACCACAACTGACAGAAAATCGAACTATATAGAAGTCTGACAACTAAAGAGTTAAAGAAGAAACATTCAACAAGACTGGTAGGAGGGGTGGAGACAGGCAGCAGGGGTGGAGAGGACACATGGCAAGGTGACAGCTGGTGGAGCAGGTGGTCTCACATTTGCTTGTGGATAAACCAGGAGGAACAACTGGGGAGCAAGAAAGACCACGCAACCCAGGGCTCCAGTGTGAGGAAATAAAACCTCAAAACCTCTGACTGAAAAAACCTGTGGGGGTTGAGGAGGCAGGAGAAACTCCCAGCCTCACAGGAGAGTTTGCTGGGGACACCCACCGGGTCCTATAATGTACACAAGCCAACCCACCCAGGAATCAGCACCAGAAGGGCCCAATGTGCTTGTAGAAAGTAGGGGAAGTGACAGAAAAATGGCAGAGAGCTGAGCAAGTGCCTTTGTTCCCTCTCAGACCCCTCCTCTACACCCAGCACCACAATACAGTGACATGGGTTGCCCCACCCTGGTGAATACTTAAGGCTCCACCCCTTAGTACATAACAGGTACACAAAGACAAAAAAATATGGCCCAAGTGAAAGAACAGATCAAAGCTCCAGAAAAAAATACAACTAAACAATGAAGGGATAGTCAACCCATCCAATGCACCGTTCAAAATACTGGCAATCAGAATGCTCACAGAATTGGTTGAGTATGGTAGCAAAATAGAGGAAAAAGTGAGGCTATGAAAAGTGAAATAAAGAAAAACATACAGGCAACCAACAGTGATAAGAAGGAAACTGGGACTCAAATCAATGGTTTGGACTAGAAGGAAGAAATAAGCATTCAACCAGAACAGAATGAAAAAACAAGAATTCAAAACAATGAGGAGAGGCTCAGGAATCCCTGGGATAACTTTAAATATTCCAACATCCAAATCGTAGGAGTGCCAGAAAGAGAAAAGAAAGAACAAGAAATGAAAAACTTACTTGAAAACATAATGAAGGAGAACTTCCCTAATCTGGCAAAGGAAATAGACTTCCAGGAAGTCCAGGAAGCTTAGAGAGTCCCAAAGAAGTTGGACCCAAGGAAGAAGACACCAAGGCACATCATAATTATATTACCCAAGATTAAAGATAAGGGCAGAATCTTAGAAGAAGCAAGAGAAAAGAAGACAGTTACCTACAAAGGAGTTTGCATAAGACTGTCAGCTGATTTCTTAAAAGAGACCTTACAGGCAAGAAGGGGCTGGAAAGAAGTATTCAAAGTCATGAAGGGCAAGAACTTACCTCCAAGATTCCTCTATCCAGCAAAGCTATCATTTAGAATGGAAGGGCAGAAAAAGTGCTTCTCAGATAAAGTCAATTTAAAGGAGTTCATCATCACCAAGCCCTCATTATATAAAATGTTAAAAAGACTTATCTAAGAAAAAGATGATCAAAAATATGATCAGACTTCCGGCCAAGATGGAGGCATAGGTGGACACACTGTGCCTCCCTGCACAACCAAAATTAAGGACAACAAAGATTTAGAAACAAGAAAACAACAGAAATAACAGAAAATTGAACTGTACAAAAGTCCGACAACCATTCATCCAGACTGGTAAGAGGGGCGGAGTCACGGTCAATGCAATCAATACAATGTTCGCCTCTCCTTGACTTCATCTTTCTTTAGAAAAGGTCATTCTCTGACCTGCTTGGCCCTGGGCCTTCCTGGTTCTCTTCTCTGACTCTCTGACTGGTCCTTTGTCTACCTGTTTCCTCTTTCCTCTTCCTCTTTCTTCCCCTCCCAATTGTGAACTCACTCCAACACCTGAGTCTTAGTTCTTTCCTTTAGCATACAATCCATCCCCTTGATGGCATCTGGGCCAGTATGTGGACAGCTCACCTGTGCATACATCTGACCCTAAGTCCTCCCACCACCTGCACCCCACAAACTCCCACTTGGAATTCCCTTTGTGACTTTCAACTGTGTAATGGAAGACTCACAGCTCCCAGCAATGAACTCTTGGGGATTTTGTAATCACTATGAACTCACCCTGTGGAAATTTCATTATAGCATCTTTACATAATTGTATACTTGTATACTGTGCAGCCATTGAAAAGAATGAGACAGCTCCATGTGTACTGATTTGAAACAATTTCCATAATATGTTACGTAAAAAAAAGATGTGGAATAGTGTTCACGGCAATGTTGTCCAGTAGAAATATAATGTAAGTCACACATGTAATTTTAAATTTTCTAGTAGCCACATTAAAAGAAGGAAGGAAGGAAGGAAGGAAGGAAGGAAGGAAGGAAGGAAGGAAGGAAGGGAAATTCATTTTAACAATATGTTTACATAACCCAGTATGTCTAAAAATAATATAATTTCAAACATATAAATATGAAAAGGTATTAATGAGATATTTAATACTTTTCTCTGAGTCTGGGAAGCCCAGGTTACTTTATATTTACTGGACAGCTCACTTGGGATTAGCTGCATTACAAGTGCTCAGGAACCACATGTGGCTAGTGGCTGCCATCCTGGACCTTGCAGGTATCCCCCTTAAATGTGATGCAAATAGCAAGCACATGTCAAGAAGTGACTACACAGCACATCCTGCATCTTCAGTCATCCTTCCCCCTTGAATGCTCCATGGGACACTGGTGACTGACCATGGGCCACAGGATTGTTGGAGGTCCCTCCCTGGAGTGCACACTCTAGACCCTTCCCATGGCCCTGCTTAGACATCTCCAAAGAACCACCATTCTACATTTTTGCCCAGAAGCTGTGTCTCTCCTAAGAAGAAAAATAGCTCCTGTAGGTGAATTTGTTCAAAATCAAACAATAAATTAGTCAATCAACAAATGTTCATTGAGTGCTTACCATGTGCCAGTTGCTTGCCAGGCTGTGGAGACCTGATCCAAGCCCAGTTCCTGCTCTCATGAAGCTCCCAGTCTGTTGGGAAATCTCTCCCCATCCCTCCTCATCCACTCCCTCCACCTGGCCCTCTTCTTTCCCTTGACCTCCCTCCTTCCTCTCTCCTGGCACCCATGTGTAGTGGACTCCAGCCAGCAGAGTTTGCCTGTTGTGACTGAAGACGAGAATAAATGCACAGGCGACAGCAATCCTGTGGGGAAAAAGGGACCGGCACACTACTTTCTCAAGGGGAGAGCACCTCTGAGTGCCTCGGCCACTCTCTCAAGAAGAGAGCACCCCAACCCTTGCCTAGACAGGCTTTTATTGTTTTTCTCAGGTCTTACATCAAAGAAGGATTTATTGTCTATTATGTAGAATATTATTGTCTACATTTTAGGTACAGTCAAGGAAATGAATAACACATGCAGAAGGGAAAGGCAGAGAGCTGATTAGCTCTGTCCTTGGGAAAATTCACACAGGCTTTGGAAATTACCTTGAAGATAGACAATACACATTTGTTGTTTTAGACCAGAGTGATGGAATTTTAGCAAGAGCAAGCCGTAACAGTCTGTACGCATTTTCTAGGCCTGATTCCCACGGGAAAACTCGGTTTGAGGGTCTGGCTCCTGCCCACCACCTCACTTCTGTAGGTTTTCCATACAGAGCTGAGTCACATTTGCCAGACCAAAACAAACTGGTCCCCTACACCCATGGACAATGATGAGTGGCTGCCAGGCTTGCCAACCACACCCTTTTGGGCTTCATTTTTACAGCAGAGTTTAGCCTGGTCTCTGCTCTTCCTGGGGAGATTTTTGTGCTTTAGTCCCTTGGCTCAGAGGGAAATGGATGGCAGAGACAACGAGGTCACCAGGAGGACAGGGAAGAAGTTCCAGCCTGCAGAGTAAGGACTCAGCTTGGGGTCTCACAGATTCTGGGCTGCTCTGAAATGACCAAGGCCAAGCCTACCTGAGAGAATGGAAAGCACAGACCATGGTGAGTCCAGCTGAAGCTGATACTGAGTGTAGGGTTCCAGCAGTGATTGGCCTGAGCGGCTCACACACCCAGAGAAGTACTGGCTGCCCTGGGTGTCCAGTCCTGCACTGGCTCTCCCCTCTCCTTCAAGTGTGACAACACATCAACATACTTCCTGCTTGGCCCCAGTCCTGCTCCCTGGGACCATGCAACAGCCTCCCTCCTAATTGCCCCAACTCTAGGAGCCCCTCTGTGGTGCCCCACTCTTGCTGAATGGCATGACACTTTGCCTTGGCCTCCGGGATTGGCTGGAAACTTACCTTCCAAGGTGCTTCTCCTACTAATCTATGAACAATATAAGAGACCACCACATTCACCCCACCTCACACCCTTCCTTGGATGGGTTCTTTAGGAAAATGGAGGCGGAAAATAGAGATGCTCTTAGCAAAATTGTGCACCAAAGTTGTGAAGCCATCAGTATTGACAAAAGGAAAGTTTCCTGGTTTGGTGGATGTGCCTTTCTGAGGCTCCACATGGAGGGCCATCTTTCTGCAGCCTCTCCCCCTGCTAGAGTTTCCTCATCAGCTCCAGGAGTTGTAAGAGTTGACAGAGCCAAGACCCTGGGCTGACAGAAGGGTCTACAAAGCCCAATGTGTGTGGGGCGGTGAGGGTTGGGGTCAGCACAGAAAATCCCCAGTGCTCCCAGCTCCCTAACTATGATTGTGGCAGGGATATTGCCCATTCTTGAGAGAGACAGGCTCCAGGACTCCCGACAGCTTTGCCAAACCTTCTGTAGACTACTCACGGGCCTTAGGACACTCCACTCAACCTTCCCTTCTTCTCTCCTTCACTCAGGTTCAGACTTGTGTGGTAGTGAAGGCTCTCCCAGGGTCTCTGGATCCCTCCTATTTTCTCTCACACAGTCACTTCCCCAAATAAAATCTTTAATGTTGTTCCCAAATTGGTGACTGCTTCTTGGAGGATTTGGACTCATGGAATTGGGCTCTGCAAATCTCCACACACCCTCAGCTCCAGCCAAACCCAACTCACTGAGGAAGTTGAGCAGAATTCTGCCAGCAGGGGGCGTAGGAGAGTAGGGAGGGTGCCCCTCAGCTCTCCTACCACCAGGTCCAGAGAGACAGGGGCGGTATGGGGGGGCGGGGGAATGTACTCCCCTGTCCTCCCATCTCTGCCCCTACCTCCGTGTCTTTGTCGGCTCCCACTTACAACTGCCAAACTTAGCTGCCCTTCTAAGCCTCACGCAAGGCCAGGTTAATTCAAGGTGAAGCATTTTGACATCTGAACTAGGTGTTGAAACGCTCTTTGCTCCATCTGGGCCCCAGGTGTGGGGGTGGAGGGCATGGGAGAGGCCTGCAGACACTGACTGGTGCCTCCTGGATCTGGGTCTGTTGGTCTCTCTGGGGGTCTGTTTGTGATATATGGGGGTGAACAGCCACTTGGGGTGCCACCAGAGGAAGAGGGCCATCTGCCCACTAAGTTCCGAGGTTACAGGCCGTTAAGGTGGGAGTTCCCAGGGAAGCCCAGCGGCTCTCGGCCTCAAGTTTCTACAGTTGCCCTGTGTCCACAAAGAAGGTGGGCCCTCAAATTTTATTCTTTTCTGTATAAACAAACCTGGCCGCACCCTGGTGACCAGGAAACTTTTAATAAGCTACAAACACCTGCAAAGAAACCCACAGGGGTAATAATGGGCTTTGGTGACAGGCATAGTTGGGTTCAAATCTTTCTTACTCCCCTAATTACCAGCTATGTGAACTTGGACACATTATTTAACTTCTCTGAACTTGATCATTTTTCAGCTAAGGAGAGGGAATCACAACCCAGAACTCCTAGGTTTTTGGAGGATTAGATAAATAATATGCAAAGTTCCACACTCAGGGTTTTCTCTAAGGGACCAGTGGTTTTCAACAAGGACAGTAACGACCCCTAGTGGAGGGTTTGGGAAATCCTGGGGTTATTTTTGGTGGTCACTGGGGTGAAAGGCAGGGACCAGAGATCTACAGTGTGTGTGCAGAGCAATAATGTACAATGAAGACAAGTCCTCCGCTCTACATGACAAAGTGGGGTTTTTGTTTTTTCACAATTTTAAGACACACCGAGTTTTCCAGGACCACTAATACTAGGTAACTTGAGGGAATTTCATGATGTTTTGTTGCACACTCTTACCAAGAGCTGTTTACTGATTTGGAAAATCTTATCACTGACATTACTGCCACTTAGTGGCCGGGAGATAGCCGTGCGTCACTCCGCCTTCGTAACGTCACATCTGACCCTGGCGGTATCTCTTGGAGAGGCCCTTTTAAAGCTGTCTCTGCACACGCATCCCCCGGGGACCTTACTGAGGCAGAGATTCAAATTCCAGCAGGTCTGAGGTGGGGCCTGAGACATGCCTTTCTCACCAGCCTCCAGGAGAGCTTGATGCTGCCAGGTCCTAGTGCAGTCACACCTGAGCAGTGACACGTAGAGAACATGTTTTGTTATAAATGACACTTCTTCCATCCATCCTTTTGTAGGACAGGACATTGTCTTAGGGCGAGTTCCCCTGGAAACAGACTCTGGGAGGGAGATTTCCGTGCAGGTGGGGAACTACGGTGTGCTCTTGAAAACACCGATGAGGAGTGGGAAATGCAGCATGGGGCAGAGGAAGAAGTTGGGCTGCAATTATGGTCATTTTTGCCCATCCTTTCATTCATTCATTCATTCAATCATTACTGAGTGCTTGAACCTACGCTGGGCCTCTTTCCCTCTGCGGCTGCCCCTCCACCATGTCGCCCTGCACTCAGGCCCTCACTGACTCATTTCTGGCACAGATGTGCAGAGACTGGAGCCCAGCTGAGGAGAAGAGGGGTGGGTCCTGAGTGGGAGACCCCGGTGGCCCTTCCACGGCAACTTTGTCCTCTGGCTGTGCCGGCCCCTTCCTGGGGCAATTTCACCTCTGCCCAGACTCTGGGTCCTCAAGGCTCAGCCCAGCCCCAGGGCCCCAAGGAAAGCCAGGCAAGGGCCCAGACAGGGGACAGAGTGGTCCTTTTCTGTGCAAATGGATACATACACACTTTTCTGCATTTTTTCTGACTTTCCATCCAGGCTCTTCCATCAACCACTTAGGGAATCAGGATCCATTAACCCAAAATAATTTTCTGACACACTAAAACCCACAGTTATTGCAATGGTCTATTTCTATAATGTTTGATTTCCTCTGAGTATAAAACACCCACACACATACGCGATTTAGAAAATTGAAAATCTCATACAAATAAAAGAACTGAAGATTCCCCACAATTTCGCCACCCACGGTCAGGCACTGCTAACGTCAGGGTACATGACATATGGGTTCTCTTCTCCGAAGCCCCAGCTGAAGTGCTGTCAGCAGCCATTACCATCGTGGCTGCGTTTTTATTAAGACCTTAGCATGTGTTCAAGGAACACGTGCTCCAGCAATGCTGCTGGCCACCAATCAGGGCTCCGCCACAGCTGGGAGTTGCCTCTTCCGGCACCTTCTTCTGCATCCCTAGCCTCTAGCTTCTCCCAGCTTCAACAGGAGAATCTGCCATTTGAGCCAAGTGCTTTCCATTCTTTACCTCATCGAATCTTTACAACCACCTTAAAATATGTGTTTTATCATGCCAGTTTGATGGATGAGGAAACTTGGGCTCAAACAGTCTAAACAGTTTGCTAGAGTGGCAAGAAGAGAACACAGGTCTCTGGGTTTCAAAGCTCATGCCCTCTCCACAGCGGTGGGCAGCCTGCCAGAGCCCTGAGGGACTTTCCAGGCTGGAGAAGACGGTGAGGGGAAGATTCAGGAAATAATCTACTGGTCCATGAGGAGGTTTAATTGGGCTAGTGCCTGTCCCGTCTGGAGAACAAGGTTGAGCCTATGGCCGGCTGTGTGGCTAAGCATCCCCCAGTGGTACGGTGACTCTGTTCTATTGTAAGGCAGGGGTGTCATGCTCATTTTCACCGGGGGCCACATCAGCCTCATGGTTGCCTTCAAAGGGCCTAATGTAATTTTAGGACTGTATAAATGCAACTACTCCTTAACTAGAGGCAGGGAGCTCGGAACTGCCACCAGGTAGAAACAAGGTGCCAGGCTGGATAAAACAAGGTGGAGGGCTGGATTCAGCCGGAGGGCTTTGTGTTTGCCACCTGTGTTGTAGGGTATTTACTAGGACACTTTTTTTCCCCCAAGATTTTATTTATTTTTAGGGAGGGAGAAAGAGAAGGAGAGAAACATCAGTGTGTGGTTGTCTCTCGAGCACCCCCCACTGGGGACCTGGCCTGTAACCCAGGCAGGTGCTGTACTGGGCGGACTGGGCAGTCCCAGGCAGACTGGGAATCGAACCGGAAACCCTTTGGTTCGCAGGCTAGCAATCAGTACACTGAGCCACACCAGCCAGGGCTGTACTGAGACACTTCTGAGAGTGCAAAGGAATGCTGATAGCAATAGCCAGGAGCAATGGGCATAAACAGGAATGTGCCAGAGAAATGGGAGGGGACAGATGGTCACCCCACTCACTGGAGAGAGAGGGTGGTGGAAGGACCCTCCTAGGGGATTTTCTGGAGTGGCCATAATGCACAGGCTCATCTTGCAGGTGAGCTCTGGTCACTAGGAGAAGTTCCAAAGTCATGTGGTTTCCTCAGTATCTTCTGACTCTCTTCATGGCTGGGTTCCCAGAATCCAGTTTGGAAATCACACTGGGTGCTTAGGCAGCAGGCAGCTATGTGGGTGCTGGAGTCACCCAGATCTGAATTTGTATTCCAGAGCCATCTTGTTCCTTAACTTCAGGAAACTCACTTAACCTTTCTGACTCTCAGTTTCCTGGTCTATAAAATGGGACCAATAAAATCTAATCTGTGTGTTATTATATGAGGTAAGGTCTGTGAATGTGCTGACTGCTTAGTAGGTGCTTGATAAAAATAGCATTGGCCTCTGAGGTGGGGTTTGTGGGTAAGTGGGACTGGAGTCATCAGGGTGATGTTAATTAAGTGGCAGGGCCAAGTTTTCTAGACAGGGCTAAATTCTCCATTGGCCTGTGGCCTTCTCCTACACGAACACCTCTGGAGCACTAACCTGGGAGGCAGATCCCTGTTCTAGTCTGAGGCTTGCTGTTTGAGACTCTGGGAAGTAAATGGTGGCAGGTGTGTGGAGAAGAAAACCAGAGCCTGAAGTATCATCAAGCCAGCAATGAGTTTTGCTTTTTTTCCCCCTCTCTGGCATCTCCTAGCCTGAACTCAAAAACAGCTGAAACCTAGAATTGTGGTCTGAGTGCAGACAGAAAGAGCTCCAAAAGAAGCTCTCTATTTCCAGTCACAAGAGCAAAAAGGGGGCTCCCTGGTGGTTAGAGTGAGTGGAAGAAATCTACATTTTTTTTTGTTGTTGTTGTAATTTTGTCCGTTCTCTTCCACCCCCATTCCCCGGGCAAACCTACAGCAGCAGTGGGGACAACAGCTGGACAGGCACCTAAAGCTCCAAGGACCAGATCTTCTCTCTGCTCAGAGGATCTGTGGCCCCGAAAGGATGAGGGAAATCCACTGCTTGTTTCCCTCTCTCTCTCTCCATTCTCTCTGCTTGGTCAGAGGCCATTGTAGTTGTGGGAAGTGTGTGGTAAGCAGGGCAATTAAGCTACCTTGGGAAGGGACTGGTGGTTTTCTGTCTCGGGACTGCTGTGCACACAGCAGAAGGCACAGAAGGTCCAGCAAATTGAGGACTCACCTCCAACTAGTGGTGTAGGAGAGCAGCAAAAGTTAGTAGGTAATAAGATCTTACAGCTGGAGGCCCTGACACATTGAGCTCTCACAGTTGCTCAGTCTGAAACTGATGCTCCTGAGAGATTATGAGATGAGAATGAGGCTGCAGGTACTTAGCAGATCCAGGATTGAAACCAGGGCTTTGCCTGCAACCTTGGGCCCTTTCCACAGGGAAGACAGGAGAAACGAGGCAGAGAGAGGAGTGCAGATGGCAGCTGTGGGAGGAAGTAAAGCACCAGCCCTCTCCTTCCAGGGGCAAAACTGGGGTGTGAGAGGCAGGCAGCAAGGACCTTCTCCCAACACGCTCCTTTTCCTTCGTGGTCTGTGAAACTCAGGCCCAGGAGGGGAGAGGGACTTACCTACAGTCATGCAACCAATGGCAGAAATATCTGCTCCTGAACTTTATTTATGAAGAATTAAGTACTATAAGATTTTTAGAAGTTTTATTAAGAATTTCTTTTCTTTTTCTTTTTTCTTTTTTTACCAAAATGTGCACAGTTCAAGAAAAAAAGTTTCTTATGTCTAGATGTCCTAAATAAAGATTTAGCTAAAATAGCATGATGAGCACTTGGTATTTTTTTAAAGAAATGCTCCAGATTAAATGCTAAGCACTGAGAGGAGCTGATTAAATAGTAATAGATTTAGCACAATTAGCTTTAATAATAAGAATTAGAGAAGAAAAGTGGGAGCTACTGCTATGGTCACCAAAAGGGGAATGATTAAGAATATTTTGGCATGTGCACTTAATGGACTATGTTTATGAATCTATGGTGAAGTGAATACAGTGTCAGTTAATTAATTAATTAATTAAACAAAACAGAAACACCGAGATGTTAAACAGCAGTTGTATTCAAGTACCAGGCTACAGATGAGCTGAAGATTATATTTTTCTACGTTCCAGAAACTCTATGATGAGAATGTTCTTTTGGCAAAAAAGAAAAGTGTTTTATTGCGGGGTGAGGGGAGCCACTCTTTTATTTTGGTGGGAGGACAAGAGCTGGAACAATAGCTTGTCTCATTAAGCAAACTCCACAGCTGGTAACCCATTTCTATTTTGCTCATGGCTGTGTCTCTACCTCCTAGTTCATTGCCAGGTATACAATCTAAATGCCAGGAATATTTGTTGATAAATAAATGAATGTATGTATGTATGGATGGATGGATGGATGACATATTTAGAAATATTTAATACTTGAAATTTAAAAACACCTAGTAGAGAAATAAGGAGTTGAAAATCAGAATTATTCTATCCATGGCCAGGTGGCCTGGTTGGTTGGAGTGTTGTCCCGTACACCAAAAGGTTGCTGATTCAGTTTCCAGTCAGGGCGCACACCTAGGTTGCGGTTTTGATCCTTGGTCATGGTGTGTACAGGAGGCAACAGATTGATGTTTCTCTCTCTCTCTCTCTTTCTCAAATCAATAAACATATCCTTAGGTGAGGATTTTTTTAAAGAATTATTTCAGATAGGAACTATGTAACTGAAATAAAGAAAAATATTTGCATATCAAAGGAAACTGTTAGCCTTCTCACCTGTGGACCAGGCTGTGGTTAAATAGTGTGTAACTATCAGACATGACACAGTGCTCATAACCCCAAGGCTATCAACAGCCAAAACACTTGTCACAGACAAGGCATAGACAAGACATGGGCCTGATGTTGATTTTCTGCACCTCTGCCATCCTTCTCCAACCAGCTTTCGCTTACGTCCATGCCATGATGAACCCGAGGTTCTTAGTGGAAGTAAGTAAATGAGAGACATGGGCTGGCAGGCCAAGAAGAAACCTGAGGGCCTTTGCTCCAGGCTGTGTGCTTCCAGAGCTCAGCCCCGGATGGAGAAGCTCACTGTCCTGAGAGGCCTCTCCGGTTCCAACAGGGGAGGGAGGGAGAGAGGGACTGGGGAGGCAGTGATTTACCATCATAGACAGTGTGTCTTATGTGAATAAAATTTCTGTATTCTGAGTACCCAACATTAGCTGCTCAGTCACAACATGGCCACTTAGGGTGGGAGGGAAGGAGGGACGATAGGAAAAAAGAAGGAAGGGGAATGAAACCAAAATGCTGACCAGGAAAACGACAAAAGCAAACAGGAAATCAATTGACACTTTCCTAGAGAACTTTACAGAGTTATGGTCTGCTCGCTAGACCTTAAACCTAATCACCAAGAGAAAACCATCCCCTGAAACCACCTTCACAACTTTTTCTTTGGCCTGCCTCCCTGAACCCTGCCCCTGACCCCCTCAATACACACACCTTTGCTCCTTCTAATTTCCCCCTTCTTTTCCTGGCAACTGCTCATCCTTCAAGGTCCATATATTTCTTTGATTGGGTGGCCAGGGATCCTTGTCTCTGTCTGCCCAGTCAGAGCTCTTGGCTGGGTGTCATGTAAGGATCTGTGTGTGTGGCCATCTCCCCTCATCACTGTCAGCCCATGAGAGACAATAACTGGCACAGCTAGATGGGACCACTGAGAAATGACCTGTGGACTGCTGGCCATGGGCACACAGGAAAGGCAGCCTGGGCTAGAGGGGCTGGAAAGACCGTGGGGAGACAGCACTTCACAAGGGTGGAGGTCATCAGCAGGACTGCCTGCCCGCAGTCTCCTGGTATACAGCCAGGCTAGTGGGGATGATGAGAGCCATATGCAAGGTGCTTCTCTTCCAAGAACAAGCCACTAATACCCTGGAAAAAGGAACAGCCAGGATAGAAGGTGCCGGTGTGCACAGAGGGAGAGCCAGGCCCACATCCTTTGCTTGGAGAGAAGAGAAAGACAGAAAGCAGGATTCCCAAAGCCAGAGAACCAGATGGTGGGAGATGAGGCTCCAGGTCATGGGGTCCAGCAAGAAGGCAGTTAGAATGACAAAAAAAAAATCCAATTAAAAAATGGAAGACACACAAATGACCAACAAGCAACAAGATGCTCAACATCATTAATGATTAGGGAGATGCAAATCAAAACCACAAGATACCACCTCATGCTCATTTGGATGGCTTCTACCTTAAAAAAGTTGAAAATAAAAAGTATGACAGGAGGCCATTTTGCAATAGTACCGAATACAGAAGTTATTTCTTTTTCTTTTAAATAGGCACAATCCCATCACTCAGAAATAATCTATTTTAATATTAATGGACTGTTAATGAACTCTTTGAAGGATGATTGGATTGCTGTGTTATTTCCCACTCTGTGGATGAAATAAAGTATTTTTAACCATTCCCCTATTATCAGACATTTTGATGGTCTCTGATTGTTTACTATTATCAACACTTGTGATTCAATTCCATGTATATTATTTATTTATTTATTTTCTTTTTAAACATGTTTTATTGATTATGCTATTACAGTTGTCCCATTTTCCCCCTTCACTCCCCTCCACCCTGCACACCCTCTCCCACCCACATTCCCTCCCTTTAGTTCATGTCCATGGGTCATATACATAAATTCTTTGACTTCTACATTTCCCATACTATTCTTAACCTCCCCCTGTCTGTCTTCTACCTACCATTTATGCTGCTTATTCTCTGTACTGTTCCCCCCTCTCTCCTCCTTTTACTCCCCCACTGATAACCCTCCATGTGATCTCCATTTCTGTGTTTCTGTTCCTGTTCTAGTTGTTTGCTTAGTTTGTGTTTGTTTTAGGTTCAGTTGTTAATAACTGTGATTTTGTTGTCATTTTACTGTTCATATTTTTTATCTTCTTTTTTTTTTTTTTTAAGATAAGTCCCTTTAACATTTCATATAATAAGGGCTTGGTGATGATGAACTCCTTTAACTTGACCTTATCTGAGAAGCACTTTATCTGCCCTTCCATTCTAAATGACAGCTTTGCTGGATAGAGCAATCTTGGATGTAAGTCCTTGCCTTTCACGACTTGGAATACTTTCTTCCAGCCCTTTGTTGCTTGCAAAGTCTCTTTTGAGAAATCAGCTGACAGTCTGATGGGAGCTCCTTTGCGGGTAACTGTCTCCCTTTTTCTTGCAGCTTTTAAGATTCTCTCCTTATCTTGGGTAATGTAATTATGATGTGCCTTGGTGTGTTCCTTCTTGGGTCCAACTTCTTTGAGACTCTCTGAGCTTCCTGGACTTCCTGGAAGTCTATTTCCTTTGCCAGATTGGGGAAGTTCTCCTTCATTATTTGTTCAAATAAGTTTTCCACTGTTGCTCTTCTTATTCCCCTTCTGATACCCCTATAATTCGGATGTTGGGATGTTTAAAGATGTCCTGGAGGTTCCTAAGCCTCTCATCATTATTTTGAATTCTTGTTTCTTCATTCTGTTCTGGTTGAATGTTTCTTTCTTTCTTCTGGTCCACACCATTGATTTAAGCCCTGGTTTCCTTCCTGTCACTATTGGTTCCCTGTACATTTTCCTTTATTTCACTTAGCATAGCCTTCATTTTTTCATCTAATTTGTGACCATATTCAACCAATTCTGTGAGCATCCTGATTGTCAGTGTTTTGAACCGTGCATCTGATAGGCTGGCTATCTCTTCATTGCTTGGTTGTATTTTTTCTGTAGCTTTAATCTGTGCTTTCATTTGGGCCATTTTTTTTTTTTTTTTTTTGTCTGGGCACACCTGTTACATAGTAAGGGGTAGAGCCATAGATGTTCATGAGGGCAGGGCAACCCACATCACTGCGTTGTGATGCTGTTTGAGGGGAAAAGGTTTGAGAGGGAACAATGCCGCTCGCTCCACTCTCTGCCGGTTTTCAGTCACTTCCCTCACTACCTGCAAGCAAATTGGGCCCTTCTGGTGCTGATTCCCTAGTGAGTGAGTTTGTGTATGTTCTAGGACCCTGTGGGTCTCTCCAACAAACTCTCCTGTGAGGCTGGGAGTTTTTTCCTGCTGCTGCTTCAACCCCCACAGGTGTTTTCAATCAGAGGTTTGAGGCTTTATTTCCCCACGCTGGAACCCTGGTTTGCGTGGACTGTTTCACTCTCCAGTTGTTCCTTCTGGTTTATCTGCACGTGAATGTGGGATCTCCCAGACTGCGATCTGTGGCCTCACCAAGTCCACCAGCAGCTGCCTTGACTTGAGTCCTCCCTGCCCGGCTGCCTGTCTCCACCCCTCCTACTGGTCTGGATGAATGTTTCTTCTTTAACTCCTTGGTTGTTGGACTTCCATAGAGTTCAATTTTTTGTAAGTTCTGCTTGTTTTTTGTTTTTAAATTTGTTGTTGTTCTTTTGGTTGTGTGAGAAGGCACATTGTGTCTACCTATGTCTCCATCTTGGCCAGAAGTCCTAAATTAATTTTTTACTTAAAAAAAGGTGAGGGGGATAGTTAAGATGGGACATCGGGGAAGGTGAGTAGAGAGCAAAACTCCTGCCTGGAGAGGTTCAGTGGCTCCCAGGAGCCAAGGCCCACCAGCTCTTTGGGATTAGACGAGAGCTGCCTTAGTTCAAGATTTTTCACATTTTAGTGCATCCACAAATCCTGGGGGAATCTTGGTAGAATGAAGGTGCTAGTCAGTAGATCCAGGATGGGGACTTGGGTTCTGCATTTCTAACAGGTTTTCAGGAGATGCTGATGCTGCCTGACCTCATACCACCCTTTAAGAAGCAAGGCCTGCTGTGGCCTGGAGGCTCAGTTGATTGGAGCATCATTCTGTGCACCAAAAAAAAAAAAAAAAAAAAAAAAAAAAAAAAAAAAAGGTTCCAGGTTTAATCTCTAGTCCAGTTGGGGCATGTATGGGGGCAATCAATTAATGTTCCTCTCTCACATCGATGTTTTTTCCTCTCTCTGAAAATCACTGAATATATCCTCAGGTGAGGATTTAAAAAAGAAAGAAGGAAGAGGAAGAGGAGGAGAAAGAGGAGGAGGAGAAGAAGGAGAAAGAGAAGAAGGAGAAGGAGGAGGAGGGGAAGGAGCAGCAGCAGCAGCAGCAGCAAGACACCAGGATAAAAGGTGAGCACCCAGAAGGCTGTGATGACAGGACTGCAGACATTTCCCTCAGAATCTGGTCCAATGGCTTGTAAAGTTGTACCTTGTTTCTGTGTCACAAAGGCCAGCAAAGGAAGGGGATTCTGTCCACCTTGTTCAGGAGCCAAGAAGGTTGATGTAAGGGAGAAGCCATGCATCCCTGGGGGCCATCCTGGTGGTGGCAGTAGGAGCAAAGTGAGAAACCTCCAAAGGGACAGCTTCAGAGAAGAATGGACCAGTGGGAATTTCCCCACCTGAAGAGTATTTTTGTTTAACTTTTTATTGTGGAAAGATGCATTCATCCTCTTAAGTTGAGTAGTACAATGACCAGCTTCAACAATTATCAACTCATGGCCTTTTCCTCCAACTATCTGGACTATTCCCAATAGATCATTCAGAAATATTTTAAAACATATCTCCAAAATATAAGTGCTCTCTTTACAAACATATATGTTTTGCTTTAATAAAGGAGACAGGTCTTTCAGGAAAGTCATTTAGCAACATCTGTTAAATTATTTTGTCACAAAATAAAATGTTAACAAAATAATGTGTTAAATAACAGAATTTATTTCCTTTCTATAAAATGAAAATATGCATTATCTAAATATCCTTTGAGAATATGAATGTAAAGATATAGAAAACTGCTTGTGGTATACAATATTAAGTAAAAAAGTCAGGGGACAGGACTTCCGGCCAAGATGGAGGCGTAGGTGGACGCACTGTGCCTCCTCTCACAACCAAAATTAAGGACAACAAATATTTAGAAACAAGAAAACAACCAGAACTTATAGAAAACTGAACTGTACGGAAGTCCAACAACCATTCATCCAGACCGGTAAGAGGGGCGGAGTCGCGGCAGGAGAAAGTGGAGGTGCGGCCCCGGGCACGCAAGCAGCAGCGGCTGGCAGTTCCCAGGTGCACAGGCGGCAGCTGGCGGTCCCCGGGCCCACAGGCAGCAGCTGGCGGACCCCGGGCACAGGGGGGCAACTGTGCAGACCCAGTGAGGCCGCACAAGGCGGCTGGCTGACTGACCAGGTGGTCTCACATTCGTGCACACGGGCGGTCCAGGCAGAGGGGAAGTGGCGGAAGGGACTGAATCCGGGAGAGTGCGGAGCAGGCGCCATTGCTCCCTCTCAGGCCCCACCCCCACATACAGTGTCACAACCCAGCGACTGAGCTGCCCCGCACTGGCGAGCGCCAGAGGCTCCACTCTTCACTACGTAACAGCACGCGCGCACGCGTGCGCAGATAATCCAGGTGAAGGGGAAGCAGCGGAAGGGGCCGGAGTCCAGGAGAGAGCGGAGCAGGCGCCATTGCTTCTTCTCAGACCCCGCCCCCACCTATAGCGTCACAACCCAGCGACTGGGCTGCCCCGCCCTGAGAAACACCTAAGGCTCCACCCCCTCACTACGTAATAGCCGCAACCAGACTAAAACCAAAACAACAACAACAAAAAAAAAAAAAACCACCAAAAATGGCTCAAACCGGAAAACAAATAAAAGCCCCAGAGCCAATTCCTCTAAGCAGTGAAGAGATAGCCAACTTGTCAGATGCACAGTTCAAAGCACTGGTCATCAAAATGCTCACAGAATTGGTTGATTTTGCTCACAAACTAGATGAAAAAATGCAGGCTACAATCCGTGAAATGAAGGAAGATGCATGGGAAACTGATAGAGATGGAAGGAAAACTGGGACTCAAATCAATGGAGTGGACCAGAAGGAAGAAACTAACAACCAAACAGAAGACGAAGAAGAAACAAGAATTCAAAAAAATGAGGAGAGGCTTAGGAACCTCCGGGACATCTTTAAACGTCCCAACATCCGAATTATAGGGGTCCAGAAGGGGAAGAAGAACAGCAACGAGTGGAAAACTTATTTGAACAAATAATAAAGGAGAACTTTCCCAATCTGGCAAAGGAAATAGACTACCAGGACGTCCAGGAAGCTCAGAGAGTCCCAAAGAAGTTGGACCCAAGGAGGAACACACCAAGGCACATTGTAATTACATTAGCCAAGATTCAAATGAAGCAGAGAATTCTAGAAGCAGCAAGGGATAAGGGGACAGTCACCTACAAAGGAGTTCCCATCAGACTGTCAGCTGATTTCTCAAAAGAGACCTTCCAGGCAAGAAGGGGCTGGAAAGAAATATTTGAAATCTTGAAAAGCAGGGACCTACATCCAAAATTGCTCTATCCAGCAAAGCTGTCATTTAGAATGGAAGGGAAGATAAAGTGCTTCTCAGATAAGGTCAAGTTGAAGGAGTTCATCATCACCAAGCCCTTATTATATGAAATGTTAAAGGGACTTATCTAAGAAAAAGAAGATAAAACTATGACAGTGAAAAGACAACGAACTCATAGCTATCAAGAACCACACCTAAAACAAAAGCAAACTAAGCAAACAGCTAGAACAGGAACAGAACCACAGGGGGAAAAGGTACAGAGAATGAGTAGCATAGTTAATGGGAAAAAAATAGACGGGGAGGGCAAGAATAGTATGGGAAATGTAGAAGCTAGAAAACTTATGACCCATGGACATGAACTAAAGGGGGGAATGTGGGTGGGAGAGGGTGTGTAGGGTGGAGGGGAATGATGGGGGAGAAATGGGACAACTGTAATAGCATAATCAATAAAATATATTTAAAAAAAAAAGTCAGGGGACAAAACAGTACAACCTGGGTGACTTTATTTTTGTAAAAGCGTAATACACACAACATATATATCTGCACAGGAACAAAACTGAAAGAAAATATTTCAAAATTTCAAATGTCTTTCTGGGTAATTTTAATTTTCTCATTGTGCTTTTCCAAATGTTCCAGTTCAACAATGAATATATATGACAATCATAAAAACAAAATTAAAAGAAAAAAACAGCGGCAGGATGGGACTCCCCAAAGGGCACTATGTCATCCCAGGCCTTTTCACTGGCAAATGGTTGCATGCTCTCCCTTAGTCTGTAGCATCCTCCCAGGTAATCCAGGGTTTCTTTCCCTGGTTTAGGGGTGGCCTCCCTCAGAACCCCCATCTACTAGTCCCTTTCCCTGGCATTAGATCCTAGGTGGCCTCTGCTTGGCTTCAGTAGTGTTCCCTCCCTCCAGCTTCCCTGGGATGAGTCCCTTTAAGCACCCATAGCCTGGGCCAGCAGCTTTTGGACTTAATTGATTTATTAGGCAATGACTACACAATCTTATCTCTCCCCTAACAGCCTGGGACTGCAATATCACATGTTACCAGTAGGTGGTGCTGCCTAACTCAAAAGCACTCTTGCCCAAGGGTTCTGAAGATAAGATTTCCGGGATCATTAAAATTGCTGGCCCTCCCCTGACTGGGTGCTCAGTTGGTTGGAGAATGGTCCTGTAAACTGCAAGGTTGTAGGTTCGGTTCAGGTCAAGGCACATCCTGGGTTGCAGGTCCCGTCCCCAATCTTTCTCTCCCTCTCCTCCCCTCTCAAAAATTAAATAAATGAAATAGTAATTGCTGAACATAGCATGGCTAGTGGACATGGCATTACTACATAAGGGCATGGGGACAAATTTACCACCTACCATTGCCACTAAATACCAAAAATGTAGGTAGACAAAAGTCTCAAAATAAAGACAGTCCTAGAAATTTAATAGGTTTGCCCTAACAAGTGTGGCTCAGTTGATTGGGCATCATCCCACCAAAAAAAAAAAAAAAAAAAGCACCAGTTCAATTCCTGGTCAGGTTATAGATGGAAGGCTCCGTCAATGTTTCTCTCTCTCACTGATGTTTCTCGCCCTCTCCTTCTCCCTCCCTTCCCCTCTCTATAAATAAATAAATAAATAAATAAATAAATAAATAAATAAATAAGCTTTTAAAGAAATTGAATAGGTTTCATTTTAAGAAAAGCCCACTTGCATGGTTCCTATTCTTTTTTAAAAGATTTTATTTATTTATATTTTTAAATATATTTTGTTCATTATACTATTACAGTTGTCTCAATGTTTTTCTCCCCTAAATACCCACTGTGACATAAACCCCCCCTGCCCTCCAGCATACCACCCCCCTTAGTTCATGTCCATGGGTCCTATAGAAGTTCTTTGGCTTCTACATTTCCTATACTGTTCTTAACCTCCCCCTGTCTGTTTTGTACCTACCATTAATGCTTCTTATTCCCTGTACCTTTTCCCCCATTTTCCCTCCCTCCCTCCCTGCTGTTAACCCTCCATGTGATCACCATTTCTGTGATTACATTCCTGTTCTAGATGTTTGCTTAGTTTGTGTTTGGTTTTTTGTTTGTTTGTTTAGGTTCAGTTGTTGATAGTTGTGAATTTGTTGTCATTTTACTGTTCATATTTTTGATCTCCTTCAATTTCTTAGTTAAGTCCATTTAACATTTCATGTAATAAGGGCTTGGTGATGATGAACTCCTTTAACTTGACCTTATCTAGGAAGGACTTTATCTTCCCTTCCATTCTAAATGAAAGCTTTGCAGGATAGAGCAATCTTGGATGTAGGTCCTTGCCTTTCATGACTTGGAATACTTCTTTCGAGCCCCTTCCTGCCTACAAGGTTTCTTTTGAGAAATCAGTGGATAGTCTTATGTGAACTTCTTATGTGTCTCCTTTTCTCTTGCTTCTTTTAGGATTCTCTCCTTATCTTTAATCTTGATTAATGTAATTATGATGTGCCTTGGTGTGTGCTTCCTTGGGCCCAACTCCTTTGGGACTCTGAGCTTCCTGGACTTCCAGGAAGTCTATTTCCTTTGCCAGATTGGGAATGTTCTCCTTAATTATTTGTTCAAATATTTTCCAATTTCTTGCTCTTCCTCTTCTCCTTCTGGCACCCCTATGATTTGGATGTTGGAACATTTAAAGTTGTCCCAGAGATTCCTAAGCCTCTCCTCATTTTTCTGAATTCTTGTTTCTTCATTCTGTTCTGGATGAATGTTTATTTCTGCTCCAAACTGTTGACTTGAGTTCCAGTTTCCTTCCCATCGCTATCGGTTCCCTGTACATTTTCCTTTATTTCACTTTGCACAGCCTTCACCTTTTCCTCTATTTTGCAACTATACTCAACCATTTCTGGAAGCATCCTGATTACCAGTGTTTTGAACTCTGCATCTATTAGGTTGGCTGTCTCTTCATCTCTTAGTTGTATTTTTTCTGTAGTTTTAATCTGTTCTTTCATTTGGGTCGTATTTTTTTTTTGTCTCAGTGTGCCTGTTACATAGTAAGGGGTGGCACCTTGGGTATTTACCAGAGCAGGGCAACCCACATCGCTGCATTGTGTTGCTGGGTGCGGGGAGGGGTCTGAGAGGGAACAATGCCAGTTGCTCAGCTTTCAGCCAGCTTTCAGTAACTTTCTCCACTACCCACAAGCAAATGCAGCCCTTCTGGTGCTGATTCCCGGGTGGGTGGGTTTGTGTACCTTCTAGGACCCTGTGGATCACTCCAACGAACTCTCCTGTGAGGTTGGGAGTTTCTCCTGCTGCCACAACCCCCACAGGTTTTTTCAGTCAGAGATTTTGAGGCTTTCTTTTTCTGTACTGGAACCCTGGGTTGCATGATCCTTCTCGCTCCCCAATTGTTCCTCCTGGGTTATCCACACACAAATGTGGGACCATCCGCTCTGCCAGCTGCCATATCACCTGCCCAGTCCTCCAGCCGCCACCTTGCTGGGAGTCTTCTTCACCCCGGCTGCCTGTCTCCACCCCTCCTACCAGTCTGGATGAATGTTTCTTCTTTAACTCCTTGATTGTCAGACTTCCATACAGTTTGATTTCCTGGAAGTTCTGGTTGTTTTTTGTTTTGAAATTGGTCGTTATCCTTCTTTTGGTTGTGTGAGGAAGTGAAGCATTTCTACCTACACCTCCATCTTGGTCAGAAATTCCCAACATTCTATTTATTTAGAGCGGGGGGAAGGGACAGAGAAAGAGAGGGAGAGAAACATCAATGTGTGGTTGCCTCTCATGCACCTTCTACTGGGGACCTGGCCCAAAGTCCAGGCATGTGCCCTGACTGGGAAGAGCCAGCAACCCTTTGGTTCACAGGCTGGCACTCAATCCACTGAGCCACACCAGCCAGGGCATGGTTCCTATTATTACACCTCAGACCAGTGAAAATTTGACCCAACCAGCACTGGCCCCAGAGTGGACTTCAGGAATTGCTGCTCTAGACATGGGTTCCAAGAATTGGTGTTTCCTTCATTCTCCAATGTCAAATTTCTGTAAAAATTAATTCTCTTCAAATTATGAATGTGTTTCTGCTCCCAGTGTGCAGCAAGACACATATACGATCTTTCCTCCAGTCGTGGCCGCAGTGGAGCAGCCAGCCACTGTCACGCATTCATCTCTCTTAAAAACAAAGATCCGACCGGGTCATAGCCCTGCTTATTCTCCTCTGTGGTCTTCCTTGGTCTACAAAATCAGAGAACTCGGCACTTCACACCAGCAGCTTCATGGTCCAGGCCTCCCTCACTCGCCCAGGATCACCCTCGAAACATAAACAGATGGGTGTTAGCCTTGCCAAACATCAGCACTCATCCAGTTTGCGCCTCCATAGCTTCGCACATGCAGTTCCCTCCACCAGCGGCGTTTCCAGGCCTTCTCACCTTCCTGGCATCTGCTGGTTCTTCCCCATCAAGTCAGCACAATGTCGCCTCCTCCGGGGAGCCACCTCCTCTGCTCTCAAGACACCTGGCATATAATCACCTGAGAGCACAAATCATCTTGCTGTAGTGTCTCAGTCTGCTGGGGCATGGACTGTCTGTTCAACTGCATCCCCTCTTCAGGGCTTAACACAGAGAAGGTGCCCAGTGAATCCCTGCTGATTTATTGAGCTCTTGTAATGTATTTTCATGACTTGCAAATCCTCCCCACGGAATGGCGGCAACTATGGCCAATGTTAGACCAAAGGCTTTCTTTTTCCTGGCCACCGTCTTCTCCCCTGAACTAAGGGTAATATTTAAAATAGCAAGGCCATGAGGGTCCAAAGTACCAACAGTGCAGTCACCTCCCTGGGGAGAATTTTTAAGATGTGAGTAGGGGGTTGCTTCTAAGAGTTCACAATGGGCAGTTACAAAGCTGTTAGGAGCTCCACAGAGTGAAAAGAGGCCTGGAGGTGCAACAATGGTGGCCGTATTAGTGGAATTGTATTCTTTAAGGAGTGTGGAGACAGGAGTTAAAGTACAGCTTTTACAGGGGCCTAATTTCAGCTCTCAAATATGTTGCCTTACAGGGGATTGTGAGAATTCAGGTAGGACTCCCAGAAGTCGTTTTCCTAATATCTAACTGGTGCTTTTGAAGTATCATTTTCCCTGTTGGAGTGGGTTGTGTCAATGCAGGTGCTATTTGGAGTGCAATTAGGATCAGAATTAGGGTAAGATACTGTATTAGACCAATTTAAGGGCTTAAGTATGGATTCCTCAGTTAAGGAATTGAGGGAACTTGGTGCTGGTGAGGGAGGCCAAGCCCCAAAATGGATCAATAGCTTCTACATGAGTCTCACTGTAACATGGAGTGCATTCCAAGATTTGGTAATATATGGAAGGTGGCGATATAATTGAAGGTCTTCAGGGAAAGAGGTATGAAGTGAAAACACGAAAGGGGGAATTCCGTTCCCCTGTGACCTTTAAAGAAAGGAAGGGGGCATGCTTGAACAGTGGAGGAATTTAAAGCCTGCTGAAAGAAGTTTTTACTAGTGGGGTAGGTTCTAACTTCAGATTGGGGTAGCAGATCCGACACCTGGCCAAGTTTTTCCCAGCAACCAAGATTCTAGAGGCATTTATTAGAAAGTTATTGTCCCAGTCCTTAGCATAAGATTCGGGCAAGGCTAAGACAATTAAAATTAGAAGTGGGAATGGTGTGAGAGTCCCCATTCATAACACAATGTTAACCTGGGCTGATCTTTAACAGTGTGGCAATGCAAACATTGCTTACTTAGCTTTCTTGCTCTGTGGTAGGTCCTCTACTGGCTCACAAGTACAGATGGGTTTCTGGGTCCCTTGCTGGTTCTGGGATGAGTCCAAGTTGACAGGTGCTGGCTTCATCCAGGAAATATAGACCCAACTATTGACCCTTAGTGGCTTCACAGCCGTGGGGATACTTAGGATAACCTAGTAGGGTCCCTTCCATTTTAGGTTAAATTGATCTGTAGGGGATCCCTCTCTCCAAGTTTTGAGAAGCACCCAATCTCCTGGAGATACAGTAGCCTGGAATTCTCCTTTGGGAGTTGGCAAGACTATTTCCATATTACTATAATGCCTTTTGTGCTTGTCCTAAGTTGATTATATGCTTAATTCCTTGATGGGTCTTTGAATCAAATATTAAATCTAGAGTTGATAAAGGCCTGCTATATCGCATCTCAAATGGACTGAGTCTAGTGGCCTTAAGAGAGTCTGTGTTCTCACGAGGGCAATAGTAACTTAACCCAGTTCTCAGAAGTCTCCCGACAGAGTTTTGCTGATGTTCTTTTTAAAGTCTGATTCGCCCACTCTACCTTCCCAGAGGACTGAGGTCTCTAAGCAGAATGGAGGTAATATTTTATGCCTAAAACTTCAGATATTGATTGAGTGATCTTAGATGTAAAGGATGGCCCATTGTCACTTTGTAGGGAGCATGGAAGACTAAATCAGGGCATTTTTCTTCTAAGAGAGCTTTTGCTATTTCTGTGGACTTCGTCCTTGTTGGAAAGGCCTCAGTCCACCCAGTGGAGGTGTCTATCAAGACTAGTAGAGATTTATATCCTCCACAGGGAGGTATTTGGGTAAAGTCAATTTGCCAGTCTTCTTCCAGGTAGGTCCCCCTTCAACAAACAGGTTTTAGCAGTGAGGGAAGGGATGGCTTTTGCCCAGGGTTGTTGTAAGTACAAAGAATAAAGGCCTGTCAAATAGTCTTTACAGTTGTTAGTCCTTTGCCTGCAAATAATGTGTTAACTAATGTTGTAGCAACCCTTCCTACGTGGAAAGGGTCATGCAGGGCCTTTAAAATTTTTCATTGAGAGGCCTGGGGAAGGAGAAGTTACTGCTCAGGGCCCTTCCTAGATACCTACCTTGCTCTCTAGCCCAAGATTTCTGTTTAAATGTGTACTCAGGCTTCACATCAGAATTGTCTACAGATGGGAATAAGGCTAATTCTGTGATAGGCCTCTGAGCTGCCTTCTTAGCCTCTTCATCTGTCTTGCTATTTCCTTTGGTAAGAGAGGACATGAGCTTCCAGTGGACCCTACAATGTATCAATGCTACTTGTTCAGGGATTTTAACTGCTTCTAAGACTTAAAATTTCCTATCTATGTTTAATGGGGGGATTCGTTCTAGTAAGGGTCCCCCTTTCTTTTTTTTTAAATTATATTTTATTGGTTACGCTATTACAGTTGTCCCTATTTTTCCCCCTTTGCCTTCCTCTACCCAGCACCCTCTACTCCTGCAGGCAATCCCCACACCATTGTTCATGTCATGAGTTTAAGTTCTTTGGCTTCTCCATTTCCCACACTGTACTTTACATCCCTAGGTTATTCTGCATCTACCCGTTTGTACTTCTTAGTTTCCTCCTGTCTTCGCCCATTCTCCCCCACTCCCCTCCCATCTGGCAACCATCAGAGCACTCTCTGTAACAATGATTCTGTCTCTGTTGTTCTTGTTTGCTTGGTTTGTTTTTTTAAATTCAATTGCTGATAGGTATGTATTTATTGTCATTTTATTGTTCACTGTTTTGATCTTTTTCTTAAGTAAGTCCCTTTAACATTTCATGTACTAATGGTTTGGTGATGATGAACTCCTTTACTTTTCTCTTGTCTGGGAAGCTCTTTGTCTGCCCTTCAATTCTAAATGATAGTTTTGTGGGGTAGTTGTCCCAGAGGCAATCTTGGCTATAGATCCCTGCTTTTCATGACTTTGAGTATTTCTTGCAAGTCCCTTCCAGCCTGCAAAGTTTCTTTTGAGAATTCAGCTGACAGTTTTATGGGAATTCCCCTGTAGGTAACTAACTGCTTTTCTCTTGCTGCTTTTAAATTTCTCTCTTATCTTTAACCTTTGGCATTTTATTTAAATTTTAAATTTTATTTTATTTTATTGATTATGTTATTACAGTTGTCCCATTTCCCCCCTTCATTCCCCTCTACCCTGCACACCCCCTCCCACCCACATTTCCCCCTTTAGTTCCTGTTCATATGTCATAAGTTCTTTAGCTTCTACATTTCCCACACCATTCTTGCCCTCCCCCTGTCTATTTTCTACCTACCATCTATTCTACTTATGCTCTGTACCTTTTTCTCCTCTCTCCTCCTCCCACTCTGCTGTTGCTAACCCTCCATATGATCTCTATTTCTGTGGTTCTGTTCCTGTTCTAGTTGTTTGCTGAGTTTGCTTTTGTTTTAGGTGTGGTTGTTAATATCTGTGAATCTGCTGTCTTTTTACTGTTCACATTTTTTATCTTCTTTTTCTTAGATAAGTCCCTTAACCTTTGGCATTTTAATTATGATGTGTCTTGAAGTAGGCCTCTTTGCTTCCATCTTGTTAGGGACTCTCTGTGCTTCCTGGATTTGCATGATTATTTCCTTCACCAAATTAGGGAAGTTTTCTTTCATTATTTTTTTCAAATAAATTTCCAACTTCTTGCTCTTTCTCTTCTCCTTCTGGCACCCCTATGATGCAAATGTTGGACCACTTGAAGTTGTCCCAGAGTCTGTTAACACTATTCTCATTTTGGAGAATTCTTCTTGTTGATCTGCATGGTTGTTTTTTGTTTGTTTATATTCCAAATCATTGATTTTATTCTCAGCTTCATCCACTCTACTGTTGTTTCCCTGTAAATTGTTTTTCATTTGGTAGTGTATCCTTCATTTCTGACTGAATCATTTTTATGTTATTGAGGTCCTCACTAAGTTCCTTGAGCATCCTTATAACCAGTGTTTTAATTAGGGCTCTGCATCTGATAGATTGCTTATCCCCATTTTGTTTAGTTTTTTTCCTGGAGTTTTCATCTGTTCTTTCATTTGGGCCCTGTTTCTTTGTCTCTTTGTTTTGGCAGCCTCCCTGTGTTTGTTTCTATGTATTAGGTAGAGCTCCTATGAGTCCCTGTCTTGGGATGGTGGCCTAATGTAGTAGGTGTCCTGTAGGATCCAGTGACACAGCCTCCCAGATCACCTAAGCTGGATACTCAAGGTTTTCCAACTACGTGGATGTAGTACACCCTCCTCTTGTCATTGAGCCTTAGTTGCTGTTGGCAGGTTAATGGTTTGGGAGGGATTTTCCCAGGCCAGTCAGCTACAAGGATTGACTGTGACCACTGATCACCAACCTTCAACCTCCGTGGAGGATCAGCTGTGCAGGGGCAGGGTGGTGGTGCTCCAACATGGTCTGTAGCTGTCCACTGGGTGCACAGGCCCTGGGGGTTCCTGGGTGCTTCAGGCCAAGGTCAGCCCTCACCTGTATTTTTCCCAGGGCCACCCTGCTTGAGCTATAGACCAATCTGAAATGGTTGCTAGTTGTGCTGAGCTTGAAGATTCCCAAGCAAAGCCAAGCTGTGAATCTAGGCTGGCTGCTCCTAGTGCTAGGCCTAGGGCCACTTAGCAAGCGGTATGGGGGCTAGGGGTTCACTGAGGCCAGCTGTTGCTTGTTTGAAAGGATTTACTAAGTTGTGAAGCATGAGCCAAGACCAGCCATTTATATGGAAAAGCTACCATTAACAGCTGTAAATTGGGTGGGATGGAGCCTCAGGGGATCTCCAGGGTAGGCAAACAGTGTTAGCTAGGTGGATGGAGTCTCAGATATGGTTCCAGTCTGCAGGCTCTGTGGCTACGGCCACTTTTCTGTTGGGTAGAAAGCTGTTCCCCAGTTCCTGCCTTGATCCCAGACACTTCAGTTCCTCCCCATATGCCACTGGTGCCTTTCAAGCTGCTACCCCAGTGCTGGAGCTCAGAGGGAGTGAGTTTGTGTGTGGGTTCTTTAAGAGGAATGGCTTGAAACTCCAGAAGTTTCTCCCACCTACTCAATCCCTGCTGGTTTTTGCAGCCAAAAGTTGTGGTGACTTATCTTCCTGGCACTGGAACCCTGAGCTGGGGGGCCTGGTATGGGGCTGGAACTCCTCACTGCCAAAATATCCATCCTGAATTTTTACCCGCTACATGCAGATGCGGGACTAGCCTGTTCCAGGTCTCCATCCCTCCTACCAGTCTAGATGGATGCGGTTTCCTTAATTCCATAGTTATCATATTACCACTCAACTCAACTTATGCTGGTTCTGAGTGATGGTTGTTCTATAATTTAGCTGTAATTTTCATGTGATTGTGCAAGGAGGCAAGCCATGTTTATCTACGCTGCCATCTTGATCAGGAGTCCCCCTTGCCTTTCTTTCCAGATGGCAGCATGAGTGTGCAGAAACAAGGAAGGCATAGGTAGAATCTGTATAGTTATTAGTCCTTTTTCCTTGTCCTCGAATAAGAGCTCGGTTAAGGACCGTAATTTCAGCCTTTTGGGGAGAGGTTCAGGGTGGAAGGGGTCATGCCCCAATGGCATCATAAACTAGCTACTGCATATCCAGTCTTTCGCTGCCCATTCTGTGCAAAGTTGCTTCCATCAATGAACCACCTTCGTCAGGGCTTTCTAAGGTTTGGTCTAACAAGACAGTTCTACTGGAATAGGTAAGATAAATAATCTTTGAGCAGGAATGAGTTAAGTCTGGAGATGATTCTGTAGACTTTAAGAAGGCTGGATTTGAGGTATTACAGGTTTTTACAGTCACTTCAGGATTGTCCAGAAGGGCCTATTATCTGGTTAATCTCTTTCCTGTGTACAAGAGATGCCCTTTCATTCCTAATACACCCTGGACTTGATGTGGAGTTAGAACCTCTAACTTTTGTCCAAGAGTTAACCTAGCAGCTTCCCCAGTTAACATGGCTGTAGCTGCAACTGCTCTTAGACATGGGGGCCACCCGGTTGCGCACTGTCCAACTTCTTAGAGAAACATGAAACCTGTCGAGGTTTGTTTCCTAGTCGCTGGACTAAGACCCTGAAGGCTATTCCCTGCTTCTCTGCTATGTATAAAGAGAAAGGCTTAAGTTAGGGATGTCTGGGCAGGGACCTCAGCTAGGGTGTGCTTGATTTTATTAAAGGCCTTCATCATGTTCCTTTTCCCATATAATGAGTTCAGTGTCTGGTCCCTTAGTAGCCTCATATAAAGGCTTTGAAATTAGTCCAAAGCTTGGGATCCAAATTCTGCAAAATCCAGCCATTCCTAAAACAGAGTGGGGTTATTATTTGGCAGTGGGTGGTGTTAGCCCAGTGATTGCTTTTATTCTCTCTGGTGACGGTTGTCTAGATCCTGGGGTTAGGATATCTCCTAAATAATTCACTTTCTCTTTGGTAATTTGGGTCTTTTTCTTAGAGACTCAATATCCCCAGTCCCCAAGGAAGTTCAGAATTTGGATACTGTTACGATCTGAGGCTCCCTTTGAGGGGCTACAGATCAGGATATCATCTACATATGGTCAGACTGCTCCTTCTTGTAGTTGTCAATGTCTTAGGTCGTTTTCTAATGCTTTTACAAACAGATGGGGGCTGTCTGTAAACCCCTGTGGTATCGTCCCGGTATATTGTTGATGGGTCATTGTTTTGGAGTCTGTCCACTCAAATGCAAACAGGTATTGGGAATTTGCATCCTGCAAAACAAGGCATCTTTCAAGTCTAAAACAGTATACCACTGAGCATAGTCTGGAACTTGAGTTAGCATGGTGTAAGTGTGGGCTACAAGAGGATGGAGGGGAATGACAGCCTCATTAACTAGCCTTAAGTCCTGGACCAATCTGTGCTCCCCTGTCAGTTTAAGAACAGGAGGACTGGAGCACTGCAGGGGGATTGACAGGGCACCAGCAGCCTGTGTGTTATGAATTTCTCGATGATATGCTGCGGAAACTCCAGGGCCTCCTGCTTGATGGGATATTGTTTTCTGTTGGGATGAGCTGTCCCAGTCTTTAGGTGAATTTGAACTGGTTGGACAATCTTGGCTTTTCCAGAAACCCCAGAGTCCTAAACTAGGGGACCTACATTTTGTAAAATTTGCCCTGGAATGCCACTTTCCTTCTTATTTTCATTGGCCAACATAATTTTAAGGATCTTAATTGAGACCTCCTGAAACTTCAAAATGGGCCCTAATTGGACCAAGAGGTCTCATCCTAGCAACAGTATAAGGCATTGTGGAAAAATTGGGAAAGTGTGTTTAAAAAGTTGGCTTTCAAATTGACAGGTGACAGGATGTGAAAAAACAAGTTTGAGATTTTTTTTCAACCCCCACAACATTAATTGAGTTAGAGGAAAGAGTTCCAGTGTTGAGGACAGAGTAAGTAGCCCCAATATTAACAAGAAAATTAATTCTCTTACCTGCCACATCAAGGGCCACCCGGGATTCCTCAGCAGAAATCAAGATGCTGCTGCCGGCTGGGGCCAACCCGTTTCCCGGGCACCCTGTCCTCACGTGCTGCCGTTTCTGCCCTGGGAAGCGGGGGCGGGGGGCAGTCTACCTTCCAGTGCTGGGGCCAGGGTTCCTACCTTTGCACATTGGACGTGGCCCTGGGGGTTGGCCTAGTGCTATCCCCTTGTCCAGTGTCCAGGGCATTTGCACTTAAAGCACGTTTGGTTTTTTTGCCCTTGGTCCTTTTCGGGCTTTCCCAGGTTACCTTGAGGCAGCTGACACTAACAGCCAGCATTACTAGATTGGCCTGCTCTTCCTTCCCTCTTTTCTTCACTCTGGCTGCTCTTCCTTTTCCTCCAAATCACGATTGTTAAAGACTGAGAAGGCAGTGTCTATCAGCTGGCCGTAGGAGTCTGTGGGCCCATTTGTAATTTCTGAGGCTTTCTACGAATTTCTGGAGCTAGCTGACTAACAGTGCTCCCATCGATACTTGGCCTTCCAGAGAGGGTATATTCGGAACGCCTCTACTAGTTGATTGAGGAAGAAAGCAGGGTTCTCCTCCTTTACCTGTGTTATTTCTGTGACTTTACCATAATTTGCTGGCTTTTAAAAACCATTTTATTCCAGCCAATAAGCACTGTGTCATGGTGTTCTAATCCCTGTGCCCTCCTGCTCCATTATAGCCCGAGTTGAGCTCTTTTTTTTGTTGTTGTTGTAATTTTTTTTAAATTTATTTATCTTTTTAGAGGGGAAGGGTAGGAGAGAGGGAGAGAAATATCAATGTATGGTTGCCTCTTGTGTGTCCCATGCTGGGAATTGGCCTGCAACCCAGGCATGTGCCCTGACTGGGAATCGAACCTCAATCCTTTGATTCGCAGGCCCGCGCTCAATCCACTGAGCTACACCAGCCAGGGCCTGAGTTGAGCTCTTGATCAGGCACCATCTGAGCTGCTGGTCCTACCTCATTGGGAGTTTGAGCATGTAATTTGCCTGCATATTTGTGAGCCTTTTCCCAAATTTGTTGCTTCACTTCTGGAGAGCAACAAGTGGTTAAAATTACACAGAGGTCTTGCCCTGGCTGGTGTGGCTCAGTGGATTGAGTGCTGGCCTGTGAACCAAAGAGTCACTGGTTCAATTTCCAGTCAGGGCACATGTTCGGGTTGTGGGCCAGGCCACCAGTAGTGGGACCACAAGAGGCAACTACACCTTGATGTTTCTCTTCCCCTCTCTCTCCCTCCTTTCCCCTCTCTCTAAACATAAATAAACAAAATCTTTAAAAATATTATATAAAGGTCTCTCCAGGACCTGGCAAAGGCAAGAGTTAGGGTTTGAAAATTATTAGTGAAGCGTGAGGGATCTTCAGTAAAGCTTCCTAGTCTGTCTTTGCACTGCTAGAGGTCAGTTACCTAGAAGGGCGCAGGTACCTGAAGAGGACCTTTTGTGCCTGCTGCTTCCCTTAGGGGCAAGGGGGCAGGAGCAGTGAGGAGATAGGAGGCTCTGCTCCGAGGATGCCCCTCTGGACTAAGTTTCTCTTCAGCTGGTGATTCTGGGAATACTGGAGAGCAGGGTGGAGGAGGAGGGTCGGAGTGGCTGTGACAGGGGGGTCGAGGCCCTGGGACTCTGAAACCCACTAGCCTCCCCCTGAGAGGTAGGTGGGAAATTTAAGAGGGGGTCATCTAGAATACCAGCTCCTGAAAGAGCCACCTCCTTCAGCTCAGAGCAAAGAGATGAATTTTGATACAATGCCATAAAGGCTTGAATGGAGAGGACCTCTGACCACTTGCCTAACCTCCGACAGAATAGTCTAACTGGAGTGTGGTGTTGTAATTTTTGCTCCCATTTTCAGCCCATACTTCCCCATCTCCCAGCTTATACTGAAGCCAGGATGTATCACAAAAGAAAATTAGCCTCTTTTTCTTGAGATTTTCAGGATCAAAGTTATCCCAACTTCTAAGAATGTTATTGAAAGGAACCCGTTGGGGGGGCCCAGATACTGTCACTGAAACAAGCCCCTCCCCTGGGATCTTTCTATACTATGGTTCTTCTTGCCTGCCACCAGGTGTTAGGAACTGTGGCTCTCAGTGCCAGAGTTTGGTAAAAAAGAGAGGAACTATTTATTTAAAAGTTATACAGGTTTAGAGTAATGGCGGAATGTTGTTGTTAAAATCCCTAAGTCCCTTTAAAATACCCACAACACACACACACACACACACACACACACACACACACACACACACACAGAGTCCTGCCCTCTCCCCATTTGCCCAACCAGGCCGGTCAGGGGCACCGCATCTCAGGAAAAGAAATAGAAGTAGCTCAGCTAGACTCCCGGTTCCTCCCAGTAATGTGTGCTCGGCAGGTGTGGTCTCCCGCAGTTCCCAGCACCCTCAGCTGTGTTGCTGCAGCAATCTCCACTTCTTAGTCCAAAACCACATGGCACCTCCTCGTGGCCCACCAGCCAGAGTCCTTTCACCCCTTTCCTTCCTGCATGGTCTCGTACTGTCCATCCCCTCTAGTCCTGCATTCTCTCCCCTTCATGGTGACACCCGCCTTTAGTTTAAATTCCAGCCTGGACCGTTCTCGGTAACTCCATTTCCAACTCCTCCCATAATCTGCTACGCCTGCCAGCATTCCCGTATTTTGCCAGCCTTTCTGGGCTGCCATAGTCTGGCAGGCGTGGCCCCGTGGCATGGAGCGAACCATCTCCAAGCTCTCATGCAGGCGCTGCAGTAAGGGAAGCTGCCTCCCAATTACATCATGGGTCAGAGTCATGCTCATCTCCCTAGCAAGCCTGCTGTTGACATGCAAAATAACTCTCAATGGCCCCTCTCTATTTCTCCCATCCCTCAGCCAGGCTTGTGGGATATCCTATATTCCTGGACACCCCAAGTTCTGGACCCTGTTACAAATCCCCCCTTGGGGGGCCCTGGGGCCTCCCAGCCTACACCCTGTTACAAGAATGCATCCCAACAGGGATCCTGTGAGGATAGAGGGAGCATTTCCCATCTCGTCCATGGCGTACCCAGGAAAAGAAAAAAACTGGAACTCCCTGCCTCCCTAGAGGCATCCTCCTCCATTTGCCCAAGGAGTTTTCAAGTGGGTTACAGGGCGTCCGGTTATCCCAACATTCTAGACGACCAGACGTGTCGGGATACAAAGAAGGCTTGGGTGTGCTGCTCAGCAGAAGACTAAGACTAAAGCTCACCACACACTAATCACATCCCCTTTGCTGATAGTGAAACTGCAGGCTCCAAGCACACTGGACGCGACGCTCTCAGCAAATCTCAGCGTTTCTACATATTTGGCCCCAGAGAGGAGCTGGAGAGAGAGGACTGTACCAGTCATTTGGTACATTTCTCGGAAAGGCTGGAGGCCAATGTAATATTGCTCAACCCAATGAAATAGATCCCAATGGTGACAAAACATCTGCCACCTATATGGCCTTGGTTCACTCTGGTCTTGGGGAGTCTACAGACTACAACATAGAAGGTGCCTAAGGGGAAGAGGGAAACCTGTCTCTGTAAAATACCAGGGAGGAAGTGACCGACCCGAATCAGTTTCCTTCGTTCTGCATGAGCATAGAAGGGGCAAGAGAACTCTACCTTCTCTCTTCCCTCCAGGTATTTCACAAACCTGACCTGGGCTGGGAAGGTCCCCTGGGAGGACTCTCAGGGGGTATAAATAAAAGGACTCCTGTTCATATTTAAGGTGGATAATGGAGGGTTGAGCTAGGACTTGAATAGGGTGATTAAGGATGGCTTGAAGGAGTTAGATGAATAGTCTCAAGATCTTAGACTCAATGTGATGAACCAGCATGAGGTGCAGCCACCTTTGATAGCAGAGGACGAAGAGGTATCTATTGATGGTCTCCGGCCAGTGGCACCACAGGCAATGGTGATACAAACAAGAGGGGAGGTGATACCTCCTCTACTCTGGGATAATACCTGTAAAAGGGACCCTCTGTCTGTAAACTCTGCCTAGTCCCAGAACAAAGGCAGCACTCACCACACCTGCAGATCCAGCAGGAAGGAAAAAGATGCGAGTAGAGAGGCCAGAACTTTGAGAAGGAAGATCCAACGGGGTAGTGGTGGGTTTGCAAGAGAGGCTGACGCCGCAAGGTCAGCCTTAGTAAACGGGTACCTTTGGGAGTTACTCCCAAAGTGGCCCCTTTGGAGAGCTGAGAGTCGAAGAGATAGATGGGGAACAACGCAGGGAAGGAAAAATGTTGTTTTACTGTGTCCTGGGACATGGATGTTGTCTTGTGCCGGGCAGGGAGCCTAGCACCTCTCCCCAGTCCATGACCAGGTAATCCTTACACGGGAGTCTTTTAAGCAGGGGGCACCCTATAGGCTCTTAACTGCCCAATGCCCACACGACAGCAGCAAACTCTCCTCAAGGGGCTGGGGCATCCACGGGCATAAGAAATGAAACAGAAAGGAGGCAGAGAGAAGAACGTCTCCTCCAGGCAACAGAGCCGAAGGGGGTTGTCTTACCGCCCCAGCACGTCCACAGAAGATCCCCTGGCTAGCTCACCAAATGCTGCAGACGGAGATGGGGTCCAGGTTCTTAGTGGTCACAAATAAAGAATTGAATGGACTACGCAAACAGAGTTAAGTGAAGCCAAGTGAGAGTTATTAAGAACACTTCCCAAGATAATGGGAATGGGCCACCTCTAACCAGAGTGGACCGCTTCTGCCAAAGGATGCAGGCATTATAGGGTTTTTTCCTGAATCCCTTTGTTTCATTTGGTGGGCTTTTTACGGTGCACACACAAGTAGTTATGTGACTTTTAAGCTTCTGTGCAATTTCTCACAATGCTCCTTGATAACCTACTTGGGGGTCAAACCACAATGCTAATTTATTAAGCTATCATGATAATGAAACAAAGGTGAATCAGTGGTCAACTATAGCTACACAGCCCACACGAGTCCCCTTGTTAGGTGCCACGAGGCGTTTCTTGGTAACCAGGATGCTGGGACACTGGACACCGGCCAACAGCGTGGTGCCTTGGGGCTTCCTCATCCCTATTTTGTCTCCTGCCTCAGGGAGACAGGCAAGAACGTGAACAAATAAAATGTATGATTAGCATGGGCTATGTATGCGCTAAGCACAACATTTTACCCATCTGACCTCATTTAATCCTCATAACCATTCTATAAAGCAGGAATCACTCCCCCAGTTTATAGGCTCAGAAAGGTTAAGTAACTTTTCCAAGATCCAACAGTTGAGAATGGAACCCAGGTCTAGTAGCCATGCCCAAATGTTAGTTAATACTAACTTTTCTTTTTTATACCATGTTTGACTAAATTTCTTATATTGCAGTTCAATATATAAGGGTCCAGACCTCCCAGGCCTCAGGGCCCACAACACAGACCAACCTGAGGCAGCAGACACACAAAGAACAACAGCCCCGAATGGCCTTGGTTTTGTTTTTAAGGAACCCAAGCCATCACCTTACTTTCTTATGATTTACCTCTTTTCTTAAAATTCAGATAATATGGCAAAGCGCAAAGAACTTTCTTTGAACCAGTAATTTTCTAAAAACCAGTGAGAGATTAATCTAACTTTTTTAAAGATTTTGTTTATTTTTAGAGAGGGAGAGACAAAGAGGAGAGAAACATCAATGTGTGGTTGCCTCTCACATGCCTTGACTGGGGACCTGGCCCGCAACCCAGGCCATCTGCTCTGACTGGGAATCGAACTGGTGACCCCTTGCTTCAAAGGCCAGCACTCAATCCGCTGAGCCGCACCAGCCAGGGCAATAATCTAATTTTAACGGGCCACGGATATTAACAGATAACTCATAGAAAAGGAAATCTAAATGGCCTAAAATTTGTTATATGTTCTTTCTATTACTGAACAGGGGACCTGGTCCTGAGCAGGTCTGCCCAGAGCCAGCTGGCAGTGTGTGGGTTATTGATGTTGTGTAGGAAAGATTTCACAAGTCCAGGTGACTATGAAGGTATGTTTATTAAAGTTGGAAACAGCAAGACAAGAAAGCCTAGGGTAGAAGCAACAGGAGAGATCCTACACTGGGCTACCTTAACTCCCTGGGAAGTCAGATAAGAGGGGACCTTGGGGAGAGACAGATTCAGGGGGTTGGCCTGGGATGAGATACCTCTGCCCATCAAGTTTAGGAGAGGCATGCCTGCGGGGGAAGAGAGGAAGAAGGCAATGGCTCCAGCTGCTCCCCAGAGGAGAGCCATGCTGAGTCCTTTGTCTTGAGGCTTTTATCTCTTACAGGCAGGAATTTTAGGGAGGGTCTCGGCAGAACATGCATCAGTTTTCCAGGTGTGCCCTTTCAGGGTCAAGGTCTCTGATTGGTCAGTGTCAGGGCAGGGGGTCATTAGTCACTGCAGCTGGTCCTGGAGTTGCCCAGCTGGTTTTGCTTGTCTTGGTCTGAAGCTGAAATACAACTGAGGCCTAGATGTTATCTCCAAGGAGGTGACCTTGTGAATCTGGCTATAAAATGCTTGGCCATTTTGTTCAGCTGTCTGTTCCCCTATTCCATTTGTCCTGGCTTCTTACTACCCTCCCTTCATTCATTTATTCATTTGAGAAATGCAAATTAAAGCTAGAGAGACACTATTTTCCACTTGTCAGACTGGCTAAAATCAGAAAGCTCCATAAAACATACAGAACTCTCACACACCAGTGGCTGGGACAAATGCACCAACCTCCGCTCAGGAGAGCAGTTCGGCAAGATCCGTCATTACTGCCTACCCTCTGACTAGGAGCCCCACTTCGGGGAACTCGTCCTCCGGGTGCAAGGGAAGAGCAACCCACACAGCCATTCACTGCAGCAGTGCTTGCAGCTGCAAAGGATGAGAAAAAAACAAAATATCCCTTCATCGAAAGGGGCCTGGTTAAATAGATTATGGTACATCCACACACATCTATGTAACCCTAAACAACAGGGAAGCTCTTTCGGTGGCTAGGGAACACTTCAAAATACTCTTTAGGAAAAAAAAAAAAAAAACAAGAACACAGGAGAAACTGATGATCAAGTCAGCCTCTGGGGAGGGGAGGTGGGCAGCTGGGATGGGAGACTTCATTGTATACTCCAGTGCCTTTTGAATTTTGAACCATGTGAAATGTCAGTTATTCAGAAAAACAAAATTAAAAGACTTATACATACTGAATCCTTCCTTGTTACTAAAATTTTGGCTTAGCTCCGGCTGAGTTACTGTACTCTCTTCGGCAAGATACCTTGCCATACACAGCACTCCAGAGCAAACACACAGGGACTGTGAGCCAGTGACCATATCTGGTGGGGCCTCGGCCCCTCTGCGGTCCAGACAGCGGGAAACCCTGGGTCAATGGGTCTGCACTTCCTCCCTCTGTCCACAGGTGGTGCTATGAGGCCTGCTGCTCTGGACAGATGGTGGTGGCCTGGGGGAGCTGCTGACCAACAGGCAAAGATACGCAGGGACAAGTGAGTAACATAAAATAGAAACTAATTTTATTTCTCTGAAAGAAGCAAATATCCATTGCTGGGGCAGCAACTTTGGCGACAGAGGCTGGTGGGAAAACAAGGAAGAGCACGGGGGAAGAGCTGGGTCAGAGGAAGCACTAGGATCTCTCCCGGGCAGCCACCGCCCCCTTGGTCTCCTTCCAACCCTGGGACCTCGGGCCCTGGTCCCAGCCAGAGAACTATCCGGCACCAATGTTCCGCTTCCTTAGCCACCTCAGGCTATTTCCAGGCACAAGATCTTAAGACCAGCCATGTCCCAAACCACTGTCCATGGTGAGGCCACAAGTCACATTCTGTCCGACACCCAAATGCCTGCCAGGGGCTCCCTGGAGAAGGGCCAGCCCTGTGCCGGTCCACCTTGTGGTGTGGCCAACACATCCTCCTGGCCCAGGGTCAAACCTGGCTTTCCCATCAGAAGGACTTGGCACACTCCAGCCACAGGCCATACCAGAGCAGATGAAGCCAGAGGCAGGTCAGCCATAGGGCCTGCTGAGGCCACCCCAGGCCTGCCTTCTCAGGGCAACTTCCTGCAACCAGGCTTGGGGCACCATGAGCCGAACTGAAGTCACAGGGGCAGTGCTGGGTGAGGAAGGGACAGGCAAGGCAGGGCTCCCAGCCTCCTGCTGCCTTGGCCTCGCTCTGCCAGTGGGAGCAGCAGGTGCAGCAGGTCCTCCAGGCCTAGGATGGGCATCTTCCCACCCTGTCGGGTGGACAGGCTCAAGGGATTCCTTCAGGGCAGACCTCTGGCTCTCCAGATGTCTCAGCGCCTAGAGGGGGAACAACCAGAAAATCTTTCCATCAACAGGGGTTGATGCAAGAGTATGGACTGACCAGTGTGGGAGGCCCTCTCTGTGACAGGCAACTTGGTTGAAAACTGGTAGTTCCAGGCAATGATTTTGGAACTTACATCCTGGGATGCCTTTTTTCTTTACTTTAAAGAACTAAAAATAAGAGAGCAGCAGGATTGTGTATTACAGTATCCAAGGGTGACAGGCTAGTAAAGCCTAAGTTTATTTGGATACAAATTAGTAAGAACTTCCTAATGGTGTGTGCCAGACACTTGCTGTTCAGTGTGACAGATGCATCCCTCATTAGTTCTTCTGATCACGTCTACTAGGCAGGCGATGTCACTCACACACATTTTACAGATGAGGCCCTGACAGACTGGGATGCATGCGTAAGATGACGCTGTGCTTGAGCGGGTGCTGGGCCCCAACCTCCACTGTCTGCCGCCACAGCCCAACTGCTCTGAACCCCCACATCCCATTAGCACCTCTCCCAGAGTGAAGCTGGAACCTACGCATCTCACCACTTTTTGACTTGATAAAACTTTCATAAATATATTTATACTACATATCACTGTATCTTATTTATATAACTTACTATGTTATATACACATATACTTCCATTATTTACAGGAAAGTAACAGAGTTTTTTGGTTAGACATTCCTTTAAAAAGCATTAAGACTATTAAATGTTACTTTAAACTGAACTATGAAATGCAGAAGTGAGAAATATTTATTTTTTAATATGTTTTATTGATTATGCTATTACAGTTGTCCCATCTCTCCCCCATCATTCCCCTCCACCCTACACACCCTCTCCCACCCACATTCCCCCCTTTAGTTCATGTCCATGTGTCATAAGTTCTTTAGCTTCTACATTTCCCACACTATTCTTGCCCTCCCCCTGTCTATTTTCTACCCACTATCTATGCTACTCATTCTCTGTACCTTTTCCCCCTCTCTCTTCCTCCCACTCCCCTGTTGCTAACCCTCCATATGATCTCCATTTCTGTGGTTCTGTTCCTGTTTAGCTGTTTGCTTAGTTTGCTTTTGTTTTACATGTGGTTCTTAATAGCTGTGAGTTTGCTGTCTTTTCACTGTCATATTTTTGATCTTCTTTTTCTTAGATAACTCCCTTTAACATTTCATATAATAAGGGCTTGGTGATGATGAACTCCTTCAACTTGACCTTATCTGAGAAGCACTTTATCTGCCCTTCCATTCTAAATGACAGCTTTGCTGGATAGAGAAATTTTGGATGTAGGTCCCTGCTTTTCAAGATTTCGAATATTTCTTTCCAGCCCCTTCTTGCCTGGAAGGTCTCTTTTGAGAAATCAGCTGACAGTCTGATGGGAACTCCTTTGTAGGTGACTGTCCCCTTATCCCTTGCTGCTTCTAGAATTCTCTCCTTCATTTGAATCTTGGTTAATGTAATTATGATGTGCCTTGGTGTGTTCCTCCTTGGGTCCAACTTCTTTGGGACTCTCTCAGCTTCCTGGACTTCCTGGAAGTCTATTTCCTTTGCCAGATTGGGGAAGTTCTCCTTTATTATTTGTTCAAATAAGTTTTCCACTTGTTGCTCTTCTTCTTCCCCTTTTGGGACCCCTATAATTCGGATGTTGGGACGTTTAACGATGTCCCAGAGGTTCCTAAGCCTCTCCTCGTTTTTTTGAATTCTTGTTTCTTGTTCTCTGTTTGGTTGTTAGTTTCTTCCTTCTGGTCCACTCCATTGATTTGAGTCCCAGTTTTCCTTCCATCTCTATCGGTTCCCCATGCGTCTTCCTTCATTTCACGTATTGTAGCCTGCATTTTTTCATCTAATTTGTGAGCAAAATCAACCAATTCTGTGAGCATCTTGATGACCAGTGCTTTGAACTGTGCATCTGATAGGTTGGCTATCTCTTCACGGCTTAGAGGAATTGGCTCTGGGGCTTTCATTTGTTCTCTGGTTTGAGCCATTTTTGGTGTCTTTTTGTTTTGTTTTGTTTTTGGTCTGGTTGCGGCTATTACGTAGTGAGGGGTGGAGCCTTAGGTGTTCCTCAGGGCGGGGAGCCCAGTTGCTGGGTTGTGACGCTGTATGTGGGGGCGGGATCCAAGAGGGAACAATGGCACCTGCTCCACTCTCTCCTGGATTCAGTCCCTTCCGCCACCCCCCTCTGCCTGGACTGTCCGCACGCGCGAATGTGGGACCACCTGGTTAGCCAGCCACCTTGTGCAGCCTTACTGGGTCTGCACAGTTGCCCCCCTGTGCTCGGGGTCCGACAGCCACTGCTGCTTGCATTCCCGGGTCGGCACCTCCACTTTTTCCTGCCGCGACTCGGTCCCTCTTACCGATCTGGATGAATGGTTGTTGGACTTCCGTACAGTTCAATTTTCTATAAGTTCTGGTTGCTCTCTTGTTTCTAAATATTTGTTGTCCTTAATTTTGGTTGTAAGAGGAGGCACAGTGTGTCAGCCTACACCTCCATCTTGGCTGGGAGTCAGAAGTGAGAAATATTTATTTAGGGCTGTGTATTTTTACGGAGTTTAGAGAGAGAAAGAAAGCGGGTGGGGGGAGATCTGTTGTTCCACTTATCAATGCCTTCATTGGTTGATTCTCGTACATGCCCTGACCAGGGATCAAATCCACAACCTTGGAGGACTTCCAGCCAAGATGGAGGCGCAGGTGGACACACTGCGCCTTCTTGCACAACCAAGATTTAAGGACAACAAAGATTTAGAAACAGAAAACAACCAGATCTGACAGAAAACTGAACTGTAAGAAAGTTCGACAACCATTCATCCAGACCAGTAGGAGGGGTGGAGTCGGTGGCCCGCAGAGAGGGCTCGTGGCAGGAGAAAGAGGTGGTTGGCGGTCCCAGGAGCGCTGGTGGCAGCTGGCAGACCTCAGCGTGCAGATAAACCAGGTGAGAACAGGGAGACAGACCGTGCAACCCAGGACCCCAGCTCAGGGAAATACAGCCTAAAAGCACCGATTGAAAATACCTATGGGGGTTGAGGTGCTGGGATAGACTCCCAGCATCATAGGAGAGTTCGTTGGAGAGACCCACAGGGTCCTGGAGCATACACAGGCCCACCCACCCGGGAGGCAGCACGAGATGGGCCCAATTTGCTTGTGGGAAACGGCTGAAGGGACTGAAATACGCGGGAGAGCAGAGGAAGCGCCATTTTTCCCTCTCGAACCCTGCCCCCATATACAGCATCACAACCCAGCAACATGGGTTACCCCGCCCTGATGAACACCTAAGGCTCCGCCCCTCATAGGTAACAGGCCCAACCAGCCCCCCCCCCAAAATACACATATATGGCTCAAGCGGAAGAACAGATCAAAGCCCCAAAGCCAATACTTCTAAGCGACCAAGAGATAGATAGCCAACCTATCAGATGCACAGTTCAAAGCACCAGTGATCAGGATGCTCACAGAATTGGTTGACTTTCATCGCAAATTAGATGAACAAATGAAGGCTACACTACGTGAAATGAAGGAAAATGCACAGGGAACCAATAGTAATAGGAAGAAAACTGGGACTCAGATCAATGGAGTGGACCAGAAGGAAGAAACAAACAACCAAACAGAAAACAAGGAAGAAACAAGAATTCAAAAAAATGAGGAGAGGCTTAGGAACCTCCGGGACATCTTTAAACATCCCAACATAGGAATTATAGGGGTATCAGAAGGGGAAGAAGAAGAGCAACAAGTGGAAAACTTATTTGAACAAATAATAAAGGAGAACTTCCCCAATCTGGCAAAGGAAATAGACTTCCAGGACGTCCAGGAAGCTGAGAGAGTCCCAAAGAAGTTGGACCCAAGCAGGAACACACCAAGGCACATCGTAATTACATTAGCCAAGACTCGAATGAAGGAGAGAATTCTAGAAGCAGCAAGAGATAAGGGGACAGTCACTTACAAAGGAGATCCCATCAGACTGTCAGCTGATTTCTCAAAAGAGACCTTCCAGGCAAGAAGGGGCTGGAAAGAAATACTCGAAATCTTGAAAAGCAGGGACCTACATCCAAAATTTCTCTATCCAGCAAAGCTGTCATTTAGAATGGAAGGGCAGATAAAGTGCTTCTCAGATAAGGTCAAGTTCAAGGAGTTCATTATCGCCAAGCCCTTATTATATGAAATGTTAAAGGGAGTTATCTAAGAAAAAGAAGATCAAAAATATGACAGTAAAAAGACAGCAAACGCACAGTTATTAACAAGCACACCTAAAACAAAAGCAAACTAAGCAACCAACTAGAACAGGAACAGAACCACAGAAATGGAGATCACATAATGAGGGTTAGCAACAGGGGCGTGGGAGGAGGAGAGAGGGGGAAAAGGTACAGAGAATGAGTAGCATAGATAGTGGGTAGAAAATAGACAGGGGGAGGGCAAGAATAGTGTGGGAAATGTAGAAGCTAAAGAACTTATGACACATGGACATGAACTAAAGCGGGGGAATGTAGGTGGGAGGGGCATGCACGGTGGAGGGGAATGAAGGGGGGAAATGGGACAACCGTAATAGCATAATCAATAAAATAAAATAAAAATTTTTAAAAATCCACAACCTTGGCATAACAGGAGCACACTCTCCCCAAGTAAGCTGCCCAGCAAGGGCAGAAATATTTATTTAAATCACTGGGTCCTGAACTGCTGCTCCCTGGAAGCTGCCCAGGGTGCTGTGTGGGGGCTGGGGAAACAAGGCCCCTGTAATCACAGAGGCTCCTAAAGCCTCTCAGACTCATTGGTTCCATTTGGACGGTGTGGCTAAAAGTCTCCATGAACAGGCTTAGGAGAAACTGTTTTCGCCCTGCACTGTCGTCCCGGGACTGGAACCCAACTTCCCTCCTCCCAGCTGGGGAGCCCTGTGTCTCTTGGTTGTGTGTGACCTACGGAGGTGCTGAGCTTCTCCCTAGAATGGTATGCTCCAGGACACCCCGCGGGCACAGGGAGGTGACAGGACGTGGGGCTCACTCACTTGTGGTGGACAGGGCCACAGGAGCCCAACAGGTGGCAGCCGGCTTGCTCCAGGTTCCAGTCGAACATCTCCAGCACTTTGTGGCACTCGCCTCTCGGCTGCAGACCCAACCCAAAGAGCTGCTCCACCTGAGAAGCAGAGGGTGGTGCCATGGGACGCATGGGGCCACAGGGGACCAGCCGAGGGTGGGGGTGGAGGAGAACCAGAGAGGGGGAAGGAGTGGGAGGGAGCAGCAGAACCAGTCTTCAGGGGCCCTGCAAACCAGAGTGGGCAGGAGGTGGTGGTACCTTCAGATACTGGGCAGCCCTCTGCACGTTCCAGCTGTGGCTCTGCAGGGCCGCCTGGCACTCCTCCGTGGTCACCCCATGCACCATGGCCTGCAGCTGGGCACACCCACCCACCTGGTCAGCACCACTTGGGCCCACTCCTCTGGGGCCCTCAGGCTCCTGCCCCTCCTCACCCGACAGCAAAGCCTGGTGCTTACCATCTGGACCTTATCTGTTGGCCGTCCAGCCTCTGGCCTGACCCCAGGGCAGCCCCTCTGTGGCAGCCGAGCAGTAGCCCTCAAGGATGGTGGCCGGACCCCTGGGTTGCTGTTGTTGGTGGAGAAGTTGGCCTTGGGATCTGGGGCAGCCTGGGGCATGGGTCGAACAGTGGCAGTGGGGGCGGCAGGGGCTGGGGTGCTGGGTGGGGGCAGCAGGGGCACAGGCAGCGGGGCCGGTTCTTCGGGGTTCTGCGCCTCCCGCAGGAAGCGCTGGTAGCGGTCCAGGTAGGGTGGGCGCTCAGGCAGCAGGTAGTAGTGGGTGCTGCTGACCTTCTTGCCATCTCGGACGATGGGCAGGATGCAGGGACCAGCCCGTGGGCCAGGTGCCTGGATCACCTGTGGTGTGGCATACTTGGGGTCTGAGGCAAAGCTTTGGGTGGTGGGCATGGTCTTCCCAGGTGAACTTGAGAGTCGGGGTAGCAGCGGGGAGCTGCCACGTGGCACCAGGGGGCTGGGGGTCCTTGACCCTTGAGGGGACAGGGGTTCCCGGGGAGGCACCCGGGGAGGGGAGGCAGGTCTAGGCCACCGCCCCATCTCTTCCTCGCCTGAGAGGACTGGAGACAGCTCACCACGTGGGCGTGTGGGCCTTGGGGGGATGGGCACCCTAGGGGGCACCTGCGGCTTGTCATCGCCCACTGGGCTGGGTGAGGAAGCCAGTGAGCCAGCTGGGACCTGCAGCTGCCGCATGCACTCTTGCTGCAGCGCCTGGAAGATCTCTGCAGTCTGGGCTGAGCTGGGGGGCTTGCTCCCACCCTGGGGCGGGAGGAACAAGTTGTCCTCCAGGGGAGGGAGGAGCCGCGCCTGCTCAGGCACAAAGGCGTAATTGGTCTCACCCTGGCTGGGCCCAGGAGAGACCCCTGCGCCCACTAGGGAGCTGTTGATGGAGCAGACCTCAAAGTCATCCTCATCTTGGGCCACATCGTCGTAGGCGGGAGGTGGTGGCAGTGGGCATGCATCCCAGTCCACCACAGGTGTGGGGTGCAGGGGCCGGGGCAGTGCCCTCGTGGGGCTCTGTGGTGGGGTCTTGTCCAACAAGGAGCAGGCATCCATGGCCAACTGCGCCAGTGAGGGTGCGCAGGGCCGTGGGGAGGGGACCACAGGCTCCTCACTAAAGTCGATGAGTGTGACCTCACTGCCACTGCCACCACGGCCTGCCTTGGTGCAGGACACCCGGGCCGAGGGCTTTGCCAGCCACAGCCCACGGGGCAGGCTTGGCTTCCTCAGGCCCAGCTTCTTGAAGTCACTGGATAGGGGGTCTTGGTCCTCGCTCACAGGGTCATAGGTTGGTTCTGCAATGGAGGGAAGACCCGCACAGGGAGGCAGGGTCAGGCAGGGGGACAGAAAGGTCGGGTGGGGAAGAAAGCCAAGTGTCTCGTACCAACTCCCCAGGAGATCCCTCAGATATTAAGTTCTCAGTGCACAACAACCCCATGGAAAGAGGGAGGCAAAGCCTTCTCCGGACTCTGTCAGTCTTCTGCGTGGGAGGGTGAACCCCAGCCTCCATCTCAGCTTGAACAAATGACACCCACACCCCTCCTCCCTCTGACGCCCCTCCATCAACACAACACCCCAAATGCCCCTGCCCCTAGTTAGTGACCCCTAGCGCCACCCCATCACAGCACACTATTAGTATAGGCAGGGGCAATGAGCAATTCCCCACCATCAAGAGCAACAGGAGCTCCGGACCCACCATCACAAAATCCTAGCCTCTGCAGGCCCCAGGGAGAGTGAGGCAGGCCCAGCAACGGTGGAGGGAGGCAGAAGCCCAAGGGTTTGTTTGTTTGTTTGTTTGTTTTGGTGCGGGGGGGGGAGGGTAGGTGGGGCTTGAAAGGAGAGGTGGGTATGCTAGGCCAGGTCAGCAGCAAAAGCTCACTACCCCCCCACCCCACCCAGGCAACCCCCAGGGCTCTGTACCTTCCAGGAGAGGAGGAATGAGAGGAGAGAGGGAGAGGGGGCGGGGGCCAAGGCACCGAGAGCAGCCCCACTTACTCTGCGTGAAGATGGCAGGTTGAGGTGGGCGAGGTGGAGGCTCCCCTGCAGAAGGGCCATGCAGAGAGTGGAGGAGAGCAGAACAAAAGAGAGGACAGGGGAGGCAGACAGAGTGAGACAGAGGGCAGAGCGTGGAGAGAGAGACAGAGAGAGAGAGCGCAGTGAGTAAGAGCGAGTGAACATACAAACCCAAGAGCAATGGGAAGCGATGGGGCGGGAGGATGGGGAAAACCGTGTTCCGGAATGACAGGCCCAGGATCCAGGGGGTGGAGGAGGCTCCTGGCCAAGATGAAGCCCGTGGGGTGGTTTTGGCTTGGGAGAGGAGAGCAGGATTAGAGTGGGTGAGGAAGGCCAGGTTCCGAGCACGGCGGGAAGGAGGAGGGTGGAGAGAGCTCAGGCAGGCCGATGCAGGACTGACCAAAGATACCCACCTCGGCGGATACAGCTGCCTCTCATCTTCCACCCCACACCCAGCAGGAGCCTGACCCAACTGTCCCCCTGCTGTCCTGACCCAACCGTCACAGAGCCAGAACAGCTGGCTCAGGGCTGACCCGAGAAGACAGTACTCCTGGGCAGCCAACAAACGAGAGGTTGACAGGGAGTTGGGGGGCTTACTTTTCACCCTTCCCAGATGCTGGGTGGGCCGGGAGGTGCTCAGTTCCACGCTCAGCAGGTCAGGAGGGTCCATGGGATTCCCCAGATACAGTCTGTGGGGAGAGAACCAGTGTGCAGTGGTGGCAGTGAGGAAACCTCTGGAGGAGATGCTGGGCTTGTCCCCTGGGGTCAGGCATCTGGGGGGGTCGCCTCGCCTAAGCCCCTTGCAGACATGGGTCTGAAGCACAAGACTTCTGACTCCCAGCAGCTCCCTTGTAGAGCCAAGCTGTAACCAGGGGAGGGCACCGCGGAGAGAGGGCAGAGCAAGGACTCCTGGCTACGAGTCAAACGTCTAGGACTGTAGGGGCTCCAAGAACACCCTACAAGGGCAGAGCTGGCCCTCTGCAACCCCCACGGTGCCCCAACCCACGGCCAGCAGCCACCTGCTGGCACACTCTCGCCTCTCCTGCCAGGCCCAGAGGCATCCGGCTACACTCCCCGGTCAGGGTGGGCAGGAGACATCCTTCTGCCCCACTGCCTGGGATGGGGCCACCTGCCCTGCTCCCAGTTCACCCTCAACCCCTGTGCCGACTGTCAAGATCTGGGACTTAGTCACCGGGGCTGACTAAAGTCTGGAGGAATGGGGCGGGGCTGGCCACGGCCACCGGCAACAGGGCAGAGGCTGCCCGGCTTCCCTCCACAGCGTGTCTGTGTCTGCTGCCCGGACTCTCCCGGGCCCTCGCCTGGCTCTTGTGAGCAAGAGCCACACACGGGCTGCCCTCCCAGAGCTTAGTGTTCTGATGCGTGGGAGCGTGGGAGCAGGGAGGTGAAGGAGCTGCTTCACCATGTCCCTCAGGGCAGCAACGTGTCGGCAGTCAGAGGAGCAAGGGCTGCAGAGAGCAGGGGCCTGGGAGCCCCCGGGGCCAGCAGAGGCACGAAGCCTCTGGGGCGGTGCACCCAGAAAGTGACCGAGTCTTCTCTGTGTCTCCCCCAGATGCCCCCCAGTGACCTCATCCTTTCACCTAAAGGAGACTGGAACCACCCCCCATCCCGGCTGCCCCCCCGGTAGAGTGAGAGGTAGGCAAAGCGCTGAGCTGCTGCCTAACATTAGCTCCGAACTTTCCCCACAGAGACGGCTCTTGGTGTCTTGGAGCCCTGGGCCTGACCCAGTAAGTTCCCATGTCCCAAACTCCCTACTACCAGCAGGAGAAGGGGAACTGATACTCAAATGTCGGGGGCCACGAGAAAAGCTTTCCTGCTGAACTGCTTCCTTCTCAAGGCCAGTGTGCCGGGGGGTTAATGCTGTAGCCCCCACAGGTCTTTCCACCAAAGAGGAGTGTGGGTCCCTCCTTTGAAGCTCCTAGCCTGGTTCTGCCTACAGGGAAAACTGCTGGGCAATGAGCGACCCTCCACCTCGTGGCTGAAACAGGGGCCTTGGAAGCCTGAAAGAACCTGCATCCCAGGGAGGGGCTGCCGGCCGGGAGCCCCGGTGGGGCCTTGCCCAGTACTCACTCATCAATCTTGTCGGGGAAGCCCCAGCAGTGGCGGGGGTCACTGTCGCCGTGCCCCGTGTGAATGAAGCTATTCTGCAGAGGCTGGCTGATGTCCTGGGCCGACAGGCCAGCCACGGAGGTCACCACATTTCGAGGAAAGGGCCCCACACACAGTGTCCGTGTGTTCTGCCCACGCCACCAGTAATTTTCAGCCCTGCCCAACAGAGATGACATGGTAAACGCCAGTGTGTGGTAGGACGGCCCCAAGGAGTAGCACTCTTTCCATACCAAGATCTTTGGCTATGGTGTCTAACTACCTTAGAAGAAAGAAACAGGAGGGTTAAGGCCCAGGATGAGGCTGCTCTGCCATCAGTTTGCCTCCTCCCAGGAGCCCCCATGATTGCTCCCCCAGTACAGGGCCCGGCTCTTTGCATACCACCTTATTCTAAGCTACCTAGGTAGGTCGGACAGCTTTTCCTAAAGTTTACAAAAACAAAACAGGTTCAAACAAGTGACATGACTTGCCTATGGTTACCAGAAAGGTCACAGAAGACCCAGGATTCAAAGCTAGTTGTCAGTCTGTAAAGCCAGCGCCCTTCTCACAGTATCACCTTGTTGCCCTGCCCCCCTGGCAAAGCCTGGGCCCCGGTCCCTTTCTAGCCACCTGATTGCACTCTTCAGCCCAGTTCCAAGAGTTCTGAGCTGCAAGGGCCCCAGGGAGCACCATGGTCTTAGCACTGGGTTTGAGGCCAAGCCTTCCAACCACACGCAGCTCTTCACACGTTTGGAGGCACTTGGGGCAACCTGCGACTTCCTGTCACCAGTTTGTGTATCTCCAGTGTCTTCCAGCAGCACCTGGCAGGGCTGTGGGACCCTCGCCCCGGCACCATCCCCCTCCTTGAGAGGAGCCTGCCTCTCATCTTAAACAAGGCACCCGGGAGGGAACACAGCCTCCCAGTGTGGCTGGGCCGGCTGCACCCTGATCTGACCTCAGACACAAAACCTGTTAGGCAGCCTAAGCCCCCTGTGGTGGGGGTGGGAGAAGGGGCAGGAGGGCAAAAAGAACAGAGCGCCCTCCTGGGCCCTGCAAACGCCAATAGGCCAGCAGGCCATGAGGCTCCTGCATCCGCAGTGGGCATCACTCGCCCTGGTGACACGGGCAGAATCTGAGCTAAGGCAGAGGTGGTGACAGCCGCATGCTGCTGTGGTGGACACATGTGACACTAAGCTGCATGCTCTCACTGTCAGTCCCCAACCTGCACGTCTCCTGTCCACAGCCAGGAGTGTAAAGAAAACTACAGCTGGACTGGAGGGCCTGGAGGCTGACAGGAGGTGGGGGTGAGTGCCTGGACTCTCTGATGTGAGGTGATGCGACCCGCTGATGCAAACAGCCTCTTCTAGAGACCAAAAATCAAACCCCATGAGCACAGCAGCCCTTGGGAATCCAAGAGGCAAGCCGAGGGAGGGATAGGAGCCCAGCCTTCTTATAAACAAGGCCACTTGACTGGCCCACCACAGACACAGCAACCCTGAGATTGCCACTCTCTGGGTGGGAAGGGCAGGAAAGGAAGGAAGAAGTGAGGACAACACCCAGGAAGGGAAAAAGCCCATCCGAAAATAGCAGGGCCATTCCAAGGAGAAAAGTGTTCCCCAGCCCCACCCCAGGGCCGACTGAGGTTGAGGACCGCTGTGAGGAGGTTGGGGAGGCACGCCTGACACTGGGGACCCTGCTGCTGCTCTCCCCAACACTCGCCAGCTCCCTGGGTTCTTTGTGCCCCGCCACAGGACTGTCTCGGACACCAGCCCCAGGGCTGAATGCCGGACTCTGCTCCCTACACCTCTTCAGAGGTGCTCATTAACCTGGGTGAGAAACACAGCTGAGGTGGGGGTGCAGCACAGAGTAGAATGGATTCATGTCCAAGGCCATGACCATGCCCTCTTTGGGTGGACCCTGAGCAAAGCCAGACTGGCAGGAGGTCACTTCCCTGCTCCTTTCCCTTTGCCAACGCAGCCAAGCTCCTTCCATAGGAGCCTGATTTGGACTCACTTCTGAGAGCAAGAGGGGACATGAAGCCCACCTCCCTTCATTGCAGGTGCACTGGGGTCCTGACACCACTTGTTAAAAACACCTTGCTCCTGGGAGGGGCAGTCAGAGTGCAGAATGTGTGTGAGAGAAAGAAGCCCCTTGGGAATCGCACCCCAAGCACATCGCCCCAACAAGGCTCAAATGTGAGGATCCTGAGAGAGCCAATGAGTGGGCCAACGCTGCATCACACTGCCCGCCTGTCTCCCTCTGAGACAGGGCGCTGAATAGGGCCAAGGTACCAGTAGCCCAGAGAGGACCAAGCCCCGTCCTTCCCAACAGCATGCACTGGCCACAACCTCCCTTCCCTGTCCACCAACAAGCCAGTCTCCACAGCAACAACACCAGGGCTGGGCCCACCAGGCCATCCGGCAGTCACTACAGCAGAGACAGACACGGGCACGTGGGGGAGTTCCTAGGAGAGTGAGAAAAGGGCCCAGTACCTCCAGCAAGAACTTCCTACTTCCTGCTTCCTCTCGGCATTCTGGGACAAGCAAGATGTGAAGCGGCAACTGGGAAACCGAGGTCTGAGCTGAGAACTGTCTAAGGTGGCCCCAGCTCTACTGGGAACCAGCCTCTGAAATCTCAGCCCCTTGTCCCTGTTCTGGCCTAAGGTGGTCCAGAAATGGCTGACAAATGTTTAAACATTCTGCTCAAAACACCACCCTACCCACCTCTTTCTGGGTGTCCCAGGAGCCCCTGGCCTTGAGGAACAACAAAGACCCTTGCTTCCCCTGCCCCACCCACAACAAGAATCAGAGGCTCCAGGGACCAGGTCAGGCCAAGGACCTGCACAAGGACTCCAAAACCTCTGCCCCCTTCTATTCTGTAAACACAGAATATAAAAGTGCTGCCAGCCATCTCAGCATCCAAATAAGACCCCCTGGAGAAGAACAGTCACCGTCTGTTCACGTCTAGACCAAGCCTCACAAGTGTGGCTGACAGAATATCGGTGTGCCCGTCTGCCTGCTGCCCGGTGCCCGGAGAAGCACTGAACCTGCAGAATCAGTCAGAGCCGAGGCAAGGGGGTTCCCAGACTCTGGACTAGGAAACAGATACTGGAGACAGCTTCCGTCAGAAGTAATCCAAGACTCACAGCAAAGGGCAGATACGGAGAGAGCTGAGAGCCTGGCTATGAGGAGACGGAGAAAGAGCCAGCAACCCACACACAGTCGCAGACCCAAAGGAATGAACACACACACACACACACACACACACACAGCGCCCATCCACTCAGATACACGGAAACAGAGCCAGCCAAACAAACAGACATTCGGGCCCCAAGAAAACAAGGGGGCAGAGTTAAAGCTCTGGTACTACTGACACACAGGACCACCCCCAAAGACCAGCCATCATGGCCTCCTGTCTCTCACCTCCTACCTCCTGAGAAGCACCAGCAACCGTGGTCCCAGTGGGCTTTGGCCCTGGAGGAGGAGCCCAGTGAGCCCACACTGGCAGACAGCAGGGAGCCTGTGACAGAAGGGCGGGGCAGGGCATGCCCACAGCCACCTCCTGGGAGGAGCGACCCCAGGCGCCTCCCTTACCCCTCCCCCCACCTTGTTCCCGAGGTGATCCAGGGCGCCAGCCTGGGACACACGCCTTAGAAACACAAGGAGATCCTGAGTCATCCCCTGGGGAACACCAGGCCCTGGCACACAGAACCCCACTGAGAGCAAGGGATAGAGGAGGGAAGGAAGGCCCAACTGGGGACTGTGGGGCAAAAAGAGATCAGGGTCCTAAACTCCTGGAGGTGGGAAGAGTTGCAGGCCCAGACTTCTGGACTGAAGTCCTGCCACGTACCTCCAGAGGGGCCCTCATCCTAATCTTCCTATTTCTGGGATGTTCTCCAAAGTGCCAGGCCTGTAGTACCTTCCCTGGCCCCTCAGCTCCAAATTGCAGACTATACTCCTTCCTGTTCCATAGGCCTTGATTCTAGAAGCTTTCTGCTTTCATCCACTGCCAATGACTTGTTGGTACGTGATTCTTATTCCCACACACTGTGCCCCAAAGCAAGGGGAGCCCGGTCTAGGGAGAGGTGCTGGGGCCACAGCAGGTGCAGGCCACGTTCCTCCACAACCAGCCTGGGGTCCAGCACCAACCTCATCACTGACTCAAACCCAGAGGCTCTCCAAGTCACCAAGCCCCCATTCAGCACAAGGCTTAACCGAAGGCCCAGACCCCCAAACCTGAGGTCCAGGGCTGCTGGGAAACAGCCCCTGCCCTCCCCCCTGTCTGGCTCTGAATCGGTGCAGTTTGGACCACGGGGAATTTCCTCTGCCTCCCTCCCTGCCTGGCTGTCCACGCTCACCACTGACCCCAAAGGCACCTCAAGCCTGCCCTGCCCCAACCAGTTCCTCAGACACCCTGCGGTTCAGATAACAGAGGGTTGGGTGAATGCTGGGTGGGGCTCCCAGGCAAGAACCACTGGGGCCGGAAGTAGGAGATGGGATGCAGGAGATGCTGCCCCTAGGCAGACACAGGTGGCCGGGTGTGAAGGGGAGGAAAGGACCAGGAAGAGAAGGAAGAGTGAGGGCAGAGGCCAGGGTGAGCGCCCCGCCGAGGGCGGAGGGGAGCCCTGGGAGGAAGCAGTGAGGGGCTCAGTGGAAGGGCAGAGGCTGCTGGGAAGAAGGGCAGCTGCTTTGGGGGCACTAAAATGCACTCGGATGTGTACGCCAGATGTGTTACAGAGTCCGTATCCTCGGAGGAGGTGGGAAGAGAAGGGCAGGGGAGGACTAGAGGAGGATGTTTAGGAGTTCCACAGTCTCCAGCTGCGGCCCCCAGGCCTAGCTGCCTCACCACAAAGGCAGTTTGGCCCTGACCCACAGCGCCAAGGCTGGAGCCCAGTGTGAAAAGGGTGATGGAGGCGGCACTAGGCAGGGAGAATCGCTCTGAGCAACACAACTACATACTTGACCCCAGTCAGAGGCAGACCCAGGCCTGTCCTCCCGTCGTCGCTCAGCTCAGGCCCATGACAGCCTGTGTGCTGCCATGGGGACCACGGAGGCAGCCCCTCTGCCCTGTACCCTTCAAGACAGTGCAGGTGCAGCCCCCTTGCTCCCTACCTCCCTTCGATGACAGTGATGACGTCATTCATCTGGATGTGCAGTTTGTCTGGTTCCTCAAAGTCCTGAAGGGCCCGCATGTCGGTGGGCTGGGCCTGAGGGTAGAGAGAGGTCACTTCCCACTCTGGGGCTGACCCCTGCTTGAACACCCAAGCCCCTCCTCCCCGCCCCCCCCCAGGCAGACCTGCCCTTACTTCCAGCAGGAAGTCCCGCAGGGCCACAAAGGTGGGTCTGTCCTCTGGTTTGTGCGCCCAGCACTGTACCATGACATTATAGATGTCTTGGGGGCAGTCTTCGGGCCGAGGAAGACGCTCCCCTTCCTTGTCAATCTTATGCAGGATCTGGAGAGGGAGTGCAGTTTGAAGACAAGCAGAGTCCCCAGGTCTTCACTTCCCAGCCTCCCTGCAACCCACAGAACAACTGGAGTTTTGGGCTGCCATGCCTGTACCCCAAAAAAGAGGACTTCTGAGGGTAGGGCCTATCCCCAGGCCTCAGACTCCATCCCCAGGTTGGGGCCTCTGGACATGGGGCTGTGGCAAGGGCTAAGAATGGGAGCAAGCCCCACCCATCCCTCTCCTGACCACTAGAGGCCCTTCTCCCTTCTCTTTGCTTAGCACTAGGAGAGGTCGCACAGACACAGATCTTGGGGGACAGGACTCTAGCAAACAAAAGCCAGTTCTGACAGGGCCAGGCTGGGAGCCAGGAATCAAAGCAACCGCCCCCCCGCCCGCCCCCCCCCCCCGACCCCGCATAAGGAGCACATCTCCAGCCCCTCACCTGACTGCCATTAAGGCCAATCCAGGGCTCCTGGCCATAGGTGAACATCTCCCACAGTGTCACCCCAAACATCCAGGTGTCGCTGGCATGGGAGAAGGTGCGTGTCTTCAGGCTCTCAGGAGCACACCTGGCAGAGGCAGGGGTCAAACAGAAGGCCTCTCAAAGCATCCCTACCCACATCAGCCCCAAAGGACACAAAATGCTCATTCAACAAACACATTGTTGCCCCATGTGCCAGGCTCAACAGCAGGTACTCGGGACATGGTAGGAAGGGCGGGTGTCTTGACAAGGGGGTACGCAGACTTGGAGAAAACCATCAATGCCCAGGTCTTTGACCCACATGCGGCCTGGAGTGGGAAGAGGGTGAAGCTGCCAGATCAGGACAGCAGGGAAAGGAAGGTCAGAGGCTCTAGGAGGGCAGAGGGACAGAGCACAGGCTGTTCTCTAATTGAGGTGGGAGGATGACAATTTCCAGATTTCGGGAAGGATCCTAGCATTTGGGTTATTTCAGCAGGAAGGTGTGGGTGGGAAATTTGGATAGGGCCTGGGAAAGAACCAAAATGGGTGGAAACAGTCACACTGGCTTTATCCAAATATCTGCACACTCCTTCTTGGGTGAGGAGAACAAATGTCACCACAGTGAAGCTGGCAAAAGGGGCTGGGGCACAGAGAGAGGAGGAAGCCTCTCTGTATGAAGAATCAAAGGCTCTCTCATGGGAATGGGGAGCTAGCCCTGCCACTCAAAGGCGGGTGGAGTCCAAGAAAGTCACTCAAGATCTCTAGTCTCATATTCCTCATCTGTGAAATGGAAATAACAATAAAAATTTGCTCACTTCACAGAGTTGTTTTCAGAGGGCTGCATAAAAACAATTGACCTTATGATTTACCATCCAAACCAGGATGCCTGAGTATGAAAGGAGGTGCTATTAATTACTGCAGGACGACAGGTATATCCGGGTGTCTGGTCCCCTAGGTATAAAGTCTCTTGCTTGGAAGTGTGACCGTACATCCTGGATTAGAAGGGTTTTCTGGCAAGCTGAACTGGACAGGCTCCTTACTCCCTGACCACACTTCTCTGGGTGCCTTCGACAGCAGAGGACCGCTGTGTGTGCCAGTGAACACTCCTGCTCACAGCCAACAAAGCCCAGCCTGGCCTGGCCCTGCCTGCCACCAGCTCTACCAGAAACAGGCTTACCAACCAGTCTCTGCCTGGCTAACTCCTCCAGATATTTCAAGAGCTTAACACTGAGTTGTCCAGGAAGCCTTCATGAGTCCCCATGCGCACTGACCCCCATGTATTCTAGTGCCTGGCACATGAGAATTCCGGGATGAATGAGTGAAGAAATGGGAACACAAGAAGGGCACCTCAGGCCTGGAATAGACGAGGGCTGCTGTGGGTGTAAAGGCCTCAGATACTCTGAGGCTAGGTGTACAGGGGGATCAGGGTGGGGCAGGTTGGGGTCCAGGCCCTGGGAGCTGGCAGCACCTGCCCCTCACCAGGCAAAGGGCACCTTGCGATGCTCCTGCATAACGTAGTGGTCGTCGTTCTGGGGTAGTGCTCGCATTAGCCCGAAGTCCCCAATCTTGACCAGGTCACGGGTGGCCAAGAGCAGATTGCGTGCAGCCAGGTCACGATGAATAAAGCGCTTGGACTCCAGGTAGCCCATGCCCTCAGCCACCTGCACAGCATAGCGGCTCAGAGTACCCAGAAGGAAGTGGCCCTGGTGCTTGCGAAGCCGGTCCAACAACGATCCCAAAGGCGCCAGCTCTGTCACCTGAGGCCAAGGAGGTGGGAGGAATTAGCATGGCTGAGCCCTGCCCCTCCCTCAGCACCCCATGCTGGGCTCCCAGGCCTCTTCTGAAGGCCTGCCAGGTCAAGCTCCATGCTCCTTCCTGGCCTTTCCTCTGGGCACCTCCAGGAGTCCTGCAGCTTCCCAAGCCTCTCCCTCTAAGCAATGTGAAAAACCGAGACCCAAAGAAGCAACCCAAGAGGCTCATGTTAGAAATTCCAAAATTGAACTCCAGGAGCAGCTTCTCCCATAGGTATAACTCTACCAGCGATACAAGCAAAATGCAGAGATGGACATGGGCTCTAATGAACCCGGTCCATACTGGGCTAGGCCCCTGTGAGGCCCCCTTGTCACATCAGGTGGGGGACCAAAGCAGGATCTGGAGGACGTCTGACCTTTGTCAGGATGAAGGGAGTCACCACAGCACAGGCAGGAGAGGAGGTGGACCTGGGTCCCAGAGACTGCAGGCCCCTCCCACACACAGGACTCACCATCTTCATGGGTGGCGTGAGCACCACACCATAGAGGCGAATGAGGTTCCGGTGGTCAAGCGAGTGCATGGCGTTGACCTCCCGGATGAAGTCGTCCATAGCCTCTGGCTGGCTCAGCACATCTGGCTTCAGGCACTTCACAGCCACGTTCACCTGCCCAGAATGGAGACTGTGGGGAGTCAGGACAGGCCCCAGCCCCCAGCACTCTGAGCCAACCTGCTCCTCCCTCCAACTCGGCTCAGACATCACAGCTTCAGATCTGCTTATCTGGGTGGGTGAGCACGTCACAGGTTCCCTGGCCTGGCTGGGGAAACGCAGCTTGTGATCCCCAGAGGCTATGAGCTGGGCCTCCCCTCCCTGGGGTGTGCCCAGGTTAAATAAATGACCATTAGGTAAGAGATGACTGGCCAGTATGATGATAGGGTACTAAAATGTTATAAAATAAAATATTAAAAATAGTTTTGGTGTAAAAAAAAGAAAGTGCTTTAAATATGCCAGAACACCAATCTATGGTGACAGAAGTGTGAAGAGTAGGCTTCCCGGGAGGAAGGAGGTACTCAGTGAAGAGGCGGGAGAGGCCGACATGCTGGGAATGTTCTGTGTCAGGACCTGGACGTGGGGACCTGGGTCTACGCGTATGTACAAAGTCACTAAGCTGTACACTTAAGAACTCCATGTTTTATTGTTGACATGATACTGACCCCTCTGGGGAGAAATTTTAAATGCAATACCAAAAGAAAAGGCAAGATTTTAAAAGTTGTATCTAAAATTTGTATCTTAACTAAATTCAGCAAAATACCTACCTGGAGAGGGAAAAAGGCAGAAATGCTAACTCTGCTTCCTCTATGCAGTGAGATTACAGTCATTTTCCCCCCTTTTTTTAAAAAAGAGTTTCCAAACTTTTATAAGTAAATTATTTGCATAATTTAAAAAAGAAACAGATGTATCTAGTTAAATCTCAGTGTAGAATCCAGGACAAGCCACTCTGAGACCTGTCTCAGCCCCCTTCACATCCTATCTGAGGGGATAGTTCCACCACAGAGGGTGGAGTGGGGCCTCTGCCAGAGTCTCTCCAGGGCCCGTTCCTTTGCTACATCCCACAGGATCCAGAACACTCACCGTCTTCCCCGAGGGGGCATCCCATTCGCCCCTGCGCACCACGCCAAAGGAGCCATCTCCGAGCTTCTCAAACAGATGTAGGTCCTTTTCCCCAATGAGGCAGGTGAGACTCTGCAGGGGCCCTTCCCCTGCTGGGCCACCAGGAGTCGGTGAGGTCTTCCGAAAGGTGCTCTGAGAGTGATGCGGGGGGAACTCAACCTCTAGCCGCTTTCCACTGAACACCTGTTTGAAGGCAGCCAGGAGCCAGATGGAACCCTGAGGCCCAGAGGCAATCACTCCGTCCTGTCCCAGCGGTCCTCACATAGGCCTCCAGGCAAGTCCTGGCTCTGCCGAACTTCCAAGGGGCAGCCTGCCTGGAGGCCCATGCCCCCTCCTGACACACCCCCCAACAGGAACCCAGAGTCTCAGTGTGGCTTCAGGGTGTGTGCCAGAAATGGGCTGACAGGCACGTAGCCTGTGGCTACTGTGGCCCCACACCTGGCGGGGGGTGGTGCAGGTCTGGGATAGCCCAAAGCCACTCTAGGCACCACCTTCTGCCCCGCCTGTCCCTTCCTGCACAGCCCCCCTTACCCAGAACAGACTGCAGCCCTAACCAGAACAGATGGGTAGGAGCCTAAGGGGCCTGCCACAAACACCTCTCTGTCCATTTTTAGCCTTGGCCCCTTCTCTGGGCTGCCCATTTGGCGCTGTCTGTCTCCACCCTCCCCAGGGAGCCCGCTACCCTTCATCCTGCCAGGGGAGAGGATAATTTGAGCCTGAGGTTAGACTGTGAGTGTGTGGGGTGCAGATGAAGTAGGCCTTGCTGGTGAAGGGCCTGGGAAGACAGCTGGGCTTCTGGAGGGGCGCCTAGAGCTGAAGGCTGAGAAAGAAAGGAGACTGGAAAGAACTCCACTGCACCCTGGGCTGGAGAGGGAAGGGGACAAAAGACCAGGGGGCAGGAGGAAGGAAGCCCTGAAGGTCAGAGCTGGCCTGTCAGTTTGACTTGGCCACCCCTACTAGGGCATCCAAAGCCTTGGCTTCACACTGCAGAGCCTGCCCAGCTAGGCCCCTGCCCCCAAGGCTGGCAGGGCCTTATCTGTACAGAGAGTCTCCAATCTGAGGGCCTCTTCTGGCGGCTACTCTGTGCTTCCTCCCAGTAACTGGAATCCCTTACGTTTGCAAACAATGTTCAGCTGACAAGGTTCCTCCACACGGCCCGGTGAAGTGAGGTGAGCTGGACAAGTGCTGCCAGCACTGTCGTACTGAAGACATGGCTCAAGTTCAGAGAAGCTCACTGACTGGCCCAGGGACCCTCTGCAAACCCGCAGTGGACCCAAGCCCCCTGAAACCTGGCACACTGCACAGCTCTTCCCTTCTGCTTTCACTTGCCCCAACACACTCATCCTTCCCTAAAACCTGGGCAAGGGACCAGGACAGCGTCCCCAGAAAAGGCCACAGGATCCCAAGAGACAGCCCCTTTGCCAGATGGCAGCCAGGAAATCTCTGCTGCCCAATCCCAGTCCAGTTGTCCTGCCCTGCCCACCCCCTACCCCAGCCCTGAGGCCAGAAGTGAGGAGGGAAGACCCTGGCTGGTTCATTTCCTCCCACACTGTCTTCCAGACAACAGGCAAAAAAGTTCCGCTGGGTTAGACCAGGGACACACCACTCCAAAGACCCAAATTAGGAAAAAGTAGGGGGTGGAGGAGGCAGGAGAACAGGGGGAGGCTGTAGGGAAGATGTCAGCAAGACCAGATGACCGGAGAAACCTTCCACAGATCAAGGAGGGTCTGGGAGAAGAGAAGCAAAGCAAGGATGTCCTGGGTCCAGACAGTGCCACCCCATGCTGGATACCGGCCTCAACACTCAGACAGAACAAGGGCTCAAGTTACAGTGTACTTGTCAACCAGAGCCTGGTCCACACTCAGCACCACTGCATAGTGAGAGAGAAGTGAAGCCACGGTAGTACACAGGCTACTCACATGCTGTCTCTAGCAGGGACAGACACTCAGCCAGGAAGCTCTACAAGTACCCTGACTGATATGACCCTGCAGGAAGGAGATCTGTACAAAGTGCAAGATTACACTGCCTGGGAACGGGGGAAGTTTCCTAGGACTGACATCAGAGTGGGACCCCATGAGGCTGCCCCAGCCCATCTCACTCCTTGTCCACCCACCTTGCTCATCCAGGACTTCCGCTTGCACATGGCCTTTCTCCTCTTCACAGCCTCCCACAGCCGCCGCTGGCCTGCAGGAGGGACATGGAACCCAGGGCTGTTACGCCTCATGCCCCTAGGAGATGCTGCTGCCCACCCGCAGGCTTCCTCGGTCTCCTGGGGTGGGTCTAGATACTGCCTAGCACAACGACACCAAAGAAACAAACCATCCCAACCAACCAGCAGCTGCAATGCATCAGATGGTCACTGCACTCCATGTCTAGGCTCTTGAACTGGATGGAGGTGTGTAACCACCAAAACTGAACGGTAGTTCTCTGTTCCCAGCTCTCAGGAAGAAAGGAGATTAAGGTGATAGAATTTTCTTAATTTTGAGGGTTTTTCCCACAAAATTTTATTATGTTACTGGCATCACCAACTATCCAGGCCAAAAGGAGGATACTTCCATGTCTAATTTAGCACATTATTACTTATTTAGCTGCTTTAAGTTGAATGCACGAATAAGTTTCTACATTCTGTAAGAAAAACCATGAGTTCTATGTGCTGCAGCCACTACTGTTCAGGATCGGCACATAGAAAAGAAGTGAGTTTAACTCATAGAGCAGATCTTTGTGAGAGAGAAAGAGAAAGAGACAGGTTAACAGAAAATCAGCCAACCATCTGAAGGTTTTTATCTTCCCTTCTTCATACAGATCTGCAGACAATGAACCCTTGGTGAGCAGATCAGACCCAATTCTACATGTAGAGAGGAGGAGGAGATGGAGGAAACACATCCTACAAACGTCCAAACAAAGGAAAAGGGTGGCAGTTGGTCCTGAGTAGCCAGAGCTTTTTAAGAAAGACCCCTCAGAGTCCAATTCACCTTTGTGAGTGCAAACTGCTCTCACGCACTCACTGTGTGTGGCATCTGCCGAGGCCCCTCCACCCCACCTCAGGGGCTCTTGGACAGGCAGTGAGAGTTTTCAGCTATGCCACCCCAGGAATAAAGGGGGGAGGGCTCTTCCATGTGGTTGGAGGTCCTGAGGACAGAGGAGGTAAATGGTCAGTGGGGAAACAACGAGCAAGGCCCACATCCCCACCTACCGGGCCGGCCCATGCCAATCTTCTCCAGGTCTTCATTCTTGACATACTCAAAGTGGGACAGGCGAGTAACGTTGAGGTCGTCGCGGAGCCGCAGGAAGTACTGCTGCAGCTGCACCTCAGAGAGCAGCTCCAGCAGCCAGCCTGTGCCCTCCTCTGGCTGCATACTGCTGCTCCCCAGCCTCTGTGGGGAGGGAAGAATGAATCAGGGACCAAGGGATGCTGGGAGGCAACAGGGGACCCTGCCCAAGCGCCCTGGGCTCACCCACATCCTACTATGCTACTTCTGGGAAGGATGTGAATCACCGCTTGCTCTTCAACACAGCTATACAGAATAGCCTGTACCCACCTGCCCCCTTTCCTGCCGGCAACAAGGGTGCAATTAGGACAGTTGGGATACAGCCCAGGTGCTGGAGTCAGGGTCTCATTCCCAAAATCCACAGCCCAGTTATGCGAGACCAGCTTCTAGTGTTCTTAGGTTTCCCGTTGGCTCAGACTCTTTTGGGGTCACAAGTCCTTTCAGAACCTGATGAAAACTATTGATTTGTGTCTCCAAGAGAAACACACATTCTTAACCATAAAGTTTTGATAAAAAATATCGGGGGTTACAGTGTCCTTTGAGACCCATCCATGGGCCCCTCAGACCTGAAGGACCCCACAGAAAGAACTTGGGCCTGGATGAGTCCTCCCAATGCCTGGCATAGCCAGAGCCTTTCCCCTCAGTCCAAAGATCTCTCCCAAGTGCCGCGAGGACCACAGCGAGTGGAAGAGGGAAGGGCAGAGACTGGGGTGGCTTTCAGACCCAGCGCAAAGAGGCAGCACTGTGTGGCTCCTGTTGATGGTTATCACAACAGACTGTGGCCCAGTGTCATCAAAACTTTCAATTTTTTCAAGAAATACTAGCAATCTGAATCTATCTTGCCATTAAAGTGTTTTTGAAAATATATGCACATGGTAAAATATTTGAAAACACACAGGAGCCATAAAGTCTCCCTCCCCCTCCTATTTTACAGCCACCTGGCTCCCCTCCCCAAAGCCAGATGCCATGAATGACTTACGTGCCCTTCCAGGCTTTGTCTTTCCCCACATAAGCATTCATTCATCACACGCACCATTCTGATCCTCGTTTCCATTTCACATTATCCTTGTCCTGGCCCTGTTAACCATGTTAACTAACTTAAGTTTGAAATACACCTCCCCCCTCCGCAACACTCAGTGTTGGCCAAAAGACACATGCAGGTGCAGGCACAGTCAGCCAAAGGGCCACCAGGGAGTGATCTCTGACTTACACTTTCTTGGGCCTAGAGAAAGAGGCCAGTGGCACCTCAAAGCTAAGCAACCGGACCCACTGGACCCCAAACCCATCCCTATCTGAGTAAGACACCTCAGAGCTGAGGGCTCAGCCAGCCCAGCTCTCACCCATGTTCAAGCCCCACGGACGAAGCAGGCAAGTGGGAAAAGGCCAGCTGCCCGGGACCCCCTCGTCCCCAACTCAGAGGTGGCCTTGTCTCCCAGCTCTCATCACAGGTCACACTGAGAAGCAGGTGCTCACAGCCCGGGCCCAGCATGAGCCCTCTGCCCCCATAGTTCCCAGAGGTTCTGCCAGCCCAGTGCCAGGAGTTCAGACTTTCCCAGGCAGCTCAGGGCAGTACAAAGAGCAACAAATGGGAACGAGAGGACCTCAGTTCAAACCCTGGCACTCCCACCATGGCGGCTGGGCCGGAGGGGGTTTCCAAACTTTAAGCTGTAACCCTTTACCCAGATGGTTCTCACAAAGGCTGCACAGCCCCCTAGTGAATGTTTTTGGTTGTCACAATGTTGGGGGGCCACTAGTGGCCTTCAGCGGGTGGTTGGGGACAAGAACGTGAGTCATCCTATAATATGCGGGATAGTCTCACACACTGTCCCAAATCCCATACAACTTAATTCAGGGAAGTGAAAACTTTGTTTATAATCATTGCAATCTTGAACTGAATTCCAGTTTATATTGTTTTTAATCCTCACCCAGGGATATGCTTATTGGTTTTAGGGAGAGCGAAGGAGGGAGAAACATCAATGTGAGAAGCATCGATCAACTTGCCTCCCATACGTGTCCCAACCAGGGACTGAACCCGCAACCGAGGGATGCACCCTGACCAAGGGTCAAACCCGCAACCATCTGGTGCACAGGGGGATGTTCCATTCAACGGAGCCAGCCGGCCAGAGCCCATTTTACATTTGAACAAGGAAGTATTTTTGCAGTTTTCATACATACTAAACTTTCTCGGAATGGAACTACTATGTAAACGGAGGGAAAACTGGCCTTTATTTCGTTCAGAATTTAGCAAAAGTTGTTCACTATTCAAAAGAATGTCACTGAAGGTAACCCATCCTTATTATTTCAAAACTCCCTCCTCAGCGCTTACAGATATTGCCTTTGTGGTGGTTACAAGAGGTTTTAGCGTCCACTTCATTATGTCAGAGTGTGCTGACATTAGAATACATGAAGTGGTATTACTACTTTTATTCCTCTTTTATATTACAGGTGGCATTATGTTTGTTGACTGATTACACCCATGTGTACATGGTAACCAGCTTATGTTTCTATTAATTTTAAGAAGACTAACAATAAAAAATAACTCTAACACTTCAACTGCACTTACTATACACTGGGCACAGTGCTAAGCATTTAGCTGTATTCACTCACTTATCTGCAACAAAACCAGCTGTTACAAACAAGGGGGTGTGGGCTTCAGAGGGCGGGGCACCACTGCTTTCCGGAAGGAAACCCCAAAGGTGCCCTGTGAAAATCACTGATCTCAGCGCTGTCTCTTCATAGCTCGGCCCAGGTGACAGGGCCAGCATTTCCACCATTACCACCCTGTTCCCTGAGCAAAGTGATCCCACCCTCAACAAGGCTCAGCCCCCAGATGGGGCTTGCCACCAGGGCAGGCAGTCTGAAGACCCTCTCCTCTCCTTCCCCAGTCCCTAAATTCCAAGACTCCAGGCTCCCCATTCCTACCCTCATCTGAGGCAGGAGGCGGCCACTCCTCAGAATAGCTCAAAGCCATGTGCTGGTGGTCAGGGCTAGGGAAGACCCCAACGCCCCTCCTCTGAAAAGCATAGTCTAACCTGTTCCTTTTCTCTGAAACACCAGCTAACAAATCTCCCGGGCTCAGCTGGACTCTCTACTCCCCACTCCCCAACCCCAGCAATAGGGCTACTCTTGGCATACAGGCATGTGTGGGAAGGCTGAGGAGGACACTGGGATCCCAGTGAGAAGAAAGCAGGCAGGGTCCCAGTCAGGCCTCTACCACAAAGCCCGGGGTGACCCTGGACAAGTCCCCTCCCCACCCCTAACTGCCACCTCCAGCCCAAGTTTCTCCGTGAAGCACAGAGCACTGTGGCAGCTGCCCCCACTTAGTCACTAGTTCTGCCGGGGCCCCAGCAGGGCCCACAGCCCACACACCTGCGTTGGACACGTGTATCTCTCGTGGGTGCATGCACATTTCCAAAATACACTTTTCTAACACTTGCCAACAAGAATGCAGCCGGAGGGGAGAGGCCACTCGGGCCCAGAGTCAAACCCTCACCGGAGGTGTCCCTCAGCCATCCATCCCCAATCCTGCTCTCTGCCCCTCAGCGAAGTGCCGGCTCCGAGGAGCTGACCCAGTCTCCAGTCAGTCGCCCGGCCTGCCCCCGGCCCCAGCCCCTCCACCCCCCACTCACTGTGTATAGTCTTCGCCGCAGTCTGGCCAGGAGAGGAAAGGAGAGCTCCAGGCCAGGGAACCGACGAGCTGCTGGCATCTTCACAGAGCTGAGCCCCCTGACTGGGTCACTGGGACTCTGGCTTGAGAAGTGGGGGCAGCAGGGGCCTCAGCTCCTGAATTTCAGGTTCTGCCCAGAAGGGAAGTTGGCCAGAGGTCTGCCCCAGGGGTCCCCCAAATTTCACACCAGGGGTGGATATGGGGCAGAACAATAGGGTGGCTCCCTTTTCCCTGCTGCACAGCTGTTTCTACAGCTGGCCAGTCTGGCAGAGAGCAGGTTCGCTCTTCTGACTGGCTGCAGCCTGGGTCCGCTGTCCTGTTTCTCTGCCTTCTCTCCAGTGCAGTGGTCACAGCTCCAGTCCTACTCCCGGGCTCCCCCACCCGACTGCCCTCCCTCCCTCACTCCTCCCTCTCTCCCCAGCTGAGCAGCTCTGACACTGGCTGAAAAAGGACCTTTCTGAATCACTGCCAAGAGGGCGGCGGGAATAGGGGGACTCTTCCTCTCAGCCACCCGCACTGGCCCCCCTGCCTCCCCATACACAAGGCCCCCTGTCTCTGGCTTCCACCCCAGCCCCCATAGTTGCAGACAACTCCTGGGATTTTAGGGTGGGGGCTATGTGAATCAAGCAGCAATGTACAAAGAACGGCTACAGGCCCCCGTATAGGTTTATCTGGGACTTAGGAGCTAGTACACGGTCTGAGTTAGAAGCTGGGACCCCAGAGTCATTCCTAGACTCTACAGGAGACCCTTCAGAGACCCTCCCCCATCTCCCAGTCCCAGCCTTGGCTGGGTGTCTCCTGGCTCAGGCCCTAACGTGGCCCTGTTACCCTGGTGCCCGACGGAAATAGGAGGCCGGCAGCCTGCCAGAGTGGGGCAGTCCAGCCAAGATTGAGAGGGGGTGGAGGGGGTAAGGAATCTCCACCCTCTTCCCTGGGGTTGCCTTGTCTGCTGCCCACAACACCCAGGGTGCCTCCTCCCAGACCAGTGGCAAAGATCCAAAGCCCCTCAAAACAAACAGATATGCCCCTAGACCCTGCTGGGACTGCCCCCACCCCAAAACTGTAAGATTCCCGGCTATAGGATGTCTCTTGTGGAGCATCCCCCCACACAGACAACAGTCCAGCTAAAGGGAACTGGAGACACTCCATCAAGCCCCTGTGGGCCCCCCACGTTCCTAGAGCAGACAAATGATCCCTCTGCCCCTCCTCAAGGGCGCCAGCTGCTTGTACAATCCCCTCACCACGGCCCCCAGACACACCTGACAGCTGCAGGAAGTCCTCTTGTGCTCCCTCAGCACCCTCACCCCACCCCCCAGCCATGCCCAGGGAGCCCCTGTTTCTTGCACACTGCTCTCTTGTCCGCATCCAGCTGGTGACCAGTGCTGGGAGCCCCAGCTGGCTAGTGAGGCAGGCAGCTGGGGGTGAGAATTTTGGGGACTCAGCATCCCAGGCTCTTTCCAGGGCCTCTCTCAGTATCTGACCTCCTGGCAAGGAGGTACCCAAAGGGACAGCCATTTCCTGGTCTGAGTCCCAAAAGGGGCAGGTGGGGACACACCCTAGCAATCAGTCTCTCTTCCCCACCCCCATCATCTACTACCTAAAGCTTGTAGAACCAGCCAGGTACAACCTCCTCTCTGTCCAAGTGAACTGCCAGTCTGAGGCTGGAGTCACAGATAATGGACAAGGTCAAGCAAGGCCAAGGGCATGCTAGAGCTGACTTTTCCCCAAACCCCAGCAGAAAATGTCCACAGCTCAGACAGAAAAGCCTACTGCCTAACTTCCAGCAGGTACCACCCTGAAGGAGACCCAGGAACCTGATATTGGGGGACAATTTAAGCAGGATTACTCCCTCTGCTGCAACAGGGGGGCTGCTGGGTTAGAATGGCTAGATTAAAAATTCTAGCCACCCCCTGAAAGATGTGCCCCAAATCCACCAGAACTCCATGCCCGACTTTCCCTTGGACATCAGGTAAGAACAAGCCTCAGCAGCTTGCTGTAGAGAAAAGCAGAGCATGGTTAGGGGTCGGAGCTCAGGCCAGCTCTTGGACCTGTTCTCCCAGCCCTGGGAAAAGAGCCCCCCACCTTCCTGTCCACCTTTGTCCTATCAGCTACTGCCCTCTGGCGGCTGAGAGAGAAAGTGCTTGATCTCCAAGGGGAAGGGGAGTGGTCCCATAAATATGGTGATCTTATTTTCTAAAGCAAACAGGGAAGTGGTCCCCTGTATCTGGTGATCCTATTTTCTAAAGCAAACAGCGGCATCTGGCTTGAAATGCACATATGGAAGGCCAGTAAGTAGGAATGTCCAGGGCACAGCAACTCAGTGCCCATAAAAGACTAAACCCAAACCCCAGTGCTTCCAGGGCTCTCAGGGGCCGTTGAAGAAAGCCCAAGGAGGAGCTTAATTGGGACCCAGGGGGCCCAGAGACACTGAGGCAAATGTCAGCACCAATAATTCACCACCACGGATTCACCCCACCCCCTTAACTCTCCACGGGAACATTCGTTCTTCTTAACCCAGCCTTCCATCTCCCAGGATCTGTCCTGGGGCCTAGGAGCATTAGAAACCCCTCACTTCTAGGGGGCTGCTGCCGAGAGCAGGGCGGGGCCCTCAGCCATCAGCAGATGATGGAGGCTAGGGGCCGGGTACCTGGCTATTCCCTCCTCCATTACCTGCTGTCCCTTTTCGCCCCGTGTCAAGCGCTGATATGCAGATTTCTCCCCCATGGAACCCATTAAGGCCGGGAAGAGGAGCAGAGACCTCTAGCAGCCCCCGCCCCTCCAGCGCACCGGCAGCGTCATGGCCCTACGTCCCGAGGGGCCGGGCCTCAAGCATCCTGAGTCTAGTTGGGCAGGGCTGCTAAAGCACCTCCGCCGCCGGGGGAGTCCGCGTCCTTGCTCCCACCCCCGTACACACCCCACAGCCTTCTACTGCCTTCTACCCGCCACCGGCTGGCAAGAGCACCGGTGGTCCCCGGGGGTCACTGCCTCTCCCGCTGGGATCACGGCACGCCCCTCCCCCAATCCTGTGCCCTCCCAGTACCACAGGCTGACCCCCAAGAGAGCCAGATGCCAGGCCCCACCTTCTCTGATGATGGAGCCACAGCGCCCCTCAGCCCCTCAGCTGTCTCCAGCACTCACAGCCCCACAGCCACCAGTTTGGTTCTGGGGATTCAAGGGTCCCCATATTCCATGATAAGGAAGTTCACAGAAGAGAAACAACTCCTGTCCTGACACAACCTGAGACTCTTCCTTCTAGACAGCAGGGTCTGAAGCCTATCCCTCCACCTTCCCAGCTTCCACTGAGCTCCAAGAATGAGCCCACCTCCGCGGCTCCTTGCTGCTCCACTCCATTCAGCTTGACCTATTAGATTGACTCGCTCTGGGCTGCGAACCTGCCCAGCCCACTCCTCAGTGGTGGGAGCCACACCTCCAACGCTCGCCCCAGCCCCCAGCCCTGTGCCTCTTCTCAGCCCATCTTGACATTTCCCTGCCTACCCACTCCCTCAAGATAGCGCACGTTGTGCACACAGGAGGGCAGGGAAGAATACTAGGACTGAGTACCCCTCCAGGCCTCAGAAGAGTGCCTCTGCTCACAATCCCTGCTGGAGCAGTTTATCCAACACCTGTCCATGCAGAACTCTCACCCAGCACTCAGGTGGGGCCACTGCTAGCAGAGGAAGTCCTACTGCGGAGGCTCTCTTCTTCTTCCAGCCTCCAGGGCCCCAAGGCACACTGCACACCCTCTCATTTTGCTGGCATCTGAAGCATCACCGACTCCATAGTACCAGGTATTTAGGGCTGAGCTCAGGGCACCTTCACCCCTTCAGGGGTTGGAGCAGAGGAGGCTCAGTCACCCCACCCCCCTCGACATACACACTTAACCTCAAGATTGAGGAGAGGCTACAAGAGGGCACTTAGTGAGTGTTCCGTAAAGCTCAAGCTCCTTCCCCACCCTGAAGCATGCTGGGATAGGGGATGGCCTTGCCGGGCCAGTAGCAGAAGCTCCTCTGCATCTTACTGCAGCTACGGCAGAGACTCGTTTTGAGAGCAGCTACAAGAACCCAAGGTCAGGCACCGTGGAGAAAGAGAGGCTGAAAATGCCGGTCCCATTCTTTCTTGTTCCTGGTTGGGTGAAGGATCTGATCCAAACCATTCTTCCTTCCTGCTTCCTCCCTACCTCCTCCCCATAAGCCTCCTGCCATCTTACTGTAAGATATCCTCAGGACCCAATCTGCCTCTCAGATGTGGGGAATCAAGCCCATACACACACCTCTCTGGTCTGTAACTTGCTCCCTTATCTCAAAAGGGAGCCTGGAGTAGCCAGGCATCCCCTCCCCCAGCCTCTCCAACAGCATCAGTGAAGTGACAAATCCACACTGAGGAGCAGACATGGCATGTAATTTCCGGCCGAAAGGATTTTTCCAAAACAATCTACCGTATTCTCGGGAATATATGCCAACCCCACCTCCAAGCCAGACCTCTCCCACCTCTGCCCTCCCTCTTCTCCGAGACCTGGAGGGAAAACAATACATGGGGTTGTGGGGAGCGTGGGGGCTTATACCTTTTCTCCCAGCCGTAGAATTATCTTGCCTCCATAGGAGAGCTCCACCAACCCCAGCCAGCCTCAACTCACCCTTTGTGAGCAGGACCCAAGCTTCTGGACCAAGGCCAGACTGGCTCCCCTCAAGACCTCATCCCAGAAAGAACTGCAGGCAACCCCACACCTTCAGGTCAGCCCCGGTCTGACGTCACACTGATCTGGGGAGGAGGCTGGCCAGGGGCCCAAGGAGAGAAGGGGATGATTCAGACACATACCATGGCTGTTCACACCTTCTCCATCTCCGGGACACAGGGGCCCACTCCCTCCCCAGGGAACTTGGCATCTGAGGTTCTGAGGAGAGGCAAGGCTGAGGCACACTTGTCCACAGTGTTGCGCCCACAAGCCCTAAGTCTAGCCCTAAAACCTCTTCACCCTTCTCTTCAAACTGTTGGTGTTTCCTAAGACTTCTGAACTCTCCCTGCCTTTCTCAATGGATGATGCTCTGCTCCCCGGAGGTCATCCCCTCTCCTACAACTCCAATTACCGCCCTGCACTGCCTGTCTCCATTCCTGAGCTCCTGAAGGTCTAGACCCACATTTATACACAGTTACAGGACAGCCAGGAGGATGCATAGGTACCACAAATTCTGCATGTCCAAACTGAGCTCATCATCACCCACTGCAACCTAGCTAACGTGTGCTCCTATATCCTGACTGAAAAAATAAGCAAACAGCAGTCATGCAGGCCAGAAACATCACCCTTGGCCCCTCCAACCATCATACCTTCCCCAGTGGGCAGGCCACAAAATCTTGTTGTTTCTGCCTCCCCATTATTCCTCCTTTCAATACCATTGCGATCAAAAGTCAGACAGACCTGGGCTGAAATTCTGGCTGTCACTTTCTAGTTGGGCAACTTTTGGGCAAATCACTTAATCTCTAAGCCTCAATTTCCTCTTCTGTAAAGTGGGGATAAATAGTACATCCTTTATAGAGTGTAGATTCAATAAGATAATGAATAGCAAGCATCTAGCACATAGTTACCTACTGTTATTTTTATCATCTGAACACGGTCCCTTCCCTGCCTATAGTCTTCTGTAACTCCTCACTGAGCCAAATACAAGGCCCTTCAGGATCTACTCCTTGCCTATTTGTCTATTTGGCTAATTCCATCTCTTACCATTTCCTTCAAACGTCTCCATGCTTTCAAGTCCAGTAAAGCTGGACCTTCTTGGGAAGAGGGGCTGCGATCTCATTACAACTACTCCTGTCCCAGACCCACAGAGCTGCTTCAGCCCCAGGGATGACACGCGGCCCATCACAAAGAAAGGAGAGATCTGCCTTCCTCTCATGGGAGAGGAAGAGGGTGAGAAAGGGAGACAGGGAGAGAGGTAGGGAGGGAGGGAAAGGGGAGAGGAGGGGACTGGAGGGGGACAGAGGAGTGAAAGGGAGGAAAGGCAGGGCAGAGCAACAGGGGCAGACACATGGGGCAGACGGACCCTCCTATACATCATCTCCCTACACAACAATGAAAAACATGGAACTTTCAGAGATGAAAGGATCTGACTAAACACCCGTGACACAGACGAACACTGAATTCAACACCTCCCCACATGTGCTACCTTGGTCTTGAAAGTATTTTGTAATTATTTCATGCTCCACCAGCTACAGACTCGCATGCCAACCCTGACACTCAGAGACAGGGCACTGAGAGGCCTCATGCGTTCCTGGAGCACTCCCCTCCCCCGCACATAAGGGCCACTCGAGTGTAAGAGGATAAATTCCTGCAGCTGTCTGGGTCTCGCGCAGATGCACGCCACACATGCTGGACTGCTGCCTCTCGCCAATCCTCTGGCCCAGGCATCATTGCAGCACCAAGGGCCATCAGTGACTCCCAGGAATGGAGGAAGGATGAAGTCCCAGACGCCAGCCACTCCGCCAGCCACTCCCGGAGCTTTTCCAGGGCTGGGCAGAGGCCACCCAGCTAGTCACCCTGCCTGCTGGCTCAGGCCTCGCCCCACCCCCAACCCTGGGAGAGAGCATAGAGCTGAAGCGGCCTATTGTTGGGCCCTGGAGGTGGGGTGGGGAAAGCCAGAGCTGTGTATTGTAAATCATTTACTCTGCAAGAGGGACCGCTCATCCCCTGGGGGACTATAGCCACACCAGAACCCTGGGAGCTAAGAACGTCCAGTGCAGGGCAGGCTGTGGTGCCCAGGGGAGGAAGGGTCTGAATCTGGAAGTGAGAGAACTGTCAGGGATTTCAACGTATTTAAGATGCCTTAAATCCCACTATATCCTGCCCACCGATTTTAGCAATGGAGAAACTAAAACCCTAAATTGGAAGGGAATTGCCTGGTCCAAGACACTTAAGAATCTGTCATAGGGAACAGATCTCCAGGAGTTGGGGGGAAGTCGACAGTTCAGAGTGATGGTAATTCTCTGGCCATGGAGGGGTCGCCCTGCAAGGTCGGGGACTGGTAAATGTCGGGGACCCAGAGAGGAGACCCTGACTTATTAGAAGACACGGCATACACAGCACAGGCAGAGACAAGAACCCAGTGTTCTCACACCCAGCTGAGGTCCTTGGCTTCAGGGCTTCCAAGAGGTACGCTGCTTAAGGGAGAGACCAGGTCAAACCTCTCATCCCATACCTCTCCTCAGTCACTTACCATTTACCTATTATGCTTTTACCCTGGTGAAAACCGGGTTTGGGGGAAGGAGAAGTCACGGTCTGGGTTCTGAAGAAAAACTATGTATAGTAGTTTCTTTACTAAAAGCTTTATTTTCATTGAATAATTTAACCCCCCATCCCCTTACTATCCTATCTTATCCCCATTTTACAGATAAGAAAACTGAGGCTCTGGAGAGGTGACCAGGGTCACCAAGAAAGCAAGAGATGAAGCCAGGATTCAGTCCATACACAACTGTACACCACATTGCTTGGCTCAAGGATGCATGCCCACGGAGGGCAGAGCTGGAGTCTTATTCATTGAATATATACTGGATACTGAATACATTCATGGATTTTTTGAGTATGTTTAAACAGGGGATGGAGGTTCCAGGAGAAGAGTGTAGATTGCATGCATACACATAATTTCGCTCCTTCCCAAAACTCCACCAAAACTACAATTTAAAAAAGAGGAATTTTTGGCCCTGGCTGGTGTAGCTCAGTGGATTGAGCGCGGGCCTGCGAACCAAAGGATCGCGGTTCGATTCCCAGTCAGGGCACATGCCTGGGTTGCAGGCCAGTTCCCAGCAGGGGACACACGAGAGGCAACCATACATTGATATTTCTCTCCCTCTCCCTCTCTCCTACCCTTCCCCTCTAAAGATAAAGAAATAAAAATCTTAAAAAAAATAAAATAAATAAAAAGCACAAAAAAAAAATAAAAAAGAGGAATTTTTGAATGGAAGAAGTCCCCAAGGATGAGAAGAACAGTAAAGAAAATCATAACAAAACTTTGGAAGTTGGAAAGCAGGTGGGCTAGTGACAACTGAGAGGAAGTGCTCTACCAACACCAGAGAGTAAACCAACAAAGAAGACACAAGATACGGTAAACAGGAGACCCAACACAGAAGGGCTGCGAAGGAAATGCCAGGATGCTGGAGAAAGATCCCAAGAGGAGAGCTAAGCATCACGATAGGAAGCAACGAGTCCCACGCTGCTTCAGGACGCAGGGTTCTGAAACATCTTCAGGAAGATGAATTTGATAGAATATCTAATAGAAAATGACATCTTCAGAAATTTAGACAGTTACTGAAGAGTCTGATCAAAGTAAGCTTGGACAGATAGATGAAAAAATGAGATATATGTCGAGTGGATAGACTGAATGATGGGAAGCACTAAAGGGTAGAAAGGTGGGAATGAGGGAATTATTGTTATTTTGCCATGTATAATGCACACTTTTGGCCCAAATTTTTAGGGAAAAATACGGATGTGCATTATACATGGGAATTAGTATTAAAACATGGCTGTGTATTATATACAGGAGCACATTATACACGGCAAAATACGGTAAGTCAAATCCTCATCTATGGAGGGAATAACAGAGATCAGATTTAAACTCTTCACTGAAATAACAACAACAAAAAGGATAAAATATACAAGATGGTTTAAAGACACCAGATAGTGGGAAAACAAAAGACAGTGATATCTACGAGATAGGATACAAAGGAACTCAGCCCTGCTACTGGGTTTCCAAGCTACAGCATAGGGAAGAGAACCAGTTGGACCTACAAGAACTCCCTGAATTGGCGAGATGGACCTGAGAGTCTAGGGAGACTCAGCTGGCCAAAGTTCACAGAACAGATCATCAGAAAGAGAGAGCACCATAAAGGTCTGTAAGGGGCCCCTCGAATATTAACCTGGGAACTGATCATCACATGAATGTGTAGAAATGACCCATGGCTGGGAGAAAAAACACCCAAAAGAATTAGAAGTGACAGTGCCTCATGCTCACAGGCTGCAAAAAGTGACTGTTCCTAAGTGCCAGGCTGGAAAAGCTAAGCATTAGGTAGAATACACCAAGTCTTGCCTCAGCAGTGGGGAATTATTAGCCCTACGCTGAGCATACCTGTGATCCCATCTAACAAATCTTACAAACAAGACCCAAGGGGCTCATACTGTTGCCAAATCACTTAACTACATCCTTGAGTAAAGTTCAGGAATATTGATAGAAATTAAAAAAAAATACACAGCAACCAACAAGAAAAAATTCACATTGCCTGGCATCCAATAAAAAATAACTAGGCATGCAAAAAAGCAAGACACTATAATCCATAATGAGGAGTAAAAGCAATCAATTAAAACCAACCCAGAATGCACATGTTAGAATTAGTAGACAAAAACATTAAAATAATTATTATAACCATTTAAAAGACTATAATTAAGCTTCTAGAATAAAAACTACACTGCATGAGATGAAAAAAACTGAATGGAATTTAAGGCAGATTAGACACAACAGAATAAAAACTGGGTGAACTTGAAGACACAGTAACAGAAATTCCAAAATGAAACAGAGAAAAAAAAGAGATTCTTTTTTTTTAAATGTTCTTTTTTTTTTTTAATATTGATTTCTCTTACTTTTTTTTTTCCTTTTAGATTTTATTTATTTATCTTTAGAGGGGAAGGGAAGGAGAGAGGGAGAGAAACATCAATGTGCGGTTGCCTTCTGTATGTCCCCTGCCGGGAACTGGCCTGGCAACCCAGGCATGTGCCCTGACTGGGAATCGAACCGCGATCCTTCGGTTCGCAGGCCCGCGCTCAATCCACTGAGCTACACCAGCCAGGAAGAGATTCTTTTTTAAATGGACAAAACATCAGTGAGAAGCGGGACAATTTCAAGTGGCCTAACACATATAATTAGAGAGAAGAAGAGAATTGGGAACAAAAAAATATCTGAACAACTTACAGCTGAAATTTTCCAAATTTGATGAAAACCGTACGTTCATGGAGTCAAGATGTTCGCTAAACTCCAGGTAGAAGTTGGAGAGCATTATGCAAGTGAAATAAGCCAGGTGGTGAGGGACAGATACCATATGATCTTACTTTTAAGTGGAACATAATGAACAAAAGAAAAAAGCAAGCAAAATATAACCAGAGACATTGAAATTAAGAACAATCTGACAGTAATTGGGTGGCGGGGGGTAATGGGAGGAAGGGTTTTCAGGAATAGTAGATAAAGGACACGTGGACAAAGCCAAGGGGGAGGGTGGAAGCAAGGGAGGGAGGTGGGTTTGGCTGAGGTGGCAGAGAGTGGTGGAGGAAAAATGCAGACAACTATAACTGAACAACAATAAAATAATTTTAAAAAAAAAATTTGGGCTATACAGGGGAGGAAAAAAAAGAAGGCACATGAAGGAAACTACATCAATACACGTCATAATCATTCTGACCAAAATCAGTGATAAAGAGAAAATCTTAGAAAGTAGCTGGGGAGGGGAGGGAGACATATTACATGTAGAGAAACAAGGATAAAGATCATATCAGATTTCTTGCAGAAACAATAGAAATGAGAAGACAACAGCACAACATCACGAAAGAGCTAAAAGAAAAAACTAACTAGAATTCTATTCCAACAGAAATAGCTTTTTTGTTGTTAGTTCATGTCTTTTGTTGTTGTTGTTGTTAGTTCATGTCTTTTATTAACCCATATACAGATACTTATCTTGTTTTGTTAAAGCAAAAGGCCAGACAATATCTACCACAGTAATGTCTGTCAAAGTGGCTGCCAAAAAACTCCAGCGCCACATTCATCTGAAGGGAACGTCCAATGAAGGCAACTGACTTTGCTATTCTTATCCACCTTGTAGTGTTTCAGGACAACCAGCTTCACCTTTTTTCTCTTATGCTTATTCTTCTAGGCAGTGGTGTTTAAGACTTTCTCTTCCTTTTCTTAGTACCACCACCAAGTCTCAACACAAGATGAAGAGTGGACTCCTCTGGAATGTTGTAGGCAGGCAAAGTACATCCATCTTCCAGTTGCCTGCTAGCAAAGACCAATCTTGGCTGATCAGGAGGAATTCCTTCCTTATCCTTGACCTTGGCCTTGACATTTTCTACTATACAACACAAGGGTTCAGCCTCGAGAGTGCTGGTCTTCCCTGTAAATGTTTTCATGAAAATCTGCACCTTGGCATTGGTTCCACTGCAGATGGCGGATCAGAAAGTGAAAATATCTTTTCAAAATAGAGGCTAAATAAGCTTTTTAAACATATAAAAACTGAAAGAATTAATTATCAGCTGACAGATCTACACTACAATAAATGTTAAAGCCCTTCACACAGAAGAAAAATAATACCATACAGAAATATGGATCATTGCAAAGAAATGAGCAGCACTGGAAATAGCAACTACCTGAGTAACAGTCAAGATAATTTTATTATTTAAATTACTTTAAAAGATAAATTAACTTTTTAAACAAAAATAATACTGATATAGAATGGTATTTACAACATGTATAATTTTTTACAATAATAGCACAAAGGGAGGAGAGAAATAAAAATATACTACTCATAATTTAAGGTTCTTATACTAATATCACTTGGAGGCAGACTATGACAACAAAGACATATATTATATATTATAAATCCTGTAGCCATTACAAAAAAAACTCTATCCTCATAAACACAGATGCAAAAATTCTTAAGTTTTTCAGCAAATAGAATTCAACTACACATATATATATAGAATACTACATCATGACCAAGTGGAGTTTGTCTCAGGAATGTGAGGTTGCTTTAACATTTAAAAATCAATCAATGTAATTTGACATATTAAAAAACTAAAACAGAAAATTTTATGATCATTTTGATAAACAAAAAAGCATTTGACAAAATCCAACATCCATTCCTATTAAAAATCTCAGATGAATAGGAGTAGAAGGGAGCTTCTTCACCTAATCAAGCTCATATATGAAAAAATGACAGCTGACATTATGCATAACGGTGGAAGACTAAACGCTTTCCCCTGAAAATCAGAAACAAGGAATCTAATGTTCTATACAACATTGTATCAGAGGATATAGCCAGTGCAATCAGGCAAGAAAAAGAAATAACAGGCATAAAGATCAGAAAAGAAGTAAAACTCTCTTTATTAGCAGATGACATGACAGTCTATGTATAAAATTCAATGGAAGCTACAAAAAAGCTGTATGAATAAGGCAGTTTAGCAAGGTGGCAGAATTCAGTGTAAATATACCAAGGAGGGACAATAACCAATATTGTTGATATGCAATATCCTGGAGGAAATTCCAGGAAAAAAACCCTGGAATTTATTTATTAAAAAACTGTGTATTTATTCTTACATGTTGAAACTTCAGTCGTCTTCAAAGTACTCTCCATTTGATGCAACACACCTATTGACATGTTTTTCCACTGCTCAAAAGTTTCTGAACTCATTGATTCGGATGCCTTTTTGTGCTCCTTCTGTTTTTTTGTTTCACCTTTTCCGTAAAACATTCCCCTTTCAGGACTTTTTTCATCAGGGGAAACAAATGAACAAACAAAAAAGGCCACTTGGGGTGAGATCAGGTGAACAGGGAGGGTGGGGCACAGGGGTCATGCCCTTTTGGGTCAAAAACTGCTGAACACACAATGTGGTATGGGCAGGTATGCTCGTAAACCATCCATCATGAAATGGGCAAAGGTGTTGAGTCTTCAAAAAAATTTCACTGAAGCCAAGCAGAGCCTCTGTCAACAACTTGAACTGGTACACTGATACAGATGGGCTCCTAGAACATTCACATAGCAGGAGTAGCCTATACTACAAGGGGCCCACCCTCCAGAATTGCAGTTTTGGGGGGGCCCACTCCCTGTACAAAAATCAATTGTATTTATATATACTAGCAACAAACAACTGGAAACTGAAATTTAAAAAAGTAATACCACCACCTACAGCAGCACCACTGAAGCACATTAATACAACGTATTATTCAACCTGAAAAAGAAGGAAATTCTGGCACATGCTACAACATGGATGAAGCCTGAACACATCATGGTAAGAGAAAAGAAGTGACAAAAGAATAAGCACTGTATGATTCTACATCTAGGAGACATTTAGAGTAGTCAAATTCACAGAGACAGAAAGTAGATTGATGGCTGCCATGGGCTGGGGTGGAGGGAAGAATTGAGACTTACTGTTTAATAGGTACAGTTTAGTTTTGCACTCAGGTGAGTGAAAAAAGCCAAGCAAAAGATGAAAAAGTTCTGAAAATGGATGGTGATGATGATTGTACAACAATATGAATGTACCTAACGATACTGAACTATACACTTAAAGATGGTTAAAATAGTAAACTTTGTTATGTATGTATATTTCACCATAATTAAGATAAATAGAATTTTTAAAAATTAAAAAGAAACAGCCCTGGCTGGTGTGGCTCAGTGGATTGAGTGCTGACCTGTGAAGTGAAAGGTCACAGGCTCAATTCCCAGTCAGGGCACATCCCTGGGTTGCGGGCCAGGTCCCCAGCTGGGGGTGTGTGAGAGGCAACCACACATTGATGTTTCTCTCTCTTTCTCCCTCCCTCCCTTCTCCCCTCTCTAAAAATAAATGAAATTGCTAAAAAATTTTTAAAAACAAATACCATAAAAATACCCTTTACAATAGCACCGAAAAATACACGTGAATGCTTAAGGATATATCTAACAACAGATGTGAAAGATCTATACACTGTAAACTATAAACCATTAGTGAAATTCTTAAAAATCTATATAAATACAGAGATCTACATTGTTCATGGGTCAGAAGGTTCAATGCTACTAAGATGTCAGTTCTCTCCTAACTGATCTATAGATTCAATGCAATCCCAATCAAAATACCAGCGGGAGTTTTTTTGGTAGAAATTAATAAATTGATTCTAAAGTGCATATGGAAATGCAAAGAATCTAGAATAACTGAAGCAATTTTGAAAAGGAAGAACAAAGTTCAAGATCTTACCCTGATTTCAAGACTTACTATAAATCTATAGTGATCAAGATAATGCGATAAAGAAAGATAAATACATCAGTGGAACAAAACAGGGTCCAGAATTAGATCTATACATATACAGACAATTGATTTTTCACAAAGGTGGAAAGGCAATTCCATAGAGAGACAAGTCTTTTCAACAAATGATGCTCAAACAACTTGAATCTCTGCATTAAAAAACTCAACTTCAACTCATAACTTGTACCATATACAAGAATTAACCCCAAACGGAGGGGAGACCTAAATGTAAAACCTATAACTATCAAACTTGTAGAAGAAAACCACAGTGCTTTGGGTTAGGCAAAGATTTCTTCAACATGACATTAAAAGCACAATGCATACATACATACATACATATACGTACATACATACATCTAATACATTAATATTAGAATGTCTTAAATTAAAGAGACTAATTATAACGAGTGTTGACAAAGTGGACAAACTAGAATTTTCATACTCAACAGGCGAGTACATAAAATGGAAAACAGTCCGGCAGTTTCTTAAGTTAAATGTACACCTACCATATGATCCAACCATTCCAGTCCTAAGGATTTATCCAAGAGAAATAAAAAGCATTTGTCCATACAAAGACTTCAACAAATGTTCATAGTTTTATTTGTAATAACCAAAAACTGAAAACAACCCATCAAAAGGTGAATGAATAAATAGACTGTGGTATATACACACAATGGCATACTATTCAGCAATAAAAAGGAACAAGCTATTAATATCTGCAACAACATGGACAAATCTCAAAATAATTATGGTGAGTGAAAAGAGCCAAGCAAAAGAAAAGAGCACATGCTGTGTGGTTACAGGTACATAAAATTCTAGGTACTATGAACTAATGTATGGTGACAGAAAGCAAACCAGTCTGTTACCTGGGGAAGCAGGGATCGCAAGGGAGGGGTAAAATGAAGGGATTACAGAGGGGCTCCAAAAAACTTTTGGAGGTTTGGGAATAATGAGTACGTTCATTATCTTGATTGTGGTGGTGGTTTCATGAGTAGAGAGACATATATTAAAACATTAGCCTTGGCTGGTGTGGTTCAGTGGACTGAGTGCTGCCCTGTGAACCAAAAGGTCACCGGTTCGATTCCCAGTCAGGTCAGGGCACATGCCTGGGTTCTGGGCCAGGTCCCTGGTTGGGGGTGTGCAAGAGGCAATGGATCCACATGTTTCTCGCCCATTGCTGTTTCTCTCCCTCCCTTTCTCCCTCTCTCTCTAAAAGTAAATAAATAAAATCTTTAAAATATTAAATTATGTTTTAAGTATGTTCCATTTATTGAATGTCATTATACCTCAATAAAACTATTACCAAAAACAAATGAAAAAGCACTTCATGTTCCAGAATAAAGCACAGGGCAGGGGGTAATTGTGGGCTTAGGAGCCAAAGTAAAACATCTGGGAGCACTGGCCCCTCTTCTTCAAAATCTGCTAGCCAAGGCTCCTGGGGATGTGGGCAGCAGACTGGTCTGAGCCCTCTGCACTTAGGACACAGTAGGGAAAGGCATGGCCCATGGCACAGACAAGGAAACTGAAGCCCAGAGACATTATCTTGCCCCAGGAGTCACATACCTAAGAATCTAAACCAAGATTTGGCAAAGTCTTTTTCCTCATCTTCAGCAACCAATAAATTGAAAAATGACGACATGAAATAGGGTGAAGGTGTGTGCTCGTGTGTATGTGTTTAGAACAGACAATTTTTCTGCACTGAAGTCCGAGACAGAACCAGTCTGGCCATTCCAGAAGAGCCAGGCACAGTGGACACAGCACATGAACTTCAGGTGTATGAATGTTTGGGGTGGCAGTGAGATAGGCAGGTGGGGAATGAAGCTGACAGACAGGTTTGGGTTTGACTGAGGGGCAGGCGAACCGGCTCCTCCAGCGAAGTCCCAGCAGCTGTCTGCCTAGCCACCACCACTCCTCTGGTTCCAACTATCTCCACCCTGCCTGCTTCAGACAAGGGTCAGGGGGCCATGTGACTCTGAGCCACACCTTGGGATGGGGCAGAGATGGGTCCCAGCTAAGGCCCTGAGGCAGGCAGCAACTCTGCACACCACCCCCTCCCCCCACCCCCGGCCCCAAGGACTAGGGAAGCAAAAACCCAGACAGAACCAGATTAAGAGGTGAGCAGCTGTAGGAGGACCCATGGGTACAGAACCCAGGATGCCACAGCTGCCCATCTGTCCACATCCACAGGGTGAAGCTGAGGTCTCGGCCACAAAGGATACCCAGAGTACAGTGGTGTAGATACCCTGTCCTCTCCCACCCCTTTCAGGCTAGGGTTCCTGACAGCCCAAGCAGAGACAGAAAGCCTACCCAGGAGCTCTCTACCATTCTGCCCACTATTCATCCTTGGCTCTGAGCCCTCAATATTAATCAGCTGTGACAAGAAGGTGTGACAGGAGCAGGTCAGGCTCGTGCCCAAGTCACTGGCTGCCTCAGCTCACCTGAGTAACAAGGTTGCAAGATAAGGTTCTGTTAACACAACGCCGCCCCCTTCCCTCTTTGGAATTGAGACAACAATCTATGCTGATTGCACCACCCCAGCTATGGCAAGAAGGCAACTCTATCTCCACAGCTACAGGGATGACTACCTCCTCTGCAACCTCGGCCTGGGGCTACCCCTCTCGTCCTTCTGCCCAGGTCTGGCAGCCACCCAATCTCACCTCCAGTCTAGACTCTAAGGAAATGCCCCATCACTCTAGTTGGCATATGCAGCACTAGGGGAAGTCCTGCTTCGCTGTTGAAAACTGCACCGCTTCCTCCCTCCCCTAGTTTAAACACAAGAGAGTGAAAAAGAGCAGTTTGGAGAGCACCCGCACCTCAGATAACTGCACCCCCCACCCTGATTCCAAACACACCAATACAGATGAGAGCAGAAATGGACTTCCCTACCTTCTGCTGTCTTTCTGCAGACACAGCTTCGATGATGTCCAGGCTGAGGTGGCAGAAGAGGATCCAGCAGGACACAACCGCTGTCAGTGGTCTTCTGCCCTCCACTCCCCAAAGCCCTACATCTCGCATTCACCTCAGCCCTGGAGGGATCCTGGTGCTGGGCTGCCAGCCTGTGTGGTTACCACCTCCTCCGCCGCCGGCGCCTCCGAATCCTGTGCCCCTCAGGGGGTCTCTCTCCCTCCTGGGACCCCTTCCCGTCTAGAAATGTTTCCTGGACAGCCCGCACCACCTGTCCCTCCTGCACCCCGGGCAGCCAATTTGCTTCCTGCACCCCCAGGCGCCCCTCCCCCTCAGGCCCCTGGGGCCCGACCGGCCGTGCCCTCCCTACCAGCTCGAGTCTCCCTCGGCCAGGCGGGGCCTCTCCTAGAACCACCGCCTCCCGTCTGAGGTGCCTGCAGCTTTCCCAGTACTGCCCACCCTGCTCCCCGGAACTTTCGAGCCCCTTCCCACGCTCCCAGGAGCGGTCCTCGAATTCGGACTGCTGCAGCAGCCCGCGTGGGCTCCCCTCCCCCCGTTCCTGCACCCCGGCGCGGACCTCCCCACGCTCCTGCACTGCGAGGCTGCTTCCCTTCTCCTGGTGCTGCTTGCGGGCCCCCAGCCCCTCCTCTTGCACCACAGGCCAGCTCTCAGAGCCCGTCCACCGTGGCGGGCGCCTCCAGTCCGCGCCGTCCGGCGTCCCCCACACCACCCCCAGGCTGGGCTCTCGACCACCGCCGCCCCGCTCCTGCACCCCCGGGCCCACCCCGCCCTCCTCCTGAACTGCCGGACCCACGCCCCCCTGCTCCTCCACGCCGAGCTTCAGCCCGCGGAGGTGCTGCGGGCCCCAGCTAAGAACCCCGACCCGGTGAGGCTGCTGCTCCGGCAGCGCGGGGCTAAGTCCGCCCCGCTCCTCCTCCGCGAACCGCTGGGGGTCCCCCGCCCACAGTGCCCAGCGCACTCGCTTGCCCCCCAGAGGCCGCGCGGTCCCGCCTCTCCAGATGGTGCTGCCCTCCGCGCTCGCTCACACCGTCCCCCACCCGGCTCCTACCGCTCCCTTCCCCCGGGGAGAGGGCTGCGGGGTCAGGTCCCTCCGACTCCCTGACCCACCCGACTTCCCCGGCACGCCTCCCCACCCTCTCCTCGGGCGACCACGTCCGCCCAATGGGCGCCGCGCCCTACGCCGGCCCCCGCAGGTGCTGCGGCCCCGCGCGCCGGCCAGCGAGGTAGGAGCGCCAGCCCTCCCGCCTGAGTTCCTGGAGCCCACCTGCGCCTGCGCTGCCGGAAGGGGGGGCGGGGAGGCGGGGCCAGCCCGCCCTCTTAAAGGGCCCTGTCCCGCTTACTCCTCCCTCTGCTCTCGTTCTTTGATCCCCCTACGACTACCCTTAACTTCATTTCACCTCAGCCTCCTCCTTCAGGCTCTGCTGGCGCCTTCCTGTGATGCCAAAAAAGGAAAGGGAGGTGCAGCCTAAGGTAGGGCGTCCACAATGAGAAGGTGTAGTCAACCACACCCAGCAGAGGAGCACTGAAATAGGAGTCTTGACTTCTAAGTAGAAGTTCAGCTGTGCTGACTTACCATGGGACAATGTGAAAAGTCACTTCCACCTGGCCAAGTTTGCTTCGTTTCTAAAGTGAGGAGGTTGTTCAGTGGATTCAGCGCGGGCCTGCGAACCAGCTTGATTTCGGGTTAGGGCACTTGCCCAGGTTGCGCGCCGGGTTGCTCCCGAGTTCGGGGGATGTGAAAGGCGACAGACAGATGTTTCTCTCCCTTCCTTCCCTCTGTCTAAAAGTAAATAAAACCCTTAAAAAGAGGTTGGATTACAAAATTTACAAGGTCACAATCTAGTGTTTGACTGCAGAGAGGGATTTTAGTACTAATCTATTTTAGTACTAAACCTGGGCCCACCTCACCCTTTCCCAAAGGTACTCTAGTGTACTTCAACAAGGGGGAGCTCTCTCAGCCTAGGCCCGTGACCCTTCCTTCCTGCTGCGAACACAGGCAGAACCAACCCCATGCAAAAAAAGAAAAGGAAAGGAAAGGAAAAAGGAAAAAGGAAAAGAGAAAAGAAAAAGGTGGGGGGACCTTCCTCCCTCCTACACTACTCCCTCTTGGACCCTCTTCTCCCTGCACCCCTCCAGAGGAGAAAACTTAGAGCTCCTCCTCCCGGTGATAGTGCAGCCTGCACTCTGGAGGCAGACTTGGGATGAGGAGTTTAGAATCCAGAGGCTTCGACTCAGTTGGCCCTGCTACTTGCTGTCTCCAAATTCAGACATCAGAGAAGTGTGTAAGGATGGCTCTTTCTACACTCCCACTGGCCAGACAACAGTAAGGCAAAGAGAAGGCAACGTGTTTCAGACACCAGTGGGGAAAGGGGTGGGGCTGGACTGGGTGGATTTGGCCGATTGCCTCTCTTACCCTGTGAGGCGGGCAAAGCAACTTTCTACTGAATCATTTCATAGCAGTGTATATAACAGCTGCCCTTCCCCATGGAGCCAGGGCTGCCGAGCAGGGGGTGAATGTACCCTCCCTTGCGCAATAGAGGGTTTAGTATAGGAAGGACTCCTGACCCCACCCCTGGGGGGGGGGGCAGTCAGGCTAAGGTCTTTCCCCTTGTTGCCTAACCTCAGGGTAAAAATCAGGGGGAAGGAATCTGAGGGGTCCTCTCCCCAACCTCCTTCACACTACCTCAGCAATGACACTTGCTAAGGTTTTGGGAGCCTTCCTATGGGTAAGGCCCTGCACTTGGCATTTGTTCACATCCAGCCCCTACCACAACCCAATGAGGTGTACATTATCATCCCCATTTTACAGATGGCAAAACTAAGACTCTACATGGGTAAGTAACTTGCTCAGGGTTATTCAGCTGATACTAGTGACACCAGGATTCAAATCCAGTTTTCTGACTCCAAAGTCTGTTCTGAACCACTAAGACACAACAAAACAACGCCAAACCCAGGAGCCTCACTTTTGGAAGCATTAGTTCTAACTAGATTTTTTAGGGGTCCGAAGATGCAAACAACTGATTTGGAGCAAGCTTCTCTGCTGGTAAGTCAAGCTCCAATCAAACAAAGCAAGAGATCAAAGTACCTGCTTTCTGGTCAGTCCTGATAGGTGATTCATTAGAGGAGCCCGGCTCCCCATTCTCCCACTTCTCCTGTTACTCTCAAGAGCCAAATGCATCCTAAGTGTAGAGTTATCTTAAGCTTTAGACTCACAGAAAAGAGGCCTCCTGCTGTTTCACCAGCCTGCCTAGTCTCAGCTCCTGGCCTGTCCCACCAACCACCCTATTGATCACTGGAGCTTTGCTGGGAGATATTGCTGAGGCCGTCTCCTTCTCTGCACTGTTCTGTGACTCCAGTACCAGCCCTCAGGGAGCTTTCAGCATAACAGAGCAAATGACAGTCTAGAAGCATAAGACTCATAAGATTTAGGAGGTGGCTGTAGGAATAACTCCAACCCTCTAACGTGCCTGTGCCAGTCTCCTCCCAGATTTGGAATTCAAGGAGAGCTGCCCACAGCAGCATGACTCTGCAGGGAGAAGGGCTTGTCAGGTCTAGTTCCAAGCAGAGGCCCTTGTGATGGTGCCCTTAAGAATCTCCACTGTGAGATGGTTGCACTGCGGGGAAGGCAGGGAAGGCAACTTAGGGTGGTGACTGCAGCCTGACTCATATTTGAGGCAGGTGCTTAGCCAAGAATGGTGGATGCTGCTGAGTGCTTGAGCTGAAGGTGTTTTTGTTCTGTTTTGTTTTCTAAAATAGAACTATGTTTTTGAAATGACTATTGCAACATATTAGTAGGAGGGGAACTTAATTTAGTGGGGTTTGACTGGCTTATTTTTTAATAAAAGAGGACAATAGAGAAATACCAGAATGTATTTTTGAACTTTTTATTGAAGTATAACATACACCCAGAGAAGTGAAAAAACATGCAAATTTTACAAAGTGAATATATCCAGCACCCAAATCAAGAAACAGAACCAGCATCTGAAAGTTCCCCACCGTCCCAGATTTTATTATATTAATCTTCTGACATGCCCTTTGTTGGGGAGAACAAACTTTCCTCTACCCTCAAGGATCTTTTGGCTGCTCTAATAATCAAACAGACACGAGATAGATGAGCAAGAGAAAATAACCAAATTTAATGCATACATACATACATATGGGAACCCTACATACATACAAATGGGAACCCTGCATACATGAGAGTCAGAGTCCCCACGTGCAGGAAAGGTTCAGAGTCAGAAAGGGGATTGATGTGTATAGGACATCCCAAGCTAGGGATGAAGTAATGCACCTTAGGGACTTCAAAGGGTCATTGCAGGATGACAAGAACAGACTTTTTAGTAAAAAGATGTTTGCCCTGCTGGAGTTTCTTGAGGCTAAAGCTAAAATTGCCTTTAGCTTAAAATAATCTGCATATAATGAAGGCACGACTTGGGGTGGTCAGTTCTGAACCCCCATAGTTTCATATTAATGATTTTTAACTTTCTAACGCCGCCCCCATACAGAATGTAAACTTCACAAAGATGGGGATTTTTGTCTGAGAACAGACTGGCACAGGCCCTAGAACAATGCCTACCTAGCACAAAGTAGGTGCCAGCAATGTCTATTGAATGAATGAAAGTGCATCGCAGGGAGTAAAGGTATTGCAACATTTTGTTTCATTGTGCACGCTAGGTCTTGATATGCAATCTATTTCTTTCTGTAAGTCACAGTAAAAAACTTCTGCAAGCCACTGCCCCAGCTCGAAAACTTGTGGAGGCTGTGATGCAGGCCAGGGCAACAAGCATGGGTAAGGCAGAACAATATGCTGAGATCCACACTTCTCAAACTTCAGCGTGCGACTGAATGACGTGAAGATCTTGTTGAAATGCAGATTCTGATTCAGTGAGTTGGGAAGGGAATGCTGAGATTTCTGAATTTCTATATACCATGTTGGTAGCAAGGCTTTGGACCCAGAGATTCTCAGTAGTGTTGCACATAAGAATCACATGAGCTTTCAAAACTCACTGATCCCCTACGCCCCACCCCAGAACAATTAAATTGGAGTCTCTGGGGTGGGGCTCAGCATCCTCAGGTTTTAAAAGCTCCCCAGGTGATTCCAACGTGCAATCAGAAATGGCAGGTGCTTGGTTCCCTAGCATCCCCCAACTTGTAGAAAATGCCAGAGCTGAGATGAGAAAAGTGAGGTGTGGGATCAGGACTGGTATATGAGCAGACAATCTGATTTGATGAAGGGCAAAAGATTTTTTAGGAAGGAACCATTTGCCTCTGAGTGAAGTGACAAGAGGGATATCTGAAGGAGTTCTTAGGCACGGGGCTATTTGCTAACGCAAGCCGTGTCCTCCCGGGACCAAGAACAGATTGTGCCTTCACCCTATCCAACAAGGCAGAGCTCCCCCAAGCTGCTCAGGGCGACCAGGCTCACATGCCCCCAAGCAATTGCTTCAAAACCTTACTAGGATAATGGGAGGAGGCGCTGCCAACTGCTCCCACATGTGTGCCCCCTCTGCCCAGCTAGTGAGAAAGGGCCAACTGAGCCAGGAGATTACTAACCCTGAATCAACACGTGCTATTTGGAAAAGAACTCCATAGTCCTGGGCCCTGACGCCCCCTGGAGGACACCTAGAGTTGAAGTGGGTGACCAATGTCCAGGGTGAGGTACAACCATCTAAGATAAGACATGGCCCAATATGCATAATCAATAAAATGTAGTGGGAAAGACGAGATTAAACCTATGAAGGACTGGCTCCTTTTCCTCATCTACTCCTATTCATCCACAAAATCAGGCTTCCCCTGGAACTCACTGTATTAAGTTTAGAAATGAGAAGCAGTCAAGGCTTATCATTAAACAGCGAGGTATTTTTTCACTTTTGTACTTCCCTGCTATTCTTTTTTGTTTAAATTCTCCCACTTAAAAAAAAAAAATCCTCACCCAAGGATATGTTTTTATTGATTTTACATAGGTAGCGCACATATTTTTGGTGGGACAGTCCTGCTGTTTAACAAAAACCAATGACCAGTTGGCTACCCACATGCAAAATAGAAATCTACACACAGACAATATACTACTTAAAAAATTAACTCAAAATGGTTCCGACTCAAATGTAAAGTGCATTACCATGAAACTCCTATAAGGTAACTAAGAAATTCTAGGTCATGCTGGGTAGGGCAATGACTTTATAAGATACAGCACCAAAGGCACAATGCATGAAAGAAATAACCCAATTAAAAAGGGGGCAGAAGACCTGGACCTCACCAAAGATATACACATGTACTTTGTAAAAAGGATATGAAATGATGCTCAACATTGTATCAGGGAAGTGTAAATTAAAATGAGATACTACTACAAAGCTATTAGAACGGTCAAAATCCAAAACACTGACACCGCCAAATGCTGGAAAGGATATAGAGCAAAATGAACTTTCGTTGCTGGTGGGAATGCAAAATGGTACAACCACTTCGGAAGAATTTGGCAGTTTTTTACAGAACTAAACATGCTGTTAAAGCATACGAGGGGGGACCCCCCAAACCAGAATTTATCTACAAAAATTGGATACTTATTCTTACATGTTTAAACTTCAGTCACCTTCAAAATACTCTCCATCTGATGCAATACACTTTATTGAGACTTTTTTCCACTGCTCGAAACAGTTTTTGAACTCATTGATTTTGATGCCTTGGTGCTTCTGCTGTTTTTTGTTTCACCTCTTCCACATCAGCAAAATATTTCCCTTTGAGGACTTTTTTCATGGGGGCCGGGGCGGGGCGGCGGGGGGCAAAAAAGATCACTCAGGGCAAGATCAGGTGAACAGGGAAGGTGGGGCACAGGGGTCATGCCGTTTTGGGTCAAAAACTACTGAGCACTCAAGCATGGTGTGGGCAGGTGTGCTTGTAAACCACCCATCATGAAATGGGCAAAGGCATTGAAAGTCTTCAGAAACATTCACCAAAGCTGAACACAGCCTCTCGCAATAATGCCAGCTGGCACACTGATAGAGGAGTTCCTAGAACCTAGCAGGGGAAGCCTGTCTTACAAGGGACCTGCCCTCCAGAAGATAATCCTGTTTTGTTTTTTGAGTCCCCCCTTCATGATGATCCAGCAACTACATTCCCTGGTATTTACCCCCATGAAGTGAAAATCTATGCCTACATAAAAACCTATAAATTCCTCAGGTGAGGACAAAAACAAACAAAAAAAACCCCAACCCCCCCAAAACCCTGTAAATTTTATGTTTATAGCAGGTTTTTAAATTTTTTTATTTTATTTTTAAGATTTATTTATTTTTAGAGCGAGGGGAAGGGAGGGAAAGAGAGGGAGAGAAACATCAGTGTGTGGTTGCCTCTCATGCGCTCCCTACTGGGGACCTGGCCTGCAACCCAGGCATGTGCCCTGACTGGGAATCGAACTGGCGACCTTTTGGTTTGCAGGCTGGTATTCAATTCACTGAGCCACACCAACCAGGACTGTTTATAGCAGTTTTATTCATAATTTCCAAAACTTGGAAGCAAAGATGTCCTTCAACAGGTGAATGGATAAGTAAACTACATTACATCCAGATAATGGAATATTATTCAGCACTAAAAAGATTAACTAGCAAGCCATAAAGACATGGAGGGACCTTGAATACTCATACATATTACTGTGAAAGAAGCCCATCTGAAAAGCCTATATATTGTATAATTCCAACTACATGACACTCTGGAGAAAGGCAAAACTATGGAGATAGTGAAAAGATCAGTGTCTAACCAGGGGTTAAGGGGGAGGGAGGACTAAGAGACAGAGCACAGAGGATTTTCAGGACAGTGAAACTATGCTGTACTGCACTGTAATAGTGAATGCATGTCATTATACATTCATCCAAACCCACGGAATGTACAACGCCAACAGTGAATCTTCATGTCAACTATAGTTTTGGGGTGACAAGGATGTGTCACTGTAGGCTCACTAATTGTAACAAATGTCCTACTCTGGTGGGAGATGTTGATAGTGGGGTAAGCTGAGGGGTGGGTTGTGCAGTCAGGGAGTATAAGGGAATTCTCTGTACTTTCTGCTCCATTTTGGTGTAAACCTAAAACTGCTCTAAAACAATCTGTTAAAACAAATGACAGCTCAGTGTTCAAGCATTTTATTAAATCAGATAAGAATCTCCACATACCAGCTTGTATACAATTATAAGGGCATATCACTTATTTACAAAGATATAGCTGAGCAGTAGGTTGGGATGTTTAATTAATAGGTCATTTTTAGCCAATTAAAATTTCAACAACATTCAAAGAGGAAACACAGTAAAGATTGTGCAAGTTCTAGAATAGGGAGTCATGACAGACCTCACTCATTTTATCCTTTACCTTCAAAATGCACATGATTTCTATACCCAGAAAAAAATGGATGCCAGCAGATACACAGTCATATATATATTTTTCATTCAGGAATATTAACCCTCTCACTACATACTGGCTTGTTTGACTGGAAATAACTCAACCTTCACCACAGAAGAGAGTTTTTTGAAGAGACTTACTGCTGTAAAATGTATGCCCATTATTCATATTATGCCTTGAAGTCACTGAACTTTTATTAAAGTATGATAAAGCATAATACTCAAACCAGGAATCCCAGCTCTGACCTTTTTACTTAGCTACACTAAATACTGAACAAGATAAAACACCGTGAAGACTAAACAGACTGAGTAGTGAAACAATTCAGTGAGGCTGTAATAATCCAGATCTGTTTTAACTTAGGTAAGTGACACTAAGTTTAAAGAACCTTAGAGACCCTATGGGCTTTTTCTTAGGTGACAGTATTAAACTGCCCTGTAACAAACAGCTAATTATCAGGTTAAATAGAAGTCTTTCCTCATGTAGCCAAACTTATTTGTTCATACCTCCACTTAACTTATGGTCACCATAAGTTAATAATAGGTAGGTAGGTAGACACAATCAAAGATCCTTTTGCAAACTTCAACTGCCCACACCCCTCACTCTCCCTCCTCCCAGACGTCCTATACTAGTTTCCCCTAATTTAAGCTAAAAGATCAGTTCTGGATTCAAACTTGTATTAACTAAGGCTATAGGAGATAACATGCACATAGGGGATAAAGTTATATTCACTTGTCAGTAGCAAACATTATAAATGTATGCTACTATCCTGCTAAACGGAAGACCCAGAGAAACCACAAATATAACAAAACACTACATCAGGTTTAAAAACAAACTTGAATCTTTACGTTTAAATCATTAGGTTTAAAAACAACCTTTGAATTAAAAAAAAAAAAAAAAAAGAATCCTGAAGGAAGTAATTTTATTTTACTGTGGTTAAATTTACCCACCAAATGTTCAATGACCACAAAATGTTTCTGCAACTAAAATGAGAAGACAGAGAATTATAGGGAGCTAGAAATACATGTTAGATACTAACGATCTTCAAGCTTTGAAGATGTCATTGCATGAAGAAAATTATGGGAAACACTGTTCCCGATAATTATGTACACCCTTAGTGTAACATATGGAGATCACTGTCTCCGATACAGACACCGTGGTAGGCAAAAACTACCTTGTTCTTTATACATTATGGAAGACACTGCTCCCGATAATGTGAGTCAGGTATGTGACAAAGGTACTGGAAATTTTGCAAAATTAAAGTTACACCTTGGATAAACTGAGCTGTTAATTTTTGCATGTGAGTACTACCACAGCCTGAGTGACATTAATTCATAACGTGGTCACAAATCACTGCATTTAGGAAAACTACCATTTTTACCTACTTGGCTAAATAGAAGTCTAACTTGATTAGCAACCCTAATTAAATGCAATTCTTTTTTAATAGCTTTAAAATTTTTATTTGAGGCTGTTCTAAAACCCTCAAGTATTGACCATTATAATGCAAAACTTCCAGTATCTGTTGGGTTTTATTAGCAGATGCTGCTTTTATTTAAAAAAAAAAAAAAGACGACAGTATAACTGTCATAATTATGGAAGGCACTGCTTCCGATAATTATCTTCTATAAAAAAAAACACCATTTATAGTGAACTCTGTCACTGATAAATAAACAATAAATACCTCAGAGCCAAAATGATAGAAAGCTTTTCCAAAAACTTAACACTTTGACCAAAATTTGGCAGTGTGTTCTTTAAAGTCTGACAAACTGAGTTTGATATTAAACACCTAAAACTGGTTCTCTTTCAAAATATCTTGGAAAAAACTAAACAAGGCTTAATGGGAGAGGGACAGAGGAAAAGAATATATACTAGGTCTTTGGCTTCTGGTCTCCTTTTTTCATAGATGATCTTGAGGTTACACATTAAGGCATTACTTCTATGATAAACAGCTGAACCTTATTTTATCTAGCGAAAGGACCTCTATTTTAGACCTTGTTGGCGAGAAAACAAGTCCCACCTCTTCTGAAGTTAACTGTTTCATTCAGGGATGTGGAAACCAGCTAGATCCTTAAAGAAGGCATTTATCTCATTTGGAGGATAAAGTCTCACACAACCTGGTATCTCCTATCTAGCATCAAATGAAGATGGAGGATCACCCTAAGCTACCACTTTTAACCTTTAACAGATACCACCTTCCTCCTCCTACTCAAATGATACCAGTTCATGTCATTAGGATTTAGAGCAATAGTTCATGTAACTGGATCTGACTGTTTTTTTGTTGTTGTTGTTTTTTTTTTAATAACTGTAACAGGAAAGAAGCAGTCGCCATTACAAAGCACTTAAAATTCTAGAGAAAATGTTCCATCATGAACATTTTAAAAGTTACTCACTTTAACTTGAAGTGCAGGCACCTACCCTGTATTAAAAGTTGCTGCCTAAAGACATCTAGTAGTACCAAGATAATTTGGGTAGAATTTTAACAATATTAGGTTTTGTAGCCCTACTGAAAATTTAGCACAGCCAGCACAAGTCACAAGTACCGTAAGTTCTGGGTATCACATTTAAAATTCATTGTCAATGTCCCAAACGTCACCAGAGAGAGCATTTGCAGCTCCCTGAATTGTCCAAGTTGCTAAAGCCAACTGGTTTCTCAACAGTGTTTCATTGAAAGCACTGTTATTTTTTCGACGCAGTTTTAAGTGCTCTAGTAAAGCTGACAGAGTGTGAGAGCCAGAGCCCCAGAAGATATGTCGGAAAGGAGAATCTCTTGGAGATACATAGGGTGAGAGGAAGTGGTATTCCACCTAAAAAACAAAACATACAAGAGAGCTTACAATGTTATGACTTTTGTTGTGAGAAAAGGACCTGATAGTGTAAAACCACCACCATTCTCCCACATTCTTCAAATGTTAAAATTGCCCTGGATGTTGAGAACCAGGCTACTAATCTAACATTAAAAGTGTAAAGCCAAATGTCAAACTCCTTTGCAAAAGTGAACTTTTTTTTTGGTGGGCACACACATATGAAAAGTTTACAAGGTTCTGCTACAACAGAATCTTCTTCCAAGCAGACCAAGATAAAAGCAGTTATGGGCTGGATTAGACCAATAGAAATAGAGAATATGGCAGCTAAAAATTATTAATGATCTCTTCTTTAAAATGTTTTTAAAGGCTAAAAAAATTAACCCTAGGTTGAATGTCTCTTGTATTTCCAATTTTGATGTTGGTTTTGGATCTTGTAAGAAGAGTTAAAATATGTGAATTCTAAGGCAGCAAAGGATTCTTAGGCTCCTAGAGTTATCACTGTATTTTTTTAGAAATTTAAGATTTACAAACTAAAAATTAACACATTTTATTTCCTCCTTTCCTATAAGTTTACTTACTCTCATGATACGGTCATTGATTTCCCTCATGACAAATCTGTTTGTTCTCTCTGCATTCTTATAATCTGTTGTTATCCTGGAAGTAGCACGAAAGAAGTCTCCACGAGCAGAATATAGCCACTGTAGAGTCAGACCCATCTCCTGAAGCAAAAAAGACATTCCATTCACTGTTAGGTGTTGTATCTCTAAGGATGTTATTCTATATACCTTTTTCATGTAGGTGTAGCAAACTGAGATTCTGATAAAAGGGAGACTCCCAGACAAGTGCACGATCCAGAGAAAGCGAGACTATAGCCCCTTGTACCAGAGTTTCCAAGCTCTATAATTAGCACTACACTCATATTTAAGCCCAAAATATAGTATAAGAATCACTTTTAATCTCATGAGAAAACCATCCTCATCAAAAAATTTAACATAAGCACCCTGGCTGGTGTGGCTCAGTGGACTGAGTGCCGGACTGTGAACCAGGAGGTCATGGGTTTGGTTCCTGGTTGGGGCACATGCCTGGGATGCAGGCCGGGCCACAAGAAGAAACAGTTAATGTTTCTTTCCTCCTCTCTCTCCCTCCCTTCCCCTCTGTAAACATAAACAAAATCTTTTAAAAAAACTTAACATAATCTATTGGTCGAAGTATATAATCCTGTGTAGTACATCGTTTCCAGTTCAATTTCTCTACAGGAGAACACTTGAAACATTTTGGGTCAACAAACTCCAGATTTAATTACTTCCATTTGGTTAGGCACAAGTTTCCAGTCGGTTACAGTTTGTTTCAAGAAAGCCATACTGCCCTGGCTGGTGTAGCTCAGTGGATTGAGCGCGGGCCTGCGAACCAGAGGATCGCGGTTCGATTCCCAGTCAGGGCACATGCCTGGGTTGCAGGCCAGTTCCCAGCAGGGGACGTATGAGAGGCAACCGTACATTGATATTTCTCTCCCTCTCCCTCTCTCCTACCCTTCCCCTCTAAAGATAAATAAATAAATAAATATTTGGGGGAAAAAAAAAAGAAAAGAAAAGAAAGCCATACTAATTAAGACTTGGTTATCAGTTGGAAACCACTTTTAATTTTATCACACATTTCAAAACTACACAGGATGAACACGAAATAAGATTGTAACTATTGGCTGTGTTCTCTCTCTGTCCATGTCATTCCAAAAGGCATATATGTCCAAACTCATAGGTTCAAAGTCATGATTGAGATCTTTATAGTCTCTGTGTCCTAGCTCTTTATGGGTTGCTTGGAATACATAAACAATAGAAAACTTAACATCACTCTAGATTCTGAAAGACTTGCTGTGGTCTGTCCTAGATCTATAACCAATAGCCTCCCAACTTCCCTTTCAAATGAGTTATGGATTCTAAGCAAAATTATACCTCAGTTCACTTCAAAATGTATTTTGGTTACCAATCATGTCCCTCCTCAGGAACAGCTAAACATCATTTTTCGAACTGTTTTAATATTGCAGCAATAAAAACCTGAGTTTAATTAGTACTCACCTTTATGTCTGTTCTGAACTGGTTCATATCCCTCACAAATTCAAGTATTTTCTCATTATACATGTCATAGTTCAGGTTCAATTCAACATCATGGGTAAGTTTAATCATGAGCTGGCCAGCCACTTCTGCTGCTCCACGTGCCATTCTGTTCAACTCAGGGATTTGACGATTCAGATTCTCATAGGTATCCAGGGTAGTACCTAAATAAGGATAATCCGAGTCCTGGAAAACAGTGAGGTTAATGCACTCAGGTGGGTTAGAAGAGTAGGTGCCTCACATTCCAGTTATACCATCAAGGTAGTAACTGTAGTTCTTCCCTTGCTTCTAATGTATTCCTAACCCCAATTTTATCCCTTACCCATTATTTTAAGAAGACAACGCTTTTGCTACTTTCTTTTAATCTAACCTACTCCAAGAATGATTCTTTCTTCTAGGTTGTATAGAATCCTTGTTCTATTACATCAGATACCCAGAACAGATTTCTAGCCAAATTCCTTCAAGTTTTACCCTTGTTATCTTCTCTCTGGGAAGTCCGGCCCATTTTAATGAGGAAAGAAGAGAGCATGGATGAAATGTACTTTCAATATAAAGTGTTACTACTGCTCTTAAACTAAAATTTGCCTTTTTCTTAATCACGCAGCACTCGATCCATTTATACAATTTTACCTTTCTAACAAGAATGTTTGATGCTCACAAGAACTTCTGCCTTCATTAAACAACTTTGGTGACTATTTCTTCAGCTCTAGTCCCTACTATTTTGTGTAGTGACAATCCTTTGCTCTGACCTCAATTCTTTACTTTCAGACTGGACATTTCTGTATTATCTCTACCTGTAAACCAACACTGCTAGGTTTTGACATCTAAGACATCATTAAGAAATTTAATAAGAAAACATGACTTCTGAAGGTCAACAGGAATCATCCACAAATTTCCTTGACCGTAGGTGATGACACATTGCTCTTCCTAATGTACTAAATAGACATCATGACAGGCTATTTCAATATAATTCATACTGCTGCTCTGGTAAGTCAAGGGAATTCTACCTATGTTAATCTCCAAATCCACATCTTTCATCACTCCCGTACTTCAGACCTCTCCCTGTCTTGTGCCAGGCTAAGAAGTCTAGTAAGGAAGGACCCAGCCTCTACTGATCAACAATTTTGTAACCATGATTGAAATAAACATAATACACTAAACAGGTGGTCATTGCAGAATAGGCTGTACCAACAAACTCACGGAAGATTCATGTATTAAAAGTTTCCTCATAGACATCAGCAGTTGCAGCTTCTGCTTAACTAAGGAATGACCCTGACCACAAGAAACTGGGCAAGCATCAGCAACTCCTATCAGAACCAGCATAAACTCTGCCTGCACGTCTTGTTCCCAGATTATCAGCAGTGAAACTGCGGATCGAGCTATGAAACTACATGATGGTGCTCACAGGAGGTAACACCGAAACCCCCCAAGAACAGAGCTGAGAAACTGCTCATTGCCAGAAATTCCTTAGTTCCCCTCTTCCATGGTTCCCCTATATAAACTAGCCAAGACACCTGAGATGCTGAGATGGTATTGGAGACATGAGCCTGCCATCTTCTCAGGTTTGTCGACTCCTGAATAAACCTCTTTGCTTTACTTACTAGCACCTGTCTCACAAGTTTGCCTTTCATTAGGGCAGGCAACTGAGCCTTGGTTTCAATTACAATTTGATGCAAAAGTCACCAGCTTCCACCCTGACCCCCTCTACTACCTCAAGGACCTCTTCACCCTCAGAAGTGCCTGCTACAGAGCTGGTCTTCATCATTCTGTTTATTCTGCCTGGCTTTCAGTGCCTTCTAATTGGCTCTTGTACAAGCCAGTCTTGTTTTCCTGCAACTTGGTTAATTCAAAGTTCTGCCTCACAACACTCTTAACATCTGTTTGTTTTTTGCTCCTTTACCCGCAATCCCTGCATAAGAACAAATACCTGGAGCCACATTTCAAAAGGTAGCAAGAACAGCATTGTCCAGTAGAGCAATTGGTGAAATTTGTTCTATACCTCCACGGTCTAAAGGTAGCCTTGTTATTAACAGATCTTACTTAACTGAAGTTTTAGCAAATAAAATCAAACGCTAATTAAGCTGAGATAACAATTCTATGTTAAGACTGATCATAAGGTAGCAGGCAGTAACTACATGTATATAACTTCTTAGAAAACATTTTAAGCAGCCTGGGAAACTTGGTCTCAAAATTGATGTAAGATCCAAGGTAACGCTTTAGAGTTCTTCAGACTTACCTCACAAAAACAGAAGGAAACTGCTGGAATTCCAGAATAGGCAAGGAAAGGGAAAGCAGCATTATCAAAAGAAAGTTTCTCACTACAAGGAAAACAAGAATATGTTTAGAAAGTTTTTAAAAGGCCAGACGGTGCTACCATGCAACTTTATCCCTAGCCCCAAATAAGATCTTTTTTTTAACTTCTTCTTTTTTTTTTTTTTTTTTATTTTATTTTTTTTTTTTAATTTTTTTTTTTTAAGATTTTTTTAAGTACTTTTTTTCTTTTAGATTTTATTTATTTATCTTTTAGAGGGGAAGGGAAGGAGAGAGGGAGAGAAACATCAATGTGTGGTTGCCTCTTGTATGTCCCCTGCCGGGAACTGGCCTGGCAACCCAGGCATGTGCCCTGACTGGGAATCGAACCGCGATCCTTCGGTTCGCAGGCCCACGCTCAATCCACTGAGCTACACCAGCCAGGGCCCAAATAAGATCTTAAAATGAATCTCTCTAGGTACAGATAAGCTCACTGCAAGGTTATGTTTAGATCTCTACCTAACGCAGTCAGTGCCACTGCGTGACTGTTTTTCTATTAACTGTTCATTGACTTTTCTCAACTTACACTTTTTTGATCCAGTTGCTATCCCGATACAGAGAGAGCCCAGTAACTGGATGTTTCACCTGTAAAATAAATCAATTTATTATTAAAATGAACCTTTGTAAAATGTTTGTCTTTATATACATTTATAATATTAAAATTTTATCTCCTTGGAAAAAATGTTCCAAGACAAAACAATCTCAAGTTTCTGAAGTTATTCCTACTAAGTTCATGTTAGTTGCTTTAGTTAAAATGAGCTAGAAATGTTTTCCTACATGACATTCTAAAGGTGGTTTAACCACAATTTAAAAAACCCTCTCCCAGCCAGCCCTCAGGGTATGCCTATCTCATTTCTGATTTCTTCCTTCCAGCACATCTTATACTACTGCCAGCCCAACCTGCAAACATACTACTGCCTTATTGGAGACCCTATAGTAATCACTAGTTTCCCATGCCATCAAGGTCAAGTTCCCTGACCCTTGTTCCCTTCCAACTGTAATCACTCCAATATATAGCCTCTAATCCTATTAGGCAAATCTGGTTCCTCACTCATTCAAAGCTACGGTCAGTAGCATGTCTGTATTTATCCAATAAATATTTCACCTGGCCTCTTATTCAAGTCTTTAGGATAGTTTAAGTCCACCTAAACCTTCCTTACACCCTGACTCTTTCGACAATCCCCTGGGGGCACCTATAGGATAACTTAGGCCTCATGGAATTCTGCTGTATATTCATAAAGAGACTACATATTGTTTGACATCTGGGCCCTTCATATATCACCTCCCTCACCTCGCATGGTTCAACAGGCTGGGGACAAATAAGCCAAGAGTGTGACTGAAGTAATGCTGCTATAAAATTTATTCTCAACTCCAATTACTGGTTACTTATAATAGTTTAAATATCACTGTTGTTCATCTTATGCAAATTAGGCAAAAAATTAAGTTATACAGTTTCATAATTAGGTATACACTTACTTCTTGCATCGTTTTCTCAATAAGTGAATACAACAGTGGGCTGGCAGAAACCTTGAAGTTGCCGGTACCTGCAAAGAGATTATTTTAACGTTGCCCCTTCTCTAGTCAAGCAATTTTCAGTTACTTCTACAACAAAAAGTACTGAGCAAACAGGAAAACAGGAGGACAATGGCCTAGATCAGAGTCCTATGCAACAACTATCCTCTTAATGAGATAGATAAAACATGATTTAGGAGTCAAAGTTCTTTAGTGACAGCTAACCTTAATTTGATTCAACTGAAGCTCTTACTTCAGTTTGTATACTTTAATGTTAATGATTTGTTTTTTGGTACCTTTTTGGTTCATCCACTAAGGCAGTCATCCCAGCTAGTTATACTGAGCTTGCTATATTCAATACATTCTGCTGCACAGGTAAAATGGCAATAATAACCAATCTAATAAGCTTTCCTTTAATTGTAACTCCCTTTTTCCTTCCCAATGAAGACATTTCACTATTTTGAGTTCATCCATTGGCTACATCTGCATTTATAACATTCAAACTCTAGCCCTGACCAGTGTGGCGCGGTGGGTTGAGCGTGTCCCTCAAAGTGTAAGGTCGCTGGTTCGTTTCCTAGTCAGGGCACATGCCTGGGTTGCAGGTCCTAGCTGGGGCACATACAAGAGGCAACCGATAGATGTTTCTCTCCTTCTCTTTCTCGCTCAAAGTAAATACATAAATTTTTTAATTGGTATTTCTATCTATGATACCACAATCTAGCAATATGTGAACTAGTCTCTAGCAATACCATTCTATATAGCGTTGTTTTGTTCCTTCTGGTCTAAAATACAGTCCAGACTAGTGGTTCTCAAACTTGAGTGCATCAGCCACCTGGAATGCCTGTTAACCAGTTTGCTGAACCTACACTCCAGTTTCTGACTCAAAAGTTCTAGGATAGGGCCTGAAATTTTTTCATTTCTAACAATTCCTAAGGGATCCTGATGCTGCTCAGCAGGGAACCACACTGAGAACCACTGCTCTACACAAGGCAATCTGCACCCATTTTATAACTTAATGGACCATTAAGAGGAAGCTAAGTCAATCTTTTGATCTGGATATGGCCAATGTAAATTGTAAAAAGTAACAAGTTCTGCTTTGGAAGAGTTTATCTAAATTCATAAATAGTTAATGAAAAGAATACTTACTAAGGACAGCTTTATCCAGATTAATGTAAGCAAAAGCCTTTAAATGCAAGGAAGAAAGGTATCCCTAGAAAAAAAAGGAAAAATACTAATGCACTAAATGTGTTAATCTAATTATCACACAAAGTTACTATACCATTAGGGGTTTCTTTTTTTAAATTTGGATTCTATCAAGATGAAAATATACAAAGGCAAAAATGATATATACTCAAATCTATCAGAGCATGGTTTCTGGAGGACAAACCAAAGTCATACAAGTTTGGGCGCCATTCTGGGTCCAGTTCCTACCTCCAGCCATTCAGTAGCGCCCACAGCTCCAAAGTCTCCTGCGCTCCAGCTGGCGAAGACAATGCTTCTGCTGGGCTTAAACCCACCTAAAGGACAATGAAAAGTCAGTTTTATCTTGGGAAAAGTTACAGGCAGGCAACTGACTTCAGATAAAATCCAAACTTCTCATTTAAGGCAGCAGACTCAAAAATTTCTTTTCCTTTTGAGGCCTAGGTGAAGAAAAAATTTCAAAAGTGATCTACATGATCACATTGTAAGAAAATAACTGTTGAATCACTAGGGTGCACAACTGAAACTACTAACATTGTGTGTGATCTATAAGCAGAGAAAATAAATTTTTGAAAATTAAAAAGTGTAGGCAATCATTTGCAAATAAGATGTCAAGTACACAGAAAGGACCAGCTTACTGAAAGTCACTTTTTTTTCAGCTCTGTTCTTTGAGTTCCTAACTTCTGGACCACGAGATACTTGAAATCACAGTGTATCTTCTTTGAGAACAATTGCTTATAAGTCACTTAAAACATTCGATTACTTTAAAAACAACTGTTATGAAACAGAATAAAAATCACAGATTTAAGTTACAGCAAAGAGTTTCCAACGAAATCACATTAGTTCCTTTGGGACTGTATGTACCATTGCCCTCCATCCGTTCCCTTTCCCAGTTACTGCATTTAATGTACTTTTGCATAAAAGTTAAGCTTTTCAACTTACCCTCTGATCCAAAGATTCAAAATTGTGATGAAGATTTGCATGCGTGTGTGGGTAGGTGTAGGAGTGGCAAATACCATGGGAGAAAGGCTTGAAAGGAAGCCTTCATATATTATGTTTGTAGTATACAAATATATTCTATCTTATACTTACAAATGTATCAAATCATACATTATAATTTTATAACATAACACTAGATCTTAGTACAGAGGTATGCCACTGCTTGCTTTTAAATAGATTACTTAGGGGCCATGTTAGAATTGCTGTATTATTCTAGGTATGTCAAACTAAGAATTAGGGCCAAATATACACTTTCCAGTGTCTCCCAAGAAACCGATGATTCCCAGTATAATTAAGACACTGGCCCTGGCTGGTGTGGCTCAATGGATTGAGTGCCAGCCTGTGAACCAAAGGGTCGCTGGTTTGATTCCCAGGCAGGGCACATGCCTGGGTTGAGGGCCAGGTCCCCAGTAGGGGGCGCATGAGAGGCAACCACTCATTGATGTTTCTCTTTCTCCTTTCCCCACCTGTCTAAAAATTAATAAATAAAATCTTTGAAAAATAAAAGACACTGCATGGAGAGCTGTTTCAAAGTCAAAGACAGGGATACAATAACTTTGCAATAACTTTGTATGGTAACAAATGGTTACCATACTTATCATGGTAATCACTTCATAAGGTATATAAAATGTCAAATCACTATTTTACACACCTGAAACTAATGTAATATTATATGCCAACTATGCTTCATTAAAAAAGTCAAAGGCACCCTGGCTGCTGTGGCTCAGTGGACTGAGCACCAGCCTGAGAACCAAAGGGTTGCTGGCTCTTCCCAGTCAGGGCACATGCCTGGGTTGTGGGCCAGGTCCTCGGCTGGAGAAGTGCCAGAGGCAACTGGCCCATGTCTTGCTCACATATCAATATTTCTCTCCCTCTCTTCCTATCTCTTTAAAAATAAATAAAATCTTTAAAAATAAATAATAAAAAAAATTAAAGGCAAACATTACAAAAGGCAATCTGCTTTGTACTTAAGAACTCAGGGTCTAGAAGGAGTGACAAAGGTAAAAGGGGGCAAAGCATATTATAACATTTAAAACTACACATAGCACATAGTTATTCAAGTTCTCAAAATTTGCACTCTACCTTTTAAGACCATATCAGAAAATATCCGGGCAAGTTCCAACAGGAGAGCTGTTCCCACACTGGATTTCACAGCTCCAGGGCCCCAGGCATCCCTCTGGGCCCCCACCACAACATAGCGATCTTTTAAAATAAATAAATAAAAAAAAAATAAAGTTATACAATGAGCTCTTAAACTGTTTTCTAAGTCTAGAAAAAGTGCATTCGTAGAAGAGTAAAAATGGATATATGTATTAAGGATAAGAGAGCCTTAGGACTTTGGGGATTAAAAATTCACATGACAATACTAATCTTTTTCCTTACTAGTATCGCTAGTCTTTTTCTACGTTACCAATTGTTTTGCTAATATACTGTATTTGTGCTCACTGTTTAATAAGCAACTGAAGTCCAAGGCTTTCCATACTAAATAACATGACTATTTGATTGCATTTAAATAGATACATGACCTATTCGCAGGATCAGCAAACTACAGCCCGCACACCCATTCATTATGTATTGTCTATGGCTGTTTTCTTGTTACAATGCCAGAGTTAAATAGTTGCAACAGAGACTGTATTGCCCACAAAATGTTTACTATCTGCCCTCTTAAGTAGAAATCTGCTTACTGCTTGCTGGTCTACTAAATAATTAAAAGTGATTCATAGTCATAATGGTCAGTTTTTGACAAGTTACTTTGCTAGGGCCTTATTAGCTCCCACTGATATTGACACCTAAACAATTCCCTTTAGGACAGACAGATAGCGTTTCTCAGAGCCAAACCAGCCTTCCTACACTCCCTCCTCTGGCTTCATGCTTAAGAAGAGAGAGAAAAACAGAAATACGCAAGTAGAGCAATAGAGAGACAGAGAGAGAAAGAAAAAGAACTAAACAAGGGTCTTTACCTGGTTCTTCAAAGCCTTTAATAACACCAAAGACATTTAAAATTCTTGTCTCTTTCAGTACATTGTTCACAGTGAGTTTCACATTCCTATCCATTGTCGTTACCAGCCTACATGCAGAATCTGTTTTCCAAGCAGGAGGACAGTTTCCCTCCATATTTCTAGAAGTAAAAAACAGAAACCAACATTCTGAGTTCTTGTTACTTTCCTGGGGTTTATAAAGTCAGTCCTCCTTACCATCCAGTAAAGTCCTAGGTTAAAAGGACATAAAAGAGAACATAAAACGAAGATGCTCTTCGTTTGAGACCAATCACCCCATTAGGTAGAATATATTTTAGCTATCTAATTAAGCCAAAGGAACATGATCAGTGGGGTTAGAGTAACTTGCTCCATGTCACTGAGCAAATAAAGGTTCCCATGGCTGCCTGATATTAGATCTACATCATATGCCAATATCGGGTAAGAAATATGTCCAGATCTAGACAAAGATTAATGACATGTACTCTAATCAGACTCGGTTCTGTTTTTAAAGAGGGGTACTAATATACTAGGGATATCTAGGACTAATCATGGCGGCAAAACATCTGGAAACTGTAGTGAGAACTGAGGATATTAAGTCTTACATCTATAGACAAGAAAACTTAAATTTACCATTGCTAAAAAGAAAATCCAGAACTAATGGGTATCATAGGGAATAAAAGTCAGCTCAACATAAATTCTAACAAATCTCCAATAACTCAATGGGTTGCCATAGGCAACCAAGTGCTCCACTACGGAAGCATTCAAGCAGAAGCTCTGCCAGGAATATTTCACAAGGAATTCCCTGCATGAATTGAACAAGGCCTCCTTGAGTCTATAAATCCAGTGTCTATTACCAATATCACTTTACGGAGGAAAAATTTCATTTTTCTCTACACCAAGTTAATAGCTATCCATCCCCTAAAATGTTCTGAATTTGGAAAATTAGAGCCAATTGTTTTGAGATTTAAATCAAATCAACTTAGATTATTCCTCCGTAATCATAAAACCTCACCCTCTAAAACAGTTTTCAAATATGAACTTACTCAAACAGTTTATCTGCAGACGCTCTGGAAATTGTTTGGACAGGTATGTTAGGCAATCCTGATGACTGAGATGGTGGAAACTGAGTGTGATTGAAAGAAGGGAATCCAGGTGTGTAAGGGTCACCTGTTCCCAGATGAGCCTAGTAAAACAAAAGAGGAATCAGCTCTATCAGATACTTACTCAAGAAGTTTCCCTGAAGTTCATATTCAATATAAGCCTATATAGCCCAAGCTTAGTTTAGCACCTTAAAGTCTGAAAGTCTGAGTGGCTCTATGATACGAGACTCTTGATTTTATGACATGGACCAAATTCTCAATTCAAGACACCACAGTAGTCTCCCCATACCCATGAGGAATATGCTCCAAGACCTCCGCTGGATGCCTGAAACTGCAGATAGCACTGAATACCACATATACTGTCTTTTTGCTTATACACACATATACTTTATGCTTCCTCTTTGGCATATCTGAACTGTCAGCATCACTACTCTTGCACTTTGGGGCCATTATTAAGTAGAATGAGGTTTTTTTGAACACAAGCACTGTGACGCCATGACAGTCAGTCTGATAACTAAGACAGAGACTTGATGAGTGTGTGTGCAGGTAGTGTGTATGAGCAGGTTGTGTGTGCAATGCTGACACGCTGAGTGAAGGGATGATCCAGTCCCAGGCTGGATGGAGTGGGTGGCTCAAGATTTCATCATGCTTGGCCCTGAATCAAGGCCAGCAGTTTGCTGAAGCTGCTGGTTTCAAGCAGGAGCCTAAAGCATTGTCTTTCTATGGTCTGTTGGCCATTTCAGAGCTTAGGAAATGTAATGGTCAATTCATTAGAGAGAGACATCTAGGTAAAAAAAAAAAAAAAAAAAGATTTCATCATGCTACTCAAAAAGGCGCACAATGTAAAACTTATGAATTATTTCTGGAATTTTCCATGTAATATTTTCAGATGGCAATTGACAGTGGATAACTGAAAGCAAAACTGCATAGAAGGGGGGACTCCTATACTGATGAAGTACTTTTATCAATAAGCAGTAACTAGGTTTAATCCATATTCTTGCTTATTGCTAAAATTCTCCCAGAAAAAAAAGCACTTAAGAAAGGCAGAATTCTCTCCATATTTCTACTAATGTAAGTAAGAGCTAGCAATAATTTGGAGAACCCAAAAACTACTTTAGTAAAAAAATAAGAACTCACATGTCCAAAGAATGGAAGTTCTGCATCAACAATGGGAAATTGAGCATAGTCCATGTAGATCAAAACACCAATTGCATTAAAACTTTGAGCATTTGCAACCTAAAGAAAAACACATAAAGCTCAGAATATGAACATCTAATCATATAAAATTGTAAGAATACATACTGGACTTTATTCTAAAGAATAAAGGGTTGCAGAGTATTACATAAGCATTTTTGATGAGTTTATTTTCACTGAAAGACAAGGAATACAAAATAGGATACACCATAATTTTGAAGTATCCTATTAAATTTAGATAAGTAGGACTCGTTGAGTTCTTTAATAAATTAAATTACATTATCAGGTATGAGAGTTTAAGATTGCTGGCCTTCAGAATGTAATAAAGTTAACAATACCATTTAAATGAAGAATGATATGATGCCAACGTATTTAATAACTTATACTACTCATACTCACCTTTTCAGCAAAAGTGATCTTCCCTGCTCTAACAATCACTAAAGATCCATTCACAGGAGTGCTTAAACTCTCAAAGTCTTGTTTAGTGCCAAAATTAGCATGGACCAGTTTACCCTAAAATAAAAACATGACACGTAATTACCATTAGGTTATTAGAACAGCCACAGAGTCTAAGACAGAATGGTTTTCAGATCAAGATTTCTGGCCTCCTATATTCATCTTTCATTATCCCATGCTATCTTTAATATACATTGATGTATTTACATTAATTAATTTACATTTAATCTATTTTTACATTGCTTCAGACGTGTTGGAGGAAGACAAAGAGTAACAGAGACATATACCAATATAAACACTGCAGGCCAGCCAGGGCAGCACCAATCACACAATGTTCCCGCACTTGAACCCCAGACAAGTGAGGATATACATAAGAATGGGTCTTAATGGAAAGTTCTGACAATATTTTTGTCCAAAAGTGGTCTATTATAATAAAGTGACTTGCACAGATCAACTTTTAGATGTTTATATAAGCTGTCATCATAATACTCCTAAACTCTATTACAGTTCAGATGTATAGCTATAAGCTGACATTAATAACCAAATATCTAAATATAAAAAGCTTGCAGGGGAACTAAAACCCTCAAAGTTTTTTTTTAACAGAACAATTCATGCACCTCCAAACCCTAGTTTATAGGTAGCCAAAGAAAGTGATACACACAGGTAAGTAGGAAGACAGACAATAACTGTAAAACTTCATCTGGCTTGGAAGGCATTCACTAGATAGAACCCTGATATACATGTGTGATTTTTTTTTACTTCTTTTTTTAGAGTATATTTTACTGATTATGCTATTACAGTTTTCCCATTTTTCCCCCTTTATCCCTCTCCACCCTGTAACCCCCTCCCCTCCAGCATTCCCCTCGCCTTACTTCCTGTCCATGGGTTGTACATATAAATTCTCTGGTTTTTCCATTTCCTATACTATTCTTAATCTCCCCCTGTCTATTTCGTACCTACCATTTATGCTTCTTATTCCATGTACCTTTCCCCATCTCCCCACCTCCCCACCGAAAACCCTACATGTGATCTCTATTTCTGTGAATCTGTTCCTGGTCTAATTGTTTGCTTAGTTTGTTTTTGTTTTTTTTTAGTTCAGCTGTTGATAATTGTGAGTTTGTTGTCATTTTACTGTTCATATTTTTGATCTTCTATTTCTTAGGTAAGTCCCTTTAACATTTAATATAATAAGGACTTGGTAATGATGAACTCCTTGAATTTGACCTTATCTGGGAAGTTTATTTGGCCTTCCATTCTAAATGATAGCTTTGCTGGATAAAGTGATCTTGGATGTAGGTCTTTGCCTTTTATGACTTGGAATACTTCTTTCCAGCCCCATCTTGCTTGTAAGGTTTCTTTTGAGAAATCAGCTGATAGTCTGATGGGAATTCCTTTGTAGATAACTCTCTTCTTTTCTCTTACAGCTTTTAAGATTCTCTCCTTATCTTTAATCTTGGGTAATGTAATTATGATGTGTGTTGGGTCCAACTTCTTTGGGACTCTCTGAGCTTCCTGACTTCTATGTCTATTTTTTTCTTTGGATTGGAGAAATTTTCTTTCATTATTTTTTTCAACGAAGTTTTCAATTTCTTGCTTTTCCTCTTCTCCTTCTGGCATCCCTATGATTCGGATGTTGGAACGTTTAAGTTGTTCCAGAGGTTCCTAAATCTCTCCTCATTTTTTGAATTCTTGTTTCTTCATTCTGTTCTGATTGAATGTTTATTTCTTCCTTCTGGTCCAAATCATTGATTCGAGTCCCAGTTTCTTTCCCTTCACTGTTGGTTCCCTGTATATTTTTCTTTATTTCACTTTACATAGCCTTCACTTCTTCCTCTATTTTACATCCATACTCAACCAATTCTATGAGTATCTTGATTACCAGTGTTTTGAACTCTGCATCTGAGAGGTTGGCTATCTCCTCATTGCTTAGTTTTTTTCTGGAGTTTGGATCTGTTCTTTCATTTGGGCCATGTTTCTTTCTCTCGGTGCACCTGTTCTGCTGTAAGGGTGTGAGAGCCTTAGGTATTCTCCAGAGTGGGGCAACCCTCTTTGCCATGTTCTAGCGCTGTCTGTGGGTAACGGGTCAGAAAGGGAACAATGCTGCTTGTTCAGCTCTTACTCCGCTTTCCATCACTTCCCCTGCTATCCACAAGCTAATTGTGTTCTGCTGGTGCTGATTCCCGGGTGAGTGGGTTTGTGTACATTCTAGGACCCCGTGGGCCCCTCCAATGGACTGTCCTGTGAGACTGGAAGTTTCTCCTGCTACCACACTCCAAACAGGTTTTTACAGCCTGAAGTTTTGAGACTTTCTTTTCTTGTCGCTGGAACCCTGGGTTGTACCATCTGTCTCTCTCCCCAGTTGTTCCTCCCAGTTTATCTGCACGTATAAGAATGTGGGATATCCTGGTCTGCCAGCCACTGCCTCACCGGCCCCAGTCTGCCAGCAGCCACTTTATCACGTGTCCTCGCCACCCTGGCTGCCCATGTCCTCCCTCCTACCAGTCTGGATGAGTTTCTTCTTTAACTCTTTGGTTGTTGGACTTCCATACAGTTCAATTTTCTGGCAGTTCTGGTTGATTTTTGTTTTTAAATTGGTTGTTATCCTTCTTTTAGTTGTGCAAGGAAGGGAAGCTTATCTACCTATGCCTCCATCTTGGCCAGAACTCTCCATATATGTGATTTTTAACCTGAAAAACCTAGATAATGCTATTCTATGTAACTGTTTTTTAATTTCTGTAGTAGTTTGGCCATACCTGTTTAAGTTTTATAACATCAATCATTAAAGAATCAAGCTAAGACTAGACTGCAGCCAGGGTGATATTGATATCTGTCCCCACATTAGGGGGAATCTGATATATGTATTAATTCAACAAATACTACCTTGTGTCAGACACTGTCCAAGGCTGTAGGATATAGTAGTAAATGAAACCAACCCCTAGCTCTTTTTTGAAGACTTTATTTTTAGAGAGAAGGGTAAAGAGGGGGGAAGAGAGGGAGAGAAACATGTATCAGTTGCCTTTTGCATTCTCCCAACTAGGGACCTGGCCCACAACCCAGACATGTGCCCTGACCGGGAATGGAACTGGTGACCTTTGGCTTTACAGGACGACATTCAACCCACTGAGTCACAGTCAGAGCCCCTAACTCTTTAGTAGCTTATATTCCAGTGGGGAACCAAATGAATAATGTGTGTTAGGCACCATAAGTATTACGAAGAAAAATAAAGGGAGGTAAGGGGAAGTGATTACAGGAAGGACACTTTTGATAAGATAATCCAGGAAGACTTCTCTAGAAAGGTAATGTTAGAGAAGAGACTTGCACCATGTGAGGAAATAAGCCATGCAGATATTTAGAGAAGAATGGTCCTGACAAAGGGAAATGCAAGTTTATAACAGCCTTGAGGTGAGAGTGTGCTTGAATTTGAGTATCTGAGGAACAGCAGGGAGGTCAGAGTAGTCAGAACGGAGTGAGAGAACAGAGCAGCGGGATTACGTAGGGTCTTGCCAACCAAGATGAGGACTTGGCATTTATTTAACTATGGCACAAGAGGGTTAAGAACAAGAATACCTCATGATCAGTTGCATTTTACAAGTAAATTTATACTATTAACTCCTGAGAATGACAGTAAGTTTTTGAGTTATTCAATAGAGAAGACAAGTCATGCACTGTTCTGCCTTACTTACAGTAACTGTCCCAGCCTTGCTGTACGCCACGTAACCCGCAGGGTTCTCCAACAGGAATCCTGTGCCACTGCTCACAGCCACTATGGTCACTGCATTTTGAGCACTGTTAAAAAGATTTACGTTAAAATGAAGCTAATACCACCATTGGAAAAAAATTAAATGGCTTTAATATATTTAGTCTCTGCTATTCTTATCATAACTAAATGTAGCTACTTTATAAGTTTACCGTCTTTCGACATACCTGCCTTTGACCTGAATCTTAACAAAATGTTCATCATGCCAGGCTTTGCTGAGTTGAAATTTACGGAACTGATCTTCAAGATAAAAAGCAAGGCTTTCATCTTTTTGAGATCCAGCCTCACGAGGGACATAGGAATTTTCATTTAGCTGCCTGGAGGAAAAAATGTCACTGTTAAATCACTAAAACTTAATTTAAAATAAACATTAAACTCAAATACCAGGCAAATTTATTTTTAAATTAACACTTTTTAATAACATTATGTAGGTTTCAGGTATACACCATTATAATTTGATGTCTGTATGCACAACAGATACTCATAACCAAAAGCTGAGTTTCCAATAAGTAAATTGTTATAAAATCATAACTCAACTTCCGGCCAAGATGGAGGCGTTAGGCGGACACACTGTGCCTCCTCTCACAACCAAAATTAAGGACAACAAATATTTAGAAACAAGAAAACAACCAGAGCTAATAGAAAATTGAACTGTACGGAAGTCCAACAACCATTCATTCAGACTGGTAAGAGGGCGGAGTCGCGGCAGGAGAAAGTGGAGGTGCGGACCTGGGAACGCAGGCAGCAGTGGCTGGCAGTTCCCAGGTGCACAGGCGGCAGCTGGCGGACCCCGGGCACGGGATGGCAACTGTGCAGACCCAGTGAGGCCGCACAAGGCGGCTGGCTGACCAGGTGGTCCCACATTCCGGCAAGCAGATGGTCCAGGCGAAGGGGAAGTGGTGGAAGGGACTAGAATCCAGGACAGAGCGGAGCAGGCGCCATTGTTCCCCCTCAGACCCCACCCCCACATACAGTGTCCCATCTCAGTGACTGGGCTACCCTGCACAGGGGAACACCTAAAGGCTCCACCCCTCACTACGTAACAGCAGCGACCTGGCCAAAAACAAACCAAAACAAAACAAAAAAACACCAAAAATGGCTCAAACCAGAGAAAAAATCAAAGCCCCAGAACCAATTCACCTAAGCCGTGAAGAGATATCCAACCTATCAGATGCATAGTTCACAGCCCTGGTGATCAGGATGCTCAAAGAATTGGTTGATTTTGCTCACAATTAGATGAAAAAATGCAGGCTACAATACGTGAAATGAAGGAAGACGCATGGGGAACCGATAAGAGATGGAAGGAAAACTGGGACTCAAATCAATGGAGTGGACCAGAAGGAAGAAACTAACAACCAGACAGAAAACAAGGAAGAAACAAGAATTCAAAAAAAATGAGAGGCTTAGGAACCTCCGGGACATCGTTAAACGTCCCAACATCCGAGTTATAGAGGTACCAGAAGGGGAGGAAGAAGAGCAACAAGTGGAAAACTTATTTGAACAAATAATAAAGGAGAACTTCCCCAATGTGGCAAAGGAAATAGACTACCAGGACGTCCAGGAAGCTCAGAGAGTCCCAAAGAAGTTGGACCCAAGCAGGAACACACCAAGGCACATCATAATTACATTAGCCAAGATTCAAATGAAGGAGAGAATTCTAGAAGCAGCAAGGGATAAGGGGACAGTCACCTACAAAGGAGTTCCCATCAGACTGTAAGCTGATTTCTCAAAAGAGACCTTCCAGGCAAGAAGGGGCTGGAAAGAAGTATTCCAAGTCATGAAAAGTCAAGAACCTACATCCAAAATTGCTCTATCCAGCAAAGCTGTCATTTAGAATGGAAGGGCAGATAAAGTGCTTCCCAGATAAGGTCAAGTTAAAGGAGTTCATCATCACCAAGCCCTTATTCTATGAAATGTTAAAGGGACTTACTTAAGAAAAAAAAGTAAAAATAGGACAGTGAAAAGACAGCAAACTCACAGCTATTAACAACCACGTCTAAAACAAAAGCAAACTAAGCCAACAACATCAGAACCACAGAAAAGGAGATCATGTGGAAAGTTAGCAACAGGGGAGTGGGAGGAGGAGAGGGGGGGAAAGGTACAGAGAATAAGTAGCATAGAAGGTGGGTAGAAAATAGAGGGAGGGCAAGAATAGTGTGGGAAATGTAGAAGCTAAAGAACTTATGACACATGGACATGAACTAAAGGGGGGAATGTGGGTGGGAGAGGGTGTGCAGGGTGGAGGGGAATGATGGGGGAGAAATGGGACAACTGTAATAGCATAATCAATAAAATGTATTTAAAAAATAGAAAAAAATAAAAAGATAGAGTGGGAGTTCATAAGACCGATCCTAATAAAGCGCTAAACGAATAAAATTGAAGATAAGCAAAACAGCAAAAAAAAAAAAAAAAAATCATAACTCAATACTATCCATTAGAGTTAAGATAAATTAACGGTGACCCAAAATTTCTGGACTAACCAGATAAATTTAGAAGAAAAAAACTGTGCCCAATATCTGAAGAAATCTATGACTTCCAACATGTTAAACCCACTCATCAACTGGAAAGCGCTCCTTCAAGAGCCCCGTCCCAATACAATATTAGGGTAGTTTTAGGGGAAATAAGTAGCTTCCAGAGGATCTTTTGTGAGAAAAATGAGATAGTATTACTGTTGGTAAAGTCAACATTACAGCTTCAGTTTTCACCTACTTTGAAGCATTGTGAATCCCCTAGAAGCAAAATGGCTTACTCTGATCTGCCATGGCAATTTGTAACTACATGGCAGGTTAGTTATTTTACCTTTTAGCGGGGCTGGGGGGTAAACTATACACTCACTTCAACTATGGTTGTATGATATACCTGCTGTACAATATACACAAAAGTATTCCTTAAATGGAATAAAAATGCCAATATTTCTAATTTAAGACTAAAATAATTATTGTACCACTGAAACTATAGGAAACTAGTAAAAGCTAAAAGATGAATTTGTTTTTTACACAATGTTAGATATATATCTAAGGAAGATCTTAAAAATCTAAAGATAGATACCTTAAGGACACTTCTTAGGACATGGATTAATGAGTGAGAACCAGAAGAAATCAAGGAAAAATAGAGACATATCAAGTCGGGCAGCCAAATTTATCTCAATCTAGAGGATTAAGAAGGCTACTGATGGCCCTGGAGAGTAGCAGAGCTCAGCATGACTTAAAAGGGGTTAAGATGGAAAACCAGAGCAAAAGAAAAGTCTGACAACAAGCAGCAGGCTACAAAGAAACAAATGAGAAAAAGATTAAGGACCCATGATTTTTTTAGAAGGGGAGTCCCCACAAATGTTCTACCTTTTCCCTATCAAAACAGCTTGAATTCTTTCCCGAATCCTTACCCTCTAGCTAAACAAGAGAAGTCTCCCCTCCTCTCTCTAGCAGACTGTCACCTCTGCTTAGGTACTGAGGTTAAACTTGTGAAGCAGCCCAAGCTTACTTGATTGTGTCGTCGAACTCAACGTTATTCAGTTTCTCTGACAACATTGCTTTGAGGTCTGACCAAAACAAATGGGGAGGTGTTTCAGGAAGGTCCTCTGTGTCCTCTGTGTCCTCTGTGTCCTCTGTGTCCTCTGTGTCCGGAGACTCTGTTCTTTCACATTCAGCTTTTGGTTCTACACGTTTACAATAGCCCAAGTAGCCAATCATAAATCCTAAGGATGGAAAGTTTCAGAGCTGAATTCACAGAATTTCATTTACAATCTATTCCCAAAAGAATTGTTAATGTTTTCAGCTGAGTCTTGAAAATACTGGTTTTAGTCAAATTTAAAGCAGTTTGAAAGTAAATAATGCACCTGCTTTATATATTTTAAACCATTTAGTCTAAGAAAATATATACTAACTTTATTTTATTTATTTATTTATTTTAATTTTTAGAGAGGGGGAAGGGACAGAGAAAGAGAGGGAAAGAAACATCAGTTGGCTTCCTCTCACACCCACCCCAACTGAGGACCTGGCCTAAAACCCAGGCATGTACCCTGACTGGGAATCAACCAGTGACCTTTTGGTTAGGCCAGTGCTCAATCCACTAAGCCACACCAGCCACGGTAATAACTTTATTTTAAACAGTTACCTTTTCAAAGTATATATACCTTTTCTTCCCAGAAGCCTTCCTTGAATCTTTAGGCCAAGCTTTTACGCTACAAATATCCTGTACATGGTTCTAGTATAATATTTGCAAATAACACTGAAAAGATTCCTGTGTCTCTTTCTCCCACCAGGCTAAACTCAAAGACAGGAATAGAATCTTGATGATTGTATTCCTAGAACCTAACACAATGGCATATAAAAAGGTACAATATAAATGTGTGCTGAACTGAACTCACAAACTTCCGAGAGTTAGTGACAAGAAACATTTAAGTTTTGAGTGGCCACTCTTACCAATGAAGAAGAAGATGATTACAGCAATAGTTCCATAGCAGATATTTCCATTAAACCTTTTTGATTTTGCAGCATGGGCATGATTACTCCTCATGTGATTGTCATCATTTTCTTCCTCGTCTGCTGCTAGTTTCATCTCCACACGACTGTTATCGCCATCTACTTGCCGCGCAAGACTAAACCGGGTATATGACAGCGGTTCTCCACTAAACTGAGATTTTAAAAAAGAGAGACAAAGAAAAGCATTATGAAAAACAAGAAAGGGAGTAGGAACATTTACAGAAAGTCTGGTCAGGTACTATAGTTGTTATTGGGCCATCACTGTGACTTACTATACATTCTTAAGGAAAAAGAAGTTCTCCTTTCAAACCATTATCCTTCCATGCGCCCAGTTCTGTCAGTGGCAGGTGCGTGAAAGATCATGCACTGGCCTTCTGCCTCTCATTCAGGGTTTCTGTTATGTGTATCTACTTTTATACATTTTGATCTGTGCTTTCTTTAGTTAATGTGACCTACTTGCAGACCCCCTCCACCATGTCCCAAATACCCTGCCTTCAGACCACATTTTCCATGATTACTTCTACTCTAGACTAAATATACAAGTATTCTTTTGTGGAATGAGTTAGGCTTCAAGATTACCATTTCAAATGTAAGTGAATACCTGATAATAGCTCTGGGTATTATTTCATGCTTTCTTGGTGAAAGGCATTATTGTATTACTTCATATTCTTACAAACTGGTAACAAAGAAATGCAAACCCAAAATATCTTACCAAGTTAGAGAATGCTGATCTGGCTTGATCCATCATTCTGGTCATCACACAGAAGAGCCTAGTAATATAATACAGAATTATGATAATGAGATATATGCCACTGTATCAGATTAATGAAGGCTTTTCATTACCATGCTAGATTATTATGTATCAAATTTACTTTTAAATATATTACCAACTTTCTAGAAAGGGTATTTAACGAAATATTTAATTTACATGACAACCAAATTTAGTACGAGGTGAACATGCTAACCACTACACTACAGAAACTAGATTTAGCGTAATCTCTGATTACACCTTGAATCAAGGTGGAGTGGGTGTGGGGGCAGCACCAAGGACATTATTGGAAGTAATAAGAAATTTGAGCCCTGGCTAGTGTGGCTCAGCGAATTGAGTGCCGGCCTGCGAACTGAAATGTCACCAGTTGATTCCCAGTTGGGGCACATGCCTGGGTTGCAGGCTAGGTCCTCAATTAAGGGTGTGTAAGAGTCAACCCATCAACGTACCTCTCACACATTGATGTTTTTCTCCCTCCCTTCCCCTCTCACTAAAATAAACAAAATCTTAAAAAAAATTTTTGAATATAAATTATATACTGGAATACAGTATTGTATTAATGTTGGGTTTAGGGAGTGTGATGATGGTATTGTGTTTTTGGAGAACTTGCTCTTAGGAGGGAGATTAATAGTTAGAAATTTAAGGATGAAGTATTGTAATATCTGTAACTTACTTTCAAATAGTTCAGTTTTTAAAAAGTATATAAGAGATAAAGCAAACGTGGCAAACTATTAACAATTAATGAATCTAGGTAAAGGGTAAATGGATATGCACATTACTTTTTCAATTTTTCCTGGAGGCTGGAAATTTTCAAAATTAAAAATGTTGGGAAAACTAGTTAGATTGTCATCCATAGTAAGTAGATTTAACTGAATTTAGTTACAAGGATGAATACAAAAGACAATAGAGTGGCACCTAAAAAAAAAAAAAGCCACAAGTAGAATTAAGTCAAGACTGATCATGTGACACAGACCAGTAACAAAGCATCTTCAATAGAAAAAGAGCCCTGGCTGGTGTAGCTCAGTGGATTGAGCGCAGGCTTGCAAACCAAAGGGTTGCTGGTTCAATACCCAGTCAGAGCACATGCCTGGGTTGTGGGCCAGGTCCCCAGTAGGGGGCATGCGAGACACAACCACACATAGATGTTTCTCTTCCTCTCTCCTTCCCTTCCCCTCTCTCTAAAATTAAATAAATAAAACATTTTAAAGAAAAAGAGAAAACCTGATTCTTCTGATTAAGTGAACAGTTCCTATAAATGATTTGATAGATCTTGGAGGCAAAAAGCATATACGAAAGACAAAACACAGAGTATGCTATTTTCTAGACAAAAAGTCCAATTAGCTGAGAGGTTAAGTGACTCGTTCAAAGCTGAAAAATGATACTCTAAAAATGTGTTACAGGGTTATAGAAATTCTGTTCTCATGTCCAGAAATATTAAGAAATTAATCTTAACTTTTTTCAAAGCAAAATATACCTCTGTAACCAACTGAGTCCTAATTGATTTGAGTGCATCTAGATCCTTGATAGTGATTATATTGAGAAGTATAAAAATTAACATTTAGCCCTGGCTGGTGTAGCTCAGTGGATTGAGCGAGGGCCTGCGAACCAGAGAATCGCGGTTCGATTCCCAGTCAGGGCACATGCCTGGGTTGCAGGCCAGTTCCCAGCAGGGGACGCATGAGAGGCAACCGTACATTGATATTTCTCTCCCTCTCGCTCTCTCCTACCCTTCCCCTCTAAAGATACATAAATAAATAAATAAATCTTAAAAAAAAAAAAAATTAACATTTATGTCATGCTATCCATTGTACAGCTTTTCAGATACAAGTATACTGAGAGCACGTTTAACACCCACATGGCACAAAGCAAGTTGTGAGATACACGCAGATTGTAAAACAAAAGACATCATATAAACTGAAACTAGAGAAGTCTCCTGTCAAAACCTATTAACAAATTCTTTTAAACTCATTAGTTTTAAAGACTGGAGCCAATAACCAATAAATAGGTCATATTCTTAGAAGCACAATCTCTTGCCCCATCTGGTGCAAAACACTTATCACTATCACTGCACCAGAACCATGCAAACCCAATCACCAGAGCCAGAACTGGAAGGCCACACCCTGAACCAGTTTTAATCACCCTTTTCTAGGAAAAAACAACTGACAAATTTAATTCTCCGCCAAATCAGCCATTCCTCAAGGTTTCTAGTTTTAAATGAACTTTAACACTAGAGTGACAACACATATTTAAACAAAATGATTTAAATGAGATTGAGTGATTGCAAATCTACAAAACCAAGTAGATATTAATAGAACATGTAATTACGATTTTATGTAATTAAAATCCAAGTACATTTTTTTAGTGGGAAAACAGATGTTAGTTATTTCTATTTCAATCCCCAACACAAAATTAAAACTATAACATAAAAAAAAAAATCAAGTCACAGGAAAAAAAAACTGTGACCTAGGTAATTCCTAGTTTGATCTCACCGTTTAACCTCACAACTGTGAAGAATACAACAATTCTATGATATCCACAAAAACTATTCCTGGAATTTTATATACAACAAATTTGAGTCATTCTTTCAAAATTACCTCACAGAGTAAAACTTTCTATTTAAAATAATTCCTTAATGAATTTTCTTCCAACTGAAATCACTCTAAGTGCTCTGGAGTGTGGAAGAGAAACTTTCCATACCAGTTGCAACAACACTATCCTGTCTATAAACAAGTAGCTCTGCTGAAGGCCACGTCTACAAGCCAAGTAATTCTTATTTGTCTTATTTCAACACGACACCACCAATGCTAATAATCAACATAAGAAACCAACTATCACCTGGATTTTCATTCCTTTTAGCACTTGGTATTTCTTTGGTGTTCTTAATAATAACTGGAAAAACTATTCAGTTTCTCACATTAATAATGAAAATTAAGGTAAGCAAAACAGAGCCCCAGAGGCTTGGAACATAAAATGGAAGGAGGATCTGAAATGTCTTCCCTGGAGTCATGGGATAGAAGACAGGCGGCAGCAAAGGTTAGACTACAGTCTCAAACATCTTAAAAATTCAAATCATCTTATTCCTACTTTCTTTAAAGATGGCATTAATTTCTATTTAATTTTTTTCAGATACAGTAATTATCTTGAGGTCTTCAGCTCCTTTGGGGTATCTCAAAACCAGGGGTCTATATATAATATATACAGCGAAGGTGGGGGTGGAGGGCAGAGTGCAGGAAATCATCAACCAAAATATACTTTCACCTATTTTTAACACATTCAAAGCAGCTACTCCATTTTACCTGAAATGAAAACAAGACACTTGTTTGTTATAACTGAAAAGCTCACTTCAATTTAGAAAAGAGGCCACAGTTTCAAGTCCTTGGAGCTCATGTAGAGTGAAGTTCCTCTGCCTGCTTGAGGCTCTGTTCTACAGACCTTCACTACCTAGTACTTCACTGCCCTCTGCTTTCTCCAAAATGAGAGACAATCCAGCCCCTGTCTTTGCCCTCTAACATTCTTCTCTTCTTGAAGTCCTACTCATTTTTTCCTGGCTCAGCTCAAGGACTACCTCTGTGAAGCATCCTCTGATTTCCCTATCCTATATAGTATTTGACGTGGGATTACATTATAATAGAGAAATTTTACTTCTTAACAATATAGGGCCATGCTTAATGTATAAAGTTCATTTTTCATATCATTTGGAAATGGTAAAAAAAAAAAGAATATAGCCTTGGGTGGTGGATTGAGGGCTGGCCTGCAAACTAAAACGATGCCCGTTGGATTCCCAGTCAGGGCACACGATGCCAGTTGGATTCCCAGTCAGGGCACATGCCTGGGTTGCAGGCCAGGTCCCCAGTAGGGGGCGCGCGAGAGGCAACAACACACTGATGTTTCTCTCCCTCTTCCTCCCTTCCCCTCTCTCTAAAAATATTTTTTTAAAAGAGAAAAAGAATATAACGAAAACCTTATACCTGGGATCTTTTCCTATCCCTGCCACTATTATGATTTATCCTACAACTATTGGGCAAAGCTTGGCTGGTAGAGATTTTTAAAAGTAGAAAAATACTAACGTTTATGTGGTAGGGCTCCAAGACCCCAAACAATTAGTTATCAATACCCACTTTGCAAACTACTTCCCTCAACAGCTACATATTTGCAGGTGAGAGTGAGGACACGAACTTCTGCAAGGCCCTCAGAACTCATTAATTGTATATACACAGAATGACTTGTAAAGAGAAGGTCAAGGTTTCTACTAGCTTTAAGACTCTAAATTGAAAAGGCAGTGGAGGAAATCAAACAAAACAAGTAGCATCTTTATTCTCATTCAGCTTTCTGAAAAAAAAAAGGTTGTTCAGTGGAAGGTCAGGACCACCTGAAGTCATTGCAGTTTATCTCTGTAGTGCTCATCAAGGAAAGCACAGAGAAGGCAGGACATACATGAAAAGTTCCAAAAGGTCTCGGAGGATCATTTTTAACTAGCTTTCACTGTCTGATTCAAACTTAGCTGTGAGCCTCACTCCATTATAGTTAAGTGCATTTGCAGAGGCAAATAATTGCCACGCCTTAGGGCAGAGTTGGCCAAGGTGTTCTTTGCTTCCCAACAACCTTGAGCACAAGCTAGCAGTACACCATTACTTGACAAGAACGTTCCATCAGACACAAGTTAAAGGGTGCTATGCTATACATAGCCTTTTGGAAAATATTTTATATCAACAGAAATTTTAATTCTAGATGTTCTTGTGAAGCATATTGAGTTTACTATAATCCAACAGTGGGGGGAGAATAAAACAGAAGGGCCTACAAGTATTTTAGAGCACCTAAACCTTCACAGAAAAAACTTTGTAAATCACCTAAAATGTTTGTCAACAAAGTCAAACTCCCCAGCTCAGAAACAACTGAACCAGCATCTAGTATTCCAAACTCATATTTAAGCAGAGAATAAAGATATCAGGTATCTAAACACTTCTGTAACAGGGCAATTATTTCCCTCTTCAATACTGTTAACAGACCCCCCTCTCCCTCCCCCCGCAAAAAAAAAAAAAAAAAAAAAAAACCGGAAAAAGTAGCAATCGAGTTCTCTGATAGACCCAAAGTCACCACAGTGTGCAGAGGGAAAACGTTAAGTGAAAGAGCCAAGTCGACAAAATACTATTTTCTTACCCACTCTCCCCGCTACCACTTTAGAGGACTGTGCACCAGAAGCAGTGACACAATGGGCCTCTAAGGTGTTTGTTTATCAATACAGCACAACCCTTTGATCATTTGGCTAATTTACTGAAGCAAGCGGATACCAATCCAGATAGCTTTTACTAAGCCTCTAAACCAAAGATTTCACAAAGTAGAAATTTTATTCCCATAGTCTCCCATCTCACAGTGAGGCGAGCCAAGCAACCTGAATTTCCTCAATGCGTTCGCTGAACCTGCGGTGTCCAGTCGGCTTCTGTCTTGGGAAAACTGAGAACCACACACAAGGCCAACAGGCAGCGTGCGGCAAAGAAGATCAGGTTATAAGTTCAAATGTACAGTTTCCAGAAAAGCCCATCTAAATGCCCAGGACATTCTCGTAACCGAATCCAGGCCAGCTTTGTCCTTTACAGGAGTGAGACCAGGTCCCGGAGCGAGCGCCGAAGAAGCGATGGGCTACGAGCTCAAGGTCACCCACGTACCCAGACAGCCATTCCCTCGGGACACTTCCTACAGCGGCCACGTGCTCGCAGCAGAGAGGGCCAACCCTGCGGCAGCACGGCTTGCCGGGCGCAAGGCGGACACCTCTATTCCGAGCCCGCGGCTTAGGGCTGTAGCACGAGGACCTGCATTTTTTAAGGGCCAGCTAGCGAGGACGAGGGATCAGGGTGGCCCAAGGAGCCGGAAGCAGAATGGCGGGACGCAGAGTGACAGTTGGGAACCCCTCATCGCGCCCTCAGAACCCTAGGAGGGAAACCAGTCCCCGTTCGGCGACTGAGACAGGCAGGGAGCAGAAAGGAAGGGAAGGGAAGGGCAGCCCCTCTCTGCACTGTGGACCCGTTCGCTGCACCTGCAGCGCGCTCCTCACGCCGTTGCCACCCCTTCCTCATTCGCACGCGGGCGACGCTCCATCCCTTCTACCCGCTCCACCCGGAGGCGCGACAGCCTCCTCGCGTCCCCTGCGGCTCCCCGAGGATGCTGGACAGCACCAAGCAGGGCCGCCCCGCAGAACGCCCGGACCAGCCTGCAGGACAGGCGAATCGGCCGAATACTAGCAACGACACGCCACTCACTCCGGAGCCTCCTCGGTCCGCCGTTCACCTAACCTCCGCAGACGCCCTCCGACGGGAGAGCAGCCCCAGGCAGCAGTTTATAAATCTGGTCCCGCCTTCTCCCACCCCCCCGCGGGCCGTGCGTCACTTCCTGCCTCACGTACACCTAAGGTGGCGCTCTGGCAATGGAGCGCCCGGGGCGAAGGGTGCAGAAGCACCCGGACGTCGGCCCGCCTCGAGAGCGAGGGGAGGTTCCGGGGCGGGACAGGGTGTCGGAAAAGGCGAGGCTTCAGGTGCCTGGGGCTGGGGGAAGCGCGTGATTGGCACAGTCTTTCGCTTCGCCACTCTCCGCTGGGGTGCGGCCCACAGTTTAGCAACTGGGACCCGTCAGTGTAACCTTGACTGATCGATCGATCACCAGGCCTTGCAGAGCAAGGTCAAAGTTGTTAGCGTTTACTCCTAAAGATTGGATTTTTACAATGAAATAATCCCTTCAAAGCGTATGTCCTTGATGGAATTATTGTGCAGAGATATTTTTCAGTCTTAGAAATACTTAGGATAAACAAAGAGGAAAAATAATTAAAAGCAAATGCAAATTTGTACTTAGGATGTGGAAAAGCTGCACGTGAACCAAGACTGGCAGTGTTTCACCTAATGTTTAATGCATGAGGGGATGGAAAGGAAAACAGAAAAAGTGATTCTTAGAATGGTAGAATTGTACGTGAACTTTCATGTTCATTGCCATTATTATTATAGGATTGTGCAATGCATAGTAAATGAAATTGAGTTCTTTTCATTTTTTTAGACCCTTTCCAAACCTTCACACCCTCTCCTGGCCTCTGATCTGTAACAAAAGGTCCGGTGAGGGAGATTAGACAAATTTACAAGTAGTGACAAAGGGGAAGGGGGCGACCGGAGTTATAAAAGGGTTACAAATAAAGTCTTTACAAAATTAAAGCCCAGAAGGGTGTAGAACAATCCTTTAAAATGCAAATTAGCCCTGGCTGGTGTGGCTCAATGGATTGAGCGCCTGACTGCGAAGCAAAGGGTTACTGGTTCGATTCCTAGTCAGGGCACATGCCTGCGTTGCCCGCCAGGTCCCTAGTAAGAGGCGAGCGAGAGGCAACCACACATTGCTGTTTCTCTCCCTCCCCTCTCTTTCTCCCTCCCTTTCCCTCTGAAAATAAATAAGATCTTAAAAGGAAAAAAAAAAAAGAATATTCAGTTTATGCTCTTGCTCTTCCCTTACTCTTGCTCTTCCCTTAATGCGGCTACTTGGGGTTTACCCACCACCTTTCCCTCCCCACCCCCACCCCACCCCCGTTCCATAAAAATCTCTCCCAAAGGAGAACTCTTAAAAAACTTATAAGCAGGAGCATCTCTGCACCTTGGTGGATGTACACAGGAAAAAGATAAAGCGAGGAATAGGATGGATATGGATTAGCTGTGGAGGGGCGGCCTTGAAATTAAGACAATAGGCCTGTGAGTCTCCTCTCTCTTTCCTAGACATTAAAAAACAAAAAACGGCTCTGGCTGGTGTGGCTCAGTGGATTGAGCGTACACCTGAGAAGCAACAGGGGTGTCTGGTTCCATTCCCAATTGGGGCACATGCCTGGGTTGCTGACTGGTCCAGTAGGAGGCCAATGAGAGGCAACCACACGTTGATGTTTCTCTCCCTCTCCTTCTCCCTCCCTTCCCCTCTAAAAATAAATAAAGTCTTTAAAAATTTTTTAAAAATTGCTGATATCCTTGTGAAAATCTTAAACCATGTGGAAAAACAGGGGCCTTAGGAGGCAGAGGTCAGGACAGAATCTATGAAAACTCAAGTTTAAAAAATGTACATTTACTAAAATAATAAACAGAAAGGACACCACCTTAAAGAGTGTGTCAATTATGTTTTTATTTTCATGCTTTTACTAGTACTAGGAGACACTAAGCAATTAAATGCCTTTACTGTCTCTTTCTCCCTAGAAGCTTTGCAGGATCTCCCTCCTCTGCAGTTTCAAGTAGATGAAAAAAATTGTCTCGCTTTGTGCTGCATCTCTACATACGAAAGGTAATTTTGCTTTGTCTGTCATTCCATACAGATGTTCCATTAAACAGAAAACCACAGGCCCAAAATCTCATGATTTGTCCTAAAAGCCCAAGATCCCAAACCTAGATTTAATACCTGATCTCATTACAGTTTCAACCTCTCCCAGAAATGTAATTTTAATCAACCAGTCTGAAATTTTCCACCAGTAAGGTAATTTGTCACATGGGCTCTCTTCATTACCCCGTAACCCCGTAGAAAGAAGAGGCAATCTACATGCTATAAAAACATCTCATTCTTTTTCCCCTAAAAAAAAACCTCTCACTCCAAAATAATCTTTTAAAAATTTTTTAAAATTTTATTTTTGATTTTCTAAAGAGAAAATGGTGGCAGGGTGTCGGGGCTGGTCAGAGAAAGAGGGAGAGAAACATTGATTGGTTGCCTTCCAACTGAGGGTGAACCTGCAACCCAGGCCTGACCAGGAACTGGGCTACGCTTTGGTTTGTGGGATGACACCCAACCAACTGAGCCATACCTGCCAGGGCAATCTTTTCTTTTAATAGCTCCCTTGACCCAGCTTCTTTCTATAAGAACCTTCCATTTTGTGCACGCCTCAGAGCACCCTTCTAATTGCTAGATGGGATGCTGCTCAATTCATGAATTGCTTAAAAAGCCAATTAGATCTTCAAATTTACTCAGTTGAATTTTTTTTTAAGAGTTCAAAGGTTTTACTTTTTTAATCTGATTTTGGTTGTCACTGTTGCACTATATTACATGGCCCTAGCTCCTGATTCTGAATGACTCTCAATACTGGAGTCATCATCATGCTTGCAAAAAGGTAAGGGTTTAGTAACCTCTATTTAAACTATAACTGAAATGGATATTATTCAGTTTCCAACTTTCCACAGACTGTTTCATAAGGCTTCCCTTACATTAGAACTAAGATTTCTGCAGTTCTTTCAAAAGGTACACAGAAATATTTTTCATGAAGTTATGTATACTAAAATTTTGCATAAAGGAAACTGGATGTTGGAGAGGAACAAAAAATGTGAAGAAAAAAGAAGAAAAACACAGCATTGGGGTCTGGGGAAACAGCACAAAGCCTGGAGTCAAGGAACTGGAGTTCTCAGCTTTGAGCCTGGCTTGTTATCAGCTGTAAAATGGGAACAAAAATACCTAAAAGAATTTCTGTGGTCTTAAATGATATAAGGCAGGTGCAATCTCCTAAAAACCTGCGGTAAACTGACACCAAGTAGACTGTCAGTCTGGGTGGGATGGTGTAGAGTCAGGCCTCCAAGTAATTCGGAAGACACCTACCGGCCAGCGCAGGTGCTCCCTGATTTTGGAAAGTATGCCTTCTGCCTCTTTGCTTTTTAAAATAATTTTTAAAAAACATTTTATTTATTTACTTCTAGAGAGAGGAGAAAGGAGGGAGAAAGAGAGGAAGAGAAATATCAATGAATGATCTGTTGCCTCTCACGCACCCCCAACTAGGAACCTGGCCTGCAACCCAGACATGTGCCTTGATTGGGAATCAAATCAGGGACCTTTCAGTTTGCAGGCCAGTGCTCAGTCCACTGAACCACACTAGCCAGAGCACCTTCTGCTGCTTTGCTTTTAAGAAAGACCTATACTAGTGTCTGTTTTTGATAACCAAAAGAAATCCAAAGAAAAAAGGTGAAATGGGGGTTGGGAGAGTGAGATCAGCTTTTTATTTTTATTTGCAGGGAGCCAATACAGAGGCAGTGTGCACTCCCAGCAGCGAGAGGGTCCCTGCCAAGTTCCTTCCCTGGAAACAACACTCAGCACCTGGGCATCACGTTACCAAATCTTCGAACAGTGTCTGTGAGCATCTGTGCTTACCTCAGTTTATGTTGTGCCTCTGTTAGTGATAGGGGAACTCAAGGGTTAAAGACTTTAGTCTTCGTTGATAGATTTAAGTGCTTAATGCAAGTGGAAAACAATTATTCCAGGAACTGGAATGCATGACTCTAAGAGGCTGACAAGGAATTCAACCTTTGTGCCCCAGTGGGTCGGCAAGCAATGCAGATGGCATCTGAGCCATTATGTTCTAGGGAAGGAACATCTTGTGATACAGATTGTTGGAGAATTGTTGATCAACAGATAAAGAAGTACTAGGAAAATTACCACTGGACTGCAACTCTCATCCAATTAACTTTTTTTTTTCCAAACCCCTTACCTGCCCTTTCTTGTCCTTATAAAAATGTGGGCTTGAAATGAAATGTAAGAGGGTCTTTTAGGGTACATAACCCACTGTCTTCTCAGATCACTGGCCATCTGAATAAAGCACCCATAAAGATTCTATCCTTGTCTCTGCTTCTTGGTTCTGATAGCGACAGGCCGCATGAACACTGACTTTTCCAGTCGCATCAGCAAGATGTGTCCTAAGGTATCAGAAAAGCATGGGAGAGCTCCTGAGAGTGTTATGCTTAATGTAAATATGAACATAATTAAGTGTATTTGGTATGATTTGGTAGGTTACTTTTTGGGTCTGGAATGCCCCTAATTTTTTCCACATAAATTCATAGAAATCATGTCTTCTTTTACACCATTTTAGCTTAGGGAAGTGTTCATGGGAATGCTCTACTTTTGGACAGTGGTGGTGAAGAGAAGTGATGGAAACCTGTGTAGGATATAGGTTGATGGAGAGGAAAAAACAAGGCATTCAGCCTAGGAGAAAGGCTTGCCTGAAGACTGAAGTGAGAATGAGCCTGGCGTGTGTTAAAATTCTTCTCTACTGAATACTTGATAGCTTCTTCAGGTGGAAGAGAGTATATGGGAGTTATTAGCTGCAAAATTCTCCCTTCCTCTTATTTTTCTATACCTGGAGATGAACGCAAGAGTCTTGCTCTTTGGTGAGGGAAGAATAGCAGGAAAAAACAAACCAGAGAAGACACTGACGTGGTGAAATCAGCCTAGCGACAAGCAGCTGGTCCCAGCGCAGTCACCAAATGTGTGCAGAACCATGGGCTTAATGGCTCTGTGCCTCGGTTTCCCCATGGGCCACATGGAGGTGACATCCCTTTATTTCCTTCACCAGCGAATTAAAAAGTAGGAAATCTCCTCAGAGCCCAAGCCAAATGAGTAAATATGGCTCTGATAAGGAAAAGCCTAGAAACTGAAAAGTTCTAAGCAACTAGCAATAAGGTTGTTATTGCTCAAGAAAAGGAAAGTTGTCTTTAGCGGCTTTGAATGCCCTGATTCCAGAAAAAAAATGACTCAGTGACTGATAATGGCCGAGAAGAAAAAGAGAATTAATCGCCATCATTATTAACATTTGGTATTGAGTGGTATTGTGTATGGCAAAGACATGCAAAGAGATAAGAAACAAATCTGTACCCCTGAAAAAAGAAACAAAGTCGCTGAGGAAATAGAATTTATACCTAAAGGACAAATAACAGGGATGCAAATGTTAAATACAAACAAAAAATAAAAGTGAGCCAGATAAAGCAAGTCAGACAGCCCAACGCCCAGATCTGAAAAGAGAAGTAGGACTTTGATATGCTCACCAAGGCACACTTGCAGTTCTCTAAATCTTGTTCCAAATTATATGCTCATTTAGATTCTAGCTAATCTTTATGCTTACCTATATTTTTAATAGTCTAATTTTTAATATAAAAGTACAATTGAATACAAACACATTCTCCTCTCTCATCCCATAAAACCAGAGCCAAAACATATGCCTCTTGCCTTAGTTACAGACCAGGAACCGAGGAGGAAAAGGGGGGATAGCGAAGGGGAAGGCATTGTAAACCCAAACCTACAAGATGATGCAAGTTGAGGGTGGGAGGTTTTTAGTTTTTAGACAAAGGTATTTAATTTAGTGCAATGGCCCTTACATTTATAACATTATTCTGTTTGTTATTTATATTTTGTCATAATTTAAAAAAGACATTAATCTGTCAGCTCAGTAATATAGGATCCAAAACCATTGGCTCTTTCTAGGGTCCTATCTATAGCCTAAATGGTAAGTGGAGTCTCTTAGATCATCATTTCTCAAACATTTTTGACTGCACTCCATGGTAGAACATCCATTTCACTACATGACTCAGCACACACGTGTGTATGTGTATCTATGCACATGTGTGTGTATTCACATGAAACTGAAACAAAGTTTCATGAAATAATACCCTTGCTGTAAGCAAAGCAGTCTGAAATTCTCTAATTTTTAAAATACTGATTTCAGCCTATCAAATTTGGTTTTCCAATGGGCTGTGCCCTGTATTTGAAAACCACAGTCCTAAATCGTCTCCTTCCTCAGAGTCCAGGTTACTTTAGTGACCAGGACAAATGACTTGCTCAAAGTTAAATTTCAACTCCCAGGGCTTCTCCCTGTTACTTTGTCCACCGTTTCAACTTTCTACCACCCTACACTTCAGCAAATATTGATTGAGGGTTTATGAGTTGGGAGGCAGTGTTAGAAAACATAGATAAAGCCTTCAAATGATTTCAAATGCTGGCATACACTGCGGTCAATCATCGCAGAACTCTGCCCATCATTTAGTAGGTGCTCACAGCAACCACTACAGAAAACACTGCATTCAGCTCTGACCACAGCTCCTATTGACAAGCTGCATTTATTGACACCGGAATCCTAAGCCTAGGGCAATCACTTTAGGACCAGAACCATAAAATAAAAATGTGGAGCTCTGGAAATTGAAATAGGATGTCCTCCAGAGAATGGAGGTAGACTGCCAGCTCATATATTTGAGGTTGGTACTATTTTCTGTTTTATTTTGCATTTCTTTTTTAAAATACTTGAAAATCTTCAGTTTTCTGTCCTAATACTGTTGACTAAATTAATTTTTATTTTCCCTGTGCTAAAAGGAAGCTCACATGGAGAACATGGAACAGGAGTTAATATAGAGAAATTTGTCCCTACTTTATAGCAATTGGTAAAAGTTACTCAGGGAAAGGAAAGGAGAATAATTAATTATGATGATATGTATGCCAGCGGGTATAGTGGACTAGCTGGAGTTTCGAGCAGGGTATAAGATATGTGAGACTCTATTTAGTCATATCTGGAAAAAATAGAACTAGTTTCATAACAGAATTTCAAGTTTGGGTAGAACTTTAACTCATACACCATCTCTAGCCTATAATAAATTTGCAATAAACATAGGTTGAGTTCACTGAAAAAAATCCTACTACTTTACCCCACCAAGTGGTTATCCGGCTTCTACCACTTCTCAAAACAGAGGCCCTTAGGTAGTTCAGACTGTTGGAAAACTTTTACTTACATTAATCTGTATTCTCTCTCGCACTGCTTTCTATAAATCGGTTATTGCTTGAAGACTGCTCTCATTAATGTGCAGTTGCCTTTTGTCTGCCCCCTACAACCAAGGAATGTGCCCTGAGTGGGAATCAAACCAGCAACCCTTTGGCTCACAAGCCAGCGCTCGATCCACCGAGCCATACCAGCCAGGGCTATTCCTCTGCTCTAAAGTCTACAGCTTTACCCTGGCTGGTGTGGCTCAGTGGATTGAGTGCGAGCCTGCAAAGCGAAAAGTTTCTGGTTCAACTCCCAGGAGGCACATGCCTGGGTTGCAGGCCAGGTCCCCAGTTGGGGGTGGGTGAGAGGCAACCGATCAGATGTATCTCTCACATATCGATGCTTCTCTTCCTCTCTTTCTCTCTCCCTTCTCCTCTCTCTAAAATTAAATTAAATTAAATTAAACAATAAATACAACAGCCTTTATGAATCCTGTCAGTCTGCTCCCACATTCACTACCTTAACAGCCACTGCACATGGTCAACTCATGTTGAGCTTTCAGCAGAACTTAAAGTCTTCTTTTTTAGCCTTAAAAAAAGTTCTCAACTTAGGCAGTTGAGGATTGCTCTTTGGAGCAGAGAGACCTGGGTTCAAAATCTAGTTTTGCTGTGTCCTAGCTAATTGTATTAGAATTCCATATTTCTTCCTTTTCCATGGATGATGTGATACATACACACTGTCATAGTCTGATACACAGCACGTAGACTGTCTGTCCCAGTTGATCACTAGTCTAGTCAGCGAATAATGGAAAAGAGCCTCGTCCATTTGGCTGGGAACATCCTTGCTATAAGAGCTGAATGACAGCAGCTAAGATTTATTGAATATATACTGTGTGCTGGGAGCAATTCAAACCTTTACAGTACTGGTTCATGTAATCCTCATAACAACCCTTATGATAAGAATTAATACTATCTTCATTTTCCAAGTGTGAAAACTGGCATTAGAAGGAGTTAAAGAAGTTGCCCCAGGTTTCGAGGCTAGTAAGTGGTGACAATCACAACCCAAACCCAGGCAATCTGGCTTCCGAAGCCAGCCCTAAACAATGCCACTGTGCTTCCTCTTTACAAACCTAACTGTGACACAGACTACCAGCTTGGACGGCACCGCAAACTTCTTCCCAAGGCAGGAGTTTTATTAAGGAGGTTCAGGGACCATCCCAGTGAGATTTGAGAAAATTTAGTACTGGGGGATTTAGTAAATAAAAATCATTTATTTTTTATTTCAGATTTAATTTTATTTCAAAATTTGGATTTACATTCATGTTGAGTGAGAAAGCTCAGATAAGTCTAAAAATAAGACTTTGTTGTATAACTGATCCTGCAGGAGTCTAAGTACGTTTGACAGACTTGAGGTGCATTCGTATCGTCCTACAAGATAGCTGATTTTGTTAAATTCTGAGAATGTGTGTACCTACCTTTGATAAAGAGAGTTATTGAATTAAAAGAATTATATTAACTTTGTTTCCAAAATCCAATGAGTCAGTTTGCTTTTTCTTATTTTCATCTTCCCCCTTTCAACATCTGTAGCTGGCAACTCTTTTGCTTATCTCTGAGTTTCCCTTCCTCTGTGGTGTAAATCTGGCATCTTAAGCTTCCGATAAACTGTGTGCCATATGGCAAAACATGGCCTAATTTGAGGACTTTTTTTTTAAGGCTAAAAAAGAAGACTTTGAAAGAACTTCCTGCAATGTTGGGTGGCTACTGATGTAAGTGGAGAAAGTGAACAAATGTGTAAAAAAAAAACTTGCCAACAGATAATTAAACCTAAATCCCAAGTCAGCAGATCCACTGGTCAAGAAAAATATTATATTGTTAGAAAGTTTTTGATTTTTTCAGCTTAATATGCCCAAAACAGATTTTTCTCTTGGTTTGGAAAATGATACTGCCAAAAATTTTATGTCTCATACATGGAAATGTGGGCAAGGAGGTAACCGTTCAGTGGTTACACGGGCGAGGGCTCCCTCTGGCTCATCTCAGATCATTCCTAAATGGCAAGGAAAGCCGCGTCCCAGAGCCAGGGCTCACAGGGTCTGTCCACTAACACTCACCGAGCCCTGCCCTGCCCAGGTACTGGGTGCTGGTACTCTGTCGTCTTATTTTCTCCCCCCAACAGTTCTGTGAAAGAGGTACCATATCCATTTTATAGGTGAATAAGTGGAAGTGCAAAGAATACAAAAATAATTGGCTTTAAGTGGCATAGTTTTTTAAAGGCACAGCCTAGCTTCATATCTACGAGATCTTTTATCGTAAAACCACATTTCACTATATCCCAGGTCCTGAAATATTGAAATATTGTTCAGCAGGCAGATGGTTGTAGCTCTATGCCCAAAGTAGAATGTCTTGCTGCCAGGATGCATCCTGGATGTTATAACCATAACCACCTTAGGAAGAAGGTTTGAGTCCACTTTGTAACTGAATCTGTTGCCACAGACACAAAGATAAAGACAAAGTCACCAGGTGTAATGTGCCTGGGATAACCATCTTCCAGAAATGCTTCCTAGAAGTAACCTATGCTAGAATGACATTGGAATTTGCTTAACTGATGAGATGAACATCCACAGCCTCCAACCAATGGAGAGCAGTAAATGGAAAGCAGCCAACCTAAAATGAAGTCCTGATAAACCATCTCCACACGTAAGATTACTGCTTCTGAGACTGGGTTTAAACAAGGAAGCATTTGAAGAGACCCACTGGCTTCTGTAGTCAAGTCAAATCCATAAATCAGGGTAAGCAACAGCAGCAGAGAGCTCCAAAGAGAAGGAGACTCCAGCAAACCAGTGGTGTTCGTGCCGAGCCCATTGTGCCCACACCCCTGACTCGTTTCAGGTGGGAGATCCAAGTCTGGTGTGGACTGTACTAAGGACCAGGCAGGGCTCCCTGCAGGCACCGCGATGAATCAAGCTAAAGTGGATACTGAGATCCACATGGAGTCCAGACTCTAGCCCAGGGCTTCTTAAATTTTTTTTTCTTTTTTTTAATATATTTTATTGATTATGCTATTACAGTTGTCCCGTTTCTCCCCCATCATTCCCCCCCACCCTGCACACCCTCTCCCACCCACATTCCCCCCTTTAGTTCATGTCCTTGTGTCATAAGTTCTTTAGCTTCTACATTTCCCATACTATTCTTACCCTGCCCCTGTCTATTTTCTACCCACTATCTATGCTACTCATTCTCTGTACCTTTCCCCCCTCCTCCCACGCCCCTGTTGCTAACCCTCCATATGGCTTCTTAAATTTTAATGTACGGCACTGAGTCTCCTGGGGGTCTGTTAAAATGCAGATTCTGACTCAGATGTCCATGACTCTGATGACCAGATAGGGCGAGTTCAGGGTGGTATGGCTATAGACTGCCCGTGACTCTGGATCCCTTCTGAAAAGATCCCTGGTGAGGCCCAGGCTGCTGGTCTTTGGAAAACATTTGGGTAAAGGTCAGAAGAAAAAAAAGGTTTTCACGAGCTGTTTCTCCAGCACTTCCCACAGAGAGGGCACACTGGCATGAAAGTAGTTTCTGCTTGGCAGCAATTTTTATACAGCTGTGGTGGCCTATTATTCCACAAAGTTGTTGAACAGACAAGGACAATTCCTGGACCATCACAGCTTAAATCAAACAGCCTTCAAGGCCATCCAACTTCTTTGCCAAACAGACCACTCATCCTAATTCTTGAGAAGATTTAGCCTCCTGAGAAGGCACTAGGTTTGGCCTAGACAGCAGTTCTCTTGCTCCACTCAAATGAATAAACAGGCCTTATGAATCAGTGCGTTGTGCCTTGGGTAGCAGATTGTCTGATAACCCTGGGTGAACTAATAAAATAAAATTGAGTTTTTGAAACTGATATAGAAGAATAACCTAGACCTCATGAACTTCACCAAGCACCAGGGAAGACCAGCTGAGCAACTGGTCCCTGCAGACTCTGCTCTGGAACCTCTCATGCAGACGGGGCCAGGGCCGGAGCAAAGGTAAGATTTTTCAAAACAAACAGACACCACCACCAACCAGCCATAAACAAACAACCAGCCACAAACAAACAAAATTTCTTACTGAGAAACAAAAAGGAAACAAATACTGAATCACTACTACCCCCTCCCCAGCTCATAAGATATAAAACAAGCAGACGACAGAGTACTCATTTGGGAGCCTGATTTTGGAGTCTAGTTAAAGGTGGGCTTGAGCCGGGCTCCAACCTTTGCCTGCTCTCTCTTCTCTACCTCTGTGAGTTGGAAAAGAGAGGTGGCTACCAGGCAAGGACACTCACACTTGGCACTGCAGAGGGTCAGTGCTGGCACAATGCAGGTGGCATTGCTGGCCCTTGCCTGGAAATGGCCTCTCAGGATTATCTTTCCTGCCCAGGATAGCCCTCTCCTAGAGACTGAGACTCTGGTGAGGATGGCACTGAGCTCTGATTCCTCTTTAAGACTCTGTCCCTCTGCACTGAGCCCAGAGACACTGCTCCAGCCTGTCTGTACATCTGTGTGGTTAGCTCCTGGAAGGTGCTTGCCCTGACTCATTTCTCTCTGGCCACTTAGTACAGTCACTGGGCTGGGTCATGAATGACCCTAAACCAGCATCTTGCCTGAGTAGCAGGGGGCACCTGTCTGGTGCTTATCTACCCAGCATCAGCTCCCTCTGTCAGAGAGACTCTATCATCTTGTCCTGTTTCTAAGCCTGAGCCTACTTTGGGGGCTATCTGTCAAGTACCTACTCCCGGTCTAAGGGCTACCTCAGATTTTCCACATGTTCACAGAATAAGTAGGCTGAGTCTGTGAATGACGAGCCCTTATGGGTTCATGGTCCCATTCTTCTCATCTTGTTCCTGGGGGTATTTTGTAAAAAATTTACAGGGAACCTACTGTGTTAGGTGCTCTGTTGAACCCTGGTGATAAAGAGCTACCTCAGAAGACTTCTTTTGGATTCTTTCTGATGACTGATCTGTCTTTCAGAGCCCGTCATTCCACTTCTACAGCATCAGAAGCCTTTGAAACATTAAGATAAGCATCCTTGTTTCATATTTAGACATCACTTAAAACAGATAAATGGCCAGCACAAAGTGTCCATAGAAGTGCTCCAAGAATTTTTGTAAAAACTGCAAGAATTTTATCTATTTACAAGAATTTTTATAAAAACCAGCTAGACAATAGATGTACAAATACTATGAATTATCTGAGAGAAGGTACGTAATGAATTAAAGGTCAGGTGTCCACATAATCCCATCTGACCTCTACAGTGGGATTCCTGCTCGCTGTACAAATACCACTTTGTTCTCTCTCTCTCTCTCTTCCTCTGTCTATCTCTCTCTCTCTCTCTCTCCCCCCCCCCCCCCCGCCTTTCTCTCCCTCTCACTCCCTCTCTGCCAGATCTTTATTCTCAGGTGCCTGCTGGACACTTCCATCTGGATGACCCATTCAAATTTAACCTGCCTCCAAGAGAACCCAACACCCTCCTTCCCAAAGCTGGTGTTCCTGCCTTCTTTCTTCCCTGCTCATGGCACTGCTTTACAGATTAAGAGGACAGTCCTGACAGCCCTGGGGACTCTCCCCATAGCCACCTAGTAGGTGCTGAATAAATGTTTCTTGGATGGGACCCCTTTAACACCAGTTTGTTCCTGAGTGCAGATGAAACCAGCTCACTTATTGGATAACTTCCCCTGCCCTGAGTTAGGAAGAATAACTAAACTGGGTGCTGTTCGGTGACTAGTAGCTAATATTCCAGCATCTCCAGTTTTCGAAAAATCCGAACTCACTCTTGGAAGAGTTTCAAGTTTCCTCCAGGAAGGAAAAGAGGTATTGACACATTCTTTCCTTGTGGGTGAAGAGTGAAGACTTTATCTTAGTTTTGCTCCATATGACTTAGCCTGTGTTGAATGACAGTTTCTCTTCAGAGCACCAAGCTAAGCTCTGAGGGGGTGGCTGAGCCATAACAAACAAAAATGTGTTGCCAGAACTATGTGCTGTTTGTGTAAGTGCATCAAAAATGGTCAAGAGGAAGAAACATAACACTAAGAGGTAATAAATAACCAGGGAAACTGAATGTGAGGGATATACAACAACTCTGTACTATCTTCAAAATGTTTCTAAAAACCCAATGTTATGCTAAAATATAAAGTCTATTTTAAAAGAAAAAAAGATTAGGAAAAATGACATAAATAGTGAGCTGTTAAAAGTTCAGGACTTGCTCCTTCCTGAATGCCGCTCATAGACATGATCTCTCCTGGGTTAAGCACTCCTCTCCATACAGCGTCAGGCTAGGGGAGTGAGACGGCCCTACCCTCCTGACTCCCTGTGGCCCCGCTCTCTCTGCCTAGCTCCTGCTCTAAAGAAGAATCAGCTAGCTGTGGCCAGCCTGGGTCCAAATAGCAGATTTTCCTGGAAGGCTCTCAAGGAGGTCTGGACAGGTTCGAGGCATAAGAGATGCACAGAGAGAGACTGAGTGTGCACCTTGGGGGCTAGGGCCATTTCTTCCTATGTGCTACTGTTCCTGTGCAGAGCCCTCCCTTCTTACAGCCGAACTTTAATCTATTTTAGCCTGATGAACTCTACCGGCCCCACCCTGATGACCTCCTGGGACCCCACCCCATCACAAAGGTCCACGGGCCCCAGGTGGGTACCTGCTGGCTTTGGTATACCCTGAGACTTTTGCTTAGTGGTCTTAGACCCAGAACTGGTGCTGAGCTTGGATCTGTACCATCCTGGGGAACACTAGTCATCCCTACCTGGTGATGTAGAACTTGCCTAATGCTACTTGCCTGCCGCCAGTGGCTTTTTCAGTGGCTGAGCCTGAAGGGCAACCAGCAGGTTGAGGAGGATTTTGGGGTGCCTTCAGCCATTTTGCTGACATGCCTCAGGTTGGTACTGGTGGAAGCCCACTTCAGCTTGGCCCATTCCACACAGACCCAGGCTCGGCAAAGGCAGCCACCAACCATGGATCACTTTGTAGCTTCTAACATATAGCCCAAGGCTGGTCACAGAAAGCATCCGACACTGACTTGCACTAGAGTTCCTCCAAAGAGTCTCAGAACCAACACACCCAGTGGCAGGCTTCAGATCACATCAGAGCACAACCCAACTAGCTCCACAAGCAGCACATTCAAAGGGAGATTTCGACAGGCACCAAACCCTGTTGTGGTGAATTCTGCTTTGTGAGATCAGCCCCAGCACAGCAGCCTGTACATTGTGGTTGGGGTCAATCCTCATAGTCAGCCAGTCTAAGGGCCAACCCCACCTACAGATGAGCCAACAGCAATCAAGACTAAACCACAACAGGAGGGTTCACATGATCCACATAAGAAACATTTCTGGAGCACCTAGCTCAGGAGGTCATGGAGACCATACCACTGAGTCCCATAGGACACCTAGTACATAAAGCCACCCTACCAAGCATTGGAGACATAGCAGGTCTACCTAATGCACAGAAACAAATACAGAGAGGCAACCAAAATGAGGAGACAAAGAAACATGCTCCAAATAAAAGAACAGAAGAAATTCCCAGAAAGAGCTAAATAAAGTGGAGGCAAGCAATCTACCAGATGCAGAGTTCAAAACAGTGGTTATAAGATACTCAAGGAATTTGGTGAGAACTTCTACAAATAGATAGCAAGCACAAAAAAAGAACATAGAAACCATAAAAAAGAACCAATCAGAAGTGAAGAATACAATATTTGTCATGAAAAATAAACTAGAAGGAATTAATAGCAGACTAGATGGAGCAGAGGATCAAACCAGCAATTTGAAAGACACAATAGCAAAAAACACCCAGTCAGACCTGCAAAAAGAAAAAAAGAATCCAAAAAAATGAGGATAGTTAAAGGGATCTCTAGGACAACATGAAACATAGAAACATCACATTGTAGTAGTACCAGAAGGAGAAGAGAGTGCAAGGGATTGACCATATGTTTGAAGAAAAATAGCGACTGAAAAATTCCCTGACCTGATGAAAGAAAAAACACACACAAGTGCAGGAAGCTCAGAGAGTTCCAAACAAGATGAACCCAAAGAGACCCACACCAAGACACATTGTAATTAAAATGGCAAATGTTAAAGCCAAAGAGAGAATCTTAGAAGCAACAAGAGAAAGACAGTTCCCTACAAGGAAACTCTCATATGATTGTCAGCTAATTTCTCAACAGAAATGTTGCAGCCCAGAAGGGCTTGGCATGAAATATTCAAAATGATGAAACACAAGACTTACAAGCAAGATTACTCTACTCAGCAAAGCTATCATTTAAAATTGAAGAAGAGATGAAGAGCTTCCCAGACAACAAAAAGCTAAAGGAGTTCATCATCACCAAACCAGTATTACAAGAAATATTAAAGGGACTTCTTTAAGAAGAAAGGGAAAAAAAGAGGAACATAAATACATATAAATAAAATAGCAATATCTATCAATAATCACTTTAAATGTGAATGGATTATATGCTCTAATCAAAACATATAAGGTAGCAGAATGATTTCTTTAAAAAGACTGACATACATGCTGTCTACATGAGACCCATTTCAGATGGAAAGACTCACACAGACTGAAAGTGAAGAAATAGAAGAAGATATTTCATGCAAATGGAAAGGAAAAAAAAAAGCTGGGGTAGCAATATCAGACAAAATAGACTTTAAAACAGAGGCTATTATAAGAGACAAAGAAGTGTTACAGGAGAAACTCCCAGAAACTCGGCTCTTCTTGCCGATGCAGTAAAAAATTACAGATCAGCAAGTCTATTAGCGCGCAAGCAGGGTATGTTGGTGATCCATTCTCATAGAACAGACTGGGCCTCACTAAGATTTGGGGGAAGGGAGTGGAAGGCATAGGTTCAGGGCAAAGCAGGGTAAAGGCTGCGAAAGTAAGGATGGCCAAAGGCCAGGGTGGCAAGCCTGCACCCCAGGTCTTGGTTCTGAGGACTTATATAGTTAAAGGGATGGGGGTGAAGAAGTTACATATTGATTGACTGGTAAATGTGGTGCCAGCTTTTCTGGGGGGATGTGACTACCTAGACATAGGTATGTGTGGGGGGTTGTTAGCCTGAATCCTTACCTTGCTCCAGATTCCATTTGTTCATCTTGTTTTAAAACAGGTACATGACAAGGAGGCAGTTAATTAAAGTTGGGGCAGTTACCCAAAGTTATTTATGGGCTCCTTCTGTAAGCACTAGGGACTCCTTCATAACAGATAGTGACCAGAGGTAGGCAATTAACCAAAGCTGTTTTATTGGCTTCTTCTTTGGGCATCGTGAACCCCCTTCAATTCCTCCTTCCAGGCTTTGGGATGAATACACAGTTTCAAAGCTTTCTTTCCCAGATAGTGGAAATGAAACATACAGAACTTTAAGGGCTCCCCTTCTCCTGTGCTGTCATGCTGTTTCTTGTGATGTGGGAACACCTGGCAGTCTTTTTGGACCAGGCTTAGGCCTGCTGAGTTAGTGGATGAGACATGTCTCTCTCCTCCCTGCCTTGGTTTTGCTATCTATCCTATCTAGCAGAAGGACATTACATGATAAAGGAGTCAATCCACTGAGAGGATATAACTCTTATAAACATTCATGCAGTCAACATAGGAGCACCTAAATATATAAAGCAAATATTGATGGACATAAAGGGAGAGGTCAACAGTCACATGGTCATAGCAGGGAACTTTAACATTCCATTAACATCAATGGATAGATCTTCCAGACAAAATATCAACAAGGAAACAACCACCTTAAATGACACACTAGACCAGATGAATTTAATTAATATTTTCAGAGCATTTCATACCTAGCAGCAGAATATACATTCTTTTCAAGTGCACATGGAACATTTTCCATGATAAATCATTTGTTAGGCCACAATACAAGTCTCAATAAATTTAAGAAGATTGAAATTATATCAAGTTTCTTCTGTGGCCACAGTGGTATATAACTAGAAATTAATTACAAGAAAAAAACTGAAAAACACACAAACACCTGGAGGCTAATAGAGATGTTACTAAACAACATATTGGTTAATAACGAGATCAAGGAAGTAATGGAAAGATACATTGAGACAAATTAAAATGAAAACACAACAACACAAAATCTATGGGACACAGTGAAAGCATTCCTAAGAAAGAAATTTCTAGCGTTCCAGGCCTATCTCAAGAAACAGGAAAAATCTCAAATAAACAATCTAGTCTTACACGTAAACAAACTAGAAGAAAAATAGCAAACTAAGCCCAGAGTGAGTAGGAGGAAGAAAATAAAGATGAGCATGGAAATGCATAAAATAGAGTCTAAAAATATATAAAAGATTAGTGAAACCAAGAGCTGGTTCCTTGAAAAGATAAACCAGATTGATAAAACTTTAACAGAATCATGAAGAAAAAAAGAGAGAGGATCCTAATAAATAAAATCAGAACTGAAAGAAAAATAACAACTGACACCAGAGAGATACAATGGATTGTAAGAAAATACTATGAACAACTAACTATATGCCAACAAACTGGACCATTTGGAAGAAACTGATAAATTCCTAGAAACACACAATCTTCTAAGACTGAATAAAAAAGAAACGGAATCTGAACAGACCAATAACAACCAACTGAATCAAAACACACACACACACACACACACACACACACACACACAACTCCCAATGAATGAAAGTCCTGGGTGGCATCACAGGTGAATTTTATCAAACATTCACAGAACTAACACCTCGCTTTCTGAAACTATTCCAAAAAATTCAAGAGGAAGATTAACTCCCAAGCTCATTTTATAAGGCAGCATTATCCTAATTCCAAAACCAGATACAGACACTAAAAAGAAAGAAAATTATAGGCCAATATTCCTGATGAACACAGTTGCAAAAATCCTCAACAGAGTATTAGCCAACTGAATTCAGTAATACATTAGAAAGATCATACATTGTAATCAAGTGAAATTCACTCCTGGGATGGAAGATTGGTACTATATCTCCAAATCAATTAATATGATATGCCATGAAAACAAAATAAAGGATAAAAATCATATGATCATATCAATAGATGTAGAAAAAGCTTTTGACAAAATCCCACACCCATTTATGATAAAACTCTCAGCATCCCTGGCTGGCATGGCTCAGTGGATTGAGTGCCGGCCTGTGAAACAAAGGGTTGCTGGTTTGATTTCCAGTCAGGGCACATGCCTGGGTTGTGGGCCAGGTCCCCAGTGGGGAGTGGGTGAGAGGCAACCACACACTGATGTTTCTCTCCCTCCCTTTCTCCTTCCCTTCCCTCTGTCTAAAACTAAATAAATCAAATCTTTAAAAAAACAACTCTCAGCAAACTGGGAATAGAGATGACACACCTCAACATAATACAGGCCATATACAATACACCCACAGCTAACATCATGCTCAATGGGAAAAACTAAAAGTGGACAAGGATGCCTATTTTCATAACTCTTATTCTACATAGTACTGGAAGTCCTAGCCACAGCAACCAGAAGAAATAAGAATTGAAATTTGAAAGGAAGAGTTAATAACCATCATTATTTGCAGATGACACAATGCTGTATATAGAGAACCTTAATGATTCCAACAAAAAAACACTGCAACTGAAGAATAAATTCAGTGAAGTATTAGGGTACCACATAAATACCCAGAAATCAGTTGTATTTTTGTACACAAATAATGAACTATCAGAGAGGGAAACTAAGAGAACCATCTCATTTACAATTGTATCCCCCCAAAGTAAATACCTAGGAATAAATTTAACCATAATTTTCCAACCTGTACCCGGAAAACTGTAGGACACTGAAGAAAGAAATTAAAGAGGGGAGGGGGGTTAGGGGACTGGGTGAAAAAGGTGAAGGGATTGAGAAGTACAGAGTTTAGTTACAAAATAATCATGGGGATGTAAAGTACAGCATAGGAAATACAGTCGATAATATTGTAATAACTATGTATGGTGCCAGTTGGGTACTGGAAATATCAGGGGGAACACTTTGTTAAGTATGTAATTGTCTAACCGACATGCTATACACCTGAAACTAATACAAAATAATATTGACTATAAACTGTAATTGAAAAAAATTTTTAATTAAAAGAAGAAAGAAATTGAAGAAAATATGAATAAATGGGAGCATATACCATACTCATGAATAAGAAGAATTAATATTGTTAAGATGTCCATACTAGGGTGGGTGGAGGTGGAAGATGGTCTGGGGAGATAAATGGTAAAGGAAAAAGTACAATAATAAAGAAATTAATTTAATTATAAAAAGTCCATATTACCCAAAGCAATCTATAGATTCAACACAATATTGATCAAAACACCAATGGTGTTTTTCACAGAACTAGAACAAATAATCCAGAAATTTATATGGAACCACAAAAGATTGTGAATAGCCACAGCAATCTTGAGGGGGGGGGAAACCCCAAAGTTGAAGTGTGGGGGGAGCCTTGCCCGCAGAGTCCCCCCCCATCTGCCCTGGATGAGAATAAGTCTACCAAGACATGCCTTGGTTGGGGAGGAAAGGTGGCCGATCTCTCAAAGGAGAAGGACCCGGAACCTGTTCCTCAATGGGCTTTTATTGGGTTTAATTTGCATAGGAATACAGAGTGTATCTGTAAAGCTCATCAATCATGATCAGGCAGAAATGATCAAACAATAGATAACATTCAAAGAACTCTGAGGGCTTATTCTGAGTCAGGGTCAGATAGTTAAAGGGCCATAAAACTGGGGAACAAACTTATTTCCTGCTTGGATCCTTTTTGTCATTTAAATTGAGGGCATTAGCAAAGTAGCTTTCACAGGATTTCATGCATTTTTTCTTAGGCCTGATCTCCCTGGGGAACCTGCCCTTTCCCCGCACAGGGCCGCACAACCTCCAGCATTGTTTCAGGCTTAAGGCATTGTTTCAGGCTTAAGTCAGGCAGGGAAAGTAAGGCAGCTAAGAGATTAGGAGACTTCTTGCAGACACAATGAGGACTCAGGCTATGTCAAAGTCGAGGGGCAAGGGCCCATCACCCCCTTTTTCTATAGCCCCCCAAGTCCTTCCCTGAGTGCCCCTTCATGACCGTGCCTGCCTTAGGTCATCCCTTCCTTGAGGAATCTTACCCATTATTGGCTAACCAAGTCATCCGCCTGGGGCCAAGCAGGGTGAAGAGAAAGAGGGCAGAGGTGGTGCCCCTATAAGGAAGATAAGCTTTGTTTCTTCAGTGGCTTATGGTCCCAAGGTTTTCTTTAGTCAGCCTTAGCCACAAGGGGTTACAGTTTCTGAAACCAGGCAGGGTGGTTCCCAACATTGAAATAATTACACTACCTTATATTGAACTACTACAAGGCTATAGTAATCAAAAATAGCATGGTACTTGCATAAAAATAGACATATAGATCAGTGAAGCAGGATATAGAGCCCAGAAATAAACCCAAATCTGTATGGTCAATATTTAACAAAGGAGGCAAGAACATACAATGAGATGAAAACAGGTTATTCAATAAATGCTGTTGGGAAAGTTGGACAGATAAGTGCAAAAAGAAAAAGAAAAAAAGAGAAACTCTGTCACTTCTTACACCATATACAAGAATAAACTCGAAATGGATTAAATACCTAAATGTAAGACTTAATACATAAAATCCTAGTAGAAAATATAGACAGTAAAGTCTCTGACATTTCTCTTAGTAATATTTTTCTAGTATATCTCCTCAGGCAAGGGAAATAAATAAAAAAAAAAGGACTACAGCAAACTAAAAAGTTTTGCACAGCAAAGGAAACCATCAACAAAATGAAAAGACAATCCATTGAATGCCCTGGAATATAGTCACCAATGAGTGATCCAGTAAGGAGTTAATACCCAAAATTTGTAAAGAATCTGTACAACTCAACACCAAAAAACAAACAATGCAATTAAAAATGCACAGAGAACCTGAATAGACACTTCTCCAAAGGGGACATACAGCTGGCCAGTAGACATATGAAAAAATGCTCAACTCACTAATTATCAGACAAGTGCAAATTAAAACCACAGTGAGATATCACTTCACACCAGACAGAATGGCCATCATCAACAAATCAACAAACAACAAGTGTTGGCAAGGATGTGAAGAAAAGGAAACCCTTGTGCACTGTTGGTGGGAGTGCAGACTGGTGCAGGCACTGTGGAAAACAGTATGGAGGATCCTCAAAAAATTAAAAATGGAACTGCTTTATAACCTAGTGATTTCACTTCTAAGTATATATCCAAAGAAACCCAAAACACTAATTAGAAAGAATATATCCACCCATATGTTAATTGTAGCATTATTTACAATAGCCAAGATTTGGAAGCAACCCAAGTGCCCATCAGTAGACAATGGATAAAACGGCTGTGTGTGTATATATATATATTCCCTTATACTTATAATGGAATATAAATCAGCTATAAAAAAGAACAAAATCTTATCATTTGCAACAGTGTGCATGGACCTAGAGGCTATTATTCTAAGTGAAATAAGTCGGATAGAAAAAGTCAAATACCATGTGCTTTCACTTAAATGTGGAATCTAAAGAGCAAAATAAAAAACAAACAGAAATATACTCATAGATACAGAGATAAGACTGAAAGTTGCCATAGGGGAGGGACATTGTGGGGCTGGGTGAAAAAGGTGAAGGGATTGAGATGTACAAATTGGTAGTCACAAAACAGTCATGGGAATATAATGTACAGCATAAGGAATAAAGTCAACAGTATTGTAGTAACTATGTATGTACCAGGAGGGCCCTTGTTATATTGGGGTGACCACTTTGAAAAGTACTAACCACTAGGCTATACACCTGAAACCAATACAAAATGGTATTAAATGTAAATTATAATTTAAAAACTTTAAAATAAATACAAAAGCTGAAACTTAAGGTGAGAGATAACTTGCTGGGGATTCATTAGACAAGGACTTCTGGGAGTTCAGAGAAGGGAAGTCTATAATCAGGGAGATCTAGAGGGCTCCTAGAAGAAACAAGACCTTGGGGAGTCCTGAAGGTACAATCTCAGCAGGCTGTGAGCATGTTGACATCCCACCACTGGAGCATAAGTATTCAAAAGAGCTCATAGACACAAAGAAGGCAGCTCTGGAACCAAATGAGCCCAGGTTGGAATTTCAACTTATCTCTCTATGATCTTAGCAGTACTTATCTCTAAGTATCTTCAACTCTCTAAATCTCAACGATCTCTTATCTATAAAATAGGAATAATGACCTCACAGCAAGGTGTTAAATGAGATACTGCATGTAAAGTGTTTAGCACAGTGTGGTCACCTTAGAAGGACTCAAAACATGCTGCTGTCAAAACTTCAGGTCAGGATGACTCCTAAACTAACTGCACCCCTGGTTTCTTCTAAGTGCCTCACTCTCAGGTCTCATTCAGATCAGATGGCATTTGCCCCCTGACTTTCTCACCTGACTGCTGGCACCCTTCTCCCCCTCCATAGTCTCCATTTAGGTCCATGGGGCTTTGTACCATGGATATCAGCCACCCTGCCATAAGTCTTGTCCCTCTTCCCCAGATACGTTCTTACTCTTTTTGTCTCTCCCCATCACTGATTATGGCTTCTCTATCCCCTTTTCCCACACTTGCCCTAATACCTGTTAATCCCTCTAGGTCTCCTTAGAACCAGCACTCCTAAGGCCCTATTCATGTGCCCCTATCACAGCTGTATCTTTTTTTTGTTTTTACTTCACCCAAGGACACTTTTTTTCATTGCTTCTAGAGGGAGAGGAAGGGAGAGAGAGAGAGAGAAACACCTGCACTATAGAGAAACATTGATCAGTTGCCTCCTGTACACACCACGAACCTGCAGCCTGGTCATGTGCCCTGACTGGAGTCAACTGCAGCCTTTCATTTGATAGGATGACATTCTAACCAACTGAAGCACATGGACCAGGGCTCACTGCTGTATCTTCAGATTCATCTATACATTTAAAATTATAATAATTAAAAAATTCAAAATTAATAAGAGACCATCTTATCCTCTGATACTTTAAACCAAATGTATAGTTTTCCTACTATAAACAACAAAATCATAAGTGATAGCTAAGCATTTTCAGAGAAATATAAATAATAACTGTAGTACTCAATAGAATGGAGCCATCTGGATTTCTGGAAAGGGGTGCAAAATATACATGGCCTGGGGGAAATCTCACATGAGAGTTTTTTTTTTTTAAATATATTTTATTGATTATGCTATTACAGTTGTCCCGTTTCTCCCCCATCATTCCCCCCACCCTGCACATACATGAGAGGTTTTGAGATGACTGGTTTAGTAGGAGCCCTTCCCCTGTGTGGCATAGTCCTTTACTATTAGCAGAATGTGATCTCCTTGGACAGCTGGTGTTTATAAAGAGAGATTGATAAAATTAATCAATGGTTTCTTATCTCCCTCCCAGGCACACCCTTACTTTTCTATGGTTTCCCATGGCCTTGGATCCATCAGAGAAGTAGAAAGCAAGATTAGCAGAGGGCCATAAATTTAGATCCTAGGTCATTTTAGCAGAGAAGTGCTGTCATAGTAAGAACTCTAATTCATTGCTACTGGGCATGTAAAGTGGTATAGCCACTCTGGAAGACAGGTTGGCAGTGTCTTGTAAAGTTTACAATTGTCTTACCACACAATCCAGCAATCATATTTTTAGGCATTTACTGAACTGATTTGAAAACTTATGTACACAGATAAATCCACCTGTGAATATTCAGAGCAGCTTTATTCATAAACTCCAAAAACTGGAAGCAACTAAGTTTTCAAAAGGCAAATGTGGTGAATTCCAAAAATTCTAGGAAACAAACTATGGTACACCCATACAATAGAATACTATTTAGCAATAAAAAGGAATGAGCTATCAATTCATTCAACAACATGGAAAATATTGCTAAATAAAATTCATATTTCTAAGTGAAAGAAGCCAATCTTAAAAGGCCACATACTATATGATTCCATTTATAAGACTTTCTAGGAAAAGGAAAAATTATAGAGATAAAAATTTATCACTGGGACTCTGGTCAAGATGGCAGTATAGGTAAACATGGTACTTGCCTCCTTGCACAACTACATCAAAATTACAACTGAACTATGGAACAACTGTCATTCAGAACACCAGAAACTGAGCTGAATGGAAGTCCTACCACTATGGACTTAAAGAAGAAACCACTTTGAGACTGGTAGGAGGGTCAGAGACCTGTAACTGGTTCGTCCCATGCCCACATGTGGCAGATAAAAATCTGGAGGGATAACTTAGGAGTGAGGGGTCCCAGCCCCACAGTAGGCCCCCCAGCTGAGGCCTCCAGGAAGAGAAGTCCCCTGTAAGAGAAGTGCCAGGAAGAGAAGTCCCTATAAGTTCTGCCTATAAAAACCAGCAAGGATTGAGGCTCAAGAAGACAGAAATTTCTGGAGTCCCAGGCAGTACCCCTTAAGGGCCCACATACTGACTTACTTGAACTCACTCCCTCTGAGTTCCAGCAAGGGGGCAGCAGCTTGAAAGGCACCTGAGACATATGGGAACTGAATTGTCTGACATCGGGACAAGAGCTGGGGGAGAGCTTTCTCCCAGACAGATGTGCTAGCAGAGACCCTTGTTCCTTTGACGGGCCCTTCCCCAACAGAGCTCGCAGGCAGGCACTATTCATGAGTCTCCATCAACCTGACTCACATGGTTTGCCTCACTCTGCTGATTCCCTGAGACACCAACCCACCCAAATTTCAGGCCAACCCAAGATGTTTCCAGTAGTATTCTCATACGAATGGCTTGTCTTGACTCATGATTCAGAATTTCCTAAATTTTCTCAAACAAGCAACATTGGCCTCAGAAGCCTCGAACCCCTTGCTAGGTGTCTCCAGGCCTGGCTTGTGCACATCTGGCCTAGGTTCATAGCTTGGCCTTGCCTGGGCACCTCCAAGCCCAGCACAAGTAGCAGCCATCTGCAGATAGCTTTGTAGTAGCAGTTCTACCTAATATACAGAAACAAACATGGGGAGGATGCCAAAATGAGGAGACAAAGAAACATGACCTAAATGAAAGAACAGAACCAAACTCCAGGGAAAAAAAATACCCTAAACAAAATGAAGACAAGCCATCTACTAGATGCAGAGTTCAAAACACTGGTTCTAGGATGCTCAGTGAACTGCCTGGGCTGGTGTGGCCCAGTGGATTGAGTGCCAGCCTGCAAACTGAAAGGTTGCCGGTTTGATTCCCAGCCAGGGCACATGCCCATGTTGCAGACCAGGTCCTTGGTTGGGGGAATACACAAGGCAATCAACTGATATATCTCTTGCACATTGCTGTTTTTCTCCTTCTCTTTCTCTCTCCCTTCCCTTCTCTCTAAAAGTAAATAAATAAAATATTTTTTAAAAAAATATGCTCAGTGAATTAGTGAGAACCTCAACAGCATCAAAAAGACCCAGTAAGAAATGAAGTATACACTAATTGAAGTAAAGAATAAGTTATAGGGAGTCAACAATGGAGTGGGGAAGCCGAGAATCAGATCAGTGATTTAGAACATAAGGAAGCAAAAAACCCAATGAGAACAGCAGGAAGAAAAAAGGATTAAGAAAATGAGAATAGTGTATAGAACCTCTGGGACAACTTCAGGAGTACCAACATTTACATCATGGGGGTCCCAGAAGGAGAAGAAAGAGAGCAAGAAATTGAAAACCTATTTGAAAAAATAATGATAGAAAGCTTCTCTAACTTGGTGAAGGAAATAGACATGAAGTCCAGGAAGCACAGAGAGTCTCAAACAAGATTCCAAAGAGGCCCACACCAAGACACATTATAATTAAAATGCCAAAAGTTAAAGACAAAGAGAATCCTAAAAGAACAGGAGAAAAGCAGTCAGTTACCTACAAAGGAGCGCTCATAAGACTGTCAGCTGATTTCGCAAAAGAAACTTTGCAGGCCAGAAGGGAGTGGCAAGAAATATTCAAAGTGATGAAAAGCAAGGACCTACAACCAAGATTACTCTACCCAGCAAAGCTATCATTTTGAATAGAAGGACAAATAAAGAGTTCCCAGACAAGAAAAAGCTAAAGGAGTTCATCACCACCAAACCAGTATTATTGAAATGTTAAAGGGCCTTCCTTGAGAGGAAGAAGAAAAAGAAAAACAATGTGAACAATAAAATGGCAACAACACGTATCTATCAGCAATTGAACCCAAAAAGCAAAATAAATGAACAAACAAACCCAAAAGACAATCATAGATACAGAGAATGTTTTCATGGTTGCCAGATGGAAGGGGGATTGGGCAATGGGCAAAAAAAGTGAAGGGATTAAGAAGTACAAATTGGTTGTTACAGAATAGTCATTGGGATGTAAATTACAGCATAGGGAATATAGTTAATAATAATCTAATATTATAATTATGTATGGTGTCAAATGGGTGTGAGACTTATCAGGATAATCACTTATTAACTTATGTAATGTCTAATCACTGGGATGTACTCTTGAAACTAATATAATAAGGTATGTCAATTGTAATTGAAAAGAAAAAATGATTTTAAAATTACAAAAAAAAATAAAAATCACTGGTTGCCAGGGGTTTGGGAAGTGGGCAGGGTTGAATAGCTGAACTATCTTTTAGGGCAGTAAAATTCTTTTATATAATACATGAGACTGCATTTGTCAAAACCCACAGAAATTTACAGTACAAAGTATCAACCTTAAGGTATGCAAATTTAAAACAATAAATTAATGAGTTGGGGAAATCCCAGAGTAGAAAACAAACTGCAATTTAAAAAGAAATCTAACTCTTGTCCTGACTGGTGTGGCTCAGTGGGTTGGGTGTCCTCCCACAAACAAAAGGTCACCAGTTTGATTCCCAGTCAGGACACATGCCTGGTTTGTGGGCCAGTTCCCCAGCTGGGGGCATGTGAAAGGCAACAGATAGATGTTTCTCTTGCACACTGATGTTTCTCTTCCTCTCTTTCACCCTCCCTTCCCCTCTTGCTAGAAATAAATAAATAAAATCATTTAAAATAAAATAAAATAATCTAATTGTTATTAAAATATATGATACAACCTCACTGAAGAGAGTGGAGGGAAAGTGTTGACCTAAGTGGCTTTGGAAATAAATGGAGACTATAAGACTAAAGACAAAAGGAACTGTATATAAGCACTGTATTCTAACTGGTAAAGTTGTTTCCCATGGAGGTGTGGGTTAACGATTCTAAAACTATTACACATGTACACTATGACTGAACAAGTAAATGGATGGCAGATAGTGGGAGCCAGACTTCTCACTCCTGGAATGTGAAGTTACAAATAAGCAAAAGGAAAAGTGAGAATAAATCATGTAATAATATTAGATTAGGGTTAGACATCAGTATGAACCTGTGTTTAGCTTCATACAGATATAGCTAGATATACTGGTATATAGTAACAATTATAGATGTGGATATATGCACAGATTAGTATACAAATATAAAATAATAGAAAAAGTCCTGGCTGGTGTGGCTTAGTGGATTGAGCACTGGCCTGAGAACCAAAAGGTCACTAGTTTTGCTTCCCAGTCAGGACACATGCCTGGGTTGCAGGCCAGGTCTCCAGTGGGTGGTACACATGAGAGGCAATCACACATTGATGTTTCTCTTCCTCTTTTCTCCCTCCCTTCCCTTCTCTAAAAATAAATAAATAAAATCTAAAAAAAAACAAACAAACAAGAATTATACACCATGACCAAGCAAGATTTATCTCAGGAATGCAAAGTAAGGAAGAAATAAATAAAAACTATCAAGTTGGAAAAGAAGTGAAACTACTTCTATTTACAGATAATATCATTTTGTATATGGAAAATTTTAATAGATTCACTAAGAAACTGTGAGTATACACATGTATATCTCCAAGCTCTGTTTACCTAGAGGTGCTAGAAACAACACCACCCAGATACAGTGAGCACATTGGTGCTCAGATCTTTGTTTCTAATACCATTCTTCAATAGAAAGAAACCAGGCTCGTTGGAGAAATGGCTGGGGTGGGTAATATATAAGCTGAGTCTACTAGCTCCAGAAAAGTAAGGAGGTGCTCAAAAAGAATGAAATGATGGGGTATGTCTATGGTACGGGGACCAACCGAAGGAGCTCCCCAATAGCCAAAGTGGGAATAATTTGAGCAACAAAGCAAATAGCATAATACTGGATTATAACCAAAAGCATAAAATAAATGTCCATTGGATCCTACTGATATAAATAAATGATGGACTAAATAAATAATAGGGAAAGAATAATTTCCTCACAAAAGAATCCCAAATAATATATAGGATGTAGATATTGTTTCATTAAGGAGATGGAGCATAACTTCATACCCCTAAAGTTAGGGACTGTGCATAGTGATTTCTTTCCAAGTATTACAGCATGAAAAGGGAAGAAAAGAGAAAACTTTACAAATACTACCTCAACTAACAGTGATAAGTCATGTTGCTAGTACCATTGATATAGTGTGATGGAAGTAGCACTCCACCCCGAACCCATAACCCTAATCTATTTATGAAGAAAACATCAGATAAACCCCAACTGGAGGACATTCCACAAAATACCTGAGCAGTACTCCTCAAACTGCCAAGTTCACCAAACACAAGAAAAATCTGAGAAACTCCCACATTCTAGAGGAGCCTAAAGAGATATGACAACTATCTGTAATGTGGTATCCAGATGAAATCCTAGACAGAAATGGAACATTACATAAAAAAAGTCCAAATTAAATATGAACTTTAGTTAAGAACAATGTATTAACACTGGTTCACTAGTTGTGATGAACGAGCCACGGTGCTGCACGACGCCAGCAGGAGAAACTGGACGTGAAGTACACAGGCAGTCTGGATGGCCCTAGTAATTTTCCTGCAAATCAAAAATATTTCAAAGCAAAATTTTACTTAAAAACATACATATGGGTGAAATGGGTGATGGGGGTCAACATTTATTTTAAAAAGCTAGGTATGTAATGTGGTGATTATAGTTAATAACCCTGTACTGCTTATTTGAAAGTTTCTCCAAAGTATACATACATACTATATATACACACAAACATATAGTTGTAGAAAAGAAACAGAAGAAAAATACCAAAAAGTTGATAGCAGATAAATTTTAAAACATGTTTTCATTAAATGTTCCTTAATGAATATGTATTACTTTGAACATTAAAAAAAAACTTGGTCATTGTTTTTTCCAGCTTTATTGAAGTAAAACTGACTATTAAAAACTGTATATATTTAAGGTGCACAACTTGATACACATATACATTGTGAAATTTTCACCACAATCAAGCTACTTGACATTATCACCTCATATAATTATCATTTTCTTTTCTTAGTACCTACCTCTTAGCAAATTTCAAGTATACAATACAGTACTATTAACCGAAGTCATATTGTTGTACATTAGGCCTTCAGAACTTATTTATCTTGAGTAACTGAAATGCTGTACCCCTCAACCAACACCTTACTCTCTCATGAGTTCTCTTTAACATAAAAAGGAAAATGGTTATTTGTTTAAAAACTAACCTTGGCTCTCTCCCTTCTGCTATATTATATCTTCTTCTATTATAAAATAGGAGATAGACCTTTATCTTATCCTGAGTACATACAATGTGTCATGCATGATGCCATTGGCCTTCATGGAGACACAATAATGAAAAGCTACATGTAACTCAATAAGGACCTATTAAGGAAGATGGCCAGCACCACATCACACACAGTGTCCCTTTTATGAGGCGCTGGAAAATTTTCTAGGGTTTCAGTACCAGAAAAGGCTGTCCTATGGATCATCTGGGCAGTTTTATTTTCAACACAATTTTGATAACTTTGTTTTCCTGAAGTATAATATACACATAATGAAGTGCAAAGCCTTAAGTGTGCAACTTTTGAAACGTTAACCACTTCCTGGCTCTCAGTGGAGAACATTACCAGCAACCAGCGCCTCCCCTTTCCCTTCCCAGTCAATACCCCCGACAGAAGTCACCGCAGTCCTAACTCGGTCACCACGGGCTTGCTTTCACTGCAGAGGCGCTGCTGTGACTCTTGTTCCTGATCATGGTTCTTTCTCTGCTGTAGCCCCAGGAAGTCAGAATCAATCCTGGGGCTTAATTCCAGCAACTGCGCAGGACTTCAGAGTGTGCATTTTTGAGATAGGAGCCCTACCCGCCTGGTTTTATCTTGTGTTCCTGTCATCTTCAAAAGGACCGAATGGTTAAAACAACAGACTTGGAGCCAGTCCAACCTTCTGCCTCGCCGCTCACCAACAGTGTCACCTAAGGCGTACTTAACCCTGTGGAGTCTGTGTCCTTGTCTGTAAGATAACAGTACCAACCTCACAGGGGTGTCCTGAGGGTTGGTACAGTCATCTGTGGAAAATAAGCAGCCTAGCACACAGCCTATAGTAGTGTTGACGGGAGAGACCTGGTTCTTCTTGCTGACGCATGTAAAGAATTACATATCAGCAAATCATGTAGTATGAAATCAGTTTATTAGTGATCCGTTCCCATGAATGAGAACAGGACTGGATAGAGTAGGGGGTGAAAGGCAAAGTTTCAGGGCAAAGCGGGGTGAGAAAAGTTAAGAGTGGCTGAAGACCAGGATGGCAAGTCCCTGGGCAGCCTGAGGCCGGGTGGCCAGAGGCCCTGTGGCCCGGGAGCCAAGAGCACCCTGAGCCCCCGAGAGAGAGAGAGAGCGAGCCCTTTGTTCTCAGGACTTATATAGTTGGTGGGATAGGAGGGAAAAAAAGTTACATATTGATTAACGGGTACATGTGGTGCCAGCTTTCCTGGGGGAATGTGATTACCCCAAACTTAGGTATGTGTGGGGGTCTGTTAACCGGAAGCCTTATCTTGCTCCAGACTCCATTTGTTCATCTTGTTGTAAAACAAATACGTGACAGGAGGCAGTTAATTAAAATTGGGGCACTTTCCAAAGTTATTTACGGGCTCTTTCTGTAAGCATCAGGGACTACCTCGTAAAACAGATAGTGACCAGAGGTAGGCAATTAACCAAAGTTGTTTTATGGGCTTCTTCTTTGGGCACCAGGGACCCTCTCCCACATTCCAGGCCTTGGGATGAAAAGCACAGTTTCAAGGTTTTCTTTCCCAGATAATAGAAATGTTACATAGAATTTCAAGGACTTCCCTTCTTTCTCGCTAACATAGTGTGTCTTGTGATGTTGGAACACCTGGCAATATTATCAGACCAGGCTCAGGACTGCTGAGTTAGCGTGTGAGACATGTCTCCCTCCTCCTCCCTGCCTTGATTTACCATTTATTCTACTTAATTGGTAAAAGATGTTTCCCAGCAACCAGGGTGCTAAATGCTGGACAGTAACGGCATTGCAGTCTCAGAGTTCTTCCTATGCTGTCTCCTGCTTCAGCAGCACCTAATAAACAGTAGCCAATATGAGAATTTAAAAGCTGTATTTCTCTCCTTTGCCACCTCAAATCCTCTTTTGGAATGACATAGGGGTAAGAGCAAATATGAAGATAAAACTCTCAGGTATTCCAGACTTTTCCCATGCACCTATCAAACAAATACAGAGGAAACGGGAAACGTAATCAGAAGGGTGATTGTTAGAATGGATTTAGGACAAGAGAAGTCTGTCTCTCAAGATTCCCTGAGATTAAAGAGACCTGTTTCACCCAAGGTCATGGCCTCCCAATGGAAAAAGTTATTCCAGCTCAAGAGCTTTCCATTTTAGGGTCAGCCGAGGCCTGCGTTGCACCGGTCGCCCAGGCCCACCTCTTCCGAACCTGCTGCCCTCCCTCCCAGCACGGGCAAGTTCCGAGGGCTTCTCTAATCAGCTTCTTGTGTGCGCATCTCCAGCTCTCTCGCTTGGTCTGTTTCCCAGGCACCCTACCCCCAACAGCTGTGAGCACTGATTACTAAATGGCCCCGTCTCTCTCGGACAATGCACTGTGTTTGTCTTCACAGTGAGCACATGCCGGCCTAGTCCCCCCAAGGGCACTGTCTCCTTAAGGAAGCTTCTAGACTTGGTCATCTGTAGAAACTCATCAAAGTCAGAGATTGGGAAAAAACTAAAAAATCCTAATGTTTCCTTCACTACTGCTCAAAGAAAAAAAAATTAAATACTTCTAGAACCACTAAAGAGGAACAATCAAAATCGTACTTCTCGGAAGTACTTAGTATTGAAGTTGCTTAACTCTGAAAAGCTCTTTAGTAAAAACTGAGGGCGTTTTTTTGTTTTTGTTTTCCCTGTGAAGTCTCAAGTTAAGCAAAAGGGGAAACCCACTGTTTGCTCTGGGCAAGAAAAAGTGCAAAAATCTTCAAGGCTAATGAAGATTTTAAATTTTAATAACAGCGAGTGTCTTAATGGAGCTCTAACTCCAGCGACTTGAGCAGAGAGGGCACGCACCCAGAGTGGAAGGGTAAAGCCAGCCCCATCACCCAGCGGGCCTGTGGCCTTGTTAAACAAGCTGCCATTTTACTCTTCCGAGCTTCTCTCCCCAGGACTGGAAATGACTGGAAAGCAAGAACCGAATGAGACTAACCACTCCCTACAGCCACAGGCAGAAGATAACACGAGAACACACTACAGCCTGGTGTTATGAGGCACAACAGCCCAGGGGCCACACAACAGCAACCTCCCCACCCTTTTTTAACGCAATAAAAGCTCAAAGCCCCCACCCCCAGTGCTGCTGTATCTCTCCACACCCTGCCCCTCTCCTTTCTTGGAGAGTGAATAAAATCTTTATTCTCTACAGTTTCTTCTCTTTGTGAGTTCTTTCACAGCCTCCCACCCCACCTTCACCAACACCCTAACACAGAGGTGTCAAATCCAGCTTGCAAAACCAGGCTTAACCCTTAAAAACACATTATGAACATAACGTTCTCCTGGGTGACTTGCATTGGCTGACTCAGGTGCCAATATTTTTTAAAAATGCAGCTCACTGATCTAATTATAGAGATTAAAAAAGAATGCACCTGTAATGGTTCAGTTGAGAGGAGCTGGGCAATATCGTAAATCTTATGGGACCCAGGGGTGACTATCCTAGATTTTCAAAGAGGGTCCTCGGAGGTCCTCAACACAGTTTATAATTGTGTACACGTAAAGTGTGAACGTGTCTTTAAATGTATATTTTATCACTTTTTGGCGGGGGCAGAGTCATAATAACAGTTATTTAACTGGGCAAAATTTTCTCCAATACATTATTGGGGGTGCAGAACAGGTGCTAGTAAGTGGAGGAGTGAGTGAGAGAAACTTTCTTCTGCACGGGAATGGCTCACTCTCCTCTGGTCTGATTGCCGGGTTTAGCTTTGTCTAGTTTTAAAGGAAACTGCTGTTGGATCTATTGACCAAGCTTGCCGTGATTACCTGTTGTCAGGTGAGAAATGTTCTGATTTCCAGCTGACACCATGCACAACGGACACTGAGTTCCACGCACAAAACTACTCTAGCCACCAAGATTATACTGGCTTTATTGTGATATAAGTTAACTGCATTATTTGTGTAAACTCCCACCAGAATCACATACTTGTTCACTTTTCTTGTATATGATCTAGAATATGCTTACTACTTAAATAGGATATCATATTAGCCATTCCTCTGTACTATACACTTTATTAAATATCAAGATTGCTTTTCTTTTTTAAGGATTAATTGGTCTTCAGTATCTCTACCTCAGTTCCCGTTTGTTAATTATTTTAAGAAATACATTTAGTTTTATGCCCATAATTATATTTATCGTCCACCCAGTTCCCTTGAGTGTCAGAGCTAAGAAGAGTAATCCTTAGTGGCCATATTGCTGCTCCCTCTAACGTACAAAGGCACAAACCTACGACCAGAGAGTCCCTTTGAAGAGAGGAGGGTAGCTGTTAGTATAAGATTTTAGAAATACTGTTTTTGTTTTAAGGTTAACAGTGTCTACTTTCTTCTTCTTCTTAAGATTTTTCAATAATAGCATCATCTCACATCGATACAGCGGAATGTGGAGTTTAACTGGATGGAGCAAAGGTTGCCAAACAAAACCCAAGGAAGGATTAGATCAGAGAGAGGTCCAGGCTGAGGCAGAAGACCTGGGGCTTCATGCTAAGAGACTGCCCTGTTGTCACCTGAAATTTAATCTGTTACATTTATATGTTTGTAATTTTTTAATAGTAATAACTTTAACGTCTATCTATAAGGAATTCTGATACATCCACATTATGCTTATCGTACAGCTATTGAAAGGAATGTGGTAAAGCCCTGGCCAGGTGGTTCAGTTGGTTGAAGGATCATCCTGTACACCAAAAGGTTGCAGGTTCAATTCCCAGTTGGGGCACATATGAGAGGCAGCCAATAAATGCTTCTCTCTCACATCAATGTCTCTCTCTCTTTTCCTTCCTCTAGCTCTAAAATCAATGAACATATCCTCAGGCGAGGATTTAAAAACAAACAAAAGGAAAAAAGAAATGCAGTAGAGCTCTCTTGCACTGATAGCAAATCATATCCAAGATAGATTCTGTGACAAAGGAAACTGCAACGTGGTTGCCTCTGGGAGGGCAGCAAATGGGGGCAGCAGGCACTGACTGGAAACGGGCATGAGGAAACCCTCACAGTTTTGGAAATGTTATATATCCAGTTTTGAGTAGTGGTTACATTGGTGTATCCCACCGTCAAAAACTCATCCAAGCCCTGGATGTTGTGGCTCAGTGGATTGAGCACCGGCCTGCAAACCTAAGGTCATCCTGGTGTGACCCAGTCAGGACACAAGCCTGGGTTGCGGGCCAGGTCCCCAGCTCGGGGAGCATGAGAGGCAACTGATCCATGTATCCCACACGCTGATGTTTCTCCCTCTCTTCCTCCTTCCATTCCCTTCCCTCTAAGAAAACAAATAAATAAAATCTTAAAAAAAAAAAAAAAACTCATCCAGTAGAACAATTAAAAACAGTGAATTTTATTTTATGTAAATTATACAGCAATAAAAGAGTAAGCTGCAAATTAGCATATTTAATGTGATTTCACTTTTGTTTTAAAAGAAGAAATATAAACATTTTACTTTTACATGCTTAAAATAATTTCTGAAAGGACGCTTAAGATTTTATTGAGAATGGCCCAAACTAGTGTGGCTCAGTGGATTGAGCGCCAGCCTGTGAACCAAAGGGTCGCCAGTTCAATTCCCAGTCAGGGCACATGCCTGGGTTGCCGGCCAGGTTCCCCATTAGGGGGCGCGTGAGAGGCAACCACACATTGATGTTTCTCTCCCTCTCTTTCTCCCTCCCTTCCCCTCTCTAAAAGAAATAAATATCTTTAAAAAATATATTTTATTAATGATGATTAACTCTAGGGAGTGGGTCAGGAAGAAATTTGTTTTTCATTTTATAGCCTTTTGTAGTATGTTTTTTCCCCTTCGTGCATACATTATATACACATATAATTATATGTATATATATTGCATTTTTTTATAGTGCCATATTTATTGCATTAGGAGTCTGGCTGTAAAGTCCTCCCAGAAACCTCTATTTAAACATACACAATAGTGACTTAAAAATAAAAGAAACTTTTCATATTGAATAAGAAAGAACTCCCCTAATTATCTCTGTTCTACAAATTTAAACGTGATAAACTATCAACTTTGAGTGATTTTTCAAGAGTAGTCATGGTAGGCTTGTGGTAAGTCAATTGTTTGGACCTAATGATCCAAACATGGCCCAACTGATTTTAACCATGTTCATATCTAGTTTTTGAAGCATTTAGCCATACAGGTACCATCCTTGTTTGTGAATATCTATCTATTTCACCTTGTGAAAAAGTGAGGATGATTGTAAGATCTTAAAAAAAAATTCTGGACCATAGCAAATCTCTGCAGAAAAAGATAAGTAACAAAACAGAATGTCAACAAGAACCTTAGGCTCACCACACCATACCATTTTTACCAGATTCATTTCAAAGGCAGTGAGTTTGGAAATCCCTAGTGGCATCCAGAACCCATGTAAGCCTCTCTTCTTTTGTGAAAATAATGACTCAGGAAGCTAGAAAATATATGGTGTTCTCATTAACAGTAAATTAAAGATTCAAAACTTTAACAATCCATAATTTATTTTCCCCCCATATAGGACCTACTTCTGAATAGGCCCAGAGGGGATACTAGATGAAATCTTGTAAAATGGAATGGAAAGAAGTAGCCTTGTTTGTGTAATTCCTGTTGAGTTTAGAGAGCCCACACATTTCTGTAACTTAGTAAAATAGAAAGAACAAGTACCCTGCCTTATATTATGAGATATGTGTGTATATGTATGTGTGTGTGTGTGTGTGTGTGTATGATTTAAAGAGATAAATATGAAAGACCAAACAAGAAAGCAATATAGAAAAACATCTTTATGACTTTGGAATTGGAAGTGATTTTTAAAAAATTGATTTTAAAGAGAGAAGAAGAGAGGGAGAAACACAGGTTTGTTGTTCCACTTATTCACGCATTCTTGTGCCCTGACAAGGGATGGAACTCTCAACCTTGGCATATCAGGATGATGCTCTAACCAACTGAGCTACCCAGACAGGACTGGAAATGATTTTTTAAAAGATTTTATTTATTTCTTTTTAGAGAGAGGGGAAGGGAGAAAGAGAGGGAGAGAAACATCAATGTGTGGTTGCCTCTCACATGGACCCCCTACTGGGGACATGGCCTGAAACCCAGGCATGTGGCCCTCAATGGGAATCGAACCAGTGACCCCTTGGTTCATAGGCTGGCACTCAATCCACTAAGTCACATCAGCCAGGGCAATTTTTAAATAAGTGATAAAAAGCACCAATCTAAAAAGAAAATATTGATAAATTTCATTCCATTAAAATTAAAAATGTACAATGAGATACCACTTGACACCAGTCAGAATGGCCTTCATAAACAAAGCAACAAACAGCAAGTGTTGGAGAGGTTGTGGAGAAAAGGGGACCCTAGTGCACTGTTGGTGGGATTGCAGATTGGTACAACCACTATGGAAAACAGTATGGAATTTTCTAAGAAAACTAAAAATGGACATACCTTTTGACCCAGCAATTCCACTGCTTGGATTATATCCTAAGAACCCTGAAACACCAATCCAAAAGAACCTATACACCCCTATGTTCATAGCAGCACAATTTACAATAGCCAAGTGCTGGAAGCAACCTAGGTGCCCATCAGTTAATGAATGGATCAAAAAACTGTGGTACATTTACACAATGGAATTCTATGCAGCAGAAAGAAAGAAGGAGCTCCTACCCTTTGCAACAGCATGGATGGAATTGGAGAGCATTATGCTAAGCGAAATAAGCCAGGCAGTGAAAGACAAATACCATATGATCTCACCTTTAACAGGAACCTAATCAACAAAACAAACAAACAAGTATAATATAAACAAATTCACTGAATTTGAGAACAGTCTGACAGTGACCAGAGGGGGAGGGGAGGGAATTTCAGGGGAAAAGGGGAACGGTTTAGAGCAACAAGTATAAAGGACTCATGGACAAAAACTATGGGGGGTGGAAATGGGAGGAAGGTGGGGAGGGCTGGGGTGGTGGGCTGGGGGCAGGGTAGAAAAAAATAATAAAATAAAATTAAAAATGTGTTTTTGTTAAAAGATTCCATAAAGCAAAAAACAAGCTACAGACATATTTCTTTTTTTGTAACAAAATATTTCTAACATACATTGATGTGGTCACCGACAAGCAGTGTCCACAACACTGTGGATGAGACGAGACAAATTCACATGGAATACCGAGTCCAATGGAGGAAAAGGGACAGCATGGCCACTCTCTCAAGGGGAGAGCGCCTTGGCCACTTTCTCAAGAAGAGAGTGCTCTGACCCTTGCCTTGACAGGCTTTTATTGCTTTTCTGGGCACATTACATTAAGGATGGTCTTCATTTACTATGCACAGGTTCACTTTAGGTGGTTACCTTTTACAGAAAACAAAGGAGAAGATGTTGCTAATCACATCACAGAAGAAGGATATTTGCCAATGCAAAAGGAAAAGTGCTTGAACTGGTTACACTTGTCCTTGGAAGGTTTAGAGTAGATTTTAGGAAGTTACTTTAAAGATATACAGTAAACGTTTGCTGCCTCATCAGGGTGAGGGAGTTTTAGCAAAAAGCAAGTCTCAAAGTAGCCTAGGTACAATGCAGGCCTGAGTCCCCATGGGAGAACCTGTCCATGGATGTGGGTCCTGTGTGCCAGACCTTGTTTTCCACTGACCTTTCTGAGTGGGAGCTGGGCACATGCCATGCAGAATGGTCTCCTATAGTATATAATCAACAAATTACTTGTATATAAAATATTATTATAATTCAATAAGTCATTTATATATGTTATATATACTACTTGAAAATACATATATTTACAATAAAAGAATCATGGAAGACAAAACACACATTTGGAGCTGGAGTGAGCCTGCATCTTAACAACCTCAATTGTGTAATTTTACCACAAGTGACCTTCATAATAGGTCCTTCTCTGTAGGGCTCAGGTGACCTTCATAATAGGTCCTTCTCTGTAGGGCTCATGGAGCTGCGAGTGACAGTGCATGTGCGAAAACAGCTGACATATAACAAGAGCACAAAAATGGCTAATGAATATAATTATTGTAAGTAAATAATAATGTTAGAGCAGGATCAGCTTCTTAGGTCCTCCTGATATAAAACAGAAAGGCCCTGGCTGGTGTGGCTCAGTGGGCTGAGCACTGGCCTGCGAACCAAAAGGTCGCTAGTTCTGCTTCCCAGTCAGGGCACATGCCTGGGTTGCGGGCCAGGTCCCCAGATGGGCACGTGCGAGAGGCAACCAGGTTGGTGTATCTCTCACACATGGATGTTATTCTCCCTCTCTTTTTCCCTCCCTTCCCCTTCTCCCACCAAAACACAGAATTATTCCCACCAAGTGACTGCCTATGGAGGGAAGGGGTGTGGTATGGACAGATGGAACATGTTAAGCTCTAAGTTATTGCTCCGGTTCTTTCCACTTGCTGGCTCTGACTCAAACAGCACCTCACACATTGAGTCCCTGCAGAGAGCCACCAACTGGCCTGGCCTGGGTGGGGTGGCATGGGGGGAGATTGGATTCTGGGGGTTAACACCAGGAAGAGAAACCATCTCAATATAAACATCTTTCTGGAATGAACTTTCATCCTCAAGGCTGGAAGCCTCTCTCATCAGCAAAAAATACTCCCTAGCCCATCTTACATTTTTAAATAGGAGAAACCAACCTCTAAACTTCACTCGGTCCTGATTCAGCAGCACTGAAACCAAGAATTCTTACTTTGAATAGGTTTGGCTTCAGAGAGAAATTCCCCCAGATTCTTGGCTCATTTTGAAATTGTCTATTTTGTTCCTAACCACACTTAGAAATGTCAAGATAAAAAGACAAAAATGAAAGCCAAGGGACTAACAACACACACACACACACACACACACACACACACACACACACACACACGGAGAATGGCGTGAACGAGGCTGGTTTCAATCCTCATGCCTGAGCCAATCAGGGCTAGGCCAGTGGAGAAAGCCCCAGGCTCCAGGGAGTACTTCTCCCTGAAAGAACCAGAAAAAATAAAGCCCCTTCCTGTTGGTACTGTAGAGTCAAAAGTCCCTCCCTCTGGAGCTTTTTTTTTTTAAGATTTTATTTAGTTAGTTTTAGAGAGAAGGGAAGGAGGGGAGAAGGGAGAAAAACATTGATGTGTGAAAGAAACGTTGATCAGTTGTCTCTTGCACACCCCCATCCCAGGACCTGGCCCACATCCTAGGCATGTGCCCTGACTGGGAATTGAACCAGAGACCTTTGGCTTTGCAGGCGGGCACGCAGTACGCTGAGCCACACCAGCCAGGGCCCTTCTGGAGCTTTTTATTAAAAAGCTCAGTGCTCAGTGGCTGGGGGCAGATGGAGAGTGGTGGCCTGTGGGGGCTAAAACAGGTGACATCCATGCAATGAGCAGAGACAGCCCCAATCACAGCATACATAAGTCCATTCTTATCTGATCCTGTGTCCAAATTTTTTATTCAAAACTATAGCTACCATGCCCCTTTCATTCTAGGGCTTTTTGAGGAGTCATTTGTTTGTGTAATGAGAGCTTAGGTCAAAAAAGTTTGGTCCTTCTCCAGAACACTGAGGGAAAAATGAGCTTATTGTAAATGACCCAAGCAGCTCTGGCCTCAAGGGCATGGGCCATGCAGTCCTAGTGCCCCACGGTCCCAAGTATGGACAAAAGCCCCATCCAGATTGCCCCACCCTCACAGTTAAGGGCTTAGAGAGATGGGTAGGATCGGTAGAACTCACAGTGGGGGCTGTGGCTTGGCATGGGGGTTCAGCTGGACCACGAGAAGCCCAGAGCCGGAGCTCAAGCAAATGCTCTCTCTCTCCTGTCCCCTTGCAACCCTCACTCTAACTGCCACCTTGACTCCTCAGGCCAGACAGAGCAAGGGTCAGACATGTGCAAGGGAGAAGGGACATCCAGGCCATGATGGCAACTGATAGGGAGCCAGCCAGGAAGTCAAGAAGAAAAAACTCCAGTTTTTCCAAATTCACATGGCACATGCCTGCAGGGCTTTTGTGGGGGAATTTCAAGAGAGAAGTTGATCTACAGAGGTATGGGTTGGTAACTTCCTCCTGTGAGTCTCTGCTAACATTTTTCTACTCTTTCCATCTTTATCTAGCCACAAAGCATTTTGCCTATATCAGGGAAAGGACTTGCCAGATGAGGAAAATTGATCGTGATGCCATGCCAAGCATTAACACATCTCTTTATTTTGGATCTTTATTTATGCATCTGCCAGGTCATTAAAGCAGGACCTGAAGAATTATCCTCACACTCCAGAGACCTGTCCCTGGTTCTCAGTGAACTGGCCTCAAAGTAGGCACTGAGTTGTGCCCTAAAGACAGACCGACAGGTTCAAACTCTGACCATTTGGGGGAATTACAGATGAAATCTGGAACTTTCATTAGAGTATCTATAGAATTATCTCTCATTGTTGCCAGTGGATTCTTTCCTTGATGGTTAAATTTGCAAGTGATTCCCACAGGACCCTCTTCAGGGATAAACTCACACCTCCCTTTCTGAGAAGTTCAATGGCTCTGGGGCACTGTTGTTCAATGGAGTACAATGCAATTCACATAGGTAATTCTAAATTCAGTAGCTACATTTAAAATAAAAAAAAGAAGAAACGGGTGAAATTAATTTTAAAAAGTGTTATTTCACCCAACATATCCACAATATTGTAGTTTCAACATGTAATCAACATAACATTAACAAGATATTTTATGTTCTTTTTGTCATATGAAGTCTCAAAGTCTGGTATGTATTTTACACTTGTAGTGGGTCTCAGTTCAGAGCAGGCACATCCCAACTGTTCACTGCCCCAGGACAGGGTTGGAGCAACAGGTCTGAATTTTCACAGCTCGACCTTCCAGGTCTTTCTTCATTTGACCTGCATTTACCAATTCAGGCATGTTCATCCTTACTCGGGTACACAGAAGAGTGATCTCAGAGAACTTCCCTCATTTTACATTCAATGCCACGTGAGCTCAGACATGGAGACCTGCCTGAGGTCACACAGTGTTTAATGGCCTCACTAAGGCTTTCCTGACTTCTGGAACAAGTAGAACTGTTTGAGCCAGTTTGGTGAATGAAGTGAAGTCACCACAGTAATAATACTGGGGAGAACTAATGAGTAGATGGCATCTTCTCTGCTCTGCTAACGGTTTTTCGCTGACCCCAACTTCTCCGAATTAGTCATCGCCACAGCCAGCCCCATGACTGCCTTACTGACATGGCAGGCTGACCTTGGGTGACTAGTGGGGAAGTCGTCGTGAGCTCTACATGCCGTAGGGATTTGTAGATGGTCACCCTCTGGCAAAGCTGGAGGCTCCACAGAAGATGCATCACCAACTCTCTGTTCCAGGTAAACTCAAGACAAGGCCGGGGTCTCCTATGGGCTTCCACCTGTTGGAGCCAACCAGGGAAAGAGAAATGGAAGTGACATTCAGATGTACAGAAAGCAGGAGTTAGGGTGGAGAGGCCCTGGGGCCAGGCATCTTCTGCGGGGAGAAGGAAGACAGAACACACCACCTCCAGATGCCCTGGTCTCAGGACCACAAAGGCCAGTGGGATCCCAGCTACCAAGGCGCCAAAGTGGCCTGTTCCGAAGCTCCTCAGACTTTAATGCTCACCTCAGTCCCCTGGGAGTCTTGTTGAAATGAAGATTCTTCTGACTTCCCGCCAAGATGGAGGCGTAGGCGGACATACTGTGCCTCCTCTTACAACCAAAATTAAGGACAACAAATATTTAGAAACAAGAAAACAACCCAAACTGATAGAAAATTGAACTGTATGGAAGTCCAACAACCATTCATCCAGACCGGTAAGAGGGGCGGAGTCGCAGCAGGGAAAAAGTGGAGGTGCGGACCCTGGAATGCAAGCAGCAGCGGCTGGCAGTTCCCAGGTGCACAAGCAGCAGCTGGCGGACCCCAGGGACAGGAGGGCAACTGTGCAGACCCAGTGAGGCCACACAAGGTGGCTGGCTGACCAGGTGGTCCCACATTCACGCTCGCAGATAATCCAGGTGAAGGGGAAGCAGCGGAAGGGACCAGAGTCCAGGAGAGAGCGGAACAGGCGCCATTCTTCCCTCTCGGACCCCGCCCCCACCTACAGCATCACAACCCAGCCACTGGGCTGCCCCGCCCTGAGGAACACCTAAGGCTCTACCCCTCATATGTAATAGCTGCGACCAGACTAAAATCAAAACAAAACAAAACAAAAAAACCCACCAAAAATGGCTCAAACCGGAGAAAAAATGAAAACCCTGGAGTCAATTCCTCTAAGAAACGAAGAGATAGCCAACCTATCAGATGCACAGTTCAAAGCACTGGTCATCAAAATGCTCACAGAATTGGTTGATTTTGCTCACAAATTAGATGAAAAAATGCAGGCTACAATACGTGAAATGAAGGAAGATGCATGGGGAACTGATAGAGATGGAAGGAAAACTGGGTCTCAAATCAATGGAGTGGACCAGAAGGAAGAAATTAACAACCAAACAGAAAACGAGGAAGAAACAAGAATTCAAAAAAATGAGGAGAGGCTTAGGAACCTCCGGGACATCGTTAAACGTCCCAACATCCGAATTATAGGGGTCCCAGAAGGGGAAGAAGAGCAACAAGTAGAAAACTTATTTGAACAAATAATAAAGGAGAACTTCCCCAATAAGGCAAAGGAAATAGACTACCAGGATGTCCAGGAAGCTCAGAGAGTCCCAAAGAAGTTGGGCCCAAGGAGGAACACATCAAGGCACATCGTAATTACATTAGCCAAGATTCAAAGGAAGCAGAGAATTCTAGAAGCAGCAAGGGATAAGGGGACAGTCACCTACAAAGGAGTTCCCATCAGACTGTCAGCTGATTTCTCAAAAGAGAACTTCCAGGCAAGAAGGGGCTGGAAAGAAATATTTGAAATCTTGAAAAGCAGGGACCTACATCCAAAATTGCTCTTTCCAGCAAAGCTGTCATTTAGATTGAAAGGGCGGATAAAGCGCTTCTCAGATAAGGTCAAGTTCAAGGAGTTCATCATCACCAAGCTCTTATTATATGAAATGTTAAAGGGACTTATCTAAGAAAAAGAAGATAAAAAATATGACAGTGAAAAGACAGCAAACTCACAGCTATTAAGAACCACACGTAAAACAAAAGCAAACTAAGCAAACAGCTAGAACAGGAACAGAATCACAGAAATGGAGATCATATGGAGGGTTAGCAACAGGGGCATGGGAGGAGGAGGGGGAAGGTACAGAGAATGAGTAGCATAGATAGTGGGTAGAAAATAGACAGGGGCAGGGTAAGAATAGTATGGGAAATGTAGAAGCTAAAGAACTTATGACACAAGGACATGAACTAAAGGGGGGGAATGTGGGTGGGAGAGGGTGTGCAGGGTGGGGGGAATGATGGGGGAGAAATGGGACAACTGTAATAACATAATCAATAAAATATATTAAAAAATATATAAGCACTGTTCTAAGTCCTTACGGTAACTCATTTAATCTTCACCATAGCCCTATGAGTTGGTGACTATTGTTATTTTGCCTCTTTACAGTTGAAGAAATCAAATCTCTCACGGAGAGATTACATGACTTGCATAGAGCTGGTAAGTGATAAAACTAGAATTTGAACCTGGGCACCAGGGCAGTTCTGCACATTTGGTGAGCAGTCTCAAAAGACTCTGAGGCTGATGCATGCTGTCTTAGCTAAAAGATGATGAATATGTCTGTGGTGTATTAGCAGAATCCTTTCAAATTGTGATGAGCTCTCCAAATTTTTTTCAAAATATCTGTAAGCCTTCCCCCCTCACTAGGGGTGGCTTGTAAAGTATCTTTTATCTTCAAACAACTTCAAAGCTTGCTTGTGTGCTTTTCTTTTAAAATAAAAGTTTAGTTTCTCAGGAATTCTGAAAGGGTGTTAAAAGCAATTAGTATGGGCTTAAGGAGTTTCATCTCTGACATCCTCACTAGGGGGATGGGGGTCTATTAATACACTTTAAACACTGTTGATCCATCTTCTCTCTGGGAGGAAGCAGGGCTGCATCACCTTGTTGGGCCTGGGGTACCCCATCTGCTCTCCGTCTGGTCCAATGGCCATTTGTAGTTGTGAGAGGAGCTGGGGGGCAGGTGGGGCTGAGGGCTAGACCCAGGATCAGGCTGACTGGGGCCTGGCCCTGCTCTGCCTCCTGGCGGCTGGGCGGCCTGGCCAGGGTTTCCTTGTTTGTGCTGTGAATGGCTGGCCTGGCAGATTCTCTGAAGTGCTAACATGTGGCCCTTTCTTTTTGAGGGTTCCTAAGCTTTGTCAGGATTTTCCCAGCAGCTGCTGATTTCCTGTACAATGGACTGCTCCCATCATGGTGATGGGCTCCTGCAAAAAAAAGGGAATCCAGTAAGAAGGCCTAAAACAAAGGTGAGAAATTCTTTAGTGAAAAAGTCTTGATCCAATCCTGGCTTCCCCTCAGTGGCCCGAATCCCCCTGACTTGTTCCCAACACGTACTTCCTCATTGGAGTCCCATCCTGGACTCCAGGATATTTTGGAACCTGCTTGACTTCTGCCAGCTTTCCCTTCTAGCCCTGGCTTAAATTCCTTCACCAGTTCCTTATTGCCCACTCTTATCCTAGCTCCAGGTCCCTAGTGTTCTGCTTATGCTCCTCCAGACAGCTTCTCACCTCCCAGCTCCCTGTGAGTGGTCCCTTAACCTGCATCCCCCTTCTCTCCTCCATGCCTTTTTGTGTGTTGTCCTGCCGCCTGGCATGCCCTTCCTGCCCCTGACTGCCTAGCAAACTCCACTCATCCTTCAAGACCCTCCTCAGGGGTGTTTTCTGGGAAACTTTTTAGGATCTACCTGGGTAAAACAAATCACCCATCCTTTCTGTTCCGCTGTACCTCACACTGATCAGAATGAGCTTTCATTTTTATCAGTTTGAATCCATTCAACAGCAGGCAACAGAACACCTGTCTAATAGTGGCTTAAACATTTCTTTTTCAGACAACTGATGGTGGACTCTTCAGGGTTGGTTCAGCAACTCAACTCTGTCATCAAGAAGGTAGGGCCCTTCCCTTCTGTCATCCTTAGCATTTTGGGTGTGTCTTGCCTCAAGGCCACAAGATAATGGCCATAGCTCCAAGCATCACATCATTGCACCCTAGCCTCCATGAAGGAAGAAAGAACGGTAGAAGAAAACAGGCCTTTTACTTGTACACTTGCTCTTGGACTGCTGGTGGCTGGCCTTTCCTACCCCTGGTCCCCGCACTCTATCAGATGCTCCAGTTTTAACTGCTCCTCCTGACCAGGCACCTTTAACTGTCCACACTCAAGACCTGACCCTCTCAAATACCTGTGGTGAAAGACCTCATTTGTCCTTAAAAACAAAATTACTCCAACAGTCTAAAAATCTTGAAACATTTTTGACTCTCTGGACATTTATTAACTGTTGAATAGTTCTGTTGTACGTGCAGCTTTTATTGGGAGTCGCCGCAAATATGTTTTAGAAGTAGGTGTACTGTAAATAATAAATAAATGAGTGAATACCTGGAAGTGTGGCTGTTTTTATTTAATCCTGGAAGAATGTAGTTACCGCTGTGATAAGCCCCTCTGGCGAAGAGTAAACAGGATGGCCTGGCTCCCATCTAGAATCTAAAAGCTGCAAGCTGATATAGGGAATAGGGCTAGTAAGGGGTGAGGGTGAGCGGGCATTTGGGACAACAGCTTATTTTTTGATTCAGATTGTGGGATGCATAGCGTGTGAGTTTTGGAAAGGGATAAGGTCTGAGGCCTCATCACTGACTTCACAACTTCCGGTATGGTGGAAGGCTCCCTCTCTCTGGCCCTCCGTTTCCCAAGTGTATGAGGCTAGATGGCCTCAAAGGGCCCTTCTAACTTGGCATATATATATATGTCACACGTATAGACACACACGTATAGACATAGAGAGAGAGTGCTTCTCAGAGGGATGGAACTATCCCCCCGGGGGCAGTGGGACTAGGCAGTGGGGGTCCCTGACCACTTTTCCTCTCCCCCACTGTGGCCTTGGCCCCCTATAGCAGCTGGAAAGAGGACTCACTGCCTTTCTGATTTCCTTAGGAGTTCTCACTCTTGGGGCAGTTTTCTCCTCGGCAGGAAGCTTGACAACAGTCTTGGACACTCCTGCTCTGTGTGCTCAGCTTGGGAACTGTCCCCTCCAGGTTCAAGCAGCTCAGGAGTCATCTCTTCCCTGTCCAGCCTCAACCAGGACAGGGCAGGCAGAGAGGGAAATACGCCATATTCTGCTGCATGTAGTGCAAGCTTTTTTGCCCAAATTTTTGAGGGAAAAATAAGGATGTGCATTATACATTAGTAGTACCAATTCCATATCTATATGAATGTTTTTAATTCTTTTATTTATGCTTATGCATTAAAAGTGTGACTCTAGAAAGGAATAATGATCTCCATCTGCAAAATAATACTGTGGAATACAATAATCAGTTTTGTTTCCAAATATAAATAATTAAAAAATTGAATTAAAAAATTAAAATGAAAGATCTTTTCCCTGAAAGTTTGGGCCGAAAATATGGGTGCACATTATATCAGGGAGTGCATCATACACAGAGAATATGTATCTCTCAGGTGCTTAGGGGATGCAAGGAGCCTCCTAACTGCAGATCAGATGGGGCCCACCCAAGATAATCTAGGATAATCATTGCATCTCAAGATCTATAACCTTGAATCACATCTGCAAAGTTGCCTTCACCACGTAATGTAACACATTCACAGCTCTGGGGACTAGGGTGTAGGCATCCTTGGAGGCCATTATTCTGCCTCCCACAGAGAGGATTCAAAACCTATCACTCAGTAAGTGGCAGAAGTGGAAAATGAATCCACAAAATACATACTCGTTCTATCACATCCCAGCTGCTTCAGGAACTTCTGGGCACCATTTAATTCATCCTGTTTCTTTCTGGTAAGAATACACCTAACCGAGCCAGGGAGCAAAGCATCTCTAGAGAGAACGATTCTGCAGGTCCTCCATCATTTGGATGGCACCTCAGCTCTTGGGCTTGTCAGGGAAGTTCCCCCAGGTCGAACCTAATGGGTCCAGAATGGGGGCTAAAGCTGGCCAAGGGTATCTCTGCCTATTTTTCTTAGAAGTCTCTAGGAGGGACTGGCACCGCAGGTAGAGGTACAGTGTACACGTGTGGCACGCTTCCCCCACCTTCCAGACTGGGCGGAATGAGAGAAGGAGCTGGCGATTCCAAAACAAACTGGGAACTTGGGCTGAGGTGGGCATGATCCACCCTATTTTTGCCTCTGGCCCAAGTAAAAGTACACTTACTCTTCCCCATCAGGAATTTCCTCCTATCCGCAGGTTAGATTCTAAATACCTTTTGTTCACCCGTCATTCATTCATAACTATTGTGCACCTACTTTGTGTGGGGTACCATTCTAGATACTCAAAATATATCAGTGAACAAGAGACAGAAATCCCTACTCTCATGGAAGCTGAATTCTGGGCAGTGGGGGCTGGATGGTATAAATAGACACACTAAATGGGTTAATTATGCAGTATGTTATAAGGTGATGGAACTATTAGAAAAAGAGAGTAGAGCATTGTGAGGAGGATCAGACGAGCTGGTGGTGTTACCAGACAGGGGCCTGGCCCCCAGCAGGTCTGCTTATGGCCGGCTGGGAGCGTGTGGTTTCTTGTCTCAGTGCAGGAGAGATTTCACAACACAAGCCCAGGTGACTGAGGGTGTGTTTACTAAAGCTGGGAACAGCAAAACAAGGAAGGGCTTAGCATAGAAGAAGCAACAGAAGAGCCTAGGCTGGGCTGCTTTAGCTCCCTGGGAAGTCAGTGAAAAGGTGGCTTTGGGGACAGGTTCAGGGGTTAGCCCAGGACAAGCTGCCACTGACCATTGCTCTCTTGATTTCAAGTCTCTCGGGAACCCCCAGAGCATAGGACATGCGTTTCTGTGGGGGAAGAAGCGGGGGGAAGAAGAGAGGAAAGGGAATGGTAAGGGCTGCTCCCCAGAGGGAGAGCAGGAGGCTGGGTCCTTTGTCTTGAGGCTTTTATCTCTCTCTTCTGGTGGGATCTTACGGGAGGTCTCAGCAGAATATTCATCAGTTCTCCAGGTGTGCTCTTTAGGGTCGTGGTCTCCACTGACTGGTCAGTGCCAGGGCAGGGGGTCATCAGTCACTGCAGCTGGTCCTGGCATCGCCCACCTGGTTTTGCAGCTTTTCTGGGCCTGGAGCTGAAATACAACGGAGGCCTAGATATTATCTCTAGGGAGGTGACCTTATATATTTGGCTGTAAATTGCTTGGCCATTTTGTTCAGCTGTCTGTCTCAGTTTCCTTATTTCACTTGTCCTGGCTTACTGGCCTGTCTCAGTGGAAATGAGACTGCAGTATTAAATATGGCAACAAAGTGGACCTCTCTGAGAAGGTGAGATTTGAACAGACTTGAAGGGAGCAAGAGAAGTAGCCAAATAGATAACTGAGGTGATGTTAGGTAGGATAGACAGCAAACCAAGGCAGCGAGGAGGAGGGAGACATGTCTCACCATTTTACCCCATAGTCCTGAGCCCAAAGTCCCCAACGATTTGGATTCCTATTACTTTAGGGGGGAAACGGTAGGTAGTGGCTAGGAATGAGTGGCCAGAGGGGAAATAAAGGCAGGACCCTCATCATTGCAATCTAACAAAGAACTTAATACGGGAGGCTAAAAGCAAAGACTCACCCATTGACCCAGAAGTCCTAAGCCTGGGTCAATAAGACTGCCAGGCATTCTGAACAACACAAGTAAAGTATGATAGTGCAGGAAGCAGGGAGCCCTTGAAAGTCTGTGTGTATCATCTCCACTAGCTGGGAAAAGGAAACCTTGAGACTGTGTATTCATCCCAAGGCCTAGAAGGGGGAAGGGGAGGAGGTCTACAGCGCCCAAAGAAAAAGCCCATCAAACAACTTTGGTTAACTGCCTGCCTCAAAATGAACAAATTCAGCCTGGAGCAAGATGAGGATTCAGGCTAACAGACCCCCACACATGCCTACATCAGTGTAGTCATGTCCCCCTGGGGGAAGCTGGCATCACCTTTGCCCGTCAATCAATATGTAACTTCCTTATCCCCATCCCATCAACTATATAAGTACTCAGAACAAAGGACTCAAGCTCTTGGCCATTTCCTGCTACATAGGGAGCCCTGGCGACCCTGCTTTTGACCACTCTGCTCTAGCCCCCCTTGCTTTTGCTCTCTCATTAGAACTGAGCACTAATAAACTTTGCTTGTGCACTAGTAGGCTTGCTGATTTATAATTCTTTACTGTGTCGGCAAGAAGAACTGAGTTTCTGGGAGTTTCTCTTGTAACAGTGAGAGCATTCCAGGTGGAGGAGACAGTCACGCAAAGGCCCTGAGGCAGAAGCACATGTGGTACATTGGAGGAAAGCCAGGAGCCCGGTGGAGTCAGAGAAGATGGCCATTACAATGACTTGAGTTTAGTTTTCAGTCAAATAGGAAACCACTGTGAGATTTTGATCAAAGGAAGAACTTTTAAAAAGAGTGTCCATGGAATGCGGATGGGGGCGGCAGTTAGAAAGCTAAGATTTGGGGATTGTGATGGAAAACCAGAGTCAAATGGCTGGGCTAGAGAAGAGGTTTTTTTATGCTTTGCATAACGTAGTCTCGGAAGAAAAGTGGGAAGCTAAGGAAGGTGGACCCTAATCTTGGGCCAGGTCAGAGGGCAGGGTGGGTGGCTGTGTTACAGAACAGACCCGGGGTAGAGGAGGTGTGAACGATGTACTATTACTGAATGGACCCCCCTTGTGCTCCGGGGGTCCCCCCATCCCATACTAGGTTTGCCTTGCCTGTCACCAGGGAAAGACATATCTCAATGCCAGAGATTGGTGAAAAGGAAAGGGATTATTATTAAAAAAGTTATACAGACTTAGAGTAATGACTTAATGTCTCCATTAAAATACTAAAGTCCTTTAGAATACCCACAAACTCACAGTCCTTCCTTCTCCCTCTATCCAGCCTGGGGTACCGTATCTCAGGAAAAGAAGTAGAAGTCCATGGCTCAGGCAGCCCCTCAGTTCCCAGCACCATCAGCTGTGTTGCCACCGAGATCTCCAGTTAATCCAAAACCACGTGGCCCCTTCTCAAGGCCCACCAGCAAAAGTCCTTTTACCCCTCTCCTTCCCAGCAAGATCTCTCCTGCTTCCTAAACCACATGGCAAAAGGGAGAAGCCCAAAGCCACGTGGTCCCCATCATCCAGCAGGGCTGCGGTGCTTGGGTTTAAATCTCAGCGCCAATCTTTTTCTGCAGCCCCATTTCCAACTCCTCCCACAATCAGTTACACCTGCCAGCATTCCTGTATTTTTTTTTCCTGCCTTTCTTGGCTGCCACAGTAAGCCCAGGCAGGTGTGGCCCCAGGACGTGGAGTCAATCATCTCCAAGCTCTCACGCCAACGCTGTAACCAGCGAGAGCTGCCCCCCAGTTACATCCTGGGTGGAAGTCACTCCCATCCCCCTGGCTCAAAACAAGACTACAGCTATTTAACATATCTATGAAACCAGTTAAAACCTATAGATATGTTAAATGACCATGCCAGAGGTTAGCTGCAAAGTTGGTGCTATGCAAAACAGCTCCCAATGGCCCTGCTCCACGTGTCCCATCCCCCAGTTCAGACCTGCGGGGGTGAGGGCATCCCATATTTTTAATATTTCCTGGACACCCTGAGTTCTGGACCCCATTACAAATCCTTCTTTGGGGGGGCCCCTGGCTGCACCCTCTTACAGCTGGGCCTGTGTAGACTATGCTGCACCTGCATCAGGCTGTGGGCCCTGGCAGCCCTGGGTTATCTCAAGCAGAGTGAATGAAGAGAATGCAGATGGAGACTCTACAGGGCCTCACAGGCTGAGGGAGCCAGGTGAACGCCCAGCATCTAAGCTGGGAGGTGAGAGCCACCACCTTCTAAAACCAGAAAAGCCTGCATCCTTGCTGCCTGTCACTACCAATCCATTAAGTAGAGATACGAATTGCATCTTTATGGGTGCTTTATTCAGATGCCTGAGATCTGAGAAGATGGCAAGTTATATACCCTCAAAAACTGTCTCTCCCTGGCTGGTGTGGCTCAGTGGATTGAGCGCCAGCCTGTGAACCAAAAGGTCACCTGTTCAAGTCCCAGTCAGAGCACATGCCTGGGTTGCAGGCCAGGTCCCCAGATAGGGGCATGCAAGAGGCAACTGATCGATGTCTCTCTTGCACGTCAATGTTTCTTTCCTCCTCTTTCTCCCTCCCTTCCCCTCTCTCTAAAAGTAAATAAATAAATGATGTCTTTAAGAAAAAAAGTCTTAACAACTTATTTCAAGCTGACCTTTTTAGAAGAAGAAAAACACAGTAGGTAAGGGGTTTGGAAAAAACGGTAAATTGGATAAAAGTTGCGTTTCAGGGGCTATTTTCCTAGTATTTCTTTATCTGTTGACCAACAAGGCAGACACCCTCACTTGGAGACCTCCTGGGGCAGGAAGATTGAATTGCCTCCTAGTGGGCAATTCAAGTGAATTGCCCCCACTTGAATGCATTCAAGTTCCTGGAATAATAGCTTTCCACAGGCATTAATCACTTAAGCCTACCTACAAAGGCTAACATCTTTAACTCTTGAGTTTCCCTATCACTCCCACATCAAAGAATCAGCTACAGGTCAAACTTTGTTGGAGAAACCAGTCAGAACCTCAAGCTTTTCCTATGTTAGTTAGCAGCAGCAAAACCAAGCAAAATTACAATGGTGTTGAAACTGTGAGGGAGACCCCGGGAAGTCTGTGTAGAGGCAGAGCGGGAAAGCGGAAGTGGTGCAGTGCCTGTGCTGTGAAAAGAAGGATGTGGCTGTGTTACTGGTGTTCCCTTTGTGCAGGGTGCTGTTTTAGTAAACAGAAACACATGGGTATAGGGGCTTTCATGGTCTTAATCCCAACTTGATGCCCTTCCCCTCGAAGTGCTCCTCCCCGTGACAGTTCAGGCCACAGCTGCTGAGGAAGTCTTCCTTGACCATGTGGAAGACAGCACACTGAGGGGAAGAGGTGCCTACGTCTCTGCTGGTGGGTATGCAGTCAGCTGTCCATCAGGGTGTGCCGAGCCCTGCCTGGGGAGCTAGGCCGAAAGGATGAGGCTACAAAGGCTTTCTTTAGGGACTGATGGTAAATGGGGAGAACAGGATCCCACAGGAGACACGGGGGCATGCCAGTTATGCCTACCTGCATGAACTGAAGTGCAGAAAAAAAATCTAAAAAATTAGTGGTTATATTTCTACGGCATAGGTTGATCAAGGATGTTTTTCTTCCTTATAATTCATATATTCCAAGTACATACATTTTTACATCTTTCAAGTATTCTATAATCAGAGGAAAACAATGAGAACATTATGTTTATAATTATGGTGGCAGAAAACTTAATTTGGTGTAAAGAATTCCCTGAATGAAGATTAACAGGAAAGGGGCTCCCCAGGAAGGAAGCTCTGCCACACCTCTATCTCAGTGAGGATCAGACACCCCAGTTCTTAGAAGGGCTGGCACTTGCTTGGAGGCCTGAGTTGGGAGTAGGGTGGGGGGGTTTGAACTCTACCCCTCACTGCCACACCTAGAACAGACCCAGTGGTCCTGAAATCAATTTTGCATTCTAATCCCATTATCCCTGCACCTGGAAGGATAAGCTTTGAGTGTATTGAATGAACGCTAAGCCGATTAGAGTTAGTTTGATTGGGTTTCAATACCTGCATGTTCAGGAGGATTTCGTTTCATCTGAGGATGCATGGGGGCTGAGGTTTCTCCCCAGAGGACTCTGCGCCTTGGAATCACAGGTGCTTTTCCCTTTACTCAACTCACACCTGTCAGGTCATACTGCCTAACTCTCATCTCCAGAGGAAAGCCTAGACCTTATTTTCTTTTCATTGTTTTTTTTTGTGCAAGTCATTTATATTTATTACAGACATTTTAAGAAAAAAATAAGCAGGTCACCTGTAGACCCACCAACCAGACATAAGCAATGTATTTTTGTCTTATACATAGAAAATTGTCAAAATAAAAGAATATCGAACTTAATAAAAGAATTTCCAAACTACTACTTGGAAATGTGTTTTTCATGAAATCTTCATCTTGAGTGCCTTTTCAAGTCTATAAATGCATATGTCTACATATGCATTCTAGTGAGTACATACTATTCCATCACACGACTCAATTATCATTTAACAATTCCCTTACGGCTGGACAGGCTTTGCACAGCTTTTTATCATTATCAACAATGCTGTGATGAACGTCCTTGTACTTATCTTTGCCCTCATCTTGTCATTATTTGCTCAGGCCAAGTTATAGGAGATAAACTGCTAGTTTGAAGAGAATGTAATCTTTTAGAGCATGTCTCTAAAACAGGTGAAATCTAAGACGATGGACTACTGACTGTCTTCTCCTACCCACCTCTCTTCTGGGTGTGAAGGGTCTTAAGTATGTTCGTGACCTCTTGCCAAAGAAGTACATTTTCCTCCCTTTCCCAAACTGCCCGTGTATGATTTCTCTGCCACTTCCCCTCCCGCTGAAGTTATTACCCACTCTCTTTGCTCAGCTCAGCTCAGCTCAGCTCTACATGTGGTACCTGAACATGTTCACTCATTCAGATAATTCAGTAAACAGTAAATATACATGAAGCATTTACTCTGTGCTAAGCCTGGGAAATACAGAGGTGAACAAGCACAGTCCTTGTCCTCGTGGGACTTATAAATACTAACAGAATTCAGACAGTAACAACTTATATGAAGAACCAACAGAGTAATGGAAGAGTGAATGGATGTGGAGAGATGCTTTAGGTAACATGGTCCATCGCAACTTCTCTGAGGAGGAAACATTTGAATGGAGACAGCATTTCATTATATTTCTCTGTTGATGTGTCTTCCTCCCTTTGTTAGATGGGGACTACGTCTTATTATGTGTATCACAGAAGTAGTACAGTGTCTGGCTCATAGAGAGAACTCAGTAGATGTGTATGGAATGAGTGAATGAATGAATGAATGAGTGAGTGAATCAGCGGAGGTGATGGTCCCGCCACCCTCTGCACTGCTCTAAGTCCAGATCCAGGGAGGCAGGGTCCTCTCTCAGATGCCTCACCTTGTCACCTAAGAACGACCAGGAGACCAGAGATGCCAGGGGCGTTCGCTCCACTGCACAGCAAGCCCTGTGGCAGAGCTTCCGTGAGAACCCAGCACAGCGGTGCAGCGCAGAGGTGAAGAGCAGAGGCTTGGATTTGGCTCTGTTGTTTATCCACCCTGCGACCTTGGGCAAGTTACCCAACTTTCTATGAGAGCATTAAATCTAGAAAATAGAGATCATGGCACCTACCTCACTGAATTGTGAGGATTAAATGGAGATAAAGTATTTAAGAGCTTGGCAGGGTGGCGGGATCAGCAAGGGAAGCAGCCAGCCTTGCTCTGCCCGAGGTGCCGGGGCCTGCTAGTGCCTGAGTGAGGTGGGATTTACCTGTTTGGCTCCCAGGGTGTAGGGCAGCCAGGGCCAGGCAGGCGGCTGAAGGCTTGGGCAAGACTTCAAGACAGGAGATGGTATGCGTGGCACATCATCTTAAATGTTTCCCCACATCCTGACTTCTCTTTAAAAAGAATTATAAAAACAACGTAAAGATAGTAAAGGGAATTTTAAAGAAAAAATCATCTATGTTCTGGGCATTCCGGCCCAATGATGTTATATTTTAAGCTTTTAAAAATATTTTATTTATTTATTTTTTTAGACAGGGGAAGGGAAAAAGAGAGGGCGAGAAATATCAGTTGGTTGCCTCTCCTACATGCCCTGACCTGGGACGGAACTGCAACCCAGGCATGTGCCCTAACTGGAATTGAACCAGCGACCTTGAGCTTTGAGGAAAGCTGCCCAATCAACTACGTCACACTGGTCAGGGCAATGTTATTTTTCTTCTGTCTAGTTTTTCCTGTTCATACAAATACATACATATTTTATATCACTGCAGTTACAGCGATTTTTCACATTTTACATGTCATTTAACATTTTTATTGTAAATGTTCCTTTATAATCCTGTAGTCTTCAGACATATTTTTTTTCTTGGTTGCCCTCGCACATGCCCCAACCAGGGACTGAACCCACAACCTAGGCATGTGCCTTCATTGGGAATCTTTCACTTTGTGGGATGACATCCAACCAACTGACCCACACCAGTCAGGTCAGACATAGAATTTTTAATGACAGCTTCCAAGTTAATGAAACATCATTTATTCAGTCACTTTTTTTTTTAACTGCTGAATATTTAGTCTGCTTCTTTTTGCTGTTAAAAAAAAAAAATATGCCCTGGCTGCTGTGGCTCAGTGGATTGAGCACTGGACTGTGAATCAAAGGGTCACCAGTTCAATTCCCAGTCAGGGCACATGCCTGGGTTGCAGGCTGGGTCTCCACTGTGGGGTGCTTGAGAGGCAACTGCACATTGATGCTTCTCTCCCTCTCTTTCTATCTCCCTTCCCCTCTCTAAAAATAAATAAATAAAATCTTTAAAAAGATACACATATATTTGATTACAGCTTTCTAATTCTTTATGGCTACCTTTCTCCCAGTGTAACAGTTTAGACTTTATATGAGTATATGAGCACACTCTCACCAACTCTGCAGAGATCTTCAGTGTTGTTAATGTGGCTGAATCTTGCTAACTTAATCTGGTGCACCATGGTGTTTGCTTTTTAAATTCTTCATGAATAAAAGTTAGTTCCACCCTGAGTGGTGTGGCTCAGTAGACTGAGTACTGGCCTGCAGACCAAAAGGTTGGCAGTTCAATTCCCTGTCTGGGCACATGTCTGGGTTGTGGGCCAGGCCCCCAGTTGAGGGAGTACAAGAGGTGATGGGTCGATGTATCTCTCACACATCGATGTTTCTCTCCTTTTCTTTCTCCCTCCCTTCCCCTCTCTCTAAATAAATAAAATCTTAAAAAAATTTTAATCCCTGTCTTTTGCTTAGTATCACTCTTGATTAGCTATTTACAAATCTAATCTTTCATCCAGTCTAATTTCTCTCCAGTGTGTGGCTCAGTGGTGTGGCTCAGTGGATTGAGCGCCAGCCTGTGAACCAAAGTGTTACCAGTTTGATTCCCAGTCAGGACTCATGCCTGGGTTGAGGGCCAGGTCCCCAGTGAGGGGTGCATGAGAGAAAACCACACATTGATGTTTCTCCTCCTCTCTTTCTCCCTCCTTTTGCCTCTGTCTAAGAACAAAACAAAACAAACAAACAAACAAAAAAACCCAGGACAGAAAACAAACAAAAGTTTGGGGAAACATGTAAAATTACACTGGCAAAATATTAATATTTCTTGAAACAGAGTTTTATATATACACACACACACACACATATATTTCATTTAATTATTCTAACTTTGCATACCTTTGAAATCTGCAATGGGAAGTTTAAAGCATTATCTTTGCAAGAGATCTTTTAGGCTCTCCTACCTAAAATTCCAAGCCTGACTCCTTATCTCTTATTTTGTATTTCTCATCCTGATTTTTGTTTTTTTCTCCTTAGCATTTTATTGCTGTCTACTATGTAAATCATGCTCTTATTTCAGCCAGTTAATTTGGCTTACTATCCTTCTCTAATTGGAATGCAAGTCTATCAGGATTTTTGTATATTTGGTCCACTGCTCTTACCATCAGCAGTGCCTGACTTCTCAAATCATTGTTGAATGGAAAACAAAGTCATTGTTAACATCTTAAAATTACAGCCCTCGCTGGTGTGGCTCAGTGGATTGAGTGCCGACTGGTGAACCCAAAGGTCACCCACCGGTTTGGTTCCTGGTCAGGGCACACACCTGGGTTGGGGGTGTGTGAGAGGTAGCCCATCGAAGTTTCTCTAGCACAGTGATATTTCCCTGTTAGAGTCCCAGGGGTTTTCAAAAGCAAATGCTGAAATTATGCCCGTTAAATAAAGAGTGCAAACTATTAAAAAAAAAGGGATAAAAAAATAACATTACAGATATTCAGGGGTAGGGAGTATAAGGGGACTAAATGGTAATGGGAAAAATACAATAAAGATTAAATTAAAAAAATTAAAAGTATTCATTTGACTTTAAATTTAACAGAAGGAAAAAAGATACTGTAGTGGAATAAAGGGCTTACTGAACATGAGATTATGGCTCCTAAAAGACCCTTTTAACGTTTTTTTAAAAAACGTATATATGATAATCATCAAGGTTGGAGGCATTAGATTTTTGTCCTTCTTTTTTCTAACTGCTCATTTCTTAATGGGCATGAATTTAATTTCCAGGCAATAAAACTTAGTAAGTGCTTTACAAACATCAGCATAAATATCACTAATATATAAAGAAACAAACCAACTTTTTTTTACACCAAGAATAAAATGGAAAACATAGGCCTACTTTTATAGCAATTCTCTAAGACAAAGCAAATAGGGAAAGGCTGATCAGTGAGCAAAATATCCTATAAAATACCATAGTTGAGGGGAGAAACATTTCTATCATGAAGAATTGATTAGAGCTGCTATATTTCCTTTGGGGTTCTTTTTATTACTTTTTAAAAGAATCCATCACAGTCATCAATCACTGGCCAGTGTGGAGACATGATCTGGGTGGACCTAGTCAAGGAGCAAGAGGGAGATGCTCTCTTGCTTCCCTCTTTCCCTGCCTTCCTCACCGTGGCCCATCCAAGTCTTCCCCAAGTGTATACTCACTTCTTCCTCCCTCCTCCCAGCCAACCCTCAGCTCCTTCCCTCACCAACAACACACTGGTTTCCAACCCTGGGGGTCAGGCTCACCTGAGAAGCTAAGAAAATGCAGACAACACCCCTGCCTCCTTAGGCCCCATCTTTACAGATCCTAACCCTGTGGGTCAGGGTTGAGGTTGAGAGTTTGTCTTTCATTAAGTCCTCCATGTAGTTCTGATGAACAGGTTTATGGACCACTCCATAGTGTTTCATTGTTCTGTGGGATTTTTTAAAAGCTTTCATTTATTTATTTTTAGAGAGAGGGAAAGAGAGGGAGAAATACATTGATGTGTGAGAGAAACATCAATCAGTTGCCTCTTGCATGTCCCCTCCTGGCCTGGAACCCAGGCATGTGCCCTGACTGGGAATTGAACCCGCAACCTTTTGATTCGAAGGTCCATGTTTAATCCACTGAGCCACACCAGCCAAGGCCAAAAGTGTCTTTCATACTTTTTTTTAAGATTTTTTTTTTCTTTTAGATTTTTTATTTATTTATCTTTAGAGGGGAAGGGAAGGAGAGAGGGAGAGAAACATCACTGTGCGGTTGCCTCTTGTATGTCCCCTGCCGGGAACTGGCCTGGCAACCCAGGCATGTGCCCTGACTGGGAATCGAACCGCGATCCTTCGGTTCGCAGGCCCGCGCTCAATCCACTGAGCTACACCAGCCAGGGCCTTTCATGCTTCTTTGCATACCCTAGAACCTCCCACAATGCCTGGCAAATTACAGGTGCTTAATAAATATGTAACAAATGAACTGAAGGAAAATAATTTAAAAGTCCTTGTTTCCAAGAAACTTAACTGTGTTCTACAGCAAAATTCAAGAACATATATAGGAATAGAAAATATCTGGCACCCAAAAAGGTAAAACTCACAATGTCTGGTGTCCAGTAAAAGATTGCCAGGCATGCAAAAAAGCAGGAAGTTATAGTCTATAACGAGAAGAAATATCAGTCAACGGAAACTGACCCAGAAACAACACGTGATAGAATTACTAGACAAAAAGAGTTATTATAACTGTATTATACATGTTCAAGAAGGTAGAAGACAAAAGTTAATGTCATCTCTTTTGATTTTCACAACCATTTTGTGAGGCAGAGAATACAGTGGATATTATTGTACCCCTTACCCAGAGGGTGAGAGGTAAAGGGACTTCCTCAAGATCTCAATGGAGGGACCAGAGGCTACCTCCTTCCACCAGACCAATTCCCAGAGGTTTTGTTGGGTGAGGGGCAGAGTTTAAGGAGGAGAGTGTAATCCTTATTCCCTTTACTTAGTGGGTAGAGGGGAGTGGAGGCAAGGGGGGAAAAGAGGAAAAGAATGAAGAGGCCAGAAAATAAGTAGGGGAAGGTTAGAGGTGCCTAAAATATAGAAATGAAACAAGACATCAAAAAACCAAAACTCAAGACTCTGATGCACATACAAAGGCGGACTGGACAGGGTTATGGAGGAGGGGCCAGAGGGAGACAGAGTAGGTTGTAGAGAAAACAGCTCAAAGGGTGTTAGGTCAAACACCTATTTCTGGGGAGCAGGCATGTGCCACTGGTCCCTGAGCTGGACATTTCCCTTGGTCAGAGCACGGGGCCAGAGCACGGGGCCAGAGCATAGGGCCAGAGCACGGGGCCCATAGTTCCTGTGAAAAACACATTCTCCTGCTGACTGTGGCCTCTGCCCCCAGGCCTCCTCCGCTAGGACTGTGTGTTTAGGCAACTGCACTGCATTTTAGAACAATTTTTAACTTGGAGGCTGCAGTTGTGGAACCAGAAGGCCTGGTCAAGACCTGTTAGATAATATTTTTAGACCTTCTGGGTGCTAAGATCAACTGCAGCCCAAGCAAGTTGTGGGCTGAGCCTACTCAGAGAGGGTAGGAGGTGAATGGAAGGGGTCTCCTTCCCACCTGAAGGCTTGGGCTCCTACTGTGGAGAAGAAAAGCAGAGTGAGGCATGACCCCACCTGAGTCTTCTTTCCAGGTGTCCTTAGAAATGTAGTTCTGCTCTGTTCCAAGTCTTACTGGAGGATTTAGGCTAGATCTAAGAAAGAACCTCACTTTTGAGGAAATGCAAAATGGGAACATATTACATAAAGATGTCAAGTTTTCTTTTGTGCCTGTTTAAAGATTGTCTCTGATGAATAAAGTCCAGTCTAGAGCAGAGGGAGGGACTATATGACTTCCAGAAGACTCTACTTGGCTCATGGTATGCTGGGCAGATCCCAGGTTAAGACACCCTGTGCCTTAGACTTAAGTGCTTTTCTAGGAACAAGACCAAACCTTAAAAAAAGCTTTATGGAATTAAGGTAAGGGGCTGAGCTCACTGCAGCCTCTACTGAAGTCTGGGGCAGGCTTGAGCAGATGGAAGGAGGGAATGCAGATGGCCATCAGGGTGGCTGGAATGTACGTTGCAGAAACAGCCTGGAGGCCGCAGAACCCAGCAAAGTGGGTGGGAGATGGAATCTCAGCAAGACGGCACTGGTAAGGATTATGAAAAGCAGCTGATCCAACCTCCTCATTTTATAGACAGAAGACTGAGAAGTGATTCATTTGCCCACAGTCACGTAAAGAAGGAGAGCATGACGAGGCTGGTAGATCAGCGCCAGGCAGTTAGTTCAAGCCCTTAAAGTCTTCCGTGAATTTCAGATGGGTAAAGGGGGGCCTAGCTCTGGAAGCTGCTGCGTTGATGTGACGGAGGGTTTGAGAAGCCCCTCTAGAGCTCTAAGTCCTGGGTCTGGAGCTGAGCCTTGGCTGCAAGCCACAGATGGGAAGACATCTAACAGGTGTGAAAGAACAAGACTTAAAAATGGACCTCCCGGGGTCAAACCAGGGACCCAAAGTGGCGGCTGATATCTCTACTTCGACCTTTGCTCTTAAGCTCCAAAGGTTGCTACTTAACCCTGCCAAATTTCCCATAACTCAGGAGCAAGACCTGCCTGCTCTCCCTTTACCTAGCCAGTCAACAGGCATCCATGGAGGCCAGTCGCTCTGGCCCGTGTGGCATCTTCCCACCCTCACATGCATTTCTTTCTCCCTCCCTTCCCTCTATTCAGCTGGCTGTCAGACAGGCTGAACCCCTTTTCACAGACATTCTAGAAACCCCCTTAGTCACCTTGACCTCACCCCAGATTCACCTGGACACCAGCCATAGCCTCCTCACTGGTCCCTGGTCTCCACCTCTGCTCCTGCTCTCCTCCTCCCCTTAGCCAGTGTGAGTGTGCAACATTTTTAGTGACAATCTCAAAAATGTACCTCCAGTGCACCCATTTTCTCAGGAAGTTACTTGAGGATGTGCTTTGCCAAAACAAGAATGTAAATCAAGACAGAAGGAACAGGATCCAGCAACCAAGAATCTATAGAGTAAGGAGCAAAGGGACTCCCTAGCTGATGTTGAGGGGAGATTCCAAGACAACAGCTGTGGTAGAAACCTGGAGGTGACTGGTCCAGATTGGAGCCTATCAGAACATTGAAAGAACGCCTAAATTTTTTAGCATACTCACTAGAGATTTACACACAAATGGGGGAGAGTTTGAGGTTGAATTAGTAACAAATATACAGAATACTAAACAAATGAAAAAAGTAAGACAATTATTAACTTTAGCAAAAATAAAATGTTGTGCAGGAAAAAAATAATTGTAATATAGTATAAGAACTGTGAAAAAAAGCTTTCAAAGTCAAAATAGAAAGAGTGGACATTGATCTAAACAAAATTACAACGTAAATAAATTGGGAGGAAGGGGAGATGGGAAGCTTGTTTGGCTAAACCTGTGTGGTGGGGACAGGGAGAGCAAAAAGTGAGCTAAATCCTAATCATCCACAGTGAAAAGTCAATAGATAAAGAATCAGCTGAAAAAGTTGGAAATAGGGTCTGTGTTGCAAGAGATAGTTGTTTTTTCACAGCAAGCCTTATAGAACTATTTAATTCGTTAAACTATTTGCAAGTATAACTCTATCAAAAATTACACATAAAACATACCACAATTTCTACATATAGAAAGTACCCAATAAATGTTGACCATTATAATTCCTTCCATATGACATCTTCATCAGACAGTTTGCTATACTTGCAGGTGGATGTATATATTATGATACCTGATTGCAAAGGACAAAGCCTCAACTCAAAATCGGTGAAAGCGTAAAAGGGGATGGACATGTGTCATGTTACAAGTAAGCTTCAGTCATGGCTGGATCCAGGTATTCACATGGCACCAGCAGAGAACTTTCTGCATTCCTCGGCTCTATTTCCTGTTTTGACTTCATTCTCAAGCAGGCTTCTCTCATACCTTGGCAAGCTGGTCTCCAGCACCTCCAGGTTTTTATCCTACCAGCTTCACAATCCTAATGGAAGGAAAGGGTCTCTGCCTGGTAACCGCAACAAAATGCCTGGGATAGACACTCATTGATCTGGTCTGGGTCACATGCATACCCCTGGACAGATTGCTATGGCCAAAGGAATATCGTACTCTGATTGGCTAAGCATAAGTCACATGCCCACCTCTGGAACCATGGGCCAAGGGGGGTTGAGTGGTCTCACAAAGGAAATGTAGGTGTTGTCATGAGACAAAGTGAGGCTAAATGCTGCAAAGCCAAGAGTTGTGCCCTTGTCTGAAGACTGAGACTGCTGCTTATCCTCATCCGTGCAGGAACTACTGGGTAGGAACCTTCTGACCACTATACAGTTGGCTCATTCCTTCTGTTCTGTGAGAGCCATTCGATATTTAGAGACATGTCCCATGTTCCCACATCTTTTCATCTCTGAGGAAACAAACTTAGATCCCCTAATTTTCCTTGCATAAGAGTTTCTAGACCCTGCACTTTCCTGGCTCTCTTTCCTTGGAGGCTGAGCAATGTCAAAATACTACAAGGTGGTACCCAGAGCTGAATGAAGTTCCAGATGTGTGGCCTGACCAGCCTAAGACCCATGGGATGCTCATTTCATTTCTCCTTGTCAGTGAAGCACCTTAAGGGTACAGTAGCTGTTTTAGTGACCACAGCTACTGTATGAGCACTGTTGGCTCATACTCAACTGCAGTCAACACCTTTTATTATAAGAGCTGTCATTAAGCCAGGGGCTCACCATTCTGCATTCATGCCATTGGTTATTTAAATGTAAATAAAGGACTCTGTCCTCGTTAAATTTCAACTTATAAAATTTGGACCGCTATTGCAGTTCACTGAGGTGTTTCTGAGTATAGATCCTGTCTTCAATACTAACCACCGCTCCAGGCTTTGCATAATCCACCTATTGGCAGACATTCTCTTTCTTTTCATCCAAGAAGATAATAAAATAAATTAGGGTTAAGGATAAAGCCCTCTGTCCCACTACACAAGTCCACATGATATGCTGATTGCCCAACCAGCTGTGGAGCAACCAGATTGCCTAGTTTCCTAGTGCTACCAGAACACGTTAGCACAAACTAAATGGCTTAGAACAACAGAAATTCATTCTCTCACAGTTCTGAAGGCTAGAGGTCCTAACAATGTGCCAGCAGGGCCATGCTTTTCCCAAAGATTCTACAGAGAACCCTTCTTTGCCTCTATAACATTTGCTGGTTGCTGGCAATCCTTGATGTTACTGGTTTGAAGCTTGCATGACTCCATCTCTGCCTTCGTCTTCACATGGCATTCTTCCCTCTGTATGTGTCTTCTTTGTGTCTCCGTGTCCAATTTCCCTCTTATAAGGCACCAGTCATTGGATTTAGGGCTCACCCCGATCCAGCATGAGTTTATCCTAACTACATTACATATGCAAAGACCCTATTTCCAAATAAGTTCACATTTAGAGGTACCAAGGGTGAGGACTTCAGTATCTTTTGGAGGGGCACAATTCAACCTACTACATATAAGCAGTTTCAGCTTTTATCTCTTATGTCTCCTTCTTGATCCAGGCTCTGAAGAGCATTGAAAGCCTTGCTGAAATCCGGATGGCCTGGGAGTCTGTGTGCCCCACCACGTAAACCAGTCAACCCGATGTACTAACCAAGCCTGGAGTGATGGTTGCCAGCAGGAATTGTATATGGCTGCTCTCTCCCTTCCCACTTTTCAGAGATTCTGATGGAATCTCCCCCTGGGGAGGAAGCCAAAATCTGGGGTTTGGAGGGTGGGTACATGGAAGAAGGAGGCCATTAAGTGGCATGGTTAAGAGCTTGGACTTTGGAATGAGACAGACCTGTGACTTTGGGTCTCAACCTCTCTAGCATCCCATTCTCTTCACTTCTAAAATGTGAGTACTAAAACTTATCATCTTATGAGGATTAAATGACATCCCAGGGTGTTAGCGGCTGTTACTGCTGCTGCTCCTGCTGTGAGCTGCTGGTGATTCAGATAAAGCTAGGTTGGAATTCAGATCTTCAACGTCCCTCTGTGGTAGGTTTCTTAACATTACTGAACCTGTTTCAGGTTTTCATATCTGTAAAATGAGAAATCTAATTCTTAGGATGTTGCGAGATCTGAGTATACCTGGGACACAGAAAAAGCATCATAAATGTTTTTTTCTTGGCTCGCCTTCCCCTGTGAACAAAGGAAGTAATATCAGTCTCTGACATGACCTACTTTTCAAGAACTCAAGGTGACTCCTTCGTGACCACTCTCTTTTCTCTGTCCTTGGGAAGAGATCTTGAATTTTACGTTGAGTTTATCTTTACAGAGACCCTCAATTGTTTATAGAATCAAAATGTACATTACAACATATATGTATAATCTTTGTCCACCAGTTTTTTAGAGAGCCCTCAAGTTACTATTTATTTATCTACTTACTTATCATTGTTGTTTTTCTTTTTTTAATTGTTGTTCAATTACAGTTATTTTTATTTTTCAATTACAGTTGGCATTTAATATTATTTTATATTATTTTCAGATGTACAGCATAGTGGTTAGACAGTTATATAATTTAAGAAGATTTCCTGATAATTCTAGTACCCACATGGCATCATACATAGTTATGACAACATTATTGACTATATCCCCTGTGCAGTACTTTAAATCCCTGTGATTATTTCGTAACTACCAATCTGTACTTCTGATGGGGGAATTCAAGAGTTAGAACAATTTTTTAAAATATATAATCTTTATTATATTTTTTCCCATTACCATTTAGTCCTCTTATACCCCCTCCCCTGGCAATCACCACATTGTTGTGTATGTCCATGAGTCCTTTTCCCTAAAAGTTAAAAATTTTGGGGGGCTTTAAGTTATAGTTAATAGGCTTAGTGATTGATGCAAATAGAAAGCTATTGCTCCAGGAACTGGGATGCATGACCCCAGGAGGACTGCAAGCAATCAAGATGATACCTGAGCCATTGTGCTTCAGGGAGGAACCATGACCAGGATGCAGATAAAAAAATCACTGATCAGCCGGTGAAGGGATACCACTTTTATCTGATGAATCTTTTCTCCTGGATTCCAAACCCCTTCCCTACCCTTTTCTTCTCCTTGTAAGAAATGTGTGCTTGAGATGATTGTTAAGATGGATTTTAGGGTTCATAACCCACCATCTTCTCAGATTGCTGGCATCTGAATGAAGTGCCCATGAAGGTTCAATCCTTGTCTCTGCCGGTTGGTTCTGGTAGTGACGAGCAGCATGAATGCCAGCTTTCCCAGTTTCATATTCCGGCAACTCCTGGGACAGCTTTGGAACTCTCCGGGAAGTCTGAGCATTTGGCAGGAAGTCCAATTGGCTGTCTAGACTGGGGAGCCCTGGAGTGTGGATTTGAAGACTCCCTAGCAGCTGCCAAGTGATTTCACTTGGGGACTCTCCTTTCCAACTGTTGGCGCTCCCCACTGCCTTCACTTTTGATTGGATTGCTGCACTTTCTGGTTCAGGATTACAGTCCTGGGTTATGACTTAGATCGGTCTTCAGGAATGAAGGTGCCTTTTGGTGTGTGTGATATCACAGAGCTTTGTCTGATAGAATGGGAGGGGGACCCTCCATTCTGGGAAACAGCCCTTTGGGGTGAATTTTGGCTGATTGGTTGATTTATGGTTATGAACCTATGACTAAAAAGAAAATGATTTTGTTAATTGTAATACTGCTTGCCTTATGTATAATCCAGATTCAGGAGAGCACTGGCTGCTGAATGGGTCTTTAAACTACTGTACTATACTGCAATTAAAGTTGCTTTGTCACAGATCAGGGAAATGGAATGAAATACCTTATATACAGGCTTTTATGACTTTATATAATAAAGATGCAGGATTAAAAGGAAATTGATTAATCGTGCACAGAAAAGGGGATTTGCCTGTGGCAGATGGCAGAAGCTGAGAAGGGAGGGACCGGGAAGATCGCAATGTTGCGGCTGCTGTGAGCAGGGTCGTGGCTCCCATGGCTCCCCCACCCCTGGAGGATCTTCCTTCTCACTCAGCCACGGGAGCCAGAAGAGGTGAATGAACTGGTCTTTCTGTCTCAGACCCATCAGGGAACCAAATTTGGTGGAGGATAAGAACCTGCTAGGGCAGGGCAATATACTTTGCAAAGACTCAGTGGGAGTAAGGCCAGGGGGCTAGCCTGCTGGGTATCACTGGGCACAAACTCCATTTTTTACAGTACATTGGATATGTTAAACTGGAAAAACTCAAATCCTTCCTATTGAGATGATCCTACTAAAATGACTGACTTAGTTATGTCAATTTTTGCTACCCACAATCCTAAATGGGCAGACACCCAAGCCTTACTGAATATTTTGCTTATGGGGGATGACTGCAGGTTGGTATTGGATAAGGCAGATGAAGAGGTTTAGACTCTGCACCAAGAAAATCCACATGGGGCTCCCAACCCTACTAAATCAATGCCTTTACCATGCCCAACTGGGGCCCTAGTGAGAATGGACTTCCTCCTTTAGAGCACTATAAGACATGCATCCTTGAAGGACTGAAGAAAGGAGTCCCCTAACTTCTGGCCAAGATGGAGGCATAGGTAGATATGCTTTGCTTCCTCACACAACCAAAAGAAAGGCAATGACAAATTTAAAAACAAAAAGCAACCAGAACTGCCAGAAAATCAAACTGTATGGAAGTCTGACAACCAAGATGTTAAAGAAGAAACATTCATCCAGACTGGTAAGAGGAGCAGAGATGGGCAGCCAGGTGGAGAGGATGCATGGCAAGGCAGTGGACTGGGCAGTCCCACATTCAGGTGCGGATAAGTTGGGAGGAACAACTAGAGAGTGAGACAGACTATGCAACCCAGGGGTACAATGCAAGAAAATAAAACCTCAAAACCTCTGGCTGGAAAAACCTGTGGGGGTTATGGCAGCAGGAAAAACTCTCAGCCTCTCAGGAGGGTTTGTTGGAGAGACCGATGGGGTCCTACAACATAAACAAGTCCACACACGATGAATTCAGTATCAGAAGGGCCCAATATACTTGGGGATAGCAGAGAAGTGACTGAAAACAGGGCAAGAGCTGAGCAAGTGGCACTGTTCCCTCTCCGACTCCTCCCCCACAGAGAGCGCCACAATGCAGTGATGTGGGAGTACCAAAAGCTCCACCCAGGCGAATACCAAAGGCTCCACCTCTTAGAACATAACAGGTGTGCCAAGACAAAGAAATATGGCCCAATTGAAAGAACGGGTCAAGCCCTGGCTGGTGAGGCTCAGTGGATAGAGCCCCAGCCTGCAAACCAAAGCGTTGCTGGTTTGATTTCCAGTCAGGGCACATGCCTGGATTGAGAGGCAAGTTCCCAGTTGGGGGTGTGTAAGAGAAGCAGCCACACATAGATGTTTCTCTCCATCTCTTTCTCCCTCCCTTCCCTCACTCTAAAAATAAATAAATAAAATCTTTCAAAAATAAATTAAAAAAAGAAAGAACAGATGCAGAGTTCAAAACACTGGTAATCAGGATGCTCACAGATTTGGTTGTGTATGGTCACAAAATAGAGGAAAAAGTAAAGGCTATACAAAGTGAAATAAAGAAAAATACACAGGGAACCAACAGTGAAGGGAAGGACACTGGGACTCAAATCAACAATTTGGAGCAGAAGAAAGAAATAAACACTCAATTGGAAGAGAATGAAGAAACAAGAATTCAAAAAATGGAGGAGAGGCTTAGGAACATCTGGGAGAACTTTAAACATTTCAACATCCAAATCATAGGGGTGCCAGAAGGAGAAGAGGGAGAGCAAGAAATTGAAAACTTATTTGAATAAACAATGAAGGAGAACTTCCCCAATCTGGCAAAGGCAATAGACTTCCAGGAAGTCCAGGAAGCTCAGAGAGTAACAAAAAAATTGGGCCCAAGACACATCATAATTATATTACCCAAGATTAAAAATAAGGGGAGAATCTTAAAAGCAGCAAGAGGAAAGGAGACAGTTACCTACAAAGGAGTGCCCATAAGACTATCAGCTGATTTCTCAAAATAAATCTACAGGCAAGAAGGGGCTGGAAAGAAGTATTCCAAGTCATGAAAGGCAAGGACCTACATCCAAGATTGCTCTATCCAGTGAAGCTGTCATTTAGAATGGAAGGGCAGATAAAGTGCTTCCCAGATAAGGTCAAGTTTAAGGAGTTCATCATCGCCAAGCCCTTATTATATGAAATGTTAAAGGGACTTATCTCAGAAAAAAAGAAGATCAAAATTATGAACAGTTGATCAATAACAACAAACTCACAACTATCAACAACTGAATCTTAAAAACAAAAACAAAAACAAACTAAGCAAACAACCAGAACAGGAAGAGAATCAGAGAACTGGAGATCACATGGAGGGTTATCAGCAGGGAGGGGGAAGGGGGTGGAATGGGGTAAAAGGTACAGGGAATAAGAAGCATAAATGGTAGGTACAAAATAGACAGGGGGAGGTAAAGAATAGGACATAGAGAAGCCAAAGAAATTATATGTACAACCCATGGACATGAACTGGGAGTGGCCAATTTTTCTTGAAGCCATTAGAATGTGCTGTAGGAGATATGGTTTTAACTCATAAACTTTTATATATTCCTGAGTGTCCAATTCCTCTTCTGGGAAGAGACTTGCTGTACCAATTTCATGCTCGAATCACTTTCTCTCCATAAGAATGACAGGTCCACCTACAGGTCCATCCAGACCATGCCTGGAAGTTCCTTATGAAACCAATGGGGGAAGAAGAAGAAAGGCAACCCTGGCCAGAAGAAATTGAGACTCAGGTAAACCCCATCGTGTGTGGTGCTGAAAAGTTAGGGAGGGTTAAACGAGCCTCCCTTGTTAAAGTTGACCTCAAACCAGGGGTGGGGATGCCCAATAAAAGGCAGTATCCCTTGTGGAAAGAGATCCTGGAAGGAATATGCCCAATAATTCAGAAGTTTCAGGAATACAAACTTATGCAGACCTGCCACTCCTCATATAATACACCAATTTTGCCCATTAAGACACTCCTCTCAAATGAGTATCCATTTGTACAAAATTTAAGGGCTATAAATGAGATTGTACAGGACATTCACCCCACTGTCCCAAATACCTATACTTTGGTGAACAGTATACCCAGGGACGGCCTCTGGTATTCAATATTGGACTTAAAAGATGCCTTCTTTTGCATTTTGGTTGATCAAGACTGTCAACCATTGTTTGCTTTTGAATGGCAGGTCTTGGAATCTCAGGTCAAGACTCAGTATTGCTGGACAGTCCTACCACAAGGGTTCAGGAACTCCCTTACAACTTTTGGGGAAACCCTGATCCAGGAATAAGAGGATCTAAAGCCAAAAGGAGAAACTCTGTTACAATATGTAGATGACCTCTTAATTACCAGGATATCATTTCAGTGTTTAACTAATACTATGGCTACCTTGAACCATTTGGCATCTTGTGGCTATAAAGCATCAGCACAGAAGGCCCAGATTTGCCAACAAGCTGTAAGGTTTCTTGGGTTCCTTCTAGAACCTGGCAAAAGGAGTCTTATTGGAAATAGAAATGAAACCGTAATTCAAATGAGAGTCCACAATACAAAGAAACAGTTAAGAGGTCTCCTGGGAATGGCATGCTACTGCTACATTTGGATTCCAAACTTTGGGCTCATTGCTAACCCATTGTATGAAGCTCTGAAAGGATTGGGATGTAGCCCTTTAGAATGGACGAAGGAGTGCACTCAGGCTTTTGAGTCCCTAAAGGCACACCTGGCTTCTGCACCATCCTAGGGGCTTCCAAACCTACTAAAGCCCTTTCACTTATATGTTCATCAAAGGCAGGGCATTGCCTTAGGAGTCCTCACCCAAATGCTTAGTGCCATTCCTCATACTTGTCAAAGAAACTAGATCACACTCCTCTTCGGGGTGCCCAGCCTGCTTGAGAGCAGTGGCAACCACTGGCAAGCTTTCACAGGAAGCTGAAAATTTTTCTTGGGACAGCCTATTACCAGGTATGCACCCCACCAAGTGCTGAGCCTGCCAGAGCAAAAAGGAAATTTGTGGCTCACTGCTGGAAGAATGTGCAGGTACCAAGCCATTCTTCTCGATAATCCCAACATCTTCTTCAAAACTGTAAGTAAGGTAAATCCTGCCTCCCTTTGCCTGGAGCCTGACTCAGCCACAGTAATGTATGACTGTGCTGAAATAATTGATGAAGTATGTTCTAGCAGAATTGATTTATAGGGCCATCCTCTAGAAGAGGCAGACTGGACTCTATATGCAGATGGAAGCAGTCATACGGACAAAGGAAACAGAAAGGCTGCATATGCAGTTGTGGCTCCTGAAGGAACAGTAGAAGCCAAAGCCTTGCGACCAGGAGTCTCTGCTCAGAAAGCTGAACTGATTGCATGACGAGGGCTCAGGAACTGTTGCATGAAAAGAGAGTGAATGTGAATACCAGCTCGAGGTATGCTTTCCTAATTTTGCGTGCACATGGTTTAATCTGGAAGGAAAGGGGACTGTTAACCTGCAGTAAAAAGGACATTAAACAGGCAGCAGAAATTTTAAAATCATTAGAAGCTGTCCAGGTACCTTTACAGGTGGCCGTTATGCACTGTCCAGGGCACCAGAAAGAGGACATTAAAGTGGCCAGAGGAAACAATCTGGCTGACTGAGCAGTGACAGAGGCTGCTAAAGGAACATATGTAATGTCTTTGGTACCTGTTCTAGATTTGTCAGCATTTGACCTTGAATATTCAACTTACAGAAAGCTAAGAGCTGGGGTGTTGACGAAGACGGTCCCAACAGTAGGTACAGAGAGAATAAAAAAGAAGTTATACTGCTTCCTGAACATTTAGTAGAGCCAGTCATGAAGCATTTGCATGAGGCCACTCACTATGTAAGGGACTAATTAACCACCTATATTAAACCATGGCTCACAGGCCCTGGAATTTATAAAGCTATATGAAATGTAATAGCTGGATTCCTTGTGTGCCAGAAGAACAATGCCAAGACAGATCTCCACCAAAAGAAAGAAAGGAAACAATACTAACAGCAGTGCCCACTTAAAGATTGGCAAATAGCCTTTACCCAGATGCCAAGGGTCCAAGGGTAGAAATATTTGCTAGTCTTTGTCGATACCTTTTCAGGATGGGTAGAAGCCTATCCTACTAGAACAGAGAAATCCTCGGAGGTACTAAAAGACTTACTATCCCTGGCTGGTGTGACTCAGTGGGTTGAGTGCCCAGCCTGTAAGCCAAAGGCTTGCTGGTTCGATTCCCAATCAGGGAACATGGCTGGGTTGTAGGCCAGGTCCCCAGTTGGGGGAACATGAGAGGAACCCCCGCCCCACATTGATATTTCTCCCTCTCTCTTTCTCCCTCTCTCCCTGCTCTAAAAATAAATAAATCTTTTTGTTTTTTAAAGAAAGACTTACTGAAGCAAATAATTCCTTCCTTTTGTCTACCTGGCAGCATCCAAAGTGATAATAGACATACTTTTGCTTCAGAAATTACACAGAAGGCTAGCAAATTTGGGGGAATCAAGTGGAGACTCCACACAGCATGGAGACCTCAGGCTTCTGGGAAGGTAGAAAAGATGAATCATACCTTGAAGAAAAATATAGCCAAGCTGTGCCAAGAAACCGTTCTCCATTGGGATCAAGTTTTACCTACTGCCCTGCCCAGGATACGGGTGGCTCCTCTAAGTGGAATTCAATTGCGTCCTTATGAAATTGTGTAGAAGTGACCATTTCAAGCTATGATTGGGGTAGAAGGTATGTGTAGTAGAACAAGAGTGAGGGTAAAGAACTATGTTACAACATTTAAGTCAGACCGTGGCTGTAATTAATGACCCTGCTTGTATTAGAGACGTCTCCCACAGGTTCACTACATTCCTTTGAGCCTGGAGACATGGTGCTGTTCAAGACTTGGAGGACAGCATCTCCAGAAAGCCAACTAGAAGAAAAGTGGACCGAACCTTGGGACGTACTCCTCACCAACCCCCACTGCGGTGAAATTGGCAGGAATAAAACTTTGGATTCATCACACCAGAGTAAAGAAAGCCCCGGAAGAACAGTGGACCACCGAACCACAGGAAGAAAGTTATCTTTTGTAAACAATGACGTATATTCTTTTCATTACTTTTTGTTTTAACCCCATATTATGGTGAACTTACTCCTTTCAAATGAGATGAAAATATTTGGGTCTACTTAACAGAAAATCTTCTAGATATCTCTGACTTTTCTCTTTTAGGAGGAACCTATTTTGAGCAAACTTTCACTTCATGTCTTGTGTTTGTACTTACCTGGGAAACCTTCGAAATTATACTTTGTTTCAGCGTATCAATAAGATCATAACCTACTCCAATATTTATAATTTGGGACCTGTGGTAACTCCAAAGGACTGGGAAGCGCTTCCTTAAAAGTCACTAAGGCAGCCCCAGCTGGAGAGTGTGCAACTTTTGTCACCTGTACTAAAAACTGTTTTATGCTTTCAGCAGATGTGAAGATGAATTGTACCACCACCAATGATGTATCTTCTGCCTTCAGTCATGTCAAATTGCCTGCAGAATGGTTTCTGAAATGTGGAAGGACTGTTTGTTCCTATGTTCCAGCAAACAGTTCCAGGGGACCATGCTTTCTAAGAAGACTGACAATGTTTATGCCTCGGAAGCCACGTACCACCTGGGCTCAGTGAGAACTCTCCCTTGCACCTGATTGTAACAGTGATTTGCACATTTTTAGGCCTGCTGAATCCATATTTTTGACTATATTTGTTTTCTAAAAGATTTTATTTGTTTATTTTTAGAGAGAGGGGAAGGGATGGAGAAAGAGGGAGAGAAACATCAATATTCGAGAGATACATTGATCTATTCCTTCTTGACACCCCCGACTGGGGACCTGGCCCACAACCCAGGCATGTGCCCTGACTGGGAATTGAACTGGTGGTCTTTCATTTCGCAGACCAGTGTTCAATCCACTGAGCCACACCAGACAGGGCTCTTTGACTATCTTTGTAATGCGAGTCTGATAACCTTTTTGAATATAGAAATAAGCAGATTAGCCCGCACTGTGGTAAAAATTTTATGCCACCTCTCAAGTCGTTAGTGCCATCAGTCAAGAACTAGGACAAGTTTGAGAAGCAGTATTAGAAAATTGCACAGCTATAGACTATCTCCTTTTAAGATATAATCATGGATGTGAAGAATTTGAAAGACTCTGCTGTTTCAACCTAACTGATAATTCATAGCTCATAGAGTGTTAAGTAAAGCAAGTAAATTAAGTAGTGTCTAAGATAAAACAAAAAGAGGGATTCTTTGGTATTGATTTGTCTAAACCAACCTCCTGGCTGCCTAATATTACTGGTCTTAGAGAGGCAATTCTTCTTTTCATTCTTTTTATCTTTTTCAATACCATAACTTGTTGTTGCATACAATATGCCCCTTATGTGCATCTGTATTCCTAAACCCCCGAAGAGACTTTCTAATGTTAAGATACATTTTTAACAGCAAAATGATTACTGCCATATGAAACTAATCTCATAGAAATGATAGTTAAGACAAACAGTGGGGAAGATGGGGGAGCTCAAGAGTTAAACTTTTTTTTTAGCTTTAAGTTACAGTTGATAAGCTTAGTCATTAATGCGTATAGAAAGCTGTTCTTCCAGGAGCTGGAATGCATGACCCCAGGAGGACTACAAGCCATCAGGATGGTATCTGTGCCATTGTGCTCCAGGGAGGGAACGTCTGCTGATCAGGACACAGAAAAGAATCACGGGTGAGCAGGTGAAGCGATGCCACTTTTACCTCATTAACTTTTTTTCCCTGAATTCCAAACTCCTTACCTAATTTTCCCCTGGATTCCAAAACCCCTACCTACCCTTTTCTTCTCCTTATAAAAAAGGTCTGAGATGAGATGTTAAGATGGTTTTTAGGGTTCATAACCCACCATCTTCTCAGATTGCTGGCATCTGAATGAAGTGCCCATGAAGGTTCAATCCTTGTCTCTGCCTATTGGTTCTGGCAGTCACAAGCAGCACAAATGCCAACTTTTCCGGTTTCACTTCTCAGTCTCCTCATCTATTGCACCAGCCCAAACCTCCTGCCACCTGGCAAGCCTCAGTTTGTTCTCTGAATCTATGAGTCTAATTCTGTTTTGTTTGTTTGCTACTTCTGTTTTGCTTGTTTATTTATTTTGTTCTTCAGATTCTGTATATAACTGAAATCATATGGCATTTGTCTCTCTGTGTTTGACATTTCTTTGTAAGTATATTTTACTGATTATGCCATTACAGTTGTCCTATATATCTCTCCCCTTTGTTCCCTCTGCCCTGAACCCCCTCTCCCACCAGCATTCCCCAACCTTAGTCATGTCCTTAGTTCATGTCCACAGGTTGTGCATGTAAGTTCTTTGGCTTCTCCATTTCCTATGCTATTCTTAACCTCCCCCTGTCTATTTTGTACCTACCATTTATGCTTCTTATTCCCTGTACCTTTTACCCTATTTCCCCCTCTCCTTCCCTGCTGATAACCCTCCACGTGATCTCCGCTTCTCTGATTCTCTTCCTGTTCTAGTTGTCTGCTTAGTTTGTTTTTATTTTTGTTTTTTTAGATTCAGTTGTTGATAGTTGTGGGTTTGTTGTTATTGATCAACTGTCCATAATTTTGATCTTCTTCTTTTCTGAGATAAGTCCCTTTAACATTTCATATAATATGGGCTTGGCAATGATGAACTCCTTGAACTTGACCTTATCTGGGAAGCACTTTATCTGCCCTTCCATTCTAAATGAAAGCTATGCTGGATAGAGGAATCTTGGGTGTAGGTCCTTGCCTTTCATGACTTGGAATACTTCCTTCCAGCCCCTTCTTGCCTGTAAGGTTTCATTTGAGAAATCACCTAATAGTCTTAGGGGAATTCCTTAGTAGGTAAACTGTCTCCTTTTCTCTTGCTTCTTTTAAGATTCTCTCCTTATCTTTAATCTTGGGTGATGTAATTATGATGTGCCTTGGTGTATGCTTTCTTGGGTCCAACTTTTTTGGGACTCTCTGGGCTTCCTGGACTTCCTGGAAATCTATTTCCTTTGTCAGATTGGGGAAGTTCTCCGTTATTTTTTCAACTAAGTTTTCGATTTCTTGCTCTTCCTCTTCTCCTTCTGGCATCCCTAAGATTCAGATATCGGAATGTTTAAAGTTGTCCTGGAAGTTCCTAATACTCTCCTCATTTTTTTGAATTCTTGTTTTTTCTTTCTGTTTTGGTTGAGTGTCTACTTCTTCCTTCTGCTCCAAATCATTGGTTTGAGTCCCAGTTTCCTTTCTTTCACTGTTAGTTCCCTGTATATTTTTCTTTATTTCACTTTGCATAGCCTTCACTTTTTCCTCTATTTCCCAACTATATTCAACCATTTCTGTGAGTATCCTGATTACCAATGTTTTGAACTCTGCATCTGAAGAGTTGGCTATCTCTTCATCACTTAGTTCTATTTATGGAGTTTTGATCTGTTCTTTCACTTGGGCCATATTTCTTTGTTTGGGCATACCTGTTATGTTGTAGGGGGTGGAGCTTTAAGTATTTGCCAGGGCAGGGCAACCCATGTTTTTGCAATGTGGTGGCGTATGTGGGGAAGGGGTCAGAGAGGGAACATTGTCGCTTGCTCAGCTGTTGGTCAGTTTTCAATCACTTCTCCTGCTACCCACAAGCAAATTGGGCCTTTCTGGTGCTGATTCCCAGGTGGGTGGGCTTGTGTATATTCTTGGACCCTGTGGGTCTCTCCAACGAACTCTTCTGTGAGGCCTGAAGTTTATCCTACCGCCACAATCCCAATGGGTTTTTAAAGCCAGAGTTTGAGGCTTTCTTTTCCCATGCGGGAACCCTGGGTTATGAGGTCTGTCTTGCTCCCCAGTTGTTCCTACTGGTTTATCCACACATGAATGTGGGACCGCCTGGTCGGCCAGCCACTTCACCCACCCAATCCTCTAGCAGCCGCCTTGCCATGCCCTCTCTGCCCCGCTGCTCATCTCTGTCCTTCTTACCAGTCTGGATGAATGTTTCTTCTTAACTTCTTGGTTGTAGGACTTCCATACAGTTTGCTTTTCTGGAACTTTTGGTTATTTTTTATTTTTAAATTTGTTGTTGTCCTTTTGGTTGTGTGAGGGGGCACAGTGTATCTACCTATGCCTCCATCTTGGGTGGAAGTCCATTTGACATTTCATATAACATAATACTCTTTAGGTCCATCCATGTTGTTCTAAATGGTAAGATTTTTTTTGCGGCCGAGTAATGTTCCATCGTATCACTATTTTTATTATGCCCATGTTCCCTGGGGAGTAACTAATAACAGTCTCACAAGCAGACAGTAGTGAGTGCTGATGAACGGCTTCAATACACACCCTTGAACTTCAAGCCCTATGCTTTGCCTTTACACAAAAAATTATATTTTAAAATGTTTAATTATATACATAAATGAATTTTCTTTAAAATATTAGAATATTACTGATCAATCTAAAGTTTCTTTGCCCATCACTTTGAATCCTTGTCCCATCTCCACTTTCTCAAGGGTAATTACTATTTATGGATTTTATATGTATGCTCTCAAACTTTAAAAAATATAGACATTTCCATTCCTTTATTTATATATAAACCTATGTACACAAAATATACTATATTGTATTTGTCTGAATGTTTTCACATGGATGGCATCATATACCATACATGATTTGTCTACTTGCATTTTTTACTTCGAGCACATTTAGAGCATTCTCCCTGTTGAAATATAAATCTTGTTTGTTTCTTTTGTCCCCTGTATCCCATCATCCGTGCCATCCTTGATTGGCCCTGCCTCTTGATAGTCCCCCACTTGTGCCCCTTTTTCTGTTTCTGAGGGCTGGAGGCTTTGTTGAGCAGGACCTGAGCAGCCTCCAGGAAGTTCTCCTGTGCTCACAGACTTCCTCAGCTGAAGAGGCCAGAATCATGTGGAGCTAACTCTGAAAGGAGGGCCACCCACAGACCCTAACTGCCTGAGTTCAAGATCAAGGAATTCCCCCAGGCCACCTGCTGCAAGAGCCGGAAGGCCCAACAGAGCTTGGTTGGCCTTTAGTTCCTCCCCGCTGGGCCAGCCCTCTTCATCTCTGCTTGCCAACAGGACCTGTTAGCAGTGAAAGATGAAAAGAGATGTAAAATAAACACAATAAATAGACTAAAGGTCACTGAATAAAATGGCAGCAGTAAAACAATAAAAACAAACCAACTGACTACAGTGCAAATGCACAGACTTAAAGAGATTAAACCCTTTTGAACAGGTCTTGATCTAAATTCAGACTGAGCAAGAACAAGGCCTGAGGCTGGAGATGGGGAGCACTTCCCTGGGGGAGTACTCCCTCTTTCATGTAGGGATTCATCCTTCCTGATGCAATTGAGTCTGGATTATTGCAAGAATTTCTTCCAAATCAGTGGCTACACATTTGAATCTCATGGGAAGATTTAAAACAAACAACTTTCTAGTGGTTGTGGGCAAATCAGTTAGGAGGTGGGAATCTATGAATTAACATCACACTGATTCGTAGTGTTTGCTGATTTTCATGCTATAAATACTCCCATCAGACTTTTTATTTTGAGCTGCTAATGGCTTGCAAATTAATTCATTTAGTATTCAGGACAATGACACCAGATTTGGAAACTCTGTGATCATATACACCATGATCACCAAAAACAGCCAATCAAAAGTTAGTAAGTTACTGGCCAAGAGGGAGGCATAGGCGGACACACTGTGCCTCCTCGCACAACCAAAATTAAGGACAACAAAGATTTAGAAACAAGAAAACATCCAGAACTGAGAGAAAATTGAATTGCATGGAAGTCCGACAACCATTCATCCAGATCGGTAAGAGGGGTGGAGTCAAGGCAGGAGAAAGCGGAGGTTAGCAGACCTGGGCTGGCAGGTGGCAGCTAGCAGGCCCAAGGTGCACAGGCAGTGGCTAGTGGACCCCAGGCACAAGGTGGCTGGCTGACCAGGCAGTCCCACATTTGCACACAGATAATCCAGGTGAAAACAGGGAACAAGACAGAACTCGCAACCCAGGGACACAGCACCAGGGAATAAAACTTAAAAACACTGAGACCCCACCGCCACATACAGCATCACAACCCAGCAACTGGGCTGCCCCGCTCTGGGGAACACCTAAGGCTCCACCCCTCACTACGTAACAGCCATGACCAGACCCCCCCGGCCTCCCCCCCAAAAAAAAGGCTCAAATGGGAGAATGGAGCAAAGCTCCGGAGCCAATCCATCTAAGCGACCAAGAGACAGGCAACCTATCAGATGCACAGTTCAAAGCCCTGGTGATCAGGATGCTCACAGAATTGGTTGATTTTGATCGCAAATTAGATGAACAAATGAAGGCTACAATAAGGGAAATGCACAAAGAACCAATAGTGATGGGAGAAAAACTGGGACTCAAATCAATGGAGTGGACCAAAAGGAAGAAAGAAACATCCAATCAGAAAAGAATGAAGAAACAAGAATTAAAAAAAATGAGGAGAGGCTTAGGAACCTCCAGGACATCTTTAAACGTTCCAACATCCAAATTATAGGGGTATCAGAAGGGGAAGAGGAAGAGCAACAAGTGAAAAAGTTATTTGAACAAATAATAAAGGAGAACTTCCCCAATCTGGCAAAGGAAATAGACTACCAGGACATCCAGGAAGCTCAGAGTCCCAAAGAAGTTGGACCCAAGGAGGAACACCCCAAGGCACATCATAATTGCATTAGCCAAGATTAAAATGAAGGAGAAAATTTTAGAAGCAGCAAGGGATAAGGGGACAGTCACTTACAAAGGAGATCCCATCAGACTGTCAGCTGATTTCTCAAAAGAGACCTTCCAGGCAAGAAGAGGCTGGAAAGAAGTATTTCAAGTCATAAAAGGCAAGGACCTACATCCAAGATTGCTCTATCCATCAAAGCTGTCATTTAGAATGGAAGGGACGATAAAGCGCTTTTCAGATAAGGTCAAGTTAAAGGAGTTCATCATCGCCAAGTCCTTATTATATGAAATGTTAAAGAGACTTATCTAAGAAAAAGAAGATAAAAAAATATGATAGTGAAAAGACAGCAAACTCACAGCTATTAACAACCACACTTAAAGCAAAAGCAAACAACTAGAACAGGAACAGAAACACAGAAATGGAGATCACATGGAGGGTTAGCAACAGGGGAGTGGGAGGAGGAGAGAGGGGGAAAAGGTACAGAGAATAAGTAGCATAGATGGTGGGTAGAAAATAGACGGGGAGGGCAAGAATAGTGTGGGAAATGTAGAAGCTGAAGAACTTACGACATGTGGACATGAACTAAAGGGGGGAATGTGGGTGGGAGGGAGTGTGCAGGATGAAGGGGAGTGATGGGGAGAAATGGGACAACTATATAGCATAATCAATAAAATATAATAAAAATAGAGCCCCCCCAAAAAGCTAGTAAGTTATTAGTAGCCAAGTAATTTATAAAGCAAGTTTTTTAAAACCCTCTGAAACAGTCTATAGCAAAAAATATTTAATGTGGGCTGTCAGCATGTTGTACTATATCTAATACAATGTGTGGGAGGCTTCCATGGGAAGTATTTTGAGTGTCTACAGAGGGAGTAGAAGAGGCAGGGAGTCTGGACTGGCCAGAGGTAGACAGGAGAAGCACCACTGACTACGGAAATGCTCTGCAGGATTCACGGAGTCTGCCGAACGCTTGCACAGGGAAGGAAACAGATTCCTAAAGGGAAAACAACTCGCTCAAGGCCACGTGGCAGGTTTCAAGTCATGACTTCTGCCATTGGAACTGGGTCTCTTTCCAAAACACACTAGAGCCCACCTAGTGGTGTCTAAGGCCCCAGCTCAGGTCTGGAACCTTTAAAGTCCAAGTTCCCATCCCTTCCCCTCCTTTCTTGACCTTCAGCCATGGCCTATAGCTGCCAACCTGGCAAGACCACAGGCTGGTCTCACTTGACCACGAGCGCTCACAGGGGCAGCCTGTGAGCCCATAGCCTCCTGACACCCAGGAGAAACACTAACTCACCCACCGCCCACCAAGGCTGCTCAGGACAGAAGCAGCGCCTGGGGGCAGCAAGGGCAGGGGAAGCCAGGAAAGCTTTCAGATGTGCGGTTTAGGAACCAGAGAAGCTGACACCCAGAGCAGGCCCACACACTGGGGGCTGCTCCCTGTAGCCATGGGTGACATAACCCAGAAAGTTGGCCGGGCAGGGTGGAAGTCCCCACGGAGAAAATGTTTCCACAAGGGAGGGGCGCCATTCCCCCATGCCCTGCAGTGAGCCATGCCCCCCAGGGGTTCCTTGCGGCTCACCCCTTTCAGAGGAAAAGCTACAGCCCCATATTCCTGCCCCCGTGAGGGTGCAGCACTGCCTCAGTAGGAGTAAGCCCAGGCAGAAGAAAAGAGTTGATTCCCTCTAGTATCAGCTCCTCTGGCCAGCTCTGGGCCTGCTCAGTGTGGGTGGAGTCTGGGGAGGCTTCCCCAAATAGCTCTCAGGGTAGCCTGGAAGTCCTGGCCTCCAAGGTCAGATATTACTACCAAGAATCCCGAGGAGGCCCTGTTCTCACACCCTCTTTGGCAGGTGCCCTCAGGCAGGCCAGCTGGGGAAAGCTGGGGAGGAAGAAAGGGCAGGCTCCCAGTGCTCTGGAGAGGGTGTCCGGTCTCCGCGGCAACCTCTCCTCTCTAAAACTACACGTAGATTCAGGACACTCCATCCGGCAGGAGCAGGTGGAATCAGGGCAGAAGCATAATTGGGATGCTGGATTTCAGTTTTGTGGCTCTCAATTTATTAAGAACACAAAAATAAAAGACAAAGAGACCAGGAGAGAGAAGTGTGATGTGGTATATGCGATGTGGGGTGTGTGTGTGTGCGTGTGCGTGTGCTCGTGCTCGTGCTCGTGAGCACCATTTATGTGCCACATGATGTGGGGAGGGGACCTGACTCAGTGTGTGTGACAGGCAGATGGTTTTGAGGGGGAGGAAATTAACCAAAGGAAATGGGAAATTGAGGTCAGATGGAGAAAGAAATTGAAAAATCGGGCACACTGATGATGGTCAGAGAATGATAAGGATCCAAGAGCTGAAAAAGGTCTGGCTAAAGTCTGAATAAGGATAGGAGAGAAGCCCTACCCCACAAGAGTCCCTTGAGGGCCTCGGGGCACCCCTGCCGCTGGAGACAGGGCGCACAAGAGCGAACAGAGGGAAGGGTAACTGTGGCTGCCATCAACAGAAAACCTGACTAGCAGGCACCTGAGCAAATAGTGGTTTCTTCACCTCACATAACAGAAAATCTGACAGTGGGCTGCGGTGGGCCTTCAGCAGTGTCAGGACTGGTATCTCCGAGGTCCTCTTGCCTTTCCCCATGGAAATAGAGTTGTGGCAGTTTCGAATATCAGGAACTTTTTCAGAGTAGGAAGAAAGAGAAGGGAACTGGGCCAGACAGCCTGTCCTAGGAGTGCTCCTCGCACTGGTCACATGGTCTCCCCTACTGGGAAGGCAGGCTGGGAAAGCAGAGTGCAGAGTTCTGTTAGTAAGGAAGAAAGGAAAATGGACATTGGGGAGGCAACCAAGGCCCAGAGGTTCAAGACAGAGTGCCAAACATTTTTGGTAAAGACTAAAGTTGATCTGAAAGAGTCTCCAGAAAACAGTGAGGCCCCACTTTGGGAATGGCAATCCAAAACCCCAAAGTCTAGCCCCTTGTTGCAAGTCTCAGTCATCACTAATTGTCTCAATTAATCTTCATAGCAACCCCACGTGGCAGGTGCTATTGTTTTTCCCACACTGCAAACAGGAAAGAAGAATTTCCCACTTTGCCCATCACACTTCGCAGAAATACATCTGAGTCAAGAATTCACAGGCTCTAATCCACATACCCATCAGCTTCTTGGCCCTAAACTCTAACTACTCCTTACAGAAAGCTGCCCCGCCCTCCTTCACCCCGTACAGATCTCTGGCTCTTCCCTAAAACCCTAACAGCAGTAAGGAGGCCTTTGAAATCGGACTTGCATTCAAGTCCCTATTCTGCTACTTGTCACTGTGTGACCTTGGGCAAGGCACTGGGCTCTCTGGGCCCCCCTAAACAAGCACCTTCTCCAGAGGTTGTAGGATTAATAGAAGGTGGGTTAGAGCACATTGCACAGCACCTAGGAGTAGCAGGTGTTCAGCAGGATCAGTGCCTTCTGGAGAGGAAGCCATGTGGAAACCGGCCATGGGCTGGTTTTGCATAAACCATCACATTATTTCCCAAACACTTTCCTGATAAAATCTAACTCTTCATGTTCAAGAACCATCTGTTTCATCTTGTTTTGTTTTGTTTTGTGTCCTTTGACACTAAAAATCTGACATGGTTGAAGTGCTCAGTGGTTACTTCGACTAACATTTACCTACCAGGTCCCAGGCACCCTGCTGCTCAGGGGGCTCGTCCTCACCTTGGGAGTCTGCACTCTGTTACACTGATGAAAAGGCACGTGCAGGCAAACAGCTCTCAGACCAGACAGCGGGCGGTGAGGCACGTGGAGCGATAATCCAAAGAGCTGGGATTTCAGAGAAGGCAGAGCTACCTGGGTGTGGCCTGGTCTTGTCATTCCTCCCCTAAGGAGCGGCGTTCCAGGGCTGCCACTAGAAGAGGCACCAGCGGGACCAGCTACATGATTTGTGGGACCCTGTGTTAAAATATTAAGAAGTTTAGTGACAAGGCCCTGGCTGGAGGCTCAGTTGTGGGTTCGGTCCCAGTCAGGACACATACCTAGGTTGTGGATTTATTTAATTCCTGGTTGGCGAGGTCTGGGTGCCTTTGATCCCCAGTCCAGGCACATATGGGAAGCAACCGATCAATGTTTCTCCCTCACATCAGTGTTTCTCTCTCTCATCAGTAAACATATCCTTGGGGGAGGATTAAAAAAAACAAAAAAGAATTTCAGTGACAACAGGGCCTTAAAGCAAGCTTGGGGCCCATCTGAGCACAGGCCCCGCAGCTCCAAGGGCTGCACACCCACCCATGCAGCCAGCCCCGGGCACTGCCATCCCCTGACCTCCTGCGGGCCTCCCAGGTCCTGAGGAGAGGCAGCCGCTACCTCTGGGAGATGCAGGCACAGGGCACACTCTGTGGGCGAAGAGCCAGAGGCCTCCTTCAGGGTAGTGACTATGCGTCACGACTCCCCACTTCGCCTGAGGAAAGTCATTTCTGTCTGAGGAGAGTCACCAGGGTTGACTATGGGTTTCCACAAATCAGAATGGGAGGTGATTTCCCAGTGTGAGAAAGAGCCACCCACAACAGTCTCAGGCAGTTGACAATGGCCTGTCCCTCGCTGTTTCTTCTGCTGTACCACTGACCATGAGCCGAAGGGTCAAAGGCCAGGAAAAGAGATGGGAGCTACTGATGTTACTAAACCTAAGGGAAGTCCTAGGAACCTGCTGATCTTGGAGAGAGATGCCGCGGACAGAAAGCAAAATAGGATGTGTAATAAACCGTACTGTACACATAGATACTTGTGAGAGGCACCTGCACCAAAGCGAGATATTAAGTGACATTCTTGCACTGGTTGGGCCCTCCAGAGGTCAACGAGGCCATGCCTCCGCCTCCAGCTGTTTCAGGCAAATGCAGAAAGTTCTGGGACGTGGAGCATCCCTGGGCATCAACCATGAAGGAAGCCGTCTCACAGGTCTGTCGGGAATGCACGGGGTTGACATTCTGCTTCCCACCTACTGCTCTGCTGCCCACTTAGAACTGATTTGACCCTCCTCAGAGCCCAAGAACACATCTCTGTCAACGCCGCAGTTTCAACAGGGACCTCCATTTCTATGCACAGCCTTTGGAATCAGCTCTCACTGGGATCAACCCAGCTCCACTCCTCCTGCTTCAGCCTAGAGATCAGACCACAAAGACATAAGTCCAGGCACAGAATTCTCCTGGCAGAGATGCCAGAAGCAAAGGAGCCATAGTGTGCCCTGGTTTACCCTGCTGTGCTTTCCAGGCCAGGCCTGAATGTACCCTTTTACAGCCTACGGTCACAGGGTGGTTCACAAACCCGCCACAGTTGAAGCTCTGGCATGAGGCCCTCCCAAGGGCCCTCCTTTGAAGCGAACTTAGGGCATGTGGCCAGTTCTTTCCAGTGGGGTCCTGGATGATGGATCGCAGCCAGGGCAGGTCTCCTGGCTGGACCATAAGCACGAGGGAGGCTGGGGCTTCTGTAATGAGCTCAGTGTAACCTCGTTGCAGTGAGCCCTAGAATCAACATCTGGCACTCAGAGGGTATGGGCAAAATTTCAGCTTGCTCTGCCTTTTTTTAAAAAAATGACATTTTTATATGACTATAAAAAATAATAATAACATTGGCCAGGATGTAGTGAAATTGGGATCTTTGTGCAGTTGGTGGGATGTAAAATGGTGCAGCCACTAAGAAAAACAGTATAGAAGTTCCTCAAAAAATTTAAACATAGAATCACCATATGATCCAGCAATTCCATTTCTGGGCATGTACCCAATAGAACTGAAAGTGAGGTCTGGAAGAGAGATTTGTGCACCTATGTTCGTAGCAGCGTTACTCACAATAGCCCAAATGTTATCAATCCACGTGTCTATCTATAGATGAATAGATAAACAAAATGTGGTGTACACATATAACAGAATATTATTCAGCCTTAAAAAGGAAGGAAATTATGGCCCATACTACAACATAGATGAATGCTGGGAACATTATGTTAAGTTTAAGAAATCAGTTACATGACAGCATGGATGGAACTGGAGAGCATCATGCTAAGTGAAATAAGCCAGGCAGTGAAAGACAAATACCATACGATCTCACCTTTAACAGGAACCTAATCAACAAAACAAACAAATAAGTAAAATATAACCAAAGACACTGAAATTGAGAATAGACTGACAGGGACCAGAGGGGAGAGGGGAGGGAATTTCAGGGGAAAAGGGGAAGGGTTTGCAGGAACAAGTATAAAGGACACATGGACAAAAACTAGGGGGAGTGGAAATGGGAGGGAGGTGGGGAGGGCTAGGGGGGTGGACTGGGATGGGGGTAAAAGGCAGAAAACTGTACTTGAACAACAATTAAAATTAAAATTAAAAAAGTGTAGTAACTAGGATTGTAAAAAAAGAAAGAAATCAGTTACAAAAATTCAAGTGCTGTATGAGTCCACTTACGTGAGGTGCCTGGAGCCCTCACAGTCACAGTCCTAGACACTAAGAGCGGAGCGGTGGTGGCCGGGGCGGGATGCAGAGTGCACACTGGGCACAGAGTCCCGTTTTCGCACAGAGTTCTGGAGACTGGCTACACAACAATGTGAATGTATGCACCAGTGCTGAGCTGTACACTTAAAAACAGTTAGATGGTAAATTTTGTCATGTGTATTTCATCACTATTAAAAATTCTACCATTCTTGCCCTGTAACTGAGTATGGCTCAGTTGGTTGGAGTGTCATCGTGTGGCTGAGGGTTGCAGGTTCGATTCCCAGCTGGGGCACGTGCCTGGGTGGTGTGTTTGATCCCCTGTTCAGGCACGTGCGATCTCTGGTCCAGGTGTGTGACAGAGGCGGCCAGTTGATGCTTGTCTCTCACGTCAATGTTTCTCTCCCTTCCTCTCTCTCAAAAAGCAATGAAAAAAAAGAAGAAGGAAAATAAAATTTTACCACTGTTAATAAATTAAAATTTTAATGTCATTTTTATTGTTTTCCTACAGATGACAGAACTATTTATCAAAAATCTTGAACTCACAGAAAAGTCTGAAGAGTTAAAGATGTAACATATTTTGTATATTATATGAAAAACTTATAAAGAAATCAGAACTACCCATTACTCTACTACCCAGAGACAAGTGTTGCTAATAGCATGAAATACTTCCTCCCTGTTTTGAGCATGCACATGTATACATCTATCTATACATCTATAATTTATATCATTTAATAAATACAACTACATATACTTTTTCACTTCACTATATTACGAGTATTTCCAAAGGTTTTCAACATTGTAAGCAATACTGTGATAAACACACTTATGTGTACACTATTACCCACATTCTGATCATTTTCTTAGAACAATTTCCCAGAAGGGAAGGGCCTGAGTCAAAGACTGAGTCTTTGGGGGCCGACAGCCCGGGGGCCTCCTCCGAGGGCCGTTTTGTTCACAGGCCCCCACTCGCCCAGTGCTCTGCTGTCTGTCCCTTCAGTGCTCATAAGGCCGCAGACTTTCTCTCTTCACTTCTGTTAGATCAACTCCTGCAAGATGCTAGGGAACCAAATGCTCTGGAATTTAAGCAAAGTAAAACAGAGGCTTTGTGTTTCTGTGGGATAACTTTGCAGGTTCAAATAACAGGTACCAGAAGCCCAGAATCTCTGTTGCTGGACAGGACTAAGCGATGGCCTCATTCAACCCTTTCATCTTACAAAGCAGGAAAATGAGGCATGCAGGAAGAATATATTCCTTTCTCTTGATGGATGGACTGAGCTAAAACTGAGCTTGGTCCAAGCAGCTCAAGGAGGGGTCACAGCAGAGAGTAAATTCTCCAGTTCACTGGACCAAGTGCCAGGTTCCAGAACAGCTGCAGGGTCAATTGGGGCCATCTTTCGACAGTCTGAGTGACAAGGACCTCATGGTCACATCCTGGTACCCAGGAGGTGCCAGTAAAACCATACAAGACAGCGGCTCAGACCCTTCTCCCACAGTAAATCAGAAAATCAGAAAACCAGGTCTTAGATTTGCAGCCCAGGACACCCCTCCACGGCAGGCGTGTGGGTGGGGGCTTGGCACTTGACCGAAGAGAGGCAGAGAAGACCCAGACTTGCCCTGCACAGAAATGCAGTGGGGGAGGGGCAGGGAAGGGATCCTACCTTTTCTGAGCACCTGCTGAGTACAAGGCCCTGAGGAAAATACAGGGCAAATACATCTTAAATAAAAATAACACTTATTGTATGTTATATGTTATAAAGAATATTAAAACCTATGCAACTGCCAGTTGACTTAAGATAAAGTCCCTATCACATCTCTGTTCCCTCCACCCAAGAGAAACCACTATTCCAATTTAACATTTATCATTCCCTTCCTTTTCATGAACCTGTTAAGTACTTAGGTATCCCTAAGTTTTATATAAATGGCATCTCATTATTATATGTATTCTTCCACTTTTAAAATTCATTATGGATTGAACTGTGGCCTCCTCAAAAAGGATTGCGCTGTGAGTCCTAACCCCCAGTGCTTCAGGACGTGACCTTCGTGGAGACAGGGTCTTCCTGGAGCTAATCGAGGTGAGATGAGGTGGGCCCTAAACCACTACGACAGGTGTCCTTACACAAAGGGGGAAATTTGGGCACAGAGACATGCACGCAGGGAGAATGGCATGCGAACACCGTTGTAACGCTGCCAAGAAACACCAGAATCTAGCAGGCCTGGAAAAGATCCTTCCCTAGAGCCTTCAGAGGGAGCGTGGCCTTGCCAACACCTTGATCTTGGACTTCTAGCCTCCAGAACTGTGAGGGAATATATTTCTGTTGTTTAATCCATCCAGCCTGGGGTACTTTGTTCTGGCAGCCCCAGGAACTGAATACATCATTCCATACTGCAGTCTTGAAATTCACTTGTTAATGAATGAAGCTGAGGTTTACCATTTTCTGCCATGTTCCATTACATGATGCATCACCATTTATGCATTTTACTTTGTACAGCTAGATGGCTTGCTTACATGTCTCATTGCAAAGGGCGCTGCCTTGAACCTCCCACATAGTGCACCCTACCAGGGGTGCTACCAGGGTCTACAAGGCAAGTGCAAGTCTAGCCTGGGTCAGAGAGCTCAGATTGCTGTCCCCTCTGCCAATTGGGTGGGTGTAAAATGTCCTAAGTCTTCGGTTTGCATTTTCCTGATTCCTAAGGTAGTTAAGCATCTTTTCATGTTTACTGAACACATATGTTTTCTCTTTTGCAAAAGAGTTACATCTTCCTTCTTTCTTATTTCTAGAAGGTCTTTGTATTCTGGACTCTAATCTTGCACTGGTTATGTGTTACAGGCATCTTCTCCTATTCTCCTATTTTGTATCTTTTTGTTTTATTTATAGCTTCCTTTGAGAAACAGAAGGATTCCATTTTTTTTCCTTTTAAATAGACCTTGTTTGTGAGGGCAGTTTCAGGTTCACAGCAAAATTACAGACCAGAAAGTGGAAGGAGTTCCCACACTCCCAGTCCCCACACACGCACAGTCTCCACTACCGACATCCCCCACCAGAGAGACACATGTGTTACAGCTCCTTTACCTACACTGACACATTATCAGCTTTTCATTTCATTTTTTTTCAAAGATTTTATTTTATTTTATTAGAGAGGTGAAGGGAGAGAGAAAGAGAAGAAGAGAAACATCAATGTGTGGTTGCCTCTCATGTGCCCCCCACTGGGGACCTGGCCCACAACCCAGGCATGTGCCCCGACTGGGAATCAAACCTGTGACCCTTTGGTTCACAGGCTGGCACTCAATCCACTGAGCCACACCAGCCAGGGCTCAGCTTTTTGTTTTAATGTAGTGTGATTTATTCATCCCTTTCTTAACACTCAGTGCTTTCGAGAAGTTCTTTGTACTCCAAGGTCCTAGAGATAAACTTCTATACTCCCTTCTTAAGGATTTATAGCTGCCTGTCTCATAATTAATGGACCTGGAGTTGATTTTTGAGACTGCTCCGCAGTGAGGATCTAGAATGGGATGGAGTGCCTGCTAGGCTTTTCTCACAGGGCTATTGTGAAGATCAAAAGAGAAAATGTGTGTGCAAGGCCTCTGACAGCTGTAACGCAATCACAGGTACAGGTGATGCTGCTTTGAAGGCAGATGAGAAAGCCACTGGAGAGAAGGCCGCTGCAGCCCTTGATCTGCTAATAAGTTGCTGCCATGTTAGACTGCCCATAGGCCAGGCAGAAACACAATCACCAGCCCCCTCCTGAAGCTGGAGGGCAAGTGCGGCCTTTGCAAGAAAGAAAGTTCCAGTAAAACTGCTAAAATTGTTCTCCCATCCACCTACACTGCCCACTCCATCTGCCACCTTACATTATTAGCAAATGAGGTTGCAAATATGGCCCTGAGTCATAGAAGATTAACTTACACTCACAAAATCCTGCTCAGCAAAGTATGCAAGTAACGAGACTCAGAAGGTTGTCTGTCAAAAGCAGCAAAAAGCAAATGTGGTTGCATTGCAGGAAGCCTATGCACCCCCGTCACAGCCTGCCCACTCCACCCCAGCTCCTGCTCCACCTGAAGAGGCAACAATAGCTGAAGACACACCTGTGACATCCGCAACCGGGAACCCCAGCAACCTTCTTGGATGATGCCACAGGACCAGAGAAGGAAGGAGGGCTGACTTCAGGGAGCTGAAAGATTCAGATCCAAGGAGACAGGTCTGCATGAGGGAAGGCTGGTTGGAAGAAGAGGGCTAGGAGTCCAGGGATGGGGGGCAGCAAGGGCTAGAGAGCAGGCCCCACTGCTGGAGGAAGTCGACAAAGTCAAACGCAGCCTTTGGCCTGCAGAATGTGGTAGGGTTCACACTCCTTGGTGCCATGCTGAGGGCCTGCACTCAGGCAAGCCCCCTGGCCAGGTGTCTGCTACCTAGGCCGTGATGGTGGCCAAAAGTCCCTGGGTTCCAAGATGTCAGCACTGCGAGGGGAGTGGAGGAACGTGTGATGTGAACAGGACTCAAGGAAACTTTTGGGGGTGACATATGTCTTCGCTATCTTGATTGTGGTGGCAATTTCACAGGTGTACACATGTCAAGACATGCCACATTGTACACCTTCAATATGTGCAATTTAGTCAGTTATGTATCCATTAAGCTGTTAAAAATCACAGAACAGTGTGGTAGTAATTTTTATCACATATGCATGCTGGTAGACAGAAGAAAGACTGGAGGGATGTTCCCCAACCTGTCAATAGTGGCTAGCTCTGGGCTGTGGGGTTACAGAGTGTTTTCGTTTTCCTCTGTGTTTTTCTATAGATCTTGTAGAAAAGAGCAACAGCGGGGCCAGAGGGCTGGGTGTGCGGTGGGTGCCAGCATGCGGGGCCACAATAACTGAAGCAACCAGCTGTGGGCTAAAAAGACGGGCTCTGTAGAGACGGTCTGGGTCAAATCTCAGCTCTTCATTTGTTTGCTGAGTGGCTTTGAGCTGCGTGCCTGGCCATTTGGTGCCTCAGTTTCCCCAACGATAACATGGAGATGACTGCAGAAGTCTCCAGAGGTGACCGAGAGATTCGGTGAGCCCAGCAGGTGGCTCTCAGCAGTGTCCCCACAGCCCGGTCCAGACTGGAGGAGTGGTAGCTGCTGTCCACTCCCTGTCTTAGCTTCAAGGTAGTAAAAAGAACAGCATTAACTTTTTAAAAGTTTTATCTTTTTTATGATAAAAAAATAGAGAGAGTTGAGTAATCTCTGAAACAGAAAGCTAGTTCTGGAATTGAAGTTTTTTGAGGTTTCTCTTACCAGGACCAGAAATCTTTATCTTGGACCAACCGTAACCACCATTTGCACACCGCCACCCCATCCCACCAACAAGTGCGCCTCCTTCCTCTGGCCTGCACATCCCACCCCCCTTCCCTGACCCGCTGGTGTGAGCCACCCCAGCTCTCTTCTCCTGCAGCTGCTTCTGGGGGCAGAGACCATACCTTTCACTTCCCTATTTGTTCCTTTCCTGCAGGCCCAGGAGGCACCACTTATGCCCCTCCTGCTCCCCCCACGCCCAGGGTCTAGGTGCTATCCTCACGTTCCTCAGTCGGTCCGCTGAACCGAATCACTAATCGCTTCCCTGAGCTTCAGTCTCCTCGTGTGTCTACTGGGGTTCATTACTCCCCACCTGGCTCACCTGGGAATGTGTTTTGTAACTTGTGCATTAGGCCTCACACTACACAAGTGAGACAAAATTTTCCTCAGCTGGCACAGCAGCCCTGGGAAGAGCGAACCTTCCCCGTTGCCCGCCCTCCACCCAAAGGTGGGTTGCAGCCTTCAGGAACAGCCACACTCATCGTTGTGCTCACCATTCTGTGGTCAGTCTTCGGGTCTTCCTGAAATCTTCTGCTGATTGGTCATTTAAGCTACCTGAAGCAAGCTCCCTCTCCTGCCCCTCAGGGGACCCCAGGTCCCTCGAGGCGGAGGCCAAGGGCACCTCATCCATCCTTGCCCTCCTGACCCTTTCCCTTTCACCTAACAAACGCGCACCTCTCAAGGGGCTAGATCATCTCATGTGCTCATCACTTGCTTGTTCCTTTTATTTCAACCAGTATTGGCATCTCTGGCAACCGCAGGGATGAGCCGCATCTATACAACGTTCAGTTTTATAGTGACAACAGAGGGACGGGTCAGCAAAAAAATTGTCCCAAAGGTTTTCGTACACGGTAGGGGTTTTTTTTTTTTTTTTTTTTTTTTTTTTTTTTTTAAATACAGTTTTAAGTTCTTTTTTTTTTTAAAGATTTTTTAAGTACTTTTTTTTTTCCTTTTAGACTTTATTTATTTATCTTTAGAGGGGAAGGGAAGGAGAGAGGGAGAGAAACATCAATGTGCGGTTGCCTCTTGTATGTCCCCTGCCGGGAACTGGCCTGGCAACCCAGGCATGTGCCCTGACTGGGAATCGAACCGCGATCCTTCGGTTCGCAGGCCCGCGCTTAATCCACTGAGCTACACCAGCCAGGGCCGGTAGGGGTTTTTTAAGAGGCACCAGGGCAAAAGATCTGAGATGGCCATTCACGCAGGAAGGTCCCCTGACCGCAAGGTGCGTGGTGCAAGGGGCGGGAAACCGCAGCTGTTGCCTGCGTCTGTGTGTCTGCTGGGTGCGCGTGGATGCATTTGCGGAATTTATGATTTTCCCTCGACTCAGGGGTGTCAGACTCATTTTCACCGGAGGCCACATCAGCCTCACGGTTGCCTTCAAAGGGCCGAATGTCAATTTAGGACCGTATAAATGCAACTACTCCTTAACAGTTAAGCGAGAGGTTGGCGTTGCCGCCGGGTAGAAACAAGGTGCCGGGATGGATAAAACAAGGTGGGGGGCCGGGTTCAGCCTTGTGTTTGCCACCTGTGCTTTGACTCAAATCCTTCTCACCTGCTCTCAGAGTGGGTGTTAGAGGCCTGCTAAAGAACAATTCCAGGCTAGCCCAAATGGTTAAAAGAACCTGGTGGCGGGGGTGGGGTGAGTTCTTTAGTTCCTCTCACAGGTCTGGCCCCTGTGGTCGCCAGCCTGCAGGCCGCTGCCTGCTTTTGTCCGCCCGGTTCTCCATCTCAACACCCCCTCCCTAATCCCCCATCAGCCTCGCTATCAAACCTGCCAAGGCATGAGGTCAGCCAAACTGATTCAACTGTTTCTGATCCAAAGACAAGCCCCTGCCTGGAACAGCTCACCAGCGGAGAGGTGAGCTCTGAACTGTCAACCCAGGGCTCCAGGGCTCCAGGGCTCCAGGGCTCCAGGGCTCCAGGGCTCCAGGGCTCAGTGGTCCTGGGAGGAGCCCAATGTCCAGCCACGCCCCCCCACTACTGAAGGTCAGGTGGCCAGTGAGTGGTTCCTTCACTCCCTCACTGAGTGACCCTGGGCAGTTTGCCCCTTCTCTCTGCGCCTGTCTCCGCCTCCACGAAAGAAGACAGTGACACCCACTCTCGGGACTGCTGTGAGCACTAGATGGGAAAACGTCGTTGCCGAAACTCCTGTCGTTCTGTTTCCCATCACAGTTTTACCACGCCTGCACATCGCCTGCACTACTTTTTATTTGGCTTTTGGTCACTAAATCAACTTGTAATCATCTCACTTTATTAAAAAATATATATAATTTGCTGAAGAACACAGAGCCCACACAATAAATACATTATGCAGCCTCTCCTGTCTCCAAATCCTTCAATTCTTGGTTAGGTCAGGACTCTTTTGAGCTATCGATATCCCTTTCTAATCCTCATTACAACAAATGTTTAGTTATTAAAGCACGAAGTTCCGAAGGCCACAGCAGCTCTCTCTGGAAGACTCTGCAGTAACAGAGGGGCGGTCAGGGCCCACGCCCGCCCCAGGCTGGCAGGCGGTGGCTGTGCCGCGGGGAACCCTCTGCCTGGGGGAGTCGCTGGCCACTTGGTGAGCCCAGACAGGGTCCTCCATAACCTCCCATCCAACCCCCACCCCCTCGAGGAGACAGAGGGACACAGGGGAAAAGGAGCCCCAGGCCAACTGTGCAGTAAGATGGCAGCTCATCTTGGGAGTCACCTTCAGGCCACTGTCACAGCACACACGCCCTGCCAGGCGGTGCTCGAGACCCGAGTGCTGGGGAGGCTGAGCTGGGGGACCAGCGAGGGCAGGGCTGCTCTTCAGCACAGCTCTGGCCTCTGGAGCTGTTACTGGAGCTGTGTGGCCAGGCAGGGCCTGGCTCCATGAGCTTGGGGTGGCCTGTCCCAACGAGGATTTAAGTGTTCAGGGACTAGAGCTCTATCTCTTTTCTTTTCCTAATTTTTAAAAATTTTTATTAACTTTAGGGAGAGAGAGAGAAACATCAATTTGCTGCTCCCTCCACTCATACACCCATTGGTTGACTTCTGTACAGGGGCCGACTGGGGATCAAACCCTCAACCCTGGTGTGCCAGGACGCTGCTCTGAGCAACTGAGCCACCCAGCCAGAGCTGGAGCTTTCTCTGCAATGGGGCCTGCACATAACAATCCTTAACTGTGCTCTGAAACATCAACACAGAAGGAAAGCACTTTCACACTCTCCACTTGGCACCTCACAGTCACCCTATGAAGTACACCCATCCCTCTGTGTCTGCTGGGGGCAGGGTTCCAGGACCCCTGCAGATACCAAAATCCTCACATGCCTGAGTTCCTTACGTAAAATGGTGTAGTATTTGCATATAACCTGTGCACACCCTCCCATATACTTTAAATCATCTCCAGATTACTTATAATACCTAATGCAATGTAAATAATATGTAAATAGTTGTTACACTGTATTGCTTAGGTAATAATGACAAGAAAACAAATTCTGTACATGTTCAGTACGGACGCGACCATCTGAGCCCTAACTACATAGTGCACACCAGCAGCAACGTAACTTTTTCTTTCCCCCAAAGATTTCCAATCTGAGGTTAGTTGGATCCACTGATACAAATCCCACAGACGCAAAGGACCCACCGTAGTCAGGGCAACTCCAGGACAATAAGCCCAGCTCACAGATGAGATGGGTGTTCAGAGAGTAAGGCACAAACCCCAGGACGGCATGGAGTGGGGGGCGGTGTGGATATTCATCGAACACCCATCGTGTTCTGGCCCGGTCCCCAGGACCTTACCTCATTTGGTCCTTGGGACAGTCCTGTGAGGTACAGACTATTAGCCAAATAAGCAAGGTTAAGAATCCCACCCAACATGCAGCAGATTTGATTTTAATTAAGAATTACAAGCAGTCCTCAACTTCCAGCCAGGTTGTATCCCAAGGTGTGGTCAAAGGCATTTCCCCACTGAAAATGTTATTATGAGGTTTCACATGCTGTCAGGCTAGTCCAAGGGGGGCCAATTACCCCAGACTACTTTTCTATAATATTTTTGTTTTATGTGCTATAAACACTAGAAAAATATTACAATCCAGTAGTCAAAACAGAAAAGCAATAGCATTTGACAAGAAATTACTTTTTGTCTTGAATGCCTGCCTAAAACTCTTGAGGCCGGGTAGGAGAACAAACAGCTTCCCCTGCCCTCCTAATTTAAAGTTTAAAGAACAGGAAGAAGGAAGGTGGTGTGTGCGCGCGCGCGTAAGGGCAGGGGTGCGGTGGGGGAGGGCACCCTGTGGGGAGCAGGCTGGGAAAAGGACAGTTAGTCACCAAATAGGGAAGTTGTAAAAGGAAGAAGCAGGTGCCTCGAGCTGGCCCAGTATGAGGGACCCTACATTTTCTCCTGTTCAAGAGGCTGCTTCCCATGAGAAGGGCAGCACCAGCCTCCACAGAAAGATGACAGAAGGTGCTAGGAAGTCAGGGTGACTTAGAGGCACGAGAACGAGAAGGGGAGAAGCCATTGTGCTAGGGGGGTTTCTAGGGAAGAAAAATGTGCTTCCGACGGATAGAATCAGAAATGGGTTCAAACCCCTGCCACCACTGCCTTGGCCAGGTAGCTAAGTTGTTTGGATTGTCGTCCTGGGCACCAAAAGGCTGTAGGTTCAATTCCAGTCAGGGCACACATCTAGGTTGTGGGTTCAAATCCCGTTGTGTTGAACACAGGAGGCAACCGATCGATGTTTCTCTCTCATGTAGATGTATTTCTCTCTCTCTCCTTTCCTCACTCTCCAAAATCAGTAAGCATACCCTTGGGTGAGAAAAATCAATCAGTCTCCCTGCCACCACACACAAAATTCTGGCAGTCGGGGCAAGAGTGCGGCCTGCAGCTGCTGGAAACCCCACAGGGCCCTCGGGAGAGCAGCCTAGGGCTGTGGCTCCTTTTGACTCACGGCGAGACAGCCGGTTTCAATCCCTGAGCCCCACTTCCCAGCTCTGCCCCTGGACGTGGTTCTGCCCCTCTCTGAGCCTCCCCTCCTCCTCACACGCTGTCTGGTAAAAACCAGAGGGGACATGTAACCCATACGTGTTACCTCCCTTCTCCCCAGCTCCCTCACTTCCCAACCGAGGCAGACTCCGAAGCTCTGGCCATAGCCCTCTCTGTTCGTGGTCGCCCGACTACCCTATTTTGATGCTAAACAGGTGTAAAGAGATGAGAGGCATGATTCTAATTTGAGATCGAAGCCAGACAACTGGTCAGGCTGTGGTGGCCTCTCCCCGCATCTGTGGAGCCCTCTGGGACGGGGGCTGGCCACAGTTCCCAAAGCAAAGCAGATCAGCCTCAGCCAGACCACCGAAACTGCCACAAACCCCTGGTCCCGAATGTTCTTCTGGTTCCACACTCTCATTCCACAGGCGAGGGAAAGGCCCAGAGAGGGGGAGGACTTTGGAGTCAGCCAGGCACAGGAACAGCTGGGCCTAGAAATCAAGTGTTTTAACACCCAAACAGGTGGCCAGAATCCCCCCAATTAGGAACATTTGCTCATGACCATAAACATGTGATGAGTTTGCTTCCAGTCTTTTAAAAATACATATATGTAATTTTAAACTACACTTAATTATGTTATACATGAGTGCATTCTTTTTAAAAGTTGATTTCAGTACCTCCTGGGCACTCTGCGATTTTTCAGTCTTTGGTGAATGAGTGGGTGAATGAATGAACGCTTCTCCCCACTACCCCACTTCAGGATTCAGACTGTTTATCGGCTCCTCCCTGGACGACAGCAGTAAGCCCTTGATTTGTTCCCCCTTCTAGATGCCCCCTTACCCAGTGCCCTCCCTCTCCACCCCCACCCAGTTCTACCATGGCCCCCATAGCAGGGACCCAGGGGGCAAGGAGGGCAAGCAAGGCTGCTCAGAAGAGTCCTCTAATCCTGCTCCTTTCTTGGTCAAGGTTAGCTTTGGGACACCCTTTGAACTGAGCTTGGGACATGTGTGAGATGCCCAGATGCCCTCGGCCTTGGCTCCAGGCCCTGGCACCCTGCTCAGCTGCTCCCTCGCACTAACAGGTGTTCCTCTTGCCCAATCGCTGGCTTTGCCTCCGCTTTCTCTCTCTTTCCCTCCCAGTGCTGGGGCTTGGAAAGACCCTGAGCATCTAGTGGAACTCCAAGTGAATAAGGCCTTGATCATGGGAATCCTTGCACAGTGTCCACATATACCAAATCACCACGTTGCACACTTTAAATACCTTAAAGTTTTGTCAATTGTATCTCAATGAAGCTGAAAAAAAGAGAATTAAGGCCAGAGCATGGGGCGCTGGCAGGGCCTCGGGGCCTGAAGACAGAGGCTCGGCTGAGCCCAGCACTGCTGAGGACAGGGGCATGAGTGAGTTCTCCAAGACAGGGGCGGGGCATGCCAAGGGTGGGACCCGAAAGATTTCCAGGTAGGAGGTGAGGAGGAGCATCTGGAGGTCAGGAGGAGAGTGAGGAGAGCATCTGATCCCTGAGGTCAGGGTAGAGAGAGTTTTCATAAAAGAGGGTGTGGTCAGCAGTGTGGATGTAGCTAAGGATGAAAGAAAAGAGGCCTCCACTTCCTGGGGTGGATGCACACAGACCGGCCCCTGGAACTCAGGCCCAGTGGTGGCCAGCGACTCTCAGGCTGGGTCTGCTGCTGAGGAAACCTCCCAGCGAGGCTGGATGGGTGTGGACCCTCCACCAAACCCCAGGGACAAGTGCCCAAGACCCCACTGAGCAGAAACAGGGTGGGACGGAAACCAAACAAATTGTTCCTTTAAAGCCACCTGAAATTCACGTTTCAGGAATGTTTGGTTTTTGGCTTCTCTTTCCTGAAGCAGGATATTTAAAGAAAACAAATCTTTCAAAGCTTCAGCTCCAAAGCAAAGAGCCTTCTGTGTGCCTACTTCTGGTCTCTGCTTCAAGAACAAACCTCCTTTACTCTTTGGTCTGGGTCGTGTCCAAGGCAGATAGAAACTCTTGGCCAAGATGGGCGCAGCCCAAGTCCCTGCCGGTGGTTCAGAATGAGTCAGGCACAATCAAACCTTGAAGCCTTTCAGAAGCTTCCACTCCAGGGTACTCTGAGGCCAGGTACCTGGGGTGGCTAACAGATGGTGGTGCCACCTGGGAGCAGAGAGGGCCACATCCCTGTCCCAAACCCAAGTCCAGCCAATTCTTCCCCTGGGACAGATACTTGGTGGGGAAGAGAGGGAGCCGAGAAGTCACCCAAGGAAGGTGACCCAGGCTTAGTCTGTCTGGGATTTAAAATAAGATAGCCTGTACTCAGCCACTTCCCAATGATTCAAACCCAGAGTCTGCGAAAGGAGGATGGATGGAGACCAAAGGGAAAGGCTCCTGCCAGGCTCCCAAGCCCGAGTCTGGCAACCCACTAGTCCCTCCACAGCGACCCCACGCTCACTCAGTGCCAGCCTGCGCAAGGAAGTCAAAGTCCACAGAGCATCTCCCACGCCCCCCACTCCGCTCCCCACCCCCCCACCCTGCCACAGCACCATGTGGTCCTAGAGATCTGGGAGGGAGGCAGGCTTGGGCTCTCATTTCCCTTCACAGATGTGGTAACAGCGGCTCTGAGAGGCTACGGGCTTCCCCGGGGCCACAGGAAGCTGCACAGTCTCCTGACACACAGTCTGCTCTCTCCACAGCATTCTGCTGCCCCAGCCACGAAAACGGCAGGTAGGAGCATGCCTTTCCATTTCCACCAGCACACATGTCTGGCAATTACTGGGCAGGGGGCCTTCCCCACCCCAGATGGCCAAGGATCCTGCCCTTGCTTGGTGACCTAATGCTCCCCACCCCCACTATTAGCGGACGGAGGGATGAGGTTCAGGTAAAAGCCCCTAATGGGCCATGGGAAAAGCCTTGCCCAGGGCCCTCTCCACCTCAGGGTTTGTCCCTAGGCCAGGGACCTTCCTCCCTGTCACAGAGCCATGGACTCCCAGGCAGTCAGGGCAAGAAGAGCCCTGAGGATCCTCCAGAAAACTCTGTGCTTGCAGATAGGAAGGTGGAGGCCTGCAGACTGTCCCTGGCCATGTGCACAAAGGTAACAGCAGCACTTTCCTCACAAGCTGTTTTGAGGATTACATGAGCTAATGCAAGCAAAGTGCTTAGCCCACAGTTAGCATTCAAACTGATATTGTTATTATTGTCCTGTCTGCTGTGATTTCCCCCAAGAGAGGAAAGAGCCAGTCCAGGCCGCTGACCCATCTGGCTTCTCACCAGGGGGTGACGGTGAGGCTGAGAAGCAAGGTGACTAGCCGGGCATCTCACTTGAGTGGTTTGGGGGAAGCCTGTGGGACCCCTCCCCTGGTGCCCAGGTTTTCTTCTCAGTATAATCAAGGAGGGCCCTCCCAGTTCAGGAATCCTCAATTTCAGCAGCAAAATCGCCCGACCAAAAAGCCGCTGGGAGAGTGTGTGCCTGGCTCCGAGGAGGAAGCCCAGATCAGAGACAAAGGCGCCCTGTGCAGGCCTGGCCCAGACTTCTGTGGGTTTCCACACCAGGCCCAGGGGCTTCCAGGAATCACAGTTAAAAGTTATACTTGACAGTTATCAGACAGTTTACTTTGTGTTCCTGGAGCTGCAGTCCAGGAAAAGGGAGGGGGAGAGAGGCAGCGTGAGAGGAGGAAGAGCATGAAAGGCAGTGAAAAGAGGAAGAACGACAAGGGAGAGAAAAGACACAGTGGGAAGGTGAGCAGGGGCGAGGCAGACGGGCACAGGGAGACCATGGGCAGAGGGCGGGCTGGGCAGGAGCTGTGGGCAGTGGCTCTCCACGGGGCTCGGAGCACTGTGGCCTGTGACGTTCCTCAGCCTGACACTCTGCCCCATTACAAAACAGAAGCAGCAGGGGATCTCGTGACAGGAACCCCCTCACCCGGGTGGGAGGCCAGAGCCCCTGTGTGGTCATCTTGTGCTCCCTTGACTGTTTCTTTAAATACCCCACTGCAGGAAAGACTCTCAGCCCACACTGCCATTCCGCTTTGGCCTGCAGACAGCAACGTTGCTTGGTTCTCTGTAAACCACCACCACAAACCTCCTCTGTGAAGCAGCATCCTTTGTCTTTGCTGCCCGGCTACTAGGAAACCCACACCAAACTGGGCAGGAGCGGGCTGCCGCTGCCATGTACCTGGCATCCTAACCCCCCCGGTCACACTGTATCGTCCATCAAGCACCTGCCACGGACCAGTGTGGGTGCCAAGCTCTTCACATGCCCCAAATAATGAATCCTCATACTGGCGCTAGGAGGCGCGATTATTCATCTACAGCAGGGAAACCAGGCAGTCTGGCCACAGCCCAAGTCTTAACCAGTGCCCTAAACTGAAACAAAATAGAACTGCTACGAAGCACAGTGCAATGGCAAAGGCTGACATAGTTTTGGCTCTGCCACATAGAAGCAGCGTGACCTCGGTGAAGCGGCTTGTTTTCTCAGGGCTAGTTTTCTCATCTCTGAAACAAGAATAACAGCTTCAGAGGGTTATCATGAGGATTAGAGGAGGTCTTAAGAAACATGTAGCGCTGGCCCTGGCCCAGGCAGTGCTCAATAAGTTTTCTTCCCCGATATGGGGCCCTGGCAAACCTCCAGCCCAAGGCCACACCCCTCCAGCCACGCTTCACATGTGGGAACCAAAGAGGAGGACAGGGGGCTAATGGGGTACCACCTGGTGCCAGGCACTGCGCCCAGGTGCCCAGGAGGGTCAGTCAACAAGGGGCTTGTTCCCTGTGAGGTGTTAGGATTCGGGCCCCCTGATCTCAGGACACTGCTGCAACCTCCTCTGCCCTGCCCCACCCTCAGCCACCTGCAGGGCCCCTTGGGTGAGGCGGGCAGGGCAGAGCAGGACAGGGCAGGGCGTCATTATCGCTCCCAACACAGGGCTGGAGACAGAGTTAAGCCCGGCATTCTTATCAGCTTCCCAAGCCTTGTGCTGAAATGCAGGACCTGGCTCTGAGGCACGGGGGCTGGAAGGCAGGGCCCTGTGGTCACTGCCCAAGTCCTCCCCCCCTCTGGAATGGTCCCCTGAGCAGGAATGGGAGAGGCTGCCTGGGAAACAGGGAGAGCACCACCTGCCTGGGAGACTGTGTCACCCTGAGCACTCCCTTCCCGCTCTAGTCCCCATCTGGCCAGTTTGAGTGCCTTCTAGCTCTGAAGAGTCAGGATCATGTGACTACCTGTAAAGTTAGCTGTGATCGTCCTGTTTACAGATGATGGACCTGAGGCCAAGCAGAGGAAAGAGACTTGCTCCCACTGCACTAGTGGACAGAGGAGCTGAGTGATACCTGACTCTCAGCTCAGTGCTCTTCCCACTCCACACACACCCCAGCCTTCTAAAAGGCCCACGAAGGGAAGGACTAGAGGCAATGAGGAGTGGATGCTTCCAGGCTCCCCATCCCAGGGTCCAACCACCTCCGTCAGGTTCCAGGAGTGAGCTGGGATCCTCCCAGAGGGGCTCCAGACATGTGGACACCTGGTGGCCCCGCAGGGTAGGGGTCACTCCTTGGCTGCAGCCCAAGGGAAGACAGGGACAGCATGGCATCACGATGTGTGGAGAGTAGGGCCCATCGCTGGTCCCTGACAACACCCCTCCTTCTGTCAGTGAGCCAAGGACTTCAAGAGATGTTTCTGAGAATCAAGGGCAAGTTCTGTAGAAATGGGGAAGGGGCAGAAAAGGCAGGTGGGTACAGCTCAACAGACCTCCAGCCTGGCAGGAAAGAATGTCTGAGGCGGGGGTCAATGCTTAAGAGGCAGGGGGTATGGGAGAGAGTCAAAAGAAGAGGTGGGCTAGGTCCCACTCACCCCTAGAAGAGCAGGAATCCTGAAAACCTCAGGCTGGTAGGCACTAGGAGACCTACATACCCCAGAGCAGGAGGGGTGTGTTCTCAGGGCCTCCTTTGAGAATCCGAGGAAAGTTATGTCTGTGCCCAGTGTGGAAACAGGCCCAGGCTGTCAGAGGAGATGCTCACAATTGGCTTAGGGCAGGGGTGTCAACCTCATCTTCACCGGGGGCCACATCAGCCTCACGGTTGCCTTTGAAGGGCCGAATGTAATTTTAGGTCTGTATAAATGCAACTACTCCTTAACTAGGGGCAAGGAGCTGGGTGCTGCCGCCGGGTAGAAACAAGGTGCCAGGCCGGATAAAACAAGGTGGAGGGCTGGATTCGGCCCATGGGCCTGTGTCTGCCACCTGTGGGTTAGGGCTTGGAAGGCCTTGCCTGGGACTGGGTGCATCCCTATATAGCTGGAGGCAAGGACCTGGTATTAAAGAGAAAACCACAGGCTCAGAATGGAGTCACTTGTGATAAAAGCTCATCATACCAAACCTAGATTTAATACCTGATCTAATTGCAGTTTCATCCTCTCCTAAAAATGTAATCTTAACCAGTCTGGAATTCTCTGATCCAGCACCAATAATGTAACCTGTCATGTAGGCCCTTTCCATCTCGCATAGAAAGAAAAGGCAGTCCTGGCTGGTGTGGCTCAGTGGATTGAGTGCCGGCCTGTGAACCAAAGGGTTGCTGGTTCAATTTCCAGTCAAGGCATGTGCCTGGGTTGCAGGCCAGGTCCCCAGCAGGGGGCGCTCGAGAAGCAACCACACATTAAGCTCCTTTCTCCTTCCCTACCCCTCTCTAAAAATAATAAAATCTTTTTTTAAAATGTCAAAAAAAGACAATCTGAATGACAAGTCCCTTCCCCCTAAAAGACATATGGTCCCCAAATAATCTTTTCCTTTTCTTTCTTTCCTTTTTTTTTTTTTTTATGATAGCTTCCTTGCCCCACCCTTCTTCCTATTAAAACCTTCCATTTTGTGCCAGACTCCTCAGAGTGCCCTTCTAGTTGCTAGATGGGATGCTGCCCAATTTATGAATCATTTAATAGTCAATTAGATCTTCAAATTTACTCAGTTGAATTTTGCTTTTTAACACTGGTAAGTACAGCCCTGATGACCAGCCACCCGCCTGTGACCCAGGCAGGGCAGAGAGGGATGGGCAGCTGGGCAGAGCAGGGCAGGACTAGGCCTCCCCAGCCCCTTGCACAACTGGGGCTCCAGGCAGATGCCACTCCTGAGCCAGCCGGTCCCATGAATATATCTCCATCCATGCCTTAGCCCAGGTTCCTGGATCTCTTCCACTCTGGCCCAGGCCCTGGCCACCCCAAGGACACCCATTCGGGAGCGGGCCTGAGAGCCCTGTGGGTGCCCCATTTCACCAGCCTGGGCTGAGCTGTGCACCCTGAACACAGACAAGAGGCTCACACAGATTCATGTTCCACGTACACACCTCAGCTCAAGGGCTGGAAAGGCCTCGCACTTTCCTTCCTTCACCGTGTGACCATACACAGCGGGCTTCCAGGGCTACATGAGGCCGCTCCAGCTTTACTTGTAAATGTGGGCCCTAAGAATTTTAAAGGGAGCCACTTAAACCATTGACAGCAAGCCTCAGACTGCACTCTTAGTGCTCTGCACCCCTCCTGAGAACCCACAGGCAATGCTGAGTTAAGCAAGGATGAGAGCTAAGAAAAGGCATGAATAACAAAGAGGCTTGGGGATTTGGGAGACACTGGGACCTGGGCAAAGGGGTTGAGAAAGAGCTGGAGGCCCTGGGGCTGAGCAAGGCTGGCCAGGAGCCCGGAGAACCAGAGCCAGCCCGGTGGGTGAGGCTGGGCTGCACACGGAAGGGCGGAAGGGCCCGAGGCTGCGACAGCAGGTGGAGGTGCCGGGAAGAGGGAAAGGCAGCCTCTCGGGGAACTCAGCACAGGAGAACTGGAGCCGTGTCTTGCACTATGGGTCACCTACCTGCCAGGGCTGGGCTAGCACCCCTGGAGAATGAACTCCTGCCCCCAACACACAAGCACACGCATGCCCACACAGGCGCACGCACCTCCACGGGCCTCTGGGGTGTTCGTCTGACCGCCTAAACTTCACCACGCCCCAGTTCCACCTGGATACCAGGGAAGCAGTGTGCTTGGGACCCATCCTCACCTGCTAAGGCTGCAGTTCTGAAACTTCAGGGTGGCAGGATCACGTGAGGTACCTGATAACAATTCCGGTTCGAATTCCTACCCTCCCTCCACCCTGTGTGAGATTCTGGGCCAGTGGTCTGGGGGCCCAGGTAATTCTGAGAAGGCGGTCTTTGAAGAAACACTGGGCGGTCTGTTAGCTGTGGGGTGGAGACAATACTTATAATCATACTACTACATTCATGTGTGCCTACTGTGTACCAGGTGTTCTGCATGAACCACCTCACTCCATCCTCTGACAATCTTTTAGGAAGGTGCTATTATTTCCATTCCTACTGTCACACATTGGCCCCTAGAGGAGCCACAGTTTCATGTGCACAGCCCCCCCCCCCCATGCGCACAGACATGCAAACATACACTTCCTGCAGACTCACAGGGCTGGGGGCCCACCCCAGGGTCAGGACCTGACTTCCCAACAGGAAGGAGGGACAAGGGTAAGACCTTCTAGTAGGAAAGAAGCAGGGCTGGACTATGATGGAGAAGACCCCCACCCTCCACCTCCCAGGGATGAGGCGGAGGGAGGGACCACTCCCAAACTGAGAAGGGCCAGCACCAGACCACCCAGGAGGCCCCAGTGCCCCTGGCAGGACCAGGCCAGGCTTGAGGAATTCCCAGGTAGCGGGCGCCCCCTGCAGCCAGACAGGGGTGCAGTAGGCAGGGGCAGGATCTTTCCCCGAGCCTGACAGCCCTGATAGTGCTGGGTTTCCTCTCCCCTCGTCTCCAGCACTCTCGGGGACGTGGCCAGGACAGCCATTATGGTTTTTAGGGTCACCCCATTTTAAGGATAAGAGAAATGCTGAGTGTCGCCCAAGGTCGCAGAGCTGGCTAGTGTTGGGCCCTCCTCCCTCCCTCCCAGGGTCTTTGGCCCCGGATCCTTAGAGCACCCCTCACCACCGCACCCCCCACTCCCTCACACCCAGGACAGATACACACATTAGGGCAATTGTAGGAAGCAGGGGAAAGGTGTTTAATAGGCTTTGGTGGAGGGGGGGTATGGGGGGGGGAGTTGGCACTCCCTGCCAGCAGAGTGGCCAAGGACGGGGCCCAGGAGGTAAAGTTTCGGTGCAGTGGTTCCTGGCATCCTGGGTGTGAAGGGGCGAGCCTCATCCGGGGGCCTCCCGAGGCAGAGGCAGCCCTAGGCCTGTGTGGAGCTAAACATGAAGTGGGGGTGTGGGGGCTCTTTCCAAGCCCTTGCCCCACAACTCAGGGCCCATCTGTTGGGGAGGAGAAACTATCCAAGCAATCCTAATGCTTCACCTCCATATGTTTCACATATGTTGGACTTTAGAGTAAAAATTGACTTTAAATAAAGGATTCTGACCCCCCCCCCCAAATTATAAACCACTGGGCTAGTCTCAGTCCTCATTATAGCTGAGGAAACTGAAGTTCAGAAAGGGTAAGTGACTGGCCCAAGGCTAACCAGCAAGCGAGTGGTGTGGTCCTTGTGTTTCCAGAACCTCCTGGTGCATTCTGGAGGGCTGTGACTCCACTTCTAACACTCCTCGGTCTATAATCCCCCTTCCTTGAGCTCTGAGTGCTCTAGCTTCAGAACCAGCCCAACATGGGTGGGGGCGGGGGGCCTCCCCGCAACACCTACACAATCCACAGAGGCCCCTCTCCCAACACACACACACACACTACTCACCTCCAGGACAGCTTCAGCCTCACCGCTCCCTGGGGGAGCTTTTACTGGTTTGTGGAGAGCCGGAGGTTGGGGCTGGTGACTAGACCCAGGCCCAGGGAGGACTGGGTGACTGAGCGCAGAGGGGCACGTTGGGAAATGCAGGTTCTGCTCGGGCACCCAGTCCGCCTCCACCACTCTCTGCAGCCAGACAGCTTTGGCCATGTACCTGGGGAGCAATAAACCAGACGCAAGGGGCAGTGGCTCCCCCGGCCTGGTCCCCATGCCTCCTCAGCTTGGGGAGTGCACAGCCCAGGACCTGGCCCTGAGGGGAGCTGGGGCAGTCTCATCCAGGCTGCGGTGTCCCTCCACTCCATTTCCTGGGGCAAGAACGCACAGAGTCAAGGAAACAGGGAGGCTCCCAAGGCTCCCACAATGCCCTGGAGGAAACCTCAGAGGAATGGAAACTGTGAGTATGAGGGCCTGGGAGTTGTGCCTTTAAGAGTCCAGGAGAGATGACCCAGTTACACCCCACCCCACCACCCCCGGGGGCCACCGCTCAGACCTCTGGTTTGCCAACTCACTTGGGTCCCAGTGGCGCACAAATTGTTAAATACCAGTTGCTGACACAGCCATGGTCAAAGGGGTTGTATCCCTGCAGGTATCGGCACTGGATGGGGGTAAGGGTGAGAAGAGGAGCTCAGAGCCAGCAGGACTGGACAGACCATCCCCATTGGCCCTTCCTCCCTGAGCAGACAGCCCAGCCTGGCCCAGAGCTGCAGCAAACTTGGAGGGCAGAGAGGCCCAAGAGGGAGCCGAGGCCTTCCCCAACCCGCTTCTAAGTTGTTCTCTCCAGGCGGCCCTGGCACAGCACCCACCTCTCCTGCCTTCTCAGGAACCCTTCCCATCACCTTGTGCCCACTTCTGCAGCATCTCCCCCATCTCTGTCTCCTTTGGCCACACCTATCCTCCTAACATGTCATTCCAGGTAGAGGTCCAGATCTTCCTTTTGCTGACAAACAGTTCCACACACACATATCCTCCTCCCCTACTTTCCCCTAAACTTGTGCCTTCGCAGGTATCACTATCCGGAAGGGCGGTTGTACAGAGCCCTACTCTATTTTCCTAACCAAAAAAATCACATGGCCCTGGAAAATCTGGACTGAAGGTCCTGGACACCCAATGCAGTAAAGGTCAAGCCCAAAGGTCAAGTCGTCCTCTGGGCACTCTCTTTTTTAAAGATTTTATATATTTAGTTTTAGAGAGAAGGGAAGGGAGGGGAAAAGAGAGGGACAGAAACATCAGCGTGGATATGTGAGAGAAACATTGATCGGTTGCCTCTCACACGCCCCCAGCCAGGGACCTGGCCCACACACCAGGCATGTGCCCTGACTAGGAATGGAACCAGTGATCCATTATGGGTTTGTGGGACAATGCCCAACCCACTGAGCCACACCGGTCAAGGCATCCCCTGGGCACTCTTGACCAGATTCTCCTCCTTCTCCCCTGTCCCTCCTTCCATCCATGGACTGCCAGCGTTCCTGAGCCCCTTACTCCTCCCCAGTGCAGGCCAAGTCTCAGACTCCAAGAGCTTTTGCCAGGAAATGTTTGTCATAATTAAAAATGGCCCAGTGGCACCTCTGCCCACCACCAGCTTCCCTGTACCCCCTGCCCCGTTACTAAGACTTGGATCCTCAGCAGCTCCACCAGAAGGAGCCAGGACCGCATGCAGGGCAGCTGCACCGGGGAAAAGTCAAGACAGCTCCAAAACGCAGCACTGGCCATTGACACATTCTGAGTTCCGCCTACTTAAAGCTGTTTCAAGCATTTAAGGGAAACTTACATTCTATTCACAATTTTAATTAAATTGCTCGAAGAACTCGATCAAATTTATACTCAGAATTTTAGAGAAATGTTGATTTATTAGATGTATGTGAAGTACAGGAAAATGTCTATGGATCAACATTTAAAGGATTGATAACTGTTTGATAAACTCATAAAACTGACTAATAAAGCAGAGCGCCCTCCTCTCTCTTCCCACAAGGGGCCCTCTGAGACGTGAACGGAACCCAACAGCTCTGAAGTTTCCGAGTTGTTCTCTCTTACTGGCTCCGCACCTGGATCTCCTGCCCCAAGCCCATGTTTCCAAAGCCCTTACGGTTCACAGATCAAAACCAAAGTGGGCATTTCTCACCCTCTCTCCTGCCCAACTCCCTGCTGCCTGGGCTCTCCACTCTCCCCCAACAGATCAGGACATCAGGCTTCTTTCTTTCTCCCTCTCTTCGCTTCTGTCCCAAAGCATTATCGGCTCCTTTGTCTGTAGGTTCACTCATTTACTCATAAATATTTGGAGGCCTCAACGATGTTCCCGGCACTGTGCTGGTGGAAGAGCATGCACAGGCCAAGACTGCAAGGTGCAGGCAGAGCAGCAGCTGGGCCCAAAGAGGCTGGGGAAGGGCCACTGCAGATGTGTCCAGCTTCAGGTACTGCTGTGTGCAGTGGGGAAAGAGGAGTCCGAGGGATGCCTGCCAGCTTTGGCCACGTGGAGAGAGAGGTATCAGTGTGACGCTGAAGAAAGAGGCTGGGCTGAAGTGGGCCAAGGAAGGCAAAGAATGGCACAGCCAACTCCTACAGGAAATATGGCAGAGCTGGAGGGGAGAGTACAGCAGGTAGACTGGATACCTGTGACATTAAGCGAGGCTTTTGCTTTGCTTTTAAGATGAGACATGGACATGTATAAATGATGATGGGAAAGAGGAGACAAGAATAACAGCATGTATAGCACTTGTACCAGCCACAGTTCTATGTGTCTTATGCACATTAACCCATGCTGTACCTCCTTTACAGATGGGAAAATGGAGGCACCGGGTGGCTAAGTAACATACTCAAGATCTCCCTGCTGGTCTGTTGTGGAGCTGTGGTTTCAGTTCATGTGGTCTGGCTCCAGAGCCCTTGCTATCACCCACCAAGTAAGTTATGGTCAGGGGTTGGAAATAGGTTGGAGGTCCCTGGAATGGGTGTGCAGGTAATGGTAAAGAGCCTTACCTGGCGAATCATAGAGTGCAGACCACATTTAGGTTTCTTGGGCTGAAGATCCTGGATTGGGAGGGCCCCATTCCAAACAGTGGAGGGAAGACAGGCCTATGACCTGACCTGGGGTTGGAAGAACCACAGGATGTGGGAACGGAAAATGCTTCCCAAGAGAGGCTGAAATGATGGACTGAAGCTTGAGAGAGAAGGCAGGTAGACCACGTGGGTCTAATCAGTAAGGGCTGAGCAAAGCAGTCACAGGTGGGCTGGGAGCCAAATATGGGTGGCCTGATTGAGTGGTGACGGGAAGGGTGGGAGGAGATGGGCAAAGAGGGCTCCTCTGCCCTTTCAGATATGTCAATGACTCCAGCCCCTCCCTCATTAAAGTGGCATGCTACTATCTTCCTAAAACAGCCTTTCAAAGTCATTGTCTTACTGAAGAAATCTCATGGCAAGAATGTTCACTTTCACTACTCCTCAACACTGCACTGGAAGTTCAGGGCATTGCAGTAAGAAAAGAAACAGAAAAGAAAAAGAAATAAAACCATAATGTTGGAAAGGAAGAAATAAAACTGTCCTTATTCACAGATGGCACTGTTTTCTATGTAGAATCAACAAAAAAGTTATTAAACTAATAAGTGAGTCTAGCAAGATTCAAGACCGATATACAACAATCCACTGTATTTTCTTATATGGTCATGTAACACATAATGGTGTTTCAGGTTCTTTATCAGTCTCAAATGCATTGTGGTCAATGGCAGACAGCATATATAATAGTGATCCCAATTAGATTATAATAGGGTTGAAATTTTTCTATCACCTCATGATGTCATAGCCACTGTACTATCATGGTACAACACACTACAACTACGTACACTTTCAGTACAGTAACATGCTGTACAGGCTTGAAACCAAGGAGCAACAGGCTGTATCATATAGTCCAGGTGTGTAGTGGCCAGTACCACCTAGATGTGTGTAAATGTGCTCTACGATGTTGGCACAACAACAAAATTACTTAATGATGCATTTCTCATTATGTATCACCACAGTTATGTGATGAATGACTGTAATAATAAACAAATGGAAAAATAATTTTTTAAAATTATAATAGCATAAAAAATGAAACACTCAAAAAAATCTAATACAATATATGCAAGATTTATATGTGGAAAATTGCAAAACACTAATGAAAGAAATCAAAGAAGACCTAAATAAATAGAGAGGTATACCATTTTATATCAATTTTCCAAATTGATCAATATGTTCACTCCAAATGAAAATCTCAGCAAACTTTGTTGTAGAATTGACAAACAGATTCTAAAATTTATGGAGAAAGTCAAAGGAACTAGGATAGCCAAAAGAACTTTGAAAAAGAACAAAGTTGAAAAATTCACATTGCGCCAGCCAAGATGGAGGTGTCGGCTGATATGTTTTGCTTCCTCACAGAACCAAAAGAAGGATAACAACCAATTTAAACACAAAAAACAACCAGAACTTCCTGAAAATCAAACTGTATGGAAGTCCAACAACCAAGGAGCTAAAGAAGAAACATTCATCCAGACCAGTAGGAAAGCAAGAGATGGGCAGTCAGGGTGGAGAGGATGCGCAGCAAGATGACAGCTGGCAGACCAGGTGGTCCCACATTCATGTGCAGATAAACCAGCAGGAACAACTGGGGAGCAACACAGACTGCCCAACCCAGGGTTCCAGCCCTGGGAAAATACAGCCTCAAAATCTCTGACTATAAAAACTGGCTGGTGTGGCTCAGTGGATTTAGTGCTGGCCTCTGAACCAAAGGGTTGCCGGTTCAATTCCCAGTCAGGGCATATGGCTGGGTTGCAGGCCAGGCCCACAGTAAGGGGCACACAAGAGGCAACCGCACATTGATGGCTCTATCCCTCTCTTTCTTCTTCCCTTCCCCTCTCTCTGAATCTTAAAAAAAAAAAAAAAAAAAAACAATCCAAAACTGCCAGTCTCACAGGGGAGTCCATTGGATGGGGCAGGGGCCTAGAATGTACACAAACCCACCCAGAAATCAGCACCAAGGCAGCACCTCAAAGGCTCAATTTGCTTGTGGGCAGTTGCTTGTGCGTAGTGGGAAAAGTATCTAAAAGCAGGGCAAGGGCCGAGCAAGCAGCATTGTTCCTTCTCTGACCATCCTCCACCGCATACAGCCCACAACATGAAGTGGGGTTGCCCTGCTGTGGTGAATACTAAAGCCCCACCCCTTACAATGTTAACAGGTGCTCTGAGACAAAGAAATGTGGCCCAAATGAAAGAACAGATCAAAACTCCAGGAAAAAAAGCAATGAGGATGAGGAGACAGCCAATCTATCAGATGCAGAGTTCAAAACACTGGTAATCAGGATGCTTAGATTGGGTATGGACACAAATAAAGAAAGAACTGAAGGCTATACAAAGTGAAATAAAGAAAAATGTACAGGGAACCAACAGTGAAGGGAAGGAAACCGGGTCTCAAATCAACCATTTGAAGCAAAAGGAAGAAATAAACAGTGAATCAGAACAGAATGAAGAAACAAGAATTCAGAAAAACGAGGAGAGGCTTAGGAACCTCTGGGACAACTTTAAACATTCCAATATCCAAATCATAGGGGCGCCAGAAGAAGAGGAAGGGGAAGACATTGAAAATTAAAATAATGAAAGAAAACTTTCCCAGTCTGGCAAAGGAAATAGACATAGAAGTCCAGGAAGCTCAGAGAGTGAGTCCCAAAGAAGTTGGACCCAAGGAGGAACACACCAAGGCACATCATCATTACACTGGCCAAGATTAAAGAGAAGGAGAGAATCTTAAAAGCAGCAAGAAAAAAGGAGACAGTTACCTACAAAGGCGTTCCCATAGGACTAATCAGCCGATTTCTCAAAAGAAAACTTGCAGGCAAGAAGGAGCTAGAAAGAAGTATTCAGAGTCAAGGAAAGCAAAGACCTACATCCAAGATTACTTTATCCAGCAAAGCTATCATTTAGAATGGAAGGGCAAATAAAGTGCTTCCCAGATAAGGTCAAGTTCAAGGAGTTCATCATCACCAAGCCCTTATTATATGAAATGCTAAAGGTCCCTGGTAGGGGGGCGCACAAGAGGCAACCATACATTGATGTTTCTCTTCATTTTCTCCCCACCCTTCCCCTCTAAAAATATATAAATAAAATCTTAAAAAATACTACAATGAAATACTTCTACACATTTATTAGTCTAGCTAAGATTAAGATACAAAAAACAACTGACACTGCCAAATGTTACTGAGGGTAAAGAACTGTAATTCTCATGCATTTCTTTGGGAATGCAAAATGGAAAGGCCATTTGGAAGACATGTTGGCATTTTGCTGCATGAATAAATAACCTGTGGTCCATCCACGTGAGTGAATACTACACAGCAACCGAAAGGAAGAAACTGCTGATATGAACAACAACACAGATACATCTCAGATGCATTGTACTAAGTGAAAAAGGCCAGCCTCAAAAGGTTTTGATTCCATGTCATGAGACTCGGGAAAAGGACAACTATAGGGATAGAAAACAGATCAATATTTGCCAGGTTGGCAGGGAGGAAAACTGACTGCAAAAGGCCATGAGGAAATTTTTGGAGGTGATAGAAATGTTCTAAATTTTGGTTATGGTAATGGTTACAAGACTGTATGGCTTGTCAAAACTCATGTAATTGTGCACTTAAAAAGTGTGAATTTTACTGTATGTTAAAAAAAGAATCCTATCATGACTCCCAGGATTCCAATGCACCAAGATCAAATTCTCCACCTGATTTCCTGGGCTTTGCAAATCTGTCCACTTGACTGGGCTTTGCAAATCTGTCCAAGCAGTCCACTTGACTTCTAGGCCATCTTCTGCTCCAGTTAAGACTATTTCTTCTCCATTCTCTCCTAATTCCAGCGACCTGCCTTTTGCAAGCTGGCCCCTCGCCGGCAGTGCTCTCCCCTATCTTCTGCCCATCCAAAATCACTGAGTGGTACTTCCTACCCTACACTGCAGTCGTGCCTGAATGGTCAATTCCCTCTCTGAATCTGTGCTACGCAATGTAGGCCAGGCCCCTCGGAGTGTTCACAAATGTCTGGTAGGTGTTATCCTGATTTCAGGTTCTTCAAAAACACAAGCGCAAGATGTAGCCTTACACTCCCCTCCCCTCAAAATAGTGCACATGCTTCCAGTACACAGTAGGTCCTAGAGGTAGTGCACCCAGGAGGGAGAGTTACCGCCGAGCTCCGGAGGAGGCGAGCTTGGAGGAGTTTTGAGCTTGGTCTGGGTCTGTAAGGGCTAACGAAGCACCCTCTGGGGAAATCAGGCCATTAAAACCAGGGCAGTGGAGAAAGAGCGTGAAGTCCTGAGGTGACCGAGGCGACCACCCACAGCCCGAGGTAGTGGCTCTCCGCTGTGCCCTGCGTACCTTGCCCTCGCAGGAGCGCTCGGCCGCGCTCACTGATAAGGCCTGGATCAGCAGCAGCAGAGAGAGCGGCACCAGGAAGCCCGCCGCGGCTACAGCGACCACGATGCTGCGCACCAGCTAAGGAGCAGCGCCTCCCGCAAAGTCCGCCCTGGCCCCGCCCCTCACACGACAACTTTGTCTATCCTCTCCCTCCCCGCCACCCCCTCGCCCCGCTCCACCCCCGCGTAAACCTCACCCTACCCTGCAATTCAAGCCCCCGTGCTACCTTTAGCTACCCTCAATTCCTGACCTTGCTGGATTCTCACCTCTTTGCGCTTCCTCCTAGGCCCACCCATCATCTCCCCGGCCCCACCCACCCTCACCCTGTCCCAGAAAGGTCTTCCCAAGCAGCTTCTCTCTCAAACCCCTCCCATCATTAGCTCTGCCCCCCGAGACCCCGCCCTCCGCTGTCCCAGAGCTACCTGCTTATCCCTACTTAGGCCCAGCGGCCAGGAGGATACGCGACGACCTTGTCTATGTAAAGGGGCTGTTGAGTCGTGCGCAGCAAGAAGATCAGGCAGGTGATCAGCACGGCGCCCAAGTGCAGGCATAGGGACAGGACGAGCAGCATAAAGAGGCGGAAGTTGCGGTGACCGATGCAGTTATTGACCCACTTGCAGTGATGGTCAAAATCCTGGGCAAGAGGAAGAAAAAGCAGGCCTCTAGGACCCGACCTCTGTCCCAGCCTCCGTTACCCCTAAATCTGAGGCCTTACCTTCTCACCCTGGGCCACCTGCCCTTGGCCCCACGCCCTGCCTTCCCCCTACCCCTAACTGAGTCACAAAGTCCCTAACGCTGGCATTTTCAGTAGATAGAGCACCATTAGGGCTCTGTGGCTCACAAGCTGGCCCGTCAAGGTCTGGGTCTGCAAGGGCTAAGGAAGCACCTTGTGTTTCGAGGCAAAGCCTGCCTGCTCTTCTGTGGAACACAGACTGGTAACTTTAGGCAGGAGGGCACAGTGTGTCTCTGGGCATCTCTTTTCTCACCCTGGGGATGAGGGTAACAATAATACCCTTGCCCAGCCAGCCTTCTAGGGTTGGAAGGACTACACAGGACAGCACATTTGTAAACCTCTGTGGGCTGTGCAAGTGAGAAAGACAAGCACGCAAGTCAGGGTTTGAGCCAATCTGAGTTGGAGGGTCCTGGGTGTCTGCTGTCAGCAAGCGTGAGTGAGGGCCTGTGGTGGGGGGTGGGAGGGTGGGTAGAACAGGAGTACCTTTCCTTCTCCTGGCCTGACCAGGCCAGTACAGATGTGGATGCCCCTGTGTATGTCAGCACCTGTGCAGGCAAGGACCAGTCTCCCAGGACAGGTGCGGGCACAGGTACAGAGGCAGTGACTGCATGAGTAACCAAGAGTGGCTGGGCGTTACTGCCACCCTTGGCCTTTAGCAGTCCCCGAAGTGGTTTCATAGCCGCCACTGGCCCCTGTATGAGTGAGCTTCCAGGTCCCCACCAGGTAATGGGCTAGGGGGCGGGGCACACTGGGCAAGCAAGAGGGGCCCTCACCTCCACACAGATGTTGCACAAGGGGCAGTGGTAGGTCCGGGGTGGGCGGTGGAAGCAGCACTTCTGGCACCACTGCAGGCGGAAGGCCCTGTGGTTCACCCACACCACGTGCACTGTCATGGGACCCTGTTCGTTGGAGCCTGGCACAGGAAGAGGATTGGGCAGCACCAGGAGCCTTTTCTGTTAGTCTCTTGCTGGTTGTGGGAAGCCCTGCACTATTACTTGGCTCCAAGAAGGATGGGGGTGGGGGGTGTGGGCAAGGGACTCCCTAGTCCCCGCTGAGCAAGCTGACCAAACTCAGAGAGGCTGGCTGTCAAAGGGAAGCATGGTTTCCGCCAGAGGCCTCTTGTGAGAACCCAGGCTTTTGGAATCATGATTGATGCTTCAAGGATTTTGTGCAGTAGGAAGGAGGAAGAGAGAACTGAGTGAGAAGAGCTGGCCTCTCTCCCCAGCCCGGCCCACCCCAGCCCTCCAAGGCTATTGGAAAACCTCCAGAATTCTGTTTCTCCACATCTTGAGCCCTGGGAAATGAAGGGCCAGAAGCAGGGCCCGAGCAAATGAGGACTTGTGGTGAACAGGTCCTGAGGCCACAGCAGGAGAAATGGGAGGGACACTTTAGGAATCATCCCTTTAGGCTGCTACCTCCTTCTCCTGGGGGACCAGGTCTCACCTTGATGCAAGATGCCAGGGTCTGAGAAGTTGAGTGAAACAAGACTGAAGAAGGCGAAGACAAAGAGGGGACCCGTGACAATAGGAAAGACCCACTCTCCATTCTGGGCCAGCCACCTGCAACTGAGACCAGAGCAGGACTCAGCCCTGAGCTGGGATGGCCTGAAGCTCCCGACAGGACCCAGGTCACCTCTCAGAACCCGCAGACCTTAAAGCCTGCTCCACATACTCAGGCTAGTGATAAACACACAGAGGCTCCACCAAATGTCCCCCAGTATTACCAGCCACCTGCAGCTCCCAAATGCACCAAGTACTCTATACATCTGTGCCTTTGCACATTCGATTCCCTCTGCCTAGAATTCTCTGCCTAGAAGATTCCCTTCTCCGATCCCCTCTCTTCTGAACTTCTCTTGCATTTGTGCTATCAGTATCTGTTTTCCTTTCTCTCTCTGTAAGGAACCTGCCAGCTTGTGTGGTAGACTCACGGGAATGCAAAGAAGAGGGAGCTGAAAACCAGCAGCAGCACAACATTGAAGGCAGCAAACAGGCTGGGGAGGATCCAGGGAGGTGGGGCCCGAGGTGGGGGATGGGGCTCCTTCAAGAGCGGCATGGCTGGGCCTCCTGTGTCCCCAGGGGAGATCAGAGCCACCAGGCTCCCTCTCCCCTGCTGGCTCCAGGCACCCCATGGCCATAGCAGCCAGGCCGGAAGCCACAGTTTAGGGTGGAAGGAAAGTCCAGTGTGACATCATAGAGGCTGAGGAGAATGGGGGCCAGGGGCTCTTCAGCACAACTGTCTGTAGCCTGTGACTGTCACTTCCAACATCAAACCCACCCCACTCTCACTTGTGCTGGGGACTGAGAGGTCCTGGCCTGGCAAGGAAGTTAGCTTCAAGACTACATGAGATTAAAGAAACACATGGGGAGAAGGTGAATGGTTCCAATCACCCTTTCAGAGTCGGTGCTAATCAAAGCTGTGCCTGTTGCTCACTCTATTTCCATTTTGTTATTACAAAAGGCCCCGTTGGAGAGGGGCAGCTAAATAATTTTCTAGGTTCCCTCATTTCCATGGCTGGCTTCATGGCACAATTCTGGTCAATGAGATTAAGTGAATAAGTGAATGTTTTCTAGAGGGTTTCTGGAAAAGCTTTTGCCTTCCTGATAAATGGGGGGAAAGACGTGGTTGACACAGCTCTGTCCCTCACTTCCTGTGTTGAACCTAGACTTGCTGGCTAGGGGTACCACCTGGAACCCATTAGGCAATAAGTCAACAGGCTACATAGACAGAGTGACACTGATGACATTGTTGAATCGCTGCCCCAGACTTGAACTGCCTACCTTTCAGCTGGTTATTATGTGAGAAAATAACTGGGTTTTCTGGTAGCTGCTGTGAACATTTGTCATTTGTTTTAGTGACTGAGCATCTGAACCCCTATGTGTTTGGAGGATTCCCCACCCTGTTAAGTCCTGATGATGGACAAAGACTGTTTCCTTGTCCCGGTTGGAGCTGAAAATGCCGGACACTCGCCTTCGAAGCCTCCCTGGCAGCTGGCACATAGGCCTGTGACCCAGGGGACAGCACTGGCCTCAGAAGGGTTCTCACAGAGTCTGCTGTGATGCAGCAGCTCCGCATGTTGTCAGGGCATCTGCGTGTTGCAGTGGGATGGCCATTTTGAGTGTCACTTTAATTTCAGCAGAGATTGTATTATTCCTAAACATGGATAAAATTTGTAATTTCAAGATCCCTACTTTGAATTGGACCAAATGAACAGGAACACTTTGAGGAAGTTTGATTTAAAACAAAGAGCAAAATTCCCTTGTTAACACAAAATTATTGTCATTTTGTGTTACATTTTCTTATCTATAGAGACATATTTTTTCTTTCTATTTTTGTTTTACCGATAACCAACCTTTCTATTTATTTCAGGACATAATATACTTTTTAAAAAAGATTTTATTTACATATTCTTAGAAAGAAGGGAGAAAGAAAGGGAGAAAAACATCAATGTCTGAGACAAACATGATCGATTGGTTGTCTCTCACACTTGCCCTGACCGGGCCCAGGCCCACAACTCGGGCATGTGTCCTGCCTGGGAATCAAACCAGAGACTTTCGCTTTGCGGAACGATGCTTAACCAACTGAGCCACACTTGTCAGGTCAGAATATACTATATTTTTAGATCCATTTATGGTACTAAGTTATAATCCTATTTACATATCCATAGGGTATTTTATTTTTGCAAAGGTAGGTTCTAAAAATCATAAAATCAAAGAGATTAATAATACTACACATCAAAATTGATTTCAAATCTAGGCCATGGCGCTCGTTCACTGCTTTGGCATTGCAGGTGTTATAAACACGCACACTTAGAGCACCACCAAGTATCCCAACGTTTACAGACATAGGTGTTGTCAAAAAAAAAAAAAAAAGGTTTTCTCTGATTTTGGCAAAAAGAAACCATCCAAATTGTATTTCTTAACTACTGACATCATCTGAACAAAGTAGGATTCGGCCATCTGCTGCTGTACTCAAGCATAGCACAATAATTGGTGGAGAAGGAAAAGGGTCTTTATTAAAAGGTTCCCCGGTTTGGGGGAGTGGAGAATCCTGGGCTCCAAGCCATTCTCTACTGCAAAACACAGAAAGAAGCCAGCCACCCCCAGGACCAGAATCAGTGTCCAGACAGCCTGCTCCATGCTTATCTGTCTTCCTGGTGGCCGACGCTGTTACATGAACTGTCTCCGTCTCTGCAGCTCTGTCTCCCTGGAATGTGCATTTGTGGGACTGGCATCACCATTGTCTTGCCGCAGCTTCCTCCCTCTCCCAGGGCCAGGTGCGCTGCCAGATCACCGCAGCAGGTGTCCGAGGCTGTTCGTGCTCCCGGGGCCAGTGAACATTCCCGCTGGCCCTCGCATCCGTGTGGTGCGGTCACAGCGAGAGAGTGGGGGCCAGTCCAGGAGTCGGGCTGTGCAGTGCGGAGCTGCTGCAGGCGAGCCTCATGTCCCTCAAAAACCTACTCTGGCCAGGCAAGAAGGGCAAGGCAAGAGTCACAAGCGGCCAGCATCCATTGGGTCCTGCAAACACTCTGCCCCCACCCAACCAGAAAAGTAAGGGGAACACAGAAAGGGGGCTGAGTTTCCATGTGCCCTCTGTCTAGATTTTTCACCCCAAAAGCCTGTGTGTTGTGGGAGTGTCCAGCTTATCGGCCAATCTAGTCTAACGTGCATCACGTGCATCGGCCACACAGCACCTCTGCCCCTCCTCCTGCCACCATGATCCGGGAAGCGGGTAGGAGGGTTTCTAGTCATGCTAGGGGCACAAGCATCTCTGCCCAGGGTAGGGCGTCACCATGTTCTCATCCATGACTTACGTATATTGTGACCTTTTCAGCCTGTGTATGCTCTGTGCAAGCTGTATCACGAGCGGCATTAGTCGTTTACCCTTTGGGGGGTGGGGGGATGGAAGTGTGCCACGCGGTTTGTTGCGGACCATTCAGCCTGGTCTCGGGAGTTGTAACCCTCACCCCATGGTGGGCTGCGTAAGAGCCTAGGGACGCACTTCATCTGGGTCTGTTCTGTCACGAGGACATGACCTACTAAGGAGACAAAGCTTATCTCCCTGGCAGGAGTGCTGCTTCTGCCTCATCCATCTCTGACCCCAATGCTTGGTTGGTTAGTCAATGACGAGTAAGACTCCGCACAGGAGGGGCAACCTAAGCCAGACACAACCACTTGGGAGGCCCTCATGGAAGAACTTGGGCGGGGGGGCTGCAGCAAACAGGATGTGATGGACCCTCACCCCCCCGCCCCCGGCTATTCTGACATAGCCCGAGTCCTCATTTCCATCTGGGAGATGTCTTCTGCTTCCTAATCGGCTTAAAGCCTGAAACTATGAGGGCAAGCGGTGCAGCCCTGTGCCGACCAGGACGGTTCCCTGGGTGATCCGGCATAAGAAAGAATTCCTAAAGTCCTGTGAAACCTGCTTTGCTAAGAGTGCTCTCATTTAAATGATAAGGGTCCGAGGAGGAAATGAGTATGTCTCCCAAAGTTTTGCAACCCCCTTTCCTGACAGACACTGACTCAGATTAAGCCCTCAGATTTCTTTGAAATGTTAAACCTGTATTCTGGTGTATTGGAGCCCAATAAAAGCCTAGTGAGGAAGGGGCTCTGGGTCATTTCTCCTCTGAGAGTTTGTCCACCTCTCCTCCCCAAGCAGATCATGTCTTGGTAGTTTTTATTTTCATCTGTGATGGAGGGATGGGGCTCTGCGGGCAGAGGCCCCCCGCATCTGGCGCCCAGGACAGGGGCCCCCCCACAGCAGTTTTGGTTTCGATTTCAATCCTGCCACCTTCAGCACTTCCCAGCCCCTCTCACGGGGGCCCCTCCCCTCTGCCCAGGAATCTGGCCAGATGCCCCCTGTTACAACATGATTAACTTCTGTTCACGGCATTACTACTTCTCCTACTGGGGCAAATTCTAGTTTTTTCAAGGTGTTTCCCCCGACTTTTCTGGAAATAAAATATCATATTTTCGACCTTCAAATTAAAATATTGTCCTCATAAATACATGTACCAAGTTGGTATATTCACACAGATGCTTTTTATTTACAACAGAGACTAAATTCTCTGTGTATTAAGATCTGTCTGTAGGTGGCACTGTGAGGTGCTCCTCAAACTGCTCTCCAGAAATAAAGAACTGGTCCTGCCAGCTGCTGGAAGAGTCTCAGTTTGAGGGATAGCCACCCCCAGAAGAAAACTGCTCACCCAAAGTGCCACCTCCTTCCAGGGGTGTCTTGCATCCAAGGAGTGGCCAACATGAGGGTATAAGTGTCCACTTCGATCCAAAGTAGAACAATTCTGAAGGGCTATCCCAGCCCCCATGTGACCTTCCAGTTAGCTGAGGCTTTTGTTGGGCCCTAAATACAAATCTGCTTCTTTGGCTCAATCCTGTTTCCTTCCCTCCCACAGGTGCTGATCCCCAAATTATTCTCTAATAATTATCCTGCATGCTAATAGAGTCTGTTTGTAGACTTTTTGTTTCATTAACTTATTAAATTTAGCACCATGTATTTCAATTTTTTGTAGTTTTAGAATTCGGGGGACTTCTTGCATTTTTAGTTACCATCATCTCAATCCCCAGAGTTATGATGTTACATAGTAAAAAAAAAATTATAACACAAAACTCTCCACTAATAAATAAGAAATAAGCCCTTACTCGAACATCACTTTTTATGTAAAATAGTATCTTTTTTCCCATCTCAACTGCAATGTAAAACAATGCCAAAAGCAAAGTGAAATTTAGAATTTTGCAAAAAAAGAGAATGTTATGATGTTAATAGGAGCAATATTAGAATACCATTTAAATCACCCCAAAAGTCTACAGCTAAAAACTGAAGAAGGGAAAATTATCAAGGTTGACAAACTTTGTAGTCTCTTTAAAAAACAAAAATGGGCTGTGGCTGCATCAGCTAATTCTACCGAATATTAAGGAATGAATAACTCTTAAAAGAAATAAAAGAGGAAGGAGTTCTTCCCAACTCATTCTATGAGGTCAATAGTACCCTGATACCAATGCCAGATGAAGCATCACAAGAAAAAACTACAGACAAATATCCTTTATGAATATAGCTGCAAAAATCCTCAACAAAATACTGGCAGGCTGAACCCGGCAATAAAAGGATTATACACCATGACCAAGTGAGATTTATCCCAGGAATGCAAGAGTGGTTCAATGTACAAAAATCAATCAATGTACTACATAACATTAATAAAATAAAGGAAAAGCATACAACATGGTTATCTCAATGCAGAAAAGGCATTTGCCAAAATCTAACATCTGTACATGATTAAAACACTCCACAGACTAGGACTAAAAGAGAACTTCCTCAACCTGATAAAGGGCATTTATAAAAACCCCACAGCTAACCTCATACTTAATGATAAAAGACTGAGAGCTTTTCCTGTGAGATCAGGAACAAGACTAGTATGCTTGCTTTTGTTACTTCTGTTTAATGTGCTGGAAGTTCTAGTCAAAACAATTAGGCAAGAAAAAGAAATAGAAGCATCTGCATTGGAAAGGAGAAAGGGACACTGTCTCTGTTTGCAAGTGACATGAACTTTTATATAGAAAACCTTAAAGAATTCACACACAGCCCTGCCCAGTGTGGCTCAGTCGGCTGTGCATCATACCACAAAGTGAAGGGCTGCCGGTTTGATTCCCAGTCAGGGCACAGGCCTGGGTGGTGGGTTCAGTCCCTCGTGGAGGCGCATGCAGGAGGCAACCGATCAGTGTTTCTCTCCTTCTCTTTCTCCCTTCCCCTTTCTCTAAAAATCAATAAATAAGATCACACACTTTAAAACACACACACACACACAATTAGAGCTAATAAATGAGTTCAGCAAAGTAGCAACTTTATTTATAATAGCCAAAAAAGGTAAACAACCCAAACATCCATTAACTGATCAAAGGAATGAAGTGCTAATACAGGCTATGACATGGATGAGCCCTAAAAAATTATGCTACATGAAAGAAATCAGACACGAAAGGTCACATATTAATATGATTTTATTTTTTTCAATTTTAAAAAATCCATTTGCATTTTTATTGGTATTTATTGGGATTAAAGCTACAAGGAGTGCTTTCCAAATTATAATATTCATCTTACACTTGTAGAACTTCTAGAACATCTTCCCATTATTCAACTTTTCTTTTTTATTTTTTTGATTTTTTTAAGTTTTATTTTAATTGTTGTTCTTGTACAGTTTTCTGTCTTTTACTCCATCCCAACCCACTGCCCCAGCCCTCCCCACCTCCCTTCCATTTCCACCCCCCTAGTTTTTGTCCATGTGTCCTTTATACTTGTTCCTGTAAACCCTTCCCGTTTTCCCCTGAAATTCCCTCCCCTCCGCTCTTCAGCCTGTTCTCAATTTCAGTGTTTTTGGTTCTATTTTGCTTGTTTGTTTTGTTGATTAGGTTCCTGTTAAAGGTGAGATCATATAGTATTTCTTTCACCGCCTGGCTTATTTCGCTTAGCGTAATGCTCTCCAGTTCCATCCATGCTATTAATATGCTAACATATTAATATGATTTTAGATGAAATATCTGGAATAAGCAAATCCATAGAGACAGATTAAGTAGATTAATGGCCGAGGGCATGGGAGGAAGGAAGAACTGGAAAACATAAGGTTTCTTCTGGTGATGATGGAAATATTCTGCAATTAAATTCACAGTGACAGTTGCACAACATTATAAGTATACTGCAAACCACTGAATTATATACTTTAAAATGACTAAAATGGTGAGCTTTATGTTATGCAAATTTTATCTCAATAAGGAATTTTTTAAAAAGAGAAAATAGGCCTTAAATATCAAACGATTGAGGAGCCCTGGAGAAAACTGATGAAATTCATGGGATTTTTTTTAATATCTTGATTTTTCAAAAATGTCCCTCACAATGAGAAAGCCAAAACTGACATCATAGGTGTCCTATCATGTTATTGTATAATTTTGTGGGGAAAATTGAGCCAAAAAAAATGAAGAATGATTTGTTCTTGCTTCTGAAAATCAGTGCTTGACAGCTAGCAGTCCAAAATGACCAATCAGATTGGCTGGGACAGGTCTTCTCTTGCCATGCCTTAGCTACAGATGAGCTGGCCTTCAGTCAAGGGCATCGCTCTGGACTAATTCATGGGTCACACCATGTAGGAGACAGCCACTTAGGACTTTGGGTGAGGCCGCAGCACCCCATCAGAGTTGAAGCCTTCCCTCTCACCAGCACCCTCTCACTCTTCCGTCATCATCCAACCTGAGAATTATCCAGTCTCCCCTGGACATCCCAGCTTCCAGACTCTGAAAGACTGAATGTCACACCCAGCCGCCAATTCTTCCAGACTCCCCTCCTGCTCTTCAACACCCTTCTCCTGTCTCCCCCAGTTTTGTCCTGAAGAAGTTTCAGAGAACATCCTCAGCACCTGTTATCTGCTTTAAGGAAATCTAAAGTTCAGGGGTTTGGGCAATTAAGCCCAAGGCCTCTCACTGCACTGGAGGTGAATGACCCAGGGAGCACTCCTGTGGAGACGGCTTCAGGAAGCTGAGTCAGCTTAGTGTCTTTGTCAGGGCGGTGGATCCTCTGGAGGTCAGTGCCCCCTCTTCCAGTGGTGTCCAAACCCCTACCTTAGGAGGTAGTTGGGCCCTTGAGATTCCTGGATCACTACACTGTCCTGCCTTGAGAACTGTGGAAAGTAAAGGAGGCAGAGGACTCGGCCTGGTCTTCGGAAGATATTTGGAGGTGTTATGAGACAGGAGCAGGCAGTTTTCTGGAACCACATCAATAACTGCTTCCTCTGACTGTAGCTACTCACCAGCCCCGTCAGGGGCTTCCTCTGCCCTCCGGAACTGACTCCTTTGACCCTCTCACTGGCCCTCTCTTACTACCAAAGACCTTCACCTGAACCTCCACAGAGCCCCAACCCAGGTCCTTTCTGCCTCTCTCTGTACCTCCATAGCTTTCTACCCCGCCTGGTGTCCTAACCCCTCTGACCCTCAGTTTCCTTATTTGTGAAATGGAAATAAAGATAGCACTTACCTTTACAGAGAGATTGTAAGGCTTGAATGAGATAAGTAACATTGCATTTCCAGCACCTTAAGTGCTGAATAGACTTTAGCTGCTGCTGCAATTTTATTATTTTATCAGCCAGACAACCAATTCTAAGGAGCACTTAATGTGTGTCAGGCCCTGAACCAGGAACCTAGGGGTACTGAGCTTGGCCTCAGGCAGGTTTGTTTGGAGAGAGAAGAAAAATGACCAATCAATAAAATAGTCCATAAGCAATTTGGCACAGTTTAAAAAAACAAAACAAAACACTCAATATGCTCGGAAATCCCATCCACAACTCTGCGTCTTACATACAGCCTCCTTCTCCCATTTGCTGTGTCTTTGGCTGCTATCTGCCTGGTGAACCACTATGGAAAATGGTATGGAATTTTCTAAAAAAACTAAAAATGGATATACCTTTTGACCCAGCAATTCCACGGCTAGGACCATATCCTAAGAACCCTGAAACACCAATCCAAAAGAACCTATGCACCCCTATGTTTATAGCAGCACAATTTACAATAGCCAAGTGTTGGAAGCAACCTAGATGCCCATCAGTAAATGAATGGATCAAAAAACTGTGGTACATTTACACAATGGAATTCTATGCAGCAGAAAGAAAGAAGGAGCTCCTACCCTTTGCGACAGCGTGGTTGGAACTTGAGAGCATCATGCTAAGCGAAATAAGCCAGGCAGTGAAAGACAAATACCATATGATCTCACCTTTAACAGGAACCTAATCAACAAAACAAACAAACAAAATATAACCAAAGACATTGAAATTGAGAACAAGCTGAAAGTCACCAGAGGGGAGAGGGGAGGGAATTTCAGGGGAAAAGGGGAAGGGTTTACAGGAACAAGTATAAAGGACACATGGATAAAAACTATGGGGGGCGGAAATGGGAGGGAGGTGGGGAGGACTGGGGTGGTGGGTTGGGGTGGGAGTAAAAGACAGAAAACTGTACAAGATCAACAATTAAAATAGAAATTGGGAAGAAAAAAAAAAGAAGTGGTAGGCTGGGCTTTGGAAAACTCACAGGAGTTCTCCTCTGGCTTTTCCAACTAGCCCTTCCTTCCACATGCCAAGCCACCAGCACCAACACAGTCAAGGCCTCAGCCCTGATTCTCCCACCCCCAGGGCCCCAGAGCCTGAGTTCCGGCCAAGTTCCTGGAGAGAAGTAGTTGTTGACCAGGGGGCACTGAGGGGAAGATTGAGAACTTTGTCCCCACCACAAATCTAGAAGGCTTCTGGGGGGCAAGGGTGGGGGAAGATAAAGGGTAGGGGTGGGCCAGGGGCAAAGCATGGCTAAAGGTACTTGTGGGAGGGAGGCAGAAGGGACCACACCTAGGGGCGGGGGCGGGGTGGCAGCGGAGTCAGGAACCTGGGAACTCAGCCAGCTGAGAGGATCAAATTTCAAATTACTCTGGGATGAACTCTGAGGTAGAAATCGTGGGCAAGGAGGCCTGAAGAGGGAGAGAGCCAGCGGGGACGACCCAGACACCCTACCTATCCTCTACCTGAGTACTTTGGGAAAAGGCTGGTGGTCAGCAGGGCCCGGAGCCACCTACCTCAGGGCCTGCACCTGCCTGCCCCTCCTTGCTATTCAGTGCCTGCCAAGAAGGAGAATTGAGAGTCGAGAACCACAGAGTGAGAGAAGTAATGGAGCCAGACAAGACTCAGATAAAGCTTGACCCCAGGTGAGTGAGGGCTGCAGGCCCTGAGCCAGGAGCTGGTTGCTATGCAGCAGGTGGCCTCTATCGCTCTGGCCTGTCCCTGCCTCCCTCCCAAAGGATCTCTGCTCTCTTTGGCTTCCAGCACACAGAATGAGACAGAACTGATAATGGTCTGCCTGTCCCTAAGATCCTCAGGGACACTTGGGGTTTAGCCAGTGCATGACCCTTCAGAACCTTGGCTTTCTCTCCCCATTCAAGGAGAGAAAGATCCCAGAGCTGGGAGCTGGGGGAGGAGGGTGCATGCACAGAACTCTCACCAGCTGGGGACCCACCCCTAGTGCTAAGGATCCACTCGGTCCCTGGGATTCTGTTCTTTCTCTCTGGCTGTTGCCCCAAGGGTTGTGAAGTGAAGGGACTGCAGGCTCTGTGGGCACTGCAGCCGGGCCTGTCCGAGGCCTCATGGCAGGCTGCGTTACACACTGGATGGGATCCACTCTCCAATTCCTTCCAAGAACCAGGAACTTGAGGAGAAATGGACAAGATCCCTGAACCCAGAAGTGTCTGAGGGAGCGTCCAGTAACTGACATCCCTTCCGGTATTCTCTCCTGTCCACGAGCCTATCTGAATGCAGGCTGTGTCTCTCCAGGTACACGGCAGACCTTGTGGAAATACTGAAAACCAATTACAACATCCCCTCAGCCTGCTTCTCTCTCCCTCCCACTGCAGCCCAACTTCTGAGAGGTGAGTAGGGGACCCTCCCTGGAGGGAACTAAAAGGAGGAGACCGGCATCCCTGTGGTAAGTCAGGACAGCTGAAAGGAGCAGAGGAGTGGTGGTCTTCAGCTGGCCAGCCTGGAGGTTCTGGGAGGATGGCTGACCCAGGGTTTGTCCATCATGGTTAAGGCCTTGGAGGAGAAGATCAATTCCTCAAGGAGCCCATAGGCCAAAAGAGGGGCATGACAACCTGGCCCAGGAGACGGACGTGCATGTTGGACCTCCCACCTATCCTACCCTCAGAGTTTCTTCAAACTGGGGACCCTGGCCTAGAGCATTTTTCAGACCCTAGGACCATCCAAGGACCACTCAGGATGGTGCTCAAATGACCCAAGCCCCACAGGGTCCCCTTGAGGCCCGCACAACAGCCTTCTTGAGGAGGGACCTAAATCATTCAAGAAGGGTGGTTATTATGAATAATGTTCTTAAAACTTAGGTGAACCTGTAGATGTATTCTCACAGTGCTGGCCAACTGGATTCCTATTACTGAATCACTTTGAAAGTGAAAGGCTGAAGATGGGACTCAGTTTCTTTTCTGGATGCATAAAACATGACATTCAAATGACCCCAGCATCTTCATAGCAAATATTGATCACCCACATTTTATTTCATTTTCCTACCTCTGAGACATTGACAAATAGGAGCTTGTGTCTTTATGGCACCTAAATGCCTTTCCCAAACTCCTTCCTGCAAGGAGTAGACTCTGAACAACAGGATGTGGTCAGTGCGCATTAGGAGGCACATATGAGCGCGTCCTTGAACTATGTTCAGCCTTGTTTCAGATGCTCTGAACCACAGTGAATGCCAACTGCCAGCGAGTGTCCAGAGAAACCTCTTAGCTGTCAGGAGGCAGCTGCTGCATCTAGCTCCAGGAACCTCTTGTTCACAGAGTGCAGCTGGTGACAGAAGTCTTCCCTTACACCCGTGGTTGTCAGCCAGAGTTGCTTTTGTCCCCCAGGGGACTTGTACAAATGTCCGGAGACAGTTTCAGTTGTCACAACTAGAGGGTGCTACTTGGCATCTAGTGGGTAGAGGCCAGGGATGCCGCCCTGGAAGCAAAGGAAAACCTCCCATGAGGAATCCTCTTGGCCAGAGTGTCAGTGGTGCCGAGACTGAGAAACCCTGCCTTATGCAGTGACAATGGATCTCACACTGCTTGGTTGCAAAACGTGCAGAATAGAAGCATCAAGGGCGTTCAAAACAGGGAGACCATTCTGGGCCTGGTAGTCTGGCGAGCTGCCTGCTCCCAGGTGGAACTACTGGAGGGGGTCGCAGTTGGAGAGCGGCAAGCAGCGGGTGAGCACTGCTGGGCTGGGGATGAGATAGAATAAGCAGACAGGTTCCCCAGACACGGAGGAGCCATATCTGGCAGAATTCGAGGTTGCTGGTGGGGAAGTAGGGGCCAATTGAGAGGCTAGGCAGGTAAGGTGGGGCCCAATGAGTATTAGACAGAGAGTTGTACTTTATCCTGCAGCCTGGAGGAGCCTGGTGAGGGCTTTGAGATTGGGAGGGGCTGGATAGTGCCTCAGGACCATTAATCAATAATCAGACTGGACTTCAAAGAAGAAGAAGCAGAGGTATAAACGGGGTTATTGCCCCAGCCCAGTATAAGTGACAAGAGTCTGAGTCACAACAGCATCAGGGAAAGAAAGGGAAGGATGGAAAACACAGGAAATCCAAAGAAAGAGCAGGCTGTTTGGTAAATAAATACCTAGGCAAGGTAAGTGAAGGAAAAAGAGCCTCTCATGATGGCTCTGGGGACCTGGGTGACAGCGATGGCATTGCCAGAAACAGGAGAGTCAGGAAGAGGCGCCCGCTGGAGGGTGTGGAGAAACCCCTTCCTTCTTCTTCTGTCAACTGTATTCCTTGAAATAAATGCCATTTAAGAAAGAGCTATTCTGGAAGAATTATTTCAATAATCCATTTTTGAAATGCCTGTGATATGAGTGCATTTATGATCCTTACAGGACTTTTTTTTAAATGGACTGACCCAAACCTTTATACATAACTGTAAAAAACCATATAAAGCCAAGACCTGCCCTTCCAGAGATTAAAGTTTATAATAAGACTAAAGTAATTAAAATAACAAGGCACTAGCTATAAGGGGTCAGACAAGTAGAAAAATGGAAGAGAATACAGGACCCAGAAATCATCCCATGCTCAGTCATTGGGGCAGGATGGACTCTTCAAGAAGTGATGCTGGACAATTGCCTGTCCCTATGGCAAATACATAAACATGACAAATAGCTCCAATGTAGCTTTAATCCTGGTTGATTAAAATCCTAAATGTAAAATGCAAACATCTGTACAAAATAAATATAAAACACTGTCTTTATGACAGTAGAGAATAATTTCTTAAACATAAGAAAGCATAAACAATCATGGAGATTGACTACATAAAGCAACCAAACTTCTGTATGACTAAAAACACTATAAAGAATGTTAAAAGTCAAAGTACAGACTGGGAGAAGATAATTTCAAACCCATAACCTATAACAAAGGTGAGTAGTCAGTATTAAAAAAAATTACCTGATAAAAATTGGATAAAATATATGAACAATTTGTAAAAGAGGGAACCCAAATGGCCAATATATATACAAAAAGGTGGTCTATTTCTTCAGGAATTAAGGAACAAGAGTTAAATAATAAAATATCATTTTACTACACTCTTATAGACAAAATAAAAAGCCTGATAATCCCAAGTGAAGGTGAATTTGAGGTGAACTGTGAACTCATAGACTGCAGGTGGGATTCCAAATTGGTATAACTACTTTGGAGAGTAGATAGCTATAAGTCAAAATCCTCATGTCCTACAACCTAACTATTTTTAATTCTTTAAGTATATTTTATTGATTATGCTATTACAGTTGTCCCATTTTTTTCTCCCCTTTATTCCCCTCCGCCCCATATCCCCCCCTCCCAGCATGCCCCACTCCCTTTAGTTCATGTCCATGAGTCATACACATAAGTTCTTCAGCCTCCCCATTTCCTATACAACCCTTAACCATCCCCTGTCTATTTTGTACCTACCATTTATGCTTCTTATTCCTTGTACCTTTCCCCCTATTCACCCCTTCCCCTGCCGGTTCCATGTGATCTCAGTTTTGGGATTCTGTTCCTGTTCTAGTTGTTTGCTTAGTTTGTTTATTTGTTTGTTTGTTTTTAGGTTCAGTTGTTGGTAGTTGTGAGTTTGTTGTCATTTTACTGTTCATAGTTTTGGTCATCTTATTTTTCTTAGATAAGTCCATTTAACATTTCATATAATAAGGCTTGATGCTGATGAACTCCTTTAACTTGACCTTATCTGGGAAGCACTTTATCTGCCCTTCCATTCTAAATGATAGCTTTGCTGGATAGAGGAATCTTGGATGTAGGTCCTTGCCTTTCATGACTCTGAATACTTCTTTCTAGCCCCTTCTTGCCTGCAAGTTTTCTTTTGAGAAATCGGCTGATTAGTCCTATGGGAACGCCTTTGTAGGTAACTGTCTCCTTTTCTCTTGCTGCTTTTAAGATTCTCTCCTTATCTTTAATCTTGGGTAACTTAATGATGATGTGCCTTGGTGTGTGCTTCATTGAGTCCAACTTGTTTGGGATTCTCTGAACTTCCTGGACTTGTATGTCTATCTCCTTTGCCAGATCGAGGAAGTATTCTTTCATTATTTTTTCAAATAAGTTTTCAATTTCTGCTCTTCCTCTTCTCCTTCTGGGCACCCCTATTATTCAGATGTTGGAATGTTTCAAGTTTTTTTGGATGTTCCTAAGCTTCTCCTCGTTTTACTGAATTCTTGTTTCTTCATTCTGTTCTGAATGAATGTTTATTTCTTCCTTCTGCTCCAAATCATTGATTCGAGACCTGGTTTCCTTCCTTTTGTTGTTGGTTCCCTCCATACTTTTCTTTATTTCACTTTGTATAGCCTTCACTTCTTCCTTTATTTTGCAACCACCCTCAACCATGTCTGTGAGCACCCAGATTACCAGTGTTTTGAAATCTGCACCTGATAAATGGTTATTTCCTCGTCACATTTCTTTTTCTGGAGCTTTTATCTGTTCTTTCATTTGGGCCATGTTTCTTTGTCTGGGCACACCATGTTGTATTGCAAAAGGCGGAACCTTAGGTATTCGCCAGGGCAGGGCAACCCTCTTCTCCACATTGTGGTGCTGTGGGGGAGGGGTCAGAGTGGGAAAAAATGTGGCTTGCTTGGCTCTCACACCATTTTCAGACACTTCCCCTGCTACCCACAAGCAAATTGAGCCCTTCTAGTGCTGATTCCTGGGTGGGTGGGTTTGTGTACATTCTAGGACCCTGTGGGTCTCTCCAGCAAACTCCTGTGAGGCTGGGAGTTTCTCCCACTGACGCAACCCCCACAGGTTTTTATAGTCAGAAGTTTTGAGGCTTTATTTTACTGCACTGGAACCCTGCACATTTGTCTGTCACACACAAATGTGGGACTGCCCAGTCTGCCAGCTGCCTGCCCAGGTTCTGCTCACCTGCCCAGGTTCTCCAGCCGCCTCCTGGTTGGAGTCCTTTTTGTCCCGCTGCCTGGCTCTGCCCCTCCTACTGGTCCAGATGAATGTTTCTTCTTTAACTCCTTTATTGTCAGACTTCCATATAGTTAAATTTTCAAACAGTCCTGGTTATTTTTTGTTTTTAAATTTGTTGTTGTCCTTCTTTTGGTTGTGTGAGGAGGCAAAGTGTATCTACCTACACCTCCATCTTGGTCGGAAGTCAAAATGCATTTGGAATTTTACTTTGATTCATGTGTCTCTAACTCCAGAGCCTATGCTCTTAATCTCCATGGAAACAAATATGCAAAAACAAAGTAATTTTTGACTACAAGTTGTACTTGTATTCAAAATGGTTAGACAAGCATTTCCCAAAGTGTGTTCCTGGAATCTCAAAGAGTGCTTCATGAAAACAGAGTCTATAGAAAAACAAGTTTTGTAAAAGCTGTAATTCTATAACCTCCTTTTGGAAATAAACAATGTAAATCAGAGAAAAACACTTCAGTATGCTCTGTAGGAAAGAAATATGTATAACTTTAAGGCATTTCCAAAAATCCTGTGTCCATAGACCACTTTCGTCCCATAATAGCAATTAAGATGCAGAAAAATAAGGTAGGGGAAAGTCTTCTAAGAAGATGAATAAGTTTGATGGAGAACAGTGGTGCTGGGCTACAGATGCTAAGAAATTCTCTCTTGCTTGGCTTTTGCACCGTGGAGGTGGATACAAGAGCCTATAGACACTAAAAGTGTGAGAAAGAACAGAGTACCAAAGGCAGCATTTACAAGAAAGTGCAAAAGCATTTCTGCATTGAAGTCAGAATATGCCCTTCCCCCTCCTTTGTAAACTTAAACAATCTTTTAGGATTGCATTTGGTCATTTCGAGCACTCCTCATTCCCTCTCCTACTGACATGAACCCAGCCAATAGTCAGCATGTGTGATGGTTGAGAGCATGGGTTTAGTGTGAGAAACCCCTCCATTTAAATCCTAGCTCATTCACTTCAAGACTGTGTGAGCTTGGGCAAGGTGCTTATCACTCTAAGCTTTGTTTCCTAAAAAAGCCTGTAAAATAGAGATGGCAATAAGAATTCTCACAAGATTATTTCTTTCATTCAACAAATAGTCACAGTTGCTGTTTCAAGAGAACAAGGCTGACGAAGTCCCTGCCTTGGTGGAGTTTACAGTAAGGTGAAGGGGCAGACAATAAGCAAGTAAATAAACATATGAATAACTTCATTGTGGGAGGGGCAGGTCACACTGTGCATTTAAAGGAGGCTACCAGAGGAGAGGCATTTGAGCTGAGAGCTCAGTGATGAGAGGAGCTGTCCACTATGCGCTCAGGGAGAAAAGCTGAACCAGCAGAAGCTAAGTGTAAAGTCCTGGAGGTGGGAACACCCACGTGGTTGTTGGGAGGCTGAAGGAGTGGCAGGGAAATACTATACCTCTATGAACAGAGAAGAGCTGAGATGCAGTGACTGAGTTTGCAGAACACAAGGTGTGGGAGAGGATGAGGAATCAGCAGAGGAGACCAAGGGTCAGAGGCCCAGAGGGGAGTCATGAGGACTGTGGTTGTCTGAGTCACCGGGAGGGAAGAGTTTTAGGGAGGAGGGAGGAATCAAGGACAGTGAAGACTGAGGGAAGATTTGGCCTTGATGGCTTGCCTGAGAAGGCAGTTTCCACTCTCAGTTCGGTGAGCTGATGAGGACCTGAGCCAAGGAGGGGGCAGGGTCAGGCAAGGAGGGGCCAAGGCAGGACTCCTCCTCCCAACAATGGACATTGGCTTTTAGAAGTCCACTGAATTAATTTTGGTTTCTCCCTATCTGCACTTTATCTTTGTGTGTATTTTTAACTAAATATTTCTATTGTAAAAATAATTCAGGTTTAGGAAAGTCAATATGAAAATCCAGAAAAGCAAAAAGAGGAAAAGTCATTTATGACTTGTCCCACCACTCAGAAACAAGCCCTGCTTGCAATTTCCTTTTCCTGTGTTTTTATGTAACATTAGAAATCACACTATACCTACAATTTTATGTCCTGTTTTTATAAGCACAAGAGCATATGAATCTTTCATATTAGCATATGTTTGGCAAATGTATCCTTTTAAAAATATTTTTATAAAATACATGTTTATTATAGAATAATTGGGAAAAGTAGAAAGGGAGGCAAAAACTAACCAGTCTCATTACCCAAAGACATTACTAGCTTTTTTTTTTTTTAGTATTTCTAAGCATTTTTCAATATTTTCATTTTATCAAAGTAATACATGAACATGGTTAAAAATTCAAATAGTACAAAAGCACTGCTAATGAAAGTGAACAATCCCCTGCCCTATCCATTCTCATTTCTAATCCTCCTCCTTTTTTAGCTGAAGGTTCTTTTGATAATTACTGTCACATTGCCAGTCTGCGCACACCTTTATTTCCTGGGTATCAGCTTTGGGCATCACCTATAGCTGCCTCTATGGTACATGAGGATTTAGCCCACTTAGCGCCAAACTTCTTTCCTCCTTATAATTATGTCAGTATTTTTGGTTGGCTGTCTCTATAGGTTTATGGATTATACTTATAGTTTATTTCCTATTCCGCTAACGATAATGCTTCTTGACTTTCCATTTTGTCAGATAGAGAAATTAGTGCCTCACTCTTTTCTTCAACTTTTTTGTACCTTCCTTTCCCCAAGTAAATCCTTTAAACATGCTTATAATTTTACCGTGTTTATTTTTCATTCTGTTTTGTCCACATCAGGTTTTTTTTTTAAAGGTATGCATTTAAGGACAATGATCTGAATTATAGAGCTTGGTGAATTTCTCCCTATGTGTACAACTGTGAAACCACCACCCAGGTCCATATCTGCACCATTTGCAGCATCCAGGGGGGCGGGGGATCTCTCACAATTTCTCTCTTCTAACCTCTGTCACCTTTATAGATTAATTTTCCCTGCTCTTCAATTCATAAAAACAAAATCCAACAGTTTGTGCTCTTGTGTCTGGCCTCCTTCATTCATCATTATGTTTTTAAGAGTAATCAGTTTCATTGCATGTATCAATAGCTCATCCTTTTTATTGCTGTATGATATTCCCTTGTGTGAATATATCACAATTCACTTGTCTGTATTCTTACTGAAAAACGTATGGGCTATATTGGGGGAAGCCTCAAAAGTCTAAATTCAGAATAGATTCTGAAGCACTGACTCAGAGCCTTATTCAAATTTATAGGAGCTTTAGTAGGAGAAACTTACATACACAGGCAGAGCAGCTGCTTGCTCCCCATGGTGGCCTGCTGGGAAGAAATCAACACCCCTCTCTGAACAGGGTCTCTTTATTTTTTTTTAATATATTTTATTGATTATGCTATTACAGTTGTCCCATTCCCCCCCTTCATTCCCCTCCACCCTACACACCCCCTCCTACTCACATTCCCCCCCTTTAGTTCATGTCCATGTGTCATAAGTTCTTTAGCTTCTACTTTTCCCACACTATTCTTGCCCTCCCCCTGTCTATTTTCTACCCACCGTCTATGCTACTTATTCTCTGTACCTTTTCCCCTCTCTCCTCTTCCCACTCCCCTGTTGCTAACCCCCCACGTGATCTCCATTTCTGTGGTTCTGTTCCTGTTCTAGCTGTTTGCTTAGTTTGCTTTTGTTTTAGGTGTGGTTCTTAATAGCTCTGAGTTTGCTGTCTTTTCACTGTCATATTTTTTATCTTCTTTTTCTTAGATAAGTGCCTTTAACATTTCATACAATAAGGGCTTGGTGATGATGAACCCCTTCAACTTGACCTTATCTGGGAAGCACTTTATCTGCCCTTCCATTCTAAAGGACAGCTTTGCTGGATAGAGCAATCTTGGATGTAGGACCTTGCCTTTCATGACTTGGAATACTTCTTTCCAGCCCCTTCTTGCCTGGAAGGTCTCTTTTGAGAAATCAGCTGACAGTCTGATGGGAACTCCTTTGGAGGTGACTGTCCCCTTATCCCTTGCTGCTTCTAGAATTCTCTGCTTCAGTTTAATCTGGGCTAATGTAATTACGATGTGCCTTGGTGTGTTCCTCCTTGGGTCCAACTTCTTTGGGACTCTCTGAGCTTCCTGGACGTCCTGGTAGTCTATTTCCTTTGCCAGATTGGGGAAGTTCTCCTTTATTATTTGTTCAAATAAGTTTTCCACTTGCTGCTCTTCTTCCTCCCCTTCTGGTACCCCTATAATTTGGATGTTGGGATGTTTAACAATGTCCCGGAGGTTCCTAAGCCTCTCATTTTTTTTTGAATTCTTGTTTCTTCCTTGTTTTCTGTTTGGTTGTTTGCTTCTTCCTTCTGGTCCACTCCATTGATTTGAGTACCAGTTTTCCTCCCATCTCTATTGGTTCCCCATGTGTCTTCCTTCATTTCATGTATTGTAGCCTTCATTTGTTCATCTAATTTGCTACCAAAATCAACCAATTCGGTGAGCATCCTGATCACCAGGGCTTTGAACTGTGCATCTGATAGGTTGGATATCTCTTCATGGCTTAGAGGAATTGGCTCTGGTGATTTCATTTGTTCTCTAGTTTGAACCATTTTTGATGGGTTTCTTTGTTTTCTTTTGGTTTTGGTCTGGTTGCGGCTGTTACATAATGAGGGGTGAAGCCTTAGGTGTTCCCCTGTGAGGGGCAGCTCAGTCGCTGAGTTGTGACGCTGTTTGTGGGGGCGGGGTCCGAGAGGGAACAATGGCGCCTGCTCCACTTTCTTCCGGATTCCAGTCCCCTCTGCTGCTTCCCCCTCACCTGGACTGTCTGCGCGAGGCAATGTGGGACCACCTGGTCAGCCAGCCACCTTGTGCGGCCTCACTGGGTCTGCACAGTTGCCACCCTGTGCCCGGGGACCGCCAGCTGCCGCCTGTGCACCTGGGAACCACCAGCCGCTGCTGCCTGCGTGCCCAGGTCCGCACCTCCACTTTTTCCTGCCTCGACTCCACCCCTCTTACTGGTCTGGATGAATGGTTGTTGGACTTCCATACAGTTCAATTTTCTATCAGTTCTGGTTGTTTCCTTGTTTCTAAATATTTGTTGTCCTTAATTTTGGTTGTGAGAGGAGGCACAGTGTGTCCACCTATACCTCCATCTTGGCCGGAAGTCCTGAACAGGGACTCTTTATAGGGGATTAATAGCAAAACCACCAAAAGAACATGCATTTCTAAGTTAACAGATAACATCAGTCAGTTATGCACACTTGTACATTCATTAACCTCCTTCCTGGCAGGACATTTATCTTCTGAAGGCAATCTGCCTTTGTCAATCACTATCAGTTTAGCCTGAGGCTACAGAGAGTTAAACAGTCACAGAAAGTTAGCTAATCCAACACTTTCTAGGAGCCTTTACTGCTAGAACCATATTGCATCCCTGACTTCCCCTACAGGCTATTTCCAGTTTGGGCCATTATGAATAAGGCTGCTCTGAACATTCTTTCCATGATTATAAGCATTTCTAGTGAATAGGTATCCAAGAGTGCAGTTTCTGTGTCGTAGGGTAGGTGGATGTTTAATAGCTACTACCAAACTGCTTGCCAAAGTGCTCGGACTCCTCCTCTCAACAGCAGTGTATGGGAGTTCCAACAATTTAGCTCTACTAACACTTGTAATCGTCAGTACTGTTAATTTTAGCCCTTTTAGTGGTTTTTTCCCTGACAACTGTAGATACTTAGCACCTTTTTATGTTTTGTGAACATTTGGGTATCTTCTTTTATAAAGTAACTGTATAGATTTTTTTTTAAGTAAAAAATATTATTATATATTATGGTATGAGTCTCTTGGTGAGTATCTGTATTACAAATATCTTTTCTCAGTCTGAGCTTGTCTTTTCTTTTTCTTAATAGTTTCTTCTGACTAGTGGAAATTCTCAATTTAAGGAAGTCCAATTTATTAATTTTTTATGATTGGTGTTTTTGTGACCTATTTTAAAAGACCTTTGCCTATCTCAAAGTCATGGAGATGTATTTCTGTTTTTTTCTAAAAACTTTGTTTTAACTTTCATATTTAAGAGTTTTTAAATGATACGAGGAAAGGGTCAATGTTCTTTTTTATTCTCCAGTGGATCTGCTAAGAAGTTTTTGGGGTTTTTTAGTTGACTGTTAATAAGTTGGGTTTTTGTTTGTTTGTTTGTTTTTTAGAAAGGGGGAGGGAGGGAGAAAGAGAGGGAGAGAAACATCAATGTGTGAGAGAGACATCGATCAATTGGCTGCTTCTTGCATGTCCTCAACTGGAGACCTCGCCTACAACCCAAGCATATGCCCTAATTGGGAATTGAACTGGTGACCTTTCAGGTTCACAGGTCACCATTCAATTCACTGAGCCACAACAGCCAGGGTGAGTGTTAATAAGTTTTAAAAAATATTATTATATACTCTTCACAAAGATTTTTTATGGCATGCCCAAAATCTTCATGTCTGAATAATATTCTATGAGATAGTTGACTTAATAAGTCCAGTACTGTCAGATATTTAAGTTGTTTTAGGGATATTACTCAATAATATTATAAACATTCTCATTTTAATATTAAACATTATCATTTAATAGAACAAAAAAGAATATATCACTATTATTTTGCTCTTTTCTGGCTGCTAGGCAGAGTGACGCTTTTCCCATGTGTCAGAGCCTCCTGTTTTTGCTACCAACTTTCTTTAGATGACAAAGATCTTAAACTTTAGTGCACATTTACTAAAAATGCTTTCTCCCAGTTTGTTTCCTCCCTTTTTTTAAATATTCAGAAGTCTAAACTATGTCATATTTGACCATTGTTCTCTTTGTGATTTCTTGGATTGCTCATAAGCTTGGAAAGGTGTTTCATCTCCAAAGTTTTGATGAACATACAATTCTTTCTCTCTTCTTTGCTCTCTCAATTTTTTCCTGGTTGATTTTTAAAGATTTATCTCTTTAACCTATTTGGAATTATTTTGAAATGTGGCTGGCTTTATGTGTATCTCCATAATTGTTTTAAATACACATTTTTGATGTAAAAGGGTAATATCATGTAAAACAAATCATCTGTGTGTTTATATTTTAAAATTTTCAAGGAGAAAAAGGTGAAGTTTTTTTTTTTTAAGTAAAGGACTGCAACGAGTTTTTTAATATTCAAAACCTGTAGGACCTTCGAACAGTACCCGGAGAGGTAACTGAGAAAGAGGCAACAGAGCTAAACAGTAACATTGATGCTAAGCCAGTCACTTATTCATTTATTTTTCATTTTTTACTGATGTATAGTTGTTATATATTAGTTATATTAATTTCAGCTATATAATATAGTGATTTGACTTTTTTATACCTTACAGTGTGATCACCCTGCCAAGCCAGTCATTTAGACACCCAGAGGGCTCTATCCTAACTAAATGGAGCTGAGTGGAGAAAGGGATGGGTAGGAGCAAAGAAAAATAGCATGGTCTGCGGGGGACCCTGTCCTGGGCGCCAGATGTGGGGGGGCTCCGCCCGCAGAGCCCCATCCGTCCATCAGGGATGAAAGTAAAAACTACCAAGACATCTTCTGCTTGGGGAGGAAAGGGGTCAAACTCTCAGAGGAGAATGACCCAGAGCCCCATCCTCACTAGGCTTTTATTGGGCTCAAATACATGGGAATACAGGTTTAACATCTCAAAGAAATCTGAGGGCTTAATCTGAGCCAGTGTTTGTCAGGAAAGGGGGTTGCCAGACTTTGGGAGACATACTCATTTCCTCCTGGGACACTTATCACCTAAGGAAGAGCACTCTTCGCAAAGCAGGTTTCGCAGGACTTTAGGAATTCTTTCTTATGTCCAGATCACCCAGGGAGCCATCCTGGCCAGGACAGGGCTGCACCGCTCACCCCCACAGTTTCAGGCTTTAAGGCAATTAGGAAGCAGGAGACATCTCCCAGATGGAAATGAGGACTCGGGCTATGTCAGAATAGCCAGGGGGCGAGGGTCCATCACATCCTCTTTGCTGCAGCCCCCTGAGTCCTTCCATGAGGCCTCCCAAGTGGTTGCGTCTGGCTTAGGTTGCCCCTGGCTTAGGTTGCCCCTCCCATGAGGAGTCTTACCCGTCATTGACTGCCAACCAAGCAATTGGGGCCAGAGATGGATGAGGCAGAAGCAGCACTCCTGCCAGGGAGATAAGCTTTGTCTCCTTAGTAGGTCACGTCCTCGTGACAGAACAGACCCAGATGAAGTGGGTCCCTTGGGCTCTTACACAGCCCACCATGGGGTGAGGGTTATAACTCCTGAAACCGGGCTGAACGGTCTGCAACAATGGTTCTGTCTTGTAGGGCCTGCGGTAGAAAGAAAATTTTTCCTACTAGCTCCCTGCTTGGGAGCTGGAACCCAAGGGCCACCTTCCCCATGGCAGGTCCTGCGGACTGGCAGTTAGACCTGTGAGCAGAGACAAAGGGCCTCCCTGGGACAAAGCAAACGGAGACAAACATGTGCACTGAAAAGCCACTGGGATCAACATGGTATTTTTAGACAGATTCACCTTTGCCTGGTTGCTTCTTGTGGTGCCACCAGGTATGACTGATCCACATGACAGGTCTTTACTGTGGTGTGGTTTCCTTCCTCCCTGGTTTGGTTTTGGCAGTATTATCTCTCTGGCTGAGCTGCCCTCAGTCACCAAAACATAGGGCAGACTAGCCAATGCCTTCCTCATACTTTACTCCCAATGCACAAGGACAGTGGACTGGGTTCTGACAGTCTTCCTTTGCCCCTTCTTCCTCTCATCTAGCCAGTTAGGAGGTGGAGAGGAGCGAGTCTGCCAACTGGGGAAGAGACTTAGATAAATGAGGCTCCGGGCTTAGTCCCTAAGGACACAGAACCCTTTAAAACTAGTTGTTGCATTGATGAGTCACCTGTTTAGAAAAACATACTGTAACTAGATTAATTTCTTTCCATTAGCAATGGTGAGGTCCAAGGAGCTTCACTGGTGTTTGTCAAAATGTTTATCCCCTGACCATTATCAGGTGAATCTGTTAAAAATGCCGTTACTGGGCCCATTCCAGATCTACTGAAGCAGCATCTCTAAGGGCTGGGCCTGGACAGCTACCTTTTAACAACTCCTTGAATGAATATGATAAACACTAAAGAAAGCCACTGGGCCACATTCAATGTAAGACTAAGTGTGAGACCAACACTCAGTGTGGAGTCCCAGGTTCATGACATGATTTTTGAAATCAAATTCAAACAGCAGTAAAGTATACCACTAAATACATTCTGCTTCAGTTATGATGTTTGCTCACATGACACATGCACCTGAGGTAGAAAAGCGAATAGGCCCTGCTGAACTCCTACTCCAGAATTTTTGCTATGTAAAAACTTGTTTGATGTCTGTACTGTTGTTAAGGTAAACCTCACCACACCTGAAATTATATGGTCTAGTCTCCCAGCCATGCAGAAGAATGACTGTTTTCTAGCCACATGTTGGATTTTCTGGGTCAAGACAAAACCATTGTTCTACATGTATGGGAACCTAAGTCAAACAGTTCTGTATATGGTAAAGCAATTTAGATCCAAGTGAGGAAGCCACATTCCTGCCCCTCAGTCCTGGACTTCCGCTCACTGGAGTCTGTCCTCTTTCCTTCCACTCTAGCACTGGGTCCTGTGGAAATTGCCCTCATGGTCATCATGACCTTGCTTGCCCTGGGCTCAATTGCCATCTTCCTAGAGGATGCTGTCTACCTGTACAAGAACACCCGTTGCCCCATCAAGAGGAGGACTCTGCTCTGGATCAGCTCTGCACCCACGGTGAGGGCCCTATAGTTGCCCTTCAGGGGGGATTGAAGAGGATGTGGGGACCGAAGAGGAGGTGGGGACCATTCTGAAAATGCCTCTAAACTCACCAATGCAAGTCAGCAAAGGGTTGCCTGCCTCTACCACCTTAGGGTGGAGGCTTCTAATGTGATCTCCATTTGCATTCAGGACCCATGCTGGAAAGGTCAACAGGCAGTGGGATGGAGTGTTGGAATTCTTAGAGCCACAGAGACAGCTAAAGAAACCACTCAATGACCAGTGGCCCAATCACTTCTCCTCCACCACGATATTGCTGTTAAAAGCAAGCCTTTTTGTGTGTATGGACAAGCAGAGGTTCCTCAGAATGTAGGAGGGAAAGAATTTTTTTCCCATGAGGTCATACTTAGCTCTACTCTTCCCCTGTAAGCTTTTGAAACTCTCACAGCCATTATGAAGGCCTTTGGCTTGCTCATAGACCATAAGGTTGGACTTCTGTTTCCTTCTGGTGAGCTCTGAGTGCCCATTTGGGTGGAAAGTGAGGCCCGATGGCATCTGCCTGGGCCATCTCATGTCATCAGTGATGCTCTAATAACATGGGATGTTGAAAAGGAAGGGTTGGATCTTGGTCCTCTTACTCCTAGGGATGAACTTATCTACTCCCACCCCAGGGATATAGGATGAGATAGTCTTCAAAAAAGCCCCTGACTCAAGGTGACTTGCTGTCTCTAACTATAGACATAGAAGGAACTGACAGCTAAATTGTTTTTAAATTCCATTAGTGATTTTTCCAGCTGTCCAATTTTAAGTATTAGTACCTCAGGCATTTAGGTTTTGCTCCCTTGAGCCCTCGTCACGAAAGTTTCAAGAGGGTGAGCACAAAGTCTCCCTCGTTCCCTTAACTGACTTCTTGCTCCTGTCCAAGCAGGTGGTGTCTGTGTTCTGCTGCTTCGGTCTCTGGATCCCTCGTTCCCTCATGATTGTGGAAATGGCCATAACCTCGTGAGTGTCCTGCTGCCCTCAGCTCTAGGCCCAGTATCCTTTTGGGGTCCCCTTCTGCTCCCCACCCACCCAGAAGTCCAGAACCCATGTCTTCTTTTTATCCCCTATCCCTTCCACAAATCCCTGCAAATCAATTGGTGTCGATCACAGATCGATACCTTTCCAACTTGTGCTGACTTGGGTCTCTTGGACTTCTGAATCTGTTTATCCTCAGCCACCATTTCGACCCCAGAGCCTGAAATTTCCCCCATCCTGGGCCCCTGGATGCCTTCCTCTTCTCTCACTCCTCTTGGGTCACATTCAGAATGGCTAGTCTCTACCGTGCTCCCCTCAGTGAACCTCACCCCTATCCACTCCCTTTGCAGTCCATCTTGCTTCAGCAGCAAAGGGTGCCCCTCAGCTGGCTACTGCCTCCCCTCTGTGTACTCTCAGGCCCAATTCTCTCCCCACTCCAGGTTTTACGCGGTGTGCTTTTACCTGCTGATGCGGGTCATGGTGGAAGGCTTCGGCGGGAAGGAGGCAGTAGTGAGGACACTGAAGGACACCCCGATGATGATCCACACAGGCCCCTGCTGCTGCTGCTGCCCCTGTTGCCCCAAACTCATGCTCACCAGGTGAGAGAGGAGGGAGAGGCGTCCTCAAAGAACAGGTTACCTCTTCCTGCACTCTCCCAAGAGCCTCTGCTGGCTCTCTCAGCCCTGCCTCAAGCCTCCTGGAATTAGTCTTGTATGGAACAAACCCAATGATGAAAGGGTGGGCATCCCACCTGGGAGTAAGGGGAGCAGAGAAAGGAGAACTCCAAAGCTCCTGTCACTTAAGCCCACTGCCACCCGCAAAGTGTAGCGACATGGGGCAAGCTAGACTGCAGGCTCTTTACTTGTCTCCTCTTGCTCATTTTAGTGAATGAGGTTGGGTCAACACTCAAAAGGCAGCATTCTGGTCTAGGAGTGAGTGGGAAGCAAGAAGAATTGCCAGTGCTCTCAACATCCTGGCTTCTTCCTGTGTCCCCATCCATTTAACCATTTTGGTGTCTCTGATGGTAGCCAAACCTCGGCCCAGGGGCCCAGTGAGGGAGATGAATCTTCTTGGGGAGGGTGGTCTCTGGGTCCCTGTTCCTAACCCTCTTCTCCCCTCAGGAAAAAGTTTCAGCTGCTGATGTTGGGCCCATTCCAGTATGCCTTCCTCAAGATTACACTGAGCCTGGTGGGCCTGTTTCTCATCCCCGATGGCATCTATGACCCAGCAGATGTAAGCCAGGAGGAAGGGGCAGCGAAGTCCAAGACTCATTTAGTACCTTGGAGGTCTAGGAGGAATAGCTGGTGCCAACATCCTTTGCTACCTGGGGACAGGGTGACTATGGAAAAATAGAGGTTCACGGCCTATGGTGGAAGGGAGGAGACTGGAGCAGGCCAAGGCTATGGGGCTTTTTTAATTAACTGTTCCACCTCGGGGAAAGAAATAAAGAAAAGGGCCTGCCTCCCTCACTGACCCCTGTTTGGTCTGTCACCAGATTTCCGAGGAGAGCACAGCTCTATGGATCAACACTTTCCTTGGTGTGTCCACCCTGTTGGCTCTCTGGACCCTGGGTATCCTTTTCCGTCAAGCCAGGCTGCACCTGGGAGAGCAGAACATAGGAGCCAAATTTGTTCTGTTCCAGGTAACTACACCCTGAGAGAGAAAGGATGGTTCATAATAGAGCTACAAATAATTGGGTTAGGAGGTGAAATTAACAGAGGCTAAAAGCAGGTCTGGGAATCTTAAGCCTTAGGTTTCCTGTGAGATCTGGAAAATGATCCCTGCCACTTCCTAGTTTTTGCTTTTCTGTGCTGAAATTGTTTGCTAGTGCTGCTGTCACAAAATATCACCAAGTGGCTTCAAACAACAGAAATTTATTCTTTCACAGTTCTGGAGGCTACAGTCCAAAATCAAGATGCCACCTGGGCCATGCTCCCTCTGAAATCCGTAGGGGAGAAGCCTTCCCTGCCTCGCCCTAGCTTCTGTGGGTTTGCCAGCCATCTCGGCATTCCTTGACTTGCAGCATCATCCCTCCGATTTCTGCCTCTGTCATCACATGGCCTTCTCCCCTCCCGTGACTGTGTCTTTTGTCTCTTTTCTTCTTCTTATAAGGACACAGTCAAATTCGAATAAGGACCCACCTTACCCCGGTGTGACTTCATCTTAACCAATTACATATAATTAGTTAACCAAAATAATGATGCTGTTTTGAAATAAGGTCACATTCTCAGGACTTCAACATATCTGTTTGTGGGCACATTTCAACCCATAACACATGTATTATCAAACCTTAAATTCTTCCACCTTTGCTTTTTTCTTTTCTGTATTTCCCAAAACCCCATAATCCATCATTGCCAGCAGCATCAGCATTATTTCATCTACAACATGAACTATGTATACCATATGCTAGGCCCTTTTCATACATTCCATTTTAATTTTCACAATAATATTAGAAGTCATTCTTTTTATTTTACAAATAAGGAAACTGAGACCCAGAGATGCTATGGAACTTGCTCAAAGACACACAGGGATAGGCTAGAATATAAACCCAGATCTGTCTCACTCCCCAACCCACGTCCCTTTTTCTCATCACACTGCCTCTCATCTTTATACTGCTTCTGAGACTTCTCTCCAAGGCACATCTGTTCACTTTTTACACTTTCCATTCTCCAAGTCCAAAGACAACTTTTCCACCAAATGCAGTATCTTGTTTTCCTTCTCTCTCCATTCTTTTTGTCTCCTTGCTGGGCCCTTCTACTCCCAAGAAATAATAACTGCATTACAGTTAACAGCATACTTGCACATGAATTATCATTTGATCTAAGCACACGCCTCTGAAATGTGAATTTCCAGCACATAGTAGATAAAATGGAAGGGGCTAGGGGAAGAGAGAAAAGAGCCTGAAATGGAATCAGGGACTGAGGGGCAGAAAGGATTTGGGCCCTAGAAGCACTTAGGATCAGGCCTCAGGGTAAAAGCCTATGGCTGCCGAGCAGGCCTGTGATTATGCTGGGAAGCCCGGACAAGCCAGTCTGCCTTGCCTCAGGGAGAGCAAGTACCTTAGACAAATGGTGCTCCTGGGGCCTCTGGACAGAGATGATCTTTTTCTTTCTTTCTTTTTTTTTTTTTTTATTGTGCTATAATATACATAACAAAATTTATAATTTTAACAATTTTCACATGTACAGCTCAGTGACATTAAGTGCATTCACACTGTTGTACAACCATCACTACCATCCATCCCCAGAACTTCTTCATCTTCCACTCAGAAACTCTGTCCCATTGAACACTAATTCCCCCTTTTCCCTTCACCTCCAGCTCTGGTGTAGCAGGGATTCTTCAGAGGGCACTTTGGTGGTTAATTGTCCATCATCCTATCAGGAGGGATCTGATACTTGAGGTAGACGGACTGACTCTTCCCTAATCACCCACCCTTTTCATCCATTAAGTGCTCCTTAGCAGCCATGACTGAAATAGGGGAATAAACTTGAACCTCCAATCAGTTATTGTTTCTTGTCAGGAACTCTCATAAAATATTGGTTGAAGACAAGGTTATAATTTTCCTAAAGATTAGAAACTCCACCAAATTTTAATCAAGTGTGAATCTCGGCCTTCCGGAACTGCACAGATCTAAGGGTTGGCCAAAAGCACTACGGCAGGACAAGCATGGCAGTGGCCCAGCTGGCCTCAGCGTCATGCACCTGGGCCCCCCTACCCTCGCTGCTCTCTCCCTTCTGCAGGTGCTGCTCATCCTGACTGCCCTGCAGCCATCCATCTTCTCAGTCTTGGCCAATGGTGGGCAGATTGCTTGTTCACCTCCCTTTTCCTCTAAAATCAGGTCTCAAGGTGAGCACATAAAAGTTCTTGCCTCATTCCAGGATGAGTGAGAGGGGGCGGGTCAGGGAAAGGTCAGGGAGGAGAAGATCTTAAAACAGAGGTTGGGCCAGGCAGGCTGCTACTCCAAATACTCAAAAAAGGATCTCCAAGAATCCCAGCAGAGACTTAAGGAGACTATGACTTCTCCGATCACACGGAAGAGAGCTACAATTTCACACTTGAAGCCAGCCTTGATGGCCATGGGTTCGATACTTAGCTCTTGGGAGAGAAATGGGTGTGGTTAGGAAGGAAATAAAATGCACAAAAGAAATGAGGTTTAATGTTAGCCTCAGAATGCAGATTGAGAGCCAAGTTCTGGTTTTGGCTCTACCATTAACCTGCTATGCTACTCGGACTCTAGGTCCCAGTTTGAGGATAAACTGCAGAAAGTGTTGTCCAACTCACATGCCAGGGCTGCTGTTAGGATACCACCTCTATAATTTAGTATAACTTACACTATATTTCACCCCACACTGCAGTGATGAATTGCCACCTCCTTGTACTGGAGACTTTTCTGATAACTGTGCTGACACGGATATACTACAGAAGGAAAGACGACAAGGTTGGATATGAATCTTTCCCTTCTCCAGACCTGGATTTGAACATCAAAGCCTGAGGTGAATGGCTTGGACTATGAAAGAGACACTGTACTCGTGAGATGGGCACAAGATTTCTTTACTGTCCCTCAATGTTGACCAAATGGGAAAGATTCCATTGTCAGCACAAACTGGCAAATTACATTTGACTACAGAGATGAAGGTGAATTATGCAATAGGATGAAATTGTTTTGGATCTTGCCTGGGAAAGGTAACTGAAGTTTTATAATAGACAAACAGGATGGAGTTTGAAAGTGTTATAACTGGGCACATTACTCTTGTGGGTGCCACTATCAGCCCTTAAAGCTTGTATATTGAAAGGTCACTTTGAGTTTTCTCAAAGCAAATGAAAGGAGGAAGAGTATATGGTAGTTTGTCTGGTGTAAGAATGAGAGTAGAACTCAGGCAAAATAGTACAAGCCCAAAATCTCAAAAGAACCAGGCTTCTGAAGAATAGATTGAAGGTGCTCTTTCCTTACAGATAACATTAGACCTGTGAGATCCAGGTCAGCCTCCCTTTGTGGGACAATGGCTTTTTAAATCTTCTGTGCGAAGCTTAAAAAGGAATCCCCAATAATATGGTCATGGAGCTTGATTTTGAGAAAATAAATCAGTGCAAAAGCAAATGAATTGAGAGTACAGGAAAAAGATCCTAATACATAAAATGTATCATACACATGTATATCAGGTCAAAACACAGAAAATAAAACATTAGGTAAAACCACTTTGCTTTTATTTGGCTAAATGACAAAAGCCAAAATAACTCTGAACAAGTTAATAACACTCAGACAGGAAAACAATATACTGAACACCAGTTGAGGAAAACATTCCTGTGGATGTCAGCTCTGGTGATGGGGTTAACTTTTGTGCCGAGGCCAGCATTTCTTTACAAGGCTATTTTTTTTCAGGTTCCTCAATACAAAAAAAAAAAAAAAAAAATCCAACCAATCAAGTCTCTTGTGTTCAAAACAGTCAGCGCCTCTAAAAGAGGGTGGGAAATCCCACTTCAAACCTAAAGGAACACAACCTGAGTAATCCTTAATGTTAAGTCTCATACTTTTCTACCCCAATCTGAGTACGAAGTTTGGCAGACAGAAAATCTTTCTTCTTTTAAAGAAAATTAGCATTTAATAGTATAATCCTGAGAACATGCTCTACTTATTTGGATAAATAGAAGCTAGGGACCACTCTCTACCCCATGACAATCTATTCTACAAGAGAAAACAAGAATAATCATCGTATGATTTGAAAATATATAACCTTCAAAAATACTTATATTGGTAAGCTTAAAAAATACCATCAGTTAAAAATATTGTTAAGGGAGTTTTTTTTCTGCATGTATTGGTTCAACTTGTGGTAAGAGTGTATGCTGACAGAAAATGTAGAAGCTATGGCTTTTAGGGTATTAAAGAAAATCAGCAAAGTATAATTGATTTAGAAAGATTTTAAATATGAGATCTGGAACAGAATTAGGCAATAAGCTCCAGAAAAATCAAAAGTTACCCACAAATCAAAATAATGAAGAAAGAGTAACAAAAGCACTGTGAAGATCTATCGTAGAGGGAATCCCAGAAACTGCCTAACCAGCTGTGCGGTCACAAGTAAAATTTTAAAAATGTAACTCAGGTGCTGCCCAAGAAGTTATCAGCGATCAGAAAAGGTCAAAGGTTCTCTTGCCCTCACTCATATATTTTCTCCTCTTCAGGATTTTCAGCCTCCTCACACCCAACCTTTTTACCCAAGTCTCAGCAAAATAATGGTCTTTGACTAGAGTTATCAGAAGCAGCTGTAGCAGTACAAATGATCCATTTCTATTCCTCTAAAGTTTCAACCTCTATTTTTCAGTGCTACTGAGCCTAGTATATGAAAAAAATCAAGCTTCCTGCTCATCTCATCTCAAGGGAACTGCTGAAACGGCACCTCCTTGGCACCAGTGATAGGGCTTCCTTCTCCATTCTCCTTCCATCTTGCACAGTGGGGCCAACTCAGAGACTCTGAGACCGACCGGATTTTAAAGGTCTACCATCTCTGCCACATTTGGCCTATTTAGGCTGACAGCTTTGTGTGTGGCGTTCAGAGAAATAGCTCCACAACCTCAAACAATGTATTAGCTTTATAAGTCACAGGTATGGCTATGGTATGCAAACCACTAACCCCATTTAATTAGGCACAAGTGATCAAACAATGCATCGTCCCAACAGCTTCCTCCATCCACCCATCCTTATCCAGCACCTAGGATCACATTTATCCCATTGTATCTAACATACCATGCCATAAAAATTTTTGCTTTCAGTCAAAATTACTGGAATATACTAGTGTTAAGAGACTGAAGCTGTAGAGGCTCACCAACCAAAAGAGGCAAAGGAGTTTTCCAAGAATGTGTGCACGTGTAGGCACTAGGAGTCTCACAGAGGCTTCAGCCTAGAGGTCACACTCCAAGGGCCAGGCATGCCAGAGGCCGCCCATAGACAGAGCAGAGGAGGAGGGCCCAAAGCTTGGAGACCCTAACAATATCCTTGAGAAGAGTGACTACAGGGAGGAAAACCACCTTTTGGGCATCTCCCTTTCAAAATATACAGCATAATGTGTACCTGGAGGGAACAAGTAGGTGGGCTTCAGAGGTGACTTCACTGCCTTTCTGTACCAGAAAGAATAAGAAGGAAATAGGCAAAATTCCCCAAGAAGGAAGATTAAAGCAGAAAAGTTAAAACGTGATCATATGAAGCTGGGCAATGTAGGCAAACATCAACTTCACCTGTTTCAAAAAAAAAAAAAAAAAAAAAAGGATGCCAAGCCAAAGCTCGTGTAAACCAGATTTGATAGTAAAAGTAGCACTTCATGAGAAGAGATGGAAATGTAGTTTTCACAGGCTGTCAGGACAAGAGGTTCCCCTCTGTGTCCCTCTACTCTGCCATGCTCTGCCTCTGGGTGATTCTAGGTTTTGAGAACCTAGGAAGTCCAGCGTGCAAGCAGGCAGGTTTTACCAGGAAGTGTTAAGGGAGATGACTATGAGATATTCATAGCCCTAGCACGGGCAAGATAAAATGTGGTTTTCTTAGCTGAAAACACTAAAACTCCACCCCTACAAGGGGTATTTATGAGTGACGGAGTGGGGCCTGGACACAGGCAGTCTTCCCCTAAACCCAGCTACAGGATTACTGATGGATGATGATCTGCTAAGTCTTGTGCTGTAGGATGCTGGAGGTTTAAAATGAGCTCAAGCCCAACAGCAAGCATCAAGCTTCAGCATTCTCTGATGTGAAATTTAAGTGATGAATCCCCCCAGGGAACCTAACAGGAGAGGTGAGGCCATAACCACCAGGCACATGTGGAAGAGAGGGAGAGAGCTCACCATATCCTTGTAATGGGAACCCTTCTTTGTGGCTTGCTGGAAGGGGCAGGGGAGGGAAATAAGTCCCTGCCCCCTGCCACTCTGAGAGGAAAACAAACCCTGTGGAGCACTGGTTCCAGTCAAGAACATTCTTAAGAAGGGCAGAGGTCAAGATAGGAAGGTGGAAGTTCCCTTATGCTTTTGCATCTATGCTCTACGCAAGTCTCTCTAAATATTCAATGTGATGTGAGCAACGTGGATTAACAGAGCATGTTGAAATCGCAGACATTTACAAAGCACCCTTTGTAAAAAACTAGATAGTGAGCATAGAAATAGGAGCAGCAGGACCAGGGACTTGCTCCAGGGGGAAAAGGAATCTGAAATGACTTTGTGTAGGACTGAGTATTGCCCCACTCCCCTCCACAATCACAGTAAACCTGAAGGCGTTCCTTCCTTTAACAGGAGATTACAGGAAAGGGATCGACAAGAGCTCCCAAATAACTGGGCAATAGAATTTTCTGAGAAGATGAACACGGCAGAAAAGCCATAGCTGATGCCACCAGTGTCTTCAGGGACCCCACTGGGTCCATCAAGAAACTCCTCAGGTAGTAAGAACAGTTAGGCTTAGCTCTCCTTCTCACAGCCACACCGGCACATGTGCCAGCAACACCATTAGGGGATTTGTGACTATTACCCAGCTTTTAGTATTTTTTTTTAAGGAAACCAAAACCCTATCCCCCCAACCCCCACCCACCCCAAAGTCACTCATCAGCATGGCCACTGCTTGAAGGACTTGGCCAGCCAATTTGCCTCAGAACAGAAGGCAAACCCTATAGTGTATCAGGAAGAAAAGGCCTCTGGGTATTACACCACTTCCTTCTGCCCACTCCTCAGGGGCAAAAGAATTAGTTCTATTAATTGTAGTTGAATGACTGATTTTTTAAAAAATTAATAAAATGACAATTTCCCTGTCAAGATCACATGAACATAAACTGTAAAGCAAAGTCCGTAGGAAGGGTACATGGATGCAGAACAGGCTTCTAAGGTATAGTCAGCCTCCTTCTCGGTGTGGGTGGGGGATGTCTCTGGGAGGGTGGGCTGTCTGCTCCCCCCATCTGAGGTCCTCTTGCCCCAATTGTCTTTCCTTTGTAGCTGTCTTTAGGTTTATTGTTGGGACCACAATTTGGAATTCAACAGAGAGCTTCTGAAGGTGATGGGACATGGGGAGGGGAAAGGAAAGGAGGGATGAAAAATTAGTCTTCTTCATCCTCACTGATATCATAGGCGGCAGCCTTGTGCCTGGAGAGGTTTGCTGGGGAGGAAGGAGGGGAAGTCTTGCCAGAGAAGGGCCATCGGAAAGAGGGCGAGGGGGAGCGTTCACGAGTAGGACTGCTGCTGGGACTCTGCTTTGGACTGATGGCCTGCAGCATCCGGCCTTTCCCTTCTTTCAGCATATGTTTCTGGGGAGACCAAAGGAAGAGTTAGAAGAAACCTATGGATCCTGCTAAATCACCGCTGGCATGCCTGAGCCTTCAAATTATCACAAGTGCCTTCTGCAATGTCAAAAGTGACCAAGTAAGCCAGACGAGGGACATAGCTATAATTCTAAGTAATTTTCTCCCTAAAGTGGTCTATATTATGTAACTTATCTAAAGGTTCCTACCTGCTCTCCAGCCATCTGATCCTACTTCTATGTCAAGGGAATTCCTGAAAGCCTACTTGGTTTGTAGTCCAGGCTCCAGGCAAGAACAAAGGAACTAATTCACACAAAAGGGTTTCAGAGTTCTCTGAAAAGGGAATTCATATTTTCCCTGAATAATCTATTCTCATATCCAAACACCCTCATAGTCAGTCCTTCCGAATATCTAACCTAGGGCTCACTTGCTGAATGGCTATACACACCCCTCCTCTATCTGGCTTGAGGAGAACTTGCTACTCCTGAAGGACAGAATTCCCACCTCACGCAGCAACATAGAAGAAGCTGTTTGTAGTGGAGTGCAGCTTTCTTTGTACTGTTCTTTCCTTTCCTTCTATCTAAAACTATAGTGTACGAGTGGGCAGGGCTACTCTCTTATCTCATCACCCGATTTGGACATTCATAGAGAACTGGCAAAATTATTTAGGAGAATATGTAACCTCTTTCTGGAAAGATTTCAAAGAAGTTTTTGGAAACAGTTGAAATATAGTTCTGCCCACTAAGGGGAACAGATTAGATAACTTCTGAATGTCCATGTCCCTTTCTGGTCAAGGATGCTATAATTCTTTCCACAGCATGAGAATTCCCTAAATTATCCAGCAGGAAAAAACATACCAGTGCTCCTTCTGGGCCAAACATTTCCAGGAAATTTCCAATGAATTCTCGGGATTTCTCCTCCCATTTCTGAATCAGATCAATGCTTTTTTCCTCTACCTTCTGAACAAATTCTTTTGATTTTTCTTCCACATCTTTCACTTTCTTCTTTACTTTGTCAACCCGTTCCTGCAAGTGGTATTTCTTCTCCTAGGTAAAGAAAGAATTGTTTTGAGAAGTAATACCTACCCAGACCTTTCATACCAAAGCAGGCAAAGAAACATGGTTCAGCACTCTACTGACACTTTTTTTATGTGGTTGCTTCTCATGTTCCCCCTACTGGGGACCTAGCCTGCAACACAGGCATGTGCCCTGACTAGGAATCAAACTGGTGACGCTTTGGTTCCCAGGCCAGCATTCAATCTACTGAGCCACACCAGCCAGGGCTCTATTAACACTTTTTAGTCTTTACAATTTCACTTTGCTTAATCTATCCCACACTTCTCTAGCATAATAACAGAGAAGAGATGCTCTGGATGGTCATCTTATATAAAAGTGTGCTATTTTAACATCTTGGAAACCCTGACTAATCTAAATATATAGGGTAGGCCTGGTAACGTATATGTAAACAAATGAAGTCAAATTTTTAAAGAAAAAATATGAACTTAGAACATAAACATGACAAACATAACTCAAATGCCATTCTAGACAGAGATGTGAAGGGAGCAACAAGATCATTGCACAAAATATTGCCAAGAATAAGTCAATTATAACAGGTTGAAAGTGGAAGTAGTAGATCTTTTACTTATTTCATTTATTGTATTGGATTTTTCTCCTCTATCACTAGCTTATTCTATGATTTTAAAAGAGTTATTTTTAGCATTTGGAGGTCTGTTTGCTCTTTCACAAAATAAAGATGATATACTTGGTCCTACCAGCTGCCCTAAAGATAAGAGAAAATGATGGGACTTCTCCGGGGATCAGGGGTGGGGAGGGGAGTCTTTAGTCAAATGAAAAGTATTCTCATAATTTCCCAATCCTAAAGGGGTAAGGAAATATGTTAAAAATTTTTAAACACCTGCTCTGGCTGGCATAGCTCAGTGGATTGAGCACGGGCTGTGAACCAAAGGGTCCCTGGTTTGATTCCCAGTCAGGGCACATGCCTGGGTTGCAGGCCAGGTCCCCAATGGGGCCACATGAGAGGCAACCACACATTGATATTTCTCTCCCTCCCTTTCTCCCTCCCTCCCCCTCTCTAAAAAATAAATAAAATATTAAAAAAAAATTTTTTTTTTAAAGATTTATTTATTTATTTATCTTTAGAGGGGAAGGGTAGGAGAGAGGGAGAGGGAGAGAAATATCAATGTACGGTTGCCTCTCGTGTGTCCCCTGCCGGGAACTGGCCTGCAACCCAGGCATGTGCCCTGACTGGGAATCGAACCGCGATCCTCTCATTCGCAGGCCCGCGCTCAATCCACTGAGCTACACCAGCCAGGGCTAAAAAAATTTTTAAACACCTGAAAATAGATAAAAAGTTATGTAGTAGGTGGTTAACAACAGCTAGGGTTTATCTGCATAGATAAATCATATTCAGGTGAAACCATTTCACCCATTCATAATTCACAGTTAGGTACAGATAAGGAAGCATGGTAAACTACTAATGCAGAAGATATAGTTAGCAGCTTCTTTTTAAATAAACTTTATAGAGGTATAATTTATATACAAAATATATAGCAGTTTGTTTCTAAAGGGCGATATTTACCTAAAGAAAAATTAGCTTTCATAAATCAAAATTTAAAACTTAGGTCTTCATGTCCTTAGCAATTGCATGCAAAATGTGTGTTGCCATCCACACAGGCAGGGGATCCACAGCTTTCAACAGATTTTCAAAAGACCATCAAATCAAAAAACAAAAAGGCTAAGAACTACTATTTTAATTGTATTTAATAGATATATTGTACTTTGTGAGTTACACATTCTTATTTATTTAATTAGCTGTGTGTCTTTTTATCGATGTGTTGATACCAGACCACAAACGCAGAAAATGCCTCTGTTTCATTCTATTTGTAAAGACCTTGGCATAGCATTATCTGCAAAGATGATTCATTGAGGTTTTGCGGGAGATAATGATAGCAGACTGAAAAGCAAGTTCAGCTCAGATGAAGTAGTAGTAGGCAATGTGTGTCTTTATAGGGCCAGGGAACTCTCAGATGAAGTTGGAACTCACGTTGATAAAGCTGACGTTGAGCTCCTTTGCCGTGTAGCCCCTCTGTAGGTTCCGTCTGGCATACACATCATAGTCCCGGACAATTCGGGTGATGATGTCTGATGTGGAGATACCTTCTGTCCTTTGTGTTGGAGCAAACATGCCTAACGCCAAAACACATATAAACATTGTAACATTCTGGTTAGCTAAGGCAGTAGGACTAGATGGAAACTGGGAACAACATTCCTTTCCTTGAAAAGCAGAATCTGCTGTTATTAAGGAAAATCTGGAGATAATGACATATAGAAAGAGGAATGAATCAAAGAACAGGGGTTAAGGAAAGGAGGAGCTATATGTTCCTAATACTAAGAAAAATATGGGGTTTCCATTCTTGCCTCCCTGCTGTGGCTGCAGTTGATCCAGTCTTAGCCCTCCTGTAAGCGCAGCATCAAATATAGGCACTTGGATCAGATCACCCAGCTCCTGCCTTTATCTCTCATGCATTTCTACTATTGGTCTTTATATATATTAAGACTGTATGTTAAGTCTAAAAACATGAGCTTTATATTGCCTTTTTATGTCATAAGTAAAATATTACTTATCAAGAAATTTTTATCCTAAAATATTATACTTTACAGAAAGGCAAAGTTCTTTATCAACTGCGTTTTAATCAAATCTACAACTACGTCATTTTAAATTTGGTCATTTATAAACAGTCACTGTTTTACTCTATTGCATTTGCAAATGTATCTTTAAACAGGTTCATGAAAAGGACTCTAACTTACTCTAAATTACAGGTATCTAAGTAGGTCATATCTTTGAAGTAAATAAAGATTTATAGAACCCTTAGAATAACTAAATTCATGGACATACTGGCAAATAATCAAGACAAACAATATAGGTTACATGTGATTAAATCAAGTAAAGGTAATTGTTATTCATATGACTTTGTTCAAAATATTGCTCATTTTAAATATTTTTATTTTCCAGATGTAAGGAAACTTTTCCCCCCTAGAATTGGTAAATTATACCCTCATAACCAATATTGAAACATTTATATTTTTCTCCCTACGTAAATCCCTCCAGAATTCAGCAACTCTTAATAAGTATTATTTTCATGGCAATGTGTTGTTTGCATAAACCCAATAAGAATCTGTTCTCTTTATAATAGCACCAGTTTCCAAATGTGTTTTTATTAATCAAGTCTTTGTCTGGAATGTCATAATCAAAAGATTCATGCCTGCCTGGCTGGTGTAGCTCAGTGGATTGAGCACGGGCCTGCGAACCGAAGGATCGCGGTTCGATTCCCAGTCAGGGCACATGCCTGGGTTGCCAGGCCAGTTCCCGGCAGGGGACATACAAGAGGCAACCGCACATTGATATTTCTCTCCTTCTCTCCTTCCTTTCCCCTTTAAAGATAAATAAATTAAAAAAAAAAAAAGATTCATGCCTGGACTCTGGATGTCACCAGAAAACCTTAAGGAATTAAGATTGATGACTTCTGGCCAAGATGGAGGCGTAGGTAGATAGTCTGTGCCTCCTCACACAACCCAAAGAAGGACAATAACAAATTTAAAAACAAAAAAACAACCAGAACTGATAGAAGATTGAACTGTATGGAAGTCCAACGACCAAGGAAATAAAGAAAAAACATCCATTCTGACCAGTAAGAGGGGCAGAATGGGCAACCGGGTGGAGAGGACTCATGGCAAGGTGGTGGCTATAGGACTGGGGCAGGCGAGGCAGCAGCTGGTGGAGCAGGTGGTCCCACATTTGCATGCAGATAAACCGGGAGGAACAACTGGGAAGTGAGACAGACCACACAACCCAGGGTTCCAGCGCAGGAAAAGAAAACCTCAAAACTTCTGACTGAAAAAACCTGTGAGGGTTGAGCTGGCAGGAGAAACTCCCAGCCTCACAGGAGAGTTTGTTGGAGAGACCCACAGGGTCCTAGAATGTACACAAAACCACCCACCTGGTAATCAGCACCAGAAGGGCCCAATTTGCTTGTGGGTGGCAGAAGTGACTGAACAAACCGCATTGTTCCCTCTCAGACCCCTCCCCCACATACAGCCCCACAATGTAGTGACCTGGGTTGCCTTGCCCTGGCGAATACCTAAGCCTCCACACCTTACTACATAACAGGCATGTGGCAACAAAAAGAAAAAATGGCCCAAATGAAAGAACAGATCAAAGCTCCAGAAAAAATACAACTAAGCAACAAAGAGATAGCCAACCTATCAGATTCACAGTTCAAAACACTGGTAATCAGGATGCTCACAGAAATGGTTGAGTATGGTCACAAAATAGAGGGAACTATGAAAGCTATGAAAAGTAAAATAAAGGAAAATGTACAGGAAACCAACAATGATGGGAAGGACTCAAATCAAGGGTTTGGACCAGAAGGAAGAAATAAACAGTCAACCAGAATAGAATAAACAACAATTCAAAAAAATGAGGAGAGGCTTAGGAACGTCTAGGACAACTTTAAATGTTCCAACATCTGAATCACAGCAGTGTCAGAAGAAGAAGAGGAAGAGCAAGAAATTTAAAGCTTACTTGAAAACATAATAGAGAACTTCCCCAATCTAGCAAAGGAAATAGATTTCCAGGAAGTCCAGGAAGCTCAGAGAGTCCCAAAGAAGTTGGACCCAAAGAGGAAAACACTAAGGCACATCATCATTAAGTTACCCAAGATTAAGGATAAGGAGAGAATCTTAAGAGCAGCAAGAGGAAAGGAGACAGTTACCTACAAAGGAGTGCCCATAAGACTATCAGCTGATTTCTCAAAAGAAACCTTACAGACAAGAAGGGGCTAGAAAGAAGTATTCCAAGTCATGAAAGGCAGGGACCTACATCCAAGATTACTCTATCCAGCAAAGTTATAATTTAGAATGCAAGGGCAGATAAAGTGCTTCCCAGATAAGGTCAAGTTCAAGGAGTTCATCATCACCAAGCCATTATTATATGATATGCTAAAGAGACTTATCTAAGAAAACGAAGATAAAAAATATGAACAGTAAAATGACAACAAACTCACAACTATCAACAAAAGAACCTAAAAAAATAAAAGAAAAACAACAAAAACAAAAACTAAGCAAATAACTAGGAACAGAACCAGAGAAATGGGCATCACATGGAGGGTTTTCAGTGGGAAGGAGGAAGGGAGGAATGGGGGGGAAGGTATAGGGAAGAAGAAACATAATTAGTAGGCATAAAATCGATGGGGAGAGCTCAAAAATGGTATAGGAAGCAGAGAACTCGAAGAACTTTTATGTACAACCCATGGACATAAGGAAAGGGAGAAAGCTGGTGGGTTGGGGGGTGCAGGGTAGAGGGAGATAAAGGGGGAAAATTGGGAAAACTATAATAGCATAATCAAAAAGACAAAAGACCAAAAAAAAAAAAAGAAGAAGAAGAAGAAATCCATTTTTAAACCAGAAAGGGATAAAAGGATAAAGTCAGTGCCATTTGCTATCAAGGCACCATTTGCTGAACAGGCCTATGACCTTGTTAAACATGACTGCCATTTTACTCTTCTGAGCTTGACCCCAGGACTGGAAGTTACTGGAAAGCAAGAACAGAACTAACTGCTCCCTACAACCACGGGCAGAAGATAACATTGGAACAAACTGCACCCTGGTGTTTTGAGGCCCCAACAGCCCAGGGCGCCACACAACAGCAACACCCCACCACCCTTTTTAATCTAATTATAACCCAATAACAGCTCAAAGCACCAACTCCTTAATCCTGGTGAATCTCTCTACACCATGCCCCTCTCACTTCTTGGAGAATGAATAAAATCTTTATTCTCTACAAAAAAGAAAAGAAAACAAAAAAGAAAAATATAGGGTTAGAGAAAGGTTTCCTGAAATTAAAAGAGATATCAATAGAAGTTCAGACTGAGAATTGCTGGATTTTGGTACTATGCTCACCTTAACCTCTTATCCAAAGTGTGACCTGAAAGTGGATGTTGAATTTCTCAATGTATAGACTTTTCTCTGTAAAGTAGTGATGTGGATGAATCTCTGTCACTTCCCCTGAGACTCACTCATAAACTGAAAATGCACATTAACTTACTCACCTGCTTCCTTGATGTGCTTATAAACATCATCACTTCCAGCAGAAGAATAAGGGATGTCATCATGGGCTACAAAATCGATCTGAAAATAAAGAAACACCATTTAAAACCCAGGATACCAGCCATTCAAAAAGAACCAGTACATACTCAGGCCTAGAAAAAAGGACAAAAAGGAAAGGCCAGTCCTAACTGGACATTTTCTCTTTATCTCTCTTTGATTTGCTCACAAATTCCATGCTTCATTCACAAACCACTCAACTTAATTATTTACTGATCATAAATATGAAGTCAGCTAGTTTCTTTTTTTTTTTAACTACTTTTCCTGGTCCACCGGAGGCACTACCCTCAAACTATATACCAGCTGCCATGCTTGGAAAATTGGGCTAGGTGTGCAAGTTAGTGGGTGGAGCTGAGGAAAGAAGAAAGGGACCCTCCTTATCCTCCTGGGTCTATATGAATTTGTCAAATGAGTTTCTGAAATTATGAGAAATAAGTCATTTCTTTGTTAATTGGTTCCTCTCTTAGTCCTAGAAATGAGTGGGAATATAAAAATGGCAACCAAGGACCCTTGAACTTGAATAGATAAATCTATACTCCTGAGAAATGCAAAACCCAAAGCCATAAAAGACCTCTAGGTCTCAGGATCCACCATTTCACTAGTGTCAATACCTCTCACAACAGTGAAGAGACCACTGGCACTGAGATCAATAATATTTCTGGGAAATATGCTAAACCTCACTTACTTACTCCTTCCTGAATAAGCCATATACCCTTTGCTAACATGATTGCTAATACCACCATAATCAACTCCCAGAGGTCACTGCAATGTGAAGCAGACTCATCAGGACTGTGTCAGGGACTCTCAGCTAACATCTTAGTTACCCATAAACAACTTATCAGGGATCCATACGTAGCAAAATGAAACTTGGGTGGGCAAGCAAGACTTGTGGTTGAGGATACACTGCTAACAAGAAGAAAAGCAAAATTAGAAGTTCCTCTAACCTCTTCTGCCTGGGCCTGCCCGCCTGTGTTACTAAGAATAATCTTGCCCATTACACCTTTGGTACCACTGGCTGCCAAATGTTGGCATAGAAAAGCTAGAGAACTGTAAAAGATGTGTCTAATCCTAAATAGTTATAACAAATATCCCTTAGCTTCAGACCTACACTTCAAAAGTATTGCTTTTGAAGCACTTTGGCTAACTCTGTTCCTTCCTGTTTCATTGAACAGTTCACTTTCAACCTTCCATACAACCCCTCTAGAGAACTGATGATATGCTTGCAGGTTCCTCAAGCTTGAGGTCCTCCAACCTGACCTGATAAATCCCTCTCATTTTTTTACCTACCTTTTACAGATAACTTGTTGCTTTAATGTGGGAGAATTAAAAAGAGGTAAGGGGCTTTATGATACCAACTCAGTGAGCAAAAGTGAGAAATCTCCTTCTTTTCTGATTACGTACAACTTCTAGTCCAAAATCAAAGCCCTGAAACTAAATTCAAGTCAACACAAGAAAAGTCTACGTTTGTCTGATTTCCTGTGATGTGAACTCAAGAGCATGGCTGGGGCTATGTGTATTCTAAAGAGACTGGTCCCAGCATACACACTCTCCCTCTGGAGAGCAGCCCACGCCATTCACTTTCCTTTCTTCTTCTCCCGCTTCTTCCCCTACTTCTTTCCCCACAAGCACACGCCACCTAAGCTCTAAGGCAATGGGCAGCTGGCAGCTTGTTCCAGGCTTATTCTCTGAACCTGTCCCAAGGCCCCCTCTTCTCTGACTTCCCAGTGAGCTAAGGTAACCCAGCCTAGACTCTCCTGTTCCTTCTTCTATGCTAAGCCCTTCCTTGTTTTACTGTCCCCAGCTTTAATAAAAATATCCTCAGAGTCACCTGGAAAAAAAAATAAAGAGACTGATATGCTATGAGGATGGACACCTACAGTGTGTGGTGGTGGCAGCAGGGACGGAGAACCTAACTGACGCATTTAATTTCTACCTGATACAGTGTGATCTGGACCACGTTATTTGGTCTCTCTGGCCTTGTTCTTGTATATAAAATGGAAATAATAATCACCCAACAGGACTGTTATGGGGAGCAAATAAAAATATAATAAATATAGAAGTGCTTATAAACCATCAAACCCCAAATGTCAGGGATGACTATTATTAGCAGTAATATCACTGTCATCTCCTCTATGTGAATTTACATAGAAGCTAGAAGTAAAATAAGGCTAATGGAAAAGTATCAACTACCAAAAGCCCTGAGAGTTGAAGAAATTCTGAAATGGGGAACAGGGACACGCACTCAGTTTCTTACCCGGTGTTCTGCCAGGAACTCTGGTGTCAGGGTCCAGGGGGCGTTCCTCACCACCTCGTCCACGTAGCGGCAGTGCTGCACTGCATCGTAGCGCTCGTTTTCATTCATCACGGTGAAGCCTTTGAAGTTGTGCGTTAGCTCGTCACTGCAAACTGAGTTCGCCATATCGGAAAGTTGTAAGTCAAAGCCCCCTTTGCTCAACCACTCCTCAGTCACCAGTCTCTCCCTAGGACTGTAACCATTCTCCCCACCTGGAGAAAAATCTGCTGCAAGTAGCGCATTCAGATAACAATGCTTTTTCTAATCCAAAATATACCTTCAAGAGCAACACTCACTAATATGTTCACACTTTGGAGAAGGGAGGCTCCAACAGGACTAACATCTTTACCTTCGAAATAAACCTGCTGTACATTAGTGCATCAACTAAGTTTTAAAAAATGTTTTCGTATCCTATTTTTATAAGACGGGACTGCACCACATAATATTTGTTAAGCTGAATTTTGTAATTCAGCTGATTCAACATTATAAATTGAAATCCAGAGTAAATGTCCTTCTTAAATAGGCAAGAGGGGTGTCCCATGACTGCAGACACTCACCTAAAAACAGTGAGATAAACAGTGGACATTTCAGGTCAAAGGGCTTAGAACTTCTCTCTCTCCAGGTTTGTACATCATGTTTTAGAGAGGCTGTACTATATCCCTCATTTAAAAGCCAAAACAAGAGCCAACACACTCAGATTATAAAGATAAAAGATGTCTCCTTACCTCCCACAATGAGGTATGTATTAGGGAAAAGGTTCTTTGCTTGCATCAGAGCCCGGGCATGACCAGAATGAAATAAGTCAAATATTCCATCTGCATAAACTCTTACAGGTCGGTCACCTAAATCCAAAAGAAGATTTATCACAAAAATACACTGATTCAATATCTCATATTTGACAAATTGGAAATGGCACCATGGGACTGTTCATCCTTGCATACCCCTCTCTCAAGGTGTTCTCTGGATAGTCACTCTAATTTGGGGATTGTGAGAAAAAACATCACAGACATCGGCTACAAAGACTCTTTTGATGTCATACCCATTAACTCTCTTTTTTAGAGTGGTTGTACCAAACTGTTCGGGTAACTGGATTTCACAACTGCTTTTTCTTAAAGTTATTTTAGAAGTGAAAGGGAAGAGTTATACAACAGGTAAGTTGAAAACTTCAAAACCCTCCCCTTCAGTTTATGTTTAAACTTCAGTTACATATAAACAGAATATAGTTATACTATAATCTGGCTGCTTGCTCTCTCTTTTTCAAGCTGCCTTGAATACTAATTACTAATGCTTCGCTTTGAAAATAAACCTCCCTGATATTGCCCAGAGAGTAGAGTGATCCAGAAAGGTGAGATTAAGAAAGAGGGAAGGTAAGTACCAGTTATCAATTTATTGCTTCTTTGTCCCTGCTCTGGGATAACATGGAATTCCTTCAAGCATTTCTCCTTAAAAAAAAAAAAAGATTTTACTTATTTTTAGAGAGAAGGTAAGGGAGGGAGGTAGAGGGGGAGAGAAACATTGATCAGTTGCCTCTCACATACACCCCAACAGGGAAACAGACCTGCAACCCAAGCATGTGACCTGACCAGGAATCAAACTGGCGACCTTTCTCTTTGCTGAATGACGCTCAACCAACTGAGCCACAACAGTCAGGGCCAAGCATTTCTCCTTGATAGTGAGCATGTGTTATACTTTCTCAGTAGAGAGTGATATACTATTCATGTAAGATTTGAAAATCAAACATAAATATTTTAGGACTTTATATTAGACATTTTCTCTTCTCTCCATTAGTGAGAAAATAACTGTCAATTTACTTTTTGTGGCAGTGGACTATGGAAGAAAAGCCAAGGTTACAAGACTAATTCCAAACCCAAATAAATACACTGAGAATGAAATTGATATAATGGTTCATCATGCTTCAAATGATGAATCTGAGTCTTAGTAAAATATTCCTACTCTGTGAACAAAGGAAAAGCTACTTCCCTGTAGCAGCAGAAAGAGTAGGAGCACGTACATCACTCTGGGAAAGAAGGGCCGAAGTCTTATCAGATGTAACACACTGAAATTGGGGAGAAGATATCTCTCTCTCCTGTCTGGTCAATCAAGAAAATGAATCAAGGGGGAGGAAACCGGTTCTCAGGAAGCTTATGGACTTTCATTTCCAGATAGCTTTATCCATAAGCAAGTAGCTTTTAAACTGAGAAATCATACTTTGCTGATATAAACTGATACAACTTAAGATGGGCAATTAGGCAATATCTTATCAAAATTCAAATAACAAATGCTTATATCCTTTGGCCCAGCTATTCCAATTCTAGGAATATATCTCACAGATAAATTTGTAAAAATGTATGTTATTCATTGCAGCATTGTTTGTAATAGCAAACATTTAGAAACAACCTAAATTTCAACGAACACTGACTATACCATGATACATCCATTAAAAGGGTAGAAGGATATGTACACTACTTGCTTAGACATCCACAAAAAAGTGGTAAAACTGGTTGTCCTTAAAAGGGATACTAGGTGGCTGTGAGACAGCAGTAAAAGTAAGACATTTCACTCTATATACCTTTTGGTACTTTATGAATATTAGGCATGGTGTTGCTTTTGTAATACAGGTAATAAAATTTTTAAATAAAATAAATATACCAATACAATGAAAAGCAGAAATGAAATGATGGTCTAAAAAGTCAGAAAGGTTATAACTCAAGTTTGCCCACCATTCTCTTTCCTCTGTACTTTTAACCTCTTTAAGCCTCAGTTTCCTCATCTATAAAACAAAGCAAAACAAAATAAAACCTGAGTAGTATAATCTCTCATCTACATTTTAGAAATAATGACCATGAAGTAACTAATATACTTCAATCTTTCCCAAGCAAGTCCACAGTGGCTATGATCTCACTTTATTTGATCCTAAAAGGTAAAGGATAAATTACAAAAATTAAGAGTAATTTTGTTTGTTTTTTGTTTTTGTTTGTTTGTTTTTGTTTTTGCCATTAGTGTACATCAAGGACAAAGTGAGATTTCCTGATAGTGAAAATAGCATAGAATGCTGTTTGGCAGTAACTAATCATCCCACACCAGGCCGCACCACCACTGAATCCTTGTCTTAAACCAACCCCAGATGTGCTTCTTGCCCTCTTCAGTGTTTCCCCAGCCTCCCAACTTCTCAACTCCCTCTGACTTCAACCCAAGTCTTTGGTGAACCCAGGCTGGTATATTAACCAAGTGACCAGAAGGGGCCACTGTTAAACTAGAAAATCTGAGGAAAAAAAGCACAAGTTACCCATTCTTTCACCAAGAGGCTCTTGGCCAGGATAACCATACCTTTCCTCTGATATCTGTTGTCTCAGTGTATTATCAAGAACAAACCCATTCACTCTCAAAATGGTTCTAATCTGGATTACAAATTACAGTCCTTGCACTACTGCTGGTTAAGTCACTAGATATTCTCCCCTTCAGGTCAAACAGTCTCTTTCAATACATTCTCTCAAACACCTATCACCAAAACATTTTGTCCCTAACAGATTTCCAGTGCCCTTCAGACTCTGCATTTTCTTCCTTTCTCTAAGAGAACATATCACTGATTTTTTCAATCTTTCAAAAGAGATAATCTCATCTCTCAAGCCGCATTTGCTTTTTTTCCCCTGGGTAGTGAGTTTTCTCCTAGATCACACAAACTTCCCTCTTGTACTCCCTTAACCTCCCAAGTAAAAACCTGGGAGCAGAGGGAGGAATGCGCCCTTGTACCAATTATTTGTTTAAAATTCACTATGGTATATGTATATAGACTTGTTACTGGTTTATCCCTTGTCCAGCACTGTCATGAATTCAGTCAGTTATTTAGCTATTTAAAAGGCAAAAGATAGCTGTGGCTGGTGTAGCTCAGTGGATTGAGTGCGGGCTGAGAACCAAAGGGTTGCCGGTTCGATTCCCAGTCAGGGCAAATGCCTGGGTTGCAAGCCAGGTCCCCAGTGGGGGCCACGTGAGAGGCAACCACACACTGATGATTCTGTCTCTCTTTTTCTCCTTCCCTTTCCCTATCTCTAAAAATAAATGAATAAAATCTTTAAAATAAAATAAGACAAAATAAAATAAAATAAAATAAAATAAAATAAAATAAAATAAAATAAAATAAAATAAAATAAAATAAAAGGCAAAAGATTTATATGATCTGAAGAGAAACCAGAGTATTGGCTATTTAATATCAAACTGAACAGACATAATGAGATATAGGAGAAACACTGGAGATAGACTGGCCAACTTTACAGGCTATAATCTGTGACTGTCTGTACAGCCTAAAACACAATCAGTTGGTCGATGGTCTTCTATTGTTAATAACTGATGTCTATGAAGAGTTGCACCACTCTATGGTGAAAAGAACACAAAGATAGAAAAACCTAGGGGTTTTTTTGCTTTGTTAATATATTTTATTGATTATGCTATTACAGTTGTGCCATTTTGCCCCATCATTCCCCTCCACCCTGCACACCCCCTTCCACCCAAATTCCCCCATTTCAGTTCATGTCCATGTGTCATAAGTTCTTTAGCTTCTACTTTTCCCACACTATTCTTGCCCTCCCCCTGTCTATTTTCTACCCACCGTCTCTGCTACTTATTCTCTGTACCTTTTCCCCCTCTCTCTTCCTCCCACTCCCCTGTTGCTAAATCTCCCTGTGATCTCCATTTCTGTGTTTCTGTTCCTGTTCCAGTTGTTTGCTTTTGTTTTAGATGTGGTTGTTAATAGCTGTGAGTTTGCTGTCTTTTTACTGTCATATTTTTTTATCTTCTTTTTCTTAGATAAGTCCCTTTAACATTTCACACAATAAGGGGTTGGTGATGATGAACTCCTTGAACATGACCTTATCTGAGACGCGCTTTATCTTCCCTTCCATTCTAAATGACAGCTTGGCTGGATAGAGCAATCTTGGATGTAGGTCCTTGCCTTTCATGACTTGGAATACTTCTTTCCAGCCCCTTCTTGCCTACAAGGTCTCTTTTGAGAAATCAGCAGACAGTCTGATGGGAACTCCTTTGTGGGTGACTGTTCCCTTATCCCTTGCTGCTTTAGAATTCTCGCCTTCATTTTAATCTTGGCTAATGTAATTACGATATGCCTTGGGGTGTTCCCCCTTGGGTCCAACTTCTTTGGGACTCTGAGCTTCCTGGACTTCCTGGAAGTCTATTTCCTTTGCCAGATTGGGGAAGTTCTCCTTTATTATTTGTTCAAATAACTTTTCCACTTGTTGCTCTTCCTCTTCCCCTTCTGGTACCCTATGATTCAGATGTTGGGACGTTTAAAGATGTCCTGGAGGTTCCTAAGCCTCTCCTCATTTTTTTGAATCCTTGTTTTTTCATTTTTTTCTTTTTGTTTGTTTCTTTCTTCCTTCTGGTCCACTCTATTGATTTGAGTCCCAGTTTTCCTCCCATCACTATTGGTTCCCTGTGCGTTTTCCTTCATTTCACTTAATGTAGCCTTCATTTGTTCATCTAATTTGCTACCAAAATCAACCAGTTCTGTGAGCATCCTGATCACCAGTGCTTTGAACTGTGCATCTGATAGGTTGGCTATCTCTTGGTCGCTTAGATGAATTGGCTCTGGGGCTTTGATCTCTTCTCCCATTTGAGCCATTTTTGGTTTTGTTTTGTTTTGTCTTGTTTTGTTTTTGGTCTGGTCGCAGCTGTTACATAGTGAGGGGAGGAGCCTTAGGTGTTCCCCAGATCGGGGCAGCCCAGGCGTTGGCTGGGTTGTGAAGTGTCCCACATACAGTGGTATGTGGAGGCAGGATCCGAGAGGGAACAATGGCGCTTGCTTAGCTCTCTCTCAGATTGTAGTCCCTTCCGCCACTTTCCCCAAGCAAATTGGGCCCTTCTGGTGCTGATTTCTGTGTGGGTAGGCTTGTGTACATTCTAGGACCCTGTGGGTCTCTCCAATGAACTCTCCTGTGTGGCTGGGAGTCTCTCCTGGCACTTCAACCCCCACAAGTATTTTCAATTGGTGTTTTTAGGTTTTATTTCCTGGCGCTGGGGCCCTGGGTTGCAAGGTCTGTCTTGCTCCCCATTTTCACCTGGATTATCTGTGCGCAAATGTGGGACCACCTGGTCAGCCAGTCACCTTGCATGGCCTCACTGGGTCTGCCTGTTGCCACCCCATGCCCGGGGTCCACTAGCCGCTGCCTGCACTCCCGGGTCTGCCAACCTCCACTTTTTCCTGCCACAACTCTGCCCCTCTTCTGGATGAATGGTTGTCAGACTTCCATACAGTTCAATTTTCTATCAGTTCCGGTTGTTTTCTTGTTTCTAAATCTTGTTGTCCTTAATTTTGGTTGTGCGAGGAGGCATAGTGTGTCCACCTACACCTCCATCTTGGCTGGAGAGTGACAAACCTAGGTTTTAGCTTCAATTCTATCACTAATTATTTGTTTTACTGTAGAGGAGTTTTTGTTTCTAAGTTTCTATGGACCTTAATTCCTTCATGTATATAATAAAGAGAATGTAAAGTACATTTTCTAACTAAACTACTTGTAAAATTCTATTAATTTTTTTAAAAATTAGATTTATTAGTTAGTGCTTGTTAATTATAATCTTCCAAACTTGTGAAAAGTATATCTACACACACATACATTTTATGTATCACAAGTGGTATGGACAGATTAGCAACAAGCTGGCTAACATAGTTAACATGATCAGACCTGAGGGCGGTGCTCCATTCTGAACCAGTGTCATTAGAGAGTACGTGAGCAGTTCTTGCCTTCAAGAGACTCTACTATCACATCTGAATGTGACCCTTGAACAGTTTGGTGGCATTTTGAAATGTGACCTCCCACCATTACACCCTGTTACATACAGTCTGTTTTGCCATGTTGTCATTTAACCTGCCCCATTAGCCTTGTCTATTACTCAAGCAAGGGGAGCCAAACCCAAAACATGACATCATGAATCAGAAGGCTTATGATCAACATTATTTAACACTTTTTCAAAAGAAAAGCATTCTCTGGAATTTTGAGAACCAAAAAAACTATACTCCATATAGCCAAGATATAGTCCAAGGGTATTGGAATCCCTGGCCTAACATTGCCAAGCATTCCTTTCTATTTGTATTTCACTATTCCTCAGTTTTACAACAGGGAGCAAATATGCTAACACAATTAAGAAGTAACCACAGATATCTTCTGTGAAGATTTGTGGCTATATCTGCTTCTTATTCCCTAGTGCTTGCCTGAGTTTGAATCCAGACCTATGTTTACACAGTAGACAGAATACTTACCATAGTAACTGGAAGAAATAAAAGGATTGGAAGAAAAGAGAATAGAAGAATTTATTAGGAAGTAAGGGTAGCTGTCTATAAGATTCTGTATCCACAACAAATGCTCATGTAAGTTTCTATGCGATGACCCCTAAAGCCAGTTACACAAAACGAGAGTATCTAGAATACATTTATTATGTAAACTAAGCATACAAATAAAGAGTATGTGTTTTGATAATAATAAAGTGAGTCTTAAAAAACCAGGAAAATTATATCAATAAAGATAAAATTAAGTGAGGAGCATCTCAACTTGGGATATTTCTGTCCTCTATGATCAACAGCATCATAGCCAGGGTACTCACTGATAGAAAGGAAGATGTGGGGAACAATTCTGAAGGTTATTAAAAATGTGACAGATGGCCTGACAAATTATTCAGACCTTTGTAAAAACAGATAAGATTAAAATCCAGCTCAGGTTAATGTCTTATTGTCTCTGCTCTGCTGTACCTCATAACTGTGACAACAGCTCAGGATGCAAGTGTGCACTGCTGTTGCTCAAAGCTGTGACAACATCCTGAGAAACAAGTGCATAAAAAGAAGAAAACAATGAAATTTTATGGTGTAGTTATCCTCCCAAAAGAACAGCAAGGGAGATAGAAGGAACTCATCCCCCATGACCCAACTAGCCTTTACAGGTAAACTGAGGGCAGAATATAAGAAGTATATATTTGATAAATATATATATTTGATAAATACAATTAAATGCCAAAAACAATAGCAAAACAACAAAATAACTGGGCCTTTACTTACAAGGAGTTCCTCTGCTGGCTTCTTCCATAGTTACCCTGACATAGGGCTTGCTAAAGTCTACTTCAATTTCATCAGAAAAAGGAGCTGGCTGCCGTAAGCCCTTAAAAGAGGAAAGTGAAGGGAGAAAAAAGTTAAATTCAATGATACAAACCGAAATACTCAAAAAATGACAGCTTTGAAGAACAATCAGTGGTTCAACATGCAGTGACTAAAATTCCTCCTACAACTTCATAACATGAAGAAGAAAAAAAAGGCATTCCAAAAATGACAAGTGAAAGTGGCAACCTTTTACCAAATGGGTAAATCATGGTCTCAAAGATAAATGTCTTACTGGTGATTTCAGGGTAAAGACTGAGCAAGGTGTCTGGGAACAGTCCCAACTGACTGGGCGCAGAATGACGGCTCCTCTGTTCTATGTGTCTGAATTGCCAAGGTTCGTAAGTGCATTTCAATTGGCTTCAACTAAGGGACTGTGAAGGCAAACAGCTCCTGTATACTTTACTGAGTACAATTATCACTGTGTAAATCTTTGCACTGTAAATACGTTCTAATGCTCATAATAGCCCAGTGAAGCAAGTAGTACAATAGTTTGGTATCCTCAATTTAAAGATGAAGCAAGCAAGGTTCAGAGAAGTTACATGAATTATATGTGATTACTTAGAGGCAAAGCTGAAATAAGAAGGCAGGTATGGGTTTTCCTTTATAAAGGAAAGCCTTCCTCAGGAGTTTTTGTTAACTTTATTCCTATTTTATTCTATTCCATGCTATTATGACTGCAACTGTTTTCTTAATTTTATTTTTGGATTGTTCCTTGCTAGTGTGTGTAATTTCAGTTCTTCTTGTATATTGATCATATGTGTCCTCTGTCTTTGCTAAACTCAGTGATTAATTCTAGCAGTTTGATAGATTCCTTAGGATTTTCAACATATGAGATGATGCTGTCTGTGAATAAAGACAGCCTATTTATTCCTTTCCAACCTGGATGCCTTTAATTTCCTTTTATCATCCCTCCTTGCTCTAGTTGGAACTTCTAGTACAGTGTTGAATAGAAGCAGGAAGGACAAATGTTCTTGCCTTCTTCCCAGTCTGAGGCAACTTTCACCATTAAGTGCTACCTGTAAGTTTTTTGTAGATGCCCTTTATCAGGTTGAAAAATCTCCCTTCTTTTTACAGTTTGTTGAGAGCCCTTATAATAAACAGATGTTGGATTTTCATTTTGTCTTTTATTAATTATGGTATATTAAATTAATTATTTTAATATGTTAAACCAATCTTGAATACCTAAGTGAAAACCCTCTTGGTCATATTATAATAAATCATTGTATATGTCCCTAAATTCAATTTATTAACATAACAAGAACTTTGTGAGGGATTTTGAACTATAATTTTCTTGTGCTGTTTTTTCTGGCTTTAATAGCTGGCCTCATAAAATAGGTGTTTTCTTCTCCACCATTTCCTGAAAGTATTTGCATGGGATTGATATTTTTCCTTCCTTAAATGTTAAAAGGCTTACACCTATGAAGCCATTTGCCTGGACTTCTCTTTGCAGGAAGACTTTTAAAAACTAATTCAAGTTTTTTTATTTGGGATAGATCTATTCACATTTTCTATTTTTTTTAATTTATTGATTTTAGAGGTGGGGAGAGAGGGACAGACAGACAGACAGATATCGCTTTGTTGTTCCAATTACTTATGCAGTCATTGGTTCTTCTTGTATGTGCCCTGACTGGGGATCAAACCCACAACATGGGTGTATGGGGACGATGTTCTAACCAACTGACCTACCCAGCCAGGGCACATTTTCTATTTCATTTTGGGTCAGTTTTGATAGTTTGTCTCTTTCTAGGAATCTATTTCATCTAAATTGTCAAAAATTTTGACACAAAGTTGTTCATAATATTCCCTTGCCACCCCTTTGATTTCTGTTGGGCTGTAGTGATGTTCCCTTAGAATTTGAAATTCTAAACAGATCATATCCTGATTGGGCTAAACCCAGAAACTGGAAAGACATTGTTTTGTCCTGTTTTCAGATAAGGATAGATTTTTGAAATTGTTTTAAAATTAAAGTATATTTCTTTTTTAAATTACTTATATAAGCTTAGTTTAAAACATTCCAAAACTATAAAATAAGCAAAAACACTTATTTTTAGATGTGTGCTATCGTTTTTAAAACATTTTTAAAAAGAGGTAAGACTAGACCAAGGACCCAAATGTACAATTTCCTGAATTTATTAGTGATTTTCCTACAGAGTAGAGGGAACAATTTATCCTCTAGAAGTTAGCATGCAAAGAGTCACTAAAAGTATATACTATTCACAAAATAACACATATTCTATGATTTCATCTATATGATGGTCAAAAACAGACAAAGCTAATAAAAAATAGAAGCCAAAGTACAAAGAGAAAATTTGGGAAAAGAGGATATTAACTAGCAGAGGGCTTGAGAAAGTCTTCCGGGAATACTGGTGATCACATATGTAAATATTTACTGAGCTATACTATTAAGGTTTGTGTACCTTTCCATATGTAAGTTATACCTCAAGGAACAGATGACATTCAGCCACAAAAAGAAATGTGGTACTGATGCATGCTACAACATGGAACGCATTATGCTAACTGAAAGAAGTCAGCTGCAAAAGACCACTTATATGATTCCATTTATATCTACTGTCCAGAATAGGTAAATTTTTAGACAGAAAGTAGATTAGTATTTACATCCGGCTGGGAGAGTTGGGGAGAAATGAGGAGTGACTACTAACAGGTACGGGGTTTCTCTCTGGGGGTGATGAAAATGTCTTAAAATGGGCGATACGATGGTTGCATAACTCCATGACTATTCTAAAAACCACTTGATTGTATACTTTAACTGGGTATTGTATTATAACAGTATATAAATTATACCTCAATAAAGTTTTTTACATACATAAAATACATTTTTATACATGTAAAATATAAACATATATGAGGGGGGGCCCCCAAAAAAACAGAATTTATTTATTAAAATTGTGTATTTATTCCTACATGTTTAAATTTCAGTCACCTTCAAAGTACTCTCTCTCTATTTGGTGCAATACACCTATCAAGACATCTTTTCTACTGCTCACAACAGTTTTTGAACTCATTGATTCTGATGCCTTTTAGTGCTTCTCCCGTTTTTTGTTTCACCTCTTCCACATCAGTGAAACGTTTCCCTCTGAGAACTCTTTTCACCCAGGGAAACAACAAAAAAGTCACTCAGGGTGAGATCAGGTGAACAGGGAGGGTAGGGCAGGGGGTCATGCCATTTGTGATCAAAAACTGCTGAACACTCAGCACGGTGTGGGCAGGTGCGCTCCTAAATCACCCATCATGAAACGGGCAAAGGCATTGAAAGAGTCTTCAAAAAAAGTTCACTGAAGCTGAACACAGCCTCTCACAACAATGACAGAGGGAACACTGGTACAGAGGGTTCCTAGAGCACACATCTAGTGGGGGAAGCCTGTCTTACAATGGGCCCTCCCTCCAGAAGATAATTCTAGGTTTTTGGGGTCCCCTCTCATGTATGAAACACATAGAAAAATATACGATTATTAACAATAACGTACTGGCAGCAGAAATGGCACCAGAAATTAGACCTCAATTCAGCAACCTTGGTACTTGAGTTCTTGCTAAGAAAGAATTCAGAGCCAAGACTCCAACTATAAGAAAAAGCTTATTTATTTAGCAAGTCACAGAGGTAGAAGAAGTGAGCTATGGAAGAAATGGGCTCAGGAAACAAGTTACAGAGGCAAAAGAAGGGCCCTTGGAGCTTAGGAGAGAGAAAGAGAGGGAGGCAAGGAAAATGAGGGAAGTGGGTGGGGAAAGGAGTGGGCAAGCTCTATAGAGCAGCTGGGTCCTCCATCTCAAGGACTTTTAGGAGAGGTCCCAGAAGAGGATCTCAATAGAATATTCATCAGCTTTCCACTGTGTTCTTTCAGGTCATGGTCTCTACTGATTGGTCAGCACCAGGGCAGGGGGTCATTAGTCAATGTAGCTGGTCCTGATGTCAGCCATTGTGTAGCTTGTCTGATTTTGCTGTTTTTCTGGACCTGGAACTGAAACACAACTGAGGCCTAGATGTATTTGATGGAGATCAGAACATCACTGCCTTGGGGGCTTAATGCTTTAGGGCTATTCCCTGGCCCCTCTGTTCATTCCTCCTCTAAGGGGGTCTAACCCACCTGAGTAGCAACATGCTGGAGGAAGAAAGGTCAGGGAAGGTATGAACCATATGACCAGAGATACAAGAGGTCAGGACGTCTGAACTGCATATGCTGGGGGAGGAAAGGTTACCCTGGGTGGGGAAGGTCCTTGTTTTTCCAGTTTTGCCTGTTGTCAGACACCTGGGAAATAAAAGACCAGCCTTACTGTGTCTCTGAAAGTTATTACCAACGGTATGCTGAGATTTGGTTGTTAAGTGCTGAGGAATTTTGTAGGCCAGTTATTAAATCATTGGTAGTTAAAAATCAATCACAGAAATCAGCAAACGTTACATATCAGAAGGTTTTCCCCCCCTCAGTAAGACAGTTTACCAGGACACCAATGGTTATTTTGCATACTTAGAAATAGATCAGTTCAGAGGTTATTATAGGCAGAAGGACATGGACTTAGGGATTTTTCCATAAATGTTACAGTAGGAGTAGAAAGGGTGACAGATAAAAGAGTTTGTGAAGGAAGAATAGGTGGGATATGTTAAAAAGAAAATATATTGTCACCTGAGAAAGAAATTACAATAACTGAGATTTTGATCTGAACAAAATAAGCTTGCGGTACCATTACCAGGAATAGAGAAATTTTAAAAGGAGTTGAGATCAAAGAAAGTGAGAACTGAGAAAAGTCTCTGAATTTGGAGATTCAAACGACTATTAGAGACCTTTAGAATATATTACTGAAAGTTAGAACACCAGTGCCTTAAGAAAATTGGAAGATGGTGAAATAAATTAGTAATAATCTTTCAGTAGAGAAGTGTGACCATAAAAATGAGAAAACATAAAGGTATCTAGAGGGAATAGAAGGATTTTTAATTAAGGAGATATGTACATATCTAAGACAGAAGAAAAGGAGCCAATGAGATTGAAAATAGTGGAGAAGGAAAAAACAGAATTAAGGGAGAAAGAGGCTAGAAGAATAGCAGGGAATAGCATCACAGGAGAGTAGGGGAAAGGTGTTAGCTCTAGAAATAAGCAGGATCACATTCCGCTAAAAGCAGAAGGAAGGAAAGGTAATAAAAGAATGATGTTGAATGTAAAAGAAGAAAGATGTACAAACTTGTATCTGATGCCCTCAATTTTCTCAGTATAGTGGAAAAGTGAAGTTACCTATGAAGAACAGGTAGATTGGAATGAGAATGAAAGCTTGAGGGAAGAAGAAAATATTTAGAATAGTTGTAGGAAATGTATTAGAGCATTAGCAAATAATTAATGAGACTATCAGGCACTATATTCAAATTCAGATCAAGCTAGAAACTACAGTAGCCAAGTTAATGGGTTCAGGAAGAGAAGTAGGCCCTGGTGAATGGAAGGGAGAAAAGAGGAAATGAAAAGTTACAGAGACAAAGGAATCTGGACATTTTTTCAAAGAAGATATGCTAATGGCCAAAAAGCACATGAAAAAATGCTCAACAATATTAGTCACTATGAAAATGCAAATCAAAGCCACAAAGAGCTACCACTTCTTTCCCATTAGGATGGTTTTAAGCAAAAAAGACAGGCAATAACAATAATGGCCCGGAGAAATTGGAACCTTCCTATACTGCTGCTGTGATGTACACTGGTGCACAGCTTTGGAAAACACTCATCAAAACGTTATTGAACATAGAATACCATATGATCTAGAAATTATACTCTAGGATATATAACCAAGAAAATAAAAATATATGTTTTAAAAAGAACTTGTACATGAATAATGTTCATAACAGCATTATTCACAATTGCCAAAAATGAAAGCAATCCAAATATCCATCAACTGATGAATGGATAAACAAAATGATACATCAATATAAAATACTACTCACCTATAAAAAGGAATAAAGTACTGATACATGCTACCACCTAGATAAAATAAAAGAAGCCAGACTAAAAAGGCCACATATTATATGATTCCAGTTTTATGAAATGTCCAGAATTAGGGACAGAAAGTAGATTAATGATTGCCAGGCGGTAGAAGGCGAGGGGAATGGGGAGTGACTACTAATAGATAGGGGGTTCTTTTTGTGGGGATGAAAATGTTCTGGAATTAGTGGTGAAAGCTGCACAACATTGTGAATATACTAAAAACAATTGTATTGTACACTTCAAAATGGTTAAAATGGTAAATTTTGTCTCAATTTAAAAAGATACATTAAGTATCTTATCTTTCACAACTCTTATTTCTTCAGTCTCCCTTGTAGTATACCATGTACGTTCAAGACAGAAGGCAAATGCAGCTGTCTCTTCTGGCTAGAGTTTGTGCTGAATCAATTCCTCCTAAGTATAGAGAATGAAACGTAGGGTTCTTCAGCTACAGCCGATCAGCAAAATCTTTATGTCTCCAGGGTTGCCTCCAGTTAGAAAGTGTAGTATTTTTGGACTGCCAGCCAAGATGGGGCATAGATAGATATACTTGACTTCCTTGCAGAACCAAAAGAAAGACAACAACAAATTTAAAAACAAAAATAACCAGAACTACCAGAAAATCTAATGTATGGAAGTCCAACCAAGGAGTTAAAGAAGAAACATTCATCCAGACTGATAGGAGGGGCAGAGACAGGCAGCCTGGTGGAGAGGACTCATGGCAGGGCGGTGGCTGGGGTACCGGGCAGTCCCACATTTGAGTGTGAATAAACCAGGGGGAACAACTGGGGAGTGAGACAGACCGCGCAACCCAGGGTTCCAGTGCAGGGAAATGAAGCCTCAAAACCTCTGACTGTAAGAAGAAACTCCCAGTCTCACAGGAGAGTTCATTGGAGAGACTCATAGTGTCCTAGAATGTACACAAACCCACTCACCCAGGAATCAGCACCAGAAAGGCCCAATTTGTTTGTGGGAAGTGGAGTAAGTGACTGAAAGCCAACTGACAGCCAAGTGAGCTGCATTGTTCTGTCTGACCTCTACCCCACACACAGAACCACAACAAAACAACATGGGTTGCTCCGCCCTGGTGAATACCTAAGGCTCAGCCCCTTACATCATAAGAGGCATGGTGAGAAAAAAAAATATGGCCCAAATGAAAGAACAAAGTTCCAAAAATAAAACTAACTGATGAAGAGACAGTCAACCTATCAGATGCACAGTTCGAAATGCTGGTAATCAGGATGCTCACAGAAATGGTTGAGGATGGTTGCAAAATAGAGGAAGAAGTGAAAGCTATACAAAGTGAAATAAAGGAAAATGTACAGGAAACCAACCAACAGTGAAGGGAAGGAAACCAGGACTCAAAATTATCTGGACCAGAAGGAAGAAATAACATTCAACCAGAACAAAATGAAGAAACAAGAATTCAAAAAAATGAGGAGAGGCTTAGGGACCTCCAGGACAACTTTAAATGTTCCAACATCCGAATCATAGGGATACCAGAAGGAGAAGAGGATGAACAAGAAATGGGAAACTTATTTGAAAACATAATGAAGGAGAACTTCCCTAATCTGGCAAAGGAAATAGGTTTCCAGGAAGTCCAGGAAGTTCAGAGAGTCCCAAAGAAGCTGAACCCAAGGAAGCACACACCAAGGCACATCATAATTACATTACCCAAGATTAAAGATAAGGAGAGAATCTTAAAAGCAGTAAGATTTCCCATAAGACTATCAGATGATAGGCTTATGGGAACTCTTTGTAGGTAACTGTCCCATAAGAGTTCCCATAAGACTATCATCTGACTTCTCAAAAGAAACCTTACAGATAAGAAGGGGCTGGAAAGAAGTATTCAAAGTCATGAAAGGCAAGGGCCTTCATCGAAGATTACTGTATCCAGCAAAGCTATCATTTGTAATGGAGGGGCAGATAAAGTACTTCCCAGATAAGGTCAAGCTCAAGGAGTTCATCATCACCAAGTCCTTATTAAATGAAATGTTAAAGGGACGTATCTAAGAAAAAGAAGATGACCACAAATATGAACAGTAAAATGACAACAAACTCACAACTATCAACAACTGAACCTAAATGAAAAACAAAAGCAAACTAAGCAAACAACTAGAACAAGAACAGAACCACAGAAATGGAGATCACATGGAGGGTTATCAGTGGGGATGGGGAGGGGGGAGAATGGGGAAAAAGGTACAGGGAAATAAGAAGCATAAATGGTAGGTACAGGGGGAGGTATGGGAAATGGAGAAGTGAAAGAACTTATACATACGACCCATGGACATGAACTAAGATGGGAGAATGCTGGTGGGAGGGGGTGCAGGACAGAGGGAATAAAGGGGAGAAAAAAATGGGACAGCTGTAATAGTATAATCAATAAAATATATATTTAAAAAAATAAAGTGTAATATTTTTATAAACACCCTGTTACTTTCATCTCAGTTAGAGAACAGTGTCTCTAAACTTTGAGGCTTATAAAAGCAGGAATAAGTATTTCTACTTGTGTTATAAAACATACCTCCTTCATTGTAACCTCAAGAGAATCCTACGGAATAATATTGCTTTCAAGTCTTTTGACTATCTGATAGTGAAGTATACAGGAAAGGGAGTAGGTTTAAAACTTAGATCTAAACCCCAGCTCTATTACTTAATAGCTGTGAAATCACAGCAAGCTTTTAAAACTTTCATTTCTTCTATAAAACAGAAGATAATACTTCTGCCCCACAAGGTTATTATGAGGATTAAATAAAATAGCATACGCAAAGTAACTAGCATAATATTTCACATTCAGTAGGCACTCAACAAATTTAGTTCACCATCAACAATGTTAGCTCACTTTCTCTTCCATTCTATGAACATAGGTTTCATTATGCCAACAAAATTAATTAAATTGCATTAATCTAAGAATTTTTTAGCTTCTTAATGCTATATAAAGTATCTAAACCTATGCAAATTATAACCAATACTGATCATCATTATCCTGTAAATTATAAATGATCTGCTGAATGCAATATTACTTCAATAAAAACTTTTTCCTGATTTTGTTCACATATATAACTTATTATTCCTCAAAATGAAAAAGAAGAGATACTTTTGAAAATGAAAAAGAAGAAATTCCACTGTTCTTACTAGTAGGGAAATGGAGATAACTGAAATAATTAAGACTAGAACTTAATATTGGCTTTCCAGTACTCTTTCTACTTCTAAGCCTTTTTTTTCTTTACATTTAAACTTTTATTTTTTAATAATATTGACATGCAGTATTATATTAGTTTCAGGTGTATAATTCAGTGATTAGACATTTATATAACTTATGAAGTGATCACCTCGATAAAACTTGTACCCACCTGATGCCATACATAGTTATTACAGTATCATTGACTATATTCCCTATGCCGTACTTTATATGCCCATGACTATTCTGTAACTACCAACTTGTGCTTCTTAATCCCTTCACCTTTTTTTTAAATCTTCATCCAAGGACACTTTTTCATTGCTTTTAGAGACAGAAAGAGAGAGAAGGGGAGAGGGAGAGAAACATCAATGTATGAGAGAAAGAACATCGATTGGTTGCCTCTTATACACGTCTGGACCAGGGATCGCACAAACAACCTAGGTATATGCTCTGACCAGGAATTGCACCCACAGACTCTCGGTTATGGGATAATGCTCCAACCAACTGAGCCACATGGCCAAAGCACTTAACTGGTTTTACCTATCCCCCCACCCTTTCCCATCTGTCAGCTGTCAAAGTATTCTCTATCTACGAGTCTGTTTCTATTGTTTGTTTGTCTATTTTGTTTTTTAGATTCCACATATAAGTGAAATCATATGGCATTTGTTTTTCTCTGTCTTATTTCACTTAGCACAATACCCCCTAGGTCCACCCATGTTTTTCAAGGGGCAAAATTTCATTCTTTGTTATGGCTGAGTCACATTCCATTGTGTGCTCCTACATATACCACTTCTTTATCAATTCATCTATTGATGGACACTTAGGTTGCTTCCATATCTTGGCTATTGTAAATAATGCTACAATGAACATATGGATGCATATCTTTTCAATTTAGTGTTTTGGGTTTCTTTGAATAAATACCCAGAAGTGAAATTGCTGGGTCCTTTTGTGTTTCTTGTTATAGCCTGTTTTAAAGTCTATTTTGTTTGGTATGAGTATTGCTACCCAGCTTTTTTTTCCTTTCCATTTTCATGAAATATCGTTTTCCATCCCTTTACTTTCAGTCTGTGTCTCTTTCGATCTGAAGTGAGTCTCCTGTAGACAGCATATGTAAGGGTCTTGTTTCCTTATCCATTCACCAACCCTATTTCTTTTAATTGGTGAATTTAATCTATTTGCATTTAAAGTAATTGTTAGATCCAATATACAGTTCAGGAGGTGGAAGTTACACTCATCTCCTCCTAAGTCCAAACTGTAATTACAAATAAATTATAGAGCAATGAACCTGAATTACCAACTGAAGACTAGCTGAACAGAAGTCTTATAACCAATGATTTACAAAAGAATCATTGTATGATTCTTGATATGGCTATCAAGACTGATAGGAAGGGCAGAGACATAAAAGATCTGGCACTGCAGCCACCTATCTCAGCCACAAAGGTTGAGATCCCTAAAAAGCATGGAATCTCAACCCTACGCGTGGATCCCACCAGCCCGAAGCACCAGAGCCAAGAAGAGGAGACCACATAATACCTGGCTGTAAAAATCAGCAAGGATTCTGTATGCCAGGGAGAAACAGAAGTCTTCTAGAAACCCAGATTCCCTGTTAAAGGGCCAATGCCAAAATCTCATTCCCGGCCACTTACCCTGGGCTCCTGCAGAGAGAGGGTGGATTGGAGTAGACTGGAGTCACATAAGAACAGACTGGGCTTCATGGCTCCAGGGAGAGCTGAAGCGACAGTGGCCTGTGTGCCTGTACTGAGTTCCTCTCTCGTTCCACCCACAGACACCATCTTTCCTGGGTCAAGCACTCCCCTCCATACTGAATCAGCCTGGAGGAATGCACTAGCCCTGCCGGCCCAGCTCCCTGTTGCCCTGCCCTGCTGAGCTTATAACCTGTAGAGGAGTTACCTGCAAGGGCCCATGGTGTAGACTTTCTTGGAGGGCTCTTGATAGTAAATTCAGGGAGTATCAGAGACCAAGTTGTGTGGCTCTAGGGCAGGGGCCATTTCCCTCCACCCCTAGCCAGACCAGTGCTGCTCCCCTCATGAAAGATCCACTAGCCCCACCATCCTGACACCTGGTGGCCCTGCCCTGCTGAGGAGTCAGATGGCTGTGGCCAGTTTGGGCCTTTGGTGCAAACTCTCTTGGAAGTCTCTTGTGGAGGGAGAGACAGTTCTGTGGCACTGCAGTGGGGGGTATGTTTTCCTCCCACACCCAACCCCCAATACCATTCCTATGCAGAGCCCTCCCTTCACACAGCCAAATCTTGGTCTATTTGGGTCTGATGAAGACTGCTGGCCTCATCCTGATAACTCCCTGAGACCCCACCCTACCGCAAAGGTCTGCAGGCACTCAGCAAGTGGCAGCTGGCCTTGGTATACCCTGAGACTTTGGCTGAGTGGCCTCAGTCACAGCACTGGTGCTGAGTTTGAGTCAATATTAATCTGCCTCTACCTGGTGACTCAATGGGAACCTACCTCACACACCTCATAAACCGCCAAAGACTATTTCAGCAACTTAGCCTAACAGCAAGCCAGCAGGTGGAGGCAGATCTCAGGGCACCTTGGGCCTTTTGCTGACGTGCCCCCAGTCTCGGTGCTGCTGAAAGCGGGCCTTGGTGCACAGCATGGGCCCTCCCACACACACCCAGGCCCAGCAGAGGCAGCCACAAACTGTGGATCACTTTGTAGCTCCAAACAGGTATCCCAGGGCTGGTAGCAGGCAGCACCTGACATTGACCTGCACCAGAGTCCCTCCCAAGAGGCCCTAGACAAGGGTGTCAAACTCATTTTCACCAGGGGCCACATCAGCTTCGAGGTTGCCTTCAAAGGTCCTAATGTAATTTTAGGACTGTATAAATGTAACTACACCTTAACTAGGGGCAAGGAGCTCGGCACTGCCTCTGGGTAGAAACAAGGTGCTGGGCCAGATAAAACAAGATGGAGGGCCAGATTTGGCCCGTGGGCCTTGTGTTTGCCACCTGTGCCCTAGAACCAACACACCTGGTGACAGGACTCAGGCCACATCAGAGCGCAGCCCAATTAGCTCCACAAGCAGCACACCCAAAGGAAGATATGAGCAGGCACCAGAACCTGCTGGGGGGAATTCCAATTCATGGAGTCAGCCCCTGCACAGCAGCTTGTACACTGTGGTCAGGATCAATCCTCATAGTCAGTGAGCCCAAGGGTCAACTCCACCCATGGACAGGCCAATAGCAACTACAACAGGAGGGTTCACATAACTTACATAATGGACATTCCTGGAGCACCCAGCTCAGGCAATCAGGAAGACTGTGCCACTGAGCCCCACAGGACACTTACTACATAAGGCCACCCCACCAAAACTGGGAGGCCTAACAGATCTAAATACCTAATACACAGAAACAATTACAGAGAAGCAGCCAAAATGGGGAGACACAGAAACATGACCCAAATGAAAGAACAAGCGAAACCCCCGAAAAAAGAACTAAATAAAAGAGAGGCAAGCAATCTACCAGATACTGAGTTCAAAACAATGGTTATAAGGACACTCAAGGAACTCAGGGGAAGAATGGAGAAACTCAGTGAGAACTTAAAGAGATAGTAAACATAGAAAGGACACAGAAACCATAAAAAAAGGACCAGTCAGAAATAAAGAATACAATAACTAAAATGAAGACTATACTGGAAAGAATCAACAGCAGGTTAGATGAACCAGAGAATCAAATCAGCAATGTGGAAGACAACATAGCAGAAAACACCCAATCAGAGCAGCAAAAAGAAAAAAATAATACCCCCTTCCCCCCCAAAAAAAAACACAAGGATAGATTAAGGGACCTTTGGGACAATATCAAGTATAACAGTATTTGTATCATGGGGATACCAGATGGAGAAGAGAAAGAGAGAGCAAGGGATTAAGAGCCTATTTGAAGAAATAATGACTGAAAACTTCCTTAACCTGGTGAAGGAAAAAGACACACAAGTCCAGGAAGCAGAGAGAGTCCCAAACAAGATGAACCCAAAGAGGCCTACACCAAGACACATCATAATTAAAATGGCAAAGGTTAAAGACAAATAATCCTAAAAGCAACAAGAGAAAGGAGCTCCCATAAGATGGTCAGCTGATTTCTCAACAGAACTTTGCAGGCCAGAAGGGACTGGCACAAAATATTCAAAGTGATAAAAAGCAAGAACCTACAACCAAGATTACCCAGAAAAGCTGTCATTTAGAACTGAAGGACAGAAAAAGCACTTCCCAGAGAAGAAAAAGCTAAAGGAATTCATTACCACCAAACCAGTATTATAAGCAATGTTAAAGAGTCTTCTTTAGGAAGAAGGAAAAAAACCCGAAAATATGAATAATAAAATGGCAATAAATATATTATCTATCAACAATTACTATATTTTTATTTCATAATTTTCTTATTCAATTATAGTTTATATTCAATATTATTATTTTCTATTACTTTCAGGTGTACGGCATAGTGGTTAGTTATAATATACTTTACAAAGTGTTCCCCACAATATTTACAGTACCTACCTGGAAAAATACATAGTTATTACAATATTACTGACTATATTCCCTATGCTGTTTTCTTTATGCCCACACTGTTCAGGTTCTTCTTGATATCCTTGGTGCTGGGGGAGGCATTGCCCCAGAGGGCAGCCAGCAAGTAGGAGGCAAAGTAGCACATCTCACAGGTGGTGGAGAGGCCTCATGTGTGCAACCTGAGAGGCAACAGGTGTGGGAAACTCTTGTCTATTTCTTGAATTCCTACTTATCCTTCAAAGTTCAAGTTGGAAATAATCTCCTCAATGAACCTTATCAAAAACCACTGTCCGCACCCTTCGGTCAAAATTCCTGTAACCTTCTATTTGTCCTTTTTCATATTGTATCTTAATTATGTCTCCATCCCCTATTTTTCTGTGAACTTCTTAAGGGCAAGGTCATCTTTTCATTTTTGTATCTCTAATTCTAGCAACTGGCACACAGAGGTTCTCAATATACGTTGACTGAAATAAGATGAGATCTCCTTAAGCAGAACTGTGGCCAATTTCCTCCAGAGTTTAGGTACTTCGTTACTTATTCATACATATAATAAATATTAAGATAGGCTAATGTTTTATTCTTTGTAAATACTTTTGTGATCCTTTTGATTATACCTTTAGAAATATCTGTATCAGTAAATTCTTTATACTTATAAACAAACTAGCCATAAAAGTTATCCCTTAATTTTATCTCAACTCTTTCCCACTCTTCTATCCATTTCATCCTGACCCATCAACCCAACTATCCAATACATGGTGAACTTTCCCATTCCTTTCCCCACTTGCAAGGAAAGCACTTTTCTAAAGCTAATGAACTCTGAGCCCTGGAACCCTACATTATGCTCACATCTCTCAGAGGGAAGAGCTTGCTTATCTTTACACTCCTAGTTACCTACTGCCACGCTGGCACATTATAAATGTGTGATAACATCTTGTCTGCTCAGTCCAAATGTTAGCTAATGAATGGATAAATATAAAATGGTATGTAATATTTGATGGCATGCTATTAGCCAATAAATAGAAATCAAGTACTGATACATGTTACAACATTAATGAATCTTGAAAACATGCCCAGTGAAAGAAGCTAGCCACAAAAGACCACATATTGTATGATGCCATTTGTATGTAATACCCAGGACAGAAAAATCTATAGTGCTGGAAAGTAGATCAGTGGTTTCCAGAGGCTGGGGAGGTTGGAAGGAAATGGGAAGTGATTGCTAATGAGTATGGGGCTTCTTTTTGTAGTGATAAAAGCATTCTAAAATTAGTTGTGGGGATGGTTGCACAACTCTGTGAATATACTAAAAACCACTGAATTGTACAGTTTAAATTGGTCGGTTATATGATCTCAATAAAGCTGTTATTTAAAAAATATCTTGCTTGCTTTTGCAGAATTGAAAGGGGTTCAGAGACAGAAAGTACAGGTATATGATGGAGATGACAAACAAGTTTATTTAATGTATCCCCTCATTAGGATCAGTTAGCCAGTTGGGTGAGTGAATCTTTAACCATTAGCCCATTCTAAATAGTCAGCATGTGCCAGAGAAGAATGTGGAATAGGTAACAAAAGTCACTCAACTGATTTGTGACATGAATATATAATGTAAAGTAATTTAAAGAACTGAGATTCCTCAGATTCTAAGGACCAAAAATTTAAGTCTTCTCAGAGCCCACTCCACTAAGATGGGCCTTCTTTGCTCTATTCCTGGCTATGGCGACTGGCTGAGAGTACCACCTATTTGGTCATAATTTGTTCCTACTCCAAGTGAGGTTGTTGAATTGGTGTCTACCACCATCTCCTTAACCTAAAATGTCTAAGAAACATTCAGAAATTAACAATGCACTGTTTTGTTGACTGCTGAGTCATTTTCTGAGTTTTCTTCTGCTGTATGCAGAACGATGGTATCTATTTACACCTAAATCTCCATACCATATGACTACACTTTCCATGGCAAAAGGAGCTTTGAAGATATGATTAAATTAAAGGACTTGGAGGCAGGGAGAGTATCCTGGATTATCCAGGCATGTCCAGTGTAATCACAAGGGTCTTGATAAGTGAATGAGGGAGAAAGGAGAGTCAGAATCAGGAGGTGTGATGACAGACACTGTGGTCAAGGCGCCAGGACTGCTCGCTGGCACCATGAGCAGAGCAATGGGGACAGCCAGCCTCTAGAAGCTAGAAAGGCAAGGAAACTGATCCTCCCCTGGAACTTCCAGCCCCGCCAACACTTTGACTTTAGCTCCCTAAGACCCATTTCAGTCTTTTGACCTCCAGAACTGAAAGATATATCTGTATTGTCTTACTCCACTGAACTTGTGGTAACTTGTTACAGCAGCAATAGGAAAGGAATACACTTGCCCCACAAATGTCATCAATACCAAGCCTGGAACATATGCTTCCTATCTGTGAAGTCTACTTGCTTCTATTGCTCAAGATAGAATATTGGTTTGGAACAACTGTTAACTGTGTCAGAGTAGAAATATTTTTCCATTTGGGCTATGAAGCTCCAGAACGAACCAATGGAAAGTGCAGTTTGATCACTGACTAATGGCCATCATAGGTTAAGAAAATACAGAAACATGCAATTTTGTCATTGGGATTTTGAAACACTGATTTCATAATATTGTATATCAATAATCATTTCAATTGTGTGTTCTTTGACATGTTTTATGGGGACGAAGGTTTAGTAAGGATATAAACCTGAGGCAGGATGAGCAATTTGGAATGGGGTATTTCACTGAAGGCTTGGCAACAGAAATACACAGATAATGTTCCAGAGATAAAGGATCATAAGGTAAGCAGTAATAGAAAAAAGTTCTCATCTAAGATATAAGCAGTAATAGAGTGGGTAAGTGATATGGAAGAAAAGACAGTAAGACACAGAAAACTAAACACCATGAGATGATATCAAGATCAGATCACTGCCGACAGCCCCAATTTCTCTACTAGTTTGAATTTTATCTTCAGCCTAATATACAACACAATCTCCAAATTTTCCTAATATTCTTTTTCCAATTTCAATGTAAAGCTGAGTTATAATCTAGTAAAAAAAAGCATAAGATTTATAACAACTGTGTAAATACTTACTATCCACACTTACTATTCATTCCCTCCATTATTTAAGAAGACATGTAATGCTGTATCAGTTTTCTACCCTCCCCCTGGGTTATATGCACAACACAGAAATCTCTTCCTTACTTACAACTGCACAGCGTGGCATTTTAGAAGGAATCCCATCTTCCTCTGTTGCCCCATTGGGTCCAGGTACCTCTTTCCTCCTCTTCCTTGTGTTGACTTTGGCTGAACTCTGTGCATCCATCTTCTTTTAACCGGTCATACAAAGTGAAAAAGAATTTTTTCTCATTGAGGTAGAAAAAAGTCTGTCACCAGTATTTCAGAGATGTTAACACAGATATACTCAGCAAAAGATCAATTCCATAGCACACATTTCACAAAGAAGATCCAACTGCATCTGGAAAAAACAAAGCTTCACAAAACACAGGATCCAGTAGAAACTCTGAAATGCCTCTCTGTGGAACAACGGCCACAATTAATCACCTGACTTGGAAATTATTCCTCCCGACCAATGAAGCATGCATGCTAACTACTAATTTCATATTCTGATTACATTCAAAAGATTGGAATAACTTGGCTGAGAAAGTTAGTTGTACAGACTTTAACGCTACCCCTTATATCATTCCTGGGATATCTGGAGGTATGATCAGCAAAAGGAAATGTAAAAGGTATATCTTCTGTGCAAATGGGGAAAAGGGCCTTTTTTAAAGGAATGGTCATCACCATTCCTGGTTTAACAAAGCATGGATTTCTTAACTCTAAATGCTCTGTAGATTTCAGAGACCACTCCACTAAGGATGTATAGAAATTGTAGTGTAAAGGTACCGCATCTTTTAAATGCCCTTCCTTTTCTTTCTTCAATACACAGTTCCCCTTGCTCTTTCAGAGTCTTAAACCCCTTACAGTTGTTCAGAGTCCCCAACTATTAAAACCCCACCCAGGCTTCTCCTTCCCCCAGGAAAAAATTTATTTATCACTGTCTCATTTAGCAGAGAGCTTTTAGCAACTAGCTATCATATAAAAGGTCTGAATGTTTGCTATTTCATGTTTAGATGTTGGCTTGTGCTACCTCTCCAAACCCCAGCAAGGATAGCTGCATTCTTCTTGGGTAACGATTTATACAAGCAACTACTTAATTTCTTGGTAACAGTGAAAGACAGAAGAAAGACCCTCAGGGCAGAGGTGGGAAACAACAACTGCCTGAGGGAATGAGGACATTCTATTCTGCCTCATCAACACTAATAAGTCCTTCTCATCTAAACAAAAGCATTCAGCCTTACTTTCTTTCCTCCAGTTAAATTCCTAGTGGCAACGTGACAAGATCTATAAGAAACCTGACCCAATTCTTAGAGACTGAAGGTGACACCCTAATGCCCTAAATACTAGGCTGACAAAGAAAAAAAAAATGTGAGTCTAAAGTGAAAGATGAACACCACCCAGAAACTCCCTTTCATTACAAATGCAAATTAAAATGGAAGAAGGATACTATATTTTTACAAGTTTTCCCAGTGATGATGATCAGAGCTTTTCTCCTTCTTCTTCATTATTATTATTATTTCAAAATATCCAGGTCTGTATTACTATTCCTATCTCACTGTCTGAGAGGCCTGAGAAGAATGACTAATCAGTCCATTTAGAGAGCATTTCTCACTTGCATATGACAAGACTTCTCTAAGTATGCACTAAGTTCTTCTCAGGATAAGCAGACAAAATCCATTAGAGAAATACAACCAGCAATCTGGTGACAGACAGCTCAAGATCAGGTAATCAATACTACTTACTGTGCCCTGGTTGATGTGGCTTGGTGGATTGAATGCCAGCCTGCAAACCAAGGGGTCACCGGTTCAATTCCCAGGCAGGGCACATGCCTGGGTTGTGGGCCAGGTCCCCACTTGAGGGTATGCCAGAGTCAACCACACATTGATCTTTCTCTACTTGTCCCTTCCCCTCTCTCTAAAAATAAATAAATAGAATCTTAAAAAAAAAAAACCCTTCAAAAAAATAGTACTTACTGTGTAGAAGGTACGATAACAATTTTTAAAGTAAAAACTATTTTCTCAAGAAGTCTTCAATCAAGGTAACAAAACCACATGTTTATGTAAAAAAGTTCTTTAGAATTCTAACACCACTGGGAAAAAGTTTGTTGAGGAACAGGATATTTACACAGTTTCAAAGTATCTCCCCATAGATTACTTACTAATTACAAAAGGAAAGCATTACCTTTATAGTGAAAAAATCTCTTAGCTAAGTGATCAAAGTTAATTAACACCACCAATAATGCCTCCTTATGTGAAGCACTGAGGATACACTATCTGCCAAAAATGCATAACCTGTATGGATACAGGAGGAATAAGCAGACAGACCTTAATTAAAGGACCATCTACAGAACAAGCCTGTATTCTTCAAAAACGTCAATCATGAAAAGCATCAAAAGGCTGAGGGGCTGTTGTATGTGAAGAAACCAAAGAAATGAAAACTAAATGTAATACAAAATTCTAGATTAGAAGAAAAATTGTTGCCCTGGCTGGTGTAGCTCAGTGGATTGAGCGCGGGCCTGGGAACCAGAGGATCGAGGTTCGATTCCCAGTCAGGGCACATGCCTGGGTTGCAGGCCAGTTCCCAGCAGGGGACACACGAGAGGCAACCGTACATTGATATTTCTCTCCCTCTCCCTCTCTCCTACCCTTCCCCTCTAAAGATAAATAAATAAAAATAAATAAATAAATAAATAGTTAAAAAAATTAAAAAAAAAAAGAAAAATTGTTACAAAGAATAATTATTAGGACAATCAATAAAATTTAAATATAAACTATGTATCAGGTAATATTAGGCATCAACATTAAACTTCCTGGATTTGATTTTATAGCATGTTATATAAAAAACTGTTCCTGTTTTAAAGATTTTTATTTATTTTTAGAGACAAGGAAAGAGAGGGAGAGAAACATCGATGTGCAAGACATACATTGATTGATTTCCCTCGCATGCCCCCAACTGGAGACCCAGGCCACAACCCAGGCCTGTGCCCTGACCAGGAATCAAACTAGCAACCTTTTGGTTCACAAGCTGGTGCTCAGTCTACCGAGCCACGCCAGTCAGGGCTGTCATTGTTTTTAGAAGATAAATGCTGAAATATCTAGGGATAAAGGGTTATAATCTCTACAATTTACCATGAGAAAAAAATAAAAAGGAAAATGTATATGGTATATTACATACAAGAAATGTGAAGCAAATATGGCACACGTTATCAATGTATGGATCTAGGTGGGGCATAAGAGAGTTCATTTTGATATCCTTTCAACTTCTATAGGCTTTACTTTTTTTAAAATAAAAAATTTAATTTTTAAAATGCTCTATAACAATTTCTACACAGAGAGGCACTCCATTGTCTTTGGGGTCTCTAGAAACTGACTTCCTCTCCTTTCTGACTCTTTCATTCAGAATACATGATACATATATTCCAAAAAGTATGTCTAGTAATCTAAATGTCTCACAAGGAAGTAAGTTAACAACAACAGTCATAATAATGGTTATCTTTTTTGAATAGTTAGTATGTTCCAGGTATTGTACTAGGCAATTAATACACATATATACAGGTATTATTAGCCCCAATTTACAAATGAGAAAACTAAGGATCAGGGAAGTTAAGCAACCTAGCTAAGATCACACTGTTCTAGTAAGTAGAACAGCCAGGATTTAAATTCAGTCTTGCCTAATTCCTAAGTCCTTACCAATATATTGTGCTGTCTTCCAGAAACCTAAGATTTTTAAAAAGAAGCTGTCTCATTACTGTTGTTTCTTTATATCAAGAACATTCTCTCTACAGCATGGGTTCCCTGTGTTTTGTTTTAATTTTATGTATTGATTTGAGAAAGAGGGAGAGAGAGAAAGAGAAACACCATCAATTTATTGTTCCACTTATACATTCATTGGTTGATTCTTGTATGTGCCCTGACTGGGGATCGAATCCATAATCTTGGCAGGACCATGCTCTAACCAACTGAGCTATCCAGCCAGGCCCCTCTGTGTTTTTTCACATTTAAGTCACGCCAGCCTAACTGAGCAGTGGAATAAAAAAAGGTCACAGTTACTTAAAGGTAAACAAGGCCCCAGGACCAGTCAGATAGAACTGACGTGGCTACTGGTTCAGAGGCTGCTTGATTTGTCAGATATACAGATTTTTAGATCTTTCCTACTGGATAGGTTAACTAAAGTTTCCTGGTAATCTTTCACGGTAAGCGATAAAGAATTTTTAAATATCTGCTCCTCCCTCTTCTGACATTACAAACAGGTAGTATTTTAAAGGTACTTTTACTTTTCATTCATGATACAAAAGTTTTAAGGGTTCATAATAAATCAAGGAGGTAAATGTCATTTCATGTTTTCATCAGTTAGTTTCCATAATTGCAAGGAATTTAAATTCCTTAATGTTTACACATCCAAAGTCATGTTTATAGGAATTTCCCAGAAGTCTTCATTCTCTGTGTTGGGGGAAGGAGTAATGTGTATTATATTTGTACAGCTTTACTGAAGTATAATTCACAAATGATAAACTGTACATATGTAAGGTGTATGATTTAACGAGTTTTAACATATCTATACACCCATTAAATCATCAAAATTAAGATAATGAACATATCTATCACTCTCAAGTTTCTTCACGCCACTTTGTAATTCATCTTTCCTTCCCCGCTCAGGTTTTGCTTTGCTTTCTTGTTTGTTTTATGTTTTATATTGTGGTAAAATGTAAATACCGGTAACAAAAATTTGCTTTGTTTTGTAACTGCTTGCTCCCTGAAGTACTGAACCATCTTGTCATATGATTCAACTTAACCAGCCAAACACATGGTAAATATCATTACAGTAGATAAGCAAAGGCACTCCTTCTCACATTTAAAATACTGCCAGCATGGTTTTAAAAATATTTGAAAACCAAATTAATATCTGTGGTTGCTATATCTTGTGACACTGGATCTATTTCACCAGATTAAACATAATAATACAAAAAATATAAAATATCACAATGGAGAAAGGAGTTGTCTGACTAGTTATTTAAGACTAAAGTAAAATTCACGAACAAAAAAAATAAGGCAACCATAATATTAACACATTACAAAGGTCTTTAGTAAATAATAGTAATACTAATACATTTTACCTGTATTTCAGTTGAGTACATACATTCTTCAGCTAAATCTCTCATCTGCCTTATATAAACACCTCTAATCAAATGTTTATAGCAATATTAATCACTATTTTGTATCCATGCTCCATTCTAAGAAATGTAAAAATCTTTAACATCCCCATCAGCATAATATAGTGATTAAAAGTCAGATTAAAAGTATGAATCACGTCTCTACCATTTACCGGCCATGAACACTTGGACAAATTCCTTACTCTTTCCAACCCTAGGTTGCATCATCTAACAAATGAGGTTTAAATGGGATAATTCATAGGCTATGTAAAGCCTTAGTTCAGTCCCTGGCACACAGTAAGTGCTTGTAAATATGAGCTATTATTATTTAGTAGTAGTAATTATCATCTGCCTTGTAGTATTTGTGCATTCCCAATGTTCAAAAAGATTTTGCCAAGTTTCCCCCCACGATTATTATTGTAAAAAGTAAACTCTTAATGTAAAAGTATGATAAAATATGAATTATGCTTATCACCCCTATTTTTCCACTCCAATCTCATTCAAAAATGACTAATGTAGCAAGAACTCTTCTAGAGTCTGATGTCAAGCTACAAAGAAGAAAGAAACATTATACTACTCCTCCTAACAGCGAGCACTTATATAATACCTATATGCGTAAACACATTAAAAATATTAAAAGCCCTAGCCAGATAGCTCAGTTAGTTAGAGTATCATCCCAATATGCCAAGGTTATGGTTTCTATCCCTGGTCAGGGCATATACATGTATCAACCAATGAATGCATAAATAAGTGGAACAACAAATCAATGTTTCTCTCTCTCTCTCTCCCCCTTCCTCTCTCTCTCTAAAAATCAACAAACTAAAAAAATTCTTTAATGAAAATATTAAAACTCTTAATATTCACAACCCTTTGATACAGGTATATTATTACTACTGTTTTACAGATGAGAAAACCGAGGCACAGAAGATGAAATCACACAGCTAGTAAGTAGTGAAGCCAGAAATCAAATTTTTTTAAAAAATCAAATTCAGTCAGCCTATCTGCAGACTACATAGCCTTACTACTATAGTGTTATATATGATATAATACAGAAGGTACCTGGTAATTCTCTCTAAATATTCGAAAGCCTGTCATGCTAAATAGGGGGACACTATTCTGTGAAAGTCCTGACAATAGAAAATGGATCGATGGTTGAAAAATACAGACACACAAGTTTTAACTAAACATAAATTTTAACCAAACATAAGAAAACTTTTTCAGGAAGAAGGATTATCTGAAAAAGGACTGGGTAATCTCAGGAAACATTTCATTTTGGCACACCAGGACATTCAAGCAGAGATTATATAGAAATACATTTATTCATTTTGTTGGTCATAATCCTATTGAAATCTAATTTAGTTGAACTTTCTGTTTATACAAATTTGATTTTTTTCAAATCTTGACCACCATCTATCATATTAACTATTTATCACAATTGTATATAATCTATAAACTTGAAAAGCATAGTTTTTATGTCTCTATACAACTCACTAGTGAAAATAATGATCAGGATATATCACCATATGCCAACATGGCATTCTACTAGAACCCTTTTTCCTCATTGAGATCCATCCCTAACACTCTTTAGGTTAGCACAATGTAAAACACAGTAAAGTGTGTCTTTAGAAAACAGAATAGAGAATATATTTAGAATTCTTAACGAGTTAGGGTATTCAATCCAATGTAAACCTGTTTTACTGTACTATCCCAAAATCCACATTTCTCTATTACAGTCCCAAAGATTATTATGATAAGCAATGATAATAATTATAGCTAATATTTATAGAGTACTTCCTATGTGCCAGGAAGTTATATACCTTTAACATATAGATACTAAATAACAATCCTCACAACAATTCAATGAGGTAGTTAATACTATTATCGATTGTTTTGCTAATGAGGAAATTGAGAAACAACTAAGTTAAATGGCTTGCCTACGGTCACACACCTAAGATAGGGAAAAAACAAGATTTGAACTCAGACATTCTGGCTCTGGGGTCTGTGTATTTAATGACAACATTACACTGCCTAGTAATAAAATGGTCATAAATGAATTTAATCAAAACCACTTCTTGAACTCTGGTCATGCGCTACACTGTGCCAAGCAGGAATTTAATTTCATCTTTCATAAAGACTAAAGCTCCCTTCCTACTGGGCACATCGCAGGCAGACTACTAAGGAACTCCAGAGGCTTGTTTTGGTTTGGGCCAGAGTAGGAAAGAGAGCAGGGAAAAGAAGATAAGGTAGTGTGGTAGGTGATGCGACTTAGTCCAATCAGAGTGAGTATCTGGACTCACCAGATGGGAATGCTTGGACAAAGATTATCACATCTTTCTTTGTAGATCTGAACCTGAAGACACGGCTCTAGGAACAACCCTGTGACAATCTAGTGGCCAACCTACGACACGGAAGAGAGCCTTTCCCAAAATAGTCAACAGAGAGAAAGCAAAGCTGATGAGAGAAGGCAGACCCTGAACTAATTGTGCCAACCAAATACATTCCCCTTTTTGCTTAATTCAGTTAAGTTGGGTTTCTTATCACTTGGGACACAAAAATCATAATTAATGCGCCTGATATGTAGCAATGATCCCTGGAACACAGTAAGCACTCAATAACTATTTGAATAAATATAGTAAGTATAGAAAATTGCTTTAAAATTTTTGAAAAGCACAATGTACATTATTGTTTTGTTTTGATGGTAAGAGGTCAAGTACTTGTCAATTTATAAGTATATGAAAGATGGTGCAACAAAGTTCTCATCCTCTCAAAAGTATTTTTCTTATCTGCTTATATACAGTTGTTTTCTAAAGACGACCTTTGTGTCTTACATTAAACTTTACATTTTATTTTTTTATTTTTATTTTAATTGTTGATCTTGTACAGTTTTCTGTCTTTTACACCCATCCCAGCCCACCACCCCAGCCCGCCCCACCTCCCTCCCGTAAACTTTACATTTTACTTTCAACTGAACATTACACATTAGACAAACTAAAGTCTTAAGAGCCTTTGATTTAGAATAAACACAGCTGGTACTTTTTGGTTTTTAATGTACAACACTTCTATATTTTATCTACTTTCTTAGGAAACGGAAAACACCCAGGTCACAGACATTCCATAAGAATTTAGAAATTATAGGGATTAATCCTCACGCCTTTCCTCTGGAACTACTACTAATTTTTAAACTTTGATTTTATAGGTCTCTCAAGGTTTTTCATTTTTCACTGGCTCTCTTAGACCATCCCATGTTCCCTCACATCTACTAACTTATGCCCCCCAAAGCACATAGAATAATTTATTAGTGCCCAAAATGATGGAAAAAATTCTCCCCAGTTTCCCTAAAGTTCCATTATAAGCCTGCTGGGGTACATCAACTTTGCTACTGAGAAAAGGTAGTGGGAAGATGAGGACATACTGAGGACAGTTAAACACATGTCGGCTTTTTAGTACATTACACTGAAACTTAGCATACCTAAAACTACACCGCCTTTACAACTTCTGCAATTACCCAGTAACTACTGAATACCTCCAATGAGGATCATAATTCCCAAATTCTCTGTTTATGATAACTGCACCTTTGTAATCAACCAACATCATTCAAGTAAAGGTACAGTGATGGCCTTGAAAATAGAGGTGGCTTTAAATATCTACCTCTAAGAGGGGGAAGAAAATACTTACACATACAGTCTGGCTTAGTGTCAGTTTGTCCAGCAGGCAATGAGGCTGGGAAAAGATGGCACCTTCTCAAAGCCAATACAGTACAAAAATCAAAATGCGGATGGGGAACAGGGTGTTGCCTAATACTTAACAAGTGGATCCTGGCTTCCAGCCATAGCACCCACGTTGATTAAACTGAAATGAGTCAGAATGAGAGTAGCTATAGAATACAAAGCCTTCCTCATGAGTCCATTAGGGTGGACCAAGCTTCCTGTTTCCTTAGCAGTTTATCTCCAAAAAAGTTTGTTCAAAGAAGCTATACTAAAGAAAGACAAAGGGAGCTAGCAGCCAAAATATAGCATTTGTAAGGCCTGATCTTTCTAACATTACTACCTATTCAGTCCCTAGTAAGTCGCTTTATCTTAGTCATCCCAACTCTCCATTCAAGCACATATTCTAAACACGGACATAACTGCCCACAGCACCACCGCCAACTACCACCCTGCCTATTAAGTGCATTAGTGTCTCTAATTGCTTTCAAGATACAGAATGCAGTACTGTGCCTATTTTCACTCACAAAATCTGGCTCCATTTCTGCTGACTCACCTCCCAGGACATACTGCTTGCTTTTTTTTTCCCCAGTATTCCCAATAGATACCTGCTTGGAAGCACCAACTTTGCTACTAAGAAAGTAGAGAATAAGTGGAAATGAGTGTGAGCAGGGAGGAGTTGTGGTGAGAAGATACTAAGGATAAATCCAATCAAGTGTTTTCTCAATACAAATGTCCTAAAAGAGATAAAATCTGGGTACTAGCATGCACATGCTTGTGTTTTGAAGATGAAAGTCTTCTACAAATGCAGTTTTTGGGACTCTGCACAATCCCCTCCATTCTATCTCCTTATTACTAGTAGATCTAGTAAGCACCCCAGGGTGTTAAAGGAGGTGGACTCTGCTTCTAAACTATGTAACCACCTAAATAGTAGCAAGTAGTAATTACATATACTCTTCAAATTTCAAAAATCTAATTCAAATTTGACTAAGTACTACAGAGAACTATCTGAAAAAAGAAGAGACATAAATTTGTCCTTTGCATTCTATTCCTGCTTCCCCATCTCTGGGCCTACATCATCTTCCTCAGTAAAACCCTATGCTTAGTAATTTTCTGGTAATACCAACGCTCAGTTCCAAAGCTGAAAGTATACTTCATATTTGGGATCTTTACCACCTTCTACCATTGTAAAGCTTAATAAAGTGGTGCTCTAAGAGGCAAGTTCTGTGAACTTGTAAATTAAAGTGCATCTAATATTCTTGGCATTAATCGTGCCATCTGAGATAGATAGATAGATAGATAGATAGATAGATAGATAGATAGATAGATAGATATTCTCAGCCTTTCCACAGATGACACTGCAGTCACATTACCCCTTGTGTAAATGCTGTTGATGCTTGAGGGAGAATATGTCTAACCCATACTGGGGAGGAGGTCCTGGATTCAGGGACCATCATATATCCTAGACCAGGGGTCAGAGGGGTCAGCAAACTACAGCTCACAGGCCCAAAATATCCCATTGTCTGATTTTATAATTAAAAACACAGTCATGCTCATTCATTGATACATTGTCTATGATTGCTTTTGTGTTATAACTGCAGAGTTAAGTGGTTGCCACAGAAACCATATGATCTTCAAAGCCTAATAGTTACGATCTGGCCCTTTACTGAGTAAGTTTCCCAACTCCTCTTCTAGATGAAGACAAGACAGATTTAACAATAATTTGGTAGGAAATTCTACCTAGATTATGCAAACAGTTCTAAAAAGGAGAGCAGTACTAGGAATAGGTTTTTTTCAAGAAATTGTACCATATTTTTCTGATACAGGATTACTTTAGTTTATGTCACTAACCTGTATATATCACTACACTATACAGAATAAGTCAAAAGAATGCCTGACTTGGGAAATTCTAAATATAAAGATAAATTTCGCAGCATGACCTGTGCTGACAGATTACTTTAAAGCAGAGTTCAATGTTACTCTTCAACATCTGAGGCCAGTAAGTTGCCACATCTAAAAACTTAGCTTTGAACTTGATCTCTTTTCTTATTTCTTCAGAACCACCCTCATTCAACAAACATTGAGTAGGCACTTATTCTGTGCCAGACCCTGGGTTAGCTCTGAACTAAATAAAGCTTATACTTGGTCCTGGCCACACAATAGGATATTTCAGGAAGGAGATTATCCTAAAAATCACAAAGGACACTTGTAATAATTGCTACTGTTGAATGATTTTGCTCTGCCACTGTTCTATTGTACTAGCAGATTCAATGAGTAAGCCCTGTATTTAGACTGAGCTCTGTGTAGAGTGGGTTATGGAATTTATATCTCTAAAGCAAAGTCTATGATAAATTCAGGGAGCCTGGGATTTGGACCCTCCAAAATTATATCTTTATTTTTACTTACCTCCGGCAAATTTACCTTTCCTTCAAATATGAACATAAGCCACAACCGTAATAGTAGACTCAGTAGAATAATAGACTTTGTAACCAATAGAAAGCATAGATATTTCCATATTATTACACTTGTTACAAATGTCTTATTTAAATACATGATCATTTAAAAATTATTATAGCACCCTACAGGAATGGGGACCATTCCACGTGGCATGGAAAATGTAGCCCAGCCCCCACTTGGAAAGGACAGTGGGAAGTAAGGTCCGGCCCACAGGACCCACTCGCGTCAATAGGTTCTCCCGTGGGGAATCAGGCTGGCATTGTACCCAGGCTGCTTTGAGTCTTGCTTTTGCTAAAACTCCCGCACCCTGAATTGAGGCAGCAAATGTTTACTACATATCTTTAAAGTAACTTCCTAAAAACTATGTTAAACCTTCCTAGAATGAGTGTAACCAGTTCAACCACTTTTCCCTTTGCATTTGCAACTATCCTTCTTCTCTGATGTAATTAGCAACATCCTCTCCTGTGTTTTCTGTAAAAGTAACCACCTAAAGGGAACCTGTGCAGAGTAAATGAAGACCATCCTCAATATAATGTGCACAGAAAAGCAATTAAAAGCCTGTCCAGGCAGGGGTTAGGGCCCTCTCTCTCACTTAGAGAGTGATTATACCACCCCTTTTTCTCCACAGGACTTCTGTAGTTCGTGTCAATTTGTTTACTGCAACCACAACACATGGACCGTGGGCCGGGATCCGCATCATCTGGTGTCCAGGAACAGGGACCCAGGGCTACAAGTCACAGTTGTGGCCAACACATGAACTTGGTTGGAGTGTGCGCATCAGCTCAGGTAAAGGCAGACAACACCGAGTGCTTTTTGGTAAGGTCATAGGGTGTGTTGGATTTCTGAGAAAAAGGGATTTCTTCCAAGGTCACCTTCTCTCGCTCAGAGAGTGGCCACGCCGTCCCTTTTTCTCCACAGGACTTCTGTAGTCTGTGTGAATTTGTTCACCGCAGCCACAGCACAGGGACCCTGCTGGCCAGGGTCCACATCAGTGCCCTGGCTGGTGTGGCTCAGATGGTTGGAGCATCATCCCATGACTGAAAAGTCATGGGTTTGATTCTTGTTCAGGGCACATGCCCAGGTTGCAAGTTTGATCCCCCACTGGGGGCAACCAATCAATGTTTCCCTCTCTCTCCCCCATCCTCTCTCTCTAAAAGCAATGAAAAAATGCCCTCAAGTGAAGATAAAAAAAACTTTTTCAATAAAAATTATTTTAGTTATAAGTCCCGCTGATAGTAAACATTATTTATTACATTAATAAAAAGCACATAAATGCTGTATCACACATTTAAAATATTTTGATAACTACATTTCAACATAATTTGTTTCCTTTATAATTCTATGTATTTTAATTTTTGCATATAAAAATATTATTTCAAAAAGGGAGTCCACAAGATTTCACCACACAGCCAAAGAAGTTCATGCCACAGGAGATTAAGACTTTGATTTAGGGCCAAAAAATAAACAAATATAATCACATCTAAGGTAATGCTCTGTAGATTTTAAAAAATACCTATTTTCTGTTAAGTGTCATACACTCATTTTGTTTTCTAGTATAGAGAAAAAATAAATGTCACTATTTTTAGCAGATCTCACTTCAAAACTGGTTTGCAAATAGTTGTGAATGTGACATAACAGCCTAGCAGACCCACAGGTTCCACTGGAACACAGAAAGCTTCAAATTAACATAATTTTCAGCTTCCAACTAGAGAATTACCAAAAAAAAAGAGAGAGAAAAAGACTGCTATGTATCTACATACTAATCTGGTTTGCAAACAGTAAAATATAGTCAATTCAATTATTTATATTAATGATAATGTATATAAACTCATCTAACACAGTACCAAATATATATTAGACATTCACAGTTTCTTCTGGAATAGTATTTTGGCACGTACTGCAAAATAGAGAATATAAAAATGTGTATTCCCTAAATTTACTGACTGAATTGTAGAAGAAAGGAATGAGGATTTAAATTTTGCCACAAACATTTATAAAGCAATTAACAAAATAATCAAACTTCAAACACATGTCCAGGTACCCATTAGACAGGAATATTGTGAAAAGAGAAGTTTAGAACTAGAAACAGGTTTAAGCTTAGGAAAGAGAAGGTGCTGGAAGTCATCCTTTGAGCAAATAAGCAGGAGAGCTGAGCCTGAAGCCCTGACTTCCTGTCACTCTCTCCATCCTAAGTCACATCGTTTTTCATGGTGTGACTGACATGGTGATAATGAACAAATGTAAAAGCAGCCACAATCTGGAGCAAAACAGAACTCTCAGAGTCCAATGATTAGGAAGTACTCTGACTTTAGGGTCTCTCTAACTGAAAAAATCATGACTTCTGGAAAAATTTATTCTTGCCAATCTATTTTAGGGTAATAGATGTTGATGTGAGAGGGGCCAAGTTCTGTTTGATTCAGAAAGGGGATTGTCTCTATTAGTAGACAAGCCAGTTGATCTGAGTTAAGATCAGAATTGTGCATAACAATAACAAATTATGCTTGCCTTTTGTATGACTTTCATAAACTAATTCTCTTCAGCATTTGTAAGATGAAGAAGTTACTCAGCTACCCAGGGGAATCATGTCAACCTAGAGGTTAGACATCTCCACAGGGGAACCATCAATGGGGTCATATGGTTTACAAACCCAAGTTTGTATACAGCATTTGGTGAGTATGCATATATTTCCGATTATTAAAGGGCTGTTTAACCAAAAGAACGATTACCTCTGCCACAGTTAGAATATCTAAAACAAAAGAAACAATAATTCTTCCCACAGTCACAGAGTGAGTCGATGTCATCAGATAAAAGTAAACTGGGACTTCTAAATCCAAAGCTCTATCTGACTAGATCATTAGCCTCAAGGGATCAAATATCCAAAAAGGACAGCTCAAATTAAAAACAAAAAGCAAAAAACTCTCACCTGTTTATAGAGGGAGAAATCATAGGCTGAAGGAGAAGTAAAATTCTTTACCAATCAGGCCATTATACTGGTTTTCAAAGGGAATTTGCAAAGCAGGCTAGGTCAGAAAGAATCATTTCATTCAGGAAACACAAAAGACCCCAGAGGCAGTGCTGCACTTGCCAAGCCTAAATGTCTTTTCTTCTATGGTCATTTACCTTGAAGCATATATTCTGTTCTGGAAAGAAATTCTTCAGTAGTTCCTTTTAGTTATGCATAATATAAGCCAAGTAAACACCTAATGTTCTAGGAAAAGGTTTAACTAGACTTTTTTTTTTTTTTTTAGCTAAACAAAGGCTATCTCTCACCATTCCCAACTCGCTTCCATCCAAGAATCTTTCTGAACTCTCTTCCCCTATCACAAAGTGTATTTGTGTATAGGAGGTAGGGAGTGACTACTAGGTTATCAGATAAATACAGTGTCTGATAAGTTAAAATTACCTCAAGCTTCTTCTATTACATATTTTTTTTTAAAAAATTGGGTGGCACGATCAGTAGCACCTTCTACAAAGGGCTGTAAGAGAGGAGGAAGTAATGTAACTTTAGTTCATTTCACCTGCATCACACAGAGCCCTCATGAAAGGGAATCAGTAGGAAATAAAACCAGCACCTAAAATATCATTTGAATCACCCACAGCATAGCTTCATTCCCAGCATGCCAGTCTTGGGCTCCAGTGCACAAATCACTGAACTAAATGGCTAAATACATTAAAGCTTCCTCCATGTGGTATTCTAGTCATTATTGTTGACCTTCCCAGAGTCATCCTTTCTTCTCCATGATGATCATCATGTGTTTGCCACTGATTACTGCACCAAATTCTAGTCTCAACTAATATCTTTTTATTAGCAATTCTCTGTACTTGCAGAATCACTAAATATCAAAGTTGAAAAAGACATTGAAGGTTATACCTCCCTACACCCATTTCATTCTTGGCAGAATGTTATTTCTATCTGCTGTTCTCTTCCTAAGCCTATTCCTATCTGACCCAGAGTTTCCCCACCCTCAACGTCTATTCCTAGCAGTTTCTCCTGTTATAAACCCCTATACCCTCACTGCCTCTATAAATATCACTGTCCTTGTTTCAATATATAAGTTCTGGTTCTCCCAGCTGAGATCCTCAGTTTCAATCCTCTATCATAACTAGTCGCCTCCATTATATTTGGAGAGCCTTCTCCAGTTAAGTCTCTCTTTTAAAGCCTGTGCCTCAGGAATACAGCCAATCTTCCCAATTGCCTCTTTGCACTTACAAATAGCCATAAAATCATGAAATTTCAGACCTGGAAGAAAACTCAGAAATAATCTGGTCCAATGTTTCCAAACATTTTTACTGCATTTCATATATTTTTGTATGAAATCCATTTTACATAACAATCTCATATACACATAACTGAAACAAGTTTCATGAAACAATACCTACCCTTACTATGCGAACACACTAAAAATTTGTATTCTATTCTATTTTTAAAAAATTCAGGTGCTATCCACTGAATGGATTTCACAACCCAGCAATATTCTATTCTATTTTTAAAAAATTCAGGTGCTATCCACTGAATGGATTTCACAACCCAGCAATAGGATGGAACCCATAATTTAAGAAATATTAGTCCAAACTTCCTATGCACTGAAGAAACTGTAGTTCAGTGGTGAAGTAAGTTTCCCAGCAACAAGAAGTTTATCCATAAACTTTTAAACTAAGGTCTATATGATAAGTCTCAGCCCAGTGTTCTTTCCACTAAAGACCTTCTCTGCCCAGTCACAGCCACTCAATCACACCCTGTGCCCAAACCCAGCCCTACAGTACCATCTCCAGTCACTGGTCCCACACTCTTCTCCAAGTCAGCCCTTCCAAGTTAGTGCTCGTTGGTCAGTCTGCACAGCCGCTACTTCATGTTCCCTTAGGTCAAAGTATCCTCACAGTCACTTTCCATCGATCAGTCTCCTTCGAATCATTGGCCCTCGGTCATAGTCCCCACGCAGTCACTGTCTCACACTTCTTCGGTCATAGTTCCCTCGCAACGTCTGCCTCGTGCTCTCTGAGGTCAGAATCCCTTGCATTCACCGCTCCTGAGTCGCAGACCCCTCGTAAGCAGCTACATCTCGGTCACAGTCCACTCGCTGTCACTGCCCCTGGGTCACAGTAGCCTCGCAGTCCCTGCCTCACGCTCCCCTGCTGTCACTGACCCACTGTTCTTTCAGTCTCCTCGCGGTCTCCACCCCACAATTTCTCCTCTCAAACAGAGCCGCAAGAATATGCCCCCATCCGTCCGCACCTGCAGTCCACGACGTTTCCTCGACCCCTGTCCCGTCGGATTTCTCCCGGGCGCAGCGTCAGGGACAAGGGAAGTTAAGGAGGTTGTGAGGAGACGCCCGAAAAAGGCAGCTGAAGGAACAGCGGCCGGAAATCCCGCCTACCGCCCGCCCTCTTGTCAATCCAACCACGACTTTTCTCGGCAAACCCTGACCCCTGACACAGTAGTTCCGCCTCCACGGAAGCTCCTGGGACGTAGTGACTGAGCAGAAAATACCAGACTGGAGATAAATTGGCTAAGGGTCAGTCTCTGTGCAGAACTTGAGTACACGGTGGCCTCCTGGTAAGGAGATACGGATGCGGCCTGTCACGCGTGCTGTCCCGCAGTCGGTCGAGAAACAGCGTTAACCCAGCGGCTCCGAGCTCCGTCCGCCTCAGGCGGACCTGTCCCGATCCTTCCCACTCTGTCCCCGGCGCAGCGTGGCAGACACTCGTACCAGGGCATTCACAATGCGAATGGCTGTGACGCCTTCCGCCAAAGACCCACCCGGTCTGCGACTGCTTCACCACAGCGCCAACTTTTCCCTACTGGGTGATGTAAACGGAATCTAGGTCCATCTACCAAGTCCTGTAAAAGCCTGTAGCTGGCTCCGAACTCTTTCCTGAATTGTATTAACCTATATATAATGAATATAGTGAATTCTCTTATTTCTGACGGTCGTTGCCGCACCAAGAAATGATTCCTGGGACTCAACTGAGGGCGACTTGAGTAGGAACAGGGTGGAAGAAAAGGTTCTGTGGACAGGAACTTCACAGGGTGACCTGATCATAAATTCCTATCTGAACAGGTTATGTGGGTGGTCAGCCTCAGGCACATCTTTTGACGTATAAAGCTTATCTTGTCCGTAGCAAATGCCATCCATTGTTTCTGTGTATCTAGGCTAAACATCCAAAAAGCCTCCTTCCAGACCCCTCCTTCTAATTGATGACCACCCTCAAGAGTTCAACTATTCTATAAGCCAACCCCAGCTTGCGTTCCCCACCTTTCAAGTGATCTTTCTTAGGGTCCCTCCACAATTACAAATGCATAAAAGCAGCAGCAAACTGTTATTCTGAGGATCATTTGAGATTTTTGCTCCCAAACATACGATGTCAACTCAGCTCAAATAAACTCACAAAAATTCTCTGCAAGTTGGACTTCTCTTGGGTCAACAAGCAGATTGGAGGGAGACCACTGACAGGAAACCACACTGCAGGGTTTCTGGTGAAGAGAAACTTTTTCTTTAGCTAGAATAAGTCTTGGAGGGGTTCCTTTAGATTCTGTAAATGTAAGACAAGTAGATACCCAATGTTATGGCAGAAGTATGTAAACTTTGTATTTTTTTATAAATTCATTTTTATTTTTATCTACATGCTTGAAAGTGGTTAAGAAGAAAAAGGGTGGGTACACTTATGTATCTTCTGAGGAGCATCCAGGGAGAAAAAAAATATTTAAATTGTGATCTTTTCCCTTTTGAGTTTCAAACACTTATTTGAACAAGACTCTTTTAAGCAAAATTTTAACTCCGTCAGCTGAAAGTCAGTCTGTCTGTCTGTCTGTCTCTCTCTCTGAAAAAGGTTTTATTTAGCCAAAAAGAAGACCAGTCTTGGGGCATGAAGTCCAACCCAGCAGCATACTACATTCCTGTCATCCTGGAATTTACAATCATTTCTTATTCATCAGTTGGGGAGTGGGATTGAGAAGAAAGATGTGAACTGTCTAAAAAACTTCATATTAGCTATAGGTGAAAAGGGTAGGAGAAGGAGAAGTGGGGCCAGTTCTGGGAAAGGCACAGAGCCCACCAGGAAGAAGTGTCCGTTCCTCTGGATTGATGGGCAACAGTCCAGAAAGTTCATGCACACAAGAAGTGGAGGCTCTTGGGGCTGGAAGGCACCTGGCTATAGTCTCTTTTGAATAATCACAGGAATAGCCACCTGGAAATTAATCCAAAGTTCCAACAGACTAATGAATATGAGCAGTCTTTTGTTAGCTGATCCACAGGTATTAACAGACTGATTGTTCTGTCTCTCTCATTCTCTGGATGCTATAATTTAATTTAGAACATCTCAGAATTTTCTCCTTGTCAGTTCATAGACTGACAAGTGCTCCCAATAACAGCTAGCTGGAGAAGACACTAGGGACTCTAAGGAGAAGATCACTACAAAGATAGTAGGAATTGGGATAGTAACCAACATAATTTCAGAGGGTCTTAAGGGAGGGCTAATTTCATATACAGTTTAGAAACTCAGACTTATCAGAAACTCTGGCATTGGAAAAACCCTGGAGAAAACAGATGCATGTTTAAGTTAATAAGCTGTGTAAGGTGTAGGGTGGAAAGAGTTGAGTAAAAACAATGAGTGACAGGTAAAGGGAACAATTCAAAATGTAGAAAAAAAACTATGTACAAATAAATTCATCTCAGTGTTATCTGTAATAGTGAAAAATTAGAAATATCAGTCCTTCAATAAAGACATGGCAAAAATAAGCAATAGTATAACCTAATGGAATAAATGCAACTATTAAATTATGCTTATGAAATCATAATGCAAATAAAATGACATAAAACTGCACATGGCATTATGAGAAGATAGAAATCAGGTTACAAAGCTGTATATATAATTTTTTTAAAACCTTACAAATAAAAAAAACTGGTAGAAAATATACAAAAATATTTATAGTTGGTTATGTAGAACAATTGAATTATGGATTTTTCCCAACTTTTCTCTACTTTCCAAATGTAGTTAGGACATATTACAAAATCAAAACACTAACTATAAGCCCTAAAGCTCAACAGATTCAGTTATAAGCCCAAATTGCCAACTTATGTTTATTTTGTCAAGATATTTAACAATATAAAAAAGTCCATATTTCTTCACGGTCCTATCTTTTCTCAGCGTTCAAATGTTCAATAGTAGAAACAGCCAAATGCTGCCACGACACAGAATAAACTGTCCTACAAAACAAACAAAACAAAACACACACACACAAATCCAGAATGTTAGGATATGTAAAGAGTTAGATTTTCTAAATGTAGAAATAAACTACAAACTAATGAACTTTATACAATACATAATCATAAAATAAGCATTCCCATTTTTCCTGACTTATCAAAGAAATAATATATGAAATGTTTTGCGTTTCTTGGAGTAAATGTATTACCCACCCCAAAGAACTATTTTATATAATAAAAATAATAAAATTAACATAATAAAATAACAGCACTTTTTTTTATAAATTCTGGATAATGGTAAAAAGTATCTCGGTGTTTGTTGTTAATTTATAAAGTTCATTTATCCATCTTTTAGCTCAGAATCAAAATGTTTTCCAGATCCCAGTTAAACTTTTTAAAATACTTAAAAAATTTTTTTTCATTGACCTTAGAGAGAAAGAGGAAGGGAGAGAAAGAAGGAGGGAAGGAGAGAAGGGGAAAGAAAGAGAGAGAGAGAAACATCAATTTGTTGTTCCATATATTTATGCATTCATTGGTTGCTTCTTGTATGCTCCCTGACTGGAGATCAAACGCACAACCTAGGTGTATTAGGACGATGCTCTAACCAACTGAGATACCCCGCCAGAGCTTAAAATACTTTTTAGATACTTCTTATAGGAACTCCACCTACCTCACTAACTCCTGACCTACTGACCTCGCCTCCAGTTCCAGGATGATAAGAGAAAATCTGAATTCAAGTACCTTATTATTAACCAAAAGCAAAATTCTTTCGTTAGCCCAGTTCTCTGGCTCCTTGGGTCAGGTAACTGTGAGCCATATTCTATAACTACTATCTGAGGTGAGGGACCTGTTTTTGTTTTTGTTCTAATTTCCAACCCCTCATACACTAATACTTTTGTAAAATAAAATAAAATGAATAAATAGTAAAACAAAATTAAAAAAACATCCAAATACAAGCTCAATGTTTTATTATTAGATTTAATGGACATAAAATTACTTTGTCAAATTCCTGTAAGAGTTTCTAAAACCTTATGCTCAATTTATGTACTTAACTCATCAAGGACCTGTAATGAATGGTTCTCGGCACTAGTCTGTGGACTCCACTTTGACTGGCACTGTTCTGTAGTGTTACCCAGAGTTCTCCAGCAGGACTGCGCCAGGTTATCCACAGCAATTATCAGCTCAAGAGCGTATGCCTTTCTCTCCCCTCTCTCACTTCCTCATCCTCTACTAGTGCTTCCTGGGATATTCTCCCAAATAATAAATTACTTTAAGTTCTGAAAATAACACCTAAACACTCAACTCAACAAAGTGGACTAAAGATACAGTACGCTAACTCAGCAAGCTAAACCACACTCTCAAAAATGATTTTTAGGCACCTCACCCACTAACCCTAAAGTGTTTAGAACACCCATTGAGTGTTCTAAAACTCAATCCTGGCAACTTTAAGTAATAATTGATAACTAAAATTTTATATTACATATCTGTTAATTTGAGTATTGTCTGGCCCCAACTGTTTCTAAGGTCTCTACAGGCAATAGCCATGCCTGCCTTATTCCTCATTTTATTCCTAGTACCTCCAGTACAGAGATTGGCACATAATAGGAGCTCAGAGTTATCTGTTAAATTTGTATTGTATAAGGACTCAGGGAAATACAGATTTTTAACTTCCAAAAAGCAGGAAAAACTGTCACCTTAACTTGCCCTTTCCCCAGAGAGCTGATAAATGAAGATTTACATAATACTTCTCACCATTCAGCCCCTGATCCCTCAGGTAGTTGAGCATAATATGAAACTTTGATAGGACTATAGAATTTTACAGCTTAAAGGTACCTTAAGATCTATTACACAGGCAGCTTTCAAATCTGGCAGTAAGTATAACCATGTGGGGAACATTTTTAAAAATTCAGATTCACTGATTCAACCCCTAACTTATTTGATTAGATCTACTTGAGGAGGGTCCCACCATCTCTGTATTTTAAACAAGTTCCTCAAATAATTCTTAGGCAGCCACAGCTAGTCTTTGGGAAAATATAGTACAGTTTCTTAATGTTACTGCTACAATCAGACAAAAGTCCAATCACTTACCTAAAGTCATTAATTACAAAGTTACAGAGCTGGAGTGGAACCTCTCTTCTAATTCACTCAGTCCAGTTTCTGTTCTACACTACCACACTTAATTCTGACTCTACCAATTCACAACCTTGGAGAGTTGGATAGAGGAATCAAGTATAAAACATTATTAAAATTTATAAAACATTCATGTCAAACACTTCACCAATGTTTAAATGAAACCTCTTTTTTAAAAATTCCTCTTTTTTTGCCTAGTTTTGAGAAATAGCTTTAAGATAAAGTAATTAGCCCTGGCTGGATGGCTTAGTTGGTTGTAGCATTGTCCCATACACCAAAAGGTTGTGGGTTCAATCCCTGGTCAGAGCATGTACCTAGGTTTCAGGTTCAATCCCCCAGGCAACTATCAATGTTTCTCTTTTACATTGATGTTTCTGATATTTATTTATTTACTTACTTACTTACTTATTTATTTATGTATTTATCTCTCTCTCTCCTTCTCTCTCCCTCTTACTTTCTTCCTTTTTCTTTCTCTAAAATCAATTTTAAAAAAACATATCCTAGGGTGAGGATTTTTAAAAAAGAGAAAGTAAGTAATTTGGTTACTGGAAGAAAAATCACCTTTGCTCATGGAATCCCTGCCACCCAACTTTCTTTGCAGCTTACAGAGTGCTGTGTTTCTATTAGCACTAAACAATATCCTATTACCAAATTGAAACTTGGAAAGAGTTATATCATCTGTACACATCTGTGTCCTTGCCTATAAGCAGCACACTAGGTTCCTGCTCTAGTAACACAAAAAAGAACAGTAAAGTCATCTCATCTAGACAGAGTCTAAGATAAATCTCTAAGACTAAAGAGTCCTCGCATCTCAATAAATATTAAGTAATTTCATTTGAAATGCTCCTGTATCCTTTGAAAGGAAGAAAGCGTTCTCAAATAGACTTACATTCATGAAAATGTCATGAGTGTAGTTGTCAGTGTCGGCATCCCAGAAACAGCGAGCAGCCATACTAAAAAGTCAAAGAATGGAGAACATTCAGCAATACAACACAGATCTGAACCACATATATCTGCCAGCAGTAAAAGTTTCCCTTGATACATTCTTTTAGATCAGTTCTCGGAAACCTTTTCACAGGTTGGCAAACAGAAAAGCACATTTTACAACAGAGAATACTGGGTAAACCAGAAGGGACTGGAGTCACAGACAAGGCTGCTTGCAATTGGAGGTGACCAGCCCAGTGGTCTAGCAGCCTCAGACTCTGGCTGGCTGCCTAATGACTAAAGGGGTCACTACCTTGAAGTCTTTGGTATTCTGTGTGGAAAGCTCTGTTATATAGATTGCTTCAGCTTAGATATTTGTGTGTGACTTTTAAAGGAAATAATACCTAAGACTTATGACTAAAATAGACTTAATCCTGCACAATAATATGAGGAGGGAAGTCTGGAAAAGACCCAACATTGTTTACTCCAACCTAGAAAAGAAAGGGGGCAAACTGTGGACTAGAATTCAATCTTCTAACTAATTCTAAATCCAGTATTATCTCTACAGGATGTTATGTTACCTTTAAATTCTCAATTTGGCGATTCCCCTCTCCAGTTTTAGGGTAAGAAAAAATGTCAATCAAAATAAAAAATAACTTAAAAATGCAAACAATTTAAATTCCCAGTAGTATTAGATTGGTAGATGAAATTACGGTATTTCTTGGCAATGAAATTCTATGCAGCTATTAAAGATTTCTTTTGCAAAATAACTCAAGAACATGAAAAGATGTTCACAATATAATATTAAGTTTAACAAATAATTACAAATGTTTTACATTTTTTATTAAATGTATATGTATGATTCATCAATAACATTGAGTGCTTACTTTGTGCCAGCCTCTGGCATACGTGCTTAACACGTATTAACTCACTTGATCCTATGAGGTAGATACTATTATTATATCCATTTAATAAACATGAAAACTGAGGGCCAGAGAAATTAAATAAACTTGTCCAAGGTCATTCAAATAGTAACTGAAAAAGCTTCACTTTGTTTTTTTTTTTTTTTTAAAGATTTATTTATTTATTTATTTATCTTTAGAGGGGAAGGGTAGGAGAGAGGGAGAGGGAGAGAAATATCAATATACGGTTGCCTCTCATGCGTCCCCTGCTGGGAACTGGCCTGCAACCCAGGCATGTGCCCTGACTGGGAATCGAACCGCGATCCTCTGGTTCGCAGGCCCGCGCTCAATCCACTGAGCCACACCAGCCAGGGCGTGAAAAAGCTTCACTTTGAACCTAGGCAATTTAGCTTCACTTTGAACCTAGGCAATGTAGCAAAGGATATACAAATACCATATTACAGTGGTTCATTTTTGAAAACTTTTTAAAAAGTTTTACATAGATGAGCGCCCCTTAATCTAATACTTTACACATTCTTAAATCAAAAAAATTCTACCTATTTCCAAGCTTCAAAAGTAACAATATGAAATAAAGTCAATCTGCTTAATTGGTCAATCAATAAGTATTTATTTAGAGTTCTGGGCAAGATGGAGGTATAGGAAGAAAGCCTTTGCTTCCTCGCACAACCAAAAGGAGGATAACAACCAATCTAAAATCAATAAACAACCAGAAGTTCCAGGAAATCAAACTGCATAGAACTCCAAAAACCAAGGAATTAAAGAAACAGTCGACCAGACCAACCAGACTGGTAAGACGGGCAAATGGAGAGAACCTGCAGCAAGGCGGTGGACTCTGCAGGCAGGGAGGGCTGAAAGGACCCAAGGTGAAGCGGCATACAGTGCAGGCAGGGCTGGTGAACAGGAAACTGAGACTCAGAGTTGACTGTGAGTCTGGAGCTGTGGACTACAGCTGGGGCTGCTGCGGTGGGAGAAACTCCCAGTCTCACATTAGAGTTTGTTGGAAAGTGGGGCAAGGGTGGAGCAGGTGAGCTGCATTGTTCCCTCTCTGGCTCCTCCCCCACAGGCAGCGCTGCAGGGCAGCAAGGAGGGTTGCCCTGCCCTGCTGAATACCTAAGGCCCCACACCCTTACAACTTAACAGGTGTGCCGAGACAAAGAAATAGGGCCCAAATCAAAGAACAGAGCAAAACTCCAGAAAGAGAGCTAAGCAATGAGGAGATGGCCAACCTCTCTGATGGACAGTTCAAAGCCCTGGTAATCAAAATGCTCACAGAACTGATTGAGCTTTATCACAAAATGAAAGAACAAATGAAGGCTACCCAAAGTGGAACAAAGCAAAATATTCAGGGAACCAACAATGACAGGGAGGAAACCAGGATTCAAATCAACGATTTGGACCAGAAGGAAGAAATAACATTCAACCAGAACAGAATGAAGAAACAAGAATTCAAAAAAATAAAGAGAAGCTTAGGAACCTCTCGGACAACTTTAAACGTTTCAATATCTGAATTATAGGGGTGCCAGAAGGAGAACAACAACAGCAAGAAATTGAAAACTTATTTGAATAAATAATGAAAACTTCCCCAATCTGGAGAAGGAAAGAGACTTTCAGGAAGTCCAGGAAGCCCAGAGAATCCCAAAGAAGTTGGACCCAAAAAGGAACACACCAAGGCACATCATCATTGAGTTAACCCAAGATTAAAGACAAAGAGACAATCTTAAAAGCAGCAAGAGAAAAGGAAAGAGTTACCTACAAAGAAGTGCCCACAAGACTATCAGCTGATTTCTCAAAAGAGACCTTACAGGCAAGAAGGGGCTGGAAAGAAGTATTCCAAGTCATGAAAGGCAAGAACCTACATCCAAGATTACTCTATCCAGCAAAGCTATCATTTAGAATGGAAGGGCAGATAAAGTACTTCCCAGATATGGTCAAGTTCAGATAGTAAGGGCTTGGCATCACCAATGTTAAAGGGACTTATCTAAGAAATTGAAGAAGATCAAAAACTATGAACAGTAAAATGACAACAAACTCACAACCATCGACAAATGAACCTAAAAAAAAAAAAAAAAGAAAAACAACAAAAACAAAAATAAGCAAACAACTATAACAGGAACAGAATCAGAGAAATGGGCATTGCATGGAGGGTTCAGTGGGGAAGGAGCGGGGAGAAATGGGGGGAAGGTACAGGGAATAAGAAGCATAATCAGTAGGCGTAAAATACACAGGGAGAGGTCAAAATGGTATAGGAAACAGAGAATTCAAAGAATTTACATGTACAACCCATGGACATGAACTAAGGGGAGGAATGCTAGAGGATTGGGGGGTGCAAGGTGGAGAGAGGGTAAAAGGGGGAAAATTGAGAAAACTGTAATAGCATAATCAATAAAATATACTTAAAAAACCAAGTATTTATTTAGAAACTACCATATGTCCAGAAAGAGCAAAATCTGGCTCTAACCTCAACTCTCCATTTAATTAGGCGAAAAAAATTGACACACATCAAAAGAGTAAGATAGTGTAGAGTTGTGCTAATTTATATCTTATTAGGTTTAAAAGGGACTATAAAATCTATCTAGTCCAAGTTGCACAGTCTTTGAATTAAATCTGTAGTAGTGCTACAGAAATTGAGAGACTTTAGAAAGGAGAAAGCCAAAGAAGTCTTCATGAAGGAAGTGGTACTTAAGCTGAGCAGAACCAAGAGAAGACATAAATACAAATATGCCTTGGTCAGGTGGCTCAGTTGATCAGAGCCTTGTCCCATGTACCTAAAGGTTGTGGGTTTGATCCCCAGTCAGGGCAAATATCTAAGCTGCAGTCTCATTCCCTGGTTGGGGTGTATATGGAAGGCAACCAATCAATGTTTCTCTTTCACATCAATCTCTCTCTCTCTTTCCCCCTTCCTCTCTAAAATCGATAAATATGTATATCTTTGGGTGAAGATTAAAAAATTTTTACTTAGCAAATATTTGTTGAGTATCATATATGAGCAATGTGCTAGATGCAAGTGATAAAGATGCACAAAACACAATTGTTGCCTTCAAACTGTGAACTTTTTACACCATTTTCCAATAAAAAGAACCAGAGCTACTTGGGGAAAATGGCCAATTCCAGGTCTGTAAAATGTAGAAGATAAATCTCAAATACCTGGATCATATAAAAAACCTGAACTATTAAATATGTATATTTATATATACACTTACAAAGTTTTGTCAAAATGACTTAGAAAAATATACTGGAACAGTTTGTAGCAGGTCAATGCTCTCTCCCAGATCAATTTTAAAAAATTGCAGAAAATGAGTCAGAGCTGCTGAAGCAAACAGGACTAGGGAGTCAACGTCCAAAGAGGTGAACTGCTCGGAGGAAAACTGATCTTCTGCACGTGAGTTCTCCCCTAGTCCTGGTCTCCCCTACTACGGCATTTACCAACTCTGGGCACATGGCTGGAGGCTAAGAATATGGATTTTATCCCGGTAAAGGACCAATTACTGAGGGGAAAAATAAACCATCAGGACTGCTGGCTTCTTGCAGGGCTAGGGAGAAAAAACTGGAGACTTGAAGGACCAAGATCCCTGTAAAAAAGAAGAGAGCAGAACTGAGACTTAACATTATGTGGTAGGTTTCTCCTCAAAATGTGCTGAACTCTGAAACTGCATAAACAGGAACCTAAAAAACTAAGTGTGGGGGCAAAATAATAGCCTCCCCCCAAGTATGTCTATGTCCTAAACCCCAGAAGCTAGGAATATGTTATAATACATGGCTAAAAGGGTTTTACATATATGATTGAGTTAAGGATCTTGGGATGCAGAAAGTATCCTGGATTATCCAGGTGGGCTCAATGTAATCACAAGGTCCTTACAAAAGAAAGAGGGAGACAGGTGGGTCAGAGTCAGAAAGATATTTGAAGATAGTATGCTGCTGGTTTTGAAGATGGAGGAAGGGTTTATGAGCAGGAATGCAGGCAGCCTCAAACAGCCGGAATAGGCAAGAGAGTGGATTCTCCACTAGAGCCTCCAGAAGGAATACAGCCCTGCCGACACCTAGATTTTAGTTCAATTAAACCCATTTTGGATTTATGATCTCCAGAACTGTAAAATAATATATTGTGCTGTTTTAAGCCACCTGGTTTGTAATTTGTTACAGCAATAATAAGAAATTTAATACACTAAGGAAAAAGACTCTGAAATGAAGAGTAGTTTTATGCTGAGGAAATAAGGACTAAATGTCAGTACTTGCTGGAGTGGGGTTCAAATGAATACTTCAGATTCTTGGTTGAGAGATCTGGAGAGCCATCTTCAAGAAAAAAAAGTAAACTGAAGATAGAGCTTTATCAAAAATGGAATCAAACCTAAACTCAGCTCAGTACTTCAATGGATTAAGGTAAACAGCCCATACTCTTATCTCACAAGGCCCTAGGGCCAAATCCGGCCCTCCACCTTGTTTTATCCTGCCCAGCATCTTGTTTCTACCCAGCAACAGTGCTGAGCTCTCACTGAACTGTTAAAGAGAAGTTATATTTATATAGCCCTAAAATTACATTCGGCCCTTTGAAAGCAACCACGAGGCTGATGTGGCCCCTGGTGAAAATGAGTTTGACACACCTGTATCTGAATAACAAAGGAAATGATCAACTCTCTGAAAGATACACAATATATTATTTTACAGTTCTGGAGATCATAATCTCTGAAAGAAAACAATTGTTACCTGGAGGTTCTACAGTTTTTTAACACAATGTCCAGGATTCAAATGAGGCATACCAAGAGACAGAGCCCTATGAAGGGTTATCAAGAAAAAAAATAATCAGACTCACACATGATCCAGATACTAGAATAAGCAGAAAATGACTAACATAACTGCTATGACCAAAATGTAAACAGGTAGGACAGAGAAGAGATTAAAAAATAATTTCACCAGAAAATTGGAATCTATAAACGAGATTTTAAATAGAAATTCTAGACCTGAAAAATATTGTGTTGGCCAAAAAGTTCGTTATGTTTTTTCCACATGATGGCTCTAGTATTGTTTAGTTGTCTTGAACTTCATTTGAAACAATTTTGTTGGATTGTATTGTGACAGCTGTCATATCAGTGTGCATTTAACAATAACATCAAAATTGATGGATTTGTGTGCAGCTATTTTAATATTGAAGATGGAAGAAAACATGCAACATTTTCAGTGTATTATGCTTTATTATTTCAAAAAGGTAAAAATGCAATTGCAACACAAAAAAAGACTTGTGCAGTGTATGGAGAAGGTGCTGTGACTGATCAAATGTGTCAAAAGTGGTATGCCAAGTTTCTTGGTACTATTAACATTGTAACCAAACAATTCTTTGCTGTGGGGCTGTCTTACGCATTGGAAGATGTTTAGCAGCATGCCTGGCCTCTGCCCACTAGAAGCCAATAGCCAGAGATAGCTGACATGCTCAAAATATCAAAATCAATAAAGTTATTGGTCAAAATGAAAAATGTGTGTTTTATTTTACAGAAAAAAACATGAAATTTTTGGCCAACCTAATATAATAACAGAAATTAAGAATTCAGTAAATGGGTTTAACAGCAGATTAGACACAACAGAAAAGAGGATTAATCAACTAAAAGGTCAATAAAAAAGTGTCCAAACTGAAGCGCGCACGCGCACACACACACACACAATTTAGTCAAGAGCATGAGAGACATGTGGAATACAGTAAAAAAGATATAAATACATGTAATTGGAGTCTAAAAAGGAGAGCAGAGAGCGAAGAGCAGAAGTGATATCTTAAAAAGATAATGGCCACACCTAGCACCCAGATTTTAGTTTCTAAAGCCATTCTCCAATAAATTGAACTAGGGCTTCTTGGAGATACAGCTGATTCTAGGCTGGAGCAGGGAATGAGTAATATGGAGCATCTTACAGTGCAAACAAGTAAGGGAGTGCTCAAAAAAAAAAACCTCACCACAGTAGAGTATGTCAAAGGGACACAGGAGTCAACTGAAAGAGTTCAAATGGGCAAAGCTGGAAAAATTTGAGCAACAAAATAAAGTAGTAGATTATAATCCATTACGGAATAAATAAATTAATTAAAAAGAGACAAATCTGTGCTGAACAATTCCAAATAATTTATGTAAATACTCTGCCTTCAAGGAGATAGATCTCTCCCTGCCCTATAAGTGTGGGCTTCACACAGTAATTTAATCCAGTATGAAAGGGGAAGAAAGAGTAGCTTTACAGGGGATAATCTGACAAACATTACATCAGGCAGGTGATTGAGGTTAACATCAGTGGTAATATGTCATGTCGATAATAAGTACCATGATACGATGAGAACAGCACTTTCTCTCTGTGATCTTCCTCCCAAGGAACTATTAGCCCAGGGTAATCATGAGCAGACAAATCCCAATTGAAGGAAATTCTACAAATACCTAACCAGTACTTCTCAAAGGTATGCCTTCTATCAAAGTCATCAAAACCAAGGAGAGTTTGAGTAACTGCCATAACCAGGAGCAGCCTAAAAAGACATGAAATGCGCTATCCCAGATAAGATACTAGAAGAGAAAGAGGCATTAGGTAAAAACTAAAGGAAGTATGAATAAATATGAACTTTGGTTAATAATAATGCATCAATATTGGTTCATTAGTTGTGACAAATGTACCACACCAATAATGTAGGATGTTAATGACAGAGGAAAATAGATATGGGGTATATTATATGAGAACTCTCTGTGCTATCTCTACAACTTTCCTACAAATCTAAAATGATTATAAAATAAGTTTATTTTTAAAAATAAATGTTCTATAAAAAGACTGTGTAGGCAAAGTGGCACCAAAGGGGCTGAGAGACCAAAGAATGAGACAGAGGAGTCCAGGCTGTTGGTTAGTGTGTTTACTAGGGAACTTACTTACAGAAAATACTTGTCTTGGCCAGCTGAAAAATAATCAAATCTCCATCTTTCCCCTCCTAGACCACCATCTTTCTTTTTTTATTATTTTTTTTAATTTTTATGTATTGATTTTCTTTTGAGACAGAGGAGCATTGATGTATTGTTCCACTTCTTTATGCATTCATTGGATGTGTCCTGTATGTGCCCTGACTGGAGATCGAACCCGCAGCCTTGGTGTATTGAGAGAACACTCTAACCAAATAAGCTACCTAGCCAGGGCCCTAGACCACTATCTTTCATCCCTACTCAGAGATAGATCTACATGTTCCAAAGGGATTGTGTGGATGGTCAGGGAGAATAAAGAAGCCAAATACCAGCAGACCCTGGCGCCAGGGTGAGCCAAGAAATAGATAACTTCTAGAGCTCCTTGCCACAGAGCAAGAAGTAATGGAAGCTCTGTGAGTAGCCTGAAACCTCTGGACACATTCCATAGTACACCCAAGAGACGGGGAGGAGGGGGAGTCAAAGATCCAAACTCATTCACTCAGAAGTTAAACAGGTGGATTAGCTTCAAGATAGAGTCAGCTCTGTCCACACACTAAGAATTTCCCCAAAGTGATACAAAAAATATTCAAGGAGCTCTGAGAACCCTAAGCTGAATGAATTAAAAGAAAATCATATACATCACAGTAAAGTGACAATGAGAAAAACATTTTAATGTGGCTAGGGAAAAAAAAGACATATCACCTCCAAAGGAAGAGTAGTTAAGAGTTACAGCTGACTTCTCTAAGGAAACAATGGAAACCAAAAGACAACATAATCACATCTTTAAGTGCTGAAAAAGGAAAGGTATGCCTTCTATCTCTTCCCCTTAAGGAATGTAAATGTAGTACTGTGCCATCTTCAGCCATGCAGATGAGGACACAGCAGAGCAACAGACAGGAGAGTCTCTGTCCTTGACACCTGTGAGGTACCACCAGGCTTGGACTCCTACCAGTGTGGTATGTTTTGAGAAGAGAAATAAACCTTATGTTTTGTGCTTTTTTTTTTTTTTTTTTTTTTAAGGAAAAGAAATAAAAAGGATCAGGAGTTAACATGAAGAAACTACCAATGGCAAAAGATAGGACAATCTGAACCTCAATAAGGATAATAACCACAATGGATTTAAACACATCAAATATATTTAACAACATGGGATCATAGATAGAAAAAAAACCTCATTAGTAACCTTTGGAGGGTACTAGGGAACCAATTCATTATTCTGAAAATTAGTAAACTTATCCTTCCTTTCTTGTACAAACTATACCTCACTGCAATGAAATAATTGAAAGAAAAGTGATTCTTAATAGAATTCCAGCTACTAATCAAAGAATAGTAGAACTGGAAGATCACCATTTTGTAACCTCTGATGAATACTGGATCTAGGACAGGCTGCTAAAACCATTAATGAGAAAGCTGCTGGTGAACTTTCTAACAGATGAATCTATCTGACAACATCTGAACTCCATGATCAATCTTAACAATTAAAACGAGGAACAACCAGACATTTTGTGCCTCCTAATGAGATGCAATAGGATGTATACTAAACACCTATGTAATATCCTTCTCCAAACCCAAACCTCTGATTAAGACTATATCTAACTACTTAGATAGAAAAAATAGGAAACAATACCATGGGAATACAATCAGCAAATGTCAGAATATAGGACTCTGTACAGGACAAACCACCCAATTTCTTCAACAAATAAATGTCAAGGTAAAAAGAGAGAGAGAGTGCAAAAAGAGGGAAATAAATGATATATTAAAAGAATTTAAGAGATGTATCAACCAAATATAATAGGTGGACTTTGGATCCTGATATGAACAAATTGTAAAATATATACATATATGTACATACCTATGCAGTACACACATATATAAGGCAACTGAGGATACTTGAATGTGAACTGATATTTTATAATATTAAGGACTAACAGTATTTTTTTAATATATTTTATTGATTATGCTATTACAGTTGTCCCATTTCCCCCTTCACTCCCCTCCACGCTGCACACCCTTTCCCATCCACGTTCCCCCCCTTTAGTTCATGTCCATGTGTCATAAGTTCTTTAGCTTCTACATTTCCCACACTATTCTTGACTTCCCCCTGTCTATTTTCTACCCACTATCTATGCTACTTATTCTCTATACCTTTCCCCCCTCTCTCCTCCTCCCACTCCCCTGTTGCTAACCCTCCATGTGATCTCCATTTCTGTGGTTCTGTTCCTGTTCTAGTTCTTTGCTTAGCTTGCTTTTGTTTTAGGTGTGGTTGTTAATAATTGTGAGTTTGCTGTCATTTTACGGTACATGTTTTTTATCTTCTTTTTCTTAGATAAGTCCCTTCAACATTTCATTTAATAAGGGCTTGGTGATGATGAACTCCTTGAACTTGACCTTATCTGAGAACCACTTTATCTTTTAAATGACAGCTTTGCTGGATAGAGCAATCTTGGATGTAGGTCCTTGCCTTTCATGACTTGGAATACTACTTTCCAGCCCCTTCTTGCCTACAAGGTCTCTTTTGAGAAATCAGCTGACAGTCTGATGGGAACTCCTTTGTAGGTAACTGTCTCCTTATCTCTTGCTGCTTCTAGAATTCTCTGCTTCATTTTAATCTTGGCTAATGTAATTGATGTGCCTTGGTGTGTTCCTCCTTGGGTCCAACTTCTTTGGGACTCTCTGAGCTTCCTGGACTTCCTGGAAGTCTATTTCCTTTGCCAGATTGGGGAGGTTCTCCTTTATTATTTGTTCAAATACCTTTACTACTTGTTTCTCTTCTTCTTCCCCTTCTGGTACCCCTATAATTCAGATGTTGGGACATTTAAGGATGTCCTGGAGGTTCCTAAGCCTCTCCTCATTGTTTTGAATTCTTGTTTCTCCACTCTTTTCTGTTTGGTTGTTTCTTTCTTCCTTCTGGTCCACTCCATTGATTTGAGTCCCAGTTTTCCTCCCATCTCTATTGGTTCCCCATGCATCTTCCTTCATTTCACGTATTGTAGCCTTCATTTTTTTCATCTAATTTGTGACCAAATTCAACCAATTCTGTGAGCATCCTGATCACCAGTGCTTTGAACTGTGCATCTGATAGGTTGGCTATCTCTTCGTCACTTAGCTGTATTTTTTTTTTTTTTTTTTTTGGAGCTTTGATCTGTCCTTTCATTTGGGCCATTTTTTTTGTCTTGATTCGCTTGTTACGTAGTGAGGGGTGGAGACTTAGGTGTTCGCCATGGCGGGGCAACCCAGGTCGCTGTGTTGTGACCCTGTATGTAGGGCAAAGGTCTGAGAGGGAACAATGGCGCTTGCTCCGTTCTCTGCCGGATTTTAGTCACTTCCACCACTTCCCCCAAGCAAACTGGGCCCTTCTGGTGCTGATTCCTGTGTGGATGGGTTTGTGTACATTCCAGGACCCTGAGGGTCTCTCCAACAAACTCTCCTGTGAGGCTGGGAGTCTCTCCAGCTGCCACCTCAACCCCCACAGGTATTTTCAATCAGTGTTTTGAGGCTTTATTTCCCTGAGCTGGGACCCTGGGTTGCACAGTCTGTTTAGCTCCCCAGTTTCACCTGGTTTACCTGCATGCGAATGTGGGACCACCTGTCCGCCAGCCGCCTTGCGCACCAAGCCCCTCCACAATCCGCCACCTTGCTGGGTCCACCCACTGCTGCCTTGCACACCAGGGGTCTGCCAGCCACTGCTTTTATTGCCGCAACCCCTCTCCGCCTGGCTGACTGATTCCACCCCTCCTACCCGTCTGGATGAATGTGTCTACTTTAACTGCTTGATTGTCAGACTTCCATACAGATCAATTTTCCAACAGTACTGGTTATTTTTTGTTTCTAAATTGTTGTTGTCCTTATTTTGGTTGCACTAGGAGGCACAGTGTGTCTTACCTACGCCTCCATCTTGGCCGGAAGATCAAGGATTAACAATATTTAGATGTGATGATATTTTATTATGTTAAAGGGTCTTTATATTTTAGAGATATATACTGTTGTACAGATGAAATGGTATAATGACTGGAATTTGCTTCATATAATCTGATGAAGTCAGGGAGAGTAGGTGGGTGTATAAATGAAACAACATAGGTATGTATTGATAACCTTTGAAGCTAAGTAATAGATCCAAGGGAATTCCTTAGTCCCTACACATTTGCATATGTTTGAAAGTTTAGAAAATCAAAATTTTAAAGTGGGGGTGGGGGAGCCTTATATTCCAAACTCTAGAGTTGGGCCTGATCCCATTTAACCAAGTAAATTTAAAGGAGTTTATACTTGACCGGGTTTGCAGTAAACTCTATATAGTTTGTGGAAAGTAAGGTGTATTCCTGGGACACTTGTCTGGTACACGAAATGAATTGTAGAGGAGAGAGAGATCAGAGTCAAGAAGTGCTGATAAGGGGCTGCTAAGTAATCCTGGAATCCAGATAACAGTGCATGCAATGGGAGAGAGTAATGGCTAAATAGGATAAAAGAAAAACCTTGGTAATACTATGAGAAACAAAGAAATTAAAATGACAAGCTGATTTAAGAAGGGAAAATACATTTGGAACTCTTAACATTTTGAGTCTGAGGTGAGAGAACAATAAAGTATTTCTTAGTCTCTCTGTGGTGAGAAAATCTTCTGAAGCCTTTAAGAAGATGGTAGACAAAAGAACCTATGCACCCCTATGTTTATAGCAGCACAATTTACAATAGCCAAGTGCTGGAAGCAACCTAGGTGTCCATCAGTTAATGAATGGATCAAAAAACTGTGGTACATTTACACAATGGAATTCTATGCAGCAGAAAGAAAGAAGGAGCTCCTACCCTTTGCGACAGCATGGATGGAATTGGAGAGCATCATGCTAAGCGAAATAAGCCAGGCAGTGAAAGACAAGTACCATATGATCTCACCTTTAACAGGAACCTAATCAACAAAACAAACAAACAAGCATAATATAAACAAAGACACTGAAATTGAGAACAGTCTGACAGTGACCAGAGGGGGAGGGGAGGGAATTTCAGGGGAGAAGGGGAATAGTTTATAGCAACAAGTATAAAGGACTCATGGACAAAAACTATGGGGGGTGGAAATGGGAGGAATGTGGGGAGGGCTGGGGTGGTGGGCTGGGTGCGGGGTAAAAGACAGAAAACTGTACAATATCAACAATTAAAAAATACTGATTAAAAATAAAATTTAAAAAAAAAAAAAGAAGATGGTAGAGAACACCATGGTGAAGAGTACTGTGCTAGAAGTCTGAAGGGTAGATTCTATTAGTGACCCTGACACCAGCCATATCTATAATTTCAAGCAAATCATGCTGAATCTCCCAAGTGTCATCATAAAATAGGGGGATTAGATGCTAGAAAATATTGGGTTGGCCAAAAAGTTCATTTGATTTATTCCATAAGATGGCTCTAACAGTGCTTAGTTGTCTTTAACTTCATTCAAAACAATTTTCTTAGATTGTATTGCAACAGCTGTCATTCAGCATGAATTTTATTAAAAATTTATTAAAATTGGTGAGTTTTTGTGCAGCCATTTTAATATTAAAGATGGAAGAAAATACACAACATTTTTCAGCATGTTATGCTTTATTATTTCAAGAAAGGTAAAAACGCACCTGAAACACAAAAAAAGATTTGTGCAGAAGGTGCTGTGACTAATTGAACATGTCAAAAGTGGTTTGCGAAGTTTTGTGCTGGAGACTTTTGCTGGATAGTGCTCCGTAGTTAGGTAGACCAGTTGAAGTCAATAGTGATCAAACTGAGACATTAATTAAGAACAATCAACATTATACAATGCAGGAGATAGCCAACATACTCAAAATATCCAAATCAGTAAAGTTACTGGTGAAATGAAAAATGTGTCTTTTATTTTACAGAAAAAACTAACTGAACTTTTTGGTCAGCCCAGTATCTGTAGTCCCTTTCAAAACTAGCTTTCTATGGTGGGAATTCTCAGTGATAATATCTATAAGGTATTTTAAAAATTCATTCAACAAATATTTTACAAAATACTACTATGCAAGACACTATTTACAAATGGTAACAGCAGATTAACATATGTCATGAAAAGACAAGAAATACATATTTTGAACTTCACTAATACAGAAATGACAATTTGAGGTCATGAGAATGAATGAGCTCATTGAGAGAGCATATAGAAGAGCAGAAGAATAAGAATCGAGCCTTGAATAAAGTTGACAGCTGGGGATGTAGGGCGTAAAGAGGAATCAGTGAAGGAAAGAGAATAATCAGTTAGAAAAATAGGAAAGAAACAAGTTAGGTTAAGTCTTGACATCAGCGACAATAAAACCAAAGTGAATTTTAAGAAACAGAAGCACAGGACAATACAAGAGCTAAGAAAGAGCTTTAGATTTGCTAATAAAGAGGTCTCAGACAATTTTAAAGGAATTAATTTTGGATAATGGTAGGACCAAAAACAAAGCAACAAGGAATATGGAAGGAAATGTACACACATAATCCCATACTTTCTTTGGGAACATATACAAGGTCTGTCTGGAAAAAATGCCAGCCATTATTAATGTAGCAAGAATGGTTTGCTCGACATTGATGTAATCTGGGAGCCAAGGAGAGTGGACTGGAATGTGCATGCGTGAACAATGAAAACCTCACTATACTAGTCCAGTGGGGGTGGTAGACGCCGTTGAGTGAACATGTGCACTGTGTGGTCGTCATGTTCAAAATGACTGAGCAAACAGAGCAACGAATCTGTATCAAATTTCACATTAAGCTTAAACATTCCTCTACAGAAACTATTCAGATAATTCAGAAGGCCACAGCTATGGGTGACTGGTGATTGGCAGCTTCATCACAACAGACCCACTCATTCATCACATCTCATGTGGAGTTTTTTGGCAAAGCATCAAATCACCCAGGTGACTCAGCCCCCCTATAGCCAGATCTGGTGCTCTGCAACTTTCTGGCTTTTCCCAAAACTAAAATCATCTTTAAAAGGGAAGAGATTTCAGACCATCAATGAGATTCAGGAAAATATGGCGGGGCAGCTGATGGCAATTGGGAGAACTGTGTGAAGTCCCAAGGTGCCTACTTTGAAGGGGACTGAGGCATCATTGTCCTATGCACAATGTTTCTTGTATCGTCTTCAATAAACGTCTCTGATTTTCATAATACATGGCTGGGTACCTTCTGGACAGAACTTGGCTACATAAACCCTAAAAGACCTAGTAGCAGGCAGATACTGTGAAAATGAATTACCCCATGGAGCTCACTCAGACTGTGAACCTCACTGTTCAGTACCAGGATCTCTTGAGTTCACAGGTGCATTATGTTATGTTGTCCTTTCCTCTCACTCTTGAAAAGACACAATCTTACTGAATCATCAAGAGGATAATAAAAACAAGAATGAAAAACCAACTACTCACAATACTCCTTCACCTCTTTGTTCTCCGATCACTACTTGCACCACCATTTTATATCGGTCAAATCCCATTTCTAGAAAGAAAAAATTAGAAAGTTATCTATAAGCAAATATATGATAAAATTACTTAATGAAGGTGCCTGAAAAAGAACATAAGCATTCAGTCTATAAGCATGTACTGAGCATGACGATAAGCCTGAAAGTCAGAACTGAGGAGAAATTCTAGTTGTAAGCTTATAAGTGTGTAACCTTAGACAAGCAAAATCCTGAAAATTCTCACTAACGACATATCTGGAGAAAAGAAAATGAATAGTATCTTTATCTTCCCCTTTTTCTGACCAGCGAATAGTGGAAACAGTAACAACAAAATGTGAAAAACTGAAACACAGCCAACTCTCTCTGATGACAGTATAATCTTCAGGATTATATAATAAATTAGACAAACAATCTGAACACTACAGGTACCCACTGAGTATACCTAACAAAATCTCAGAAAAGCCCTGACCAGTGTGGCTCAGTTGATTGGGTGTCATCCTGCACAGCAAAAACTCACCAGTTCAAATCTTTTTTTAAATCTTTGTTTTGTTTTGTTTTGTTTTGTTTTGTTTTGTTTAGAGACATTTTATTGATTATGCTATTACAGTTGTCCCATTTCCCCCTCTTCATTCCCCTCTACCCTGCACACCCCCTCCCACCCACATTCCCCCCTTTAGTTCATATCCATGTGTCATTAAGTTCTTTAGCTTCTACATTTCCCACACTATTCTTGCCCTCCCCCTGTCTATTTTCTACCCACCCTCTATGCTACTTATTCTCTGTACCTTTCCCCCTCTCTCCTCCTCCCACTCCCCTGTTGCTGACCCTCCATATGATCTCCATTTCTGTGTTTCTGTTCCTGTTCTAGCTGTTTGCTTAGTTTGCTTTTGTTTTAGGTGTGGTTGTTAATAGCTGTGAGTTTGCTGTCTTTTCACTGTCATATTTTTTATCTTCTTTTTCTTAGATAAGTCCCTTTAACATTTCATATAATAAGGGCTTGGTGATGATGAATTCCTTTAACTTGACCTTATCTGAGAAGTGCTTTATCTTCCCTTCCATTCTAAATGACAGCTCCACTGGAATTCCTTCCATTCTAAATGTAGCAATCTTGGATGCAGGTCCTTGCCTTTCATGACTTGGCATACTTCTTTCCAGCCTCTTCTTGCCTGTAAGGTCTCTTTTGAGAAATCAGCTGACAGTCTGATGGGAACTCCTTTGTAGGTGACTGTGCCCTTATCCCTTGCTGCTTCTAGAACTCTCTCCTTCATTTTAATCTTGGCTAATGTAAGTATGACGTGCCTTGGTGTGTTCCTCCTTGGGTCCAACTTCTTTGGGACTCTCTGAGCTTCCTGGACTTCCTGGAAGTCTATTTCCTTTGCCAGATTGGGGAAGTTCTCCTTTATTATTTGTTCAAATAACTTTTACACTTGTTGCTCTTCCTCTTTCCCTTCTGGTACTCCTATAATTCGGATGTTGGGACATTTAAAGATGTCCTGGAGGTTCCTAAGCCTCTCCTCATCTTTTCGAATCCTTGTTTCTTCATTCTTTTCTGTTTGTTTCTTTCTTCCTTCTCGTCTACTCCATTGATTTGAGTCCCAGTTTTCTTCCCATCACTATTGGTTCCCTGTGCATTTTCCTTCATTTCACTTAGTGTAGCCTTCATTTGTTCATCTAATTTGCTACCAAAATCAACCAATTCTGTGAGCATCCTGATTAGCAGTGCTTTGAACTGTGCTTCTGATAGGTTGGCTATCTCTTGGTCGCTTAGATGAATTGGCTCTGGGGCTTTGATCTCCTCTCCTGTTTGAGCCATTTTGGGGTTTTTTGTTTGTTTGGTTTTGGTCTGGTCATGGCTGTTACATAGTGAGGGGCAGAGCCTTAGGTATTCCCCAGGGCATGGCAGCCCAGTTCCTGGGTTGTGAAGCTGTATGTGGGGGTGGGGTCCGAAAGGGAACAATGGTGCTTGCTCTGCTCTCTCTTGGATTCCAGTCCCTTCCGCTGCTTTCCCCAAGCAAATTGGGCCCTTCTGGTGCTGATTCCCATGTGGGTGGGCTTGTGTATGTTCTAGGACCCTGTGGGTCTCTCCAACGAACTCTTCTGTGAGGCTGGGAGTCTCTCCTGGCACTTCAACCCCCGCAAGTATTTTCAATCAGTATTTTTAGGCTTTATTTCCTGATGCTGTGGCCCTGGTTTTCGAGGTCTGTCTTGCTCCCCATTTTTGCCTGGATTATCTGCGCACAAACGTGGGACCGCCTGGTCAGCCAGCAGCCTTATGTGGCCTCATTGGGTCTGCTGGTTGCCACCCCATGCCCTGGGTCTGCTAGTCGCCACCTGTGCGCCTGGGGTCTGCCAGCTGCTGCCTGCGGGCCAGGGTCCACCAACCTCCACTTTTTCCTGCCTCGACTCCACCCCTCCTACTGGTCTGGATGAATGGTTGTCGGACTTCCGTGCAGTTCAATTTTCTATCAGTTCTGATTGTTTTCTTGTTTCTAAATCTTTATTGTCCTTAATTTTGGTTGTGCGAGGAGACATAGTGTGTCCACCTATGCCTCCATCTTAAGCCAGAAGTCTCAAATCTTTTTTTAAAATATTTTTTTTATTTTAATTGTTGTTCAAGTACAGTTTTCTCCCCTTTACCCCCATCCTAGTCCACCCCCCTCAAATCTTGATAAGGGCACATGCCTGGGTTGTGAGTTCAGTCCCTGGCTGGGGCACGTATGAGAGACAACCAATCAATTGTTTCTCTCTCACGTCAATGTTATTCTCCCTTTCTTTCTCCCTTCTTCCCCTCTCTCTAAAAATAAATATATAAAATCTTTTTTTTAAATATCAGAGGAAGTCACAGCCCAAGTTATCCTTTTAAAAATACTTCACACAACTAACTGAGCTTCCTCCTTTCTCTACCTATTTCTCTTCCCCCTTTTCTTATACTCATGCTTTAGCAGTGTGGCTAATTTAATATTTAGCCCTTAAATCACAGTTCTGGGAGAAAAATAAAATAGTCTTAAATACAGTGGGAGGAAACTTTAAAAAAAATCACCCACACCACATCACAGCAAAATAAAAAGAATCTGAATAGCAATATGCAAGGTGCAATAGCAAAAACAAAAGAATAACAAGAAAGAAAGAAATGTACCATTTAAAGGAAAAAAATTCAACCTAGGAGTTAATATAAATCAAGAAACAAAGAAATTCTTCACAATTGATTTGCAATATAGAACAATGTAAGCTCTTAAATTCAGTAAAATAAGAACTCAATCAGATTATAATAAAACAACAGAAAGATAAAAAGGGAAACTGAAACTCCAGGAAACAAACAGAATACCCACAAAATAGCAATGCAGAAATAATAAATTTAAAATGGTAACAGACAAAACAGACACAACTGAAAACTGAATTACTGTTTTAAAATGATCACAAGAGCCCTGGCTGGTGTGGCTCAGTGGATTGAGCACCAGCCTACAGACCAAAAGGTGGCCAGTTGGATTCCCAGTCAGGGCACGTGCCTGGGTTGTGGGCCAGGTCCCCAGTTGGGGGCATGAGAAAGACTACTGATCTGTTTCTTTTGCACATTGATGTTTCTCTCCCTTTCTTTCTTCCTCCCTTTCCCTCTCTTTAAAAATAAATAAATAAAATCTTTTTAAAAACTTTATGTGTACAGTAGTACCCCTTATCCACAGTTTTGCTCTCTGCAGTTTCAATTTCCCATGGTCAATCACAATAGAAAATATCAAGTGGAAAATTCCATAAATGATACATAAGCTTTCAATTGTGAAACTATCTGAATAGCATGATGAAATCTCACACTGACCCACTCCATCCTGCCCAGGCCTTGAATCATTCCTTTGTCCAGGGTATCCAGACTGTATTCAGTACCCACCCATTAGTCACTTAGTAGCTGTCTCTATGATCAGATCCACTGTAGTGGTACTGTAGTGCTTGTGTGCAAGTCACCCTTACTTTACTAAATAATGGCCCAAAGCACAAAAGTAGTGATGCTGGCAGTTTGGATATACCAAAGAGAGGCTGTAAAGTGCTTCCTTTAAGTGAAAAGGTGAGTACACTACAATAAGATATTTTGATAGAAAGATACCACCACATTCACATAACTTTCATTATAATATATTGTTACAAATCCTCTATTTTATTATTAGTTATTTTTGTTAATCATACTGTGCCTAATTTATAAGTTAAATTTTATCATAAGTATGTATGTATAGTAAAAAACATAGTATATATAGATTTTAGTACTACCCGTGGTTTCTGGCATCCACAGGGGATCACAGAATATATCCCCACAGATAAGGGAAAGTCTCCTTATCTGTGGGAAAATATATCAGTGGACTGCATCATCCAGGTTTATTACAATGAAAATGTATTATTATTACAGAGACACTTCTCTCCAAAAAATAATTTTTTTAAAGGACAGATAGAAAGACAGGACTTTTCTGACAGTATAACGTTTTTAATAAAAGGGAGACCGAGAAACAGATAAAGAACGGGTAGGAAGAGCACAAGATTTGCTCTGCACATGCAGAGTGTGGAATGAATGGAGGGCTGAGCGGGACAAGTAGTACAGATTCAGCTGGAAAGACTGACTGAGGTCAGATTGAAAGGGTGCTGAACAACATGCTGAGAAATTGATACCTTGGTGGGAAAAACAACCAGAATTTTGGGGGCGAAGGAGCTCCTGTACTTCCTGGATTTTCTGCACACTTGGGTTTCCTGAATAGTGTGGTTCCATACAATGTCTTATTTAAATCTTTACTCTTTCCCACCATCTGCAAAAACCTAAACAAGAAGTCACGAAATAATTGAGAAGACTAGACATTACAGAAAAATGTGTCTTTAACAGAATGCACACTTATGCCCCTTGTTTAAAGATGGAGAAGGAGCCCTGGCTGGTGTGGCAGTGGATAGAGCACCTGCCTGAGAACCAAAGGATCACCGGTTCTATTCCCAGTCAGGGTTGTGGGCTGGGTCCCCATTGGGGTCATGTGAGAAGCAACCACACATCCATGCTTCTCTGCCTCTCTTTCTTCCTCCTTTCCCCTCTCTGTCTAAAATAAATAAATAAATCCTTAAAAAAAAAAAAAAGGCTGGGGAAGGAGACAAATGGGTAAAACTGAACCTTTAAAAGGAACAAGTCATTTCTAATTATCACCATCATTACCTTTTAATTTATCTTTAATATTTTCTGATAAATGTTTTGTGAGCTGAGGCATTTCTTCTGGAGAGTATTCAGCATTTGCCAGTTCTTCCTTGAGCACGGCATGGATACAGTCTTTAACCACAGAGGGTCTGAACCTGAATGAAACAGTTTGAAACATCTAATTAGTTAACTACAAAACCCCACTTACCCTCACAGCTCAAATTCCTCCAGCTCTTTGTCATTAGAACCATGTAATCCCTCTTTTTCATATTATTATAAAAGTAATTTAAAAAACAAGTTAAGAAAACAAATCTTATCTCTTCCCTAAACTTCAAGTCACATATTCCAACACATATTCTGCCTGGATGTCTAGTAGGCAACTCAAAGTTGATACATTCAACACTGAGCTTCTAATTGTCTTCTTTCCCCAAACCAGATCCAGCTGCAGTCACCTCCATCTCAGTCAGTGGCAACTACATTCTTCCAGATGCTCAAGCCAAAAACCTTGGTGTCAGTCTTGTTGCCTTTCTCTCTCACAGCCCATATTCCATTCATGAGCAAATCTTAGCAGTTCTACCTTCAAAACAATCTAAAAGTCAATCATTCTCATCACCTGACCCCTATGACCTTGCTCCATGCTACCATTACTGCTTGCCTGGACTACAATGGCATCTAACAAGTCTCTGTGTCTGACTTTCTCCCCAAATTCCGTTCTCAACATAGCCACTGGACTGGTCCTGTTGGAACCAGGAAAATAGCTAAAGGACTGTCCCTGTGAGATTTGGCTCTCCAAGGACAGAGAACAAAGAACTTGAGGCGGATTACCATTTAAGGAGATGGTTAGGTTTAAATTTCCCATTCCTCAAACCCTGCAACGCATAGATCCCACGTGCTAAAAGATAGCCAATAGCTAACAGCCACATCTGCTTCTGTGAAATGCTTGCTTGCTTGCGTCTATAAAAAGGCTTATCTATAAGCGTTAGGCGCGGCTCTCGTCTGTAGCTCTTCTGAGCATTGTGTCTCCGGACACTCTGGGAGTCCGCCCCTGCGCAGGTTAAACTTTTGGCCAATAAAAGTAACATCTCTGAATCCTGAAAGTTCCCGAACATCTGTTTCTCGCGTCGGCGGATGCAACAGTCCCATTAAACTATATGTCAGATCATGACACTCCTCTATGCAAAACACCCTGCATAGTTCCTGCATCACTCAGAGTAAAAGCAATATCCTAACTGTGATTTGCAAGTCCCATTTGACCCACCCTACCAAACTCTCTGACCTTGTTTCCTACCACTTTCCCCCTAGTTCTCTCCACTTGGGCCCCACAGGCCTTCACTATGTTCTTTAACTACCCCAGGCATGCGAACTTCAGTGCTTCTGCATCTACTGCCAGCCTCTGCCTGAACTTCAGTTTCCCCTTTTATGAATAGCTAGCTCCCTCACTTCTTTCAAGTTTTTATACAAGTCACTTTTCCTAGGCGCCCTCTCTAAAATTTCAAACCACCCTCTTACCATATCACTTTATATCTCCCTTATTACTATCTGATACACAGTGTGGTCCATTTATTTATCTTGTTTGTTGTCCTTTATCCTAGCTAGGCCGTAAACTCAGAGAGGGCAGGGATCCCTATTTCTCAGAACAGCACTCAGCGCACAGAAGACAATAAATTTTTTTTTAAGAAATAGATAATTGAATAAACAAAGACAGAGAAAAAAAATCTTCCGTAATTTCACCATCCTGAGAATGCCATTAACATTTCCATTGTATTTCTCATATCTTATAATACTGGGATATATATTCTAAAGCTGATTCGTCTATCATGTGCCAAGTCACCAGAATGTTTCAAGTTTTTTGAGTTGATAATGTGGTTTAATATCTGGTAGTACTAGTGTTCCCTTACTACATTTTAACAGTATTTTCTTTGGTCTCTTGCCTGTTTTATTCTCACAGATGAACTTCAGAATCATTGACAAACTTGCAGGATTTGATATATTCAAAGTGTGGTCTACCTACTAATAAACATACTTTATCTGGCTCTCCTTTTAAGCCTTTTTCATTCTCAGTAAATGTTAAAAGTTTTTTTCAAACATGTCATAAATCATTCCATAGGATTATTTTCACATAATACATATTTTTTGTGAATCACACTCTGTACCGTTTTACAGCAAAAACACAGGCAAATGACACTCTATATGTTTAGAATCTCTTACAAAGATAACTGAATATATGGTTTTTTTTTTAACGTCCATTCTACCCATCAGAAAACTGCTGTGAAATGCTTGATCACAATATAACCAAAGTTCCTGGCTTCTGACATTTGCCAAACATTTGATCCAGCAATCTGGTTTTAAAAAACAGAGGAGGGGCTTGGGAAAGCTTTTACTTTAATTTTTTTTTTTAATCTTGTGGAAATGAAGTCAATGATGTATCCTACAGGCCTGGCGGACTGTCTTCTGCACTCCTCTGTGTGCCTTAATTCTAGGAAGGTATAAGAGTGGCAGGCCAAGGACCTCCACGTAAGAGGGAGGGACACACAAAAAACCCCACAAAACTTATTTATTAAAAAAACTGTGTATTTATCCCTACATGTTTAAACTTCAGTCACCTTCAAAGTACTCTCTCTCCATTTGGTGCCATACACCTATTGATACATCTTTCCCATCACTCGAAACAGTTTTTGAACTCATAGATTTTGATGCCTTTTTGTGCTTCTGCTATTTTTTGTTTCACCTCTTCCACATCAGAGAAACATTTCCCTTTGAGGACTTTTGTCATCAGGGGAAACAAAAAAAGGTCACTCAGAGTGAGATCAGGTGAGTAGGGAGGATGGGGCACAGGAGTCATGCCATTTTGGGGTAAAAAAAAAAAACTGATGAACATTCAGCACTGATGTGGACAGGTGTGCTCGTAAATCATCCATCATAAAATGGACAAATGGTTGAGTCTTCAAAAATAATTCACTAAAGCCAAATACAGCATCTCATAACAATGCCAGTTGGTACACGGATGCAAATGGGTTGGGCTGGGGGGCAGGGAGCTTGTACCACAATGGGCCCAGCCTCCAGAAGATAATTCCGGTTTGTGGGGTGGGTCCCTACCCTCGCAGAGGAGTAAGTTGTTATGACAACATGTATGCACACAGCAACCTCCAAAAAGCTGTTTTCTGCTCCTCTCCTTTCCATCCATTCTCCTTTCCCCTGTGCCCACGTCCTGGGTCTCCTAGGCCAGAACCAACTGCCCTTACCACACGCTAACACTGAAAAGACAGGTAGAGTCCTCTGCTGCCCCCTGCAGCTGAAGCCCAAGAAGGACAGTGCCCCTCTCCCCGCGACTCGTCCCTCCTCCTTCAGCCCTCTCCAACCCAGACCCGCTGTTCCGGGGGGGACCTTCCCGACACCCAGGCGAGCTCTGCCAGTCTGGCCTACTCTCGCCAAGTCGCCCTGCCACAACCCGTCTGCTACCCGCCTTTGCTGGAAAATGGGCCTCAGAATATAGGTGTTCTCGGATTCCCCAGAGTTCTTCTCGGTCTCAGGCAATCCGTCTGCTGCAGAGGAGGTCGAGCCTACAGCGAAAGACGGAACAGGCACGGAAGCCATGGCCAAGGCTTCTAGGCCCGGTGTATCTCGCGAAGAAGGTCTGGCGCGTTGCTGCACGGAGCTGGGAAACCGTTGCCAGGGCAACAGGGCCGCCCTTAGCCGGGACTTGATGCGTGCGCACCACTGGTGGGCAGGAACTGGCCCAGAGGGAGTGGCTAACTTCAGCGAAAATTGATGTAGTTCTTTCTGGTTTACAAAGTACTTTAATACGTATTAGCTCTTATTAACCGCGCTACTGGCTTAAGTAATTGATACGGAACATGAGGCCCATAGAGGTCCAAGAACACACAGCTAGAGAGCGGCAGGGCCCTGACTGTAATTAAAATCTTCAAATTGTGTCCTGAGGGCCAAGTCCAGCCTTCCTCTTGTTTTGTACAACTGGAGAACAGGTTTTATATTTTTAAGTGATTGAAGAAAGTCAAAAGAAAAATCATGTTTCATGGCTGGTGGAAATTAAAATTTCAGTGTCCATAAATAAAGTTTTACTGCAACATAATTATGCTCGCATACTGACTATGGCTGCTTTTGCTCTCTATTTGCAGAATTGACTCATTGCAACAGAGTCCTTCTGGCTCTCAAAGTCTAAAATATTATCTGGCCCTTACAGAGAAAATTTTCAGTGCCCTGCTCTAATCCATAACTGGCAGCCTGCAATTTCCCCAGCCTCACCCACACCCCCAGCCCCAGTGCAAAAGTCAGAAGGAGCATACTTAGGGTGCATTCCCTGAGGATAAGCACCAGTCTCTGGTCCTGTTTTACAAGGCTGTAGTATCCTGGCCTCTACCAGCTTCAAAAACTAAGAAGAGAAATTCCCCCAATATTCATCCAGGCTTCCTTTGAAAACATGTAACCTATTGGTCTGATCAACAAATTAGAAAATGTGCTACTATAACATGCAAAGGGGATAGTTTCTATAAAAGCACACTTTTGCAAGTTCTACTAGAAGCCAACTAATTTTACTATTTCACATTTTGTTTTATAAAGTGTTTTCTTGTTCACATTGCCTACATTGGTTTCCCAGACTCCAATAAGCTCACTTCACCCTCACCTTCCCAGTCCACCTTTCACATTGCCCCCAGAATGGCTTTCCTTTGTCACTGGTCTGCTTGAAATCTTCTGATGGCTCCATATGGCTGTCACACCAGAATTCACTTTTTTTTTTTTTTTTTTTGCTTGCAGATAAGACCCTTCGAGATCCGGCTGGGTTGCTGAACCTTCCTCCTGGCACTGGCCAGCAGAGTGAAGTTTGTGCAAGGGCCACAGGGCCAGGTGTGCACCTAACACCAGCTCAATGCTGCCTTAATCATGCCCACTTTGCTGCCCCTTGGTTCAGCAGCATCAGCCCCATTTTGGGCTGGGTCATCAATTTACAGACCAGCCTGGTCCCTGCCTGGTACAGAAGTCCAGTGTCTCCTAGGGGCAGATAGTGTGTTTTCACCCGGCTGTTTCACCAGCTTTAGGAAATCATACCCCTATGAGGCAGAATTTCTCTCACCTTTAATGAGTTCTTCATCTGTGTTTCTCTCACCCTATCTACTAGAGTTCAACTGAAAACACAGAAGAGCTGGTGCATAATTCAATTCAATAAACGTTTTTATGCCATCTGTATGTACTAGGCACTGGAGATACAAAAATAAATAAAACCCAGGCCTTGCCCTAAAGAGTGAACAGATTTGGCTGGGAACTGTGGGCTAAACTAATTATTTTTAAATGGAGGGTCACTTGCTATAACAGAAAACTGAAGGACAAGCCTGTTCCAAAGATGAGCCTATTCTTCTCTGAGCAGGATTACAAACAAAACATTTTCTTTATTCCAGGATGATGTTTAAAAAGGCACATACAAGGTAAAGAACAGACATCTTTTCTTCTTAATAAAATGTTTATTTAACACTGTCCTGATAAACAGAGTGGCATCAGCCTCTCTGCCCAAAGCTTGGTTGGAATTCAAGCCAAGAGCCAGATGTAGATTTTGTTTGGGGATAAAAAACCACGGTGAAAGCCCATTCTGAGAGTGAGATGGTCCTGGGATGTAGGTAGAAGGAAGGGGATGCAAATGCCTTCCAGAATCTCACAGAGGGCAGCCTTGTGTAGAGGTCTATGGTAGACTGAGTGCAGAACCCCCTCTCCTCTGCTGCCATCCTCTTTCCCTATTGCCTCTCCAAGGTCCTGCTCCCTCTTCACCACAACCCTACGCAATCACAGTAAACTGAATTGTGAAGAGAGAAGGTAAGTGAGCTGTTCTAGCTCATCTCTAGATTCAAGGACATTGAACCCCTCACCTGGTGGGATTGGAGAAGGGGCTGTCGGATTTACTCCCAGACTTCTATTTTTGACCTTGTGCTCTTTGAGATCTATGAGTGTCAGCAGCCAACTTTAGGAAGATCTACCCTAAATGTGCAGAATCTGAAGGAGAGAACAATTGTCCTATCTCAGGCAGAGGTTGCAGACATTGTTTTTTGAAGTCCCGTTAAGGTCTACAATAACATCAGTCTGAGGTTCCTGAAAGGATGGAAGAGGCTCAGGCAAGAGACAGCTCTTCACCATGAATTGTCTTAGTGCCAAAGACTGATGTTTCTCACCTCAATGTTCTGCTGAGCCATCAGAGTAGAGCTGAGCCAGGATGGGGATGTGAACCTGGCATGTGTGTGAGTGTGCCTGACTATGTGTATGTGTGCTTAACATGTCTAAACCTAGACATAAATTAATTTTAAATTCTCCATTAAATAGGTGGTGGGCTCAGTACCTTTCCTCTGCAGGAGAAGCTCCTATGAATCAGGCACATCTTAAGCTGAAACTAAATCAGCCAACAGGGAAATGTGAGACAGACACAGGCAATTCTTCTTGGATGTTATATGTGTATATATGATGGAGTGTCTGGATCTCAGGACAGCCTGTCTACTCAATAGGCTGTTGAGAACCACCCTGCCTGGTTCCAGAAGCTATAACCCCCATGGCGAAGGCTGAGTGAGAGACCTTGGGACCATAAGCCACTAAGGAGACAAAAAGCTTATCTCCCTGGCAGGGGCGCCACCTCTGCTCCTTTTACTTCACCCTGCCTGGCCCTGGGCAGATGACCACTTAGCCAATGATGGGTAAGATTCCTCAAGGAAGGGATGACTTAAGGCAGGCACGGTCAGGAAGGGACCCTCAGGGAACGACTTGGGGGGGCTATAGAAAAAGGAGGTGATGGACCCTCACCCCTCAGCTTTGACATAGCCTGAGTCCTCATTCTGTCTGTGAGAAGTCTCCTAATCTCTTGGCTGCCTTACTTCCCCTGCCTGACTTAAGCCTGAAACAATGCTGGAGGGTGGTGCAGACCTGGGCAGGAACGGGTGGTTCCCTGGGGTGATGAGACCTAAGAAAGAATGCATAAAATCCTGTGAAACCTGCTTTGGTAAGAATACCCTCAATTTTCTCATAAGGGTCCAAGCAGGAAATTAGTTTGTTTTGTTTCCCAAAGTTTTATAGCCCCTTAGTTAACTGACCCTGACTCAGAATAAGCCCTCACAGTTCTTTGAATGTTATCTATTGTTTGATCATTACTGCCTGACAATGATTGACAAGCTTTACCTGTATCCTTATGCAAATTAAAACCAATAAAAGCCCAATTGAGGAACAGGCTCCTGGCCCTTCTCCTTTGAGAGATCGGCCACCTTTCCTCCCCAAGCAGATCATGTCTTGGTAGACTTATTCTCATCTGTGATGAATGGGGTGAGGAGGGGCCTGTGAGCAGAGCCTCCCCACAATAGGCTATGTCTTTTTCCATCCCTGATAATGCTATGTGTCCGCCTTCCCCACCCTGGGCAGGCCTGTTGAGCTATCAGCTCCAGATAGGAAAGGGTGAGATGGTGTTTAGAGTGACCTGACTTCTACAAGTTCTCCTAGCTTGGCTGTCTGAAGACAGTCATGCTCCTCAGTCCTGCTGAGTAGCCTTGAGAACAGAAGAATTGCTGTATTCTGGAAGCCTCTGGTGCTTCAGCAGCTCCTTGCTGACCTGGGATAGTGCTGGGATGGAGCTGGGGTCCAAGGGACTATGGAGTAGATATCGCAGCATCTGGGCCTCCACATTCCCTTCCAGGCTTAGTCTACTCTGTGGCCTCAGAGCCTGGGGTTCTCTGACTCATTTCTTGGACCTGCCTACTATCTCTTCTCTTGAGGGTACCCATCTTCCTGGGTCTTCCCAGGACACTTCTGCCTGCTTCATTATTTTCCCTGCTCATCAAACCTTTCCACCAAGATCTCCTTCATCCCACTCCTGACTCTACTCACCATCCAGCACCACCCTTGACCAAAGGTCCTAACGTGGGAGAAATGGAGGTCCTCTGCTTTCCCTGTTCCACATTAGAAGCAGCTGTGACATCCTAGTCCTTCATATACCCCATCCCATGTCTCACCCCCACCCCCCAGGCTTTTGAATGTGCTGTTTCCTCTGCTGGGAAACCTCTCCTCCCTTTGCTTGAATCAGCTCAGAGACAACTGAAGCCTTCCTCGATCTCTCACAGATCCTTTCCTTGGAGGTTCACTGTTCCTCTGAGCTCTCATTGCACCCTGTGTTGACCTCTAACATGGTCCTTACCATATAACATTTAAATTATTGGTACATGTTTGTTTCCCTACCCTGACCATGAGTTCTTCAAGGACAGGGAAAGATCCAAGGTCAAGGGCCATATCTTAATCATCTTTGGGTCCTCAGCACACAGAGCAATGAATACCAAGTATACAGTGGATACTCAGTGTATACCACTTAATGAACTGCACTGGACACTAATAAAAAGAACACTGGTGGATTAATCAGCTCAGAGTGCTATAACAAAATACCACAGGCTGGGTGACTTAAACAACAAAAATTTATTTTCTGGAGGCTGAGAGTTCAAGAGCTAGGTGCCAAAAAGGTTAGTGTCTGCTGAGGCCTTTCTCCTTGGCTTATAGATGGCAACTGTCTGGCTATATCCTTGTGTCCTTTTCCTCTGTGCTTGTATAGAGAGATCTGGTATCGCATCCTCTTATATGAATGCCAGCCCTACTGGATTAGGGTCCTTCCTTTATGACTTCATTAAACCTTAAGTAGCTCCTCAAAGGTCTTATCTCCAAATAAAATCATATTGGGGGTTAGGGCTTCAACCTGTGAATTTGGGGGGCACACAGTTTAGTTCATAACAACTGGTGAACTTGAATTTAGAAGATAGGGGCTCAGGTGCTGGCTTTACCTGAACCTAGTTGAGCTTTTGGGCAGCAAGTCCACCATCCTCTAGGAGCTCTAACTTTCTCTGTTACATGTGGCAAATTTTATGGGGTTCTTGGGAGGCTGGAGTGAGATTATGACTGGAGAACATTTAACTGTGAGCTCTTACACAATAATAATGACAAGTATTCCTCTTACTAATATATCATCTTGCAGTTTACAATGTGATTTAAAATGCATTATGACATACATGCAAGGAATTATTATTGTTATTATTACTAAAAGGGAAGTTTGTTTATGATTCATACCCATAAATCCTAGTAGCAGAAAGGAGTCAAGGTAGCTCCTGATGAAAACTCCCATCCATGAAAGAGCATCAGCTATGACTTCTCACAGAGGCTGCAGAAAAGGTCCAGCAAGGTGTTGAAGAAATGAATGACCACCAGGAGAATCTGGAGGAGGCTGATGCACAAAAGGGCGGAGAAGAAGGACACATGCCAGATGACAGCTTTAAAAGGCTCCAGGCAGACAGAATTCCAGAGTGAATAGTCATATAAATAATTCCTGTCCCAAAAATTAAAGAGATCAGAGGTTGAGAAATAGGTAAGAAAAGCCAAATGAGTAATCTCAATAGACAGCTGGGGCCTCCACCACTGAGTTAGAGTCACAGGTCTAGACCCTTAAGGGTGACTATTGTTGCATTTTTTAAATTATATTTTATTGACTATCCTATTACAGTTGTCCCAGTTTTTCCCCCTTTGCCCTCCCATACCAAACAGTCTCCTCAGGCAATCCCCACACCATTGTTCATGCTCATGAATCATGCTTATAAGTTATTTGGCTACTCCATTTCCTGTACTGTACTTTACATCCCCATGGCTATTCTGTAACTACCTATTTGTATTTCTTAATTCCCTCACCTCTTTACCCGATCCCTCACAACCCCCTCCCATTTGGCAACCATCAAAATACTCTCCATATCCATGCTTCTGTCTCTGTTCTTGTTTGCTTAGTCTGCTTTTTAGATTCAATTGTTGATAGATTTGTGGGAGTTTTGCCATTTTATTGTTCATAGTTTTGATCTTCTTCTTTTTCATAAATAAGTCCCTTTAACATTTCATATACTAATGGTTTGGTGATGATGAACTCCTTTAGTTTTTTCTTGTCTGGGAAGCTTTTTATCTGCCCTATGATTCTAAACGATAGCTTTGATGGGTAGAGCAACCTTGGCTGTAGGTCCCTGCATTTCATGACTTTTAATATTTCTTGCCAGTCCCTTCTAGTTGGCAAAGTTTCTTTTGAGAAATCAGCTGACAGTCTTACAGAAACTCCCCTGTAAGTAACTAACTGCTTTTCTCTTGCAGCTTTTAACATTCTCTCTTTGTCTTGAACCTTTGGCATTTTAATTGTGATGTGTCTTGGAGTGGGCACCTTTGCATCCATTTTGTCTGGGACTCTCTGTGCTTCCTAGACTTGCATGTCTATTTCCTTCACAAAATTAGAGGAAGATTTCTTTCATTATTTTTTCAAATAGATTTCCAATTTCTTGCTCTTTTTGTTGCCCTTCTCCTCTGGCACCTCTTATGATGCAAATATTGAAACACTTGAAGTTGTCCCAGAAACTAATTACACTATCCTTGTGGGATTTTTTGGATTCTTTTTCCTTCTTGTTGTTCTGATTGGTTGGTTTTTTGGTTTTTTTTTTTTTTTTTTTGGTTCCTTACAGTCCAAATCATTGATTTGATACTTGGCTTCATCCACTCTACTGTTCTTTTCCTGTAAATTGTTCTTTATATCCTTCATTTCTGACTGGATCTTCTTTATGCTGCTGAGGTCCTCACTAAGTTCCTTTAGCATTCTTATAACCAGTGTTTTATAATCTGCATCTGATAGATTCTTTATCTCCATTTTGTTTAGTTCTTTTTCTGGAGTTTTGGTCTGTTCTTTCATTTGGGTCATGTTTCTCTGTCTCCTCATTTTGGCAGCCTCCCTGTGTTTGTTTCTGTGCATTAGATAGAGCTGCTATGATCTCTGTCATGGTAGCATGGCCTAATGTAGTAGGTGTGTCCTGTAGGGTCCAGTGGCACAGCCTCCCCTATGACCCAAGCTGGGTACTCAAGGTGTGCCCTCCATGTGAGCTGAGTACCCCCTCCTCTTGTAGTTGATTCTTGGTTGCTGTTGGCAGGTCAATGGGAAGGATTTACCCAGGCCAGTCAGCTGCAAGGACTGGCTGTGACCACTGACCACCAACCTCTGCCCTCTGTGTAGGATTAGCTGTGCAGGGGCACAAGGGTGGTGCTCTGACATGGTCTGTAGTTCTCCACTGGGTACCCAGGCTCTGGGGTTTCCTGGGTGTAGGCCAAGGTCAGCCCCAACCTGTGTTCTACCAGGAACCACCTGGCATGAACTATAAAGCAATCTGAAGTGGCTGCTACTTATGCTGAATTTGGATATTCCCAGGCAAAGTCAAGCTGTGAATCTAAGGTGACTGCTGCTAGTGAAAGGCCTGGGACCACTTAGCAAGAGGTATTGGGGCTAGGAGCTCACTGGCTACTGTTTGTTTGGTAAGAGTTAGGAAGTTTCGAAGCATGAGCCAAGACCAGCCATACATATGGAAAAGCCACTGTTAACAGCTTGGATGGGCTGATAATATGAGTCTCAAATATGGCTCCTACTTGCTGACTCTGTAGCTCTGTGGGAGAAGAGTTCAGAAAAGGAACGGTGGCCTTTGTCTGCCTTTCCAGCTGGGAGAAAGCTATCCCCCCAGCTCCTGCCTTGATGCCAGACACTTCAGTTCCTCCCTGTATGTCACTGGTGACTTTCATGCTGCTACCCCATTGCTAGAGCTCAGAGGAAGTGAGTCTGAGTAAGTCTGTGTGTGAGTTCTTTAAGGAGAACTGCTTGGGACTCCAGAAGTTTCTTCTACCAACTTAATCCACTCTGGTTTTTGCAGCCAGAAGTTATGGGGGCTTATCTTCCTGGCAACAGTACCTTGGTCTGGGGGTCTAGTGTGGGGCTGGGACTCCTCACTCCTGAGATAATCCCTCCAGAGTTTTTATCCACCACACATGGATATGGGACCAGCCCAAGCCCATTCCATATCTTCGCCCTTCCTACCAGTCTGATAGATGTGGTTTCTTTAATTCTATAGTTGTCAGACTTCCATTCAACTCAATTTCTGATAGTTCTTAGTGATAGTTGTTCTATATTTTAGTTGTAATTTTGGCACGGTTGTTTGAGGAGGCAAGCTGTGTTTACCAGTGCTGCCATCTTGACCAGTAGTCTCCATATGATTCTATATCCCCTTTTTTCAATTGCCAGCTCTGATCTTCTGAATGAAGATTCCATATTCAGATGGAATGCCATATCCGTAGGCTGAAAGTCCCAGGATTAGCATGGAGTGCAAGAAGCAGGCATCAAACCTCCCAAGCCCAACAGTGGCAAGCTCAGAATCTTCCTCCATTTCTTCTAACTCCTCTATATCCAATGCAAGCTGGTAAATGGCCTCATCACAGGCATTTTACAGGCCAAGGTTGATCATGGTGTTCTGTAATGTTTGTCATGTAAAATTCCAAAGAAAGGTAATAAACCCTCTTGGGGCACTTCTTCTAGTAGTACCATTCCCTGCGGATCCAGCTCCCCACCAGGTGGTGCACACCATGTGTGCCAGCATGAAAAAAATAGTCATGGGTGGTGGCCCTGTTGCGGTCCTTGACCAGTGTGAAGTGCAGGTGCTGGTTGAAACCCTTCTTCAGCTCCACCACTTTTTCCGCTTCCAGGGTACCAGGGATGCTGATCTGCCACCACTTCTCGTGGTTAGTCAGGGGCTTGGCCATGGTTGAGGTGGGAGGGAGGCAGAGCAGCTATCAGGCCACGCGGCCAGAGGAGCCTTGTGGCAGAACATGGGTGGAGGAAGCTCTATTGTTGCATTTTTGAGCATCAGAGGAGAGGGATGCTAGAATGCATCACCAAAAGGAGTTTGTAGTCTGTCTGTCTGTCTGTCTCTCTCTCTCCCTGCTCCTTCCCTCCCTCTCTCCCTCTCTTCTCCCTGTCTTGAAAAGGCTGCAAATCCATTCAAGGCTCCACCCATTTACCTGTTATGTAAATCTTTGAATGGGTAACCATATTTCCAAGCTTGTGTCTGGTTGAAGGATGAGGTATCAAACATGCAAAAAGGACCATCTTTCAAGGCTACTCCAGAAGTGATAAAACAAATCAAGGCTCCAAGCATAGCCAGGACACTTGACAACAGAGCAGTGAGAATCTGCAGAGGGAGGGAAGAAACAGTGAATCTGAGGTAGGGCTGTGACTAGGTGACTTGTGGGACCACCGGGAAACCTCTCTGGTGCTGATGCTTTCTCCCTTAATATCAAATGGGGCTACTCCTACCCATGGCATCTCCTTTAAAGCTTGACAAGGTAAGGTGGCTAATGAGGGGTCACTGGGTAGAGCTAGGAAGGGATGGAAGAGAAAGAACTGAAAAGTGGGAACTCTGGCACTTGAACCTGGATCTCCCTGACTCAGCAGGCTCTTCAGAGCTTCTTAACAGGTCGCCATCAAAAACTTTTAACCTCAGAGTGCAGTCATTTAGCCTCTGAGTTAAAGGATCAGATTATCACATGCCCACTTCTGACTATTTTAAGGGAAAGCTGTATTTTCAAAAGTTCCACCCTTCTACCCCAATTCCTGTCTTTTTCAACTCAAGCACTAAAGTAAGGAAGGGAGTGGGGTGGGAAGGAAGTTAGGAAAGTAAGGAAGGAGGGAGACAGAGAAGAAGAGAAACAGAGAAAGAAAAATTAGTCAACTCTGAAATGACACCAGTTCTGTCTCTGTACTTTTCTAGTTCGTGTGCCACTCTCCCCTCCGAAAAGAAAACAATGAAGTTTATTTTTCTTGGCAGGATTCTAGCTTGCTTCCAAATTGGCCCCTTTCCCAGGATACTGGATTTTTCTTCCTCCCTTCCAAAGAATACATATTTTTTAACATTTAAATAAAACATATAAATAGTCCTTGTACAGAATTATAGTCATTTCCCCATGATGTCAAGCTAGTTTGGAGCTCGGGAGGGCCCAGAGAAAAGTATGTAGTACATTTTGACTATAAGTTAAAAGATTCATGATGACTTAGTCTGATGTAAGCCTAGGAGAGTGTTTCTCAGAATGTGGTCCCTGTCCTAACAGCGTCACATCACCTAGAAACCTATAAACAATACAGATTTTCCCACTGTACGCCAGGCCTACTGAACCAGAAACTCTGGGGGTGGGGCCCAGCAATCTGTGTTTTACAAACCCTGCAGGGATTCTGATGCACAATCAAGTCTGAGAACCATGCACCTAGGGGAAAACCAGATATGACTGAGAACAGACAGTAAATGAAATGTGAGGGTGTTTATATTTAATTCTTTAACATATAATTCTGAATCAGTGGGGTTCCCAACATATGGGCTGCGGACATCAAAGCGGGCTGTGGAGTTACTGTAAGGAGGCCACATATTCACGGAACTGAGACTGAATAAGCAATAGAATGTGTAAGAATACTGAGAGTTTTCAAATAAATGCAGATTATGCTGTAATTAATAAAGTGCAAATTTATTCTGGGTGTCAGTCTCATTATCTGTAAAATAGAGAGGTTAGATTAGAATCCAGTCATTACAAAGGGGGAAGAAGCATAAAATGGAGCAAAAATAGCCTCTTCAACAAATGGTGTTGGGAGAACTGGAGAGCTACATGCAAAAAAAAAAAAGAAAGAAAGAAACTCAATCACCAACTTACACCATACACAAAAATAAATTCAAGGTGGATAGAAGACTTAAATATAAGTCATGACACCACAAAAGTCCTAGAGGGAAACATCGGCAGGAAAATCTCAGACATTCCACGCAGCAACATCTTCACTGATATGTCCCCTAAAGCAAGGGACATAAAGGAAAGAATAAACAAATGGGACTTCATCAAATTAAAAAGCTTCTGCATGGCTAAAGAAAACAACATTAAAATGAAAAGAGAGCCAACCATATGGGAAAACATGTTTGCCAATAACACCTTGGACAAGGGTTTCATCTCCAAAATATATAAAGAACTCAAATGACTCCACTCCAGGAAGACAAAAAAATCAATTGAAAAATGAGCAAAAGACTTGAACAGACACTTCTCCAAGGAGGACATATAGAGGGCCCAAAGACACATGCAAAGATGCTCAGCATCACTATCCATCAGAAAAATGCAAATTAAAACTATAGTGAGATACCACTTCACACTGGTCAGAATGGCCATCATAAACAAATCAACAAATAAGTGTTGGAGAGGATGCGGAGAAAAGGGAACCCTAGTGCACTGTTACTGGGAATGCAGGCTGGTGCTGCCACTGTGGAAAACAGTATGGAATTTTCTAAGAAAACTAAAAGTGGACATACCTTTTGACCCAGCAATTCCACTGCTTGGATTATATCCTAAGAACCCTGAAACACCAATCCAAAAGAACCTATGCACCCCAATATTCATAGCAGCACAATTTACAATAGCCAAGTGCTGGAAGCAACCTAAGTGCCCATCAGTAAATGAGTGAATCAAAAAACGATGGTACATTTACACAATGGAATGCTAAGCAGCAGAGAGAAAGAAGGAGCTTATATCCTTTGCGACAGCATGGATGGAACTGGAGAGCATTATGCTAAGTGAAATAAACCAGGCGGAGAGGGACAAATACCGTATGATCTCACCTTTAACTGGAACATAATCAACAACACAAAAAAAGCAAATAAAATATAACCAGAGTCATTAAAATTAAGAACAATCTAACAATAGCCAGAGGGGAGAGGGGAGGGGACAGAGGGGAGAACGGTTTACAGGAACAACTATAAAGGACACATGGACAAAAACAAGGGGGAAGGTGGAAGCAAGGGAGGGAGGTGGGTTTGGCTGGGGTTGGGGGGAGGGGTGGGGAGAAAATATAGACAACTGTAATTGAACAACAATAAAATAAATTTTAAAAATAAATAAATAGAATGGCTGCACAAAAAAAATTTAAGAAGCCTCCAGTTCTGCAACTGAATTCTGCTATTGTGACCTATGCAGCAGGCAAAAACCTGGCAGGGGGTGGGGACGGGAAAGAACCCAGTCATTAGATAATTCTGGAGAAACTTCCAGCTCTCAGTAAAATTAAGCAAAATAGGACATTTTCTATCAAAAACACATGATTTACAATGTGCTTAACTCATGCCCATATTGTTCAATAGACTAACAAATAATAAAAAACAGTTCTCACATTTGTACAGACATTAATGGCTCATTAAATAACAGGATCATTGACTTGATCCTGTTAACTCCCATTCTACAGATGAGCACCTGAGGCTCAGACAAGTTAAGGGGAATGATCCCAACCTGACTTAAAACCCCAAGGTCAAATTTGACCTTTTGACCACTCTGCCTCTGAAATAATAGAATGTGGGGACATTCCAGGTGTTAGAAAAGTGGAATCTGGTGCTTACGCTTCGGCAGGGCCTGCTCTTGCTGAAGCAGCCACATCTCCAGCCCATCAAGGAGATGAGGGTAGCTGCAATGAGTACCTGGGAGAGGAGAGAAAGGTGTTAAGAAGAGACTGAGTAATTTCCATTTCTAGCTGCCACGTGTGGCTATTGAAATAGAGTAGTTGGGCACCTCACATGGATTTGATTATCTTGTCTTTCCCAGAAGGTTTGGCTTTGAATGTCAGAACTCCGTTCTGGATGATTAGTTTGGTATAACTCTATCGATGGCAATGCTCACACTTAGTATGCCTAGTCCAAAATTCAGCCACCCTTGACAGGTTTTCCTAGAGTCTTCCATCCCTTGGAGTTGATGTAGACTCAAGACCAGCCTGTTAGATCAAACTTTTTTGCAAGGAATCAAAACACTCCTCCCCACCACCCCTCACCTCCCTGCTCCACCCCTGGGGGGCACTTTGGGAGTTCACACTAAGGGAACCCAGGACACTTACCATGAGGCCTCCTCCCCAGAGCCCAGAGCCCAGCATGGCATGCTTGCCAATGAGGCCCCTCAACAGGTAGGTCACATCCCAGTTAGGAAAGAGGAGCACCATGTTGGCCCCGGCAGCAAATAGGGCTGTAGTCCCAAGGCTCAGCCCCAGGATGCGGGAGCAGGTCCTTGAGCATGCCATCGTGCAGGGAAGGATCAGTGTCCTGAAACAATGGAAGGAAGATCATGGCAGCTCTGCTACAGGGAGCATGGGCCAGGGGAAACAGACTACAGATACTGTCACCTCCCAGGGTCAGATCAAGAACAGCCAAAGAATTTGCTTAAAAACTCTGCCTCTCATAAATATTTCCCAATGGATAAGATTTAATTGCTCCATTTTCTGCCAACTTCTTCTTCTCATCATTTGTTGCTCGTGCCTCTATTACAGCCAGTGATTATTTCTACTTGGTACAGAAAAACAAATGTTTAAGGGTGTCATCCTCTCTTTAAAAGATGTCATTTTAAAGATGCCGCTGTCACCACTTTCATTCAACATTGTACAGGAGGTCCTTTACATTACAATTAGAAAGTGAAAAGAATCAAAACCACACAGATAAGAAAAGAAGAACTGTCATTATTCACGGGTACCATGATTATATTAGTAGAAAATCCTCGCCCTGGCTGACATGTCTCAGTGGATTGAGCACAGGCCTACAAACCAAAGGGTCGATGGTTTGATTCCCAGTTAGGGTACTTGTGTGGGTTGTGGGCCAGGTCCCCAAATGGGGCACGTGAGAGGCAACCACACATCGATGTTTCTCTTCTTCTCTTTCTCTCTCCCTTCCCTTGGCTCTAAATAAATAAATAAATAAATAGCTCTGGCTGCTATGACCCAGTGGATTGAGCACCAGCCTGCGAATCAAAGGGTTGCTGGTTTGATTCCCGGTCAGGGTGCATGCCTTGGTTGCAGACCAGGTCCCCAGTAGGGGACACAAGAGGCAATCACACATTGATGTTTCTCTCCCTCTCTTTCTCCCTCCCTTCCCCCTCTATCAAAAAATAAAATAAATAAAGTCTAAAAAAAAAAAAAAAAGACTAAGGAATCTATCAAAAAGTTACCAGCACTGATAGGTGAGTTTAGCAAGGTCACAGAATAAAACAGTAACTTATAAAAATTTTATTGTATTTCTATATATAAGCAATGATAAATTGTCAAAATATTAAAAAATACCATTTACAATAGCATAGAGTTAGAAAATACTATGGATAAATTTAACAAAAATGTGCAAGACCTGTACACTAAAAATTACAAAACATTGCTAAGAAAAATTAAAGGAGACATAAATAAATAGATACCATGTTCATGAATCAAAAGACTAATTATCATTAGCATGTCAATTCTTTCTAAACTGATACATAGATTCAGTGCACTCTCAGTCAAAATCCTAGCAGGGTTGTTTTTTTTTTGGGAATTAACAAACTAGATTGATATGAATCTAAATTTATATAAAAGTTCAAAGAACCCAGCTTAGCCAAAACAACTTCAAAAAAGAAAAACAAAGTCGGAAGACTTACACTATGTAATTTTAAGACATTACAAAGCTACGGGAATCATGACAGTGAAGTAATGTATATAAAGCTATAAGAACAGTGGACAGACTAGAGAGTTCAGAAATATATCTACACACATATGATCAAATTTTTATTATTTTTAAAAAATTTTATTTATTTTTAGACAGAGGGGAAGGGTGGGAGAAAGAAAGGGAGGGAAACATTAATGTGTGGTTGCCTATTGTATGCCCCCTGCCAGGGACTGGCCCACAACCCAGGCACGTGCCCCAACTGGGTATCAAACCAGCAACACTTTGATTTGCAGGCCGACACTCAATCCACTGAGCCACACCAGTCAGGGCTGATTAACTTATTTTTTAAAAGATGGTGTTTCAGTGGGAGAAGGATAGTCTCTTCAACAAATGGTGCTGAAACAATGCATATGCAAAACAAAAAATATACTTTGACCATTACTGCCAACCATATTCAATAATTAAGTTGAATTGAACCATAGATCTAAACTTAATAAAAATGTCTAGAAGAAAACAAAAGAGCCCCAACCGGTGTGGCTCAGTGGATTGAGTGCCAGCCTGCAAACCAAGGGGTTGCCGGTTCAGTTCCCAGTTGGGGCATAGGCCTGGGTTGCAGGCCAGGTTCCCCAGTGTGGGGTGTGCAAGAAGCAACCAAACATTGATGTTTCTCTCCCTTTCTTTAAAAAAAAAAAAGGAGAAAAGAAAAAAGAGAAAAGTATTGGTGTTTTCAGTTTAGATAAATATTTATTAGATGAAATACAAAAAGTACAACCCCTAAAAATGACGAATTCAACTCTTGAAAAAATGTTTCTCTTCAAAAGATATAGTAAAGGAAATGAAGAAGTAAGCCACACTCTGGGAAAAAATACAATGCATATTTTGTGAATATGAATACATACAAATCTGACAAAGGTCGTATATCCAGAATACATAATGAACTCTTAAAACTGTAATAAGAAGAAAAGCAACAATTTAAAAATGGAGAAAAGATTTGAACAGATATTTTACTTCATCTCACAAAAAATATACATATGAATGACAACTAAAAACATGAAAAGACACCAAACATCATAAACATAAGGAAATACAAATTAAAACTAAAATAAGACCCTACTATATACCCACTGGAATTGTTATAGGTAAAAAGTTGAATCATACCGAGTGACGGTGAGGGTGTAGAGCAGCTGGAACTCTGGGAGACTTCTGGTGAGATGCAAATGGTACAGCCACTTGAAAAGTGAACTTGGCAGTTTCTCATAAAGTTAAACATTCTCTTACCAAATAGTCAAGTAATTCCACTTCTACATATTTATCCAAGAGAAATGAGAACACCTGTCCACGGAGAGACTGGTACATGAATGTCCATAGCAGATTTATTCAAAATAACTAAAAATAAGAAATATGAAAACATCTTAAGTGCCCACCAACAGATGAATGGGTAAACAAAGGTTTTGTATATGTATAATCTCATGTATATATTATTCAGCCATAAAAAGGAACGAGGTTTTGTTACATGCTACAACATGGATGAAACTTGAAAAAACTATACTAAATGAAACAAGCCAGTCACTAAAGGACAAATATTTATGATTCCACATATGTCCATAAAATATCTAGTACAGACAAACCCATAGAAATGGGAAGTAGGTTAGAGATTACCGGGAATGTGGGGAGGGGCAAATGATTACAGAGTTTCTGTTTAGGGTAATAAAAAACGTTTTGGAAATAGATAGCGATGATGGTTACAAAGCATTGTGAATGTAATTAATGCCACTGAATTGTATATTTTAAAATGGTTAAAATAACAAATTTCATTACATATATTTTACCAGAATAAAAAAAAAAACAATTAAAATGAGAAATACAAAGAAAAAAGAGAGAGAGAGAAATAACTCAAATGTTCATCAATGTGAATAAATAAATTGTGGTATATTCATGCAACTGAGTACTACTACGAGGCCATAAAGAACAAAAAAAATGATACATGCAACAACATGGATAAATCTCCAGAGTATTATGCTAAGTGAAAGAAGCCAGAAACAGACTACTTACTGCGTGATTTTGTTCATGTGAAATTCTAGAAAAAGTAAAACTAGTGACAAAAAGCAGATCCATGGTTGCCAAGGGTAGGGGATGGAAGAGGGGATTAATATAAGGGACATAAGGTGATTGAAATGTTGTAAATCTACATATACAAATACATGTATTGACAAAGCTCATCAAACAACTCTGAAAATTGGTGAATTTTAGTATATTTTAACTATTTATCAATGAAATTAATTAAAAATTAAAATGTCATGTCTATACACATTTACTTATAGCCATTATAATCTTTTCTATTTTCACTGATATGTGAACTTCTTGGTTTTTTTAAAAATAGGAGATAGCATAGGACTGGTAATAACAGTAGGGCGCACTCACAGCCATGTGAATCTGAAGAAAGTCAGTACCGTGACGCCCTGTCGCCACTTTGCAATTCAGTTACATGTCTGTCTGTTTCACCTGAAGGCTCTTGACACTCCCCTCTAACGCATTGCTTTGAACATAATTTTTTTTAAGTGTACGGATCAGTCTCTCTCTAGTTCTCTTACACATATACATACACAAGTAATGAATATTTCAGTGTTTAAAGAATTAAACATAATGTGCATAATATATTTGTACTTGTAAATTGCATGGGATAATTAAACAACATCCATATAAATACAATCACTTTGCAAGTTGGTTTGTTTTCTTTTTCTGAATTTTTCCCTTCACACATTTTAGGAAGCTGCCTCAGCTCTGAGAGTGCCCAGTATGCTCAATACGCACATCAGTTCTCTTGGCAAGAATGTCGCCCTTGACTTGTTTGTTCACAACAGCACCCACCGCGTGCTGGGAGACGCTGCAGACTCTTCCTGCTTTGCCCTGCTGACGTCTGTGGGGTGTTGCTTCTCAGACAGTGCCCCTCACCTCGATGTCTACAACATCCCCTTTCCTGTGGATCCGCGTGTATGTGGCCAAAGGAGCAACTCCTGGTTTCTTAAAAGGCCAAGAGAACATATGAGTTCTGTCCAGAAGGTATCCAGCCATGTAATATGAAAAATTAAGACATTTATTGAAGAAGATACAAGAAACATGGTACACAGGACAATAACACCTCAGTTCCCTTCAAAGTAGGCACCTCGGGACCTCACACAGTTCTCCCAATCGCCATCAGCTGCACCGTGTATTTTCCTGAATCTCATCGATGGTCTGAAATCTCTTCCCTTTCAAAGGTGATTTTTAGTTTTGGGGAAAGCCAGAAAGTTGCAGGGTGCCAGATCTTGGCTGTAGTGGGGCTGAGTCATATGGGTGATTTGATGTGTTGCCAAAAAACTGTGCACGAGATGTGATGCATGAGCGGGTTCATTATCATGATGAAGCTGCTAATCACCAGTTGTCCACAGCTTCAGTCTTCTGACTCATCAAAATAGTTTGCATGGAGGAATGTTCAAACTCAACGCAAAATTGGATGCAGATTTGTCGCTCTACTTTCTCAGTCATTGTGAATGCAATGGCCACACAGCATACATGCTCACTCAACGGCGTCTACAGCCCCCACTGGCGATTACAGTGAAGTTGTCATTGCTCATGCACATGCATTCCAGCGCACTCTCCTTGGCTGCCAGCTCACATCAATGCCATGCAAACTCTTCTCATTATATTAACAATGGCTGGACTTTTTCCGGACAGACCTCATATAGCAGGTGCCTCTTTTCCTTTCCTTTATGTTAGTCATTTTGGTGAATTACTGAAAGAGGGTTCTGGCTGGAAAACAGCCTAGCATTTTCTATTTGTCTAGACTGACGTTTATAGTAGAGAAACTGATGCCAAACATAGCACTGAGTAGGGCCTTTGGTTGGGGGATGCTCCTGCCCTTCTCCCCCATTCCCCAGCACCCCCCACCTCCTAGTCCTTTGTGACTTGTGCTTCCTCTAATCTCCAGAGCCCAGGCCCACCTCCTGAGCTCCTCCCAACAGGGGACTTCCTGCCTCAATGGTATTTGCATTTTAGTGTGATGAGTTGCCTTCATCATGTGCCCTCTCCACAGGGTATTCACGCTCTGTGCCTTGTTTCTTACAGTGAATTCAATAATTTGTCCCTGATGAAAGTAAGTTCAGATTTCAGTAGAGAGGGACACATGCTGTGGCTGTTCAGGGTAGGATAGGAAGGAACAGTGGCCCATATCCCAGGGATACAAGGGGCCTAAGGGAAGGGTGAAGATTGGCGATTGGGAGGGAGACCGTGTCCTGTCTCCTGCCCCCCCCACCCCCGCACCCAGCTGCCCGTCACAGGGGGCCTCTTTTCCTGACTTCAGCCCCCTAGTACTAGCTGCTCCCTCCTCAGGTCTTCAGGGGGAGGGGACTGCCTTGCTGTCAGGAGGCAGGGCACCTGCAGGAGAACAGTCCTCCCACAGTTTGGGATGCCAGTGTGTGTCAGGACCGCCTCCCTCTCCAGATTGTCTTGTGACTGAGTGCAGGGTTCTCAGTGTGTCTCTGTGTTGGAGTAAATTAACCAATCGGTGGGTGTTAACAAGCAATGACTTGAACTAACACCCCATTCAGATGACTGACGTTTCATCAGGAATCCAAGTGGGGACTCGTGTGCGGCTGGACTTTTCAAGAACATTCTCTAGATCACAGGCTAGGAGAAGATTTTGTTCAATAATGCCTCTAGCCACCTTCAAGTCATTCCACCTTTGAGGCCTGTCTAGACACAGATCACCCAAGTAACCACCTCCTGACAATCTCTTCTGTGGAAAAGTTTCCTATCAGGAAAGTTTTGGAAGGGAAACTAAAAACTATGGATGCGCAGAGGGAAAACTAAGAAGCTGAGGCCGGCCTTTGGATGAGAGGAATTCAAAGAATCCCAGCTGATCTAACACCAAAAGCACTTGCTGTGCCATCCCATCTGGGAAGATTGGGGCTTAGTTTGAATTTTACTTCCTCTCCTTGATTTTGTTTCCCTAGAAATCACAATAGTCTGAGAAATGCTTCCAAAAATGTGAGCCAGGGAATCATCAAAGACATTAGCTAACTTGCTATCTGAAAAGACAAGCAAGACCATGAGGTAAAACCTTAAAACCAGGCTTTAGGAGAGGCCGTGTTCCAACCTTAGACCCTGGCTGGGTGAACAAATCATCAGCTAGCAGTCTGGGCAACAATGTAAGTGATTAACCTAGTCATACGAAGGAAGGGGCTAAAGATTCTCTGTGTCTCTCTCTATCTCATTCATCATCTAGCCAGGCTTCTCTTTCATGTCTTCATGAACAGTCAAACATTTAAGTGACCACTTTCTGCCAGACCTTTCTCTTGAGGAACTTAAAGCCTGGCAAGGACACTGACAAGACATTAGGCAAGTGCTGAGCAGAGGCGTCCGACATGCGGTGTAGTAGAGGCACAGAGAGGAACGAGTCCTGTGCTGCAGATGTGGGGTAGAGCCTCCTGGAGGAAGTGCTGTCCAAGCTACTGCTTGACTGACGGGGCATTAGACAGGCAAAGCTGGGAAGGGAAGAGTGTTGGAAGTATGTGTAAAAGCCTGAGGTTGACAGAGAGATCAAGGCAAAGAGAAGTTAAACAAATTGCCTGAAGTCACACAACTGCTCAGTGGCACAGCCAGGGCTCATCTGAGTGGCAGATGATGCTCTGAGTTGCTGGGCCATACTGTTCCCTGGCCATTTACCTTCCTGGGCCCTCTCATCCCTGCTTACCTGCATCCAGTGGCAAGAATCAGGGTGGAAGAGAAAGGAGCTGGAGAAGGGCTCCGTCTTCAGAGTGGGCTTGCACTCCTGCAAGCTCGCACTGGGACTCCTGCAGGACCTGACCCAGAGGATCCTCATTTAGGATGCTTGAGGAGGGCCAGCGAGCCTCTCTCTATATGTAGACGTTACCCAGGCATGTGTGGGTGTGACTGTGGGTGTGTGTGTGCCCCACACCGATGCCCACAGGCTGCCACTGAAGGATCTTTCCTCTTGCTGGAGATCTGTCTTGATGACCCACCCTTGGCTCATTTTCATGTGACCCTAAGAAAGGAACCAGGAGGCATGGCCTCGTGAGCTAAAACGTCTTAGTGAGTCAGAGGATGCACCCGTGAGAAGTACCTTATCCTCCCTTCTTTCCCAAGCAGCAACACTGTTTCACACATCAGCTGCCCATATCTGTTTCATTCATTGCACAACTTAGGCTCTTTGGAAGAACAGCCCTGAGCAGAACTGCCACCATTTTTTCCCTTACCACCCTCCTTGCTTTGCTCCTAGCTAACTGGATGCTTGCATGGTTCTTTTACATTTATGTGGGGACTTCTAACATTTTCGTTCAAGCTCCAGGCCACCACCATCTTCTAGCAGTCACATCAGACAGATGAGCATTTTGTGGTGCTCTGCATGGGAGATCTGTGACCATCCCTGCTTTTTTAGCATTTAAAAAATAACTTTATTATGAAGGTAACCTTTAGGAAATAAGAAAACCTTCGCCATAACATTTTTATACAACTATTTTCACATTTGCATGTTTCTTTTTAGACTTTATTCATATGCATAGTCTATTTTACATAATTATAATTATAATATATATCACTTTTTTCACTAATTTTGAAATCATAAACACGTTCTTATGATTCTACAGCTTTTGTAGTAATCCTTGTAATGTCTATATAATATTGCTCAGGCAATAATTTATTTATCTTTTTAAAAAATCCTCACCTGAGGATATGTTTATTGATTTTAGAGAGAGAGGAAGGGAGAAATATCATATGAGAGAGAAATCAATCAGTTGCCTCCCACATATGACCCAACTCCCTGGAACGGAGATTGAACCTGCAACCTAGGTATGTGCCCTGACCAGGAATCAAACCTGCAACCTTTTGGTGTTTGGGACGACACTCTAACCAGATGAGCCTTCCGATCAGGGCTATTTATCCTTTTTATTAGATGTTCAGATTGCTGCTGGGTTTTGTTTTTCTTCTACATTAGAGGCAGTGCATATAGCTTTTATCCTATGTTTATTTCTCTGGGACAAATTCCCAAGAATGGGATTATAAATCAAGGGATAGACATTTTTATGATTCTCTTTTTAAAGTATACAACACAGTGATTAGGCATTTATATAATTTATGATGGAATTCCCCTGAAAAGTCTAGTACCCACCATACATAGTTATTACAGTATTATTAACTATATTCCCTATACTGTAGTTTACATCCTTATGACTATTTTGTAACTGCTAGTTTGTACATAATCCCTTCACCTTGTTCACCCAGTCTCCCAACCTCTCTTCCAAAACAGTGTTTCTGTTTTGTTTATTTTGTTTGGTTAGACTCCACATGTGAGTAAAACCATGTGGTATTTGTCTTTCTCTGATTTGCAAACCCACTTTGACGTGTCCCTATTCGAGGTCCAATTCAAGCCTCCCCAGAGAAACCCTCCCTGATTTCTTCACTCAGAGTTGGGCACTCCTTTCTCTGTGCTCCCATTGCACTTAAAAAAAAAATTTAGGGATTACATGCATACATCTTAATTAAAAACCTTGATAAATATTTCTACATGTGCACCCGGGGCAACCACCACACAAATCAAGATATAAGACAACTCCAGAATCCCCAGAAGGTTCTGTTGTGTTGTCTCCCATCATTATTTCTATCCCTATCAATGACTTCCATTTGGCTTTTATCATCAATTAGCATTTGGCTGTTCTTGATTTTCATATAAATATAATCCCATAGTGGGTACTTTTTTATGTCTGGCTTTCTTCACTCAATATTGTATCTGAGAGATTCATTCATCACATAATTCATTCTTTTTTACTGCTGATATTGCCCATTGTATGGCTATATTACAATTTATTCTACTGTTAATGGGCATTTTAGACTACTTTCAATTTTTGCCTATTATAAATAATGCTGCTATGAATATTCTTATACATGTCTTTTGGAGGACCTATCTATGCACTAATTTTTCTAGGGAATATATCTAGGGGTGGAATTGCTGAGTCACTGGGTAGGTGAATATGTTTAATTTTGACACACAATATTGCCAAACATTTACCCAAAGTAGTCCTAGTCATTGATATTCCCACCAGCAGTGTCTGAGAGCCCCAGTTGCTTGACATTTTCACCAATATTTTTTATTACGGGCATTCCAGAGGATGCTTAGTACTATCTCATTGTGGTTTTAATTTGCATTTTCAAGATGAGTAAGCGCCTCTTCATACACTTACCAGCCATTTGGAGATTCTTTCTTGAGAACTGCCTCATCAAGTTATTTGTCCAGTTTTTATTGGTTGTTTTTTCCTTTCCAGTTTACAGGAATTTTTTAGAATTCCAAATATGAGAACTGTTAGATATATGTGTTATGCGTGTTTTCTCCTGTCTGTGGTTTGCCTTTTTGCTCTTAATGTCTTTTGATGAAAGGAAGTTCTTGATTTTAAGTTCCAGTTAACAATCTTTTCCCTTATAGTCACTGCTTTCTGTGTCCTGTTTAAAAAAATGTTTGCCCACTTCCCACTGCCTTCTGATTTACCTGTGCTATTTATGTGCTTCTTCCCCACAACTGTGAGATCCTAAGGGCAGAGACTATATCTTATTCTGCTCTGTATACTCAGAACCTAGCACGGAGCTTGGAATATGGTAGCAGTTCAGGAATCACTTGATTAATAAATTAATTCATGCACTACATTAAGTAACACACATAGTCTCTGTACACAGAGATTTTACTTCTAATAATGAAAATAATACTGAGAAAATCCTTGATGCGTATATATATGTATGTATACACATGCACATATGAAGAATAACTATAACTATTACATTCTTTGAAACTGTATATGAGCTTTCTATGTGAAATCTTTATGTATACAGATGTATGCTTGTCTGAAGCAAAAGCTGGTAAACAACTATTGTAAGTTCATTAAATAGGATCCAGTGTTCATTTTCACTGTAAAAGGGAATCATTTAGAGTTTAAATGAATTCTTGTTTCTTCTCAGAGAATTTAATTTAGATAGAAGATACTAGGCTGGGCACTTACAAAGCTTTATGATATGAAGAAACATGTATATACCATATAAAATGCATTTACAAACTATCTCATTAGATCCTTACAACCAACCTAAAGCAAATAAAATAAACGTTAGGCTAGCTTCATTATGCCTACAAAGAGATTATAGCCCAGAGGAATTTGACTTGCTCCGAGTAGCAGTGAGTGTTGGAGAGATGATCCTATGTTGTGTGACTCTACACCGTCCTGCAAGTTCATGGTTGAGATATTTTTTCCCTGACCCCCATTCCAACTATCTTAAGTATTTCTTCTTGGAGGCCGTACTGTGGTGCTTTGGCACCTGAGAGACCTGGATCTCAATTCCTGCTGCAAACACCTAGTAGCTTTGTGAACTTGGGTAGTTCACTGAACCTCAGTAATACTCTGAGCCTCATTTTCTCATTTATAAAATGCCCACTTCACAGGTTTATTTTGAGAGTTAAATAAGGTACAAGATGTCTAGAGTGGGGTAGTCCTCTCCTTCTGTTCCTGAATCTCAGATTAGCAATGAAGGATTTTTATATGCAGTGTCCTTTGGAGCATCTTGTAGTTAGGTAATTAGAATGACCTTATGGCTGACTGCCAGATATCACTCAGATTTTTAGAAGGTATCTCTGTTCATAATCCAGTGGCTTATATAACAGCAGACACTTTCGAATGGTATTAAAATGGTGTTTGTGGAGCAAAGTGTTGGAATTTGGCTTTAATCCCTTAAAGTGCCAAATTTAGTTGAGGCTGGTGATGACAGCTGTAGGTCTTTGTTCCTTATGGTAAATTTGTGACAGTTAATTCAAAGATTAATCTTCTGAACAAGACACTTCTTTTAGAAACTATATACTTGCAATAAGTAGTTTTTTTTAAGTAAGGCCAGCTCGAGGTTCAGTTCTTCACGTCTCTCTAGTAGGCCCAGCATGGTAAAAGAGGCCTGGTCTCCGCCACGAAAGAGTTAAAGCATTACCTTTTCACAGATGTGTTAGTAATCTTACAATTTGGCTGTACTGGAGACACAGCTCCTAGTTATCACTTTGTTGGTGATATTTCTAGGGAGAAGCTAGTGCAAGTCTAAGGCACAAATTAAGAATAGCCTGTGTGGGAAAATAATTTGCCTAATGCCATAAAAGCCTTCCCAAAGCTGAAAGGCTTGGGAGAACAGGATAGATAGATGTTCCATTCCAGGGGATACTGTGAGGTCTGGATGTGGGATCTGAGCAAGGAATAGAGGAAGTTGAGAAAATGGTTCACTGGCAGGAGGAAAAGGGAAAAGATGATGACAATCAGGCTAATCTTCCCCAAATAGGAGTGACAAACTAATCAGCTTCCCTGTGGGTGGGATCCGACCTCAACTGACACAGCTGACTAAACAAGGAAGCACATCCCCTTAACTGGAGAAAAAAGAAAAAAGGAAGATAGGAGATGTTGAAAGATCTGCCATTTATACCAGTTCATTAAAGAGGAAGTTCTTTTTCTTTTTTCGTTAGTATAAAAATATTACAAACGTCAACCCACTCAAATTAGGCTTCTGTCTCCAACACCACATTGAAAACGTTCTTGCATCTCATGGAGACTGTACTGTCCCTTTCACTTGACTCCCAGGCAGAAGTAGACAGTTGGTGGCTAGATCCTTTTTTTTTTTTTTTAACTCACTGATTTTTGAAAGTAGAGAGAAACATAGATTTGTTGTCCCATTTACTTATGCATTCATTGCCTGTTTTTTGTTGTTGTTCTGATTTTTAAAAAAAGACTTTATTTTTAGAGAGGGGAAGGGAGAGAGGGAGAGAAATATTACTGTGAAAGAGAAACATCAGTCAGTTGCCTAAGTGCCCTGTCAGGTACCGAACCTGCAACCCAGGCATGTGCCCTGACCCAGGATCAAAACCTGCAACCTTTCATTTTGTGGGATGACACAGTGGAGCCACCCGTCAGGGCTCACTGGTTGATTCTTGTGTGTGCCTTGACCAGGGATCTAATCCTGCAACCTTGGTGTGTGGGGAAGACACCAAGTTAGTTTCTAACCAACTAAACTACCGAGGCCAGGGCCTAGATCTTTCTTAAACATTCTGGCTCCTGGCTCTCTTTGACACCTGACTGTAGTTTCTCCTACCTCACTGGTTGCACCTTCTTGACTGGGCCTCTTTGTTAGCCATCTCCAGGCCTAGTTCTGGGCCCTTTTTTGGTTTTGTTTTAATTTATTGATTTTAGAGAGAAAAGGCAGGGGAGAGAGGAGAGAGAAACATTGACTTGTTGTTCCACTCATTCATGCATTCATTGGTTGCTTCTTATATGTGCTCTGACTGGGGATTAAACCTGAAACCTTGGCACATCAGATCGATGCTCTAACCAACTGTGCTACCTGGTCAGGACCTGGACCTTCTTCTTTTTCTCCTTAGGTGACCTTATTCTTTCTAATGGCACTAAAATGCATCTATAACACTGACAACTTCTCAAATTGCTAACTCCAGTCTACATCTCCTTCAGACTCAGACTCACATATCCAACTTCCCATACTGTACCTGAACTTGGAAGTCTCACAACACAGCCAAAATGCTTTCTACCCACCAACCCTGCTTGATCTACCAGTCTTCCTGCCTCAGTAATGACACCACTACTTATTCATCTGCTAGAAAACTTGTCATTCTTGGTTTCTCTTTCCTTCCTTCCCTCACATCTAATCCAACAGTCTAATTCTACCTTCAAAAGGCATCTCTAATTTATGTACTACTTCCCAGTTCCATATCCACTGGTCAGGGCAAGCTGTTCTGTACCTTGATCATTGCAATAGAATCCTGCTCTCTTCCAATCTACTCTCCATATAGTAAGTGGCTTCTCATTGCACTTGAGACACCAAGCCCCTTACCAGGGCCTAAGGGGGCCTTCTATAATCTGGCTTTTATTCATTTTATGCCATTCCCTTAGCTCACTACATGACAGACATACTGGCCTTCTCTAAACACCTCAACAATGTTCCTGCTCCACAGCCTAAGCACTTGTTTTTGTTTGGAAGTTTTCCTCCTATTCTTAACCATGGCCTCTTGTCATCCTTCAAGCCTCCACCTAATATTATTTATTCCCTAACATCTTATTTAAAACAAAATTCTCTACTGGATCCTTTTCTAGTTTTGTTTTTTTCCCCCCACAGTATTGGAATCGTATCTATATTTTTTCATTTGCTAATTTTATTTCTAACTAAAAAGCAAGTTTCCAGAGGGCAAGGGCTGTGTCTGTTTTGCTCATCATGTCTCGATCATTTGGCACATAGTGAGGCTAGTTAAGACTAAGGATAGGTATTCTCTTGCTGGAGGAATGGAAAGGGTGCCCCCTCAGCTCAGTTTAGGTAGGAAGCCACCCAATGACCAGTCCACATGGCCAGGAGGCAGGTCTTGAAAGAAGATGGCAAGCCCCACGAGGGCATGCTGCTGACGCACGGCGATGAGGAAGTTCCACTAGAGGAAGAGCAGCAGCACAAACCGGTCCTGGGGGGACTGTGAGCTAGACACCAACCCCAACTTCTACACAATTTAATCCTATCTCCTGGCTTTTCTCCCACTACTTTAATAATTACTTTCTTCCTACACTTGCTTGAGCCAAGTCCTTATTGCTGATTTGAAAAACTAGACACCGAATCGTCCAAACATAGAATTTTACTTTCCTAACAAGGCTAGCAAACACAATGATTTCACGACAATGCAAACAACATTTATAGAGAGCACGTACCATAAATGTCCAATGTACTATACTACTAAGAGCAGAAAAGCTAGCAGACATTACCCTTGACAAAGGGACTGTGAGCTAACTTACGCCAATGCTACTGTCTTAAACATGAGAATATGAGGTAAGCTTTGGAAACCTGATTTGTATTAATAAAATATCCAGACTTGTCTCACAAAACAAAAATACAAAAAACTAATACTGAAAAGTTTTTATTTTATTTCCAAGATCAAATATTACAACAGGAAATTTACATGTATTTATAAAAAATGCAGCAGTTGAATTTATAGATCAGAGGTTTCCTTGAGTTTGGTCCCTCTCTCAGCACAGTGAGCTGATGTCTTCAAAAGATTTATCATCCCATTCCCCTCCTTCCCCCACCCCATTTGTCCCACCCCCCTCTCCAGGTCAAGTTGCAGTATCAATATAAAGCAACTGGTTACAACACAGCAAGGATATTCACAATTTGGTACAGCCAAAACCAGAGGATCACCAACCAAGAGAAAGATCCTTATTTTAGAAATTTACCTATAGACTATGTGTATCTATAGATATATCACACCCAGTTATCTAAGATTTCCCTGGTTTTAGAGCAAGTGGATGTTCCATTGGGTCTTAGCCAGCAGCTACAGCTCTGCATTATCTAATGGCATGTTTAGATAAGTCTCCTCCTACAAGTTTATATTTTCTATGGCCTCCTCGTGTCTTCAAATTTAAGGCTTTCCCTAGCACCTTTATTATCATTTACTAGATATACAGGAGGGTCTCTAGTGTGTCTTGAACAAAAAAATCTAGTGAATGATCCAGGCCCTTACTGGTCCCAAAGCCTTCTTCCCATTTTTGAGAAGAGCTGCAGAAATAAATGGTATCTCCTAGCAGCGTGGGATCAAAAGCCCAGAAAACTCAGAACTACATGTGCATTTTAGGGAGCACTTGCCAGAAACACAATAGGAGCACTGTCTCTGTCCATTAACTTCTTGGATTCAATTAAAAAAGTTATGCTACAGATTAAATTTAGAGCTGTCCTGCATGCAGAATGCAAATCTCACTAAGACCACCACTCTGTCCAGAATGACTTGAGTACACAAATGTCCCAGGGAATCTCTAAATACTGTTAGGAACTGCTTGAGAAACACTTTAAAGCAAACACCCCAAGCTGACTTCACTCAAGTCCCCAACCCACCCCCATCCCTATCCCCAAATAAATTTAATTCCTTGATTAACCTTTCTCAGTAAGATGGGAAGTGAGTTTTGAAAAATGTTTAAAAAACACAACGAGTGAAGTCATGCCAGAATCAGACACCCCAGATGATTTAAAATGCATTGTTCAAACTGAACTCATACAAAGCATGCACAGAGCCTACAAACACTCCTGAGTTTCCATGGAACAGTCAATACCTACTCAAAAACAGACTTTTGTTTCTTAAAGGGTTAAAAAAAAAAAAGATACCAGATGCTTAAAAATTGTTAACAATCAATCAAAAGGAAAACCATCCTAAGATTCTTACAGGAGTGAATAAGATTTTGTCTACCAGATTCATGCCAAAGCTTGGATGGAAACTCCTCCAAGTCTAAGAATCATGTTAGCATAAACTGGTGCTCATCTCTCTAAACCTAAGACTAGCGGGTCATCGCACAGACTCACTGCTTCCCAGCAGGATTTTAAATTGCCTCTCCCAACCGAAGGGACAAACCCAGGAAAGCAACAAGGCTCAAGTCCCAAAATGGGTACAATAAATGGCTCATACTATAAGGTTACTACTTATTAACTAAAAAGCGGAGGTCACACACTACTTTCATTCTAATCAGTAGGTAAAATGAGATTTTTCTGGTGGCAGTGGTCACTCCATGTGAGGTTTAACTTACAAGGAAATAAATTATCAAAGTTGTAAAAGCATGTAATTAGTGTCAAAAACCTATTTATGTTTTGAATCACACCATTTAATTTATTGATAGTTTCCATTATTAAGAACACAAGAAGCTTTGAGAAAACATACTATAAAACGATTTTGTTAAACAGCAACATATCCAACCGAGCACCAACATTTCAATGTCATTAACTTGAAATAGATCCTGGTGACACGTACTCTAAAGCCAGCATCTGTGACAGGAAAAAAAAGCAGAATGGCAGGGAATGGTTCCAGATCAAGAATCTCTCCCTTATCAGTTAAGATGCCCATACTGAATCTATTTTAATAAAGCAAACAAAAAAGATTTTAAGGAAGGGATAATTCAATTTCAGGTCAGAATTTATCTAATGATTTGACATGTTTCCCATTTTATTTACCACCTCTAATAAATGAATGATTCATGATTGCCCAGTCAGATTAACTACTTTTAATGAAGATAAAATTTTTATGTTCACTTCAGCTTAGCTTGACTATTATTTGAAAACCCAAGTGACGATATAAGGGATATAAAAATCTTAGGACATTTTGATCTCTGCAGAGGAAATACCACTAAGCAAACAACAAAACCTTGCTGTCTGTTGCAAAAGAATTAAGTACAGGCAACTTCCCATATTACTACATTAATATATGACTGTTCTTAGGCAAAATACTACCATTAGTATTTGCATGTCTAATCCTGCAAGTAAATGTGGTTATCTTTTAAAAATATTTTACAGAAATGCTAAATTGTTTGATGAATGTAGTTTATATTGGATTACCCAACTCTACTTTCAGATCATATGGCAAAGAAAGGCCTGTACCAAAAAATCGGGTTTATGAAAATGACTGAGGTCCTAAGCAATACGAGAGCATTCTGTAGGCCAAAACTGGGGTAGGGGTACCATGGAGCTAGCCATTCTATATTTGGAATAAAAGAACTCTTAAGTAGAGAGAAAATGAGCTATAAAAATTGTTTGCCTCAAATTCTTTCTTTGTATACTCACTTATTAAAAATTTTTAAATGTTACATATTAAAACTTAGAAATGAATTTCTTAAACATAGCCAATTTCATTAAAATTATGACTCGTTTTCAAAGAATAGATTAAAAGATTTTCTAATTAAGGGTCCCATATCATTATGTCCAGTAACTGGAGCCACAAGTTCCCCTCAATGGGAAAACTACCACGGTCATCATCTCTCTGTGAAAAATACTCTTTGATTCTAAGCTGCCTCTCTAGCAGGACTGACACACAGGTGAGTCAAAGACCAAAATAAACATCACTAAAAATACCAAATTTCTCATAACAGGAGAAATCAACATATTGGCTTGGTATTCTCTGCTGGTTATTTGCAGTGCGAAAGAACATTCTTGCCACTATTCTAAAATGTGTACAGTGTAATTAAGTTTTATGGCAACACAACAACTGAAGTGCTAAGCAAGGCAAATCAATGAAGTTGAATATTCGTAGTACACAGCTGTCTTTAAGTAGCCTTTTCATCAAGGCTTATAGTTTTGGAAAATTGCCATGTTCATCAGAGGGGTGATTCGTCCACTCCTATTTACTTTTACAACATTAATTACTCAGCAACCTGCATCCTATGATTTACTATTAACCAGTTAAATGAAAGAGGGTGAGAAAGAGAGATTGATATAATAGAGATATACTCTACGGGATAAAAAGTATTTTTAAAAGTCAGCTTAACTGGATCTAAAAAAGTTGTTTCTGCCAAAAGTAAGTAAATTTTACAACTCACACAAATTGATTTCCTACCAATTGCTCAGTACAGTGCTTTGTTTAAGCACACAAGTAAAATAAAATTTAACTCTGGTGTCAGTGAAATATTTGGTTCTCTTTAATTATATTTTATTCATACTTGACAATGATTAGGAATACTGCATTAAATTTTTTAAATTAATGAATTGTGTTTAAAAGATCTATAAATATTATCCTTTCTTTCTTAGAGACTTCAGTCAAGTGAGTTTAGTTACTGGGCAAATGAAACCTGGACAGAGAAAAAGCAAAGGAACTGATCAGGAAGCATACTTTTAATTAGCTTAGGGGTAATATATAATAAAGAAGAGAGATTAGAAACATCAAATTTTGGAGTGGAAAGGGCCTCAGAGATCATTTAATTCAGCAGTCTACAATGTGTGGGTTCTACATGGGGTCTGCAATTCCATGTGCATGTTTACGTTTTCTCCATCTATAAAATTAAATGATATCAATTCTTATTTCATAGTTCCCCACCCCTGCCAAATTTTAAAATCACAAGTCCTTTTACTTGAACAAGCAGAACTCTTGATCTAGTCCAGTTCACTGTTAACTAGTAGCAGAGCTGTTACCCAAGTCTGTGTATACCTACAAACAGTGCCCCTTCTGCATATCATATATAATATACATTTAATTTGTACTTGGGTAGAGAAATTAAATCTTTCCTTCACTTTTCAGTTGCTAGTGGCTCCCTCTAGTACTTTCCTAAGTGTCCAGTGAGATCTCTGCTAGCTAAAATCTTTAGCCCTGGGATCAGTAATCCTTTCCTATTTGGGTATTGGGTATGCCTTACTGATAAATGTAATGCCCTAAGTAGTTACAAAAGTTGGAACCAAAGAATACAGGTGAGTCAAAAGAAAATTTGAGCTACAGTATTTGCCACTTTTCAGCTTCATATTTTTGTGAAGAATGTCCTAACTGAACAAGCGTACACTAGTCTTTCTCCTTCCTACACGTCTACTGCAATTATAGTTGAGCCCCAGAACGGTTAAGCATTTACCTGTTCTCCCATTACCTCATGTGTAGTGCATCTCTCCCACTGCATAAAACAGGAAGGATCTAGACATTAGATGTTTGATTAAGGACTCAATAAATAACTGATTTATATAGTCAAGGAAGGAAAGTTTTATACAATATTTAAAAACATATACATTAAAAGGGTTCAATAATTTGGTATGGGTGGGATACAGAAAAGATAACTGTATCTTTTCTGTGAAGTGTTTTAAAAAAGATATCATTTTTATTCTTTCTATTTATTCTTGGCAAATAATGCCACACAGTTATTTTCCTTTCACATTTCTATCAGTCCATCATTTCAAGAAAAGAATAATTAGCCCCTCAAAATAATGCTGTAAATAAGAATTCATAGGCATAGCACATACCCCACAAGCTTCAGGGAAACACAACCAAATGACACTTTACAGAGCCACACAATAGGAAGACAACCTTTTGGGCTGATCCCCCTACTGTAGGAGACAATGGCATGTGAGTGAAAAGAACATGGACTCTCAAAATGCCAATTTTGATTGTGCCACTTACTGGCTGTGACATCCTGAACAAGTTCTCTGAACTTCCATTCTTTCTTATCTATAAAACGGGGAAAATATGAGTTTTGTAGAGTTTGAAGAAAGATTAAAGGAGAAAATGCACATCAGGTACCTAGCACATGCTAGTTATTCAAAATCAGTTCCCTGTTCTTCCCTCATTAGCCTTTTTTCTCTTTTTTGGTTCCTTCCTAAATCAACTTCAACAGAGGTTTCCTGTCACTACTAGTGACATTTTCTCCACTAGTTTTCATTTTATCTCCCTGTATTTGTGTTGTCACTTACTCTCAAAATCTATCTTGTTCTTTTCCTCCCTTTTATAATCTTTCAAGCTGTTTCCATACCTACAAGGAATGACTGTTTTAAACTACTTTTTCATTATCTTACTAACCTCATTTAATCTATTCAATAAAACTTCTCTTCCAAGAGCAAAGCAGTTTGCAGAGGAAATAAGACAAACAAGAGGAAGTATACTCCCTAAGTGAATTAAATTCTTGAGTAAAGCAATATTCCTTATTTGCTCTTCCCATGTACAATCTATAATCCTTCCTTCCCATGGGCCCCTGTTTCAAATCCGGGATAATTACACTCCTGCCTCAAAATAAAATCCTCTACATCTTCTTGTACTCTAAACACCCAGCTGTATCGAAGTTAAGTCAGTATCTCATGCTTCATCTCTTTAATAGGTTTACTTAAATCACTTAATATATATACTTCGTCATCTCATAGCTGAAAAAGTCACTTTGGTTTCTCATAAATGGATATGCCAGGGCTGAGCTTATCCAAAAGAACTATATCCTGTCATTAATGAACATGTTGTCTCAGGTTCTCTAGACACGTTTTATAGAGACACTAATAAGTAAAAGGATAAAACAGAGTCCTATTAAGAAAGTTCTAGACTTCACATTTTTGACAGATTTGGGCTTTAGCTGTGAGTTGACTTTGCTGAGTAGAGATGGGTGCCATCGCAGCACCAAAACTAGGCATAGCCTTACTTCTTACCCTGTACCTCCCTGAATTTTAGATTCTGACCTTGTTTACTACATTTTTTTTTACCCTCTAATGCATCTTTGACAGTATACAGCTCTATTCCTTAGATAGTAAGTCTATTACCCAAGTTCAGAGATACAACTGAGGAATTAACATGAAAACCGTATTTCCTCAATAATTCAGAAGCTGCTAGTTAGCCTGAAGAGCCTATATTATCCAATCACCAATCTAAAGAGAGAACTTTGACTCAAGATATAAATGAAATTGTAATTATATAAATATATTTATAAATATTTATACAATTATATACTTATACATAAGCACTTACACAGACTTAGAAAAAATGTAAGAACGTTAATCCAAAAGGACTCACTGAAGAATAAACAGAATTTTCCATGATTTTCTTGAGGAGAAATATTACTCGTTCTTTAGGGAGAGTCCCTCAAGATTCAACCATTAGACACCATATTCTTTAATTGAGTACTAGCAACACATAAGCATCTTTTTAAAAAATCCCTTAGTTACCAATTGAGTGACCTTAAAAATAAATGGGAACCTTAGGTTCTCTGAGCAATAGCAATTTATGTTCCTCAAGTAGATGAATCAATCTAAATCCCCAATTGATGAAATAGGTTCATCTTTTATTACCGTTTTATAGCAAATTAAAGTCCTGATTTTGCCACCAGAATCACCACTACCCCTTCAGAGGACTCTATTTAAAGCTCAAAATAAGAACTGAGCATACAGTGAAGCTGGTAAGTCAAATAGTGTCATGTAGATTCAAGATGGCATCTTCCAAACAATACTGAAAAGAGCTTTCACTGACTACAATTTGAAAAAAACCCATACCTTAAGGCTACTGGCAATCTTCCCCACCTCCCTTACTAAATGTTGTCTTATGAGTTGAGTTTAAAGGTCTTTACCCTAGACAGGCTTTCAGTTTTGATACCTTTTGCAAGAAAAAGCATGAGGAATTAAGCTCATTTAGTCACCAGAGCCTTTTAGAGACTTCCAACCAGGGGTAAAAACAAACCATTACTTCTAACCAAAGGAACATGGTTAGCTACTCTCAGCTGCATACTTTTCTTCGACCCCCCCACCCCCAGGACATACGTAAGTATGCCTAAAGCACATAGGACAATCCATAACCATAGTGGTTCCAACTACAAGCCATTGTATTACATGATTATTGAATAGCTGCCTTCTTTTAGATCACTTGGGGACCCAAACAATGGAAGGGCCAAAGGAACTAATATGCTGTACCGGCAAAAACAGCAAGCACCTTCCTATCCCAGTTACCACAATATGCTCACTAAAAGTCCACTCTGGGACTAGCAGGATCAATATAGTTTATAGAGTAATGAAGAAAGCTGTCTCAGGCTAGGATATTAAAAGCCATCCCATGCTATTCACCCAATGTTTAACACTCATTCTGCCAATAACACATCTCAAGGAAATAATTCTACCTGGGAGGATGGGAACCTTTAAAAAATTTTTTTTAAATATGATGAATAATAATTATAAGGGATGCTTTTTCCATGTAAACAAAAGCCTGGTATTTTGTTACATGATAATTCTTACAAAAACAACAAAACAAAACAAAACAAAATGTGTTAAAGAATTTCTTCCCCCTACTAAAAATGGGGCTTACAAAAAACAGAGGTTGTTCTTATTCTGAATCTAGCCTTTCCTTTACCAAAGAAGTCTGAGGACTAACATTATCATTTGATCCCCTAAAAGTGCCGTGCAAGAGACCACTTATTGGAACACGTATTTCCTGCTGCCAGTACTGGGAGGTCTTATCCTTACATTTCCATTTGGTCACCAGATTATGTAAGAAAGAAAGAAAAACAAACAAACAAACAAACAAAAATAGGAAAAAGACAAAAATGGGAAAGGAGAGAAAAAAAGGTGGTAGAGGGTGAAAGAGACTGATTATAGGAGAGAGCAAGGAATAAAAGAGAAGGCAGGTGACTTGCTTGCCCAACTTTGGCTCTATGGTCCTATGAGCCAAAACGCATACTCAGTGACTTGGTATCACAGGAAAAGGGAAAAAAGGGATAAGCTGAGAGAGGTCAGGCCATGATGTTAATTTCTTTCCTGTACAAAGACAGTCTCTTGAGGACAAAGGCCTGCCTCTTGTAATGTAATGTCATAGTCCAGATGAGAGAGTTTCCTTCGAGGGAAGTTGGTGAGAAGTTCGAAACGTTCATTTGGATATCCTTTAGACTGGACATGCTTCACCAAAGCCTATGAAAAACAAAAAAGTCAAAGCTGTTAGATGGAAACAGAAAGAGCATATTAAAGAATTTACGTATGTAATATTCATTTTACTTATATTAGATAAGATAATGAAGTTACTCTTTCAGACAACCGAAGCTTAACCCTTTTCGAAGGGCCAACATAACCCTTGGGATGGGGAGAGAATAAATAAACCTGCATCCAATATTTAGGGCCATTAAGTGTAACTGAAATATACAGGGTTAATACGGTTTCCTCAATAAACAAATCCACTATCTATTTATAAAATTACTGTCCTCGGTTTGAAACATCTGATCCGTTTTCCCTTCCTTCATTCTACCTATAGCCAATTTTGCCACCTGTGCACTAAATTCCTTCTTGCCTTCTCAGAAACCATGCTACTACAGAACGTCTCTGCTTTTACAGGTATCTTCAACATCTCCCTCTCCATAGGCGCTTCCCATCAGACTTACACATGCTCAGTCTCTCCTTCAGTCATTTTTCTCCCTCTGATTACTTCTCACCCACTTCTAGCTTTACAACCAAACTTCTCAAAAAAGTGGTTTATATTTGCTCCATCCATTGTCTCATCTCACATTCCCTTCCAAATACTAGACTTGGAAGATAGTTTGGGTATCAGCTCCAGCAGCCAGATCTCACTTCAAAAATCAGACTATCTCTAGCCAGAGAAAATGGCCAGGTATACCCAAGGGGAATTTATTTATAGGCTAAACGAAGTTAGACTCATTCTCTTTTCCAGGAGTTGAAAAAGACAAAGGAAAGGCCTATCAGTTGTAGACTTTAGAGGGAAAGGTCCTCAGCATCACTATGATAATGGACGAACAAAAGCCACCACTATACAGAAAGAAAAGTGGTGTGAAGCAGAGAATTACAAGAGGGAAACCAAACAAGCCCCATGACAGAAAAACACAGATTTTTGTTGGTTCATAACCATTTTGCAGTTCCAGTTACCACGAAAGTCAGAAGCCCCACTGTAGCCTTCACTCCCCATTTCCAGTTAAGAATTTCAGTTGTTAAATGAAATGCAGCCATGAAATAAAAAAGCCCTGACTGGAACAGACCCTTATAGGACTTGACTAAGATAATTCAGGAAGGAAATATATTAATTCAAATTAAGATTAACCTCAGTTAACTTTCCAGTTAAAGGCCAGAATGAATGCCTAATATTTATTTCAATGAATCAAGCCAATTATACCAATTAATTAATTTCCCTTCTTCAGGCAAGGGTTTCCAATGATATACTTACTAGCAATTTAGCTTGCTCTGGAAGAGTGATCTGTTCCCTTTTTCCATCTGGATACCGCAACATGAGCTGTGCTTTTGGTCCTAGGGTAAAACAAACAAAACAAAACACACAAACAAACAAACAAAAAAGAGGCTTAAAAGACTAATTTAAACAAATAAATACATCCCTTCAGTAATATTCAAGTTTCAAGTAAAGTTAAGTGTAGAACATAACTCACCATTTATATCTGTGCCCTCTACAATTCCATCTGATTTTTCAGGTGACATCTCCAGTATTTCTGAATCCATGGCTGGCAATCCTTGGTGGTTTGTGGTTGTTCCAGGCTCAGTTCTGGCTGGGGGCTCAGTCAGCAGCCTTCTGTTCTCCTCTTTTCTATGCCCCAAATCTTTGTGGGGAGACTTTCTGGACTTGGCAAGATTCTCTATTTCCTCCTCTTCATCAGAGCCACAAACAGATATGAATTCCTCACTGCCAGAAAAAAGTTCAGATTCAGATTCTTCATCTGAGCGGCTATCCTGTTTTGCCTGTGATGAATCAAAATGTGTCTCTTGCAAGGAGGCTCTGATGGCAGCTTCTAGCTGGCTGTCTTCGCTTGCATCTATAAGGCTCTCCTGCAAGACGCAGTCATAAAACATGGGGAAAAAGAAAATAGTTAAACCAAAAATAACCAAGTCAAACAGGGCATAAGAAATATGACAGTCAGCTTTCCAGTATTATTTTCTACTAAATGTATTTCTTCTACTAAATTTTCAGCTAGTTGAGGGCAATGACTTTGTTTTACACAAATTGGAATGGATAGTTTAAAAACAAAAATAAAAACTGTCATACCACCTAGCATAATGATGTTGCAAGCATAGGGGAGTTTTCTGCATCAAAATGAGTAAAATTAAGAAAACAGTTTATTGCTTGCCCAGAAAAAGATAAGAATTAAGGTTTTATTTTAATTTTTTCAAGATTTTATTTATTTCAGAGAGGGGAAGGGAGGGAGAAAGAAAGGGAGAGAAACATTGATGTGTGAGAGATACACTAATATATCGGTTGTCCTCTTGCATGCCCCAAACTAGGGACCTGGACTGCAACCCAGGCATGTGTCCTGACTGGGAATTGAACCAGCGACCTTTGGATTCACAGGCTGGCACTCCATCCACTGAGCCACATCAGCTAAGGATAAGGTTTTAAATATAAAGCTAAAACATTAGCCTTTAAAATGACTATACAAAGAGGCATGTTTACCTTGCTCACTGTTATATTCTTCAATTAGCATTGTTTGACACATAGATCAATATATAACTCAGTAATTATAATTTTGCAAAAAAAATCTAACAGATCTCTAACTTTCAGAACACCATACAATAAATTGGGAAAAGCAACAACTATATTTGCCCAAGCTTAATTACAATAAGATTTTCATTGTGGTCATGAGAAAGGCAAATTTAATAGTTTTCCTTTTGATAAAGTTCTTTTAAAAAATATTTATTTTTAGATAGAGGGGAAGGGAGGCAGAAGCAAGCGAGAGAGAGAGAGAGAGCGAGAGAGAGAGAGAGCGAGAGAGAAACATCCATGTGTGGTTGTTTCTCGTGTGCCCCCTAGTGGGGACCTGGCCTGCAATCCAGGCATGTGCCCTGACTGGAAATCGAAGCAGCGACCCTTCGGTTCGCAGGCTGGCACTCAATCCACTGAGCCATACCAGCCAGGGCCCTTTTGATAAAGTTCTAATGTCACAGATTTCACTAGACTTATTCAATCACATTATATGGGTTGTTTGCAAAAGCAATCTTGAGAACAAAGAACAAAACTGAAGATGTCACATGCCCTGATTTCAAACTGTTTTACGAAGCTATAGTAATTAAATGGTATGTACTGGCATAAAAACAGATACACAGAACAATGGAACAGAATTGAGACCCCAGAAATAAACCCATGCTTATAGGGTCTATTTAACTATGATAAAGAAGGTAAGAATATACTAGTGGGGAAAAGACAGCCTCTTCCATAAATGGTGTTGGGAAAACTGGATATTGACGTGCAAGAAAACTAGACTACTTCCTTGCAACATGTACAAGAATAAACTAAAAATGGACTAAAAACTTAAACGTAGGACCTGATACATCTAATAAGGGGTAATACCCAAACTATATAAAGAACTTACATACAACTCAACATCAAAACCACAAATAATCCAACTAAAAATGAGCAGAAGACCTGAATAGGCAGACATCTCTCCAAAGAAGACACACAGATAGCCAACAAACACAAAAAGATGCTCGGCATCACTAATCATTAGGGAGATGCAAATCAAAAACACAAAGAGATACCCACTCACACCTGTTAGAATGACTTCATCGAAAAGACAATAAAGAACAAGTGTTGGGAAGGATGTGGAGAAAAGGGAAACTTAGTGTCCTGTTGGTAGGTTTATGAATGAGTGCAACTACTGTGAAAAACAGTCTGGCAGTTTGTCAAAAAAGTTAAAAATAGAACTACTATGTGATCCAGCAATATGCAGCCTATATTTACTATAGCGTTGTTTATAATAGCCAAGATATGGAAGCAACCTTTGTGTCCACCAATAGATGAATGGATAGGATAAAGAAAATGTGGTACATACATACAATGGAATACTTATTCAACCATAACAAAGAATAAAATCTTGGCTTTTTGTGACATGGATGGATCTAGAAAGTATTATGCTAAGTGAAATAAGTCAGTGTAAGACAAATAGCATATGATTTCACTTATATGTGTAATCTTAAAAAAATAAAAATAAAAAATTAAAAAAAAAACAACTAAGCAGAAACAAACTCACACATACAGAGAACAAACTGACGGCTGCCAGAGGGGAATTGGGTAAAGTGCTGGGCAAAAATTAAGTAACAAACTTCCACTCATAAAATAAGTCATAGGTATGCATAGGGAATATAATCAATACTGTAATAACTGTATATGGTGACAGTTACTAGACTTACTGTGATGATCACTTCATAAGGTATATAAATGTTAAATTAGTATACTGTAAACCTGAAACTAATGACATATGTCAACTATAATTTTAAAATTGGAAAATAGTAAAATAAAAACTAAACTTAAAAAGAAGCACTGTTTGAGTGGAAATTTAGATTCTAAGTCAAACAAAGCTATACAAAAAAAATCTGTAAGATAACCAAAAACATTAGATTCCTCATGATATTAAATAATTTACTATTAATTTTTAAAGGGTGTGTTAATGGTATTGCGATTGTGTTTTAAAAAAGATCCTTGCCCTGGCTGGTGTAGGTCAGTTGGTTGGAGCATTGTCCCATGATTTGAAAGGTTATGAGTTCGATTCCCAGTCTGGGCATGTACAAGAGGCAACCAACTGATGCTTCTTTCTCACATTGTGTTCTCATCCTCTCTTTTTTTCCCTCCCTTCTCCTCTCTCTAAAAATCAATAAGCATGTCCTCGGGTGAGGAAAAAATAGTAAGAAACTTAAGAGGCTTTGTCTTTTAAAGATACATGCCAAAGTATAATGAGTGAAACAACATATTCTGAGATTTGCTGCAAAATAATGTGAACAAGATGGAATAGAGATAAAACAACACTGGCCACTTGCTGATAATTATTAAATGAGTTAACGGATACACAGAGGTTCAATAAATTCCTTGTAGGTTTAAATATCTTTGAAATTTTCCAAAATAAAAAGGTAAAAAATGTATGAGTTGCTAACAAAAATAACAACAGAAACACTAAAAGAATCTCATTTTGGCTTTCACTATCTGCCAATACTACAGCAAGAAATAAAGTTAAGGTTAATTTATATCACATGCGCACACAGAGCACATACATGTGGCCATGTGACCTGCAAGGGCTTAGGTGGACTGCAGGTTTGTAACAATGACACTGCACACAGCACACAGCTTGATTTTAAAGACTGTCACCACGGTAGACACTGCTGGCTTCCCATCCAATATCCATTCTCCTGATTCCTTACAGAATCCTAATAATGTCTATAAAAGAAAACATGTCAAGCTAAAATAATTCATTTATCAGTTTCCCTTGCAGCTACAAAAAATTGTGGTATAGAACTAAAGCAGTACTTACAGAGAAAGTATAGAACTAAATGCCTATATTAGAAAAAAGTGGTCTCAATTAATCCTTAAGTTTCTGTATTAAATAAAAAAGTACCCACACAGAATAACAAAACAAAATTAAACCCAACTACAAAGAGGAAAAAAAAGAAGACAGAAATCAATCAATGATGTAGAAAACAGGAAAAAAAAATCAATGAAACCAAAAGCTTTTAAATTAATAAAACTGACAGGCCTCTAGAGCCAGACTGTCAGAAAAAAAGAAGCCACAAATTACTATAACAGGATTGAGAGGTGACATCACTACAGATACTACAAGGAATTGCAAGGAAATACAATAAACAAATTTAAGTCGATACATTCAGCCCCTCAGGTGAAGTGGACAAATCCTTACAAAGATACAACATACCAAAGCTCACTAAATTAGAAATAGGTATTTGAGTAGTCCTATATCCATTAATGAAATTGAATTTGTATTTTATAACTTCCCACAAAGAAAACTCTAGGCCTAGGTAGATTCACTGGTGAATGTCATCAAATATTAAGGAAGAAATAATGTTAATTCTGCACAAACTCTTCCAGAAAACATAACAAGAGGAAACACTTCCGAATTTCTTGTGAGGCCAACATGAACCCGATACCAAAACCGGACAAATATTTAGAAGGAAAACAAAAATACAAAAAAACTATAAATAATTTCTCTCATGAACATAGTCACAAAAGTTCTTGACAGAATTTTAGCAAATCAAACTCAATAATATATTAAAAAGTAATGCATCAGTTTTAGCAGTAATGAAAAGGTAGGTTTAACATTAAAAAAAAAACCAATGGAATTCACTAAAAATAGTAAATTGTATGATTATCTCATAGATGTGCAAAACCATATGACAAAATCCCCTTACGATAAACTCAGCAAACTAGGAACAGAAGGAAACTTCCCCAACCTGATAAAGTGTATCGACAAGAAACATAGCTAGCATCAAATTTAATGGTAAAAGATAGTACTTTCACTCCAGCACCAGAAGCAAGGATGTCTAATATATTACCACTTCTATTTAACTTTGTACTCAAGGTCCTAACTAAGAAAAAAATAAAAGGCAAGAGATTGGAAAGGAAGATATAAAATAAGTCTATTTATGGACAGTATGACTGTTTATGTACAGTTCAAAGGTATCTACAAAAAAGCAACTAGATCTAGTGAGTTTAGCAAGATTGCTGGCTACAAGGTCAACATATAAAAACTACAAAACATTGCTGAGAAAAATTCAAGTCTAAAATAAATGATATATAATATATGCCATGTTCACATATCTGTAGGCTCAATATGGTTATGATGTCATTTCTCTCAAAAATGATCCACTGAGTCAAAGCAATTCCAATCAGAGTCCTAGTAGCTTTCTTTGTAGAAAGTGACAAGCTCATTCTAAAACTTATATGCAAAGGACCTAAAAAACACCAAAGCAACCACAAAATTAGAGGACTTAACCACGGGATTTCAATACTTGTAAAGCTAAAGTAATCATTAAGACAGTGAAATATTGGTGTAAAGAAAGATGTATCAATCACTGGAAAGAATAGAGTCCATCAACCCAGGCATACATGATCAATCTCTGACAAAGGTGCAAATGCAATTTAATGGGGAAAGGATAATATCTCCATAAACGATGCTGGAATAATTGCATACCCACAGGCACACAAACAAAAAAGTCACAACTGGACCTTATACCATATATAAAAATTAATTCAAAGAGGAATACTGACTTAAGAGCTAAAACTATTTTTAAAAAAAAGATTAGACAAGATTTTTAAAAGTGTAGTATAAAAGTTGGTAAATTGGATTTCATCAAAAATTTTTCATTTGCCCTTCAAAAGACACTATTGTGAAATGGATAAACAAGCAACAGACTGGGAGAAAATATCTATAAACCATACATCCCAGAAAGGACTTATATCTAGAATATAAAAAGAACCCATACAACTCAGTAAGAAGACATACAATCCAAAAGAAAGTAAGCCAAAGATCTGAATAGACAGTTGAACAAAAGAGAAAGCAAAAAAACACATGCAGATACCAACATCAAAATGTGTCAAATTTTAAAATATAAGTATGTTCAGTTTATTGCAGTAATTATAAAGTCATTAAAAAGTTAAATATAATAAACAAGGCTAATTTATCACACACATACATACATACACACAAAACAATAAGATATATTCATATGACATGTAATGAGTTGAACTGATTACAGATGATAACACTAGGTACACCAAGCAGGTTGATTTTAAATGACACTATGGCAGACACTGCTAATTTCCTATCTCTCATTCAGTCTTCTTTACTTCCTTATTAACAGAACTTTAATTGTGTTTGTGGAAGAAAATGTGTACGACTAAAATAAGTAGAACTCTTATGCGTGTTTATCTGTTTACCTTTGTAAAAGAGGCACTAACACCTTCCTACTTTTCCACAATTGGGCATGATACCTAGGAACGGAGCATCTAACTGTGACCATGAGGAGAAAAGAAAATAGTAAGGATGGAAGGGAAAAAACAGAGGAGGAACCTGGGTGTTTTTTTTTAAAATATATTTTATTGATTATGCTATTACAGCTGTCCAATTTCTCCCCCATCATTCCCCTCCACCCTACACACCCTCTCCCACCCACATTCCCCCCTTTAGTTCATGTCCATGTATCATAAGTTCTTTAGCTTCTACATTTCCCATACTATTCTTGCCCTCCCCCTGTCTATTTTCTACCCACTATCTATGCTACTCATTCTCTGTACCTTTTCCCCCTCTCTCCTCCTCCCACGCCCCTGTTGCTAACCCTCCATATGATCTCCATTTCTGTGGTTCTGTTCCTGTTCTAGCCGTTTGCTTAGTTTGCTTTTGTTTTAGGTGTGGTTTTTAATAGCTGTGAGTTTGCTGTCTTTTTACTGTCATATTTTTATCTTCTTTTTCTTAGATAAGTCCCTTCAACATTTCACATAATAAGGGGTTGGTGATGGTGAACTCCTTTAACTTGACCTTATCTGAGAAGCACTTTATCTGCCCTTCCATTCTAAATGACAGCTTTGCTGGATAGAGCAATCTTGGATGTAGGTCCTTGCCTTTCAGGACTTGGAATATTTCTTTCCAGCCCCTTCTCGCCTGGAAGGTCTCTTTTGAGAAATCAGCTGACAGTCTGATGGGAACTCCTTTGTAGGTGACTGTCCCCTTATCCCTTGCTGCTTTAGAATTCTCGCCTTCATTTTAATCTTGGCTAATGTAATTATGATGTGCCTTGGTGTGTTCCTCCTTGGGTCCAACTTCTTTGGCACTCTCTGAGCTTCCTGGACTTCCTGGAAGTCTATTTCCTTTGCCAGATTGGAGAAGTTCTCCTTTATTATTTGTTCAAATAAGTTTTCCACTTCTTGCTCTTCCTCTTCTGGTACTCCTATAATTTGGATGTTGGGACGTTTAAAGATGTCCTCGAGGTTCCTCTCCTCATTTTTTTGAATTCTTGTTTCTTCATTCTTTTCTGTTTGTTTCTTTCTTCCTTCCTTCTGGTCCACTCCATTGATATGAGTCCCAGTTTTCCTCCCATCACTATTGGTTCCTTGTGCGTTTTCCTTCATTTCACTTATTGTAGCCTTCATCTGTTCATCTAATTTGCGACCAAAATCAACCAATTCTGTGAGCATCCTGATCACCAGTGCTTTGAACTGTGCATCTGATAGGTTGGCTATTTCTTGGTTGCTTCAAAATATTGGCTCTGGTGCTTTGATTTGTTCTTTTGTTTGAGCCTTTTTTTTTTCTTTTTTCTTTTGTCTGGTCACACCTGTTACATGAGGGGCGGAGCCTTAGGTGTTTACCAGGGTGGGGCAACCCAGTTGCAAAGTTGTGACACTGTATGTGGGGGCGGGGTCAGAGAGGGAACAATGGCACTTGCTCCACTCTCTCTTGGATTTCAGTCCCCTCTGTGAGGCTGGGAGTCTCTCCCGGCACCTCAACACCCTCAAGCATTTTCAATCAGTGCTTTTAGGCTTTATTTCCCAGCACTGGGGCTCTGGGTTGCGCAATCTGTCTCGCTGCCCGCTTTCACCTAGTTTATCTGTGCGTGAATGTGAGACTGCAGTCAGCCACCTTGTGCGCCTCACTGGGTCTGCTCATTGCCTCCTGGCGCCCCGGGTCTACTAACCACCCACCGCCTACGCCCCTGGCGTGTGCCAACCATCGCCTGCACGTCCCAGACCACTAGCCACTGCTTTTCCCTGCCTCGATCCCTCTCCACCAGCCACCAACTCCGCCTTTCTTACCAGTCTGGGTGAATAGTTGTCGGACTTCCGTACAATTCAATTTTCTATCTGTTCTGGTTGGTTTTTTTGTTTCTAAATTTTTGTTGTCCTTAATTTTGGTTGTGAGAATAGGCACAGTGTGTCCACCTACGCCTCCATCTTGGCCCGAAGTCCTGGTCTCTTGATGACATACACAAAATCATTCCCTAAACTGCTTGCTTCTAGAGTTCTAGATGAGAAAAGTAGATGTCTTCCGTAAGTCATTATTTGTTGATGTTTCTCTTGCACAGTTGATCAGAATTTGTAATAATCAGAGAATTTAGTATAACAAGTGGAGTCTGAGATACTGGTTGCCCAAATCACCTCTATGTATTTGTCCAATTTTTATGGTTCCACTCTTTTCCACTAAATACCTAAATTTTTATAAGACACCTGGTAAGGTTGTAATCTCAATTTATGTTGAAATTCATCAACTCAAACTCAGGCTCTGGTTTTTGGCAATATCAATCTTATGACTGCAAAGATAAGAAACTCTCTTAGGGCAATTATAGAAACTCCGGGGTTCTGAATGCCTTAAGAAAGAATTCTACCTAAGTAAAACTTCTCTTAGCAATGAAAAATAACAACAAACTATCCATAGATAAAAGTGAAACAAGGTTTTAGTTCTTCACTTTTGTGTTCACCTAAATAAAATTGCTCTGAGTAACGACAGGAGGGGAGAAAATTCTATACCACTCTTTGGCAAGCACCCACAGCCTTTTCTTAAATGGCCACATTATTCTAGGTGATTACTTAAGTAACTGTTTCATCACTGTATGATATGCACTGTTAAAGTTTTACCTTCTAAAACTAGTTTTATCCTCATTGCAAATCAAACCCTAAGCTCCTACGAACAATGTGAGATTCTGGTGTCATTTAGGTCTCTTTATTTGCAATTCATCTTGACACCAATTCAAACAGGTATGCCTAATAATAGCATATTGTAGAAATTAAGTACAAAAATAACAACTGAGTGCCCTGGCTGGTGTGGCTCAGTGGGTTGAGTATCATCCGGTAAACTGAAAGGTTGCCAGTTCAATTCCCGATCAGGACCAGGGCTGGACGCCAGGTCTCTGGTTGGGGGCATGCGAGAAGCAATGAATCGATGTTTCTCTCCCTCGCTCTAAAAATAAATAAATAAAATCAAAAGAAAGAAAGGAGGGAGGGAGGAAGGGAGGGAGGGGGAGGGAGGGAGGGAGGGAGGGAAGGAGAAGAAATAATCTCTGGGTAAGCCAGAGAACCAGACCCTAAAGCTATATAACTAGTAATAATGACCAACTATACCATGGGAGTTTTCTAGCAAAATGCCATTTTTACTGCTACTTAGCTTAGACCCGGATACCCCAGCAATGCTGCCCTTGAAAGAGGTGGATTCCTCCCTCTACCACTGGAGCTTGCCAAATCAGTTCTCCTCACTGCTACATATTCACATTGTTTACTTCTAAACCAAAATCTTAGGTCACATGCCTATACCCTAGCTGCAAGGGAGACTGAGAATATGAATCTTATGATTTCACTGAGAAGATAGAACCCTCATGTGGGAAATTATCAAATTATAAAGAAGGCATCTAAGATGTTGTACAGCCACAAATTTTAACTGTCCAATGCTTACATCATTAGCTTTACCTTCTTAGGTTCAAACGTTTTATACAAGATATCTACATTCAATTACACTTAATTGGCCATCATCGCTTCTTAGTCATACTTACTGAACGGGCACATTTTTTGGGGGGGCTGCTAGAAAGTCCATCCAGTTGCCCATGTTCACCCAGAAATCCCGTCACTTGGTCCAAGAAAGAAGACACATCTAACTGGTGCCACTCTACTAGCTTCTGACCTAAAAATTAAAAACCAGGATATATAAATATAATGAAAACAATGTACCTCAACGTTCTCATTAAGTATTACTTTCAATATTTACATAATTAAAATTTTGGGAACACATATCCCCACCCCTTATCAATTTAAATTACATAATGTTTTCATAATCTAAAGAATACATTAATTATAGCCAACCTAAGATTCCCAGCCATCAAACGACTTCTTTATCTGCTGGTATCACTTACTGCCATTTAGAAAGAAAATTCAAACAAAGCAAAAATTTTGATAAAACTTAATTCATTAATAATAAAACCAGCTCTACACTGTGTTCTCTGGTGGGAATACAGCTAGTACCAGAACAATCTTAGTATTTTAATAATATAAAACCTAAGGGGATCCCTTATAACATAAGAAGATGTAAGTTACTTTTTTGAAAGAACAGAACTGTACAAATATAAAATACTATCACCTCCCAAAATTGTCACAAACAGACTCCCTAAAACATTTCAATAGATGTTTAAATGATTCTAAAGGGCATCAATAAAAATCTTCACCTAATTATTATAAAAAAATTCTGAAATAGGATCCAGACAAATATTAAAGATAATTATTTAGGCAACTAAAGAATAAGTCATAGGCCAAATGCTGTAAGCTGATACAAATCTTACCTGTCCGTGGATCCAAGATGGACACATAGGGGAAATCCCCTAGCTTATAAAACTGTATGTATCTCTGACCCTCCTCACTGTCATGATAAACCTGTTAAGTCATTGATATAAAAAAAAAGTCATCCTCTAAAAAAAGTTCCAATTACATCCCTGCTATACACCACCAACAATTAATTCTCTAAATATACCTTTGGTATTTGCTAGGATCTCATTCCTACATTAAAGAGAAAATGAAGGTCATCTGGTGTGAACTCCCTCAACTTCCTGCCCTGAGTTCCTCTGAAAAATTATATATCAATCCATTTTTCCTCTATTCCCAGTTCAGAAGAGATAGTGCTCTTTCTGATCAAGTTAGTGTTCTTTCAGTTCAAGTTATCTGTCTACTTGTATCATTCCTGACCCTTATAATAAATCACAACATATTAAGATGATTATCTTGAGTGGCATAGATGTTCAGTCAATAGTTGCAAAATAAAAGGTTATCATTCAGAAAAAAATAATACTGAATTTAGGCCTGTAAAACATGAATAAGTAAATTAATAACATTAACAGCATTTTACAGTGGGGAAAAATTCATTCAAGACATTTTTATTTCCTAAAATTTTTCATAAAATGAAAATTTGAGCAAGATTATCTAATTTTAGCTTGATAATTTATATAAAAAGAAAATTGAGCCAGCATGACTAAATGACAAGCCTAAGGATATACAGTTAAAAAGTATCAAACTCAAGCTAAAATCCAAGTCTTAGTCAAATGTTTTTCTATTACTGAGAACTACATTCGCACTCTCAATTATAGTCGCCACTATAACGTGCTATTGAAGTACTTGAAATGTAGCTACTCTGAACTGAATAAGTATATATGAACCAGATCTTGAAGATGTAACATATGAACAGAAAGATCAAGATATCTCATTAATATTTTATTAGTTTTATATTAAATATACTGATTTTAAAATACATTAAAATAAATTTCACTTGTTTCCTTTGACCCTTTTAAATGTGGTTACTAGAAAACTTTTAATTACATATGTGGTTAACATTATATTTCTATTGAAATATTCCAGTTTTACACTTTAACAAAATATTTAAGATCTTTTGAGATATGAGTATTAAATGGTTACATGGCTTGGTTCTTTTTTAACTCTTCCCTTGGGAGTTCTTCATTGCTGCCCTAATTTTCATTTGTCATTATTTCAGCCATTATTGGTGGTTTTACTTTTTCATATGCTATAATTTAACTCAGTTATTAATTATTTTCCAGTTCAGAGCTGAATTCCTCCTTATCAACACCCCATACTACAAAAGTAAAATACTGCTAGAACTTTGATTAACTCTCCTCACCTGCCAGAAAATGAAATGTTCCCGGATAATATTCTTCACAGCTTCATTGCTCCATACATCACGGTTGAGGCACTGGCATGCAAAGTCTTGGACATTTTGAATGTTTATCATCAGCCACTTATTCTGCATCTGGCCACACTCTTTGGCCTGTAAGAATAAAGTTACACAACACTTGTTAGAAATAATTTCTACTTGGTAACTGATATGTTTCAGAGTTCAGAAACTGTCAACTTTTCATTTAAATTCTATGAAGTTTCTCTCCTCGAGTATAACATCTAGAGTTTTTGGTATCTATCCATTATTTACATTAATTTGCTTGGGTATATATAATTATACTGTCCACTTTCAAGCATTTTTCAAATTTAAATAAACTGTTATTTTTACAATGGCTGGATTTTGATTGTACATTTAAACATCTGAAAAAATACAAATTTTTAAGGTCAATAAGTCATGTAATTCTATCACTTGTCTCTTTCAATCCCTACCCAAAAATATACCATCTTTTTTCTTCCCCCCTCCCCCACATACCCCATCTTCTTTTTAATAGATATAACCAGTGTGTTATATCTTGTTGTTTTATTTTCTTTAACATCATATCGATCCACATTTCCAAATATCATATTCATCTCAATTATTAGGCATGTGCTATTTTATAAAATCACCTTAAACATTTCTGTAAAAGCTGCTGAGGGTATTTTCTCTTAGGGTTATTTTCCTAGGAGTGAATATTATCGGAACGATCTTTAAAAGGACTCCCCAATTTATGGCGCAAATATTAATCATGAGTGTGTATTTTTGCTTAGTAGTTCCTCATCACCATAAAAACCTAAAAAATGTTGTTCAGTACAAGAAGACTGGCAGAAAAGCAAATGAGCAAAAGCTTCCTTAAACCTTTGCATAGCAACAATGAAATGAAAGCCATAGGTATGAGTAATTTTATCTTAGAACAATATTCTTTTCCACATCAGTTTGACAGAGGAAAATCTCAGGAATCCATTAACTCAGGTTAGTAACAGTTGATGAATATACATCATTTTGGAAGTACTGGGCAATGTGAGACTATATTCTGCTTTAAAAAGGTTTACACAGTCTTACAGATACTATTTTCCTATTTTGTATAAATCTCCCAAAGAAAAACACTTTGATATTCACTGTTGATTCCACAAGTTCCAAGCTCGAAACGGAAGTATCCCTGTATTGAGCCAGAAAGTTAAACCAGTCAAAAGCTCATTTTATTTTTCTAAAGATTTTATTTATTTACTTCTAAAGACAGGGAAATGGAGGGAGAAACAGAGAGAAACATCAATGTGTGGCTGCCTCTCACTCGCCCCCAACTGGGGACCTGGCCAGCAACCCAGGTATGTGTCCAGACTGGGAACTGAACTGGCAATCCTCTGGTTCACAGGCTAATACTCAATCCACTGAGCCATACCAGCTAGGGTTCAAAAAGCTTATTTTAAAGTACACAAATATAATAAAATTACTCCTTGCTCCTAGGAAGTAACAACTTCTTTACCTATACCATGCACAAGGACTGAATAAACGGGTGATAAATGAGTAATTATACTGCTGTAACTGAAAATGTATTTGGGAATAAAGAAAATTAACATACATTTCTATAGAAGCAAATTTTAGAGTACTTATCCCTGTAACAGGATAAATTGACATAAGTCTGTCTAAACTACAGCACTGACAAGAACAAAACATATTAAGTCCAGAGTTTTAGCTATAGATACTAGATTTATAGCAGTTACCAAAACACAAAAATCCCTGCCTTCATGAAGGGAAGAAACCTTATATCAAAGAGCACAAGAAACTGAAGATGCTGTTTAAATATTACTACTTGAAGGAAGGGCCCAAAAAAGACATGATTTTACACAAAGCAACAATGTTTGGAGAAAATATAAGAGGGTGTTACACAATCTCACTAAGTATACTAATTATGTGAGTCAAAGACTAGAGGTAAGAGTGGGCCATGGGACAAATGATGAACCTTCCCTCTTAGAATCTACTAGGTTATTGTGAATCAACATTTAAAACCCATTCATTATGGGGAGACCCAAGGACAAGCGTGGCTATACCAAATAGAGAGGTATGTGATATGCCTTGTATGTGACAAGGGGGAAATAATGGGAGACTAACAATTCTCCCAGTCCCAGACAAACCAGTGAAGTAAGAAAATAAAAGCTATATTGGACTTCCGGCCAAGATGGAGGCGTAGGCGGACACACTGTGCCTCCTCTCACAACCAAAATTAAGGACAAGAAATATTTAGAAACAAGAAAACAACCAGAACTGATAGAAAATTAAACTGTACAGAAGTCCAACAACCATTCATCCAGACTGGTAAGGGGTGGAGTCCCGGCAGGAAAAAGTGGAGGTGAGGACCCGGGAACTCAAGCAGCAGCGGCTGGCAGTTCCCAGGTGCACAGGTGGTGGCTGGCGGTCCCCGGGCCCACAGGCGGCAGCTGGCTGACCCAGGGCACAGGGGGGCAACTGTGCAGACCCAGTGAGGCCACACAAGGTGGCTGGCTGACCAGGTGGTCCCACATTCGCACGCGCAGACCGTCTAGGCAAAGGGGAAGTGGTGGAAGGGACTGAATCCAGGAGAGAGCGAAGTAGGCGCCATTCTTCCCTCTCGGACCCCGCTCCCACCTACAGTGTCACAACCCAGCGACTGGGCTGCCCCACCCTGAGAAACACCTAAGGCTCCACCCCTCACTACGTAATAGCCACGACCAGACTAAAATCAAAACAAAACAAAACAAAAAACGACCAAAAATGGCTCAAACTGGAGAGCAAATGAAAGCCCCAGAGCCAATTCCTCTAAGCCGTGAAGAAATAGCCAACCTATCAGATGCACAGTTCAAAGCACTGGTCATCAAGATGCTCACAGAATTGGTTGATTTTGCTCACAAATTAGATGAACAAATGCAGGCTACAATACGTGAAATGAAGGAAGACGCATGGGGAACCAATAGAGATGGGAAGAAAACTGCGACTCAAATCAGTGGAGTGGACCAGAAGGAAGAAACTAACAACCAAACAGAAAAGAAGGAAGAAACAAGAATTCAAAAACATGAGGAGAGGCTTAGGAACCTCCAGGACATTGTTAAACGTCCGAACATCCGAATTATAGGAGTACCAGAAGGGGAAGAAGAAGAGCAACAAGTGGAAAACTTATTTGAACAAATAATAAAGGAGAACTTCCCCAATCTGGCAAAGGAAATAGACTTCCAGGAAGTCCAGGAAGCTCAGAGTCCCAAAGAAGTTGGACCCAAGGAGGAACACACCAAGGCACATTTTAATTACATTAGCTAAGACTAAAATGAAGGCGAAAATTCTAGAAGCAGCAAGGGATAAGGGGACAGTCACCTACAAAGGAGTTCCCATCAGACTGTCAGCTGATTTCTCAAAAGAGACCTTCCAGGCAAGACAGGGCTGGAAAGAAATACTTGAAATCTTGAAAAGCAGGGACCTACATCCAAGATTGCTCTATCTAGCAAAGCTGTCATTTAGAATGGAAGGGCAGATAAAGTGCTTCTCAGATAAGGTCAAGTTAAAGGAGTTCATCATCATCAAGCCCTTATTACATGAAATGTTAAAAGGACTTATCTAAGAAAAAGAAGATCAAAAATATGACAGTGAAAAGACAGCAAACTCACGGCTATTAACAACCACACCTAAAACAAAAGCAAACTAAGCAAACAGCTAGAACAGGAACAGAAACAGAAATGGAGATCATATGGAGGGTTAGCAACAGGGGTGTGGGAGGAGGAGAGAGGGGGGAAAAGGTACAGAGAATAAGTAGCATAGATGTGGGTAGAAAATAGACAGGGGGAGGGCAAGAATAGTGTGGGAAATGTAGAAGCTAAAGAACTTATGACACATGGACATGAACTAAAGGGGGGAATGTGGGTGGGAGAGGGTGTGCAGGGTGGAGGGGAATGAAGGGGGAGAAATGGGACAACTATAATAGCATAGTCAATAAAATATAAGAAAAAAAGAAAAGAAAAGCTATAGAGGAAAAAAATTATTTCAGTAATAAATATATGGGTATAAAGTCAAGAAGGAAATACATTAAAATATGCACAGTACTTAATGAAAGTTATAACTTTATTTTTTTTCTTACTAGTTTTCTAATTTTTCTATGTTTGCCAAATTTGTATAAGACTAAATATAAGCTATATATAGTTTATTTAGAAAAAGTTTATCTTACATATTTTGTTACTGAATTGGTTCTTTACATTTTTTTTATTTTTAAAGAATTTAATTTTTAATTTTTAGAGAGGGGAAGGGGAGGAAAAAGAGGAGAGAAACATCAACGTGTGGCTGCCTCTCACTCGCCCCCAACCAGGGACCTGGCCCACAACCCAGGCGTGCGCCCTGACTGGGAATCTAAGGTGTGATCCCTCTTTGATTTGCAGGCCAGCACTCAATCCACTAAGCCACACCAGCCAAAGCTACATTTTTAGCTAAAATATTTTTACTTGCCTTTATAGCAAGACTATTGAAATTAACAAAGTATTATTAGTAATTAGGACTAGGTGCATGTAAAATTAAATGGCAACATATAAATATCAATTTCTTATGAAAACAGGAACTATTATGAAAATTGTTCTGATTCTTTCTGTAAAATGTACTCTACATTATGCCATTCAATCATTTAACAAAGATTTAATGATGGTCAATTATGTGCCAAAAACTGTTCTAGGCATTAAATACAATGATAAAAAAACAAAGTTCTTGTGTTCATAGAACTTACAGGCTAAATGTTCCCTTGCCTAGGCTAGATCAGTCATCAACATTGATTGTGTCTCGTTTGAGTACCAACCAGGAATCAAACCTGCAACCTACATATGGCCCTGACTGGGGATCAAACCTGCAACCTTTTGTTGTATGGGATAATGCTCCAACCAACTGAGCCACCTGGCCAGAGCAGAGAGATATTCTTTTAAAATACATTAGGAACCCCCAGAAAGGTGGGCAAAAGATACCTACAAACCTTGTAGGTATATCTCATATCATACTTCTAATTATGCCAATTCCCTATACAGTATGCTGAAAACATTTTTACTCATAGAAAGAAACAAATGGCATTGACAATGCAAAAGGATTCATGGTTAAGCCTTAGAATTTCCAACTACTTACTGTTTCAAAGCTGCCTTTATGCATCAAATCAATGGGTGGCCGGAATAGATCTGCAAGGGTAGTTAATTTCTTATCTATCGCTCCTCCATTTCTTAATTCCTGTTCTTGCCGAACTGCAACACAGGAGAATGAGAAAGTTTCAATTAATCATAAAATAAAGGCATAAATCTTGCAATATAAAAATTGTATCAATTGCAAGAATTGCTTAACCTCAAATGCAAATATTAAATACTGATTCTGAAAATAATACAAAGTGAATGAGTCTTAAGATTTGGTGGTGGCTTTCTGCCCAATGGTAAGGATAAAAGCAGAAATTTATATAGAGACACAATCAAAATATTTCCTTCACATATTCAAAGCTAATGTTTAGCATATGAGAAAACTTTCAACTCCATTTATCTGGCTCTGAAGGTGATCCTAATTTGTCTGTTGTTTCTAGCTATATTCCCAATCTTTAAAATTGGCAGGGCACAGGATTTCCTGGGAGACCTGGGTCAGTCTGGATTCCCCTTCGACACTCTCCAAAGTTACAAGACCTACCTGTGCTTCAATAAGTTCATTATAAATCAACTACAAAATCAAACATGGTTCATGAGTTTCTTGTATATTCTCTAAACATAACTGTGCTCTCCTTTAAAATTCCACTGTTAAACCAGTACTAATTCCTCAAAAGGGGTAAGGTCAAGATCCTCATTCTAATTTATTCCACAGAAAGATATAAACCTATTCTAAACAACTATAGCCAAAATATTAACACCGGGGCTGCTTGGAGTGGTGTTTTTCTTTCATTTTTCAATTCCCTTACAATAACCATTTTCATTGTGGTCTTTAAATGACAGATGCCAGGATCTTGAGGCAAATCAACTTTTTACTTGATGATAGTATTTAAGTGCCCATTCAAAAGCTGATTAATTTTGTAAATTACCTGATTTTTACATTATCTCCATCTCTTTTATTCTTCTATCAACAAGTAGGTTAAAATTTGAAACAGCTCAGCTCTGGGGGAATTAACAACAATCACAGACTGAATGCATAATTTTACTTTTTTTAAAGTATATTTTATTGATTATGCTACTAGTTTTCCCAATTTTTCCCTTTATCCCCCGTCTTACATCTCCAGCCCTCCAGCATCAACCCCCTTGGTTCATGTCCATGGGTTGTATACGTAAGTTCTTTGAGTTCTCTGTTTCCTATACCATTTTCACCTCTCTCCATCTATTTAATGCCTACCAATTATGCTTCTTCTTTCCTATACCTTTTAACCCCTACTCCTCCCTTTCCCCTCCCCACTGAAAACCCTCCATGTAATATACATTTCTTTGATTCTGTTCTTGTTCTAGTATTTGCTTAGTTTCTGTTTTCATTGTTTTTCTCTTTTTTAGGTTCAGTTGTTTTATAGTTTTGAGTTTGTTGTTATTTTCCTGTTCATATTTTTTGATCTTCTTTTTCTTAGATAAGTCCCTTTAACATTTCATATAAGGGCTTGGTGATGATGAACTCCTTTAATTTGACCTTATCTGGGAAGCACTTCATCTGCCCATCCATTCTAAATGATAGCTTTGGTGGATAGAATAATCTTGGATGTAGGTCCTTGCCTTTCATGACTTGGAATACTTCTTTCCAGCCCCTTCTTGCCTGTAAGGTTTCTTTTGAGAAGTCAGCTGACAGCCTTATGGGAACTACTTTGTAAGTAACACTTTCCTTTTCCCTTGCTGCTTTTAAGATTCTCTCTTTGCCTTTAATCTTGGGTAACTTAATGATGATATGCCTTGGTGTGTTCCTCTTTGGTCCAACTTCTTTGGGACTCTCTTGGCTTCTTAGAAGCCTATTTTCTTCACCAGACTAGGGAAGTTTTCCTTCATTATTTGTTCCAATAAGTTTTCAGTTTCTTGCTGTTGTTCTCCTTCTGGCACCCCTATAATTCAGATATTGGAACATTTCAAGTAGTCAAAGAGGTTCATAAGCCTCTCTTCACTTTTTTAAATTCTTGTTTCTTTATTCTGTTCCAGTTGGATGTTTATTCCTTCCTTTTGTTCCTAACCAGTGATCTGAGTCCTGGTTTCCTTCCTGTCACCGTTGGTTCCAAGTATTTTCTTTTATTTCATTTTGGGTATCTTTCATTTTGTAACCAAGCTCACTCAGTTCTGTGAGCATTTTGATTACCAGGGCTTTGAACTGTCCATCAGAGAGGTTGGCCACCTCCTCATTGCTTAGCTCTCTTTCTGGGGTTTGGCTCTGTTCTTTCATTTGGGCCATATTTCTTTGTATTAGCACACCTAATAAGTTGTAAGGTGGTGGGGCCTTAGGTATTTACCCTGGCAGGGCAACCCTCCTTGCTGTGCTGCGGAGCTGCCTGTGGGGGAGGGGCCAGAGAGGGAACAATGCAGGTCGCCTCCTTGTCTCTAGTGCACTTTCCAACAGACTCTCATGTGAGACTGGCAGTTTCTCCCAACCACCGTATTCCAGAGTCGACTGTGAGTCTCAGTTTCTCCTTAAGTCAGCCCCACCTATACGGTCTACTGCCTCGATGGGGGTTCTCTCAGCCAGCCCCATCCACCTCCTCCTTGCGGCTTCTCTCCATCAGCCACCTTATCGGTCTGGTTGCTGTATTTGACTGTTTCTTTAATTCCGTGGTTGTCAGAGTTCCATGCAATTTGATTTTTCTGGCGCTTCTGGTTGTTTATTGATTTTAGATTGGTTGTTATCCTCCTTTTAGTTGTGTGAGGAAGCGAAGGGTTTCTACCTATGCCTCCATCTTGGCCAAAACTCTAATAATTTTACTTTTTAAAAAAATTTTATTCAGCTCTAGCTGTTATAGCTCAGTGGATTGAGCGCCAGCCTGTGAACCAAAGGGCCACGGGTTTGATTCCCAGTCACAGCACATGCCTGGGTTGAGGGACAGATCCCCATAAGGGAGTGTGCAAGAGGCAACCACACATTGATGTTTTTCTCCCTCCCTTCCCCTCTCTCTAAAAAGAAATAAAATATTTTTAAAAATTTATTGATTTATTTTAGAGAGAGGGGGAAGTGAGGTGGAGAGGGAGGGAGGAGAGGGAGAGAAAAAGAGAGATAGGGGTGGGGGGAGAGAGAAACATCGATTTGTTGCTCTACCCATCCATGTACTAATTGGCTGCCTCCTGTATGTACCCTGACCAGGAACTGAACCCACAAACTTGCTGTACCAGGACATCACTCTAACCAAATGAGCTACCTAGCCAGGGCATAAGTTTACTTTTTCAAAAAGGTGAGTCCTCAAAGTAATTAGACATCATATTAATGCTTTTCTTTTTAAGACAAAGTATATGAAACAAACTAAGATCCTGACCCATAGGGAAGTTATGAGTGCTTTTCCACCTTGTGCTTTTGTATGTGGGAGAGAGAGGGGAAAGGAAAGGAGAAGACAAAGAGAAAAAGAGAAGAGAGGCAGAGAGAGCGAGAGCAAGAGAGGTAGAGAGAGAAACAGAAAGACATACAGAGGATAAACCAATCAGTAGATACCTACTAGTTTCAGTTTGAAAATCCCGGAAACCATCAAATATTGAACGTGCAGGCCGCCGTCTTTTAGGAGCTTTAAAGGGAAAAATAGAATGGATACAAAAATTTAAACATTAATTTTGAAACAATTCTAAAAACTTCCTTATCTATAGTAATTCTTGTTTTTAAACACTCAGATTAATAATGGTGGTCTCCTTCAAAAAATAAAGTATTTTAAAACCTTCAAGTCATTCACATATAATTAACTCAACCATCTTCAGCCCAACCATCTTGTTTTACAAATGAGAAAATTAAGGCCCAGTTAAGGAGACTTGACCAAACCTGTGTAAAAGACAGGAAGAAAGAAGATTTTTAAGGATGACTCCCAAAGGAGATGAAGCTACAAATGTTGCCAATATCTAATTCAGGTTAGCCCAAGAAAGAGATTTTCAACCAGTGTGCCACAAGAATTTTTAAAACATGCAATACCTGACTATATAGTCAGGGACACTGACTGACCTTTTTCTCCCTTAGACTGTCAAATAAAAAAATGACAACAGCCAACACAACAATAGCCATTCTGTGTGAGTGAATCAAAATTATACCAATTTTTTTGTCAGCTCAGCAAAACATATTTTTTGGTGTGCCATAGTCTTAATAGTTAGTTTACATGTGCCAGAAGATGCAAAAGGTTGAAAATCACTGGCCTATGGGATCTAACTACCCTTTGGTATAAAGCTTTATAACTGAGTTCCAAACCATACTTAAAAACTACTTTTTAGTAAATGGATATACATGTAAAATTATAAATACCAAAATACATTTTTAATTTTGGAAGAAAAAATTATTCCAATTACATAATGGTTTAGTAACAGAAAAGTGAATAGAACCAAGGTCTTCTGATACCCCTGTACTGTGTCTATTACCCAACCCTGAAGTATTTTACAGATGAAGTCTAAAAAGCAATAGTCAAAATGTTATTTTCCTGTTTGTATGTGTTCTCAAACATAAAAAAATTTGCCAGGTCATTTATATATATTACAATAAATAAGGACATTTAATGACTCCCACTATGGGTAATAGTCATTAAGTTGGCTTACTTCATTCCTGGCTAATATGTAAAACCAGAACAATACTCCATGTTAATAAATGATGATTACTAGTAAGATTAGACAGAAGGTATAAAAGTCCCTGACCCCAAATTAAAGCATCTATGTAAACAGCCTGTGTTTGTTATTATATAGGATAATTCTTTCTATCCAAGAACTCAGACGGCCAAGATGGAGGCATAGATGGACACACTGTGCCTCCTCTCACAACCAAAATTAAGGACAACAAATATTTAGAAACAAGAAAAACAACCAGAACTGATAGAAAATTGAACTGTACAGAAGTCCAACAACCATTCATCCAGACTGATAAAAGGGGCAGAGTTGCGGCAGGAAAAAGTGGAGGTGCAGACCCAGGAAAGCAGGCAGCGGTGGCTGGCGGTTCCCAAGCGTGCAGGTGGCGGCTGGCGGACCCGGGACACGGGGTGGCAACTGTGCAGACCCAGTGAGGCCGCACAAGGCGGATGGCTGACCAGGGGGTCCCACATTCGCACGCGCAGATAATCCAGGCCAAGGGGAAGCGGCAGAAGGGAATGCAATCCAGGAGAGAGTGGAGCAGGTGTCATTGTTCCCTCTCAGACCAGGCCTCCACATATAGCATCACAACTCAGCGACTGGGCTGCCCTGCCCTGGGGAAAACCTAAGGTTCCACCCCTAACTACGTAACAGCCGTGAACAGACCAAAAACAAAAAACAAAAAAAACACCAAAAATAGCTCAAACTGGAGAACAAATCAAAGCCCCACAGCCAATTCCTCTAAGCAATGAAGATAGCCAACCTATCAGATGCACAGTTCAAAGCCATGGTGATCAGGATGCTCACAGAATTGGTTGATTTTGCTCACAAATAAGATGAAAAAAATGCAGGCTACAATACGTGAAATGAAGGAAGATGCATGGGGAACCAATAGAGATGGGAGGAAAACTGGGACTCCGATCAATGGAGTGGACGAGAAGGAAGAAACAAACAACCAAACAGAAAACAAGAAGAAACAAGAATTCAAAAACATGAGGAGAGGCTTAGGAACCTCCAGGACATCTATAAACGTCCGAACATCCGAATTATAGGAGTACCAGAAAGGGAAGAAGAAGAGCAACAAGTGGAAAACTTATTTGAACAAATAATAAAGGAGAACTTCCCCAATCTGGCAAAGGAAATAGACTTCCAGGAAGTCCAGGAAGCTCAGAGTCCCAAAGAAGTTGGACCCAAGGGGAAACACACCAAGGCACATCGTAATTACAGTACCCAAGATTCAAATGAAGGAGAGAATTCTCGAAGCAACAAGGGATAAGGGGACAGTCACCTACAAAGGAGTTCCCATCAGACTGTCAGCTGATTTCTCAAAAGAGACCTTCCAGGCAAGAAGGGGCTGGAAAGAGGTATTTGAAGTCCTGAAAGGCAAGGACCTACATCCAAGATTGCTCTATCCAGTAAAGCTGTCATTAGAATGGAAGGGCAGATAAAGTGCTTCTCAGATAAGGTCAAGTTCACGGAGTTCATCACCACCAAGCCCTTATTATATGAAATGTTGAAGGGACTTATCTAAGAAAAAGAAGATAAATAGGACAGTGAGAAGACAGCAAACTCACAGCTATTAACAACCACACCTAAAACAAAAGCAAACAACTATAACAGGAACAGAACCACAGAAATGGAGATCATATGAAGGGTTAGCAACAGGGGAGTGGGAGGAGGAGAGAGGGGGAAAAGGTACGGAGAATAAGTAGCATAGACGGTGGGGAGAAAATAGACAGGGGGAGGGCAAGAATAGTGTGGGAAATGTAGAAGCTAAAGAACTTATGACACATGAACATGAACTAAAGGGGGGGAATGTGGGTGGAAAGGGGTGTGCAGGGTGAAGGGGAATGATGGGGGAGAAATGGGACAACTGTAATAGCATAATCAATAAAATAAAAAAATAGAAAAGAAAAAAAAAAAGAACTCAGAGGGAAAAAATGCAGAAAGAACCACATGTAAAAAACTTCATTTTCATTTAAAGCATTATCTGGCCCTATGTCATTTATGCACATACTTGTTTAAATATTTATATTAAAAAAGTATGATATCCCTAGGAAAGGGATTTGGTTAAAAATAGAAACTTCCATGTTTTAGTTTTAATTTTTTTAAACTTAAATTGATTTTTGGTTGTACTGCATTTATTTAAATTAAAAGTTTTAGAAATTTATACTCCATCATTTTCCCCTTCTTCCATTCCTTTATAAAAAACTGAGGAATGTACTTCCAGCCAAGATGGAGGCGTACGTACGTGAACATAGTGTGCCTCCTCGCACAACCAAAATTAAGGACAAGAAAGATTTAGATATAAGAAAAAAACCCAGAACTGATAGAAAACTGAACTGTACAGAAGTCCTACAACCATTCATCTAGAGCGGTAAGAGGGAGGGAGTCGCAAAGGAAAAAGTAGAGGTTGGCGGCCCTGGGTGCGCAGGCAGTGGCTGGCGAATCCCAGGAGCACAGGCAGCAGCAGGTGGACCCCTGGCATGGGGTGGCAACAGGCAGACCCAATGAGGCCCCATAAGCAGCTGGCTGACCAGGCGGTCCCACATTCACGTGCAGATAATCCAGGCGAAAATAGGGAGCGAGACAGACCTCACAACCCAGGGCCCCAGCTCCAGGAAATAAAACCTAAAAACACCGATTGAAAACACTTGTGGGGGTTGAGGTGCCAGGACTGACTCCCAGCCTCATAGGAGAGTTCGTTGGAGAGACCCACAGGGTCCTAGAACATACACAGCCCACCCACATGGAAATCAGTACCAGAAGGGCCCAATTTGCTTGTGGAAAGCGGCAGAAGGGACTGGAATCTGAGAGAGAGCAGAGCAAGCACCATTGTTCCCTTTCGGACCCTGCCCCCACATACAGGGTCACAACCCAGCGACTGGACTGCCCCATCCTGGGGAACATCCAAGGCTCCACCCTCACTATGTAACAATCGCGACTAGACCCCCCAGCAAAAAAAAAAAAAAAAAGACTCAAACAGGAGAAGAGATCAAAGCCCCAGAGCCAATTCATCTAAGCAACCAAGAGATAGCCAACCTATAAGATTCACAGTTCAAAGCACTGGTGATCAGGATGCTCACAGAATTGGTTGATTTTGGTCGCAAATTAGATGAACAAATGAAGGCTACAATAGTGAAATGAAGGGAAATGCACAGGGAACCAATAGTGATGGGAGGAAAACTGGGACTCAAATCAATGGAGTAGACCAGAAGGAAGGAAGAAACAAACAGAAAAGAATGAAGAAACAAGAATTAAAAAAAAGGAGGAGAGACTTAGGAACCTCCAGGACATCTTGAAGCATCTCAACATCCGAATTATAGGGGTCCCAGAAGGGGAAGAGGAAGAGCAACAAGTGGAAAACTTATTTGAACAAATAATAATGAACTTCCCTAATCTGGCAAAGGAATTAGACTTCCAGAAAGGAAGTCCAGGAAGCTCAGAGAGTGCCAAAGAAGTTGGACCCAAGGAGGAACACACCAAGGCACATCATAATTACATTAGCCAAGATTCAAATGAAGGAGAGAATTCTCGAAGCAGCAAGGAGAAGGGGACAGTTACCTACAAAGGAATTCCCATAAGACTCTCAGCTGATTTCTCAAAAGAAACCCTGGAGAAGGGGCTAGAAAGAAGTGTTTGAGGTCATGAAAGGCAAGGACCTACATCCATGAGTACTCTATCCAGCAAAGCTATCATTTAGAATGGATGAGCAGATGAAGTGCTTCCCAGATAAGGTCAAGTTCAAGGAGTTCATCATCACCAAGCTCTTATTCTATGAAATGTTAAAGGGACTTATCTAAGAACCAGAACATCAAAAACTATGAACGGTAAAATGATGACAAACTCACAACTATCAACAACTGAACCTAAAAAAAAAAAAGAAAAAAGAAAAGAAAAACAACAAAAACAAAAGCTAAGCAAACAATAGAATAGGAACAGAATCAGAAAAATGGACATCACATGGAGAGTTTTCAGTGGGGAAGGGGAGGGGAAGGATGGGGAGAAAGGTACAGGGAGTAAGTATAATTGGTAGGCATAAAATAGCTGGAGAGAGGTTAAGAATGGTGTAGGAAACAGAAATCAAAGAACTTACATGTACAACCCATAGACATGAAAGAGACGGGTGGGGAATGTAGGAGGGTTGGGGATATAGGGCAGAGGGAGGATAAAGGGGGAAAAACTGAGAAAACTGTAATGGCATAATCAATAAAATACTTTAAAAAAAGAATCACACTTTAATATTGTCCTAAAAAGAAATAGTTCTCTAAAAACCTCTCTTAGGTTATAATAAGTCGAATGACAGTTCAGACTGACTTCCTAACTGTATAAAGTCATTCTCATCCTCCTAATGTATATCAAACAAAAGGGAAGACAAGGATAGTGGGAGTTCAAATGGGAACTCTTTTGTCTTTGTTCAACAGTAACACAGCACAGAATCTATTTCCTGTAGTCTTCTCCACTTAAAGATCCCACCTTCTTCCTTGCAATAAAGAAAACATAAATCTTACAAGGGTATTACTCCCCACAGCTCTAAAAATATTTGTAACATTTATATTTTAAAAAACTATTTGCTTTATTACTTCTAGTGTATTAACACAGTAACTGACTGAATCACAATACAGAAAGCATGTTATACTTCAATATTCAGATCTTATAATTTTCTTCCTTGTACATCTGTGTCTGAATCTAAATGGTATATTTTTATTTCTTGCTACAACAAAACCCAAAGCTAAAGTTAAAGATCAACCTTAAAAAAATACTCTCAATTAAGGTGCTTTTTCAAATCCAAAGATATCATTTATATAAAACTAACAAACAAAATAGAAACAGGCTCACAGATACAGAGAACAGACTGACAGCTATCAGAGGAAGGGGGTGGGGGCTGTGTGAAAAAGGTAAAGGGATTAAGAAAAAAAGAAAAAACCTCATAGACACAAAGAACAGTATAGTGATTACCAGAGGGAAAGTGGGGTGGGGAGAGGTAGGAAAGGGTAAAGGGGGGATAAATAGAGGCAGAAGGATACTTGACTTGGGTGATGAACGCACAATATACAGATGATGTATTATAGAATTGTACCCCTGAAACCTGTATTATTTTATTAAATGATGTCATCAATAAATTCAATTAAAAAAAGGATATGGTTTATATAATTTTCTTCATCCTCTCTTACAACTTATTTGTTCTCCTTTAATCTAGTTTACCAGTAAAACTTTTTATAGGCCTATTTCCCTGAATTACTGTTCTCAATATGCACAACGTACATTTCTACGCATTTTTCTGTCCAACTAGATTACTTTGTCTTCTACTTTTACATATACCTATTAATACCTAAAATATTTGGCTCACAAAAAGTGTTTATTAAACTAAAACAATAAATTTTCTTTAAATCTGATTATACATCCTATTTTTATCATCGTCTCTATACACCCAGACTGATAATCACATTTTTTTGCATGGATTAGGTAGCACTTTCTCCTTTGGTCAAAATAGGAAAACCATGTCTAGAAATTAAGAAATAGTGAAAGTAAGGCATATCACAACACTAAGAATATGGCAGTCAGGTAAGGTAGGTATCGAGAACATAAAAATAACTGGAATCTTTTTCTCTAGTGATAGAATGACTAGTTTCCATTACAAGGCAGCAGTTTCAAATTTTCCTCCCTTTGGCCTTCTGCAGCAAATACCAACTTTTTAGTCTGGTTCACTCTTTGGAACAACCAATTGTGCAAGTTTCCTGAGAGAGGACACAAGATAAGAATTGACTATACACCTGAAGTAACAATCTGAGCAAGCCTTCATATCTTTTGATAGTTTCATTAAAATCCTAAAGGTAAAAACAAAGTCAGATAAAGCTAAGGAAAAAAGGAGAACTTACCACCAAACAAAGGTTCTGGTTCCACCAATATTTCCTGCTTTTGAGGAATTGGGGCACGAACTTCTTCTCTATTCAAAAAAAGTGGGAAAATACCAAAATGAAAAGTGTTTTTTGTTACCTGTTCTTTCTGTAATTATTGTGAGTGCATTCAAATTAATAAGTAATGAACACCAGACTTAACTTTCAGGAACCATAGTAATGAATAATGTTTCCATATAGAGATCAATTGGAATTAAAGTACATGGTTATTCAAATGATTTATAAAGAAAGAGAACAAAGTATTTCTCCTTCCCAGTCAAGTTCCCTGCCCTAAATTCTTTCAAAAAAAAAAAAGGGGGGGGGGAGGAGGCATTAATTAAAAGAAATAGCAGGCCTTGGCTAGAGTGTCATCCTAATACAACAAGGCTGTGGGTTCCATCCCCGCTCAGGATACATACAAGAATCAACCAATGGCCCCAACTGGTGTGGCTCAGTTGGTTGGGTATCATTGTGAAAACACAAAAGTCACTGGTTTGATCCCAGTCAGGGCACATGCCTCAGTTGCAGGTTTAGTTCTCAGTTGAGGCACGTACAAAAGGCAGTCAATTGATGTTTCTCTCTCCCATCGATGTTTCTCTCCCTCCCTTTCCTTCTAAAATAAAATTAAAAAAATAAAAAAGAACCCATTGATGAATGCATATATAAATAGAACAACAAACTGATGTTTATCTCTCTCCCTCTCTCTCTAAAAATCAATAAATAAAAAGATTTTTAAATAAAAAATTTAAAAATCAGGCAAAAAATTATTTGAAAAATATTGGCTTAATAAAAGCACTTTTACCACCACATCAAATAAATAAGTACTTAATGAAAGTATATTAAAATAAGCTTAATGAAACATAAAGTGAATTTTATGCTAGTTATGAAGATGGCCAACATAGGTATTACCCTGGATTACTTATACAATTATCCCTACTATAAAGAAAAAATAATTACTCAATTTTTAAAAATTTATTTTTAGAGAAAGGGGAAGGGAGGGAGAAAGAGTGGGAGAGAAACATTAATTGGTTACCTCTCGCATGCCCCCAACCTGGGACCTGGCCTGTAATCCAGGCATGTGTGCTGGCCAGGAATCAAACCTCTGACCTTTCTGTTTGCAGGATGATGCCCAACCCACTAAGCCACACCAGGCAGGGCAATTACTCATCTTTTAAAAGCCTATAAACTCTTCGAAGTTTATGTCTAGAGAATTTACTAATAATCCATGTCTTCCATTAAAAAAATAAAAACCAAAAAACCCTCATTTTGATATACTTTAAGAATGGTGTTATGTTCCTTTAAATATCACCTTATTTTACAGTTTTAACTCAAATATTAAATTCTGCTAATTAATGTTCACAGCAAATAGTAGGTTCCAAATTTATTATCTTCCTGCTTATAGTGTTAATTTAAGTTAGGCCCTGTTTTTCTTTCAGGTGTTTCTAATAGTAATAACTGAACTTAAGCCACTGTTTTCTGATATCTAGGAGTCAGAACTCCAAAATATACTTTATGAAATAAAGTATAAACATTCATTTGTCAACAAGAACTAACATTCAGTAATCAAATAACTAGACAAAGAAATATACAACAAGACTATGACTGAAGGATAAAAAATAATTCAAAATTGCCTTGGCTGGTGTGGCTCAGTGGATTGAGTACCAGCCTGTGAACCAAAGGGTCACTGGTTCCATTCCCAATCAGTACACATGCCTGGGTTGCAGGTCAGGTCCTCAGTAGGGGGCGTGTGAGAGGCAACCACACATTGATGTTTCTTTCCCTCTCTTTCTCTTTCCCTTCCCCTCTATCTAAAAATAAAATAAAATCTTTAAAAAAATTTCAAAATTATATTAAGTACTCTTTAGGTATCAGTCCAGTCACTGCTTAAACACAGAATTTCAATAATACAAAGGAATAGACAATGTGTCTGTAAGTGGAAGCTCTATTAATCCTCTTTCATCAAAGAAAAATAGGCCATTATCTTAAGAAAACTAAGATTCTAAAAGATATCTTTTACCTAAATAAATTTTTCCATTATTGGTATACCTCACTTTTACATTTATATGTAATTATCTCAATTAGTAGTAGTCCCTATACAGAAAGAATTGATTACTACATATTTGAGGGTATCTTTTCCAAGATTTTTAACTACCTACCAAGATGGAAGAATGAAATAGAAAAGGTGAACTGTAAAGAGTGAAAATTATAGTCTAGAAATTAGGAGCCACTATCAAATGTTAACCAATTAATAATACAAATAATCTAAGTCAAATTATAATGTAATTCAGGCCCTGAGTGGTGCAGCTCAGTTGGTTGACTGTTGTCCCACAAAGAGAAAGGTCATGGGTTTGATTCCTGGTCAGGGCACACGCCTGGGTTTCAGGTTCTGTCCCCACCTGAGGTGAGAACGAGAGGCAACCAATCGATGTTTCTCTCACATTGATGTTTCTCTCCCTCTCATCCCTTCCCCTCTCTCTAAAAATAAGAAAATAAAATATTTTTTAAAAATTATAATGGAATTCAGTAGGGAAAGATATTCACATATAAAAGCTATTTTTAATTAATTAAAAAAATGTTTTATACAGTGTGGACAGATAGGTTCTCCCAAATCTGCTGTGAATACCTGTTACTCAAGTTTCTGTAAAGTAAATCATGTTTTCATAATGATTTACATGCTATGTTGATGGAGAATGGGATACATGGCCAGCATTCACAAGAAAAAATTTTACAAAATATTAATGATCTCTGAAATTCACGCTTCATGTGGAAATAATATTACTCTAGAATCTGGAACTATATCAATAAAAGAGGCAAGAGTGTCCTAAATGTTATCTGGCCTCTTATGTCTACGTCTAATTTAGTAAAAATAAAATCCATGTCCTTTGCCTATCCTTATTTAAGGGGATTCCTCTATTTTGTATTTCATGTTAAAAACAACGAGTGATAAAGGACTACAAATATTAAAGTATTATTTAAAAATATTTTACATTTTGGTTTATTTTATTTTTTAAAGACTTTAACTTATTTTTAGAGAGAAGGGAAGGGAGGGAGAGAGAAAAAGGGGGAGAGAAACATCAATGTGTGGCTGCCTCCCCCCCTCCCCCCCCGCCACTGGGGACCTGGCTGGCAACCCAGGTGAGTGCCCCTTTTGGGAATCAAACTGGCGACCCCCCAGTTTGCAGGCCAGCACTCAACCCACTGAGCCACACCAGACGGGGCTAAATTTTGTTTTTTTTTTTTAAACAAAAACAATCAGTGGTTTTTCTTTGAGTAATGTTCATTTCTAATATTTTCCAAAGACTGCTGGAATTTTGCCCAAAAGATATTAATTTCAAACTCTCATTGGTATCAGACATAAAGGGCAAAAAAGAACAAATCTGCTTACCACTTATTACTATTCTCTATACAGTACAATTCCATATGCTGAAGGTGCTTCTAATAATTAACTACATGTAACTATTTAAGGTATAAAGGACTAGAATTATTTTTCAAAAATTTTTCATGGCACAGTTGTGAGTTTAATCCCTGGTCAGGACACATATAAGACTCAATTAATGAATGCATGAATAAGTAAAACAACTTACTTGATATTTCTCTCTCTTCCTCTTTCTCTCTAAAATCAATTAAAATTTTTTTTTTCATGACAATGAAAAATGGGACAATGTAAGAAAAGCTAGCATTGGGAAATCTGATCATTATTGGGCCTCACTTCCCTATCTGTTATTTAATTGCTGTGTACCTTGGGAAAATGACTATTCCTCTACTTCCTCATCTGTAAAATGTGGATGAGGCCATCCTACAGGGTTCTTTTGAGGATTAAATAACAGATGTGACAGTGCCTCAATGAATTTAAAGTATGTAAGTGTAAAAATTTCCATTTGACACTTTTTCAGACACTTTCAACTTATAATTTTCTTCAAAAACAGAAAATTAACCTGATAAAAATGCAACTACTTGATTTAGGCAAGTGGTTGCTCCTAATAAGAAATAATAAATTCAGCCCTGGCTGGTGTGGAGCATTGACCTGCAAACCAAAGGGTCACAGGTCCCATTCCCAGTCAAGGCACATGCCTGCGCTGCTGGCCAAGTCAGGTTCCCAGTGGGGGGCGCATGAGAGGTAACTGCATATTGATGTTTCTCCCTCTCTTCCCCGCTGTCTAAAATAAATAAATAAATAAAAATTTTTTAAAAGAAAGAATAAATTCATACTCGGTGTGTGGTCTAACAGTGGAGACACTTGCTGAACTGGTACTGGGCTCTTCAGCGATTCCACCACCATCCAAAAACATGGTGACTGCCATCTCCAGATTATTGTTGCAGGCTTCAAGCATATGTTTCCCTACACTTTCACTTGCACCTGAAACATAAAAAAAGAAAGAAAAAAGAAAAAAAATATTTTTAAAAGACACCTTCTTATATTCAGTTCTAATAAGAATACAGAATTCCCAAGCAAATTAATACATTTTCCCATTAAGAACGAATGACTTTAGGCCCTGGCTAAGTAGCTCAGCTGGTATCATCCGATAAGCTAAGGTTGTAGGTTTGATCCTCAGTCAGGGCAGGACAAATACAGAATTAGCCAATGAATGCAAAAATAAGTGAAACAACAAATCAGTGTTTTTCTCTCTCCCTTCCTCTAAAAAAATCAATTTAACAAATGAATGATTTTTAAAAAGCTGTTTGAACTTCTGCACTGTTGCTATAGTGTGAACAGATACAGACCTAGAAAAGTAACAGCTTTAAAGATTTTATTTATTTATTTTTAAAGAGAGGGGAAGGGAAGGAGAAAGAGAGGGAGAGAAACATCAGTGTAGGTTGCCTCTCATGAAGTGCCTCCCCACACAGGTGCATGAGAGGCCCGCAACCCAGACATGTGCCCCACTGGGAATTGAACCAGTGACTCTGGTTCACACACAGGCTGGCAATCAATCCACTGAGCCACACCAGCCAGGGGGAAAAGCAGCAGCTTTAAAATAGTAGTCTTCCTTCATAATAAAATGAAAACTAAATAAAGCATTTATTTAACTTTTTAATGAGCAAAAAAAAAGATAAAGATAGATGAAAGACTACATTCTAGAAAGTTGGAAATTGTTAGAAATAATGCATTTCATTTCTATTTAAAAAAAGTATTTTTCATAACAGCAGGAGAGAAGTGAAATAGAACATTTTTGTCAGAGATCTATCTAAGTCAAAACCACATAAGAAATGTCAATCTTAACCATTTAAAACCGTCCCTATCAGCCCTGGCTGGTGTGGCTCAGTGGATTGAGTGTCGGCACGTGAACCAAAGGGTCTTTGGTTCAACCCCCAGTCAGGGAATATGCAGGCCAGGTCCTGGGTGGGGGGCATGCAAGAGGCAACCATACACTGATGTTTCTCTCCCTCTCTCCCTCCCTTCCCCTCCAAAAATAAATAAAATCTATTTTTTTAAAAACTGCCCTTATCACACATTTATGCATGTGTAAAACCAGCATAGTTTGTTAGATGCAATATAAATTAGTAAAGCCTTTTAGGAAAACCCTTTTACAGAATGTATCAAGAAACAAAAAAATACTCATTCCTTTTTGACCCAGTAATTTCGGCTTCTAGTCAAAGGAAGATTTATTCTTTTATTATTTACTCTACATAAATTAATACACGCACATATAACTTCTCAGCCTTTTGGCTAAGATCAAGTATAGTATCTGTTCTTATCAGTTTAATATCGGATACATCCTCTATCCGAGGACATTATAATAAATGGATTTTTGGAGCTGAGAGATGGAATAGGAGCTTGCTCCATCCACTGTACGCATCAACATGGTATTGCTGTACTTCTGGGAACAGTGCACCAGAAATAAATAAATAATAAATAAATAAATTTTAAGAACGTACAAAAACATGTCCATATGTATATGCAGTATAACTTCATAACTTAATATGAAAAACTGAAAACATAAATGTTCAACAGTAGAATCTGAATTACAGAATCTACTTGATGAAACACTTTGTGGTTATTAAAAAGCACAGGCTTTCCACTGGGGATGACTCCTTCATACCTGAATGATGTCCCTTACAATCTACTTCATTGAAGTCTGTTGGTGGTGTGTGTGTTTTGCAAAGTGGGGGATGGAGGGAGGAGGAGGTATTCAGTTTTACTGAATACATGTTCTATTTTTTTTGAGGCTGACAGCTACTTTCTCTCAGTACACTGAAGATAGCATTCCAATGTCCTCTGGCTTCTGTTGCGGCTAGGAAATCAGATGCTTAGGAAAAACATTTGTATAGCAATCTGCAGTTTCTCTCCAGTTGCTTTTAAGATCTCTTTGGTCTTCTGCAGTTTCACTCTAATTTGTCAAGGCTTGGGATTCACTAGACTTCCACTATATGTAAGAACTGTTATCGTCTTTAAAATTTTTATTTATTTATTTTTAAAGAGAGGGGAAGGGAGGGAGACAGAGAGGGAAAGAAACATCAATCAGTTGCCTCTCCTATATACCCCAACTGGGGATCCAACCTGCAACCCAGGTATGTGCCCTGACTGGGAATCAAATCTTTGCAGGATGAAGTCCAACTGAGCCACACTGGTCAGGGACTTTTTTTTTTTTTAACGCTCACCTGAGGATATGTTTTTTGTTAATTTTAGAGAGACAGGAAGGGAAAGAGGGAAGAGGAAAATTGATGTGAGAGAGAAACAGTGGCTTCTCATACGTGCACCAACTAGTGACTGAACACACAACCTTTTGGTGTACAGGGACAACACTCTAGCCAACTGAGCCACCCAGCCAGGATAAGAACTGTTATCTTTTATCAATTCTGAAAAATTCTCAGTCTTTTCTACTTAACAATTACCTTACTCCTCCAGTCATACTTAATTCCTTCTGAAACTCCAATTAGACGTATGTTACAACTCTTCACTCTAGGCTGGGCTAATCTGTTTTTTATCTGCTCACTGATTTTTAATTTCAGTTAATTTTCATAATTAGAAGTTCTATTTTTGATTTTTTCCCTAATCTGCTTGATCATGATTCAGAGATGCTTACTTCATATTCATATTTCAATATTGATCACACTTATTGGAGTTACTAAGACAAAACAAACTTTCTGCAATCTTTAGGAGGCCACTGTCTTGTTTCTGTGGGCTCTTGCTTACTGTGGCATGGTTTTTTGTGCATTTTGTCATTTTTTTGACTGAGATCTCATGTGTCTTAGAATTTTTATCTGTAGATTTTTGAATCCTGGGTTGAAGGATTCCTCAGAGGTATGATTTGATAGATTTTGTAAGGCATCTGTGGGCACTAGCAAACAGGGGCCATTTGAAACACATTCTTGACTTGAAGTTTTACGAGACCACATGGGAAATGTGACCCTGTATGAACTGTTATAAATTCTCAGTGAAGATCTCTCCTGCCACTCCCCAACTACCAAGGATGAAACAATAAAGGCAACTTCATCAAGGGGCAGAGATCTTCTTTCTGATTCTCTCCCTAGGAAGGCCACAGGCTTTGTTTACTGTTTCTTCTGCCCTACCACACTATCAAACGAGGTCAACTCAATCCAGTTTGGGTGGATTCCACCAGGATGAAGACTTGCTTTAAATCTAGCCAATATTTGCATACCCAATTTCATTTCATTTTTAGTCTCTATGTACTTCTTACTTTCTTGCCAGCTCAATGACACATTCTGAAAAAAAATAATAATAATAATACCTATTTTTATTTAGGATTTTTTTCTCAGCAGGAGAGATGTTTAGTATGGCTAAACATCTCTCAAGTTTAGCCATACTGCAAGAAAGGGAAGTGCTGACTCTACTCTTAACATCTCTTATGTGTTTTCTCTACTACTATCTCCAAGGCTTTACAACATGCCCTTAATATGTCTTACTTGGATTACTACAATAGGTTCCTAGCTGATTATTCTATCTTCCACCTGGCTGCTGTGGTTATGTTCCAAAATACATGTCTGACTGTATCACACCCCACTTTAAATTCTTTAATGACTTTCTGACACCTACAAAGTCCTTATGATAGGGAAAGTCTTTGTGATCGCGTCTCAGCTTATCTCTCTGGCTTTGCCTCTCCTTTTCCCCATCCCATTCAATTTAGTATAGTCATAGTGAATTACACACTTGGAATATCCTTATCTTCCTCGCCCCTCTCTTCTACTTCAGCTGGTTGATGCATGCTCAACAATCACCCTAAGTGTTACTGTATCAACTTGTTTGCTAAGCATTCTCTACACTATGTCCCAATTCTGATCCCTCTGACACTCTGACCCTCCAACACTACTAAGCAGTAAATGCTGGTATACTTTCTGGCTCCTTCAAAGAGAAGCTCCATATTTAATCAATTAATTATTTTTTTTTTAGCAATACCAAATTTTTAAAAAATTTTAGTTCACAAAAATTTATATAGTACATAGTAGATGTATGTGCCATGTTAATTCATTGGAGCCTGGGAAAAAACCCTATGAGAAGGAGGTACTATTTTTTAAAATATATTTTATTGATTATGCTATTATAGTTGTCCCATTCCCCACTTCACTCCCCTCCACCATGCACACCCCCTCCCACCCACATTCCCCACCTTTAGTTCATGTTCATGTGTCATACTTACAGGTTTTTTAGCTTCTACACTTCCCATACTATTCTTACCCTCCCCCTGTCTATTTTCTACCTACCATCTATGCTAGTTCTCTGTACCTTTCCCCCTCTCTCCACCTCCCACTCCCCTGTTGATAAACTTCCATGTGATCTCCATTTCTGTGGTTCTCTTCCTGTTCCAATTGTTTGCTTAGTTTGTTTTTCTTTTTGTTTTAGGTGTGGTTGTTAATAATTGTGAGTTTGCCACCATTTTACTGTGTTTTTTATCTTCCTTTTTTTTTAGATAAGTCCCTTTAACATTTCATAGAATAAGGGCTTGGTGATGGTGAACTCCTTTAACTTGACCTTATCTGGGAAGCACTTTATCTGCTTTTCCACTCTAAATGACAGCTCCGCTGGATAGAGCAATCTTGGATGTAGGTCCTTGCCTTCCATGACTTGGAATACTTCTTTCCAGGCTCTTCTTGCCTGTAAGGTCTCTTTTGAGAAATCAGCTGACAGTCTGATGGGAACTCCTTTGTAGGTAACTGTCCCCTTATCTCTTGCTGCTTCTAGGATTCTCTCCTTCATTTTAATCTTGGGTAATGTAATTATGATGTGCCTTGGCATGTTCCCCCTTGGGTCCAACTTCTTTGGGACTCCCTGAGCTTCCTGGACTTCCTGGAAATCTATTTCCTTTGCCAGATTGGGGAAGTTCTCCTTTATTATTTGTTCAAATACCTGTTGCACTTCTTCCTCTTCTTCTCCTTCTGGGACCCCTATAATTCGGATGTTGGAATGTTTAAAGATATCCTGGAGGTTCCTAAGCCTCTTCTTATTGTTTTGAATTCTTGTTTCTTCCTTCTTTTCTGGTTTGATGTTTCTTTCTTCCTTCTGGTCCAAACCATTGATCTGAGTCCCAGTTTCCTTCCTGTCACTATTGGTTCCCTGTACATTTTCCTTTATTTCACTTAGCATAGCCTTCATTTTTTCATCTAATTTGCAACCAAATTCTGTGAGCATCCTGATCAGCAGGGCTTTGAACTGTGCATCTGATAGGTCAGCTATCTCTTCGTTGCTTAGTTGTATTTGTTCTGGAGCTCTGATCTGTTCTTTCGTTTGGGCCATTTTTTTCATCTTGATGCGCCTGTTATGTGTTGAGGGACAGAGCTTTAAGTGTTCCCCCGGCAGGGCAACCCAGGTCGCTATGTTGTGACATTGTATGTGGGGCATGGGTCCGAGAGGGAACAATGGCACCCACTCCGCTCTCTGCCGGATTTCAGTCACTTCCGCCGCTCCCCCCAAGCAAACTGGGCCCTTCTGGTGATGATCCCCATGTAGGTGGGCTTGTGTACATTCTAGGATCCTGTGGGTCTCTCCAACAAACTCTCCTGCGAGGCTTGGAGTCTCTCCCGGCACCTCAACCTCCCCAGGTGTTTTCAATTGGTGTTTTGAGGCTTTATTTCTCCACACTGGGACCCTGGGTTGTGCAGTCTGTCTCACTCCCCAGTTTCGCCTGGTTTATCTGCACGCGAATGTGGGACCACCTGGTTCAGCAAGCCACCTTGCGCGCTGCGCCCCTCCACAATATGCTGCCTTGCTGGGTCCAACCGTTGCCACCTTGTGTGCCTGGGGTCCACCAGCCACTGCCTTTTTTTTTTTTTTGCCGCAACCCCTCTCCACCCCTGGATGAATGTGTCTACTTTTGCTCCTTGGTTGTAGGACTTCCATACAGTTCAATTTTCTGTCAGTACTGGTTATTATTTTGTTTCTAAAGTGTTGTCCTTATTTTGGTTGTGTGAGGAGGCACAGTGTATCTACCTATGCCTCCATCTTGGCCGGGAGTGTTATTTAATTTAATTTGACTTCATTTAATTTTTTTCCATCACCTATACTCTCTTCCATCTCGCCCCACCCCCCACAATCACCACACTGTTATCTATGTCCATGAATTCTAACACAGGGACTGGTTTTTGTCTTGGTATCCCCAATATCTAGCATGTATGCTTGCATGTGATCAATGTCTAAAAAACTGACTCAGAGCTACCTCATAGTATTTCAGCTTACCAGGGAAGGGCCAGGCTTCAGTCAAAACAACTCTTCTATATCCTTTGAATTTTATACTGTGTGCAATATTCATGTTTTAAATTTTATTTATAAAGCAATATGGTTATACTATGAAAATCACAAACAGTAAATGGGTACTTAGGATAAATGGAGTTAAGATAAAATTTCCAACAAGAGCATCACATACAAATTTTAGAAGTGCTATTTCTCAATGTAAAATGAAAATCACATGCTCCAAAAAACTGTCAAATGACACAGAAGCTATTGCTTTGTCAGATATCTGATGAAGACATACACCTATGATGCTAGTGAACAAAATTATTTCATGAAATATGAGTAGAAAATCATTAATATACACCTATGATTTAATATTAAATCAATAAAAAATTTCAAAAAACTATTGGTGCATTTCACTTAAATCTCTAGAAAATTTACAATTTGTGTTGGCCAAAAAAATCTTTTCTGGGGAATTTGACAAATAAAGAATTGCCTTTTATTTAGGGTTTGTCTTATATCTGGGTATACAAGTCCAGAAAAAGTCCAACCATTGTTAATATAACAAGGACGGTTTGCACGACATCGATGTAACCTGGCAGCCAAGGAAGGTGGACTGGAATACATGTGCATGAACAATGACAACTTCACTGTAATCGTCAGTGGGGGTAGTAGACGCCATTGAGTGAGCATGTGTACCATGTGGCCATTAATTTCAAAATGACTGAGCAAGTAAAGTAACAAATCTGCATTCAATTTTGCATTAAGCTTGAACATTCCTCCATGGAAAACTATTTGGATGATTCAGAAGGCCACAGCTATGGACAACTGGTGATTAGCAGCTTCATCATGATAATGTATCAGCTCATGCATCACATCTCATGCAGAGTTTTTTGGCAAAACATCAAATCACCCAGATGACTTAGCCCCACTACAGCCAAGATCTGGTGCACTGCAACTTTCTGGCTTTCCCCAAAACTAAAATCACCTTTGAAAGGGAAGAGATTTTAGACCATTGAGCAGTTTCAGGAAAATATGACATACAGCTGATGGCAACTGGGAGAACTGTGTGAGGTCCCAAGGTGCCTAATTTGAAGAGGGCTGAGGCGTCACTGTCCTGTGTACAGTGTTTCTCATATTGTTTACCTTCTTCAAGAAATGTCTCTATTTTTCATATTACATAGCTGGATACTTTCTGGACAGATCTAGTATATGGTAATTTAATTTACATAGGACCAGGACTGCTTTTTTCCTTTAAAGAGGCTACATATGGCATATTAAATTAAATTGTGGGCCAGGTCCCCAGTTGGGGGTGTACTATTGATGTGCTATTGATGTTTCCCTCACACATTGATGTTTTTCTCTCCCTCTCTTCCTCCCTTACCCTCTCACTAAAAATAAATAAAAATTTTAAAGAAAAAGAAATGTAATCTCAAGAACAAATACAAACTTTTTAAGGGTATAAAAATTAATAAAGGGAAACGTCACTAAAATGGAACTGGGAGGCCAGAATGGGGAGCTCTCACACAGTACCACTCCATGTCAATTACAGGAAAAATTCAATTACAGACCCCAACAAAAAAAATCTTCAACATGAAAAAATGAATTACAGACCCAACAAGAAAAGATGTACATTGCATCTCCTACAAGAAATTGATTATCACAGCAACTCTTCATTCAAAGAATGAAAAACCTTCATGTCCCTGAACTGCCATCTCCCTGAACTATTATTTATTGCTTTTCACCAATGGACTTTCAAAACAACCCTCCCATCTTTCTCCTTTTTCTCCGTAACTTTCCTTTGTTTGTTGGACTTGCCTATGGCTTTTGCTATAACTTACTTGTCCCAAATTGCAATTCTTTGCTGTTCCTGAATAAACTGGTATTTGCTGATAAAATAACTTTTATTTTTAAGGTCAAAAAGGGAAGGAGGAGCTCACATTTCACAGCAACCAACTTTATGTTGGGTAATTAAATACAAACTCTTGGGGAAAACCAACAAAAATTTGATGAACAAGTTCAAGATTCATATAATTATTTCTCATAAAACCTGACGTTTTCATTGCTTCCCTAATATTTTTACACTATGTCCAGTTATATACTGTGCTGTATTATTATACTTCTTAAATGGTAGTCTAAAAATTCAGTGTCTATTGTACTTCACCATTTTAATGTACTTACCTACCCAGTAGATTCTCAAAGTTAAAAGGTTTCTATTCTATAGGCAGACTACTCTGGTAGTTTGTTCTAGCAGAGAGATGTATACTCCAACACTGGAGTTTTCAGGATGGTGACCTATAAGAGCTTTCCAATGGGGGAAGGGGACAATCTACCTATGAAGATTGCTTGAAAGGGAAGTACATGGTAAATCATAGCAAGACTGGAGAAGACAGTTTTAGAGAGGGGCCCAAGAAGCAAAGTACACCATTAACTTTCTTATATAATGGCAAATTATCTGAGCCATCTGTACTTGTATAATCAGTCATTCTTAGGTATATTCACTTGCACCACCTAGTGTTTCATTTTAGAAACAGAAGATAACCGAAAGATAATTAAAAGTACCAGTGGTTCTTAAGGTCCAGAAGTAGAGACATTTAGTAACATGAAAGACCATTTTTGGTGTTTCATGAATTAGGGATGGGGGTACTACTGGCACTCGTGGAAAGAAGCTGGGGTGCTGTATTTATATGAAAACTGACCTCCCTCCCCAAAGACTGCATATGTCCTCATTACAGACTTCTGGCCACAAGAACTATGAGTGAATGTGTGTTAACTCACGGAGATTGTTACAGCAGCCACAGAAAACTAATGTAAGTGCAAAATCTTCTACAATGGATGGAACACTCCTACACAACAAAAAGTGTCCTAGCCAAAAGATCAATAACACTCCCACTGAGCTAAACAGAGGAATATGAGGAAGTGAAGGTTAGCTGACAGGACAGAGGAAAAGGAAGTCTAAATGGTAGAGGGGGAAGGAACAATGATAGTTACAAGTTTCATCTATATCCTAAGAGGTAATAACAATTTCTGATGGGTCAGCTGAAAAAAACTGAACTTTTCTCTTCTTATATTCAGAATAAAGAACGTATCTTTCTAAGGGGTGGGGGCTAATAAAAAGTTTGCAGATTTAAACTACCTGAAAACTTCCTTAAATGGGCTTATTTTAAGGTCCCAATATTGTAGGTAGCAACAGGATAGCTTAATCTAACCCAATGTTCTTAGTTTGTTCAGGCTGCTATAATAAAAATACCTAAGACTGGGTAGAGTTTAGACATCAAACATATATTTTTCACAGTTCTGGAGGCTGGGGAGTCCAAGATAAAAGCTCCAGCAGAATTGGTGTATGGTACAGGCCCCTTCCTGCTTCACAGACAGCCATCTTCTCACTGTGTTCTCACATGGCAGGAGGGACAAGAGAACTCTCTGGGTGCTCTTTTTTTTTTTTAAGATTTTATTTATTTATTTTTAGAGAGGGGAAGAGAGGGAAAGAAACATCAATGTGTGGTTGCCTCTCACATGGCCCCCACTAGGGGCCTGGCCCACAACCCAGGCATGTGCCCTGACTGGGAATCGAACTGCGACCCTTTGGTTCGCAGCCCGCGCTCAATCCACTGAGCTATGCCAGCCAGGGCTCTGGGTGCTCTTTTTTAAGGACACTGAACAGAGCTCATGTGAGCTCTATCCTCATGATCTAATCACCTCCCAAAGGCCCCCACATGTCCTGATACCATCACATTAGACATTAGTGTTTTTATTTTTATTTACTGATTTGAGAGAGAGAAAAAAGGAGAGAGGGAGGAAGGGATGGAAAGAGACAGACAGACAGACACAGAGAGAAACAGACAGAGACAGAGACATGGAGAGAGAGAAACATTTGTTGTTTCCACTTGTTTGGTTGATTCTTCTATGTCCCTTGACTGGTGATCAAACTGCAAAGATAGCCCAAAACCTATAAAAAAGTCCATGTCTCCACCAAAACTGGAAGGAAGAACCAATATTTAGTAGTACTTTATGCCTAGTTTCTACACTACTTTGAGTAGCAAAAGCATAGTCTCTTCACCTACTATCAAGGAACCAATGTATGGCAGAGGGAGGAAGGAAGGAAAATACCTCTACAGAACTCTTCTTGACCCAGAAGAATAGAGCACAGAAATGATAGGGACACAAAGAAGTTACTATTTTGTGTCCCTACATTTCCCCCAGAAATAACACAGTAAACTAGACTGCCCATTAAAGAAATAGGAATGGGGACTTCCGGCCAAGATAGAGGTGTAGGTGGACACAGTGTGCCTCATCACACAACCAAAATTAAGGACAAAGGAGATTTAGAAATAAGAAAACAACCAGAATTGATAGAAAATTGAACTGTACGGAAGTCCAACAACCATTCATCCAGACCGGTAAGAGGGGCGGAGTCGTGGCAGGAAAAAGTGGAGGTGCGGACCGGGCGCGCAGGCAGTTCCCAGGCATGCAGGCAGAGGCTAGCAGACCCCAGGTGCACAGGCGGCAGCTAGGAGACCCCTGGCACAGGGTGGCAACTGTGCAGACCCAATGAGGCCGCTCAAGGTGGCTGGCTGACCAGGTGGTCCCACATTCGAGCGCAGATAATACAGGCGAAGGGGAAGCGGCGGAAGGAACTGGAATCTGAGAGTGTGTGGAGCAAGCGCCATTGTTACCTCGGACACCGCCCCCACATATAGCATCACAAACCAGTGACTGGGCTCCCCCGCCCTGGGGAACACCTAAGACTCCACCCCTCACTACCTAACAGCTGTGACCAAAAAAAAAGCTCAAACAGGAGAACAAATCAAAGCCCCGGAGCCAATTCCTCTAAGCAACGAAGGGATAGCCAACCTATCAAGTGCACAGTTCAAAGCCCTGGTGATCAGGATGCTCACAGACTTGGTTGATTTTGCTCATAAATTAGATGAAAAAACTGAAGGCTACAATAAGTGAAATGAAGGAAAAAGCACAGGGAACCAATAGTGATGGGAGGAAAACTGGGACTCAAATCAATGGAGTAGACCAGAAGGAAGAAAGAAACAACCAAACAGAAAAGAAGGAAGAAACAAGAATTCAAGAAAATGAGAAGAGGCTTAGGAACCTCCAGGACATCTTTAAACGTACCAACACCCGAATTATAGGGGTACCAGAAGGGGAAGAGGAAGAGCAACAAGTGGAAAAGTTATGTGAACAAATAATAAAGGAGAACTTCCCCAATCTGGCAAAGGAAATAGACTTCCAGGAAGTCCAGGAAGCTCAGAGAGTCCCAAAGAAGTTGGACCCAAGGAGGAACATGCCAAGGCACATCATACTTATGTCAGCCAAGATTAAAATGAAGGAGAGAATACTAGAAGCAGCAAGGGATAAGGGGACAGTCACCTACAAAGGAGTTCCCATCAGACTGTCAGCTGATTTCTCAAAAGAGACCTTACAGGCAAGAAAGGACTTGAAAGAAGTATTCCAAGTCATGAAAGGCAAGGACCTCCATCCAAGATTGTTCTATCCAGCAAAGCTTTCATTTAGAATGGAAGGGAAAATAAAGTGCTTCCCAGATAAGGTCAAGTTAAAAGAGTTCATCATCACCAAGCCCTTATTCTATGAAATGTTAAAGGGACTTATCTAAGAAAAAGAAGATAAAAAATATGACAGTGAAAAGACAGCAAACTCACAGCTATTAAGAACTACACCTAAAACAAAAGCAAACTAGGCAAACAACTAGAACAGGAACAGAAACACAGAAATGGAGAGCACATGGAGGGTTAGCAACAGGGGAGTGGGAGGAGGAGAGAGGGGAAAAGGTACAGAGAATAAGTAGCATAGATGGTAGGTAGAAAATAGACAGGGGGAGGGCAAGAATAGTGTGGGAAATGTAGAAGCTAAAGAACTTATGATACATGGACATGAACTAAAGGGTGGGAATGCGGGTGGGAGGGAGTATGTAGGGTGTAGGGGAATGAAGGGGGGGAATGGGACAACTGTAATAGCATAATCAATAAAATATATTTAAAAAAAAGAAATGGGAATGGGTGAGAGTTTTAAGAGATAAGGTAAAAGTTTAATCTCATCAGTCTCCCATTCTGGAATTGTTATGCATTCAGAATAGAAAACATTAAAAGAAAACAAAACCATGTATATAGAAAACTAAATTTATTAAGTACCAAAGGAATGAAATGATTAATTTAGGGGAATGAAATGACTAGTTAAAGCTAATTTTGTTAGATCAACAAAAGGAGCCTATAGAGAGGTTAGTAGTAACATGGAGGAAAATGCACGGGCCTGGGAGTAAAGACACCAGTGTTCTAGTCCCTGTTCCACCTTAGACCAGTGCAGAACAGCTATCCATTAGCCCATGACAAGATAAAAACAGAAATTCCAGTGTAAGAATTTAGAAACTTTTACAGCAATTTGACAGAGTAACTTTATATTTGTTGAATCTAATAATAAAAAGTTGAGGCTTGAAAGATTTATGGATAGCAAATTATATGAAAAAATGACCAATATCATTAATCACTAGGGAAACGCAAAGTAAAACCACAATGTGCCATACCACTATACGCCTATTAAAGTGGCCACAAAAAATTTAAAATACCAAACAAGCAACTGGAATTCTCAGACATTGGTGATGGGAATGCAAAATAGGAGTAGTGACTTTGGAAAATTGGCAATTTCTTAGTTATACACCTATCATATGATCCAATAATCCCATTCACATTTACTTATCCAAAGGGAGACAAAATAGGTTTATACACTAATGTTTTTAGCAGCTTTATTTTTAATTCCCCAAACTGAAAACAACACAATTAGCCAATCATTTAATGAATGGGCAAACATGGTATACTATTCACCAATAAAAAGAACTACTCATACCACAATACCACAACAACATGAATGAATTTCAAATACAGTATGCTAAGTGAAAGAAATCAGACTCAAAAGATTAGGTACTGTGTTTCATTTATATCACATCTGGAAAAGAAAAACTATTAATAGACCAAAAGATTAGGCTATAGTGGAGAGAGGAATTGACTAAAAAGGGGTAGGAGGAATTTTTTGAGAATGATAGAACTGTTGTACATCTTGTGGTTTCATGATTGTATGTGCTTATCAAAACTTGTTAAGTACACACTAAAAAGAGTAGATTTTATTGTATGTACATTATACCTTAATTTTTAAAGATTTGGGCTTATAGTTATATTGTTATTTTTATTTCATTTTCAAGCAATTAATTTTAATTGTTTTTTTATGAAAGTTTTGGTATATGAAGATTGAATGTTTAAAAAATTTGTATTAATTGGTTTTTAGAAAGAGAGGAAGGGGGAGAGAAAAAGAAACACTGATTTGTTCCACTTATTTACGCATCCACTGGTTGATTACTGTACATGCCCTGACCTGGGATCAAACCCAAAACTTTGGTGTAGCATGACAATTCTCTAACTGACTGAGCTACCCAGACAGGGCCTTGAATTTTTTTTTAAAGGTCCTTTCCTACATATAAAGTTGAGAAGGACTAACCTAAGTCACTTTTCTTCTCTGGGCCTTTAATTTCTCATGTGATTAACTCAAAAAATGAGTCATAATGGTTTCTAAGAAACCATCAAGCTCTAACCACACCCCCCCCCAAAAACCCTCCATATATATGAATATCCAATGATTTCTGGCTTCCTAAAGTGCTTATATATTTGAAGTAGTTCCACACTGCTGATGTTGGAAGTACCATCACTCTGTCCTGGGTTTCCTCCTTCATCTTTGGTTTATCTTTGCAGTCTGTCAGATGTTTAGTATTCCTTCAGCTTTGCATTCTGGAGCATAGTATTTTCTCAAACGACACTGTCCCCTGGCAAGCTGTCATCCACTTTTAAAGTTTCAACAGCCACCAATATGAAGTGACTCCTCAGATGTCACTTTTCCTTCCAGACCCAAATATTTATATGCTTATCGAACAGCTCCAATTAGAAGTCCCACAGGCAACAACTAATCTAACACTGAATTAATCATCTCCCCACCCAAACTTCTACTACTCCACACCGCAAATAGCACCATTATGTACCTAGATGTCCAGAACTGAATCCTAAGCTTGGTTCTGACTCCTCTAACTTCTTCCCATGTTTCAGAGCCCACTTCTCTGCCACTGACTTATTTCAGGACATCAGCTGTCTTTCCTGGACTAATACAACAGTCTTCTATTGATTGCTATGTCTGCCTCTTCTCCACTATGGCCAAATAGCTTCTTCCAAAAAATCCAAATCTGATTACCGAACGTCACTTCTCTACTTAAAACGTCACTGATTCCCACTACACTCAGAATAAATTCAAGATTTTTTTTTTTAACATGGGTTACAAGGCCCTTCCTAATCTGACACTCAATTAATCTATCCAGCTCTATTTATTGCATCTCCCACTAACTATTCATTTGAAATTATCAATTCCCTAAACCTATTGTCCTTGCTTTCTTGTCTCTGCATGGGTATGTCTGTCCCTACTTCCTCCAGGCCTTCACACATGTCCCTCCTGCTAGAAACATTTCTCCTTTAGGTTTTAGCTAAGAAATTATTTCTTCTGAGAAGCCTTTCTTGACCTCCATAATACACCTTCCCACTATATTACAATATTGATATATGTGGCTATATTCACCTTAAACTTCAAGCTTTTGAGGATATACACCCGGTCTTGCTTATGGCATTATCGCCTGGATCTGAACAATACCTGGCACAAAGCAATCTATCAATAAATACTGAATGCATTATTAAGATTCCATTCAAACTCAAAAAAAAAAAAAAAAATTACCACCTCCCTAAATTTCTGTTCAAACATCATCATCATCTTTTGAAATAGTCCTTAAAATTCCAAGAGTTTTCTTTTGATATCCAGACACTTGCAACCACCTTTCCTGACAGAGAACTTGAACATATTTTAAACTAACCCAAGAGAAATATATTATAAAAAATGACTATGAATGGAAATCAGCCAAAAAAACCAAACACCACATACCCCAGTTTCTAATTTCTCTAACAAATATGCATTCATTCAACAACTTTGGAGAAATATTAAACTAAGGTCTCTTTTACAACTGAGGTTCTATACTCTCATTAAGTATATGAATGCCTTCTATGCACAAAGCTTTAGAATCCTATACTAGCAAGCTTTTGCCTTCTCAGAGTACTCTCTATTCCCTCACATTTTGTCCTTACCTTCTGAATGACTAATTATTTTTACCAATTCTAGTGTCTATGTATCTCTTATCTCAATAATTATTCTGATTACATCTGTGCATTTTGTATATGTATGGCTAGATGTCAGCCCAACTTGCTATTTATGGGTAATGCCATAGTTTTAAACATTTTTTTTTTTGTTTAAAACATTTTTTTAAATTGTACTTATGGAATTAACTTCAGACCCAGCAGCATATTTTTCTTCATATTTTGGGAATTGATATGACCTTTTTTATATGACTTTTGATTTTTAAAAAATTAAATTTATTGGAGTGACACTGGTTAATAAGTCATACAGCTTTTCAAATGTACATTTCTATGATACAGGATCTGTATATTGTATTATCAGCAGTCTTTCAAGGCCATGGATGATGAACATCAAGGGAGATCAAATAGTAACATAAAATGTAGGAGACTATAAAGTAACAGGACTGGTTTTCAATGCAACTTCAAATGATTTTAACAGCATCCATGGTAAAGGTATATAACTTCTCAATGTGATTACTTCAAAAAACCATCACTTCCCTTGTCTACCTGCTTATCAAAGAGCTTGAGCATGGAAAAAATATTTCTGACATAATGTCAACTTAAAATTTCAGATTCTACAATAAAAAAGAAAAAAACCCACAAATATTTAAAAAAATTCTGGAATTCTAAATTATGTATACTATGACCCACAATGTATTTAAAAAATAAAAATATGTAAACAAGAATTGGAAAATATAAAATAAAAAATATTGTTGTGGCCCTGGCTCAGTTGGTTGGACCATCATTCCATAACCAAAAGGTAGCAGGTTCAATTCCCACTTGGGGTGCATGCCTGGGTTACAGGTTTGATCCCCAGTCAGGGCGCTATGATCCTGATGCCCATTTGTGCATGTGTGGGAGGCAAGCAGTCGATGCTTCTCTCTCTCATAGATGTTTCCCTCTCCCTTCCTCTGTCTCCAAAAGCAATGGAAAAGAAAATGTCCTAGGGTGAGTATTAAAAAATATATATAATTATTATGAGAATGGATTAGTTCTCCCTTTTTTTCAAAAGTATTACATGCCCTGGCCAGGTGATTCGGTTGGCTGGAGAACTGGCCACCAATCCTCCAAAGGTTGCAGGTTCCATCCCCTCTAAGGGCACACATCCAGGTCATGGGTTTCATCTCCACTGGGTAGCTTGCAGGAGGCAACTGATGAATGTCTCTCAGATCAACGTTTCTTTCTCTCTTTCTCTACTCCGCAACCCTCCTCAAGTCAATAAACATATCTTCCAGTGAGAATTTTAAAAAAGTATTTCATGTGTGGTAGCTTTTTAATAATTTTTAAAAAATCAGTCATTACTTCACACTCATATATCATATAGAGATGTGTTCTATTTAGTAAGAAGACTTAAAACTCTTTGAATTTTCTATTCTATTTCTAAATGCCACAAAAAAAGTTAGGACTCACATTTTTAAAGATGCTTTGCCTTTACCAGAATGCTGAGCCTCCAGATAAGTAAAATCCAGGTAAGTAAAATGTTTTGAAATCAGAGCATAAGCTCTTCAAGTCAGTTTAATTCATCCAAACAATGAATAAATAAATATCAAATACACTTTTATCATAAATACTACAATTTAAATTATATGTGGACACAACCCCAAATTTTATTTTTAGGATACATGAAAAAGACTAATGAGGCCTATCATGTTTCTAACAGTTAATCACTTCTTGTAAAAAAAAATCCCAAAAATTATTAATAGAAATTCATCATACATTAAGAACAATCTACTGCATTTTCCCTTTTGCAGACTTTCAGATACCATGGTCTACTGAGGGTCTCCAATTTGATTCAGAAATAGAAAGGCCTGTGACCAAGAAATAAGTCATGTAGGCTAGCAGACGGGAACAGAATTAAAGCAAGTAAGTGAATTACTTTATCTCACCAGATTCTGGGTTTTGTCTATATCTAATAAAAATGTTGTGCCAGAAGAAATAATGTGAGGTTAAAACAATCTGAGTTCCTGAAGGGGTGGTAGTTAGCACAAAAGCTGAAATTAAACTGGTGGCATCTTAACCCACCTCTAAAAAAACCTCAATAAAAGTGATTAATAATATTCAATATCTGATTCACTACAGACTCGTCTATATAAACATAATGAACATTATTAACTTACATACACAAGAATTTTCTAATTTTCCCAATAACAGTGATCTGCTTAGCCATTGGGAAATGCATTACATCTTTAACATAATCCAATCGCCAAAGTTTAAAAATATTAAGAAAAGTTATTCCACTCCTCATCCCAATTTAATTACAAATTTTACTTTACCAACTTTAATGTGATGTTTCATGCCCAGAAGCTAATGCACCAAACATCTAGCTATTATTGTAGCACAAAAAATAAAACTAGCTTTAATTATAAAACATTCATATAACCTGCAGTAGTTAAAACAATGCAAAATTTTATTTAACCAGATCTTGCACGTCAAATACTACATACATTAACAGTGGAACTGCTGTTGTCTGCATCTAACAAAGTACCAGATAGGGTATAGATTTGCTAAGGGAGAGAACTAACATTCTGACCTCCTTCCAAAATGACAAACTAGAACGGCAAAATTACACTCGGCACATGGAGTACACTTCTCTCAAATCACTCCACAGAGAACATCATTTGCTCCGCCCTCTAATAACTCATGCAAAAAAAAGTTCAGCACCATCAGAGAGAAACAAGTCAGAGAATTCACAGAATGGCTTAGGGCCTTTCCTCCAGACTGTTAGAGGTTCTGCATGTGCCCTTCGCAGAAGTCCAGAGAAAAAGAAAAGCCGAGGGTTTGGAGCATATGACATCCAGAAACTGGTTTTCTCTCAAGAAGTTTCTGCCGCCATCCCGATGTTATCAGCAGGAGGCCCCGCCGCCATGGTCTCAGTCTATGATTTTATTATGGGGAGGTGGGACACGCCACCCAGGATTCTTCCAGGCCTTCCCTACTAAGATGGGGGGGGGTCCCCGTAATTCTTCTCTTAAAACCTCAGTCTTGAAGGTACACTTCAGCACCCCTCCCCCCCATTTCTGGCGGCCTATCCCGCGGGATCCGTCGAAGAGCTGCCGAACCCACCAGCCTCGCGGTTAAGGCGGGAGGGCCCGAACACGCCAGGGCCACGGCGAAGGCTTCGAGGGGCCCAGAAAAGGGAAGGGCGGGCCAGGGACAGGGGGAGAATGCCCGGGCCGAGGAAGATAGGAAGGTAGTGAGGGGATGCACTGCACCCCATCGATGCACGGAGAAGAGATGATGAAGGAGGGCGGTGGCCTGGGTGCGGCCCCCCCACCTCACCCGCCCCCAGGTCCCTGGGCCGGCGGGCGCGAATGGGCTCGGGCTGGATCTGGGCTGACAGGAGGTAGAGGGTGTCCCTCCACACTACAAGAAGACCGAGAAAGAGGGTTTGGGGTGCGCGGGGGGGGGGTGCAGTCTGCCGCCTGAACCCGGACACCCGACGCCGTCGTCGCCTCTTCCTCAGGAGAGAGGACGGGAGCTGTGGGTAAAGCCCGAGGGAGTAATGCATGAAGGTAAAGGGAGGCCTGGGGCAGACCGGCTGCCCGCTCCAGACCCCACTCTCCACCTTCCGGTAACCGCGTCTCTTACCGGTGATGGCGGTGAACTGCTGAATTAACCCCTTCAGCGCCGAGGACGCCGCGGAGCCGCCGTGGGCAGCCATCTTACCGCCGCCGCCGCCGCCGCCGAACAACAACACAGACACACACGGACCACCCTCCCCCACCTCGCCGCGCGGTTTGCGCAGGCTCATTGACCCCAAGCTCCGCCCCTCACTCCCCGCCCCCGTGACGATTTGCGCATGCGCGCTTCTAGACTGGTCCGAGAGCGGTTTTTCCCGGTTGGCTGTTCCGTTCCTCCCTGCGGCCGCGTCCTTCTTTGCAACTTCTGGTACCCTGCGCTCTAGGCTGTAATGCCATTCCGTTTCCGATTTCCGAAGGAAACTTCGGGCTCGGTAGGTAGTAGGCTCTTCACGTTTAAGTTTCACAGACCCAACTGCTGCCGATAGTTTTTTTTTCTTTTTGCAGCTGTTAGTTTTCCTGTAACTCCCATCAAAATACTACATAGTTGCACCAAATTCTACATAGTTGCACCAAAGCGACTTTCTCACCTGCTTCCCAATATCTAAACTAATTGCTAGATAACCTAGTGTGGCAACCCATCCAACAGAAGTAAAATACCAGAATCCTTCGTGCCAATAAAACACTGGGTGCAGAATGTGACACATGGTAGGTTTCAATAACTGTTGTTTAATCCACTTTCTTTCAGTAAATTTGTCAGAATATGCCTCCCCTCAAGGTTTCACTTAGTTTTCTCACAAAACTAGAGGAGGTGCCATTTATATGTAAAGAAAATGTGTGTGTGTATATACAGTAAAGGAGAGAAATGTATAGAAACGGTACTGAAAAGGTGTCTTCAAAACGATAATGGATACCCCTAGAAAGAAGGCTATAGGAGGATGGTGAAAGGGGACTTTGAGGGGCATTTTTTGCCCCTCAAAAATTTTTTTAGTTTTATTTTAATTGTTCCTGTATAGTTTTCTGTCTTTTACTCTAATCCCAGCCCATCCCCCAGCCCTCCCCACCTCCCTCCCATTTCCACCCCCCCCCTAGTTTTTGTCCATGTGTCCTTTATACTTGTTGCTCTAAACCCTTCCCCCTTTCCTCTGAAATTCCCTCCCCTCTCCCCTCTGGTAACTGTCAGCCTGTTCTCAATTTTAGTGTCTTTGGTTATATTTTGCTTGTTTGTTTGTTTTGTTGATTAGTTATCCTTTGTTTTTAAGCAAAGGTAGTATTAGTATTTTACTTACATAATTTTTTTCTACCCCCTTTGGCTTTGTCCATGTGTCCATTATACATGTTCCTTGACAACCCTGCACTCTTCCCCTCGGGCCACCCCCGTTGTCCCCTCCCACCTCCCCTCTGGTCACTGTCAGTTTGCTCTTTATTTCAGTGTCTCTGGTTACATTTTGCTTGCTTGTTTGTTTTGTTGATTAGGTTCCACTTAAAGGTGAGATAATATGGTAGTTGTCTTTTACCATCTGGCTTATTTCACTTAGCATAATACTCTCCAGATCCATCCATGCTGTTGCAAAGAGTAGGATTTCCTTCTTTCGGCTGCATAGTATTCCATTGTGTAAATGTACCATAGTTTTTTATCTGCTTATTTACTGGTGGACACTTAGGTTGCTTCCAGCACTTGGCTTTTGTAAATTTTGCTGCTATGAACATTGGGGTGCATAGGTTCTTTTGGATTGGTGTTTCAGGGCTCTTAGGGTATAATTCCAGCAGTGGGATTGCTGGGTCAAAAGGCAGTTCCATTTTTAGTTTTCTGAGGAAATTCCATACTGTTTTCCACAGTGGCTGTCCAGTCTGCATTCCCATCCACAGTGTACCGGTGTTGTCTTTTCTCCACAACCTCTCTAGCACTTATTGTTTGTTGATTTGGTTATGATGGCCATTCTGACTGGTGTGAAGTGGTATCTCATTGTGGTTTTAATTTGCATCTCTCTGATGGCTAGTGATGCTGAGCATCCTTTCATATGTCTCTGGGCACTCTGTATGTCCTTCTTGAAGAAGTGTCTGTTTGTGTCCTTTGCCCATTTTTTAATTGGGTTGTTTGTCTTCATGGAGTGGAGTTGTTTGAATTCTTTATATATTTTGGAGATCAAACCCTTGTCCAAGATATTATTGGCAAATATATTTTCCCATACTGTTGGTTCCCTTTTCATTTTGCTGATGTTTTCTTTAGCTGTGCATAAGTTTTTTATTTTGATGAAGTCCCGTTTGTTTTTATCCTTTATTTTTAAGCAAACGTAATATTAGTATTTTACTTACATAGTTTGAAATATTTTAATTTTTTTAATTTTGTTTTAATTTTAAACATTTTAAAAAACAGTTTTGGGGTACACTCAAATCTGATGATCCCCCACCTTGAGAATAAAGTTAAAGAGATTCAATTTAGATTCTAGCCTCCCACGCCCACCCACATATTTTGGATCTGCACAGGAAAATGGCACAATAAAAGATGGGATAAGTTGTCTGGACTTATCTTAAGAGTCTGTAAATGTGCTGTGGGGGTGAAAAAGAGATAACCAAATCAAATCAAAGTAACTAGGATTAGTAGTTTCAGAAAGATATAATTGGTATATAAGAAAGCAGACTCCTGATCAAGAGTATTGTCAGTTAAAATGACAACGGTAGATCCTGGCACCAACTTTCAGGTTGCTGCAGTGGGTTTAGGAATCCCAGGGACCAGTCATGGATTTGGGAAGCTGTTTGGTTTATGTTGACACAGATGCAAAAAGAGGGGGAAACCAGAGCGAAAAGCAGTGTAATCTCTTCCTTCCTAAAGGCTTTAATCCCACAAACTGTGTTACTATAGCCAACCATGCAAAATCAGGCTCCAAATAAAATGGCAGTATACCACTTACTACAAAAACTAGATGCAGTTATCATTGCACCTCTATTAAATGGATAAACTAACAACGAGACCTGTAGGTTTATTTCCAAAGTCTTAAAATTTTAAAATATAGTGGTATGATTTTTAGATTAATCTTGTAAAAAATGATAAAGATGTGGCATCTGCAACTCTGGAAACATTTTTTAGAAATTAAAAAATAAGCCCTGGCTGGTGTAGCTCAGTGGATTGAGCGCGGGCCTGTGAACCAAAGGATCGCGGTTCGATTCCCAGTCAGGGCACATGCCTGGGTTGCAGGCCAGTTCCCAGCATGGGACACATAAGAGGCAACCATACATTGATATTTCTCTCCTTCTCCCTCTCTCCTACCCTTCCCCTCTAAAAATAAATAAATAAATAAATATTTTTAAAAAATTACGTTAAAAAAAAGAATATTAAAAAATAAGCTAAAAGAAAGTGAGGCTAGAAATTAATAATAAAACCATGAAAAGATTTTTTGGATTAGTAAAAATACATAGAAGGCTTTCGAGTGACAAAGAAATATATTTAAATACATACCCTACCCTAGATCATGGAAAATACATTTAAAAAAACATGGATTATTATCAGAAAATAAATTAAACTGAAAAATATTATACTTTGAATACTGAAAAATTTAAGTTTTATTTATTTTTATATTTTTAACAGAAAATTGAAGTTTTAGATGACAACAAATATCCCAAAACTAAACATCAGTTACTATTTGAATTATTTCACTAATTTACTCTAGGATTTTGTTTGTAATTCTATTTCTGGTTTTAAGATTCTCTGTCTCAAAACAGTTTGTAACATATTTCATATTTAATGGAATAACAGTGGATGAGCTAGAAGGAGTATTTAAGATAATCTAATTAAACATTTGTATTTTGCTATGACTCTTCTGAGATTCAGAGAGTTAGAAAGAGTTGTTTAAGGTCATACAACAAGAGGGTAGAGCCTGGAATCCAAATACAGTGGTACCCTGGTACTCGTCATTAATGTGACTAGTGCCGAAGCCGGTGAGTACCAAGCAAGCGCCGAGTGCTGAAACAATTTTTTTCTTGTCAAAATGCAATGAGTACAGGATTTGACGAATTCTGAAGCCTATACATACTGAGGTATGACTGTACCTTGAATCCTAGATAAATGTACTTGTAATTTATTTATGTATTTTTAAAAAGATTTTATTTATTTATTTTTAAAGAAAGGGAAAGGGAGGGAGAAAGAGGGAGAGAAACATCAATGTGTGGTTGCCTTTGGAGCGCCCCCTGCCCCCACTGTGATCCTGGCCGGCAACCCAGGCATGTGCCCTGACTGGGAATCGAATTGGTGACCCTTTGGTTTGCAGGCTGGCACCCAATACACCAAGCCACACTGGCCAAGGCATTGTACTTGTAATTTAAAATGGCACTATTTCTTTAGTTTAAAAGAAGAGATAATTAGATTACATAGTTTTAAAAGTCCATATGTATGCTGTTGACACAAGATATACCCAAACATAAGGATAAGGAAAAGTTGAAGGGAAAAGTAAAAAAGATATATAGAAGTAGTATTAAAGAAATGAAAGCTGGAGTAGCTTTCAGACAAAATAGACCTTATTTTAAAAAAATATATATTTTATTTATTTATTTTTAGAGAAAGGAGAAGGGAGAGAAACATTGATCAGTTGCCTCTCTTACATGCCCCAACTGGGACTGGACCTGCAACCCAGGCATGTGCCGTAACTGGGGAATCAAACCAGCGACCTTTTGCTTGCCGGGATGACACCCAACCAACTGAGCCACACTGTTCAGGGCTAGACAAAATAGACTTTAAAGCAAAATGTATCATTAGAGATAAAGAGGGCCAATATATAATGACAAAAAGGACAAATTATCAAGAAGATGAAATAATTGTAAACCTGTATGTATTTGACAACATAGTCTCAAGTATGTATATATATATAAAAAGTAATGTTTTAAAGAAGAAATTTGATAGATACACAATTATATAACCCCCTTCTTTCAGGCAAAAGTAGTAAGAATATAGAAAATACTCATTTTATTTAAGCACATGTGGAACAAAATAAAAATTGACCTTAAAGCAAGTCTCAACAAATGTCAAAGAATCATTATAATATAGAGCATAACCTCTCAAAATAAAGATCAGTTAAATTAGAAATTAGTTTAAAAAGAATAACTTTTAAAAACTCATACATGACTTGGAAAATTGAAAACAAACTTCTAAACTAATGGACCAAAGACAAAATAAAAATGGTGTATCATTCCAAGTACCAACAAGTAATAATCACTCAAATGATGTATAAAGGAACAAATTTTAAAGGTGTGGGAGAGAGATATGGGAATCAAGGGACAGTGGAGGATTTGTGACTAGTGGTAGTAGGATAGTCACAACCTCTAGGTCCACGGGACAAGGAGAGAGAGTTACTACAATCCCAAAGTTGGAAGAACGTTAAGGCCATTTTTTAAGAAGCAGACTGTCGGAATGTAATCAGTTTGAGCAATCTCCCAGAGAAGAGACCAAAGAAATAAATACTCTCACCTTGCTCTTCTTCTCTCTCATTTTCTGTCCAAAATCTCCACTGGCAGAACCCAACCAGAAGATAGAGGGCACAGTAGCCTATTGATGTAGTCTGTACAGTCAGCCTGTGGAGCAGAGCAAAGAGGAAATGAGTAGATCTGGAAGGGCAAAGGGAAGTTGACGGGTACAAATGGAAAGTGAAAAATATTTAAAACTGAATGGTCATGGAAATACGTATCAGAATCTGTGCAATGACGTCTTAACAGTATCTAAAGAAAAATATGTAAACATAAATGTTTATGTTAGAAAAGACTAGAAAATGAGTAGCTCAATCAAGAAGTTAAAAAAAAAGTTAATAAAGGAACATAAGGTTAAACCTAAAGAAATTTGAAGAGAAAATGCAGAAATCAATCAAAGAAAACAAAATACAAAAGAAAGAACATATAAAACCAAAAGCTGGTTCTCTGAAATAATGAATTAAAATTTAAATCCTTTGACTAATTAGATTAAGAAAAAGAAAAAGGTAGTATTAAGAATGAAGAAAGGGAGATAGCAGATACAGCAGTGATTTTAAAATTAAGAATATTATGAACAATTTTATGCCAATAAATGAGAAAAGAGATAAATGTCAGTTTCCTGGAAAAAATATAATTTACCAAAACTGACTCAACTATGAGTAGACTTATGATTAATGAAATTGAATCCACCACACAAACAACCACACCCAGATGGTTTTATAGGTGATTGATACAAGAGAAAAAATTAAGAAACAGATGATCCCAAATATATACAAATTATTTCTGAGAAAGAAACAAAGTGGGCGGGGGGGGAAGCTCCTTCTATGAGGCTAGAATAACCTTAATATCAAAACCAAGCAAAACAGTAAATGAAAGCCCAGCCTTATTGAAGGTTACTGAAATAAAAATGTTAAGCTAAACCAAAATCTAGAAATCCAGTTACACACTTACACATACATACATGTATACATTTATTTTTAATTGGATTTATCTCTGGAATGCAGGGATATTTTATAATATAAAGAGCCTTAAATGTAATGCATGATAGCAGAACAATTTAAATACAATTTAAATAAAAGAAACCATTTGATTTATTTGATTAGATACAGAAAAATCAATGATACAAGTCAATATGCTTTTAACAAAACAACAAAAAACTCTTTAACAATCTAAGAGAAAGAAACTTTTTTAACCTAGAAGTGGTATTTACTAAAAACATAGTGAAAAGCATTATACTTAATAATAAAACATTTAAAGTCAAGAACAAGATAAGTATGAACTCTATCACTATTTCTATTTAACAATATAATAGAAGTCCTAGCCTTAGCAGTGAGGCAAGAAAGAATATATAAAATAATTTTAAAAGAACAAAATTATTGTAGACTATGTGATTATTTACATAGAAAATCTAAGAGAATCAGCAGACCAATTTTGGAACCAATAAGAGTTCAGGTACATTTCTGAATATGAAACTAATATACATATTTAAAAACTGTATTCCTAAACAAGAGCAGCAGATAGTTTGAAACTGTAATTTTAAAAATATCTCATTCCTGTCCTGCCTAGTGTAGCTTGGTTGGAGTGTCATCCCATGGACCAAAGGGTCATGGGTTTGATTCCTGGTCAGGGCACATGCCTGGGTTGTGGGTTCAATCCCCAGCTGGGGCACGTGTGAAAGGAAAGCCAATCAGTGCTTCTCTCTCCTCTCTCTCTTTCCTCTCTCTCTCTCACCCGCTTCCTCTCTCTCTAAAAGCAATGAAAAAATGTCCTTGAGGATAAAAAAGATTTTAAAATACCTCATTCACAATAGCAACTGAAGTGCAAAGTGCCTAAGCATAGATTTAATAAAATGTACTAGGTCTTATGAAGAAAATGATGAAATTTTGTTGATAGGTATTAAATGAAGAAACCTATATTCATATATGGAAAGACAGTATTATAAAGATGCCGTGTGTGTGTGTAATTTAAAGTAATTCCGGTAAGAATCCCACAGAGTTTCTTGAGATTTTAATAATGCAGTTTTTAAATTCAGGACCAAAGAAAGGATCAACAATAGTCAAAAGACACTTTTGAAGTAGAATGGGGTGGTAGTTTTGCCCTACTAGATATCTAGAATTATTATAAAGGTAGAGTAGCTGAGACTGTGTGGTATTGGTGGGGCATAGACAAATAGAGTACAGAATAGAGAGTGCAGAAACAGACTCAAATATATGTGGACACTGACAACAGTGACATTACAAATCATTGCAGGAACCTGGCTGGTGTAGCTCAGTGGATTGAGTGCGGGCCTGCAAACCAAAGGATCGCGGTTCGATTCCCAGTCAAGGCACATGCCTAGGTTGCAGGCTAGTTCCCAGCATGGGACACACAAGAGGCAACCATACATTGATATTTCTCCCCCTCTCCCTCTCTCCCACCCTTCCCCTCTAAAGATAAATAAATAAAAATCTTAAAAAATCATTGCAGGAAAAGATGGACTAACTATGACCCTGGAGCCAAATAAAATTAGATCCAAACTCCATATGGTATACAGAAATAAATTATAGATTTATTAAAGATTTAAATAAGATGCTCAGCATCGTTAGCCATTAGCAAAACTTTACAACTTTCAGAAGAGAATATAGGGGCTTACCTCTAATGACTTCAACTTAAGGAGGCAATTCCATACACTTGGTGATCCAAGGGGTGCTGTTGACATAGAACTTAAGGTTGATGGAAAACCTTGATGTTGTGGACCAGGAAATTCCTAATCAAGAAAGAGAAAGAGCCCTGGCTGGTGTAGCTCAGTGGATTGAGCGCGGGCCTGTGAACCAAAGGATCGCGGTTCGATTCCCAGTCAGGGCACATGCCTGGGTTGCAGGCCAGTTCCCAGCATGGGACACATAAGAGGCAACCATACATTGATATTTCTCTCCTTCTCCCTCTCTCCTACCCTTCCCCTCTAAAGGTAAATAAATAAATAAATATTAAAAAAAAAAAGAAAGAGAAAGATTTCTGGGAAAACATATTTGCCAATGACACCTCACACAAGGGTTTAATCTCCAAAATATTAAAGAACGCACACGACTCCACTCTTAAGAAGACAAGCAACCCTATTAAAAAACGGGCAAAGGTCTTGAACAGACACTTCTCCAAGGAGGACATACAGAGGGTCCAGAGACACATGAAAAGATGCTCAGCATCGTTAGCCATTAGAGAGATGCAAATTAAAACCACAATGAGATACCACCTCACACTGGTCAGAGTGGTCATCATAACCAAATCAACAAACAACAAATGTTGGAGAGGATGTGGAGAAAAGGGAACCCTGGTGCAGTTAGTGAGATTGCAGACTGGTGCATCCACTGTGGAAAACACTATGAAAAACAGTGGAATTCTGAGAAAATTCCACTATGGAATTTTCCATAGTGGAATTTTCTCTGAATACTAAAAATGGATCTGCCTTTTGACCCAGCAATTCCACTGCTAGGATTATATCCTAAGAACCCTGAAACACCAATCCAAAAGAACCTATGCACCCCAATGTTCATAGCAGCACAATTTACAATAGCCAAGTGCTGGAAGAAACCTAGGTGCCCACCAGTAAATGAATGGATCAAAAAACTGTGATACATTTACACAATGGAATTCTATGCAGCAGAAAGAAAGAAGGCGCTCCTACCCTTTGCAACATCATGGATGGAACTGGAAAGCATTATGCTAAGTGAAATAAGCCAGGAGGTGAAAGACAAATACCTTATGATCTCACCTTTAACAGGAATCTAATCAACAAAACAAACAAGCAAAATATAACCAAAGACACTGAAATTGAGAACAGGCTGACAGTGACCAGAGGGGAGAGGGGAGGGAATTTCAGGGGAAGGGGGGAAGCATTTGAAGGAACTAGTATAAAGGACACATGGACAATAATGGGGCAGGGGGGGCGGGGTGGAGATGGGAGGGAAGCAGGGAGAGCAGAGCTGGGGGGCAGGCTGGGATGTGAGTAAAGGGCAGAAAACTACTTGAACAACAATTTAAAAAAAAAGAAAGGGAAAGATTTCTTAAGAAAGATGTAAAATCACAACTATTAAGGCAAAAAGTAATAAATGTGACTACATTAAAATTAGAAATGTCCACTATATAAGGAGTGAGACTGGGATTTGAACCCAAACAAGAATGAGTTAACAAAAATTTGAAAAGTGGTGTGTTCAGCAACTATAAAAAAATAATCAAAAGAATAAAAATATCTCCATTATGCCCTGGCTGGTATAGCTCAGTGGATTCAAGGCCAGCCCAGGAATCAAAGGGTCGCTGGTTCGATTCCCAGTCTAGGGCCCATGTCTGGGCTGCAGGCCAGGTCTCTAGTAGGGGATGTGCGAGAGGCAACCACACACTGATGTTCTCTCCCTCTCTTTCTCCCCCCCACCCCCTCTCTAAAAATAAATAAATAAATCTCTTTAAAAGAAAGGATTAAAAAAAAAAATCTCCATTTTTTTTCCAGCATCTTTCAGGTGGATCCAGTATTACTGCCACCAAAGTGGTATACTATGTTGTGGGACAGGCATTAACTTGTCTAAGGAGCAAGTTAATGTTATATCAGGAAACCCCAACTTATTTGGCTTTAATAAGAAAAGTTATGGCAAGACCTGTGCCCTTTCCCACAGGGCTCCAGCTCTGGTTCTCTCGCCTTTCCCTTATCGCAGCTGTGTCCTAAGCTGATAGCAAGATAGCTTCAGTACTTCCAAGCATCACATTCAGATCCAATAACATCTAGAGGAAGAAGAGCTAAATTATCTCTTGGGCCAAGTCTTTTTCTTTTTTTAATTAAGAAGGAAACAAGCAAATGTTTCTAGGAGTCCCTAGGGAGACTCTCCTTCAAACTTGAGCTGTCTGAATTGAGTCGCAATTCTGTTCCTGCCAAGTAATACAAACATAACTAGTTTAGTAAAGCATATGACTTTGTGGAGGAAGGTGGGTACCTTCCTAAGTCTGATGCTTTGAGGAATAAAGAAATGGAGGAATGGGTGTTAATTAGGCAAACGGAATCTGCTCCATTCATAAAGCTTCTCTCTGAATAGGATGAAATATTCCTCCACTTTCCTTTGTTTTGATTCTACCTTTACCTGGAATACTTAATCTTTTCAGTTCCTGATAACTTTCATAAAGTGGTATAAGAGTATGTTAGTCACTGGCAACTTCTGTCTCCCAATATGAGATTTAAAAATTGGTATTTTGGTTTAGGATTAGAGTTTTTCATTCCTTTGGTTTTTACTATTTCCAGAATGTTATATAAATGGCATTATACAGGCTGTACCCTTTTGAGTCTGCCTTCTTATACTTAGCATAATGCATTTACAATTTGCCCTTTTTGCCCTGACCCATGTGGCTCAGTTGGTTGGGTGTTGTCTCACAAAGCAAAGGGTCGCCGGCTGGATTCCTGGTCAGGGCACATGCCTGGGTTGCGGGATCGAGGCACGTGGATGAGAGGCAACCAATGCGTGCTTCTCTCTCATCTATGTTCCTCTCTCTTTCTCCCTCTCTTCCCCCCTCTCTAAAAATAAATAAAATCTTTAAAAATAAAATAAAATTTGCCCTTATTGTTGTGCATATCAGTATTTCATTCTTTTTTATTGCTGAGTAGGCTTCCATTACACAGATGTACCGCATTCTCTTTATCCATTATTCACCTGTTGTTTCCAGATAGGGGCAATTATGAATACAGCTGCTATAAACTCATGTATAAGTTTTGTGTGAATGTAAGCTTTCACTTCTCTTGGGAAAATACCTACATGTAGAATTGCTGGGTCATATGGTGAATGTATAATTAACTCTATAAGAAGCTGATAAACTGTCCAGGGATTTAAAATTTTTAATTTTGGGAAGATGTCTGGCAATTATCACCTTAACTGAGTGATCAAACATATTATTAAGAATGAGACAACCTGATATTTTATATTCCTAGTGTGATGTGTTTTCCCTGAATCTAATTAAGTTTTGTCCAGGGGTGTCCAACCATTTGTCATCTCTGGGCCACACTGGAAGAAGAAGAGTTGTCTTGGGCCACACATGAAACACATTGGGACCTGTAATCACAAAAAATTTTCGTAACGTTTCATAAGTAAATTTTCATACGTGAATTTACGATTTTGTGTTGGGCCGCATTCATAGCCATCCTGGGCTGCAGGTTGGACACTCCTGTAGACCTAATTTTCTAGACCATAAGAAGTACAGGAATATGAGGAAACAAGTTAAAGGACATTATGAGGAAGCACCCATGAAAATCCAGAATATTGGCATTTGAAGATAAGTGTTCTTGCCCTGGCTAGTGTGGCTCGCATGCAGGCCTGTGAACAAAAATCTTGCCAGTTCGACTCCTGGTCAGGGCACATGCCTGGATGGTGGGCCAGGTCTGTGGTTGGGGGTGTGCGAGAGGCAACAAATCTCTAGCACATCAATGTTTCTCTCCTTTTTCTTTCTCCCTTCTCCACTCTAAAAAATAAATAAAATCTTTAAAAAAAAGATAACTGTCCTGGTCTCTTCAAAAAAAAAATATCATGGGCGGGGGGCAGGTGAGAGGACGCAGGGGCATTGTTCTAGATGGAAAGAGAGTAAAAACTCATTACAACCAATTGCAATGCTTTGATTAGATTCTAGTTGTAAAAAAACTAGAAAACAACAGTAAAAGACTTTTTTGGGAAAACTAAAATTTTTCATACGATTCAAGAGATAACATTAGGAAATTACTACTTTTTTAAGATGCAATAGTGACATATATTTATGAAAAGTGTTCTTCTCAGAGATGCATTCTAACATATTTAGGGTATGTCTACAACTTTTAAATGATGTACCAAACTTAAAAATATATAACTAAATTATTAACAGTTGTTAAATCTAGGCTAGGTGGTAGTATGCAGGTGTTTATTATCTGTTCTCACAGATTTTCTGTATGTTTGCAACTTGTATGAAAAAGTTGAAAATTTTAATTATTGTATTTTTAAGTTCTATTTATATTTCAAACCTGATTAGCTATTTAAAAAAACAACTTGTTCATTGCATATGCTTTTAAGCTAATATTTCTTTAAACATGATTATCATGGTTATTTTTTAATCCATGTCTGATAATTCCAATATCTGAAGTCTTTGCACATCTGTTTACTCTGTCGTTTATACTGCTTCTCACACATGGTGCCTGGGTTTCTGTTTGTGTGCTTCTTTTACTTTTTACTGTGAGGTGCTTATGTCTTGTAAAATTTTTCGTAGGAATTTTCTGAGGTCTAAGATGAAGGCACATTTCCTAGAGGGGATTTACCTTTTTTCCTACCAATCATTTAGGGGCACTGCCATACCGAGACCAATTTAGACTAAACTTACAACTTGAGGTTTTCTGAACCACACAGTTGATAAGAATTTGTGCTTCAAATCCACATGTGAGAGCTGGCCTGGTGCTACAGCTTCTCAGAGACAGCCCCTACTCCCCGCTACTCACCATCAAGGCAACCTTCCATGCAGCCCCATGGTGATAGAGGTGGAAGGGTTATTTACTTCTGGTTCTCTTACCAGAGGGGTCTTAGTGTTAAGTGGGAGCATTTTGTATTATACTCTTTTTATGGGCCAAATTGTGTCCCAGATTCATATGTTGAAACTCCAGTCCCCAAACAGGGGTATCCAACCAGGGGTGGCATCTCTGGGCCACACTGGAACAAGAGTTGTCTTGGGCCACACATTAAATATATTGTGACACATAATCACAAAAATATCTCATAATGTTTCAAGTAAATTTACAATTTTGTGTTGGGCCAAATTCATAGCCACCCTGAGCCTCATGCAGCCCTCAGGCCACAGGTTGGACACCCTGGCTTACAATGTGACTGCATTTGGAGGTAGGGACTTTAAAGAGGTGATGAAGTTAAAGCCAAGCCCTTAAAGTGGGCTGTATTCCAATCTGACTGGTGTCTGTATAAGAAGAGGAAATGTGGACAGAAAAGGAGACAGCAGGGAGACACCTGTGCAGAGGAAAGACCATGTGAAGACAGAGAAAAGCAGCTGTCTACAAGTCAAGGTGAGATCCCTCAGAATTAAACCAAACCTGCTGACACCTTGATCTTGGACTTCTAATCTCCAGAACTGTGGAAAAAATAAATTTCTGTTGTTTAAGCCACCCAGTCTAGTAGTTTGTAATGGCATGCTTAGCGAGCTAATTCAACTCCCCACCTTGTTTGTCACTGGCCTGTGACTTCTTCACAACCCAAGGGGCTGTGAAGATTGTAGCTCAGGTTTGCCAGATTTGGCATATGCCCTTAGGGCGGAGACTCCAGTGCTCCCGTTTCCTTCCAGAGATTCCACATCCTCTTTGACTTTAACCCAGTAATTCCTTGCAATCTTGCCATCTCTTTGATGGTTTTAAGAAGTTTTGTTTGTTTTAAAATAGTATCCAGCATTTTTAGTTATTTTCTGTGGGACAGTCTATCAAAATACCTCCCTCCATAGATCAGCTTTGCTGGAATTGCAGCTCTGCTATGGTGAGGAGGTAATGTGCCAAGATGTCAACGGTCGCAATAATGGCAGATTTCAAAAAGGATAGAGGGAAGGAGGCAGGAGGGTGGAAGAGAAAAGGAGAGAGGGAGGCAAGTGGAGAAAGAGGAGGGGAGAGTGAGAGAGAAGAAAGAAAAGTCAAGAAATAACAGATCAGACGTAAGAGATGAAGAAGATGGGGAAAATGAAGGACAACCTCAAGTATTCAAGTCTAGAAAGAGAAAGAATTGTGGTTGCTATCAAAGAAGTCTAGAATAAAAGTGAATATTTGGAAAATGACCACAAATACAGTTTAGAGCGGTGATTTTCAACTGTTTTTAACTCGGAGCACACATAAACTACTAAAATTCTGCAGCACACCAAAAAATACTTTTTACTGATCTGACAAATATATATATATATATATAATTTTGATTTATCTGCAAAATAAATAATCGTAGTAATAGTAATTACCTACCCTTTTTGTTCCAAAGTGACTTTTTAAAGAATTAGGTGTCTCTACTTGTATGTAAGGATTTGTTGTACCAAAAAGTAACCAGTTAGAAACAACCCTATTATAGGATGTGACCAGCAACAGCAACTCTTTGATATGACCTGTGTATTTATTGTTCAAGACAGGGCATTCACATCTGATAGCTATTGATGTATTGGCTGTTACCATTCCTTAAAAAAATTTGACAACCTAAGGGAAAAGAGGTCAGTGCCTCCAACTAAACTTTTCCAGAGACTCCCAGCAGATTTCTGCATTTTTGCTCATTGACCATGATCGTGTTTTAAGGCATAATTGAAAGAAAATTACTTCTCATCCAAAGGTCTCTAAACTTCATGATGATGTGACCCTGGTATTTATCCTAAATTAGATTCCACAGGATAGGAACACTCTCTTACAAAGCAGCTCAGCACTGTGTTCATGATATTAGCTGTGGTGATTTTTAAAAATACCCACACATTCTTTGATATGTTTTCCTTTAAAGAATGGCACCTAAGTCCTCTCCTCTCTGGTGTGGGCCAGATTTAATGACTTCCAGTGAAAATAATGTGGCAGAGTGACGGCATGAGACTTCCCAAACGAGGTCATAAAAGGTATTGCAGTTCCTACTTTGCTCCTTCTTAGATCGCCTGCACTGGAGAGAACCAGTTGCTGTGCCATGAGGACACTTAAACAGCTTTGTGGAGAGACCCATGTGCAAGAAACTGGGGTTTCCTGCCAACAGCCAGCACCGACTCGCCAGTCCCAGTCAAGTCTTCACATGGCATCTTCTCTGTAACTTGCTAAGAGCCCTAACCAGAACCACCTAGCTAAGCCACTCCAGAATTCCTGACCCACAGAAATTATGTGAGATAATAAACGTTCACTGTCATTTAAAGTCACTCATTTTTGGAGTAATTTGGTGTGCCGCAATAGGTGACTAATGTCACAACCCCTCTGAGTTCCTTGCATTCTTGGTAAGCCTGGCCCCAGGGCAATATGACTACTGGCATCCATATGGGTGATACCTCTTTGATATTCCCTGAAAAATCTTCCTTCTGGAATATTGATTCCATTCCCTCCACTCCCCAGGGAGGTGGCCTTCCTCAGACTGGATGAATCCTCTGATTGTGGTGTACAGCTAGAAGGGAGGGTAGAGGTACTGACTTAAAGGCAGCAGGTTTCAGCCATGCCATCTGCCATCTTTTTTCTCAGACAATATAGGTATTGCAGGGCCTTGGCTAGCTACCTAAGAGGGAAAATGGGAACCAACCAAACTAGGTATTGTGGGGACTCTTTGGTCATTTTCTGGCTTCTAAGACAGTGTCCTCCCCAAGGCCTGACTTATCTTCTGTGTTAGTTGCTGTAGGTTCTCTTTGTGCATGTCAGAGGTTTTCATTTTTACCACAAAGAAGAAGAAGAAGAAGAAGAAGAAGAAGAAGCAGCAGCAGCAGCAGCAGCAGCAGCAGCAGCAGAAGAAGAAAGAGAAATCTTTGCACTTCCCTAAAGTCGTAGCAGCAATATTAAGGTCCTAAACAATTAATTCCTCCTCTGGCCGCTGGGAGCTGGACTGTGCTGTAAGGACTAGCCTCATCCTTCAAGACTCAGTTTTTCCCCACTGCCCAAGCCCCATTTTTATAAAAGATTAAGAGGTGAGCCAGTTTTGGAAGGATTTTGAGTGTTTCTCTACTTCGGCAGCTGGGGTTAGTGCCATTGAAATGATTCTTCCTTTCCTGAATAGAGACTCAGGCTTTTAGAAATTCACCCTAAGACAAGGGCATTATGATGACTTATTAGTTTCCCAGAGCTACCACAAAAAATTACCACAAACTGGGTGGTTTAAAGCAACAGAAATGCATTCTCTCACAGTTCTGGAGGCCAGACGTCCAAAATCGAGGAGTCAGAAAGTTCACGGGAAGACTCTAGGGAAGCATCTAGTCCATGTCTTACTCTTAGCTGCTGGTGTTGTCAGCAATCCTTGGCATTCCGTGGCCTGCGGTTATAGAACTCCAGTCCGTCTCTGTCATCACATTGCATTCTTCCTATGAGTCTGAATTTTCACATGGATGTTTTCTTGTAAGGGCATCGTTCATACTGGACTATGGCAGGCTCCTGATCCAGTATGACTGCATATTAACTAATTATATCTGCAATGATTCTATTTCCAAATGAGGTCACATTTTGAGGTACTGGGGCTTAGGACTTCAACCTATATTTAGGGGGGTACAATTAATCTATAACAATGACTTTATCTCTGATTTAGTAAATTTAATCATGAATGCAAACTCTAACACAGGTGCCCTCACACTCTTTCATCAGTCACCCCGTTTCTGTCTAGGGAATTTATTCACTTTGTAGGACTCTTTCATGCTTGGTCTCATCAGTATCTGCTGGCATTTCTGAAATCAGCAGATTTCTGAGGGGTCACGTCAGCTCTGTGCGACACATTTACAACCAGATCATGGCCTTTGTGTCCAGATGACTTGGCTCTAATTCTAGTCTAGGGTTAGACTATATCCTCAAGCAGGTATGGGATACCCCAGCACTCTAAGACATCCTGGACAAGCTCAACAAAGAGCTGACACTAATCTTGAGCCAGTAGTAGTTATACAATAGCTTTACTCTTCTTTAATTCAATTTAATATTTACTGTGAGCCCCTGATATCTGGGGTGGCAAAATTTAGTTTCAGTTAAGTTGGTTTCCTCTTGTTTTATCTGAGTTGTGCCTAAGTTCTGTGGGACCTTGCATTACGCTCCCTAGGGGATTCATGTGGTCCTTGGTTGTTATCGTTTCACACCAGCACCTTTGAGGTGCTTGGTGGACCCCCAGGCACCAGGGGCTCTCCTTTGTTTCCTTACGCAGGACATCTTGGGGTCCAAAAGCCCTACACGAACTACATGTCTGTGTCACCCCTGACCATACAGAAAATCATCTCTCAGACCACAGTGGGGTAAGGGAAGCTCTAAGGTTGTTGAAGGTTATCTGCTGTTTCCATGTTGTCTTGAAAGATCTTTCTGAGATAGGCAGGGGCACAAGGTCTCCCTCTCTAAGGATGTATGTGTGTGTGTGTGTGTGTGTGTACAGACACACAACTATATACATGTATGTTTTATACATATATATTTTATATATATAAAAACAAGCATTATAAGTTCAGGTGTAATATATAATGTATATTATATACATAATATATAAATATTATATATTACACCTGAACTTGTAATACTTCCCCTCCACCTTTAACAGCCCAGAGATTCCTTATCTGGTCTGAGATCAGGGAAGCCGGTCCTACTCATGTAGGGGAGGAAAAATACTTTTTCTCTTCCATCCTAGTTCAGTTGTTGTGCCATGAAAATTAAACTAATGAAAGACAGGTTAATAAGAGAAGGAAACTGAGTTTATTTATATGTACAGTGCACACACATGCAGGGGAATTCAGTGATAAGTAACTCCGAACAGGGGTTAGAATTTGGGGCTTATATACCACTTTAATAGGTAAAGGGGAGGGTAGAGAAGGTGACTTACAAAAAGATAAGTGACTTTTTTAAAAGATAAAAGTTTTTCGGGGTTTTCAGGAGAACAAATAGGAGATAAGAAAGTTGCAATAATGGCTGTACAGGTATGAGTGGTCTTTCTGTCCCCTTCAGAGCCGTAGAATTTCCTGGAGAAGGAATCTGAGGTAAGTTTTAGTTATGTTCTCCCTTCTGGGAGTAGATCTGTGCTGAAGAGGAACTTATCTCCTAGGTGTTTGTTGCTTTTAGTAACATAAGGGAAGTTCTCAGAAGGATATTTTTCTGCATCTGTTGAATCTCAAATGTCTTCAGTTTCACATAATCTTTATACCAAGTGGTCTATTTTTGGGTGGCATATTCGATGTCCTTCACTCAACAACAGATATTCTTACAACTCTATTGTTCTTGTGTGTTAAGTACTCTCTGGGGGCTAGATTTTCCAACTCAAAAGCCTAGAACTAACTTCTTTTTTCTTTATCTGCTTTTTCCTAGATGAACCTTTTCTGAAGAAATGTCAAATAGCCCAGCTGACTAAATATGGGAAGGACCAAACAATGCAAGGACTGGGTAAACAAGTGGTTATATAACAGGGTGTAGGCTTAACATGGTGTAGGCTGAGAGGCTCCAGGGCCCCCAACAAGCCTAGCTTGGGGCTGGGAAAAACAACAGCAGAGGGATTGAGAGTTATTTTGCATATCAATAACAGCAGGCTAGCTTCATAGCCTGTGGGGAGCCAGGGAGATATGCAAGACTTTGACCCATGCTGTAGCTGGGAGGTAGCTCATTAACCCCCATTAGGTGATGGTTCCATCCACACCACGGGGCCATGCCTGCCCGGACGAAGTATGGCAGCCAAGAAAGGCAGAAAATACTGGAGTGCTAGTAGGTGTAGCTGAATGTGGGAGGAGTTGGAAACAGGGTTAGAGAGGAAGATCTGTGCTGGAATTTAAACCCAGGTATGGCAGCCAGGCAGGGGCTTAAACACACGGTTTTGGGAGCAGAGATGGGCTCTCTTGACTACATGGCTTACGAAGCAGGAGAGCAAGATATAGCAGCCATGCAGCACTCTCTCTCAGGGGTTTGAAAGAATCAGAAGGACTCCCACTGGCCCACTATGAGGATGAGCTTTTGGATTAAGAATGAGAACCTAGCCAAGCTATGGACTTCTGTTTCCTTTCCTGAGATACAGTACCCCTGACTGGCCTGGTTTGGCATGGGGAGGCAGGACTGTGTGTGTGTTTGTGGGTATATCTTCGTTTCTAAAGGGAGTGGTATTTAATGGCAACATTCCGCCATTACTCTAAACTTATATAACATTTTTTTAAAAGATTTTATTTATTTTTAGAGAGAGGAGGGAGGGAGAGAAACATCAATGTGTGGTTGCCTCCAGCATGCCCCCTACTGGGGACCTGGCCTGCAACCCAGGCATGTGCCCTGATTAGGAATCAAACTGGTGACCCTTTGGTTCACAGTCTAGTGCTCAATCCACTGAGCCACACCAGCCAGGGCAACTTAAATAATTTTTGAATAAATAGTTCCTTTCCTTTTTACCAAACTCTGGCATTGAGGGCCACCGTTCCTAACATGGTGGCAGCAGGCAAAAATGAACCATAGTAAAAAAAAAAAAAAACAACAAAACAACGGGAGGGGATTTGTTTCTGTAACAGTTACTATTTCAAAAACTTATCCTGCCACATACATGCTATAGCATTTCATCTCCTCAACAACTCTGTGAGGAAGATTTTATTGTCTGTTTTACAGTTGAGGAGATACTCAGAGAGGTTAGGAATATACAACTAGAAGCAAAATTTGAATCCACATCAGTCTGATTCTAGAATCTAGTCTTGCCATCTCACCATACACTACCTTTAGGCATTTGGAAGTCTAACCTGAATGCTCCAGGCCAATTTAACCAACCCATGGGTGCAAATGAGGTCACATTAGCACTTACTAAAAATCTTGTTAGTAGGTCACCTCTCACTTGTACACGTAGGATATCAGCCTCTTTCAAAATGTCTCCCAAGAAGATTTTCATAGATGTTCAAGAACAAGTTCTCTCATCTATTTTCCTAGGCAAGAACTAACACAAAAATGATACTCATGCTGCCTATTGTACCATGAATGATAAAGCTCCCTTTTTCTAACCCAGGAATCTTAGGTCTTTTGCCAATGTCCTTGAAACAGTAATAGACTAACTGCTGAACTTGTAAGTAGGATAAAATCAAATCCCAGACCTGACACCTGGCACAGGCTTGAGGTCAGGTGCTATGTGGTGGCAAGCATATGAAACTGTTTAGAGCCCAGGCAGAACTGGTTGCTGTAGCAGTGGCTGAAATAAGAGTCAGGCAAAAACAAGAGAATCCAAAAAGGTTATAATTTTGGAGAAAGTTACGTGAGAGGGAGAGTGAATGGAGCATCTCAGGCAAGGTCATTTTGCAACAGCATTTCCAAAACATTCTGAAAATTTGTCATTGAAATTTACAAAAAAATATTTTGGGCTGGTAAAAAAAAAAAATTTGGCACTGGCTGGTGTGGCTCAGTGGATTGAATGCTGGCCTATGAACCAAAGTATCACCAGTTCCGTTCCCAGTCTAGGGCCCATGCTTGAGTTGCAGGCCAGGTCCCCAGTAGGGGACTTGTGAGAAGCAACCACACATTGATGCTTCTCTCCTTCTTTCTTCCTCCTCTTCTCTAAAAAATAAAATCTTAAAAAGATATTTTGGACACAATAAGTAGTCATATAATCATACATATGAATAGGTGTCCTTTACTCCTAAGTACTGGTTGAAAATATCTAAAATGAGGGATAAATGAGAGTAAAATAAATAGATAACAGTCCCCCAAATTAAAGACGGTCATTTCCTAAGATCTACAGAGAAGGAAAAGAAATAAAGCAGCACACACACAGCTAAAATTCAACTTTCTTAGTACCTTCAGATTATAAACTGTTAAAAATATACCTTTATTCCAAATCAATATGTGGAGCTAGCATAATACTTTTAGTTCTTTTCCCTCCCTATTAACTATTTCTCCTGTGGTTCAGGGATCTCTTGAGACCTAGGGGCGCAGGTAGGCAGGGGCCTCTTGTAACATATGAACTATGCAAAGGATCACTGAGTGACCGATGGGAACCAATGGGCATGGGTCACAGATTTCAAGGACTAATTTTCAAAAAATCAACTTTATTGAGGTATAATAACACAATAAAAATGTACCCATTTTAAGTTACTGTTCGTTAACTTTTCAGATAGGGAACATTTCCATGATTTCTAGTATCTGGTATGCTTTGTCATCTAACAGTACCAGACAGGGGCCTGGTAGGCATAGATGGCCCTATTAAACTAGGTAATTTGACTAGGATTATTTACAAAGATGTGGGCATGGTATAGGGAAAGCACAAGACGGTTCTGTGCAGCAATGCCAGAGAGCTGCTACCACTTGTACAATAGAGGGGTGGAGAAGAGAAAGCAGTTACCAGAATCTGGATTGGCTGTGTAGAGAGCGCTGTCTTACAGGAGTTCTGACTTACGGTTGGGGGCACAGCTAGACACAGACTGGGGTCATCCTGCAGAGGAGCCATGGAGATAAACATTCCAGTCACACTTTCCTCTGATTTACTGTTAGGGCTCCTCTTGGCATAACTAGAAGTCAGGGGGTAATGGAGCCCCTCTATTTAGTCCTTACGTTATCCTCTTAGTTCGGTTCTCATCTTTTTGGTTGCTTGTGCTATTTTGCAATATTAAAATTGCTACTTCTTCTTCCCTAAAGACATGGCTTAGGTAATTATGCCTTTTATCTATTTTTGGTTTGTGACCTGTTCTTATTGGTTCAAAGGGAATTTTTTCTTCTAAAAATAAACTAGTTAAATTCATGTAACTTTAGCTTTATACAAATAAAAGCCTTAAATACAAGTTTTCTGCCCTGGTTGGTGTGGCTCAATGGATTGAGTGCCAGCCTGCAAACCAAAGGGTCACTGGTTCAGTTCCCAGTCAAGGCACATGCCTGGGTTGTGGCCCAGGTCCCCAGATGGGGGTGTGTGAGAGGCAACCACACATTAATGTTTCTCTCCCTTTCTCCCTCCCTTTCCCTAAAAATAAATTTTAAAAAATCATATATATATTCCAAGCACTTGCCAATAAGAAGGAATCAATTTTTTTTTATTTACAAGGTGCTCTTCCAATCATTTTTCAGATCTTGAGATTTTTGAACTTGTTTTTTTAAATATATTTTATTGATTATGCTATTAGTTGTCCCATTTCTCCCCCATCATTCCCCTCCACCCTGCACACCCCCTCCCACCCACATTCCCCCTTTTAGTTCATGTCCATGTGTCATAAGTTCTCTAGCTTCTACATTACCCACACTATTCTTGCCCTCCCCCTGTCTATTTTCTACCCACCATCTATGCTACTTATTCTCTGTACCTTTTCCCCTCTCTTCTCCTCCCACTCCCCTGTTGCTAACCCTCCATATGATCTCCATTTCTGTGGCTCTGTTCCTGTTCTAGTTGTTTGCTTTTGTTTTAGGTGTGGTTGTTAATAGCTGTGAGTTTGCTGTCTTTTCATTGTCATATTTTTTTATCTTCTTTTTCTTAGATAAGTCCCTTTAACATTTCATAGAATAAGGGCTTGGTGATGATGAACTCCTTGAACTTGACCTTATCTGAGAAGCACTTTATCTGCCCTTCCATTCTAATGACAGCTTTGCTGGATAGAGCAATTTTGGATGTCCCTGCCTTTCAAGACTTCAAATATTTCTTTCCAGCCTCTTCTTGCCTGGAAGGTCTCTTTTGAGGAATCAGCTGACAGTCTGATGGGAACTCCTTTGTAGGTGATTGTGCCCTTATCCCTTGTTGCTTCTAGAATTCTCTCCTTCATTTTAATCTTGGCTAATGTAATTACGATGTGCCTTGGGGTGTTCCTCCTTGGGTCCAACTTCTTTGGGACTCTCTGAGCTTCCTGGACTTCCTGGAAGTCTATTTCCTTTGCCATATTGGGGAGGTTCTCCTTTATTATTTGTTCAAATAAGTTTTCTACTTGTTGCTCTTCTTCTTCCCCTTCTGGGACCCCTATAATTCGGATGTTGGGCCGTTTAAAGATGTCCTGGGGGTTCCTGAGCCTCTCCTCATTTTTTTGAATTCTTGTTTCTTCCTTGTTGTCTGTTTGGTTGTTAGTTTCTTCCTTCTGGTCCACTCCATTGATTTGAGTCCCAGTTTTCCTTCCATCTCTATCAGTTCCCCATGCGTCTTCCTTCATTTCACGTATTGTAGCCTTCATTTGTTCATCTAATTTGTGAGCAAAATCAACCAATTCTGTGAGCATCCTGATGACCAGTGCTTTGAACTGTGCATCTGATAGATTGGCTATCTCTTTGTCGCTTAGAGGAATTGTCTCTGGGGCTCTGATTTGTTTTCCATTTTGAGCCATTTTTGGTGTTTTGTTTTTGTTTTTTTTTGTTTTGGTTTTGGTCTGGTTGTGGCTGTTACGTAGTGAGGGGTGGAGCCTTAGGTGTTCCCCAGTGTGGGGCAGCCCCATCGCTGAGTTGTGACGCTGTACATGGGGGCGGGGTCCGAGAGGGAACAATAGCGCCTGCTCCTCTCTTGAGTTCCCATCCTTTCAGCCGCTTCCCCTTCACCTGGATTATCTGCGTGCGCAAATGTGGGACCACCTGGTCAGCCGGCCGCCTTGCACAGCCTCACTGGGTCTGCACAGTTGCCACCCCGTGCGACAGCCGCCACCTGTGAGCCTGACAGCCACCTGCACACTTGGGAACCACCAGCCACTGCTGCCTGTGTTCCCGGGTCCGCACCTCCACTTTTTCCTGCTGCAACTCCGCCCCTCTTACCAGTCTGGATGAATGGTTGTTGGACTTCCTTAGAGTTCAATTTTCCATTAGCTCTGCTTGTTTCTAAATATTTGTTGTCCTTAATTTTGGTTGTGAGAGGAGGCACAGTGTGTCCACCGACGCCTCCATCTTGGCCGGAAGTCCAAAGCTGTGGTTGTTTAAAGAAAGCACGTCGAGACTGGTAGGAGGGACAGAGAAGAGGAATGAATGGGCTGGTCCTACACCCACGTGTGGTGGATAAAAATTTTGGAGGGATATCTCAGGAGATATCCCAAGAAAGGGATATCCCAAGAAGGGGATATCTCAAGAAGTCCCAACTCCACACCAGGCCTCCCAGCCAAGGGTTCCAGTGCCAAGAAGAGAAATCCCCATAACTTTTGACTGTAAAAACCAGTGAGGAGTAAGGCTGAGGAAGGCAGAAACTTCTGGAGTTCTAGGCAGTCCCTCTTAAAGGGCCTGCACAAAGACTGACTCAGACCTACTCCCTCTGAGCTCCATTGCAAGGGCAGCAGGTTGAAAGGCATCAGAGACATACGGGGAGGAACTGAATTGTCCAGCATCAGGATGGGAGCTGGGGCAGGAAGACAGCTTTCTTCCAGTGAAAAATGCTGGAAGAAGCCATTGTTCCTCTCTGAACCCTCCACCTGCACAGCCGGAGCTGGCAGGTAGGAGCCGTATCTGAGACTCCATCAATGCCCATACTGTTTGCCCCACCCTGGCAACTCCAAGGCTCTGCCCCACCCAAGTTATGGGCCCACCCATGCTGTTTCGAGTGGTTTTTCCATATAAATGGCTTGTCTTGGCCCATGCTTCAGATTTTCCTAAATTCTTTCAAACAAACAGCATTTGGTGTCAGCAAGCCCCATACCTATCACTGAGTTGCCCCAGACCTGGCACTAGCAGCAGCCAGCTTTGATTCACAGCTTGACCTCACCTGGGCAACTCCAAGCACAGCAAAAGCAGTGGCCATCTGCAATGACTTTGTAGCTTATGCTATGTGACCCTGACCAAAATACTGGCAGTGGCTGACCTGGGATGTGCTGATAGTAAGCAAAGCTCAACTATAACAGGAAGGTGTAGATGGTGGGTGCATCTTGAGTACCTAGCTTAGGTGTTAGGGGAGGTTGTGCCAATGGACCCCCCCAGGACACCTACTACGTTATGGCACACTACCAAGACATGGAATTAAAGCAGCTCTACCTAATACATAGAAACAAACACAGGGAGGCTGCCAAAAGGAGGAGACAAAGAAACATGGCCCAAATTAAAGAACGGATCAACACTCCAGAAAAAGAACTAAATAAAATGGAGACAAACAATCTACTAGATGCAGAGTTCAAAACATTGGTTATAAGGATCCTCAGTGAACTTAGAACGAACCTCAACATCATAAAAAAGATCCAGTGAGAAAGAAAGGATACACTAACTGAAATAAAGAACAACAGTAGAATAGATGAAGCTGAGAATCAAATCAATGATCTGAATATAAGGAAGCAAAAAACAATCAACTAGAACAAGAAGAAGAAAAGAGAATCCAAAAAAATGAGGACAGTATAAGCAGCCTCTGGGACAACTTCAAGAGGTCCAACATTTGCATCATAAGGGTGCCAGAAGAAAAGAAAGAGCAAGAAACTGGAAATCTATTTGACAAAATGAAAGAAAACTTCCCTAATTTGGTGAAGGAAATAGACATGTAAGCCCAGGAAGAAAGGGAATCTAAAACAAGATGGATGCAAAGAGGCCCACTCCAGGACATATCATAATTAAAATGCAAAGGTTAAAGATAAAGAGAGCGTGTTAAAAGCAGCAAGAAAAGAGCTGTTAGTTACCTACAGGGGAGTTCCCACAAGACTGTCAGCTGATTTCTCAATAGAAATTTTACCATCTGGGAGGGATTGGCAAGAAATACTCAAAGTCATGAAATCCAGGGACCTACAGCCAAGGTTGCTCTACCCCGCAAAACTATCATTTTTAATCAAAGGGTAGATAAAAAGTTTCCTATGCATGAAAAAACTAAAGAAGTTCGTCATCACCAAACCATTATATGAAATGTTAAAGGGATTTATTTACAAAAAAGATCAAAACTATGAATAAAATGGCAAAAAATACATATCAACTGAATCTAAAAAATAAACTAAGCAAACAAGAACAGAGACAGAATCATGGAAAGGGAGAGCATTTTGAAGGTTGCCAGATGGGAGGGGTGTGTGGGGAAATAAGTGAAGAGGGGATTAAGAAGTACAAATGTCATTACAGAACAGCCTTGGGGATGTAAAGTACAGTATAGGAAATGGAGTAGCCAAAGAACTTATACACGTGATCCATGGACAGGAACAATGGTGGGGGGATTGCCTGAGGGAGTGAGGGGTGCTGGGTGGAGGGGGCCAAAGGGAGAAAAATCAGGACAACTCTAATAGCCTAATAAAAACTTAATTAAAAAAATGCAAAAATAAAAAAAAAACCCATTGACTTCATATAATTTCAGTGCCTCTTGCTAAAATTACACTATTCTTCTGTCATGTTTTTTTGTTTTGCAATATAGGCTTACTCTGGAGAGTTACTTCGTTATGATCTATTTCAATTACTCAAATGCCCTCCTTAAATTATGTGTTCTAACTCTGTTATTTCTGGGGTGTTCCTTCTTAGGAGCTCTGGGAATTTCGTGATGACACCTGAGGCCTTAATTTTCCACAAAATTTTTCTGAGAAATTTCGGAGAGGTGATCTTTTCATTCTTGTAGATGAGAAATTGGAAAGCTCAAGACAGTGATAGCCTAAGGTGACTGTTAACCTGTGTACAGGGTGGCACATACAAACCCTTAGCTCTGGTCAAGATCGGGTCGCTAGGATATAATGAGGGCAATAGAAACTGAACAATTGGGAGGGCTTCCTACGGGTATTTGAGAAGGTTCTCTGCAATTTTCTTCCATAGACCTTTAATGAGGTTTTTACCTCTCCAAGGCATGTTTAAGCACCATTTCCCCACACGTTTTAGCCCTCCATCTTGTCAGGATGGGAGCTTTCCAGGTTTTTGCCTTTGAAATTTCAAGATATTCTAGTCCTGGAATCCATTAAAGGAAAACATCTGTGTGGTTTCCTTCTTGTCTCTCAGGTTTAAGCTCAACATTCTAAATTCTGTGATAGAAAAAACACCTCCCCAGACTCCTTTGTCGGCAAGTTCCCCATTATGTTCTATTAGTAAGAGGCACTAGGAGGAAAGGGGGAAAGCGACAAGTTGCTTTTTTGCTGTTCCTGTCAGTGTTGCCCTAGGAGTGGCAGTTGACCACAGCTTCCAAATTCCTTCAATTCTACAACTGAACTCACTAGGCCATTTGAGAGTACCAGCATCTGAGAGGTGCTTCGTTCTCAAAGTTCTGAACACTAGGTCCACAGGGTCCACCCTCCCTCACCCCCCGACCTCTTTATTCTGGTAACCCAAACCCTTCCCATCTGCTTCCCAGCTCAGGGTGGTAGCCGTTTCCTGCAGCTGTCACTTTTGGGTTTGGTGTTTCCTTTTGATCCAACATCTGTCTAAACCAATTCTTTGCAGTACTGCATACCCTCTCCCGAAAGACCTACTGGGATTTTTATTTTCTTAACTGAACTCCAACTGATGCACCCAATGTAATCTACATTTGTCTAGCAGAAACTGAACAGGGAGTAGGGTTTTCATCCTGACCCTGGGACACAGGTCAGTCTAACCTGCAGTAAGAATAGACACCCCAAACATTTTGTGGAGGATCAGACTCAAAGCCTTGTGAATTGAACTGGCTTCAGAGAGAGCCTAATTGTGGCAGCTTGGGAGTACAAAAGCCAAGTAGAAGAGAAATGTAAGTAAGTAAAAATATAAAGAGAACGGTCCCCTCAGTTGAACTCAGGTTCTGTGTTGTTCCAAGTCCTGCCAAGACAAGGCAAAATATTGTGGGGGGGGGGGGTGGAAACTAGACCCAAACTTTAAAGTCATCCTTGTTTAAGATCTTTACACAGAAGTAATGGGTAAACCTAGAGTAGTGGTTCAACTCCCTGGTCTCTCTTAAGAGTTTTTAGTATTTTACACACCTTTTATGCATACCAAATGTGTGGAACTAGTATAGGAACTTGAAGAATCCATGAAGTATTTCTGAGAACTGGTTTCCTCTGCGACATAGGTCTCTTGTGACATATGTCTCTTGTGACATCTGGCAGGGGAGACATGAGTGGAGTCTTCATCAGTAGAAAAATGATAATTGCCAATTTATGCCACACCTGGGAATTTATGGGAGCATGAAGCACTGGGGTGAAAGTGGATTGGTGGATGGGGTGAACAGTCAGGGGGAAGAACTATCACCTTATTTTCTTGAGCCAGGGCCTGTGCCAGGTGCTTTATGTATATTACCAAACTCTTGATAGCAACTGTTGGTTACATTATGATTTCTATTTACAAATTAAGAAAGTGAGATAATGAAAATGGCTCACCTAAGATCACATAGGTAGAGACCAAGAAGGGAATTCTTCTCTTTCTGCCTGCACTGTATGTCCTTGTTTAGATGGTCCAAAGCTCACACACATATTACTAGTCCAACAGTTCAATTCCCTATGGATTAAGTATTTTTGAGAACTAAGGAATCTAAAGACATTTAAAGCCAATCTTGGCTCACAGGCCCCACAAAAAAAGGTGGCATACAGATCTGGCCCCTGGAATGTAGTTTGCAGACCTGTTCTAGGTCTTTCATTTGAGACCCTTGTGTATTAACAGGCTTCCTTCCCTTGGTAGATACTGAACTTTCCTTCTCAGTACTGTAAACCTGATGAGAACTCTTTGCTTTTCACAGGTTTTCAGCCTTTTATCCTCTGCACTGAGTAGTTTCAAAATACTGCAATTACCTTGATAGGAAAACTGGCCTTGTGTTTGATGACCCTCAAGTCTCCAATACCGTCACTTTAGCTTCACGAAATGGCCAAGAGCTCTGCCAGTTTCTGTTCACCAGCAGCAGCCCCAATTCTTGCCCTGCATTCAGAACAGGCACCTGCTATCAGTAAAAAGGTGGGTGCAAACATCAGTTCTCCACTCTCCAGAATCTTAACCTCTGTATTAATCAGTTTCAGTAGCTCTATGATAATTTAAGTAGACAATTGTACATTGTTATGTGGCTTATTTCATTGTTTTCAGCCATGCTACATGGAAATGTTAAGTTTTTTTTAAAAAATTTTATTTATTTTTGGGGAGATAGGAAGGGAGAAAGAGAAACACTGATGTGCGATAGAAACATCGATAGGTTGCCTCTCACATGCCCTCAACCAGCAACCTGGACCACAACCCAGGCATGCGCCCTGACTGGGAGTTGAACCAGTGACCTTTCGGTTTGCGGGATGATGCCCAACCCATTGTGCCACACGAGTCAGGGCAGTTTTGCTTTTCAAATAATTTTAAAATAGTATGTTAAAGCTACACAATTTCAAATTCATTCATTGCTAGTTCTAAAAATTCGAAATGCTATTTTTTTCATGCTGAACACAATTTAAAGGCAAAAAAGACCCTCTAGAGTGGTGCAGACTAAGATATATAAGCTTCCTTTACATTAAAATTTTTGGCCAGGTGATATATTATGATTGAAAATTCAATCATAGTATAAAAGAACATACTGTGATATACTGAAAAGGCATTCTTCCACTATCTCATGGCCACCCAGTCTCCCTTCCTGCCGGCAGAACTGTTTCTCCTTCCAGGCATATTTTATACAAATACATATACATGGTTCTATTTTTTGGACAATAGTTGCACACTATATATACTATTTAACTCTGTATTTTACAGTTATTTTCATATATGTAAAATGATGGGGTTTTTTGTTTAACCGCTATACAGTTTTCCATTTTACCATCATTTACTTCAGTGTCCACTAATACAACATTATGGTTGCTTCTAAGTCTGTTATTACAAACAATGTCATACAAAAATGTTTTGTACATGTCACTCCACACACACATATGTGAAGACGGCTTTCAGAAATTCCTAGAGGCAGCATTGTCAAGTTTACCTCCAAAGGGATTTAAACTTTTCCACTCATACCAAGCAACATGAGTACATATTTCCCTACACTATTGTCAAGATTTAAAAAAATCACACACACATACACAAAAACAAAACCAATCTACTAATCTGAAGAGTGGAAAAAATGTATGAGCATAAGTGATATCATGCATCTTTTCAAATATTTTAGAGACATTTATATTTCCTTTCCTGGGAACTATTCTCCTTGGTATCAAACATAAACTTTTCTAATTTTCCTTTTTGGTTATTAGTCTTTTTCTTAACGAATTAGGAGACAATTTATATAAAGGAGATTGTCTCTTTGTAATGAAGTACATCTATTTCTTTCCCAGTTTGCGGTATCTTCCAATTTTCTTTTACAGTAGTTTTTGTAAAACATATAATAGTCCATTCTTTCTTTTAGTATTTTCTGATTCTCGACCTCTGCAGTTTTAGTACTCCCTGAGAAATTAAAGGCTCTCATATCCTTTCCACAAAAAAAGAAAAAGAAGCAATACATTCTGATGACTAACAAAATATTAACTAGTTTCTAACAAAAAGGCTAGTTTTCTACCAAAAAGTACATAGTAGGACTACTAGAAAGACAAATTAGAGCCCTGGCTGGTGTGGCTCAGTGGGTGGAATGCTGACCTTCGATCCCAGTCAGGGCACATGCCTGGGTTTCGGACCAGGTCCCCAGCTGGGGGCGTGGGAGAAGCAATGGATTGATGAATCTCGCAACAGCAATGTTTCTCTGCTTCTTTCTCCCTCCTTTACCCTCTCTCTAAAAATAAGTAAATAAAAATGTTTTTAAAAGATTTTTTAAAAAGGAAAGACTAATTAAAGAAATTTAAATTTATTTTAAAACCAACTTTAGTCAGGAAGACTTCACAGACAAGTAATTAATTTTTTTTTTTTTAGATTATTTATTTATCTTTAGAGGGGAAGGGTAGGAGAGAGGGAGAGGGAGAGAAATATCAATGTATGGTTGCCTCTCGTGTGTCCCCTGCTGGGAACTGGCCTGCAACCCAGGCATGTGCCCTGGCTGGGAATCGAACCTCGATCCTCTGGTTCACAGGCCCGTGCTCAATCCACTGAGCTACACCAGCCAGGGCACAAGTAATTAAATATATAAATTCTAGGTACAGCACACTATCCCCCCCACTTTCGGTCATGGACTATTTCAGGAAAATTTAATTATATAACTTTTATTTTTTTACTTTTTATTTATTTTTAGAGAGAAGCGAAGGAAGGAAGAAAGAGAGGGAGAGAAACACTGATGTGCAAGGAAACATAGATTGATTGGTTGCCTCTCACACACTGCCAACTGGAGACCTGGCCGTCACTCCCAGTACAAATGATAATATAAGTAAATACATGGTTATTTATGTTTCAGGTTCCACAACACAGTATACTGTGATTTAACTCTCCTACAGCAAATGCCCATGTTTTCCCCCTGAAATAGAAGATTAATAGAAATGTTAATTTCCAAAATTACAGGTAATTTAATAACTAATTTTGATTTTGATGCCAGCCTCTGCAGTGCAACAAGCTGTAAAACCCCAATGTTTTCTGTCATTTGGCAAAGAATTCGGGAGAATGCTCTACCTAACAACTATACCTGCTGCTCTGTCCTGGACCCAGTTTCTGATTGCCCATCGAGTTCCAGTGCTTCCAAAGTGTCAGTTTGCTCTACTCAGCCTAACCTCTACTCTTCATTCTTTTGCATAAAAAGTCTTTTCCTTTCTGTCAATCCCAATTTTCCAGAAAACTCTGATTCCATGTCATCCTAACCCATTTTAAATAAAAGAAAATGCTACAATGCTTAAAATAATTAAAAAGATAAAAATTAGATTACTTTAAGTGTTATAGAAGATACATTTCACGTGATCTACAAAAACATGGCAAAGTAGCAAAAAAACCCTTACTTTTTAAAACTGATTCCTTAACTACTTGGTATAGTATAATCAAAGCAAGATTACACTATACCAAGTAGTTAAGTCAGGTCAAAAAGGTGAGCAAAGGGCATAAAACACGCATTTTGGGGGGAAAGAGAATGGCACTTGAAACTTTCTTGGGAGTTGGCCCAGACATTCCTGTATCCATTACCTATAAGGATCGTCCAACTTAGCACATCACAGTTGTTAATAAAGGATCCAGACTCTTGTTTATCACTGACTTTGGTAGAATTACATTTCTCATTCCTCCCTCGTAATTGCACTGTCCTTCAATTACAGACAATGAGTGTGCCCACAGAGCAGAATAAAAAAGTATACACCTTCTATAATAGAAAAAAGAGCATCACAATCCAGCTTTACTAGATTTTAAAACATCCCCTCCACTCATGCATTACTCTGTGTATCTCTGAAACATCTGAAAAATACTCCTCTGTGACTTACTAGGCTGTAGGGAATGAGCACTTTTAGATACATTACAATGATCTCTAACAGAATTTGGCATCCTTCTTCCATTAACATTAACTGAATGTTTCACTTGGATATTAAAAGAAGGTTGCCAATGTTCATTTTTTGGGACTCTCCGAGGTTTTGAATACTCTACATCAGTTTGTCCTTTTAAGTTCCTATCTTTGGAATTTTTCCTCTGTCCATTTAGCAATTTGTCTGGAGGTGAGGGTGTGGCACGTAACTGATATTCATCTGGGGACCCTTTTTGCCGGTTTGGCTTCATTTGTTCTTTATTCACTTCTTTCTGAATTTGTAATGCTAATAACCTGTCCTGTTCTTCTTGTTTATGTCTCTCAAAAAGTAGATGTTCCAAATCTAACAGTTTTTGGGTAAAGCTGATTTCTGTTTCTTCTTGCTCTGAGGAAGAAGCAGAGAACATTTTCCTTCTTTTTGCAGAAAAGCATGGATCCATGACTGCTTCAAACAAAGGGTCTTGGTTTTTTCTTTTGGATGTATCTTCATTACTGATCAGTAGACAAGACTCTTCATTTTCTGCCTCACTTGTGTCATTTTCAATTACCTGTGTCAGATCTACTATCGTGCACTCATTCTCTTTAACTTCAGCTTCTCTAGAGCAGGGAACTCTGGTTCTGGGTCCCTCAGAATTTGTGACACATAATTCTTTATCATGATTGCTTGGTCTCATTTTGACTTCTTCAAGGCACCATTCTGTACCACTGGCACACAACTGAGGCATAGGTGATTCTATGAAACACTTTGCATCTTGTTCTTGAATTTCAAGGCATAATTGCGGAGAAAGTGTTGGCATATCTTCCTCAATTTCTTGCCACATAGGGCTCTTCACATCACTACCATCAGTTTCCTGTGGAAAACAGAAAAAGACTGAGTGAACCGCTGATACACATCAAGTCATAACATACATATCTTACACTGATATCATAGTTAAGTTGTCATTAGTAGGTAGTTATTACTACCAGTACTACTAAGGTATATTGATTTTCTCCTATGTTAATACTTTTATTTATTTTTATTGTTCAATTACAGTTGTCCCAATTTCTCCCCGATATATTGATTTCTAACTGTATTTTTATTCTGTGTGCCAGTTTAGAGTAAAATATTCCCTCATTTTTACTCCCACGAAAATCTACAGAGTAACACCCATGAACTAGATTCGCTACATAGCCAATAACTGGCACCATCACCTGGTCTCTTCCATCTTATAAACTTCTAGTATCCCAGGGATAGTAAACCTTTGTGTACCATGAACTCTCCTCCTTTTAGCATTCTGGTGAAACTTAAAGACCTCTTCTAAGAATAACATTGTTAAATATAAATACATAGGGTCACAAAGAAAATTTATACTGCAACGCAGTAAGAGTTATGATGCAATGTGTGTCTACAAATAAGATCCAGTGGCAAGTCTAGCAACTTGTAATACTGAAGTAGGGATGACTATAAATATTTCAAGAGATCTGTAACAAATACAGAATGATAAAAACCCATCCGTTTTATTGATGACAAAGTCACAGGTACTGTTATGAGTATCATAGTTTCTTGCTGTCTACATTCATAATTAAAGGTAACCAAAATGAGAAGTCAGAAGAAAGTAAACTCTTCCTTTCTTTGAAGTTCATTTGTACTCTCTGGATTCTAACCATGGACCTTAGACCACAAGTCCTTGCTTTAGCAAGTATAATTCTTTTCGGGTCTTAGGTAAATGAAGACCTAGAATTAGTTTTGACTGTGGGAAAGCCTTAAGAAAGTCTTCAGTAAGAATCTGCCCCAGAACAAAAATTACTCCTTATTGGAGACATTCTGTTCTTTTACCTTCTTAGCTATACATTTATCATTCCTGATAGCATTTCTTATAAACCAATATGGGTTGACTCGAACAAATTCTAGGTTGCTTACCTAGTTTTGCTGTTGAATATGAACAGGGTAGAAAAAATATCCCAGCCCTACAATGCCTCTTCCTCCCTTTATTACCTCTACTTAAGGGACTTTGGGCAGGTCTCTTATCTCTGTGTGCCTCAGTTTTCTCAACTGTAAAATGGGCACAAGAAGGATATCTACATTATAGAGTTGAAGGTTGTAATGAAGATTTAAAGAAAACACATACATTATCTGGCACACAATAAATGTTCCTAAAAACCATCTATCTGAATTGAAAAAGGAAAAAAGGAGCCTGAATAGGGTTAACAAACCTTTTATGTAGGAAACAGACCTTGGTGACAGCTTACCCTTCCTAGTCCTATTGATCTGAAAACCTGATAAAGGTAGAATGTCACCTGTGTTACTACGCCACATAGCTTATAGTAGAAATGACCGTTATTGGTGAACTGCATTTGTACTGGAACTCTGAGTGATCTACAAACATCAAGCAGGAAGTCAAAGCTTGGGGCTTCTATAAGTGACTCTTCACTCTTTTGACTGGGTGTTTTCCTTACGAGGACCCCTGGAAGTTATACTCTTGGGTTGTTACAATAAATAAGAGACTCTCATGGGGCATGAGGCCTCTAAGCCAGGGTGGTTACCACAGTCATCTGCAATGAGAGCTCTTACTGAACTCTACGCCTGCTGTTGCCCTACCAGCACGCTTTGTTTCCCATCCTGAAATCTTTTAAAGTGGAAGTGGTACTGGGGATGATGGCGTATTCAGTTTTGCAAATTTCATTACCTAGGTCAGAAATCTAGAAACTATGGCCCATGAACCAAATTCAGCCTGCTGTTTTTGTAAACACTTTTACTGGAACAATGACAAGTTCATTTGTTTGCCACCGTCTATGGATGCTTCGACAGGACAACAGCATGATGGACTTGTGACTTGAGACCATATGGGCCACAAGGCCTAAAATATTTACTATCTGGCCCTTTAGAGAAAAAGTATACTTGCTGACTCCTAGTCTAGGTAACCCTAAGGTGACTAAGAAATAGTGTCCCATTTACTATAGGGACTTAAGAAAAAAAGTTAGGAACCTACAAATATTAGTAATCTACAGCATTAGTAAATATGCCAAACTCAAAACATCTTTAGCACCCACAGACCTTAGACATGGAGTTCTTCTTGCCTTCTTGTACAACTTCAGACTGTGATGCTGACCCAAATGGAGATTTAGGTGACAAATACCTTAAAAAAAAATTTACCAAAGTATGAATGCTTTGAAAAGCAAGTGGTATGTATCCAGTACTTATTTACACTGCCACTATTACACTGAAGGCTGTCTGGATGCATGACTGACTTGTCGGAAATGGTATAGTCTATCTCTTTGTCTTAGGTATTTTGGTCTAACTCCAGAGCAAAACTTAAAAGACTCAGTATTGATATTTCAGAGAAAAACAGCAGAAAAGGAAGTAAAAGTCAAATCTAAACATTGCTTCATTCTCAAAAAAAAAAAAAGTGTAAAACGTAGATAACAACAAAACAAGACTACATAGTCTTACCAAGTACTAGAAGACATTTTAAATATGGAGAAACAATATGTGTTTTTTAAAAACAGCCAATTATTTTAAAAAATTTTATTGATTTTTAGGGAGAAGGACAGAGAGAAAGAAACAACAATTTGTTGTTCCACTTATTCACGCATTCATTGGCTGATTCCTCTACGTGCCCTGACCAGGGATCAGACCACAACCTCGGCACAATCTTGACACTTTAGCCAACCGAGCTACTGGGCCAGAATGTTTTTGTTTGTTTGTTTGTTTTTAAATGCCAGAAATTGGACATTTTTTATCATGAAAAGTTCATAATTAGATTCTCTCTACAATTTTGGTATAGAGATTTTTGTTACGTACACATTTTATTTCAACTATCTGCTTAGAGACAAACTGTATCAACATAGCATAAGATCATATCTCTAAATTTCTAAACATCTGTAATAGGCTGTTTAACACTGAAAAACAAAGTCTAATATAATGGAAAATGCTGTAAAAGAAATGGGAGTAAAAGGACAGGTTACAATGTGGTAAGCATATTTTAAAAACTAAAAAACCTAAACACATACGCAACTATGCTTAAAAATGGCAGAAATCTCCCAAAATGTTGGATGTCTTTAAGACATTGTAACTTTGGGTGATTTTCAAACAGGGGCTAGGTTTCATTTTTATAAGTAGAGGAAATGAAAAAAGAAATGTCTGACTGCAGATAATATGTACAACCATAAACTGCACTGTGTTCTAAAAATAAGCACCAATGAGTAGTATATAGAGCAAAATAAAATCTAAACAAAATTTCATATAAATAAGTGAATATCCCTTACATATAAACTAAAGTGTCTAACCCACATATGTAGTTACATCAACCTAAATGCTCCACAAACTTATGAGAACAAGAACCACCGTTTCACTTCATAAGAGAAAAACAGGAGTCCAGGTGCAGTTGCACTTTAATTTCATTTCCCAAGACTACTTCCAGGGATCCTTTCCACAGTCCGTTAATCTTGTTTCCCAAAGCTGAAGAATCCCTTCTGCCAAAGTCACAAGTTAGTCACCAAGTATGTTAGTACCAAGAATTACTATGGCATAATAGTTGTTTTGAAATTCATAAGCAAGTAACAAAACACAATGTGATCAGATACTTTAGTAACTTAATCAGAGATTTATGAACTTCACTAGATATTCTTTACTTACAATAACCAAGTAATGTATGAATACATGATCATTCTAAAAAACAGAAATGTAGGAAATACGTCATCATCCCTTTTGTGGAACCAATTGTTTTTATTTTTTCTTTTTATTGTTGTTCAAGAAGTTCACTGCCCGCCCCCCATATATGGCCTTTATCATGTTGAGCAGTGCCCCCTCTATTCCCACTTTGCTGAGTGTTTGTATCATAAATGGGTGCTGTACCTTATCAAATGCTTTTTCCGCATCTATTGATGTGATCATGTGATTTGTCTTTGCTTTTGACTATGTGATGCATTACTTTTATTGACTTGTGAATATTGTACCATCCTTGTGTCCCTGGGATGAATCTGACTTGACAATAGTGTATGATCTTTTTAATGTATTGCTGGATGCGATTTTCCACTATTTTGTTGAGGATTTAAGCATCTACGTTCATCAGTGATACTGGCCTGAAGTTCTCTTTCTTTGTTGTGTCTTGATTATCCAGTTTTGGGATTAGGATGATGCTGGCTTCATAAAAAGAGTTTAGGCCCTGGCTGGTGTGCTCAGTGGATTGAGCGCGGGCCTGTGAACCAAAAGATCGCGGTTCGATTCCCAGTCAGGGCACATGCCTGGGTTGCAGGCCAGTTCCCAGCATGGGACACATAAGAGGCAACCATACATTGATATTTCTCTCCTTCTCCCTCTCTCCTACCCTTCCCCTCTAAAAATAAATAAATAAATAAATAATTTAAAAAAAAAAAAAAAAAAAAGGAGTTTAGGAGTCTTCTGTTTTCTTGGATTTTTTGAAATAGTCTGTGAAGGATAGGGGTTAGCTCTTCCTTAAATGTTTTGTAAAATTCTCCTGTGAAACCATCTGGTCCTGGGCTTTTGTGTGCCGGGAGTTTTTTGTTTACTGCTTCAATTTCATCAACTGTTACTGGTCTTTTCAGGCTTTCTGCTTCTTCTTCACTCAATTTTGGAAGGTTATGTTTTTTTAGACATTTGTCTATTTCACCTAGGTTTTCAAATATCTTGGTGTATAGTTCTTCGTAGTAATTTCTTACAATCCTTTCTATTTCTGCAGTATCATTTGTAATCTCATCTCTTTTATTTCTGATTTTGCTTATTTGGGTCCTATCTCTTTTTTTTCTTGATGAGTCTGCTTACAGGCTTGTTGATTTTGTTTATCTTTTCAAGGAACCAGAGCTCCTGGGTTGACTGATCCTTAGAATTGTTCTTTTAGTCTCTAGGCCATTTAATTCTTCTCTGGTCTTGGTTATTTCCTTCCTTCTACTTGCTCTGGGCTATCTTCGCTGTTGTTCTTCGAGTTCTTGTAGGTGTAAAGTTAGGATGTTTATATGAAATGTTTCTTTTTCTTTTCTTTCTTTCTTTCTTTCTTTCTTTCTTTCTTTCTTTCTTTCTTTCCTTCTTTCCTTCCTTCCTTCCTTCCTTTCCTTCCTTTCCTTCCTTCCTTCCCTTCCTTCCCTTCCTTCCCTTCCTTCCCTTCCTTCCTTTCCTTCCTTTCCTTCCTTCCTTCCTTCCTTCCTTCCTTCCTTCCTTCCTTTCCTTCCTTTCCTTCCTTTCCTTCCTTTCTTCCTTTCTTCCTTTCTTCCTTCCTTTCCTTCCTTTCCTTCCTTTCCTTCCTTTCCTTCCTTTCCTTCCTTTCCTTCCTTTCCTTCCTTTCCTTCCTTTCCTTCCTTTCCTTCCTTTCCTTCCTTTCTTTCTTTCTTTCTTTCTTTCTTTCTTTCTTTCTTTCTTTCTTTTTTTGATAGGCCTGTATCGGGTATGACCTTCCCTTTCAGGACTGCCTTTGCAGTGTCCCATAAGTTTTTGGTAGTTGTGAGTTTATTTTCATTTATTTCCAGAAACTTTTTGATTTCCTCCTTGATCTCCTTCTTGACTCATTCATTGTTTAATAGCATGCTATTCAATGTCCATGAGTTTTGAGTGTTTTTGAGTTTTTTCCTTCAAGTTGGTTTCTAGTTTCAATCCCTTGTGGTCAGAGAAAATGCTTGATAAAACTATGATTTCAGTTTTCTTGAATTTGTTGACGCTTGTTTTGTGACCTATCATGTAGTCTATATTTGAAAATGTTCCATGTGCATTTGAAAAGAATGTGTACTTTGCTTCTTTGGGATGAAAGACTCTGTATACATCAGTTAAGTTCATTTGATCTGGGACATTGTTCAATGCTGCGATATCTTCGTTGATATTTTGTTCGGAAGATCTGTCCATTTTGACAGTGGGGTGTTGAAATCCCCTACTATAATTGTATTGCTGTCAATACCTTTCTTGAAGTCCTCCCAGATTTTCTTTATGTATTTGGGTGCATATATATTTACAATGTTGATGTCTTCTTGATGGATTCTTCCCTTGAGTATTATGAAGTGACCTTTTGAGTCTCTTTTTATGGCTCTTTTTTTTTTAAGTCTATTTTGTCTGATATGATTATTGCTACCCCAGCTTTTTTCCCCTGTCCATTTACTTGGAATATTTGTTTCCAGGCTTTCATTTTCAGTCTAGTAGTACAGGTTTCAGTCAGTATAGGTTTTTTGTTCTGAGGTGGGTCTCTTGTGGGCACCTTATGTGTGGATCACACTTTCTTATCCATTCAGCTATCTATGTCTTTTGATTGTGGCATTTAATCCATTTACATTTAAGGTTACTGATAGGTACTTATTCATTGCCATTTCTTAGTACTTGTGTTCCTCTCTCTCTTACTCTTTTCCTTCTTTTTCTTAAAGCAGTCCCTTTAGCATCTCTTGCAGAGCTGGTCTGGTGGAGGTGTATTCTTTTAGATTCCTTTTGTCTGGGAAGGAATTATTCCTTCCTTATTTGGACTTCCATTTTAATTGAGAGCCTTGCTGGGTGAAGTAATGTTGATTGCAGGCCTCTGGCTTTCATTACTTGGGATATTTCTTGCCATTCTCCTGTGGCTTGGAGCATTTCCATTGAGAAATCAGCTGCTAGCCTTATCGGGGCTTTCTTGTATGTTACTTCCTGGTTCTCTCTTGCTGCCTTTAAGGTTCTCTCTTTGTCTTGGAATTTCACCATTTTAACTCTGATGTGTCTTGAAATGGGCCTCTTTGGGTTCCTCTTGATTGGGATTCTGTGTTTCCTGAATTTGTGTGACTTTTTCTCTCACCGAATTAGGGAAGTTTTCCATCATTACTTTTCAAACAGGTTTTCTATCCCTTGCTCCTCTTCTTCTGGTATCCCTATTATACGGATATTGTTACATTTCATGTTATCTTGCAGCTCCCTTACCACCTGTTCGTTCTTTCTGGGTCTCTTCTCTTTTTCTTGCTCTATCTGGGTGTGTTTTTTTCTACCTTGTCCTTCAACTCGCTGATTTGATCCTCTGCTTCATCCAGCCTGCTTATAATTCCTTCTAATGTGTTTTTTATTTCTGAGATTTTATTGTTCATTTCTTCCTGGTTCTTGTTTACACTTTCTATTTCCTTTTTCATGCTGATGTAGTTTTCACTCAGTTCCTTGTTATTGTCTGTGATCTTCTTAAGCATCTTTATAACCATTAATTTGAATTCTATATCTGATAGTTTGGTTACCTCCATTTCATTTAGCTCTTGTAGTGGGGAGCTGTCCATTCCTTTTATTGCATTTTCTTTTTTTTTTGTCTCCCCATTTTAGGTGACTCTTTTTGTTTGTTTCTGTGCTTCCTGATGTTTCGCTTTGCTAGCTGTCTTTGGAGGGTGACCTTCGATGGTAGGAATTCTATGAGGTTCAGTGGTATGGTCTCTGATCTCCTTGTCTGGAGGCTCTAGGTTTGCCCTTTCTTCTATTTGTGTGGTTCTCTTATTGTACTTGGGTTTTTACCTTTTCGTGGTTGCCTTGTTGGTAGTTTTTCTCCTCCAGCAGGTATACTGATTTTGCAGCTCCCACCTATTCTTGTATGTGATCAATGGCAGGGGATAGGCAAAATGAATTAAGACAGCAGTAGAATATTTTATGGGATTTAAAGTACCAGCAACTAGAGAAGAGATAGGAGATTCTTTGAATAAGTATAGCGTTAACTGTGATATTTTACCCAACTAGCCTCCTTCTATAAAAGGTGAATAAGAGATAAGACTCTTGTTAGAGGGGAAGATGATTATGAGCTGAATCCAGAAAACAGAGTGCTCGTGCAAGGTTAGATGATGCGATATAGTGAGATTAAAATATAGAAAGTAGGCGTAGTGTGAGAGAGAATAGAGTTAACCACAACAATAATAATGCTTAGGATTAAAGTGAAGTGGGTAAGATCACAGAGGGTTGCTGTGTAGTATGTACAATTGTATGGAACAGCAATTATTTACAATGGTACAGGAACAACAATAATATGACAAGAAATATGAGATTTGGATAACCAGAATAGAAAGTAACTCATCAAGAGTTGAGTTATTGGAACACGGATGAAGTGAAAGAAGGAAAATTAAAATACAATGAGAGAATAAGGAAAACCAGTCAAACAATGCAATTAAATAGGGAAATGAAACAAGGAAAACTAACCATAAGAAATGAAAACTAATAGAATAAAAGTGGTAAAAAGTAATGACAAGATAATAGTAATACACATACACAATAAAATGCCAGTTCTGTGAGATAGCAAAGTGACCTTTGTCTCAGTTTCTCAGTTTTGGGGGTTAGCCTTGTGCTCCCCCTTTCAATCTGCCTCTGGACCCTTTGTAAGTGCATCTTATTGTCCCACTTGGGGGAAAAAAGAGAGAGGATCCAAAAAGGGGGAAAATATATATAATATAATACATAATATATAATATATATAAAATAATAAACCTCCTGCTGACTTTAAACCTGTTCAGCAAGTCCTGCTGGTCTTCCTAGATGCCACAGGAAGAGGGGGTTGAGCTTCACTTTTTTCCCTTCCTTTGTTTCTGAAAGGATGGGGACCAGGTCTGGGTCGCAATATTCAGTTTTCCGGCACCTGGCTCACATCTTCTGTGAGCTGCCAGGCTCAAATCAGCTACTCAGCTGCTCACAGCATGAGTCAGTCTCTGGCGCAGAGCCCCAGACAAGCAGGGTGCATGGTACTGTCCACCCCTCACTCTGGGCGCACAGTGCAAGACAGGGTGCACGGTTCAGACTCTGCTATTATCTCTAAGCACACAGTGCCAGGCAGGCGGGGCACATGGTTCCCCTTAGCCACTCACTCTGGGCGCATGCAGCTGAAATCACCCTTGGGGTGTGCCAGCTGCTGCTAGAGAGCTCCTTACAAAGTAGCTGCCCACAGTTCCCTACGAGTGCACAGCTTTTCACACAGCCCCACCTTCCAACCAGTCCAGAGACTATCTAAGTCAGGGTCCAACACGGCCCAGCTCCTCCCTTCTCCAGGTGCAGCCCAGCACCCCAATTTCTCTGGTGCCGGCAACCACAGTCCCAGCGTACGTGTACCACCTCTATCAGTCTCCCACTATCTCTCTATTCCCCCCAGCGACTTCCAGCATCCAGGTCCCTCCTGGTGCCAGTTTGCCCTCTCTGCTCTGGTAGGGGAGGGACGTGATGATCTAACTCTCCTCCCCATATCCTGCCGAAGGCTCCAGGCCGGGGCCGCAGCAGCCTTGGTCCCGGTGTAGATCCCAGGGACCTTACTGTCCCAGCACCATCTCCTCACCGTAGGTTTTTCAATATCCTCTGCAATTTTTTGCCTCCAAATAGCATGTAAGTTGGGATTCCATTGGTTATTCACCCTGTTCCTCAGAAGATCGGCTAGGTGTTCCAGCTGGACACTGGGAGAACTGGGCTCCGCTCCCAACTATCTCACCGCCACCCTTATGTAACCAATTTTTTAAAAAATGTATATTTCTATATAGTACACACTATCTCTTTTTTAAAGGAGTCATATTTCTCTGTGATTTTTCTTTTTTCACTTCTGTCTTACAGATCTTTCTAAGAGAGTATATTTTTATTTCATGAAAACAAATAGTTTGAGAGAACAGTTAAACAGTATGTGTAAAAATCACAATACAGGGGTAAGCAAAAGTAATTTTACAATTGTTCATATGTAAAAAGACCTACATGCAGGTTATGATTATTGCAATAGTTTTAACAACTCAAAAAAATGTCACTCACAACTGTAAGCCTACTTTTGCCCATCCCTGTGTATCAGGGTTATAGGCAGGGAACTACTGCCTCGGAAAGGGCATGAGTGAACCTTCTGGAAATATTCTATATCTTAAATCTGGAGGATGGTTTATGTAAATGTAAAAATTCACCAGAAAGTACACTCAAGATTAGTGAACTTTAATAGATGCATTCAATACTGTAACAGTTTTAAATTGACATTATCATGAAAATCCTTATACTCACCACCTACTTTAATAGGGAAAAAAAATATCACTGACTTTAAAATCCCTGTGGGGCCTCCTATTTGCCCCCCATGTCTGAGATAACTATCCTGAGTTATTTATCTTTTGCCTTTAAAAACACTTTTACACACACACTTGTATCTCTAAACACCTTACTGCTTAGTACATGATTTTGAATCTTATGTATATGGAGTCATACTGTGTGTTATCTTCCTGTTAATTGTTTTCCTACACTATAGTGCATATGGCTGTCTTATGCATTCGAAGATGTTTAGCAGCACCCTTGGCCTCTACCCACTAGAAGCCAATAGTGGGAGATAGCCAACATACTCAAAATACCCAAATCAATAGTTATTGGTCAAAATGAAAAATGTTCCTTTTATTTTACAGAATAAACTAAAAGATTTTTTGGCCAACCCAACATAATTATGCAATCTCTCTGCTTTCCTCCTTTTAATGGTTTTTCTCTTGATTTCTACTTTGCATAGTATTAGCATTAAAAATACTGATATTGTCATATCTATTTTTTATTTTAATAGCAACCCCCCACCCTAAATCTAAGTGTCCTTATCTCAAATCTCCACTACCACAAATCCAAAATTTCTATGAATTCTGGAAGAAGGCAAATCACCTGCACATATTTACTCAGCTGAACCAAAAGCCCTTATATGTTTTTGAAGTCTTGATTGTAGCTCTCAAACTTTCCCAGCAATGAATTACAATGGGAAAGCTCATATCCTCGTAAAGTCATCAGTTCTACCTGTTGCTGGGGGGCACTGTGGGGAGCTAAATCATCATCCACTGTCAACTACCTGACTCATGCTTTTTGTATAGTAGAGAAGAAATGTAATGCCTAAACTGGGAAAAAGAGGGTGAGTGAATGACCCAGATGCCAAATTATAAACTCCTTCAATGAGGATGACTTTATATGGGGCCAGCTTTTCTCACTTGAATCTAACTAAACCAAGGGGGGAAATCCAACTGGTTAATTTTGAGAAAAATGTGGACATCATGGAAACCCTGAGCAATAAAGATTAAAACAACAAAACAAAACAAAAAAACCCCTTCACATCTTTCTTCATGCTAGCCAGGAATCCAAGCTACATGAGTAGCTCTCTTGGTTTCACTTTACACCCGTCTCAGACCGTTCAGAGGGTTTTCATGCAGAGTGCACGAACTAAAGTTTGACAGTCAGTGGACTATAGGAACGAAAAAGCACTGGCATACAGTAGATAGTCGATCAACACTCATGTTCACTTACTTCTGAATATCTCCAGTATTTGTTTGTTTGTTTTTATTTTTCTTTTGCAACTTGCTTGTGACTGGATCCGATTTTCTAGAATTTGTGGGGGAAGCCAAGACTTTTTCCTCACAGAAATGGTTCTTTAACAAAAAAAGCATAACACATTATTAAAAACAATTTTATAATAAAATAAGATATTAATTCAACTAATTAACTCAGAATTCATAATGGTATTTTCAGGAATTATGCTTACATTTAAATTCTACATACTTTTTGAATAACACTGATCATGTAAAAATCAGAACAAACAAGATTAAGTCCATCCAAGTTGGTCTACATTAATTACATTTTTTTACTCTACATTATAGAGCACGAAAAGCATGATGATACTAATATGATTAGCTCATAATTTCTGTTAATTTTTCTAATGAAAAGTTTCATATAATTACCTTGATGTATAAGGGTAAATTCAAAGAGCTATAGTTATACCTGGAATAAAAGTTATTTTTGCAAAAGTAATTTAATTTGGTGGCTTAAGGACATACTAATAAAAACTACAAATATTTACTTGCTGTAGTCTCATAAGTTTCTTTCTCTTTTTTAAAGGTTTTTATTTATTTATTTTTTTGAGAGAGAGGAAGGGAAGGAGGGAGAAGGAAAGGGAGAGAAACATCTATCGATTGCCTCTTGCACATGCCCCAACCGGGGACCAAACCACAACCCAGGCATGTGCCCTGACTGGGAATCGAACTGGTAACCTTTCGCTTTGCAGGATGATGCCCAACCAACTAAGCCACGTTGGTCATGGCATCAGTTTCTTACCACACTATTGGAAAAATGAATACAACTGGTAGTGGTAGACACTTGGCCTTGGACCATTCATACTTTTAGAAGTAAACAAAAACTTATTCTAAAATATTAATTAAAAACTTATTCTAAAATAATATTAAAAACTTATTCTAAAATAATTCTACTCTCATAATCCCCTGTGAAAACAAGGATTACAACAATAGTCTCTTTAAAGACAGGTAAAGATTCTCCTCTTTGATATATAGGGTGGGCAAAAGTAGGTTCACAGTGTGAAAAACAGTTTATTCTTGCATTATTTGTTTGTATTATGTAAATTCACTTCACCCATGCCTGTATTTTGTTATCCCATTTTTTATTATATCAGTCAATGTCTTTTATTTAATTTCCTATTGCGTATCTTTATAAAGCTATTATACTTCAATTTAAAAAAGAAAGTAATTAAAAAGGACATACAATCTAAAACTTGGATAGATTATTATGAACAGCATGCCTCTTTAAAAAAAAAAAACAATTCTGGATATACTTCCTTGTAGTTAGTATATCTTAACGTATGTACTGTTTGAAAGCAGAGTGATTGTTTTTAGAGGCTCCCAAACCTGAACGCACATCAGACTTCCCTAGAGCCTCTGGGAATGTTATTCCCTAAGTCCCGTCCCCAGACACTCTCATTCAATAAATTTAGAATAGGTATGGAAGTTTGTATTTTCAAAGAATTCCCAGGGTGATTCTGCCAGCAACTTTCAAATTGCTGGGTCACATTAAGTATGTGTTTTATCATTCTTTCTTTCATTCAGTTTCCCCTAAGCAATATAATTAAACTACAGCAAGATAACAAAATCCAGGTTTATTATATGAAGAATTTAATGTCTGTCTCTCTCCTTCCCTCTCTCTCTCTCCTTTTGGTTTAAAGTGAAAGAGAGTTCATTAGTGAAGCAGCGAGACAGCAGCTATCCCAGACAGGGTAGCCCGTGCTTCACTTTCTGAAAATGACTCATACCAATACAATGGAATATTATGCTCCTCTTTATAGACTATATGTAGGAGTACCAAAATATAATCTCTAAGGTATATCAAGTGAAAAAAGCCAAGGAAAAAATAGTGTGATTGGTAAATCTTTTTTTAGGTGACTAAAAATAAAAACAGTTAAAAGAAACTCTTAACAGTGCTAACCTTTGGGAAAGGGACTAATGTAATGAAATGGAATGGAGTCAGGAAAGGAAGCTTTGCTTTTTCACTGAATAGCTTTTCTACATAATTTCAACATACTAACAACACATAAAAAGTTTTAAAAAGTATACTTGGATTAGAGCAAATATGTAACAATATGCAAAAACTGAAAAATATACAAAAGTTTTAAGCAGAGCAAATACATCAGAAATAGTTATGGGTAACACTTCTTTGAACCTTTGAAAATTACATAGTCAAAGCAATAGGAATACTGATATTTCAAAGTTCTCCCCTAAAACTTACAATATTAATGCTTAGCTTCCTTGCCAGTTCTTCATCACTTTTCAGCTGTTCTTCCATCTCTCTTCTCCTTTGTTCTGCCTGTCTTTTTTCTTCTTCTTCCTCCTCTGCCAATAATTTCTGTATGTATTCTTCACTGGCTTTGTTTTCTTCTTCCTCATTGGCTCGTCGCTCTGCCTCCACCTTAAAAATGATTAATAGAGAATAATCCTACTCTGAACTTCTTAGTATACTTGCAATATTTCATAATAAGAACAGTAAAATTTTTTTTAAAAATGAACAAATTAGCAGGAATTAAAATATCTCAAATGAAGTACAAATCTGGAGTGGCAACTTCCTACAGAACAACTCAAGAAGTCTCTCATGAAGCCTTCCCCAATGCACCCAATGAAATCTTAACCAAAATCTCATCCCACCTTGCCTCAGTCCTCAATCACACTTTCCGCTACATGTCACACATCTGTGGACTTGCTTCCAGATAATACTTTTCTTCAGTTAACAAAATGCCATGTGCTGACTAACTTAGGCCAGGTTCCTGACTCAAACCCCACCAAAGGGGATGTAATGATAAAACTGACTTCTACTAATACAACCTATCCCTGAAGTTCGGAAGAATCCCCAAACACAGTGGGCAGGAGTGGAATGATAGCTGGAGAAACAACCACAATGGTTATTACATGATTTACAAATGAAGAAACAAAGAAAAGCAAATAACTTTCTTAAAACAGTAAGTGGCAGAGTAGAGACTAAACTCTAATTCTAGGATCTAAGGTCATACTTACGGTCATTTAAACTACAGTCTCCTGAAAACAAACCAAAACCAACCAACCAAACAGGAATCACTTTAGAATTCCAAAGAATTTGACTCAAGCATAAGTCCTTGATGCCATCCCATGAGAAAACAGAGGTGTAGAACGGTGCGGCCATCACGCTATTAACCTGAAGATAAAGTCAACTGACGGAAATTAGCAAAGATCTGGAGCTAGAGGTCTGGATGAAACCACCCCTGAAACCCCTACCTTTGGACTTGCAAATAATTACAATTTTCTTATTGTTTAAGGTAGTTAGGGTTAGGTTTACTTTTATTTGAAGTCAAAATAGAGCCTGTTCTCACTGCTGTAAGTATTAAACTATACCTTTAAAACCCTTACTTAAGAACACTGCTTAGACAATATGCTGACAATCAAGTTTATCATAATTATTTATTTGGTATTGGTTCTTCTAGACTTGCATGGTCCGATATAGTGGCCACTAGTTACATTACTGAGCACTTGAAATGTGACTAGACCAACGCAATATGTACTATGAGTACAAAAGATTTTGAAGACTAAGCAAAAATAATGTAATATCTCATGATTAATTTTATATAACTTCATATAATTAATGCCTAATCACATTATAATGATAGTTAACATATAATTATAATTTTACATAATACTTTCATATTGATAAAATATTTTAGATATAATGGGTTAAAATACAAATTAACATTAATTTCATCCTTTAGAAAAAAATATTTTTAAAATGTGGCTACCAGAAAAATATAAATTGAATGTAGACTTACATTGTCTTTCTATCAAACAACAGTGCTCCACACTAAGCAAGAGGGCAGGGGATAACAGGGCTCTCCTAGTATTAGTGAAGTTCAAAGGCTTCACTGTAAGCACTGCTTCCTCTTTTCCTCTTAACATAATTCACAATGAGCTCTATTTTATACTTTCCTCATCGAAACTCATTGATGTATCCCCCCAAATTTACATGTGGAAGCCCTTATTTCCAATGTGATGGTATTTGGAGGTGGGGCCTTTGGGAAGTAACTGGGTCAAGTCCTCAGGAATGTGATAATGGGATTAAGACCCTGGTATGAGGAGAAACAAGGAAGATGACCTTTCTCTGTCCCTCTGTCTCCCCACTGTTTCTCTCTTCCCCCCCTCTGTCTCCTCTCTTTCTCTCCCCTGCCCTCTCCATCTCTGACTCCCCCCCCCCCCCACCTCCGCTTCTTATTCCTGTCTCCCTCTCACCACATCTACCAATACTTTGGATCCTGGACTTCCCAACCTCCAAAACTGTGAGAAATGTGTATTGTTCAAGCCTGCCAGTCTATGGAATTTTTGTTACAGAACCCTAAATGGACTAAAAGACCCATAATCTACCACAATTTTTCTGTCCTTTAAGCTCAAAACTTTGGGGAAATAAAAATGCTTAGGGATATCTATCACATAAGAGCACCAATTATACAAGCTAGTTTGTAACTACTGTGAACATACGTAAAAAACAGAGGCTTTATCAAATACATTAAAATTTTTACATTTCAGTATGTACTATTTATACAAGCACATATAACTATATGTAAAATGTGAAACTGAAAACACAGTGGAGAATTTTTCCAAAAAGCAGTAACTATTTAGTTCCTACCTTGCTTTTCTCCTCTTCATATTCTCTTCTTAATTCCCCAGGCTTACTTAACAGATGAACGGGCCGATAGTCATCAACTGTTTCAGATTAAGAAAGAAAATAATTTTAAGAAACAACACAGAAGTTTATGGCTAGCTTTGTCTTCCATTAAAACTATATTAGTAAGTTCTGACCAAGATGGAGGCATAGGTAAACACGCTTTGCCTCCATGCATAACCATAAGAATGATCACAACTAACCTCAAAACAAAAGCAAACAGAACTTCCAGAAAATCAAACTGTATGGAAGTCCAACCACCAAGGATTGAAAGAAGAAATAAATGAGGCATCTCTGACAATCCCAGACAATACGAGGGGCAGAGATGGGGAGCCACAGCGGAGAGGATGCGGTGTAGGGAGAGCTAGGCAGCAGTGGTGAGGCAGCAGCAGTGGTGACCAGCAGGACAGGTGGTCCCACATTCATGTTTGGCAGATAAAAACCGGGAGGGACACCTAGGGAGCCAGTGATCTCAGCCCCAAGCCAGACTGCACGGCCCAAGGCTCCACTGCTGGGAAATAAAACCTCATCAATTCTGGCTGTAAAAACCAGTAGGGGTTGGGATGATGAAAGAAACTGTGAGTCTCTCAGGAGAGTTTGTTTAAAGGACCCGCACAGTCCTAGAATGTACACAAACCCAGATACCTGGGGTTTCAGCACCAGGGCAGCTCCTAGAAGGGTGCCAGTTGCATATGGGAAGTGGGGGAAGTGATGAGAAATGGGGCAAGATGTGAACAAGCTGCACTGTTCCCTCTCTGACCCCTCCCCCACATACAGCACCACAAAGCAGTAAAGTGGGTTGCTCCACCCTGGTGAATACCTAAGGCTCCTCCCCTTACAATGTAACAGGTACATCAGGACAGGGAGTCAAAGCATCTCTACCTAATATGCAGAAATAAACACAGGGAGGCTGTCAAATTGAGGAGACAAAGAAATATGGCCCAAGTAAGAACAGATTAAAACTGCAGAGAAAGGACTAAGCAAAACAGAGACAGCCAACTTATCAGATGCAGCATTCAAAACACTGGTGATAAGGATTTTCAGAGAACTCACTGAGTACCACAAACGCATAGGGAGAATGAAAGCTACACTAAGTGAAATAAAGAAAACTCCACACAGAACCAACAGTGAAAGGAAGGAAGCCAGGATTCAAATCAACAATTTGGAACATAAGGAAGAAACAGTCAACCAGTATAGAATGAAGAAACAAGAATTAAAAAAAAAAAAAAAAAAAGAGGAACGAATAAGAAGACTCGGGGACATCTCCAAATGTACTAACACCCAAAGCATAGAGATGCCAGAAGGAGAAGTGGAAGAGCAAGAAACTGAAAACTTATTTGAAAAAATAATGGGACCCCCACCAAAAAAACCCTTCCCTAATTTAGCGAAGGAAATAGATATACAAGTCTAGGAAGCACAGAGTCCCACACAAGTTGGACCCACAGAGGGCCACAGCAAGATACATCATAATTAAAAGGCCAAAGGTGAAAGATAAAGAGAGAATCTTAAAAGCAGCAAAAGACGTTAGTTATATACAGGAGAGTTCCTACAAGACCGTCACTGATTTCTCAAAAGAAACTTCACAGGCTAGAAGGGATCAGCAAGAAGTGTTCAAAGTGAAGAAAAGCAAGGAACTAAAATGAAGATTGCTCTATCCAGCAAAGCTGTCATTTAGAATTGAGAGGCAGATAAAATGCTTCCCAGACAAGGTAAAGGTAAAGGAGTTCATCATCACCAAGCCTTTATTATATGGAATATTAAAGGGATTTATTTAAGAAAAAGAAGATCAAAACTATGAACAATAAAATGGCGAAAAATACAAATCTATCGACAACTGAATCTAAAAAACAAAAACCAACTAAGCAAACAACTACAACAGGAGCAGAATTATAGAAATGGAAATCACATGGAGGGTTAGCAGCAGGGAGGGGGAGGGGGGAGAATGGGGGAAAAGGTACAGGGAATAAGAAGCATAGATGGTAGGTACAAAATAAATGGGGAGGTTAAGAACAGTATAGGAAATGGAGAAACCAAAGAACTTATTTATATGCATGACTCGTGGACATGAACTAAGGTTGGGAGGACTGCTGCGGGGGAGGGGGGTACAGGGTGGAGGGGGGCAAAGGGGAAAAAACTGGGACAACTGTAATAGCATAATCAATAAAATGTACTGAAAAACTACATTAATGTAAAAATATAGTTAAATTGTACAATTATTAACAGCTATAGCAATATCTTCTTTAAGGAATTCCCTTTTAAAAGGAAAACCAGACTTTCAAAATGATACATGAATATGTATACTTAACTCTTTCTCTAGACTCCATTAAAATAACAGTAAAGGGATAAAAAGAAAGTAATCCTACCCAGCAAAGAGATTAGTGGAAGCATTGATCAGTAAACAAAACACTTAATAAATCTGTAGAAAACAGGAAGCCAACGTAAGAGAAGTGAATGGTATAGCTGAATACAGGAAAATGTAGCCCCTTGGAAGGGGAAGGCTATAGCCTAAGCAGGAGGGGATCTGCACCATATACCTGAAGAGCAGCTCAAGCTCAGAAACACAAGGTATCATATGAGTACAGTGCAGAGTGAGTAAGTGTGGGTCAGAGAATCCAAAGTTATAAGCTGTCAAATTAAGAGTAATTGGCTAGTAGGCATTCCTTCCTGGAAATGTAAGTATATATGCACACGTTCGGTTTATTTGTTTTTAAAGATTTTATTTATTTTCAGAGAGAGGAAAGGAAAGGAGGGAGGGAGAAAGAAAAGAAAAAAAGAAAAGAAAGAAAGAGAGGAAGGAAGGAAGGAAGGAGGGAGGGAGGGAGGAAGGAGGAAGGAAGGGAGGAGAAAGGAAGGAAGGAAGGAAGGAAGGAAGGAAGGAAGGAAGGAAGGAAGGAAGGAAGGAAGGAAGGGAGAGAAACATCAATTTGTGGTTGCCTCTCACGCATCCCCTACTGGGGACCTGGCCAGTAACCCAGGCATGCGCCCTGAGCAGGAATTGAACCAGTGACCCTTTGATTTGCAGGCTGGCACTCAATCCACTGAGCCACACCAGCCAGGGCTCAAAGTTTATTTTTTTAAAGAAGCTGAACTGTCTGAATAGATCCAGTGCGGCTAATATAAGAGGTAGTGACCCAGAGCAAAGCCCTCTGATATCTGGCAATTGGAGTGATGAAGCATAATGGCCAAGCTTCCATCTGCTTAACCTCAATGCCTGCCAGTCACCAGTGCCTACACAAGTACACAGAGCTTTTTTCTAGGGCCTCGTTCTTATTTTTATTTATTTATTTTAGGGAGAGGGAGGAAGGAAGGGAGAGGAAGGGAGGAAGAGGAAGGGAGGGAGAGAGAGGGAGGGAGAGAAAAATCAATTGCTGTTCTTACTTATGCATACATTGGTTGATTCTTGTACAAGTATGTGGCCTGATGGGCATCAAACTCGCAACCTTGGCATATCTGGATGATGCTCTACCAAACTGAACTACCATACCAGGGCTCAGTGCTCTAGGGCCTCGTTTTTAAATATGAAAGCAAAACCAAGGAGCACCAGACATTTGAAATAAATCTACAGAATTAAAGAGAAACACTAAGCTACACAAACAGGGGAGAAATCTCCCTGGAGTTAAATCCAAAAAGGGGAACACAACTGCCTACTTAAAGAGCCAGCTGTTACTCAACTCCAGGTGACTACCATCAGGAAACTTAGGTCCGTTGTCGCCATATCTTTTTTTTTCAAGATAATCCATAAATCTATATTTTAATGTAAAATCTCTCAATTTTAAAGGTTAGCACTAAATAGGTCACAGAAAATATGCCAATAGGCTTTATAAGGCCAACAGTTTGCAAATTCTGCAACATAGAAACTAAAAACAGTGATGTAACTCTATAAAAAGTAAGGAGAGAGTATGCTAACTTCTTATTTATTTGAGCCATCAAAGAGGATCCATTTGAGACAATATAGGGAAAATATAGGAGAGACATTTAAGACCCCTGAAAAAATAGGAAGGGCTAGAAAAAAGGCCACAAGGGAGGAGGGACAGCACTTCTATCATAGCACATCTAACAAAGGATAAAGTATGTGCAGAGAGAGAGCCCAGTATCAGAGGTGATAGCTTAGGGACTGGCAAACTTTTCCTTCATAGAGCAAGATAGTAAATACTTTGTTTCATAGGCTCTGTTGTCTCTGTCACAGTCACTGAACTCTGCCACTGTAGCACAAAAGCAGTCACAAATATAGATGTAGTGCTTGTATTCTCCATTTATCTACAATACAACTTCATTCACAAAAAAAGATTTAGACCAAATCTGGCCTGTGGATCACTGTTGGACAGCCGCTGCTTTAGTATATTCCTAACTATTAAAGCTCTCAAATAAAATTCTGTCCCTATGTGTGTGTTTGGGGATGGGGGTAGGGGTTAAATAGTAAAGAACTGTAAACAATTGGAAAGGGAAGATTTTAAGTTTCTTTTTATTAAAAAATCAAAAATTTAATAAAGTAAAAAATAAAAATAGTTAACATATTAAGAAATTCTTAATAAAAAGACAGCCTTGGTTGGTGTGGCTCAGTGGACTGAGTGCAGGCCTACTGTTGGGAGCTGCCCTGCCTGGTTTCAGAAGCTGTAACCCCCCATGGCTAAGGCTAAGTGAGAGACCTTGGGACCGTAAGCCACTGAGGAGATAAAGCTTATCTCCCTGACGGAAGCGCCGTTTCTGCTCCTTTTACTTCATCCATAACTGGTCCCCAATGCTTGATCGGTTAGCCAATGACAGGTAAGATTCCCCAAGATGGGAATGACCTAAGACAGGCACAATCACAAGGAGACCCCAGGGAAGGACTTGGGGGGCTATAGCAAAAGGGGGTGATGGACTCTTTGACATAGCCTGAGTCCTCATTCTGTCTGCAAGAAGTCTCGTAATCTCTTGGCTTCCTTACTTCCCCTGCCCGACTTAAGCTTGAAACAATGACAGAGGGCAATGCAGCCCTGTGCTGGAAAGGGTGGGTTCCCCAGGTGATCAGGCCTGAGAGAGAATACGTAATATCTTGTGAAACCAGCTTTGCTAAGAATGCTGTCAATTAAATGATAAGGATCTGAGCAAGAAATGAATTTGTTTCCCAAAGTTTTGTAGCCCTTTAGCTAACAGACCCTGACTCAGAATAAGCCCTTGTAGTTCTTTGTATGCTATCTATTGTTTGATCTTTACTGCCTGACAATGATTAACGAGCTTTACCAGTATTCCTGTGCAAATTGAAACCCAATAAAAACCGGTCAAGGCAAGGGTCAGGGTACTCTCTCTTGAGAGAGTGGCCATGCCATCCCTTTTCCTCCACAGGACTCAGTAGTCCATGTGAATTTGTCTCATAGCTCATCCATAACGCCACAGACACTGCAGGTCGGTGCCCGCGTCAGCCCACAAACCAAAAGGTCGCTGGTTTGATTCCCAGTCAGGGCACATGCCTGGGTTGCAGGCTGGGTCCCCCAGTTAGGGTTGTGTGAGAGGTAACCAATCGATGTATCTCTTACACATCGATGTTTCTCTCCCTCTCCTTCTCCCTCCCTTCCTCTCTTTAAAAATAAATAAATAAAATCTTAAAAAAAAAAAAAAAGACAATTCAAGGAAGGAAAAAATATCTGCAAATCAAACATCTGATAGGGGATTAATATGAAGAATATATAAAGAACACCAATAACTCACCCTGACTGGTGTGAGTCAGTGGATGGAGCACCAGCCTGGGAACCAAAGGGTCACTGGTTCAATTCCCAGTCAGGGCACATGCCTGGGTTGCAGGCCAGGTCCCCAGTGGGGGCACACGAGAGGCAACTACACATTGACATTTCTCTCCCTGTCTCTCTCCTCTCCCCTCTCTAAAAATGGGGGGAGGGGGGAAGAACACCAACAACTCAATAACAAAAGAGAAGTTAATTAAGAATTAAGAAACTGGGAAACTGGGCAAAGGACTTCCGTAGACATTTCTCCAAAAAGATATACAAAAAGCCAACAAGCACATGAACAGGTGCTCAATATCACTAGTCATCAAGAAAATGCAAATTAAAACTAGGCAGGTACAACTTCATACCCACTAGTATGGCTATTCTAAAATAAAAGTCAAACAAAATAAGTGTTGGCAAGGACGTGGAGACACTGGAATCCTTACACATTTTCAGCGGTAAGGTTAAAGTGGTGCCGCCTTATGAAAAACAATATGGTGATTGCTCAAAAAATTAAAGAATTACTATATGATCCACAATTTCTACTTTTAGGTGCATAGCCAAAAGAGTTGAAAGCAGGGACTCAAATATTTGTACACCGATGTTCATAGCATAGCAGCATTATTCAGAATAGCCAGAAGGCGGAAGTAACCCAGGTGTCTCAGTGACCCTGACTGGTGTGGCTCAGTGAGTTGAGGCACTGGCCTGCAAAACAAAGGTCACCAGTTTGATTACTGGTCAGGGTACCTGGCTGGGTTGCAGGCCAGGTACCCCGTTGGGGGCATGTGAGAGGCAACCAATCAATGTTTTTCTTGCACATTGATGTTTCTCCCTCCTTCTTTCTCTCTCCCTTCCCCTCTCTCTAAAAAAATTAAATCTTTAAACAAAACAAACCGGTGAATTGATCAATGAAATTGTGTAAATACATACAAGGGAGTATTATTCAGTTACAAAAATGACTGAAATTACAAAATATGCTACAACACAGACACACTTTGAAGGCATCATGTTGAGTAAAATAAGCCAGATACGAAAGGACATACTTACCATGATTCTACTTATGTGAGATACCCAAAGTAGTCAAATCTGCCAGAAAGTAGAATGATGGTGCCAGGGGTTAGAGGAAAGGGAACTTGAGGAGTTATTGTTTAATGGGTAGTTTCAATTGCAGAAGATAAAAAAGTCCAAGAGAGATGATGGTGATGTTTGTACACCAATGTGTACTTTATGCCATTTACACTTAAAAATGATCAATTTTATGTTACATATACTTTCCTACAATTAAAACTTGAAAAATCATTTTAGCTACACTTTAAAAGTAGCTCAGATAATTAAGAATAATAAATGTATTTACTATAGTAGGTATCAAAATATAATTAGAATTAAGGTGTTAGTAACACCTTATTTAAATAGCAATTATTTGCTATTCTTTTTTTTTTGTATGTGTTACTAACACCTTAACTCTAACAGCTGTCTAATAGTTCATAACTGTTAGTCTAAAAGCTATCAAGAGACAGGTAGTTATTGTGGGCGGTTTTACAACTGGAGAAACACCAGGAAGCACTATACTCCCTTCGGGCCTCCTTTATATTTTCCCCTTTTACTCTGAGCTGTGAATATTTTTTCTCTTTCTTTTTTAAAAATTGATTCTACAGAGAGGAGAAGGGAGGGAGACAGAAGGAGAGAAACATCAATGTGAGAGAGAAATGTCAATCTGTTGTCTCGTGCACCCACCCTGACTGGAGATCAAGCCCGCAACCCACTTATATGCTCTGACTGGGAATCGAACCCGTGACCTTTCGGTTTGCAGGACAATGCCCAACCAACTGAGCCACAACAGCCAGGGCCTGAGCTGTGAATATTTTAACCCTGTACATACAGCCAGCTCCTCTGACACAGAGATTATTTGATCAGTTGTTCCCCAGCCCTGTAGTATGATTCTCCATGGGTGTTTCCAGGCTCAGGCTCTGATGAACCAAATAAAAATGTTATGTTTTATTAAAAAGAGAAAGAGAAATGTAGTTAAAAAAATAAAAGTAAAAAGCCCCAAAACAGCTCTGGAAAATAAGCATATGACTAAGGGAACTGTATATAACACGGATGTATCATTGGCCAAGCAGTGTAGTTTTTATAATTGGCAATCTCTGGGGAGAAAAAAGTTGATGTCTCCCTCATACAATACTCAACTCTCAGGTGAATTTTAAAAATTTGTGATGGAAACAAACCATAAATAACCATGAAGAAAATATAAGAGATAATCTGAGATTTTAGGGTAAGGGTAGACTTCCTGAATAACAGAAATCATCCCCAAACAATAAAAACCTCTACATAAAGACAAATCATAGTTAAAAACAAACAACAAACTGGGAGAAGTTATTTACGAAATACATATATCAATAGAGACTTAATGTTCAGCCTGGCTAATGTGGCTCAGTGGATTGAGAGCCAGCCTGTGAACCAAAGGGTTGCTGGTTCAATTCCCAGTCAGGGCACATGCCTGGGTTGCAGGCCAGGTCCCCAGTAGGGGACACACATGAGGCAACCACACACTGATGTTCCTCTCCCTCTCTTCCTCTGCCTCTTAAAAAAATAAATAAAATCTTTGTCTTCTATATGTCTCTTACATTCTAGGTGCAGCAATTATTTGCTATTCTTTATTACTATGAATTGTTGCTCAGTTACAGCTGTCCTCATTTTCTCCCTCATCCTACCCTCCCTCATCTTCCATTCAATCCCAGGCCCCACTGTCTTTGTCCATGTGTCCTTTATATATGTTCCTTGACTCTTCCCTTTCTTTCCCCCATTGTCTCCTATTCCCTCCCCTCTGGTCACTGTCAGCTTGTTCTTTATTTCCATGTCTTGGTTTCTATTTTGCTTGCATGTCTGTTTTGTTGATTAGGTTCCACTTATAGATGAGATCATATGGTATTTGTCCCTCACCACCTAGATTATTTCACTTAGCATAACGCTCTCCAGTTCCATCCATGCTGTCACAAATAGTAGAAGTTCCTTCTTTCTGTTGCGTAGTATCCCATTGTGTAAATGTACCATAGTTTTTTGATCCACTCATTTACTGATGGGCATTTCGGCTGTTTCCAGCACTTGGCTATCATGAATAACCCTATGAACTTTGAAGTGCATAGGTTCTTCTGAATTGGTGATGCAGTATTCTTAGGGTATAATTCCAGCAGTGGAATTGCCAGGTCAAAAGGCAGTTCCATGTTTAGGTTTTTGAGGAAATTCCATACAGTTTTACACAGGGGTTACAATTTCTAAGTTTATAAAGAATATGAAAACATCAGTTTTATACACTAAATGCCACTGTGATAGTCAACTTTTGAGATCCACTGAAAACAACTCTCAACACTACTCAGTTTTGAGTAACTCTAAAACTTCTATTGTAACCCTCTCAAATTAAATGTTTCTATAGTACTTACTATGGCTTTCTTATAATGATTGTTTTTCCTAGGCAGGAAGAAGTCATTCAAAGAGCACTGGTTAATGTGGCTCAGTAGAATGAGCACTGGCCTGCAAATCAAAAGCTCACTGGTTCCATTCCTGGTCAGGGCACATGTCTGGGTTGCAAGCCAGGTACTGAGTTGGGGGCATGCAACATGCAACTGATACTGTTTTGCTTTTTTCTTTTTCCCTCATACACTGAGGTTTCTCTCTGTTGGGAACCACCCTGCCTGGTTTCAGGAGTTGTGACCCCCACATGGCTAAGGCTGAGGGGGTTACAAGGCTGAGCAACCTTCAGTCTGTAAGCCACTAAGGAGACAAAGCTTATCTCCCTGGCAGGAGCTCCGCTTCTGCTGACCCCCAATGCTTAGTCAGTTAGTCAATGATGGGTAAGATTCCCTCAAGGGAGGAGTCGCCTAAGACAGGCACAATCACATAGAAGGCCCTCAAGAAAGGACTGGGGGCGGGCCACAGCAAAATGGGGTAAGGGACCCTTGCTCCGCTGGCTATCCTGACATAGCCTGAGTCCTCATTCTGTCTGCAAGAAGTCTCCTAATCTCTTGGTTGCCTTGGTTACCCTGCCTGACTTAAACCTGAGACAATGCCTTAAGCCTGAAACAATGCTAGTGGTGGGTGCAGCCCTTTGCTGGAAAGGGTGGATTCTCCGGGTGATCAGGCCTGAGAAAGAATACATAAAATCCTGTGACACCTGCTTTGCTAAGAATGCTCTCAATTAAATGATAAGGGTCTGAGCAGGAAATGAGTTTTGTTCCCCAAAGTTTTGTGGCCTTTTAGCTAACAGACCCTGACTCAGAATAAGCCCTTGTAGTTCTTTGTATGCTATCTATTGTTTGATCTTTACTGCCTGACAATGATTGATGAACCTTACCTGTATTCCTGTGCAAATTGAAACCCAATAAAAACCTGTCAAGGCAAGGGTCGGGGCGCTCTCCCTTTGAGAGAGTAGCCATGCCATCCCTTTTCCTCCACAGGACTCAGCAGTCCGTGTGAATTTGTCTCGTATCTCATCCACAACGGCAGACCCCACAAGCTGGGGTCCGCATCAAAACGGTACAAGTGTTACTGAAAAAAAATCAGCATGTTAAGTGGACCCATGCAGTTTTAACCCCTGTTGTTCAAGGATCAACTGTAAATTGTTGCTAGGATTAAAAAATACACCTTTGGAAAATGATCTGGTAGTTTCTTATACACCTACCCTATTACTGAGCAATTCCACTCAATATTTACACAAGAAAAAATGAAAACATATGACCACAAAAAAAACCTGTATAAGAATCTTCATAGCAGGAAACGGCTGAGGTGCCATCAACTGGAGAACAGCCAGCAAAGTATAATACAGTCAAACAGTAAAATGATACTAAAAATTAAGAAATAAACTAGTAATACCCTGCCCTGCCTGGGTGGCTCAGTTGGTTGGAGTTTTGTCCTGTACACCAAAAGGTTGTAGGTTTGATTTCAGGTCAGGGCACATGACTAGGTTGTGGGTTTGATCTCCGATAGGGTCATGTACAGGAAGTAACCAATCAATGTTTCTCTCTCTGTCTTTCCCTTCCTCCCTCTCTAAAATCAATAAAAACATACCTTCTGATGAGGATTAAAAAAAAAAAAAAAAAAACAACCAACCAACCAATGAGTAATACCCATAACACAGGATGAATCTTAAACTTTATACCGACTAAAAGAACCTTGCAGAAAATAATACATGCTGTCCTAACAGCCCTGGCTCAGTGGCCCTCACTGGCGTGGATCGGTTGGGTATCATCCCATAAACGGAAAGGTCGCTGGTTTGAGTCCTGGTCAAGGCACATGCCTGGGTTGCAGGGCCAGGTCCCTGGTTGGAAGTGCGCAAGAGGCAACTGATAGTTTCTCTCCCTTCCTCTATTCCCCTCTAAAAACACACTAAAAAGATGGAATCTTTAAAAAAAAAAAAAAAATACACACTACATGACTACTGTAAGTCCTAATCCCCTGTACCTAAGAATGTGCCTTATTTGGAAACAGGGTTGTTGTGAATGTAATTAAATTGAGTTCATACTGGAGTAGGGTGGGCTTAATTCAATATCACTGATGTCCTCATAAGAAAGAAACTCAGAGAGGAGATGGAAGAAATGGCCATGTAGAGACAGAGACACACGGAAAGAAGGCCATGTGATTTGAAGGCTGAGACTGGAGTTGTGCAGCTGCAAGCTAAGGAACACCGTGAGCTGTCAACAACAGCCAGAAGCTAAGAGAAAGGTGTGGAACAGATCCTCCCCTTGACTCTTCAAGAGAACATGTCCTTCATACAGATGGCCAACAGACACGTGAAAAGATGCTCAGTGTTACTAAATGTAAGACAAATGCAAAGTAAAACCACAGTGATATATCACCTCACACCTGTTAGAATGACTATCAACAAATTCACAAACAAGCATTGGCAAGGTGGTGGAGAAAAGGGAAGCTTTGTGCATTGTTAGTGGGAATGCAGTTGGTGCAACCACTGTGGAAAACAGTGTGGAGGCTCCTCAAAAATTTAAAAATGGAGGCTTTATGATGAAGGGATTCCACGTCTAATTTGAAAGAATATACATACGCACCCCTATGTTCACTCTATCATTATACAATAGCAAAGCTATGGAAGCAACCTAGGTGTCCATCAATAGATGAGTGGATAAAAAAAGCTTGGTACTTACATACAATGGAATGTTATTCAGCCATAGAAAAGAATAAAATCTTACTATTTGCAACAGCATTGATGGACATGGAGAGTATTATGCTAAGCGAGTAAGTCAGTCAGAGACACACAAATACCATCTGATTTCACTTCTATGTGGACTCTAAAGAACAGTATAAACGAACAAACAAAACAGAAACAGACTCATAGATACAAAGGTCAGACAAACTGATGGTTGCCAGAGGGAAGGGGATTTGAGGGAAGGGTGAAGAGACTGAAAAGTATAGATTGGTAGTTACAAAACAGTCATGGGGATGTAAAGGCAGCATAGGAAATAATAGTCAATAATAGTGTAATAACTATATATGGTACCAGGTGGGTAGTGAAAATATTAGGAAGAACACTTTGTAAAGGACAGTTGTCTAACCACTATGCTGTACACCTGAAACTAATCAAAATAATATTGAATGTAAACTGTAATTGAAAAAAAATTTTTTTTTTAATTAAAGAGAACATGTCCCTACTGAATCCCTGATTTTGGACTTTTAGACTCCAGATTTATGAGAAAATAATTTTGTATAACCAGCTACCTAGTTTGTGGTACTTTGTTATGGCAAGCCCAGGAAACTCATAGAATTCCACTTACATTGCAACATGAAATTCTAGAACAAACAAAACTATCTATGGTAGAAAAAAAGAGAAACAGTGGTTGACTTCTGGGGTATGGGAGTAGGAATTAACAGGAAGGCACATAAGGGAATTTTCAGGGGTGATGGTTCTGCATTACAGAAGTTTGTATTACAAAGGGTTATATATGCGAACACTCATTGAAGGTACAATGAAGATTTGTGCATCTCATTATCTGTGAATCTTACATGAAAAGAAAAATTATAATTTAATAATATCTAATAATATATATACTTATATATTTAAGAGAAAGTAAAAGAAATAAAAAAATAAGACTAATGGATAGATGAAGAGCTATGTGGCACAGCAAGTATAGTAAAATGTTAATAGTTATTGTTTAACGGGTATGGAATTTCAGTTGGGAAGATGAAAAATTGTGGATAGAGATGGTGGTGATGGTTACACACCAATGTGAATGTACTTAATGGCTCTGAACTGTGCTTAAAAATGGTTGAAATGGTAAATTTATGTATAATTTACCAAATTAAAAAAACACACTAAGATATACAACTTCACATTTACTAGGATGGTTATGGGGGGGAAGAAAAAGAACAAGTGAAGAAAGTGGAATCATTATACATGGCTGGTGAGAATGTAAAGTGGTGTGGCCATGTGAAGTTTGGCACTTCCTCAAAAAGCTAAACATAGAATTACCATATTACCCAGCAATTCAGAACTGACAATATATTCAAATACTTGTCCAAAATGTGGAAACAACCCAAATATCCATCAGTGGATGAAAAGACAGATAAAATATATCCATAAAAAGACCCTGAGCAGTGTAGGGTGGTCCTGCAAAGCAAAAGATCTCCAGTTCGATTCCCAGTCAGGGCACATGCCAGAGGTGCGGGTTGGATCCTGGTTGAGGCACATGTGAGAGGCAACTGATCGATGTTTCTGTCCCTCTTTTTCCCTCCCTTCCTCTCTCTAAAAGTATTTTTTTAAGTAAAATATACAGCATACCAAGATTTGAAAAAGCATTATATATATAAATCCATAAAATACTCAACTCTAAAAAGGAATACAGTATTTTTTTTAAAAGATTTTATTTATTTATTTTTAGAGAGAGGGGAAGGGAGGAAGACAGAGAAGCATCAATGTGTGGTTGCCTCTTGAACGCCCCCAACTAGGGACCTGGCCCCACAACTCAAGCATGTGCCCTGACTGGGAATCAAACCAGCAACCTTTTGTTGGTTCACAGGCTGATACTCCGCACTGAGCCACACCAGCGGGGGTGGGGGGTGGGGGGGGCAGGGATAAAGTGTCGATATATGCTACATGTGCATGAACCTTGGAAACATGCCAAGTGAAAGGAGCCAAACATAATAGATCACATTATATGTGAACACACTTACAGAAAATATCTAGAATAAGAAAATTCAGAGACAAAGTAGATTAGAAAGGTGGGGAGAGAATGGGGAGTCACTGCTTAATGGTTAAAAAATTGGGGATGATGAAAGTGTTTTGGAAAGAGCTGGTGGTAAAGACTGTACAGCCTTGTGAATGTAATTAATGCCACTGAATTGACAACCAAAAATGGTTAAAATAACCCCTGGCCAGGTAGCTTAGTTGGTTAGAATGTTGTCCTGTTATGCCAAGGTTGTGGGATCAATCCCTGGTCAGGGCACATACAAGAAATGGCCACTGAATGCTTAAATAAGCGGAACAATAAATCGATATTTCTCTCTCCCCGCCCCCTCCCTCTCTCTCTCTCTAAAACTAAAAAATTTAAAAAAATTTTAAATGGTTAAAATAAAAAGTTGTTAAAATGGCAAATTTTATGTTACATATTTTACCACAATTTTGTAAATATAATGTAAAATATAAAAAAATTAATGAATTGTATTCTTCAAATAGGTCAATTATAGGTGAATAGTTCAATAAAGCAGTTTTAATAAAAGATAACTACTGTTAAAAATATGATTAAAATGGCAAAATTTGCTATATATATTTACTACAATAAAAATAATTCCAACAACAACAAAAAAAAGGCAACACCTGAGCACAGACACCACATTGAGACAAAAAACATTTGCATAGCTTATTGATCCATATAAGTGTGATCAAGATCCTATAGTCAACTGTTCCATTTGGGGCACTGTGGAGGGCTTTAAATAAAAATGGCCTAACCAGAGGGAACTGGTCACAGAAAGCTCCTTTAGGCTCAAAGCATGCTTAAGATGGAGATGTATCAGCAAATAAGTTAGAGAAAGTAATTGAAAGTAAAAGAAATACCAACAAGAATCTGGTCCTTTCCTTATCTCTGTTGTTGCTGTACTACCACTATTGCTCATCTGAACATTTAAACAAACATAAGAATAAAGACTCTATGTGAGCAATTCTTTCGAGTTTTCTTTTTTCTTTCTTTCATTTTAACCCAACAAACACCAACTGAACACAGCCATCTTGCCACTGACTTTGGGGCCCAAAGAACCCAGCCTCCCTCCTCCCGTTAATAATTTAGACAAATACTAATCAGGCTTTCGATTTTTAGCCTTTTAAAAATGGATCAGCAGTTATTCATTTTTAAAAGGATTTTTGTTTCTTAGACACCAAACGCGCTGGGTTTTTTTACTCACCGATTTCTTCTGATTCTTGCCCAGAGGCTCTAATCTTGCATTCCTTTGGATAGTGCTTTTTAATTATCTCCCACAGTTCCTTATTGATGAGCGAATTTCTTCGGGCATGGTACCGGGTCCACGAAGAGACCCGGCGGCGACAGAAAGGACAGCATAAATTCGCCTTCTCCACAGTTAATTGGAAG